>CM068281.1:51765123-54390123 GCA_034703905.1 Chenopodium berlandieri
TTTCATCCAAAATGATACTTTTTTCCTTGTGCAATTTATTGGTTAACTCCTTGGCCTCTGGATTTTTGCTTTCAATGCTGAAAATTTTACAAAATAATGTTGATGGAAGTTTTTTGTTGACTCGTTACTATTATGTAGTATTTCTCCCCTTCCTCTTCATCTCTCTCATCCTTGTTAATAATCACGCTTTTTGCAAGAAGATTGCTAGTATTTTTTGGCTTTAACGAAGATTGAATAAGGTTAGCTTGAATTTCTTCCATTACGAATATGATTAATGGTAAGATTGATGATAAAGAGAAAAATTTTAAAAAAAAAATTAAAATAAAAAATTAAATTAAGGTGAATATGAAATGGGGAATGACGGCCTAAGGTTGCCTTAGAAACTTATATAATCCATGAATCAAGTGAGATTTGTAGGAACATTATTTTTGTAGAGAATAAAATATGTTTTCTACTAAAAAATTGAGAATATCTAACTCTAATAAAATGAATTGATAATGTTCAATGTAACTAAGGGACTGAGCTGGGACTTGCAGTTCAAGGCAAGCAATTAAGTCATTAGTCAACGATCTGGAAGAATTAATTTATTCTTGTAAATCATGAAGAATCAAAAGCAATTTTTTTAAGGGATCGACCGAATGAGCTACAAGTTGCAACGACCATCATGTGTAGCCACAAACGTGAGAGACTACTCCCTCCGTTAGCCCCTTCAATTTTTTACGCTTTGACTATTCTTCTCTTATAAAAAAAATTCGCCACACATGAAAAATACTTCATAAAAAGAAACAGAGGGTATATAAATATATTATGTATAATATTGGACACGTATCTTATTATCATTTATTACGGCTCATTTACTTTTGAGGGTTTTTCTTACCTTCTTTCTAAATAACAACACTCGAAGTGTCTAAAATAATATAACAACTAAGTAGGGTTTACTTTTGACGACTTTGATTATTTAATTCTAGGTGCATGTGATTGTTACATGACACTACACATTTAGCAAAATATGCTTAATTATTATATTGTTTCACGGGAAAAAATTTATGTGAACAAGTTACATAATGTCACGAAACATGAAATATAGCCTAGTATATAATGTGCTTAATGCCGTAGTTACATTACATATCAACTAATATCCTTTTGTACAAGTGTGATGGTAACCTTGGACGAGGCACAATTTATAGAGGAGTGGCCATATAACTAACTACTCCTGGAATCTCTGCGATTGAAATATCTTCTGGCTTAACTTCACTTGGTGTGCATCAGTCAAAGTGTTGTAATAGATGACCTAACATCAACGTAACCAAATTTATGCTCATTTGTGCACCCATGCATATCCTTCGACCCGCTCCATAGGGTGACATACTAAAATCATGACCCATTGACCCGTGATGTCTACATCATCGTCTAGGAATCGTTCAGGTCGAAATTCATGTGGGTTGGGCCAAATGTCTGGGTCACGAGCGACGGCCCAAACATTTACAAGGACAATTGTTTCTTTAGGAATTTCATAATCCTCAATGTCGAGGTTGGTATTAGTTTTATGCGGTAGCATTAAAGGGGTGGTTGGAGGGTGCATCCTTAGGGCTTCCTTAATGATAGCTTGTAAATATGGGAGGTTTTCAAATCTTTTTCTACTATATTCCTTTCATAAGATCTAGTTCATTATGAGCCTTTTGTATAACTCTTGGGTGCCTCAATAGCTCTGCCATAGCCCATTCAATTGTGATCACGATTGTGTCCATACCCGCCATGACCATGTCCTAGGGTAGTACATATAACATGAAAACGTTATAACTTATGTGTCTTGACCTCATGGGTACTATAAAGCGTTACCAAGCATGATATAAATTAAATTTTAAAGCATGTTCTAGCAAAAATTATAGAAAAATTCTTAACCTAATCAATTTCTTATACAATTTCACATAACATGGAAATAGACTCGAATGTTTATTTATTTGAATTTTTGTTATATTTTTTTTTATATCACAAACAATTCTTAACCTAATCAATTCTTATACAATTAAGTATTATATTTGAATTTTTGTAAAAAGTTTGAACGATGCATTTTCCTTTGACGGTAGTAGAATTGACACATTAAATTGGTTTACAGTTGCTTCCGTTGATACAACAAGCATCGGCAATGCCAATAGCTCTAAAGGATGCTACTATTAATTACACAATGCCGTGCATTTTTTTTTTCTAGATTAAGCTATTGCAATTCATTTCTCACTTAACATATGCTTCTAGATTAACTTTTGCACTTCATTTCTTACTTGAAGCTAAATTAAATAAATATCTAAGGCTTAAAATAAAGATACTTCTATGCTGAGCATAACAAAAGCATATGTAGTAGCTAGGACAAGCGTTATATAGAAAAGCCTAACTTTTGTTCACATTTGTAATCTTTAGCATTTTCGGATTGTTCTAAAATTTAAGATTGTAATTGGGCAATTCTTCTGTGAAAAGGGCTCCAAATAATTCGCATACCATCACGTAACGTTGAAGCACTGTCACAAGACCACAAGTGCAAACTAACATCTATTTAGAAACTAGTACAACCATATACTACATATACTCACTTTCATTTAGAGTTAATAGTAAGTTAGTAACGTCCACAAGCAAGATGATTAGTGCTTATATAATCGTTTTATCACCAAAATAATATCTAGATTATAACTTCAATAATTCAAAAGCAAGTCTATTTAGCAGCCTTGTGATTTTGTTTTCTATAGATTTAGAACCGACTCCACTTGTTTCTGCAAAAAAGACCAGGTAATAAAATATTAAGGAGGTAATCAATAAGCATGTATCCAAGAACAACAAAATTTTCATGTAAAAAATATATTAATGGTCAAATTTTAATTATAAGAACAAAGTAAAAGCAACGCCTCACTCTGATTTGAAGATGTTCAAATGTATACATGTAACAATACACATAAAACGACATACAGAGTTATAAAAATATATCTGAGCTTGAGTCTTCTTGATTTTCTCTTATATTCATAGCAGCTAATCGATTTGTCAAGCAACATTCAGCAGTATCAGCTATAAGAGTACTATAAACCGTGTACGACGATTGAAGTGACCATGACATCGGTACAACCAAGTTCTTGTAACATATAAACACAAGTATATAGGCCAAAAATAAGTATGACATTGCCTCAAAACATACTGTATTTGCGAAAAAAATATACTTCGTATATAATAGGTATACATACCCTTCAAAACTTTTGTACTTGCAACGATTCATGAAGTTCACAGTAAATCTTCCAAACAGGACACTAAGATTTTGAGCAAGATTAGGAATCTTGAAAGTTGGTAATACGTCCCAAACCTTGATAACTTGTGTGTAATTAGATTTTTCCTTAAGAATGTCAACAGTCCAAGCAAGAGCTAGCTTCTCATCAACCTTGTATAGCTCCAACAATTCAGTAGCCGCGCCATAATCAATGCCGGCGACATTCATCAGTAGTTTCTCATCAGAATTGGACTGACGCCAGCCATCAGAGATCTTGTGCAGCATTTCCTTAACTCGCTTTTGTACCTCAATGCTGTTTATGCTTGATATAGAGATCCTAAACTCGTCACTAAACTTAACCTGCATAAAGGCATATATCTAGTTTAATACTCGATTTTAACAGTCTGTACTGCCCTTTTTTCCTGTGGATATATTACAGCCAGACTATTACTCTGATGAAACTCACCTTCCATCTTGCTTTCTCAAGTTTTAGATACCGAAAAAAGTTGGGTTTACCGGCTAATGTAGCTTGGTTAAAGTCTGTATCATCATCTGCATTATAAAAACACCTAGAGTTTTGGCATCGAACACAAGGTTCTTCCACACCGATCCACTATTGCCTAAAGTACTCCCGCTTCCAACAATCCACAGACAGTACCTACATGTTTTTTAGCAGAATTGAACCAGAGTAAATAAAAAAGCTATCATTAAGTTTACAGTCTAATAAAGTAAAGTACATTACTTGATCATGTTTTCGGAAGCTAGAATATCTGTAGTCAGACGTACCTTGCCCTGGTGAGAGCTACATTTGTTCTCTGACAATTCGAAAGAAACCCAACTGATCCATTTCCATTGCATCGAACAGTTGAAATTATTATGATATCCTCTTCACCACCTTGAAATCCATCAACAGAACGAATATTGATACAAAAATTTTCCTTATGTTTTATGTATTTCTTCCCGAGTTTTTCTTGAAGTAAACCTACTTGACCCTTGTAAGGTGATATTACTCCAACAGTCACCTTCTTGTTTGTGACGCGATAATAGTCTGCATACAGTGGCGAATCAAATAAATAAATCGATCTAATATAGGTATGCACATCAAATCTCATGTACACAATCTTGCAAGTAAAGGAACATATTATTTTTACAAGTTATTAGTTTCGACTAAGCACCGTGTTATTTAAAAGTGGCAAACTAGCTTAGATTAAATCATACCTTTAAAGAGCTTTGCAATAATATGATCAATAAATGCAGCCTCCTCCAAAATTCCTGGGCTATGTCCTTTGAAGAAATTCTCCTTTCCATTAGACACATTAATGAAAGAATATGATCCATACATAGCTTCCTTAAGAAAATTCTTTGCATAGCTTATTTCTTTGACATTTGGTGCATCTACAATCTTGTTCTCATAAAACTCTTTATTCGGAAATGAGCTTATTGTAGGATGCATCCTGTACTGTGTGTTGAGGAGGTGCTTCTTCTTCCCTAGTGTTGCGATCCGTTGGAACAGGCTCCTTCCATAGTTCATCTTTTCCAACACCTAAAATAGTGAAAATTCTGAGTTTTACAGGTTAAAAAAGCAGGGGAATTCTAAGCAGAAATATGTAATAGTTGTGTAAGAACATATAACAGCTGACCTTGCTCTGAACCATGGCAGGGAGTTGTCGATCATCGCCAAAGAGAATTGCGACTCTAAGGCCAGGAATTTGTAAGGGAATGGCTGACTCACATTCTTTAAGCTGTGCAGCTTCATCTATGACCACCATCTCAACTCGAGTTTTCACTTTAATCGAGCTTGAAGCAGTACAGAAGATCAAACGCGCATTTTCTAAGCAAAATTCCTTTATTCCTCCAGTGATATTAGGCTTAGAAATCGTTCTTGAAGCAAGTTCAGTACAGGTAAGATTTCTTCCTTTTTTGTCAGAATCAGTTCAGAGTACTGACAACCATTTTTCCTAGCATATTCGAGCGTTGTCCTAAGTAGATCAACAAGCTTAATCATCTGTTTCGCCACATCTAACGGTAAGCATGATGTTGGTAAGTGAGTACACAGATTCTCCGCGCAAAATACTAATTGATTAGCTAAAGAGCAAAACTTCTTTCTCACAAACTCCTCAAATGTCAAAACTTGTTCAGTCTTTGTTTCATCACTAGCATCACCATCCTCTTCGAATGCTTATCTTGGAAATTACCTTTTCGGCTCTTCCTGTTTTCCTTCTTGCTCGCTCTCAAGGACTGATCAATAATTTCCTTCCATTTCTTGGTACGACTCCTTGCCCCTTCCTCTTTGTCTACACTCGCGGCTTCCACCTTAGCACCACATACATTTTCATCACCACTTCCATTACTCTCAGAATCCTCATCTTCCTTATCACCATCATTCTTTTTATTATCCGGTACCAAGTAAGAATTATACAAATCTTGAGGGTCTTCGAGCAAAGATATCATCGATACCAGACTGTAAGTCCAACCTTCAGTAGGTTTAAGACATTCATCAATGATTTCCACGCGATCTTTAAGAAATATGTCCTGGATATCCTTGTGATCATTGATCTTCATTCTTTCCTCATTTCCGAACAAGACTATGTCTCCCATTCCATAAGTGTCGTAGACAAGGGACTTAACGAATAGCCTCATAAGCCTCTCAGCAACCTGAACTACTGCTATATTTGTAGGAGCACAAGTAAGTGTCCTGCACTTTAGCTTAAGTTGTACAGACAGAAGAGAAGCAACTGTTTTCGTTTTTCCTGTTCCGGGTGGACCCCAAATCAGCTTCACATTGTACATTTGATGCAGACATTTTCTCAAGGAAATACTGCTCAGAACAGCTTCTTTCTGAGACTCATCTAATCCGAGTGAGCCGGTTAGATCAGACAATCTTTCATTTGATATACATAAGGAACAATCATCATCGACCTGATTTGATAACCACATATCTTCAATCAATTCCAAGGGAAATTAGAAACATCGATTTATTAATATAAGTATCAGTATCAGCTTCAGAAAAAACAGGAAAAAAAAACAGGCCTGTTTACTTACAGAAGGGTTGTATTGCAGCACCTTCTGAATCAGGCCTAAATTCGCGCTTTTAGGATCAGTATGTAGTGCAGCCCATATTCTGAGATTGGTTGTCATATTCATCAAGTAAGTAACAAAAAGCCTCTCATTCTTTTTATTCAATCTCTGACGATCAATACATTCTGATGACAGTATCTCGATTACAGGTGTAATTTCTTCAGTCTTGGAAACAAATGCAATATGAACTGATTTATCAAATCTGATTAAATCTTGAATACCTCTAGGCCTCCGGTTTGTTATAGCAAATATATCACCAGATTGTGGCTCGTAGTAATGTCGATTATTATGTTTTTCAGCATCTGTTATCGCTTTGTTAAGAATGTCATAGATGAATCTTTTTTTAGAGGGCTTGTAGTGCTTGGACAACCAAATGTGTGATATCTCACACACAGGGGCTTGAGCAACTGATTCCACACCGGAACAGTATCTTGAATGAGCTTAAGTAGTGTGTACTTGATACGAAAATGTCTGGTATTTTCTTAACCTGAAGTTTATTATGAAGATTGAAAAACATGAAACAATTATTATACATATTCTCATAAAGATAACAGATTATCATTGAACTTGAAGTAAATTAAACATGTTATAATGCATAAGTAAGTAGCCCACGAGACTGGAATTATATATAGGCTTAATTATATTCTAAAGATTCATTGATTTCATCTAAGGTATAATGTAACTTTAAATATACTCTCTCCATCCTAAAATGAGTAGAAACCTTAACTATACGGATTACTATTATTACATCTAAACCAATAAATTAAAACCATGCTATGAAAAATGTTTTTACGGAATTGAGGGAGCAAAACAAAGTGGCGATAAGATAACATTATAATACACAAAGTTAAGCATAGGATAGGCACGCACACACAAACACGTACACACGAATATACCAAAAGACCTTGTCTTTGTAGAGAGTTGTGTTAAGAACATCTTTCATTCACCAAGAGAACACCAATTCAAGAAGTTGTTTGTCAGGGCGTTTATCCTTTTTTGTAGACTTCTCCATTTTTTGCTATTATCAACAACAGAAAATTCAAGTAACTTTCTTTTTTAGTGTTTTTTTTTTTTTTTCCAAAAACTAACAAGAATGGAATATATATTAAGAATGAAAATACAAAACTTGTTGAACAAACAAAAACAAAATTGTTGATAAGCAAAAGACAATTAAATAATGGTATAAGTAGATGAAAAGGCATGAGATGCTATTATAAGAGTAATTAATTAAGACTTTTTTTTTTTACAAAAAAAGAGTAATTAATTAAGACTTGGAAGTTAACTGACATTCAAGACTCATGCAATGCACGTCGTAGACTCGTAGCCTAGGGGATATCAAAGAACTTTTCAATTTCTGTTTTTTTTTTTTTGAAACCTACTACTTTTCAATTTCTGTTGTAGCTTTGCTTAGGAATTCTCTCAATTGAATCAATTTAACCATTATCTTCAGTAAAAAGTTTAAATATTTTTAAAAAAAAGGGTTAAGAAATTAAAATTATAGGTACTCCGTGTCAACTTCCATATAAGGCCTTGTTTAGTTTAACTTATTTTTACTTGTTTCAGAAAAAATAAGTACATCAGATCAGAAAAATAAGTTCAGATCAGAACATTGTTTTATGTGCGGTTTTTTTATCGCTAAATATTCTTAATTTCGTAATGAAAAAAATTGTGAAAATTACATATTAATAAACTACACATTATTATGAATCTAACAAGATCCCACTTGATATACTTTTCCTTTATAGATTATCGTACACTTAAGGTCAAAATTTGGTCAAATCAGACAATCAGATCAGACCAGATCAAATCAGTAAAAATAAGGTGAACCAAACAAGGCCTAAACCTTGATAAGAATTAAGAAAACTAGAGTCTAAAGGCCAAGTACATACGCATCTAGTTATTGTACTTGTACAAGTTTGAGGTTTTTTTTATTTTTTCTCTTCTTTCTCTAAGTTTGTATTAAGTTATGATAGGGTGTTAAAGATGTTATTGTTTAAATGTATGCAATAGAAGTAGTGCAAGATTGAAACAAGAAAAACAAAATTAAACAGAAGGAATACAATTATATATACAAATAAATAATACGGAGGGAATACAATTAGACAAATAACACTTACGGAGTGGAGTACACAGTACAGACATTATAATTTTTCCTTCCACCAAAAAAAGAAGGAAAAAATAAAATTCACTACACTCTTTGATAATTAGCTTATTTGGAATTGGATGTTAGAACATCACAAATTTCAAAATTAAAGGAGCACTTTCTTCAAAATCTTGATCTTCTTAGGCTTAGCTTAAGTGCTTGTGTTAAACTCCTTTGGGTGGACCACGTACTTGTTGAAATGGTGCGACACGGCCATATAACATAGATGCATGCGACCGACTTTATATAAATCAAGTTCAAACCCGATACCAAAGTTATTAATTAAATTGTGCATGTACTTGAAGCTACTATCATTTCCGATGGATCCACAACATTCTTCCATCACTACATAAGTCTCGATTGGCAAGGGATAGCTCAATACTTCTTATATAATTAGCTCGAAATTCGTCGTCATTTGTCCATCTAGACATGAACTCTTCGATCTAAACATGTATATATACAAGGAACGAACAAATTAAATCACAAATAACTAAAACATCCAAGGAAAAAAAAGGTAATTCAATAGCTAAATCTTTATTTAAACAACACTAACCTCTCTAAGGGACAATTTTTCAAGGGTATCTAATTTTTCTGTGTTGCAAGCTCTTGTGCCTTCTTTTGTAATTTGCAATATCTTTCATAAAGAGCAATCTGCCATAATAAGCATAATTATTTTATAATTATTGTATTAAGGTAATTTGATGTAATAATACTAAGAAAATATACATATACCTGCTTCTTCACTTGGATTTCAAGAGCTAAAAGGCAATCTTTTGTTATTTGTTCCTCTTGTTTTAAAATGTTGTGTTTATTCTCAAGAGATGAAATCTGTTTCTCTAATTCAACCATTTGTGGTATGCGCTGCATTTTTGCAACCTTCTCTTGTTCTTCAAGATCCTTAATTTCCTTCAAACATCTCTATGTTGAGACAATGAGAAAACTTCATGTCAATGCAAATTTATTGTATCGTCATGCCATTTGTTTATAGCTTAATCCAATTCAGATAGCAAACTAATACAAAAACTTAGGCTATTTACCCTATTACTTATTTAAGTGCAAGCCAAAAAATAAGTTTAGATTAAATCAGATCAAAATGAAGATAAGTGTTGAACATACTTTATTGTGCGTTTTTTTATAGCTATATATCTTTAATTTCCCAATAAAATATTTATGAAAAATATTTGTAATTTATACATTAATGTATAGTACAAATCTATTAAAACTCCGTTTGATATTTTTTTTCCTTATATTACAGTTTAGCTTACATATAAAGTCAAAGTTTAGTCAAATTAGACAATTCAATCACATCAGATAAAAAAAAAAAAACCAGATCACATCAGATAAACAAAAATAAGGTGATCTAAACATAACCTTAATAAAGTGAATATGTTGGTTATTAATAAGAAAAACTTACATGGAGATGTTGTTTCAAATCATACTTATTCATAGAACCATAGTACCAATTGTGACGAGGTCTATGTATTGAAAACGGAATTTTAGATTCTGCTTCTTTAATTTTGCCATCAAGTAACACCTCCCTCCTTTTGAGATGCTCAAGCTCTTTCAAGATTTGTTTCTCTTTCGCCCATTTCATCTTCCCATGACCTAATTGCTCAATCAAACCCGGAATTTTCCCCTTTATTTCAACCAACTCTATCTTTGGGTTCGATTCTTTTACCTCTAGGTTTTCATTCTGTATATATAAGTACTCAATAAGCCAAATAACCATGTACAACATATCTTATGGCAATTAGCCAATTATCATGCAAGAAAGTGGCAAAGGTAGAATTACTTATATATATATATTTGAAATATGAGTAGAAATACATGTAGAATTGTTTGTAAATAGCTAGCATGGTAGAAAATATGGATGTAGATTGAAATCTATTTAGAATTTATCTAGTTATTTTTCTTCAAAAAAAAAAAAAAAAAAGAATTTATCTAGTTATTGATGATGAAAGATTGTAAATGTTAATAAATTTTGCAGTTAGCCTAATCAATGAAGAAAGTTATATGATTTTTGCGTACCAATTCCACGTTTTTTTTTTAAATACATGCCAGTTGTAATTAGCTAATAAATTCAAAGTATAATGCTAGTTTAAACTTATAACACACAATGAAATTATTGTCAACGACATGCAGAAATTGTACAATATTAATTTCTAATTGCAGAAAATGTATTTAAGGATTTAATCCTCTATTAAAAAATAAATTTTTAAAATGGATATAGCAATCAATTAAAACATTTTGATTCTTCCTCAAAAAAAAAAAAAAAAAAAAAAAAAAAATTAAAAATAAAAATGATTCATGATATTGATTTATAAAATAAGTGTGAGCAAGTTAAAGAATTGAAATTTATAATTTTATGCATTAACTTACTACTCTTTCTGTTTCTTTTTATTTGTTAAGAGTAAAAAGATGTATTTTGTTTGGGTAGTGTGAACAGCTAAACAAGTCAAATAATTGAAATCAACCAAAAAAAAAATTGAAATGCTTACAATGCTTTGAGGCCAATGCTTGTGAAGAAACTCTCGACCGGATTCAAAACTTTGAATTAAACTTTCGAATTTGTAATTTCTTGTATGAATATCTAATCTCAAGGATTCTAATTTATCCTGCATAAAATTTATTAACTACTCATTAGTTTATTACTTAGCTTGTATTATTATACTAATGTATGAATCTTGTACTCGTATTAAATACTATTGTATGTCTCTAGCAATGGGTGAAGATTGTACGGTATGTATCGTAAATAAATTAATCCTATTTGGAAATTCAAAAATTAAACGATTTATACATGAGGTACCTCTTATGTTTTCAATAATTCATGGGATTCCCACATATTTCTAGAAATTCATCATCACGAACCTTTGAGGTTTGATAAGATGTTATGAAATACCCTTATTGAATCCTAACACTGTTAGTTCTTTCCTTTTTCGTTTTAGAGCAGTTCAATTCACCTTATTTTCACTTATTTCAGCTCTAATAAGTTCAAGTAATTTTAGATAAGTTCAGTTTAAAAAAAAATAAGTTTATATTAATTAGTACAGTTCAAGACAAATAAGTTCTGATAAGGGTTACCTAAGTTCAAATTACAACTAAAATAAGTTTTAATAAATTCAAATAAGTTCAGATAAGTAAATAGAACACACCCTTAAACATCTACACATCAATTTTCAAACCCTTAAGATATAAAGTTTCCTAAGCTAATTGAGGCACCAATTATTTTTGCTATTTAAAAAAAAAAAAAAATCACTCACACACAAAAAGATAATGATGATTAGGGATCACCAAACCATGACTAGATACAAAAATATAATATTGATGAGTATACATGAGCATTAAACTTCACCAAACCATGACTGGATACATTAGCTAAGAATTAGGCCCATTCACTTCACCTTATTTTTGCTGAACTGAAATTAATATTACTGAATTGAAATTATTTTTACTAAACTGAAATTATTTTTGCTGAATTGAAATTATTTTTACTGATTTTTAGTTATATTTCTTCTTTTAAATTACTGATTTTTATTGAACTGAAATTATTTTTACTGAACTGAACTTATTTTTACTGAACTGAAATTATTTTTACTGAATATTATTTTTTAAGGTGAAGTGAACAGGGCCTTAGAATCGAATATCTTTGACTATCAAGCTAAGGTTAATGAATTAATTAAGGGATTACAATAACTAAAAAAGATAATGATGATTTGATCAAATCCTTTACAATAATATCTAAATTAACTTGATATCAGAAAGTGAATTATAAGATTTACGCACCTTTAATAGTTGTATTTTATTGAGCAAGCTTTTACTCTTTGCTTCGATCCGGTTGAGGGACTTCTTGGTGGCATGTAAGTTGATTTGCAAAACAGGATCTGGAAAAAATCTGTTTATTTTGGCCATGTAGAATTGATGAACCACCTTCATCGATCGTTTATTATCATCACTATCACCTGAATTGAATAATTATTTTTTGAACCAAAAGCAAACAATAGTCAATATATTTATACATAAACATTACAATTGGTACGGTTTTGTATACAATGGTTGTATTGTGTACACCTGGCTAAGTCAGCTATACAGAGTATACACTTATTGACTTATTGTATTTTTTTTTTTTTTTTTTTTTTTTGTTTGAAGAAATGTAATACATGTAGACACATTTTTTTTTTTATTAAAGAAGAAATTAGTATCGTAGTTTAACATACCTTCAAATGCCATTGGTGTCTTGGTGATCTCTCAAACTTTCAAGCTTTTTATGCCTTAGTCATCTCAATTGATTCTTATTTATATATGCGTGAATAGATAAATCATTCGAAGAACTGGCTGAACTTGGAGTTCACGGCAAGCAAATTAGTCAACGAACCATTTAATTTTTTTAACTATTTTTTCAATCTCCAAATACACTTTAATACATGGACTTTTTGTCAAAAACTACCTAATAAACCCAGATTTTGTGAGAAACTACCTAAAAAAAAAAATTGTACGTAATAAACTACCTTTTTTTTTGTACTACCTATACCGAATTTTCACCGTTGACCAACCTCAAAACACTGTCGAAACCACCACTTTCATTCCCAAAACTAACATAACTTGCTTGAAATAGCCTCCACCACACCTAAACCTCCGGTCAACCCCAAAAACCACTATCTCGAATCACTAATCTATCTTCACCAACTCGGAATATCTTCTAACCATCCCGAAAATAACCTTACCACCTTGAAAACCAACCCTCACGGTGGTTTCGGGGGTGTTTTAAGGTGAATCAACGTCGTAAAATTAAGTCAACGGTGAAAATTCGGTCAAATGTAGTATCTTACAACATTATACTTCTATATCTTTTATTTGGTAGTTTCTTACAACATTTTTTTTTATTAGAAAGTTTCTCACAAAATTTAGGTTTTATTAGGTAGTTTATCACAAATACATAAATATCTCTAATCTAATACTTTCTTTGTTCCACAAATATTGCAACAAAGATAAATTACGCATCCCAAAGCACATTTTATATGTTAAATATCTATAATTATATGATATTAAAAATTATAAAAAGTTGATATTGTGAAAGTATTTTACGAGATGAATCTGACAAGACCCCACATGACTATATTTTAGTTTACGTATAAGTCGTAATTTGTGGTCAAACAAGTATGATGAATAGTGTAAAAATCCAGTTGTTGCAATATTACGAGAACGAAGTTTTTTCCATTTTTAGAGAGCCATTAGGATTAAATTTTTTAATGCACGAGATTTGTAATTTCTTTTATAATTAAATAATTCAAATGTAGCAAAATTGGCGAATGAGATTTTAAAGTTTAAATTAATTAAATATAAAATATTATCTTTTGAAATTAAAATTTTATTTAAATATATAACGAATGAGAGGAAATTCAATATTTATTTTAAAATAATAATATAAAATGATATATTACGTAGTACAACGAATAAAGTAACAAATCTTATGACATATATACAAAAAATATTTATTTAATATTTTTTGACGGGATAAAAATATTTATTTAAAAAAATACAAACAAACCGTATATCGTACGAGCTTCATCTAATTCTATATAAATAAAATTGGTAATGATTTAGATATTATCTTTGATGAAGCTAAAGAACTAGAGATGGAAGTGTTTAAAGTATGATAAAAGTATAAAACCAAAAGAAAGAAGGTATGGTAATAATGGTAAGTACAAGTTTAACATGTGTGTATAATAGCTATATACTTCGTATCTAGAGGATCATGGGGTGAGAGTGACCTGGGTTCGATCCTCACCTGGTAAAAAAAAAATACTTCGTATCTAATATTTCTAATTTAGAATTACCAATTGCACTGGCCTAGCTACTGTATAAAAAGTAATTATTGCTAATAATAACCAAGATTAAGGAATATTACATGTAAAGATAAACCTTACATTAGTTGATGATGCCTTTCGACTTAATGAATTCAAAATAAATTGAGGCTCGGTACGATTGAATTGTATGATATTGATATGTTCCCAGGGTCGCATGCCTCCCTCATTAGTATAAGATTTGGTAATAACCATACGATCCAACACCAAAGCACTTTAACGGTATCCATACTAATTTGAAATCAAGCAATTTAATCTCCTTCAAATTGTTGATCACCAGTCTTATTTGGAAACTACAAAACAGAACAGAATTAATTGATGACTATAAATTCTTAAATGGACCTGGTTCACACTAATTTATTGTGGACCACTAACATTAGAGAAAGTATGGTTGTTTTATTAACAAAAAAAAGGGTCACTATAATTTTAAAAAAAGGTCACTATGTTGAAATAAAAGTCATTTTGGTAATATATAGGCCTAAGTGGATATTTTTGTAATGAAATATTTTATATACTAATCAATATGAATAATAAAGGCCACTATGCTAAAATTAGGGTAATAGCATCGTATTTCAAGTTCACAATATTATTAAACGTTGTAGTAGTTTTAATAAAGGTTACTATGTTAAAAATAAGGTTACTATGTTAAAAATAATGGTCACTATATTCAATATAATATCAGTTGCGTGTGTATAGACCTCGGGTCCACAATAATATTATTGTGGACCAGGTCCACGCAAGTGTTTTTGATTGATGACAGCATATAATGTATACGTGTAAGTTGGATAGACAAGACCCCTGAAACCATCTTGACATATAAAGTGGAGGGGGAGACTCTGCAGGGTACCCTTGTTCGCAGCAGCAAAGTTGATCCACCGATTCACTTCATTAGGCGTACCAGACAATACATACCAATCCAATTCAAAAGACGGAATCCATTTTCTCGATAACATAGAGATTCTTGCTACATCACGCAATGACATATATGAGAGAATATGTAACAAAACCCATCAGGAACCTCACTCAGACGATCAACCTACATTGGACATAGGTAGCATCTATTAGATCAAATTACGAATTCAAAAACACATTACGTATGGGTGTGTTCTATTCACCTAGTTATCATTTAGCACGATATCTCCTCCAAATTCCATGTACTGCAGCAGCAGTAATTACTACAACGACGACTTTATGCGGGTTCATATTCCAAAATTCCAGCAGCAATATTTCCTTGATCAAAATCATAGGAACAATTATTTAGTACCAATTTAAATTGTAAAACTACATCAGATATAAAGCTGAGTATACCGAGAATTAAATCAAGGGTAAACCCTAGATTGTAAAATTGATATAGGGTGATTACAAAAAGAGTGAATACCTAACCTCAGAAGCTGCTTCAATGGAAGATAGAAATGTTGGAATTGAAGTCGCCTCAATGCAGAACGTGGAGTGGCTTTACCGGGAAATTGTGAGAGAAAGAAAGGTATTGACTACTGAGGTTATTCTTAATTTTTTTTTAAAAAAAAAAATAAAATAAAAAATAAAATAGAAATAAATTATTTTTATATCTAATTCTAATTTTCATATACAATATATTGCAACAGAACATAAATTATTTGTTATAAAAAAATAGAAATAAATTGTGCATCGCACGGTTTTAAACTAGTTCTATATATATATATATATAAATTATAAAAATTACATATTCTTAAAGTTGACATTGTAACGAATTTAATAAGATCTCACTATCTATATCATTTATTATGAATTAATAAGGATTTGTTGTCAAAGTTTTAAAAAATTGACCCCTAAAAAACACGATGGGGTAACAAAATAACGAAAGATGTCGTATAGCATAAGCAGTATTTGTACCGTAAAGGGGCTAATATGCAAATGACAAATTAAGCATCAAATAGTATGTCCTCATAAAAATATTTCTTAAATGCATCCATATGGGCCACTTGCAAGCAAATAGCAACTTGGACTGACCCATCATTCACAGGCCCAGGAAGCATAAGACAATCACCATCAGAATCATGGGTACCTGGACCCATATAAATCTCTTTTCCCCAACCAAAGTCAAGCCCATAAATCGGAAGAGTTAACCAACTAATGACCCCAAGATTGGGGTTACCATAAAATGGGCCTTCATTTTTGTTACGAGCATGCAAGTCTTGAAAAGGGGACAAATCAGTCAAATTTTTCCAAAAGTCAATGTTTGACCAAATATAATTATCGTCCACTTTTTCAATTGCTTCCCTTATTCTAGCACAAGTATAACCCAAGGGAAAATTTATGATATCTCCTGATCTAGATGAAGCCACTACGTCTAATATAGCGTTCCCAAGGTACTTTGACGGTAGTGGTGGGTGTAAGCGGCTACGTACATCAACTGTGAAGCCTAAGCATGTTGGTTGTTCAAGGTGGTTTTCGCGTGCCTTGCAAGCACTTCTCCATACATGTGCCGCTACCACTTCATAGCGAGTGTAAGGATTTGTGTTTTGACCATTGTTAGTAGCCTTCTTTAGGCTCTCGACATGATCTTTTGATAGAGGTAATATTGCCACAGTAGTGGCTTTTTTACGCTCCTCCAAATTGTTTTCTTGCCCTATTAGTAATGGTGGTGTGTTCATATCCCAAGGTGTTAAAGTCGATGGGAGATATTGTGCTCGAATGATGCTCGGATTGAAGTAGGGAGCCGTCGCGATTGGTTCACCACGAGCTAGTCTAGCCCATTCAGACATAAAATGAAGTGCACTTTGTCCATCAGCTAGTATATGTGATATGTTAACCCCTAAACAAACACCGCCACATCTAAACTTAGTGAGTTGCCCTACCACCAAAGGTAACTCATCGATAGGTTTCTCATAGTCAACAAAAGGAATGAGCTTATCAAATAAATTGGTTTGAGAGGCAAAATCACCAAAATCACTTAGTTCACCACAAGACTCGGCTTTAATTAGCTCGACTCCCATTGCATTACATAGGAGCTCAAGTCTTCCTTGGCCTACCCATCGAACACGACCTGCTAAGGGATAAAAATGGACCAAAACTCGACTCAATGAATCCTTAAGGGTGTCTATGATAGACTTGGAGGAAGTAAGCCACTCCTCAGAAGGCTTGTAGAAGTAGACAGTGGGAACATGGGTGATGACACCGGTTTGATCCCATTCAGTTAATTGGAACACACCATTACACGTAAGCTCGATTGGTTTTACCATGTAGGAACATTTTATGCTAACTTCCATTATTATACCTGTGATACTTTAAAGGAAGAAATAAATTTTTAGCGTCATTGTTTTCCTCAAGAAAAAAAATTCATGCATGCCTATAATTTTTTTTTTTTTTTTTTTTTTTTTTTTTTTTTGTTGTTGTTGAATAACCTATTGGTTTTGTTTAGGCATCAAAACTATGAGCAAGCAAGCAACTAATTTGAAACGCTAATATGCTAATTTACTGCGAGTATATTTTAACCATGCGTTGGAGATCTAAGTTGCATTTATCGCTTCTAATGTAATTAAACTTAACATTGTATTTAGTTTTACTATAATTAATAAGTTATAGCTATATTGCATTAATTTAAAATTGATAATATGTTAGCTAGTTTAATTTATTATGGATGCATGTTTAATTTATACTCGTAGATGACAACATGACAGCACATCAAGGTAAATAGACATTAAATTAAATCATTAACCTTAATAAATGCAACATGTATGAGTGCATGACCATTAAATAAATATTTGATTATTCTGTACTCAAACTCTCCAAATACACCAACTAGCTTAACATGGAGAATATTGTAGAATATGATTAAATCCACTTGTTCAAACCATATGTTATTTTCGAATATCTCAAATTTATATAAGCATGTGTCTCAAACTCTCCAAATACACCAACTAGTTTAGCTATTGCTAGGGCCGGTCCTAACATTTTACTGCCCCTAGGCGAAATATTAAATGTGCAGTGGGCCGTTTGTAAAAAATAAATAAATAAATAAATAAAATTATATTTTAATAAAAAAATTCATTAATAATGATCCAAAAATTTATTTTTTTTACTCCATTTATTTTTTTATAGTCAATCAAATTATTAAGGGTAATGCTATATAAGAGCTACGTATAATCATTAAATATATACGCTTGAAAATTGTATAAAATTAGGAATTCATGACAAAAACACGCGCAAATCAGTGTAATTAGTGTTTATATTATTATGATTTCCTAAATTTATACGATTTTCTAGTGTAAATTTAATGCTTATATGATTTATATGATTTCCTAAGTTTGTTTATAAAAATTTCATCCAAATATATATTTTTTCGTTCACTTCCAAAAATTAATCATCAATATTATTTGATAGAAGTTAATCCTTGTAACATCAATGTGACTGAAATTTAAAAATTATATACCTAATCAAATAAATTTCCTCTTAAAAACTTGATTCAAATACCAAAATTTACGAAGAATCAAGTGGTTAGTACTGATAGAAAAAGTGTTTGAGCCTATATAGCGAAAAGATAAATGCAATAAGTGACCCTTTTGTCATCATTCACCTATACAATTCCACATAAAACATACAAAGTATTAGACATTAATTAATTATTTTAAAAAAGTATCTAATTCATGAATCAATAATTCAAGTTTCAAACAAGGTTTCTTCATAAATCCATAATCCAAATCATGTCATCAAAGCATTGTTAAAAAAAATTACGAAGTAATATCTAAGAAAAATAAGGAGTAGGTGATAAAGATTACTTACTTAAATACTCTCGATTTACTTAGCTTCAATTAGTAATAATAAACTTTCAAGATATATAGTTTTTGCCATAAAATGATAAATTGATAACTCATTAGAAACGTAAGCAAGTAATTAAGCAAATGTGGAAGTTAATTTATTAAATAATGATACATTATTTTTGGTGGAAATGAAATTGGAATTTAACTCTTACAATCAAAGCAATTGTAAACCTCCAATCAAACGTAAAAGCAAAGGAATTAATGAAGAAATAAATTCAAGCTAACTAGTAATAACTTACCCAAGTATGTAATTGATGAAGAACTTGTACACCAAGAAACTATATTATGTCTTCACTTTATTATGTATTACACTTTAAGTGAAGTCCTTTCATTAATTAATTAAAACTCCTACATTTTTAAAGGCATGCATATATCACATAACCTATATAAAGCACAACATGTACCACAACAAATGAAACAATAATCCATTACACCCCAAAAAAAACACATATTTTTTACTTGTAATTATTATTTATAGTCATTTTAATATAATTTAGTCGTGAGAATGGAGAATGGAAAGAAGAGAATGGCTTTGCTAGTAGGATGCAATTATCCAAACACACAATATTCATTGCATGGTTGCATCAACGACGTTGTTTCGATGCAAGAGCTCCTCATGGAGCGATTGGGGTTCGATAAAAACTCGATCGAGCTCCTAGTAGACGAAGGTCCAGAGTCTAAAGCATTGCCTAGTGGTGTAAACATTAAGAATGCACTAAAGAAGATGATTGATGGAGCCGAAGCAGGGGATGTCCTGTTTTTCCATTATAGTGGACATGGTACACTTGTCCCTTCTAAGCATCATCTCAATAAAAAGGAGGAAGCAATTGTTCCTTGTGATTTCAACCTCATTACTGGTAATTAATAGCATTATTATGTTTAATTAAATAGTTTAAAAGACTAATTACTCCTAAAATTTAATCTACTATAACTCATAATTTTTTTTCTTCATTTTTTTATGTTTGTTACGTTGTGCAATCCTAGAGTTGAATGTTAGTAAGTTGGGTAGGGAGGTAGGAAAAAAAAAATTAAAAAGCACAATAATTGCATATTTTATGTTCCCTTTTATTTGTTTGTATTTTGGTGAGTTATTTAGTGGACTATTTCGCAATCAGTAAGCAATAGGATTTCACACAAATATCTTGATAAGTGACATAATTAGACATATATATTCTCCCTAAGTTGTATTAATCCCTCAGATTGATTTAAGTACATCGCTTTGATTGTCAAGGAGTTTTAGGAGAGTGAGTTGAATGAATTAAAATGTGTGTAAGTGGAGTTTATTGGGATCATAGTTTATTACTCAATAAAAAGTATGTGATGTGAGAGGAGAGAAAAAAAAAATTAGAAGTGGAGATCATGAGGAGTGAGAAACAATAAAAAATATTCCTTCTATTCCTTATTGTTTGCACCATTTAACCTAAAAAACTCTCATATAAAGTGGGTCCATAGTGCAAACAAAAAGGGATTGAGGGAGTATGTAGTATAAGAAGATGTCTGTAAAAAAAAGGAAACGGTGCACTTAAAAAATGGCCCGAAAAAAATATTACTTTAAAACACGAAGGGAATATTCTTCATACTACTTTTTTCATGTAACAAATACTTTGAATTATTTTCTGTAAACTTTAGCTATGTTATGACTTGTATTCCATTGAAAAGCATTCTATTGTTGGTTATGTTGTAGATGTGGACTTTAGACAACTAGTGAATGGGATACCAAAAGGAGCAAGTTTCACAATCCTCTCGGATTCATGCCATAGTGGAGGCCTCATTGATAAGGAGAAAGAGCAAATTGGGCCCAATACCTTATCTCCTACATCACAACTAAGCAATAACTTGGGCCCAAAACACTCCAAGCTCAAAAATATCCCAATTGAATCAATTTTGAACCACTTAGCCTCTCTTACAAACATGGTTGAGTCTGAAATTGGGGCACACCTAACCGCCCTCTTCGGCGATGACGCGAGCCTAAGGTTCCGCCTTCCGGAACTAGACCAAGATAAGTTGTTTGGACCTCATAGGCCGGACTCCGGTATTTTGTTGAGTGGGTGCCAGACCAATGAGACCTCAGCGGACATGCCTCCTATGGGGTCCAATGGAAAGGCCCATGGGGCCTTTACATACGCTGTCCAATCCGTGTTCAAAGCCCAACAAGGCCCACTTAGTAATAGAGAGGTGGTGATGTTGTCTAGGGAGGTGCTTGAACAAGAAGGGCTTGAAGGGCAGCATCCTTGCTTGTATTGTAGTGATGAGAATGCTGATGCACCCTTCTTGATGTGGGATGATGCAGAAAGCAACAATTGACCAATATTTATCATTTGATTTGTATTGATACTATGGCTTGACTCTTGACAATCAATAAATCTCGTAATCAATTGTATTTCCTTTGATGTATATCTCGAGGGACACTGAAAAATAAATATGTTTTATTACCTACTATTCTACTAATAACTTGTTTGATAGTTAGTAATAAATAATCGTTACGGTAATATATTTGTATATAAATTGTTTTTGCAATTGTATGGTGTATGCATTGCATCATACGGAGTAATAGGTTATACTTTTACGTACGAAATAAGTTATTAAAAGTGTGTGAGCAATAAATAAGGGAATCAAGTATTATGCAAATCTACTAGCTTGGCACCCCAAAATCTGGCTAACAAGTATGTAGTAAGTATCTAAATTCTAAAATTTAATTTGGTATAGTTGCACATCACTTCTTGCAAAATAAGAATTTTGCACGTTTTCCCCAAGTATCACTAACATGAGTCATAAGTCACAAAAGCTTCTACAAAAAGGGAGCAACTAAAATTATTTTATACCTAATTAACACAAAAACACTCACATTTGCAAACACAAACCATATATCTAAATTGAATACCTAATTATGGTGGACGAGACGATGAAGAAAGTTTTTAGTAGTATATCTACAATGGTTCTCATAGTTGCCATTGTGGTTGTGTTGCTTCAAATTCGGGCTCTTGCTTGTAGCATTTCTTATGAACTTCCCCTTTCTAACACCACGGAACACATTGAAGGGGTTGATGGTGCCAATTCAATCAATAACAATATTCATAGCAATGATATCCCTTGCCAATGGTTGGGTAGTAGATGTGGCCCCGAAAGTCCGGCTCTATTTATTACATGTTGTCCTCCGTATAGGTGCTTTAACCCTAAAATCGCACTTGGAAAATGCATACAGTGATCATATCTAATCATGGATGGAGGCCAAGGGTGTGTATTAATCCTTCCACAATATCATCCAATATATATATACTAATTAAATAGGAGTTTGATGTTTCATGTTTGTGTTAGCAAATAAAAGTTGTGTACCCTATAATACTTAAGTTATTATATTACTTCGTGTAATATTGAAATTAGAATGTTGGATAATATACGATTATACCAGCCAATTGATATTGTTTCATCTGTATCCCATATGTTCTTAAAGTTGTGTACCCTTTCCCTTTACAATCACTTTAGTTTTTTCAGATTTATTTTATTCTTCACTTAAACCCACTTTCATAATAAAGTAATACATCTTACTTTTTACTATTTTTCTTAAAATTCCATGCCTAAAAATATGAAGCAAGTAATAAAAAATACAAAGAGATTAAAAACGTAATAAATACATAATGAAAACGGAAAAGTAAGTCGGGACAAAAGAGAAAAGAGTAAATTGAGACGAAAGAGTAATAAAAATGGAGCAAGTAATAAAATCCGTGAAGTCTAGAAGTATATAGTAATAGTACAACTATACAAGTAACAATATGGAGCAAATAACAAAACGGATCAAGTCCGTTTTTCCGATGAACTAAACCAACTACGCTTATGTTTTGCCTCTCCCATTTTCCCTCTCTCCCCGTTAGGCTCCATTGAAGCTTATTCTAAATTCTCCATTAAAGTGGCTTGTGAGCCAGGGGCGGATCCAACGTGGGTTAATTGATTTTTTTAAAAAAATTGAATTTTTTTTTTTTAATTTTAAAAAAAAAACAAAAAGAGAAAAAGTGTTAAATAGAATATTTGTATGATATATTTCAAGAATTAAAGCTGCAGCCCAGCGGTTTTTTTAACCTCAGCCCAGACGCCACTGCCCCGCTGCCCGCACGCAGACCGGCGACCGCCTCACCGTTCCCGGCGCTACGCAAGCCAGAACCCACATCGGAGTCCAGGCCCTCCACCGTGTCACCGTGAGCTGTTGCGGATTTGCGCCTTTGCGGCCTTGCGTTGCCCACTTTGCCGGTTTCCTTGAAGGCTTTAATTGTATGTCGTCTTCTAACTAGTTCTATCTGGCATTCTGGGTTAATAATATATAAAGTTTTTGGTTTCATGATTTTTGTAGATAATTACGTGAATACGTGGTGTTTGAATGTGTGAATGTGTGATGAACTTTAGCTATCAATTTTGGGTTTTTGGGTGACTATTGTCTATTGAAAAAATGGTTGAAATTGGGGTCTTGGGGAAGGAAGTATCTGATTTACATTTACTGATTTAGGGTTTGTAGATTGTAGAAGTAGTTCAGTTGTTGAATTGTTGTCTGTTGACTTGAATTAGTGTAATTTGTACAGCCTGTACTTGAATTGTTGTTTGTTGAATACTTGAATTGTTGTCTGTTGAAGTGTTGAATGTTGATTGTCGGTTGAAGTGTTGATTGTCTATTGTTTTAGAGTGTTTATCAATGATTCAATGGAGGTTGTTTTACAATGTACTACATTGTTCTCATGTTCTGTAATTAGTGTAATCTGTACATTGTTCTTGACTTCTTGTCATGGGTTATCGTCGATTTATTGCAGAAGTCGATTAGAAGGGGATAATCAGTGCTCGGTGCTCCACTGCTCCGTCATCCACTCATCCATATTTCGTGGCTCTGTAGGTGAATAACTGAATTTTTACTTCTTAATTTCATATATTTTACATACTATTTGTTTTGATCTTGAATGAATGAATTCTTGATAATAAATTATGATGTATTGATTTTTATCATCTAAAAAAAATCTGAAAAAAATATTGTATGCAATTGCAAAGATATTCTTCTTCTTAGTTTGCTGTATTGCTGTATGCCTGTATTGCCGTATGCAAAGATATTCTTCTTCTTGAATCTTGATAAATTATGATGTATTGATTTTTATTATCTAAAAAAAAATCTGAAAAAATAATTTTATAGTGATTGTGTGAACTTCTGTATTGCAGTATTGCCGTATTGGTGAGTGGTTTGCTTATTGATATTTTTTGGTTTA
This sequence comes from Chenopodium berlandieri, assembly GCA_034703905.1. NCBI lineage: Eukaryota > Viridiplantae > Streptophyta > Magnoliopsida > Caryophyllales > Amaranthaceae > Chenopodium > Chenopodium berlandieri. The sequence goes on from CM068281.1 coordinate 51,789,486, forward strand.
TTTCTTTCTCGTATCCATTCTTTCCAGTTTCCAGTTAGCCTATTGTTGCTGTATTGTTGCATGTTGCTGTTAATTGGCGAGTGGTTTGCCGTATTGTTGCTGTTAGCCACTTAGCCTATCATTGAACTGGTGAAATTTGTTGAGTTACTTTTGGTCTTTACATAATTGTATGCAAATATGCAATGCGTATAATTGTATGCAAATATGCAATTCGTACATAATTGTATGCAAATATGCAATTCATTCCATTGTAAATTATGATTCTGAACTTTCGAAATTTCGAACCCCCTATTTGGAAATCCTGGAGACACCACTGTTGTGAGCTTTCTCTCCTCCATTGAAGCAGCTTCTAAGGCAAGTTATTCTTGTTATCATCAAATTTCAAATTTAAAATCTAGGTTTAAACTTAATTTTGTTGCCATTATAGTCAATTTAGGGTTCTTTTAAAGTGAATTATTGAACTATTGCTTATAGTCACTGAATAATTATAATGAGAAATATCGTTGCTAGATCATAGTCAATTTAGGGTTCTTCTTAGGTAGATTGTTGAACAATTGGTTATAATTTAATTACTGAAAGATTATAATGATAAATTTCGTTGCTTGAATTTTGCTATTCATGTTTTTAAGTGAGAAGAATTTGACTTGATAGTTGAGTCAAATTTCCTTGCTAATGTGTTACAAAACCCTTTAATGTTAGGGTGGAACTATGAAATTGGAAATTTTCTCCCTGGGCCGCCCCTCGGCTCAGGGACGATTGGGAACAACTAGGGAAATGAAATATACTTCCTCCATTCGTTTTTAGTTGCAACATTTTCTATAGAAATTATGTATAGTTTGTTCTTGTAACTTTGGCAGAAAATCTGAGCTTAAACATATTCCTTGCAGAATACTCTGTAATAGATAATTTGTCAGTGGGTAATGTCTGTGAGGTGGCCAAGGTTACTGAATCCAACTCAGCTCGCACAGATTATACGACAGCAGAAGAATCCGTTTACTGCTTTAAAGATCTTTAATGAAGCCAAAGCCAAGTATCCCAATTATCGTCACAATGGTGTTGTCTATGCCACCATGATTAATATACTCGGGAGCTCAGGTCGTTTCGATGAAATGAAACAATTGAACAGATGAAAGATGACTCGTGTGAGTGCAAGGATGCAGTTTTTGCAGGTATAGTTAAGACGTATGCAAAAGCTGGATTGCTTGATGATGCCGTTTCTTTATTCAGAAGCCTTCCTCAATTTAATTGTGTGGCTTGGACATCATCTTTCAATACACTTTTAGAGATTATGGTAAAGGAGTCTAGACTTGAGGCTTTCTATCGTCTTTTTAAGGAAAATTCTCGTGGTTGGGAAGTTAAGTCTAGGATTGGATCGTTGAATTTGCTAATGGATGCTCTATGTCAGATCAAACGCTCAGATTTAGCACTGGAGGTTTTTCAAGAGATGAACTATCATTGTTGTTATCCCAACAGAGAAAGTTATAGGATTTTAATGAAAGGCCTCTGTCAAGATGGCAGGCTATACGAGGCCACTCATTTGTTGTACTCTATGCTTTGGAGGATTTCTCAGAAAGGTTGCGGAGATGATATAGTAGTATATAGAATTTTGTTAGATAGCCTATGCGAGAATAAACAGATTAGCGAGGCTTTAGAAATTCTTGGGAAAATTTTAAGAAAAGGCCTCAGAGCTCCCAAGATTCGCACCAAACTCAAAGATCTTATCCATCTTCGGGATACTGAAGACATAGAGCAGGCTAAGCTTTTGATCAATGAAGCTTTGATTGGAGGTGCCGTCCCTAGCTCAGCTAGTTACACTGCTGTGCTTACCGATCTCTACAATGAAGGTAAAATTTCCGAGGCTAACAAAGTGCTTGATAAAATGCGTGAAAAGGGTTACCGACCATCACTGAGGATATATGAATCAAAGGTAGCAGCGTTGTGTATGGCTGGTAGAGTCGATGAAGCTGGTCAGACGATAGAAGAGGAAATGCTGAAGAAGGATTGTGTACCAAATTCTCTGGTCTATTGCACTGTTGTAAAAGGCTTCTGTGATGAGGGTAAGACAGATTTAGCCATCAGGTTTCTGGAAAAGATGGATAGGCAGAAAGGTTGCTCACCTGACAAGGAGACGTTCAGTGTTATTGTTAATAGATTTTGTCAAGATGAGAAGTTTGTTGAGGCCAGTAAGATTATGGAAAAGATGTTGAGTAAATCTTTTTGGCCTGAGTCGATTACTTTTAGTGCTGTTATTAGAGGTCTTTGTTCAATAGACAGAATGTATGAGGCTGTAATGTGGTTGGAAGAGATGATCAGTCAGGGTAAGATACCTGAGTCTTGTATATGGAGAGTATTAGTAGCTTCAGCTAGTTGTAACACTGATGAGATTCGTGATTGCGTTGATTTGCTGGATTATCTGAGAACTTAAATCTTTGTCTTAGTACAACTTTATAAAGTATAGAATTCTTTCAAACGGTCCAATTAATGTAAAACCTGCTGTAGATTGCAATTATACAGGATTTCAGATGGATATTTACAAAGTCCGAGGAATCTCAGTCCAATGAACATCACAATAATGAGAAAGACCCTGGTCGTGAAGGTTTAGCTCTAAAATTGGTTCAAGATGACCAGAATGCTAGAAATTTGTGGCAGAAGGTACTATAAGTCAATGCTTCCATTTTCTGCACTATATAATCTGGTAGTCTCTTGAAAAACTTTGATTTCATCAAAACCTTGCGCTGTAGTGTAAATGTCAAGCATCAATAGATAGCTTCAATAATATGCTTCCAACCAATTGACCACATTGATTGTGAATGTAGCAATTTAAATAATTCTTCAATGCCTTAAACACAGGACAATTTCAACCTCACAGCACAACACGGAGCAAAAACCCTGCATTTGTGTCTAACTGTGAGCTTTCAAAGGTGTAACGTCAGCTGTTGTAGGAACTATTTCTCCCTCCCAGAATTCTGGGATTTTTTTATTTTTTTTTATTTTTTATTTTTTTAAAAAATATATATATCTTCTAACATGAAAAAGGAAGTAGAGCAAAAATCTGATAAGACATAGAGAGCTTAGCCTGTGAGTTAAATGAACAACGCTGACATTTGCAAGGATTTGATCAAAAAAATCAGCAAAAAGACTGATCATACTGAAGAAAATCTGAAGTCAAGTGCAAGGATGATGCCTGTTTGAAGTCAGAAAATTGTAAGAACGACAAGCAGCTTGAGAAGGATGATAAGGCCTACCTCTTTCTCCTTGTCTTTCCTGAATTAGTAAGTTAGTAGTCACGTTTCTTAAAATAGTAATAGTTTATGATTCGATTTTCTAATATGTTATTTCTGTGTTGCTGTATTTAAAGGATGATGAAAGCTTAAGCAATCAGAATCAACAACTTCTTGAGAACATTGATCTTTCAGCAGTAGGAGGTAATAAAGTAGTTTAGCTAGTTGTAAACTTGTAACACAGAAGAGATTCGTGATTGTGTTGATTTGCTGGATTATCTAAGACCTTAAATCTTTGTCTTAGTACAAATGTATCAAGTATAGAATTCATTTAAACGGTCCAATTTAATGTAAAGCCTGCTGTAGATTGTAATTATACAGGATTTCAGATGGAAATTTACAAAGTCCAAGGAATCACTCATCATTGGCTTAGGTGAGTGTTTTATCAAAAGATGTGTGACATCAATTTTCAAATTACATTGAAAAGGAAATGAAACCTAAATTTCTAAATTTATGTAATGGTAAAAGGGAAATCAATTATCATTAGAAGAACCTCTTCCTCCTCCACTTTTCCCCAGGACATGGAGAAATGGAAGAAGATGATGGATGTACAAGCAGGATGCAACTACCCTAAAACCAAATTTGAACTCAAGGGTTGTTTCAACAATGTCAAGTCCACGAAGGAGATGCTGATCGAGTAGTTTGGGAAATCAATTAATCAATTATCACATCGAGGTATTGATTAATAAGCCAAGATCTGATAACTTGCCTACGAGTGTCAACATCCAGACTGCAACAGGACTTGGACGTGAAGCTGTTATCTATGCATTGGGGGAGGCGCGAGAGGATAAGCTACTGGAACAGCGTAATGAGGAGGAGGATGATGGTGGTGGTGATGATGAGGTTGACCAGGAGGAGGGAGCATAACAGGAGTCCCAACAGCGGATGCCATATGATGAGGTGGCAGTGGTGCTGCAGTAACTGGGTGGCCTATCTGTGTCCCATACATCCCCCCTATACCTGCAGGTGCCATATTTACATTAGGCGGAGGCCTATGCTTATTTGCTGCTACTGCTGCTGTTCCAACTCCAGGAGCCGCAGAAGTGTTGTTTTGCTGCCCTGTAATGGGTGTTTGATTCGGCGACAACCCTCCTCCATTCACACTTGTAATATCATGAATGCTAGATCTTCTTCTATCCCTGTTCATTGAGTTGAGTCTTATAAAATATTTTTGGGCATGACTAGCTACTTGTGTTGGTGTCCTTGTTATCACAAAGTTCCTTGATATGCTTCGCCAATCGCCTTTGCCAAACTTGTCAAGTCCAAGTAAAAATAACCTGAAAACAGGGGATTTAATCATGCATTATATTTTGAAGTATGATTTAAAAATCAAATATTTATAAGCATTTAATTGTAAAAAAGATTTATAATTGAAAACCAATCTTTATCTCCATTATTGTAGGAAAACAGGCCGAGCTTTTCTTTCTCTCTCTTTACTACCATCACTAACTCACTAAGGCCACCATTGACACTGCTGGCCAAAAGAATGAAGCACAGAAAACGACTTACCAATACAATCACCTATTGCCCTTGTTTTACAACGGATGCCCAATTTATCACCTTGACATATTCTTAGCGTATTAGAAGGTATTATTGATACATAATAAAGAGATAAACGAGTTCCCCTACTTATACAATAAGCTCTTGTAACTGTCAAACAAAGCATTCAGATCTAAGCAACCAAGTTCCAAACTATACCAATTTGTCACCCAACATACAAGAAAACCATAATTTGAGTTCAAATCAATCGCATTTTAAGAAGAACAAACACAATAAAACCCAAGAAATCACAATAATGAGGCAAACAAAAAAAAATCTTGAGTATAAAGACTTATACAAGGTTTAAATTATGTAGTTAAGGGTCACTTTTAGAATAAAAGGTCACTCGTGGGTAGTTTTTGATTAAAAATCCTTAAAAAGAAAGCGAAAAAAAATGAAAACAAAGGGTCAAACACATAGTTATTAATAGTGCATTAATTAATACATACCTATGCTCTTCTTCAGTCCAAGGGATGCCCTTTTTTCGTTCTTGTTCCAACTTAGAGCTAGCTTTTGTGGTATTATTTCCCATCGAGGAAGGCCCGAAAGGCGAGTACCCGTTACCTTGATTCGAGTTTCCTCTTTGGTCCTTGTTAAAAGAAGGGTGATGATCATCCTTAGTATTAGAAGTTGATAATGTAGTAGTAGTAGTATCCTCACTTCCATAACTAGGAAGTGGTACTTTTCCTGCCTCAATAGCACCTACATCCTCTACTAGAAACTCATAGTGTTGCTTAATTTCTTCAATAGTTTTCGTAGGAACCATTGACGCGACCTTATCCCACTCCTCATTCGATTTGTCGATAGAATGTGTTGCAATCGCGTTCTCAAACGCCTTCTCCTCCTCCCTAGTCCATGACACTAAATTCGGCATTGTCTATAAACTAACTAATATGATTTTTCGAGTATTTTATTTTTGTTGTAATGGGTCTAGTTAAGACTAGTGCAATAATGGAAGAGGGAGTGTATCATTGAGATAAAGAAAACAATAAGATTTTCATAAGGAAAAAAACAGGATAAGAAAGTGAGGTGAGCATCAAACCAACAATAAGATGGGGGGACCTAAAATAATAAGGGAGGGTTGAAAAGCATATGGTGCGAATTTTGTAAGGTTGTTACCAATTTACAAATGTGTACAAAAAGTGATGTACACCCTTTGGGTTTTGTGATTGGTTGCCAAGTTTTTCAGTCATGAAATTATGGGAATTGGTGGGGACACTTTCTCAACTCAGTTGGAGAATCTATGGGACAGTCATTGTGTCATCACCATTCAATTTTTTTGGAGGAGCCGCATCGGTTAGTGTCATAGTCATGGCCATGGTCATGGTCATTTTTTTCATTACGCTCACTGGTGTTGGAAGTGTTAATTCGGGTTATCGGTTGGGTTTGAGTTGGATCAATGAAGTCGAGTCATGACGGATATGTGTTGTGCTAATTGCTAAGTTATTATAGCCATGTTCAAATGCTACATCGGATTGGATCGGATAAGTTTTCATGCTTTTACTCCGTTGTAGTGTTACTTTTAGGATTATGTTAAAGTAACAATTAATTTGATATTAAAAGTGTTGATAGTAGTAATCCTACGTATATACTTTTGTTTTTTACTCTATTTTAATCGCAACGTGGAAGGATGCACAATTTTTAAGGAGAAAAAGATGTTAAAGATAGAAACGGAAATGGTAAATTAATTAACGATACAATGATTTACAGCTTGTTAAAGAATGAATAAGTAGTATTTAGAATTGAGTTAGTTTGAGTTTAAGATCGTTCAATCGTGGGTGGATTCGAAATCAAATTGGGTCATTCTCAGGTTAATTCATGTTATAATCAAAACCGTATAAGGTTAGGTATATTTTGGAATTAATTTTTACTTGTTAGGATCGTCATGTTTGATTTGGTTAACTAAAGGGTTGTTTATCTTTTTTAGAGTTTAAGTTTTATTCAAATAATCCAACAAAAAGTTGTCTCATGTGTTTTGTCAAGTTGGTTTGAAATTTTGATTTAATTAGGTTAGCTTTGGCTTAGTTTCCATTTTGTTCATTTAGTTTTTTGTTGCAACATTTTCGTTCATTTGAAACTCAATTATCAATTATTAGTTAGGACTATATATTAATGAAACATTTGTATGATTACATAACATATACTCATGTAATTTCAATACTTATTTAAGTTAATAACAAGTCGGGTTGAATTCAAGTCAAGTTAATAATGAGTTAAATTGAATTGAATTGAGTAAATAACATATCGTAAATCAGACGGTAATCTCCTATAATCATCTATGAGTATATGCTTGTGTACATTATATATGCTGTTTTCTTAGGATATTATCCATTTTAAGATGTTTCAAATGCTTTTGCAATTTTTTTTTTATTTTTTTATTTTTTTTGTAACGAACTATTACCTTATTTTAAATTTGCTTAATTAAAACAAAAGATTCATATTGGCTCTTATCCTCATTTCTTATCCACTTTGCTCAATCTTGTCAAATTAAAAGTCAACTGTAGAAAACATGATAAAAATGAGGGATCTCTACATGAAAGTATTACCACTTAAATGAACTAAGAATACACATGACCAAATGAATACATGCAGGTCATCTTAAATTAGAAAAAAAGGACTTGTGATCTATAGATGTTTCGTCGTTTCACTTGGCTACCCCATTGCCATTGGCTTGGAAAATGAACAAAATTACACGTATTATATATTCTCTTGATTTTCTTAAAAAAAAAAATATATATTCTCTTGATTTTCACTTATTTAAACTCATCTAATCTACTATAATTTGAGCTTATTAGAACTTTGTATCACTTATTAATTTTTAAAATAAATTTATTAATTATATATATTAGATTTTTTAATTTTTTTTTTCAAATAAGTTGAACTAAATTTTTTAATTTCTAAATTTATTAATCTTCTTTGTAATATTCATATAACTACGAGTAATTAAAATCAAATCAAACCAAATCAAAACTATCAATGTAATAATGAACTCAAGGCATCACGAGCATTGAACTTTAAAAAAAATGTCTTTTATTGTGGAAGGAACACTAGTGGACGTTATGGTTATAAGCAATATCTTCAATTCAAATAGACATCACGTAACGTGTATGTTCTGTTTATTTTTGGTCTACTTTTGTCCCATAACATTTATACATAGTCTACTTTTCTTTCACTCAACATCGATCAATGCAAGGAGTAAAAGAAAAACGGTTTGACGCAAATTATACAATCACACAATATAACTTCCAATCAATTCCAAATTTAATAGTAACTTATTCTAAGATATATGGAAAAAATTTAGCTAACTTCTTAAAATCGTATGAAGTAATGATTTATGATTTTTTGAGTCAGCTAGTAAGTGATGATGAGAAGATAGAAATTGAAACCTTAATATTAACAGGTACGATTAAAACAAAGTAACAACTAATTCCCAACTAATTCCGAACAATGGTAATACAAAATAACTGAAATTAAATTATGCCGGCTTTATTTAGCTTACTTACACGCAAACAATTAACTTCATTCTTCCCATAAAAACCACCCAACTCATAGAATGGGCAATAATTTATAAGTAGCTCAATTAGTTACCACTACTCTCTAAGCTAGATGCATGTCAAGTATTCAACATGCATGGAAAAAAACAAGCAAGGCTTTTAAATAGATACTAAATTTAGGTAATTGATTACATAATCAAAATATCCATTTTAGGTGATTAGTAATTGAGTGTTCAATTGTCCAACAAATTGGTAAAGCTTCTACTTCATGCCAAGCAAACCTACCATAAGTTGCATTATATTATATTATATGATCATCATATATTCATATGAAGAAATTAAAAAAAAAATTCAACAAGCTAAAGAAGCATTTTTTTTCCACATATTGTTGAACTTATTCAAGACTTGGTTGTCAATTGTTAGTCATGAAAGAAATCAGTGGGAAAAGAATGGCAGTGTTGGTAGGGTGCAACTATCCGAACACGGAATATGAGTTGCAAGGTTGTATCAATGATGTAATCGCCATGAAACATATGCTTATTAAGAGGTTTGGGTTCGACGAAAAGGATATCGAGCTACTAAGTGATGAAGAAGGCTCTTCGGCCTTGCCTACGGGTGCTAACATTAAGAAGGCACTCGAAAACATGGTTGATCGCGCTATGGAGGGTGACGTGCTCTACTTCCATTATAGTGGCCATGGGACGTTGATACCTTCTTTGAAGCAAAATGAGCCTCATAGAAAGGATGAAGCTATTGTGCCTAGTGACTTCAATCTCATCACAGGTTAGTTAATTTTGCATCTGCATGCATGTTCATTCTAAAGATAATAAAAATGAGAAAAAAATATATGCCATGTTAACTAGACAAAATTGTTGATTAATTCACAATTTTGCCAAGATAAATTGGGCCTTCCTAAAAAGAAAATGATAATATAATTGTCTTGTCATCTTATATGAAGTTTAACTACTATATTACTAGTCATGTATTTTGAAATGTTCGGAAAATCTTGTCATATCTCCTTTACTAAATTATATGGAGTAGTGGACAAAGAATAAGAAGAGATCGAGACTACTACTATATAATCATGTTAAATTCTTAAAAACACAGTATAGGATAATGTGATAATAAATTTCAAATAGAACTGTAATATTGAAAACCTGCTTTTTTTGTAGACATGGATTTCAGGCAACTAGTAAACAAGTTACCTCCTAAGGCAAGCTTCACCATTCTCTCAGACTCATGCCACAGTGGAGGCCTAATAGACCAAGAGAAGGAGCAAATTGGGCCGACAACGATGGCATCAGAGGATCAAGCCCGATGTTCACGGCCCAAGTTTATCCCATATGACCTAGTCCTCCAAAAGCTCAAACAACTCACAAGCATAGACACCCCTAACATTGGTAGACACTTGAAGGAACACTTCAAAGGCCAAGCTAGCCTTAGCTTCTGCCTCAATAAACTCGATCAAGCTCAACTAAGCCTCGAACGAGCAACCAAGGATGATTATGGAATTTTGCTAAGCGGGTGCCAATCTAATGAGACTTCAGCGGATGTGAGCTTGGAGGAAGGCGAAGGTGGGGAGGCCCATGGCGCATTCAGCAATGCAGTTCAGAAAGTTCTGATGCAGAATTCAGGACGGCTTAGCAATAAAGAGGTTGTTACAAAGGCTAGGAAAGTGTTACAAGAACAATTGTATAAACAACATCCTTGTTTGTACTGCAGTGATGAGAATGCTGATGCTACTTTCCTGCTGCAATCATAGAATCATAGGTATATAATGTATATCTAGCAATTCTAATACATTCATGTCATAAAATTACATATATACGAAGTACTATATAGGTTCATAAATAGAACATCGTTCAACTAGAAGATTAAGATTTGTAATTAATTAGTATGTCACTAATTATTGTACAAACTTGTTTGTTATTTACAAGAATATATACCTGTTATGTTAAAAGTCATTGCTTCTCTAATCCTATCAATCATGTTAATCCCTACTACTTCCTCCATTCGTTTTCGAACGTATTACCTTTCGAAAAGTTTTATAATGTATTTAGACAATGCTTCTATCTCTTTCCTCATCATATAGTTCCCACACAAAGTAGGACACTAATATGGTCATCGGAGGCTCTGTCCCCAAGACCCGACCCTGCCCTACCCGAGGCTTGGAGTTCATTTTATAGGCATTCCATCCCACGAGCCTAGGGATCTGAAGGACCCGAAAACATACCAAGATTCCATAGCAGGAGATAATTTAAAAATGCCTGGAATTAGCTGTAACAAATGCTAATAAATAACATATACGAGTATTAATTATAAATTAGAGCATAAACAATTTTATTGAAGTAGTTGACTTAATAACTTGCCGTGGACATCAAGTACATTCTTTCAGTTCTTCCTCTTATATTTGCTCCCTTGTCAATTGTCATCAGTCCTTTCCTTTAATCCTTAACAAAATTGGTTTGTTTATCATATATCCTGCTATTATTATCATGAAAATTTTATTAGAAACTGAAGAATACGAAAGCAGAACAGCAGTTCCGTCGACACAGAAACTAGAAGCAGAATGCAAGAAGATAAGCAGGGATTTGTACTGGAAAAAGGTTTGCTTTTCTTCTATCTTATTAGCTTAATATAGACTTTTTAGAGTTGATCATAACTAGCCCGGTATGGTTCGCAATCCTGATTCTAATGGAATAAGGCTTACATACCTAAATTGTAGCTCACCCCGATTTTACTAGGCTAAGGCTGATTTCTCTATTCTTATCTAAGGCCTTGGCTTGTCCCACGATCAGCTTGAATATTCCATTTCTGGTAAATGTACTTTTGGTATTGTAATTTACAGACAGATCAATACATAGTTACCCACAAATTAAACTCACAAAGATCAGAGCTCGAAGAACTGAAGCAGCAGATTAATCAATGGAACAATGCACTAGAAGAGCAGCAACATCTGCACCGATTATACCATGATCATGATACACTAGTAATTACTGCTTATCCTTAATAAGTAATTTAGTTAACCTTTTGCTTCAACAAGTTACGCTTATCTATGATATATTCTGTGTTGGCGCGAATAGAAGATGCAGCTTCATAGCTTGCATCATAAACTACGGCACAACAGTGATAACTTATCTTCGGAAAGGGCTATACTAAGAGAATTAACACAGCTTCGGACGGCAAAGGACAGTCCCAAAGAAAAAACTACCCAAAAAGTGGAAAACCCATTAAATACTGAAGAACTAGTAGAAAGCATTCAAAGCAACATCAAAGTAAGAAAAATTTATCTCTACAACGCTCTTAAAACTTATATTCTTCAATTCGTCCGTTGAATAGATTCAATTTTGCCAATATATTCTCACCTGATTTTTTTTGTCTTCTTCTGTGGGCTGCTACTTCCTGGTTTTTGCTACTATTATGCACAGTACATCAGAACTGAAACTGACAGAACTAGAAAACAGTATATGGTTAAACAACACAAGATCAACCGGCTAGATAAAGAGGAAAACATGCTAGACAGGCGTGTGAAATTCCTGGAGAGGAAATTAGCGAAGATTTATCTAAAGATAGAAGCAAACTCAGATGGTTCAAATGTACTATGCAAAGAGTTTTGAAACTATCAAAACTTGTATTGTCAATACTCTTGATTGATGCTAGTCGAGTTAAAATATTGCAGTCTATACTCTATATACTATGCATATATTTTATCACTAATATACCGGACTTGGATTGTCTGTTGAGCACAACTTTGTGAGAACGAGGATACATAGCGGGGCTATGAAGTTGTGCAGAGCACCATGTTTCGTAAGTCTCAGCCTCTCACCCTTGGATAATTTAGTACTGTAAATCTTGTTGTTAGATTGCCAACTGGTTGCCCAAAGATGCAAGAAAAATCTAGGATTTATTGAAACTGGCCTCTCACCAGACAAATCTTCCGCCTGCAAGAATTATCACCCCAAAAATTAGCAAGATATATTGGCTAGTTTCATGTAAAATAATGTAGTTGGATAAGATTACAGGTTGAGTATATGAGCTGGTATAAACCTTTTGACCCCGTTCTTCTCACCTCCTGGAAGTAGGGAGTTCACGAGGCACGAAAAGTAGTATAATAAGGACTCCCTTCGTCTAGAATCAATAGTTCAATTCAGTCTCACTGCTATATAGTAAAATTTGAACTAGTAATGTAGCAACTAAATCCGAATAGAGGCAATATAGTAAAGAATTAGAATAATTAAGATGAGCGAGGTGTACGACATAAAAAGAAAAAAGAGTAAAAGACTAATCAATGATGTGGCCATCATATAAATCATCAAGAATATTCATAGCATTAAATGATTCTTGATGAAAACATCCAATATAATAAAAAAAAAATTAGAAGTAATAATAATTGTTGGGCTACATTAATAAAATTGACTTAATTAGATAAGTCATTTTCAAGAAATGCATTTATTGGCATTATTGAGGAGAAGTTGAGAGATCTACATCCAATTGATTGAATCTTAAGTAATTATTTAATGCTCTATTTAAAAATTACAAATAAACTTAGGCATTGTTTAGTTCAACTTATTTTTTACTTATTTCAGAAAAAATAAATTCAGGTCAGATAAAAAAAAAAAAAAGTTCAAATCAGTCAGATTAGAAAAATAAGTTGAAACCAGATCATCGTTTTATGTGCAGTTTTTTTATCGCTAAATATCTTTAATTACGTAATGAAAAAAATTATAAAAATTACATATTAATAAAATTTACACATTAATACGATTCTAACAAGACCCCACTAGATATATTTCTTCTTAGATTATCATACACATAAGGTCAAAGTTTTGTCAAATCGGACAATCAGATCAAATCACACCAAATCAGATCAGATAAGCAAAAATAAGTTGAACTAAAAAAGCCCTTAGTCCTACACGCTAATGATTTAATATGTGTTAGTTTCTTTGACCACAGAGATAACTTGGATAAGTTTCATACACATCCTAGTCATCCCTACTATGTATAAATATATACCTAGCAACTTTAAACATCTAACTTCTCATCTAAAATGAATCAAAACCAGAAACAGGAAGAATTTATAGTGTCTGAAAAGGAGGTTCAACAGCTTCAGCAATGCCTTCCGAAGGCTAAGTTAATTGGCACCAAAATATTGAAATACCAAGGTTACTGGTACCATGACAATCATCTCCAAAATGTCCCTAGGTTTCAAAGACACTTCCATGCTCGAGACACCGATCTCATCATTGGTAGCCTCCCTAAAACTGGCACCACTTGGTTGAAATCCTTACTATTCGCGATTGTTAACCGTGCCCACTACTCTGGAAATCATCACCAAAATCCTCTCCTTGAGAATCATCCTCATGAGCTTGTGTACAGCTTAGAGACCGATGTCTATAATAAGGCCTTTGTTTATCCTCGTCCACATCACCTTAATGAGCTTTCCTCACCAAGACTTTTGAGCACACACCTACCCTATGTGTCACTTCCTGAATCTATTCGGACTTCAATTCTGGGTGTCGGATTTTGTACATCACCCGAAATCCCTTGGACACACTTGTTTCTCTATATTATTTTTCCATGAAAGTGATGAAGAACTACTTTTCCATGGATATATTGAGGATGATACTCGGTATGTTTTACCCTACTCCTACCATGCAGGATTTCTTTGAAGCTTTTTGTGAGGATAGAATCCCTTTTGGGCCATTCTTCGATCATGCTGTGGGATATTGGAAGGCAAGTTTAGAACAACCTGACAAGGTGCTATTCCTCAAGTATGAGGAATTAAAGGATGATCCCACAGTTCAGCTGAAGAGATTGGCCGAATTTGTGAGTATGCCATTTACTTCCCAAGAGGAAAGTGATGGTGTCATACAACAAATTATAGAGATGTGTAGCATCAAGAGTATGAAAGAATTGGACGTTAACAAGTGGTGTAATTAACAAGTTGTTTGACAAAAATTCATACTTCAGGAAATGCGAGGTGGGGGACTGGACACATCATTTCACACCTCCCATGGTGGAGAAGATGAAGAAACTCATGGATGAAAAACTTGGAAGGCACTGGTTTATCCTATAAATTAACTTTCTGATACCAATTCTTATTTACCTCAATAATTGTTCCTTATTTTCTCTTTACTTTTTTCAAATTTCCTGGGGCTTAATCCAACTATGTTTTATGATATTTTCTACTAATCTCTTTGTACAGTCTTTTAATTTCCCGTTGGAAGTTGTTTTACCCTTTGTCAATTATTCTGACAGTGCTATACTGCCATTATATTTGTTAATGCTCCTAATGTTCTGAAGTACAATTGTATGAGTAATTTATTTGTCAGGATAATCTCAGCACATATAATAGCATGCTAATAATTTCAACAAGTAATTACTAGTCAGGATTAAGCATCTAAATAGATAATTCCCTAATTACCAAGGAGCCCAGAACTTGTCCTAATAAAAGCACTTAGTTGTGTCAGATGTATATGCATTAATGGAAACCAAACTTATGAAGCCACAAATACAGTTCTCAGAGCAGTTAACGCATATTGTCAAAGCTAAGCTAAAACTAGGCAATTTTTGAGCATGAACTATTTATTTGATATTCTTTTCTTCAGCTGCTTTGTTTTTGAATGCTTAATGCTTTACTGTTTCTTCAATTCTGCCGAACATAATCTTGCACTGATAGTGCCTCTTGTCCCCCCAGAAATTGAAGTATGACTCCAGCTGAATAAACAATTTCTTTATTTCTTAAAGATGGGTATCCGAAACACAGGGCCAACTGAAGGCAATGCTTCGGATAATGGCTTTCTGGGATACAAGGCTCAGCTAAGGCAGTATCCCAGAATTGCCCATGGATTCATGTCTTTGGAGAACAAGTCTTACTGAAGTTTGACTTCAGCTGAAAGACCAGAGTTCTTTAAAAAGACGAGTTTGTCCGCAATCTGAAACCCAGTTACCCGAAGGCGAAAGTTTCAGACGAGGTTGAATAAACAATTTCCATCAGTTTCTGTTTATCCTTGATTTTCTGTCTATCTTTGAAAAATGGATATCCAAAACACAGGGCCAACTGAAGGCAATGTTTCAGATAATGGCTTTCTGGAATACAAGGCTCAGTTAAGGCAATATTCCAGAATTTTCCATGGACTCATGTCTTTGGAGAACAAGTCCTGCTGAAGTTTGACTTCAGCTGAAAGACCAGTGTTCTTTAAAAAGACGAGTTTTGTCAGCCATCTGAAACCCAGTTACCCGAAGGCGAAGGTTTCAGACGAGGCTGAATAGAAAACTCTTAAAGAGTAGATAGAGCCAAGAAAACTTTGATAGAATAAAAAGTTGCAAATATTTATGTAAATAGTGACTCTAAGGCCTTTCATTAATTCAAAATGTACTTACAAAGATTGTCCTGCCCCGAAGGGTTTACACATGATATTTTTTCAGTACATCAACGTTCCAGTGGTTTTTCAGCTCAGTTCCATCCAACTGCCGAAGTCGGTATGTCCCAGGCTGAAGCTCATCACAGATTTCATAAGGCCCTTCCCATGCAGCTGAGAGTTTGCCATGAACTCGGCCTTTCTGAACTGCGGCAGCATTCCGAAGGACAAGGTCTCCGATTTTAAGAGGCCTTGCATGGACCCTTCGGTTGTAAAATTTGCTGATTCTCTGCTTATAAGCAGCCATTCTGACTCGGGCTGAGTCTCTTACTTCGTCGAGGAAATCGAGAGATTCCTTCATCAGCTGCTCATTCTCAGCCGAGAAGTGGTGCACTCGTAGGCTCTCAGAGCCAATTTCCACTGGAAGAACGGCTTCGGCACCATACACTAGTTCAAAAGGTGAATAGCCCGTTGCCTCTTTTTCAGTTGTCCGCAGGGACCAAAGGGTTCCAGGGAGCTCCTCCAGCCACTTGGACTTTTGATCTTCCACCCTCTTTTTGAGAGCATTTAGGATCTGTTTATTTGCAGCTTCGGCTTGTCCGTTACTTTGCGGGTGGCACACCGCTGAATATGCCAGTTTGATGCCGAACTGATCTGTATACCGCTTCAGCGGTAAGTTGTCGAATTGCCTCCCATGATCAAAGACAAATACTCTCGGGATGCCGAAACGAGTGATGATATTCTGCCAGATAAATTTTCTGACGGTTTGCTCTGTAATGTTCGAGGCTGCTTCGGCCTCGATCCACTTACTGAAGTAGTCAACACAACTATCAGCCATTTTTTCTGGTACACAGCCTCTGGAAATGGTCCTAGTATGTCCAGTCCCCATTGAGCAAACGGGAGTGGATTAAGGATCGGCTGAAGATCCCTTGCTGGCTGGTGGATAACTGGAGCGTATTTTTGACATTTTTCGCATTTCCGGACCAGCCCCTTAGCATCTGCGATCATGGTGGGCCAGTAATATCCAGCCCTCAATGCCTTGTGGGCTAAGGTCCTTCCCCCGATGTGGTTCCCACAGATGCCGAGGTGAATCTCCCGTAGGATATAATCTGCATTTGTTGGTCCCACGCATTTCAGCAAGGGGGCTGAGAAGGACTTTTTCAGAAGTTCCCCCCTGAAGACAATGAACCTGGAGCTGGTTCTCTTCAGCTTGGAGGCCAAAGTTCTATCTTCGGGAGCTTCTCCCCGAAGTTTGAAAGCTAGGATGGGGTCCATCCAACTAGGCTCCGGGTCAGCGCAGCACACTTCAGGTGCTTCGTCGACACTTCTTTCTCGACGCACTTCCACATATACAGATCTGTTCAGCTCGGTAAGAGTTGAACTGGCAAGTTTGGAGAGTGCATCGGCCTGAGTATTCTGACCCCTTGGGATCAGCTGAACCTCAAAAGTTTTCAGCTTTGCAATGACTGATTTGATCCTCGCGAGATAAGCTATCATGGAGGGCTCTTTGGCCTCGTAGCTGCCGCTGATCTGATATGCAACTAGCTGAGAGTCTGTTTTCAGGCAGACATGATCGGCTTCCAGGGAGATACACAATTCTAGGCCAGCGATTGCTGCCTCATATTCGGCTTCGTTGTTCGAGGCCTTAAAAGAAAATTTTAGTGCATACTCAAAGGATCTGCCTTCAGGAGAAGTTATCACTACTCCTGCCCCCGAACCGTTTTCGGTGGAAGATCCATCCGTAAACATGGTCCAGACTTTCTTTTCGTTGTCTAGCGGCTCTTGGTACGAGCATTCGGCCAAGAAATCCGCTAGAGCTTGAGCTTTAATGGCAGCCCTCGGACGGTAGCTGATGCTGAATTCAGTGAGCTCAAAATCCCACTTGGCTAGCCTACCAGATTTTTCTACTTTGCCGAGAACTTTTTCCAGCGGGTGATCAGTTAAGACCACTATCTGATGACAATCAAAATAGGGCCTCAGCTTCCGAGCAGCTACCACTACCGCAAAAGCGACTTTCTCGAGTAGAGGGTAGCGAGTCTCGGCATCCGTCAGTGTATGACTGACAAAATAGATCGGTTGCTGACTTTTGCTTTCTTCCTTCAGCAGTACTGCACTGATGGTGGCCGGGCTAACAGCCACATACAGGTACAAAGTTTCTCCTTCTGCTGGGCTAGCCAGCGTTGGGAGCTGAGCCAGATGCTCTCGAAGCTGTTTAAAGGCTTCTTTTTGCTCTTCCTCCCTAACGAGCTCTTTTGTTTTCGGGAGTTTCAAGGCTTTGAAGAAAGGTAGCCCCTTATCCGAAGCTCTGGAAATGAACCTCGAGAGGGCCGCCATTCTTCCAGTGAGCCGCTGAACGTCCCGCTTTGTTTTCGGCTCGGGAAGGTCGAGCGCTGCTTTGACTTTGGAGGGATTGGCATCAATCCCCCTCTTGCTGACTATGAACCCAAGGAATTTCCCTGACTTCACGCCGAAGACACACTTCTTCGGATTCAGCTTCATTTGATGCTTTCTCAAGGTGGCGAAAGTTTCAGCCAGGTCTTTAACATGGTCCTCAGATTTTTTGCTTTTGACGATCGAATCGTCGACATAGACTTCCATGTTTCGGCCCTTTTGATCGGCGAAAACTTGATCCACCAGCCTTTGATAGGTTGCCCTCGCATTTTTCAATCCGAAGGGCATCATTTTGTAATTGTACACCCCAGCGTTCGTGACGAATGCCGTCTTTGCTCGATCGTCGGGGTGCATGAAGATCTGATGATACCCCGAGAATGCGTCCATGAAACTAAGCAAGGCATGGCCACTTGTCGAATCGACTAGCTGATCGATCCTCGGCAAGGGATAGAAATCCTTCCGACAAGCCTTATTTAGGTCCGTGAAGTCAACGCACATCCTCCAGGTACCATTGGCCTTCTGAACCATCACCACATTTGCCAGCCATTCTGGATATTGACAAGGCTCGATGAAGCCTGCCTCCAGCAATTTTTTGACCTCGGCTGCGATGTCTCGGTTCTTGTTAGCGGAGTAATTCCGCTTCTTTTGCTTAACTGGTCGACACGCTGGGTCAACATTAAGCTTATGGGAGATGAGGTCTGGACTTATCCCGGGCATGTCAGCTGCCGAGAAAGCAAACACATCCCTGTTGTCCCGAAGGAGCTGAATAAGTTCACAACGGGTGTTCGGATCAAGGTCCATCCCGATTGTTACACATTTCTCAACGTCTCCCTCGGCCAACTGAACTGTTTCAGTCTGTTGGTCCATATCCATTGCTGATGGACTGGACTCTTCAGAATCTGGCCTGCTGCCTATGTCAGCAGGTGTCCCAGTCTTTTTGTTCTTAGGCTGGCTCTCTGAGTCTTTCGGTTCAGCTGAAGAGCTAGCCTTTTCCCTTTCTAGCCCTTTTTCTCTGGGCACAGATCCTTGGGCCGAAGCACTTAGGCCTTTCGGCTTTTTTGTGCTTGGCTCTCTTTCTTTTTCTTTCTCCTCCTCATCCTTGTCGTCATCTGGGCGACTACTGGATGGCTTGAGGTAGTTGCATCTTCGGGCGTCCTTTTGGTTGCCCTGTATCCTTTCGGGGAAGCCAGCGTCTGAGACATAAATCATCAGCTGATGATAAGTTGAGACGACCCCTTGGATCTCATGAATTATGGGCCTCCCCAAAATCACGTTGTACACTGAAGGAGCGTCAATGACCAAAAAATCGATCATGACATTCCTGGCTGCCTCATCGCAGCCGATGGTGACAGGAAGTGTCACCTTCCCATCTGGGTAAGTTGAAGCCCCATTGAACCCGGATACCGGGTAGGGTACCGGCGTGAGGTGCTTGGGCTTCAGCTTGATTTGATTGTAGGCCTTTCGGAACAGAATGTTCGCCCCGCTGCCACCGTCAACAAGGACCTTACTGACGTCGTGGTTGGCCACCGTGGCGATGATCACCAACGGATCCTCGTGAGGGAACGTTACCCCCCGACAGTCGGCGGCTGTGAACGTCATGTTCGGCACCGGCGACTGGGGAGGCTGAATGTCAGCGTTGTTCACCTGGTGGGTCAGAGCCCTAAGGTGTCGCTTGTGCTCCCTCCGAGAGCATATTCCTCCCGAGATAACATTAATTGGAGAGAATTTTCCCTCTGGCTTTTTACTGTTCTTCCGGGGGAAGTCGAGGTCTTGCCGAGAGTCTTTTGCCAACTTCTCGGACTCTTTTTTCTCGCGGTGATCCGCGATGTACTTTTTCAAGTACCCCTTCCGGACCATGTCCTCTATCTGGTCCTTCAGTTGGATACACTCCTCAGTGTTATGCCCCGAAGATTCGTGGAACTCGCACCACTGATTTTTATTTTTTCGCTGATACCACTCTGGGAGTGGCCTCGGCTTTCGGTAACTCTGTTCCTCCTTCGTCACGTTGTAAATTTTTGCGCGTGGAAGGGAGAGCGGAGTGTAGGACTCGTATCTGCCTGTATATGAGGCAGATTTTTCCTTCTTTGGGTCGCTGGCCGAAGATTGCTCCGAGGCCTTTGCCTTTCCCTTTGCCTTGTGGCCTTGGCCTTCGGGCAGGGGTACTTGCTTTTGTTTCCCTCCCCCAAACTGAGGTTGGGTTTTTGCTTTGTTCCATTCTTCAGCTCGGATGAACTTATCCGAGGCATCCAGAGCTTCTTCCAAGGTCTGCGGGGTATGCATGACCATGAAGTCTAAGAACTTCCCGGGCTGAAGGCCATTCTGCATTGCAAAAACGGCTAACCCCAAGTCCAGCTGAGAGACGCTTGATGACTCGTTGCTGAAACGGGTCAGATAGTCTCGGAGGCTTTCGGTCTCCCCCTGTTGCAGACCCATGAGTTCTGCAGTAGTCTTCTCTCGGCGGTTTGCCGTGGAAAACTTGCTCCTAAATTTGGAGGACAGATCATCCCACCCTGTTATGGAGCCTTGCTTTACTCCCTTGGAGACCCACGCTTGCGCGACCCCCTTGAGGGTGGTTGGGAAATATTTGCACCAAGTCGCTTCGGATCTGGGGCAAAGATGCATATGAGCCTCATACGAGGCAATGTGGTCCTTCGGATCCGAAGTTCCATCATATGTGATGTGCGACGGTATTTTAACCGTGGGCACGTGCTCTTCCAGTATCCACTGCTCGAATGGCGAACTGGAGGGTAGCATAACAGCCTTGCCCTTGTTCCTAGCCGAAGGGACCGCGCTCCGCCCTCTTAGAGAGGTAGGAGTGGTTTTCGTCCCTGGCTGGGAAGTCTGGGCCTCGGCCGCAGGGAACGAGAGGCGACTGTGCACACTCGGTTCCTTGCCGCCGAGTCGGTCGAGGACGCTTCGGCGAACAGTCTCAGGTTGTTCTCGGTGAGTAGATTCTGGCCGAGAAGCTGAGCTGCTGCTCTTATGCGTTTCTGGTCGGGAGGTTGAGGATCCTTTGAAGAATTGAGGGTTCTTTTTCCTCTCTCTTTCAGTTTTCCAGGTATCCTCTTCCCACTCCTCCAGTTCCCTGAAAGAAGGAAGTTTCCCACCATCATGGTCTAACTTCCTCCGCTGACGCCGGGTATGCGGAGGAGTTCGATCACGAGGTGGCGGCATATTTTGTGCCCTCATTGCCTCCATGAGCACTGCCAACGCTCTTGCCACCTCCTCCGAGCTGGGCCCCGTCAAAGGGGTCCTCGACTGAGCATGGGAATGAGAGCGGACGGTCGATGGTTGGCTTTGGGGCACTGAATGTGTCCTATGATCGGATTGACCCCTGCTAGACCGGGAGTGACTCAGCCTATGATGGGAGTTATGAATTACGGGAGAGAGGGAATCTTCCCTGTATGATCCTCCCCCCGAGCTGGCACCCTCTGGAGAGTTCCGGCCCGACGAGGGTGATGGAGTAGGGGTTTTAGGCTTTTCGCCTGCTCCTTGACGGAGGCCTTTGCTCTTGCGATTCTTAGCCATTGCTACTAAGATAATTGCAAGATGATCTTGGTTAGAAATTGGCTTATAGATTTTTGAAAGTCTTCCCCACAGACGGCGCCAAATTGTTTCGGGTGAAAACAATGGGACCTTGTCGAAGGTCCGATGAAGTGGAGAAGACTGGATTCGGCCCAAGTGATGTTGGGCCAAAGGTTTCCTGCACAGTAAACACACGTAAACTAGCCTCGGGGGGTGTTGCCGAGGAAGGCCCCTCCGATGCTAAAGTAAGTACAGTGTGTAGAAAGGGAGCACTATGCAAGAGAATTAATTGCTTGAGGCTTTGCTTGAATAAATGTACAAATGAAATATTGATGGCTTTTATACCTTTGCATATATGGAGAAGTGGGCCTTAGCCCAATTGACTTGCCTTGAGGACTGATCTTTGACTTTAGCACAATTGGAGAGTTGAACCTTGACCTTGGGCTTTTAATTGGATCATTTGCTGACTAGGCCCAATTGGACCAAATTGGACCCAAACACTTACTAAAAATGAATTTGCTACAGCCATGAGCAGAACTCACCAAACAACAGCAGGCGACCTTAAGCACATAAAGTTACCTCACATTGAAAACATGCTTCTGTAGACATGGATTTCAGGCAACTAGTAAACAAGTTACCTCCTAAGGCAAGCTTCACAATTCTCTCAAACTCATGCCATAGTGGAGGCCTAATAGACCAAGAGAAGGAGCAAATTGGGCCAACAATGACGACATCAAAGGGTCAAGCCTGATGTTTACGGCCCATGTTCTTCCCATATGACCAAGTCCTCCAAAAGCTCAAAGAACTCACAAGCATAGACACCCCTAACATTGGCAGACATTTGAAGTAACACTTCAAAGACCAAGCTAGCCTAAGCTTCTGCCTCAATGAACTTGATCAAGATCAACTAAGCCTCGAATAAGCAACCAAGGCCGACTGTGGAGTTTTACTAAGCGGGTGACACTCTAATGAGACTTCAGCAGATGTGAGCTTGGAGGAAGGTGAAGGTGGGGAGGCCCATGGCCCATTCAGCAATGCAGTTCAGAAAGTTCTGATGCAAAATTCAGGACAACTTCAATTACGAGGTTGTGATAATGGTTAGGAAAGTGTTACAAGAACAAATGTATAAACACCATCCTTGTTTGTACTGCAGTGATGAGAGTGCTGAAGATACTTTCCTACTGCAATCATAGATACATAGTAGTGATCAACATCGGCTAGCCCACTAGCCCGGTTCGAAAATAGGACGGGTTTGGACAAGCATAAAAGCACATTTTTAGTTAAAACCCAAACCCGGCTCGACAAGCCTGTTATTTTTTTACGGGTATGGGCACGAAATATGATGTTAAGGTCCGGCCCGAACTAAATTTTATCACCTCTAATTCATAGGTATATAATGTATGTCTAGCAATTCTAATACATACATGTCATAAAACTACATATATACAAAGTATACTATATAAGTTCATGAATCAGCTCATCATTTGACTATTGTACAAACTTGTTTGTTTTTTACAATAATATGTACCTGTTATGTTAAAAGTCATTGCTTGTCAAATACCCCTTGTTCCTTGCTAGTTTCGCCCCTGTTGTCAATCATGTTAATCCCACTACTTCCTCACTTCGTTTTTAAATGTATTACCTTTTAGAAAAAATTTAAACGTTTTTAGACAATGCTTTTATCTCTTTTCTCATCATATGATTCCCACACTCCCTCTTATCTCTTTTACTATAAATAAGACACCAATATGGTCATCCGAGCCTCAAAGGGTCCATCCCCAAGACCCAGCCCTGCCTTACCCGAGGCTTGGAGTTCATTTTATAGGCATTCCATAGCACGAGCCTAGGGATCCGACCTGAAAACATACCAAGATTCCATACCGGAAGATAAGTTAAAAATGCCTGGAAGCATAATTAACAAATGCTAATAAATAATGTATACGAAGTATTAATTATAAATTAGAGCATAAACAATTTTATTGAAGGAGTTGACTTAATAACTTGCCGTGGACATCATGTACATTCTATCAGTTCTTCCTCTTATACATGCTCTCTTGTCATCAATCCTGCTATTATTATCATGAAAAGTTTACTAGAAACTGAAGAATACGAAAGCAGAACAGCAGTTCTGTCGACACAGAAACTAGAAGCAGAATGCAAGAAGATAAGCAGGGACTTGTACTGGAAAAAGATTTGCTTTTCTTATATCTTATTAGCTTAATATGGACTTTTGAGAGTTGATCATAACTAGCTCATTTGGTTCGTGATCCTGATTCTATCG
The DNA here is from genome assembly GCA_034703905.1 of Chenopodium berlandieri. NCBI lineage: Eukaryota > Viridiplantae > Streptophyta > Magnoliopsida > Caryophyllales > Amaranthaceae > Chenopodium > Chenopodium berlandieri. The sequence goes on from CM068281.1 coordinate 51,813,358, forward strand.
GAATAAGGCTAACTTATATACCTAAACTGTGGCTTACCCCGATTTTACTAGGCTAAGGCCGATTTCTCTATGCTTCTCTTAGGCCTCGGCTTGTCCCATGATCAGCTTGAATATTCCATTTCTGGTAAATGTACTTCGGTATTGTAAATTACAGGCAGATCAATATATAGTAACCCACAATTTTAACTCACAAAAATCAAAGCTCGAAGAACTAAAGCAGCAGATAAATCAATGGAACAATGCACTAGAGGAGCAACAACTAGTTAGACCCGATACGCTAGTAATTACTGGTTATCCTTAATAAGTAAATTAGTTAGCCTTTTGCTTCAACAGGTTACACTTATCTATGATATATTCTGTGTTGGCGCGAATAGAAGATGCAGCTTCATAGCTTGCATCATAAACTACGACACAAAAGTGGTAACCTATCTTCGGAAAGGGCTATACTAAGAGACTTAACACAGCTTCAGAAGGCAAAGGGCATTCCCAAAGAAAAAACTACCAAAAAAGTGGAATACCCATTATATACTGAAGAACTAGTAGAAAGCATTCAAAGCAACATCAAAGTAAGAAAACTTTATTTCTACTATGCTCTTAAACTTGTATTCTTCCATTTGTCCAATGAATAGATTCAATATTGCCACATATTCTCGCCTGATTTTTTTTTTTTTTTTTTTTTTGTCTTATTCCATGGATTGCTACTTCCCGGTTTTTGCTACTATTACGGTAAATGCACAGTACATCAGAACTGTAATTGACAGAACAAGGAAACAATAAAAGGTTAAGCAACACAATATCAACCGGCTTGATAAAGAGGAAATCATGCTAGACAGGCGTGTGAAATTCCTGAAGAGGAAATTAGCGAAGATTTATCTAAAGATAGAAGCCAAATCAGATGGTTCAAATGTATTATGCAAATAGGTCGAAATTATCAAACTTGCATCGTCAATAGTCAATACTCTTGATTGATTCTAGTCGAGTTAAAATATTGCAGTCTATACTCTATATACTACTCATATTTTATCACTAATAAAGTAGTAAGAAAAAAGTTTTATATACCGGACTTGGATTGTCTGTTGTGCACAACTTTGTGAGAACAAGGATACATAGCGGAGCCCGTGGAGTCGTGCAGAGCACCATGTTTCCTAAGGCTCAGCTTTTCACCCTTGGATGATTTAGTACTGTAAATTGTGTTGTTAGATTGCCAACTGGTTGCCAAATGATGCAAGAAAATTCTAGGTTTCTTTGAAAGTGACCTCTCACCAGACAAATCTTCTGCCTGCAAGAATTATCACCCCAAAAATTAGCAAGAAATATTGGTTAATTTCATGTAAAATAATGTGGATGGATAAGATTACAGGTTGAGTATACGAACTGATATAAACCTTTTGACCCCCTTACTTCTCAATTCCTGGAAGGCGGGTATTCATGAGGCACAAAAAGTAGTATAATATGACTCCCTTCGGGAATCAATAGTTCAATCGAGTCTCGCTGCTATATAGTAAAATTTGAACTAGTAATGTGGCAATTAAATCCGAACAGAGGTAGTATAGTATAGAAGAAGAATTAAGGTGAGCGAGGTGGACGAAATAAAAAGAAAAATGACTAGTCAATGATTTGGCCATCATATAAATCATCAAGAATATTCATAGCATTAAATGATTCTTGATGAAAACATCAAATATAATAAAAATAAAAGAAAATAAATGTTGTGCTACATTAATAAAATTGGCTTTATTAGATAAGTCATTTTCAAGAAATGTATTTGTTGGCATTATTGAGGAGAAAGTTGGGAGATCTACATCCAGTTGATTGAAACTTAAGTAATTATTTAGCAATATTTTAAAAATTCCAGATTAACTTAGTCCAACACGCTAATGATTTAATATGTGTAAGTTTCTTTGACCACAAAAATAACTTGAATAAGTTTCCTACACATCCTAGTCGTCCCTACTATGTATAAATATATACATAGCAACTTTAAACATCTAACTTCTCATCTAACATGAATCAAAACCAGAAACAGGAAGAAATTATGGTGTCTGAAAAGGAGGTTCAACAGCTTCAGCAATGCCTTCCGAAGGCTAACTTCATCGGCAGCAAAATATTGAAATACCAAGGTTACTGGTACCATGACAATCATCTCCAAAATGTACTCGTGTTTCAAAGACACTTTCATGCTCAAGACACCGATCTCATCATTGGTAGTCTCCCAAAAACTGGCACCACATGGTTGAAATCCCTATTATTCGCGGTTGTTAACCGTGCCAACTACTCCGCAAATCATCACCAAAATCCTCTCCTTGAAAATCATCCTCATGAGCTTGTGTACAGCTTAGAGACCGATGTCTATAATAAGGCCTTTGTTTATCCTCGTCCACATCACCTTAATGAGCTTTCCTCACCAAGACTTTTGAGCACACACCTACCCTATGTGTCACTTCCTGAATCTATTCGGACTTCTGGGTGTCGGATTTTGTATATCACCCGAAATCCCATGGACACACTTGTTTCTCTATATTATTTTTCCATGAAAGTGATGAAGAACTACTTTTCCATGGATATATTGAAGATGATACTCGGTATGTTTTACCCTACTCCTACCATGCAGGATTTCTTTGAAGCTTTTTGTGAGGATAGAATACCTTTTGGGCCATTCTTCGATCATGCTGTCGGGTATTGGAAGGCATGTTTAGAACAACCTGACAAGGTGCTATTCCTCAAGTATGAGGAATTGAAGGATGATCCCACAGTTCAGCTGAAGAGATTGGCCGAATTTGTGGGTATGCCATTTACTTCCCAAGAGGAAAGTGATGGTGTCATACAACAAATTATAGAGATGTGTAGCATCAAGAGTATGAAAAAATTGGAGGTTAACAAGAGTGGTGTGATTAACAAGTTGTTTGACAAAAACTCATACTTCAGGAAAGGCGAGGTGGGGGACTGGACTCATCATTTTACACCTCCCATGGTGGAGAAGATGAAGAGACTCATGGATGAAAAACTTGAAGGCACTGGTTTATCCTATAAATTAACTTCCTGATACCAATACTTACTTTACCTCAATAATTATCCCTTATTTTCTCTGTTCTTTTTTTTTTTTTTTTTTTTTTTTTCAAATTTCCTGGGGCTTAATCCAACTATATTTCATGAAATCCTCTACTAATCTCTTTGTACAGTCTTTTAATTTCCTGTTGGAAGTTGTTTTACCCTTTGTCAATTATTCTGACAGTTGTATACTGCCAGTATATGTGTTAATGATCCTGATGTTCTGAAGTACAATTGTATGAGTAATTTATGAGTCAGGATAATCTCAGCAGATATATTAGCATGCTAATAATTTCAACAAGTAATTACTAGTCAGGATCAAGCATCTAATAGATCATCTGTAATTACCAAGGAGCCCAGAACTCGTCCTAATAAAAGCATTTAGTTGTGTCAGATGTATATGCATTAACGGAAACCAAACTTATGATGCCACGAATACAGTTCTAAGAGCAGTTAATGCATGTTGTCAAAGCTAAGCTAAAACTAGGAGATTTATTTACTAAAAATAAAATTTCTATAGCCATGAGCAGAACTCACCGAACAACAGCCGGCGACCTTAAGCAGTTTGGCCCTGTAAGTGATAGGAGGATTTTTATCACTGCAGTACAAGCACAGATGCTGAGCATATATTTGTAGCTTCAACCTCTCACCAATATGAGGAGTGGTGGTTGCTGATTGCTCTCATGCTTCCAAAGCATCAAATGGACAGCATCTGTAGGTGCCCCAAGACTACTCCAACAACCTATTTGGCCATGCCCGTTGAAATCTCCTCTGTTCTCAAAGGAACCGTTTAGCAGTAGGCTCGTATCTGAATGGTACGATTTAAGTCATCAAAAGACAAGATTGATAGCAATTTGTTCTTGTGCAATGCAGAACTTCAACAGCAATTTTCCCAAAAAAAAAAAAGGGAAATTCTCTTTCGTAACACCCAACTTTATTTTCTTCTCTTTAGTAAAAAGACAAAAAATTTATTACCATTGGTAACATTGTAATATTGATTACCAAATATAATCACCATTTTATTAAAAAACTTAAACCATGGTTATTTTTTTTAATTTTTTAATAATTAAATTATTACAAATATAATTTTATTTTATTTTTTTTTAAAAAAAACCCAACCCCTCTCCCACCCACCAGCCCCAACCCTCTCCCCCTGCCAGCGCCAAGCATCCCCAACCCCCGGGCGGCGACGCCCACCCCCACCTACTCTCTTTCACCCAACCTCGACGCCCCATCACCCTCCATTTACTCCGTTTCACCAAATCGCTTCATATTAAAATTATCAGTTCCGTCAAGCTCACTAATGATCCCAGAAACAAATCAAGAAAGATCTTGTAAGTAACTCCCAAGGCATAAAGATCTACTTTCCACGGACTCATGGAGATGCATTAACCTTGTTTAATCACACTTTTCAAGCATAAGCACACTTTCCACCTACTCACTCAACTCCAACACTGCGAGAAAAAGGAGGGAAGTGTTCAACTCCAAAACCCAGCAATTTGCTTCACAAAATCAAAGGTGGATTCCTTCTTAAATTTCATAATCAAAACCCTAATTTCATTCACCATAATTTGAATTCCAAAACTCCAGCTAATTCATCTTCAGGCAGGGTCGATTCGGGGAGAGGGGCCGGTTTTAGGGGTGGTTTGGGGTCGGAATTACATTCATATTACGGAATTACAGTATTATACAAAATACTTGAAAAGTCAATGCAAGGACCCAAATAAGTATCAATGGAGAAGTTCCATGGCCACTTATGGGCGTTTGGGTGGGGGAAATGGAGGGTGATGGGGCGTCGAGGTTGGGGGAAAGAGAGTAGGTGGGGGCGACGTCGCCAGCCGGGAGTGGGGAATGCTTGGCGCCGGCAGGGGGAAAGGGGTTGGATTTTTTTTAAAATTTATTTTTATAATAATTTAATTACTCCCTCCGCCCCCAATTATCTGCAACATTTACCTAAAATGGGTACTCTATATTATTTGCAACAAATTTTTTTCTTTTCTTTTTGGGTAATATTTAACTATCAATTACCCACTATTACCCACTTTTTTGGTTAGTGGTCCCCTCCACCACCTATTACCCACTAACTAAAACCCACTCAAAACAAAATTAAGTGGGACCGCTCCTTTTCCCTCCATTTTCAACCTTAATTAAACCCACCAAAACTCAATTAAAACTCCCCTAAAAGTTTTGCCTAGGAGTCCGAAATATTGTCCTTTGTTGCAGATAACCTCGTGCGGAGGGAGTATTAAAAAATAAAAAAACTAACCCAAAACCTCTAACTATAGTTAAATATTAATCATAAATGTCATAAGTAACTTAATACAAATAATACAATGTTACCAATGATAATGAGAGTTTCCAATTTTTACCAAAGAGGGAAAAAAAAAAAAAATTGGGTGTTACCAAAGAGAATTTCCACCAAAAAAAAAAAAGTTTCATCATCTACGAAGAATATCTCAGAAACAGAACAAAACTCACGATGACAATCTTCTTTCTTCATGTAGGGGGAACAGAAGGAGAATTTTCTTTTTTGGGGGCTATCAATCAAATATAAATGTATGCATAAGTTAACTAAACATATACACATACCAAAGGTAAGGTTGAAATCATTGTGCAATTCTTTCCAACAATTTGTCACCATCTTCTGAAGGAATTTGTGTACAATGACCACTGAAGTGGAAGAACAAGCTATCCTCATATTTTGCCCACTAGAACATCGGATTTGACACCGATGTTGGCACCTGCGGATATGACAGGAGTGGAGAGTCAAACAACTTGTTGGTCAAACCCAAATCTTTAAAACCAGCAAATTCCACATTCAAGTGACATCATTGATGGGGCAATGCAATTTTTTTTGACACTTGGATAGGTAAACCCAGCAAAGAAGTCATCTTCTTGAATTCTTTATACATTTTAAGATTAAGCGCAGCTTTTGCCCCTTAAGAGTAACTTCTTTTAATAGCCTAAGCCTTATATATATTGAAATATGATTTATTTTTATTTATTTTTCAAAGTACCATTGTACATAAACACTGGAATCATTTATTATGGTCACCCAATCAGAAATTATTATCTTGTTTCTTAGGGCATATTAACATTCTCAATGAAGTGTCTGAAATATCAACTCAATATAACTACTTCACACACATCATATATTAATAATTTAACAAATTGACAGCAAATTACTGCAACAAATCAGATAAATGGTGACATTCATAGTAAAAATAAATAAGAAACAAAATCTCTTTAAAACTTGTATTAATGAAAAATGCAGAAGACCAATGTATACACCCTCCCCCTAACCATCATCTTCCCTCCCCCTCTGGTAAAAGGGTGACAGAAACGAGATTGCACTGAAGACCAATGCACACCCCAAACAGAAGGTAGCATATGATGAAAGGCAGGAACGAAGATATGGGCTCGTAACATTAGTACAAAGGACAAACAGGCTATCACTCAACTTGTAACTGTCAGAGATTCAATTATCTCATAGGAGATGATCTCTTAGTTTCTCTCCTTGTTGAAAATGTGAATATCAAGCATGAAGCAATAAACATGGCAGGGTGGAAGTCATCTAAGAGAAAGATACTCAGGAAAAGACTACATTCTCTCTTGTTCAAACAGAGCACTTCCATATATTGGCACTTCTGCCTCATTATTACTATATTACATGCAGTGCTAGCATAAAAAAGAAGGCTTTTTTGTGGTACTTTAACAGTTTTACTCTCTCATTGAGTCATTAATACAATTTCCTTTACTATGAAAGAAAAAAGATACTCCGAATACAACATATATACGTACCAGAAACTGTCAACATCATAGAGTAGGATTGTGCCATTGACTCTAAGCCAATCTGCTGAGATGAAAGAAGTCCCACATCCACTGAAGAGAACAGAATGTCATGTCCCAGGCTCAGCCTCTTGAACAATAATACCATAGCTTTTCTGATGTTGGCCTCCATGGATATCACAAGGAGATAAGTGCAACAGTCAATGTAGCTGGGTTGGAATCCAACTGAATGAATGAGCATCTTTCACATCCAAGTTAAATCCGTTATGGGACCCCACAGCTGCACTTCGGTACTGGAACAATGCACATTACCAAAAGCTTATTTGCTTTTTACATGAATGAGCATCTTTCATTTGGTTAGGAGTCTTATGCACATTACCTAAAATCCCCATGCCTCAGCATAAGACGCCTTACCAAATGAAAGCAAATAAGCTTTTGTTAAATAAGATCTTAAGTAGTGAGATCAAAGGAAAAATTATTCACTACATAAGGGAGGTTTTTGTATACAAGTGAGCTTTTGTGGTATATGTAATAAATAATTAGATCAGTTAAAGAGCAGCAAAAGGGAGATGTAAATTCATTTTATATTACTCCGTATCACATAAAAGCTCAAATGCTTCTCAATTGAAAACTTCAAATACAGTAGTTTTATGGTAATAAATTTGCTAAAAGGTTCTATTTGGTCCCCACCTCCCCCCCCCCCCCCCCAATCGAAGATCTAATACAGTAGAATTTAGTAATATATTCCACAAAACAGAACAATTATACAAAATAGAAAGCAATATTTGGAGATCCGAAACCAGTAATCTTATGCAATAAAGCAATCAAAAGTAAATCACTGTTACAAATTCACCCATATAAAGCAAACCACCAAAAAGATGGCAAAAACCAATGAGTGAAACATCCTGACAAAGATCACAAAATGAGAGATGCCCTTAGCGCTAATGACATGCAATAAAAGATTCAAAAAGAAAAAAATCAGGACAGAATTTACAAATAAAGTGACAAAGTTAAAGATCCTTCCAGATATTATAAGCAGTGTTCGAGCTGTTATAGTTAACAATTTCATCTTGACATCCCAAAAGGAATGCTGTCCTTATCGGATCTACATTCACCAGCACATGGGCTATCCCTCTTGGGCTAGCTGCAACAGCAACCTCATCTGCACCAATTACCACTTCAGCATAACCCTTATCAGCTACTTGACTGTTCTCCAACTGCACATGCATCAATGTCAAGTTATAATACCAGAACAAGGTGTATTATAAACTCCAAAGTAACACAAAATATGACATTGATCCGGCTTATAGAAAAATCACATCCCATCATGCTCACAAATAATCCCTCTCTGATTTAATAAATACAAAGCCAGATAAAGGGACCTAATAACAGGGAAGAAACCAACATGTAACAACTTGAAGAGTTGAAGTATATTGGCCGAGAGAAATGTCTTTAAACACTCTTAGAAAATATATCTGAACACATGGAAAGATCAAAACTTGCCAACAAATATACAAAGAGTGGTTGCAGGTATCACTCACCTATGAGCAAACTCCAAATTGGGATCCATGAATCAATAAGTGAGTCACCAAAGGTTCAAATTGCTATCAAGAATGTATTCAGAAAGATTTTAAACACCTAATCTCAAGTAATGATTATGAGGTAAAGAATAATTTTGTGACATAGTAATTGATGATTGGCTAAATCTGTCTTTATTCATGTGAGTGGATAAAATCAAAGAATCATGGTATTTCTTAACAATGCAGTATTATTCAGTACTCCTCTTCACTAAAAAAAATTAACATCTCTTTTTGAAGGTCAAAGTTAATCTTATAAAAATAATTTTAAAATATCAATGTACACACCAAAAATGTATTAATCAATGGTGTCAAACCTATCTAAAATAAGAAGATAATATCACAAATACATGTGATTACAAGTTATAACTGCACTGTACAGTGGATATCATCCATAGGGTTTCAGCAAGCCAAGGTTGAGATAGAACAAGTCAAAAAGTCCCCATTTCCTCTCTTCTATCAAAAATCAATTGTAGCCTTCGTAGATTAAGAAGGAGCAAGTCAACAAGACTCCACTACCTCCTTACTATTAAATTGCAGGTCCATAGTCCATATTAAATTGATAAAACCACAATACTACAAAACAGCACATGAAACCCCACCCCTTGAGAAGAGGAATCAAGAGATACAATCAACTTAACATGTTTTGTAGTTTTGACTTTTTACGGTATATAGTTCACTTTTCACGTAGGGATTGTTGTCTTTGGTAGTGATACCGCTATTAAAGAGGGAGATCTTGTCAAGCGCACTGGATCTATTGTGGATGTTACTGCGGAAAAGGCTCATAATCTTCATTCAAATGTAACTACAAATCTTAATGATCAAAAGTGGTTTGGAGACTGAAAAAGAAAGAGAGAATTGATATATTTCAAGAAAATAGAATGATCAACGTTCCATGAGAGTAAGAGATCCTAATCTCTGAACTCGAACAATCCACTTTACAGGCAACAATGAGTTGATTTCAGCTTGATGTCTAATACTAACCTAACACAGTTTTAAGTTTGAATATTTGTTGAGCACGTAGGAAATAGAGAACAAAGATGTTTAACAAACCTCAAGGCATGCTGAACACTTTCTGAAAGACTATTTGTCCCATATGAGTGCTATGGGAAAACTTAACTTATTTTAGTAATTTTAGTAATAAAGCATATTTATTTGTTTTGCTATATCAAAACTATCACAAGTACATAATTCCTATTCATATAATCTGGATGGTATTACGGTACCCATGAAAAGATGATTTATCTGAAAAATTACATGTCTCTTCAAGTATGTAGTTTCCAACTAAGCTTAGTAAGACACGTTAACTCAAGATATGGTCGTTATAGGAAATTAAATATGTTTTAAATACAATAAAAATCACTAATTGCATTCTTCGGGCATAACATGATCAAGCCACTCAACATTGTAGTGGAGGTTATGTATTATTTGCATTGAGATTTCCCTTAGGTCCAAGAAATGGCTGTTTTGAGGACACATAACACACCCTACCAATAATCTTTTCTGACTTGCTGCCTATAAAGTACAATCCTTGCTCTTTCTACCATCATTTCATATGCATACAAACATACTTCACAGAGAGCATTTAACAAATTTACTTCTCGGTTGATAACAGTGGTATATTTGGCAAAACAGAAAATGGCTGGATAGAGCATCAATGGCCTATCTCAATTACAACACAACTTAGATTAGACTCTAGACTAATACTAGTCAAAAAAAGTTCAGTTAACCCTCTTTGCAGCAAAAACTGGACAATTCAAAATAAACAATCTCAAATTGATAATTGGTTCACAATCTTTATTCCTGTTTTGAACGAAATGGTTTACAAGACTACAACTCCCAAAGCATGATATTTTCCGCAGGGCGCAGGCACCACCTTCACCCATAGTTTTGCTTTTGCTTTAATCTAATTCTATTTTCTTCTAAAATATGAAGCTTAAGTATCACAAGATGTTCCAGATTCCCTTGTACGATGTAAAACCACCATCCCCTACCAATAAATTCATAATAAAATTTTCTCTTTCCCCTTCCTATTGTAATTAAAATACGTAGTAGTTAATATTTCCCAGTAACAAGATAGGGAATAATGGTCATAAAACAATTGAACAAACATAATGACAGAAAAGTGTGTGATGAGATATAGCCAATTAAAATTGTGATTTTCTACCAATTAAAATGACAAATTGTTCCATGAACATTTGCACCGAAAGAGGCTAAAAGATACATTTGCTCCCAATCCCATTTGCAAACTATTGTTTAAAGACAGAATTAGCTGAAGCAGCTCCAAAGAAGCTTAAATATTTCAGTGGTTAGAGCAAACATATACATAATAGAAAGCAACAGAACAATGGTAAAAATGCAAATCAAAGAATTTATAAAACCACCAAGGTACTCATTTTTTCTACCATCACAGAAACAAGCAATATAATTATAGAAATTCATTTCAATATGAAATAAAAGCATACCCTAAACTTTATACGAGCACCCCAAATGATAAACGTCTCGTTACTAGTATAGTGTCTGTGATTCCCCCGAATTCCTCCAGGCCGGATTTCACCAACATGAACTGTAGCACAGGCCAATGCCCCACCTGAATACATACAAAAGAAACACCCACAATGAACATTGTTTCAACTCCTTTCAGCAGTAAAAAAAAGTATAATTACAAACTACTGCATGATGAGTCAGCCAAAAAAAAAAACCTAGCAATATATCAATCAACAGAAATTACAGAAACCGCTTCAATTTTCTCATAGAAAGTATCATAAATTAATTCCAGAAAACACCAATTAATTTAATTTTCCTGTTATTCCCTGCTGCAGGAAATGATTAATCATAATATCATAAGAACTAATTAATCATAAAATTTCTTCCATTTAGTGAATACTGTCAGTTATATATGGAAACAAATACGCACAACACAAAATTATCAGTAACCCAACTCCAATACACCCGGGATCGAATCCCGTCTACATCACTGCCTTTTGCTACTCTCTATACACCAAAAAAAAATGACAGAAAGAGATTTATAAACATACCATCAATACCAGCATCAATTGCAACAGAAACAGGATTAAGCAACCAACCCCTTTTATCTTTAGCCAATTTAGAAGGAAGAAACCTAACCAAATTAGCTTTTAAGTCTTCTTCTTTACTCCATCTTTTAGGATTTTGAAGAACAGGAGAGAAATGAGAAGGGTTTTGAAATTTGAGAGAAACCCAAGTAAGAAAAAGGAAGATTAAGAGTAAAAAGGGAAAAGCTTGAGGCTTTTTCAACAAACTAAGGATTGAAGAGAGAGAATTTGATTGGATTTGAAAAGAATTATCTGAACTTTGGTTTCTTCTTGGACTCACCATGTTTGGCGCATGCCTATTTTCACTGATTTAGGTTGAAGGTTTTGGTTATGGCTTAATACTCTTGACTAATTTCAACACTGAGTCAAGAACTCAAGTCTGTCATTGAAGATGAGACTCAATTGGTATAAGATTAGGGGTGGGACTTCGGTCTGGCGGTTCGGATTGAAACAGTTTAGTTTAGCTGGCGGGTCGGTTTGGTTCGGTTTGGTTTCGGTTTATTTCTTTGCGGTTTAAATTCGGTTTGGGTCATAAGCGGGTCGGTTTATAAACGATTCGGATTATGTCGGTTCGGTTTGATACGGGTCGGTTAAGGGGGCGGGTTTACCCGGGTCAATGTCAGTTCGGTTTACAAACGGTTTGGATCAAGCCGGTTTGGTTTGAAATGGGTCGGTTTAGGGGCGGGTTTACCCGGGTCAATATCGGTTCGGTTTATAAACAGTGCGAATCATGTCGGTTCAGTTTGAAATGGGCCGGTTTAGTGGAGGGTTTACACAGTTCAATTGGTTCAGTTTATGAACGGTTTGGATCATGTCGGTTCGGTTTATAAGCGGTTTGGGTCATGAATTCATGATTGTTTTAAAGATCGCGTCATGACCATGATTTAATGAGTTGATATTTATAATACGATAAATCGATAATTAAGAATGTACAAGTATTCAATTAGATTGATCAACAAGTGTTTTAAACTTTTAAGTTTTAATGATCAGATATGTAAATATGTTTATCGATTGTAGTACATACCAATAATTCAATGAGGCAATGATACTTATGATAGTATGATAATGATACCAACCGTACATTCGTACGATATGATATACATAATAATTAATCTATAATTACATATACATTAACAATATCGTATTGAATCAATTTCCATTTCCAAACATTGTATTTCTTATAAATTATAACTTACACGAGATTAAATGGATTCGTTATTTAGTTTGTTACTTTATTTAGATTACTAACTCAAACAACTTAATAAGTTAAATGGACGAAATCACGAAATCACTAATTAAAGTGGTGATGAAATCATTATGCAATACTAATGTACGAATAGTCAAATATACAACGGTTAGATTGAATGCCCATGAAAAACAATGGTTAGATTTTCATTACTTTATTAGTTATTAGTATTACTTATTAAGTTATTATTAGTTTATTATATATATATACTGATATACAGTCACAGACTCACAGATATATATAATATACATATAGAGATGTCAGATATTGATGTGCATTAACTCATTAAGTCATTAACTATGTCGTATTGAATCAATTTCAATTTTGAAACATTTGCGTTTCTTACAATTTATAACTTGTAAGTAATAAACTAATAATAATAATAATAATAATAATAATAATAATAATAATAGTAATAATAATAATAATAATAATAATAATAATAATAATAATAGTAATAATAATAATAATAATTATAATAATATTATAATAATAGTAGTAGTAAACTAGTAATAATAATAATATTAACAAATAATTATACTAACAATAATAATAATAATAATAATAATAATAATAATCCCTCAAAATAATAATAATAATAAATAATTAAAAAAAAACGGTCAAAAAGACCTAGAAAAGCACAAAGAAAAATCTAGACCGTTAGATCTAGATGAATATTCTGGAATCTACAAAAAAAAAAAAAAAAACGGTTAGATGTTGAGATTGAATATGGACGGTTAGATCAACTGAACAAGTAAAACCTAAACCTAGAAAAAAAAAACCCACTCTATCAGCCATTCAGCCGTTTTACTCACTCATAGTTTCTCTCTCTAACTTCTCAGTTTCTCACTCTTTCGTTCTGAAATTCTCAAGAATCTCAAGCTCAACTTCTCAACTTTTAAAAATCCTAATTAGGGTTTTTGTTTTCGTTTCATTTGTGTTTTGGATCTACATTTCTGATTTCTCGCTTTACATTCTCGTTTTTTTGTTTTTTCAAATCTTCCTCTCCTTCAATTTGAAGGCTTCAAGCCGTCAAAAGTTCAAAACTCAAGGTAATTTTTTGTTAATTTTTGTTGTTTTCGTTTTGATTTTTTTCGTTTTTGTTTCGGTTTGTTTATTTAGGTTTTTTGTTTTCGTTTCATTTTTGTTTTGGATCTAAGTTCTGATTTCTGACTTTTCCATTCTCGTTTTTTTTTCCAAATCTTCCTCTCCTTCAAGCTGTCAAACCTCAAGGTAATTATTTGTTAATTTTTGTTGTTTTCGTTTTGATTTTTTTCGTTTTCGTTTCGGTTTTTTACTTTTTTTATTTAGGGTTTTTGTTTTTGTTTCATTTTTGTTTTGGATCCAAAGTTCTGATTTCTAACTTTTCCATTCTCGTTTTTTTTTTTTTCAAATCTTCCTCTCCTTCAAGCCGTCAAACCTCAAGGTAATTTTTTTGTTAATTTTTTTGATTTTTTTCGTTTTCGTTTCGGTTTTTTTTTTATTTCAAGTTCTGATAATCTACATTCTTGATTTTTTCTTTTGATCTCCAGTTCAGGCAGTTCTCCATCTTCAAATCTCCTTCAAGCCGTCAAAGGTAATTACTTTTTCCTTTTCGTTTTTTTTTTAATACAGTTTTTCTGTTTTTGTATTTGATTATTGTTGTTGTTCTTGCTTGAATATAGTCGAAATGTGCCTAAAATCTGTTGTTGATTGTATTTTTGTTTTTTACGGGAAAATGGTAGATTTGTGCTGTTTTGTTGTTTATTATGCTCGATTTAAAAGTAATGATGATGGGTTGTTCAGATTATGTGGTTATTGGCTTTTTTACCTAACAAAAGACCAAATTGTGTCACTTTCTGCAGTTATGTGCATAAAATAAATGCTAGTTTTGGGCTAGTAAAATAAACATCTCATGTTTATTTATAGGTTCATAATTTCATTGGAAACTTTTGAAAAAGTTTAAGCTTTTCTTATGTATGCTTTTTTCTTTTTGAGGATATAGGGGTAAACTTTTGCCAAAGAATGTTGAGGCATTGGTTACCACCCAAAATTGGTGCCGTGGTTATCAAGCGGATGTTGAGGAAGACGTCTTCCTTATTGGTAAAGAGATTGAAGCCGAAAGTGCTTCATCTGCATAACTGGTATTTGTGTCTCATTGTGGTTTATTTTATCTTGAAAAATCGTTGCCCTCGTCATTTATTTTCAGACTTGCTGGCAGCATTTTTCAAGACTTTTAAAATCGTTGCCCTTGTCATTTATTTTCAGACTTGCTGGCAGCATTTTTCAAGACTTTTAAAATCGTTGCCCTTGTCATTTATGTTGAGACTTAAATAGTTAAATGTATTTTGGTACTTGCTGGCAGCATTTCTTAAGTTTTTGTTAAAACAACCATTGCTCAGTGATGTAAATCTGAGAGCAATTTTAAAAAAAACAAAAGCTATAATTTTGAAGTTGCTTGAACTTGTTATGAGCTGCTGCCTGCTGGTAGTGCTTTTGCCTTTTGGTTGTTGTCTCTGCTGAGTTGTTATTGCCTATATTGTTGCTTGCATGAGCTGGTTCCTGCCTCCTGCCAGCTTGAGGTGCTGTGTTGCTGCCTTTTGTGTTATGAATTTATGATAAGTTTTGTTGCTGCTGTTTCTTATGCTTGCTGTTTTAATTTTTCTTGAATCATCGTTGCCCTTGTCATTTATGTTGAGACTTCAATGTATATGTACTTGCTGGCAGCATTTTTCAAGTTTTAAGTTAAAACAGCCATTGCTCAGTGATGATACGATAAACGTAAATCTGAAAGCAATTTTGAAAAACAAAAATAAGTTCCTGCTGAGTCCCTTCTGCTTATATTATTCCTTGCTTCTGATAAGTTGCTGATCTGTTATTCCGTGTGCTGGTTCCTGCTTGTTGCTGCTATTTCCTCTGCTCTTGGGTGCTGTGCTGCTGCTTCAAGATTCTGCTTCAAGATTCTGCTCCCAAATCACTCACATTCTCACTCCTCCCTTCATCTTATAATGTATCATTTTTTGCAACCCTAAACTTGATGATGTTTCAGTTGATAAATCTGAAATCTAATCTGGGTAGTAGTGATAGTAGTTTCATTATGTATTGGTATATGTATTGTGAATTTTAATCAATGAAAATGGTGACTTTTTTTAATTGCTTGTTGATATTACTCTAATTTCAATGCTATTTATCTGCTGGATTTGTGGTAATGTTATGAAATAATTGTGGCTACAGATTTGGGATGCCTCCGTATTTATTAAAATTCTTTTACTTAATATCTGGTTTAATATAAGAAAAGCTAAAAAAATGTGTTTTATAAACATTTTAGTCCTCCCCTTTACAAAATACTTGTATAAGAAAGTTTTATAAAGTGATAATGTGAATGATTGTACGCCTTATTGACTAGTACAGTTATATTCTAATGCTTATGCCACTTGTGTAACGCAATCTCATACATCTCCAATCTTATGTTACCTTTGAGGCTTTGGGTGTTATTGGATGATCATGAATATCAAGGAACAATGAAGATAATTTGGGTGGACTAGCATTATTACTGGAATGAAAATGATACAAATGATATATCTTGTAATTAAAATAAATAAGTAATCTAAAACGATATTAATAATGCCGTTGGCCTAGATCTAGGTGATATAAACCTTTGTATAAACCTAAGCCGTTTGATTAGATCTACATTTATTAACATTAATTGTATTTACTATTTAGCCATTTAGGTTGTAAATAATTCAATTTGAGTTAAGCAGTTTGTAATCGGATCAGTTTAAACAGGTTGCGATTCGAAAACAGTACGATTTTAACGGTTTAACGGGTTATGGCAGTTCAGTTTAGACGGTTAGCAGATTATAACGGTTCGGTTTATACGTGCGGTTTAAACGGTTTCGGTTCATAAACGGGTCGGTTTAAACGGTTAGCGGGTTACAAATGGTTCGGTTTAAACGGTTTTTTTTCGGTTTAAACGGTTTCGGTTTATAAACGGTTCGGGTCATTAACGGGTTTATAAACCATTCGGTTCGGTTTCGTCGGTTCGGATTTGCGCAGTTTGGTTTGTTATCGGTTTACGGTCCATAACGGGTTGACATTGAGCGGTTCAATTCGGTTTCGGTTTGATATTGAACGGTTCAGTTCGGTTTTCGGTTTATATTTATCGGTTTATAAACGGATCGGTCCGTGATGGTTCGGTTCGGTAACAGGTGGTTTCACGGTTCGGTTTGAAAAGTCCCACCCCTATATAAGATACACCAGTTTGTACGTTATACCAATTGAAGGACCAAATACGTTATACCAATTGAAGGACCAAAACAATTAAATAATCCTGGTTGCATGTAAAACTATATGTAAACGGTTATGTAAACGGGTGTATCGTGTATGTTCTAATACATACAACTCAAGAAAATACAGTCTTCAGAATTTTAAATTTTTTATTTTATCTAAAAAAAAGTACTTTGTGTGAAATATTGGTGGATGTCTATTATATTCTTGTACTCTCTAAAATATTCTAGGTCTAGAGTTTAGTGTTTTCTAAGAAAACCCTAACTATTGTATATGTATATAACTATATATATATCTCCTACTTAATGGAATAATATATTGATTTATTCTCTCCCCAATCACTCTCCTATTCTCTTTATTTTATAATACTTTATCAGCTCTACTGTATCTGCAATAATCGGGTAGCGCAAAATCCGTAACATTGAGATAAGTATTTATCGTTTTATTTGCTTAATTATTAACAATCTAAAAGACGATTATTGATTTTAAATATCTTATTCTTGATATGTTGAATTTAGGATGCTTTTTATTTGGCGCAACAATTGAAGAGGATTTAAGTCTGCAACCGAGATTAATCTTTTGTGGGTTTTTGTTTTCGAATCATTATAATCAAGTTTTGATCTTGGAGTTGGGCTCCGGACTTTCATGCCACGTTTGGTGATATACTAAAATTGCTATTTTGGATTATATGTTAAATAAAATTTTAGTGACATTATAATTGAATTTAATTTTGAGGATTAATTATATGCTTTGAAGTTATTAAAATAATCGAAATAGTGCGGCAATTATGTGTTTATGTTGAACAACTTTAATCCAATTTGTGAAATAGCAATTAGTTGTGTCAGATAGATGATATGATTTTATGATATTTGTGACTTCATGGAATTTAATAATTGATATTAAGCAAGTGATGATCAACCGGCCGTGATATTAGCAATTGGCGAAGTTTCGTGACCCTTTTGGAACATGAAATACTCCGGCAGGATGAATAAATTAAAGAACTTTGTTTTGAATTTGATATGCAAGCTACAATAAGATATCATTAGTGTGAGTATAATATGATTATTGTGTGCCTCTTATTATTATTATTATTATTATTATTATTATTATTATTAGTATTATTAGTATTAGTATGTCGTGATTAGGGGTGGTTATTGGGTAGGGCTACCTAATGGCAAAAGGGTCGGGCCTAATACTAAAGGGTTTTGACCCTTTAATTTTTTAATGGACAGGGCTTTTATAGGGTCTTATTTTGTAGGGCTTTTATAGGGTTTCAATTAGAGCCCAATAATTTAAGAATTAAAATAAAAAACTCAATAATAATGGTTAAGGGTCAGCCACTCAGCCCTCACTTCCATTTTCTCTCTTTATTGTGTTCATTAGTAAGACGTGATTATTGGTTGTGGAACATATTATTTGTCTCGGTTGATTAGGTATTGTTTGCTTAGTTTTTGAATGATTAAGTTGTTAAACTTTCACCTTGATCTAGAGGCATATGCAATTGATCAGAATTGTTGAGCATGGACTTATTGCTAGGTTTTATTTTGTGAGTATCTTGTTAGCTTGCATTAACTCCAAAAGAGAATTTACAAACATTTTTGGTATTTATTCTTGTAAATTTAGCATTTTATCGAACTGGAAATGTATATAATTACAAGAGGTGTAACATTTATTTTCTTTTTGAAGGCTTGGATGAGACCCATTATTTTTCCAAGATTGATAACTGAAATGAAAGGTTTGTTTTGGCAAAGGATCAATAAGGTTATACAAAGTATATATTATATGTAATCCACTTGCGGTAAGAATGAGAAATTTGAACCTCTATTTCTGAAATGTTTATGAATATTATGTTAATTTTTTTTGTTATGTGGAGTTAGCAGATCTATTTCAACTATTTACAATATAATATGTTATTCATCCAAGAAATTAGTTGTTATTTCTTAAAGATAGGAGCCATGTTTATTCTCATGTGATATATGTATCGTGATGTGTATGCTGAATTATGTGCTACATAATTTATGTATGACCTTGAAATGTTGAATTTTGTGAAATACCTAAGTATGACTGTATGATTTTTTATTTTTATTTTTATTTTTTTTTATTTTTATTTTTTTTTTGCTGACATGCATGACATGTTAATATAGTCTTATAAGTTGATGTTATTATGAAATGTATCACTGTTTACAAAATTAATTAATGTATGATTAAAATAGATTATATATGATATTATATGCCTACATGAAGCTGAATTATAAGAATAATGAATCAATTGAACATAATATACTCATACATATGGACCTGAAGTCCCTTAAATTTATGAAGGGTAAAAAAACCCTTAAAATAATATGAATATACATATATGACTTATAAACTTCTATTAGTCTCTAGAGTATGTTGCTTAAATAATGTACCATTCACAATAGTATTGTGATTTTATAAATACAATGTCATGAGAATGATTATACAAAAGATTTTAAATAGTATTATATATACTCAAATGAGAATTGATGATTCATAGATTATTAGATGTACTCATTCTCTGAATGATGTTTATTTTTATTTGTATTTATTTATTTATTTAATTTTTTTTTTTTTTTTTTTTTTTTTTTTTTTTTTGTGATTGAGAGGATATCAAGTTTGTAAGGATATCTATTTGAGTAAAGATATAGTATCATGAATTCAATTCATTGTGAGCAACTTACTTGAAAAATGTATTTATTATGTTTATAGTCTTAAGAATTTTTAATATAAAGGTTATATAATTGGGCAAGAGCAGGAATAAACAAGAGTTTCGTAATACTAATTTATTTTACTTGATACATGGCATTGCCAAAAGAATTTATGATTTAAAATGGGCAAATGGATTTTAAAGGTTGTTGGATTAATTTCATACCCCAATATGCAAGGATTAGGGGGGAAGATAATGTTTATTTCATTATTATATGTAATCCTTGTACATGAATAATAGAATACATTGATGGTTAGTTTGGTACATACATTAGCTTTAATATCAGTTATTAATTTAATAGAGGCGGCCACTTAATTATTAAATATATTTACAATGACATCATCCTGTATATACCAACTATAAATGCTCCCATTAAATTTGACGTCCCGGAAGGACAACATTAGTTGTTAATAAACCTAAAGCACACCTGAAGCGTGATAGTCTAATAGGTTCCGAAGATAACAATCTTCTATCAGGAAAAGAACAATAATTGACAATAGCAAATTTGAGAAAGTGATATATTGTGATAGATCTCTATAAGAGATTATGTTTAGTAAAATTAATATGTACCATGATTATATAAAATACTCCAGAAGAGTATAAAATGTCCAACAAGCTTAACATTTATCAAGATTATAGTCACAACTCCAGCAGAGCATGAGCAATTATTGGATAAAATATTAGTTTATTGTCTTGGCAATTGTATAAAGCACATGTTGGTGTTCTAATATCATATCATATTCATGGCCATGCACAAAGTAAATTTAATAAAGCAATCACTAGTGTTGGAAAACTGAGCATAATTTAAATTTAGGTAAACGATTGGATGTGATAATTATTTTAGGTCATCCGGGTTTAGTAATTACCCGTTATGAAAACCTGAAGTTTTATTTGATAATGTGCTGACATTCTCTCAATGTTAGATATATGAAATGAATTGAATGGCGAGACATAGCATTGAGATTGAGCTATAACAATTTGTGTTGATGAAAATTTTAAGAGTTAATAGGTTTTGATTTTTATATATACGAAAGAGTAATAGGTGATCAGAAGTTCACCAGAATAACTTATATATATTATTGTCAAGTGTTAGGTGATAACCAAATACACTATTTAAGTCTTCAAAGATCCAGAAAATCACCACCTAGTAGAATTACAAGCAAGTGATTTACGCTTGTATATCAATTCTTTTAATTGGGGCTATTATATGTCAGCACATAAGAAATAGGAGAAGAAGGAAAAATGTAAAATTGCACAACACATGTCTCCCCATTGACATTGATCTCCAGAAGAGAACATATTATGAAAAATGTAATAATAAATACATATGCAATGTAAAGTTAATGAAGAAATGATTCTTCATTGAAATTGTTCTCCAGAAGAGATAAATCTTGTTTAATACAAATCTTCTAAGCGATAAATTTTGATTGTGATCTTCCTAGTGAAATGAATTTTAATGCAAATTTGTATACTAAGTTGGTATAAAATTAGATGCCCCTATAAATGAGATATTTTACCAACTTAAGGGGAGAAGAATTAGCAAAAGTTGGAAAATAAAAATAAATAAATTGATGATTCCTATAATGGTAGTTTGAAAAGTTATATGCCAACTTTTGTCTATATATTATCAAGATATGTTGCACATTTATGATTTGATTTGTATTCAGTTATGACTCATGTTGCATAACGTTGAAGATACATTTTGGTCATATTAAATTATGTGTATACATTGAGATAAAATCTTGCCAATTATACTTGAATCACTACACGTGAAGTGTAGGTTGTATGATCGGTTCCAAAATAAAGATATGTCAAAAATAAAGATTATGATATGTGGCAAGATAGTGTAGCTAACACTTTTTAAGTGTAATAGTGTATAAATACCATAGTGTATGAAATACCCCTAAAGTGGTATAGATATTTGAATTATTACAATAGATGGCCAATGATGTAAGAAATTTATGATGGTACCAATGAGAAATGTATTCAGATATCATTGTCAAAATAGCATACAAATTAAAATTGTACCTTGAGGATTTATATGATGATACCGGTATATGATGGAACCAATAAATAATACTCATATGCATGATAGAATGGACTAGTGAATAAGGGTTCTAAAATATATGTTCATTTTGACGTCGACATAATGATAATCATCAAAATTTTATCATGGACCAGAAGTCCAATAGAATATGGATTTTTAAATCCACACTATACAGTGTTTTGCATTACTTTAAGTCTTATGTTCATGTGCATGTGTGAGTTATAGGTTAATGGATTACTTATTGCATGCATATGAAGTTGTTAGGTGCATTACTCATTGTATGTATTTTGCATAACATCTTATCATGATTTCTATATTTCATATTGCATGCACTAGTTTCTATGCAATAATTGTGTTATATGTGAATGTTCATTCAAAGTATAGTAAGGCATATTTGTAACTTTGATGGAAAATTACAAGGAAATATTTATATTCTAATGTGTTTATAGTTGTGATGAAATTATTGATGACATCGATTTAATAGCATGTTATGAATCATTTAAGAAGAGTTCCTGAAGAACTTATGTACGTTGTATTTATATATTCAGCCCTACAAATTTTATATTTTGAATATTGTAATTATTATCAAAGTTTTGGTCTATTTGACTACATTATTGACATCTTAACCTGAAGTTTGATGAGCATATGAGAGTTACTGAGATCGAGAATTACTATTTGTATTTGCATGAGAATTATCGTGTCAATTATGAAACTTCTAAAGAATATCAATGGGATACTTATACATGAACTGTCTTCTTATGGTCCAGAAGAACCATGATCAATGTATATGATTACATGTGTTATATTATTATATCATACAAGATTGAAAAAACAACATTAATAATATCGTGTGTTGCCATATAATTATTAAGGAATGTTTGATCAAATAATGATCATCAATTTCTATTATTTACGGCCTCCAGAAGAAGGCATAAGTATAATTAAGGCAATTTTAAACAGATTTGAATGAAATGTGGACAAATACATGTATTATTATCATAGGTATGGTGATATGAAGACTCACTTGTTCGTGTGAAGATTTGAAGATTTGGGAGGATCGAAAATAAAGGAATGATACTATTCTGATACATTCATTAGGGGGAGAAAATACGCGCTACACTCTTTTTTCCTTAACCATGGTTTTGTCCCATTTTGGGTTTTCCTGGTAAGGTTCTTAATGAGGTAGCAACATAAGCGTATTACGAAGAATGATGTACTTTTTTCCTTTAATTAGGTTTTTATCCTAGAGGGTTTATAATGGACATCAAAGGGGGAGTGTTATGAAATATTGTTGGATGTCCATTATATTCATGTACTCTCTGAAATATTCTAGGTCTAGAGTTTAGTGTTTCCTAAGAAAACCCTAACTATTGTATATGTATATATATATCCCCTACTTAGAATAATATACTGATTTATTCTCTCCGATCCCCAATCACCCTCCTATTCTCTTTATTTTATAATAATTTGTTTGATTATTGCAATATGATTAATTTTGAATGAATTGATACTTTATTCGTTTTTGAATAATTGAAATAGTATTTTGTAGTTTATACCCAAATTAGTAGGAAAATCAAAACTGAGAACTTTAATAGTACAAAGTAATATTTCCACAATGTATTGTAACTTTGTAAGTGATGTTGTGAAAATTAATTATTTGGAAACCACACAATCACATAGATATTACCCGATTAACTATGTGATTGTATAAAAAGATACTCCGTATTACCCGATTATAAACTAGTTTTGCTCGCACCTAAGTTTATTTGATTTTAATTATTGTATATTTGAATCATTGACCTATAATAATAATAATAATAATAATAATAATAATAATAATATTATGTAATATTGATTGATTTTAATACTACTAATTTGTAATCAAACTCCAAAGATTATAAACTTAATGAGGAAACCTATCATCTAATTAAATATTTCATTACTGCTATAAGTCATTATTTAGTTTGTTCCTTGATATTATCGCTTTTACTAATTAGTCCGTACTATAGAGTAGGGAACAATTTTCTTAAAAATTGCTTAAATGTAAATTAATTCCTTATTTGCGTCGGTTTAAAAACTTATTCCCACCCTACTATCCACGTAGGATTGGTGGTAGGTTAATTTTTTTTAATTCTTGTTGATTAAAGAACCACTAATGATGATAGCGGTTATATACTTATATACATTTAAAACCGCAAACACCATTAGCGGTTCATTACTGGTAACTTTCTTCTTCATCTTCTTCTATTTCATTCGTTTCAAAAGCTCAATCTACTTTTTTTTTTTTTTTTTTTTTGGTGTTCCACGCGGTTCACGCTAATCCGGATTTGAGGATCAGTTCTGGGTAGTTAGGTTCCAGTCCCCTCCCAATTGTTTTTGCGGGGGATTGAACACGCAATCCTCCCTATCAAGTGTAGTCCCAATCACCACTACACCAACAGCCAATTGGTAGCTCAATCTACTTTATCAATTTGTAGAATTTTAGTTTTTACAACTACTTTATTATTCACTCTTTCAACCTTCGAACCCACCTCTGTTATAAAGAACAATTACCCATCTTCTCGAAGATTTCTGAACAAAATAATAATCACGAAAATACCCATTAACAATTCAAGGTTTTTAGCATGTTTTTGAGTAATTTGAAGGGCAGTGATAGTAATTTCACTCGCATTGATGCTGCAAATCCTGCTTTACAAAGTATGGGTGCTCTGTATTTAAGAGGGTGTAAAAGTATGACTGATTTAGAACTGTCATTTGTGATCTAATCTTGGCCATCTGTTGCTTATGGGAGCTTATAGATCTAATTAAAAGAACCGCTAATAGTGTTTGCGGTTTTAATGTATAGAACCACCATCACCGTTAGTGGTTCTTTGTTGGACAAGAATTAAAAAAAATTAACGAACCTTCCACCAATCCTACGTGGACAATATGGTGGTAATAAGTTTTTAAACCGACGCAAATAGGGAATTAATTTAAATTTAAGCAATTTTTAGGGAAATCGTTCGTAGGAGTATATAATTGATTTAGAATAGATATTTTTTTTAATTGACGTGAATTGCTCTTAAATCAAAAAACTCGTCATTAGTAAGTTAAAACTACATATACCTTACACCTTACATTGTTGGATGGTACATGGCTGTGGTTCTTAGCCAAGAGCCATCTTTAACAAACACCCCGGGCACTCTAAGGAGAGCAGCTCAAGAGTCACTCAAGATCATCCCGATTGCTGAGTAGACCAATCGGGATGAGGACTTGAATTTATTTATCAGTTTATAGCTTGATGTTTTTTGCAATTATGCCTAAACTTAACAAGGAAATCCCAAGTTTCATTAATTTCCTTCAAAAACAATTAATACATGCCTGTGAAGTGTAAATAGCTTATAACAAACATGTTTAGCAGCAAGCCAGCAACCATACAAATGGAGCAATTATCCCCTCTTAGACAATTAGCAATACTAAAAAAAATTATACATACTGAATTGAATACATTGCTAATAACTATTAGAGCCATGAGGATTGAATATCGAGGAATGAGAAATCAAAATTCAATGACCAAAATTGAACTATTCTGCTTCTGTTGATAGTATGTCATGAATATGCAGAAATTACGCTGAGTCTCAGCAGAAGACTTAGATAGTGTGGTTAGCTTCTGCCTTTCTGTAGCTTTTGCGCTGTTGCTTGTTGAAGAAGACCGACTTTCTGTGTTAAAGCTTGCAGACAAGGTTTCAAGGCATGAAACTAGCAATACTCATGAGCAGGCTTTTGAAGGAAAGGCTTGTAAGTCATCAGAAACCCAAGAAGTTCAACCACATTAAGTACGAAGAAAACCATGTGAGTTCCTGCAAGCAACAGATTACAAACAGTTAATACTAAAAAGTGCCATGTAATTGTAAACTACGATAATTATCCTGCGATTGTGAGGAAACAAAACATACCAGGAAGGAGATTAGCCATTTGACGCGTTTGTGCCCAAGAGAGACTGCAAATAGGAAATTCAGAACATTAGAGTGATCAATGCTTAATACATGATGCTATAATTAATCCCTTTCATAAATGCACTGATCAGAGGTACAGAATCACTAGGCTCAGATGCAAATCATGCAAGTTATGAAGAGCAGTTCCATTGTTTGCAAACTGCATGTCCCGGTGAATATGTAACAGAACTCTGACCATCTTTCAGGAATCAGGATCCATTTCAGACTATTCTTTAAACTACACAGAATGGCATGGATATGAACACTTGACACTTTATTTCGGACCAAAATGGATATCTTTCGAGTCCTACAGTTGGACACATTTTCTTTTCTGAAACTGGTACCCAAGTCTGAGTAACAAATTATCAATAAATGAACCATTGGCGTTTATCAAATTATCACCATGGCTTATTTAAAATTTTCAAAAAAAGGAGGCGGAAAACAAACCAGCAGCAATTACATGTTCAAATTAGGTGGACTCAAAAGGAGACATGGAGTACTAGACAGGACACATGTATTGCATAGAAGAGAGCATTAACCGCATTCACTCCTAAGCTATGAAGAACAAGGAAACTTACAGAGATCCAGCAGCAGCAGGACCAAGTGCTTTGCAAAAAGACATGATACACAAAGAAAGTCCATTTGCAGCTCCTCTTTGATGTTGGTTCTGGTATTGAAACTCAAGATATTAGTAATAGATCCTGACTGGCTTAATGGTGACATAAATCGCAAAATCTAAGCAGAATGAAATAAATTACCACAGCTCTATTTTGCAAGAGGAACAATCCAGTAGTGATTGAAACCTGACATTTAAGGAAGTTAGAAGAATTAGTTATCTATGTCTGATACTTCGTCCATCCCATTGGACTTTTGCACGGGATATAAAGAGATTGATTAAGTAAAGAGAAGAAAAAAACGGTTGTAGGGCCCAACTTATAAGAAACAGTAGAGAAATTTTTTAAAATATATGAAGTATTGCATAGTTTATTATTGGACAAATAAAGTATATGTACAGTTATTTATTGGATGGAAGAAGTATTGTTGTAGGCTTGTAGCAAATGATTGTATAATAACACGATTGATTTTGCTTGGAAATAAAATTTACATACCGAAAGCACATTTTTCACTGCAGAAGCAAGATCAACCACAAGTGAGAGACTCGTGCCTCTTAGATTAGCAAAGAAGGGATAACATGACAGCAATGCGATACTGAGAACCTTCATGCCACAACAACAATAATTAGAAGAAAGGTGGGAATATGTCGCAAGTCTTTCATGATGGGAAGAAAAACAAACTAACTCAAAGCCATACCGCTCCAACACGTGAAACTGTGATTGGACCAAGTTTCCTCTCCAAGAACGGGTAGAGAAGTAGTTGACAAAATAACAAACCAATTCCTACAAATTTTGGAAAAAAAAAATGTATAAAATCAGATATATTATATGCTCACTGTATAAAGAGTGCCATCCTTTTGAACAAGATCAATATCGATTACAAATAATTTTTCATAAAACTAAATGAATATTTCAAAAGGACATCAAACCAAGTAGTCTAAAGATGTCATTTGATAAAAGTAGTACAATTAGTTAAATGTCCTCAATTCTTTTACCAATGGACATCTTACAGAAAAGAAATAGCTAATATAGTAATATGTGATATATTTGATAAACAAGTTCAAATGCATTGCAACTATTCTATTGATTGACAGAGCTATACCTGCCACAGCAAGAGCTTGACCAACATCTTCAGTTGATAAACTCAATCCTCCGACAGACTTTGGACTTACAGTCCATAATGAGAATATCTGAGGGAAAAAAAAAATAAAAAAAAAATTAAATTTCATAATCAAATCATGATAAAATCTGAAGCTGATGTTTCCAATGATGTCTGTATGTCGCTAGATATTCCATATTACCTCAATATATGCCATATCATGTAGCTGGAAAACACAATATACTATGATAGTTGACATTAAAGGCCAATTTTTAAGAAGGCTGAACCATGAATTTGAAGCTCCCTCTTTGGAATTTTGCAATTTTTCAGTGTCAGCATCTTCTATATCACTAGAGTGATTCTGGACTGTGCCTTCAGCACTAAGCGTGCAAGTGTGCAATGTTTCCTGAAAAAACCAGTGAATGCAGGTAACGATTGAGTTATTCAATAAAAGTACAAGTGGTCAGAGAATGCATTATAAAGAGATGGACAAAGAGACTACCGGGAGCCAGAAGCAGAGAACGAATACACACAACGCAAAGATTGAAATCACCAAAGAAACTAAAAAGTACGGGAACCTACAAACCACAATTCAATTTGGAGAGTATTAATATAAAATAAAGTAAATGCTTGCATCTAGAAGCATTAAGGCTATGTTTGGTTTAAAGGGAAAAGTTATGAACTGAATTTTATTTTCAAAAAGAAGTACCCTCAACAGAAACTAAATTGTAAATTGTATTTCCTTCGTTTGTTTTCTAGAAAAATATAGAGAGAAAAGGTAAAAAGGAAATGGAGGGGAGGGGAGGGAAGGGGAGTGGAGGGAAAGGAGGGGAGAAGGGAGGTATGGAAAAAAAATGTGACGTTCCTTTCCTAAATATGGAAAACAAACAAATGATTATCCTCACAGATTTACAAACCAAATGGAAGGAAAAAAAAAATAGTTTTCTTGAATAATGATTTTCCTTCTTACCAAACACAGCCTAAAAGAAGTAAGACATGGAATAAGGGGGAAAAGGACTTTACCTCCCGAAAATTGATTCTTGAGAGAATACACTTGGAAATTTGTCTGCAGGCTGTAAAAAAGTATTCAGATGTATAACAAAAGATTGACAAGAAAAAAGGCAGAGAGGTACAATAATTGATTGTAAAATTTGACAAAAATAAGGGAGATATATGGAGAAAAATTGCATGTATTGATGTATACATAAACCAGAAAAGATAAATGAATTTCATCGTTTTAGCAGGAAAGAAATTCACCTGTGCAAGATAACCACCAATTGCAGGGCCTATGACCAAACCAATACCCCATGAAGAAGTCATCTGTAATGGATTAAACTCTCACTCAACATTGCTAAGCTACTCAGCAAGAACTGCAACAAACAAGCACAAGTTAAGAATCATACCATTGCCACCCCTAAAGCTTGATGCTCTCTACGGCTAACTTCAGTTGCATATGCCTGGCCAGTGAGTTCAAAATTTGAAGTAATCAGAAAAGTTATACAGAAGACGCAAATTGTTGATTTTGAAAGAATGAAACAAAATGTATAAAAGATCCATATAATGAAAATATGTACATAGATTGTAAGTGCACACAAATTTTCCATATCAATTCAGTTCTCTGTAAGACGGCAAGTGGAAATCGCCTAAGGTGATCATCTTTGACAAGTTTGGCTTTATATAGTGTAAAAAGAAATATACATTCTCGGCATGTTGCAATAAATTTCTCTTTTGGCTTCACTTACTTGGACCCTTGGAGAAACTAAGGAACAGTGTTAAAATAGAACTACATAGCAATTTAGAAACGCCATAATCAAGAGATCTCATCATCACCATAACTTTTAATTTATCAGGCAGTTTCGAAACCTTACAATGAAATAAAAGATCAATCCATGACTTTAAAAATTCACAAAATATATGAGAAAAATATGTTAAGAATAAATGAAATCATGTGTATCCTGCACAAACTAAAGTTATTAAAGAAGACACTATGAATGTTCATCCATTAGGATTTCTCAAGAGTCCTGTCTAAAACCAATAGAACCTGCTAAGGCAGTACAATCAATTTCCTTAGCATTTTTACTATCACCAACGCATTCATTCCATCCAAGACAACAGAAAGAATGTCAGCAAAGAAGCTGCCATAAACATAAGGTGAACATACCCTCATCGGACCAAGTGTACCACAGAAAGCACCAAGAAGCAATCTTGAAACAAGTGCCATCCAATAATTTGTGCTCAGGCCAAACATTGTGTTGAATATAACCCTGTAATAAGCATATACTGTAATGTCAGTCTA
Organism: Chenopodium berlandieri; assembly: GCA_034703905.1. Classification (NCBI taxonomy): domain Eukaryota; kingdom Viridiplantae; phylum Streptophyta; class Magnoliopsida; order Caryophyllales; family Amaranthaceae; genus Chenopodium; species Chenopodium berlandieri. Next base: position 51,843,116 of record CM068281.1, read on the forward strand.
CAAAAGAAACAAGAGATCGATCATAATGGGAACGGTACATATGAGGGGAGGACTGGGGAGGAAAGATTCAGAAGGCCCTACTTACACTGATAATGTGCTCAAAATCATGACAGGTTTGCGGCCATAACGATCAGCCACCATTCCCCATAAAACAGCCGTCAATGTTCTCCCAACCATGAATGCAGATCCTTCACCATACAGAAAAGTATTATATTGAAATGTGAACTCCGTTTGATAATATATCTCCATACATTATTCCTGTCCAAAATGTCAATGCAATAAAACTTTGCTTACCCTCAAAACCGGCATAGAAACTAACATCTTCTTCCCGTTTTGCAATATTAAAGTCCCTCACCTAAACAATACAATAGTCATTAGATTCATAGAGCTAGCAAAAATTGTGATTGTGAAAAGGCAAAAACTTGTATACAACAACCTTAATCACCCCAATTTACATTTATATCAACTTCACAACTTTTGGGGTAATTAAGCATGTCATAACAATACTTTTGTTTTATTCAAGACCTAATGTCTTGAAAATAATAAGGCATTTTCTTCAAGTAACTGGTCCACCACAGACATCACCAGAACAAAAAGACTACATATAACCCAAAAACAGTACTCACCATGTAGTAAAGGAAGGGAAATATGGATGAAATCGGCAAAGCTGAAACAGCAACAAAGCAAGTGACACATGTTAGTATTACAATACAAACCAATTAAACGAGAAGTTAACTAAAAAGATTAACGAAGGCATAAGACAAATATTATTATTAACAGTCTCTGTACAAGCAAATAAGTTAAAATTAATCAAAATTTAAATCATCAATCAACCACATTGCAAAAACGAACTTTAATCACTTTATTTAGCTAATCATTGATGAAAACTAAATAAATCCAAGTTAAAAACATGGTTTCCTTTGTCAATCATGAAACGTGTCGAATTCAAAGAATCAAAAAAAGTCCCCAATGATCAATTATTCAATTACCAATGATTTAAAATCCCAAGTACCTAATACGGGTAAGAAAAATTAGTCCCATATACCAAATATGTCACTCAAACCAACAAAATCATATACTAACTTCCAAACCCAAAATCCCAACAAGATTAGAAGCAAAAGCTCAATTGAAGTTCCCAAAGTCGCTTTATTAACAGCAAATCAGGAAATGATTGGAGAAATCAATTATTAAAAACAAATCTTCTCAACATAAAAACAACAACATTCCAATGAGGACCACATTATGTTTCCTTGATTCATGAAAATAACACCGTACATTCATTAAAGTTGCAGTATGTTCTTTAATCTTTCAATCATTTAATCATAAAAGTTATGTTGTTTTTCTCAAAGTTAGCTTCTTTATCATGCAATTCAAGAACAGAACACCGAAAAAATAACACTGTAAAATAAAAATTACTCTGTATTAATAATAAAATGCTAAAAAAAACACAAAATTCAAGAAACCCACATAATAAAAACAAATAAACAAATCATGAACAACATAAACATATATCAAGAAAACAAAATAAACCCAAAAAATCAACATTAAAAGAAAGAAAATATAAGGAAAAAGAGGGTTACAAGAACAAAGAGTAATAATCCAAATGAAGAAGAAATGAAGCAAAGGAAGATTTGGGTTTTCAGCTTTTCGCTTCTCAACTTGACAACCAGCGCAATCTTCATTGTAATAGTAATCCTTCAACAACAATGGAGCTTTCTTTTCCGCCATTGTTAACCAATTTAATTTTCTCTTCAAAAATCTAACCTTTATATAAATTTATTAATTCCCTACTACACTTAACTAAATTGAATTCTACCACTACAAAAAAAACAACAAAAACAGATTTTGCATACAAAAAAAAAATATCAATTTTTATAAAAAGATGGAGAAAAAATAGTGTTGGAAAAAAGAAAAGAATAGCATTTATTTAAAATGATTCGGAGTTTGTTAAACTGGTATAAAAAGAGCAAGTAGTAGTAGAGAGATCTAGTTTCTCGGGTACCTAGGAGGATGTCGTAAGAAACAAAGAAGAAGACAGATTAAATGTGAAATATAGTATTGGATCAACGTGTCGTATTTTGTTTGTGTTTTTGTTGTTGGATGATATGCTTGCTTTTGTTTAAATTTCCAATTAGATGGGGTTGCAGGATTGAGATGAGACTACGGTGGTTTCTACAATTTCGTATTGTCTTCCTCATTTTCCGTTTATATCTTTGGTTCTTATTAAGTTATTATCACTCCACCGTACTCACTTGATTGTACACTGTATTTTGAAGTAAAATGTGGATGGGAGTAAGTACAAGGTAAAAGTGTACAACATGTCAAATGTCAGTTTGGGTAGATTTTTGAATCAGGTCGAGTTGAGTAGATTTAGTTGAATCAGGTCAAGTTGAGTCTAGTCTAAATTAAAGGTTAAGCCGTGTTAATAAATCATTTTGTCCATACAAGTGATACAACTAAATATCTAAGAGGGTGTTTGACAATTAGCTTTTTGCATGACTTTTTAGTTTGGTCAAATAACCAAAATGATCAAAAAATATGTTTGGTTGATGGTTTTTTTTTGTTGGCTTTTAAGCTGGATTTTCAACAATAAGCTAAAAGCCAATAGAAGTAGCTTTACCATTGGTTTTTGGCTTGTTGACCTGCTTTTCCACTAATTAACAGCTATTAGTCACAACTAATTTTGCTAAATACTTTTGTAAATAACAGGCTTAAACAACCAACTTAAAAAGTCAATCTATACAGCTAATACTTCCAACTAGTCAAACAAGCCTAGCAAATTAGCCAATAGCCAAAAGTAAATCGTCGATTGCCAAACAACTCCTAAGTCAAAGAGTGTATGTAAATAATGGAGATAAATAATGCAAATATTTAAAAACGGAGAAAATTGTTCAATTACGCACAATTTGTAAAGTGATTAAATAATGCAAATATTTAACAACTCCTAAGTTATTCACCTAAAGGTCAAGTCAGATTTACTCACCACCTTCTGTTTTTTTATTAGCATATCATGAAAAATCGATTTTGATCATCATTGATCTTATGCCATTATGGCTAAGTACGGATCATATCATTATGGTCAAGTCATTAGCAAACCAGATTTGACTTCAATTTGAACAAAAACACGTACTTAAGGGTCAATTCATTTCCTCCTCGGCCCCCACCTAGCTAACAACTACAAGTGGTAGGGCATTTAAGGGATGGTGTATCATTCAAATTATTTATGGAATAATTATTTCATTCAAAAGATACCTAGAAATCAAACTAACCATATAAGTTTGGTATCTATGAATTAAACTTAAACAAAGTTCAAATAAGAAAAGATAAAAATGATTATAACGCATCCTAAGGCTTAGAAGCACAATAGTGTTGCGGGTTACATGGACACTTCATTCAACTGCCGTGTTTGTGTTGGACACCGTGTCAGACACCGACACTCGTGAGGTACACGACTATACGTCTCGGACTGTATCCTATTATTATATAGGTTATTCAACTTTTTTTTAATGAGAAAATTTTAGTAAAGTAAGATAAATAAGGTAATTGTTAAATAATTTGGGTGCCTTCATATATACCTCATTGTTAATATAATAAAGTATGATCTAATAAAAGGACAAAATGACAAATATATGGTCAAATTCATTTTTTAAAATATATTATATGAATTTTAACATTTCGTACTCGCGTCTCTTATTTTGAGATAGACGTTTTCCCGTATCCATTTCGTACCAGTATTTGTGTCAGTATCCATTCTTTACAACCTAGGACTATCGCCCTAGCTTATTAGCATAGAAACTATGTGGTGTAATTTTATTCATTTATTATTTTATTTTTTTATAATTACGAGTAGAAGTTATTGACAGAGTAATAGAAGGGAGTTAATATATACTAAAAAATACATTAGTATCAAAAGTTTTAATAAATTATACAAGTACTTAATTGATTTTGCAACATAATAATTAACTTATTCATAAAGCTAAATTTGTAGGTCTACGATAATAAGACAACAAAGTTTTTACTTGTATACAAATTTGAAAAGATAACACCATAAAATTTTACAAATAAATCTAAAAATAAAAAATTTAAATAATGTGGTCACTACACGCATGGCTAAAAATTATTTGTATTTCTATTATACGAGTATTAATCAACTCTTGAGTAATTTTATATCCACCTAAAATATCTGTGATCCTTAACTTTAATTTTTTCTTGAAATTGTTGTATACTATTCTAATTAGTCATGCATACTGTGCCTATAAATCTAGTACTTTTATATTCAGTGGATGCTTATTAAAAAACAATCCCATAAGCCTCCAAGTGTACCAGTATATAACAAGACCAAAAATTCACCAAAACTTTCCTTTTATATTAGCCACCACCTCAAACAAAAAAAAAAACAAAACCAAACAAAAAAAACGTGCAAACACAAAAACCCCACATAATATAACATTACCAAAAACGACCAATATTTCTCAACGACAAATTTAGAAGAGCTACTTTCAAATTTCAATGTCAAAATTATAGGCCTGCACATAATAATAATACTCCTAGCAATCTGTAATAAATTAAATGCATTTTATTAGTTGGTTTTATTTGCTAAAAAGTTATGCTAAAAGCTATTGTTTTTATTCCTACTAGTAGCCTTAGTGTAGTAAACTTTGGGGCAACTATCGCCATTTTTGGAAAAAGTCAATGATTTCTCAAACCATAAACTAGAAGTTAATGCATGTGATGAGTGCTTCATATATTCATGACTTATTTTAGTAAAATAATGTAGAAAAAAGACTTAATTTGAAAATTGTACGTAAGACAAAGTAAGAACGTTATAGCTTTATAGGAGTTTTAATTGGATTCTTAACTATAAAAAAGTTGACAAATAAATAGAGTTATATAATAGCTTAGAGATTAGATTTTTGAAGCTATTCCTCATATCAACTTGTTCCTCTTTTTGACAAATAAATAATATAGATTAGAACAAATAATGTATAAAGATGGCTCTGGCTCGTGCCGGGTCCACATGCTTTGGGGTAAGTTAGGCTCGACCCATGGCTCGGCTCACGAGTTTCGTGCCGGGGTGAAGTTTTCGAAAGGTTGCGTGCCATCGTGTCTGGCTTGCGTGCCTAAGCAAAATTGCATTGATTTTAACATGCTTTGTCGTGCCGGGTACGATCGTATTGTGCCTTATTGTGCTTCTCCCAAATAAAGGCGGTCCACGACCCAAACGCACAATAGCGTGTCGTGCTGTGCTTTTTTCGTGCTGGGCCGGGCTAACCCAAAGACCCGACACGACCTAGTGCCATCTTTAATGATGTGTATGAAATTTGATCTTAATCAATCTTAGCTTAATACAAAGTACTCTATGATAATTCAACCAACTAAGTTGCTAAGTAATTAACATCCACTAATTTAAGTCAAGCAACAACAAAAACTAACGATAGTCATTTTTACAACAATGTCCGTGCCACCGCTGCGGCCGACATGTAATAAGAATAGTTATAGCAATCCCACGAAGGCCACGAGGAACCCTTACCTAAAGGGCCAAACAGAAATTGTCATTTTATATGTATCATTTTGCTATCTCTCAATTTCACTACTGTATTACATGGATAGCTCCATTTCGATAATTTGCCAAGTATAGTACAATCCATGGTTCATTATGCATATAGGTCGTCAGTTCGTCACAATAGCGGGTTCGAGTAAGGTCACGTAATCATGGGCCCATGACCAAGTTCCTTACCTTCCAAAGAAAAGGACTTAAAAGAGTTTTAAATTGAACATTAGTTTGGGCTAGTTTTGAAAATTTGGGGAAATGGAGTTAAAACCAAAATAATTATGAAATATATTTGATTATTTATCATCCCCCTATTCTCCTAATAAATAATCAAATTTTACCGACTATTCCTATTCTTTAAATAAGTATAGTACTAGTATGAGAAAACACTTATGAATAATGTGCGGATTGAGGACTTATACCCTTAAAATGTTTGTTTACTTATATGCCCCTATTAATTTGATGTTAATTGTCTCTAAGTTTTTCCTATTTAAGTTTTATGAATAATGTTTGGACAATTATATCCTAATGTTTATTTACTTGTTTGTCCATGTTAATGTTAATTGTCTTTTTTTTTAAAAAAAAAACTCTTAAAAATAGTGTGGATATAATTTGTCGTTTTATCAATAGAGAATTTTATACTTTTTGATCAAAGAAGGAAAGAAGCATTATATTCCCTCCATCCTAGAATATCTGGAACATTGGGACTTTTTTCACTATTAATATATTAGCTTTAACTATAATTTTGACATATAAAAACATATTAATATAAAGCTTCACAATATAATTTTAAAAATAATTTTCAATAATATTTAATTATATAAAAGTAAAGTCAAACTAGTGCATTGACATGTGTACAATGTTGACTGGGTTAAATATTTTGGGACGGAGACAGTACTGTATACATATATTCTAAAATGTCAATAATCTGCTAAGCTACTAAAAATGCCTTGCTAGTTTGGAAACATCATACCCCTTCCGTCTGACAGTCTTATGAAATTATTTAATTTAGTTGTTATTTGAATGTGGATAATCCTTATCAAACTTCATTATAATTAACGAAGTATTTTTTTCTAATTTAATCTTATATGAATTTATTTTTCCTAAAATAAATAGAAATGAGATGAATCAAACAAAGCATAAGATCGATCCCACATAGAATTATAACTTGTCACGCACCAAACAAGGCTTGGTTTAAATGACAAGTGAGAGTGTTTGGAACTATTGGAAGTGGTAATCTCTTAACCATTTTATTTACTCTTAAGTCGTCCCAAGTGACTAATCTTGCAAATTCAAACTAAACTAAAAAATTGTGAAGGTTGAAGTCTTGTCTAAATCTAACTCTGTCACTTCCATGCTCATGTCTCTTACGAGTTACAAATAAGCCCCTTAGATAATGATTTCAAATAAGCTATAGTATCTAATTTATAAGTTCGCCTCATATAAGATTTTCCCGCTGATTATAGGTAAATCATGTTATTCGGATTTAAATCTGGATACGAAAATTTTTCCAACTGACGAGAAAGCAATAAAGAAGATAAAATGTAAATTACCAGCAGTAAGGGTAATAACCCAAATGAAGAAGAAATGACGCCAAGGAATATCTGGGCACTCTGCTTTTTGTCTCTGAATTTGACATCCTTCGCAATTTTCATCATAATTATTCTTCTTCTCCTCCAAAACTAACAATGGTTCTTTGTAATCCGCCATTTTCAAAACCTTAGATTATAAAACTTGCAACTTTTTTCTATCTATTATTTGTATTAGAAAAAAAACTCTGCACCAAGAATAACAAAAAAATAAAAAAAAAATTATTTTTATGTTTGTGGATTTAAACTTTAAAGGACAAATATAATTATGAAGAATAGTGAAAAAAAATACTATTAAATGATGAAAGTTATTTTGTGGTGATGGGTCGTAAGTTTTAAAGGAAAAAAATCTGGTTGTGGTTCGTCCACGAGAATAATATACGTAAAAGTTCTGAATTTATGCAGATTAGACGAGGGCATTGATGTAGCTAAACACAACCTGTCTTATATATTCTTTCTTTTTTCTTTTTTTTTTAGTATTCTTTTAGTAATTTAAAATACGTGTAATAATAAATAGCTAGATTTGGCATTAAACATATTTGACAGTGACAGAATTCATTAGCAATTCAAGTAGCAACGATAACTTCGCTTATTCTGTCAAAAAAAGATAACTTCCCTTATAGGTCCAATGACGACTTTTAGGTCCAATCCATACATGAGAACTTAATAGCATTACAAGAGATTTTGGGATCGATTCTCATCATCTGTCCTTGTGGCTCTCTAAACACCGAAAATAAATAGAAAGTAGTGTTGCAGATTACGTGGTTTTGCTGGAACATCGGATAATAGTCATCAAGAGATTGATCTATTTATAGATTCGGTCATACACTCATATGGAGTAACAAATGTTCTTATTTTCTCCTTTATGATAGGTTAGATCTTAGTCTTGAGTAAGGACGGGTTTAATTTTATAATTCATGTATCTTTACTTGGAGTACTAATGACAAACCGCTACTTAAGGTAGTAGCGGTTTGTCTCTAAAGAAAAAATTACCCTAAATGTATTACCGAGTCTACGTGGACTGTATTTTCGTAAATAAGTTTCATTGCAACGCAAAACCGTAAATAAGTTTTTTAAAAGCTATATTTTTGTAAATCATCATTGGTAGTTCGGTACTATGCAATTTATTTAGTATATTGCTAAATAAAGTGCTAATCTTAAGTCAAATATAATCCTGGCCTAATTATAGAGGTGTCAAAATCACATCCGACCCGACCCGATCTGAAAAATATCCAATTTAAATTTTAACTCATGTGGACCCAATATTTTAGCATAACTGAAATTTAAAAATAAACCCGATCTAACCGAAACTCATCAAACCTAATTTGAATACCTGAATTGACACCTTTAGACCTAACATAGATAATAGATTCAATAGTATATTACGAGTATTTGCTATTGTGATTCAATGTGGTCACAACCGTCACACGAATTATTTCCTTGATTGCTGACTTTGACAGCTTGACGTATAATATACGAAGTATAAATTACTAGTACATGTAAATGTTCTTTTTGGTGAAGACTAGTACATGTAAATGTAGCCAGTGTCTCACAATTCAATAAACGTGGATTTGTTTTGCATACTTTACTTCAAACAGGGAGGCAATGCAAGATACCAAGTTACCAAAACTTGTATGAGCATGGTTCAATCTCGAGATAAGACTCCCCTAACCTACGCGTATCTTTAATGTTTAGCCCTGTAATGTTGTCAATGCACCAGTTCTAGGTATAACTGGTGCCTTTAACTTTACAACCGATGCATTTGTAAACATCCCATATTCACCCTAATGCTTAGGCACTGGCAATACGTCGCATTTTAGCCCTAATTAAACGTTGCAATTAAGCATTTGAACAAAATAAACTGTAAAGCCGTATGACCTTAGATTTGTACTAGGTGGAGGCTAGAAAATTTTAAAATATTCATGAACCTGGGGTTTCATCACGAGACCGGGCACACCTACGAAGTTTTTTTTTCAAAATATGATTGAACAATATCACTCGTTGATGCATAGTATGATGCATGATAAATATCGAAGGAGAGTAATTTTAGAGATTACAGACATTGTAATGGCACAATAACAATGTCCGGTAAATGTAGGTCTATAGCAGCTTGCTAGTGCCAGTTAACTTTGTTAACAATCGCGTTTTAGCGCGTCATATATATAATCTTTCATTCACATTACTTTACTACAAGCAGCTTTGCACTCTATATAAACCATGTATTCAGTTATTATCACCATCTTACATTACATAACTACAAGCATGAACACATTCAGCTGTATGACAAGTAAACTTTGGCACTCCACAAATCAGTCCTTCAGAATTCAAACACAGTTTGTGTCATAACTTGCAAGTCCGACCAACTCAGGGCCTTCCAGGCGAGGGTTGTTCTCAAAGCTGCAAAAATAGGTCATACCAAGTTAATTAAGTGTGGAAAAGACTTGTTCAACGAAAAATTTAAAAGAAAACAACAATGGCTTGGTCTGTTCATCTCAAACACACTATTATCATGAGCATCACATTTTAACCACGATTGTGTAATTCTGTAAGCAGTAAGCATATAACCAAAGCAGATACATCAGCATTTATGTCACACATCTCACCCCAACAAAATGCAGAGGCCCTTTCTTGCCCGCAGATAAGACAAACAGGATAAACACCTGGGAAGTGAAAGCTGAATAGTGTCATACACCCATAAACCCTACCTAGCTAACTGTTACAGTCACTTTGGGTCGACCTAGGCGAGGCCATCGACCACCCCGCACAGGCGCGCAAGGCCTTCGGGATCCCACTTGCCTACGCGAGCAAGTGCATGCTCGGTTCGGGAAGAACGAGCCAAGTGAGGCTAGAATAGCTCACAACCATGTCTAAGGCTTGTGAAGATATCAGGGATAACCCCCAAGTGCTTAGGCCAAGTTGCTAGCAAGAGCTTGGTCAGTTGAGCCTATGGCTAGCACGCGAGCGCGCGCACTAAAAGAACCTCGGAGTGTTTGGATGAGCAAAACTCCATAACAACCTTTGATATTGATTGAGGGGACTTATTAGGACCCTAATAGATCATACATGGCCATAGGGCCAAAGTTGGGTTCAAGAATCGGGCTTGAGAGCCCATTATTGTGTTACTGTTAGTTGGGTGTTCACCAGGGGTGAGCAAAAATTCCGAGTACCCGAAATTGGGGGAACCGGTTAGGAACTGGCGGGTCCGGAAACAGAATGGGACCCGGTGGCTCCAATTTTCGGGTAATAAATTAAGGACTTGGTTGTAACCGTTCCAATTCCATTTCTCGATTTTTTGGACCTAACCGGTTGGGTACCCGATTACCCAACATATGTTACACTAAATAAGTTTTTAAAAATAAAATTATGTTAAATGTATCTAGTTAGTAAGAAAAAAATATTAATACCTAACATAAATAAAATAGCTTAATCCATATATAAATACAAGTGTTAAACGCTAAAAATGAAAATAGAATAAAATATATAAGTATTTTATATTATATTTTAACAATTATATACATAAGTGGGTACTCGGTACCGGTTTAATGGTTCCAATTCCAAGTCCTAAATTTTAGGACCCAGTTGAACCAATTCCAATTCCAGTTCCGAATTTTAGGACCCGAACACAACCAATTCCGGGTCCGGGTCCTAAAATTTTGACCGAGTACTCGGTTTGCTCACCCCTAGTGTTCACTAGTATTTCGAGGCCAAAACAAAATAAAGCTCAATAGGGGGCGAGTGCTCACTCAAGGGGTCAGTGGCTGACCTAAGGGTGGCCTTATGGCTAGGAGCCTTGGGCATGGTCTTGTACATAGGATGGCCTATGGGGACTATAGCACAATTGGATGGCTATGGTGGACACTCGATAGGACAAACCGACTCGGTAGTCCTGACTAGGGCGGACGCGGGGTGACCAGTAAGGGCCTATGGCTTAGTACGGTGCATGCTAGCTCGATTGGGCGTGGTTTGACAAAGGGTTGCTCTTGGGATCATGTTAAGGTGTCTCTATGGTCCACTATTATGGTGGAGACCGTGGGATCGAGTGCAGCCCGGGTTAACGATGACTATGGTGCCTTCGATGGAGCCATGGACTTGCGTGGCCATGTGCTGGATGCCAAGGAAAAGCCTTGGCTTGTAGATTGGTCTATCCAAAGCTTCCCTTGGTGGACTATTTATAGTAGGGACTCCTTGACAGTTAAGCTTAGTCATCGGGACTGCATGCGGTTGCCTTGATTCTAGGGATTGGCCAAGTAGTGGGGCTAGTGGGCGGTTGAGATAACCACCCACGTTGCACCACTCTCCCTAAAATGTCGAGAATATTATCTGAGGTGGCACGTGGCTAAGTATGGTCCCTGAAATATAGGACCACGATGTTAGTGGGTGGACTTTGACTGTGGTCAAACGGGATCGCGGCTAAGCCATTACCAAGGCGGTTCCAATAAAATAGGAACACCAAGGTAGTGGGGGTGTGACCTAGATCGTGGGTAGTTACTCTCAGAGGATAATGCCACGTCATGTGGAAGTTACACCACTCACTTAGTGGCCCTAGAAATTAGGAACACTAAGGGAGTGGGCGGTTACACTAATAAGATGAGCGCCACATGCACACTGATGCATGTCTCCTAAAATCTAGGAGCATAGCATAGTGGGCTTGGCGGTTACCAAGCAGTTGAGAGGATCATGTTGAATGTGGATAACCTCCCCTAGTACGAGGACAAGGCCAGATGCATCTAAGTAAGCATGCAAGTAGTGGGCGGTTACTAGTTCATGAATGTAGTGGGCGTAATGGGCAGTTACCCTGGGATGTAATCGGTGCCTATAAATAAGCCAGCGAATTTGGGAGCTCTAGAGAGATTCTAGAGAGAGAAACTCCTTGTAATTTGTAAGCCACGAAAATAATAAAGTGTTTATGTTGTGGGTGCTTTGTCTCTTACTTGTGTGCGTGTGTTCTTATTGCTTAAGTGTTAGGCTGGTCTAGACTTGGTCTAGGCGCCATCACGGGAACCTCCTAAGGTTCCTAACTTTTTTAAAAAAAAAACTAGTCCACAAAATATCTCGTGACACTAACCCTCTCTTAACTGACATGCTAATAGTCACGTACTAATAAACAAATTTAGAACAGTTCTTACGATGAGCTTTTGAGAGAGATGAATAGAGGTATAGTATATTGAATGAGGTAAGGATGGTGTAAGGAGGGAGGAGGGTTTGAAAAATTATTAACCCCATTTTAGGGTTTTGTTCCACATCATCCACCTAGGATAATACCTCCCGAAATGAGAATGTTCCCCTGTTACTTCATCAATACTTCATGGTCTTCATCCCAATATCATCACGCCCACTCATCATCACTCTCATACCTCCTATTACCCCTTTAACTCATTAACTCTGGCATAAGCATCCTAGAAGAAGGAAGAAAAGGGAAAAAGTGATGAGCACAAAGACACAATAGCACCCAAAATGGTTGCTCTCACTGCAATAGTAAAGTATTGGATTGCATAGAAAGTGTGTAACTCTATTACACCATATTGATCTCATCTTGCTTCATATATTACCTTTTTTTTTTTTTTTTTTCCCTATATCATCCTTGCTCTTTTTGGCAAACCAAAAACCATGCATGATAAACCCAGCCATTTCCTTCTATATCTATTCACTTCTCTCTCTACACTAGACATCAAACTTTAGTAACGGAATTTTGGTATGTGCATCAGCATTAATTGTATTGCATGACATACAAATATGAATGGAACCCCAACTTTTGGTATTCTAAATTGGATGCCTTAGCCACAAGCAAATCTTCTAAATTCATTATACATATACCAAGTCAAATTGCCATAAATGAAACTACATACAGTTTTGACTAACAATATGCTCCAATCCAAACAAAGCTTTAGGAATAGCTAATTAATGAGTTCATTTTAAATGGAAATACCCAAGTCACACAGTCTCACTCCTCCATAGTCAAAACGTACATCTTTTTTTTGTTCAAAATGAAAATCCATGTTAAACTAACAATATTTCTTTATTCATCGTACAATACCCATCCCTCCATCCACTTAATCAAATCTTTTCCACTATTCCTATTCTCACTCCTAGTGTTAACATCACGCCTTTTGTTTTATCATCTCCTATTTCTCCCTTAAATTTAGCATTAAGCAGCTATTTTGATAAGTACTGAATGAAGACCCTACTTTACAATTTGGGGTTTTCTGTCATCATAAAATTTGATAAGAAAACATATAGTAGGCACTAATCCTACATACTCTAATATTCTAAAGACAAACTTTGGATCGGCAATAAATCAGATAGGAAACAAGAGGAAAAAGGAAAAAATAAGTTTAGAAGGGAAAGGGAAATCAGGAAGTCTATATTAACTGGAAGCAAAGCCGTCATGAGAAGAATTCAGAAGTATATTGTAGCTTTACTTTAAATTTTGGGAGTTGGGTTCAAGTCTCTCAAATACTTGATTTTCATTAGTTTCCTGCAATTCCAGTTAATCAATCACAATCATCATATTTTCCCTTTAATTCAACAATCACTATATCTGTCCAGTTACGTCAGTTTATAACAGAAGACACTCTGTAAGAGTGTTAGATTCCTCACTAGAACGAAAGGTTGAAATCAAGTAAATTTGTTAGAGGATAAAGTGACATTGTTTTTCAGCCTCAACCAAGGGATACCTTAAATAAGCAAAATGGATACTATATCCTAGACCATTATTTTTCTAAAGAATATTAAATTAGAGTTGGGAAAAGAGAAACGAGTCCTCAATCTATAATAGAAGAGAATTTGTTTGACCACATTAATAAGCCCCCTAAAATATGGAGCCTTAGAGCTTTCAATTTGATTGTATGATTATTTACCAATTAATTTCGGGATACGAGATTGTTTATCGGATATGAGTACAATGATAGACTCCGCCCACAAGGCCACAAGTGACAAAGTAATCCACCAAGTTGTTTGGAGCACACATCAAAACCCACTTCTGATGCTATCTTTCAATGTGATCATAACATGAGAGGGGCACCCAACATTAAACACATAACATTCACTATACACACAAAACTAAAACAGATAAGCCAAAAATTGTAGGGGAAGCCCTCAGAAGGGGTTTTTTTTTTTTTTTTTGGGAAAAAGAAAACGAAACCAAAATAAAACTAGCCAAATTGAGTTATGCTCATTAAAGGTGATTTAATTCAAAGAACCTAGAATTTCTAATGGTTATTGATGAAACCGTCATAAGTTCTCAGTGACTTCTCACTTCTCAGATGGATCAAAAAAAATCTAATGCTGTACTGAATTTATAGATAAACTTGATAAACAAAAATGCCCCCTTCTTAATAGTAGTAGTATTCACTAGATCTCGGATAACAACCATTCACACTAGCACTTTGACACGAGGAAAGAAAAATGCAAAAAAATAAAATAAAAATAAATAATTTAATTAAATTAAATAAAAAAATAAAATAAAAATCAAATGGCCTCAAATTGACTAGAAACCGTGCTGTCTTAATCTCTTATACATACAAATTCAGCTTTCACAAAAAAATAAAAGGAAAAAAAAAACCTTTTATTTGTTTCTTTTCATGTTTCTTTTACATTTTTAAATATTCTTAACCATTCCATAGGGGAATGAAGAACACGAGAGGGGGTGGCTACTTAGACAATGCAATGCATCAACACAATTACACAAGTACATTTCTATCACAATATACGCCAGTCATATTAAATACTAAAGACAGCTAATCTGGAAGTGCAACAGAATTTTTACCCCCACCATTTGCAAATTTTGTCACAATTGACTTAACAAAAGACTTAATAGTGAAATAGAGCTAATGAACGAAAAATTGATGACTTAGTCATTAGAAACATATCAGAATAAGGACAAAAGTAATGGTTCAATAAAAAAAATGTAATCATTCATCAAAGAACACGCACACACACACACAACAAATCTGTGCTCTCAATGAAGGTCAATGTTACATCCTATACCTAAATGTGCATGGCTATACAATTAGCCACTTTTTCTTTGAGGCAGTAAAGTTATCATATAATCCAGTTATAATCCTTCATCTTAAAAACTGAATGTTTAGGCAGAGACACCTTTCTGACATGTAAACTCTATAGGATGTGGTTTACGGTATGGTCGATATCCATTGAACTTTAACGTCTTATTGTAATACTTGAAAAGGTTGCAGACTGATTTCACAGATAAGTGAGAAAACCCTCATTTCTTACACCTATCTTTCACCTATAGAAGAGTTAACTTTTATAATGTCCAATGAAGTATAGGTTTGTCAAGCAAACACTGCCAGGGCCATAACAGGAAAGTAAGGCAACCATACTTAAAAAAACATCTATCATTTTCAAGAGAGGTTTGTGAAGGGTTGAAAAGATGAGAGCTAAATTCTCTTAGATTTAAATTGGAAAGCAGATAAAAGGACAAAAGCAAGGGGGGTATAAGGTCACACCAGCAGCTTGAAGGAATTAGAAATATCAACACAGGGCAACACGATGCTTAACTTGATGCCTGATACACTAAGGCAGCACTATCCTGATACTATCAATTATTTTGTAACAAAGAAAAGCAGAGAGGCCACAGGTTTCTTCTGCAAAAGAACGCAGAAGCCCCCCATTTTATATATGTTAATGCCTGACAAGGTAACAGCTTTCGGGAAAGCATAATAGCTCACTGTAAGTAGCACTAATGACAAAAGACCTTGATAACATCCAGTTCAGTAGCATCCCAAGAATATGAACTACTGCAATTGTGCAGGCAAAGGAAAAGGTTTCACTTACTTCTCCAAAGGAATGTGCTCAAAAGGACCAGACGTTGGAATTGGTCCACATAATTTGTTGCTGGAAACATCTCTGGAAAAGTAGAAAAATGTTTAACAAATTAGAGACCTGCCAACCAATAGAAGGATACATTGCAAAGTCTTCAACAAGCTCAACTTACATTACTTTCAAGCTGGAAATCTTGGATAACTCCTTTGGAATACGACCAGTAAGTTGGTTATCGTTCAATCGCCTACCAGAGTAAGAAACATCAGTAATTTCATAACCAAAATCCTACATACTTCCTCTGTTCTTTTTTACTTGACTTGTTTCTTTTATCACGCTAGCCAATGCAAAACTTAAACGATCAATAACTTTAATTTTCCATAAGTAACAAATATAAAAGTTATATATTATGATAGTACTTATTGAGACGAATTCAAAAAGATACCACATGAATATGTTTGTCCTTATTATTCACAAAAGACGGTCAAAGGAAGGGATGTGAATAGTGTAAAAGTCAAAGTGGGTCAAGTAAAAAAGAACGGAGGAAGTAGGTAACAACGTAACATGATGATAAAATAAATAAATAAAATATAATTAAAATAAAAGACAATAGAGACAAGCTCAGACTTACAAGAAGACAAGGGATTGTAGATTTCCCAGTTCCGGGGGGATGCGTCCTGATATATTGTTGTTATATAAATCCAAGCTAATTAGGTTCTTTAGATTTCCAAGCTCACATGGAATGCTCCCATGAATATTGTTCATGTACAGTTCCCTGATTCCACAAGTAAAGGTCGACTTCATAAAAGAAGATTTCTTTTAATTCAGCTGCACCCAAATCAACTATCAGCCAATAAGAAGGATACTTACAGATACTGCAGATGTTCAAGCGTCCCAAGCTCAGGCACTAGGTGCCCAGAGAGATTTGAATTGCCAAGATCTCTGCATATAAAACCACATTGACATCAAAAAATTTGGTATATATTACTCTTGAAAAGCGACTTCCAAAGTCTTAAGACCACCAAATCAACATCCCAATGTCAAGACAGTAAAGTTTCCTAAACCAGAGCTTGCCACTTCAACTTTCAAGCTGAAAAAAAAAGATTGAACCTAAGGTTCTATGTGCGTGCAAAAGAGAAAAAATACCACAAAAAATCACATATGAGTGCAAGAGGAGACGTGAAGGAAAATCACTCAAGAAACAGTAAAACAAAACTTCTACTAAGAACAAAGATAAGACAGGGTGACAATTTTCAAAGTTAATTATAATTAATTGAAGTGGAATCTCATATATTCCTTTTGAAAAGATCCTTAATTGGCTAGATAAAGGATCAGCAATAATCTTTGTAATGGATAACTCAAGTTACATCTGTCGAATATGACAGTGGGTTAAAGGCAAGTGCCACCTCCCAACTTCCCCAATTTTCCATTCCTCAAGTCAGAAACATTGGAGCTCCTGTAATTGCAATTCCAAGTCTTCCAACCTCAATGAAACATAGATGCAACTGGTATTGACCCATTTTGACACCATACCTCCTATTGTTCTCCATAACTCGCCCATTGGCCACCTCAATAGAATCAATATTAAGATCAAAACCACATAAAGTAAAGCATACATCCTCCATTCTTTTCTAGTTGCAGGACTTTCTTTTTAGGAAAGTTCCAAACTAGTTGCAACATTATTATATGAATTTTACTTCTTGTCAACAGTTAGGCTTTGGGTTTTCTCTATCTCTTTTGTCATTAAAAGAAAAATGTTTTTTTTAACTGCACAGGAAAAGGAACACATAACATGATACACATCCAACAAAGATTCCACAAGATGATGATTCATCTAATTTTACTACCATCCACGTTGTCAAAACATAGCTATACAAACTGTGTATCACTATGCGCTAGATGCCACTGATTCCAGTTTGAACTATCCCCATAAGAGCTTTTCCTTTGAAAAACAACAATATTATTCACTAGACTCAATCTATGGTTGTACTCACAAAACTTTGCTCTTAAAAACATCATTGAGAGACGGCATTGGCAAAGAAAAATACTTGTATATAGCAAGAACTTTTCCCTCCAATACCAGCATACTTTTAAGATTCTGACAAAAATCATATAAAAACACACATCACACATATACGTCACATCAGCACTAGTAATACAACTAGAGAATACCTCCAGTACCAATTGCCATTACTATTTGTTGCATCAAGGACTTTCAGGTTCATAAATAAATCAAGTTGCTACTTGCCCAATATTTAACAACAATTATGTTCTAGGTACCAAATTACCAATTCGAAGAAGAGTACATGTACAGGAAAAATACGAAAAAGTGTATCCGCT
Organism: Chenopodium berlandieri; assembly: GCA_034703905.1. NCBI lineage: Eukaryota > Viridiplantae > Streptophyta > Magnoliopsida > Caryophyllales > Amaranthaceae > Chenopodium > Chenopodium berlandieri. The sequence goes on from CM068281.1 coordinate 51,861,374, forward strand.
AACAAAATACTACGCACGTACACTATTTGATTAACATATACAAAGGCCATTTCTGTAGTGTGAACTAAACTAAGAAACTTAAACCCCGCAGCAAGACCCACTCACCCTGACAAACTCATCATAGATTTTTCCACAATTCCCCCACAACCCAGATCCACGACTCCTCTTAGTTGTTTTCCAAAATCTTAAATTCACGAAGAGAAATTAAAGGAAAAAATTCACCCCTAAAATCATTGAACACAACAAGCAATAATTCATACAGTTGATAATGTTAACAATGGATTCTCTGGTTTACAGCAAACCAGTTAACCAAATCCCTGACCTACCTTTTCTTTTACACCAATCAATGCCCTACTTGACTTCATTTGAAAAAAAAAAAAAAAAAATTGGGGCAGACAAGAAGAATGTGATAACAGTTCACATAAAACAAACAAAGAATTGTTCAAGATGATAGATAAAATTCAACTCATTGCAAAATTACGCATTCAAGTAACTCAATTTAAACCAATCTCCCTCAATTTAAAAACCATTCTAAAACGAACACAACTACCACAAAATCAAACAAATTCAATACAAATGCTAACATAGACTAAAATTAAACCCTCAAAACCAATCAACACAACAACAATTCAACAAACCAAGCACTTAACATACACCAATTCATGCAAATACAGGACAAATCGAATCAACTACTCAAATCAACATCATCTGAACTGGAGGTCAGTCAAATACTCCAGAACTAGAAAGCAAAAATTCCACCAAATATATCATCCAAAATAAAATAAATATAAATAAATAAACAAAAACAAATTAATCAAATACAAGTCCAAAATCCAAAAAATCCACAAAAAAAAAAAAAAAAAAAAAAGCAATCAAAATTAAAGAGAGAGAAAGAGGATTATACATTCGAGTGACATGATCATCACCGTTGCAGGTGATGTGAAACCAAGTACAAGGGCTAACAAGATTCGGATCCCAACTTTGAAGAACATTATCCGGATCATTCAAACTCCTTCTCAAAGCATAAAGAGCATCTCCTTCAGAATTCCCAGAAACCCAATTCACCAAAACCAAAGATAAACACACCCAAATCAAAGATGAAGCTTTGAACCCCACCATTTCAAAACCCCACCCTTTTTTTCTCTCAAAATTCTAGGGTTTGAACACCAGAAAATTGCAGAAAGTTCACAACTTTTTTAATTATTACAACTAGTACTTGACTACTTGCTTAAATACTAGTGAAGAAAGTAATAATTATGAGGTTAGAAATGAAGGGAAGAAAATCAGCTTTGGAAATAGAAGAGAGAGAAAATGGAAAAAAGGAGGAATCTTTGGTATGATGAAGGAGTGAAACGCGTGCGTGTGAAATGTGATAATGCCGTAGAAGGTGGGTTTGTTTGAAGGAGCAGTTTCGTTTTGACTTGGAATGGAAAGGTTGGAACTTGGGATTATTATTAATGGTGATTGGTTATGGTAGTGGAATTTGGAATCACTGGAAATTTCTTAAATGGAGATTTTATTTGGAAATTTTGCAACAAATTTTGACTGAGTCTACTATGAGAATAGTTTGATTAATCTAAGTTTTCAAGTCATTGTATTTCTTGCTTCTAGTCAAGAAACTCAAGGGTTGTACTACTAGTAGTAAGAATTTTTTAGTGCTTTTGAGATAGATTATTGTGATTGAGGATTGACGTACTCGTAGTTGTTTGTTTGATATAATGCAGTTGTTTGTTTGATATAATGTTTTGCTAGTCAAGATGTATAGCAGTGGTAAGAATTCTAGAGTACGTTTGAAGATGAATTATCGTGATTAACGTGTTTGTTTGTAAGATGAGAAAGACAATATTATGTTCTCTTTACTTAAGATAAGGTTATAAGATCTCTACCAATGGTGGGCTAAAAATCTGTTCATGGGCATATTTGTGAGCAAGAAGGGAGAAATAAGGGTTAAAATGGTGGGCTGAAATGACAAAGCCCTGTGGACAAGTGTTAAAATGCCCAAGTCTTGGGCAGGATTTATGATTAACAGTGCAAGCGTGGGCCCCACTTAAATCAGAATAAAAAAAAAAAGGAATTTCTGGACTGACGCGCGCAGAGCTTCAGCGAATGGGACATCGACATGTGGCAGGCTGTAGCGAATTAACCAATCAGAAAATAGAGTCGTTACACAACGGTTATATATATTGAATCTGATTTTCTAAAAATTCTATTTATTAAAAAAAAAAAAATACCAACGGTCATAAAATTTAATTCTCTATAAATAGACATGCATTTTGGTATATTTTGGCATAATTTCATAAATAACAAAAATCCTACGTATTCTTTATTTGGAGTAATATTGTTAAAATATAAATGAAATTAATAAATAAAGAAGTGTTGTGTAGGAGAGAGAAAGTAATGGTGGGGTACTGAAAAAGTAAGAGAGAGTGGTGGGCAAGCAATTATTTTTGCTCACCGTTGGGAGAAAAATTGTGAAAAAAAATTGCCTATGGGCAAAACTGATTTGTTGAGAGAGAAAGTGGGTAGAGAGATATTAGGCAAGCATTATTTTTGCCCACCATTAGAAGTTGTCTAAGGTGACTTTATTTATATATTATGTTCCAGGCTGTTAGTTTTTTTTGGATATAAGTCATATAACCATATTACTTTTATAAGTATGCAAAATGGGTAGGAATAATAGTTAGAGCTCCTAAATTACTATGAATAGTCTCAAGATCAATCTCTCCCACCAACAACTTACAATTTGCATAAGTATATTGTAACGAATTTGTTTAAACTTTTGCCAAACAAAAATTGGGTGTTGAATGTAGGGACTCGAAAAGTTGCACAGGGCCGGAGGGCCCCATTAACGTTACGTCATCGTAGCTTGGACACTGAATTTGGTCTAATTTAAACTTATTTTCAAAAAAAAAAAAAAATTCTTACTTACGTCCAAGTGCAAGGTGCATCTAAGGGTGCTTCTTGATCATTTGATGATTTAATGCAAAGGTAGTAAATCGTCAAATAATAAGTGAAAATTTTCCTTTAGTGTGTATACAAAAATCTCTCACTTAAATTTGATCCAGGCGGTAAATATATGACATGTATGCAAATGGTGTTTACTAAGGCCCATAAATCATAAAGAGTTTAGTTAAAACAAAATAATACTCTACATAATATTTGGCATTTGTATTATATCATCAATAGCTTATTGGAGACGAAATTTGAAATGTTGGCACCATAATTAGATTAATCAAAGTCTTAAGCCATTGTAATGCTTGCCAATCAAGATGTGTACTAGCAGTAGTTAGAATTCTTGAATGCTTTTGAAGATGGATTATTGTGATTGAAGTGTTTATTTGTTTGTTTGATATAAAAAATATGTTCCTCCATTCTAAAATGGTGTTTATGTTTTTACTTTGCACAATTTTCAAAACATACTTGACCATTAATATCTTTAACTTAACAATTCTATACTATAGATTAAAAGGCCTTTTGAATCAAGTCCGCATGGCACGTGGTACTCTCCTAAATTTCTTTATTGGATATTATTCCATGTTATTGCACATTAAAAAATTTAGATACATGATTTATATAAGATTTGAACTTTTAATCTTAAGAATTAATTAATAATTGTAGGAACTTAACCATTGAACAATGTCTTAATATGTGCCTTTAATAGCAAACAAAATTATTATATGACAACATAATATACCGAAAATATATAAAAGTAGGATTTAATAAATCACGAATGTCATGCACAATTATTATAATACATGATTTGAATCATAAATATCATTAACATTTATTGTAATACATGTAACACATTGAGACGAATCTAACAATATCTCCCATCATAAATTAGTATGGTTTACAATTTGGTATGGTCTGACAATTACACCCTATTTTAACAAAATTTTCACCATATATTGTTCACATCAGCTAGGAAGTCATTTTTTTTTGTTTTTTTGTTCTTTTTTAAAAAATAAAAATAAAAAAAGAGTTAGCACAAAACCATTAACTCAATTAACGGTTAACAATGATGAACTACCAATTGAATTAGGGGCTTGTTTTTTATTAAACCCATAAAACTTTTGTGACGATAAATAAGGCAACTCACACTAGAGAAATACATCAATTGACAAAGCGTGGAGATAATAAGAAGTTGAATCAAAACAAAACCAGGTAATTAAAGATTTTCTCAGCAAGTTTTGATGATCACAACTCATAGTTATTCGCCAATTTTGAAGTTGGTGATGGTAATTGTGGTGGGTTTGTGGGGTTGCAAAAGGTATGGGAAAGTAGGAGAATATATTCCTTCAATTTCTCCATTGTTATGCATCTCTGATTCTCGCTATAAGACTGCAGTTTGCTTTGTTTATTTGTTTAATTTTTTGTTTTGAAACTGCAAATTGAAATGGCGGTTTGTGCGTAAATAAAAAAAATTATTTGAAAATGAAATTGCTAACATGGACATTATAGTGGGAATTTTGTAAAAGAATGGTGTAGATGGGGCAATTTTATATTTTTATGTGCATTTTTAGTGAAAATCGCTCTAAAATGAGACACATTATATACCAGTAAAAAGAGCAAATAAAATATGATCCATACAAAAAAATTTATGTACTATATCATGATATACAATTTCGTATAAGTTAATTCGTCGCGCTTGCGCTCAGTCCCAAATTTTAAAAATGATCTCTGATCTATACTCATCTCATGACCGACCATCGAACTTGGCTGTGTGGCTCGTGGTGAATTCGTGCCATATCAAACCATTTCGATATCCTACTCCATCTTATTCCCAATTACCAAATCATTTTTTCATCTTCTATTCTATTCTTCTTCCCTCCATTTTTAAAACTCACTCAGACAAAAAAGAAAGCTCACAATTCAAAAACCTCCTCTTCTTCAGAAACTTCTAGAAGAAATCATCAACTCACCCATTTCAATCAGGTACGTCGATTTCACTCTCCTATGTACATTCATGAACTAGGGTTTAGTCTTATATTTCTTTCTGAATTGAATTCTTCATGTTTTATTTGTACTAATTGTTTTAATTTGATGTTCTTGCGTTTGATTTTGTTTCGATATTCATGCCATTTTAATTAATTTAGTCTTGTCTGGTCTGTAGAATGTGATTTTGAGTACATATATCAATTATACTTATTAATGATATTCAATTTTACATTCTTACATTTTCAATTTGATTTCGTTTTTTTGAATGTGTGTTCTTGAGAATTCTTGATTTATCTTAATACAAATTTACATTTGCGGGGAATTTGATATGAATTCTTTTGAATGTTGCTTTTGTGGGTATTGAATTTTGGTTAATTAAGTTGAAGAATCAGAAATTTTAATCTCAATTGAACTGATTATATGATTATGATTATGATGATGATTATTATTGATAGTGCTATGATTTCAATCTAGGTTTCTTGGAATTTTGCGATTATGACGATGCCAAAGAAAGATAGGATTAGCAATTTACCCGGCGAATTATTGAATCACATTCTTTCATTCCTTCCTATGAAAGAGGCTGTGGCTACTAGTGCTTTGTCGAAGCGATGGAAGAGGATTTACACCTGGTTATTACGCCTCGAATTCAATGACTTGCCTATATGTCATTGTCAGAAACGTCCACATTTGATTGACTCTTACCATATTTTTGAGATGTATGTTGACAATGTATTGAAAGCATCTCAATTTACAATATAACCACTTTTAGACTTCATTTTGGGGGTGACTGTGAGATTAAATACCCGTTTTCAGGTTGCAATCGAGGTTGTTGCCCTGATATGGAACCTATGCGCTTGAATGCCTGGTTAACTTTTCCCTTAGCCTGAGCAGTCAGGGAACTTGGCATTTATGCTCGTGTGAGGACACCCGAATACCTACCATCAACAATATTTGGTTGTGGAACATTGGAATTGTTGAAGCTCGATGTCAATCTTGATCTTGACGTTCCTTTGTCCTGTGTGTTTGCCAAACTTGAAAGAGTTTAATCTCTCTTTAATCTTCTTCCTGGATGATGACTCTGTGGCTAGGCTAGTTTCGAGCTGCCCATCCCTTCAACGCCTTGATCTGTATGGTGTCTAGGAACCCGAGGCTCCTTTTGTAATTTCTTCACCTTCTCTTCATAGATTAGCTATAGAGAATGTTATACCCTATGATGGACGAATGAGTAAGGTTGAGTTTAATGTTCCTAACTTGGAGTATCTAGATTATTATGACACATGTCCAAGGAGCTACTCTATTGCACATCTGAATGCTCTAGTTGAAGCGGACATTGAACTGGTTGAAGGACCCGATTTTGATAGTAAGATTGTACTGGGCCTTGTCTATTTGATGTCTAATGTCCAGCATTTGTTTTTGCGTGAATGGTTTGTATTGGTGCGTCCTTTTATCCCTTTCACCCTTATGAGTTCTGACTAGGCTTCAAATATACTCTTTTTTTTATTTTTTTTTAATTTTTTTTTATTTTATCTAACTGGTTTGCCCATTGGTCTAAGGTTTAGATTATGTAGATGCTTCTGAACTCAACTGTAAGCTGCCAGTCTTTCGTAATCTGAAAAGTTTGAAGCTTGGTTGTTGTGGCTATTATGATTGGAATAAACTGTTGATGGGGCTATTAAATTGCGCGCCTTTCCTAGAAGAACTTACTTTAACACAGGTTAATGTGATGTTTGATTTTGATCCCAAGCTCTCAAAAATGACTAGTACTCTTATTATTGTATTTGCAGAGGCTCTTCTGATTTACAACTACATATTATTATTCTTGTAATTGTTGCTAATTATCTTATTATCTGACTTATCTCTCATATTTTCAGGGAATCAGATTCAATTCATAGGTGATGAAAGTGATTATGCTTATATGATGGCGTCTGATCGTGACTGTTAGTCTTGGAAAAGAACTCAATCAGTTCCATCTTGTTTGGGGTCTCATTTCAAAAAGTTTGTAATGAAGAAATATTTCCATTCAGAATGGGATCTAAAAATCATTAAGTATTTTATGAGAAACTCATTAGTTTTGGAGGAGTTGGTGTGTAGTTTGTCATCAAGGACATATTATGAGGAGTTACCAAGAGCCTCGATCACTTGTTTAGTAACTGTAAAAGACAAGCGATTTTATTTGGGTCTCATATTACAAGCATTCTCAAATAATGGATGTAGTACTCTTTAGTGGTTAGAATAAGTAGTTTTGTTGTTTTGTATAGACAGTTTGGAGTCTGATGTTAGGATTTAGATGGTGTCTTGTTTGCAGTTCGCGACTTTACAGTAGTGATGAGCACTTTAAATTGGGTGCTAGTGCTACTATAGTCAGAGAGGCATGACTGATTTCAAGTGGTTAAGAATCTTATCTTCACTGCTAAACTTCTGCTGTTCTTCTAAACTTCATGTTAAGCTGCAGATGAAGAGGAGATTCAAAGTTCCTGATTCGAGTTATGTTAATTTCTGTTCAGGCTTCCGATAGCTATTGGAAATTTGGAATAATACAGTTGTATAAATTTTTAACCCTTGTATAGGTTATATGTTGCTATAGAGTTTTCCTTTTCTTCCTTTGCGCATAGCTTGTAAAGATTTTGCTATCAATACAAAGTTACAAACATTACTTGCTTTTCAAAAGAAAATAAAGTGTGGTAAAAAATTTTCTCTCATTAAAATGATTATCATATGTTGAATCATTTTCAACGGTAATTAATAAATTCTTTTCTAGTTTTGACTAGTGGTTATTTTAGGAAGATCCAATTTACTTTTGTGAGCAATCTCCATGTTTACTATCCCTACTTTTTAAAAATTTTAGAAAACTCTTATGTAGTGTTTGGAAATTATATTCTCTAATAAATACTCATTACTACGGTAACACTAAAGTTTTTAACACGAAAGAAAACACCAATTCGAGTTAATGAGAAAGTTCCCATTTCTTTCCTTAAAAAAAAGCCTCAATTTCAACACCACATGAGTGCAAAATTAGCCCAAACATAATCCAATGGAATAGGTAAGTTTATTCATATTTCATGATTAGCTTACTTTTATTTTTCTACTACGTATGTAAGGTTTAGCTAAAGATGGACACTGGGCCGGGCCGGGCCCGATGCCTGGCACGACCCAGCTTGAAAAAAGCACGGCAAGACACGGGTACGAAAAAAGCACGGCACGGCACGACACTATGCGTGTGGGTCGTGGGCCGTCTTGGGCCACCTTTATTTGGGAGAAGCACGATAAGACACGGCACGATCGGACCCGGCGCGACAAAGCATGCTAAAATTAATGCAATTTTGCTTAGGCATGCATGCCCGGCACGATGGCATGTGGGCCTGGGCCGTGTACAGGCCAACCTTTTGAAACCTCGGCCCGACATGGCACGGTATGAAACTCGTGGGCCAAGTCATGGGTCGGGCCTAACTATACGTGGACATTGGAGTGGACACGTAGTTTAAGAAAATTACAAGTGGTTCATTTAAAATATTTGTTTATTGTATAAAAAATTCTCTTTTGTATTTTTATATTTTAAGAAAACAAAAGGTGTGGGAGGTGGGGGTAGTGAGGAGAGAGAAAATATAGGATTTAATTGGGTTTTGGAGTTTGTGGTCCCAATTAGAGTATAGAATAATATTTTTATATTAATGATCTCATTTGATATTTAAGTAACGTGTTAAATATTTTGGGACGGACGAAAATGAAAAATGTGTCAAGTATTATGGGAAAGGAGTAACAATCTGAATTCAACACGAGACCAACGCACAAATTAGCTAACACTACCCGTTTACCCGAATTGCAAGTTTTAGTAACCAGTAACCCACCTTAAAATTTAAAAGTAAAATTATTGGCAAACAATACATCATCGGAGGGAAACAGGATGATCATTCCGAAGTATTTTTGCCGGAAACAATCAAGATTAACCAAAACCCATTTATTTTATCTATTGATTTTCAGCAATGCCGCCAACATTTACTGCAAATTCTTGTTCTACATCCATGCAAATGGTAAAATTTCTTCCTTATTTCTGCTCCAATTTAATGTTTTACCTGCAATTTCACAAGATTGTTTGTAAATCTACTACAACATATTAAAGAGAGTTTTGAATTTGTTGGTATGTACATAAAAATTGATGAAAAATTTGGACATTAACCCATGATTGTTTTAGATTACCTGTTCAAACTGGAAATATTATTGGTTGAACTATGATTAAGAGTATCCTTAATCTTGTTACTGTAAATTTAACTTCTTTTTAGTGGGTAGATTATTTGGAAATATGGGTTAATTTCAGAAGATGGGTTTGTTGATTTATATAAATAGGAATAGGCTGCTTAGTTTTCTTCGTATGTGGCAACAAAAAGCCACAGAGGCGCAATGATGTAGGCGAGATTTGATCGAAGTCTTAAGATCTTGGGCTGCTTAGTTATTGTATATACTTCTAGCATGCTTTACGTTATTCATAATTGCCCTTGCTTGTTAAAAAAATAAATTATGAAATTATGTCAGAAAAGCGAATTTTTATGAACACAACTGTTGATTTCTACATCAGTAATCCATATTCCAACTTTATATTTTGAATACTACCTATTTTTCGGCTGATTAAATAGACCGAGTACCTTAAATATAACTCAAAACTATGATATGATGATCTTATACAAAAAGTAGTGAATTTGATAAATGTATCACATTCTTACTAACGTTTGAGGCTGAGATCACAAGAATGGTAAAATTATGTGGTAATGATATTTGGGTGCATAAGATATTGTTGTCTTCTAGTTAAACAACCCGAACTTATTACATTTAAGCTAAAGATTGACGGATTTTGAGGAAGAAATGAAGAGCATTCTTTTGAAACACAAGTTCAATTGGTCAACAATTAATTGAAAATTTCTATTTTCTTGGCTTCCACATTCCACAACCTTTCTTCTCCTTATAAAACCTGCATAGTTTATGTGCAAAAGTGTAATGATCGACGGGTTAGGAAATACTATAAAATACAAAGTTCCGGCATTTTAGCCATTGGTGGAAAATGTGTGAGGGAGGCAAAAAGAGAGCCCCTTTGTGATAAGAGTGAATCTAATCTAATAGCAAATTACCTAACCTTCATCCTCTTCACATTTATATGTTTCAATTTCTTCATTCCCTTTTTGTCACATCTAAACCATTTCTAATTTTTATGGACATTAGTTTGTTTACTTGCCATTATGCATTTGTTTTCTTATTTTTTTTGGTTTTTCAGTTCAGGAAGTGATTAGCTAAGGTTTTAAACCCACTTCTTATTTACCTACCAACTTTTTCCCCGCTACCCTAACTTCCTTGGTTTGTTTACCTTTTCTCCTTCTAACTTTATTCATTCCCCCCTGTTGATGATGGGGGCTTTGCTCCGGAATTCGTTCACCATTTATCTTAAAGGGCTAGAAATGTCCCATAAGCATCAAAGAATTTCGGCAAAGACCAGGAAAAAATGTTTTGTGCATTGCCAAAGTGGAAGCAACGTGACAAAGAGTGACAAGTTCACACCTATTTTGTCCGAGAGATCCACGTCGAAAAACACAGGTCATGGGGCAGCCATAATGGATCCAAGCAGCAGCTTGGTATTGAACCCAAATGGGAAGAATTCAGCTGATCTTGTGGCTAAGGACCTGGCACCTTATAATGGGGCATCGAGTACGTTAGCTCAAGTCCAGGAGGGGATTGGGATTGTCAAGTTCCTCAGGGGGAAGACTTTCTTTGTCACTGGTGCAACTGGGTTTTTAGCTAAAGGTGCTCCTAATATATATATATTTTTACTTATAGTCCTTTAAAACTATTAAGCTAGAAGACAGGCTCTTTGACACACCACTGTGCTCACTTTTCTTACCGGGCTTTGTAACTTTGCATGCAGTTCTTATAGAAAAGATCTTAAGGACAGTGCCTGATGTGGGTAAGATTTATGTCCTAATCAAGGCAAAGAACAAGGAAGTTGCATCGAAGAGATTAAAAAATGAGGTATTTTCTTTATCCAGTGAACATATTTCAATGTGCATGCTTTTTGTTTAGATTATGCTTAATAAGGATTTTGGTATTGTTATAAGATCATGAATACAGAGATTTTCAAGTGTCTCCAACAAATCCATGGGAAGTCATATGAAACCTTCATGCTTAGCAAGCTTGTCCCGGTGGTTGGTAATATTTGTGAATCTAATCTTGGGTTAGATGAGGCTTCGACGAGCATGATTGCTGAAGATGTAGATGTTATAGTGAATTCTGCTGCTAATACCAATTTCCATGAAAGGTGAAGTACATCTTATTCCGAATTTTTGTTTTATTTATTTTGAATTCCCTTATTTATCCTTTTTACAACTTGCATAAATTATCATGTTGTGGGTACTGAGATTTTCTTGTCAATCCAGGTATGATGTTGCAGTTGATATCAACACACGAGGACCTGGCCGCGTAATGGCCTTTGCCAAAAAGTGCAGGAAGCTTAAACTCTTCCTGCAAGTTTCGACTGGTAAGACTTTGCATCTCAACTTCAATGTGTATATTGTCAATACACACATAAAGCCAATGTTCGAGGAAGAATAAGATTTATGATAATTATCTAAAATGCAGCTTATGTGAATGGACAAAGGCAAGGGAGAATTATGGAGAGGCCATTTAGGAAAGGAGAAAGCATCACGGAGGAAAATCTTGTAAATGGGAGTCTACCTTGTCCAATGCCTCTTTTGGATGTTGAGGGTGAGCTAAACCTAGCTTTTACATCAGCAGAAGGTTTTGAAGAGAATAAAGTATCCCAGAAGATGAAAGAGTTAGGCCTAGAGAGGTAAGAAATCTCGACTTGGTTTAATACTTTATAGAATTGAATTATAATGAATATATCATGTATAGATATAGATCTGAGTAGGTATAATTTATGTATTCTTTTTAATTAACTACAGGGCAAGAAAATACGGCTGGCAAGATACTTATGTGTTCACCAAGGCTATGGGAGAGATGCTGCTTGGCAGTACGAGAGGAGATGTACCAGTGGTCATCCTTCGACCTAGTGTCATCGAAAGCACTTATAAAGATCCATTCCCTGGATGGATTGAAGGCAATAGGTATAATCTTGCTATGTCATAAGCCTTAGTTTGTACAAGGTTTCAGATTAGCATCTCCCGTTATCTCATATATATTTCTTCGTGAAAATTTTAATCTCTATTCAGGATGATGGATCCAGTAGTTACATACTATGGAAAAGGATTGCTGTCTGGTTTCCCAGTTGACCCGTTTGGGGTGATTGATGTTGTAAGAAGCTTTACCTATCATCCTCTGGCTTTTAGTCATGCATCTTAGCTAATTTACTCTTCATGAAAAGAACTAAAGAAGTCAACACAGTTTATCTGCAAAGTCAGCCTATTTTAAGCCTAATATGATGTGAAGCACAACTTTTATGAATTGTATATGATGCAGTCCATTAATCAGCATAATGCCATGTTAAGAATTTTATTCAATTCAAAATAGTTAAATCCTTCAAAGACCTACATTCAGAAGGGCACTAGAACCCTCTGGAAAACAGGGCAGTGTTAAACAGGCCGCTAGGGGTATTCTCACATATGCTAACTTTAGCATTTCAAACAGATTCCTTTTCTTAAGCTAGTGCACCTAAGTTTGTCAGATATATTTTCCTGGCATGAACTTTTGACTTGAATAATGATACGAGTGAATCTTAGGTGAGACGATCTCTTGTTAACTTATTGGGAGACGTTAAAAGTTAACCTTAATATAAGTCAAAAGGCTTTCCTTAAAATAAAGTCAGCCCACTCCCACAAATAGGTCACAAGATATCAGGGATGTACTCCCATCTTATGATATATCTTAAAATAGTGTGTGCTGTTTTTTTTTTTTTTTTTTTTTTTTTTAAGCTTCTTCTGTATTAAAGGTCTCTGTTACTAGTGAAATGCAGCCACTCTATACTATTTTAGTGTCTTCCATTACAAACATATTTCGCAGTATGAGTAGTAACACCAATTTTTTCCCTTTAATTTGTTTTACAGGTTCCAGCTGATATGGTTGTTAATGCTACATTAGCAGCTATTGCAAAGCATGGAACGGCTGGGAAACCAGAAATAAATGTATATCAAGTAGCTTCATCAGTTGAAAACCCATTGGTTTATGGAGATTTAGGGGACTTGCTTCACCAATACTTCACGAGATGGCCATGCCTAGACACACAAGGAAGACCAATTCAAGTCGAGCCCTTTAAGTTCTATGGATCAATGGATGATTTCTCGTCTCATATATGGAGAGAGACAGTACGTTACATTAGTTCGTCTATGATGCCATCACCTAATGGAAAACAGTCAAAGAAAATTGAAAATTTATGTAGGAAAGCTGTGGAGCAAGCTAAACACCTCGCCAGTGTATATGAACCATACAGCTTTTATGGTGGAAGGTGAGTCCAAAAAAATTTAGGTCTCAGAAATTATGCAAAGTTGTCAATGTTTTCGAAGCTCACCTTTTTTATTTTTTATTTTTATTTTTAAGGATGACTCTACTTAAACCAGTAATATTCACGAGGCATCATTGTTAAATTTTGAATTCCCTACTCAAGAAGATAGCATGTAGTTGCAATTCCATTTTTCATTTCTTTTTCCCAAACACGCTGAGAGATTGACTGGATATAAACCATGTATTTAGGAACAGATAAGAACATTTTCCAACATGTAAAACTTCTGTTGTGCAAAATGCAGGTTTGATAACAGCAGTACAAGTTCATTGATGGAGAGCATGTCGGATGAGGAGAGGAGGACGTTCTACTTTGACGTTGGGAGCATAAATTGGACGGATTACATATGCAGTATCCATATTCCCGGTCTGAGGAAGCATGTCATGAAAGGAAGAGGACAGAGCAGCTAACTTGTAGTAGTATAATTTATTTTTCCATCAGTGTTTGTTAAGTAAATCCAAATCCTTTTGTGTTCAGTTCAAAAAAATAAAATTAATTTGTATGCCTATTTTCATGCCATTTATATGATTAACACCCTTAATTGAGGCATCAAAGTGATAGAAATGAATGATGTTGCCTTGAATAAACGAATGTAATTCATCATGTATGTAATGACAAGCTCCTCGGAAAAGGGTTTTACTTTCGTGTATTGGAAGGATTGTAGCTGTGCTACTTTAGAACTGAACAGATGACTTGATTTATTTCAATCTTGCACACGGTATACATAAAATGTCCACTATTTGGTTGTTGCACAATTTGCGTATCAGAATCATGAAAATTCACCAAGAATTGTTTACTGCTAAGAATTGAGCATACTGTAACATCTACTTTATCTAACTAACAGGAAACAAACACAGAGCTCCCTTGAAAAATCTATTTTCCTTACAAACTCGAGAATGTTCTTCTCATAAACACCGAAGATGCACCCACACACAATATTCCGAAAGGCATTACCATAAACATTGATATACCACCAAAACTATTTAGGAGGCCATGCATGTTTACGCCTCAGAGCCGGTCTAAACCCAATTTGCACCGATGTTGGGCCGGTCTTAGGCCAAGGAGTTCAGCCTGGGCATGCCGAGGTTTATAACTCAATTAAATAGCCTATTTTACCTCAATTTCCTATGAATTGATAATTTAACCCGGAACTTTTTCATAAGATTTCGAGTTGCAAAACCGTCCCCTAAAGTACTAGCCCGGCTTGACCTGATCATGACCAGCTCTTTTACATAAGAAATTTTTGGGCTCTAAACCATTCACAAGAAATTCACAAAAAGGGTAATAATACTAATACCTCCACCAATCTGTTATCATTGCATAATCCAGATATCAACCCCAGAAAAATCAAATAACAAGATGATGCGCAAATCGTTAACAACTATTTTCCTATATTCCTTGAAAAAAACCCTGAAAATCCAAAACCCAATTCTAGAATCATCTACAAAAAGCTTCAGCAGTTCAATTTGCAACTGGGATTCAAGCTCTGCTGCAAAGGAGAAGGTGGATTGCGTTGTAATTGGAGCTGGAATTGTAGGGATTGCAATTGCAAGAGAATTAGCATTCAAAGGAAGAGAAGTTTTGGTGATTGATTCTGGTCCCACATTTGGTACAGTCACCAGTTCTCGCAACAGTGAAGTCATACATGCTGGCATATACTATCCTCCTAATTCTCTCAAGGTCTATACTTTTTGCAATTTTTCTTGAAATGGGTTGATTTGATATTACATGAAATTTTAATTATTGGGTTGTGTTGATTTAATGTTATAAGAAGTATTTCTTGACTTGAAATGGGTTGATATAATATGAAGTTTTAATTAATGGGTTATGTTGATTCAATGTTACACTGAAGTATTTCTTGACAAATTTGCAGTTATATACTAGTGTAGTTATTTGTATTGACTTGTTAATTCAATGTTGTCGTGCTTCCGAGTGTAGGATCTAAATGTAGGTGTTGGCATACTTGAGTGTAAATGGCCTCTGGCTTCTATCAACTTCAATTGCATAAGATGGACCTGTTGATTTAATAGAGTAGAGTAGCATTAGATAGTAGAGGATGTGTAAGTTCATCTTCATGAAACTTGAAATTGTCCAGTCCAGGGAGGATGACTGTGGTGCTACCTCCGAGGCCCATGGTAATCTGGATGGCTATGGTGGTTTATGATTGTGGTGGTTCTATGTGGTTAACAAAGTATATTACCAAGAGTTGGAAGTATGGCTCTTGATGGAGAATGGTGGCGGGTGTGATGGTGTTGGGGTGGTGGTGATGGTATTGGAGTGGTTTGTACTTTAGGTTGAGCTTTTATGTAGTAGATCAGGAACTGAGGATTGCTTAGTATATGTGAAATTGTATTTGTTGGGTTCAGTATTATTTGATCCACCTGTCATAACGTCTTTTCCCTCCCAACCCATGTTCAGAATTTTGGATTATAGATTTACAGGATTGGCTAAAATTAGAATTGAACTGATGAAACAAATAACAATTGTGACACATATCCTATGAAGTATGAACCCTTTTCATGAGTTATCGATCAGGGATGCAAATCCGTTTCTGCCTTTGGAAAAATTTGATAATGCTTGGACCCCTCACAGCCTCACCCTTTAACGAATTAATCAGATAAAATTTTGATGTCCCATAAGCCATAGTGTAAGATCTATAAGACTATATAGCATAGTGGGTTTGTATATTTACTCAAATCGTTCTGTTATACCTTCATTTTTGGAATATGAAAAATTTACAGTCTAGCTATTTGATCTGAGGTTCAGAAGAATTTCAATGTACATTTCGCAGGCAAAATTTTGTGTCAAAGGAAGAGATATGGTGTATAAGTATTGTTCAGAGCATGATGTCCCTCACAAGCAGATAGGTAAGCTTATTGTTGCTACTCGAGAATCAGAGGTTTCAAAATTAAATGAGCTATTGGTCTGTGGAACTGAAAATGGGGTTAATGGTCTGAGATTGATGGAGGCATCTGAAGCTATGAAGATGGAACCAGAACTGCAATGTGCAAAAGCCTTGTTTTCACCTGTTTCGGGAATTGTTGATACCCATTCTCTGATGCTTTCTTTAGTGGTATGTGCTTAAATTTCCTTGTTAAATGGCATTCACAGAGCTCGAAAATTTGCTATGCTCTGTTTGTCTTCGAAGTAATGATTGGAAATTTACAGGATGTTGCTGGGAAATGAGTTCAGGGAGAAGCTGAAAATTATGGAGCAATATTTTCCTACAATACTGCTGTTCTTGGAGGCAACATAAAAGGCAACCAAGTTGAACTTTTTGTGACGGGAAGCCAGCATTTAGACAACTGGAATGAGGGGGATAGATTACAAGCTGAACTTAGGCTTCTTCCTGAAGTTGTAATCAATTCAGCTGGCTTGGCCGCTATTCCCCTTGCTAAGAGACTGATGGGCCTTGATAGTTCTTACCTTCCTACTGCTTATTATGCTCGTGGTCACTATTTTTCTCTATCAAAAACTAAGGGGTCCCCTTTTAGGCATCTGATATATCCAATTCCAGAAGATGGTGGATTAGGAGTTCATGTGACACTAGACTTAGAGGGCCAGGTGAAATTTGGGCCTGATGTTGAATGGATTAGTGGTGTTTCTGATATTGCAAGCTTTTCAAACAGGTAATATTTATTGCCCCTAGAATGAGCTGCTCCTTTATTATGTTTCTATATCTTCAATTTTATGTTATTATTTTCGATCAGCTTAGAGAAGCCCTTGGATCTTCGCACCCTATTCAAATTTACTCCCTCCGTCCTTTAATGATAGTCCCTTATGGGCAATTTTCACGGGAATTAATAAACATAAATAAGAAGTAGTAAATGTACATTGAAAAGGTAAATTTACATTGGGTATGCAAAAAAGTAGAGAAAGAAAGTAATAAAAGTACATGGAAAAGCAAAATTTACATGGGAAAGTTAAATTTACACAAATATTGTTGCAAATGGGAGGGAATTTTGGTAAAAATTTAATATTAATGGTACTTGAAAAAAGCAAATGGGACTATCATTTGGAACTTAAAATTGGCCATAAGGGACTATCACTAAGGGACGGAGGGAGTATAATTTTGCAATCTTATTCTTGAACTTCTGAAACTGGTCAAATTATCCTTTACTGATCCAAGTCGGTGGTAAGTTGTATGCAGTAACTGTAACTTCTAGTTTGCTTGGTCCTGATCATGTTCTACAAGCCTTGTGACATATCATTTAATCTGTTTTTCATGCATAAGAATTTTTAAATTCGTTCACTGTATATGCTGAATGCTCTTGAAAAAAAGGGTTCAACAGTAAAACCCCAGTAAGGGTCTTGCCTTTGGTGAAGATGCTTAAATTGTTTAATTAAATTTTGAAATAGTTGCGCCCACTTCACTACTTACTAGCATCATTCGAATGATCTGATTTATGTAATAACTATTAATCCATCGGTTTAGACTGGTTAAAGGTGGGGTTGCAGTACATGTGGACTCCCTAAACCCTCCTTTTGGTGGGAAGTAAACTAGGTGGTGTTTATTGTTTTGTTTTAATTGTCTTTATAAGTGAAGGAGATAATTAATGGTGTTTAGATTTGATATTATTAATGATCATCTCTCTTCCAGGTTTGATTACTCTGTACTGCCCTGATCGCAGTGAAATTTTTTATCCAGAGATAAGGAAGTACTATCCTCTACTGAAAGAAGGATCCCTAGAACCCGGTTATGCAGGGATACGGCCAAAACTCTCTGGTCCAGGAATGACCCCTTCTGATTTTGTAATTCAGGTCAGTCTACACTTACAACACAGGTTTTGGTTTCTGTGAATTTCAAAAATTCCTTATTGCTATCATTTGTGTCAAACAGGGGCAAGATGTTCATGGAGTATCTGGACTTGTCAACCTCTTTGGCATTGAATCACCTGGTGTGACTGCAAGCATGGCCATTGCAGATTATGTGACTTCGTGGGTCCTCCATCAGATGAATTAGTGTCCACATAACAAGACTTGTGTTTCCTTTCTTCTGCTTGCATTAGTCAATACAATTTTCCTGGTATCCGAGTCCAACTCACAAGCGTCATTGCTAGACTGCATAACCATTTTATACAATGGATGGAGGACCGCGGACTGGTTTCAGGCGTAAAGGAGCCCGTGAGCTTTGTCATGGCATGTGAAATTCGTCTTCTTGAGTTGGTGCACTCTCCAGATTATTCTGCAAAGGAATTTGGAAGAAAAGGCACATTATGTGCTCATGATGTTATGATTGTAGTGCATTAGATTCTCTCATATAGGCATGTTTCATACTTTCATGTACCTACTTTTATGAGCACATTATGAGGCCATCTCATTCATGCAACATGAAAAAAATTATAAACCCATCTATTATTATTAACCACATGATGTTTCAGGTATTGCTGCAACTGAATAAGGGGGTACTTGAATTAATGATTGTGAAAATTGAAATTGCACTAGTTAGGACAAAAGTTATAGTTGAGACATGTAATGTGCAAAGATGTGTCAATTATTTTGATTCAATTGATAGGGAAAGGAGAAAAGAAAACAAAGTGGGGAGGGGGTGCTCTAAATTCACATCCATTAATGGTTATCTAAACTAGCTATATTTATGCACACAAAATTTGAGATATTTACAATTTACATAATTACAGTTATGTGCACAAATTTCTAAGTCAGAAATTAGTGTCCAATGATAAAATTATGTATTTATTATTTCTTTTTTAAAGAAGGTTACAATCGTTTCAAATGAGTCATAGGATGTGTCCTTGCCAACTTATATCAACTTATTTGGATCAAATTTAGACAATATAAATAAACACTCATTAGTTTAGACTAAACACGTTAATGCAATTTCAGATAATTTCAAATAAGTTTAGATAAGTTTAGAAAAATGAGTGAATGTTGTTTTGGGTAAAATTACCCAAGGTCACTTGGCCCAATAAAATGGTGACACGTGTCACCTTAAGAGAGGTTCAAAATGAACCAATTCTCTGCTGACACTTGGCATCCCCAATCATTGGGAAAAAGGCGGCCTTCAAGGCACAGCTCCCGAAATAGCCCACTATTCCTAGGTTTCCGTAACCTAGGATGGCGGCACGCATCCCAAGACCCTATAAATAGGAGATGTTCCCACCTTGGGGACACATATACAAAAATATTCCCACAAAAACAGAGCAATTATTAATTGCAGATATTACTCCTGATCTCGGGATCCGATAAGATACTTTACTTTCCGCGCTTTTTACAGACTCCATACACGTTCTAACTTGATCGTTAGAGGCGGAACTCCAACCAACCAGAGTCTCCGTTGTTTTGCAGGTACAGGTGCCCGGAATCCAGTCTTGGAATTGTAACTCTCCCGCAGGACACAGAAAAACCCCGAAACAAATGTTATGTATGTCCCTTTGGAAAAGGTCTCAACAATGTTGGGATCATTTCTTTCCTCTCTAACGTCTTAAGGGTTGTGCGGTAGTAGCCATTCAGAGTTAATACAGTTAACAATTCAAGAATATTATTTTGTTTAAACCTTTGTAACTCAATTGATAGATGTAATAAGTATAATAAACAAAAAGCCATATGTGTAAAGTGATCTTAATTTCCATCAATAACCATAATCTTGAGTGAATCTTACTATTATTTTATATACATTGTCTACAATACCTAACAAATTATGATGCCTGCAATCAAATACAGGAATCATAAAAGATTCGTCCAAGCTCAAAATTCCAAAATTTCATAATCTCTGATTCATAATACTTCGTTTATTTTAGATTGAACACTTGAAAATTCAATCCCAACTCAAAATCGGATATTAGAAAACAAATTTTCACTCACACCATCAAACTTAGAACTTAAGTGGAGACTAGAGGAGTAGAGTTTTTTTTTTATTTTTTTTATTTGAAGGAAGACTAGAGAGTAGAGAGTAGAGTAAGTACGAAGTATATCATAAAAATTAAACCTAAGTACGAAAATGGAAGAAATTCTTTCAAAAAAATGGAAGAAATTAATTAAAGTATTTATTTATTTTTATATAAAAAATTCTATTCCGATTGAAACGTGTAAATGGCCGTCGACCGTCGTCTTTCCCACGCTATAGGGGGTTGATTCAATCCCAGATTTCCCCTTTTTTCTCTCTCTTTGTCCCCCCTTTCTCTTTCTCTCTCTTCCCTCAAAATCTCAGCAAACTTACTCAGAAATAAAATCCAAATTTCTGCAAAAACCAAAAAAAAAAATAAACCCCTCTGCCACAAATTTCTCAACGCCAATCTCCTCTTTTGTTTCTGCCCATTTATTCATTTGAATTTCCCCCTATTTTTCATAATTTTTACCCCTTTTGGCTTTCAATATTAATCGAGCTGAAGTTTGCAAAATCTGAAGCTGCCCTTTTGAATTAATCATAATTTTCTGAACTGGGGTTCTTGAATTTCTCACTCTTTTTTTAATATTTGTTTGTCAACAGTCCATGATTTTGACTCCTCTGATATCATCAATTTCTGGGTTTAATTGAAGTTCCTGGGTTTAAAGGGTGACTTCATGATAGTAACTGTCTAATTTTCCCAGAGATCCAGTTTCAGATTTGTGAATTTTTGAGAAAAGGTGCCTAAATTTGATGCAAAGCTTCGTTCCTTCTTTCTGGTAAATTTTTTGTTAATATTTTAATGGTTAAATTTTATCTTTTACCCTAATTAGATCTTGTTGGAAGTGTAATAGTGTGGAATATATGCTGAATTTAAATCTGAGGTGTATTTTTTGTGTTGCAATATTTGATGGGTGTGTTAGAATTACAAAATGGTATTGATTTGTGTTCAAATTAGGTCATGCTGATGAAAGTTAGTATAATTATTATGTTGGTGATACAATTGACAGTTAAAGGATTTGAAGCTTTTATAGTTGCTTCTTCTTCATGTTTTAATGTTAGATGATGATCATACACCTTAAGAGTGAATTACTTTGTATTTTTTGGGAAGATGAGATGATATTTCATTATTTCAAGAACATGTTTGAGCTGCTATATAAGAACATTATAGGGAATACTTTCATTGGTTTCGGTGATTGGTTATTTAGGTTGACTGTTGCGGCTTCTTAGTGAATGTGAATAGGGAGCTGGAATTTGAGGCTTCAATCATTATAGCTGCTCAGTGTTTCCTTTGTTTTTGATGGGTGATGAATGTTGTAGCTAGTTGGAGAGTACCATATAAGGTGTGGTTAGATGTTGCAAAAATCATGGGTGTGATTCTGAAAATCCGGCAGAACTTATTCTTCTTAACTTACACTGAAATGTTAAGTCTCTTACAGACTAGTGTGTCTCGGTTTTTGAAGGAATCTGAACTATGTACTTGTTAATTTATGGTAATGGGTTAAAAGGATCTTACTTCGTATAATACAGAATGTTTAATGCTGATTCCTTTTTTGTTTCTGCCTGGAAATTGCAGGCTATTCAACATGTACCACGCTAAAAAATTCTCGACAGTGAGCTTGGTGCCACATAAAACACAAGGGAGTGAGCCAGTTGCAAATGCTGGAGCCATGGGAAATTCTTCCATGAAGAGCTCAACACCTCCTGGGGGAAGTGGGAAACAACGGCTAAGATGGACTGAAGATCTTCACAACCGTTTTGTAGATGCCATCACGCAACTTGGTGGACCAGATAGTGGGTATTTTCTTTTGAGCAATGAAATGTGTTGTTAAGTCAATGTTAATCCATGGTCCTGTGGACAATAGTAGTTTACTAAAGTTTCATTCCATGCAAATCAGTTTTTATGGTTGCTGCTTGTCACTAGTTAACCTAGATGAACTTAACTAAGGCCTCCTTACGAAGCTGTGTACTTAACTACTTAAATTGAAGGCTTTGGGTGAGGATCCTTGTCAAAGGAAAAAAAGGTTTTTTTTGGTGCTACAGTTACAAAATTGCATTAAATAAGTCTTTTTTGCTTGCTGTGTTTGGCCTTGGAATACAACTTGCCTTTGATTTTGCTTAGATTTTACAAGGGCTTGAAATTTTTTTTCCTGCCACCTTAGCTCATGTCATTTTGAAATTATGTTATGGGATGGTGGCTTGTGTTTTGATTGGAGTCTTTCAGGAAGATATGGACTCCATTCTCTCCGCCTTTTTCCCCAATTAGTTGTATACGTTATGGGGTGTACTTCCTTCTAGTCGCTAAGACCTAGCCGAGATTGAACGTTGTAAGAATCAGGCTAGCTGTGAACCAGCTTTGGACTGATTCAGGAAGGATCTGATAACTTATTTAGAATCTCACTTTTTCTCCTCTTCCACTTCAATACCATTTTGCACTGAAGTCTTACACATGCATTTCTCGTTCTTTCTACCACTGAAGCCCATTATTAAAACATGAGTTTTCATACAAACAAGACACTCAGTAGAGTATAGTGTAGTCTTGATGAGTACACAGGTCAGATTGTAGCTTAGTAATTTTTGCCTCTCTTTTTTCCCTTTATCTGCCACATGTTTTTCCGGCCTTTCCCCTTTTCTCTGCTTTTGCAGCTTCTTGATATGGTCTCTTCTATTGTTGATGAACATATCATATCAGAGATCTCCTTCTATTCTTTTATATTTATCTCTCTTTTTTTAAAAAAATTTTTTAATTTTTTTAATTTTATTATTTGTAGCACATTGCTGACACGTATCTACTTCAAAAATATAAATATGATATGCTGGTAGAGGCTTGCATATTAGGAAGATTTAGTCTTCCGAATGTATCTGAAACTGTAAGGAATTGTATAATAGTAATAATTTACTAGGTCCTTGATCTGGACATGATTTTTATTATATATATTATTTTTGTTGCTGTCACTACAGATTAGTATTACATTTATTCTTCTATAAGCGAAGCCCTGGAGGACAATGAATTTTCAGAAATAGACATTTAGTATCATATTCATTTGACGCTAATATGTTCAGTTAAGGTTTTTTATTTTTGATAAGTGCTGAAAAACATTTATTTCTATCAGTGTAGTTGATATTTTTGAATGCCTTACTGATGCTACATGCTTGACTCAAATAAAGTGATATTCCAAAAAGAGTCTTTTTACTATTGCTCGTTAATGCAAAGGGCCCCATACTAGTTATGGATTTTTTGGAGGATGCATTTCTTTTCTTAAAAATCTTTTCTGAGATGCTCTTGGAGTGGATACACTTGCATATTATTGTTAGAAATGTGACTCTTACAATCTTACTCGATTGTGTTTTTGCCAAGAAAACCTTGTTATTTATTAGTTTATCTGTTGAAAATATGAGAAAATTCATTACCATTTCTGTTTTGCAGGGGCAACCCCTAAAGGAGTTCTAAGAGTGATGGGTGTACCCGGACTTACCATCTACCATGTGAAAAGTCATTTACAGGTCCATCCTCAGTTTATTCCATATGCTCATACTTTCACAGTAATTGGTTTATTCTCTAGTAAAGATATAATCAGTGTTTCAAATTATCATTCATGATGCTCAACCCAGTTGAATGTATTATTTTCTTTTCTGCAGAAGTATCGCCTTGCTAAGTATCTACCAGAGTCACCCAGAGATGGTACAGGTGCCTGCCTGTATACTCTGATTTTGTTATATCTTCTTTATTTATTGTGTAATTAATGTTGACTTTTCTCTTGATTTTATAGGTTCCAAGGATGAAAAGAAAGTTTCTTTGGATGGTTTAGCAAACGCAGATTCTTCCCAGTGAGTGTCTTCTAGCTTTATCCAATCTTCACAATTTCACATGCAATTTTCTGACCCTCCTGCTATTACATGAGCTGCACACGACATGGGCGTTGATACTACTATTTACACTCCTATATCTACTGCTTTTCAGGGGATTACAGATTAATGAGGCACTTAAAATGCAAATGGAGGTCCAGAAACGTCTTCATGAGCAGCTTGAGGTTAATATTTATGAATCAATTCTTTTTTTTATTGATGGAAAGGACTTAATTTTGAGCATTTCTTAAGAACTTGCTCCTACTTAGTAGTCACTCTGACCCTTTATACTTTTATAGTCTGCCACGTTTAATTCAAGGTCATTTATTAGGATATTTTTAAAATACCATAACCATCTTTCACAGTTTATAAAATTTCATCTCCACATTACTATGGAATTCGATGATAAATTGTCTTTTCCAGATAAAAAGAGAAGGGCGGTGTGTGTTGGGGGGGGGGGGGGGAGTGTGGACATGTTAGAGCTCAAGATGTAATGTAATTATGAAAGTGGCTACTAAGGACAGACTAAGATAGAAATATGGCCTGCGATCCTGTGAGGGAGTAATATATTTCATTTTCAAACAAGAATTTGACCTAGTGTTATGTGGTTCACGTTTCTGATTATATAACCATATATAGGATACCATCTTATGGGCACAGATCTAGTAATTTATGCTTCTAAAATCAGTGATTTAAACATATATTCTCTGAGATGTATATCCTCAGTAACTGTTTTTTTCTTGAAGGTGCAAAGGCAGCTGCAAATGAGAATTGAAGCGCAGGGGAAGTATCTGCAGAAGATCATAGAGGAGCAGCAGAAGCTGGGTAGTGTCCTAAGAGCTTCTGAAACGCTGCCATCATCCAACAATCAAGAAGAGGAAAGAGAAAAATTGGCAGATTCTCAGCCAGGTAGGGAAGCCTCACCAGGCCCCACATCTCCTCGGAAGAAGCAGAAATTGGATGATTCATCAAGCAACATCGATACTCTCTCAGTTCCTTTAGAGAATAGTCCGAAGAAGGCTCTCCTCGACCAGTGGGATCGGAATCTATATGGCTCCGCTGCTGGGTTTGGGCTCGACTTAGAAACAGAGTTCAATAAGCAGGAAAACAATGAATGCGAACAAAGAATTCCATCAGAATTGGATTATCCAGGTAGTTCTAAGTAGGGCAGAAGCGCATTTAGAAATTAGGGGCACTTTAATACTGCATCATTCTTGCATGCCCACCTGTTTTGTAAATAGTATTATCATCATTATACACATTTATAACAATGTAACTTGTAGTTGATTTTGTGTAAATTATTAAACCTTTGAAGTTGAAGTGTCATATTTGAGCGTTGGAGCTGAAAATTTTCGACTTTTTATACAGCCCCCAAACACCAACACCGCCACCCCCCCCACCCCCCAAAGTCCCTACAGTAAATTTCGACGAAGTTCTCTGAAACTTTTGGAATAAGAAAAATGACTGGTGCTGTATTATTAGATGGTTGTGATGCGCAGAATTATACGAATCTCAGGGATTACTGTACCTTTTCTCTACAACTGGTGCTCAAATCAATCTCCAGAATTAAGTTAAAAATACTTGCAGCTTATACTGCCAAAGTTCTTCAACAAGACAATTATCTGGTGTAATTTAGGTGGTCCAGGGATTAGAGAATTGTTATTCATTTTGGAGTTTTTGGATTAGGTCAAGATTGTATTAGTTGGCTAATAAATTTACTTTGTTAAATGTACTTATAGGATGCCAGCTATTTGAAGTTGACAGGAATCAACAAATAACTTCCATTTTTATTGAGGAAAAAGTATCTTATACACTCACACTGTTTTCTCTTTGTCCTAACTCTTTGAGTGATTAGGGGTAAGGCCTCCATTTAAAAGATTAATAGAAGCATAATTAGGTCATAAGTAAATGGAATATATAGATATATATTTAATTAACATACCGTTAAAGTGTTGAACTTATCTAAACTTAATAGAATAATAGAAAGTATGCATACCCCACCATATGGTTCACACTGTAATAATACCAATATCTGTAAGGTCTTATCTCTAAACAATTTTCTCTTTTAATGTCCGAAAAGTCAAAAGAGAGACTTACTTCACACTGAACTATCACCTTTTCGTGTTTTAAATTGATTACACTAAATAAAAGATAGAAAAAGAACAGAGGAAAAAGCGGATGTCGTATCAGTGAATAAAGATATAATGTAAGACATAATAGACTTTCAAAATCAGTTGAATAAATTCTTCAACCACCACACCCTCCTCCATCGAATTAATTCCCATATTCCTTAAGCAGCTTAGACAACATTTCTTTTAGCCTTTTTCCTTTTCATCTTGAAATTCTTAGATAAGTTTTGTAGAATTTGAAGATTAGAAAGTGAATATTTGTGGTGTAAAGTTAATTAATGACTCCTCCATTATTGTATGTAGCATAACTATAATCAACCATACCAAACTTATATATATCAAAGATCCAAAACACAAGCACAGTGACATATATGTTTAATTTCTTATTTCTCATCAAACTTGTTTTGCATTTCTTTAACCAAGAAACTAAAAATCCATGTTTCTTATTTGTATGCTTAGATACAAGGCGTACGCGGACAACTTGCAAGGTATTAGATACATAATTGTTTATCAAGCATACAAGTTAACAAAAATGTGCCTATATCCTAATTAATAAGAATCAAGGTGATATGGCAAGAGTGACAGGTCCAGTAATGGCATCTACTACTCGATCATCATACAAAGATCAATGAAAATCATATAAAACCATAGATGACTACAAATCAGAAGATCGAAGTCACGTTGTTGAAGGGTAGCAACGCCATAGCGGATTTGCAGCGTCGAGTCCAGAAGGCCTCATCAGAGAGTACAATGGCTCTAAAGGAAATCAGGAATAGGCTAAGCAATAATAAGGAAAAAATAAATTACCTTTTGCAAAGAAAATGAGCACAGCTTTCTTAATGCTTTGTAACACTTCATAGTCCTCAAATTGGATCGAGACATTGTTCTCACTCATATTAAGATCCCTGCATATATAAACATTTCGTGTCGAATTGACAATTACAAATTTACATATATATATGAACACTTTTTTGTTACATGGGTGTAGTGTAACTCGGTAACATCGATGATATCTATCTCCAAAGTCATGACTAGGACGAGCCATCACTAAATTTCACACAGTTACGAAATATACATAATTACAGTATGTAATGCTTATACCCCTAACAAGTTACAACACTAGGAATATATTCTAGGCTAGCTAAGCTATAAACTGGTAGTTTAATAGTAGTTCAGTACTTCAGTGGCAACAACTCAACGATACAAGTAGTCTCATAAC
This sequence comes from Chenopodium berlandieri, assembly GCA_034703905.1. Classification (NCBI taxonomy): domain Eukaryota; kingdom Viridiplantae; phylum Streptophyta; class Magnoliopsida; order Caryophyllales; family Amaranthaceae; genus Chenopodium; species Chenopodium berlandieri. The sequence goes on from CM068281.1 coordinate 51,888,841, forward strand.
CAAGTTTTCGACCTGCTAATAAGATTTAACAGAAGAACATGGATTCACAAACTTCCTTATGCAGCTTGGGTAGCTCAGGTACTTGAGCCTCTGTATGATTTAAAAACATTTCTGAAGTCAAAATTTGTGACGCTTTGCTGGATGCTAGGTGTGCGTATCTGATTGGAGTAACTGCAGAAGCGTTCAAAAGTAATTCAATCAGATAATATACCATGCAGTAATCAGATCAATTCCGGCTTTAGTAGGGTTGTCTAGAGGACAGCTTATGATTTTACCGATGGATATGGCCTTCGTGCATTTTTGGTACCTGCATGTAATTCAGTAGAAATGGATACGTTAATCATGAGTTTATAAATTTTTTTTTGTTTTTTTAATTTTAAGGTAAGTTAGGTATGGGCGTATGGCCTTTGTTCATACACATAGGACAGAGAATGAACTAACTCTTGCAGCTCATCAGATGAAATTCCTATCTCATCCAGCAAGACATGGTAATGTATCGGCCTCGCTGTACCCTGTAAAAAAGTTAGCCAGAGTTAAATAAATATGTTTCAAAAGGACACTTGTAATTGGCACTCCCTCCGTCCCTAAATAATAGTGGAACACAAGTACTGATTGAGGGTCAATTTTTTTTATAGATATTTTTCTTTTTTTAATGCATCAATAAACATAATAATCCTCATTATTCAAAGTTGTATATTATAATCCCGTAAATACCAACAGTCTTTCTTTGGAATTAGCCAATTAGGTGAGGTTTCATAAAGGGTAATATGGAATAGCGCAAATGTAGAAATGGCCAATTATCTACGGAAGTCAGGATAGAATTGTGGCCTACAACTTAGAGACAAGGGAGAAATTAGAAAGTAATTACAAATTCAAGGCTTAAGCTTGAAGTAATCACAAATTCAACTTACAGCATATGCAGCATGCGGACACATGTAAAAATCATAGTAATGAGGATGGCAAATTTTGCTATCAACCACAGTTCCTGCATTAGCATTTTAGGAGCTTTAGCAGGCTTAGGAGATGACGATGTAAACAACAAAATAAAAAATCTCAAACAAGGATTTTCCTCACCAGGAGGAACATTTTGATGTTGTTGTCTAGATTGAAAGAATTTTGTATGATGCCTTTTCTGCGCGATGATTATGGTAAACTTTGGGTGCCAATCTGAATCGAGAAGCTTACATGCCTGACATTAAAAAGAAAGCAAGACTTCAAAAAGACCATGATGAATACATAAATTATTAGCAAAATCTGCAAAGAGAACTTTTCGAATTAAAACTGACCTCCAAGATTTGATGGAACTCTACATTCAAGACTTGTTTGAACTGACTCTCGGAAACTCCATCCCTAGACATGAAAACAATAATCAAATAGCAGCTCTAGAGACTTAGTTTCATAAAAAAATAATTAATTAGATCCATGATCAGAACATTGCTTCAGGTTTACCAGTTTTCCACTAGAATCTGACAGCGAACTTTAAAAAATAACAGGAAGTAATTTCTCGAGACACTCAAATCTCACAATATGCAACTGGAAGAAATTCTACCTGAATATTATAACATGTGAAGGCTTCACTTTGCCTGAGGTTGAAAAAAATCCACTAATAACTCCCTGTCAGAAAGCACAAAAGACTTAGCTTGAGCATGTACTTTCCTTGCTTGGCACAGGGACAGAAGAAATGAAAACAATCAAACCAAACATCACCCAATGCATAAAGCACGTGTATATACAAAAGTTTTTGAACAGCATGCAGTCATCATTTGTTGAGTTGAATTAAAGCACATGTATATAAGAAATTTAGGAACCTAACTGATCATGCCTTCGTCTTTGTCACCATTGCCAGGCATGGGCTTAAAAAGAGACTATAATTTCAGCCTTGGATGACTGAGAACGAACTGATGCCCTGTAATGAGCCATTGATGGCCAACATCTCAAACTTACTACCTGCAAGTTGCGGGAAATATTTAGAGGGGGGAAAAAGTTAATAGAAAGAAGAAAATAGTTTACAAGGAAAGATAGCATCTTACAGAAGCAATGGATGGGAAATCATGTAGTCCTGTAGATCCATGACATACATCCATACCAAAAATTCATGGTAGGCTTCTTAAAGAGAGCTGGAGAATTCCATTCAATTGCTAGTCGAGAGTGCAAACCACCAAGCTGCAAGGAAGCAAAAGAGACTAGTGTCAAATGCAACTTCTAACGCATGTAAGGATATAAATGCACGAAAAAGCAACATTATTTTACTTTGGCATTGATCTTCAGCAGGAGACTATTAAAATATTGCATGTCAAGTTTACTTGATGAAATGCATTGATTTGAAATCCCAAGCTCTATAAGAGTCTTCCTTTTCCATGGACCTTCAAAACAATGAAACAAATTTGATTCATGAGAATTTTGCAGAGATGAACAAAAAAACGTGTAGATGCAACAAGGTGACCCTGACCATATATGTCGGAATTTTTATTAGGCAGAAGGCAAAGTTGAAATCTGGCCACGTCTTTTTTTTATTTGATTGTGCTTTCAATGGCTTCAGATTCATGTCCAATTAGTTCAAATATCTTCTCGACCCTAATGGCCTGGTGGTGCTTGTCTAAGGCATTTATTCTCCTCAATAATGCAAATCGGAGGCTTTACAGACTAGTAACAGAATAAAGAATGCGTATAATAAGATAAAACAAACAGAAAATGTAGAAAAGGAATTAATTTTTTTTCAGTAGGAACTTACAATTCCCATCATTTCACCAGACTTAGCAAAATATGTACAGACCATACTTGGATCAAAGCATGATCTGAAACTCACCACTGCCCAACTATCAACACTCATAGGCTCAGCTAGCATCCACAGAACACAATTTATCAAATATTGTAATTTGTTAACAGTTGGATGTTAAACTAAGAGAAAAATAGCATATTTGTATTAGCTACCTTGCCATTTAGATTCCAGAAGCCAGCACGAGGAACGGCTTCTTCTCCTCGTCCTACTATTAGCTGTGAATAATCCAGTGACTATAGATGTAAAGATTGCAAACAGGGATATAGAGCATGTAACAGGGGATGGAAGGGGAAAATGATCACCTTTGGGGCTGCCAAAACACGGCCTTCAACTTGAGTGAAAGTGCTAGCTATTGAAACACCACAAGACTGCAGCATTGGCTCAGTTGCATATTTATTGGTTTTCCGTGCCTGTTTACCAAAGAAAATTTAAAAATTGTTAAAATTTCAACTTTTGAGGAAAGAAAAGGGGGAAAACTTTAGGGTCATACCTCTGTCAACATCGTCATTTTTTCTAGGGGCCTCTGCCTTGAGGATTCAATAAGCATCAATCTTTGAGGGAGAGTAAGTTCTTTAGTGTAACGCTGCGCTGTAAGGGAAGCAAAGAGCATAGCTTCAAAGCATACAGGAAGAGAGATTAGTTGGGGGTTTACAGGAGATCCCAGAGGCTCGCTCGGTGGAAAAGGAAGTGATCGAGCGATGACAACCAGGAGGTGGGCTTGGAAGCAGCCATCCTTGTATGAGATGGAGAAATTAAACAAAATTGTGAAATATTAACTGTATCTGGATAATCACCTCAATGGGGAAGAACTTTGATTTTGTTTTGCCAATGTTAATACAAGGGAAGTCACCAGAATATTGAAGGTGCATCTTCTTATGCTTAACAAAATAATCATAGACTGTCACTTGCATCTCTTGATTATCATTTTTTCTTCCTTCATTCCTTAGCAAAAACCTTGCAAGCAATTGAATCGTTGCAATGAAGCCAATGCCAGAATCTGAAAGCAAAGAGGAGGTGGATATAAATCATACTAACCTCTGCTGCTTACATACGTGTTCACTCACTCCGGTGATTCTACTCTCTCTATTAGATGGGAAAATTTTTATCTTCAAATTCTTCAGCACACGTCTAGCCTGCAGAAAAGCAAAATGATATCAAGCCCTATCATTTTCATAGTATGACCTGGTTACAGGAATCACCTCCATCTTCTTGAAACATAATACCTTTGACCAATCGATGCAAGATGTATTTTTGACATTCTGGTTGGCAACTAGAAAATCAAGCACAGGACCAGGTTTTAGAATTGTGGTCAGGGATGTATCTGCATTAAAGACAGAATTATTAGAATGTTATGCATGTGATTATTAGTCCTAAAAATGCTTAAATTTTAAAACCACATTTTCAAAGAATTTGATGAAAAATTAGATAGAAAACTTGTTAGAGAAAGGAGGAAGGGAGGAAGCTTACCCATGTTAAGAGTCAATCCATTCTGAGTAGGACAAAAACTTGAGTGAAGACCTTTCCATACAAAGACACCCCCTCCAATATCAGTGAAGTTCTTTGGATCGTCATGATAATATGATTGTTTGACAATAAGACAGCCCCTAGGAGAAGTTTAAGCCATCGGTTTCAATACATGTAATAGACATTAGGCCAAAAAATAAAGGGAAACGACTTGAAAATAGATTTCAATACTCACTTTTTTGCAGCATGTTGCCTTAGGACAACATATAGCACCTTGATGACTTCATGAACTTTCTCAGAATGTCTTCCACGTAGCATGTCAGTAATAGCACCATTGGATATTTTCCTACATACTTCATCACTACTCTGAATGTCCTTGTCTGAAACACGCACTTTTGCCTCTTTCCACTACCTTGAGTAAGGCTTCCGCTTCCATTAAAGCTGCTATTATCACCATTACTACGTATATGGAAAAAAAATCATCAACAAAGTTAGGTTTCACATATCATATATCATCAGGAATTCGATTTACTCAACAAGAAATATTTGCTACCTTATTAATGAAATCTTGTCCAAAACAACAGTGAAGTCCAGCTCTTTCCTTGGAAGGGCACCCCACACGAATAAAGATTTCTCACCATCATAAGCAAAGTCCTTTCCAGCCAGATCAAGATTATAAATTTCACGGATTTTGTCCATTATTGTCCTTCCAGTACCTTTCCCTTCAGCAGGTTGGCCATCTTTGTTATAAATCGAAACCTTTATTTTGTAGAAGAGAGTGAGGAAATAAAATTGAATGAGAAACTATACATAAAAATTACATTTTTAGAAGATTATGGAAGCATTAGATGAGTATAAAGAAAAATGAGACATACAGAGTAGTGAAGAAGTAGTCTGCAGAATTAGCAAGCTCTACTCTGAAGTGATTAGTACAAAGTGATATTTTTTGGCCTTTTACTCCAAATCCAGGCCTTGACATAGGAGTTCGTACTCGATTGTGATCAGAACCAGAAGCATTCGAATCCATTTTCCTCTTTACCTAAGTATACACCAAATTACCAGAATCACAATGTTAAAAGATGATGAAGTCTAATAAAAAAATGCTCATGATCACCCTGAGCTTCAACCAACCCCAATGAATTTTTACAAAACCTTTATAATATAAAATCAGGAACCATTGTACCAACTAGCTTCATTAATCATTATACACAATGAACTAACAAGTAGGTGCCCTGAGAAGCAGACATACAAGATACTAAATCAAATCTACTTTAGTAATAAGGTTTTGCATGAAGATAAAAGCTAATACCATCATTATATTTGCTCACCTAAGGTTTAATAAGTTTTGATATTTGTTCACCTAAGGTTTCATAAGTTTTGATATGTTCAGATAAGTCCAGGCCAGTTTTGTTCACCTTATTTCAGAAAAGAAACAAAAGCAAACAAACAAACAAACAAAAAACACATAAGCTCAAAAGATGGCAATATATATAGGTTCATATGAGTTAGGAACTTTATTTTAATAATGGTCAATAAGAGCTACTTAAGTTCAATTTACAATTAAAATAAGTTCGTATAAGATCAACTAAGTTTAATTAAGTTCAAATAAGTGGAAATACCAGGTGAATAAAACACATCCCTCATACGAATGAAAATTAAATTAATTAAATGTATCTTAAGTTTTGATTAGTTCAGGTAAGAGCATAAATATCAAAGAAGATATATGTCCTCTTGTATGGGGTTTTTGCTGATTTGGAGTAGTCCTCTTTGATGTTGGGTAATGTAGAGAATCCTCGGGGAAGAGGATTCTCAACTGGTGAAGGATTGAGCACCTCGTCCTTTGTGCCAAGAGGACAGCCAAAACCCACCGTTTGCTAAACAATTCTCAACAAACGACCACGTTTTGCTAAATAAATAAAAAAAACGAAAAACTCTTTGACACACCCAAAAACATCAAAATAGCAAAGCATGGAGTAACGGCTACATTTTTAAATTGGCCTACTATTGGTTGACAAGTGTCAAGCTTTTATTTGTTTTTTTGTTACATAATTTTACTAGCTCAAAAAAATAACGGTAACATATTTTAAAAAACTGATTTTACCAACGGTTGTATTTTTTTTTTCTCTATAAAATGAACCTAATTTTGGCCATTTTTTATGCACTTCAATTTTTCATCTTTTTTCACTCCTTCCTCTCTTTCCTCTCTTTTTATAATTTTCTTTTGTAATGGATGAAAATAATCATAATTATGGAAGAAATATGAATTTTTCAAATAATCCAAATCCTCAATACAATTGTTATGGCGTGTATTATCATGCACAATATGATCATGGAAGATGAGCGCGATAGTTATCTTAACTATTGGGATCCTAATGAGTTTGCTACTGAGCAACCCGAGTATTTGGCGTGAACTTCAAATCGAAGAGCAACAACTTTCACCGTAACCCCGCGCTACCAAAATCCTAATCTAACCACATTAATGGCAAAACCAGAAAATCTCCATGATAAACAAACTCATATGTCACTTAAACAAGAATTGGTAGAACATTTGTGGGCAAGATTTGGGCATACTAGTAATCGGTAAGGAAAAAGGAGGATAATTAGTTATTTCTTTAATTTCTTGTATTTGTTTTACTTTAAGTGTATCAATTAGTGTTTTTATTCCTAATTTCATGTGTTATTGTATCAAAATATTGGTAAAGTATGGTAATTTTTATTATGTATGCTAATTATCGAATCCTAATTATTATTATTATTATTATTATTATTATTATTAGACCTTATCATTTAAGAAATCAATAAAAAATAATCTTTCACAAAGATAAAATTCGAAGGTGGGGCCATATTTATAGTATAAAATATATTAAGAGGATACCATTTGATGTGGGAAAAATAAATAGAAGAGAGAAAAGAGATAGTGGGAAATGAGGCGGATGAAAGAGAGTATGAGGTGTCAAAATAGGGTAAGGAGAGAGAATGTTTGAGAGGACAAAGCCATCCTCCTTGATATTTATGCTCTAAGGCAAATAGAACACACCTTGATTAGTTCCATCTATCACTAAAAATAAGCTCATTGTCAAATAGCAGAAATCATTTCCAATTGTTAAAAACAATTTCAATAGTTTTATTTAGTTAAAATAATGTCAACTAAATAAAATTTGAGTGAAAAGAATAGGAATTCCTCTTCTAACCTACTTAAAACTCCAATCCACTCACAAAAAAAAAAAAAACAAAAAAAAAAAGGAAAAAAAGAAGCTCTTTTAATTCAACAAGAGAGAAAGAGCAAATTTTTACCTTTAGAGCTTTTTATTGTCCAAATTGAAATGGGCACTTTTAGATTGCTGTAAGAATATCAAATCAACCCTCCTTGATCCCTGACAAACAAAACAAAACAACAAGAAATGATCAAGCATTATATATTATCAAAGCCAAAATAATTAAAAAAAAAATGAAAATTCAATTTGAAGAGATTAAGACAAACCTTAATCAAAATTAACCAAAGATTGCATGCAATGAAGCTTCTTGAATTTCACAAGTAACCCTTTTTTAATTTTTTGGGAGGAAGTAGGAGTAAGACTATGAATTTATATTGCATGCTAACATAATCTGAAAAAATTGAAAATTTATAGGTATTTTTTAATGATAAATGGGTGAATTTTTCAGCCATTAGATAAAAATGAAGAATTGTACCACCCTAAGCTGGCAAATTTCTGAAGATTATTCTCTTTGATGAAGGAAGGAGGTGTTGTTGGGCGTGGGAGTGGGAAAAGAACAGAGGAACAAGGAGGGAGAAATGATGGTACATTGGTATCATTGTGTGTGTCTTGGTAAAAATAAACTATTAACTCAATTTCGGGTCGGTTCAAGTCAAGTACGGGGTTTTTGTCAATTACCGGTACAGAATATGATAATTTTATCGATATGAGTCACACAAAATATTAGTTGTGAACATTATTTTAGTCATGTAATTTTAAATACGATTTAATTAATCGGGTACGAGTCAGTTTTGTCTCAGAAAGTATCGGAAGACTGAAAATATACTCTCTTGTATGCTTTTTGTATTGGTTACCCGGTAGAAGTCAATTTTGTTGTGTGTGTAAATTCACTCTTGGACATATGGTGTCAATAAAGTTACTAGCAATTCATTCTTGGTTTCTTGCTAGTTTCTTTTCTTTTTTTTTTTTTTCATAATATATACTCAAGTTATATGATTTAAAATTTCAACCTTGCTTAAGAGCAATATATAGATGAGCTTTGAATGCCTTCTAATTGTGCCATAACTCATTCTTCTCACTTAAGGTACACAATTGTTATATTTTGTAAAGATCATTAAAGTATAGAACCGAGAAAAGTAGTGATGTAGAAGGTAATCGATCTCATGTCTTAAGTACCACCTTGAGACTTTACCAAGCAAACACACATTACTACAATAGTCCATTACGCACACTGACACTGGTAACTTGTAAGACACTTCTATAAACTCGACGTAAAATGGTGATAATGAAATGCAAGATAAATTATAATTACGGAAAGCTAACAGCAATCCCATTTACATAGATACATGGGGAACAAATGCATCAAGTTGAACAAGTACAAAGTTTGCTGAATTTTTAGTCACCTTCAGCTTCAACTTTGTGTTAGAATTTGTTTCAAGATGCCTTACAGTAACTTCATAATCCCCATGAAGCAACACAACTTCAGAAATTCCTTGGCCATTGGCAGAAATCTCCAATGGTCTCGAGCTTGAAAACTCCGCGATAAGCTTATCAACGACATCTCCGTTGGGTGTGTTGTTGAAGTTTTGATCAGTCAAGCACATCTTGCATTCGCTGCTGAATGGTGAAGTTGGCCATATCACAATCCCTTCAACAGCAGGATGTGAATATCCCTCCCTTAAAACATCCTCCAGATACTCTGCCTGCTTATAATTTTCGAGCAAAATAGTCACAGAAAAATGTTAAAAATTGTACAAGCAGTACTTCAACCTCTAGAAATATATGTAACCTTTCCTAATATAATATGTATTGGGTTTGGCTCGGTTTTGACCAATTTATTTTTCATCTTTGGGTTTCAACTTACAAGTCCTTGGGTTCAATTTCAACTCTACTGTCAATTGGTGTATAATGATAAATCAAACAATATTTCTTATTTTGAGTTCATTTAAGTCGGGTTAACTTTGTTTTGGTTCAAAGTCAGGTGATGTGATTTCGATATTTAGTTGGATAATCGAATACAGGTTAGTTTGGCTAGATTTACCTCCAAGTATATACTGTATAAAACAAGCACTAGTTCTTGAAGTAGTATGCTTTGTAACAAGTAAAAAATTGATAATACCTGATTTTCCCCTTTGTCAACAAAGAGTTCAGTAAGCCATAGAGGGAATTTCATTGAAGCTAAGTAGTCCATTCCTGCTCTCATGTAAGCAATGTTGGGCTGACCGGTGCCGAACCTTGACTGCACCCCTATTCCCATAGGCAATATATCATTAGTACCACTCCTTTCTCTATAATATGATTGAGTGTTCTTCAGCTTTCTAGCATATTTTGCTGGTATTGAATTTTCGTCTTGGCTAAGCTCTATCGTGTTATATTCGTTCATGAACAAAATCGGTTTTTGATCAAGCTCATATGTTCTAGCATAAACCTCTGCTGAAGCATTTTCTCCAAGCTTATTCTCATAGAAGCTAAAATGCAAGTTCTCATTCACAACATCCCAATGGATCAATCTCCCTTTGTACCTTAATACAACAGATTTCGTCCTGTTTTCAGCTGCATCTTTCAACTCTTGTGGGCTAGTTTCATTGTTTATCCAAGTGGGTTGGTATCTTGGATCATCCCAAATGATGTTGTGACCTCGAACATCAATGTTGTTCTGCTCACAAAATTGTAGCATGGCATCAGGTATGGTATAGTCTTCCTGCCCTCGTGTTTTTTCTGTGAAGTACCATTTCATTTCGTTCCCAAAAGCAGTGACTGAAAATCTCGAGGCAAACCAATCTTGATATATCTTGCTGTTTAGGATTTTCTGGTTTATTTCACATCCTGTAGGGAAACCTGATTTTATTTGCTTCAGAGTAATCTTTGCTCCTGCTACTGAAGTGTTATCTTTATTTGTCACATGTAATTTCACCTTACTCTTCCTCACCTACATAAACGACGATTAATTATGCTTAAATTCACATAGTAACGTACCATATAACTGTCATAATGTCGGTGTCATTTACCTTTGCAATGGTCTTTTCTTGCTGTGATTTCCATTGCTTCTTGGTAAAAGGTTGTAAAGAGACATTATCTACCCAGATTTCATCCACTGTATTCTTAGTCTGCATATACAAACATTGAGAAGTTTGAGAAAGTAGACAAATAAGAAACAAACATAGGCCTCCTTCCAAATAAGAATTCATGCTATAACTTTCCCTGAGAAAAACATTGCACCGATCAGAATATACCTCAAAAGTTAAATCAACTGGACCTGAAAAAGCTGCAACTATCCCACCTTTCAACATGCTCCAGCATCCTTGCTCTGCTATCACTGTACCTCCATGGAGGTAATTTCCACCAGGACTTCTAAATTTTACCGATATAATTTCACTGCCTTGGCTTATTTGAATCCATGCTGTAAAATCCAGTGAAATAAAATCATCAAAGATTGTATTATGATCAGCTACTATATGTTATTACTCATATTTGGTTTCAAATTGTTGCCAAGTCCTTCTCAAGGCAAGTTCTAAAGTTGGAAAAGGAGTAAGAAGCTATAAATAACCTGAAAAGGCATAAATTTTTCCTTTTTGTAGCTGAACTCTCTGAGAAAGGCTATCAGATGGCTGAGTTCTGTTCAGAGCCGCGATGAACTTGTTCCCATCTTTTGTTATTCTTTCTTCAAGCTTCCCCTGACCAAACACAGTCCATCCTTCGATACCATTACTGAACTCTGGATTTTGTATGATTCCTCCACCATATTGAACCTTCCAGGCTTCCTCCAAACACTTCAAAATGGCATAGCAACAAATGAAATTATGTATCATAACAAGAATGTACGTAGTAAGCAACATTTTAATTTTACTTATCGGTTTTCAACATAGCTACATATCAAAGAACCATTTTTTACAGGTACATATTTGTAAACAAGCTTTAATTTCAATCAAGTTAAGTACCTCTGTAGTTGCTGAATAGTCATATGACAAAGCTTGTAGGGTATCACCTGCATCAGTTGAACAAAGAAGTTTTAGAAAATATAACATGCAAACTTTGTAACATCTACATACTAAGATATTTAGCAACATGTTTTTTTTCAAGTACTGCAACTATCTAGGGAATATCACGTATTCGCATTCCTACAAGTGTAATCTTTAATAAACAGAGCTAAAATGAGAAGAAGAGATGATCAGGAGAGGAAGAGAGACCTAGATACAGTAGAAAGCATGCATGCCATAATAAGAAACTGATCTTCATTTCATGGGAGATTCAGGAAATGAAATATATTCTAAATTTGAAGGCCTAGCTACCGTTATTATAGCAAGTGTTCTCGGCTTAGAGAATGTTTGAATCTTTAAATAGTAAGCAGTAGGATGTCTCAGAATCTGTACAAAGAAGTAAATTGTAGATTACAGCAAGAGAAGTTGATTTTAAAGTTGAAGGGACAAAAACTTCACCAACCTATATGGCCCACAGAAGAGTTCTTGAAAACTTACAAGCAAAATGTATAAGATGTGACAATGACATTATGGTCATCTTTCATTGCTTTAATCCTGGGATTTTCTTGTCATCTTGGCTCACACTTTTCTAATGACCTTTTTCATGGTCGTCAGCCTGCATGGCTGCGATGATAGGTGGATTTGGGAATTGGTTTACTTCAATACTAACAGGTGCATTTGACATGGCAGCTCCTTTTGTAGTTTCAATTTACTCAACAACTCAGCACTCAGCAGCAGTGCTGGGATTTGAGCTTATCTCAGCAAGACAAGCCTGAAACTGAAATAATCTGTCATAATTATTGTTTCAGTTCTGAATGTATTCAATCGAAAATAGTAGCTTCGATCTTTTTCAATCTCCAACTGTTCATAGACGAACAGTCTCAAGGGGAAGGTACAGAACAAATGAAAACTGAGCATGACCAAGACTCAAGTCCTGTAATATAATTTACTTATGTTTCATTCTGAAAACAGAAATCTGTATAGCATATTCATCCGAAAATAATGGAACATTAATTTGCACAAGTTGCACTTATTATCTAATATACGGTGCTTAATTTGACAACTTTAACTGGGTGCTTAATTTGACAACTTTAACTGTGTGATATCTGCACTCATACCATTGTATTCTCGCTGTTTGCTTGTTAAAAGTAATAAAAACAGCTTTATCTGTCTTTTTTTTTTTTGGGTATTTGGAGGATAGGAGGATCAGAAGTGTGGATGAATTTCCAAGCAGAGGTAAAACATAGGAAATGCGTATATGAAGATGGCCGAACATTGACAAGTGCCCTTTGACAACATTCTACAATTTCCATGATTCGGATTGCTTTCTTTTGAAACCGAGGCTTCTCTAATTCCGTATCAAGAAAAAACATCTGCAAGTATAGCCTTCTCATTCCATATTTAGCAAATTATAGGAAGACCCGAGGCATGGAGAAATTTCCATATAGAGGTAAAACATAGGAAATGCCCCTATGCAAAGATAACCCAATGTTGACAAATTGACACTTGACAGAATTCTACAATTTACATAATCCAGATTACTTTTCTTTTGAAGCTGAGACACCACTCGTTCCATATCTAGCAAAAACGTCTGCAAGTTTAGCCTTCTCCTTGACTTTTAACCTGTATTATGGTCAAACAATATGTCAAAATTGGATATACAATCAGATCCAAACATTGATGCAAACATTTCCAACATGTTAGCTAAACGCTCATGCAAAAAACCATAGCTTACTTCTTTGCAGATCCTGGAAGACGTTGCTTTGGCTTCTTCTCTAGCTTTAGGTTCGGATGATTCTTATCTGTCTTTTGGTTTGGCTTCTTGTCTGGTTTCTTTTTAACCTCTGACTTCTTTTTAGGTGACTTTTCATTTAACGAAGCACGTGCCAGCAATTTTGCTTCTAGCATTTCTACTTGTTTTAAGCGTTCACTAGCACTTAATTGGAGCAAGTCCCCTAAAACATTTTTGCTGTCAAGGGCCTTGATGCCTTTAACTAATTCTTCATACACATAATCATCATCATCCCTAAATTGCAACGAAGTGTCAACTTGCTCAACATCATCATCTTCATCTTCTTCCTCCTCCGAGACAAGGAAGTTTCCTTCAGAAGTGCTGTTGTATCCATCATCTGATGACCCTTCATAACTTCCATCAAGCGGCTTTAAAATTTCACACTTTATAGGCTTCTCAGACTTACCAAAAGAAATGTTTTGGCCTGAGAACATCTGAATGAACCTGTTGTAACAGAAGACTCCATTTAACTCACAATATTAATATAATGATCCAGAGAACAGTTGTAAGTGATCAAATTGCCATAGAAAAGAGTATCATCAGAGTTTAATATGCTCCCCTTTTACTATCACAGAGAGTCAAGAAACAATTATTTTCAAACAGAATTAAAGTAAGAATCCTGCAAAACAAATGGGTTGCTTTCTCTCAGAGAGAAGGAAAAACAGATACCTGTTTGCATCCGCCAGAGACTTGAAATCCACATAGGCAAGGCCTTTGCAGACAGGATCCCTTGTCTTTTTGTTTCCAGAGTTCACCGGTGATATCTTAATAATACCAGAAACTCCTTCAAAGGCAGACTTTAGATCTCTGTGGATATTCCTTTTCTTAGGAAGGTTGCTGATACGAACACGAATCCCACCAGGAACACCTTCAGCAGCTGTAGACATTTCAGGTAATGCATCTTATGATAAATCCCACAATTCTTCAATCTTTTAATCTAATATATTGAATATACAACCCATTGCACAGACAATATGATCAACAAAGCACTGTGAGCAGATTAGGAATTGCAAAAGGATATGCATGAAGAATTCAAATTCACTCATCACATCTTCGGAAGCGTCTGCTATAGACGTTTACCATCTATTTCAGGAAAAGTGAGCATAATAAAAAGACAAAGAGAAAGGTTTTTTAACGAGTTTTTGTGGAACACTACCATTTTCCTTCTATGCAACAAAATATGATCCATCAAGGCAATGGTTTGAAATCAATGTTCAAACTATCTAGTTGACTCCCTCACTGAATTCTGACCTAAAAGTTATAAGCTTATAGTTCCTGATATAGTCAAGGAGGATAAGCAAAGTGGAGAGGAGGATAAGTTGTTGGGTTGCCAGAGTTGAAAAATACCATGCAGCAAAGTGGAGAGCAAGAGTACAAGACATATGTAGTATAAATCATACAAGTATTAGATATTAGTCATATTACTTTATCAGATATCAAAGTAGCCAAAGTCACAAAAACTAAACTCATGTATTTCTATTTATTCTTGGGAGAAAGGCATTCTACTGTTGCAATATTTACTAAGCAGCAGTGCCATAAACGACTTAATAATGAGCAATTAGACACGGGTTCTGATTTCTGTAATTTCACTGCAAAAAGAAAGTTGGACCTTCTTAAGATATCAAAGTTTGTTCTGAATTCCAAATCTCGAAAGACACAGTTTTGCTCGAAACCACCTAAAATAAAGGATAAAGGCAAACAACTAAGCGGGCATATTTGCATCATAAAAGGGACATCTAGTCATCTATTACAAACAAATCACGGTGTCCATCCTACATCCGACTGTAAATTGTACCCTCTCACAGCCTCCTCGACATGTGTTCTTTACCTCTTTATTAAAATTCATGTTGTCTATCAAACACATATATCTATTTGTTCCCCATTAATAACTGAAAAGCTCAATAAATTCAAAAGCAACAAAATATTTTCAACCAACTTTATTTCTAGCAAATTCAAGCATCCAATTTCTAAATCTTGGTATGATACACTCCCTAAATCTACAAACAACAAACATAAGAAATCATGCCAGTTAGTCAAAACAGCACATTCTATAAATTGCAAAAAAAATATAACACTAAAGGACTTTGTTCAAGGAAATGGTCATTTATGGACCAAACCTACATAGTTGAACGATTATGCCTAATTCTACATCCAATTATGAGTTAACCATGGGTCATTCTTGCTAAATAAGGCTACGAAAAATCAGGATAATAAACGAAAACCGAGCAAAACAATAAACACCCAAAGATGAGAGAGATTACACACACCATTGAACAACACCTCCGGGGGGTCATTCTTGGGTTTAGGCTTGTTGCCCTCATTCTTAAGCTTGTTTATATTAGATAACTGGGCTTTGAAACTTTGCTCAATTTCTTCAAGTAACTTATCTTCAACAGAAGTATCATACACTTTCCCTTCACCAAACCCTCTTGGTTTATTCTCAAGCCATTCATTCATCTTATCATAAGTAACCATCAATTCATCATCATCGTCAAATTCTTCATCATCAAATTCATCCTCTTCTTCTTCCTCGTCATCAAAAACATCATCCTCATCAAAATCAAACCCATCTTCATCTTCAATTTCTCCTTCATTCTCTACCAATTGGGTAGCACCCAAGTTTGGATTTTTATCCTTATTTTGGGCAAATAAGCAAAACCCAGTTCGACCCTGATAATAAAATGCAGAAAAATTAAAAGGGCAATTTCCAAATTCGTTCAATTAAACATATAACAAATTGGGGAAGTTCAATACTAACCGAAAATGATGAAGATAATGATAATGAAGAGTAATTGGGGAGTGATTCTGGAAAAAGAGGAAGATTAGCAGTTTGATGTTGGAAGATGAGAGAGAAGAAGCTGGTGGGTTTCTTCAGAAGAAGCGGTGGCGCTGACGGCGGCGGAAGCTTTCCTACAGCCTGCATCGTCGAGGATTGGGCGTTGAATGGGTGATATACTACTCTACTCTTACTAAGCTTGTTCTGTGCTCTATCTACAAGATTGCGCAACTCTATACTTATGAAGGGGAAGGGAAATACGAGTCTTTTTGTCAATATTTTTTAAGTTTATAATTATGTAAGAAAAAAGTTAACCAAATGATAATAACATGCTAGGAAAAAAATAAAAATAAAATAATATTAGGGGGGGGGGGGGGGTGTTAGATCGATAGAGTCGGCAGAACCTAGTCATAAACCTCATAGGTCATTATTTGATGAAAGGGCTGACTCGGCAATTAAATGTTGGTGTCTCCATGAAAAAAGACTTCTAGCAAATTTGATATTAAACTTAAGATGACATTCTAAAATATAGGTAATTGAATTAGTAGGGGGAAGCAGACTCGGTAGGACCTAGGTGTAGTCCTCATAGGTCATCATTTGATGAAAGGGCGTGAACAATGTCAAATGTAATGGAGGTGTCTCAATGAAAAAGAATTCTAACCATTTGATACTAAACTTAAAATGACATGCTAAAATATAGATAATTGAATCAGTACTCATAATTTTTATTTTCGAAAGATGCCTTGAATAATATAATCCTCCGATAAATGATTTGTTTAAGAAGGTTAATTAATATCAAATATTGCATGGTTTATTGTTTAAGATTGTGCTATATGAACATGTGAATAATACACAACCTAATTTAAGTAAATGAGGTTGTTGAAGTATTAAAAAATTACAAAAGAAAGATAACGAGCTTAATAGTTTTAAGCAATTTAATTGTTTGGATATTTTTTAGAAAACTGAGATTATTTTTACTAAATTAAAATTTTTACTGATCTAATATTATTTTTGCTAAATTAAAATTATTTTTACTGATTTTCTATTATATTTCTTCAATTAATGATTTTTACTGAATTGAAAATATTTCTAATGAATATTATTTATTTAAGGTGACATGAACAACGGAGGGAGTAAGCATAGGTTGAAAATGATATTTTGACAAATTATTTTCTTATAATTGAATTTCAGTGCTTTTTCTGTGCGGCTGACCACACCTCCTATAATGCATACTCCCTCCGTGCTTTAATAAGTGTTATACTTTGACCGACACATATTTTTAGGCAATATAATTGACTTAAATAAAATAAGAGCCAAGTAGGGTAGTTGGAGTATTAAAATATTGTAAAAGAAAGATAGTGTGGCTAATAATTTATTGAAAAATAATGAATGTGAGAAGAAAGAAATTTATAACTTTATACTAAAGGCGAACTTTGAGATGACACGTGTCATCTTCTAATTAAAAATTTTCCCGCCTAAATGTTTTATGATTTTTTTTTTTGTTCAAATATTAACTTTTATATTTGACATCAAATTTCTTCCATATATGTTCTACCAATATTATTTTTTCATATCTTTCTTACCATTTTTATTGGGTATTAAAGTAGTAATTTTCTATAAGACTTTAAAATATTCTTTTTTGTCTAATTATATACATATGTTGTACTTTATTTTTTATTTTGAAGAATAAACCAATCAACAATTTTCGGTGAAAAGTAAAATAAATGAAGTTGTAAAGAATCTATATTTTTATAAACATTGCACTTCATTTTTTGTAAATATAACACAAATATGCAAGCCTAAATAATTAATCAAATTAGATAATTATACATAACTATGTACTTTTTTTTTTAATATTATAGGAATATTAGATAAAAATATCCATTGACTATAATCATAACATTAGTATAGGTGTACTAATAAAACAAAAAATAAATTCTCCACCATTCACTAAAAAGGAAACAAATAATCAAGTAAATTACCCATGTGCCTATCAAAGTGTAGGATTAAAAGTGTATCACACGGGTATTGACCTTGATTTTATTGTTAATGTAGTGTGTATATAATGAAGTTATTTTATTATGTTCAGTAATGTAATTCATTTTTAAATGTAATTATTGTAGTAATAACTAAATGTTGTAATTCGAAATAAAATTTTGTAAAAATCGTGCAATTGCACGGGACGTATACTAGTTTTAATAAAAAAGTAGTAGTGAGTTTGGGTGGGGACCATGAGAGGAGAGATATTATATTTAAATATAACTTTTTGCTAAAAACAAAAAGTGTAACACTTATTAAAACACGGTCGCATTTATAGGGATAGAGTAACCTCATGGTGGTTAGCTATATATAATCTTAATAAAAATTTTTAATTAAAGAATAACGAAAAAATTAAATTTACAATTATACCCTTCATTCCTTAGAAGTAACAACATCGCAAAAGATCATTGTCGACTTCCATTGTTGAAGCTTGCAATTTCCACTCAACTTTGCCAATTTTTCTGGGAATCAATCCCACCATTTTTCTCCAGAAAAAGGAAACAATTGATCTGAAACATAGATCCGAAATCAAATATGGTCTTAGTTACAGCAGTTCGTGATTACATCAATCGTATGATACAAGATATCTCCGGCATGAAAGTTCTTATACTCGATTCTTCTACGGTACTTCTAATTTTTCATCTTACCCCTTTTAATTTTAGGGTTCTTGAATTTTAATATGTTATAGTTGGGATTCTATTCATTTGGTTGATTGACGAGGAAATTGGGTTTCAAATGATAATTTTAAAGGGGAAGAATGTGGTTGATATGGTTATTAATTTGGATCATGGGATAACTAAATGTGGGAATTTCTGTATTTTGTTTGTGATGAGCTAGAATTATAGTTATAAAGTTAGTCTGAATTCGAAGGCCGGGTTTTGCAATGATAATTTAGGGGTAAAACAAGGTTGATTTGATGTTAATTTTGATTATTGATGTTTTTTTTTTGGAACTGAATTAACCTATGACTCTAGTATTTTGTTAGTGGTGAGCTAGAATTATAATTCTAAATTTCGAACCCGGTTTCACAAAAGTAATATCCCAAATCCCAAATGTGCTGTGTTATGCTGGCAAAATTATGTCTTTTTAGGGTTTAAATGTGAAAGTCTTGATCAATCAAATGTTGTGCTGTTATAGTTCTTGTCATTGATTTGGAATCTGGTCAAGACTCAAGAGGATTGAAGTTTCTTTGATATGAGGTCATTTATTTTGTTAGGTTTCAATTAGTTATGACTCTTATGAGTAAATAGCTGGAAGAGAGGAAGAATTTATAGCCTATAAACTCGATGTTTCACTAGGTCAGTGTAAAACTTTCCACGTGGGATAGGGGACCTCCACCTCCGAGACGAACTAGCTTAACCTGACTACCATTACTAGAAGCTACAATTCATGCAATTGTGGCTCACCTTGTCAACTACTCATCACGATTTACATTAGGATGATTTGAATTGACAATGTGACAACTGATAACTAAAATTTAGATCTAGGTAGTTATAGGATGCTATAGAGAAGATACAATTTGAGATTATAATATGATCTCATCAACAAACATCTTCATTTTAGTCTTGGGGCTTTTAAAATGATACCATAAGTTATATACGTAGTACGAGAAATTATAGACATCATTAGATTAACTTCAGAGAACAGTCATGATGAAGTCTAAATTATGGAAAATACTAATTCAGTTCTTTTTGAATCCCAAAATCCCTGCGGTCAAGTACATAAAGTAAAAAATTTAACAAAGAAAGTGGGTCAGATTAGGCTAAAGGTCTATGAAAGGTGATCAACAAGGACAACAACAAAAGTTTTCAATTTACTTATCCTTCAATATATTAGTTCGTTGTGACTTACAGAGTACTTTGTGTTATAATCATTTCAAATATGCGTATGCTACAAGGACTATGTTGGTATTAAATCTGGTCTGTCACTTTGTAAGAGATGTGAGGATTGATGTACTAGTCGACTTTTTAATTTGATTAATGACATAAGCTATATAGAATGCCTTTTTTTTAAAGAATGGTAAAACCACATGCTATTTAGGAAGTAGACATTAAGAATGAAATGAGAATCGAGAACCAATCTTGTCCATCAAAAGTAAAGCACGAGTAAATTGTATTGACTTGAAAAGTAAACATATGTATTTGCAACTATATAATTGATTTTTCAAAAAAACTTTTGTTACCCTAATAATAATCAAATAGTAGCATCACAATAAACTTTTAAATCTCTTTTGGTAAAAATCTGTTTTAGATAAGTTTTCATTCATTGTTTCTAAAAGCTGAGAAGAAGATAGTAAAAGTAAATCAAATCGACTTAAAATTACATGAAACTGATTTAAAAATTATTATAAGAAAGAAAAAGAAAAAAATGGCATCAGTTGGAGAAGTAACAAAATTGTGTAAATGTTATTAATGACACAAGAAGCACCTATATGCTATTTTGTCCGATTATGATGCACTAAGTGCCCGGTTCTTTTATCTTATTTTAGGCTCTGGCTCTTTCCAGATCTTAATTCCTATATGCCAATGTTAAGGGGACCTTCTATTACTTTGCATGTGAGGGGTCGGCTTCATTGAGTCATTGATGAGATGCTTATTTTAGAAAGTAGTAGATAAAAAGATCACTTGCTCAGAGTCCTATTTCAAAGTAACATCTACTGGCAAGCCTGTCATTAACTCATTACTTGAACACACCAGAATACGATGCTTTTGTTTTTCTTGACATTATAAAGTTGCTGCAGCGAATTTCGTCATGTTTACTATGTGCCTGAGATTCTGTTTCTATGTCAAACACTCTGGTGCATCCTAGGATACCGCCCTTCCAAAAGTTTTAAAGAAATGATTTGATGTTGTTAATTACCGAGTACTGACAGATATTATGTAAAACTTTTTTTTCAGGTTAGCATTGTAAGTGTCGTCTATAGTCAGTCTGATCTACTGAAGAAGGAAGTATTTTTGGTGGAATTGGTAGACTCCATCTCAATGTCAAAGGAACCCATGTCTCATCTTAAAGCTGTGTACTTCCTTAGACCCACATCAGAAAACATCCAGCACTTGAAGCGTCAGCTTGCTAGCCCTAGATTTGGAGAGTGTCACCTTTGTAGGTTACAATCTTTGAATTTCACTATTTGCTTGAATTCACCAATTTCACTATTTTCAATCGTTTACTTGGAGCTGTATTTTGACTTTTTGAGCATGGAATTGAACATTAATTGTACATTGTGCTGATTTTGCAGTTTTTTCCAACATTCTGAATGACACTCAGATTCACATATTAGCAGATTCAGATGAACATGAAGCTGTGCTGCAAGTTCAGGTATAAAATGCAAAGGAATTACTATTTTCTATTACTGTTGACTGACTATTATTGTGAAATAATTTAATTTAATTACTTAAAAAGCTATGATCATCAACATTAGATCTATAGTCTATATGGTACTGTCAAGGCCTATATACATACTTTGCTTGTTATGGCCTCACCTCTTTCATTTTTTTTTTTGATGGGCTCTTTCATGTCTTTTAAACATGGTCTATATCTTTGAGCTCTATAGTCATCTTAGCTATATTAAAATGAATTGAGTTTCGCTGTATAAGAGTAAAATTCACTTTAGCGAAAATTCTAGCCCCTCTTAATTTTCTCGGGATTTCCTTTTTGCCTTTTTGTGACTATATATTCAATCAATGAGGAAGGTGGGATGTCTGAACCGAACTTACAGTAAAAAAAATACCAGAAAGGTGTTATGTTACATGATCACAGCTTTTTGATAAAAGCCAGGATCTTAATTTATCTCTTTCCTAAAGTTTTATCAGAATAGCTTGAAATTATTTTGAAATTGCTATATCCTCATTGTTCATGAACTTTATTTATTTCATGGTTTTATGGGAAGCTGAAGTTTTGTTCCAACTGTATGCTGCAGGAATTTTACGCGGACTTTGTTGCTGGTGATCCTTGTCATTTCAGTCTCAACATTTCTTCAAATCACCTCTACATGCTTCCAGTTGCTATGGATCCTTCAAATTTGCAACACTATTGTGATAGGATTGTTGATGGCATATCGGCTGTTTTCCTGGCACTAAAACGTCGACCTATTATCAGATACCAAAGAACATCTGATATTGCTAAAAGAATAGCTCAGGATACTGCAGTAAGTCCTGCACATTATCCTGTAAAATATAAAACCTTAGCAATTTTCCGGATACGGGAAAATAATCATTGATAGGTTGACTTCTCCTTAAGATGCTAATTAATTGTTCCGGTGTAAATACTTGGTGGTTTTGCATTAGTTTATTACTATCCATAATCGTGCCTCTATCCTTCCTCATGCCTTTTTTAATTTTTCCACTAGATTAGCCCTGTGCGATGCACGGTTTTTACAATATTTAGATAAAATATACATTGTATTTAGTAATTAGTACATACACTTCATAAAAGTTACTTGTATAAAACATATCCCAAAACTTTGACATCAACTAAAAAGGCTACTTGGGTGTTGGGTATGGACAACTTCGACTCCTTGCTTCTCCATGCTTCAAGCAATTATAATTAATTTTTTTTTTTTTTTAGAGAATTACATATATATCTGATATATGTTGCTTATACTCCGTAAAACATATCCAAAAACTTTGATAGGTACTCTAAAAAATAATAAAATTAAAAAAAGCTTGTTCTCTTTTGCTTTATAAGGAACCGGACATAACAAAAATAGGATTTATATATCAACCTCATGTTCTGTTCATTTGCATAAAAGACATAGTGATTGTAAAAGCATCGAACACTTAGATGAGTGGACTTCTACGCTCAACCATCTCTGCATAAGTGCATAACACATTATTAGAAGCTGTTTCCAAGCTTAATTAGATGACAAAAACTTAACACAATCAAAAAGTTTGGTTTCTTTCATTCTAATAAACATAAAATTAATTTGTTTCAAGTTTTAAACCCACCTAAACTACAACATACTTCCTACCAATTTATTTAACAACCACCTCGAATATGCTGAACAAATTTTAAAGAATATAGAGGAGAAAGAAATATGAGCAAAGGAAAGACCGGAAAATATTGAAAATCTAAAAACTTGGGAATAGGTTTTTTTTTTTTTTTGTTTTTTTTTTTTTTTTGTTTTTTTTTTTTTTTTTTCCCTAATACTCTGTAGTAGGCATAGTCGAAGAATGTGAAGATTATTCAAAAGTTGGAATATTAATGAAACACTCATAATTGATTGGCTAGAAGTTTTGATAAAATAAATTAAATAAGATGCTGACATTATATATAAAATTGGAGGGAGATTTTTTAATGAGAGTTTGACAAATAGGATATTTTAGGAGATTGATGATGTCAGCATTAGTAATAGTTAATAGATTAGGGTTAGTTTATCAGTAGTTAAATTTGTAAATTTTTCATTACAGAAATTGATGTATCAGCAAGAGAGTGGTCTCTTTGATTTTCGGAGATCAGAAACATTGTTGCTTGTGTTGGATAGAAGGGAGGATGCAGTTACTCCATTGCTAAATCAATGGACTTATCAGGTACTTTGCAGCTGTGCTTATATTGTACATTGCTTGTGTATATAGTTCTGACTAGTTGCTCATCTATATGATGCTTTCTATAGGCGATGGTTCATGAATTGATAGGCATCCAAGATAACAAGGTTGATTTGAGAACTTTTGGAAAGGTTCCCAAAGATCAGCAGGTGACTTTAGTGTTTAGATACTCCTTTTACTATTCTGAGTGCATTGAGTATGAACTCAAGTACTTAATTTCCTTTTTCAGGAGGTTGTGTTGTCTTCAGAGCAAGATTCATTCTTCAAAGCTAATATGTATGAGAACTTTGGAGACATTGGAATGAATATCAAGAGGATGGTGGATGAGTTCCAACAGATTGCAAAGAGTAATCAGAAGATACAGACAATAGGTGGGTGCAAGAATTAAGTGCTGATATCTAGCTATCTCATTCCCTTATGCTGCAGTTCTTATTTATACTCCATTGCTTCCTGAACATACTCACTAATTAGCAATGTCATACATGTACTTCTGTGGTTTGCAGAGGACATGGCCAAATTTGTTGATAATTACCCTGAATACAGAAGAAAGCAGGGGAATGTTTCTAAGCATGTCACACTGGTAACAGAAATGAGCAAGATAGTTGAGGAGAGAAAGCTTATGTTAGTGTCGCAAACAGAACAAGAGTTAGCTTGCAATGGTGGACAAGGGGCAGCATTTGAGGTTAGTCGGTTGTCCTCTATTTTTTAAATTTTTTTCTATGCTCAGATTCTTTAGTTAATTGCTGATGATAATTTTATAGTAGGAGATACTTAATTGGGTTCTCTTGTAAGGTGAAATTTAAAGATGATGCTTTACACCAGTTAATAGTTTTGTGGTACAAAAGTACCACCTATCTATAGGCTACACAAGTGAACTTGTTTGGACATCAAGAGCCTTCTATAGTTCGGACTTCAGACCCATTTCTACTTATGTATACTACTATCGTTGATGTACTCTCAAGGGAACCTATTTGTATATTATGAAATTCACACAGTTCAGACTTCAGACTCATTTCAATATTGAAACAAAAATTCCCCCCTGTTTTTGGTGGCCATTTTTGGCCAAAATGTGTGCGAGACCCCAAATTCAAAATTGACTGATTTTCGTATATGTATTCGGCTTTGTATGTGTATGTTACAGTCTTTTTGTCACAATTATAACTATGTTTAAATTATGGAGAAATAGACCTTTTTTTCATTTATTTGTTACAACACTCCTGTAATCCTGTGAAGAACATTTTCATCCTTTTGTTTTTCCCTTTCCCTTCAAATTTACTTAATGGTTATATTGGTTTTTATTTTTATTATTGTTGAATTGTTTGTCATAGGGTCTATGATTAATCATAATTGCTTGGATGGCTGATGCTGAAACTAAACATTGATTTGTTCCTGTAATTTACTGCATGTCTAGAAAAGTTGCAGTATGCTGCTGTGTACAGTTCCTCAGAAGTTTTTGTTTTACGAGTGATATATGTCCTTGTTTGTAGTACAGGATGTTTGTTATCTATGTGGCTGTCTAACTGCATATCTGTTCATCGAGATAAATCTTTCAAACAATGAACTATGCTGTGTGTTTGTAATTCGTATTTAAAGTTTATTGATTAGTAGGAATGATGACCTTGACCATGTGTTTAGTATTAAATTGTCTGGTATGCATATGACTTTATCTAATGCATTCCTGTGTTCTGTAGGCTGTGACAACTCTTCTCAACAATGAAAATGTCTCTGATATCGATCGTTTACGGCTGGTAATGCTGTATGCTTTGCGCTATGAAAAGGAAAGTCCTGTCCAGCTGATGCAACTTTTCAACAAGCTTGCTTCCAAATCTGCAAAGTACAAGCCTGGGGTAATGCAGCTAATTGACATTGACTCTGAATTTTCTGTGTTACTTGATTGTGTGCATCTTCCACATTTGTTTGGTTTGCTCTTTGAAATCTAATTTCTATGCTCCCAGTGCAGTTTTCTCCTTTTAGTATTGTCAATCAATTGAAGAACTTGAGCTTCATTTTATTGTCCTCACTGCATGAAGAATTTTCCAATATCACCAATTTAATAATGTATTTGCATATCATCAGTGGATGCTTTTCTCATCACTCTGTGCATAAGATTTTTCTTTCATTCTTTTCCCTAGTTGAAAGCTTAATGAAGGTAGTTCTTATTTTGAGGTATGCCAATCTAACTGGTACTTGTTTCTCAACTTCTTCGAGGTGACAGCTGGTACAGTTTCTTTTGAAGCAAGCTGGTGTTGATAAGCGTACTGGGGACCTGTTTGGGAATCGAGATCTATTGAATATTGCTCGTAACATGGCCCGTGGACTAAAGGTTTGTGACATTTGTTAGAAACAATGTTAGTTTCCAATAGCTTGAGATTAACCTATGATTTGCAATCTGGTAGGGTGTTGAGAACGTATATACCCAACATCAACCACTTCTGACCCAGACAATGGAAAGCATTTCTAAGGGGCGATTGAGGGATATTGACTATCCATATGTTGGAAATCACTTCCAGCCAGGAAGGTAAAAATTATGGAAATAAAATGTTATATTCAAGGTTAATTACATGTTGAACTTTCAATCCCACTTGTAGTTGCTGACTAATGCTCAGTATTCTTGTGAAACTGTGCATTAAATTGCTTAATATATAGTGTTAGAATTTAGAAATGTGTTGTACTTGGTAGACTGATTCATGAGGGAGGGACCCGGAAAGGGGGGGGGGGGGGTGTTACTTGGTTTTCTACTAATCTGTTCAAGCACTATGTTAGACATGATCTCAAATGATTTCTCATTTTATTAATATCAGGGCAGTAAGAACTACGGGGTACTATGTCATTTGATGTATGTCCTTAGACGTGTTTAGATGGATGATTAAGTAAATGAAACTTTTTGTTTTAGTTTTGTTTTAGGATTTCAGAGATGAGATTTAACATGCTTAGCTAGTGCCATACCATATACTTATGCCACATCTGAATTTGTCAGTCTAGTGTCCAAAGGGCAATGATGATAGACATAGTATGCACAAATGTTATGTTGTGATTTATCTATCGTGAACAAGACATATTTTGACAGACAAGTTTGTTGGACTGATCATAAGTCTTAACTGAATTTGCCTCCAACTGAATGGAAATTTATTTGCTCTGTGCAGACCACAAGACGTAGTCATTTTTATTGTTGGAGGGACTACATATGAGGAATCACGCTCTGTTGCCCTGTTTAATTCCACTAATTCCGGGATTCGGTTTATACTCGGAGGCACAACAATTCTCAACTCTAAAAGGTATTCTGCTTGTCATTATATGCTCAACTTGAGAAATGAGAATTTGTTTGGGGAGCTCTGTACAAGTTCATACAGATGTTGGGAATTTTGATCCTCATACTCCACATATATTTTTAACTAAGGGGGGATATGGAGAGAATGCTGGAAAGTGGAGAGGAAGTTTTTTTTATCTGGTCATCAGTGAGGGAAGGTAGATTCTCAATGTGACTTCAGTCTTTTCAAGCAATTTTAAATGCTAGAGGAGTTTATCTACTTTAATAATCCCCCCCACCCCCCCCCCCCCCCCCCCCTCTTTTTTTTTTTTCAATTTATGGCACTAAACAAAAGAACTTTGTCCTTTTTTTTTTTTTTTTTTTTTTTTTTGCAACCATTCCCATTTGTCCTTGTACCTTTGTTTTTCCCTCTCAATAGAATTAGTTTTCTAGTTACATATAGATGCATAAGTCACTGTGCCTGAAAATCTTTTAACTATGAATAAATTTTCCCTCCAAACAACTCCTCTCTTTTCACAAGAGAGTAAAAGTGAAGGGGTAAGAGACTAAGAGAGAAGGAACATGGAATTTACAATCTCTTAAGAAATTTTTAGTGAAAGGTAATATGGGAAGTTCAAAATTTAATCAAAAGTGGTCTCTTAGTTATTTAGTTTGGGATGATCCAAATTGCAATGTGACCTATAGTTTTGGGTAGTCCTACAATAGAATGTGGCCTTATCTTGAACAGAGGGAGCATTAACAAACTTTTCTTGACCCTTAATGCGCACATAATGTGTGTGAGAATCATTACCTTGCTTTACATTGCTGCCATTATACTTTGCATAGTAAAAGCAGAATGCTCATTCATATGGTTCAATGTAGGTTCTTGAAGGATCTTGAAGATGCCCAGAGAATGATCCGGTCCAGCAGTACTGTAGTTTGAAACATAAACCACTCACTTTCGGAGCTGTACTAATTGATGACAGCATGAAGCCATGTTGGGTAAAAAATGCTTATAGGCCAATTTTTTTTATGGAAGCTTAGCTCGGCGTAATCCATTTCTTCAGTCATGTCTCCTGTAGTTTCCGAACTCTTGGTGAAGTGTGTGTATGAGCCTGAGCAAGAGCCCATCAATCGTGCAAGGTTACAAACTGTTGGGACTATCAAATCTCGATGGTGCTAGCTAACACTAGTCTCTTTGGTGGACAATGTAGAGGGTGTTTGTTGATTGAAATTTTGTATACTTCTTGAATACGAAAGGGGAGTTGTATCTATAAAGGAGAGGAGAGGCCGAACCAACAAATGTAGAAATTAGACAGGCTGCCTTTTTGTTTCCTGGCCTTGTACATCAATGTTTGAGAGCTTTATAACTGGAAAAAGGGAAATCTTATTATTGTCATTTGTAGATTTAATGTATGAATTCAAGTTTTATCTAACTTGTTCATCTTGAGATGTCCTTATGTCTCCTCACGTTTGCCTTCTATTGAGAGTATCATTTAATCAAATTAAAATAGTTATCAAATCGCAATTCCCACCTAGAAATAAAGGTCTAGAATTGATAGGGCAGAACATTAAAGAACGGAGGGAGTATGTTTGCTCTACACAATTGCCAAAAATTGAAAATGTTAACAATTTAAAAAAAGAAAAAGAAAAAGATCTAATTAGATTAGAAAAAATAAGTTCAAATTAAATCAGATAAGTAGAAATAGAATGAATTTAACATACTACTTGTCTACTTCCATGTTTAAAGAGTTACTCTTTGACTTTTTTCACTATATTCACATAATGGTTTTGACTTTGTTATTTTTACTACAGAGTAATATATAAAAACAAATGTTATTGTGTATAATACATTGTTGGATTTGCCGTCATAATGTATACTTTCATAATATCAATTTTTTTTTTTTTTTTTTTTTTTTTTTTTTTTTTTTTTTTATAATTTTATTAGCATATATTTAGATAAATTAATGGTCAAAATTTTGTTTTGTCATGCGTGTTTAGTCAAAGTGTAGTACAGAGTGTTAAATAGCTACCAAGAGGTGTCAAAACTTACCCGATTAATTCGACCCGATCTAACCCGAAAAAATCCATTTCAGATTTCGACTCGTATAGATACAATAATTTAACATGATTTAACTTTGAAATAAACCCGACCCAACCCCACTTCACCGAAATGAACTAAGTACCCGAATTGACACCTCAACAGCTCATAACATCAATTAAAATACTTTATCCGTTTTTAATTATTACAACAATTGAAATTTCACTTATCCAGGCGTGGGCCTAATCGTACGTACGTAAACTCACATAGTCACGGTCATACACTCATAGTCTCATACTCGTCAAATTTGTTCGTTCCAAACTCCAACCATTTCAAGTCAAGCTTATAAAAGAGAAACAAATGAGACCAAAATTTTGCTAAAGCTTCATTACCTCTTAATAATAGCAATTAGCAAAGGTTTCTCTCTTTAATTTCTCATATATATTCTACTCTTTTTATCTTCATTTCCCTCTTATTCTTACTTCTTTTACTACAATTTCTTCATATTTTCTTGAAAATTCATAATTTTCTTGCAGAACAAACTTGCTATTCTTCATCATATTCTACTGGGTTTTAGCTTTTTTTGGAGAACTTCTCGCTGGAAAGGTATAATTCTGCTCTATTTTACTTTGAGTTCTTAGAGTTTAATTTGCTTTTTTTTTTTGGTGGGTTTTTGTTTTCGTGCAAATTTATGCATGGGCTCTTTCATTTAATTGTTTTCGTTTTTTCTTTACTAATTATTTCATATACTTAGTGATTTTGTCAATTTTTTATGTTATTTGATGAATATGATGATCTTACGTAAAATGGGTACTTAGATTTGTTACTTTGTAAGTCGGAAAAGTTACCCACAATTAAGGAATGATAAAAAGAAAGAGGCTACACTTAATCGTTTGTAATTAAATTATACGCATTTTAATTTTCATCATATTTTTGTACAAGATTGATACTCCCTCCATTTCATAATATTAGTCCCATATGAAATCAATACATAAAATAAGAAAAAGAAGAATATCTGGAATCTAACATTAAAGTACAAAATAATTCATAATTAGTTTACCTTATTTAAGATTTTTGATATTTTTTTTTTGGGAAAGCATAAGTCATAATGCATAATTCAAGGTAGAGATTTTCTTACTTAGAGCCATATCATCAATCCACAACCAATTAATTCCAAAAACATTAAGTTAAAAATGGAACATATTCAATATGGGTAGATTTTTTTTGAAACGCCCAAAATAGTATATGGGACTAACATTATGAAACGGAGGGAGTTGATGTTTTTGAAAATGACAACTTCATTCAAGGAACAAAACATGTTTTTCTTTCTATTTTGATTAAAGGGTAATATTATAGGTGTTTTATGATTATTTCTTGGTGTTCTAATTTTTTTGGGTTTTTCTCAAAAAAAAATAAAAAAAAAAGAAAAAAAAAGAAAAAAATGAAAAAGAAAAATAAATAATCATCCAAATAAGAACAACAATTGATTTCAATTTTAATTTATTTTTGTAATCTTCTGCCTTTAGTTTTTAATTTCTCCGTCAAACTTTATCTTCTAATCGACTAGTCTTCATATTTTAGTTTTACATTTTCACTTAAATGTACCTTTGTAAATGCACAAGATATTAATTACATTATAATTATTTAAAAGAAGTTTTTGAATAGAATGTAAATGTCAAAATGTGTAATAGATAAAGATTATACAAATGTATTGAAAGCTCGCAAAGAAATTATTTAAGGAAAGAATAGCGGTACTTTTGTATAAAAAAGTTGTACTAGTGACTAGTGAGTTGATTAGTAAGAAGAGGCCTTTTTTCGTAGAAGTTGCCTCTTGAAAGATTAATGCGAGGCACACAATGATTAGTGGTGTATATGTTATTGCAATTCTATGTTTGTTGTTTGCGGTAATGTAATAGTTGTATGAACTTGTGAAGGATAGAACAGTTGTGGATTTATGGTTATTAACTAGGTTATTTTGATTTCATTTTGATTTATAGGCATTTTTTTGATTTTTTTTTTTGTGGGTGTTTTTCATTTCTTTGTTTTCTCGTGCAAATTTATGCATGGGTTGCTTCAATTAATTGTTTTCAGTTTTTCTTTATTGATTATTTCATATACTTAGTGATTTTGTCATTTTTATGTCATTTGATGATCTAACGTGAAATGGGTACAGATTATTTACTTCGTAAGTTGAAAAAGCTACAATTAATCGTTTGTAGTTAAATTATGGGCAATTTTAATTTTCATCTTATTTTTTGTAAAAGATTGATAGAATTTTCTTTACATTTTTTAAAATGGCAACTTCGGAGGAACAAAACATGTTTTTCTTACTATTTTGATAAAAGGGTTATTTATGTTAGGCATTTTATGAGTAATTATTTCTTGTTGTTCTAATTTTTTTGGGGGTTTTCATTTTTATTTTTGTAATCTTCTGCCTTTAGTTTTTAATTTCTGTCAATCTTCTAATCGACTAATGTTTATATTTTAGTTTTACATTTTAACTAAATGTACTTTTGCAAATGCACAAGATACTGATTACATTAGAATTTAAAAGAATTTTTTGGAAAGAAAATAAATGTGTAATTATTGAGATATTATATTGTGATTAAAGCTGGTTATTGGGTAGGGTAGCCCAATGATAATAGGGTCAGGGCCAAGTTTAAAGGGCTTTTAATGGACAGGGCCTTTAACGGATAGGGTCCTTATTGGGTAGGGTCAATATAGGGCCAAAATGTTTTTCCAATTTAATAGACAAACAAAATAGATAATATAAAATAATTACATAGATAAATTTGTATTCATATATACTTAATAATGGCTTTGTTCAATATTTATTTTAATTGATATTTTGTTGGCCCGCCCATTATCGACCCGTTATTGACTCGCAACCCGCATGGGCCCGACCCGCTATTGATCCTATAAAATATGACCCACAATTGACCCGCACCGACCCTGATCCGACCCGCCCAATAACCAGGTCTAATTGTGATAATATTCTAGATAATATCTTGTGAAAAGATATATGTGTGAGATATTGTGATAGATTTAGGAAGTTAAAATATTTAGGAGTATTAGAGTTAGATCGATATGGGAAAATACAATAAGAAAAACACAATGGTAAAATACACTGGGAAATTACAATGAGATTGTACATATATTGCTAATTTAGTTAGTGTATCCTACTGTATATGAAAATACAATATATTATATATTCTATAATATTGTATATATCTAACTTAGTTAGTGTTTAATTATCTTCCTTAGCTTTAGCAAACCGTAGATTGTACATATAAACTTGCTCGTATGAGTAAGAAACAAAGGAGAAGAATGGGAATGATAGACAAGCTAAGCTCATTAGAGGTAATGAGCTTAGCTTGTCTAAATGCTCTTGTCGAAGTGAACATTGAACTGATTGAAATTGCATTGTACTGGACCTGTTTTTGGATGATTCATTTCTATATAATTTACATGATACGTTGTGTATGTTTTGTATTGCAGATGGCTCGTATGAGTAAGAAACAAAGGAGAAGAATGGGAATGATAGACAAGCTAAGCTCATTACCTCAGAAAATCTTGGCACGAATGCTTTCTTTCCTACCTCTAAAGCAAGCTATACGAACTAGTATTTTGTCCAAGAAATGGAAGAATGTGTGGAGAGGGGTGATGACGAGGTGGGAGAACCCCCCACCATTTCTGCTTGAACGTGTCCTTCACATTCCATCCTTAACTGTGAAGGAAGCAAGAAGCAAGAAAACAGAAATGAAGCAACTCCAACACTTCTACCAAGAAAAGGAGACGAAGCAACTTATTATTATTTGAAAGTGGGATTGCTTGCTTAGAACATCACTATAAACTTGAAAGTGGCATGCAAAGAGGTTTTGTACAAGTTATAATTATTATTTATGTATTAACAAATTACGTGAAATTATTTATGAATTTTAAAATTACGTGTAACTACGTAAAAATTGTATTATACATAGTTAACACGTACGCATATAATCATGACATAGATGCTCAAGGAGAAAAAAAGAAGATGATGAGGATGATGGGGTGGGAGTGGGGCGAGTAAAAATACGGTAGAGGTGAGGCTTAATCATTCTGTCGTAGATTATGTCTGCATGAGAGAACAATTTGGTCACGAGGTTCTTTGCGGTTGACAGTACGATACCCATGATTTTGCAGCAAGATTATATGGTGTAGAATAGCCATTATATATAGAGAGAGATAGCTTGTTGAGGAAGGTGGTACAAAAATGGAGGAGGAAACTTGTTTAAGAAAGTGGCCGGATCATAAATGGAGGAGGAAGCTTAGCTTGTTGAAAAAGGTGGAGGAGGAAGATAGCTTAATGTTCTAGTTGCTGAAAGTCACATTCTAGCAACTAAGTTAACATTGTGAAAGCTAGGATTGCATGGTTGCTTAGAACATCACAATAAACTTGAAAGTGGGATGCAGAGAGGTTTTGTACAAGTATAATTATTATTTATGTATTAACAAATTACGTGAAATTATTTATAAATTTTAAAATTACGTATAATTGCGTAGAAATTGTATTATACATCGAGAAGAAGAAGATGATGAGGATGATGGGGGTGGGAGTGGGGCGAGAGAAAAGGAGACGAAGGTCCCAATGAAGGTAATTCCTCCCACGTCTCTCTTAGAACAAAGAATCTAAATCTCCTGTTTTGAAAATCCAACCTTCTTATGTCGTTCTCAACCACAAGGACCAACGTATTATCTACTGTAATCAAGGACATAGTGAAGTAATTTTGTTGAACTATTGCAGGGCCAGCTTTGTATAGTACTTGCATTGGAGACAAATTAGGATCAATCATCCCAATCCTCCACGAATTTACCTCAAAAGCATAGAAACAACCCCCATGAAAAACAATGTCTACAATATTGCATTGGGGTCTGCAAAGATTCTCTCTGTATAATACACACCTCTTTTGTCCATCCTGACCAAAAGTAATCCATTTTGAGGTTCATTCTACTGTATAAGAACTGCAAATATATATTCTACATCCATCCTCCAACCTCCGACTACTTTCTTTGAAAGTATAGCTCCAGTATTGTCATATACTGTCCATGCAGAAGTCAGCAATTCAAATTTTGTATCTAAAAGATTAATATCTACAGTGACATTTGGCTTTGTAGTAAACAATGGCTCATGACCACTCTTGGTTAGGTTCAAAAGCTACCATCTGTTTGGTGTTGCTGTCTCTTTAAGTCTCACAAGCCATGATTCGGCAATCCTATGAGGGGGGTGAGACAATTCGGCAATCCGACTCTTTAAGAAACAATAAAAAAAATTGTCTTTTATAAATTCTATCGCTCAAAGGTTGTATTAAAAAGTATTATATTTATGATAATTTTTTAATATAATAAAGAGTAACGCAATGATAAGTGTTAATTATAGTGTTGCAAATAAAAGACACAAAGCATGTACAATCAAAATGGGAAAAATCAATGTGAAACAAAAGGAGTACTCCGTACTCCGTGATAAATTTCTCATACTCCTTTCGGTTTTTTTTTTTTTTTATTTTTTTTTTATTTTTTTTTATTTTTAAGTGTTACACTTATCAAATGAGGTCGTGTTTTTTTAAGTGTTATACTTCCTTTTTTGGCAAAAATACTACATTTTAATATTATATTTATCTCCTCTCATAATCCGACCTCCATTATTACTTTTTTTTATTATTCCATCTGTTCTCAAATGATTTTTCCCATTTGTGAAATACACGGGAATCAATAAAGGGGACATGGAAAAGTTAAATTGACAATAAAGTACATAGATAAATACTTCCTCCATCCCTTTTTTATTTAGCCTTATATGACCAATTTTCACGTGAATTAAGAAGGGAAAGGAGGAATTAGTAAATGTCCATTGGAAAGTTAAATTCACATGGGATTTGCAAAAAAGTAGAGAGGGAAAGTAATAAAAGTACATGAAAAAGCTAAATTCACTCAGAAGAGCTAACTTTGCACAAATATTTTTGCATAAGAGGGTAATTTAAAAGGTTACTTAACAAAGACAAGAAAAATAGATGATAAAAGGGTAATTTAATGCAATCTTTAAATGTTACTCCCTCCGTTCCTTAATTAGTGTGTATCATATAAAAAATGAAGGGTCTAATAGGGATCAAAAGTGAAGGGTTATTAATAGGGATCAAAAGTGAAGGGTCTAAAAAGGATCAAAAGTGAAGGGTTATTCATTTGATTTTTGTTTAGCTTTTCCTTACCCTCACACCTTTTTTACATGTTCTTCTTTGCCTTAATTCTTGTGCAAATCACAAATCTATCTAATAGCATATCATCATATCACTAATAATAATAATAATATAAATTAATTAAAGCCAAGTCATGCAACCAGGCTACGAGATAGTGACACTTGACCTTCTAATTTTTTGTCAAGTGTCGCGCCACATGGGCGATAAGTTAGCATGACATTTTTTGAAACAAACAGCAGGCATATCATTAAAGAAGGTCCATTTCCGCAAGCTTTTGGATGCTTTCCGGGGATGGATCGAAACGTACAAGTTCCACATTGTTTGGTACATCCGCTCTAGCAATCAAATGAGCTACACAATTTCCACCCCGCTTAACATGACTAAACATTACAAGAGAGAAAAAAGAGCATTGACTGATAATTTTGCTAGTGAACATGTGGACGTAATTATAGCCTTCCTGCTGTTTTTGCACCTTCTGGATAACTCCAAGAGCATCTCTTTCAACCCATATTCTGCTGTACCCCAGTCTGTGAGCTAGCTCAATACCATATAACATGGCAGCAGCCTCCGCTACACAAGGTTCCCACTGCCCCTTGAAACGCTTAGAGCCTATAAATACCAGCTTTCCCTCACTGTCTCTCGCTGCCACACCTACACCCACTGTTCTGTCCCTCAAAATTGCAGCATCTACATTCAACTTGAGCACGCCAGTAGGAGGCTTCTGCCATTGATTTAAGCTGCTAGCATCGCCATACAACACCCTACTATACACCCTCTCTGAATATTGTTTGTATTCCAGTGTATACTTCACAAAACCACTTGCAAGCTGCTGTGGATCATGATGGGTTTCATCATACAGAGCTTTGTTTCTGCTTGTCCACCCTACCCACAGCAAAGCAGAAAACACACTCAGTTCGTTCTGGCTCAATTTTCCCACCATTCGCATAAAAAATTCAGCAAAGCTTTCCGTGCCAACACACTGAATATCCTCCCAAAAATTGCTAACCTCCCAAATCTGTTTATCACAACAGCATCCCATAAGCGCATGGCAGATAGTCTCTTCCTCGTTTTGGCATCTCTGGCAGAACGGATCAGTAACAATGTGCCTACGGTGAAGGACAACTTTGACCGCTAGTGTCCTCGAAACAGCCCTCCAAAGAAAGTGCCTGAGTTTTGGAGGACCGTCTAGCTGCCAGATATGCTTCCAAACAGCATTTACAGTTGAGGCTTGTCTGGTCACATTTCCTCGCATGCCCAACCAATACGCTGACTTCACCGTATAGCTCCCATTGACTGACAAACCCCAGAACAACGTGTCATTTCCTGCTTGAGGCATTAGGGGAATGTTGCGGATTTTATCTCTATCCTCTTCGATAAAATGCAGGGCCAATTCCTCTTCATTCCAAGACGAAGTATTATAATCAATCAAATTCGCAACCACAAGATCATTATCATGCAAACCATTAGCCGGGGGAGTAGGCGTTATAAAACCAGTAGAGTCCGGGACCCATTTTTCCTTCCAAGCTTCAATTTTCGTCCCATTCCCTACTCTCCAATGGAGACCTTCCATTAAAAGATCCTTAGCACCCCAAATGCTTCGCCACGTATAACTAGGATCAAAGCCTCTACGCGCATTCAAAAAATCTGTATTTTTAAAATAGCGTGCCTTCAAGACTTGAAAGAGAACGGTATCACCTCCCTTCAAGAGTTTCCATCCCTGTTTATCCAAAAGGGCAAGATTAAAAATTTTAAGATCCCTGAATCTCATCCCCCCTTCACTCTTTGGGCGACACATAAAGCTCCAATTATGCCGGTGCATTTTATTTTGGTGACCATTTCCCCACCAAAATCGGGCTAATATTGCATGAATTTCATCCAGAAGGCCATCCGGTATTTTGAAAATACCCATCAAATATGTAGGAATTGCCTGCGCTACAGCTTTAATCAAAATTTCTTTACCTGGCCTTGAGAGCAGCTTCTCTTTCCATCCCTGCATCTTCTTTCAAATTCGATCTTTCAAGCCTGAAAATATTGCCTTTTTTGACCTCCCGATAACAGTCGGAATTCCCAAATATTTCTCGTGCCTGGTCACCTGCTTAACCCCAAGGAGATCACAAATTTCGTTCCTCCTAGACGTAGGAACAATTCTGCTAAACACTGCTTTGGATTTTCCCAGATTAATTTTTTGCCCGGAAGCCTGCTCATAAATCTGTAAAATCCTAGATATCTTCCCACATTCTTCCAGATTAGCACGAGCAAATAAAATACTGTCATCGGCAAACAACAGGTGTGAAATACGCGGCGCACCATTGCATACTTTCATCCCATGAATAGTATTATTAGACACAACTTTCGATAACAGGCATGAAAAGGCATTAGCAACAAGCAGAAAAAGATAGGGGGATATGGGATCACCCTGTCTCAGACCCCTCTCAGGAACAATATCTCCCACCAACTCACCATTTAATTTGACCCGGAAGGAACAACAGGAAATACAGTTCATGATTTTTTGAACCCATTCGGCACAGAAGCCAAATTTCAGCATTATCTTCTCCACAAAACCTCATTCCACCCGGTCATAGGCCTTCATCATATCGAGTTTCAAGGCCACCGTACCCGACCTACCCTCTCCCCTTCTCTTCATAGAATGGAACACTTCGAAAGCCAACAAAGCATTATCAGTGATTAATCTTCCTGGGACAAAAGCACTCTGCTGTGGGGAAATCAGGGACTTCAACAAGGGCTTTAAA
The DNA here is from genome assembly GCA_034703905.1 of Chenopodium berlandieri. Lineage (NCBI taxonomy): Eukaryota > Viridiplantae > Streptophyta > Magnoliopsida > Caryophyllales > Amaranthaceae > Chenopodium > Chenopodium berlandieri. Next base: position 51,926,689 of record CM068281.1, read on the forward strand.
CGATTTGCAAGCATCTTAGAAATAATTTTGTATAGCACATTACACAGACTAATTGGTCTAAAGTCGGTTATCTTATGGGGTTCATGACATTTGGGAATAAGCACAATACAGGTTTTACTTATATCTGAAATGTCCACATCACCGAACCACCAATTAGTAATATAGCTAACAATATCAGCTCCAATAATGTGCCAAAATTTTTGGAAAAAGAGAGCATGCATACCGTCGACACCAGGGGCTTTATTAGGGTGCATGTCAAACAGGGCCAATCGAATCTCCTCACCCATTGGAGCCATCATCAGGGCATTATTCATATCTGCAGTTATATGTGACGTGATGCTTGCAAGCGCCTCTTCCACATTATTCACACCCTCCGATGCAAATAATTTAGAAAAATAATTAGTCACCACATCAGCAATGTTTTCCTCATCCTGCACCCAATTACCATCCTGATCCTCAATTCCCACGATGCCATTTTTTACTCTTCCGGAACTTGCTTTATGATGAAAGTATGCCGTATTTTTATCTCCATCTTTGAGTTTATTCGAACGTGCTCTGGCATACTAATACGATTCCTCTAAGAGATGCAAATTATCCAGCTCCTCTGAAAAGGATCTACACTGAGACAAACAATAGTCATCCATCCGCCCCTTCTGTGCCTCCCGTAGTCTGTCTTCCACCACCCTGATTTTTCGTTTAATGTCACCAAAAGTCCCTGCGGCCCACCGCTGCAACTCATCAGCACATGCTGCCATTTTATACGGAACAGCCCTCCTTGCACTACTATGCCACGCATCCTTCACCACCGCCTCACAGTCTGGTTTTGACAGCCAAAAAGCTTCGAATCGAAAAGCTCTCTTTCGTCGTTTATTCTCCTCCCTAACGCCTGCCCTTAGCAGAATGGGCCCATGATCTGATCGACGCACATTAAGAGGTAAGTGAGTCACCTCAAAACAAGGGAACAAATTACACCATGCTGTATTTGCCAAGAACCTGTCTAATCGTTCCCTGATTAAAGTATCTGTCGAACATCCCCTTTGCCAAGTAAACATGCTGCCTACTCGAGGTCACGCACCCTAATAGTATCAATGGTCTCTCAAAAATTGTCCATATAAACCTCCTCTCTTGGAGCTCCACCCCACTTCTCCCTAGCACATAATATTTCATTAAAATCCCCAAAGAAAACTATCGGACCAGCTGTATCCTGATGCAAATTTTTCATCAGCTGCCAAGTTTTGTATTTATTAGCAGTCTCCGGCCAACCATAAATCCCAACCGCTCGCCACAACACCGCATCAGTGTCATTCACAATATCAACCGCTATGTGGTTCATCGAAAAAGACACTACTTTAGCATTCACATCCCTCCACCAAAGTCCAATACTCCCTGCCAACCCAAAACTACTAACACACATGTCATCAGTAAAACCACACTTTCTCTTCAAACCTTCCAACCTATGATCATCAATTTTGGTTTCCATCACGAAAACCAAATTAGGCATTTCTCTCCAGCACCGGTCCCGGAGAGAATTAACTGTACGAGGGTTGCCAATCCCTCAACAGTTCCAGCTCAAAATTTTCATGGCTGTTCGCGGGGTGGAAAGTGATCCACCTCCGCTACTTTCATGAATAAATCATCAGACACGAAACGACCCTTCTTCGTACCCACACCGCCTGCCATAACAATACTCCCATCAACCTCCATCTCATCTACTGCTTTACGTTTCTCCCTTATACTAAGTCCTTCCCTTTTATCACAGACCTCCAATATTGGGCTAATCTGCTCCTTGTTTGCCCTCATTGCGTTACTCCCTTTCTTCGTACCCCTCCTCTTCGTTTCTTCTGTCCTCCCCTCCCCCCTTCCCACACCAATATTAAAAGTCATTGACAGCCTTCCTCCTTCCCCGAGCCCCTTTCATCTCCCTCTGTCACGTGATCAGTTGATAAAAGAATCCCATCTCCCATACTAGTCTCCACCCCTCCAAAGTCAACCCCCGTAGCTCCCTCCAGCTCACCATGATTATCGTCTACCGCCTTGTACCCCCCCTCAATGCCCACGCCTTCTTTCCCCTTATCTCTTCGTTGATACTCTATCATCCCTTTCTCACCTTCCTCCTTTTCCCCTAAACTATCACAAACACCAACAGGGGCAGTATGCGTTCCACTGTTCACGTGCATATCATTTGTAGGAGCCTCAGTGTCATGCGTAATGCTTTTAGGTACAAAAGCCAGTTTTTTTGCAGTGGAGATTCCTTTCACCTCTAACCCCTCTTGCTTTCTACCCTTCATTGGTGACGCCTTCAACCATAAACCTTAACCAAACCCAAGATTATTATCATCATTTGAGATTTCTAGGCAATCTTTTTCACTATGACCCATTACACCACAAGAAAAACAAAAGAAGGGTAGTCTTTCATACTTTAAAGCGATTTTTAATGAAATTACCTTCTTGGTTTTCAGAGATTGATAACGGTGTAATGGTTTCCGCACATCAAGCATCACCTTAATCCTCCTGCTCTTGCTGATTCCAAGAGCATCTTCCTCCACCGCAATCACCTCCCCCATCTTCGCAGCAATAAGTTTTACGTGATCATCCGTGCGGCAGTTGAAAGGGAGGTTCTCCATTCGTATCCAGAATGGCGAATGGTTTAAATTTACATCTGCTGGTTGTTCCTCTCCTTTGATCTCATTGAGAATTAACAGATTTTGTTCAAAACACCACGGTCTCCTATCCATCACTCTCTCCTTATCCCTCTAATGGAAAAATTGGAAGGCGTATAAATTTGCTCCAAGGTTTCGTATCACTACTTTATCTTTCATGTTCCACGATTGAGTTATTGTACGTTTAAAAGCCTCCACATTGGTCCCTCTATCTGTCAACAACCTACCGATCAACATTAGAGAAACCCTAATATCGTTGTCTTTCGAAGCAACAACCCCAAAGTATTGTAAAAGGTTTCCCAAAATGAAAACGGAACGAGTAATAAAATATGGCCGCAAAAGAAAAGTGGAGCGGCTGATAAAATACAGAGGAGTAAGATTAAAATAATTCTTTAAGTCAATCCTAGAGTAACAGGTGGCAAAATTAACAAGGTTACAACTAGTTTAGATCTCTTTAAAATTGATAACACCAAAGGTTGTAATATTAAGAAACTTATCAAAAAATTGTCTTAATTAAATTCTATCGCTCAAAGGTTGTATTACGAAGTATTATATTTATGATAATTTTTTAATATAATAGAGAGTAACACATTGATAAGTGTTAACTATAGTGTTGCAAACAAAAGACACAAAGCATGTACAATCAAAATGAGAAAAATCAATGTGAAACAGAAGGAGTACTCCGTGATAAATTTCTCATACTCCCTTCGTGTTTTTTTTTTAAGTGTTACACTTACCAAATGAGGTTGTGTTTTTTTAAGTGTTATACTTTCTCTTTTGGTAAAAAAACTACATTTTAATATTATATTATCTCCTCTCATAGTTCGACCTCCACTATTACTTTTTTATTATTCCATCTGTTCTCAAATGATTTTTCCCATTTGTGAAAAACACGGGAATCAAGAAAGGGGACATGGAAAAGTTAAATTGACAATAAAGTACATAGATAAATACTTTCTCCATCCCTTTTTTTTATTTAGACTTATATGACCAATATTCACGTGAATTAAGAAGGGAAAGGAATAATTAGTAAAAGTCCATTGGAAAGTTAAATTCACATGGGATTTGCAAAAAAGTAGAGAGAGAAAGTAATAAAAGTACATGAAAAAACTAAATTCACATAGAAGAGCTAACTTTGCACAACTATTTTTGCATAAGAGGGTAATTTAAAAAGTCACTTATAAAGACAAGAAAAATAGATGATAAAAGGGTAATTTAATGCAATCTTTAAATGGTACTCCCTCCGTCCATAAATTAGTGTGGATCATATCAAAAGTGAAGGGTCTAATAGGGATCAAAAGTGAAGGGTTATTAATAAGGATCAAAAGTGAAGGGTCTAAAAGGGATCAAAAGTGAAGGGTTATTAATTTGATTTTTGTTTAGCTTTATTTTCCTTACCCTCACACCTTTTTTACATGTTCTTCTTTGCCTTAATTCTTGTGCAAATCACAAATCTATCTAATATCATATTAACATATCACTAATAATAATAATAATAATAATAATAATAATAATAATAATAATAATAATAATAATAATAATAATAATAATAATTAATTTAGGGTTTTTCTAAGCTATACCCCTAAGGTAGTCGAGTTTCTAAGTTGTACCCATGCTTTTTCAAGTTTCTAAGTCGTGCCCTTCAACTGTTTATCAATACTAAAATGTTCCCTTATTAATTGTTTAAAAGTTAATTGAGAGTGTGATTTCGTGGCTTCAGTTTTTGTTATTAGGGTTGCGGTGACGAAGATTTCTTTCTCCTATCATTTCCTTACCTTTTATCATCTTTTTATTAAATTTATAGTTAACTTTAGGTGACGTGGAAGTCCCAAAGAGGGTACCATTCATTAATGGTAGTGAGTTGAGGGGCACAACTTAGAAATTTGAAAAAGCATGTGTACAGCTTAGAAACTCGACTACCTTAGGGGCATAGCTTAGAACCCATTAATTTAATTAAAGCCGAGTCATGCAACTAGGCTACGAGACAGTGACACTTGACCTTCTAATTTTTTGCCAAGTGTTGCGCCACATGGGTAATAAGTTAGTATGACATATATGATGCTATATAAGCAAAATCCGGATAAATTTATTAGGATAAAAAAATTTATTTTAGGATAAATATGTTATTTTAGAGTTTTATTTCAATAAGACTTTTAATATTTTTTATGTATAAACTAAACTACAGATTAAAATTAATATCTTATAAATATGTTATTTTGACATCATAAAACTCGTTTTAAAAAGTTGTTCAAAACAAGATCCATTTATAATATATGAATCGATCAAACCTTATAATGTAAATTCTTGACAATTAGACCTTATAATGACAATTCTTGAAAATTAATGATTTTAATTATATATATTAATAATAAGATGTGTAAAAGGTTGATATATTAAAAATTTACCTAAAAATTAATTTAGAAACCGTCTGGGAAGCGTAAAGACCTTGCAAAAACAAAGGTAATATAAAAAAATATAGTTAATATGTTCAAAAATAAGAAGAATCTATAAAAGTAAGACTCGGGGCATCGATCGGGGCACAAACTAGTCACTTCACTACTAATTAAAGCCGAGTCCTGCAATCAGGCTATGAGACAATAAGACTTGGCATTTCAACTTTTTCCCAAGTGTCGTGCCACATATAAACGACAACTATACATAAACATGACATGTAACCGATATTAGATTTAATATAAAAAGTTATTTTTGAGTTTTAGTTTCGATAAACTTTATTTTTTCACGTACATTAAATAATTTATATCTTTCAATAGACACCTTAAAAAATTGTAATTTTTGCATCATAAAATTCGTGGTAAAAATGTTTTAAAACAAAATCCATTATATTCATGATATGTTGTAACCAAGTAGGAATACTTTATTTGAATTTTAAATTAAATTTAATTTAAAATGTAAATTACTAGTAAATCAAATGTAAATGTAAATTATAATATATATTATAGACTAAAATTAAGGACTTAATTAATTAAATTTATTTATCTTTTTAATGATAAAATATACCACGTGTTATGTGTGTGGCTAGCCACACCATGTGACCACTTGTAAAAAGTAACCTCTATAACAATGACCAATTAACTTTCCTGACCGAATCTATCTAATCTAACTCGAAAATATCCATTTCAAATTTCAACTCATATGCATACAATAATTTAGCATAACTTAACTTTGAAATAAAACGGACCCAACCCCACTTCACCGAATTGACACCTTTACAACTTGTAACATTAATTAAAATACTTTATCCGTTTTTAGTTATTACAACAATTGAAATTTCATGTATCCAAGATTCCAAGAACGGGCCTAATCGTACGTACGTAAACTCACATAGTCACGGTCATACATTCATAGTCTCATACTCGTCAAATTTCTTCGTTTATAAAAGAGAAACAAATGAGACCAAAATTTAACTAAAGCTTCATTACCTCTTAATAATAGCAATTAGCAAAGGTTTCTCTCTGTAATTCTCATTTATATTCTACTCTTTTTATCTTCATTTCCCCCTTATTCTTACTTCTTTTACTACAATTTCTTCATATTCTCTTTAAATTCATATTGCAGAACAAACTTGCTCTTCTTCATCATATACTACTGGGTTTTAGGTTTTTTCTGGAGAATTTCTCGCTGGAAAGGTATAATTCTGCTCTATTTTACTTTGAGCTCTTAGAAGTTTAATCAATTGCTTTCTTTTTTTGGTGGGTTTTTGTTCTCGTGCAAATTTATGAATGGGTTCTTTCATTTAATTGTTTTCGTTTTTTCTTTATTAATTATTTCATATTCTTAGTAACTTTGTCAATTTTTTATGTCATTTGATGAATATGATGATCTTACGTAAAATGGGTACTTAGATTTTTTACTTCGTAAGTTGGAAAAGTTGCCCACAGTTAAGGAATGATAAAAAGAAAAAGGCTACATTTAATTGTTTGTATTTAATTTTAGGCATTTTAATTTTCATCATATTTTTGTTAAAGATTGATAGAATTTTCTTTATGTTTTGGAAAATGGCAACTTCATTCAAGACACAAAACATGTTTTTCTTTCTATTTTGATAAAAGGGTAATATTATAGGCATTTTATGATTATTTCTTGGTGTTCTAATGTTTTTTGGGTTTTTCTCAAAAAAAAATAAAAAAAAATAAAAATAAAATTCGTCCAAATAAGAACAACAGTTGATTTCAATTTTATTTTTGTAATCTTCTGCCTTTAGTTTTTAATTTCTCTGTCAATCTTTATCTTCTAATCGACTAGTCTTCATATTTTAGTTTTACATTTTCACTTAAATGTACTTTTGCAAGTGCACAAGATTTTGATTACATTAGAATTTAAAAGAATTTTTTGCATAGAATAAAAATGTGTAATAGATAAAGATTATATAAGTGTATTGTAAGCTCACAAAGAAATTATTTAAGGAAAGAACAGTGGTACTTTTGTAGTGTTAAAAAAAAAAAAAGTTGTATTATTGACTAGTGAGTTAATTAGTAAGAAGAGACCTTTTTTCGTAGAAGTTGCCTCTTGAAAGATTAATCCGAACACACAATGATTGGTGGTGTATATGTTATTGCAATTCTATGTTTGTTGTTTGTGGTAATGTAATAGTTGTATGAACTTGTGAAGCATAGAACAATTGTGGATTTATAATTATTTTGATTTCATTTTGGTGTAGATTGTCTGTACTAGAAAATGGATGCTGCTGAACAAAAGCAGAAACGAGTTCCTATGTTGAGGCCTGGCTGTGGATCAAAAGGGCAGAAAATTCGACTATTAACCAATCACTTCGATGTCAAGATTGACAATACTGATTACTACTTCTTCCAATACTCTGTATGTTTCATCTACCTAATCTCTTTTTAAATAGCAATCATGTTGTATAATAATGTTGTTGCGGAAGATGAAATATCTGAAGTACTATGCTCTCTTATCCTACCCCTCAGGTTGCCCTTTACTATGAAGATGGAAAACCAGTTGAAGTAATGAAGGGTGTAGGAAGAAAAGTAATGGACAAGATCAAAGAAACATACAGCTCTGAGTTGGATGGCAAGGAATTCGCTTATGATGGTGAGAAGACCTTGTTTACTGTCGGTTCCCTCCCAACAAAGAAGTTGGAGTTTACTGTCCTGCTCGACAAGGTCTCATCTGAAAGGTAATTAACAATGCCTTAACAAAGTAATCAAACTGCTTGAGTGCTTGTTACTTTGATACATTGCTTACATTAGTACTATAAAACATCATTTTATTGTAGGAAGGATGGTAAGAGCAGCCCGGGAGGCAATGAGAGTGATAAAAAGAGAAGAAAACGCGTATCTCAAAGCAAGACTTTTAAGGTGGAGATCAGTTAAGCAACAGAAATCCCAATTAAGGCAATAAGTGATGCTCTCCGTGGTATAGAATCTGAGGACTTCCTAGATGCTGTCCGGGTTCTGGACATAGTACTGAGGCAACATGCTGCAAATAAGTAAGTTCAAATTTCTTACTCCTTGTTCTTTTTTCAAATTTTGTTTCCTCTTTGTACATACTGATGTTCTCTTTTTATACATAAGGGGGTGCCTTTTGGTGAGGCAATCATTCTTTCACGACAATAAAAGGAACTTTGATGTCCTTGGAAGGGGTATTCTTGGTTGCAGGGGATACCATTCAAGTTTTCGAGCCACTCAAAGTGGACTGTCTTTGAACATGGGTAAGTGTTTAGTTTCCATATGTTTTTACAAGGTATATTGGCGTTTGGAACAACACTTGACCCTTAGTGCTTTCTTTGTTGTGACTGTGAGAGCAGATGGGACGCTTACAACGATTGTTAAGCCTGGACCATTGCTAGATTTTCTCCTAGACAACCAGGATGTACAATATTCATACGAGATTGATTGGGTGAAGGTAAAAACGGAACTTCGAGGTGCTATTACACTAGTTCATACTGTATAGGGACATGCTTTCACTTGAGGGGTTCTGATAAGTGATACTTGTCATAATACCTTGTATAGGCTAAGCGCACTCTGAAAAATCTGAGAGTAAGAGTAGCACCCGCCAATACTGAGTGGAGAATCTGTGGATTGAGTGAAGATATTTGCAGAAAACAGAGGTGAGAGTTATCCATGCTAGCTTTAGTCTTTGCTATATGATGATCTTTGATAATTTATGAAATGTTCTGTCCTATAAGGTTCACACTAAGGAGGAGATCGGCTGAAAGAGATGGAGAGAATTTTGTGGAAACTGAACCAACAGTTTCAGAATATTTTGCTAAATATCGAGATATAAATCTAGAGTACTCAGGGGACTTACCTTGTGTTAATGTGGGTAAACCAAAGAGGCCAATTTACATACCAATCGAGGTGATAAACTTGTAGCAATTTTTTTATTTTTTTTGAGGTCTTATTTATATTACTCTTATCTTACCTGAACCACTTTAATTTTGTTCAGCTGTGTTCGTTGCTTCCGCTACAGAGGTACACTAAAGCATTAACTGTTCGTCAGCGATCTTCATTGGTAGAAATATCAAGGCAGAAGCCACAAGAAAAAATAAGGACCCTCACAGATGTATGCCTTTGCAATCTTTGTGATTAATTCATTACCACATTCTCATTTCTTTTGCCACATTTTGCTTATGTTCGCGTCTTGGCTTCTTGCTAGGCAATGAGGATAAGTAATTATGCTGCTGAGCCACTCCTACGTACCTGTGGCATCACAATCAACAACGAATTTATGCAAGTTGAAGGCCGTGTTTTGGCTGCTCCTGAGGTATCACTGCCCATCCCTCTTGGGAAAAAAAACAAAGGGACTTGTTTGTTAAATTTAATTAACCTCTCTACAACAATCTCCTGCATATTTTTAATTCTTGCAGCTGGAATTTGGTGATGGGGAAGATTTTCCAAGAAATGGACGTTGGAATGTAAAGGACAAGGTAGTTCACATTTTCGGTCCCTCAGTTGAGACCTCTTTCTTCCCATCTTTTTAATGTTTGTTCTTTTTTTCTTGCAGAAATTTTCAAATCCCGTTACAATTAAAGACAGGGTGGTAGTGAACTTCTCTGCACGCTGTAACATATTCGACCTTTGCAGAGACCTGGTGAAGTGTGGGGAAATGAAAGGCATTGTAAGTCAGAACAAAATCATATATTTTGTGTGTGCCTATTGTCCTGTACATCTTTCAGAGTAGTAGTATATTCAGCTAATAATGTCTGAAACTTCTTTTCTTTTTGTTTTTTTTTTCTTTCTATTCAGGAGATCCCTAAGTTTCCATTGTGTACTTTTGAGGAGGATCCACAGTATAGGCGAGCACCACCTCCTGTTCGAGTGGACAAAATGGCTGATCAAGTGATGTCACGACTACGTTATAAACCCCCTACTATTATTCTGTGTGTCTTTGCTGATAGGAAAAATTCTGAAATATATGGTCAGAAATTCTGAAATACATTTGATAATGTTTGCACATCATATGATTCATATCTGTATTTCATGTTTGAAGTTGATTGATCAAATGTTCTCTACAGGCCCTTGGAAAAAGAAAGCCCTTGTTGAACTTGGAGTTGTTAGTCAATGCTTGGCACCTCAACGAGCCAATGAGCAGTACCTCACCAATCTTCTGCTTAAGATTAATGCCAAAGTAATACATGCTTTCATTGCTTTTACTTTTAGATTTCATACTACTTTTGGTTTATATGTAATTATCTCTTACTTCCTTACAGCTTGGCGGAGTGAATCATCGGCTTGCAGTTGAGCGTAACATTCCTGTGCTCATTGATAAGCCTATAATCTTCGGAATGGATGTCTATCATGGCTCTCCTGGCCAGTCTGGAGTTCCCTCTATTGCTGCTGTTAGTAAAACACTAACATTCCTTTGTCTCCTTTTTAATTAACTACTAGCTAAACTGGATTTATTTTTCAAATATATACAGGTTGTGAGTTCTAGGCCCTCATCAATATATCGGTACAGAGCATCTGTCCGTTCTCAGTCCCCAAAGGTTGAAATGATCGAATCATTGTACAAGCCTTTGCCTACAGGAGAAGACGGAGGCATTTTCAGGTTTTTTTTTTTTTTGGACTTTATCCATCAAATAACCTTGTACACTAACTAAATATTAGATGTGCATGATATTTGCTTTTTTAATAAAGAGCTTCTGGAGGAATTCTACAAAAGTTCACGCCCCCCAGTTAAGCCATCACAAGTCATAGTATTTAGGTATGATACCAGATGAGATGCTTTATATTTGGTGTTTATGCAATCTTTAGATCCTATTGCAGAGACTAATATTTTTCTTCATACACGATCAGGGATGGAGTGAGTGAGTCGCAATTCAAGCAGGTCCTCAACATAGAGTTTGAACAGATTCTTCAGGTTTGTTCCAAATGTTCCTTAGACTGAATTGTTATATAAGCATGTGCATGGCAAATTCACATCATTTTTCAGGCATGCACAGCGCTTGGTGATAGTTGGTCTCCTAAGTACACCATAATCATTGCTCAGAAAAATCATCATACCAAGTTTTTCCAACAAGAAAGACCTAAAGACAATGTACCACCTGGTTAGCAAATCTAGCACACTTGCAAAATATTAAGAATCAGATTTCCCAAAGAATTCAGAAAGTTTGGCCTTATTTGTTGCCTTTGTTGTATGCAGGTTCTGTGGGTGACAGCAAAGTCTGCGATCCTCGTTACTATGATTTCTACATGTGTGCGCAGAATGGGATGATTGTGAGTGAAAGAACTTTAGAAATTTCTTACTCTTAAAAGTAGGATTTAATCAGCTCATCTAGTATTGATCCTTTCATTTGCATTGTCATGCACTATCTACATTGAACTTGTTTTACAACTCGATACTTTGACATGAATTTTCATACTAATCAAACTCGATTGTTGGTGTCAGTAAATTGTATATGTTCTTGCTCCAAAATGATAAGTGTCCAACCATCTGCAAGTATTGAGGATGTAACAAAGATAGCTGAAATTAATAACATAGCTGTTGGACTATTGTATATTCTAATGAGCTCTTCACATTCTGTAAATCTTCGCAAGTAGTAGCAGACATAATCACAGCATATTCTTCACTGCTGGAACCTTTTCATTTCTATGATCAAACATAATGTGAGTCAAAATTTGCAGGGCACAAGCAGGCCAACTCACTACCATGTTCTGCTTGATCAGAATGCCTTTACAGCAGATGAGCTGCAAAAGAAATCCTCCTGTGCCTGAGCTCCCCAAGCTGCATAACAGAGTGTGCAGGTCCATGTTCTTCTGTTAGTCATACCTGTAAAAAGAATGATCTGAAACACTTCTAGCCCCTCGGTTTACCCTGAAGTGTGTTGGATATTAGGATATTTCGATGACCACTGTGTCTCTCTTTACGCTTTCTGCTAACTGCTAAATAATGCATACAGTTTTGGCTGCAACATACGTGTACAGGTCGTCGTTGATAAGAAATTTTGGATCAAATAATCTGTTGCTATGTTTATGCAGTTTGTAATCTTTTGAATGTTAATAAACTTGATTTTATTGATGCTTTTAGTCTGCTAGACTTTTTACTATGTTAATAACTATTTGTTGCTTAGTCAAGTGCTTATCAGTAAAGATAATGGCAATGGTAACCTGCATTTTTACAAAAATGATCGCGATTATGCCCTAATCTTTGGATTCGAGGCATTTGTTTTAATTACCTCATCAATGTACATTAACCCCAAGTTTGCTTGTGATTTTGCTATGACAATTACGTGTGGGCAAAATAGTTTCCCAAATACGAGTTTGTTATTTGGAGTACGAGTACTATACTATGATGTCCTAAAAAACATACTAGTACAAGTATTCTCTAAAATATAAAGTAGATACTTTGTGTATCTACTCTCTCCATACTTTATTACTTCTCCATTTTCCCATTCACGAAGTTTTAGGAAAAATAGTAATAAATACTCATAATAAAATATGAATGAAGTGGGGTTGGTGGAAGATTAAAGTATGATAGTCGAGAGGAGAGAGAATATTAAAATATTTAAGTATAATAGTTGGGAGTCCACTAGGAAAGAAAATTAGTAAAGTATTGTAAAATGTTTCCCAAAATGAAAACGGAACGAGTAATAAAATATGGCCGCAAAAGAAAAGTGGAGCGGCTGATAAAATACAAAGGGAGTATGATTAAAATAATTCTTTAAGCTAATCCTAGAGTAACAGGTGGCATAATTAACAAAGGTTACAACTAGTTTAGATCTCTTTAAGATTCACAACACCAAAGGTTGTAATATTAAGAAACAATAAAAAAATTATCTTATTTAAATTGTATCGCTCAAAGGTTGTATTACAAAGTATTATATTTATGATAATTTTTTAATATAATAGAGAGTAACGCATTGATAAGTGTTAATTATAGTGTCGCAAATAAAAGACACAAAGCATGTACAATCAAAATGGGAAAAATCAATGTGAAACAAAAGGAGTACTTCGTGATAAATTTCTCATACTCCCTTCGTGTTTTTTTTATCTTTTTTTATTTTTTTTAAGTGTTACACTTATTAAATGAGGTCGTGTTTTTTTTAAGTGTTATACTTCCTCTTTTGGCAAAAAAACTACATTTTAATATTATATTTATCTCCTCTCATAGTCCGACCTCCATTATTACTTTTTTATTACTCTATCTGTTCTCAAATGATTTTTCCCATTTGTGAAATACACGGGAATCAAGAAAGGGGACATGGAAAAGTTAAATTGACAATAAAGTACATAGATAAATATTTTCTCCATCCCTTTTTTATTTAGCCTTATATGACGAATTTTCATGTGAATTAAGAAGGGAAAGGAGGAATTAGTAAATGTCCATTGGAAAGTTAAATTCACATGGGATTTGCAAAAAAGTAGAGAGAGAAAGTAATAAAAGTACATGAAAAAACTAAATTCACATAGAAGAGCTAACTTTGCACAAATATTTTTGCATAAGAGGGTAATTTAAAAGGTCACTTAATAAAGACAAGAAAAATAGATGATAAAAGGGTAATTTAATGCAATTTTTAAATGATACTCCATCCGTTCCTTAATTAGTGTGAATCATATCAAAAGTGAAGGGTCTAATAGGGATCAAAAGTGAAGGGTTATTAATAGGGATCAAAAGTGAAGGGTCTAAAAAGGATCAAAAGTGAAGGGTTATTCATTTGATTTTTGTTTAGCTTTTCCTTACCCTCGCACCTTTTTTACATGTTCTTTTTTGCCTTAATTCTTGTGCAAATCATAAATCTATTTAATATCATATCATCATATCGCTAATAATAATAATAATAATAATAATAATATAAATTAATTAAAGCCGATTCATGCAACCAGGCTACGAGACAGTGACACTTGACTTTATAATTTTTTGCCAAGTGTCGCGCCACATGGGCGATAAGTTAGCATGACATATATGTTGCTACATAAGCAAAATCCGGATAAATTTATTAGGATAAAAAAAAATAATTTTAGGATAAATATGTTATTTTAGAGTTTTATTTCAATAAGACTTTTAATATTTTTTTATGTATAAACTAAACTATAGATTAAAATTAATATCTTATAAATTTGTTATTTTGACATCATAAAATTCGTTTTAAAAAGTTGTTCAAAACAAGATCCATTTATAATATATGAATCGATCAAACCTTATAATTTAAATTCTTGACAATTAGATCTTATAATGACAATTCTTGAAAATTAATGTTTTTAATTATATATATTAATAATAAGATGTATAAAAGGTTGATATATTAAAAATATACTTATAAATTAATTTAGGAACCGTCTGGAAAGCCTAAAGACCTTGCAAAAACAAAGGTAATATAAACAAATATAGTTTATATGTTCAAAAATAAGAAGAATCTTTAAAAGTAAGACTCGGGGCATCGATCGGGGTACAAACTAGTCATTTTAATACTAATTAAAGCCCAGTCCTGCAATCAGGCCACAAGACAGTAAGACTTGACATTTTAATTTTTTGCCAAGTGTCGTACCACATATAAACGATAACTATACATAAATATGACATGTAACCGATATTAGATTTAACATAAAAAGTTATTTTTGAGTTTTAGTTTCAATAAACTTTATTTTTTCATATACATTAAATAATTTATATTTTTCAATAAACACCTTATAAAATTGTAATTTTTGCATCACAAAATTCGTGGTAAAAATGTTTTAAAACACAATCCATTCATGATATGTTGTAACCAAGTGGGAATACTTTATTTGAATTTTAAATTTAATTTAATTTAAAATGTAAATTACTAGTAAATCAAATGTAAATATAAATTATAATATATATTATAGAATAAAATTAAGGACTTAATTAATTAAATTTATTTATCTTTTTAATGATAAAATATACCACGCGTTTTGTGTGTGGCTAGCCACACCATATGACCACTTGTAAAAAGTAACCTCTATAACAATGACTGATTAATCCCTATATTACTGATCAAGTAACCCCTATGACACGATAGAGTAACCCATGTAACACTTATCAAGTAACCCTTGTAAAATTGAATGAGTAACCCTTATAGCATTAACAAGTAACCCCATCCACAAGATGTGGCCAGCTACATATGAAAGTTGTGTAAAATATATCTAGATAAAATTTTGACATATATCTAAAATATCCAATTAACAATAGAATATAGTTCATTGGCAAGTTTGAAAAACCACAAAAAGAAATTATCCAGTGGGTACATATACACGAAATTTTCTCTCTCTAAAAAATCAAACTTCCTCCTTTTCTCTACAAACAACTCCCTTCTCCTCCTCTGTTTGATCCGTAAACCTCAACGACATGAGACGGAGAGCGATGTCACTTTTCCACCACCTTAACCTTAATATACATTAAACACGATTGTAGATGATATCCACAAATCTACTAATAATGTAGTGTATATACAGAGTATCTCTACTGAACTAAAGTGCAGTAGGAACTAAAGCTGTGTTATTTTGTTAATCAGCTGATTGATTTTAATCAAGGGGAACTCTAAAAGATCAACCTGATCCTAACTAAAATAGTCAAAGATGGAACGAACTTATAGAGGTGTAATCCCCCCTTCCCCCCTCACACACACACACACACACACACACCCGATTCTCAAAAAAAAAAAAAAAGTACTCATATTTGTTTAGATTTTTTTTTTTTTATTTTTTTTTATTTTATTTTTTTGTGTAATTTTTTTTACTTTTCAAATTTGTAAGTTTAGAAACTTGCTAAAGCAAGATGATGTAATTCATGCAATTTAATTTGAGTATATATAATAATTTTTGTACATTAATTGTTCCTTGTATAATCAGAATGATAATGTAATAGATGAAATTAATTTATATTTATAATTAACTTATTGTCAAACAACCGTTACAATTGATGGCATCAAATAATATAATTTAGATTGCTACTACAACCGTGACAAATAGCTTTGAAAAGTGTGTTACATGTCTATTGTAACTGGATTAGTAGCTAGAGTAACATTTAATTTTGATTGTTGGGCCGCGTTACAATAGACTCCTAAAGCAGTCACAGTAGTTCATTAACCGTTACAATAGATCTAATGTTAAGGCAGCAAATGTAACATACACAATGGCGTTACAGTAGAGCTATTGTAACAGATGTTGGCTATGTTGTAACCAATTTTAATGTTACAATAGGCCTCAAATTGTAGTAGTGCTACTCCCAAATAATGCTTCGTATAATTTCGATAATTCCAATAAATATTGTTCTCTTCTTCGACAATTACAGGCCGCAAATTTCTCGATACCCAGAGTAATTAAAATTGTCCGTAAATTCCAAATCAACAGTATATTAAATTAATACAATTTCGCTTCTAAATTGTTGGAAAAATATTGTTTATATCTAGAAAATATACAAGGTAATTAAGCAATTAAAGAGGCGCGCCAGGTCGGGCGATCAGCCGCCCAGTCGGACGCGAGGACAATCTCCCTGACACAAGCAATCGTGCCCGGTCGGGTCACAGCCGCCCGGGCGGGCGAGAATGAAAATCCCCAAAAAGAATTCCCAGGCAATCTGACCGGGCAAACCTCGCCCGACGGGCTCGGAAACTCAACATCACGCCACCTGGTCGGGAAAGAGAGCGACTTCAAAATCGTGAGACAATTCGCCCGGTCGGGCGACAAACCGTGCGGCCGGGCACGAGAGCACCCCAAAAACTGACTTTCAATCCGCCCCGTCGGGCGCAGCTCGCCCGGCCGGGCACGAGTGAGGACCGAAATAACTATGCAATTCATTCGATTGCATTACATTTCCAACGATGTTAACTGAGTTACCGGGTCTGACCGAGTCACCACCCTTCACTGTGCCGTAGCTGGTGGTTTCGAGTCTTCTCCAGTATACAGTATTCGTTCACCGCCTTATCTTGGCTTCTGCGGGTACCAACATCGTTGATGCTCAAGGTATTTACTTGTTTTTCATTTCTCATCAATTATTCTACTTATTGAATAATTGTATTAGTCTTGTTTAAAATTGGTGATTAATTAATAATTCATTTATGTTATTTTATTTGTTCAGGTAATAGGGTATCTGATTTGATTTTATTCAAACGTTACCAAATATACCCTCTATGAAGAGCTATAAGCAGCTTAATATCTGCTCAAATCCGCTCAAGATTCAGCTTAATTGATATTCAACAAGTGACATGCATGTATGATAGGCGCAAGGCTTTCTTGGAACCAGCTCAAATATTTCATTCTGTTAAGTCTTCTTTTTTTTATAGATTAATAATAATTTTTAGGATGGGAAATTCTAATCTTCTATGTTAGTATGTAGACCTATACCAAACAATAAGGAATTCTAGTGACTGCATGTGTGCTATTAGATCAATAATGAGTATTGTACGTACTTGTATTAGTTTGGTACTCCATATCATACATCATATATATATACAAAGTACGTAACAATTAAAGTTGTAAATTTTGTGATCATCGTATTGTTGTGTATGTCTTCCTTTTCACCTCTATAATAATAAAAATCTAGCCATAAGCCCATAACACACACACACATACATATACATATATATATATATATATATATATATATATATATATATATATATATATATATATATATATATATATATATATATATATATATATATATATATATATATATACTCATCCCCTTGCCTTCGACGACTCAAACTAGGACTTATATATATATATATATATAGAAATGGGATCATGTGAGAAACCATTCTTTATGTGAGAACTCTAATCTATATGAGAACAAATCTAGACCATTGATCAAAATTGATCCAACGTCTGAAAAACAGTATTAGTAATGGCTTTTTTGTAAATTTCACAAAAACTACACCTCTTTCTTCTTCCTCTTTTCCAAACGACTTCCTCTATGAAAGTTTATCAGGTTTCACTCATTCTCTCTCTAAACTTTCCACTAAGAAACTCCACTTACATGAAGATCAAATTGGCGGGATTAATCATCAAATTTTTGCAAGCTCCTCAATTTCATCATCAAATTCTATTCTTATTCGAATTTTTTCATTGTGTATAGTATGACGCTTAATTTTGCCTTTTTTCGATTTTTTGTATGTTTTTTTCAGCCTAATATTAAATTATTAACATACTTTTTTTGTTAAATTATGGTTTTAATTGGTCTATACGGATGACAATCTGATAAATGATTGTGTTTGTTCGTTTACGATTTTGTATTCTTGTAAATTTTGTTTAATCATGCTTTTGTTTATAATCTGAACTTTGTGTTTGTGATTGAATTTTCAAGCGATATTATGCTGAATATTCACTATTATATTGAGTTATTTAGTCTAATGTTGTTTATTTTTTATATAATGTTGCTAAAATTTGATACAAATTTACGTTATTCATGAATTGGGTTTTTTCGATTTTTTGCTGAAACCCTAGAAATCGCGAATTGCAAATGGATTCAACTGAAGCTCCGATCCAAACGATGAACCAAAATTTCCAGTTGTTACTTAAGAACGATGAATGTAAGTATCAATTTATTTTTAGTTTAAATTGCTCATTTTATTTTAGTTTGCTCATTTTATTTCACTTTGCTCATTTGAATTTAGTTTGCTCATATGAATTTAGCTTGCTTAGTTGATTATATCAGTTTATTATCTTAGTAATTTATGCATACTTTATTGTAGACATGTTCTTTTTGTGATGTGAGTGATTGATTGATTATGTTCTTGATGTTGTACGCAAAGAAGCTGAGAATTGTGACTGCTTACAAGGTATTCGACGAAATGCCTCACTGATTTTTTTTTTTCCAGGTTTTCTTTCATTTTGTTTTTTTTTTGTTTTTGTTTTCTGGTGTTGGATCTAAATGTGAATATTTCAGAGCTCTAAATCTGAGTATAATTGCAAGGAATTGATTGAGGCTATAATTTTGTTGCTTAAGCTGCCATCTTTCTTGGTATTTAATATTTATGGTTGAAAGTTCACTGGCTGAAATTCAAATGGCACAATTTGAACATGTTGTAGACTCTAAAGTTTTGATCTTTCTAACTATTATTGATTGTTTTGTGTTGCAGTTACTGAGGAAGAAGTGGATCTTTTATATGACTTATTCAATAAACTCAGCAACTCTGTTGTCAAAGATGGTTTTATTCAAAAGGTATATAATATTCTTGATGATACTTAATCTGCTTTATATGGTAGCAAATGAAGAGTTGTATGCATTATATTATTGCTATATCTAAGTTATTATTGTTTCTTTATTCTAATACAATTATTAATTATAATGATCAGAAGGAACTTCAACTTAATTGCATTATTTAAGAATAGTATGAAGAGAATCCTTTTTTCTGGACAGAGTATGTGTTTTCTTTTAGTTGTTAGATGTTGATGTCCCATATTTCATGCAAGAATTTCCAATCTAAGTATGTGTTCACTTGTTCTTTTTCCTTCGTTTTGCATAATACTGAAGTATTCTTTACCTTACAAGACAAGTTGAGCAGTATTTATTAAGTATGAAGTATTGCTTTAGGATTCAGAAAACTGGACAAACTTGTAGCAATTTGAACTGTGGGAATATCAGTGTGTGATCTGATTCATTCACTGATTGCTAGGTGTCACGTTTCGTTTTGGCGGTCAGACCGATATGGTAGATTTTATTACTATCTAGGGTCGTGTATACGTTGACAAATTACTAATTCACTACTGTGTTTGTTATGTGCACTTCCTGGTTTGTTAATTTCGTTTTTTATTTTTAATTGTATTTTTTTGGGCAACTAACTATTTGCTCATTGCTAAATGAGCAAAAAAGTGATTGTTCATTTCCCAAATGATCAAAGAAATGTTTGCTTATTTTCCAAATGAGTAACTAATTATTTGCTCATTTGACAAATGAGCAAATTAATGTTTGCTCATTTCACAAATGAGCAAAGAAATGCTTGCTGAGTTAATGAATGATTAAAGAAATGTTTGCTCATTTGACAAATGAGCAACAAAACTATTTGCTCATTTTACAAATGAGCATTGAATTTTTGCTCATTTTACAAATGATTCTTGCTCATTTTGTCAAATTAATGCTCATTTGTGAGTGTGTTTGAATGTTTTAAATACGTTAGCCTACTAGCTCAAGGGTAGAGCATTGTGCAAATGCACAAAAGATGTAGGTTCGAATCCCACGTAGGTTCATTTATGTAATGTGGAAACACAAGTTCGTATGAGAGTTTAATTGTAACAAAGTTTATTTAGTTATAAATCATTTCAAACCATTTTTTTGCTCATATAATTTAGTACGAATTAAATTTTTTTTTTTAATTAATTTTGTTTATAGAGATAACCTATGTAGAAATTGAACTTACATCCCCTATGCATTTGCATAATGCTCTACCAGTTGAGTTAATAGGTTTATCATATGTTTTAAATAATTTTCTATGTTATAAATTTTTAATAGCTCATTTGATAAATCAACAAAGAATTGTTTGCTCATTTGATAAAATGAACAAATAATTGTTGCTCATTTGATAATTAAATGAGCAAAGAAATACTTGTTGATTTAATGAATGATTAAAGAAATGTTTGCTCATTTGACAAATAAGCTACTAACTATTTGCTCATTTGACAAATGAGCAACTAACTATTTGCTCATTTGCTAAATGAATAAAAAATTGATTGCTCATTTCCTAAATGATTAAACAAAATGTTTGCTTATTTTACAAATGAGTAACTAATTATTTGCTTATTTAACAAATGAGCAAACTAATGGTTAAAGGACTACAAAAATCGTCATCATGTAAGAGCTGGTGATGCAGAGGCAAGCAATTGCCTGGGCTCGTAAAGAAGTGGCTATGTGAATATAAAGCTTTCCTATGTTTTTATTTTATTTTATTTTATATTGCTGTAAAGTGGTCAGATAAAACTATATCCTATAAGATATTGGATAAGTTTGAGCAAAACCAACTCGAAAAAGGCTAAGAACACAGAAAGGAAGTGCTCACAAAGCAATTATTTGTAACTTATTCAGTTAATATTGTTGAACTTTATCTGTGGAAGTGTGATGTTTATTGAGTAGCAATTCCACAATTACTATAATCTCTGTTAAAGAAAGAGAGAATATTGAGTAGCCCACGCATACTCTATTTTTACATGGATGTGCTCATTTGAAAAAAATTACATACCTGACATAGTTGGAGTCAGGATACCGTCCCCTATAATCAACGAAGTTCCTGTAAGAACCAAAAATAGTATAAGGGTTTTCATGAAAGCTTTCCTTTCCAAAATCTCTTTAATGTTTAAAGCCCTTTCAAGTTCCGGAGTGGGTAGTTTGAGCCTATAGCTAGAGATCTGTTGGTCGGCTTGTTGTTGATTTGGAAGCTTATTCACTTTGGCGTACCTGCTTATAAGAGAATACAAGCAAATGTCCCTCCTACCGCCAGAAGTAGCCTATTATTTTTAGATGCAAAATAACTCATGATAAAGCACATAAGGTGAAAAGAAAGTTGGAAAATCATTCATGTACCTTCTCCATTATCATTAGCTTTAAGCACTACAAATACATATTTTGCCAAGGGCACAAGGGCTATCGTATACATCACTATAGACAGTTCTCCCAGAATATCAACGAACTTTTGATGTTATAGGTACCTTGCTAAACACGTCAGTGAAGACATATAAAGGACTTGTGCCCACGTTGCCATACACCACACCAAGAGTTTGGAATGCCAATGAAAGAGTATGCCATGTAGATAGTTCCTGCACAATAATTGATTTGTACTCAATAACACAAACAACTTTAATAAAGTAGTTTGCCAAAATTTCGTCCATGGGAAGCTAATACAAAGTCCCAGAGGAAAAGACTAAGAGCTCAATTTGATATTGTATTAGCATTATTGGAATGCAGAACAAAACTTCATACAATATTCATTTCCTAGTTTTTCTGTGAATCAGACAATATGATGATTAATTGATTATCTCATCACAAAATTCGGAGCAGCAAACATAAACGATTTGAGACACTATTCCATCTGTCAGATGCCTTATCAAAGACATTAATATGCCACATTTGATTTGGTGATTAAAAAAAAAATCATTATGAGAATATCATGGTACAGTGATCAAATATAGTAGTACCACAAGAAATATATGATCTCAAAAGTGTCACATAGTTTAATCATAAAATTAAATGTGGCCTAAAGCACAACCACAATCACACCCCTATTCTGATGCACATTTCATCCCTCACTTGTCTGAAATTCCCAGAAATCTCAACACCCTTGATTAATGAATTGCTTGAATTCTTTAACTCTGACAACAATTGCAATAAATAAAGACATTAAACATCTAAATCAATCATGTATGAAGTACTATTGTCGGAAATATATTTAATGCTTATACTTAGCCCTTAACGCTACATATAGCAAAATTGATATGACACGACAAAATTAAACCATAGGGAAAAAGAAACAAAACCTTAGTGTGATGAGCATGAGCATGAGCAATCTGCATAACTTCAACATCTGAAGAATTAACTCTTTTAGGCCTTTTCACAAGCCTTCTTTTCACAGACCCAGAAGAAGAACCATATCTATTCCAAAATTCATTTTCATCCATTTTTGACCAATTTGCTCATTTTATTTTTGTTCACTCATTTTATTTTCACTATATTACTTTTCATATTTAGTTTGCTCATTTTAATTATGTTTGCTCATTTTACATATGTTCTATTGAATTTATCAAATAATTACAAAATAAAGGGTAAAAGGATTCATAACAAAGGGCAGTTCATCATTTCCGCATCAAAAGTATCCGAAGTATTACCTACGAACTCATTCAAAACAAACTCATTGCTAATAGAGTACCAAGTCACAAGATTTCTAACAAGCATTTTATCAAACACCTTGTATGCATTATCAGGATATTCTTAATTATCATAAAAATGCACTAATAACCCATTTTAAACCAAGTTTTAATTGCAACACAATTACAAAATTCATTACAAAAAGTAATCAACTAAGTAAAAGGATTCTGTCAACACAAACAAGATAATGATAAACTACAACACTGCGTAAATTCGAAAATACTGACAAAAATTTAAGAAAATTATATTCGGAAAAAATTAACATAATTTTTGTTGATTATTTACCTGTATAATCTATGAAGCTTGTTGATTCTTGTTGCTGCTGAAATCTGACAAAAATCGAACGGAATTGTGTTCGAAATCCTTGAATCTCATTGAAATTGAAGCTCGTAGTTTCTTCACTTTGTTTATCTGAATAGCAGGAAGTATATGGATGAAAAGTTTCGATTTATTAGAGCCGTTGATATTGTTTGATCCTAAGGCTTAGATTTGTTCTCATATATTAGGAGTGTTCTCACATAAAAGGTGATTCTCACCGGATCCCGACCCTATATATATATATATATATATATATATATATATATATATATATATATATATATATATATATATATATATATATATATATATATATATATATATATATATAGGGGAGGGATCCGGTAAGAACCCCTCCTTATATAAGAACCCTAGTTATATAAGAACCAATCTCAGCCGTAGGATTAAGGTAATTTAGACGGTTAAGATTAAAACACGTATTTTTCCTCATACCCCCTACGGCCCTACCACTCGATCAAAATTTTCTCTCTCCTCTAACTTTCTCTCTCTTCGTGCTCATCTCATTCTCTCTCTGCAAACCCCCAAAAATCTCCATAGAAATTGCAATTTGAAGGATTTTCGACTCAGGTATGTTTTTTTTTTCGATTTTGTTCAAATTTCCATGAACTTAGCATGTTGTTCAAGTAGATTTTGCGATTTTTTGTTTTTCTTTTTGCGATTTTATGTTTTCCGATTTTTTGATTTGGTTTTGCGTTTTTTTTTTCGATTTTGTTCAAATTTCCATGAACTTAGCATGTTGTTCAAGTACATTTTGCGATTTATTGTTTTGATTTTTGCGATTTTATGTTTTCCGACTATTTGATTTGATTTTGCGATTTCGTGATTTGATATTTGCGTTTTTATGTTTTTTTAGTTCGATTTTTCGATGATTTTTTCGATTTTAATGGTTTTTCTGTTTTCGATTTTTATGGTTTTTTTGATTTGTTTTTGATATTTCGTGAGTTGATATTTGCGTTTTTTTTAAAATGTCTGCTAAATGCTCGATTTCGTTAGTAAGCGAAATTATAACTATGAATATGAATATCCAGTATTTCTTAAAATCACTGTTTTTTTTTTCTTGTTGATGGATATGTATCTGGTATTTGTTGTTGATGGATATGTGTGATAACACTCTTCCGTCAATGTTATTTAATGGCTTGAAATCGACTTTGAGTTTGATGAGTAGTGAGTCTGAGTCATCTTTTGGATTACCAATGGACACAATACGAGTGACCGGGATTGTTGTACATGTTGCCTTGATTTGGTGGCTATTGTTGTCATTGAGAGGAGAAGCCATGTTTGTATGAAGATTTTGTTGCATATGGTGGTATGGATGGTGGCTATTGTTGGCTATTGTTGTCATATGGTGGTATGAAGATTAATGAGCAAGCATAGCTTGAACAACTTGGCATTACTTATTCTGCTTGCATCAATTAGTCATGTCTAAAAACAAATCTGGCTTATTCTTTATGTTCTATTTTTTCTTATTTTTCTGGATCTGTAGTTCGAATTTAGTGTTCGAATTTTGCTGATTTTTTCGATAGCGGCTAGCCTGGATAACCTAAAAGAACAATGGATATAGTACTTCGTAGAGTAAATAAAAACTGTAAAAGTATAAAACCCTCTCCCACTACGCCAAAAATGTGGACTCTGAGCCTCTGAGTCCTTACAGTACTTAGTATTACATAATCTATTAATTTAGTAGGATTTGGTTTTTAGCTATAAAATGGACAAAATAACAGAGAAGCCTGAGAAGATGAAATTACATTTACATGGGATTTGAATTAAGAATGTAAAACATTTGTCAGATGTCAGACTGAAAAAATTTGGAACATAGGAAAAAATTAGAACATAGGTTGAAATAATTTAGAACATGGGCTGAAAATAAACTCAATCAAACCTTATCATGTTTCTGTTTCATTTGTCTTTTAAATTTCTAGTTTACTCATTCTATTTTGGGTTTTTCACTCTCCAGCATGTTCTAAACTCTTTTTTAGCATGTTCTAAACTATTTTTCAGCATATTCTAAATTATTCCTATGTTCAAAAATATAATAATAATGTTGGAATGTTACTAATGTTTTTGATTTCTTAAAATTGCAGCAAAATGCAAGGCCAAAATGAAGAAAAATCAGAAGGAGGAGTTACTAATATACAAGAAGAAGAAATTACTTATGTAAGAAAACGGTAACTAAACTATGTTCTAAACTTTACCTATTATGTTTTAAATTTTGTTCTAAAGTTTTCCAATATGTTCTAAAGTTTTCCCTTAAGTTCTAAAGATTTGTATTATGTTCTAAAGTTTTCCATTATGTTCTAAAGTCTTCCATTTTGTTCTAAAATTTTCTCTTATGTTCTGAAGATTTGTATTATGTTCTAATATGTATCCATTATAGTTTATGTTCATATTATCCCTTTATATTTGCACTCTATTTAATGTTAGTTGTATTCAAATTATTTTTGATTGTTTTTAAAGGAAAGTTGAAAACGTTGAAGCGGAAGTAATCGATAGATCGGAATTTGAGAAGCATATTGAAAGTAAAAGTGTTGCTATAAGACATAGAAAACTTCCAACAAGGCTTCAACCACCTCGAAAATTGCAAAAAAAAGGAAGGAAGAGAAAGAGATCAAGAAGAAGGAAAAGATCAAAAAGAAGAAGAGGGTAATAATGTTGAGGATGATGACGAGAATAATGATAGTGAAGATGATGGTGAGGATGATAATAAGGGTGATGTAAAGATGAAAGAGAAAGATGAAAAAGAGGAGATGGAAGATGATAGTGAGGAGGAACAAAAAATCAATAAAAAAAATCAAAATCAGGTAATAATACTCTTTAATCTTTACAATCTTTATTTTTATGTTCTAAAGTGCACGCTTATGTTCTAATTTTGCTTATCTATGTTCTAATTATGTTTATCTATTCATGGTGAGGATGTGAAGAAAAAGAAAAGAAAGATTGAAAAAGAAGAAGATGGTGAGGATGTCCAAGTAGTAGAAGCTAATGAGCAAGATAACCTAGTTAAGAGGCAACCTTATCAAAGAGTACCTCCTACTCAATTCATGAAGGATATGTTGATAAATCTTTCGGAAAAACAAAAGCAAGCTATTCGGAACATTGGTTTTGGAGGCTTTTTGGAATTGGATTTACCAATCCATATTAATTCTATGTAAGTAGTAGAATGTTATGTTCTAAAATCATATTCTAAAATCATAAGTATTATCAATGTTATGTTCAAAATTATGATTTGTCATGTTTGAATTGCTATACACTAATGTTCTAAATTATAAGATTATGTTCTAAATTAGTTATGCTCTAAATTTTGTGCATATGTTCTAAATAATATGATTATGTTCGAAATTAGTTATGTTCTAAATTATGTGCATATGTTCTAAATTGTATGATTATGTTCTAAATTATGTGCATATGTTCTAAATAATATGATTATGTTGTAAATTACTTATGTTTTAAAGTTACTTCTTGTATTCTAAAATTATGATCTCTCATGTTTGAATTGCTATACACTAATGTTCTAAATTAATTTTTTGTTATGTTCTAATGTATGTTTATTATGTTCTAAAATAGACTTTTTTTATTATATAATGTTCTAAATTATGTTCAAAAGTTTAAATATTATACTAAATGTTTTAATCTTCTATGTTCTAAAGATTGACTATTATATTCTAAATATAGTTGTATTGTGCTTTAAATCTTACATTTTTCATTATAATTCTAGGTTGACAGAAAACTTGGTTACGAATTTTGACACGGAGAGATGTTGTTTGATGTTACCAAAGAGAAAACAAAAAATCTTTTTGGAGGCAATTGATGTTCATTTGGCTTATGGGTGTCCACTGGGAGGCAAAAAGATTGAGCAACCAAATGATGAGTCAAATATGAAATGGAGCAAGTTTCTAAAAGCTTGGAGAAGCAAGTTTGGCCTCAAAAAAGTATGATGATATAATGTGGTTATGTTTTAAATTTTATGTTCTAAAGTATGAATTTTATGTTCTAAAACGTAGATCATTTATGTAGTTATTTGACTTGTAATGTTCAAAATTATATTTAGCTATTTTTATGATATTATATTGGTATAAGATGGTTATGTTATAAATTGTATGTTCTAAAGTGCTTTGCTTATGTTCTAAAGTGTTTTCTGCTTTAAAATAGATCTATTATCTCCATAGGTTTTAATTTATATGTTTTTTTTTTTACCTCTAAAAGGGAAGTCCAACCAACAAGAGATTGATTGACAGAATTCAAGAATTGAAGAAGGAAAAAACAGTTTCTGATGAATTTCTTTGGAACTTTGTGGTATGTGTTGTCAATTGTTGCATTCGATCAACAAACAACACACAACTATACATTAAATTCTTGTATAGTTGTATGGATGTAAAGAAAATTGCTGAATTGGATTGGTGCTCATTTGTGATTGAGCACTTGAAAGATTCTGTTAACGTATGGAAGAAGGGAAATTCTTACTTTACAGGTCCTTTACCTTTTGTAATGGTAAGTTTTAAGTTCTTACCATTATGTATATATATTATTCTTGTTATGTTGAAAATGTGTGAAAAATATTCTAATTAATTCTTAACATGTACTAAATAGGTATTCTATTTTGATCGTCTACAAAGAGGAGGGTTAGAAAAACCAAGAAAATGTCCACTAATTTCGGTGTGGACAAAGGAAAGGATTCAAGTGAGATATAAGTTTGAAAAAGATCATGGATTTGGATATGGAAAAATCTTGGAAAGAATGGAATCAATTGTGGTATGATATTTGTATATGCTTATGTTTAAACACTACACTTTATATTCTATCTATATTTGCTTACGTTCTAAAGTTTACCCTTTATGCTCTAAACTATATATTTTATGTGATAAACTATTTTAACATTTACCCCTAAATATTCTAAACTTTATATTCAACTTACTTTTGCCTATGTTCTAAAGTTTACACTTTATGTTCTAAAGTTTACCCATTATGTTCTAAAGTTTACCCTTTATGTTGTAAAATTAACCCTTTATGTTCTAATCACTCAACTTACTTTTGCCTATGTTCTAAAGTTCTCTCTTTATGCTCTAAAGTTTATCCTTTATATTCTAAATTTTGTAATTCATATATTATAATGTGTAGGAAGAAAACAAGAAACAATCAAGACAAGAGGACAAGGAAAAGAGAAAGGAAGAGTCATCAATGGTAATTATACCTTTTAAATTATTACTACATATGCTTATCTTGTAAAAATTGAAAACACTTTATTCTAACCTTTATATTCTAATCTTTAAAATTTATGTTGTTGTTTTCTAAATTTTATAATTTATATACTAGAAGGCACCAAAAGGAAAAAGAAACAACCAAAACAAAAGGAAAAAGAGAAGAGAATGGAAAAATCATCAATAGGTTCTAGTTCTACAACTTCTCGAAATGACATGATGGTATGATTTAGTTTATGTTCTAAATTATATTTTATGCTCCATTTAATCCTTTTCTGTTAAATTATCCATGTTATGTCCTTTATGTTCTAAAATATATTTGTGTTCTAATGAAGGGCTTTTTGAGCAAATTTGGAGATTTGGCAAAAACACTTGCCTCGAATGTTAAAGAGATGTATGGCATGTTAGAACAAGCAAAAGATCTTTTTGTTGAGGAAGAAACAACAGGAAAAATGCAACATCTCATAGACAACATATGGTGCAAGTACACAACAAAGGTATTATAATTATGTTCTAAAGTATTTCTGGTTGTGTTCTAAAGTATTTTCAGCTTATGTTCTAAAGTATAATAAATTTATATAAATATTATGCATATTATGTTCTAAATTATAATTTCTTATTTTATAGACATTCGTGAACCAAGAAGAAAAGAAAAGCCCTTCTATACTCAGCCAAGATCAACATGTCTTCGATGAACCGGCATTCATTGAAGAATTGGATATGGTTATGGATAAGGCATGGAAGAAATTCGAGGAAACAAGGTAACCAAAGTCACCGACAGTTGGTAATTTCACATGTACATGCTTAAATTCCAAATTATACTTATGTTCTAAATCAGATGCTTATGTTTTAAAGTACTTTTTTATGTTCTAAAACATGCGCTTAAATCACATGCTTATGTTCTAAATTATATGATTATGTTCTAAATTAGTTATGTTCTAAATTAGTTATGTTCTAATTGTTAAGCAGATTTGAGATCAAAGGAAGAGGAAAAAGATAAGAACAAAGAAGAGAGAAATGAAGAGAATAAAGACAAAAACTTGTTGATTCCCTCACCAGTAGTTGGTAATTTCACATTATTTTCAAATTCATTTTTTATGTACTAATATTTACTAGATATGTTCTAATATTACTTCTTATGCTCTAAATTTTTTCTGGTTATGCTTTAAAGTTAATTCTTAATTTTTATATTCTAACTATTTCTAGGTTGTCTCCTAATTGTATATATTTCTTATGTTCTAAAGTTACTTTTTATTTTCTAATTATTTTTTGCTATTTGCTATAATACTTAATTTTTATGGTCTAATTGCTATAAAGATTTGGGATCAAAAGAAGAAGAAAAAGAGTAGGACAGAAAAGAGAGAAACGAGGAGGAAAAAATTGAGAAGAAAGAGAAAAGGAATGAGGAGTCACCAAAAACCCTAATTCCTCCAAAAAAGAAGCAACCTTTTGATATAACTCCTCCAAGTTTCAACTTATTGACCCCCTCACCAGCAGTTGGTAGTTTTACATTATTTTCAAACTCTTTTCTTTTGAACTAATATTACTAGATTTGTTCTAAAGTTACTTCTTATGTTATAAATTTTTCTGTTATGTTCTAAAGTTATTTCTGATGTTCTAAATTTTTTCTAAATCAGATGCTTATGTTTTAAACTACTTTCTTATGTTCTAAATTATGTGCATATGATCTAAATTATATGATTATGTGCTAAATTATGTGCATATGCTCTAAATTATATGATTATGTTCTAAATTATGTGCATATGTTCTAAATAATATGATTATGTTCTAAATTAGTTATGCTCTAAATTATGTGCATATTTTCTAAATAATATGATTATGTTCAAAATTAGTTATGCTCTAAATTATGTGCATATGTTCTAAATTGTATGATTATGTTCTAAATTATGTGCATATGTTCTAAATAATATAATTATGTTGTAAATTAGTTATGTTCTAAAGTTACTTCTTGTGTTCTAAATTTTTCTGGTTATATTCTAGTTATTTTTAATGTTCTAAATTTTTTCCAACTATTTCTATGTTGTGTCCTTATTGTTTCTACTTATGGTTTGATGTTCCAAGAAATCAAGAAGATAATGAAGCAGAACTCACTTTACGAAGAAGTGAAAGCAAATGTTCTAAATTGTGCTTTTCTGAATCCAGATCATCCACCTACATTGGATGAAGAGGAGAAGCAAGAAGAGGAAAAAGAGGAGAAGAAAGAAGAGGAAAAAGAGGAGAAGAAAGAGGAGAAGAAAGAAGAAAAGGAGAAGAAGAAAGAAGAGGAAAAAAGAGGAGAAGCAAGAGGAGAAGAAAGAAGAAAAGGGGAAGAAGAAAAAAGAGGAAAAAGAGAAGCAAGAGGAGAAGAAAGAAGAAAAGGAGAAGAAGAAAGAAGAGGAAAAGAAGAGAAGCAAGAGGAGAAGAAAGAAGAAAAGGGGAAGAAGA
The DNA here is from genome assembly GCA_034703905.1 of Chenopodium berlandieri. NCBI lineage: Eukaryota > Viridiplantae > Streptophyta > Magnoliopsida > Caryophyllales > Amaranthaceae > Chenopodium > Chenopodium berlandieri. The sequence continues at coordinate 51,957,614 of CM068281.1, forward strand.
AAGAGGAGGAAAAAAAGGAGATCCAAGAGGAGAAGAGAGAAGAAAAGGGGAAGAAGAAAAAGGAGGAAAAAGAGGAGAATCAAGAGGAGAACAATGTGAGGCTACTTGGTGTAAATATTTTCCAACCACGTGAAAGAAGGCTCAATAACCGGTTGGAAGAATCATTCCAACAAATTCAAGAGCAAGTTTTCTACGGCAAATCGCTGAGAGAAAACAACTGCAGAACTGATGGGTCTGCAGCAAGCGGAGGATGAAAGCCTTCGAGACTTCTGACTCGCTTCAGCAACGAGTCGTCTAGAATTACAAGTCTGGATCAAGGCCTAGCCGTGTTTGTACTACAGAATGGCTTACAAGCTGGAAAGGTCCTTGACTTCATGGTCATGTATCCCCGCAGACCTTAGAGGAAGCTTTGGACGCCTCGGATAAATACATCTGAGCTGAAGAATGGAACAAGACAAAATCTCAGTCCCAGGAAAAGTAAAGGGACAACTGTCCGAAGGACCAAGGGCCGAGGAAAGGGAAGGCGAAAGCCTCAAAACCGTCCTCGGCACATGAGCCGAAGAAAGATAAGACCCCCTATATGAGGAGATATGATACTTACACCCCTCTCACTCTTTCTCGTGCTAAAATCTATAACACAACCAAAGACGAGGGGAGGTTCAAGAAACCAAGGCCACTCCCACCGTGGCATCAACAAAAGGGCAAGGGTCGATGGTGCGAGTTCCATGAATCTACTGGACATCGCACCGAGGACTGCCTCCAGCTGAAAGATCAGATCGAGGACATGGTCCGAAAGGGCTACTTGAAAAAGTATCTCGCGGACCGTCGCGAAGAAAAAAGAGCCGAAAAGGATCCTCGACAAGATCTTGATTTCTCTCGGAAAAAGGATAAGCCGCTAGGCAAAGAGACTCTTGATATCCTTACCATTTCCGGAGGAGCCTCTCGGAATGCATTAAAACGCCACTTGAGGGGCTTAACCCATCAAGTGAATCATCAGACATCCGAGCGCCTCAGTCTCCGATCCGGTGCCGAACATTCTATTCACAGCCGAAGACTGCCAGGGGGTGGTGTACCCCCATGATGACCCGTTGGTAATTGTGACGGGCATTGCAAACCACAACGTCTGGCGAACTCTCGTCGACGGTGGTAGCGGGGCGAATATCCTCTTTCGGGGAGAATTCGACCAGCTAAAGTTGGAGACCAAGCATCTGACCCCAGTACCCTTCCCAATATTTGGATTCAATGGTTCTTCATCTTATCCCGATGGGAAGATCCTTCTACTTGTCACCATTGGCAAAGGCCGAACAACCCGAAACATCATGGCCGAATTCTTGGGCATAGATGTTCCCTCTGTGTACAACGTGATCATGGGGAGACAACTCATTCACGATATCCAAGGAGTTGTCTCAACATACCATCAAACAATGATCTATGTTTCGGACGAGGAACACTCCGAAAAAATTCAGGGCAGCCAAAAGGAGGCCCGAAGATGCAACCACCTCAAACCATCCAAAACTCACCGCGACGACCAGGATGATGAGGAGGAAAAGAAAAGGACCGATGCACAAAAAGGCCCAAAGGCTTAAGTGCTTCGGCCTAAGGCTCCCTAGTAAGAGAAAAATCTTTGGGGAAGAAAAGGCTGATTCCTCATTTGAGCTGAAAAACTCGGAATATCAGCCAAAGTCTGGGAAGCCTGCCGATATTGACAACAGGCCAGATCGAGAAGAGTCCAGTGCCAAATCCATGGAGCCGGACAATCAGATTGAGTCAATAGAGTTGACCGAAGGGAATTCTGAAAAATGTGTCAGCATTGGACTGAGACTTAATCCAAATGTTTGTGTTGAACTAATTCAGCTCCATCGGGACAACAAAGATGTGTTCTCTTTCTCGGCAGCAGACATGCTTGGGATTAATCCAAACCTCATCTCTCATAAGCTAAATGTCGACCCTACATCTATCAAATAGTGGTCTTAACTGATCAGCCGCTGGAAAAAGTCCTCGGCAAAGTAGAGAAATCTGGTAGACTAGCAAAGTGGGCTCTCGAGCTCACTTAGTTCAGTATCAGCTATCAGCCGAGGGCAGCTATCAAGGCTCAGGCCTTAGCAGACTTCGTAGCCGAGTGTTCTTATCAAGAGACACTTGACGAGGAAAAGAAAATCTGGACCGTTTTCACGGATGGATCCTCCACCGTGAATGGTTCGGGGGCAGGGGTCGTCATAACCTTTCCCGAAGGCAAATCCTTTGAATATGCATTAAAATTCTCATTCAAGGCTTCAAACAACGAAGCTGAATATGAAGCAACAATTGCTGGTCTAGAGCTGTGTGTAGCATTGGACGCCGAACATGTTTGTTTAAAGACAGACTCTCAGCTTGTCGCAAATCAAATCCGAGGTGAATATGAGGCCAAAGAGCCCTCAATGATTGCCTACCTCGCAAAGATCAAAACTGTCATTGCGAAGCTGAGAACTTTTGAAGTTGAGCTGATCTCAAGGGGTCAGAACGCACAAGCCGACGCACTATCCAAACTTGCAAGTTCAACTCTAACCGAGCTGGACCGATCTGTATATGTGGAAGTGCGCCGAGAAAAAAGTGTGGACTAAGAACCTGAGGTTTGCTGCATCACACACGAGCCGAGCTGGATGAACCCCATCCTAGCTTACAAACTTCGGGGAGAAATTCCCGAAGACAGGAACTTAGCCTCTAAGATGAAGAAAATCAGCTCAAGGTTCATCATCTTTAGAGGGGAGCTCCTGAAAAAGTCCTTCTCAACCCCACTATTGAAATGCGTGGGTCCAACAGATGCTGATTACATCCTTTAGGAAATTTATCTCGGCATATGCGGAAACCACATAGGGGGAAGAACCTTAGCCCATAAAGCGCTAAAGGCCGGATATTATTGGCCAACCATGATCGCAGATGCTAAGGAGCTGGTCAGAAAATGCGAAAAATGTCAAAAGTTCGCACCCGTCATCCATCGGCCATCGCGAGATCTTCAGCCAATCCTGAATCCTCTTCCGTTTGTTCAATGGGGACTGGACATTTTGGGACCATTTCCCGATGCTCCATACCAAAAGAGATGGCTGATAGTCGGCATAGACTATTTCAGCAAATGGATCGAAGCCGAAGCAGCTTCGAGCATTACATAGCAAACTGTCAGAAGATTTATCTGGTAGAACATTATCACTCGTTTCGGGATTCCGAAGGTTTTTGTCTTCGATCATGGGAGGCAATTTTATAACCTGCCGCTGAAGCGGTACACGGATCAGTTCGGCATTAAATTGGCATTTTCTGCAATTTGTCATCTGCAGAGTAATGGTCAAGCCGAAGCTGCAAATAAACAAATCCTCAACGCTCTCAAGAAGAGAGTTGAAGATCAAAAGTCCAAGTGGATAGAGGAACTTCCAGGAATTCTTTGGTCACTTCGGACAACAGATTAAGAGGCAACGGGGCATTCACCTTTTGAGCTGGTCTACGAGTAAATCTCTTCTCACCCGAAGAAAATGAACAACTCATGAAAGAGTCCCTTGACTTCTTAGATGAGACAAGAGATTCAGCTCGGGATAAAATGGCTGCATACAAGCAGAGAATCAGCAAATTTTACAACCGAAGAGTCCATGCAAGACTTCTCAAAATTGGGGATCTTGTTCTTCGGAATGCTGCTGCTATGCAAAAAGGCCGCATTCATTGGAAACTCTCAGCCAACTGGGAGGGACCCTACGAAATATATGATGAGCTTCAGCCAGGAACATAACGACTTTGGCAGTTGGATGGTACTGAGTTGAAAAATCACTCCAATGTCGATGTACTTAAGAAATACCATGTGTAAAGCCCTTCGGGGAAGAACAATCTATGTAAGTACATCTTTCTTATTAATGAATGGCCTTTGAGCCACCATTTATTCAAATTCAGCAAGTTTCTATTTTTTCTGTCTTCAATGGTTTTTTACAAAAATTCAAGGTTTTCGTTCGGTGCTTCCCGAAGTATTGCCTAATGAGGCCTTGTACTTCGGCAAGCCGTAAAACCTGCTAAGACAAGGATAAATGATAAACCCCCGAAGTATTGCCTAATGAGGCCTTGTACTTTGGATGAATCAATTCCTCCGGGCAAAGAGGCCATAGGCGCATCCGAAACATTGCCTAAAAAATAGGTGCTGATAAAGCCCCGAAGTATTTCCTAATGAAGCATTGTACTTCGGATGAATCAGTTCCGGGTGATGATTGCATTTCCAAAGTATTGCCTAGTGAAGCATTGTACTTCGGATAGATCATTGTCCTGGCATCGTGTTTGGATAGTTGTTCCCTTAGATGAAATATAAGGATCAAGATGTATTATTCTCGGAGTCCAAGACTTCTGAACAACGAAATCATATCCTTCAAAAACAAAATGGAAGAGAAAAGAAAAATGAGCAGAAACTCTAAAGTCTGGATTACATCAAAAAGTCGAAGCAATCACCTCAAAAACCTGAAGATCTCATCTTCAGATTTCTAAGGGGGGCAAGAGGCACTCAGCTAGCCAGTTCCAAGTCGAAGCTTAGTACTTGGAAAAATTTCACAAGTCGAAGGAGCAAGGCAAATGGAATGAAAGCAAAACAGTGCACTCGCTGCAAATATTGAGGTTCTTAGCCAAAAGTATCCCCAAGCCGAGGTACAACACTTTGAAATTTTTTGAAGAAATTAAAAGAGACAGCTAAGTAAAGGAATCAGAAAAACAGGCAATGGAAGAAGAAAAGCTGAGAAAAACTTCAATATCATTCAAATGAGGATTTCAATGTCAAGTACAAAAAGATATCCTAAATTGGCAGCCGCCCGCAAGCGAAAAATACAGTTGCCGAAACTAGTACAAATACTTAAAAAAGGCAAAATTAAGTTTGTATATTCATGGCAAGCTGAAGCAAAAAAGCAGATGCGGCATTAATATCGTTCAAGAACATGTTGACCCGCAAGATTCTGCAAACGACTGCCCGAGTTCCTATGCTTCGACGTTGGCCGGATCAGCATTGGGAGCCTTCGAGGTCTCAGCAGCAGCAAAGGATGAAGCAGGCTGGGCAATGTCTTTATCTTTCATTGCAACCTCTTCTTCTTCTTCTTCTTCTTGGGCCTCTTTCTCGGCTAGACAAGCAAGGCAGGCAACCTCAGCTTTATGAGCAGTTAGCATGTTGGGATGGTTAGGAACCATTGATCATTCTTCAACCACATCCCAATTGATGCTTCGGTCAGCATGGAAGGCCAAGCACCGAGCAACTTTGAAGCCGTTTTCAAAACCCTCATCATACTGATCTTGGGTGTAGATTCGTACCTTCAGCAAGTTCTGGGCACCCTCAAGATCTGCCTTGGCCTTAGAAGCCTCGTCAGTTTGGACCTCTAGTTGGCTCTGGACTCCTTGTAATTCAGTCTTAACAGTGGATAAGTCAGAGTCCTTGGCCTTCACATAATCGCTGAGACGCTGAACTTCAGCCTCAAGATCAGCCTGCTTTGCTCTAAAACTCCTCGGCCATCATTTACCTAACTTCTGCCTCTTGTTGCGTTTTTCCTTCTATCCGAGCCTTGAAGCTCGGAACATCAACAACCCCATATTCCTAGATTAGGGCTTGGCCTTCTTCGATCCAAGGAAATATGGTTTGCTCAATCTCTCGGCAGAAGTTGCGGAAACTGGCTGCCATTTCGTCCATCCGAGACTGGCTTGCCGCAGATTCTTCTTCTGCCTTCTTGCTCTTAAGTTCAGCCAGCCGAGCTCGGGAATCAGCCTCCTCGGCTTTATTCTTTAATTTCTCGTTCAAACAAGCAGCCATGACATGGTTGTGAACGACCTACAAGGTTCGAAGATAAGTTAGCCGAGGAAAAGGACTTAGCAAAAATTTAAGGAAACAAGCTTAATGAAAAGGAAGCAAAAGCACTTAAAGCAGAAAAGTTTAAGTAAGAACAGGCTACCTGCATTAGCAGCTTGTGATTCTCAGCGAAAGGGTCTGGCACCCTCACAAAAGGTTCAGACACTCCAGCAGCTGCCCGAAGAGACTAAACCCTAGCCCTTTCCAGTTCTAAAAGGCCATACAAGTCACCAAAAAACTCGATAGCCGAGTTTTGGTGAGAGAGCATGCTGTTCTTAACAGCTTCTGGAACGGTTAGAAGTGGGGCGGACTCAAACCCTATATCCGAAGATTGGAAAGTCCGAAAAGAGTTCCCAATAGAGGTTGACGGAACGTCGAAGTTCTGGGGGATCATCAACTCTTTCTTCGGCTTCCTTAAGTTATCTGGCCTCCCATCTAGAATTTGAACATCATCGTCTTTGGCGGGCTGCAGTATCAGCGCATCAACCTCTTTCTGTACCTCAGCAGCGAAAGGTTCAGCCATGTGCCGAGGAGATTGAGATGGAATGGGAGCAGTCCTTTGCTGAACATCTTCCTCCCGATTTTCGGGAGGAGGAGGAGTCTTCTCTTTGGCCACCTCGGCCTGGTCCTCATCCAGCCGAGGTCTTTTAGTTGGGGGCTCAGTAACCGGGAACTGTCCCGGATTTACTACAGCTCTCCTTCTGCTTTGCCCGGCCATATCTTCGTCTGAAGAAGATGATGGTGCTTTATCAGGCTCTTTCTTGTCTCCTTCTTCTTCGCCAGACTGTAGTAGAAGAGACAGAGGGGCAAAGAGCGATATCAGTATAAAAAAAAAAAAAAAAAAATATCTCCAAGCCGAAGCTTAGTACTTAGAAAAAATTTCACAAGTTGAAAAATTCAAATGAAAACCTAAGTAGAAAGAGCAAGGTAAGGAGAAAAAGAAAAAGAAAATACAGAAAAAAGGCTAAGACTCACCGAGGTCTTCAGCAGAAGCCCGTCTTTAGCGCTGAGCATGTTGGGTTTAGCAACGAAAGTTTGCGGCTAGGCACTTGCTCGGGATTTATTGCAAAAATTCCAGCCCTTACGCTAGCAGCAGCAACAACTGCTTGTTCTTCAAGACCCAACAAGAAAAATGGGTCCCTCTTCAAGTAACACACATCGCCCATGGTGGTGCAGGTCATCCTACGTGGCGGGGCTTCATTTTCTTACTCTATAAAAAGCTTTCGATGCCTCTGTGACCAGAGGTTCAATTTCTTTGTATTTCCGCATTTCAAAACACTCATGACTCATCTCTCTCACTCTCTCTCAAACAGTCAAACACCACATTCATACTCTCTCAAAACATCTTTCAAACAAAATTAAACATAAAATAAACACAAGTTTTCTTTAATCTCATTGTAATAAGAATTCCAATGTGATTGTGAAAGGTATTGTTTCAACCACGCACGCAAGATAAAATTTATGAGGCCCCACACCTTATGATCACTTCTTTCTCTTTTTCTATTAAGCTAATCATATAACATTCTATCTAAATTATTTCAATTTCAATCTTTTAATCTTGTTTTAACAATTATTTGGCTAATTAATTGTTCACAATGTGAATTCATAAAGCTCAAGATTTTATTTAATTTGTTAGTAGCAATGTAAATATTTATTTCTTCTAATTATTTATTTGTTATTGTCAACGCTATCTTTTTTATTTGACGAGCAAATGTAAAGGCATATTAGATTAGAGAGAATATTACATAGCTTTTTGGTACTAAAAATTGTCTTTTGCTTTTATATCTCTTATTCCTATTGTATATATTTAATTTAGCGCGCCTCCGGGCGAGCTCCCGGGCAGACTTGGACTTCTTCAATTGGGCCGTTTCTTAGCCCAATTCGCATTTCCTCTTTGGGTTCTAAATACATGGTCCATTGCCCCAGACTCTTCTTCTTCGCCGAGCCCTTAATCACCGCTTTGATGACTCCTACCTGTCCTGGGCCTCGGAATGTGGTCATATAAATGCGGCCTTACTCCAATGCTCGTAGTGGCTCTAATAAATCCAGGAAAATGCTCCAAATCTGCAATTTCCTATAAACAATACCAAATCTACGAAAACACTAGAAACGCATATTAGTAACAAAAGTAGCTCCGTAGAGCTCAAATAAACACAATTATGACCATTGGGACGGGGAATAAATATATATATATAAAATAGACTTATTAAACTCCCCCAAGCCAAACCTTTGCTTGTCCCTAAGCAAAGCAATGAATAAATAAACCAAAACTTCACCCCAAAAATAATTTAAATCAAGCACAATCGATTCAAGGCAAATCCAACAAATATGCATCAAAATCAACCAATCAAATCCATCCAACTACTCATCCTCCCTAACAATTGTCAAGTAGAGCAAACCACAAGTGTATATGGAATTCAAGACTAGTGCTCACACATTTCACTCTTTTATGTGGCGAGTAAAAGATGTACTCGATCGCTCTCCATCCAACCCCTTTAAATGTGACCAATGCCCTCCCAAACTCACAACACTCGTGTTTTTAAGAAAACAAGCACTCAACCTAGCAGTCGACTCGAAATATATCAAATCATTCTTTGCATTGAAAAACAACTGATTTCACATCCATACAACTCTATGCACAAAGGTCAGAAGGTCTTCAAGCTTGTAATGTAATGCTAGGGTAAAAGGTAGGAAACATTTGGGAAAATGTGAGAGTAAAGCCATGCTTAAGGGAGCCAAAATCTTAATTAATAAAACCAAGGTCAAAATTAAATAATGACCAAATCATCTCCAACACAAATCAACTCTACCAAAAGCTCACCAAACATCCAATTATATTAAAAATTCCCAACACTTACAATTGCACTCATAAAATATAACAATAAGGAAATAGAGTGAATAAACAATCTTTGAACTCTTTTTTTTTCCCTCTTTATTTTCTTTCTTTTGAGCAACCTTCAATTAGAACATTTGAACAATTATTTTTCTTTTGCTCTTTTTTTTTCTTTTATCACACATTGGAATTTTCAACTTTGAACAACAATCTCTCAATTTTTTCAATTTTTTCCAATCCACAAAAATAAGAACAAATAAATAACTTCTCAAATCCACCCAAAATTGTGCAAATTATGTGCACACTACTACTCCCTCACCTCACTCACTATTAGCTCCCCCAAGCCAAGCTTGGGACTAGTAACCAATGGGGCAAAAATAGGCTTGTAATGTGGCTAAATAAACAATAAAAGGGCACATGCAACAACATGGGTAGCAAGAAGGGAACAAATGTATCTAATAATTCTGAAGGCCACCTAGAAGAACAAATGCCTTCGTCCTCCTCAATGTGCATAATAATGAGTCATACAAACATTACTCAGAGTTATAAACCAATACTCAACTTCATTGACATACTAGGAACTAACACACATTCCTAACCAAATCAACTAGTCAAGCACCAAATCCACAAATAGTTGGACAAAATTGACTCATGTTAGGGCATCCAAGCAATCAAACATCAAATAATGGATAACCTATCCACAATAATTATAATCATATACCAAGAATCAAAACAATTTCGAAAAATTTTCATGTATGGGCACAGGGAAGCATGATTCATAATTCATTGGATCGTATTTTTGTATTTTTTTTATATTTGAAAAGCAATAAAATCTAAACTATAAAGCAATAAAAAAAGACTAAACTAAGCACACCAAAGAAAATAAAAAGAAAAAGGAAAGAAAGAAAACCTATATATACAAGAAATTCCCCCCAAGCCAAACTAGACAATGTCCTCATAGGTTCAAAGGGAAGAAAGTAACCCAGGCGACTACCCCTCATCATTAAAATCGTATCCACCACCATCCCTAGCATTGCAATGCATCACCTTGGTACAATTCTGGACAAGAAAGAAACAAAGTGTTAGTAGGAAAAGAGGTAAAAATGAGTCAGGTTCACTATTTTGTTAATAACTTTTTTTATACAGATGATAATTCATTGATTCTAATTGAATTGGGAAGTAGACTTGAAGAGCTTTCCAACAATAGGTCACACGCAAAATTCCGTTAAGAAACGCAAAAGATATGGCATTTTGAAGTTGGCTAGTTTTGCTGTCGCGCTCTTGCTAAAGTAGATAGGGAAGTAGGGTCGAATCCACAGGGAAACAATGTTCTTTTATTCCTAATCAATTATTATAATCTAAATTATCAAGTAACCAATTTGTACTGTGGGAATTAAACTAACAATTAAACTAAGAAAATTAAATAAGGGAATAATCAATAATAAAAGGCCTAGGGTATACGTTTACCAATAAATAATATTCCAAGGTAAAACATAACAATCAATCATCAATGCATAAATTAATCAGATTATAAAGGGTTTTCTCTACGTATTATAATCACAGAATTAATCTACCGGTATTAAATCGCATCTCTCGAATCTTGACTGAACCATTTATAGATTAACATGCCTATTGAAACTAAGCCTAAACATCAATTCTCATCTCTCGAATCTCGAATCAATATTGCATAACTCATACAATTAAACCTGGTCAAATCTAATTGCATAGCATTAAATCAATCAATAGGAAATCAATCAAGCATTAACAACCAACAATAATAAATTACCCCTTCATATTATTTATGGATCCCCACAAACCCTAGAAATAAATCTACTCACTCTTATGATTTGCTTCTATATATATGACTGCTTTGGTTTTTTTGTGAATAATGAAGGTGTGTTTCCTAAGGGGAGAACATCCCTCTATTTATAGAGTCTTGGGATTGTGCCACCATCTTAGGTTACGGAAACCTAGGAATTTGGGCTGCGCCGTTGTATGGCCTTTCTCGGGAATTGGGCCTTGACGTCTTTTTCCCAATGATTGGAGATGCCACGTGTCAGGTGAGGATTGGTTTATTTTGAACCTCTCTTTGGGTGACACGTGTCACCATTTTATTGGGCCACGTGGCCTTGGGTATTTTTACCCAAAACATGTTCTTTTTTACTAAATTTAAATTATTTTAGTGATTAAACTTATTTTTAATTAATTTTCTATTACACTTGTTATTTAAAGTTACTATTTTTTTTACTAAATTGAAATTATTTATTATATAATGTTAATTGAATAAGGTGAATGAAGAGAATAGATCCCTAATACCATGCTTAATTTGATTAATAATATAGTAATTAAATATTAATTAACTAATTAAATAGGTGACTAATAAATAGGTGACAAATAAGTCAAAGATAGAATAAGTAATTTTAAAAAAATAATCTTTTTTTTTGTTTCTGGAAAATTTGGTATATTTATAACTTTCATCCATATAATACGCACTGGAAATATCTTCATCTATCTTAATAAAATGATACTCGTTAAGTAATGCATACGTTGTACTACATATATACATATTGTGTAAGTTTACATTTTTCTAAACTCGATTTAATTTTATTTTTTTTCAGTATCTTCAATGGAGCTTATTTAATCTTATACTATCAACACAATTATAAAGCATTAAAGAGTTTTTTTTAGATCGATTTTATATTATTTAAATTGAAATAATCAACTTATTTAACCAATCAACCAAATATATCTTATTTGAAAGAAATTTTTAAAATGTATATGGATTAATATGTGTAATAGTGATACATTATTTGTTGCGAATTTGGGCAACACTTGGGTGAAAAATTAGAATACCAAATGTATTTATCTCGTGGCCTAGCTAGGTGCGGAACTTGACTTTATTTATCAATGATATTATTAGATTGATTAGTACACATTATACAACCTTTTTATGACACAATAATAATCAAGTGGTAATTTTGTTAGATTCATTGTGATTTCTAATTCCAAATATGCAATTACTTTTTGTACATATTTGACTATTGTCATTACAATATAACTTTTTCTACATACTTGGAAATATTGTCATTACAATATTTGATTGGAAATTGTGGATAAAAATTACCAAATCTTATTTTACAAGGTATCTTAGCTTAGTTTAAACCAAATCACAATACAAATCACATTATTTTGATTTGGTTCAATTTGGGTGTCCGTACCACACCAAACCAAAGCTCATGCTAGTTAATTCATTAAATTTAGGTTACCCCTACCGAAATGATTTTTGTAAAAATATAAGTCCAACACTCTCCCCCACCCTTTTTTAATAAGCCTAGTTTGACTAACATTGTACTAGGCTGATGCAAAATATTGTCTAATACATATGCTAATGGAGAACTTTAGCCAATGATATTTTTATAGAAAATTTGGATATAATAACCTCAACTTTGAACGATTTCTTTGAATAATTCCAACTTTAGGAGTATATACTTTTATCAGGCCTAACAAGTTACCAAACCTATTATAGAAGGTCGATGCACATGAGTGATAAATCATATTTATTTAGGATTGTTGGACACATTTTTGGCGTTTTTTGGTTACTTCTTAGTTTCTTAGTCGCTAGTTTAGAGTCATTTATGCATAAGTTATCATTATCGTGTTGTATTATACTTCGTTTGTGTTTTCTTAATGTTTCAAGTAGTTTTCATAGCTATTTGGACGCTCTTAGAAGAATTCAGCATTTGTCGAATAGTCTTTGGCTGGAAGGATGTTGATTATTTGAGGTCGATGATTTATTGACCTTGTGCTTATATATGTCTCTAGATTCCTAGAAGCGAATTGGAGTTGTTTCGTAGTCCTCATTGCAAGCATGAGAACGTTTCAAGCCTTTGGTGCATTGACAACTTGAGTTGCTAAGCATTATTGCATCGAGCTAAGCTCAAGCTATAGCTCGAGCACTAGCTCTCTAGAGCCACAAGTCAGGGAAGTTGCGACTATCGCTCGCCTGCTAGCTCATCGCTGCCGTAAGCAAAGTCCTATGCGAGCTATATCGCCTGCTAGCTTGTCAAGGTAGTAGCTACAATCAACGAGGAAGCGATATCTCGCTCGTCAGTGAGCTATAGGCTATAGCTCGCCCTTGCTAACCTTCACACATCAATGAGCAAGAGCTCACTCGCAACGAGCTATAGCTCCTTGTTGCTCCAGTGTTTCTTGGTCGTTTGATGTGATCAAGTCGAGTATCGTGCCACATCATCACTTATCATCCAATAGCATCATAGCTTATACATTTTTATTTAATTATTTTATTTAGGATGAGGCAAAAATATAAATACTTGAGAGGATTTTATTTTTCCTCTTTTGCTTTGTTTTATGCTTGAACGTTTTCTTCTCCATTATTGAACCCTAACTTGTTGTTCTTCATTAATTCGATATTTGTGGTATTTCATTCAATCTTTCGTCTTTTATTTTATTAATTATGAATTCAAGTTTATTTATTCCTTTTGTTTTGTCTATTTCAATTATGAGTGAGTAGTCATTTTCTAGGGCTAAGTGAGGGAAGCCATGTTTATACCTTGATTATTTGTGCTTATTTATTTATGAATTCATGTATTAGGGTTTGAATGATTCCAATTGATTTGTGCTTTATTGTTTGATTCATGTAATTGGCCAATATCATGAGTTGTTTATTTAGCTAATAAAAATTAGAATTGAAAGATCATATTTTTAGAGGCTTAGTTACAATTGGCGAATTTGATTATGTTAGCGACCGAATTGAACTACATATGTTAATTCGTAAGCGTTAATTCCCGACCGTAGGATTAACAAGTGCTTATTCGACCTAGTTTATATATTGATGAATTGTTTGCATCTCTTGGATTGGTATAAGCATGGTGGACCGAACATATGCCCTAGACCTTTATTTGTTTGAGAATAACCTTATTTGCAATTTTGTCCTAGTTCAGTTAATTGATTACCAAATCACTCTTTGTTTATTGAAGTAGTTTATATAATTGGGCTAAAAACTAATAGAACCTGTCTCCCTGTGGGATTCGACCACGTATATGCTAAGTCTTTGCTAACAATAGACACCGTGCACTACTTGCGGTATTAATTTTTATTCATCAATGAGTCATCAATATGTTGATACAAAAAAGTTGTTAAAAAGACTCTTTTTCCCTCACCGTGATTCTATGGTAGTCATCCTTAAAATGATTACCATTATACTAATTTTTATAGGCCGATTTTGATTTTTTAATGTCAAAATTAATTATAAATCATTGATCTAATTTTAAAAATTTATTTCTTAATTTTGAAATAATTTTTGAATTTTTAAAATAATTTTTCTAATCAATTTTCAAATATTCAGTTTATATCAATTTTTGAAGAAATTATTCAGTTTATATTATTACTAACATTAAAAAATAATTCATAATCCCTCCACTACAACAACCATCAAAGTTGAGGGCGAAGGTGATGCAAAGATAGTTTCGGTGAGGGTGGGGGATTGTAGCACTTTACTTGCCGACATGAAGGATGTCGTTGAAAAGAATGAAACAATGCTTTTTCTGTTGAATGCGTTGAATCCCTTGTTTGGTGTTTTTGAGGGGTTGGTCGTGGGGATGACTTCAGGTGGTGGTGGGTTGCTTTCGAGTGGTAGGGGGAAAGAAAAGAATGTTTCAGTGAGGGTAGATGGTGGTGAGTGTGGGTGGTGGATAGGGTGGTTTTGGTGAGGTCGAGTGGTGGCTAGCTTGGGAGGTTTGGTCTTTGGTGAGTGACTGAGGGGAGAGTGATGGCTAATGGGCTACTGAAATTTAGGGGGAGGAAAAAGAAAAAGGTTAGGGAAAGGAAGGAGAGGGAAAAACACATGAACCAATAATTATGTGACACGTGACAATTTTTACAAAGAAAAACTTTAACCCATTTTTCAGATCACCGGTCATCTAGGCCTAATAAAAGTAAATACCCTTAAAATTAGAAATATTCAAAGAAAATTGGCCGAAGACAAGGTTATAAATTTTTCCTAGTTTTGATTATCAATAAATAAAATTGATAAAATATTTGTTATCCACAAACTAAATATGGAGCTGATTGAGGCAATTCTAGCAAGTACTCTTATGAGTATATTCTACCTTGTGTTTATATAATAACATTGACCTCTTTTTTTTTTTTATTTTAAAAAAAATAATATGAATCATTCTTTTACGGGAAATAATAATTTCGTTAATAATTAGCCATATGAATTCTACAACTTGTAATATAGCTCTATAAATAAAAAATTAATTGGATAATATCACAACATTTACAATTAAAATCGTAAATTTTTGCATTTTCGATACAATTCATACTCCATCGCTTCAAGTTTGATGCAAATGGTGATTTTCGATATTGTTTGCATTTTTCCAATTAAAGACTGTCTCATTCCACGCCAATGTTTTGATTATAGAATTGATGACAAGACTCAAACCCATGTGAATCCAGATCACGTTCCCAATAATTAAAACCCTAAAAATAAAAATCTCATCCATATATGAGAATAAAAAAAACCTAGAAATTTAGGAAGAAGACTCTCATAGAGGGAGAGAACTACAGTAAACACTAATTTTTTTTGGTGTTTAGGGAGCCACAAGGACGGGGTGAGAATCGATCCCATGATCTCCTGAAATCGGGAGAGAAGCTCTAACCACATGAGATATCCCTCACTCTCACATTAAACACTAAATTGGATCAAAGAAAAAGGGTTAAAGATAATAAATTTTCAAAGAAATTAAACTATTCCCGACCAAGAAATTAAAACCCGAAGGGGAGTACAAATTTGGGTGTTATTCTCCAAGAGAAGGTGGTTTATTTCGATGATCCTCCAATCGAAAAAAAGAACCTTCTTTGGGAGGATATGGTGGGAGTGGCCTTGCCACGTTTGGTTGTGTAATTTTATTTGTTTTGTTTTGGGTTCTTAGACCACTATTTCTCATGGGCAAATAAAATTGTCATTCTCTCTCTATCCATTTTCTCACTCCTCTTTTCCACTTTTTTCTCATGGGCATTTTTTTTTACAACTTATTACACACTCATAACCCCACACCACACTCTCTCCTAAACATTACCATCATCACATTATTTTTTAATATATGCAACTTTTTCTTTTTATTTGTTAATTTGGTTCCATGGCCCATGCTACTGTAGCAATTAATTTTTGCCATTGCTACGGGCATTTGAGGATTTCCTCATAGGCATTTTTTTTAATGCTCATGAGTGAAAAGCCAAAATTCCATTTTTTTTTTTTTGGAAAAATTGCCCAAAATAATCTGAACTTTGTCTCATTCGTTCAAAATAATCCCAACTTTCAATTATTTTTTAATAAATCGAACTTTGATGTGTATGCGCTACAAATGATCCCAAGTGACCGACAACTTGTTAAGAAGGTAATTTTTTCTTAAAAAAAGTTTAATTTACATGTGTCACTTCATTATTTCAGTTTTAGTTTTATTTTTTTTTAAGAAATATTTATTAGTTACTAATTAACTAATAATTTAAAACTAGTTCTCAAAACTAATAATTTAAAACTAACTATATTAAATAAAAAAAAAAAACAAATTATCCCCAACCACCAACACCAACCCAGCCACCTCCACCACCTTACCTCCCCTACCATAACCACCCGAAACACCAACCTCAGCATAACCACCTGACCCGAAACACCAACCTCACCACAACCACCTGACCCGAAACACCAACCTCACCACAACCACCAAACTCAAAACCTCACTACAACCACCAACCACCAACCACAAGCCCACAACCAAAACACCAACCTCACATCCTTCTCTCTCCTCTCTCACCCGCCACAGCGCCACAAGCCCACAACCTGAACTGAAACTTCCCTCACATGCCACCAGCTCAACCGAAACCACCCTCACCCAAAACCCTAACCTCCACCTGAACCGAAACCACCCTTACTCAAATCTGGGTGGGGTGGTTTCAGGTTTAATTGGGTGGGATCGGGAGTCGGGACAAGGAAGAGGGTAATGTTAATTGAAGCAAGAATGAAGAGAAGAACAAAGAAGAAAAAAATGAGAACAAGAAAGGGTAATCATTTTGTAAACATTAGATCTTTAGGTTAGAAATATTTAGAAAAGTTAGGTTAAACTTTAAAACAAATGTTGGTTATGGTTTAGTTAAATTTTAATTTAGAACTTGGTAATAATAAATTTTGGTTTGATTTGGTTATGGTTTTTGTTATCAATAAATTTTGGTTTGATTTAGTTATGGTTTTTGTTATCTATGTGATATTTTTTAATTGAATTAAGTAGGAAACAAGAAGAAGAAAAAGGAGAAGAAAAGACACGGAAAAAAAGAGGAAAGGATAAGCTTCCAATGTACTTGCGTTCACCTTTCATGGTTGAACATGAAAAACTTTTCAAGAATGTGGACAATAGAAAGGTAGCTGAGTATGCGTTTGCTCAAGGAGATAATAAGTAAGACTTTAAAACTTTAAAATTATATGCTTATGTTCTAAGCTATATGCTTATGTTCTAAACTATATGATCTAAGCTATAAATTATGTTCTAAACTTCATTCTTATGTTCTAAACTGCGTGTTCTAAGCTACGAGATTATGTTATAAAGTACATGTTTAAAACTATATGCTTATGTTCTAAAATAGGTACTTATGTTCTAAACTATATTCTTATGTTCTAAATTATGTGTTTATGTTCTAAACTACATGCTTATGTTCTGATTTTATTTTTCTGATTTTAGGGAGCTTTTGTATGTTGATAACATGGGGACAACGATTACGAGAGATGAGATTCATAGTCTCATAGAAGATAAGCACATGTTGAACAATGTTGTGGATGCTTATGTTTGCCTATTCAATTTTGAAAATAAAAGACGTGGTGTAGACAAGAAGAGTAGATTCTTTTTCACTACTGAATGCTATGTATGTTTTCGAACTTAAAATTATACCTATGTTCTAAGAGTAGATTCTTTTTGTTCCTCATATAGATTATACTATGCACCTATGTTCTAATTACTTATGTTTTAATTTCTTTTTCTTTTTCAGCTCATACGTTGTACAAAAAATACTTCAAATCAAATGAAAGGCAAGATGATAGAATGAAGGCTTTGTTTGATAGAATGCAACAAGAAATGACAACGGCCGAAGTAACAAGCTTCAAAAGCATTCAATTGGTAACTCGGTATCTTATTATGTTGTACTTTTTTCTTATTATATGTTCTAATTATTGGTTTTGTTTATGTTCTAATTATTTTTATCTATGTTTTAAAGTATTTACTTATGTTCTAAACTACTTATTTATCTTCTAAACTACTTACTTATGTTCTAAACTACATGTTCTTAGCTACAAGCTTATTTTCTAAAATACATGTTATAAAAATTATATGCTTGTGTTCTAAACTATATGCTTATGTTCTAAAATGCATGCTTATGTTCTAATTTTGCTTATCTATGTTCTAATTCTGTTTATCTATTAGGTTTTCTTCCCGGTCGTTTTACCAGATCACTACTATTTGCTGTGTGTCAACTTTGTGGAAGGAACATTTGATTTGATTGACAACAGATTTCTTCCACCAAATATTCCTTTTCAAAATAAATATGGAAATTACCATAGATTAATGGTAAGACATCAAAGTTTACATTTTTTTAATTATACTTTTATGTTCTAACTTTTGCCTTATATGTTCTAAAGTTTTCCCTTTTATGTTCTACAGTTTTTCTTTATGTTCTAAAGTTTACCTTATATGTTCTAAAGTTTATCCAATTTTTCAGTTGAATGCATTTGGTGATTTCGTTCACTCAATTGACTCAAATATAAAGAGTGACTTTGTATCCTCCTTCAAAACTAGAAACTTGAGTATGTCATGGAAGAGCAATAAGAACAAACATGATTGTGGAGTGTTCCTATTGAAGCACATGGAAACATATGAAGGAGAATCTGTAAAACAATGGAATTCGGGACTAGAATTAGACAATGTAAGTTTAAAACATAAGATACATGTTTTAAATTAGTGTTGTTTATGGTTTTGGTGTTATGGTTTTAGTGTTGTGGTTTGGTTTGGTTATTGTTTAGATATATTATGGTTTATTATATTTATCTATGCTTATATGCTAAATTATATTCATGTTCTAAATTATATGCTTATGTTCTAAAGTGTTTCTGTTTATGTTCTAAAAGTTACTCTTTTTTTTTTTTTTTTTTTTTTTTTTTTTTTTTTGCAGTTTGACCAAATGAAAAAATTAAGAGTGGAGTATTGTGGGAAGATAATAACAGCAGAAGTAAATGAAGAACGGAACAAAGTGATTAGGAGATCAAAAAAGTGGTCAAAGGAGAACAAAATGGATATATGATTGTTAAGATCTTAAGTTTATATTTGTAGAGAGATATTTGCAAAGAATATAACAGTAATTTCTTATGTTCTATGTATTTACCTGTTACAAGAAATATATTGTTGAATCATATTAAATGCTAAAATTTTAATATAAAATATATCATATAAACTTATATGCTAAATTATATTCATGTTCTAAATTATATGATTATGTTCTAAAGTATTTTTGATTATGTTTTAATAATTATATGCTTATAAAGTTAGGATATTAGAATATATTATTATATATTAATTTTGACTTAAAACTTAAAGTGTAGAACATTATAACATAAGAAAATTAAAAAAAAAAGTAACAAGAAATGACAACGGCCAAAGTAACAAGATTCCAAAGCATTCAATTGGTAACTTGATTCTAATTATATCTTATTATGTTGTACTTTTTTCTTATTACATGTCCAAATTATTGATTTTGCTAATCTTCTAATTATTTTTATCTATGTTCTAAAATATTTGCTTATGTTCTAAACTGGCTGCTTCTAATCCATTACTTTTGCTTTATTTTTCCTTTTGAATACAATGCATACACTCTTTAGTGCATATCTAAGAAGGCATATGTAAATCAATGTTAAGAAACTTGAATAAATAAAAGTTGATTAAAGCAAGATTCAACTAAATGTTGTTTAATAAAGGTATCTAAAATGCTTGTACTATCATTACTCGTAGTTCAAATTGACTTAATAAAACAACTTATAATTACAAAAAAGGGGGAAGATGAAAAGATGGGAGATGTTATAAAACATTATAATCAACTTTAATTAACATAAAAATTGATAAGAAAAACACTAGTAGAGATACTCTGAATAATAATTGGACAAAAAGAAATAAAAATATATTGTTTCTAAAAGTAAATAAATTGAGTTCTATATTTTAAGAATTACATGAATAATATTTTACGTGCTAGTAAATGAGATATTGTTTCTAAATATATAACATCTCATGCAACTGGATTAATAGTATATTCATCAACCTGTAAAGAAAAAAAATAAAACAATATTAGAACATAAGCACATAATTTAGCATTAAAAAATGTTATAACATGCCATTTCTATTAGTTTAGAACACATGATATTATATAGAGTAAAAACTTTAGAACATTTAAAGAAACCTTTAAAACATATAAAGAAAACTTTAGAACATATAAAGAAAATATTTTGAACATAAAGAGAAAAGTTAAAATATAAAGGAAAACTTTAGAACAAAATGAATAACTTTATATTCTAAACATTAGAGCATATTGAATTACACTAAAACAGAAAGAATAAACATTAGAACATAGAGAAAACACTTTAGAACATAGAAAAGTAACTTTAGAACATAGAGAAAACACTTTAGAACATATTGAATTACTTTAGAACATATATGAATAACTTTATGTTCTAAACTTGCTTAGAACATAATTACTTTAGAACAAAATAAATAACTTTATGTTCTTAACATTAGAGCATATTGAATTACATTAAAACAGAAAGAATAAACATTATAGAAAAGTAACTTTAGAACATATTGAATTACTTTAGAACATATATGAATAACTTTATGTTCTAAACTTGCTTAGAACATAGTTACTTTAGAGCATATTGAATTACTTTAAAACATAAATAATAAACTTTAAAACATAGAAAGAAAGTAACTCTAGAACTTAGAAAGTAACTTTAGAACATAGAAAGTAATTTAGAACATTAAATGGATTACATTAGAACATAATAAAATTATATTGCATGACATATATATTAGTTTAAAACACTAGAGATTATGTTTGGAAAATAAGAATATTAATTTAGAACACAAAGTATAAATTATATATTAATTTTGACTTAAAACTTAAAGTTTAGAAAATTAGAACATAAGAAAATTAAAAATAAAGTTTACTTACAATATCACTTGAGTTTTCCAGGGCAATTACGACTATCATGATAACCAAGCTCCCCACATGCTCTACATAATCTCTTCTTCTTTTGACTTTGTTCAATAGACTTTTCTCTGTCACTCTCCATTCTTTTGTCACTATTTGGAACATGAACCTCATTTGGAACATGGACATCATTTGGAACATGGACATCATTTGGAACATTGACCTGATTTGGAACATGAACCTGATTTGGAACATGGACATCATTTGGAACATTGACCTGATTTGGAACATGGACATCATTTGGAACATGGACATCATTTGGAACATTGACCTGATTTGGAACATGAACCCCAGTGCCTTTGTTCTTCGAAATTTTAGGAGGTTTGATTAAAACATTAGAAGGTAGACTAGCTCCAATAAGCATTTCAATGTCTTTAACTTTGCTCGAAAGATTGTTGCTTCCATTTGTTTTCTTCTGTTCCAAATCTACCCTCATGGCTCGAAGTTTTTTGACAAGATCACTAAGATCATCTTCATTGTTTTGCACTAAACTCACACAAGCATGAATTTCAGACCACAAATCATTTAATAACATTTTCTTATCTACTGCATTAATACATTCCTCCAACACATTACCCTCTAAATCAAAAATGGGCTTCTTATAAGCCATTGTACACCATCTATTTAGAACGTAGGCCTTGGGAATTTTTTCTAACATCCTTGCCTTCCACACCCAAATCATATGCCTACAAGGCACACCATCACGTTCAAATTTTTTACAAAAACACTTGGTATCAAAGGTAGTTGGATCAAAAACAACATCAAAAGTCCTCCTTCTAGTTCCTTCCCTCAAATTGAAAATGTAAAGCTCATTGTCCTTCTTCATCTCCTCAACACCACAATTAAAAAATCCAATTTCAAGCTCATATTGAAATTCATAGAAAATTGTTGTTGTAAACAATTCAGAAGCATCTTTCTCTAAAGGAATTGGAGTCTTACACTCCGGACGCTTATTCTTCGAATCATTATCCATTTTATTTTGAGTGTGCCTTTGAGCATCCAATGCACATTCAAACCTATAGAAAATAGAAATTAACTTTAAAACATAGAAGATAATTGTGACATATTATTAAAATATACATGACATGTTTATTATGATCTAAATTTTATTAAAACATAAAGAGAAAACTTTTCAACATGTAAGACAAAATTTAGAATATAAAAAGAGAACATAAAAGAGAATTATAAAATAAATAGTAAAACTATAAAGCATAAAAAGAAAACTTTAGAGCATACAAGGAAAACTTTAGAACATAAAGAGTAACTTTAGAACATATATAGACAATTACTTATTACCTCATGTAGAACTCAATCAAAGTGAGATGGGGATTTGTGAACATAGTGAAAAAATTATTTTCACTTTCTGATCTAGATGTGGTCCTCATAATGCCACCCAAAAATAAATCTCTGAAATACGCTGGAATCCATATATCACGTATGTTGTACATGTATGCCAACCATTCATGATCGTTCAAATGGAATTCTGAAATAACTTTGTTCCACTTTTCTTCAAATTCTGCCGGCTCAATCTCTAAATGCCAAACACATGAACACAGTTTTTTCAAAAAATCAGTGTCTTGGGCAATCGCCCGACCTACTTTTTCAGGCACCTTTTTCATAATATTCCACATACAAAACCTATATTCTGTAGTTTGAAAAACATTACGAACAACAACTTTCATTGCAGGGTCTTGATCGGTAATCAAACACACATACTCGTTATTTCCCATTGCTTTAAGAAAAGTTTTGAAAACTCATTCAAAAGATGATATATCCTCATGAGCTACAAAAGAAGCCGCAAAAGTAACACATTTTTTATGATGATCAACTCCAGTAAATGGACCAAAGATCATATTATATCTGTAACATACACAAATTATTTATGCAGAAAATGTTACAAAATAGAGGTAAACTTTAGAACATAGAGGTAAATTGTAGAACATAGAGGTATACTTTAGAACATTAAGGATAAACTTTAGAGGATAGTAATTTAATTTAATTATTAAACTTGGCAGTAATATAGTTGTTTTAAAACATAATGAATTACTCTAAAACATAAACACTATACTAAAAATATACAATGTAGCTTTAAAAACTTATAAGTAAACTTTAGAACATATAGACATAATGTTTAGAACATGATGGATATTAGTTTAGAACACAAAGAATAAAGTGTAAAACACAAAAGCATAATGTTTAAAGCATAAAAGCATGATGGATATATTTTAAAGCATAAGGTAGAACATTAGCAATATATGTTTAAAACATAAGGCATACATAGTTTAGAACATAAAGAATATCTGTTTAAAACATCAAAACATGATGGATATTTGTTTAGGAACACAAGGCATGATATTTAGAATATAAGAACATATGTTTAAAAAATTAATATGTAAAAGTAAAATATTAATTACATTATGAAAGAAATTTATATTTAAAACATCACCTGTTTGTTTTGAATGAGGTATCAAAAGAAACCATATCACCAAAAAGTGCGTAATTTTTTCGACAGATAGGATCAGCCCATAAAGCTCTACAAAGTCTATCTTCTTCATCAACATCATAGGAAAAAAAAATGCACTTCAGAGCAATTTCTTATTTTTAAAATTATCCACAAACATTTGGGCATCTGATCCATCAATAAAAGCCTTCAAATCTCTATAAAAATTTTTGAAATCTTGTTTAGATGCACCAACATTATCATGTGATCCAGCTAATTCTTTCATCATAGTATAAGACCTCACAAGACCAACATTTACCTGTTAGAAAAAAAAAATATTACTAAGATTAAGAATTAACTTTAGAACATAGTAAATCAAAACAAAAAAAACATTATTTAGTACATAAAAATAAATCACCTTTGAATTATCAACAATCAACTTTTTATGCATAATATGCATTTTTCTATTATCCTTCTGAAATTTTGCACAACTTGGAGTATATAAAGGATGATTATGTTCTTCTTTGAAATGAGTTACAACATACTTTCCAGCATCATATCTCATACATATGTGAGCATTGCATCCTACACGAGTGACTAAACGTTTCCTAGTAATACGAACTTTTCCTTCTTCATAAATTGTTTGTTGAGCAATAGGTTTTCTTATTGCCCTAAAACCTTCCTTATTGCAAACTCCATATTGAAAAGCAATTATATCTTTGTTATTCTTCTTCCTTTTAGTAGTAGATTTCCTAGAAGTAAACCCAGCGGCATTTGCATATGCTTTATAAAAACTAAGACCCTCTTCAGGATCTTTAAATATCATCCCCAAACTGGGTTTTAACTCCTCGGGAACACTTGGAATCCATTCCTTAGTGGTACCACCAGGGCTAAATGATCCAACAACCTCTGGAGTACGATAAATATCACCAACTGCATTAGAACATGAAAGTAAACATTAGAACATACAATGAAAGTCATAGAATATGAAGAAAACATTAGAACATAAAAAAAAACTTTATAATATAAAGAGAAAGATACATAGAAATCTTTAGAACATACAGAGAAAACTTTAGAACATCAAGGATAAACTTTAGAACATAGTAAATTAGGGACATACTTATAACATATTGCTTTAGAACATAGTGAATTACTTTATAACATACATAATAAAATTTAGAATAAAGTAAAAAAAATTAAACTAGAAGGTCAACTTTAGAACATACAATGAAAGTAAACATTAGAACATAAAAAGTAAAATTTAAAACTAGAAGGTAAACTTTAGAACATAGAATGAAAGTTTTAGAATATAAAGATAAAGTAGGATTCCCTACTCCCTATGTCAGATTGGTGGGGCCATGGTTCGGTGATTCCAGTAGAAGTGACATGCATCAACTATCCCTATGTCAGATTGCTAGGATAAAGTAGCATTCCCAACTCCCAAGCCCCCAATGCCCAGCTCCAAGACGAGCCTTGAGGTTGTTGTGGCATTATCCGATAATGATCGATATTGTTTACCCACAGTTTACTTTGAATCATTACAAATTATTTAAAATGGATTAGATATTTTTTATTTATCAAATTATTTAACTTCCTCAGATTAGTACCATAATATTTTATTTTAGCTCATGTTATTTTTTGCACTACTTGAATTATACTCCGTATTTGGTTTTGGCCAAGCAATATAGTCATGTTAAGAAATAAAAATAGTGGATAAAATCCATCTAATTTTAGTTTGTGGTACTAAACAGTGCTCCAACAGAGTACAAACAATCTCAAAAAAGTTTGAAAAGCCTAGTGAAGAAATATAAAATCAGTGATTTGCAAGTGCATGTGTGGGGTTGCAAATTATAGACTCTACACTCTAACATAGCTTGAGAAAATCTCTGCTATTTCATAAAGATGTGACTCATGAAAATTCTAAATTAGTATTGTCGTTTACCCTTATCACTAGGACTCACTACTACACATTCAATTCCATGTGAAAATATACAGTGTCAGTAGCAGATTTCAATTGCGATTGGTACATTTATGGTATATTTGCATGAAGCATCTAACACGTACTACTTTTTATAATCCTTCATCAACCACTCTTTCATACTCCGATGTATTCTGCATTCTAAAAGGAGTTCAACAGGCAACGGAACATGGCATTTGCGCTTATCATTCGGATGGGAACATATAGAGAAAACTTTAGAACATTACCGATAAACTTTAGAACATAGTAAAGAAACTTTAGAACATGTAAGTAAATTGAAATTAAAACATTAAAAACAATAAAATTACCTGAATGAGTAACACAAGAAGAAGGATAATTAGGTTGAACACCATCTAAATCCATCAATATGAAAAAACCTATTTAAAAAAACACATATTGTAGTAAAAAAGCAACTAGAAATTAAAATCCATTAAAAATCAAAAATCTGGAAAAAAACTCAAGCAAAGGAAAAAACAGAAAATCTAGAAATGAAAAATCGCACAAAAAAACAAAAAAAAACAGAAAATTAATGAAAAAAAATAGAAGAAAATTCGCAAAAAAAAAAAGAAACAGATAAAATCGAAAAAAACAGAAAATAATTGCTCGAAAGTCGGAAAAAAAAAAACAAAAAAACATATAACATCGAAAAATTCTGGAAATGAAAAATCGAAATTGATGAAATTAATGAAAAAAACTCAAGAAAATTCGCAAAAAAAAAAAAAAAAAAAAAAGAAGATAAAATCGACATAAACTGAATGATGAAATCGCAAAAAGAAAAAAAAAACAGATTTTTGCTGATTTTCGAATTGATGAATTGCATATCCACAAATAATTAGAAAAAATAAAATTTCACACAAATTCGCCAAAATAAAAAAAATTCAACAAAAATTCGCAAAAAATAGATATCAATAAATAAATTAACTAAAAGGATAATCAAAATTATAAAAATTGAATAACAAACCTTAATTTCTTGAAGGAATTTGCATCCAAAAGTATGAGAGGAGAGAGAGTTGTAATGTATGAGAGGAGAGAGAAAGAGTTGTAAATTTGTAATGTATGAGAGGAGAGAGAGAGCTGTAATGTTCCAAGCCCAAAAAAAAAAGGAAAGAAGAAACGTGAATGAGGAGAAAGAAAGGGAAAAGAACAGCGAAAATTACTAAAATGCCATTACTAATCATTTATTTTCAGCGGTCAGATCATACTAATTGTACGGTCCAGATTAGTTCTTATATATAATGGGTTCTTATATAGAGGAGGGTTCTTATATGAGCCTTCCTCTATATATATATATATATATATATATATATATATATATATTGGATCTTTCTACGCGTCAAATTTCTGATTGGCCCTATGAGTGATTTCAAATTGCTAACATAAGGGACAAGGCCTTGGAGTAAGTAGTAAAATAACCAATTAAAATGAAAAATAAAACTTAGAAGCGAGAGGGTAGTCCTGAGAGACAATTAAGATAAAAGGGATTAGTTTTCATCCAAGGAGAGTGCATGTTCTTTCATGTACTCGGCGAGTAGTAGTACGTGATAGATTCTGTCATAAGCTTGTTTCCTGCCAAGTTTCTCTTGATATTTATGTAAGACAGTAACATGCCACTCTCGTTCAAGCAAGTCAGCAACATCTCTAATTATTCCTCAAAGTTCATCATCCATACGCATATTATAGCTTTGAATTTTGAGGATGAAACCATTAAAGTTACAAATTAAGTTGGATAAGTAAAAGTAACCGATTATTTTGGTTTTTTTTAAAGAGAATGTTAAAATTAATTTTTATTGGTCAACTCAATAAATGGTTACGATTTAATACCAAAATATTAAGGGCTTAGATTAAAAGATTATAATGGCTACAATTTTATTGTAGCTATTGCAAAACTATCCAATGAAACATTAATCAAATAAAGATTTTTTAATTTCCCTTATAATTTATCAGAATGTAGTTTACAACCTAACTTACGCCTTCTTATTCAACTCAGGGCCACCACTTAACTTTAAGTCAGAGATTATTGGTCGAACAACGTTCCAAATAACATTATATAATCCCGTGATAAATCCCCTACAATCTCGAGATTTTTCGACAACATTGGTTCCCATAGCCTCTAAATTTGTCAAAAAAACATAAATTAACCTTCAATTTTCAGCAATTTTGGACCCGTGAGAATAAGAGGTGGTTGAGGTGCTTCCATGGATCTCAAAATATCATGGGAGATCATTTGAGTGGCTTGGTCCGTATTTTTTGCCTATAAATTGCCAATATAACCGTTTACAACTTGCGTTAGTTCTCTTTTAGTTGCAACATTTTAACTTTCACGCTTGCCAATGCACAATTTCAAATCGTTATATCTCTAGTTGTAGGTAAGTAAAAATTATAAAAAAAATTGATATTATGAAAGCTTAGGTCGAGACGAATCAACCAAGACCCCACATGACTATATTTTGCTTAACATATTAGTCAATAAAGGTGGTCAAATAAGAGAACATGAATAGTGCAATTTGTCAAACATTGCAACTAAAAGAGAACAGAGGAAGAATTATTTTTGGTTGTTGTTAAACGTCGTTCGCAAATTACAATGTGACGCTCGCATTTTTTACTTGAATTTCCTTATTTGCCCCTCGTATATAAATACTCGTGAAACTAACTTACGAAACTTACAAGTCATTTCACTACCAACATTCTCTCTCTCTAAAATTTTCTCACTCTAAAAAAAAAGTCAGAAATTTTAAAAAAAAATCTGAAAATTTAAAAAAAAAAAAAAAAAAAAAACAGTACCTTTGAAAATCACACAAACACCAACGAACATCACCCATCCAAGGTTGAATCCGTCTATGGCGGACCGGCGACGCATAAGGCTGACATACGGTGGTCGTGGGGGCGCGTTAGTGGCGGCGAACAGGTATGGTTGTGGTTGTAGTTGTTTTTAATTTGAAAAAAAAAATTAATAATAATTTCTAGAGACTTCCGCCTGAAAAATTCGAAAGTCTGGGGGAACTTCCAGAAATTTCAGGCGGATCTGGGTACTTCGTGAGGCATGGGTAGTAGCAGGTTGGTACTTGGCCTACACCAAGAATAATAACCATTGCGTTGAACCAAGTAGCAATAGGAAATAAATTAAATCTTGAATTGCAACCATCCAATGACGGGAATCAACCGCCCCACCGTCCCATCGAATACGCTCCACATTCATCCCAAGACTTCCAAGCCCGTAAATCCTTTCGTACAGGACCGGATAACCGAGGACCTCGTTAGCTATTGTTTCTCGAGCGTCATACCATTGCCCTTGGTCACCGAAGAAGAAGTCGGCCACACAACGAAAGCCGCAGTTACCATCGCCAATGACATCCTTCCATCCTGTGATGTAAGGCAATATCGGTCCTGGAAGCAAGTGTCGATACCGGCTTTGGCTGATGTCACATGGATCTTCTGCATGAAATTAGTGTTCAGCTATTAGTACAGTAATTACGTGAAATCAAAATAGCCAATCTTACCTGTTTGTTGCAGACCACGTTAAGTGTTTCGACGGTTGACATGTTCGAAATAACAAGGATCACGTCTTGCATCATCGTTCCTTCGTCGACCACGAACGTTGTAATTTACCGCAGGATCTCCAAGGTTTGAATGATTTGGATGCAGCTCCTCCTCAATGATGCGAGATCATTACCGAACACCGGTACATCATCACCATCACCGATAACCAAGGTCTTCCAGAACGGGTAAATTTGCCTGGTATACAATCCTGTCTCGGCAGCAAGAGAATCATGTATCTGGCAAGCACACGGCAAACCGTGGGTCACACGCATTGCACATCCACATCGCTCATACACCTGATAACTCAGCTCCCTCATCCTTTTCGTCTCGACGTCGAGAACCTTCAAACAATGCTGAGACACCTTGCCATTAATACGTGACAGTGGCAATTGTTGGTACTTCTGACCAATCTTCGACCTAGACGCCTCTAAACCATTACGAATTGCGATGATCTGATTACCAATGTGGCAATGAACTCAGGCCCATACGGTATCCAAAGAACCTGCACATTACAAAAAAACCGTCAGGAGTGATAATAACAATAACAATAACAATAATAACAACAACAACAACAATAATCATAATAATAATAATAATAATAATAATATAATAATAATAATAATAATAATAATAATAATAATCATCATAATCATAACAAAAATAATATTAATAATCATAGTAATCATAACAAAAAAAATAATAATCATAATAATAAAAATATTAATATTAATCAATAACTACAGCAAAGTCCAAACAACGAACCTGTCGAAGATTCAAACCACATCTTTACGGCCGAATGTTGGCTCTCAACTCTGCAAGTGCTGGTGTTGCCAAAATGCAGAACTTGGTTTGTCCAAAACGTCACAAACTTGGTTTTATGACAAAGCCATGTTCTCTCTACATTTTGTATCACCGCTGGATAACTTGCCCACCGATCTTTCATTGTTTGTACAGCAGCATTATAATCCTCCTCGATTGCAGCATCCATGATACTTTTCCATTTCCCGTTTTTGAAACTCGCGCCGATCTTCTTGTTTTTGTACATATCAGTGACCCGAGCCTCCACATCTTTGTTAATGTGCCATCGACATAGTAAGTGCGGGGTCCCTGGAAACACTTCTCTCAATGCCGCACATAGCCCAAGCTCACGGTCTGTCAAAAAAACTGACGGTTCCCTATCATACCCAATCAAGTCTCTCAGTCTTTGCAAAACCCATCGATAGCTTGCCGTGCACTCGTTGCGCATGAACACGTAACCGACGAGGAAATTCTGATTTGTCGATGTCACACCTACTATCTCAAAGAACGACATCCCATATCGGTTGGTCTTGTAAGTGGAATCCATACCAATCACATATGGGTACGTCCGTAGTATGTCTACCGTGACTGGGTGCACCATAAAAAGGCGTGCTGTAAAACGCCTAGATCATCAGACATGACCCAGTAAAGATACTGACTCTGTCTCGCCAAATGTAGAAATTGCTGAACTACTCCTCTCCCATCAGACATCTCCGTTCTCAAGTCATTCCGGCAGTTGTAGATGTGTCTGATGTTTGGATGATCATCAGGAAATTGCTCGGCAATAGTCGCCATGATGTTACGCGGTGCATCCTTAGACTTCGTCATGTCACGCACAACCTTCTTCGCATCCGGGCTCAACCCACTAATTTTACGATGCCCCTCCTGATACACAATCATTGGATGGTTATGGGTCCAGTTGCATCATTTTTTGCCCGGATCTTCCAACTATCGATGATGAACTCGTAATATATCTTGATGTAGAAAGGACAACCATTGGCTTTGGTTTTAGTGTCCTTCCGAATTGCGTTCTCAAGATCTCTCGACTTGCTCCTACGTCCCCGATCACATCTCAAATATCGATACGGCCTACCATCCCTGGTTTTGTTGTAAGACAATTTGACCAAAATAAATTCCAGATTTATGGCAACAGCATCCGCTCATTGAACTGCTTCATCAAACGTTGGAAAACGTATCTGTGACAAAATTCGCACTATAATTCACACCGTCACCACCTTCTTCAAACTCCGAATCCTTTAAAAATACAAGAAAACACAAAAAACACGCCAAAATTAGTATTTTACTTATAATAATCACCAATATTTTTAAAAGAACAATAATAATAATAATAATAATAATAATAATAATAATATCATAACATTAACTAATATTAACTAACATCAACTAACACTAACATTAACTAATATCACAATATTAACTAACATAAACTAACACTAACATTGACTAATATTAACTCATTAACATAAACTAATACTTACAAAAATAACTAACAATAACAATAACAATAACAATAACAATAACGATAATAACAATATTAATAACAATTACATAAACTAATACTAACAAAAATAACTAATAATAACTAACAATATCAATAACAATAATAACAACAACAATAATAACAACAACAACAACAATAATCATAATAATAATAATAATCATAATCATAATAATCATAATAATAATAATCATAATAATCATAACATAAAAATAATAATCATAATAATAAAAATAATAATATTAATCAATAACATACAAAAAAAAAAATTGAAAAAGGCACATCCGCCCAAAATATCCAGAAAATCCATGGAGGATCCGCCTAAGATTTCCGGATCTTCCATGGAGGATCCGAAAATCTTAGGTATACATCCGCCTGAAATTTCCGGATCTTCCATGGAGGATCCGGAAATCTTAGGCGGATCCTCCATGGATTTTCCGGATATTTTGGGCGGATGTGCCTTTTTCAAAAAAAAAAAAAAATTTCTACGACTTATAGATTCTTCCGAAGATGCCTCCGGCGTACGATCGTCGTCGTTGTTCATCGTCCAAATCCCGTCGCTAAACCTTGATAATTTTTTTTTTAAAATTTAATATTGTTGGTGGTGGGCTCGGGAATTTTGGGGCTTGGGATTGTTTAAATTCTAGTGGCGGGTCAAAGTGCTCGGGAATAATATTAAACTGCTCGCTATACTATGTGACAAAGTTGTGGAGCCTCATATAGGTCAAACTAACACAAGGGCAAAACTGTAATTTCACAATTAAATGGGAGCGTCACTATGTAAATTGGGAGCGTCGAATAGCAGTTCACTTATTTTTTGTTATATTCTAGATGAAGGATATTATGAACTTGTTGTGAATGAAAACCGTTCCGACCCCTCTTACTCCGGATAGTGCTCGAATTGGTAATAAATTGAAGGACGAGTACTTTAATTTCATATACTTTAAAATTTTGTGTGTTATATATAATAATTTAATAATTATGCATGTAATTTTTTATTTTTTTTAAATTAATTTTCTTGAACCATCGTACGTACGTATTGCAGAGGGAGTGCAAAATATTGATATGCTCAATGGCAATATAGTAGCTACAATTACAAATGGTAAAAATAATAATTTTCATGTTCGTTATTTAAAAAGTTATTGTTCATCTATAGCGTTGGATTTAATATAATTAATGAATAAGTAGCGTGTACGTGTTATTAGGGCCATGGAGCTAACTACAAGAATATAGAGCAAAGAGGGCGAGTTAGGTTAAGCAAGGAGGGCGAGTGTATTTTTGCCTTAGTTTATATTATCAAATAGGACATAGCTAAGTTGCCTTATTAATTACATATCAAATAGGGCGAGTTAAAAGTCGCCTTAATATAGCAGAACAAAAAGGGCGAAATTGAAGTTTCGTTGTTCTATTTTACAGTAAAAAAAAAGCGCCTTTTTAAGTTGCCCTGGATTGATTTAACTAAGAGGGCGAATTGATGTCTCACCCTTATTAAATACTCTGTAAAATATTTACTGCTATCTTCAGATGAACCCTAATTTCATCGCTATTCCTCAGAAATTGCTACTCGATCGAAATTGACGCTCATATTCCACTAATTGTTGCTTCAAAACATCGGTCAAATTGCTCATTTGATTCTATTATAGTGCTCCATCAAAAAAATTTATATGGTTTGACAAGGAATTTGAACAATATTATGTGTGAAACATTAGATGAGTGCACCGTTAGTTTTCGACTACAGAACTTTGATTGGTGGGTGCTGATCATTACGAAAATATGTTCTAACACTTACCTTCTTTGCTCTACTTATTTCATTTTGATGTAACAATTAGTAGTTAACTGGCCTGGTAATACTGGTAATTTTGGTATGTCTTCTTTTTCTTTTAACCATCTTTCTAATTTATGGTTATAATCGTTGGAAGCTTCAACCTTCAATTAATGACAATTGCATGGGGTTTATTTTTAAGAGCTTCAACAAATGGAGAATAATAAAAAATACTTCACTAATACAAATAAACACAAAATCATAAGATACAATACATGATTATATAAACAAAAATTTATATAAATACAGAGTAAAATAATTAGATTGATTACAATCCCTAAAATTAATTTAAATCTTCAAATTAATTTGACATAAAATTGAAGCATAGGTATAATGATTCCAATGATTATAAATTAATTTTATTTTCATATTTATGTACTTTGTTAATTTATGGATGAGTTTTAAAAGAAGGATAATGATGAAGGTTAAAAATGAAATACGCCATTATTGATGAAGAATGAAATTATTAAAATATGGATGAAGGTTGGGTTATCAGTGGAGTTTGAGTTTAGGTTTATTTTACATTTTTCTTCCCTTGTTGGATGAATTTAATTATTTATTCAATTCAACATACATGGTATATTTATATTAAATAAAATCACACCTAAAGAAAGTAAACAATTTTCACTTTAGTGACTTCATTGACTTATCATTAAGATATTTTCATATTTTTTTAATTAATTAAAAGATAAGCAACTAAATATAAGGGGGTTAGATGTAAACTTGGAATTTTCTACATAAACACACGCCATTTATTTGGTGTAAATATATGCTTATTTAGTCTAATTTATTTGATAGCTTGTTACATGCAAAACTCTAAATCATTTCTGTAAAATGTTTTATTTTTTAGTGCAATTAATTTTCCATACAATGCAACAATATATATGCATGTTTACTTAATCAGTAATTCAAATTAATCTTTCAAAAAAAAAAAAATGTAATTTAAATTAAAGCTTGCTATAAGTTTGTAACTAGTTCACTATGCTACGCCCTTGTTGTTGAGGTGTACCCTCAAACGCTTAATTTCAAACGAACACTGATTTAATATTCAGATTTCAAAGCATGTAATAAAATTTTTTACTTTATGTTACTAATTCTATTATTAGTATTAAAATATGGGTTTAAATTAACAGTTATATCGTATGTAAGGGTAGAGCCCCGTAGAGGGTGTAAGTGTAAAATAAGGAACCTGTGCACACGACTACACGAGCGAGGTTTTGAAAAATTACTGACAACTTACAAACCAAATGGGAGGTTTGCAACAGAAAACCCACTAAGATGAGGTAAGCTAATATAAGGAGCTTTTAATCATCATTACAATTTAAATTGTAGTATATACTATACCCTCAAAGAATTAGAAACCCTCCAAAATATAAAAAACCCACTATCCCAGTAAAGCTAAGAGAGAAACCCAGATAATATTATAAGCAGAAGAAACCCAGTAAATTAAAGAAAATATGAACTCAAGAACTCTCTGTAATGGCGGCTGAAATCGTTTACATCATTGGTATAAATTTCATTTTATCATTATTTAGTTTGGTTTTAGTACTATTTCATTTTATATTATTGAGTATTTCATTTGTTACTTCAAAATAATAATTTTATACTTGTATATGGTTGGTTTTCAAGAACCCTCGAAGCAACACCCACTGCAACAAAACAATCTCTCTGGACCAAAAGGAGCATTTGATTGTAAGATAACTGAAGATGGTTTTTACGTTCGCGTAGACATGCCTGGAGCGACACAGAAAACTGTTAGCGCTAATAAGGATGACGATAATAAGATTCATTTTCGAGGTGACTCCATCAAAAATGATAATGATGATGATTCCCTTAGGTTTTACATTGGTACTGTCAAAGTTGAATGTCAAGATTTTGAAAAAGTCAAGGTCAATCATCAAGTCAACAATGGAGCTTGCAGGATTTTCATTACTGGGTCTGGGTCTGGGGCTCATATTCATAATGCCTCCCTTGCTTTTCCTACTCCTATAATTTCTGGTATGTTTGATTAATGGTTTTTTTTTTTTTTTTTTTTTTTTTTTTTTTTTTTTTTTTTTTTTTTTTTGAATTATTATGAAATATAATTTGAATTTGTTATATCGCAACATTTTTCTTTGAAGAAGGATCTGATTTTGATGCGAATGAAAGCCCTTCAGTCAGTAGTCATCATTACCCGGACAATGTTCAAATAGGTACGTAATGAAATACTACGTACTTTCTTGTAACCCTATTCAAATATATAGATTTTTTATTTGAATTTTGTATGATAAATTTCATAAATATATATGAGTATTTTTTTTAAAGCATTGTATGATAAAATAAAAATTAAGGATGCATTATTTTTAAAAAAATTTTAATTTCTTTTTCTTTGTTGTTGTACATAGAGGGAATGCAAAATTTTGTTAAGCACAACAAGAATTGCAAATGCTGCAAAGGCGAGGACGGAGATAGAACTATGAATGGTAAAATAGCAATTTTCATGTTATTTAAAAATTAAGTCCTATTTATTATTAATAAGCGCATGTTATGATATAAGTGGTACGGCACGGTGGTGCAGGGCCATGGAGCGAAAGGGATGGTCTTATAAACCCGTTCATTAATAGAGGAGTGAAAGGTGTATTCGAAACAAAATTCAAGTCGGTGGGCAACGCATCCGGTGACTATTACATGTACTTCCGTATGGATATGCCGGATTGCTCGAAAAATGATTATAACGTGGACATACAGAAGGATGAAGTTGTTATAATTGGGCATAGCGACCCAACTGCAGAGTGTATCTTAGACGAGGAAGGTGGTCGTAATTACTGGGCTAGGATTACATTCAAGTGCAAGTGTTGTTCATTTGAGACTGCTAAAGTAGACAACATGCATCAACTTCGAGACGGGGTTTTAAGGTTGTTTCTCAAGATTAAGGGCAACAAGGAAGATCGTTCATCTAGTTCTGGAGACAGACTTGTGTTGGAACCTCCTTATTCTGACCCCACTGATGACTCTAAATGTTCTACTGCTACTAGTACTGGAATTAGTGACCTACCGGATGAGTTATTGATTATGATCATGTCACTTTTGCCCACCAAAGAAGCAGCCGCAACATGTATTCTATCCAAAAGGTGGGGAAATCTTTACAAAGAAGTTAATTCATTCGACTTCACGTGTACGGTAGCTGAGTTAAACCATGTAAACACAACAATGTTGAAGGCGTTCAACCCTCCTACCATAATAAAGAAGTTCCGTCTTGACGTATATAATGCTACCCAACACGATGCAATAACGGAGGTTTACGCAGTTATAAAGCCACACATCCAACGTCTGGAAGAACTTGAGTTGACCATGCATCCAATCCGGGATCGACTTTTCAACCTCGAATTGTTTACTACCTTGGAAGTATTACGCTTAGGAGGTGGATTTGTGGTCTTAATCCCGACGAAATTTTTGTTGCCTGCGTTGAAGATAGTCTCTTTTGACTCGGTTCACTTCTTGACCGAATCTGATGTTACGGAGTTCTTTTCTGGTTGTCCAATTCTTAAAGAATTTCACACAAAAGGAGGAGATTGGGCTCTAATCGAAGAATTGGATATCAATGCTCCGCAACTAGAAGATTTGACTTTGGATTTCTATAATAATGAATATGAAAGTGAAAGTGAACGTGAAAAAAAAACGATAAGACTCAATGCTCCAATGTTGAAGAAGTTTGTTTATGTTGATAACGAAGGTGCAAATTTCATTATGGAAAGCAATCAAGTTTCGAATATATTGTGTTCATGCGACTATATAGATATTTATGACTTAGCTTCTCTCTTGGGATTGGGAAGATTAAGCACGGTAACTTGCTTGACATTGATGTGCACTTCTAGCATACAAGCAATTCCCAAAAAATTAATTGGTGAGTTGAACAATTTGACGAAGCTGAACATGTCTCTACCTATCGAAGTTTCTGACTTTGTTAAAGTCATGGCTGCAATTGTATTTAGGTCGCCTAATCTGCAACGTCTATGGCTATCACAGGTGACTTATTTATTTGAAGAAATTAGTGTTTTATTTATTTGCAAATTTATGATTAAAACTAACACTTATAAACCTTTTTTTTTTTATTTGTATTTTAGAAAGGGCAAAGGGTTTCTAGAGATGATATTCACAGCATTACACAGACTTTTGGAAGAACAGCGCGCTATTACCCGTGTTTCTCCAACTCGTTTTTCTTCTTAGAAATAAGGCATTTTAAAAGCTCCAAACAAGGGATGGCCATCCTCAAATTCTTCTTAAGGAGGGCTCGGCTTTTAAAAGAGGTGAAGATTTTTGCTAAGGACTTGGATTTTGCAACCAAAAGAAAACTTCTCACTTTCAACCTCCCCTCGGATAATTGCTCCTTGTTGGTAGATGAAGAGGAAGAGGACGAGGACGAGGACGAGGACGAGGAAGAGGAAGAGGAAGAGGAAGAGGAAGAAGAAGAGGAAAAGGAAGAGGAAGATGAGTGGTTTTTTCCTTGCACATTTCAAGTACTAGTATATTTTTGTTACATTACTCTATTGATAGCTTTAGGCTGTCTTCTGTTGTTAGTTTAGGTGAATAACTCGGCAAACTAGCGTAGTACTTTGCCGAGTATTAGCCAATTCAAATTATTGTCTTCGACTGATTGCCGCTGTAAAATAAAGATAGCTCGGCAAACTAGGATTTGGATAATCTTTAGGAAGGAAAACTCTAGTGTTTCTATCTTAGTAGTAATGGTCATATACCTATAACAAAATAATTTGAATAACTCGGCAAACTAGCGTAGTACTCGGCAAACATATACAATAGAATAGACAATAATTTGAATTGAAATAATTAATTTCATAGTTCTTACAAAAAACATCCATAAACACTAATTTTTTGATTGGCTAAACAATCTAATAATCAAAATAAAAAGAAAGTGAACTTCGGTCTCTTCTAGACCTCCAATTTCTATCAGCACGGTTGCAGCAAACAACAGTAATAATAGCACATGGCAGCAGCTAGCTAGCGAAAGCAGTGGCAATACTTGTGCTAACTGGCCATAGTTGCAGGTGCGGCACTTGTCACAGTAGAAAATCTGTTTTGCTGGGTTGCAACAGCTATACTGGGATCAGAAACCATTGTCGTGTCCACGAACTGGGATTGAACAGCTAAACTAGACTGAACAATTTCTTGTGTTTGCAGCTAGCACTTTCTTCCTCCTAATCCTACAGAGTACAAGAGCAAAATATTTGATTAATTCATAGTTACAGGTCATTATGGCATATGGCTTCAGATTCTAACTGCTCATGACAATGCAAGGTTAAACAGCAAAAAATATTTTCAAATCTGGTCACTGTTACCATTTACATGCAGTTTGATTTCTCATTTTCTTTGTTTGGCAATTGCAACAACTAAAGGATGTATTGGCAAAGCAAGTTGAGTTGGGTTTTGTAAGTTCCAGAAATTCCATCCCACTATCTGTTGGATCCGGAGCACCAGGCTCATGGCAGGGATAAATCTAGCAGGCCATTGAACAAGGGCCGCTTCCAAAATAATGGGCGATTCCAGAATAGATTTGATAAAGGGCGAAATTATGACAGCAAAGATCGGTTTACCAGAAGGGAAGGCTTTTGTAGAGCAGGAGGGTCTCGTCTTCATGGAGACTTCTGCTCTTGAAGCAACCAATGTGGAGCTGGCTTTCACTGAGGTTAGATCCATTGTATCGTCAGCAAGAAGGTTGTTGATGCTGGTGATGCTTCTGCTGGTCAGTTCCGTCACTTGAAAGAAAGAAAGAAAGAATAGGAATTTTCATTGTCTATATTATTTTTTAGACAAAAATTGTAATATTATAGCCTTTTTTAGTCAAAATATGTAACTTTATATATATGTTAGTGTTTATATATCAATTAAAGTGAAAAAAATGCAAAAAAAAAAAAAAAAAAATTTATTTTTATTTTTTTGGGGCACTTTTGGCACCGGTTTTGCAAAGAACCGGTGCTAAAAGTTTTTTTAAAATATTTTTTGGGACTTTTAGCACCGGTTCTTAGTAAAAACCGGTGCGAAAAGTTCAGTTTTTGGCACCGGTTTTCTACAAGAACCGGTGCTAAAAGTCATTTTTCCCACCGGTTTTGAACCGGTGCGAAATATATGGGGTTTTAGCACCCCCCAAATCCGGCCCAGTTTAAAACCGGTGCGAAATGGGGGGTTTGAACCGGCGGGGAATTCGAATTTTCGCCTAGTGTTTGTTTCTTTTAAGTTTTATCATTTTATAGAATATAATAATGTCTCCGAGAAAGGATTTTTCTCTTTCGAAAGAGAAGATTTTTTCAATTAGGTCTCCTTTGAAAGACAAGGTTTTTAAAACTCCTTTGAGAGACAAGGTGGTTTTATTTGCGCTTAATAAGGTCTCCGGTTATACAGGGCTACGATTGATGTTTATTAGTCAGATTCGGGTTACGAAATCATCACAAGAATTTTCTTCCCCACAAGATATAGAAGGGGTGACGGAGCCACTCAAAAAATTGTTATATCTATGTATTTGAATTCTTAACCCTACCCCGCAAAATTCTTGTTTAATTTTGTTATATCTGTGTTTATAATAATAAACCATACTCCCCCGTTTAATAATGTTAGTCCCATATACTATTTTGGGCGTTTAAAAAAAATCTACCTATATTGAATATGTTTCGTTTTTAACTTAATTTTTTTGGAATTAATTGGTTGTAGATTGATGACATGACTCTAAATAAGGAAATCTCTACCTAGAATTATGTATTATAACTTATGCTTTCCCAAAAAAAAAAAAATCAAAAACTTAAATAAGGTAAACTAATTATGAATTATTTTGTACTTTAATGTTAGATTTCAAATATTTTCTTTTCTTATTTTATGTGATTGATTTTATATGACTCTAACATTATAAAATAAAGGGAGTACATCGCACGGGCTTAAGTCTAATATTAACAACTGTAGGAAATAAAGTAGTAAAAATAACAAAGTGTAAAAATTTGATGCAATTAAATAATAGAGTGGTGTTTATACTTTATAATACCCATTACCCACTAATACCCAAAACTTTATTTTGAGTGGCCAAGCTTCAACAAATGCTGAGGATTCTTAATATTTTTAATCTTGCTCCAAATCTTAGCAAAGCGTTTGTACTCGTCCAACATTTTATTAACTTCTCTAACCTCAAGTCCAGCTCCACGTGCAATCCGCATAATTCGTTTGTTTCGTGTCTTCAAGTCCGACATAGAATCTTTACAATCTAATTCTGCAACACCATAATCAAGTCAAAACAAAGTCAATTATATTTCAGTAATATTTTTTCAACCCTCTCCAACAGTAACAATATGCCACCGGTTTTTTTTTTTTTAATCACCACTTACCTAATACTACATTAGCTACATATTAGTTACAACTCTGAAATATATTTTATCTGAAGTTGCAACTAATATATAACGGATTAACGGAGAGGTATAAATTTACTGTATTTCACTCTTGCTGTAAAAGTCAAATAAAACATTTGAAAGTATGAATTAAGAACAACCAACTTA
The DNA here is from genome assembly GCA_034703905.1 of Chenopodium berlandieri. Taxonomy (NCBI): domain Eukaryota; kingdom Viridiplantae; phylum Streptophyta; class Magnoliopsida; order Caryophyllales; family Amaranthaceae; genus Chenopodium; species Chenopodium berlandieri. The sequence goes on from CM068281.1 coordinate 51,998,209, forward strand.
CCGTTATCTGTCATTGAATCCAAAATGGTCATATAGCGCTTTATCTTAGCCTGAGCATCCTTATCTTGAGCTTTGGGCATCAACTCACAAGTAAATCCAGGAAACATTGATAAAACCTGAGAAATAGGACCCATGTTGAGGATATTCTGCAACTGCTCGTACATGATTCTAAATGTCAAACTTCCCTTAGATATATCTTGAGCCAGCTTCAATTTCTCATCCTTGCTAACTGTTTCATTCATCTTTTTTATAATTCCTGACAAGTCACCCGTACCTACATATATATATAAACCTATCGATCATATCATTCAGGAATTAATAGAATGTACCTCTCTACTACCTCCGTTTGACCGTTTCAAATGTCTAATCGTTGCAAATAATATGAAACATATGTGGTATATCAAAATGTTCAAAAATATTATGTACCTAGAAGGCGACTAACAAAAGATTTGGTGTCGAACTCCTCGAAGTCATCCATGTGCTCTCCTGTGCCAATGAATAAGACAGGACTGTTGGTGGCGGCCACAGCACTAAGAGCACCACCACCCTTAGCGTGACCATCAAGTTTAGTAATAACCACGGCCCCAACACCAACACTTTGCTTAAAGGCTTTAGCTTGGTCAAATGCAGATTGACCAATGCTACTATCCATCACAAATATCACAACATCTGGTTTCGTTGCCTCTTCAAGTTGTCGCATTTCTTCTAACAGAGAAGCCTCTTGTTTGTGTCGTCCACTTGTATCAATTATAATTAGATCGTAACCTTCCTTTTTCAACCTTTCCACACCTTCAACTGCTATATTCACTGGATCTAATTCCGTGTAACTGTTAATTAACCCCAATTTCACATTTGTCAACCCATAATATAATAGTTAAACAAAAACAAATTGTGTAAGCTTCATTCCCTTTTCCCAATAATTAATTAATCAATCAATCAATTAACCTGAGTGAATATAAAAGGAAACATGTCATTATGTAGTAAAAAGCTTTCCGTCATTTTTTTTTCCAAATTTCTCTGTACATTACTCCCCTGTCACAAAATAATAAGCCTATTTCTAATTTTTTTTCACATGAATTAATGTTTTATAAGATGCCCTTTAATTCATGATTTGGATTACATTGGAAGTACACAATTTCATTAAATTTATTGAATAAAATAATTTAAACAATAAATACTTACCAATCAAATTTATTAAAGCAAAAAGGGACCAATCACATTTAATGTTATATATGGGATGATGTAACATTCGTAAAAATTCACTTATTTAAAATATAAGGATTCACTAAGTAGGTTTATCATTTTAGACATTCAAAAAAGGAAAATACGCTTATCATTCTGTGACAAAGGGAATATTATTTATAAAGAAAATTTAAACCTCTATATATTATGAGAACCTTTTACATAGGGTGCACATAGAGGTAGGTGCACCCAAAGGTGTATTTTTGCCCATTTGATATAATTTTGCTCATTTAAATTTTAAAATGGGCAAAAAATAGTTAACATTATTAATATAATATTAATGGTAATATTATATCAATATATATTACTAATAGTTAAAAAAAATGCCTTTATTATTACTAATATCACGTAAAAATGGAGAATATATATTTCGTGTATATTTATCATTCTAGATTTTCTAAAGTGATTAGGACTAGAATTGTAACTTTTGTTAATTATTCTGTAACAATTAAATCAATTGATATACTTGCTTAGTTTCTCACGCAAACCCCACTTTAATTTTATTTTTTTTGTTATTATTTCCATCCCGAAATTTTACAAAATCACCCTTTCTTCTACATTAAAAAATCTAAATTTGACAAATAAAAACTTCAACCCAAGCAATTTAAATTTCTTTTAATCAACAAAAAAATATGCAAACTTGTACGAGTAGTATGCATAATTGAAAATTAGATTATTATTTATATGTATATAAAATTTCTTGTTAAATTAATTTATTAATGTTGCTATATTGAAGACTTGATCATGGATTAATTGTGGCTGGAGTAGGTCAGGCCAAGGTTACTCGCACAAAAGTTAATATAAATATATATATGTATATAAAATCCATGCGGGACCTTTTAATAAATAATTAAAATAAAATTGTTTTTAACAAAGGGAATTAAAAGAATGAATAAATTATGTATGTACATACCTTCCATAGAAGGGAATGTTAGCCTTAGTGGCGTTTTGCTTCAACTGATCATAAGCACCGGCTCGAAAAGTATCAGCACAAATAAGAGCTGGTTTCCAACCCCTTCTCTTATGATAACGGGCATATTTTGTACATGTAGTCGTCTTTCCGGACCCTGCAAGTGGATGCCCAACAGAATTCAATAATCATTATTATTTCCCTTACAAAAAAAAAAATATATTATCGAGCGATTAAGGTTCCGTTCAAGACTATTGTGGTTTTATTGGTGTATTTTTAATTTGTCCATACATACCTTGCAGACCGACAAACATAACAACACTTGGTTTTCGTTTCTTGAGAGTAAAAGATGGCTTCTCCGAATTCAACATATTACATAGCTCATTGAATACCGCCTTTAAAAATACAAACATCAAGTTTATTAAACCAAATAAAATTATAAGTAATCGAATTAAATAGACGAACAACAAAAGATATAGTATGTTACCTGTTGAAGAATCTTGTACTTGTTAAAACCCTCAAAAAGATGATCAAGATTGATGTTATTCTTAATATTGTCAATGTAGTGTTTGATTAAAGCTGGTTTAACATCGGCCCTGATAAGAGCACGAGTGATCTCATTCAAGCATTCGCTGACTACAGCCTTATCGATCACACTTGAATTATTTAAGTTCCGAAGAGCATTACGTATGCTCCCCCCTAAATCTGCTAACACCATTATCGTATTTTTTTTTTTTTTTTTTTAGCACTTTACTCCTCTTTGTTAGATTTTGTGTCAAACTCCTCAACCTAACCGTATTACATTGATCAAATATATAGGTTTTAAGAGTTTCGGGATAAACTCCTAATTGGGCTAGGAAACCTAATATTTTTTGGGCCCAATTTGGAAAATCAGTTTTATTTTATCTTTTTTCCATCATATAGTTAAAGAAAAGAAAAGAAAGGGAAGCTTCTTTTTAAATTTTTATTTAATTCTAAATAACGGCAGTAAATGAATTCGGTTAAGTAAATGTAAATGTCAATCCTTAGAGTAGTCAATTAGCTGTAAATATATTTCCTTTATTTTAGGGATTTTTTTCCTTTAATTTAGCTAGAGTTATTCCTATTGTAACTGGTACTAACTTCTAGCGTATTACCTTAACTTGTATATGTTATATATACTTTTCAAGTCAATGAGAATAACACAACTTCTCTCAATATCTTTTCTAAGTCTCTACAAATACAAGTACATAAAAGGGTAGTACACCAAAGATGTGTGCTACATATACTAATATAGCTTCTTATAAACCCGTTCGTAATTAAATAAAAGAGAGATTGTTATATACACCTGGGTGTACGGTGCACCCCAAGTGTAATTTTAATGAGTGGTGGTTATTGTTCATTTAAATCATCAAATAAAGAAAAAAAAAATCAACCATGAGTTAATTTGGTGCGTGGTATAGGCCCCCTTCCTTAGAAATTGACATATATATCCTTCTTCCAACCTGCCTTAGAAATTAGAATTGTTCGTTGACTAATGCAAAAGTGCAAAACCTAATCATGTGTAGCTCGGCACGAAAAAATACCCAATTTGGACATAATTTTTGGGCTTGATTTAAGTCTTACACCCGATTAATTTTACACAAATATCACTGGAGAGTATTAAACTTTGTTGTTATTTGTAATTAAATAACCTTATGCCATGTGATTTTTTCAAAGATAACTGAATACTTGTTTATTTAAATTAGTCTAGATAAGGGAATTTTCTTTAATTTGACCCTTGATTTATCATGTTGGACTAATTTTTAATCCCTCTTCTCCTCATTTTAAAATCAGTGCATGTAATGAACAAATATAATAGTCAATCAGTAAAAATAATTTCAATTCAGCAAAAAGGTAAAGGAAACCAAACCTTAATTATTCTCATTTTGTAACGAAAAGTTATACTAGCTAGCTATGGCATAATATGTTTATATTGAACTTCCGGTTTTATTGAAGGATGCTTTGGGTCGATACCCAAACCCTGAGATCGAATCTTATTACGTATATTTTTTTAATATAGTGCTCATTTTGGAATATTTTCCTAATAGGTATGACTACGAGTTTGAAACTACGGGAGCACAACGTAAGAACAAAATATTTACCTCTATGTTCATCCGTCAAGAGGACCTACTAAAATCAGGTACAATCCATCAATTGCAATACCTAGGCCCATCGGACCTTGGCCCATCTTTCATGGCAAGAAATGAAGTCCAAAACAAAGTTCCTTTCAATTCAACACTTATCACAAATACTTGCTGCCTTTTCTATTGATCCCAATTCCAAAGAAGCTCAAATGATGAAGTCAACTTTGACTCGTTGTGAAGATCCTTTAAGATTTAGTCAACACTTTTGTGCACTCCCAATGGAAGATATGGTTGATTATGTATCTTCTGAGTTCAATCCCTCGGTTGCGAGTAAGGATCTTCAAGTGCTTAGTGTTATCGTCACCCCTCCCATGGAAGGTAGCAACAGGTATATACATATGTCATATATTATACTCCTTCTGTCTCGTATTAAGTGTTTTATTATGTATGGGCCAGTTAAATAATTGAATTCTTAACTTTGCCACTATAATAGGTATCGCATAAATAAAGTTAAGATTGCCGGGGAAGGAAAGGATACAATAAGTTGCCACAAGGCAGATTTCCCATATGGTGCATCGATGTGCCACCACCTTGCCGGGGCAACGGCTTATCATGTTCAACTCCACAGCCTTGGCAATGATAACCTAAAGGTCGACGCTCTTATGGGCTGCCACCATGACACCTCCGATTGGAGTATGTTGTATGGTGCCTTTGAAGTTCACTACAAAAAGAGACTCAATTAATGACAGCCCGTTTATGACAGGCTTAAAGCCCATCCATTTTGTGGTGGGTTTTATGACAGGGCATATAATCCAATAGATGAAGGCTGGTCTCGAGACTAGCCATATATTCATGCTCCCTCACCCAAATGACATCGTTTTATAGCATGAAACGTAAATAAGAGCTCACGTGACGTCACCACGCATTGTGTTGTCAAATCAGGTATAAATACCTTATTCAAAAGAAAATAAACCCATTTTTCATTTTTCGAAACCACCATACCCATTTTCTCTCTCTACCGTCTCTTTCTCTCTCTAGTTCATCTGAAACCTCCATAAACATTCTGAGAAAGCTTAGAGATCAAAAATTTCATACGTAATCATGGATATTAGAAAAGAAATTGATGGTGCTATCGTAGATTTTGGAAATCAGCGTAAAAAAATAAGGTTATTTTCAATTTTTCGCTAATTTAAGCAACGAATGTCACTCTAAACTTGTAAATCTGTTCAATCAGTACTTAGATTTTGTTTATTTACAATTTTCTCTCTCTAGCCTTCAATTTCAGTATTATAATTACATTTTTGGTTGTTTATTTTGATTTTTGTTCATTTTGAATTTTGTATAATTTTGGTTGATTTATTTGGATTTTTGCACATTTTGTCTAGGGGAGCAAGAATTACATCATCAATGCCGGAATTAAGAACCAACAACGACGAGAGTTTAGCACCGTAAGCTAACTAGCCTGATTTTCTAGTTGATTCAAAGAAAAAAAAACCCTAACTATTTTTTTTTTTTTTGAATTTTTCAGAATGAGAAAAGCTAGTTCAGAGCAGGATATTGAAAGCAACGATTCGTAAGTGCAATTTTAATTTTGTTGTTGATTTTGGAGTTTAATATTAGTAGTTATAGTGTTATCGACTAAATGTTCATTTTGTAAAAATTTAATGTTCATTTTGTGAAAACGAACAGAGATGATGAAGATGTTCCAATTGCCACCAAATTGGCTAGAAAAAAAAAACAAGCGCGAAAATCCTACTTTTATAATAGATCCAACACTTTTAAATGATATCAAAAGATCAGCCAAGTAAGACATAGTTTGCTCAATTTTATTTATAATGATGTTCAATATCATAATCATTTGTTCATTTAATTTCATAGTTTGGAACGCATAATTATTCTCAATTGATCTTAGTATTAAATTTGTTCATTGTACTATTAGAAAAGGTTCATTTTAGTATTAGAAAATGTTCATTTTAAGATGGTGAAATGTTCATTTTAAGATGATAAAATGTTCAATGCTGAATTTAGTCATTTGTCAAATGGGTCATTCGGATTTTTATATACGAACATTTGTGTACACCAGATGATGAATGTACGAACATTTGTGTACACCAGAGGAAGAAGCCAATGTTCGTACACAAGAGGAAGAAGCCGGTGATCCTGAACTTACAATTGAAAACAACAATGTGAGCACTATGGAATTTGGATTTCAAGCTGTAGAAAAGAAACGGAAGTCTAGTTTGGCCAAAATTCCTCACGTTTGACTAGACGGAATCTAGTGATGGGAAACAGAGGTCAATTTGCAAACATTGCCAAAAAGCATCCTTCATAATCGACCCCCATTATGGAACCCAAAATATGCAAAGACATCTAAGAAAATGCAATGCATATGCACCACAAGAAAACAGCTTGATTCCGACAGACTGTTTCCGACGGACACGTATTTCCGTCGGAAAAATTAGGAATTCCGGCGGATTTTTATTCCGTCGGAAATTTCCGACGGAATTTTAAAATTCGTCGGAATTTCCGACGGAATAAAATCCGCCGGAATTCCTAATTTTTCCGACGGAATATTCCGTCGGAAAGTTAATTTTCCGATGGAATTAAAATCCGTCGGGAACACCATATATTCCGACGGATTTTTATTCCGTCAGAATCTAATTTAAAAAAAAAAAAAAGAGAGAAAGAAAAAGGAAACCCTAACTTCAAAAACGAAATGCGCCTCTTTTTTTTCCCATTTCTCCTTCTCTTTCTCTCTCCTCTCCTATTCTCTTCTCCTTCCTCTTCGTCCTCTCTTCTCTTTACTCTGTCCTCATCTCTTCTCTTTCCTCTTCTCCTTCCTCGTCTCTTCTTAATCCTTCTCCTTCCTCGTCCTCTTTCCTCCTCGTCTCTTCTCTATCCTTCTCCCTCCTCGTCTTCTCCTTCTCACCCAAAACCACCATAACCGACACCAACAACAACAACTCCTTCTCCCTCCTCGTCCTCTCGTTCTCCTTCCACCCAAAACCACCAACACCGACACCAACAACAACTCCTTCTCCCTCCTCGTCCTCCTTCTCACCCAAAACCACCAACACCGACACCAACAACAACTCCTTCTCCCTCCTCGTCCTCCTTCTCACCCAAAACCGCTAATACCGACACTAACATCAACAAATTTGCCAAAACAAAGGTTTTCAAGTCAAAATCGACCATGCTAGAGTTTTCATGGACGAATTTGACCTTGTAAACCCAATTTTGCGGTTTTCTATGGTCGAATTAAGGTATTTTTTTTTTAATTTTATTTTGTAATTTAATCAGTTTTTTTTTAAATATATACGGTTGTAGTGGGTGGTGTGGCTGCTAGTTCGGTGTTGGTAGTTTGTTTGCTCCAATTTGTATAGGATACGATTTTTTGGTTCAGATTTGTATTCTAATTTGTATTTTGTTTCAATTTGTATAGATCTGTTTCTTTTTTTCAATATTTTTCGTTTTTTTGGTTCCGAATTGTATTCGGAAAAATGGTGGTGGTGGTGGGTTGGGGTTACGGTGGTGGGAAAAGGGGTTGGAAGTGGTGGTGGTGGGTTAGGAGGTGGTGGTGGTGGTGGTGGGTGGGGTGGGAAAAGGGGTTGGAAGTGGTGGTGGTGGGTTGGGGTTACGGTGGTGGGAAAAGGGGTTGGAAGTGGTGGTGGTGGGTTAGGAGGTGGTGGTGGTGGTGGTGGGTGGGGTGGGAAAAGGGGTTGGAAGTGGTGGTGGTGGGTTGGGGTTACGGTGGTGGGTTAGGAGGTGGCGGTGGTGGGTTAGGAGGTGGCGGTGGGGTGGGTTGGGATGGTGAGCAGGGGTGTGGGCAGTGGTGGATATGGGTGGGGTAAGGGTTAGGGGTAAAGCTGTTTTTTTTATTGACTTTTCCAACGGAAATTTCCGTCGGAATATACCTCTTCCGACGGAAATTTCCGTCGGAAAAGTCTCCAACTCCGACGGAAAATTTCGTAGGAAAATTGCGACGGAATTTCAATTAAAGTCAAAAAAGCGCCGACAGAAATAATTCCGTCTGAAACTAGCCTTCCGACAGAAATTCCGTCGGAAAAGGTCGAATTTCCTACAAAGGGTGTAGCGATAGACACATTCCGACGGAATTCCGTCGGAAGCCCATTTTTCGACGGAATTTCCGATGTTTTTCGATGGATTTTTTCCGTCGGAATCAAGCTGTTTTCTTGTAGTGATGAGAAATATTTGAAAAACCAAGGAGGAAACGGTTCAAACAAAGGTAAAATCTCTAACCAAATTAGCTTTTTGGAAAGAAAATGAGCATCGATATAAAGGCCTTTCTCATTTGGCTAGAGATATTTTGGCCGTGCTCCTGACAACCGTCACTTCCGAATCAACTTTCAGCATTGGGAGTCGAGTATTGAATAAATGGAAAAGTTCATCAATTCCTGAAAATGTGGAGGCTTTAATAACAACTCGTAGTTGGATGTACTCTTTTGAAAGTAAGTATTTTATTATATTTTTTTTTAAATATGTATATTCATATTCCTACATTATTTAGAGTTGTACATTTTTGTTGCTTTATTTTGGCTTATATTGTTAAAATTTGCTTATATTATTGTTTTTATATTTATGTAGCAAATGAGGATGATGGATTTTTTGGTTCTTATGTGGATTGGCGCGGCGGCTCCAAGTGTTAACTGTCAATAATTTTAAGAGTCGAATATAGGAGTATAATTATTTAGAATATTTTGTAATTTTATTTGGTATTGAACATTATGTTATGTACGCATTATTATTGTACTATTTTTTTTCTAGACTTGTGAGAATTGTAACTTTTATTTCAAGCTTTAGTAATTTTTTTCTTAATCTTATGGACAAACTCCGTAGAATAGTCGTTAAATTTCAATCTTTTTACGAATTTTTAATAACTTATAAAGAAAAAAGGCCGAAGAAATCGAGAAAAGTAATGCTCAAAATATGTAAATTACTTACACTGTTACACATTACAAATTAATAAAAAAAAAAATTAAGTCAGTTTGATTGCGATTATTTTCTATTTTGGTTTGCTCAGGTCAAATCGTTAGCTTAAATAGATTCTGGTCATTTCAGGTATAAGGTAATTTTAGGTCGGGTCAATTTGGGTATCGGGCCAACTTTGGGTCTAGGGTCAACTTCGGATCGGGTCATTTCGGGTCGGGTTGTTTCGGGTCAAGGTCAGGTCAATTCCACTTCGGGTCGGGTATGGGTCGGGTCAGGTTGATTTCGGGTTTCTGGTCAATTTCGGGTCACTGTTTTCAAATCGATTTCGGGTCATGGTTCGAGTCATTCGGGTCGGGTCATCGGGTCTGGGTCAGGATTGTCATTACTGATAGTTAACTAAAGATTAGGGGGGATCATTTATTCATTTTCATAGTTGAGGATGTTTATTATTTTTTAAAAGCATTTATCAAAACCAGAGGGGTGAATACAAGAGACAATAATCAATTGAAGATAAAAATCAAATTTAAGAAAGCAGAATCAGAAAATGTTTTTGAGAAATGGTTTGTACCTTATGAAGCATTTGGAAACGTATACAGCTAACCCTAAGAAAAAATGGATTTGTGACTTGAAAAATGATGTAAGTGCTGTTTATGTTCATTTCTTTTAACCCAAGTGTTCATCTTTTCAAATCAAATGTTCATTTCTATAAAGGTGATCCTATTTTTAAATTATTGTGTTAAATGTTTTGCTTATGTGTATTTTTTCAACTAGGTTGATCAATTGAGGAAGTTACGGGTCATATATTGTGCACAACTGATGCTTTTTGAGGGAAACAAGTACCACCAAATGAACAAAATGGCAGCAAAAAGAAGACAAAGAGAAAGTGATTAACTTCTAAATGTTCAAATGCAAAACAGTATATGTCTCTTTATGTAATATACAATATAATATTTCTTCAAAAGAGTATTTCAAATTATATTGAATGATGAATGTATATGAACATATGTTTCTGTTATTTGATAATACATTTGTGTTTTTAATTCATTTCATATGTTGAAAATATTCATTTTTATACTCTTATCTATTCTAAAGGCAATTACATTTAAACACATAAAAAATTGTTCATTTTCTTTTTATAAAATGTTCAATAGAATGTTTTGATATAAATTATAAATTTTTAATTAAAAAGTTGATTTTTAAAATGACAACTCATATAAATCAGAAAAGTTCATTCATTTATGTAGAATCTTAAAAAAAAAAAAGTAATGATAACATTATCAAATAATATAAAAAAAATCACATAATATTGATTATCAATAACATTGTTCATAACATCAACATAAAATATTCATTCATTTATAATAAAATCAAATATGTTCTTTACAAGTAAAATTGTATGCTTCAATGTATAGTATAGTATGATTCAATGTATAGATCTTGATGAATCTTGTATAGTATGCTTCAATGTTTGACAAAAATCCCTGTAAAAAAAATGTTCAATAAGAAATAAAAATGTAAAAAGAACAATGATAGCAAAATTATATACTTACTAAACTATTATTCATTGATCAAACATTGAAAGAATTTCGTTGAAATAAACATCCCTAACACCTCCAGCTTTAAAATGCTTCAAACAAATAAAATGTATGTCAAAGTATATAAATACTATACATGTGCATAACTAAAAACAATAATGTTCAATTATATTCACCTTACTATTCTTATCATGAGATGGATCTTTTGACTGAGTAGGAATTGAATCACCAACCATATAAATTATTAAATGACAATGGTCGAATAATGAAATGTTCAAAATAGAATAAATTATTAAATGACAATGGTCGAATAATGAAATGTTCAAAATAGAAAGATGAAATGTTCATAATGAAAACAATAATGTTCAACTATATTTATCTTACCATTCTTATCATGAGATGGATCTTTTAACTAAGTAGGAATTGCATCACCAACCTTATAAAAAAAATTTAAATGTTAATGGTCGAAAAATGAACTGTTCATTATAAAAAGATGAAATGATCATAATGTAAAAATGAAATTTTCATATTTACCTTATCCTTCTGAATTTTGTTACCTTCAATTGACTGAGTAGTATCCTTGTTTAAAACAACCAATCCTGATCCTTCAATGCTAGAATTTGAATAAATCAAACGAGCCCCATTATGATAAAGTCTTGTAAAATCCAAAAAAATTGTTCAATGATAATAACAAATCATAAACTAATTGTTCATACAGAATAAGACATTGTTCAAATTTAGAAACCTATTATGTTCATTAATACCTGAGCAGATGTTTGAACATTAAACCTAACCATACACCATCCTTCCCAATAGAAAACTGAACAAATGTTGTACAACCTGTACAATCCACCAATTTTTCATACTTTCTAGTGTTCCGTTTCTTATTGTCTTTAAACCCTTCATTTGAACTCAATAACTTTCTCATAGTCCATTCCCTTAGTGCGCCTACTACTTCTTGTCTTTGCCTTCCTAATACTAAACCCTTCATTTGAACACAATAACATACTCATTGTATAAATCGTAAGTCTCTGCATCACCCTTAACAGTCTTCAACATTAATTCAGATTTGTCTGCCTCATGAACTATTACTGGATCTTGATTCACTGAAACTAGTAAATGTACATAATATAGTCATATAATGTTCATTTTAGAATCAGGTCATACTGTATCTGATTAAAAATGTTCATATCAAAATAATTAAATGTTCATTTATATTTGAAAAATATGAAAACGACCAAAAAAAAAAAAGTGATTAATTCATTATTGAAATATTGTTTATAATCAACATAATAAATGTTCAATTAAAAACACTATAATATTATTATAAAACAAACAGCGTATAACATGTACAACCACTGAAAATAGTATAACATGTACAAACACTATAATATTGATTTTGTTCAATCAAAACCAAAAATAAATATATAAAATAAAAATTATAAATTCAAAGCTTAAATTATTCAATCAAAAGAAATATAATCAAACATTAAGCAATTATTAATTACGGAGTATATGAAATAATCAATTAGCAAAATAAACTCCATTGAATCAAAAAAGCACAAAATTATTCAATAAAAAATAAACTCCATTGAATCAAAAAAGCACTAAATTATGCAATCAAAGCAATAAATAAACTTACATTCATCCAATAATGAAGGAAGAATCCCAAATGAACAATTCGTAGCAAGCTCCATTGTTATTTACAGACAAAAGAATCGAAAATCTTGAATACCTTGAATGTGTAGAGCAATTCAACACCAGAAATAAATAAAAAATATATCAAAAATGAACAATGAGAAAGAAAATATTGTAAAATCGAGAAGAGTGCAATTCTATGCTTGCTGTTCGCGTTAATGTAATAGTTAATGTAATATTGGAAATGGATGCATATAGCTCTGAGTTGGATGGCAAGGAATTCGCTTATGATGGTGAGAAGACCTTGTTTACAGTCGGTTCCCTCCCAACAAAGAAGTTGGAGTTTACTGTCCTGCTCGACAAGGTCTCGTCTGAAAGGTAATTAACAATGCCTTAACAAAGTAATCAAACTGCTTGAGTGCTTGTTACTTTGATACATTGCTTACATTAGTACTATAAAACATCATTTTATTGTAGGACGGATGGTAAGAGCAGCCCGGGAGGCAATGAGAGTGATAAAAAGAGAAGAAAGCGCGTATCTCAAAGCAAGACTTTTAAGGTGGAGATCAGTTATGCAACAGAAATCCCAATTAAGGCAATAAGTGATGCTCTCCATGGTATAGAATCTGAGGACTTCCTTGATGCTGTCCGGGTTCTGGACATAGTACTGAGGCAACATGCTGCAAATAAGTAAGTTCAAATTTCTTACTCCTTGTTCTTTTTTCATATTTTGTTTCCTCTTTGTACATACTGATGTTCTCTTTTTATACATAAGGGGGTGCCTTTTGGTGAGGCAATCATTCTTTCATGACAATAAAAGGAACTTTGATGTCCTTGGAAGGGGTATTCTTGGTTGCAGGGGATACCATTCAAGTTTTCGAGCCACTCAAAGTGGACTGTCTTTGAACATGGGTAAGTGTTTAGTTTCCATATGTTTTTACAAGGTATATTGGCGTTTGGAACAACACTCGACCCTTAGTGCTTTCTTTGTTGTGACTGTGAGAGCAGATGGGACGCTTACAACGATTGTTAAGCCTGGACCATTGCTAGATTTTCTCCTAGACAACCAGGATGTACAATATTCATACGAGATTGATTGGGTGAAGGTAAAAACGGAACTCGAGGTGCTATTACACTAGTTCATACTGTATAGGGACATGCTTCACTTGAGGGGTTCTGATAAGTGATACTTGTCATAATACCTTGTATAGGCTAAGCGCACTCTGAAAAATCTGAGAGTAAGAGTAGCACCCGCCAATACTGAGTGGAGAATCTGTGGATTGAGTGAAGATATTTGCAGAAAACAGAGGTGAGAGTTATCCATGCTAGCTTTAGTCTTTGCTATGGATTGAGTGATCTTTGATAATTTATGAAATGTTCTGCCCTATAAGATTCACACTGAGGAGGAGATCAGCTGAAATAGATGGAGAGAATTTTGTGGAAACTGAACCAACAATTTCAGAATATTTTGCTAAATATCGAGATATAAATCTAGAGTACTCAGGAGACTTACCTTGTGTTAATGTGGGTAAACCAAAGAGGCCAATTTACATACCAATCGAGGTGATAAACTTGTAGCAATTTTTTTTTTTTTGTGGTCTTATTTATATTACTCTTATCTTACCTGAACCACTTTATTTTTGTTCAGCTGTGTTCGTTGCTTCCGCTACAGAGGTACACTAAAGCATTAACTGTTCGTCAGCGATCTTCATTGGTAGAAATATCAAGGCAGAAGCCACAAGAAAAAATAAGGACCCTCACAGATGTATGCCTTTGCAATCTTTGTGATTAATTCATTACCACATTCTCATATCTTTTGCCACATTTTGCTAATGCTCGCGTCTTGGCTTCTGGCTAGGCATTGAGGATAAGTAATTATGCTGCTGAGCCACTCCTACGTACCTGTGGCATCACAATCAACAACGAATTTATGCAAGTTGAAGGCCGTGTTTTGGCTGCTCCCGAGGTATCACTGCCCAACCCTCTTCACTCCCATCCCTCTTGGGAAAAAAAACAAAGGGACTTGTTTGTTAAATTTAATTAACCTCTCTACAACAATCTCCTGCATATTTTTTATTCTTGCAGCTGGAATTTGGTGATGGGGAAGATTTTCCAAGAAATGGACGTTGGATTGTAAAGGACAAGGTAGTTCACATTTTCGGTCCCTCAGTTGAGACCTCTTTCTTCCCATCTTTTTAATGTTTGTTCTTTTTTTCTTACAGAAATTTTCAAATCCCGTTACAATTAAAGACTGGGTGGTAGTGAACTTCTCTGCACGCTGTAACATATTCGACCTTTGCAGAGACCTGGTGAAGTGTGGGGAAATGAAGGGCATTGTAAGTTGAACAAAATCATATACTTTGTGTGTGCCTATTGTCCTGTACATCTTTCAGAGCAGTAGTATATTCAGCTAATAATGTCTGTAACTTCTTTTCTTTTTGTTTTTTTCTTTCTATTCAGGAGATCCCTAAGTTTCCATTGTATACTTTTGAGGAGGATCCACAGTATAGGCGAGCACCACCTCCTGTTCGAGTGGACAAAATGGCTGATCAAGTGATGTCACGACTACATGATAAACCCCCTACTATTATTCTGTGTGTCTTTGCTGATAGGAAAAATTCTGAAATATATGGTCAGAAATTCTGAAATACATTTGATAATGTTTGCACATCATATGATTCATATTTGTATTTCATGTTTGAAGTTGATTGATCAAATGTTCTCTACAGGCCCTTGGAAAAAGAAAGCCCTTGTTGAACTTGGAGTTGTTAGTCAATGCTTGGCACCTCAACGAGCCAATGAGCAGTACCTCACCAATCTTCTGCTTAAGATTAATGCCAAAGTAATACATGCTTTCATTGCTTTTACTTTTAGATTTCATACTACTTTTGGTTTATATCTAATTATCTCTTACTTCCTTACAGCTAGGCGGAGTGAATCATCGGCTTGCAGTTGAGCGTAACATTCCTGTGCTCATTGATAAGCCTATAATCTTCGGAATGGATGTCTATCATGGCTCTCCTGGCCAGTCTGGAGTTCCATCTATTGCTGCTGTTCGTAAAACACTAACATTCCTTTGTCTCCTCAGCTCCCTCCCACTGCTTAATTAACTACTAGCTAAACTGGATTTATTTATCAAATATATGCAGGTTGTGAGTTCTAGGCCCTCATCAATATATCGGTACAGAGCATCTGTCCGTTCTCAGTCCCCAAAGGTTGAAATGATAGAATCATTGTACAAGCCTTTGCCTACAGGAGAAGACGGAGGCATTATCAGGTTTATTTTTTGGACTTTATCCATCAAATAACTTTGTACACTAACTAAATTATAATTGTGCATGATATTTGCTTTTTTAATAGAGAGCTTCTGGAGGAATTCTACAAAAGTTCACGCCCCCCAGTTAAGCCATCACAAGTCATAGTATTTAGGTATGATACCAGATGAGATGCTTTATATTTGGTGTCTATGCAATCTTTAGATCCCATTGCAGAGACTAATATTTATCTTCATACACGATCAGGGATGGAGTGAGTGAGTCGCAATTCAAGCAGGTCCTCAACATAGAGTTTGAACAGATTCTTCAGGTTTGTTCCAAATGTTCCCTAGACTGAATTGTTATATATGTTTTGAATGTTATTTTGAGAATCGTTCCCATTAAGATGTGCATTGCAAATTCTGATCATTTTTCAGGCATGCACAGCCCTTGATGAAAGTTGGTCTCCTAAGTTCACCATAATCATTGCTCAGAAAAATCATCATACCAAGTTTTTCCAACAAGAAAGACCTAAAGACAATGTACCACCTGGTTAGCAAATCTAGCACACTTGCAAAAAATTAAGAATCAGATTTCCCAAAGAATTCAGAAAGTTTGGCCTTATTTGTTGCCTTTGTTGTATGCAGGTACTGTGGTTGACAGCAAAGTCTGCGATCCTCGATACTATGATTTCTACATGTGTGCGCAGAATGGGATGATTGTGAGTGAAAGAACTTTTGAAATTTCTTACTCTTAAAAGTAGTAGGATTTAATCAGCTCATCTAGCATTGATCCTTTCATTTGCATTGTCATGCACCGTCTACATTGAACTTGTTTTACAACTCGATACTTTGACATGAATTTTGATACTAATCAAACTCGAATGTTGGTGTCAGTAAATGGTATATGTTCTTGCTCCAAAATGATAAGTGTCCAACCATCTGCAAGCATTGAGGATGTAACAAAGATAGTTGAAATTAATAACATAGCTGTTGGACTATTGTATATTCTAATGAGCTCTTCACATTCTGTAAATCTTCGCAAGTAGTAGCAGACATAATCACAGCATATTCTTCACTGCTGGAACCTTTTCATTTCTATGATCGACATAATGTGAGTCAAAATTGCAGGGCACAAGCAGGCCAACTCACTACCATGTTCTGCTTGATCAGAATGCCTTTTCAGCAAATATGCTGCAAGAGTTGATTCACTCTTTATCCTATGTGTAAGAAGCTCTTGACCTCAAAAAAACTTGCAATTTTTTTGTGTTCAAAGTTAAATATGCACAAGGACTCTGATTTAAGCGTATACTTTAACACATGCAGGTACCAGAGGAGCACTACTGCTATATCTATTGGTAAATCTTATTGCTAACTCTGGCAAATAGCTGTAAGAAAATAAAAAAAAAATATACCTCATATTCACAACATGTTTACCTCTTTTTCCTGCAGCTTCACCAATTCGATATGCTCATCTGGCAGCCACCCAAGTATCCCAGTTCCTGAAGTATGAAGATCTGTCAGAAACATCGTCAGGTCATGGAAGCATGACTTCTGTTGGAAATCCTTCTGTGCCCGAGATTCCCAAGCTGCATGACAGAGTGTGCACCTCCATGTTCTTCTGTTGATTATATCTTTAAAAACAATGATCTGAAACATTAGCCCCTCAGTTTACCATGAAGTATTTAGGATATTAGGATAATTAAATAACCAATGCACAACTATCTCTACGCTTTTTGCTAACTGCTAAATCATGCATACAAATTTGGCTGGCAACACAGGTCTACAGGTCGTCGTTGATCAGAACTTTTGGACTACATTATCTGTTGACTATGTTAATGCAGTTTGTAATCTTTTGACTATCAAAAGACTTGATTGTAATTGATGCTTTTAGTCTGCTAAACTTTTTACTATGTTTGTTCATAAAATAGATTCAACATGACTATCTGTTGCTTAGAACAATGTCATACATAATGAAGATTAATTAGTTTTGGGTCCCAGCTCTACTAAAGTGCTTAAACAGCAGAAGATAACGGCAATGGTAACCTGCATATTTGCAAAATGATCGCGATGATGCCCTAATCTTTGGACTGAAGGCATTTGTTGTAGCTAGCTCATTGCTGTACTACAATGTGCAATGTTTTGTTTCGCTCTAGATAACCCCAAGTTTGCTTGTGACTTTCCTGTTTATTACATGTGAGCAAAATAATTTCCCAAATACAAGTTTCTTATTTCAAATACTCTTCATTACTTATGACATATTTACTCCCTCCTTGAGAAATTAAAGGTCGTATAAACTATGCTGTCTTAAAGAAACATGTTTTTTAATTTTGATATGACGTCTTAAGAGCAGTGTGGAAGAGGAAAAGGAGACAACTATTAAACAAATTTGTAAAATCATTATAAATTACTAAATTGGCTTATCATGGTCTTTCAATCAACTAATGTAAATTTTGTGTCGAGTTGGGTCAATTTCAGTTCAAGTCATGTAATATTAAGTACAATTAGTCGATAATTAATAAATGTATGTTGAATAATTAAAATAAACAAATCATTACCAGTTCACCACTGCCTAATAAACTGCTCTGTTATCTGTATTGAAGAAAAAATAAATACATGGATGAAGATGGAAGTACAGGAGAATAAACAAATGGTTTTCGAAGTACGGCTTAAAAGTGATTTTCATATATACAAACTGAGTACACATATTTTACAGCCAATTTACCAGTAACTATCCAAATGATGGAAGGTGCATCTCACATACAAAGAAAATACAAACCATGGACCAGAAATCAGCAATTCAAGCAATATTCAAAATTTAGACCAAACAATAAAACGAGACAACTATGAGTGAACATTAGCTGCATTCTGAAATTTTCTTTTTCCTTTTCTTGCAACTCTCTTAAGATTCGTTCGGTACTTAAAATGTACATACACAGGCTACTCACAAAGGAATAGAAGAAACTGGTAAAAAATAAATAAATAAAAAGGATTTAAAAAAGAGAGGGAAAAAAAAAAAAAAAAAACCTAGGAAAATCAGCAGCAGTTGCAGACTAGGAGAACTGCTAGATTTATGAGAAAGGGGGGAGAAGTAGAAGAGTTACAAAGATGAACAATCTGACATCAAAGATGCAGACAGTCCAGGACAACAGTTAGCTTTACTCGTTAAACACTATAAGGTCGTACACTTTTTTTCCACGGCTTTGCATCGTACAACTGCTCATGAACAAATCGCTAAAGCGGTGCTGAGCTTGTTCGTCGGAGCTGGTATTTGGGATGAGGAGGGGGAACACTTGGCAGGGCCTTCTCCACCTCCTGTCAACAGATAATCATCATAAGGGCAAAGGAAGGATCAGTCAAGAAATACACAACTTAGTACAAGTTTTTGAAATTGATCATGCTCACATGAATCAAATATGGTAAATAAAGATGATAACTTAAACTACACATCTAGCAAGAAATGGACTGATGTGGTTCACAGACTTGTTACAAGCCATTTACTAAAAATCATCTAGCAATATATGTTGAGCTAGAAGGAGCTAGAAGGTAGTTGAATCCAAGACTAGAGATGGCTAGCAGGCCTGAGCTAGTTTATAGCCAGCTGGGCTGCAGGGATAGGACCCAGGCTTGGACTGATGTGGTTCACAGACAGGTTACGAGCCTTGGCCAGGCTGATTCAAGAGGTTAGACAGGCGGATGATGCAAAGGTGGACCTTGACCTGGTCTGGGAGTTTGGGCAAGGGTCAAGGGAAAACCCGGGCCATTAGCCACCTCGGTTAAGACCTTACTATAAAATGTCATCAACAATCACAAAATGCAAGATGAAAATATGAAATAACGACTTAGTATCATTTAACAACGACTTAGTATCATTTAACATGAGATGGTATTGAACTATAGATATTAGTCAGCATTCACTCAACGCCTGTTAACAATTTAAGGTATTGGTCAGCGCTTTGAAAGCACAGACATAACTGATATAGTGAAAAAATATCACAGGATGTACTAACACCCAAGAGTTACTAGAAAAAAGCTACTCCAGAACCTAGATTCCTAAAATCAGCCTAGAGGCTCCAAGGGGAAAAGGCAGCTTGATGATTGGAGATGCCATGTTTATCAAAGCAGAACATGCAAGCAAAGAACAACTTTAATGTTATGAGACTGACTTTCTCCAGGATATTGATCATGCCCAGCTAAAAGCAGAGTGAAGAACCACTCTTACCAGTGTAAGTAGCCAACTGAAAAAACTACAAAGATGTCTATATCCATCACTATATATAAAAGGAGCACTCTTCAGAATTCTTGAAAACATACTACACTTGTGCTCACACTGCTCGGTTACACGGCTTATACCATATACGTTTGTCTAGTCAATTCCCGTCCATCCAACCAAATCCAAACAAACAACAGGAGTTACGGAGAAATTAGGGCTAGGGTGAGGCTAGAAATGCATCTCTTTTAAGGAAATCTGATAAACTTACAATTTCATTATGAGTTGGCCATGCACAGAAGCCAAACGCAGGTGAAAAAGCCTAAAAGCCTAATCTCAAACCTAAAAGGAAAAAGGTAGTTCAATGATAGTGATCACCAAGTATGTATTTCAGACCAACAAAGAAATCTTAAAATTACTATATCAGAAAGCCACTGTTTTCAAGCCATCACAGCCAACAAACAAGCGTGGAGTAAAATTTGGTTTTATTGCCAAGATTGAATATCTTTTATTGGCAAGGCATCTCATCTGCCTTTATCCGAAACATTGAGTCAGAAAATGTTAATTCAATAGTTAATTCCTAACTTTGAAATTGTTTACACACTCTAATTAGATCCAGATAAATGATTTCATACATTCACTGCCTAAAGAATGCAACTAGCTTGTGCTATGCCAATCAAACTGTAAACTGCTCAAAGATCATCTAGTAAGATGTCAAAATCTAGCCATACGAAATAAATGTTTATTCTTTTCTGACTATACACCAACTGCTAATGTGAGTTATCAAGTACACATCAAAAATACTCTACCATAAGATTATTCAATAGAAGACCGAATTTCTCTCACTATAAGAGAAAGGGATTGAGATAGCACAACTAGAGCACTAGTAAGAATAGGGACCTTTTAAAATGCAAATTTCACAACCATGAATACATAAAGTATGAACAAACATACCCTCATTCTCCGTAGCCTTTCATTTTCCTCTTCTAGCCTTTGAACTTTGTTTTCCAACTCATTGGTATAAGCCTGTCCACCACAATCACAACTTTATAATGAGAATGGAGGATCAGAGACAAAGTAGAAAAAAATTTCTACCAAATGGATAACAAAATGTAAGACAAGAACCAAAATTCAAACACATGCAAAACAAAATTTGAGACAAGAATCTGTATTTAACCTGTTTCCTGGCTCGTGAACGTGCAGCAGACTCTCTATTCTTAATCATTCGCTTCTGCCTCCTCTCTACGGTCTTTTCAACCACATCTCCCGGAGCAAGCCTCTTCCGACCAATTGCCTGAGTATCGGACAACGTTCCCATCAAAGGAGTAGTTGTAACAGCCAATTGAGCATCGGGGTAAGCGGTATCTGAGAGAGCTCCGCCACTGACAGCAATAGGTTGAGGGACATGGTGTCCTGGCATAAACATTGTCATCATACTATGCTGTTGCTGCTGTGGAAGTAGCTGGTAAGGCATCCACTGCGCATGTTGCGGAACATTCGAATGTCGCCCAGAGTTTGGATCAATACCCCCCAAGTTACATTGAACAGCACTGCTAGTATCATTCTCATTTCCACCACCACCATTACCACCAGTTGCATCAAGAACAATCCCAGCTTGAACCAAGAAATCTTCCAATGTCATCTCACCTAGTGTATTTTGCCTCTCAGGATTTCTCTCCTTCACCTGCTGAATCTCCCTCCAAACTTCATCAACCGTCTTCTTACTTAGATCCCGAGACAAATTAAAACTCGATTGTCGATTAAGAGATGCCTCCCCAGGAACACCCTGGTTAAGATTTTGAGCGCCATTATCAACATCATTACTACTACTTCCTCCCACAGTCTGGTTAGCTTCTACTGTCCACACATTCCTAAGAAGCTCATCTAGATTCATACTACTTAAGGGTTTCCCCAAATTTCCCAACTGATTTTGTACCTCATCAAGTGTAAGGCTATACAATGAACCTTGTCTAGATAAACTTGGAGGCTTTGGTACTGAACTATCACCTATACCACCTTGAGATCCCATTGTTTGAGTACCCATTCAAATCACACACTTCATAGATACTTATATATATCCATCTACAACACCTGTCTATATATCTCTCTACAAAAACCCGAAACCCGGTTTCGCCTTCGCAATCTCAATCTCAATCACAGACACAAACATAAACCCTATGTATTTGGGCAATGCAAGATAAAACCTTTCTATCAGAAATGACAAGAACTACACCATACAATTGAGGAATCAACAAGAAAAGTCTTGTGAACAACACATGCAACCCAAATTAGCTGCACCCCTGTAAAGGAATCACACATTAAACATTGAATCATTGTTTAAAAAAGCTAAGAAATTAGGGTTTAAGGGTGAAAGAAAGACAACAAAAATGAGAGTTTTTGGGGGGAAATAGAGGAACCCAAAAACCCCAAAAACCATACACAAAAAGAAGAACCCCAGATCAATAAATTAACACAAATATAGAATCATAGTATAAAATTATTAATATTATTATTACTACTAATTTAATTAACAAAAATAAATAACATTTAATATACAGTCAACAACAAGAGCTAGATAATTTAAGAGAGAGAAAGATAGAGAGATACCCACCAGAGAATTTATTAAATTAGTCGTTAGAAAATCCCACCAGAATCACATTCTGCCATTTGAAGCTAATTTATTTATACAGTGCACAAGATCATCATTATACTGAGCAAAAAAAATGAAATTTTTTTGATAATTAAATAGAAAAAAGTTACCTAGACAATATTAGAAATTACCCAGAAAAATTACCCAAGTAAATATGGAAAAATCCCATTAATTTGTGAAAAAGACACTACATTTTCTTCATCTAAAAGAAGAAGAATTTGGAGAGAGGAAAAGGGATTGCTTTTTTTTAATTTGGGGATTAAGAAATTGGAAGTGGAAACAAGAATTATGACCTAAATTAATAGTAGTAATAAAAATAAATACCCAAAAAACAGAAGAAAACAAAAGAAGATTTTAGTATGTCAAGTGAAAATATTGTTGGGATGGTAGGGAGGAGAGAGAAACAGAGGCTTCGACAGAGCAAAACGCCGCAAAATCAGATCTGGTGAATAATTTCTTGTTTTTTTAATTTATTCAAAGAAAAAAATAATCAGAAAATTAATTGTAATTATGTAATTAAATAAAATCATAAAATACAAAGGAATTGGAAAAGAATTGAAAACAAAAAAAAAATTGAGAAGTGTTATGTTTTGCTGCTGCACATAACTCTAAAGGGAGACTGGGGACCCATTTTTATTTTTTACTCCGTATTTTCAGAACAGAATTGGACCCATTTATTATACGTTTCACCATAAGTTATGTTTATAAATTAATGGTGAGGTTTCAAAAAAAAAAAAAAAAAAAATTAATGGTGAAAAATATTTGTATGTTATTTTCATGTTATACTGAGTAACAATTCTAAAGAACATTCAAGAACAGAACGAGAATAATAGATTTTACGAGTAATTTTATGAGGTGAAAAAACTATATTTTCTAATCAATTACTCCGTATTTGGATTGTTACATTGTGTTCTTGGCCTGTCAGGATTTTGGTGCATGAATTAGGTTAATGTTCAATTTTTGTGTTCTTCCAATTGAATTATATGTTTTTGTTATTATATGTTTCTTGATGAATTAAAAAAAAAAAATAAGTATGTCATTTTATTTTTAATTTGTATAACCTATAGCTATGAATTGTATGCTAGTTTTATAGTATGATTCACATCATGCTTTTAAATGCCTAAAATTATTTCACTCTAAGTGAAATGTGAGTGATTGGTATATAAACAAACAAACAAACATTAAGAAATCAAACTAGACACACTTTGTTTACTTTTCAAGTAAAATTCAACAAGCAAACTTAAATGAGACTTTTTAATACCTCTAATTTTAAAAAATTTAAGGGAGTGATATATTGTTTGAACAAAAATGCAAAGAAAAGGTCGCTAATAATATTTTATTAGATTTTTTTATCTGAATTTAATAAAATTGAAAGCAATATAATTTAAAATTTTCTAATATGATCTGATGCGATCATATTGGATATGGGCGAGCTTTGGATTCAAGTACTCCGTATTTTTTTTATTTTTTTTAAAACAAAGTTAGTTTAAACAAGAAATAATTCACACATTTTGTATTTTTATTAAAGTCACGTCATAATTCTCCCTCTAAATGCGTGTAACACTCTGAGGTGGTGACAAATGTTGAGCATGTAACATTCCAACTCTTAAAAAGTGGACACTGGACCCCACCCCACCATGTTGGGCTGCAATTTATGTCTTCTGAATTTACTACCTCAATATATGGGCTAGTCCATTGTTTTGCAAAAAAAGTCCATTAATACACCGTAATTCTACTTTGCTTCTTCATTATGCCAACTTTATTTACTCATTTATGTTATTCCCTTCTTCCCTTAAAAATTGTCATATTTGATTCTAAATGATACTCCGTATCTAAGAGTCGAGAGATGTTATATCCACCCGGGTGCACGGTATACCTATGAGCATTTTGTTCTCATTTTGATGATTATTTTTCATTTATTCATCAAATAAAGAGCAAAAACTAACTTTGGGTTAGTTGGGTGCACGATACACCCGGGTCTGTATAATATATTTTACTAAGTACTCGTTTGGTTCACATAGGAATTAACTTCCCATGGGAATTTATATTTCATGGGAAATTTTTTCCCTTATGATTTTCCTAGAAATTAAGCTAAATTGTTTGGTTGACACTATAGGAAATTCAACTCACCAAGGGGGGAGTTGGTAAGTATTTCCCATGTTTAGTTTATTTCCCTCCAACCAAACACACCTTCATTTAATATTTCCTAGGAAATTCCATTTCCAAGGAAATTATCTTCCAACCAAACAACACTAAGAGTCTAAAACATACCTTAAATGCATCCGCTTTTGCGTATATTAAAATTACATAAATTTGATATTTTAAGAGTAGAAATTGAAATAAATCTAACAATATATGATACTACCTCCGTTAAATATTAGTTACAACTTTGGGGTGTTATTTGTGAGATATAAAATACTCCAAAGTTGCAACTAATATTTAACGGAGGCAGTATGATAATATTCATGATCAAAGTTTCTAAAATTTGACCCTCTATGGTGTATTCTTTAAGGCACATGGGAATTTTTTTAGAGAAAGTGTAATTAATAAAAGGAAAGGTTAACAAGAATAATCCAACCTTTGCCTCGTACTCCCAAAATAATCCAACCTTTCGATTAACCCTGAATAATCCTAAGTTTGTTACTTATTTTCTTATACTGAGCCCATTTAACCGGTTACCTGAACTTTAGGTAACTTTGTTTTTTTTTCCTTAATTTTTCCCCTTTTTCTTCCTTCTCCCCTCTTCAACTCCATTTCACGATTTCAGCCACCTGAACTTGAGTCGCCGCCACCTCCGCCACTCCCACCCAAACCTAGACCCAAAACCTTTCCCCCACTCCTACCCAGACTCAAAACCACCCAACCCACCTAGCCGAAACCACCAGCCCCACCCTACCCATATCTCGAAACCATCCAACCCCACATACCCAGACCCCGAAACCCCAACCTCACCTCCCTGAACCTTCTCACCACCCCTTCCCCTCCCTCATCAAACTCCACTTATTTACCTCCCCATCAAAACTTATTTCCTATTCTTCTTTCTCTCTCAATTGAATTTAAGGCAAAATTGGGGCATATGTCTTCAATTATGGGGCTGGAATAGATAGGGGTTGTTTTCTTGTTGATTGTTGTGGGTGGCTAGGTGGGCAGTTGGTGTTGCGGGTGATAGTTGCGGTTGTTTGCGTGTCGTATGTTGTGGGTGGTCTTATGTTTGCGGTTGTGTTGTGGTTTGGTCGTGGATGTTGTGGTGATGTTGGTGTGTTGAGGTGGTTGTAGATGGTGGTGTTGGTGGTGGTTGTAGTGGTGGTGTTGGTGGTGGTTGTGGATGTCTGGATGGTGTGTTGAGTGGTGTTGCCGTGTTGGTGGGTGATAATGGAGTAAGGGAGAGGAGAGAGAAAAGGAAGGGGAAGAAGAGAAAAGTTTTTTTTTTTTTTTTTTTAAATTTTCAGAATTAAAAAAATCAAAAATTAAAAATTGACCAATTAGGAAGTGCCACGTGGATGGTAACCGGTTGTAAAGGGTAAAGTGACCTGCTAGGGTTGCTGGGAGTAAATAAATAGTAATAGTAAACTTAGGATTATTCAGGATTAATCGAAAGGTTAGATTATTTTAGGAGAACGGGGCAAAGGTTGGATTATTCTTGTTAAATATTCCAATTGTTAGAATCTATCAAGACAAAAGGAAGCACTATTACATTGAAGAGATGATATAAGTTATTGAACATGTCATATAATTAAGTTTTTGGACATCTTGACTTGTTAATTTTAAATATATATTTTTTGACATTTCACATGCATTTTTTAAATTTTCATACAATTATTGGACATTTGTGTTTTGGATATTTATGTAACCTTAAATTTAGTTAAAAAAAAAAAAAAAAAAAAAAAAAAAAAAAAAAAGCTCATGTCAAAATTTAAATGAAAGTAATTATACATCAAGCCAATAAAGCATATTTTATATATATACGACCTTAAAACATTAACTGTTAAACGCACTGGAAAAAGATACACAACAATTTAAGCTTTTTACAGATTAATTTAATATATTAAAACAGACAAGTGGCCACATATCTTTGACTCAATCAAAGTCGAATAGAAAATGTGCAGAAGCGTTCTAAGATCGAGAGAAATATGTTAATCTTATTTAATTCATTAATCATCAATATTAAAGTTTATGTATATTGAGTCTTAATCTTTTATATAGCACAAGTACTATATTAGGTTGTTGTCTTAAATATTCGATTGAATTATTACCAAAAAATACACCAAGACAATATATAAAGCAAAGCTCACTAAGAATAAGATATTCTCTACTCATCAAAGTAACTAGTTACCTAACATTAACTCCATTAAGATCGAGAAGCAAAGGTTTATCTTGAATATATTAATCAATTAGTTTATTATACTTTGAAA
This sequence comes from Chenopodium berlandieri, assembly GCA_034703905.1. Classification (NCBI taxonomy): domain Eukaryota; kingdom Viridiplantae; phylum Streptophyta; class Magnoliopsida; order Caryophyllales; family Amaranthaceae; genus Chenopodium; species Chenopodium berlandieri. The sequence continues at coordinate 52,025,114 of CM068281.1, forward strand.
TTAGCATCCAAATCTCACATATAAATCTTATTCCAAATACCAATTTAATTTAATTTAATCCTAATTATGGGTGCTTTAATTATTCTCATTCTCGTGACATATACAAATTATAAAATCATTTCATAGGTATGTAAATAAATCTTGTCGATCGAAGACATAAACTTAACACAAGATTGATCATTGTACAAAATTATTGCCAAAAAAGCCAATTTCTTTCCTTATTTAGCCATTAATAAGCAAGGGAACAAATTACTCCAAACTCTATTTGTATGTCCATACGATGTAGCATATTTTTTTTTTTTTATTGAATTTATAAATACTAGGAATCAAGAATTTCACGTGCCTGTGTTGGTGGCTAAGTGGCTAGCCTAACTCATTTAATCATCACTCTACCATTATTTCTAGAGCTGGCAAAAACTGACACGACATGATAATACGACACGAACGAACACAGAGAAAACAGGTTAGTGTCAAGGGTTTTCGACACGCTTAATTAAATGGATCAATACGACACGACACGTTTAATTAAATAGGTTGGGTTAGTGTTGAGATTCTCAACACGAAATTAACACGACCCAACCCGCCTAATATAAAAACCCAATAATTTATGGAATTATTGATAAATACATTGAATAAGACCAATATTTTTCAATCCAACACGACAACACGACACGAACCGAAAACGAAAAAGCGGGTTAGTGTTAAGGGTTTTTTACACGATTAATTAATTGGGTCAACACGACACGACACGTTTATTAAATGGGTTGGGTTAGTGTTGACCTTCCCCAACCCGTTTAATTTCCGACACGAAAACGAACACAACATGTGTTAGGGCAGTTAATAGGAGAGTTGGACTTTCTCATTGCTCTATTTATAATCTCGAGTCGACTGGGAAGCTAACCTCCTTTTTTCACTTTATCAAAAAAAAGTTTCTACTTAGTTTCTTTGTTAAGACCTAGCTAGCTAGCCGCCTAACCCCTCTTATTAGCACCTCAAAATATATTCTACGTATTTTTTTAAAGTTCGAAGAATTTGAACTTGTGAGTTGTGAGCCAGTGACCTATCCAATATCATACACAATCCTCAATTATATTACAAATTCAAGATCTCATTAATTCCTCAAAATACATGTATATATGTTAATGTGTACCAATAGGATTAGATATATACTTTTTTTTTTTTTTTTTTTTTTTACAAGCTGTGTTAGTTTGTTTGAGCAATTGGCAAATATGAGAATAAGTGAGTTTTATTATGCCCAAAATGTCTGCCCACTGTCTTTTTTATAAATGGGAAAATTGGCAAAAATAATAATACATCTCGATAATAAAATATATGGTGTACGGAGTAAATATTTCTGAAGGGAACATAAAGATCTGATATCAGCTTTTCTGAGTTGGCTATTCATGGGGGTGAATATAAACGTTGGTGGTCCAAGAAATTAATTGAATTTAACACTTAAACAGTACTGTACTTTACTATTTTTAGGATTTATTTTGTTTCACCAAAGTCATTAAAATTAGGAAAATTTGTACTACTTGCCGATAACTATCTTAGGAATCTGCCAAAATTGTATTACCACTACTAAAAGTAGTAAAATGCTCTAGTTGCCTTTTTGGGATGAAATTAAACAATGAACTCTCACATTAATAATAATTTTATTTTATTTTTCCTTTCTATCGGTTACCCCCATCCTCGATCCTCCCTCCTCACTGACTACCATTATGTCTTTTTATTATTCGCTAACTACAATTTTATTGGCTGAAAGAAAAAGACAATAATCGGTATACATATATCCCGAGAGAGAGAAAAGGAGAGTAACCGTCAGACTTTTAAAGAGAGAAAATTTGTTAGAAATGGTGAAAAAAACCAAAAGAGTAAATGATAACAGTAATATTGTTGGTAAAAGAAAATATCCATTTAGTTATATTTGTTGACAAAAGTAATGATTTTAGAGGCTATAAACTTATAATTATAGGTATAACAGTGTTGTTACCATAAAAGGTGCTTAATGTTGTTAAGTGATTGATAGCCATAAATCATAATAGTGTGATGATCATTGATAGAGCCATAAATCCAATTAATGAGATTTTAGAAATGAAGTTGGAAAGAATCAACAAAAAATGACAAAGAGGAGGAGGGGGGGAGGGGGGTGCGGGGGAGCATATATGAGGTACCAAACCCTCAAAAGCAATTTTCAGAGGTCATGTTTTTCGATGCAATTTTCTAAAAATCATGTATAATTTTTTTTTTTTTTTTTGTAAGCTGATACAAATATATATATTATGATTTTATTTATTTATTTATTTATTTATTATTATTTTTTTTTCTAATGACGGTTATAAAAAAAATAAAAAATAAAAAAAGGTTCAAGAAAAATTGCAGTGATGCCAAACACCACCTAACTTATCATCACATTGATCCTTTTTAGCTTGTGTACAACATAATGGTGCCATCTTGAGTAAGCAATCAATTTAACGTATTTTTAATGGTTGAATTTCCTACTTTATTATTGATTTTTGGTTACAAGTTCGAAATTTTTAAGCTCAAGTGGAACAATTTGAGTTGAGTTCAATTTGTATTACTTTCCGAGAAGTATCCAACTCATAATCAAATGAAGATCAAAGATTAAAGCAGCCAAGGGCACCCTCCTGCTAATCTGCTATGCCCTCCCTCCGACCCCAACTTAGCCACAATGGTTGTAATGCTAAGCCTGCTACCTTCGAAGTCAAGCCACCATGTGCCGCTCTCCTGCTATTTCCCTTGACCGCGATAGGGAGTTTCGAACAAAGGGAGTTTGACATTCTCAAAGGCTTCTTAACAATCCTACTTGATAAGGTGGGAGCTTTATAAGAATTCCTCTTCTAAGAATTAATCTGAGTCACTCTCAAAACAAGGTCCTCGAAACGTCTAGGCATCTCTCTTACAGCCTCGATGGCACTCTCAAGTCTCACCATCCCTGTAGACAAAGATACACAACATAGCAAGACTTGATAGCTCACACCAAAGTTGTCCTACCTCAACCTCCGTCAATCAATGCCAAATTCCTTGCCGTCTACCTACCTGAAATGAACCTTCTGCTTAACAATCTCAAATATAAGTATACCTGCAATTGGAAGGAAGCACACCGTCCTCCGTCTCTTGATCATCTTTTGTGGCACCTCAAATGCCTTGCAATGTCCCCTTTTTTCTCAAAAAGGACAGATTCATAGCCCTTACAACAGAGAAGTAGTCTACCTCAACACCGCCTTCTTCCATCTCACGGTACTCTGAAACTACACTTTGAAGCCCACTGGTCTTCACATCAACCCCTAACCTTGCCACAATTATCTCACAATGAACCCCGATAGCATCCTCATCAGCAATCTTATGTAAACGAGAGGCTACATTTGGGTTAAAATTCCGCTGCTTCAAGCAGCAAGTTCTATTACATTAGGACAACAGCTCATCATCTGCTTCCCGTATCTTCTTCAATCGGCTTTGCTTCTTCAATTTTGTCGGGGTCTTCGTGGTTGTCCTTGATCGTAATTTATTTATTCTTATTCAATTTGTTTGAGAAACAATTTAGGAATAGGAAGCTAATTTTTAAACATTGCAGAATACGATGAGATTTTTCTTCTGTTATTTTACTGGCCATTATTTTAACTTTACTGGGCCAATAAACCAAACTTTTCAACCAAGTAATGATCAAGGTGATGGTAATTTTGAGAATTATAAGGGTAATACGTAGTAAAATAAAGGGGTCCTAATCCGGCCTATATATGGTCCATTTGATGTACTTAGATGTACTTCTATTAAACTAAAAATTGATAGTTTTGCATATCCCATTGACCCCTAAATCCATCACACAAAGAAGAGTAGAGAGAAGTAGATAAACAATGAAACACGCTAGTGAGACACTAGATCAACGATGCCATAGAAAAATCCGTAACAAAATGACTGCACATTACATTCACCTAGTAGCCTTTAAAACAACATTACATAGACACCAGCACTAGAACATTTACAACAGCCACCAATACAAAATTGTGTGATTCGACATTTCTTGCCAAAAACCATGACCTAATCTTGCTTTACAACTCTTCAGGAGAGCATTGTATCAATTGCTAGTGAGGGCATCCCTGGTCTTCAGAAGGGCATTAAGCCGTAACCAATAGAGCAACAACACCCTGCCTTACTTCATATTAACATAAACCTATACCTTCACAACACTGGACATGCACCAATAGCTACACAAACAACATGCACCAATAGCTACACTAACAATATGCACCAAATTTACTGTACCGATAGTCTTGTCCGCCAGAACACTTGAGCAATGAACAGGAACAGAGCCCTCTTTCAAACACTCTTAAACTTATTAAAGACAATGAGAAGCAACAACTGACAAGGTTTTAGCACACAAACAGTCATTTACTCCTTGTATTAAAAGGCATCCTAAAATACGAGTACAAATTGTGAGATTTTACTGATGTAAGTAAGTTTCCCACAACACTTCAAACCCTAGCTCTAGTCATGCAGATACCAACGCCCACACATTAAAACAAAACAATAATAATAGTTGTGAGGTAAGTCAACATTTACACTAGTCAACTGTGTACCAGCAGTTCAACAAGCCCCATAGCTAACATAAAACTAACATAGAATTCCTCCATACTTGGTTTCAGGAGTGATGTTCTGATCAAACAACTTCAGTGATGCTATTTCATTGTCAAAAATAAATAAAAGTATCAACCCCAGCAGGAAGAGTAACAAGAAAAGGGGGAAAGGTACCCTAGCAGATGCACTACACATTCCTCACTGGATAAAAGAATACAGAAATTAGACACTGTATAGAAATAATACATCCATACAAGATTACAAGGTTCCCTGGTTAATAATAAATCATGGTTGATTTGGTCTTCGGAAAACAGTTTCTATTTCCAGAAGTCCAATATATATATGGTGTAGCACAGAGTGTAGAATAACAAAGCAGAGCACAAAAAAGACAGTAAATCTGCAGCAGCACAAATGGCATGGTTTTACCCTAGCCAGGGCGATAACTAGTTCTGCAGTTACTGTTAGCCCACAAGTGTTGGCCAAACCCAGTCATATTTACACATAAGAGTTCAACAACCCGGACATCTTTGATCATTTTGTGGAAAGAAAAAATGAATGAAATGAAATATGGAAGAAGCACAAAATGCAGATGCACTTTGGGCAAAGCTTAACACAAGAGCCCAAAAAAGTATTAGATAGACCAGGAAAAGGCGTTTTATCAAATTATCCAAACCTATAATCAACTTTAGCTAGAGGATACACAAAGAAAGGTTCTCCACAAAACCTCTATTAAGAGCTTAAACTGTGGGCTGAGAGGAAGGGGGGGGGGTTAATAATATTGCACAGAAAGCAAGCCAGACATAGAGTTACAGAAATACGTAAGACAACTCATCAATGACAGATAGCTTCACTCTAAGGCTTCTTCAAATCAGAGCCATCACTAAAACTTCCCAGAAAAATATCAGAAAATTGACAGCTTAAACTTATTAGCACTAAACATGAAAGACTATAGATACCTACAGACTTACCTCTATGGAATGCACATGCACTCCTAATTTGAAAGATCCAGTGCATGGCTTATTTCTTGATGGGCAAATACTTTGCAGAAGACGTTCATAATAAACTAACAATTAACAACTTCTATGACTGATAAAGTCCTTGTTGGTTTAATATGAATTGGTTACTCTCAAGAATTCACAACAGCACATCCCCTCCCTGACTCCCTTGCCATTGAAAAAAGTAAATTCAGAAAGATTTTTTAAAAAAAATTACATTAAAAAACTTTATTTCACAACATCTAAAGCACTGAACCTCAGAAATTCAACTTCTACACCTTTTCGACATATAATGGCTAGGAGTAGCCCTCCTGCATCAACAACTATCTGCACTTGAATTAAGACATGACAATGTCCTGTAATACACAGACTACATCACATGAAAAGAAGTGAAAAACAAGCAGAAATCAAAAAATGCAAATTAAAAAAAATTAAAGTAGATTAAAAAGAGAATTGATTCAAAAGTAGAAAATATAGTAAAACAGGACAATAGAGATTCAACATCAGCCTCAGTAAAACATCCATAATAATTTTCAAAGTTACATAAACTTTGTAAAAAAGAAAAAGTACTCAATGTCATCCCTGGAGCTTTTAAGACAAAATATACCTTAAAATATTACAGTGTTTAAAAAGGAACACAGGTAAAAAGAAAGAGAAGAAATGAAAACCAGCAACACTATTTGTTCGTTCAAAGACAACAGCCTTTCTAGAAGAGAAACAGAAAGTTGATAAGAAATCTTATAAAGATCTTGTTTGCCTCTTCAAACTTGGGAAGAATCACCACGCGAGTATTAAAAGACTGATGCACCTAATAGAGATCTGCACAATGAATAAGTAAAACATAAAAACAACTTCCGGAAAATTCAAAATTTGTGGAGTAGAATCGTCAACAGTCCAGGTCCATTGCTTAAAATCGCCTCTAAATTCACGTACAAACATCAGTTATTTACATTAAAACCAAATTTTAGAAGACAGTTACCTGAAAAAGGCATTTACTTGAACAAGAAATTTTGTTAGGGGGGCAGTCGTTTGAAATTTTAACAAATACTAAAATATGGAAATAATATCAAGCTCAACTAGTATGGTTATTAGAAAAAAAAATTTAGATCAATGAAAGTACAAAGAACTATATCAGGCACTGCAAATATTCATAGCCCTTGAAGTGACGACTTCAGATGTGCTTCACAAAGCATTTAATTTAACAGCTTAAAACAATCACAAAATAGAACCCCAAGGCAAATTATACATAATAACTCACATGAATGTTCAAAGACACCAAATCAGGTCTCCGCATAACAGCTGCCAAACCCCAAACACAGGTATATGCAATCAGAATCAAACAATCTCTTGCCTCAGACCAATAAGATGGCATGATTACAGCCCAAATATCAAGTTTATATATTATAAAAAGAATTGTGATGTTGGAGCTGTTTGCTGAATTTGCTATTACCCAACTACTTCAAACTAAAGAATACAGTACACAGATATGCCATAACACCTTCAAACAGAAGCAAACAACAACAATGATTGTTCAAAAAGATGTAGACAAACAATGCTGCATAAGGGTACACAAACTACACTCCATAAAGTTTGAGGAACAGAGGTATGCCTAACAAGGGCTAACTCAATGTTAATTATGATCACAGCAAAATATAATGCAAAAACTTGAGAGTAAATTGAAATGTATCACTGAGTTAAAATTCACAAGCAATTGGCTACCTAGAGTGCTAAAACTATTCAAAACAAATCTCGACATCACGTAATTGAATGCAAAACCCAAGAATAATTCAAGACTTCAAGATCTCATAGAAACTAGAAGTTTAAAGTTTAAAGGAGATGGTATACCTGTGACTATTCAAGAGTAACTCAATGACCGCCATACGGTGCAACACCACCCATATGGCCATGCTGCGACCTCCCACCAGCCCCTCCTTGCCCCAGCTGCTGATTTGGATACGCGCTCTGCAATCCACCTTGGTTCCCATAACCACCCAAAACACTCGGATTTACTCCAACATTCTGCGCTCCATACCCACCATGAACCGCACCAGGAGCACCCCCCATCCCACCACCAAGTGTCCCAAGCAAGTTATTCAACCCTAACCCCGCCCCCTGCGAAGCCAAAAGAGCTGTCAAAGCCTGTCCTAATGCCGGATTCAACCCCGGCGCAGCAGCAGCTGGCCCCTGGTTATACCCAACACCACCAACCGATTGTCCCATCAACCCAGCCCCCGTAGCTGGAGGTCCACCAATCGCCCCTGCCAAATTCGGGTTATCCACCCTTCCTCCAAAATGCTTCCCTCTTGGCTGATGATGTCCCATCTGCTGCTTCCCCGGCTTCGGCCCATCAATCGCCTGCTGACAATGCAATACATGCCCCTCAAAATGCTTGTGAGGCTCTTCCAAAGCCTTCTTAGCACTCTCAACACTCCTATACACGAACAAACAAAACCCTTTCGGCTTCCCCGTCTGTTTATCTAACCCCAAAGGCCCTTCCTCAATCTCCCCAAACTTCCCAAAATACGCAGTCAGCTTCTGCGGATCAATATCAGCAGACACATTACTCACATAAATCTTCCTCTGTGTATACTCCGACATCGGCTGCTGCGGCTGCACCACTGCAGCAGCCGTAGTCGTAGGCACCGGCCCCACCGCCGCCAGCTGACACGCCGTCATCCTCCCCCCAATCCTCTTCTGCGGCATCTCAAGCGCCTTCCGTGCCCCGCTCCTCGACTTAAACAATATAAACCCGTACCCTTTCGACTTCCCGGAGATCTTATCGGTAACCGCCTTACAATCCTCGATATCGCCGTACTGCGAAAACGCACTCCTCAGCGTATCTGCCGTCGTATCCCACCCCAATCCATGAACAAATATCTTCCGATGAACGGTATCTTCATCTGCAACCTTACGAATACGAGACGCTACATCGGGGTGAGCTTCCGCAGCTTCCCGGAGTATCATCATCAACTGTTCCTTCGTAAAAGGTTCTAGAAGCATCGGAATCGGCTCATCATCAGCTGATCCTGTCGTATCACCTTGAATCGCCTTCGATAGTTCATCTTCCTCTTCTTCTTCTCCCTCTTCTTCTTCCTCCTCCTCTTCTTCTTCTTCTTCTTCCACCTCCTCTTCCTCGAATTCCGCTTCTTCTACTTCTTCTTCTTCCTCCTCTTCCTCTTCAACAGGATTCGATTGTTCCTCTACTTGCTGCGGTTGTTCTTCTACCTTGGGTGTTTCTTCTTTCGCTGGTTCTTCTTCTTCGATTTGCTCCTTCTTCTGCTGCTTCTTCTGCGGCGCAGAAGTTGCAGCTTCGGCTGATTTAGCTGTGAGCTTTCGCTTTTTCGCCATTGATGATGGATAGAATTAGGGTTTAGAGTGGGTGGAGGAGAGAGATTGGGGATTTAATTAGGGTTTTCAAACGAGATGACAGAAGCAAAGGATCCCCTTTTTGTAGGTAAAGGAGTCAGATTTCAGATTAATAAATCTGCGATGTCTGGATTATTTGGGGAGACCATGTTGGGCTTTTCTATTGTTTGTTTTGTACTTACTGGGCTTTGTTCTTGAAATCAGATCGGTCAGTTTTAAATCAGGTCGGGTCAAATTGGTCCAGACTTCGGAGTATTATGCAATTATGTGGGGGTTAATATATCTATTCGTACGGAAATCGACCAAGTCTTTTTTGTTGTCAAAAAGACTTTAGTCGGTTTCGTATTAGGTCTAATCAGTTTGATTCATAACCAATAATGGCTATTCAAGGTTAGTATATCCATATGAATTGAATTCATAATTTGTTTTTGGGGATTTGTTCTCATTGTAAAATCTAGACTATGATTAGTTTCGAATCAAGCCTAATCAGTTTGAGTCACAAATAGTGTTTTGTGCGTGATTAGTGTATCCATCTGAGTTGAATGCATTTGTTTTTCTCTGGGTAATTTTAACTACAGAGTATTATCAAATTGCGGTCGAATTAGGTCGCTTTTTAACCCATGCTAGTCTTGTTCAATGACTCAACCGAATATTTTCATGTTATTGAAGTGGTTTGGAAAATTATTGAAGTTGTTATGAGATTTATTAGCTTGATAGGATTTGGGAGATTTTGTTGAAGTCATAATATCAACGTAAAGTTTATCATAATACTCTTGAATTATTAGAAATTGAGTTCACTTACATAAATGCTAAAATGTTAGGACGACTAACTGGACTACTAGAGAATTAAAAATGAGATGTGAGGGAAAGTGTTTGATAGTTTTTTTTGGAAAGAAGATGAGAGGGAAATTTATTGTGTGATGTAATGGTTAGGAAATTGGTTCGCCTTTGATATTACATTTACAAACACAATAATTGTTTTATAAATGTTTAAAGCAATTATATTGTCACAGACTATTGGATGCGTCCACCCACACGGCCACACCTAACAGTTCGTGCGGACGGTGCGGCATACATACTCATTCCTCCTTTCTCCATATTCTTCTCTTTGAAAATTAGAAAAGTTGGGTGCCCTTTCTCTCTCCTCTTTCAAACCTCCAATTCTAGGATTTCAATTTTAGATGTAAAGCAATGATTTGAGATTTGGAGGTCGTAATTGCAGGGATGAGTGTTCGCAATTTCAGGTGAGAGTTCGCAATCGCAAGGATGGAGTTCATAGGGGAGGTGCAGGTTGCGGCTCTTAACGTCAAAGGCGGTGGTAGGCAGCGAGTTAATCGAAGGCTGAAGGCGCGAAAACCAGCACAACTACAAAGAGTGCAAGTGTTGTGGTTGGTCGAGGCTGCAGCAGGAAGGAGGGAGAGTGTGGTTGGTTGTGGTGGTGGTGGTGGGTGGGGGCTGCGGCAGGAAGAAGAGTGGTGATGCCGTGGTGGTTGTGTTGTGGTGATAGGATTAGAAGAGAGAGAAAGAAATCTTGGGTCTTGTCTGATATGGTGAATATGTTAATAGGAGATTGAAAGAAAGAGAGGAAGAGTGGGAAAGAGGAGAGAGAATGAAATAAAAATATTTTGTACTTGCATTATATATTTTGTTCATCAGTTAATACAAGTAATATATCAGCTAGTTGATATTTCATATCAGTCAACATTAAAGACATAAATAAAAATGTATCAGCCAACAAGAGTGATGCGGGAGCATTCAAGGTTTCCTTTCTTGGTCCGTTTCTTTAATGTTTCTTAGATTAGATTTTGGCTTACAAGTTTTTACCTTTCACTTGAAAGGGTTTTTCTTGTTTTAAGCATTAGGATTTCTATTTTGATTAGGAATTATTTTGGTCTAGTGAGTTCCTATTTGAATTAGGACTTGTCTTTAGCAAAAGAGAGTTCCTATTTGAATTAGGACTTGTTTTTAACAAAGTAAATTCCTAAGTGGATTAGGACTTGACTTTGGTTTTTAGGCGTGTCTAGGAGTTTTAGGAGGATTGAATAACCTAATCTAAGTTGAATTAAACTTAGTTAGTTTAGTCATATCCGAATTGGGAACTTGGGGATCAAGTTTCGGTTTTCTTAGGTTTTCTAGGTCAAATGGGATTCTAATTCAATTAGGATTAGTCTTCTAATTTGATTAGGTTTAGGATTAGTTTTGAGTCTATAAATAAAGGTTGTAAACTTCGAATTATACAAGTTTTGTTTTGTTGATTAAAGCTTTATTGCTTGTTAATTTGGAACGTTTCTTTCCAAGTTTTCTTTGTGTTTGACGAGTGAAGTTAAACATAAAAACCCTTAGATTAGGCGAGTGAAACCTGATTTAAGAGAGGTTAGATTAATTAGTGAGTGAAGCTAATTCAAACTATCCTCAAAAAAAACCCCTAAATCACGAGATTAAGGTGAGTGAAGCCTTGAAATCAGATTTAGAACCCTTAGGTGAAAACAAACGAGTGAAGCTTGTTTAAACCTAAGACCAAACGAATCAAGAAACGCATCATATGGTATCAGAGCTGTTGGTGTGATTATTGAGTCGTTATATCCTTGTTCTTGAGCAATCAAGAATCAATTCGTGCTAGTTTCTTGGTTCTTGTTCTTCTCGGCGCAGATCTGGACCAGTTGGAAGTTTTAGGTTACTGCGAACTATCTACTTGGTATTTTTCGGTGATTTTTTTTGGGTTGGATTCCTATTGGACTAAAATTATAGCCTGTAAAATTTCGTGGTCATTGGATAAGTGACGCAAAATCTAAAGCAACAAACATTCGAGGGAAGATTATTGATTGTGCGCAAATATGGTGAGCAAATCAACGGAAACTCACTTGCTTGAACAGATGGCTGCTTTGATGGAACAAAACATTACTTTTATGAATCATATGAAAGGTCTTGAAGGGGAGCATTATGATACATCTCAAGTGCTACTTGGTGAAGGCGTTTGTGCTTCTCTTAGTGCAAAAGATCTCGTTCCTTGTTATGATGTAACTTGAGGACAAGTTCGTTTTCAAGAGGGGGAGTATGATGCGGGAGCATTCAAGGTTTCCTTTCTTGGTCCGTTTCTTTAATGTTTCTTAGATTAGATTTTGGCTTACAAGTTTTTACCTTTCACTTGAAAGGGTTTTTCTTGTTTTAAGCATTAGGATTTCTATTTTGATTAGGAATTATTTTGGTCTAGTGAGTTCCTATTTGAATTAGGACTTGTCTTTAGCAAAAGAGAGTTCCTATTTGAATTAGGACTTGTTTTTAACAAAGTAAATTCCTAAGTGGATTAGGACTTGACTTTGGTTTTTAGGCGTGTCTAGGAGTTTTAGGAGGATTGAATAACCTAATCTAAGTTGAATTAAACTTAGTTAGTTTAGTCATATCCGAATTGGGAACTTGGGGATCAAGTTTCGGTTTTCTTAGGTTTTCTAGGTCAAATGGGATTCTAATTCAATTAGGATTAGTCTTCTAATTTGATTAGGTTTAGGATTAGTTTTGAGTCTATAAATAAAGGTTGTAAACTTCGAATTATACAAGTTTTGTTTTGTTGATTAAAGCTTTATTGCTTGTTAATTTGGAACGTTTCTTTCCAAGTTTTCTTTGTGTTTGACGAGTGAAGTTAAACATAAAAACCCTTAGATTAGGCGAGTGAAACCTGATTTAAGAGAGGTTAGATTAATTAGTGAGTGAAGCTAATTCAAACTATCCTCAAAAAAAACCCCTAAATCACGAGATTAAGGTGAGTGAAGCCTTGAAATCAGATTTAGAACCCTTAGGTGAAAACAAACGAGTGAAGCTTGTTTAAACCTAAGACCAAACGAATCAAGAAACGCATCAGCCAACAAAAAAATTCATATCAGCCAACAGAAGGAACATATTAGCTAACAAATGAAGTATATCAACCAACAAAAGGATGAAATCAGTAAACAAAAGCAACAAGTAACCTAACAAAATAAACATATCAGCCAACGAAAAGAAACATATAAGCCAACAATTAAAATATACATATCAGCCAACAAAATAAATATATCAGTCAATTAAAGAAACATATAAGCCAAATGATACCTAATATCAGCCAACAAAAGAAAAAAAAAAACATATCAGCTAGCAAAAGAAATATATTAGCCAACACAAAAACCATATCAGCCAACAAATGAAACATATTAGCCAACACATGAAACATATCAGCCAACGAGTAAAATATATCAGCCAAGCCTTTTGCACCAAACAGTTCGTGCGTCCATCCGCACGCAATACCTTCTCTTATATTGTAGCAATATTCAACCCTTAATCTATCAATTTTTCAAAACCATAAAATGATAACAAATGTGTGGTTATGTGAGTTAATTGATTGCGAATCATACAATATAAGAAATATGATTTTCTTTTGATGATGTTTATATGTGTAGTATTATTTTGTTATTTGCAATACTTCAATTAATAATAAACGGATCATAACATATAAAAAATTCCTTGTTAAAATGACTTAATATTCATTTTTTAATTTCTCTCACAATGATTTATAAACATTATATGGAGCAATATAATACTCCATATACAATACGGAAAAGTAAAAACAATCCGGTTACGCCCGAGCCTAAAACCTAATATTCGTCTTATAAAATTTAAAAAATCTTAGACATGGCCAAAAGATAGCGTGGAATCTCTTCGGAGAAGACTAGAAGAGTGGGCTTGTACAAGTAGATGGTTGGCAAAGATGGTGCAATGAGCGAGGCCGTTATAAAATCAAAACCCCACAAAACAAGTCGCATTCAAGTGTTAGCCTCACACCTTCTTCCTTCTTCTTCTTCTTCTTCTTCTTCTTCTTCAATGGCTTCCGAGAAGGAAGCTGCTCTCGCTGCTGCTTCTACTCCCCTCGATTCTCCCACCATGTAACTTCCTCCCCTTTACTTCTCACTCTTGTAAATTTTCAATTCATTTTCTCATTTTTTAATCAAGTTTTATTGTGTTTAGATTAATGCAGAATACTCTAATTTTGCCCTATTGTTTGGTGGATTTATGAATTGATTTGGGGTGATTTGTAAGATTGGTTAAGTTTGTTAGGATTAGGGTTTTGCTGTGTGAATTGAGGTTTTTGAGTTTTGATTGTTATTGCTTTTGATCACTGTGTAAAACTCGTGCTAATATATTAAGAACTAGTAATAACAAGAATTGGAAATAACTCTAGCTGATTGTTATAAGAATTTTGTCATTTTAATCAATTATGAATGTTAATTTAACATCTTTTATGGATTATTTGAAAGAAATGAATGCAATTGTTTATAATTAGCATTGTAGCCTTACAAATATGAATATTAACATGATTTCATATATGCATTTTTTTCATCTTTGTATTGGTTGAGTTTAAAAGCTATGATATTTGTTTGATGATGTAGATTTGACAAGATTATCAGCAAGGAAATTCCTGCTAATATTGTGTTTGAGGACGAACAGGTACTGATATTACGAATCGAGAAGTGTTTGTAATGAATCATTGAATGTGGCCATGGGATTTATATTGTTCATTGTTTATACTTGTGTTTATTAGCATTGTTTGTTGGAGTTTTGACCTTCTTCTTGCTGTTTTTCTTAAATGCCCATGCTTTTAAACTATAACCCATGATTTGCAAAGTTCCTGTCCAACTTAAGATGTCTTTTAGGCCCCTTCATTGGAGTGCCATTTACTGCCATCATCATATTGTTATTTGATTTAATTATGTGGATCCATTTTCCAAATTGCTTTGCCTTTCCCTCATCATTTTCTACTATGCATTTATGTCCCAATTAAATCCTTATGCTTTGTCAAAGTTGGTTCTTTGAGTCCCACATGGGTAAATGGCGTATTTCATTGCGATTAATAACATTCATTTTGTTCGAGCTTAGTTAAGATCTCATTTTCATCAGTGTGATCTTTTATTCTTCCATTTTGTATCTTTAGGTTTGGCTGTAAAGATGTGCTAGGCAGTGTGATAGTATTTATAATTGTTTGTAACTTTCAATTTGCTTTCATGTAGGTTATTGCTTTTAGGGACATAAACCCACAGGCTCCAGTTCACATTGTTATCATTCCTAAGGTTAAGGATGGCTTAAGTGGACTCTCCAAGGTACTTATTACTTCCTCATTCCACATTGTACTGCTTTTCAATGTATCTACCTTATCTGTGTGTTAGATGCTTGCTTTGTCCTGATGGAGCGAATATATCTTTTAGGTTTATATATATTATCATTGTGTCTTGTGGTTGTAATGTATCAATGCTTTCTTTTCCAACACCTCTATAGAGTTCTTGGTTTTACTATGGCCATGTGATATGATGTTACCTTGTTTATTGTAATTAAAGGTTGGTAGTATAATCACTATGTGCATAGTCAATTAGTAATGCTGTATCTATGTCTCTGTCACATTCCTCTTTGGTCACGGTGCTCTTTTGAAATCTGCTAGGTAATCCACCAGGCAAAACACGGTTAATATCTTCTAGTAGGCTTAATGGAAGTGACTTACTTTAGGTTTCATGTTGTAGAACTTGTTATCAGACATTAATTAGAATTTTTTGTAGTTGTCCAAATCTGCTTTCTTTGGAGTTTGCCAGGAACAGCTAGATACTTGGCCAAAAACATAGTTAAATTTGGCTTCTATGCTCTGTATCACTTTGAACTTTTGAGTTAGCTGAGTTGCCCAGGGCTCAACACATTTCGAATGTACATTAGTGACATGTGATTTTAATATTTCATTGAGTCCTAGCCTAAACCTCTTTACTTGACTGGATTGTTTTTTGTAGGAGACATTTGAGAAAGAGAATGTTATTATTAAGAGATACTGAGATATGCATATAGTAGTCTCTCCAAATATTGGAGATTTTTTCTCAGTGTAAAAAAATTCCAATTTGGTTCCAATTATATAATGTTCTCTTGCTAAGATACATATGAGTATTCAAGAGGAAGGCAGTATTAAGAAATGAAGGCTGTTGGGGAATTATGGAGTTCCAGAGTGCCACATATCTTGTGGAACCTTCCTTATGTGTGAACAGTTGAACTTAAGATGGGGAATTAATTATCCTGCTAATCCATGTTGCTCAATATTTCACAACTATCGAAATATATCTGTATGGGTGTTACGGCCATATGCTTTTAATACAAGCGTAATGGTTTGCTTATGAAACCATTGAAACATGGTCCAGCAGATGTTATGATTTGGACATTATTGCATTGATAAGTAGAAGTTTGTAGAAGAATGTTAGTTCTTGATCCCATCTCAGATTAGCTAATTTGAAAATTAGTTCTTGGTCCCACTCCACATTATTTCTCAAGAATATTAAATGATTGTTGGAGAAGCTTGGGTTGTTTGTCTCAGATTAGCTAATAAGAATAAAGATGGAGTGATAACACAGTTAATATTTGATTTTTCCTGCAATATTCACAGGCTGTCCTGATAATTTATCTCTGTGTATAGGCTGAGGAAAGGCACTGCGAGATTATTGGCCGCCTTCTTTACACAGCAAAGCTTGTAGCAAAGCAGGAAGGCCTTGATGATGGCTTCAGGATAGTGATTAATGATGGTCCAAAAGGATGTAAGTTAAGCTAATCACATAAACTCTACATTTCAACTTAATTTCAGTGCTCTAACAAGCTCTAATGCTTTGTTCATCAGGCCAATCTGTTTATCACATCCACGTGCACCTTCTTGGAGGACGTCAAATGAACTGGCCCCCTGGCTAAGACAGATTTGTAATATCACTAGAGGCAGGAAACTCGTTATCTGGCTGTCCTTTTTCTACAAAGTAACATGTCAATGTAAACCAAAATAATGCTGTTTGGGTTTTTGACTTTTCATTTTCTTGTGCTCTATGTACTTGTGTAATATTTTCAAAATAATGATTGTAAACATGAACTAGGCTTTGTGACAATTACTCACAATTACTCTATATGATCATGAGCATGGACAGGGAGCCTCTTTTCTACCCTCTTGTTATAAATTCTATGATCAAACTGTCAAGTCTTTGATGTAGATTGTAGGCAATGCGGAATTGTGGACATTGCTTAACCCGCCTTTCTTCTCCCCTAGTCCCCTACTCACCTCCACTTGCTTGGATGAAGGATTAATACCAAATCTAGGCCATGAGGTACTTGTGGGATGCTACTCCCCCACAGTCCTACCTTTGGCATTGAAAAGTAAATAAGTGCATGGATTGGATAATTTAAGTTAATTTTCAACGGATAACCTATTACATTACATGTGAAAATTCGTCAATATAAAAAATTTATAATTTTAATTATACACTTCACTTGTTTTGTAAAAATTCACATTAATTCTATATTGTGAATAAGAACTCAAAATAAAATTGATTTTGCGACAATATTTTATCAATATCTATAAAAACATTCATCAATGTAAAATCTTATTGAATGTGTTTCAAAATATCGAGTATCAATGTATGAGTACTCTATAGTATTTTTAGTACTATATTAATTTAAGTTATATTTGTGGTTAATGTTGTGCCTAACGCCTATTCTGTTCACTTAATATGTGAAATACTATAAACTGAGTTAAAGTTAGAAAATTCACATGTTTGAGCTAAATGGTCTTGGTGCGTATGAACCAGTGACACCCCTTCAATCTCCACGGTCTACTGTTTTCTATCATTGGCCTCTCTCAACTCATCGTCTGTTCTTCACCGAACGTTTTTCAGGTACACCATTATTCCTGTCAAAACTAACGCTATTAGTTTCTTAACTTCGTTTTTGCTTACTATAATCTCATACTGAAATTGCTGTAAAATCAATTCATGATTCTGTCAATTCAGGAAAAAAAACATGTTCAATTTAGCTCAGTTTAATGAAATAATGTAATCACGAATTGGATATTTCTTATTTTCGCAAAAATTCAATTTTTCACATTTTTATGTCATGAAATTAATTGGGTTGTTGATTATTCAGAAAACAATGTCAGCAATTCTATCTCCAATGCGATTATGTCGAAATCCCATTAGAACCCGGTTATTCTCCAGTCATTTTGGGGCCAAATTGAACCGGGTTGTACCGAGTTTGACTCGGTTAGTGAGTGGTCAAGGTCCGAGTCTAACTCGGATAGCTTCACAATCAACTTCATCATCAAACCCTTCAGTTAGTTCAGAAAAGGAGGCTGCTTTGGCTGCTGCTTCCACTCCCACTGATTCTCCTACTATGTAAGAGCTCTCTATTTTTCTGTCTTTCCTTGAGTTGGTGATAATCTGTGCTTGAAAATAAATAAATGAGGTGTTGATATCAGTGAATTGGAGCTGCAAAAGGAATTGGAGCTGCAAATAAATAATTTCCTGTAGTCAGGATTTGATCCTAGGTCTTGGTTTCGATTCTCCCGAAACTTTAATTAACTAAGTTAGTTCACATTCACAATAGATATATGGGGTTGTATTGGCACAAACTTGGAGATGTGACTATGAGTTGACATTAATGATGGACAAGCATAAAATCAGTAAGGTCTTTTGTGGTTTATGGGACATATAAAAGGCAATTATGTGCTCGAATTTAAGTAGTTATGATATATTGATATGCGAATATAGCTTGGGAACCGACAGGTTCCTTGGTGATGATTAACATGCATGTTTGATGACCAATGTCAGTTGCTGGTTTATTGAATACATACCAATTTTTAAGGTGTAGAAGAAGGAAGAATGAGAATAGACAATAGGAAATGTGCTAGTGGGAAAGCTTTTGTTAACCAGCATATCATTTCAAACAAGAGTTTGGATAAATTTTGGAGTTGCACGGCTTGCACCTTCTCTGTGGATGGTTTGGGTAAAAAGTTGTTTAGGCGGCATTTGGCTAGTGTAATCTGTTATTCTATTTTCATTGATTGGGTTGCTGAGCCTGGATATTCTATGCTTTAAATTTTGTATGATTCATTGAAGGCTTGAATGAATGTTTTGTTGTGTTTTATAGAAAATGGAGGCATGTGATTCGCTAAAGTTCCTTTCTGTTAAGTGGGATTATCTGGAAGGCAGAGCGTTTCAATTTTCATTTACGTGAGAATTGGAGCATGATGTCTTTTGCATTCTTGCCACTTGGATACAATTTATAATTAAGATCCTTTAATTATATGTTGGTTTGTTTTGGTTTACCTAAGGCTTACTGCTTTTTGTCCCTGTGCAGATTTGACAAGATTATTAACAAGGAAATTCCAGCAAATGTGGTTTATGAGGATGAGAAGGTTCTGATTGCTACTGACTTTTATCATCCATACGTGTTTCTCTTAGCTACCTGTGCAATATTATCATAGGTTAGAATCAATGAAATTATGGGACAATTTGCTTGTTGGTTGTCTAGTCAGTCACAATGTGTTACACATCCTGTCAAAAGTTATCTCAGGTCCTTCAGCTAATTGTTTGTTTTAATTGTTAAAGGTGCAGATATACCCATCTGATTTGTATTCCTTTATTAATTCACTTTTTGAAATGCTTTTGTCCCTGTGTTCGTCCTCTACTACCATTTAATTAGGTTTTACTCATCAAATCTTGAAAATTCTTTCGGCCTTCATTTGGACATGAGAAAACATAGGGTGAAATGCTGAATAATATTATTTATTCATTGAGCTAGAAATGGCCTAGTTATTTGTTTTTGTTTTTAGGAGGGATTTTGTCTCATAATAGAAATTTGGTTTCTGAATCATGATTATAATTAGGCCTTGTTTGTCAAATTCATTGGAATTTTGATTTCTTAGGAAATGAATTATGCATGCTTGTTTGGTTGACAATAATGTAGGAATTGGGACTTCCCACAAAATGGAGGAATTAACTTACCTAGTCCCCCTAGGTAAGTGGAACTTCCCAAGGGAAGTGGAAATTCCTACATCCAACCAAACAAATTTTGGAAATTCCTAGGAATTACAATTTCATAGGAATTGAGATTTCATGGGAATTTCTACTTCCTACATCCAACCAAACAAGGCCTTATATTAAAGAAACTTCTGGCTCCTATTTCTTTATGTGTACTTTCATTGTAGTTCAATTCAGTTACAAGCCCTTCTTTTGAGTTTTTCAGAAGGCATGTACATGTGTGATGAGCTTTGTCATTTCTGGTGATATTTCTGATTCTGTGACCTTGACACTTGTTTGTCTTCTACTATAAATTTTTAGGAGTTCATTTTTTGGGGTTAGTAATGAGTGTTAGGACTACTCTACTTTTTTTTTTTTTTCTTTTTTTTTTTTTTGGGGGGGGGGGGGGGGGTTGTATTGAGGCTCTGAAGGTCTATGTTGTTTAATCTGACTTTGAATGGATTGAACCAGGTTCTTGCTTTTCGGGATATCAATCCACAAGCTCCTGTACACATTTTGATCATTCCCAAAGTTAAGGATGGTTTAATCAGACTCGCTAAGGTACTTATGGTAGCATAGTTTTGCATTTCTGCAATGTTGTGTTCATATCCTTGCTTTTCTGGGTGTTTACATGAATGCTTCATTTCAATTAACTGAAAGTTCTTTTGGCTGGTTAATTTCTGTTTTTAGTGTGTCCCAACAGCTTTGACATTTTATTTTGCTTGTGATGTGCTTGGGAATTAAGGGCTTGGGAGTTGGGACTTGATGCTTCCTTTTGATTATAGGATTTGATATTGGGGTTCCATGTGTTTATGGCTAATTATATGCATTTATTTTTTCATAGTTATCCCTGGATCATATTGGCATTAGTTATATAGTCAGGCCAATTTTGTTGCAAAACTCTGAATAGAAGTTAAATTGTATTGTGCACAAAAGTTGAATCAAGTGTTATAAGCTCATCCTCAAGATTTTGAACTAGGAATAAAGTGTAAGTGTTCTATAGGACTACTAATATATCAGAGTAATCGCATAGATCTGAATACTGCGCTTTTAAAAAGGATCATTTAAGATGCATGAGTTTTTTTTCTTTTCATTTCTTCAGCAATTAGTTAGAGATTTATTAATAATGCAGAACTGAAAATGCTTAATACAGACCTCCTGAACAACAGAACCAAAAGCTTGCAGGCAGACAAAACCTGCTAAGCAACCACCTTACATCACTATCACTTCTCTAAGCTCATTTGAGCATCTACAAGAAACTTTCAACAAAATTTCATTCACAATAACATCAAAAGTTATAGCATTTACCCTGAAATTTGTGGTATTATTATGAAGACATAACTGCTATATTGACTCAGTATATCATGTAATATACAGCTTTGATTGCGAGCTTTTCTTCCAGTTCAATATTACTGCTGTCTTCAACTCAGCATCAAAACCAGTAAAATAATCCCAAGAGCCAACACTTTTAAAGGACAGGTACTTGATTCTTTCAGGATGATTGTTGTGATACACAAAAACCATTTCAATTGATACCTCATTTATCCGTCTGACAGCTCTGTATAACTTGTCTTGATTAGCTAGCCAAGCTACAAAGATACTTCGTGGCCTAGACTTATTTTTTCCATAGCCATCTTTTTCAAATACTCCCTACTATTGCTGATACATTTTACCAATAGAGAAAGTGCTGTTATTCATAGCATTCATCCAGCCTGCAATTTGCTGAATGTAGACTCCAATTAATATTCTTTCTCAAAGCCCAAGAACAGTTAATGAAATTAGGACAAACATCAATATCCTTCTAATGAGCTACCTCAACTTGTCCTTCTAATGAGCTAAGGCTGAAAGAAGTTTGTTGATTGCTTCTTTAACCATACTAGTTTAGTTCCCGTACGATGCACGGTTTTAAACAAAACAAATTGTAAGATTTGTTTATAATATGGAGAAATAAAGTTTTCTACTCTGTAATTTTTTTTTATACATGGTAAGTAATTTATACTGTAAGCATATTAATATACCTTAAAATAAAAAAGGATTTGGTAGGGACAAAGGATAAAGTCATAAAGAATATGAAAGGTTTATTATATAAAAAAAAGGTAAAAGTAAAAAAAAAAAAAAAAAAAAAAAAAAAAAAAAAAAAAAAAAACACTAATGACATCATCATAGCAAATTGGCAGGAAAAAAATTTATGTTATAGTGACATGTGTACAATTTGAAGAAGGGATGATGTCAGCAACGTTTTGTTTTAGTATTAGTTAATAGATTATTGTTATTTTAGATTCCAAGGGATTTATAACCTCTCTTTTCTTGTAAGTTTTTTTGTAATAGTTTTATCCCTAATTCAAAGAAAAAGTCTACTTTAAGATTCCACCTCTTTAATCACCTTCCATTTTCCTTCCAAATCTCTCCAAAAATGGAGGGATTTAGTTTATTAAAAGGGAAGGAAAATGAATCGTTCCAATTCCTTCGCCTTCACTCCTTGCATTAGATATCCAAACAAAGGATGATGCATTCCTCCTTTTTTCTTCTCTTTCCTTCCCTCCATTTCTCTCTATCCAAACATTGTGTAAATTTGCTCACTTTATCTGCAGACATCAAATGTGTATTTCCCAGCCTTCCACACTTTGGTTGCAAATTGCAGTTTCAATTTGAATCTAGTTGTTTCATACATCTTGAGTATTTTCTACAGTAACTCCATACTCATGGAAAACAGAAAAATTGACATGGGATCGCCTTGTCTCAATCCCTTCTTTGCTTGAAAAGGTTTGCTAGGATGGCCATTAAATTAAAGAAAATGAGTGTCACAGAATAGCTAATGATGAGATGTATGTGTGGGAAAACTCAAGGGATATAATTTGGAATTAAGCTAATTGGATGAGTTAATTGGATGAGTTTATGAGTTAAAGATATTGAGGAGGGAGAGTCGATATTCGATAACGTTGGTTTGAGCATGTGAGTAGTCGGCTAGATGAAGCACTGGTAAGGAAAGAAGAGAATTGGGATTATGGGGATTTACAAAGAAGCTGTGGAGGCCAAAGATGACTTGGATGAGGAAGGTTAAGGATGATAAAAAGAGATTGGGTTTTTAGGAGCAACAAGTCAACAACACCTTATAGAAGTGAATGGAGGAAGATGGTCTATGTTGACAACCACCAGAGATTATATATTGGCTTCATGCTTGCCAGTCCCATCCTGTGTGGATCAAGGCTTTGACATTGTTATCTTAAGAAGGGGTCAAGCC
The DNA here is from genome assembly GCA_034703905.1 of Chenopodium berlandieri. Classification (NCBI taxonomy): domain Eukaryota; kingdom Viridiplantae; phylum Streptophyta; class Magnoliopsida; order Caryophyllales; family Amaranthaceae; genus Chenopodium; species Chenopodium berlandieri. The sequence goes on from CM068281.1 coordinate 52,048,135, forward strand.
TGCCTTTTCCTATTTATTTGATAAGAAGGAAAGAGTAGGCAAAAATGAAACTAAGAATACTTTATTCATGAGTTACTGCTGAGTGTAAATAGTAGTTAGAAACAGTTTTAAAAATTTCGGTGCTGCAGTTTGGTTTAGTTAGTGGATTGGCCGAGAAGTAGAATGATTGAGCCCCCCTTTTCTCCTATATCAGTTTCTTTGCTTGGAGACGCAATTGCTTCCCAAAATTAAGGGGTTGTTGGACTTGTCAATCGATTCATAATGCTTCAAATTTAAACCCTTGCTCTTTTGTCAAAGATCTCACCCTTGTTGGTAGAGTTGAGAAGTCCATAGCTAGACTAGAGTCAGAACCATTTTGCCTTTTAGGTACTTGCTGATTTAAGAACCAGCCATATACCTTGATCGTTAATGTAATAGTGCTGAACTTGGATCAATGTGGTAATGGCTTTCTTCCCAAACTGCAGGCAGAAGAGAGGCACTTTGATATTCTTGGCCGCCTACTTTACACTGCAAAGGTTATTGCTAAACAGGAAGGCCTTGAAGAGGGCTTCAGGATTGTCATTAATGATGGACCAAAAGGATGTAAGCAATTTGGATCTAAACTGAATAGCTATTTTTGCAATTTATTTTCTTTGCCCTAACTTTTTAAACTGATGTCCTTCGTTAGGTCAATCTGTTTATCACATTCATGTGCACCTTCTCGGGGGACGCCAAATGGAGTGGCCTGCTGGCTGAGTGAAATTATGTTGGTTATTAGGGCCTTTGCTTGTATTTTTCTTGATAAAAATTGGTGAAATGTTGTATTTTCCCAGTTACGGCAGTACAAAGTTTATTGTAAACTAGAACCTAGAATAACAGCATTATTGTTAATTGTACTTGACTATATACAATACTGTTAAATGTACTTGACAATGAAATAGAAAGTTATGGCATATTGGCATATGAGTTGGTGTCCCTGGTAACGAAAGAGATTGAATTAGCTGGGGCTGACCTATTGAATCCGTCTGTTGATCAGAACATTTCCAGGTCGGATTGTTTAGTATTTTTCTGAATAGAATTAGCATATACACTACTAGTGTGACAACTAAATTCCGGTGGAGCGTGTAGTTTGCTACATGCTATTCAGGTTAACTATAGCAGAGTAAAAGCGTAGGTTGTGCAATAGTGGCCAGTGGGGTTTTGTTTTAAAGGTTAGTGTCGTTTTAACTGATTGCTAGCCGCAAGCTTGTTTTGTGTGGGTTCATACATCATTAATTTCTGGGTTTGCCTTGTTCTAACTTTTAGACATCATCCACCTGTTTTCGGGGTGGACAGACCCCCTTTGCTTAAGTTGGTGAGCTTTTCGGATAATGGATGTGCTCTTCTAAGTCTTCACGACTTCAGGTTTTTTTAGTTCATATTTCGCGACTTCAGGAAAATTGAGAACCCTTGTACAATTTTTTTTAAGGTACAACTCCGAATGAAATTTATGTGTAATGAGAAGAGGGTCATTTGAGTGATAAAGAGAGATTATGGCAATAGCATGAATAGTTACTGTCACTAGTGCTTACTATAGTTGCATCCACCTCAATGGATAAAGGAAAAAAGTTGTCAAAATGTGAAAATCTTAAAGGTTGATGTAACATGTAAGCTGGAATTCCATCTTTAACAAAGTATACAGATTCTTCTATACTAATCTATACAAAAAATAACAAAATTATCTTGCTACATAGATGTGAATTTGACCGCTTATATGTTGTCTATATTGTAACGCTCCCTAGTATTGATCGATAGTCTATTATGAGAAGTCCGGGTGATAAATGGTTTTACGTCTTAATAGGACTTGTTATTAAGATCGTCCATGGTCTACGGATCAATCTTTACTAGAAAGCTAATATTCATAGAATACTTGGTGAGGCTATATAAATATAATCCCTGCCTTTTCAGGGATAATATTGTTACTAATCTAGCATAGCTTTACTTTTTTTTTTTTTTAAGAAAGAGTAAGATACATGGAGTAGATTAGAAACGTCTTCTCGTAAGACCATGTCCTAATCTATCTAAAAGTAAAAAAAAATAAAAAAAATTGTTGTCCATAAAAAGGTCTATTATCTTGGTGCGTCGGAGTGAAATAGAGGTGCATCAATAGATTCAATTCTATCATTACTTAACCACGGGAATACAACATCGACACATCTTATCCTAATAAAAGAAACTATGTACTAACACTAATTAAAAATTCAAGTAATTATAGCATGAATGATAGCTCCCAGAATTAGGGGTACAAAATGTATTAATTTTAGTAAAAAAGAAGTAATTGAGTAGAATTTTCCAGGGGAAAATAAACAGTTTTGAAGACTTTTTTATGGGTTAATGTCCTACATGTTTCATCATTTTCCTTCAGCTTTTGACACTTTTGGACGCTCTCTCCAAAGATAGAAAAAAAAAAAGGGAAGAAAAGCAAAGGGCATAAAAACAACTATCCATGATTATAGGTTCTTGTTAACTTGTATCATTGTATGTGCCTAAAGGCCATCTTCCATCTTGTAACGGTTGTTTCCTGTGAGTAGTAAAGCTATGTGGAGTTGGCGAAAGTTGATTACATTTCTTCAGAGTTATTATCGAACGAGTTGTATTATCTGAATTGAATCGTCATAATTTTTTATCAAACGAGTATATTTTAGTTGAATTTTGTAACGGTGTGTCACTAGCAACTTGACAATTAATTCTAAATTGAGGAAGTATTCATTTTGATTAACAAAATGAGGAAATTACTAAATTTTCTTAGGGGGCAATATTTAAAGCGAGTTAAGTAAGTTTTTTCATTATGTTCCATATTGTGGTTAATGAGCTTAGGCTAATTGTAACTTTGCAAGCAACTCCAATTCGATCAAGCTCGGGACCTTAATACGGCCGGTGGAGCTCGCAGAGAAAAAGTTAATAGAATAGACGAGTTTTGATGTATGAGTAAGAAGAGCAACAATATACAAAGTACTACATATACATAAATTATAAAAATGTATTAAAAAAAAGGTTAGGGTCACCATAAATTACTAAAAAATACAGTATATGAGTATATTCCACCACTTGAAATTTTGTAATTGAAGGTCACCATGTATAATATAGTATTATTTGAAATTTTATACCTTTACCATTCTTCACTAAAAATATAAAAGATGTATATGAATCTTATTAGATTCATCTCGTTACATACTTTTAATATACCTGTATCAACTTTTTATACTCCATAGTATTTAACTATTTAATAAAATTTACTCCCTCCATTCCTTATTGATAATTTGATAGTCCCTTATGACCAATTTTAAGTCCCAAAATAATAGTCCTATTTGCTTTTTTCAAGTACCATTATATATTAATTTTTTACCAAAATTCCTTTCAATTTGCAACAATATTTGTGCAAATTTAACTATCCTATGTAAATTTTGCTTTTTCATGTACTAAAATAACTTTCTCTCTACTTTTTTACATATTCAATGTAAATTTACCTTTTTAATATACTTTTACTACTTCTTATTTATGTTTATTAATTCCCGCGAAAATTGTCCATAAGGGACTATTAATAAGGGACGGAGGGTGTATTTTTTTTTTTTGAAATAATTTAATTAAATACTTAGAAATATTAATGATATTAAATATACAATAACTACCAACATTGCAAAAAAAAAAAAAAAAAAAAAAATCCGTATATTATAGTACAAATACTTAATGAGATTAATGTATGAAATTCAAAAGTTGAAAAAAAATAAATTGAAATACCTAATTTAAGGGGTAACAGTCTAACAGACGCTCTCAACTCTCAAACAAAAACAATAAAAAATTTGAAAAACAACACAAGCCGCCTCTTGAAATCTCTCAACAAATAATCCCCAATTTTACTTAATTGAGTACAATTAAGTACTAATCTTTTCTCTTTAATCTTTCACTAATTACCCTGTTTTTTGGTTCAAAAACCAATGTTAAACCCACTTTCAAATTCACAAAAAATAGTCTGATGACATACTTTTTCATCGAAATTCATCTGCTTCAATCCCAAGAGATATTGTCAACAGTCAGGCTGTCATCATCATCATCAATCATCATCTTACTTTGTTCTTAATTTGCTGCAATTTTCAGGTATTTTTATTTCTAGTAATTTGCAACCACTTTATACTAGAATTTCTGGGAGTAATCTTTAGTTCTTTATTTTTTTGGGTAAAAGTTTGGAGAATGGTGGGGTTTTCTTGCATTAAATTCAGTTGAAATTTCTTACTACGTTTCCAAAATTTTGGGTTTTTCTTACGCTTTTCTGAGATGGGTATTTGTCATTTTCATAGAATTTTTGGATTTTGATTGAAGGAATCTCAGTTTTGGTTTAAAGTAGGGGTTTTTCTGCCACCAGAACTGTTACTTGGTCATTTATCTGGATTTTTTTGGTGAAATCCTATGGTGTTTGGTGAAGGGTTGATCATAAATTTGTGGGTAAGTAATACTATAATGCTTCTTTGAATTATCTTGCTACATGAAATTTTTTCATACTATTATGAAGCAAAAATTTGGTTTTGTGAATTGTAACACTGTTCGACTTATTTTGTCTGAACTTATCTCATTTGAACTTATTTTATCCGAACGTATTGTATTGCAATTTGCAAGTTTGACTTATGGGGTTACTGCAGGAATTTAGTCTGTGGTGTAATGAATTCCTGTTCTGAGTCTAATAGTTAATTTTTAAGTGGAGGCTTGATAAATCTTGCAGTTTGCTAGTAATAATGTAGTTTATGAGATGAAATATTTCTAGTACTAAAATTGCTTAAAAAAAAAAAGAACAATTGTCATTTTCTCCTGTATTTTGACTACAACTTTATTGGTTAACATGCAGCTGTACAAGGACATGGGTTTGTCTGTATTAGTGCCTGTTGGTGTGTTCTCATATATTAAATGTGTATGTTGGGTTGAAATGATGAGTCTGAGTAATACATTTGTGTTGGTGGTGAATGTATAATTTGTCAATATTTTTAGTTTGTTAGGGTGTGTGATAGCATGGAGGAAAGTGGATATTAAGACTTTGTTAGTGATTCATATTATGTTAGGTGTTTGTATTTCCTTGATTAGTTTCTTGTTTTTGGAGGTCGATGTTTAATTTCTCTCGTTGTCTTCATAACATCCAATGGTTTATTCATCAATCAGGTAGGCGTGTAGTGAATAGATTATGCTACTGATTTAGAACTTATGATTCTTTGCAGATTGAAATTGTTGTATTTTAAACAGTAGGCTTCTGTATTAGCTTTCTGTTAACGCTTAATATGCTCTTGTCACAAACATATAGTTATTATTGTTTGGTAGTATATGATAATCTATTGGCTCCTAGCTTAGTTTTTGCGCTCAAGAATCAACCAAACCCTGACAATGTTTGCGCTGTAGTGTGGATTGTGTATAAGCTTATTCCACATATTGTTGTACTCCTCTTACACTTCAGTGGAGAAATTATATCCTTAATACCGTGTTTCTATCTTCACACACACCTTCATCGATTTTTGTAGGTAAATCCATCTTACAAGCTTAATTAGCCCAGCCGGAAAGAAAGCCTAAACTTTGAATCATTGAATTTTTTGTCATATGGTGCTTCTTTAAAATCAAGGATGAAAAAATATTTCTTTCCAAAATCTATCTCATCACATGGAGGTGAACAGCTTCCGAAGTCTCCAGCTACAAGAGATAAGAAACAGTCTCCACAAAAGCGATGGAAGACAGAGGGTTTGGGAAGTGTGGAGAATAAGTTTCAAAAGCCTGAGCACAACATTCCTGTTTGTGAGGGAAAAGTTACTGAGAAAAAGACCTTATCACGGACTAGGAGCCTAGTGCTGAGGAGGAGTCGGAGTTTTCAGATGTCAACAACAGCAGACAACGGCGGCAGTTTTTGTGAACAAGATCTTACGGGATTAAGAGATTGGAAAAATATTCCATTGAGCCACAGGAGATGTGATTGTTCTGATTGGTAAATTCCTTTGTCTACTGAAATTTATTGAATAGGATTCCAGAATTTTGCTAAGATTTCTTAGTAGTTTATGCATCAAGTAAGCAATTCTCCCCTTGCTTATCAATGGAATTCCAAGATGCTTTTTGTATAGTGAATTTTTTTTATTCTACAATATGAGATAGCTAATGACAATCTGTAGCTTTGATCTAGGGCTGAGCAAACAAACTAACCCTGCTCTTTTGGTAACTATTATCTTGGAAATGAAAAATAAGTTTCTTTATACTATCATTCAATAAGCATCTCGTTCTATTTCATAAAACTTAGTCAAATGATTATGCACATTTTTCCAAAATGCTCATTTGTTAACTAAGCAATTACTTATGATGTAGTGCATGCCGATTTTTTCATTGGACCCATAAATAGGCTATGAAACTGAGTCAGATCAACACTGTCAGAACTCTTTATAACTTTTTCCTCTGATTTTTCTCTTAATCTAACTTTGCAGTGATCATCAATTCAAAAATGACAATTCAAGGTCTGAAAAATTTAATGTAGCTACTGTTCAAATACCTCGTACAGAAGTCCTACGTGACCGCTCTTGCTCCTGCCCATCCAATTCAAGCTCACCTCGGAGCTCCTTAGGTTCAACTTCAATGCCAGGCAAAGTGTTGGACCTCTATATAGATGGTGAGCATCATCAAGAAATGAAGCATGGAATCAGTGATCATTATCCTAAAAGCTCTGAAGGAAGTAACTTGTTTTTCCTTTCTAATGGTGCACCTAGAAATTACCCTTTGAGGTCTGAAAATCAACATGAGTCTCCGAGGAAGCTTGCTAAGGACGTGGTTGAAAGGCTTCTGAGGATAGAACAAATATGTGATCCAAATAAACATGAAGAACAGGACGATATTCTTGACAAGCATTTGGATGGACAAAATTCTAAATTGTTCCCTGAAGAAAAAGAGGATCTCACTGATTTAGCATTGCAGAGAAAGCTAGAAGAAGTCAAGGAGAGGGTGCAGGTTGCAGAAAGAACTTTGTTTCGAAATTGCAGTGTTGAATCTCTACGGGACTTGGAGCTCGAAATCTGTGACCAATTGCAGTGCCGAATTGCTGAAAGGAATGCTTATAAAAAAGCAGTGTCATTGTTGAAGGATGAGACACACTCAGCGATAGTAAAGTTAGAGAGAGAGAAAGATGAAGTGAGTTCTCGATTGCAGAAGGAGCTGAATAGAAGGTCTGATGATTGGGAAATTAAGCTGAGAGAATATCAGTCAGAAGAGCATCGATTAAGAGATCGAGTAAGGGAGCTAGCAGAGCAGAACGTTTCTCTTCAAAGAAAAATCTCTGGCTTCTGCAACAAGGAAAAAGAGTACACTGATAGACTATCAGGCATGGAGGCTCATCTCAAGAATCTTATAGCTGAAGTGGACATTGCAAGATCAGAAAATGACAGTCTGCTGGATAAACTATCTGCGATTCAGGATAAGCTAAAAGTTTCTGAAGAAGTTCAGTACTCTTTGGACAGAAAATACAAAGAAAAGGAAGAGGAATATATGGAGTGGACCAAAATAGTTTCAAGGCTTCAAGGTACTTGTAATGAACAAGAAAGAACAATTGATGGATTAAGGCAATGCTTAAATTCAGATAATCTTACAAATAAATGGCAAATGGAACAACTGCGGTTGACAGGAGTTGAACAAGATCTGAGGAGACAGCTGGAGACTTGTACTGCCGAAACAAGCTCTCTTCGGAGTGAAAACATATATTTATTTGAACGTTTAAAAAGTATAGGAAAAGTAGGTGGATCTACAGCCCTGAAACTGGAGCATGAGCTTGAATCTTATGTTCAGTGCTTGCAAAACACAGGCTTATCACTTCTGAATGAGAGTGTTCAAATGTGTGAAAATCTTCATGGGGCTCTCGATAGGAAAACAACTTCTGAAGGTTCTATTGAATCACATTCTCTCGTTCAATATGGTATGAAGGTTCAAGAATTCAGAAAGGGTTTAGAGCAGCTAACAAGAAGCCTACGAAAAACTGCCTCTGTTCTTAAGGATAAAGCTGACATAGCTAGTTCTGAACCTGAGTTACCTGATACATCTAACAGAGAGGTTTTTGAGGTAAGCGAATATGGTCAAACTTTACGAGCTTTAATTCAGTTAAAAAGTACGGTCAATGTTAAAGCTCAAACATTGCTAAAAAAATTTCCATGAAAATATTATTAAGAATGGAAGGATTACTCGATTTTCATTTCTTGTTCTGATGTACTATCACTTTGTAGGATGATTTGAAATCTGAGCTCAAGGCAGAACGATTACTGACTAGCATTCTTAAGGAAAATCTGTATTTTAAAGAGAAGGAAGTAGAACAAATGCAGGTTGAACTAGCCAGAGCACTGAGGAGTCATGATGTTCTGAAGAGAGAGATCCAAGATGCAGCTGATACTGTTTCTTGTGTAAATCATAAAATGAAGAATCTTGAGCTTCAGGTAGCATGGCATCTTTACTGATATCTACTTTGTTTGATCCACTTTTACTGATGATAATCTTTTGAATAAAAAATAGCACACCTGTGTCAAAACCAAAAGACCAATTTGGATTTGGGTTGGTCAGTCTAATTTTCGGGTTTTATCTTCACTTAACCTTTGCCAGGTTTGGGCCGGGCAATTGGGATATTTGAAGATATATGCACTTGTAAAAGGTCTCTGGACAGGAAAACAACAATTATTTTTGGATTTGAATTGCATCTTATGAATAATTTTCATGGTCTTAAGATTCTAAGTCAGTTTTGGTTGGGGTTGGGTTGGTTTGGGTGAATTTGACATATAGTACATGTTATGAACACAAATGTATAACCTCTCACACACTCTTTTTGCTTCCTTGAACAGATGATACAAAAGGATGGAACCATAAATCAGCTTCAAGGTGACATACGGTCATATGATGAGGAGGTGACGAGTACTAGAGGTGTTCTATCAAAAGTAACTCAGGAGAGAGATTTGATGTGGCAGGAGGTGAAGGGTTACAATGAGAAAAACATGTTGCTTAACCATGAAATCGAGTCACTTAAGAAGAAGATTGAGGCCCTAGAAGAAGATACACTCCTTAAGGATGGTCAGATCACAATCTTGAAAGATAGCCTTAACAATGCTAAATCTTTCAACCTTCTTTTGAAACTGAACATGTGAATGAGTTCTAGCTTTGATTGATTTGAGTACATAGGTGTTGATTCATAGTCCAGGCGCAAGCCTTGTTGATTGTTAGTCTAATTGGAAGGCGTTTGGGTCTTACTACCTCCTGTTTAGTACAATCCTTGTGCACTTCGTAATTTGTGACTCGTAGTGATTCAAATCGTAGAATAAGAAGTGATCAATTATGTATGTTCGAGAATCGGATGTGGGTACTTCGTAGGGTGATATGATTGACCTTCTGTAGTATGGCTGTGTGATTACTGCTTACTACAAAAGATTAATATCTAAATAGCTGTGTCAACTCTTTTTTGTACATTCTTTAAAGATTTTTTATATAAATCAAAAGCGGAAGGATAGTAGTTAATATCGATGGAGAAATGTGTTATTGTGTTCATGCTCTAATGGCTTGTTCAATGTTATTATCAACACCTTTTGTGAATCATAATTTTTGTATTTTTTTTTTTGCAATTTTCTAGAGATTTCTATATTTCAATTTCATTTGATTACTTTCAAAAATCGAGCTAAAAATTTCTATATTTCAATTTTCTTTGATTACTTTCAAAAATCGAGCCTGCTCGAAAATTATCTAGTCGTATTAAGCGAGGGTATAAAAACAAGGAATGCCAAATTAATAGCAGTAGTACTGTAATAATATATATGTAGTAATAAAGAAGATTCACTTACTACACAATCATCTAAGCTTAAAAATTATTTTCTACAAATAAAAGTAGAATGTACATAAAAAAAATAAAAAAAAAATTAATACAAAATGTCTTAAATGAGGAAATTGAGTTAATATGAAGGTAGGTTGGAAATGAGGCGGGTCTCCTACTCGACTCGCCCCACTGACATCCCTACTCTCTGCCATTTGATATGCAATTAGATATGCAATTAAATATGGCTGTGAAGCTGTCTTGTTATCTTGCAACCAAATTGAACATGTAGCTGAGGCCCTTGGTAAACTCTGCAACGCAGTTTCGAGCGCCATATTATCTGCTGTTGGATAATATCCCTTCCTTATGATCAACTCCTCCAACACAAAAGCATGTCTCAACAAAAACTGGATCACATTAATTTCCCGCTCCTGCCCAAAGTAGTGATCAATCACAATTCTTTTAAGATGATATTGACAACATGAAGGAATAACTGTCAAGAGTTTCTCTGAAAAACTCTTGTTCTTCCTCGAGTGTCCCCTCTTCGTCAGAGTCGTCAAGACGATGACATACTTTACCATTAAAGAATGCAATCAATCCCTGCAAAGTTGGTCAAAATCAACATCGTTACGTCATTATTTGAATCAAATTTATTCTATGTTTATGTAAAATACTTTTATGAGGGATCTTGTGCAAGATTCTACAAATAAGACAATAAAAAAGAAACGGAGAGAGTATATAAACAAAGAAATCGGGGAGCAAAACTAGAAATTAAAACAAACCTCTAAGCAAATGCCCGCGCAAAGATAATTGCTGAACGTTATTCAAGACTTTGATAAGGCTAAGCAATACTTGAAGATCAAGATCTTCGACTTCATCTAATGGCGGCGGAACATAATCCATTATCTTAAGGTTTCACACATGAAGATAGCAGGCGGGAGCTCACCCGGTTCCCTCACACGAATTCGGAGATCAAGCTCCTTAAGGACGGTCAGATCACAATCTTGAAAGATTGCCTTAACAATGCTAAATCTTTCAATCTTCTTTTTGAAACTGAACATGTGATTGAGTTCTAAATTTGATTGATTGATTGGGTACATAGGGACATTTATAGTAATTTAAATAAAATTTTGAGAAAATTATGACTCGTAACAATTTTATGCCATAATAATAAGAACTACCTCAAAAATCACTCTAAAAATTCTTTAAAAAAAAAACAAAAAAAAGAAAACCCACTATAAAATCGATTATAACTACATAGCAAAACAAAAACCAATTGTGGACTAATAATCATGCATATACATGAAGAAAAAAAATTACACAAAATTAAGGCCAAACAAGCTCAGAATCAATCCTTAGATGAGGAAGATCATCTAATCATCATCAAGATTATCAACATCTTTCAATTGATTCTGCCTAATCTCAACTTAATCTTGCATTAAAGTGTTATTTTATAAACATATTTAAATAATTTAAAATGAATTATTTATGATATTTTAACGTTTTAAAAGGTGTATTTAAATAAAAATCCACCAAAATAATTATTGAAATGATTTTGGAAATATTTTATTTTTATATTTAGAAACTTTGGAGCATATTTAATTTAGGAAAAATTCATGGCAATAATCCGACCTTTAGCACATTCTTTTTTAATAATTTGACCTTTCGATTATTATTTAATAATCTGACCTTTGGGGGTCTTTAATTTTTATTGGTCCCATTTGACCAGAAACCGGTAGAAGAGGTAATTTTTTTTTTTTTTTTAAAGTTTAATTGACACGTGTCACAATTTGATTTGTCTAAAATTTATAAAAAAAAAAAAAACCCACAGCCCTGCCATCACCCCTGCCACCATTCACGCAGCACCCCACAGCCCTGCCACCACCTTCCCCACCACCCCTGCCACCATTCACGCAGCACCCCCCCAGCCCTCTCCTCCTCCCCTTCACTCAGCACCCCCCCCAGCCCAGAAATCAGCCGGCATCTAGCTCACCCACCGCCGGCTGAGCCACCCCCAATTACTCCGACCTCCCCTTAACCGTCGCCCCACCCATCCAAACAATCCCTAACCCGTGAAAACCGCAACCAACCTCAACCTTCCCTCACCGCAACCCCTTCCCGACCACCGCAGCCCCGAAACCACCCTTACCATGTTTTCCGGCCCCCATAAACCCTATTCCCCCACCTAACACCATCAAATGGGCTGCTGTGGTGGCATTGAGGGAGCAGGCTGTGCGTGAGGGAGATGCAGGGGCGGGGTTGTTCGGTGCTGGTAGGGCAAGAGCAAGGGGAGAGGGAAGGGGAGGTAGGCAGGCGCGTCTGCCAGAGCAAGTACTGGCGGCAGGGGGCTGGGCTGGCTGGTGGCTGGGCTGGCTCCCTGGTGGCTGGCTATTTAATTTTTTTTTTCTTTTTTTTTTTGACCAATCATAGGCCGACACGTGTCATGTAACCTGTTATAACAGGTTACATGACCGGTTGGGACCAATAAAAATTAAAGACCCCCAAAGGTCGGATTATTAAATAATAATCGAAAGGTCAGATTATTAAAAAAGAATGTGCTAAAGGTCGGATTATTGTCATGAATTTTTCCTATAATTTATAAGGAATTTTAAAGTCATTTAAAAATAGAGTGAACACCTACTTTGAGTTGGAGTACCATTCATTAAGGGTAAATATGGAAAATCGAGCAGGAATAGGGTTTTACACCCCCAAAAGGAAAAATCAGATTTTGCCTAAGGTGATAATACCCAAAAGGTAAACTCTCTCTCCTCCTATTTCTTTTTCTTTATTTTTCCCCTTCCCCTTTTCACGCCACACACACCACCAACACACAGTGGCCGGTTGCCACTACCACAATCGGCCGCCGCCAGCACACGCCGGCAGCAGCAGCCGCAGGGAGGCGGCAGCAGCTCGTCCTCCCCTCCCTTCGTGTGTGCGTGTGTGGTTTGCTAAAAAAAAATTAATTCCTGTTTTGATTTTAATTAAGCTTTGATGAAATATGATTTTGGGTATTATGTAATGGAATTATGATGTTTTTGATGGTGTTTGATATATATATAATTTTCAGATTTGATTTTATATGAAAAAAACCCTTAATTAAACCCTAGGTTTCTAAACTGATGATTATTGAAGGGAATTAATTGTGGTTGATTTGTATTATTGAAATTGATGTTTTAAAAGCAAATTACAGTAAGTTTTAAAGGTTTAATATTGCTAGAATTTTTATATAGAGGCTAAATTAAGGTTACCCATTAATTGAAAATAAAATTAAGTGAATCTAAATAAGTTTCAGCATGTTTTGAGAGGTTTAAAGGTGTTTTAAAGTGTGTTTTTATTGCTAGAAACGTCCAAATGAGTGATTTCGTGTAGTCATGGTGAATTTAATATCGTATTCTAGGTACGTCCGCATACTCAGTATTTACTAAAGCATGCTAGGATTTATTTATTTAATTTCAAGTTAATATCATGCTAAGAATTGGTTGGAGTTGTTGGATTGAATTGGTTTTATGGAATTGGATTGGTTTTGATGATTGGTGTATAAGGCATGATTTATTTGAAATGGATTATTATTGGAATTTATGATGTTTGGAATAATTTATATGGACCACACTTTTATTATTAGCATGTTTGAAGGCTTGTTTAATTAAACTAAATGTTTAATTTGGTTTGGAATATAAAAAGGGAATTTTATTATGGTTCATATAGTTTTTATTGATGCTATAAGAATGGGAATTAAGCTATTAAGCGTATTAGTACACAGGATTAAAATCTACTAGATGAAACTCGTGCAATGCACGGTTTGTTTGTATTTTTTCAAACAAAATATTTTACTAAATATATGTTTATCTAATAAACTTTGGGATATTCACTTGTTTACTACTTGAAATTTTTATTATAAAATAAATTATTAATTTTTTTTTTTTAGATAAGAGTTTCTAATATAGATAATATTTTATTTCACAAAGTTTCATATGTGACTGGTCACACCATGTGGCCGGGATTATTTGGTTAAGGGTTTTCCGGTTGGTCAAGGGTTAATTAATCGATCAGGGTTACTCAGACGGTGAAGGGTTATTCGGTCAGTGTTTAACGCCCATATTTTATTTTTATAATTAATATAAAATTTTAGATCTAAAATAAATTGCAAATATTTTTTTCATTGGCTAAAATACAACATTTTCCTATCTGCCGCTCTAAAATATCTTGAAAAAACTCACCTTTATGTAATTTTTGTAAAAATTTATCATAATGTTGGTTCCATTAATCACCTATATAAATCATTTAATTTTATTCATGATAACTTTTTAAAAATAATAATCTTATGTGTTGGTCCGGTAATTCCTACGCAGCTTTGTAAAAAAACTAATCTTACGTGGCATAATCCTATTGTAGCGTTTTAAAAATTTAATCCTATGTGGCTTTTTTTTTTATTATTATAATCCTACGTAGTGCTTTAAAAAAACTAATCTTACGTGGTATAATTCGATTGTAGCTTTCTAAAAGTATTAATCCTACGTGGCGATCTAATAATTTTTAAAAATTAAAATCCTACGTGGCGCTCTAAAAACTCGGGAAAAAAACTCCTCTTTATATATATATATTAGATTGTGGTGTCTAAGTGCACTTAAGGTGTTCTAAACACCAAGGGATAAGATTTGCGGTGCATTATGCGCTTAAGGTGTTTCAACACCGAGGTAGTTTAAAAAGGGTTCAACATTAATTATTTGTGATCACTACTTATTTAAGAATTGAATTGGAATGTTTGATTACTTGAATGAATTGTATTGATTGGTTGTGTTGTGGATTGAGAGTCATCTGCAAGTTTAAAATGTAACTAACGTAAAGTGAAAGAGGTTACGCACCAAAACTCTCAAAACGCATCTACTTTGAGTATGAACATATTGGGGGAGTTATGTGACTTTATATTTGACCATAACTTCTACTAGGAGTACAGGGTGTTGTATTTTCCTTTTTTTATTTATTATATTAGATGGAAGCCCGTGCGATGCACGGCTTTTTCATCTAAGATTTTTAATTATTTGATTTAAAAATCATAAATCACATTTTACCATAATATTTTTTCAGACAAAATTATAAAAGTTTAATATTTTTTTTTACTATAATTTATAATAAATTTATTAAATATAAATAAATTGTAAATATGATATTTTTTCCGTTATATAAAATCTTTAATGCGAAATGATAAATTTTTAATAAATTAAATCCTAAATCATTATTCATTGTTTTACTATATCTTTTATTTCGATAGAATCACCAACCTCGTCCACAACCAACTTATTACATCAATGGATAAAATGAACCGTGAAATGTTAGTCAAACTAAAATTGTTATAAATTAAATCTTTACATTTATATAAAATAAATCAATATATTTACCAATAAATGAAAAATTGTTGCGATATAAAATCAAATCTATGCATTGGAATTTCATCATCTCCAACAATAACCAAAGCCATCCATATATTAAGTATACAACATCTAATCGTATGTCATTACATAAACAAATAATTGTTAAGTATCCTAAATAAATACAATGTAACTAATAATTACAAATATAAATTTAAACTTAAGATTTTAAAAATTACCCGTACATTGATGACCTAAAACTAACACGAAAATACTAACACAAAATTCGTTTGATGGGGTTTTGTATTGATACGAAATTTTATTTATGTCGTATGATGTGTTAGATTTGCATGTAAAAAAACATTTAGTAAATAAAACATAAACATATAATCGTTGAGTATCCCAAATTAATACAATGTAACTAATAATTAGAAATACTAATTTAAACATAGGATTTTAAAAATTAAGCTAAAAATTACCCGACCATTGATGACCAAAAATTAACACAAAATTCACTTGGTGGGGGTTTTTTATTGATACGAAATTTTGTTTGTGTCGTATGATGTGTCAATTTATAATGGTTGGTATCACAAATTTTAATTTAATTATAATTAACGAACAATTTGTATTTCTTATCATAACTACTATCAAAATTTATCTAATAATGATAGGTATCAAACTTTATTATAAGCGTTTATCATTTAAATATTTCTTAGTGTATTTTTTTTGGATTTCTTATACTCGTAGTATTGTATTAATAAATTTATCTTTTTTTTTTCATTAAAATAATTTAATTCGTGGATTATAATCTTCGTGGCATTAAAATTTTAGATATATCAAATCTAATTCATTACATTTATCTAGGTGGCGACATAATTTTTTAATTCAAAAATAAAATACAAATCTTTCTTCTTATTGGTCGAAATAAGTATATTTCTTACGTGGCGCTCCGAATGCTCTTTAAAAAATGCCTACTTTATTTATATATATTAGATTATGCACAAGATGTCCGTCACTCACAAATGACATTTATGCCTACCCGGTTAGCTCCCGGAATAGTTTACCTCAATTTATTTGGGGCAGGGATTTGGTTAGAAACCCGTTTGATGCGTAATTAATTAAATGAACAATTGAAGTGTTTACAATATGAGTTCTATGTTGTATGCTTGAAACCAGGTGCAAGAAGGTATGTTGTGTGATGCTAGGTTGTAAGCATGTTAGTGTGTTTCGTTTATGCTTATGTAGTCAGCTTTGCTGATTGTGTGTGTTTGTGTGTTTGTTTGGCCTTGTCTTTATCTTGGCCCTACGACGACCCATTTCTTATGGCGAGTAATGGGGAACATAATAAAAAGAAGCTTTTCAGATGATACGGCATATTCATGTTGGGGTATGAGTGAAAAGAGAATCTTGTTTAGTTTCTATAAGAATATGATGGCCATGTTTGGCAAATGGCTTTTTGGTTAGCTTGTGGCTTTTGGCTTTTTTATGTGGTCAAACAGCCAAAAAAAAGTGTTTGGTAATTGGCTTTTTAGTCAGCGAAAAAGCTGGCTTTTAAGCCAAAATGAAAAAGTTGTTTTGAGTAGCTTTTTTTTGTTGGCTTTTGGCTTGTTGGCCCGCAAATTATCTAATAAACAGCCAACAACTAAAAATTAATTTACCACACACTTTTATAAACAGCCAGCTTAAACAGCCAATTTCAAAAGCCATTATAACAGCCAAACATTCTAGCTGGTCAAACAAGCCAAGTGAACCAACCAACCGCCAACAGCCATTTGCCAAACAAGGCCGATGTATTTTATTTGCTTTGAAGATTATTTATTTATTTGTTGGACTAAACTATTGTTTTAATTATTGGGTTGGATTTTGAAAGGGCCTACAAGGGTTCTAAGTTGTAGGTTGATTTTGATTTGCCTTTGGTTTGACTTTGAAGTTAGTTTTATGTTTTAAAGAATTTGAAACGAGTCTTCCGTTGTATGTCTTTGATAATTGCCTTAGCCGTTATTACAGTGGCGGTAATGTAGTCTTAGAATTTCCAATTTTGTATTTTAAAAAGGGCGAAATAGGTTTTTTAAAGGAAACAATTACTAGGGTGTTATAGGTGGTTTTAGGTGTTGGCAAAGGGTTTCAAGGTGGGTGAAGGGAGAAGGGGGTGGCTGCGATGGGTTTTTTTTTTTTTTTTAATTTTTTTCCTTTTTTATTTACTTTAATATATTAGGCCAATCATATGCTTACATGTGGCGTTTAAAAAACCAAAAAAAATAAAATATTACCCTTTCAATAGGTAATCGGTTTTTGGGACCATTGAAGGCAGAGTCAGGGCATATTTAGGATTATTAAAAAATAAACCTTAGTTGGGATAATTAAAGTGTATTATTCCTAAAAATAATCCTCTTTGACGACATTGAAAATAAAGTACAGAGATTTTTTGAAGACATTTAAGTTGAAAGGAAGATTTCCTTAGCTCCTCGGCACAGTTTAATTTCCTTAGCTTTTATTTTTTGGATCTTATTTAATATAATTCACAATTTATATAAATAAATACAATATTTTATTTCTAATATAATAAATACAATATTTTATTTCTAATATAATAAATACAATATTTTCTTCTTATCATCTCATCATAAAATAAATTACGTTTAATATTCAATATATAAAGTACATTTTTTTCCAAAATTATGTTTAGCATTTGTAATTATTTGTTGAATATTTTTATCCAACTTTTTCCCAAAAGTAAAAAATATATGTAAAAATATTATCTAAAAATTACGTTTAAAATACATTTTAATAAATGATAAAATTGAAGTTTAAAAAAGATATGATTTGATTTCATTAGCTTATGATTTTTTCTTATCATACGCAGACATTAATTTAATACATGAACCACCAAAGAAGGAAACAATACTTCATACGAAACAATTTGGGATTTCACATTGTGATTATAAAATGTTTATATCTTTATTGCATGGAATATTATTAACTAAATTTATTTCTTTGCATTGTTTTTTTTTTTTTTTTTTTTTTAATGGAATAGGGAGGGGTGAATTTCATTGCATTGTTTTCTTAGGTCTATTTCGTCGATTCGAGAAATAAATTCTTCCAAAAGTGATTGAAAAATTAAAGTACTTGTATCAAGACTTTTTGATGTTTTGAACTTTCGAAAACATAATAGTTTGATTAGTATAGAGATGGTTTTAATTGATGAAAAGGTATGCCTTTAATTTTCTTTTATTTAATCATACTAATCATTTTAAATTCATTGAATAATATATAATATTTTTTAAATTCATTGGGTAACTTACAATATTATTTTTTCTTACAATTTTATTTTTCATGTGAAGGGTGATTATGTACATGCTTCAAACAAAGGAATATTTGTCCAACAATTTCATTCAAAACTAATTGAAGGTAAAGTTTACTTGATTTTTAGAAAGCATGTAGGATTAACCTTTATTTTAGTTAAAGCTAATAAAATAATGGACTTGTAATTTATTTTATAATTAAATATTTTAAATGCCACATAAACAAAATTAGCGATTAAGATATTAAAGTTTAAATTAATTAAATATAAAATATTATCTTTTGAAATTAGTTTTAAAATAAAAAGATTAAATAATATACTAGGTACAACAAAAATAACAAAATTTAATATTTGGTTTAAAAAATACAAACAAACCATGCATCACATGGGTTTTATCTAGTTAACTAATATGGAAAAAATATATGATGTAATTTTTTAATTTATAAATAATTTCATATAATTTTTAAAATAACCTATAATACTTCATCGCTTACTTACTCGTTTTATATGTAATCCAATACCTGTACAAGAGTTTAAAACTATTAATTATAAATTATAAAAGAGCTGAGTATTTATATGTTTAAAACTATTAATTGAAACTAATTAAAATAAAACCCTAAATCCTAATGACCCAAATTAAAAAATATATAAACTCAGTAGTAGAAAAACACAAATAACAAGCGGTTCAAAACTCCTAATGGGAAGCGGTTTTGAACCCCAAGGGCTAAGGATAAGCCCAATTGCCTTTTCTACTAGTGACTGATTGGAAACCTTCAAATTGATTTTCTTCTTTAAAAACGCTTTGTATTCATCCACATTGAAAACTCTGACCCCAAACACGTGATCGGCCAATTTGAAAAATTCAATAAAACTGAATTGACTCAATCTCTGATGACGGCAGAAACTTCTACAACTATTGTGCAGAAGTAATGCCGAAATGATTTTTCACTTTTTTTTGGAAGCATCGTAGCAGAAAACATAATCTTTGGCGGTTGAAAGATCACGAACATTCACAAAAAACTATAAAATGCTACATTTTTATGTTGGTCATGAATTCTTGATCTTGATTTTGAGTTTGGTGGTCTTCATAGAAAAATTGATGTAGAAAAGTATCATAAAGTTTAATGCCGATACTCATCTAACAAGTAAAGGTTTTTAGGCGACTTCGCAGTTGGTAGATGAACGATTGTAAATCTGAGCTGTGTATCTCGGCTCGGTGATCATCTGAAAAATGACGATTCAAAACAATATCAAACATATCAGCTGTGATGCTCATGCGACGAGCAAAAGTTTTTTGACAGCTTCTTGATGGGTTATATTGGGGTAATAATTCTTGGACTGTCGCCATTGATAATGAAAAGAGAAGTGAGAGACGAGTTAAGGAAGGAGACGAGGTTTTTTTTTATTTGAAATTTGATTTTTGAAAAGTGGTTTTTTGTCTTTTAATTAGCAAAAGTAATTTTTATCGTGTCAATACAAGTTGTGTAAGTGTAACGCCTGTAGTATAGGCACAAAGCTGCTATTTTTTAAATCTCTAAGTTTTTGTAAATAAATGTACTTGTAAGCTATTCACGCTTGTTAATGCACAATTTTAAATCGTTAATGCATAATTTTAAATCGTTGATGCAATTTCAAATTGTTATATCTCTAATTGTAAATAAGTAAAAATTATAAAATTTTCTATTGCGAAAATTTAAATTGAGACGATTCTAACAAGACCCCACATGATTATATGATGCTTATTAACATATAAATTGATAAAGGTGGTCAAATGAAGGAGCATGAATAGTGTAATTTGTAAAACATCAATAACTATATACTAAAAGCGAATCAGAAAAGACACATGTCATTTTCTGATTAAAATTTTTCCCACCATTTGCTTTATTTCCCATTTTGACCTTTTTTGTCAAATCTTCCTAACAATATTACCTATAATAATATTTTCCTTCGCATATAACTACAAGGTATTATATTAGAATATATTATTATCCAAAATTACAATTTATTATCATTCTTTTTTCTCCAACTTTATTATTTTTTTAGCAATAAAGACTATTTCAATTAGTTAACAAGAAAAATAATTTTAGTAACAAATATAAATGTACATACTTTGGTTTTCTACTCTTAAAAGTCATATTAATTATTTTTTTTTTTTATTTTTTTTTTATAGAGGTTTAAATAAATGTAAAGGTATTACAAACTACGAGCCTTACTAGCTTCTTTATTACAAAGAGAATATATTAAATTAAAGTACTTCCATGTTTGATCTTGTCGGTTTGAATAATCCGTTATTTGCCTTTGAGCATATTAAGAATATCATGTGTCAAGATTTTGTGCAAAAACTTACCACCAATTTTGTTTTCAACTAAAATTTATAATATACAAAATACAATACATAATTTTAACTAAGCAATCAAAAGTATGTAATTGGACAGGAATTCAAATTTTCCTCCCCTACTTCAAATATGATCAAGTAAAGTATTATGTTTTTAATAACCTATATATTAAAAAATAAATGAATGCTATTCATTTTTTTTTTTAAATCATATACTTTGTATAAAATGTTGTGTTGATCAAAGTAAAATAAAATAAATAAACTCGCATAAAATGTGTGTTGATCAAAGTGTATAATAAATTGGGAACAAAGGATATATCCATATATGAGCATATTGTAGTATTGTACGGGTACTTATCTAAATTCTTCTCTTTTCTTATATGGTATAGTATAACTTATAGTTCATAAATTTCTTTCACTTTTATATTTATAAAGTCTTATACATCAATTTAATGACTTTGGCGGATTTATTATGAGTATAAATTAAAATTCAAGTTATTTTGCTTCATGTAAAAATATAATATTTTAGTTAATTATTGTTAAAATAAAGAACATAATTGCTGTAAAATTTAGTAAAACCGTGTGTGACACAGAACTTAAGCTAGTTGCAACTAAAAGAGAACAGAGGAAGTATTTTTTTTTTTTTAAAAAAAAAAACCCCTTCAATACATATTTTATTTTTATTATGTAGTAATTTTTTTTCCATATTATATCGTCCAGCATCATATTTATGCAAAAAAAAAAAAAAAAAACCATAGTCCAACCCCATTCCAAGTCTTTTCTTTTCAAGCAAATTTTGTGTACAGGCAGGTTAGGTCATTGTGGAATGAAATTTTTTAGACCAATAGGCTTATTTATGCGAGTTGAATTTGGGCTCGTGTAGGGTCATGCATTTTGTCGGATTAAATGATAACAATTCAGGTTGACTTGGTTTGGTTTAGTTACGGGTTTTTAGCAAATCATTTCGAATATAGGTCATTAAAGAATATGAGTCAATTTGGGTCGGGTCACTATCTAATTGGATCATAAACCAGATTTATGTTTATTAAAATTCGAGTCAATTATGGGTAAGGTCACTATTGGATCCGTGCGGTTTCAGTTGTAGGGGAAGGGAGAAGCGTTTCAAGGGCAGGGGATTGGAAAGGAAGGGTTGGGTTCAGGGATTGAGGAAAGGAAAGGGTTGTTTTCCGAGGTGGGTAAATGGAAGTGGGGCAATTTCGGGGGTTGGGGAAGGGTGGGGGTAGTGGTGAGGGGCTTGGGTTTTTCAATGGGGGGGGGGGGTAGAGGAAAGGGGTGAGAAGTTTGATGAAAGTTTGGTTTACGATTTGGTTTATGACCTAAATCGAATCCAAACCGCAATAATGTAGTTTTCAGCGTTTCAAATTGAATCAAAACCAAATCCAAATTCTATCCAGTCCAATCCAAATCATTTTTATTCAACTTTCAAAATTTAATCCAAACAAAACTGAACTAGAATGAATTTGTATGGAATTACATACTATATAATTATATATGGATTCTATTTGACTCATATTAGTTTAAAGTTGTAAGGTTAATTGGTTTTATTGTTGGAATGGATTCTATGCTTCATTTATACTTCCTCCGTTATAGTAATATTGCAACAACTAGATTTTTACACTATTCATCACACTTGTTTGACCACATATGACTATATTATGATTTATACGTAAAGTAAAATATAGTCATATTGGATCTTGTTAAATTCGCCTCGCAAAATACTTTCACAATATCAACTTTTTATAATTTTTACTCTTATATAATTATAGATTTTTAGCACATAAAATGTACTTTAGGATTCAAAATTATTACAGGTCCTAATTGATTGAACAACTAGATCATTGGAGTTATCGTGTTATTAGTCGGAACCTTAGCTCTTGCTCAAAAAGAAATTAAGATAAGTTTAGCTTATTCTACCTAAAAAATAGAAGAAATAGATAGAATAAATGGGGACGAAAAAATAATAATAAATAGCGTGTTGGGTCTATTTTATTATTGTGCTTTTGTGTTTTCCACATTCTTTTTTTCCATAAAAAGAAAATACAGAATTTTTTTTGCTCGACTATTTCTTCTTCTTTTCGGCCTCAAAAAGATTTTAGAAATTTAAAATAGAAATCAAGTAAACAGGTATGAAAGCTATTAAACCACAATCGAATCCATGGAAGCATTGGTTTATACATTTCTATGGAATTTAAATTCTGTTTACTAAATCACATAAAATTTGACACAAAAACTATATACTCATATAGGAGCATGCGGGTAGCGGGAATCGAACCCGCATCGTTAGCTTGGAAGGCTAGGGGTTATAGTCGACGTTGATTTCTTCTTTTTATCGTCTCTAATTCAAAACTGAACACCCAAAAGGTTGGGGGGTTGCTAGAAACCTTAGTAGGTGCGTAATTGCATCGTTATTGCAATATTTGTGGAACAGAAAAAGTATAATGAATTGTCTTACGAAAAGGGGTAGGTAAGAGATTCTAGGAGTATGGGATAGAGTAAAAAGTAAAACCTTTTACGTATGAGTTTCCATAGTTAAAAACTCAACCAAACCAAAGAGAAAAAAAAAAAAAAAAACAAAAAAACAAAAAAAAATACAAAAAAGATGGATGTCTATTAGGTGAGGTTAGAACTTAGAACAAGCAATGCCAAATTATTAACGTTACCCTTTTTTTTTTTCTTTTATGAAAAATTAATAACGTTATCTCTGATTCCTTTAACAAATTTATCAGCTCCCACATCAAGGACAATTGTACGAGTAATAAATTGAAGCAAAAATTTGAGGAAATTAACATAAAAAGCAAATTAAATCCCACATTTTGTGCCAATAATAAGAACCTCAAACAATTAATAACTCCACAATCGACAATTACACCTTTACAAGAAACAACAATACAAAGCATATTGTGGAATAATAATAAAAAATAAACATTAATAAAAAAATAAAAAAAAATAAAAAAAAAAAAAAAACAAAATTAAGGCCAAACAAGCTCAGAATCAATCCTTAAATGAGGAAGATCATCATCATCATTACTATGATTATCACCATCTTTAAATTGCTTCTGCATAATCTCAACTTTAATCAACTCTTTCTCTCTCTTCATCTTCTTCTGCAAATCAGAAGAAATTGGAGCTGCAACATTTGAACTGTAAGTGTAAACAATCTGGGTATTTATTGGGTGAAGTAACTCTGACACTAACAAGATTAGTGATGCCATTAAAATTAAATTTTTGATGTTTGATTCCTTGGGTTTTTCTGTATTTTTATGGTTGTTTTAATATAAATGGATTTTGGTTTTTATATATACAACTTTAGGTGATGAAATTAATTGTATACCATAGTCAAAAGTACCCACAGTTCTTGTATTAAATGATGTGTTTTACCAGTATTTTTGCTGCTGGTTTTAATTTGGTGGCAAATAATATTCTAGTTGCCCATCTTATTTGAGTTATTTCATGTAGGTAGTACGGTTGAAAACTGTTGTCTGTGTGGTTGGTTTTATGATGCTTGGTATTTTTGGGGTTGTGACCAAGCATTGCAAATGGGTTTCTTCCTATATGCAGTGTTTATTTTAATTGGTCGTTTACGCGTTGTGTAGGGGCGCGTTGTAGAAATGACATGTCTCCCTCGTATGTGCGTGAATGACAATAACAAGTGTCTGTTGTTAGTCTGATACTTCGAGATATCATGTTGGTATAAATATTGTACAGACTTGAAATCTAAAAGTAGCAATCGTCCTGTTGATATTTTTTTGATCTTAAAATATACAAATATGAAATTTTAAGTACCAACAGATACTTGTTATTGTCATTAATAACAAGAATAATTATTGAGTGAAAATAAATTTCAAATACAATTGATTACATTAAGTGAAATTTAGTTTTGAATAATTGAGGATTTTGCCACTTGGGATCATAGTAATGGGAAGATTGTCCATTTATATCAAATTGTTCACTATTTCTATATTTAGTTATATTTTTTTTTTGGAAAGAATTCTATATATAGTTATATGGTATGGGTCATATATAACCATTTTAGTAATGCCATATACAAAGTATTCTTATAATAATTTTACTGCCATGAAATTAAACTATAATTTCGTGAGAATGTGTATAAATCTAGCAAGCTTTGTTTTACAAATCTATACATAATACATGATTGGTGGCACATGTCATCATCTAAAAAGAGTTGTGTTTATTCGAATAAAGATATTGCAAACTCTAATAAAATTTCATTAAAGCTTGATATTTTTTATTTTCTAACCATTATTAAATATATTCTCACTACTATATTTTTTAAAATATCATGATTTCGAGTCAAATCGCATTTGCATCACTATCATAAAAAAATTCCTCTTTACATACACCAACCATTATTATGTGAAAAATTGCTTTTAAATGTCTTATTAGCAAACTTGAAATGGAAGAAAAATGTGGCAAAATTGAAACCAAGGGCTAGTTGCAGGTTTGGGGGCCCACTGAATTTGCTTTCGCCAGATTAGCTTTTAGGCTGCTGAAAAAGCCAAGGTCCACAATTTTAAACAACAAAAACATTGAGCCCACTTTTTTAATACTCACTTTGTAGAAGTTACTTCATCCTAACAAAAGTAGCTTCAAAATTTTAATGTCTTTGTTTTTGGGCTAATAATTTTAGGGTAGCCCCACAATTTTAGGCCACTTTTTTTCACTACCATGAAATCTCTAAGTAGACAAAGCTAAAATGGTGGACATATATACCAAATCTAAAGAAATGGAAGAAAACAATTTGAGAATTTGGGAGTTAAAGATAATAATTAGGGACTAAATTTTTTTTATTTTTTATTTGGGACCTGAATTTTTTTCTTTCACCTTTTGGGATATGTGGTTAATTATCAAGCAATTTAACCCATCTAAAAAAGCTTACTAATCAACCTAAGCATTAAATAGAGTTTAAGAAAAAAAAAAGTTCAGTAATTCCAAACCAAAATAAGATTGTTAACATCAAACTTTTTTTTGTAAAAAAAAAAACTTAAACTTCAAAAAATAGCATCCTATTTTCCAATAAAATAGCAAACCGCAATCCAAATATCCAAAAAAAAAATATTTCTATCAAACGGAAAGAAGCTGACAGCCTGACACTATGAGAATTGCTAAATGATTCGAAATTAAAATACTTGGGTAAATAATTCTCAATTTACCCTAATTCAACACTTTGCCTTAAGTTTATATACTTGGGAAAAAATTCACAATTTACCCCAAATCAACACAAAAAAATTCTAAATTCTAAAGAATAAACACAATAACAACACTAACCATCAATTTTAGCATCATAATTCATGAATACCCATAATTTTTTTTAAAAAAAGCCCCTAAACCCTAGCAGAAAATACAAAAATTAAAGCAAAAAATTTGAACAAAATTCATAGACAACATACTTATGCTAAAATAATGCCTTGAAAAGCCGCTAATAATTTGCACCAAAATCACCTTTAGGGCTTCAATTTTTTTTGAAACGGAGAACAAACAAAGGGAGGTTGATGATGAAGAGTGGGAGTTGAAATAACACCTTATTTTATTTATTTCTATTTTTTTAAGCTAACACGCATTTTTTTTTGGGGAAAATTAGCAAAAAAAACTCTTTTGCAAATAAATTAGAACCTATTTTGCAAATAAATTAGAACATAAAACAATTGATGGGCACCATCGCTTAACCATAGTTAATTTATCATACTAAAATTCTTTCCTAGGTCCCAAAAGGTGAAAGAAAAATGTTCAGGTCCTAAAAGGTGAAAAATAGAAAAGTTTAGTCCCTAATTGTTACCTAAAACTCGAGAATTTGTGGTATTTATTTTTGGATTGTTACTAATAAAAGAAATATTGTTACAAATTTTTCCACTGACTTCTAAAATGTTGGAATTTTGAAAATTAGAAAGAAATTACTCCATACATTTTTTTTTTTCAAATAAATAAATAAAAGGTGTTAAGATTTGATTGGTTGTACAATATTAAATTTATATTGGATGTAATAATAGTATAAATTTGTTTGAAATTACGTGTAACTAAATTTAATGAAAATCACTTTATCATAACTTTTATATATGTACTTATTATCTGAACTAAAATGAACTTATTGTCTGAAAAAAATTAAACAAAATTAAAATAAGATGAATTAAATAGGTCCGTAGGATATTAATGAGAATAATGACATAGAGAAGGTATTGGGTGTGGACGTCCGCACGCAAATTTGGTGCGGGAGGCTTGGCTAATATATTTTACTTGTTGGCTGATATGTTTCATGTGTTGGCTGATATGTTTTATTTGTTGGCTGATATGGTTTTTGTGTTGGCTAATATATTCCTTTTGTTAGCTGATATATTTTTTTTTTCTTTTCCTTTTGTTGTCTGATATCAGACATCATTTGGCTTATATGTTTCTTTAGTTGGCTGATATATTTATTTTGTTGGCTGATATGTATATTTTAATTGTTGGCTTTTATGTTTCATTTTGTTGGCTTCCCAGTTGCTTTTGTTTGCTGATTTTATCCATTTGTTGGCTAATATGCTTCATTTGTTGGCTAATATGTTCCTTCTGTTGGCTTATTTGTACCTTTTGTTGGTTGATAAATTTCTCTTGTTGGCTGATATGTATCATTTGTTGGCTCATAGGTTTCTTTGTTGGCTGATACATTTTTATTAATGTCTTTAATGTTGACTGATATCAAAAATCAATTAGCTAATATGTAACTTGTATTAGCTGATGTACAAAGTATATACAAGTACAACTATTTTTTTTTCACTCTCTCTCCTCTTCCTATCTTTCTTTCTCTTTCCTGCTGGCTGATATTCTCAACCACGCCCCTCACTCCCTCTCCTTCTCCTTCAACCAGCAAACCCAAGCCACCGCGAACCCAGGCCACCGCACCCACAAGCCATCAAATCCACCAACCAATCGACCACCAATCACAAGCAGATCAACCCCTTAATTTCCGGCCACCAAAACCCGCATCCCCACAACAACCACCTGCAACCAATCTTCCATGTCACGGTGGCCCGATCTTCCATGTCCATTATCGCCGATCGGCTTGACCCAAAACTCATGATGGCCCGATCTTCCATGTCCAGAACTCATTGTTCGACTTTGATCTGTTTGCAGGTGATGGCAGTCTTCCTGCACCTTCCCAAAATCACCCAATTGCAGCACCACCTCCAACCACAAATCGCAAATCGCAACAATTGGTGGTGCGAAATTGCAAATCAGATCACAAATTGCAAATCGCCTCTAAGTAAATCACAAATTGGTGGAAGAAATAAGAAAGACGAGAGAGAAAAGTTCATTTTTTTGATTTTCAGAGAGAAGAAAAGTGAAACAGTGAAAAATGGAGAATGACCGCACAAACTATTGGGTACTGACGTCCGCACCCAATAGTTTGTGAATGACATATTATTGTGCAATACATGTTACTTGTTCGATATTAATGAATCATATGTAAGGCCATCTCCAATGGTGAGACTTGGGGGAGTTTTTTTAGGGGAGAGAGAGAGTATTTTTTGCAAATGATACCAATAAGTTGGTATCTAAACTTAGCAACTCCAAAAGAAAGTTGCTAAGTTTAGATACCTAATTTTGAGTTTCATTTGACAAAAAATGTGGGCCCCTTATTAATATTATAATATATTTTGTAATTTATTTAAGTTTTATTTTTATTTTTTTTTTAAAAAAACTTATAATATGGATTTGGTGGGCCATAAATTGAAAGTGACATTAGTATACTTTAGAGAGTCTCACCGTTGGGAAATTAAACTTTACATTAGTTACTAAATTGAGAAGTGGGTTGGGTATCACCATTGAAGGTAAAAAACAACTTATTTTGTATTTCAATACTCAAAGTTGAGTTTCACGAATGGAGATGGTATAATACTGTAGTATATATGATACTATGACATAATATCGAATGTCATAAAGTGGTTTAATATTGAGATTTGTGCATTAATTCTTGTAAAAGAACCTAAAATAGGTTATACATTAATTCTTTTTTATCAAATTGATGATTATTTAGTCTCAAGGGTACTAAAATAATTCGTAAATTTTAAATTAGGAAATTTTGTGAAAAACTACCTATTAAAGCACAGAATTTGCGAGAAACTATCTATTAAAAAAAAAATGTTGTAATCAACTACCTAATAAATTATAAAATGTTGTAATTTACTACCTCCCACCGGATTCTCAAGTTTGACCAAATTTCTCCGGCGTTGACTTGGTCACGTGACCGTCACGTGACACTTAATGACCCTTTTCTTCCTTTTTTTCCCTCAAATTTTCCCACCTTGCTTTTGAAAATCACTGTGCCCTAATTACTCAGCCCCCTTCAATACGAGTCCCTCAACCACTTTGATTTGACAAGAATTGCAGAGCTCTAATGAAAAATTAATGGCAAATTAAACTCGGCATTGAATCTGTAGGCTCAAATAACCTGATTTTGGTAAATTTTCTCAATGTTCTTTCATTTTCAAGTACGGTTTTTGTACTGTTCATCTCTTTCAATTACTGACAAAATTTGATTTTTTCTTCTAATTCAATGGTTAAAGGGTCTGGTAAACGCAAACGTGGAGGTGGTGAGGGGACCATATGGTATATAATTAAAAAACCCAGGGACGAATATGTCTGCCTTTGAATTTTTTTATCTGTAATTGAATTGGGTCTAGGGTTGGTGCTTGTTTTTTACTGGTTATGCATGTTGGGGCCGGTTTGTGTTGCAATATTATAATATCATGTTGGGGTTTGTGTTACAATTGTATAATATCATGTTTGGTTGGATTATTTAGTATATAATTTGAAAGATTTAATTGAAATCAATTTAATATTAGGAATCTTTGTTTAATCGCTACAGGTTTAATAGTAGAGATAACATATTCTTTCCTTGGAATAAGTTAATGGAAGGGCCAATTAGCATCAGATTGAATTATGGGGGTGACTAAGAAAAAGAGTAAGAAAACTACATATGAAAAAAGGGAGGATAATTACTATGGTCTTGCTCTGTATCCCAATGTTGATGAAGTTTCCTAATCCGAATTTGCTTATTGGATTAAAAAGAAGCTTAAGTATGCTAGTGTAGGTCAGTTGTGGTTTAGGAGGAGAGGGTGTACACTATACAATGGAAGGAAGGAGATTAAAAATGATGTTGATATCCTTGAG
Organism: Chenopodium berlandieri; assembly: GCA_034703905.1. Taxonomy (NCBI): domain Eukaryota; kingdom Viridiplantae; phylum Streptophyta; class Magnoliopsida; order Caryophyllales; family Amaranthaceae; genus Chenopodium; species Chenopodium berlandieri. The sequence goes on from CM068281.1 coordinate 52,078,122, forward strand.
TTTCTGGAATCCCCTGAGCCTGATGGGTGGTATAATTTATATGTTACCCATACTAACAAACCTGATAATGTTGTTGAGGTGGGGCTTGAAACTGATATGGATGAGGTGGGGCTTGAAATTGATATGGATGAGGATGGGGAGAACATCTTAGTAGGGAGTGATGATGATTGAATGACTCAGATGATGAAATTAGGAGCTTGGAAGGTTCTGATGATGAGCGGGGTATTCACTACCCTGTATGCCTAGGAAACAACAATGGCCTACTAGGCATTCACTATCCATTGCTGTCCAGGCCACTTCTTCTCATGTAATTCCAGCTGCACCAAGAAAGAGAACTCCTGCAGCATCTGTTGTTACCCCTGCAACAAGATTTGAAGCCACCAGAGTACCTGCACCAGCAACAAGCTTTGCACCAAAAACCACTACTGCAGCAAAAGGCATTCCAAGGGCCAAGAAACATAAGAGCATGGTTGAGGTGTTATCATCACAGACAAGCACAACAGCTAAACCTTGATTTATTAGTTTAATTGTTTAAGATGCTGCTGTTAGTTATTACTTGTTCTGTTGGTTTAAGATTCTGAATTTGAACAATATCTTTTGAAACATGGTCTTTTGGAACTTGTAATATACAATTATCTTGTTGAATTAAGTTGCAATCATTTTGAATTATGATGCAATGATTTTGAATTAAGATGCAATCTTATATGTAGCAACAAAATAGATTTTTATTCCAAAATAGAGAGCAAACTATCTCCATACATTATGGTGTAAACCACTGCATACAACCAAAATGACAGTTCAGGTTGCACACTACTAACTACTAACACACCTCAAAATAGAGCCATAAACACCCTAACTTAAGAGTTTCACCATCATGAAACTAACTACAATAGATACAACAACAACTAAAGCCAAATTTCCTACAACATTTGCCTGAGCAATCGTTTTTTTTTTAAGCTTCAATTTAGGTTGTTTGCTTTATCCTGCACCCTTTTCTTCTCAGCTTCCAAACAACATAATCTGTTCTTCAATACAGCAACCTCACCCTTAAGTAGGTGATTTTCAGCCACCAATTGCTTTGTAATATCTCTTTGCCAATTAATGATTCCCTCATCCACCCAACGAAAGAATTTGCAACCCCTATAATTAGTTTCGGGATTATAAAACTTACAAGCTTCAAACTTCCTCCCTGGTTTTTCATGAGTCCAGATGTCACCCTAGCAATGGGAATTCCACACTTGCACTTGGCTTTGGAGGAAGAAGTCATTCGCGCACCTGTAAATACCAATTTTCATTATAAGCAAACCCTAATTTCATGGGAACGGATTTTTTAGGAACAAAATCAGCAATTGTTAAAGGGTTTCGATCGAAATCCATTATACAAAACTAAATTATAGAAGACATACCTCAATTGCAACCTACAAAGGGAGAGATTGCCTCAAACAGTCGAGTTAGAACTGAAATTGGGGGTTTTCTGGGTTAAAAGGGGATTAGGCGGGAAAATTTGGGGGGGGGGGGGGGGGGGGGAAAGGAAGAAACGGGTCATTAAGTGTGATGTGACCAAGTCAATGCTGGAGAAATTTGGTCAAACTTGAGGATCCGGTGGGAGGTAGTAAATTACAACATTTTATACTTTATTAGGTAATTAATTACAACATTTTTTTTAATAGGTAGTTTCTCGCAAATTCTGTGCTTTAATAGGTAATTTTTCACAAAATTTCTTATAAATTATTGTCAAGTATTTTTCTGTCTGCTTATCTTTTACACAAAGATGAACCCAAATGTCAAGCCTCTTTTGTCACCTCTAAATCGAGAGGGCCATATGCATAACTATCAAGCTAAGGGCCATCAATATTAGAAACAATGAAAGTTATGAAACTTGTACATTAATTAGTTCTCTATCATTCTCAAAGAGACAAGTAGAATCTCACATTTTGGTTCTACATAAGAAAAAACATTTGAAACTATGGAGCAACTTCATAGGAAACTGTCAAATTACATGATTGAACCCCTTCAAATTATGTGATAATATTATAATATATTAGCTATGATAAGATTGGTGTATGTCTTGCACGAATTATATAACTAAGATTATTATAAAAATTTATATTAGATCATATATTATTCTAAGTTATGTCATGTGCAATTTCTAGCAAGATTACTAATCATGAAAAGAAATCAACAAAAAAAGTTGTCCCATAGAGTACCTAATGGAAGGGACAAGATATCAATCATGATGGAAGGTTGGATGTTTATATTAGCAAAATATCATGGGCAGACCATATATGCCATCCCTCTATTATCTTAACATACAATTTTTTTTAACCTAAGGTATATGTATATACAAGTAATAGTTTTTATGTTTCACTAATTGCAATAATTGATTATATGGGTGTTTCAAAAATAATCTGGGGTTTTCGTGTTGTGACTTTTCTACGCACATCCAGTTGTACCAAGTACATACTAAGACTTTTTAATTTCTTTGCCTATATGCTTGTACCTTATGAGCACATAGGCAAAATAATAACATTACTGGTTTTATGATAAGAATCCTCCTTACATTTTTATTAACTTCTACAGCATAATCCATTTACTAAATTCAATAGTTTGTCCTTTTTTTTTCTCCCCGGCCCTCTCCTCTCTATCTTCCTTAAAATAAAAGAAGTATTTCGTTTTTACTTTGTACTTGTTCTTAGAGATCAGTCACCAACGCTTGCTAACTCTCTCCAATCACCTTATTATTACGCCTGTTACAAGTGTTGCAATTTTTATAAGAAAGAAGAATATTATGGTTTATTATTAAGCTCGAATTTCTCCCAAAAAAAGCCGCCAAATTTAAAGATAAAACATAAAGAAAGGGTATCTCCTTAAAGAGTGCTCAACCATGTTATATGCATCTTTACTTTCATTGAACAAAAGTACAATTTGGTACCAAGTATAATCCAAATATAATTGGCTTTTAAAAATAGTTAATAGTTTAATATAAGATGAACTATGCAATATCTCTACTAATTAATTGGAATAACTTAATTTTTTGACTTCAAAGTGCTAAACAACAGACAAAGAATATCTTTCTATTATTATAATATTATTAATTAATCATTTTAATTATGTTATGTAGGGATTATTGGCCTAACCAACTTGAAATGATGACATCTTTCTGCGCATGCATTCCTTTTCACTACTTTAATTAACCTATTTGTCTTAGATTTGGCTTTCCAATTTTTTATTTCTTTCTTAACATCTTCTAATCAATTTTTCTTTTTTGTTTTAACAACACACCTTTTCTTTTGTCTGGTTACCATGCTAAAATTCTCAATTAATCTAAATGATTAGCTTTTAATTTTCTTGTGCTTTGTTTGAAGTAGGCTAAATGCATGGCTTCAAGTTTGGCTCAATTTAACAGTGTGAATGCGCCAATAATTTTGAACTAAAGATTATATAACCTTCTTATATTTACTAATTCTTAACTTGTAAAGCGGTTCTAAATTAGCTCGCTTGACTCAATATATACCGAAATCGACTAGAGAGCTTGTGAAGTGAATTTTTTTTTCTAAGGTACATTTTGAACCAAATAAAATGAACTCAGAGTATGTACTCTGTAGTAGATTAAGATAATTGTCAATAAAGATATCTGTTCTCAATAGACGAGAGAAACTGCTAAAATCGAATGAACCTCAACTAAAGGTATAAAAATAATACGAATTATCAAATTTAATGAATTAGTTACGATAAAATCAATACGAAGTACTCTTTAGTTGGAGAACTAAGGCTTATATTCATAATATAGAACCACCCAAAATTAACGTCCACAAATTAAATACTTGCAACAACTTCCCTCTCTACCAACTCATCATTAACCATTTTGCATGATCAACTACCACATTCATAACCATAAAATGTGTAAATGATGATTATTGAGATGTGCTCAAAAACATTGATTCGAGGCCTAATATACTTATGTTTCTCTAAAATCTATGATATATTGATAATTTGATATTAATTACTTCAAAAATCACAGGGAGTTGAAACCAATGATGACCATAATCGTTAATAAACTTGCAAACCTTAGTCCCTCACCTTCTCAACATTTTAAAATGTCCCTTTCTATGACTACTTTGGTGGGGGAGTTTCAGAACTCGTGAATGAATGTCCTTTTAATTGGAGAGGAGCGAAAATTTTAAAACGCAAGACAAAATGTAATATATAAGTATAAACCAAGCATAACGTAAATAGATTGAACTTCAACGAGGACCAATAATATAATTCAATTTCTCAAAAAATGTTCTATTAACGCATAAGCACTAGAAACATAAAACAAGCTAACAACTATATCTCATTCACACAAACTTACAAAAACAAATTACTCACAATACTCACTAATCAAACGACAAAATCAAAACATAATCCCACAAAGATAAAATCCATTTTTCTTAAGAAAATTATTAAGCCATCATTGATGAATAAAAATAAAAATGAATCTGAGGACAACTTACTAGTACTCCTAGACAAATCCTCATCATGTTGCAAAAGGCATAGGCAAAAGAAAACTTAGATCATGACCTTTCTACATGACACAACCCAAGTCTCTCCCTATTTCCACCTCCCATTGACATGGGCTGCTACTCCATGAGCCTGTTGTGTTGCCCTACCACTCACATGCCTCGCCGTGATCGGCGGGGCCCCCTCCGCTGAGCACTTTATTGGCCCCGGTCCCACGCTAACCGCCTTCTCACATCGACAGCTCAACAACCCACCACCATTATTATTCCCTTTCCCACCACCACCCCCTTTACTACTCCTCTTATTATTATCTTGATGATCACCCCCACCACCACCATCACCATTATTTCTCTCCGACTCTCGCCTCATGGCCGCGTATAGCCCTACTTCCGACGCTGACACCGAGAAGTTGCTAAGGCTAGCACGGTCGTACCCCTCAGCCGTGGTCACACTCCAATCAATGCTCACCTCACTAGGCGCATAACACTCAGTTGGTGCTACTGAAGGTGTCATAGGCTCATCTAAGCCTTCATTTTCATCCAAATGATTAATATTATTCATGTTACTCCTACAAACAATCCCAAGTCTCTTCATTGTACTACTATTAAAGCTCGAAACCGGGACAACCATATCATCCATTGAATCCCTACAAGGGTATGATGTAGTAGTAAAGCTCTCAATCTCAAACAAGTCTGAGCTTCCATCACTAAGTACATTGTCATCTTCGTAGCTCGTTCTTCGTGACTTAGGACTCGGGTGGCTCCTTGGTTGATACACCTCTAATGAGTCCCTTGGTGGTTCTGCAATCACATTGAACATCTTCTTCACCCCCACTGGCGGGTTTTCGAGGATTGGGAATGTAAATCCGTTAGTATTACAAGCTGTTGTACTACCTACACCAGCCGCAGCCTTAGTAGCAGCAACATTATTAGTCATGACAGTTGTAGCAGTAGTACCAATCATTTCTGAATGATTAGCAAAAGACTTTAAGGGACCCATGGAGACTACCTTGGGATTCGAGGAGGCATTGCTCGAATAGCCACCGTTCGTGTGGTGGTGATTGTGATTGTGTTGTTGGTGGTGGTGGTGGTTGGAGTGGTTGATTCCGTTCGAGTTGTTCTTAAGGTCTTGGACAGGGGCTATAATAGCATTTGAGGGTGTTAAGGGTTTTGATTTATACGTACCGCCTTTTTTGGGACAATTTTGCCTAGGAGAGTACCAAGAGGAAGATATGTAATTTGTTGAACTACCATTTGATGAAGTACTTCGCCTTAAATCAACCATTCTTGGTGTGTTGGACTCGATCCTTTCTTCGACTTGAACTGATTTCTTCCCCGAACAAGGGCATTTTCGTCTAGGGATAAGCCATTTCGTGCTTATCCTAGGCCATCTTGGGGTCGCGTTACTAGTACTAGTCGTACTACTATTAGGGGACAAATTTTTGGTGAGACAAACTCCAGTAGAGCCAGGCGGGTTTGCTAACAAACCCGTCTGGCTATTCCAACTAGCCTCCGAGGAGGCAGTTGGAGTTGCATGGAATGACCTCGCTCTATAATTATTATTACTATTACTATTACTATTTCTTCCCCCATAGTTGCTCCCATTATCATCGATGGATGATGATACTGAGGAGAACCTAGGGGGGATCGAAGCAAGGTGATCAAGCCCTGCCTTGGAGTTTTTTTCTTCTTTTTGATCATCATGTAGACCACTGAAGTACTTTGCTGCATCAAAAATGCTAATTTGATCAGAATCCTCTGCTCTAACTTGTCCTGTTTGAGGAGGAATGTACTTGTTTTGATGATTTTGTGTTTGATGAAGGTAAGAAGAGAAAGAAACATCTTTTTTAGATATGAATTGAGCTCTAACTATGGAGGGGTCTATGATATCAAACTTTGGTTTAGGAATATTTTGTTGTTGTTTAAGATCATGAAATTGATCCATTTTTTTTAGCTAATAATGTTTATAAAGAAAGAGTAGTGTTTATTTTTGATTGGGTGCTTTGCATTTATATCCAACATCAAGTGTATATATGAATTTTGGATGATCAATAATTTATCTACTAAGCAACAAAATAGTACAACGATGTTTTAGGACTATATGATAACACCAAAAAAAAGGGTAAAAAAGGAGGAAAAAAAAGTTTTTTTTTTTTTTTCTTTTTTCCTTTTTAGAGATTAGGATTATATCATTTGGGTGTGTATATGATATGTATGCTTTTTTGGACAAGAAAGAAATGGGGTATGTTTTGATTTTTTTAATTTTTTTTAGTTGAATTGATGTGATGTGGGATAAGAAATGGAAGATGGTTGTATAAGAGTTAGCATCAAAATGAATTTAGTCTTCTCTTAAAGAAAAGGGAAAAAAAAATTGTTGGTTTTATTGACTAAAATAGTATCCTGATGTTGAGATTTAAATTATAGATAGTTGATTATAAGTGGAATTTTTATTTCCCATTCTTTGGTTTTTTTAATTAGTTGATGGTCCCCCATAGATATGTCTATGGAATTATGCTTAACATAAACAATTTTTATGAAATTGACTTTGAAGTTTAGTTCATTATACGTAGATGAATCTTAATTAGCTACTTTTACATTGGTTTTAGGTGTTTAAGTAGTAAACATAGTAACTAATTGTTAGGTACTAATGATTAGTTAACTACAAAATTATTTGATGAGGAGAGAAGGAAAAAAGGTTTGTTTTTTTTTTTTTTTTTTTTTTTTTATACAAAGGAAGGAAAAAAAAAAGAGTACTATTAATAAGCAATGAACATGCAAAGAGAAGAAAGAAAAAACTTTTGTTGTTATTCAGGGTGTATTCGGATTGGTTTATAATCAAATGAATAATACAGAGTAATTTCTAATTTAATGGCGGAAAATATTTTTCTTTTATAACGAAAGGAATTAAAGGCTTCAGTTTCTTCTCAATATACTTCACTCTAGTTCCTCCCATAAACGAAGTCTTGGTTACATGTGTATCTTTTCTGTTTTACTTTCAAAAAAAATATAAAGCCTAAGTAATTGTAGCATATATAGTACAATGTTGACAAATGGCGTTAATTACTCCATAATTATGGATAAAGTAGCATTTACTATACTTTAAGATCGAGTGTTTATTACCCAATAAGGTGAATTAGTTGAATACATTTAAGATGATCTAGACGTTGCTTAGTCTTTGATTAATTAATTTAAATTTTATGCTCTCATTATGGTTGTGGGGAAAAAAGGCTTATGAAATAAAACACCTATTATGAGCAATCTGCCAAATCTTGCTTGCTTAACAGTTAGTGTATTATATTGATGGTTCATAAACTTCGTACAACAACGGTCTTAACATTGCTCCAAATCAAATGACACTAACTAAGCTAGGTGATGAGCAACAATATTGTCATTTAAAACAAAATCAAACTTTATAAAATCTCATAAATCATCATTAGTTGCACATATGATGTACGAAGTATAACACACTTGGGCCGACGTAACTTGAGTGTATAACTTTGTATGCAACAACACATGTAGTACAATAATTACGCGTAAATTTGTAAGCCGTTGAAAATATTTTCCAATCAAGCAATAGCACTTGATATTAACATTTTTTAATTAAAAATTAATAAAGCTTAGTTAAGCTATCTAAATGGGCCACTTGATATTAACATTAATGACACTTAAATTAATCACATTTTGGTTACAGTTGGAAATTTATATAATGTACTTAGGTCTTCCCCACCAAAAAAAAAAAAAAAAAAAAAAGATTGGAAAAGGGTATACCCCAGTGTAGAGACTTTTAGGCAAAATGAAGTTGTTGGGAGGCATAATGCTATTTAGTGAAGGATTACAACCCTTCATGGTACCTCACATTGCTGAAGGTGACACTTACATGCAAATTGGGGCTACTTATAAATAAGTATATCATAATTACAAAATAAAACCAAGTACTAAAAGTTAGATCAATAAAAGTTGGATCAAAGTTTTTCAACATGAAATTAGTGATTGTTGCCTAATATCCCAAGTATGAAATGACTAGTGCAATTTTGGCTTTGGTATGCAATGCTAAATTGCTAATTCAATTGATTGCTCTTTAAAAGGTTGTCAAATATTATGGTTAGATTCTAGTCTCTACAGTTAGCTTGTTCTGTGCTTTATCTAATATACAATCATTATACAAGTTGACTTGGTTTAAATATAAACTCACACTTGTATTTAGCTTTTGAGAAGGCATCTCCGGGCCAAGAATAATTACTCTTATGCCTCGAAATTCTCTCAAGATTTAAACAAAATCCTATTTTTTTGAAGAGTTTCTTTAGAATTTTTATTTATTTATTGGTTAGTAATAATGAATTTAAAGGTCAAATTAATAAAAAAAAAATTAAATACTAACCAAGTCCGTATAAATGTATAATGACTCAATTTTAAACCTAACCAACTTGAATATAATGGATCTTATGATTCAAGGTTTCAAGTTTTCTCTCATACACGACAAAGTTGCTTTACTCCAGTGATTGAAGTTAAGTTTGGACCGCATAATAAAATGCTCAAACCTTTATTTAAGACAAAGGGATAGTTACAACTAGACCTAATAAGTGACACCTACTTCAAATCAAGGTTGATATTATGCCTCCTATTTTATGTTCCATTTAACCAGTTCGTGTCTCATCTTGATACTACTAAATCACAAACTATTTTTTTTAAAATTTCAATGAAATGTAAGTGGCAACCGACGTTGCAAAATAAAGGTAGGTGATTGTAAGAAAATAAGTGGATAAAGAAGAGCGAATATAAGTGTAACAGTGTGGGAGTAAGACTCTATAAGAGGGTAAGATAGGAAAATAGGAACACAAAAAAAAAATGTTAAAAGTGTGTCGAACTTTAAGGGATTATCCAATAATAGAATAGATGAACCTTACTACTTCCCGAGGTCCTACTTTGGATCATATTTGTTTCACTAATGAATAGAAGTGGGACAATAACGTCAGAAAGAGTGACAATAATTCCAATACAATATGAATAACGCAGCATAGTTATACATGTGGTGTATATTATTCGAATAATATTTGGGATGACAGCCCATGTTTGTAGTAAGGGAAGCAAATCCTGAACGCATACTAGTGAGCAGTAGCAGTAAAGAAAGGACAGCTCTCAAACAAAAAGGATAAGCAAAGATGAACTGGGAATATGGAAGAGAGAAAAATGAGGGTCCATTTCCTTTGATAATTCGATCTATTTCGGAATTGAGAGAATGTTTGCTTAAGTTTTGTGGTCACCAATTTTTGCGAGTTTTCTAAATGAAACAAGACCACGTTGATAAATCATCGAAAGTAGGCTGTAATTTTGGCCTCAATACAAATATGCTCTAATAATCTATAGATTTTCCATGTTCTATTCAATAATTTAAGCTATGGAGAAAAAAAAAACAACAAAAATCAGAAACAAAATTTTACAGGGGAACTCGAAAACACGAGCCAAAAGAGTGGTGACATGTTACATCCAAAATAGAAGACTGAAGAAACGAAATAGGAGAGTTATCTGGGATCAAAATTTTTTACAGTGTTTGGTTGAAATTAATCGGCTTTCTTCTTAGCAAATCGCTGCAGTGATTTTGGTAGCTCGGCTCCTTCGCCGATTCTTTTCCTTTTCTTTTTTGACAGCTCTTCGTTCTCCTTCATATTCTGTCCGATGAATTGCTTCTTTGCATTCGCAACAATCTCCTGCTTCTTCTTTGCTCTTTTACCGTCTTTGTTCCTACCTTTGGTTTTGTTCTTCAACTTCTTGCCCTTGGCTGCTTCTACTGCAGCCTCCATCTCTTCTTCTCTTTCTTTCCGTGTTGGCTTGTCCTTCTTTTTTGGTGGCTTTACAGTCCCAATTTTCTTAGGATCCAACATGATAGACTCTGGGGGAAGCTTCTCCAAGAGAGATCGCACTTCTTTTTCACGCCTCTGTTTCGATGTTTCAAATGGATTAGCTACCCACGAGTCAAAGTTTGGTTCTCCAGAACCAGGAATTAAAATTGATGACCATCCCATTGAATGTCCTATTCCAAGAACATCTTCATAAGGTCGAAATGAAACCTCCTGTATCTGATAACCTTTTGCCATAGAATGGCTCATGTAACGACTGTAATTCTGAGAACCTGCAGTCTCTTTGAAAACTTGAACAAATGACCCGGTTGAAGCAGCAAGCAAACCTCTCTGACTGAATTCCAAAGATTTTGCATGACCTGGCATCGTCTGAAGAACCTCAAATTTTCTCAAATCCCATAATTTGATTTTTCTCTCCATTCCCGCAGTTGCCATAAGATGTCCGTTTGGATGGAAAGCCAATGCTGTTAATGGTCCATGATGACAGAGCATTTTGACGATAGGATTGGGGCTCGTAGGCTTCCACATGGTAGACGAGCCATTGGAATGACCTAAGGCAATGATACCGTTGTAAGGATTTGCCTGCATCACATCTGTACGACCTAGACCAGTTCGGTAATTAGCAATCATTGTACCCATTGTAACGTCTTGGTAACGAAGCTGTCCAAATTTATTAATAGATGCCAAAAGGAAGTGGTTCCTTAAGAATTGAAGCTTCGATACAGCCCCATGTTCCTAAATATTAAGTGCAAAATTGATACATGATTATTTACAGTGTAGGAGAAAAAATTCATAAAAATAAGGCGAACTCCCTAATCATCACAAGAAAGCAAATCAGGATTCAAGACCGGCAGTCATGATATGGTAATTTAAAAGAATAGGAAAATAAAAGAAAAACAAAAGAGGATCCAATAATCTTCAGCAAGTACACTTATTGAACAAAAACAGGCCAAGTGGAACAAGAGAGTTCTAGTTTGTTATTGTCAATCCACCAAATACTCAATAACCATTATCCAATTTCCAAATATTGTCAATAACGATTCTTTCAACTTCACTGGCCAATGGCAATAGTCTTTGGAAATTTAAAAAGCCAGTATACTAAAAATAGAGAATTATACCAAAGATGATTAATAACACTTGCAGAGTAGGACAGCTAGAGCATGGTACAACGAACCAAAACTTGAAAGCAACAACTCTAACAGTATGGTTTAGGATGGTTCAATGGCTCTAGTTAACAAGTAGGAGGCAAGGGAGCCCGAGTACCCTACCATAAAAGACAAAAGGCAATAAAGCACTAATAAAAGGGGAGAGAAGTTGTGGAAACAAAGCATCAACAGAGATAAATCCTACAGCCTAAAACCTATTCAAGGGTAAATAACAGAAAGTTCCAAGTTTTGGCAATACCATCACCCCACATCCCAGGTATTTAACAAATCTCATTTTTCACCTAATCACCTCCACTGTGAAAAGAAAAAAAAAACCAGCCACTCCATCCATTTATGAAACACCAATGACCTGATAAACAATTCACCTCAAATTGCCAAAAATTAACTGCCACTCCAAAAGAATGTGAGGTCTTGGATAACCAAAGGCCAGGAAAGATTGAAATTTATATGTTTTGACTAAGTTAAGAGAAGGATAGCACATTTTATATCAAGAGCACACATATTCATGCCTTTTAAGGTTAAGCAGTGCGAGTACACCGTACATGTTTTAGTATGTTAGTTACAATCAGGCATGTTCATGGTTTACCTCTTCTTGCCTTCTCAAAAAAATGATAGCAGTTGAAAGTGTGATAGTATATACTCCATAGTCCTAATATCAATATCAACTTCTTAGCCACTAATGAACAAATAGTACATAGAAATGCAGCCATGCAGGATAAGAAAATATCACAGTAGCAGGAAAATATGATAAATTTTAACTGTCAAGGTTGTCAGTGTGGGCTTGTGAAGAAATTTCCCGACATTAAGGATGCAAATTATAATCTACCCTAAATTCAAATAGTTGTCTTTATCAAGACATACATCAGCAGAGAAGTCAGATATCTTGACCTAGGCCATACAAAAGGAACAGTATAAATTTAGAAACCTGCCTAGAAAATATGTAATACAAAGGTCTACCAAACAGTAACTCCAAAGCAGTCATACAGCATGTATTATCCAAAACATATGAGGAAACCAAAAATAAAACAAAAAAAGTTTCTGCAGTTTCAATAAATGAAGCCAATGAAGGGATCAGGGACAGCATCACAAGGTGAAAGAAAGTTGGTTCAATTCAATTTGTATATGAAAACGAAATGAGAATAGGACACTTCTTAATAAGGAAAGAAATATGCAAGACTATAGAAACTGAGGCACGAATGAAGCATCCTGACCTTCAAACAGTGAAGCTCAACACCGTCTATGTTATATATGTAGGGATACCTGCCAAAATTTCAAGTGTGAAAGCTCAGAAAATACAGAAAGTATGTTGTGAAGTAGTTGTCATAGCAGATATGAAGCAGCAAAGTCAGAATTTGCTAACAAACACAAATACATTTAATGGATGCTGCAACAAAAACTGGTCCACAATCAAAACTGACCCAAATCAAAAGCTGTTTATGGAAAATAATGAAAGTTTGGATTATGTAGTTAGAACGACTAAAATTGACAGGAATAGTGCCATGTAACTAGACTTTACAAGACAAACTGCAACTGCATTGCTGAATTAGGCTAGACTGTTGCAATTAATAATAGTCATACACATGTTTTTCGCTTATGATCACAAGTATAGGGATGAAAGATAACAATTTGCCAACAAGAACATGCAATCACCAGTATTCTACATAGACCAGCTGCCACCAGCATAACACAAGTAGACCATCATCTACGAATGGCAGAATGGTAAAAACTCCACTCCAGAATATATGGTTCACTTATTACTAGAATAATCTTATATAATTCTTACAAACAGCTTATCATTAGTAAAGGTCTCTAGAAAGCCGTCAGTTTTTGTAACAGCATGGTGTAACTGTGGTTGACTCTTTCAATCATCCAACAACATTCCTTGAATTGAGGAAGTAGTTTATGACCACTAAAACAAGATGAATGGATATCGAGACATCCTTAATTTAAAAATTAATAAGAGTATCTCAACATATCTACACTGTTAGTCTGTTACACAAACCTCCTGCTCTACCTTTCATATTCGCTTTTATGTAGCTTTAATGGGCATAAAGCAACTAAAGTATGCGTCACCTGTCTCATTCTTTAGATTTGGATGTTGAGATCATGGTTGAGAAACTTAAGACAACACACTCAGTTTCCCTTCATACCCTATTGGGTTTTTACTCCCCTTCAAGAGGGACAGGTGCACCATGTCATCTCAATAGAAAGTATGGATACGTGAAAGATGATAGTAATCCCACAGAAACAGTGCAGATGTATAAAACTTAGCTGTGTCACAAGTATTCTAAATTTCTAGCAAACAACTTCACAGTTATAATCTTTCATTAATCATTCCTGGTGTACAAAAGTCTCTAACCAACCAATCATGAAAATACAGATTCATTTCAGATTGCGTACAGTGGTACAGATCCCTACTTCTCAGTACTGACAGTGATCTCCTCAGTTAGGCAGGGATAATGCGTCAACCATAGGGGGTCCAACATCAACCTCATGGAACCAATAAAATATAGAGATGATAAAGAAGAATCAAAGGATCCTCGCAAATCTCTCAGTAAAATCAAAGAGCTCACAAGTTTGAGCAATTTCAAGCACAAAATGATATTTATTCAGAGAAAAGCACCATTAAGAATTTAAGATGAAAAGAGGCAGGAAAATCTCACTTCTTTTGAGCAGCAGCAAAATACAGCTCATTGTGCAAGAACACAACATCTCGTACAGTTTCCCGTACCTAAGACAATCAATAATCCTTAGTCAAGAACGGTTAAAGGATGCATATTATTATACAAGCGATAACAATTAGCACAAGGGAAGAATTCTGTTAGGAATTCTGCCCCCAAGGCTGCAACACACCTGAAATTCCTTAATCAAATTCATATTTTTCACATCAAGGACACCTAAATGGCCCTTGCGCCCTGCAATTGCCATATAGCGCCCACTTGGGGTAAAATCAAGCTTGTAAGGACCAAGATCTGAAATCAAGGATAGGAAACAAAGAACATCAGAAAAAGGCAACATCTTAAATTAGCAACAATAATTAATACCCCCCTCTGTTTTTTTTTTTTTTAAGTGCCCAACTTCCCAAAAACGGCCGTTTTTTTTAAGTACCCCATTACCAAAAGTGGAAACCCCACTCACATTATATATTATTTCTCTTTCTTCCTTTTAATCATTTTATAATATTTTCTCCCTCTCGCATTATTCCTAGTGGTCCTCTTTTATATTTCTCTCTCTTACTTTTCCAAATTTTTTATTTCTAACCAGACCCACTCATATATTATTTAATTTTGTTGCCTAAAACTATGTGCTCAAGGGTATGGGGCACTTAAAAAAAATAAATAAATAAGTAAATAAAAAATAAAAATAAATAAAAATAAAAATAAAAAAAACCCGGAGGGAGTATGAGTTAAAAGGCTACACTAGTCAAAAGGATTTCCAAATATTCAAAACAAAGGCCAGCAGGACTGCAACAAGACCCATACTACTAGTAATTGTCTGAGAGCCATTCTAGACAAGCAAAGATACGTCAGCCAAACATCTGTAGTGAAAAGCATGACACCTCAAGCCTTATCAAAATCTGGCTTTTTAAAGAAAACTATCACACATTTAACATCTCTTCTTCCGAGAAAATATATAATGGCCATAATAGAACCCCCCCCCCCCCCCCCCCTCCCACATACACACATAAAATCATTGGTTGTTTCTTCTCCTTTTTGAGTATTCAAAGTTTTAATTGCAATTCACACAGCAAGCTTCAAAAACAGATATGACTGCTCTTCATTAAAATCCACGAAACTATATGTTGACTCCTAAACTAGTTAATTTTTCATCAAACAGTTATCAGAAATAGAATAACAACCTGGTAACACCATATCGAATTGGTTCTTTAAACTTAGAATATCAACTTCTTTGCCAATAGCCTCCTGTTTTATCCTCCATGTCTTTTCTATACCATCAGGCTCCAAAAAACCACCTTCTGAAGGCAGAAGCCACTGAAAGATTAGACAAAGCATGTTACCAAGGGAACTGTATATTATTGTACAGTATATCACCAAAAAGAATATACAAGTTTATCAAAATGACAAATTTGCCATGTTGTTACCAAAGAAAGACAATCTTGTTCTTAATTACAAAATGAACATAGAAAATAATGGTCAGTCTAGCCAATTCAGTCAGACAAAGTTCCACTTTTCAAGTCTTTCGTTCATATATGAGGTTACAAAAACAGGAGATCAAATGCCTCCTTTCTATAGCCCATCAAACCCTAACTCCTCCCAACAACCCACCCAATTCTTCTGCTCTTCCTTCATGCCAATTACAAAACAGAACAGAAACCTCCTTACTATAACCCATACAGTCCAAACTCCTCCCACCACCACCACCCCCACCACACACCCACATAAAACCATCCCTGGTTAGATGTTCTATTACAGGACAACCCTCAGTTCCTCCAAGAGAAGAAGGAAAGGACAGAACATTGTTGCCAACCCACAAGTTACTGCTACTAGAATGAAGATGAAAATAGGTGTGCAGCTAAAAATTGGTAGCTATTTTGTTTTTCCAAAAAAAGGTAATTTTAAGAGAACTGAATCCTGAAGATGTCATTCATAAAATTTATCTTTTTCCTCTTAATCTTGACCAAGAAGCTGAAGGGCAGGAAGAGCATTAACTTATTTGATTAGCAATAAATGAATACCAATGCAATGGCCTATACAATTGTAAAGGAATAAAACAACAAACTTGACCAGAAGACGTGCAAATTCCAAAACAGGCATTAAGGTCATTCATATGCCTCAAAGTCCTTCAGAAATTATACTAGGTAGAAATTCAGAGAAACATCCATGGCCTCTACCAATTTCAAGCAGCAAGATTGAATGATGTATAAAATAAAAAAATTTAAAAAAAAAACGTGTCAAGAGAAATTGATTATAGAGAATAGCGGCAAGAGCTCCTAGCATTGCATTATGTGAATCTCTTATTATGAAAAGACATTAAGAGTGCAGCACTAGATTATGAATAAGACTGCGGCATTAAGATATAGAAGGAAGATGCATCTCAATTCTCATATATGAATTGCATGGCAAAAGTAAATCAAATAAGACAAAGCAGAAATGACCTGCTCGCGATTGGAATGTCCCTCACTCTCTAGTGAAGATAGAATATGCTATGTAATTCAATCTAAAAGGAATCCAATCAATGACTCCATAAATAACCACTGCACACTGTAGTCTGTATTCTCTGTAATCTTAAATTGTAGATAGATTTCAGGGATGTGCTCAGGATGGTATACTTACAATAATACCTAAATGCCCCTATATTGCATGTTCTTATCATATTTATCAAGGCCTACAAGGGTATAGTACTATTTAAAGTGGGATTTTGTTCTACATAACTGTTTTAGATACCATAAACAGAAAGAACATTTATAAAACATAGCTAAAATCCTTAAAAGGAGTTTCAGTGCATAAAAGGATTCAAAAGGTGACCTTTTCAACATTCGCTGCTGTTTTTGCAGAGCGTTTATACAACTCTTCTTTAACAGCAAGCTGCCCCTTCAATTTTTTATCTTGCAAAGCCTGCAATAATAATAAAAATAGATTTAAAAAAATATAAAATAGAATTAACACAGAATGAAACAGAGAGAAATATCATGACTCAAGCCAAAATGTTCACCATCCGGAAAAATAACACCAGACCAATGAAAGAATAAAAAGGATGACAAAAGGAATAGATACACATACCTCCAAATTAGCACTTTCTCCTCTAAGATACTTCTTTATATTTACATCCAACTCCTCATCATACTGCATAGAAACCCTCAAATTTTATTATCATCGCACAAAAAAATTGACGGAAAACACTAAGGGGAAAAAAACACACACACACAGCCACCAAAACTTTGTCTGAAAAAAATAAAATTGATGAGTTCCCAGAGCTGAAATTTAAGATGGACCTAACTAAGGGATTCATGACTCTCAAACACATGGACATAGGCCCGATGATAACATTGCAAAGGAGAGTCATTAGATGCAAATGCTTCGGAAAAATTAGGTGGCAGCATATATTTTATATGCTAAGTCCTTGAAGCTATAGCTTTCCATTCAACCAAAATTGATTACATTCATCTTTTCTTTTAAACCATAAAACTCATGTTTGCCGCTCAATCCTTTATATTGATTTCCGACATGAAAATAACAACAGTATATCATACACATTATAGCTTGCCTTCGTTATGCTATTAGGTTCTCCACTAGCTCCACAAAGGCACAAACAACAAACTAGCCATTGATAACAAATTGATCCATTCACATAACTAATTTCCTAGCGAATTTGCTCCACCGATATATTCTGTTTAAGAATTGCGGGTTTTCATCAAATCAAACACAGCTAAAGTTAATTCCAGGTTAGTTATTTTCTTCTTGTTAAATCCACACCACCCCCACCAAAAAAAAAAAAAAAAAAAAATGCAAACACAATCTGTTCTCCGGCACTCTTTAATGGCCACATTCTGATATTGGATACATTACAACATAGGCCCATAGCATAATAGTTTCTCTCATCAATATATATATCAAAAAAGCACAAATATTAGCAATAAACCCTAAAAAATCAAACTTTAACTCGAAAATTCAAGATAAAACATACCTGCTCAGTAGCAGGAACAATCTTCTCCGCCCTAACCACCATTTTTTAACAATCAAACAGATTTCTCACACTTTTAGCGGCGAATTCGAAATCTGCAAATGAAAAAGGGGCAAATTTGTGATGAACAATGAAGATTGAATTACTACCAAAAATTAACGCGGAGGAGAGAGAAAGAGGTGTGACCGTGAAATAGCGATTGTGGCCGTCGGTGAGTAAGACGTCGACGGGAAGATGGCGGCAGGAAAATTTGGAGGGGAAGGTGCAAATTTGTGAGTTGTATTGAAGGGTTTTGGGAAGGGTTTAGAAAATCAAGAGAAAAATAAAAGAGAAAATTCAACTTAACCTGAAAAAAAAAAAAAAAAAAAAAAAAAAAAAAAAAAAAAAACTTTGTAAAACTCAAATGGTAAAACGGTAAATTTATTAGAGGGAGTCTCCGTTTATCTTCGTGATTAACAAAAATCGTGTATTCGGTGGCATTTCTATAAATAAATAAATAAAATATCTCAGTTAGCATGGTATGTGCGTAAATAAATTAACATTAGTAGGACCCGTATTTAATAAAAATGGTTTACTTATTTAAAACTCGCTACTAGATAAACACTTTTTTGTTTATGAGAAAGATAAACTTGTATTTTCTCAATTTATTACTTCCTTCGTTCCAAGTTAGATGACACGTTTTAATTTTTAATACTCTTCATTAACTTTGCTTTAACTAACCTATGTGATCAATGTGGGACCTTGTTAGATTCATTTCAATGTGTACTTAATTAAAATTCAATTTTTAGTACTCCCTCCGTTCCTGAAGTTCGACTCACTTTGCAAATGCTCGGTTTTCAATGAACATCTTTGACCATGAATAACTTGGGTTGTGTATAACTGAAAATTATAAAAAGTTGATATTTGGATTATTTATAATAAGGGGAGTCTAATAAGATCTCATATGCTAATTCATTTATATTGTATAGCTCATAAAATGTGGTCAAAGTTATTTTATTTTGACCACATGAATAGTAAGTGTGTTGAACTTTCAGAAATGGAGGTAGTATTTTTTTACAACAATATGACTAACACAAATTCTTATGTGGCTGGGGATGTGGCCAGCCATAATAGAGGTTACTTCGTTAATGTTACATGAGTACTCATAAATCAGTGTTATAGGGATTAATTGGCCAGTGTTACAGGGATTACTCAGTCCGTGTTATAGGGGTTACTTGGTCTATATTATAGGGATTACTTGGTCAGTGTTATAGGGGTTACCTTATTCTTTTATAAGCGGTCACATCGTGTGGCGGCTAGTCACACCGTGTGGCCAGCCACACACAAGACGGGTTATATAATTAAAGATATATTATATTCAATTGAACTTTTTCATTAGCAAATGTGATAAAAGAAACGTGTCATCTAATTTGGAACGGAAGAAATATATGATTGTAAAGTCACTTTTCCAGCTTTTAACCACAACATCCTAAACTCATAATCCTCAATTTCTGTTAACTTCATTTTTTATTTTTTATAATTAATTTTTCTAAAAAGAAAACTACCAATTTCCATTTTAACCCAATAACATCTTCACATTCTATAAGTTCCACTAATCAAATTCAATAACTTCCATAATCATATTTGCAAAAGTAAATTAATAATAACGTACTAATTAAAAAATCATTGATTTATACGATTAATATATCTCGCGCTTTTTGTTGATCTAGTTGATTAACCAATATAATTGTACTAGATAAAATGGTATTTAGTATATATAAGGGGTAATATACTAGATAAAGATGGTGGTGGTGCGACAAAACAAATGTCGCAAGTGGTGAAATAAAGAGAAAGCTTCTCTCGTGAGACAGAGAAGGGGGGGGGGAGTGAGGAGGTTGGTGGATGTGAAATTGCTAACATCGTTTTTACAATAAACTATGATTAGCCACGTGTAAACTTTGCGGGATAAGAAGGATAAGATAGTAAAAGGAATTTCAAAAAAAAAAAAAAATAACATTACTCTTGTTAAGTTAAATAAAAAAATAAATAAATAAATAAAAGTTAAAGTGTTAATAACATTACTCCATATAAAATTGATAAAAAAAAATGAAAATTTTTAATGAACTAAAACAAATGTACTACTTTATATCAACACAATTTGGGCTAATGACATCAACAAACTTGGGCCAAAAGAAAGTCTAGTGCAACACAACTCAAACAGTCATGAAGGGGTCAATCTAAATAAACCGACAATAGCCACTTGAAACAATTACCTAAACATGGGCAGATTATCTCCAGCATCCTCTATAAATACGAGTAGGAAGCAAACGATAAGGAAAAAGTATTAGCAAAGATCAAAACTACAGTAGTAAATTTCTTTAATTTTTCTTTAGTGTCTTTTTGTAGTTTCACTTGGCTTGTAGGTTGTAGCCAGACCTTAGTTTAATTAAGTAGAAGCAGGCGACGTATTGATGGTTCCACATTCTCTAGTTGTTTCGTAAACATGGAGGAATGAAGTGGCGAATCCAGCGGGTTTAAATATATTATTAAGTGGGTTCATTTTCTTAATCGTTGAAGTGTTGGAGCATAAGTTTATAGGTCAGCCTAACTTTACATATGAAAAATATTTTCACTCCAAGTAACCCATTGGGGTGGCTTTGTCATTAATAGTGTATGCCAGAAGACCTAACTTTGATCTTTGGTACCTATTCAAAATTAACGGTTTTGGTACCACTTAACAATTTTCGTTAATGGTCAGCTAATTAATTTTAGGAAAAATAGAAATTAAAAATCCAACCTTTCACTGGTCTTTCCTTAAAAATGCAACATTTCGATTATTCCATAAAAATCAAACCTTTACCCCTTATCTTCATCTAAAGATTCATTTGACATATAACCTGAAACAAGTTAATTTTAGATGAAGATAGGGGGTAATGTTGGATTTTTATGGGATAATCAAAAGGTTGGAATTTTTAAGGGAGGACGAGTGGAAGGTTGGATTTTTAATTTCCATTTTTCCTTAATTTTTTTCTCGTTTTGTGTGTCGAAAAATATTCCGTTAAGTGTTGGGGGTCATTCTAGCACTTATGGGTCCAAATTGAGCTCAAAATTGGCAAAAAAAAATAGCATAAATGTCTCATTTTGCATGTCATATAATATATAGATTTGCGATTTTTTTGCCACAAAAATTGTTCAGGTAGGTTTTACTCCCAAATGCGTTGTCCGATCAAGTTAATGCATCCATTTGACAAATTGAGGAAGGATAAAATCGTAATCTTTTTTGTAAAATCTCAATCCCCTAAAAAGATTGCGAATTGCTGGCGTTTAGGAGTTGAAGGACGTGGAATATGACGATGGGATGGCGGATGACTCGAAGGTGAGCTTAGTTTAGTTTGTAATAAAAGCTGGCAAATTATGACGAAAATCATCATCCGTTTTGACAAAAGTACAGTCGTGTTCGTGGTGTCGTTTCATATTTGTATTCATTTTATATTGGTCATAAATTTATTAAAATCCATATAAAATATAGGATAATTACATAATTTGACCAATTTATCAAACTGACTCGTGTTTGTATTGATTTCGAGACGGACGCGTGGTGTAGATTTCGTATTATCTCCTTGATAATGTCGTGTTTGTATTGTGTCGGTTTAGTGTTGTTATATATGTCGTGTTAGAGATTGCCAACTCTAGTTTTTATTGATTTATTGATTGATTGTTATTTATTTATTTATTTATTTTAATAAGAAAGACAGTAATTAATTTAGTAAGGGACAAAATATTAGACAATACGACAAATTTTCTTGGGACACGATTTAGGCCCCTTTTACTTCACCTTAAAAGAATAATAATCAGTAAAAATAATTTCAATTCAGTAAAAATACGTTTAATTCAGTAAAACTCAGTACTTTCAAAGAAAAAAATATCATAGAGAGAAGTAAAAATAATACAATTCAGCTAGTAAAAAAAAAAATTTATGAAGAAAAGCTAGTAAAAATAATTTAAGTCTAATAAAAATAATTCAATTCAGTAAAAATAAGGTGTAATGATTAGGGTCGTAACGTATACAATAAACAACATAAAATACAAGGGAAGGAATAATAAATTAATAATGTAAGAATGCATTAAAATTAAACAAAAAAAAAAAAAACAAACAAAGTGGAAAGCACGTAAGATCCCTCTAACGTTTGTTTCAAAAAAAAAAAAAAAAAAAAAAAGTAAAAGAAATGGAAAGCACGTAAAACTGTTGAATTAAATAAAAAAGAAAATATTTCCTCAAAAAAAAAAAAAAAAAAAAAAACCGAATTAATTAATTAATTAAGGCAACGTATGTATTTTATCAAAATCAGAGATAAACGAGTGAATAAAGTAGTAAATATAAGATCTCATTGGATCTTGATGTACATATATCTAGACGTATATATATTGAAATTATTGATAAAGCAAATAGTAACCTAGTCAGTTGCAAAAAAAAAAAAAAAAAAAAAAAAAAAGAAGAGTTAAAGAAAAATCAGTAGAAAATGAGGGCAGAGAAAAGAAAGAAGCAGATGGTTGGGATGTTAGTGGCGGTGATGCTAATAATTGTGGTATTAAGCAGTTGTAGTAATGTTGCTGAGGCGCAGCCTAGAAGCTGCAAAGAGAAACTATTAGCTCAACGCCGACTATTAGTGGAACGATATGGTGTTTTGCTACAAATCCTCTCTTGGAGATTAGACGAGATTAACAATATTAATGTAAACAAAGAATTAGTGAAATTCAATCACTACGTTGATGAGTTTTATTCTGATATATTAAGGAATGGCCAATGCCTACCAAACGAGGTAGATAAATTTAGGGCCTTCATTAATTGTCTCATGATGGATCAACGACGCCAGCTTGATCATTTGAAATATGTGTATCATACATACTCTCGATTTGGTAAACAGGCAATTAAGCACGCGATCATCGAGTTTGGCATATCCCAAGCTCCATGCTATTATGGTTTCAATAATAATAAGCCTTGAATCATCTTCAAGGATGTTATGTATTTATGTATGTCTATTTACATTTGTATGTGTACGTTTGCATGTTATGTATGTATACTTTCATTCTAATTACTCTTTGTATCAAAGGAGTCAATAAGGCTCGATCTTATTTCTATGGTTGGAACATGATATCAGAATTCTATTACTCTTCTACAATGAATGACTAGTCATGCTGTGTGCATCATGTGCGTGAGGCACTGCCCTTAGTATGTTACATCTAATGATCTTAGGGAATTGAAAGAGACGTCCTCTGTACTCAATAACCCATTTTACCCTCAATGATCTAAGGGCATTCATAGCTTTTGCCTAAAAAAATATATACTAATGATGTAATAATTAATTAAGGAACCATAGTTACATAGTTATTATTTAATTCAAAGAATAATCATATCATATCATATATATATAACTAATATATAAAGCTAAACTTTTAGCCACGCCACGAAACAATGACACTTGGCATTCCAACTTTTTGCCAAGTGTCGCGCCACGTAAGCGACAATTAATTATTAGTATGACACATAAGATTTATTTGAATATATTTTTGAACAAGATAAAAAAAGTTGGATAGATTTAGTAGGATAAAAAAGTTATTTTAGAGTTTTATTTTCAAAAAAATTTGGATAGATTTAGTAGGATAAAAAAAAGTTATTTTAGAGTTTTATTTTCGATAAACCTTTTGGTTTAGAATTTTATTTCTATAACGTTCCAATATTTCTATACAAATGGCGGATCCAAATAGGTACAAAAGAGAGAGAAAAAATTCAAAGAGAGCTATCATATCATATAACTAATATATAAAGCTAAACTTTTAACCAAACCACGAAATAATGACACTTGGCGTTCCAACTTTTCGCCAAGTGTCGTGCTACGTAGGTGATATCTAAGATTTAATACGACACCTAGATAAAGCGAATTTAAGATAGATTTTTTAGGATAAAAGAGTTGAATTTAAGATAATTTTTTTTAGATAAAAAAAGTTATTTAGAGTTTAATTTCTGATAGGACTTCTAATGTTTCACTTGAATAAATTATATTGTAACTTTAAAAAATATTTTAAATATGTTATTTTTATATCATAAAATTCGTTTTAAAAATTTGTACAATAAATTCATTTATGATATTTTTTAATCAACTAAAACGAGACATTGAAACTTGGCATTTGGCTTTTCGCTAAGTGTCGCGAAGCGACAATTATGGGTTATTTTTACACGTATGATTATACACTAAATGAAACCCGTGCGATGCATGGTTTATTTGTATTTTTTATATAAATATTTTTTGTATCTATGTGATAAAATAGGTTATTTGTATTTTTTAAAATAAATACGTAAAAGAAATACCAAACAAAAATATTAATTGTTTGTAGTATATCATTTAATAATTTTAAAATAAACTAGATGGAAGCCCGTGCGATGCACGGTTTTTTCATCTAAGATTTTTAATTATTTGATTTATTGTATTTAATAATTTCAGACAAAATTACAAAAGTTTAATATTTTTTTTTTACTATAATTTATAATGAATTTATTAAAATAAATAAATTGTAAATATGATATTTTTTCCGTTTTATAAAATCTTTAATGTGAAATGATAAATTTTTAATAATTTAAATCCTAAATCATTATTCATTATTTTACCATATCTTTTATTTCGATAGAATCACCAACCTCGTCCACAACCAACCTACTACATCAATGGATAAATTGAACCGTGAAATATTAGCCAAACTGAAATTGATATAAATTAAATCTTTACATTTATATAAAATAAATCAATATATTTACCAATAAATGAAAAATTATTGCGATATAAAATCAAATCTATGCAGGAATTTTTTCATCATCTCCAAAAATAACCAAAGCCATCCATATATTAAGTATACAACATCTAATTGTATGTCATTACATAAATAAATAATCGTTAAAGTATCCTAAATAGATACAATGTAACTAATAATTACAAATATAAATTTAAACATAAGATTTTAAAAATTACCCGGACATTGATGACCTAAAACTAACACAAAATTACTAACACAAAATTCGCTTGATGGGGTTTTGTATTGATACGGAATATTATTTGTGTCGTATGATGTGTTAGATCTGCATGTAATAAAACATTTAGTAAATAAAACATAAACATATAATCGTTGAGTATCCCAAATTAATACAATGTAAGTAATAATTAGAAATACTAATTTAAACATAGGATTTTAAAAATTAAGCTAAAAATTACCTGGCTATGACCAAAAATTAACACAAAATTACTAACACAAAATTCGCTTGATGGGGTTTTATATTGATACGAAATTTTATTTGTGTCGTATAATGTGTCAATTTATAAGGGTAGGTATCACAAATTTTAATTTAATTATAATTAACGAACAATTTGTATTTCTTATCATAAATACTATCAAAATTTATCTTATAATGATAGGTATCAAACTTTATTATAAGCGTTTATCATTTAAATATTTCTTAGTATTTTTTTTTGGATTTCTTATACTCGTAGTATTGAATTAATAAATTTATTTTTTCCTATATTTTTACTTTATTTTTTTTCATTAAAATAATTTAATTAGTGGATTATAATCTACGTGGAATTAAAATTTTAGATATATCAAATCTAATTCGTTACTTTTATCTAGGTGGCGACATAATTTTTTAATTCAAAAATAAAATACAAATCTTTCTTCTTATTGGTCGAAATAAGTATATTTCTTACGTGGCGCTCCGAATGCTCTCCAAAAATGCCTACTTTATTTATATATATATAATATTAAATTGTGAATTTCCTCTTATATATTGGTTATATATTTAGATAAAATTCCTAATTTCAAAACATAATATATTATATTTAATTAATTTAAACATTAAAATCTCATTCACCAATTTTGCTTGTGTGGCATTTGAATTATTTAATTATAAAAGAATTTACATATCTTTTATTTGATTGGCTATCACTAAAATTTATTATCCTACATAGAAAATTAAAATTCCTAAATTTCAAAACACAATATATTATATTTAATTAATTGAAACATTAAAATCTCATTAGCCAATTTTTCTTATGTGGTATTTAAATTATTTAATTATAAAAGAATTTACAAATCTCGTATTTGATTGGCTATCACTAAAATTTATTATCCTATATGGCGTGTTAAGAAAATTTTATCCTATGTGGCTCTCTAAAAATTTGGGAAAAAACTAGTTTTGTGCCTGGGCGATGCTCGGATTGTCCTAAAATTTTTAGCTTGAAGGTTAAATATGATCATATAACCCCTTTTAATAATGTAAAATATTTAGACATACGCTATCATATCGCTTATTTATATAATAGTGTACTTTTTGTAATTTTATTTGTAATTAGATATCTTTGTTATTATTAACTTACTTTTTTATTGCACTTAAATTATTTTTAATGAACTGAAAGTATTTTTACCAAAATAAAATTATATTTCTAATTAAAACTTATTCTTTTTACTGATTTTCTATTTTTATTAAAATATATTATAAATGGATCTCATTTTAAAGAACGTTTTAAAACGAATTTTATAATGGAAATAGTAATGAGTTATAAGATATTTATTAAAAGTTATAATTAATTTTGTATATATGATATATGAGAAGTATATCGATAATAAACTCCATACAACATTTTTATCTTAAAAAAATCTATCCAAAATTTGCTTACTTAGCATCCTATGTGTCACAATAATATCTATTTGTCACCTACGTGGCACGACACTTAGCAAAAAACTGGAATGCCAAGTGTCGATGTTTCGTGGCCTGGCTGCGAGACCAGCTTTATTTATTAGTGATATGATATTAGATTAGTGAATTTCGATAAATTTATCAAGATTTATTAATAAGATAAAAAATTTACTATATTAGAGTTCTACCTTAGGTAAGATAAAAAATGGGATTACACAAAAAAAAAATAAAAAAAAAAATTGATTTTTTAAGAGATGAATAAATGGTATCCTACATCAAAATATAGTAAAATAAAAGGGATATATACCTCTCATAACAGTGTTTATATTAATGATATGATTTAAAATTTAGCATATAAATAAAAAGTTTAATCTTAAAACTTGAATAAACTACCCGAACATCGTACGCGGTACAAAATTAGTGAGTGAATAAAGTAGTAGTAATGTAAGATTTCCTTGGATCTTGATGTGAGCTAGATCTAAGTTGCTTCTCTTTTTGGAAAAGTTGAGAGGATCAAATCTCTTTAAAAGTAGGCCAAGTCCTAATTGCCAATATCTTATCATTCACATTTAACCCAAAATTACGTTTAGACGTTTTGTCGCAAATTGTCAAGTTTGTTACTACACATATATAAAGGGCTTGTATATATGATTAATGGTTAATTAAAGCAATGCGTTGTCCTATCAAATCAATGCGTCCATTGACAAGTTGTGAAATTAAAAATATAAGATCATAATAATTTATAAATCTCGATCTTTAAAAGATTATGATTTGTTGGCTCTTAGGAGTTGAAGGGCGTGGAATATGATATGGTGGACGCCTGGAGCATGAGTTTGGTTTTTTTTTTTAAAAAATGATTTATTAATCAATCAATTGATGGTTGTTTATGCAAAGTAATAAAAAATTACGGAGTAATTAAATAACGTAAGAATAAATCAAATTTTTTTTTTATAAAAAAACAGTAAATGTTATAAAAAAACAGTAAATGGAAAGCACGTAAAACAGTTGGACTTGAAAAAAAAATATATATACGAACAATTAATTAAGGCAAACGAGAGAATGATTCAATGAATGAATAAAGAAGTCATAATATCTTAGATGTATGTATATATCTCCTGTAACACTGACCGAGTGAACCTCTATAACACTAATGAAGTAACTCCATGATGGCTGACCACTGACCGAGTAAACCTCTATAACACTAATGAAGTAACTCGATGATGACTGACCACACGGTGTGGTCAACCATATATAAAAATTTGTGTTGATATGATGAGATTTGTTTATGTTTTTTATGTTTCGCATACACAATGAACAACTTAATAGATAAAGGAATAAAGAATTACGGAGTAATAAATTAATGTAAGAATGAATCAATTTATAAAAAATCTATACTAATATATTAAAAGACATTTCTAACAATGTTTATGTGCCACATAAACCCCTCATCACGCCATGTCACATACTCAATTCCTTAATACACCACGTCACCCGCTCAATTCTTTAATATGCCACGTCACCCACACGCAACCAACAATACTCCATGTTGTTTCAACTAAATTTAAAAAAAATATGGATTAAAAGGTTTGAACACTTAACCTCTTAGAAGAAAGAACATTGTTTAACCATCTAGGCTAATTATCACTTATGCTTTAATCTTGGACACAAATAAATTAATACTATACTACAAAAGTATTGAAAACACATACTCTACCATTAAACACATAATAGGCTAATTGTCATATTGTCTCGAAATTTAACATGGTAGTGAGGGGGAGTGTTGAAACCCATTATAGCCCACTTGTGATTGTCCCACATTAAAGAAAGAAGAGAGATGGTTTCACTTTAATTATAAGATAGAGGAGTTATTCTTACTATTGCCAATTGGTTTTAGTATAGAAGCTCATAAGCCTTATTTGTGGACCACTCTCCTCCTCCTAATTCTACTTTTGTTTAGTTGTTCCATTTGTAACAAGGTAGTAGTCATCGGCCATTCAAAAAAAAAAAGTAGTCATCGGTAAGACTCTTTTGACTCGTGTGAGTAATTATCGAGCTTTTTTCCTACGTACAGACTATTCTTGTTTGTAAAAAAAACATATGTATTTGTTTCTGCTGCTAAATTATTAATTAAGTATATAATGCACTATTGCACTTCATTCAATTCATTCATTTTATAAATAATTAAATACTGCCACATGTAGAGTATTATCTAACACATAATTTGACCATTAATATCAATGTGTAGAGTTCTCAAAATTATTGTATCTTAATCTTGAAATCATGATTCACGCACATTCATCCAATAGGAAATTTTGCAAAAAACAACCTTTTATAAGCAATTTTTTGCAAGAAACCACCTTTTTTTTTTTCCTTTTGCAATGACACACTTTAATTAAATTTTTTTTTTTGCAATGACACATCTTAATCAATTTTTTTTTTTTGCAATGAGATACCTTTGGCCAGAAAAGAGGATGTGACCCTATTTTGAAATTATGTTTGATTGGGATTAATTGTGCCCGTTGGATGTAATTGATCCAACGGTTATAATGAGTTCTCATATATATAGGGTTCTCACATAAGGGATGTGGTCTAATATGATCCCATTTCTATATATATATATATTACCTCCGTTTCTGAAATTTCGACTCACTAACTATTTACAGGGTCAAAATAAAATAACTTTGACCATATTTAATGATTTATACAATATAAATAAATTAGCATATGGGATCTTATTAGATTTCCCTTAGCTTATTATAAAATTTTCAAATATTAACTTTTTATAATTTTCACTTATACGTAGCCGAAAATATTCATGGTCAAAGATGTTCATTGGAGACCGCGCAAATGCAAAGTGAGTCGAACTTTCAGAAACGGAGGGAATTTATATTGATAAGGTGTAATGTAATTTCGAAATCAATAGAAAAATAGAAAATGGGGGCAAAAAAACAAAGCAAGAAGATGGTAGAGATGTTAGTGGTGATACTAATGGCGCTAATAAGCAGTCATAATGTACATGTTGCAGCTCAGTCGCAGCTTAATCCAAGGTGCCCAGAAGAAGCAGGAGTGTTATATTTAATTTATGTTACTGGAATGGCTACTTCCTTTACGATAGGAAGGGCGGAGAATTTTGACGAACTAAGTGGTGCATTGGCAGATTATGTATGAATATATTAGATGCACTTAGCGGAATTTCAAGAAACTATTTCTTAGCACCTAAAACAGGATTTCATGCATATAATAATATGAATTATAAGATTAGAATATCATACCCTCGATGCGTGATTTCCACAAAGCAAGAGGGCACTTCTATCTTCAATTAGAGATGTTTAGAACATCAATTGTCGTTCCTCTAATATTGGTCCACGAGCAATGGTTGAATCTCCACGTATGCTAGTACGGAACAAGGAACAATTCCTTATTGCTTTTACTGGAGGTTATGTCAGAGAAAAGTTTTTGTGATTAATGAAAAGATATGTATGATTTCATTTATGTCACTTAGTCATATATATTTATAATAGACTATCGCACCTCTTTACATAATCGCATCTCTTGGGCTATAATGCCTTTTTTATGCATATTAATTCAATCATATACTCATATGTGTGACCTCATAGGACCGGATTATTATTAGTAGTAAACTTATCGCATTAGTTCACAAATCATAGTTGGTTTCTAGCAAAACAAATGATTACCTAAAATAACCGATAATAATTAATCTCCATATTGTCCTAATTATAATTAGTGATTACACTTGCTCGACGGACATTTCCTTCAGATTATTCGTCAACAACTCGACACTTTGAAGAGTATTATTCAAGGTTGTTACGGATTGGCAAATGCCTTCCAAACGACCTACGTAAGGTTAAGTCGCTCATGGAGTGCCGAAAGGCTGTAGAACGCAAAATGGTTAATGAATTGAAACAAATGCGCGCTAGTGGTGCACCGTTTAAGCACGCCAGCATTGACGACGGCGCAGTTTATAATTGCACCTTATCCCCTAGAGGAATACCTGGTTTAATTGTTGCATGATGTTTATTTGATTTGCATTTGTACGTGTGTATGCGAGTGTGTGCGTGTGCTTGTAGTATTATGATGTTTCTACGTACACTTTCTAATTGATTGTAATACTATATATATAAAAAAAAAATTAAATATATATATATATATATATATATATATATATATATATGTATTTGTTTCCGCTAAATTATTAAGTATATATTGTACTTCATACTTCTATTCCTTCATTTTATAAGTATTGCCACATGTAGAGTAGTATACTAACACACATAATTTGACCATTACCAATGCGTATAGTAGAGTTCTCAGATGAGTAGTATACTACGAGTGATAATATTATTGTATCTTTTCTCAAAATAAATAAATAAATAAATAAATAAAGATAAAATAAATTATTGTATCTTAATCTCGATACCATGATTTGTGCACATCCAATTTGATAGGTAATACTCCCTCTATCCTTATTTTTTTGCCCCATTGCAAGAAAATTGAGTCAAACTTCAAAAACCTTAACCATAAATCTTCATTAATTAATAAGAGATAATATAGTCATGTAGGGTCTTATTATATTTGTAATATCAAGTTTTATATTTTTTACGCTTATAAAAAAAAAATCCGTTTATATATAATAGGCGACCACTACCATGGTATAATTTAATGCATGGTCTGTGCACCCGGGAGCACCATGCGCATGGTGCACCCGGTTAAACAAAAAAAAGGCAGAAAAAACATTAGGTGTGTAAAAAAGAACATTTAGGTGTTTGAAAAAAAACATGTTTGTTTTTAACAAAGAACATGCATTACTAAAGAACATAAAGATATTACAAAAAGAACATGATAAAAGTTTTATTAAAATTTCATGAAAAATTACACATTGACAGAATTTTTTTTTACCAAAGATATCATTTCCTCAAAAATAGTTCTCTCTCTCTCCAAAAATTCAACTTTCGATAATAATTTCAGTTTTCTCTCTCTAAAATTATTTTCAACTAAAAATAATTCAAGATTTCATTTTCAATTAAATTTTAAATTTCAAATTTCAAAATTCAAAATAACATATGTTAAAAGAACATAAGTTAAAGAACATACGTTAACTAACATAAGTTAAAGAACTACGTTAAAGCTAACATAGGTTAAAGAACATATGTTAAAGAACTCATTACCTCAAAGAACATACGAGCCAGTAAAAAAAAAAAAAAAAAAGAGCCAAATTTAATTAAAGAATATACGAGCCAAATTCAAAGAACATATTTTGTATTATTGAACCCAAAAAAACATGTTTAATCAACATATGTTAAAGAACATAAGTATAGAAGAACATATTATCAAACATATATAGGTATGTTCTTTGTCATACACGATATGTTCTTTGTCAAATAATAGTATGTTCTTTCCGCCTTCCGGGTGCACCCGGGTGTACAATACTATTTTCAAGTACAATTGCCTGTAATATGCAACCACACTATACCATGGTGTGGTTGCCTATTACAGGCAACTATACCATGGTGGGTTGCCTTTAATAGGCGACTACACCATAGTGTAGTTGCCTGTAATAAGAGACCTCACCATGGTCACCATGGTGTGGTTGCGTATTATAGACAATCGTACCATGGAGGTGGTCGCCTATCAAATGCAACCAACCACATCAGAGTATGTACAAAAAAGTTTGAATTAGACCTGAGTCGGTGGCGTGAAGGTTCGTCGTCTCCATTAAGTGCCTCCAATATGTACGCGGACCGTCGTTAGCTCATTTAGGTGGCTGGAAAGTACAATTCTAGTGGCTAGTCAGCCGTCGTGGAATGGATGGTCAACGTGGTGGAGTCGTGGTAACGGTGGTGAAGCTGGTGGTCAAGGTGGTGTTGGTCAAAGTTAGTGGTGGTTGGATGATTATGTCATTTTAAAAATTATAGGGGGCATATTATGGAGCTCATTTAATACCATAGCTTCAAGCTGATTGAATTAAATGAAAGTCAAATAGTAATTCACTTCATGAAATTAGTTCAATCAACTTGGGAATCGTTCGGACATAAAACTAGTTCATCAATTAAAGTTGACTAAACTATGCTACATGTTTAATTAAACTGATGCATTCGTTGACAAATAGAAGTATATGATTATAATTCTTTGGAAGATCACAATCTTTCTTCGTAAAAGAATATGATTTGCTGGTCTTTAGGAGTGCATAGACTTGGGTTTTGCGCTGCTGATAGTGCGCAGAAAGTGAGTTTGTTTAGTTTTTTTTTATTGATTTACTTATTTCGTGGTTGCTTTGCTTATACTATATCCCCCGTACACAATAATAATAATGAACATGATAAAGGAGGGAATTGGAAAAAAAAAAAATTATAATAATGTAAGAATTAATTAAGGAAAACTGAATGGAAATCACGTAACATTGTTGGATTATGTCAAAATATTCCTCAATTTTTTTTAGTTGACGCATTTCTTTAGTCAAATTAATACACAAATTCAACCATTAATATCTTCAATTAATAATAAGCAAAAATTACGAATAAAAAGTTGATATTTTGAAAATATATATCGTGACGAATCTAACAAGATTACACACGATTATATATATTTCATTACGTATAAATCACAAAACACGAACAAAGGAAAGTCAAAAGTGTATGAACAGGGCTAAATTCAAAACACGTCAACTAATAAAAAACTCCTTGGACCTTATGTATACATATCTAGGTGTATATATATTGCTAAATAGTAATATCAATACAATTTATTCACAAAATGGGGGCAGCAAAACAAAACAAGCAGATGGTTGAGATATTTGTGGTGGTGCTAATAATTGTGCTAAGGTAGTGATGTAGCTCAGGCACAGCTTACAAGCTGCGAAGAGCAACAATTTCTTGGTGTACACTTATACCAAAACCGATTTATGTCTTTGATTACAAACAAGCGATGAACAATTTAGACAAAGCATTTTCGAAATTCAATCAATTATTACTCATTAATTGAATAATTGATTGTTTGCTTATGTTTTCTTCAAAGAAAGATAGTGCTTAATCAATAGGCTCGGGACATGGCCATACTGTGTGGCTGTCTGGAAAAAAAAAAAAATTACATACGTAGTAAAGAAAACGGAGTAAATAGAGTAAATTCAGTAATCTATAACCCTAACAGAGTAACCCCTATGATAGTGGCTGATCACACGATGTAGTAGCTACAAACAAAAGTTAGTGTAAAGGAATTGTTGTAAATTGAACTGCAGGAACAAAAACAGTAAGAACAATGTTACCGGGAATGAGACTGAGTCGCGGACTATGTCGCTCTCTTTAGAACATTCACGGTACTGCCTCAAAGTTGTGCAAGCAGCTCGTACGTACCGGATGTCCCCAGGATAAAACAACCTCTCAAGACAAAAGTATACCGATGAATTTGCACAGAACCACCGACTAACCAAGCACCAAAAATATAATGAAACTGCTCGAATTCTGGATTCTTTAGAGGAAGAGGATTAGAGAATTTTTTTTTCTATGATTAAAACGGTGAACAAAGACATTTTTTATATGCAAAACAGTAGCATAACGGTAGCAAAAAACCGTTCCAAAACCAGCGTGATTAACGTCGAAACGGTCAATTAAAAACGGTAATTAACCCAGTCAAAACGGTTACCATAAATTAGGGAAAAACGGTAGCATTAATTCTGGAATTAACTAGAAAACGGTAATGTTGAATGAGTCTTAAAACGGTTATGAAGGGAATCAGTCAAGTCAAAAAACGTTTAGCAAAAATCAAGGCACTAAGCCATGTTCAAAAATTAAGTTTATTTAATAAACCCGACCCAGCCCGACTCGGTTCAATTCGACGCGCGTGCAAGGTTATCAGGATCGGGATCCTACTTTGGATCGGTGAGAGGAGTAGGATCGAATCGGCAAAATCGGATCGTAGAATCATAAGATTCTACAAAATTGATAAAAATAGTAATAAAAGGGTTGTTATATAATTAGATAACATTTTTTAAGCCATAAAAATGGTAAAATTTATAGTTTTAGTAGTTGGATAGTAATTTTCTTAGCTTAGAGAATTAGTTTGATTACATTAGGCTCATTTTAATAAGTAAAAAGTAAGATCGTACGATCTTGACCGATCCTACTCGATTCTGACCGATCCTGTACAAACTAATAATAGTTTAAATGAAAAACAAGATCGTCCGATTCCACCCGATCCTGTACGATCCTGCTTACTCTGCGATTCTGCATCCGATCCGAATTATTTGGCTAAAATGGGATCGTAGGATCGCACGATCCTACGATCTGGATCGCGATTTTGACAACGATGCGCGCGTGTGTGTGATAGGTTGGCTTAGTAGGTAAGTCCTCCCTCTCCACAAAATGTGGGTAGCCCAAGAGCCACACCCAAATATTCCACACTTTACTATATAAAGGAGGAAGACCTTCCATTTCTCACCAACGTTGGATTTTTTGTTTTTCACAAAATTCACACATCAAAACACTTTGTACCAACAAGAATAAATTAAGAATTAATAATGTAAAAATGAATTAGAATTTAATATTAAAAAAATGGAAAGCACGTAAAATTGTTGGACTTCTTAATAAAAAAAATAATTAAGAAAAAAAAAAGGAATGAAATTCCTTAATTAAATAAGGCAGCATACTTGATGTAGATGCGTATATAATCTATATATATATTGATCATTGATAATGAAGGCAATATAAGAATGAATAATATGAAATACGAAGTATCGGAATGGGAACCACGTTAAACCTCGTTGGACTATATCAAAAATATAATGAAAGAATGAAGAATATTGTCCGTCAAAATTTAAAATAAATAAATAAATAAATAAATAAAATAAAATTATTGTAGGTTCACCTTGGATTTTGATCCATATATATTGGTATGTAGACAATGTAGTAAATAGTAATACCAGTACATTTCTTCAAAAAAAAAAAAAAAAAAAAAAAAGTAATAGCAGTACATAAAATGGGGGCAACTGCCGAGAAAAGAAACAAACAGATGATTATTGGTTAAGATGTTTATGGTGGTGCTAATTGTACTAAGCAGTAATCATGTAGCTCGGGCAGCAGCGACGTTTACCACTGATAGAAACTGCCTATTTGCAAGATTAGATGCAGCCCATATATTATCAGTACGAATTTTGAGCTTGAGATCAAACGTATTGATGAACTTGAGCAATGCAGCCGAAGAAATTCAAAAATTCAACAACGAAGAAAGTATAAAGTATTCTGAGATATTACGGAATGGCCAATGCCCACCAGAAGATGTACATGCCTTCAGAGAGTGCCTGATGGTTCATACAACCAATATGCTTAATGACTTCAAACAAAAAGTGCTTGATATGTCACGAACCCAGCTCACCCGTGCTTTTGCCTTTAACAAACTTACTGAATCCCTCACAAAACTGATGGACTCTTGCGTTAAAAAGTACTTATTACCAGATAATAGCTAATCTTCCTCTTCCTCGTGTCCTATCCCATGCACCTATGTCTATTTGCATTTGTATGCTTACGCTTGTGAGTTATATAGAGGGTTGCCTACATCGTACGGAGTATGGGAACTGAGATTCAAAGATTGGAGCTGCATCCTGTCAAGACCAAGCAAGAATAATGTTTCTTTGTTTTCCATGTGTAACAATTAACAAAGAGTTAGGACAGACTCTTAAAAACAGTTTAACAAGCTTTTTACAAAACCCATGGTTTGTAATACTTTAAAAGGTCTATAATTTTTTTCTTTCTAAAGAACCTTCTGGATTCAGGGTTTTTTTGGGTACTCATATTTTTCTAAATATATAATGTGTTTACGCTAAATTTTTTAAGTATAATACTTCAATTCCTCCATTTTATTACTTTAAAATGCAACATCGCCAACATGTAGAGCTTTCCAACAATTACAATTACTCAAACTAACAGAACGGCACTTAGTTTGTAAGCAAGGTTAGCAACAGTAAAAATTACTCAAAATAACACAACGGCACTTAATTTTAACCAACCTGAAACCAAGGAAACAAATGGAACGTCATCAAACTTGCCTTTAATTTAAGAATCAGCATGGTATCCCCTTTCTTTCTTTCGCGTCTCATGTAATGTAAACATTTTTATATATGTTCCTCATTTGATGTACAGATTGGAAGGTGAGGTAACAGGATCCAAATATATGGGGGAAACGAGGATATCTGAAGGAATTTAAAATATAAGTGCCAAAGTTACAGAAACTGCAAGAATTATACCAAAAAGAAGGCATTACTTTACCTAGGATAGGAAACAAACAACAACAGAGAAAGGCAACATTATAAATTTACCAGTTAAAAGGATTTTCAAACATTCAAAACAAAGGCCAGCAGAAGCTGCAACAAGATGCATACTGCTAATACTTGTCTGAGAGCCATTTCAGACAGCAACGATGCTTCAGCCAAACATCGGTGGTGAAAAGCATAATACCTGAAGGCTTAAGCCTTATCAAAATCCGGGTTTTTGAAGAAAAATTTAAAGCATATAACATCTCAATAATCTCATCTTCCAAAAAAGAAATGGCCAATACCCCCCCCCCCCCCTCCAACTGTCCAACCCACACACAAATTAATCAATTCTTGTTCTGTTTGAGTATTTCAAAGTTTTTATTTCAATTCATACAGCAAGCTTAAAATATAGAGATGAATGATCCTTAGTAAAATCCATGATGCTGTATGTTGCCTCCAAAACTAGAAAAATTTTCATCAAATTATCGTCAGAAATAGAATAGCAACCTGGTCACACCATATCGTATTGGTTCTGTAAGCTTAAAATATCAACTTCTTTGCCAAAAACCTCCTGTTTTTTTCCATGTCTTTTCTATCCCACCAGGCTCCCAAAAAAAAAACCACCTTCTGAAGGCAGAAGCCACTGAAAGATTAAACAAAGCAAGTTACTAAGGGAATTGTTTATTATTGTACGATATTGCCAATATATCACTCCATAAAGAAGGAAGAAAAAGAATATACAAACTTGTCAAAATGACAGCTTTTCCATGTTCCTGAAGAAAGACAATTTTGTTCTTAATTACAAAATAAATATAGAAAATAATGATCTTTAAAGTCTTGCTGATAGCCCAATTACAATTATTTAAAGGCATATTACCACTTTTCAAGGCTTTTGTTCTTCATTTATGCGATTACTAAACATCGAACAACCACCTATCCACCCAACTCTTCTGCCCCCTCTTTCATGACAATTACCAAATAGAACAGAAACCTCCTTTCTATAATCCATTCAATCTTAACTCCTCCCACCACCAACACCCCTCCCACTCACCCAAATTAAACCATCCTCAGCTAGATTCTTAATTACAGGACAGCCCTCAATTCCTCTAAGAAAGTAGAAGATACACTCATAAGCCATAATTGAGGGTTCTCATAATCGTCAAGTCAGCACACATGGAATATAACTTATAAAAATGTAATAGCTGCAATTAAATTAGCATATCAGTATAGGTTAGCATTGGCTAATGAAAGAAGAGTCAATTTGCATTGATGAAGAAGGTTAGGAAGATAATATGAAAAAATGTAGATAGAGACAATGGATGATTGAACATTACAACATTTAAAGCTGATTACCTGCAAAAAATTTCCATGCCCCTTAAGCTTAGTGTATCATCAGATGAAACAGCAAAATTCATGTAGCTGAGCTTTCACTTCATGCTGCAGTACTAGTGCTTCCCACCAAGCTTCAGCGCAGTGAATGGATTTTAATCGCAATGCATTTGTACCACTGAAAGGTAAAACAGTCAACCTTTCGCATGCAATGATTTCGACTCTTTGAAGAGACTGCCACTCAAAGGAACTATCACCATAGATACTGACAAGACTTGGTAAACCAATGAGTTCCAGCTTTTTCAGGGAAGGAAGCGTGCCAGATGAGTCCACCATCAGAGACAAAGCAAGCTCTGGATGCTCAGCTGCAATTATTTCAGTAAGCTGAGAGCATTTCTCAATTCTCAAGTATTGCAGGTCCCGGAGATGCTTGGTCATTTCAATGGAGAGCAGCCTTTTCACATATGCACAATCATACAGTGTAAGAGTATTTAACTTTGCAAAGCTTCCAGGCAAGACTGATCCCACCCAGAGAGTCTCAAATTGCTGAAGTTTCAATAGATGAAGCTCTTTCAGCCAGGGATACAAAACAACCATAGGCGCATTGACACCCACAATTTTTTCAATTTTATCACACTCTTCAATGATGCAAATTTCGAGGCACTCCATGTTTTCAACTCCAAAATCTGACAAATTTTTAACACTCTCATGACCAACCATCTCAAATGCACAAACTCGTTTAAGAACATCCTTGATTGCATTAGAAATGTCTTTACCATCAAAATATTTAAGATGTCGTTTAGCCAGGCATTTTGAGATGTCCAGCTGATGTAGTTGATTTACCACATGGACACCAACTGTTAGCCGGAAGGATCTAAATTTCTCATCTGTAAGAGGAAACTGGCTGCTGTTCCAGGAATTGCTGTTAGCAATAAAAGCTTCCAAGCATTTCAAGCTAGGAAAGTGGAAAGAAAGATTATTCAGCATCGACAGTGTTGCTACCTCTTTAGCAATTATAATTGCTATTTGATTCCACCTTGTATCGAGAGGATCAACATCAATTGCTAATTCCTGCAATAAGCAAAGCTTCTTTACCATACCAGAAGGGATCAAGTCCATGTCAGGAGTTTCTTGATTCATAGAACTCATAAAGGAGACTTTCAAGCACTGAAGTTGAGTCAATTCTCCAATATCAGAAGGCAAACTACAAAGACCAGTTTGACATATCTCAAGTACTTCGAGATTTTTGAGTTCACCAACTTCTTTGGGTAATGCTACCAATTGTTGACAATTATTAAGATACAGCCCCCTTAAGTTGGTTAAATCGGTAATAGAATTTGGCAATGAAGTGATCCCTGTACCACACAAGTCCAAAACTTTGAGGCAAGGCATGAAGTGGAAGAATGATGGTGGAATACTGGTTAGCATTTGATTTTGCTGGAGGAACAATGTAGAGAGTGTATAGCATTCAGGTTTTTCAGGTAAGCACTGTAGGTTATTGCGGATCAGAGAAATTACTCGGGCACATCTCCATTGTTCAACTGGAGGATACCCTAGCTTTTCATCAGGCCTTACCAGCAATAACCAATTAGTATCTATATCGGCTAACTTGAGTGCCATTTTTCGGAATATGAGAGGCATTTTCACAAACTCCTTCTTACACCTGTCAAAAAGGTGTTTTTCTATGAGAGTTTCCAGTAAAATCCGTCCTTCATGACGTGCCTTTGAAAACATGTGTGTCTTAGCAATCAAACCTTCGGCTTTCCAGCACTCTATTAAATAATGTTGGCAAATCTCATGGTCTTCAGGGAATGATGCTCCGTACAGTAAGCACTGCTTCAGATTGTCACCTAATCCATCATACACTAGTCTGAAAACATTCAACATTTCTTCCATGGGCTGCAGCTGATGATCTGACGGTGATTGCAACTTTGACAAAATCTTCAGCCATAAGTCTTCACTAAATTTGTTTTTAAGCATCCTTGCCACAACTTTAATCAACTGTGGCAGTTCTCCACACTCTTTCAGTACTCGTTCAGCTATTGGCCTGATAGTTGGATGCTCTACTGCTTCACCAGCAATCTTTCGGAAGAGTTTCCAAGCATCTGTTCTGCTCATCCTCTCCACTTTGATATCTTCATCTACATCCATCGAATCACATAAGGATCTGTATCTAGTAGCCAAGACAATTTTTCCATGCTCATGACTACGAAGAATTCCCACAGCACGTAAATCAACTTCCGAAAATACTTCATCTAAAAGTACAAGATACTTCTTTTCCAGAGAATTACGCAGTATCAACGGCAGATGATAATCACTGCAGATGCTCTCAACATTCAATTTCAATCTGTCTGCAATAGTCTGTTGTATTTTACGAACACTCCCTCCTTTGGAGACTGTCACCCATATTACAATGTCAAACATGCCATTCTTTTCAACCTTGTATTTCAGGTTTTCCATTATTGTTGTTTTGCCAACTCCAGACATACCCCATATCCCAATACTCTTTATACTGTCATCACTCAAGTAACCCAACAACTTTTCTACAACATCATGAAATGTATCCATGTCATCCAATTCGTTCACAGGCTTCTTTTCAGAGAGACTGTTGCTCATCGGCAAGGTGATTTCAGGTTCCATTCTGTCTTTAAGAGCAACAATTGCCTCAGTTACTTTTTTCATCTCTTCACAAAGCTTCACAATACTAGGTAAATTTGCAAGTCTTTGGCCATGTTCGCACGAAATCATGTATCTTTCTTTTATATCCTCAAAATCCCGCTTTATTTTTTTGACATCATCCAGCCAAGTACCATATTCATGCTTCTTTCTTGTAGCTAAGTGACTACTAATCAATTTACTTATATCTACCTCCTTGGTAAAGAGTTTTTTTGCTTGTTGCTGAAGATCTTGGAAGATGTCATCCACGCTAACAGCAAGGTCATATTTCTCCTTGAAAGAGCGATATCTATCTGAAACTGCTTCATCCATCTTGAGCCAGTGCCACTGTAACAATTAAGAGGTGCATGAGTGCCATATTATTCACAAGAGAGCTTTATTAAGCTACTGTATTTTCTTGTCCCTAGAGGACACCAGCCCTTAACAGGCTGAGGCAAAGAAAGGGATTGGGAAAGTACCCACAATTAAACCACCATATCACCCAACCATGAGTTTTAGAGGTGGTGAGGATCGAACCTCCAAATTCCAACCTCCTAGTTGGGAGGTCGAAGCTCTACCATTGAGCTCCCACTAGATTCTTGTATTAAGCTACTACGCAGGAAGTTATGAACTTATGACATCTAGTGAGTCAATTATAAAAATAGCGTTTTGTGACCATCGACATACATAAAGATGCAAACACAAAACAGAATTCAAGAGTAATCCTTTAGGCTAAAAAGGAGAAAAGAAACACCTAAGAAATTATATCAAGAACCAAAATTTCCATAAGATCTCCATTTCTATAATAATCATTACCAAACATAGGAAAAACAGACACAAAGATCAAATTTCATCCCTCAAACTATCGAAATCAAGAGAATAACACGAGTTAATCGTGCACTAGGTTGCATAAACCAATAATAACAAGAAAAGCATTAGTGCAGTTGAGTCAATCAAGCTAGGATTTGAACTCTATGAAGCAGACTTCTCCTTACATTTAACCAGCTAAGCGTTGAATGATTACACAAACCTTTATTTTTAAACTAATTAATTCCAAATAACAAAATGATATCTACACAATAACTCAAATTAATATACAACTGCAAGAATATCAAAAGTTCCAGGGCAATACTATATTGAAAATCCAAACTAACTAACTCAGTTGGTAAAGTCTTGGAAGGTGGTACCTAAGACCTCGGATCAAATCCCGTTGATTACATTACTATTCCTTATCTAAGACCTCGGATTAAATCCCGTTTACATAAGCACATTACTACTCCTTATGCTTTCTATGCATCAAAAAATATGAGCAAAAGTACTACTTTTTCAGCATAGTACAAGAACCAATTCCAGATAATTAAGAAATTGAAATTTAATCAGAAAAAAAAAATAAAAAAAAAAAGGGAGAAGCAAGAATACCAGTAAAGCGGTAGTGAAGTAAAAGTTCGAGATCCAGAAGCTCTCTCTCTCCTCGAAGAAGTCGATTGACAAGTTCAACAGCAAGATTTTGGTCGCCTTCTATCGACCGCCATAGTTCCCAAGAAAATGATTTAAAAATTATTCATTGCTAAAAAATTAGAACTATATTTTTTTAATTTCTTTTAATAATTGTATGTTTTAAGTTAATTTTTTTGCATAATGATTGGATTAGTTGTTACAAAAAAGCAACATAATCCATATGATTAATTCATTTTT
This sequence comes from Chenopodium berlandieri, assembly GCA_034703905.1. Lineage (NCBI taxonomy): Eukaryota > Viridiplantae > Streptophyta > Magnoliopsida > Caryophyllales > Amaranthaceae > Chenopodium > Chenopodium berlandieri. The sequence continues at coordinate 52,120,946 of CM068281.1, forward strand.
CTAGATTTCTTTGATAAAAAAATTCGTTTTTCTAGTTTAGTTCACTTAATTTTTGAAGAAATACCCGCCTAGGTGGGTAGCAATTTAAAAAAAAAAAAAAATTTTTTTTGAAGAAGTCATTTAAATATTAGTATTTGTATAATTGTATGTGTTGGTTGGAATTGTGCATACAAATTCATATAATATTAATTTATATACTACCCATAAAAAAAATAAAAAAAATAAAAATAAAAAGTAGTTTATAAACTAATAAAATCGAGATCCGTATAGGCTGTTCGCTCGTTCAAGTCCGGGAGACCCGGAACAGCTGGATCCATGCAATAGGTAGCGGTTCTCGGAGGGGCTTTATATAGTATTTGTATGTGTTGGTTGGAATTGTGCATATAAGGGCCTTTTGGTGACTTAGGGAATAATATCTAATGTTTTGATAAATTTCGATGGAAATTAGCCGTATTTTTAAATTAAGATGATGACTTAGCACAGAAAAAGCACATTGTGTCACACAAGTTTGGCATGGCAAGACACACTTTTATACCTACTCGGCATGCTCGTATTCTAATAGAAAAACACACTAAAATAAATTAATTTTAACTTATAGAAATCTGAGCTTATGTTGTGGGCACACGATTGAAATTTTTGGCACGATAGGTAGCAAAAAGGCACATTTATGGGCCAAGCATAGCTAAGCCTAACACACGCGAGCCCGATATAACCCATACCATCTCTATATATTTTTTTTTTTGGAATTCAAATTTGACAAGTCATTCACTTCAACTTTCTATTGATTAAGCACTTATGAATTCTAAGCAAGAAGAGCAAATGATATAGAATAATCTCTCTATTGCATGATAATTGAGATGCTTTGACATTTATCATAACTTTGACCATTTTTTTTTTGCCATTATATACTTCATATTGATAATTACAATTTATCACAATAAAAGTTAAAACGTGTTAATCATAATTAAACAAAGGAAGTAGCTCACAAAACCATGTGCCGAGTGATTAAGGAAAACCGTGTACTATAAAAATATTTATTTTATAAAAATAGAGGGAGTAGCAAGTAGTCATATTATGGAAAGGAATGAATCTAACATCTTAACGATATTAAAGTCAACTTATGTTTGGCTCTCTATTTCTTCCCTCTTTTGGCCATTACCACTTCACATCTTCTCCTTGACCACCTACCACCACAACGGGCCCACATTTACTGCGTAACCGGGCTCATTACAGCCCGCCCTGGCCCGTTCTATGACCTTTCGAAGTTTTCAACTCTTAGATCCTTAAATTATATGGAGTTGATGAAGATCAGTAGCAAGGAGAAAGATCTTTCTGGAATTAGGTTCTAATTTAGTACCAATTTGTTTTTCAAAATGTGATTTTTCAATAATTAATCTACAATAATTTATTGATTTTTGTAATTACTGATTATGTACTTCAGCATTTTTTTGATTTTTGATATTTGATTTTTGGTTTTTGATTTATGCAGGAAATCGTATGAGCAAGTATGGAAGCAAGACTCACATTTCCCAGTTAAACGTAAGAGAAGCAACATACAATCAACTGAGTAAGATTCTATTCCATTTTCAATTGATTATTTTTTGCTACAATTTTCAATTTATTATTTTTTGCTAATTTGCTTGTTAGTTCTTGTTCTTGTTGTTGTTGGTTGACTTGTTTCGTTGTTTGTTAGTTATGTGATTTACAATTAACCTGTATTTGCGAACGGGTTTTAATTCCGCCAAGTGTATAGTGTTTATCGTAGATGGAAACAACTGTATGGAGGGAAGGTTGGAGTATGAACTATGAATATTAAGTTGGTCGAATTCGGATAGATTTGAATAAGAACTATAAATTAACACACATTAGGAATTGAAATACGTATTAATAAAAAATGAGTTGGTTGAAATGAGAACTTTAGTTGATTAATTAATCATATAATGAGTTAAGCATGATAGATGATAGATTTGCCCTTTCTTAATACCAATTATCTTTCTTGGGAATATAATCATGCCTAGTTCCATTCAATCATGCAATACAAAGAACTTTCGCAAACAATTTATCACAAGAGCAAATTTTTGTTTTCATTAGGGTTCATATGTCAATAAAGAGTCAATTTTTGTTATGAAACTAATCACGTTCATTACTTACTATAATGAATCCAATCTTTATAAGGATGAATTTTAATTACATCAGTTCAGGATCGATCCATGCTATTGACTTATATAAAGGTTCAACTCAACCTTAGATAAGTAGACTACTCATAGACTTCCATGTCGGTATCCCTCTAGAGTAACATGCTAACTTTCATACACAACATAGTGTTTATTTTCCCTTGGAATATGTCCCCTGTAAAAATACATTCATAATTGCGATTATTCTTTTGTAGTTGAGAAAACCTTAAATCAACAAAAGCTATGACCTTCATTTAAAAAAAATTGTTGACTTGGAGTTATGGAGTATGTAAGCTCTTCTATATGCTATATTGGCTATTTTACCTGTTAAGGGTGACACTTTTGGAGCAAGCTCACATGAATAAACTATGTACCAAAACAAATCTGCCATAACTCAATTATGTTTATTATTTTGTTTTCCGTGAGAAAGTTTGAGGAGAAAAAAAGAGTTACAAATAAAAAACAATGTGTTGAGTTATACCTTGCTGAAAATATGTGTTTAAACTTTGACATCTTTTGGCTCTTAGGATTGTCGTTCAGGAACTTACAGATGATGGATATTCTTGGAGGAAATACGGGCAAAAAGAGATATTAGGATCAAAGTATCCACGGTATGAGTCCTTGATAAACTTGTGTACTTCCTCCGTTCTTTTTTTATTGCACCATAGGAGTTGGCCATAATTCTATTGACACGCAATGATAGGTATTTAGTAATAAGTAAACGAAATTAAAATTATGGTATGAGCGTATGACTCTACGTAATCAGTTGGCCTTTAAATAAAGCTGAAGAAAAAAATTTCTAATAGTTAGGGGAAGGATTACTCATTCAATGAAAGGAAATGAACAAGTAAGATTTCCAAAGTTCTTATCAAGCCTAATTCGAAAAGACTAATACTTGGCTGGGCTTGGCTTGTTGACATCCTAGCATCGAGGAATTATGATAATAATTTGTCATGGTTGTATGAAAGTTCACTAGATATTTCATTGATTTATATAGTAGCACTTCTTACTTTAGTTTCATTATTGGTGGTTTATTGAGATTAATACTATCTCGTACCATGAAAGAGATGGAATGATTCTCATCTAAACATATAGTAATGGAAGATTGAAATATTTTGTAGATACAATGGTGTTGAAGATATTTTAAGGGCATGCTTGATTTGGGTTCACAAGAAGGGGGGCAGGTAATAAGAAAAAATTAAGGAGCATGAAGGCAAGAAAAGGTGGTGGTAAAAGGGATGAGATGGTGGTGATGTGAAAAAGAGGGAGAAATGGTGTTATAACATCCTACTTCTCCCTCCACTTTACACCCAAACGAAGGTAATTCCCCCATACTTCCCTCCTCTTTGCACCACCATGAGATCGTCCCCTCTATCACCATGGCACCACCCCTATCCACCTTTTTTTACCATAAGTTGTCTGCTGTTACCCCCAATTCAAGCATGCCCTAAATGTTGTTCTGACCATGCTTCGTTTGTCTGCCGTTACCCCTAGTCATTTGTGTTAAGCATCAATGAATACGTTTGCTGTGTGTTGTTCTTTAGTATCAACGTGCACAAGTTTGCATATGATTAATGGTATAATTTATTCAACAGGAGCTATTTCAGATGTACGTATAAGGAAGAAGGTTGTGCAGCTGTGAAGAAGGTGCAGAGGATTGATGAAGGTGATGCTTACCAAATTTCCTATAAGGGTCTTCATACTTGCTCTAATGGAGCCAGAATTATACGTAAGATTTCACTTTTATGTTTATTTTGTAAATTCACATCAGCGGTCACTTGCTTTAAACTGTTTAAAGTATTTCAAAGAAATCTTCTTTATCAATCTCTTTTCAGATTTTGTACCTCAACTTCTTTCAATTCTCAACAACTAATTTCCAGCAATTAGGTCCCATCTTAATGCCTGACTCTTCATTGGAATTGCCCATTATATTGTCTAATCAACCAATGACATCTAGAAATGTCAGATTAAAACAGAAAAAGATCATGTTTTATGCTCTATGGTGTATATATGTATACCTTGAGCCTTGGATGAAAAGGGACAAAGAATGGGCATCTGGGAGGAGAAAAGGCAGGTATTGAGAAGTTTTTCTCCCCACTCATTAAACACACCTAATGAAGTTTATGCTAACCAAGGATAAGGATGTGCACATATGGTGTTTAAAACCGTCTTCTATGACATAATGAATTATGTTGCTCATGTTTGCAATGTTGTCACTCTACTGATTAATATGGTTCAAACAAACACATAACTAAGATTGTAGTTGAATTAAGTTTTGATGTGTGAATACTGTTGGTGAACAGAATTATGTAGTTGAACCAAATTTGATATGTGTGACACCGTGAAATTATTATATCTATTGACAGCACCTTTTGATAGTTTGTGAAGCTTTTATGGCTCGTTTGGTAGGTGGCTATAAATAGTGGTAATGGGAATGAGTTTGTATGTGAATTTGTAAGGTGAATCAAGGTTCATCCCCATGGCAATGCAAGTTCACTTCAAATTGTCCATTTTTCTTTATAATTTTCATTCCCACCTAATACCTCCTCCCTAGTGGTAATGGATGGTAATGAAAACACATGAAGAAAACACATGCTTAAGGATGAATTTGCATTATTATGGGGATTACAATGTTAATATCGTACCTAATTTACACTTAAAATTCATTCTCATTGCTGCTATTTATAACCGGCTACCAGATGGACCGTTAGTAGTTTATTGATCTGTAGTACATAACTACATACTTTCTTCAAAACGTGCAGACCTAAAAGATTTCCCTTGGTTTGAAACCTTAGTTAATCAGTAAAAAATGAAGATAGGGGAAAGTTTGGGAATAGTTTTTTTTTATTTTTTTTTTATTTTTTATTTTTTAAATTTCTTTTTATTTTTTGTTCAGATGTTGTCAATGTCATCAACTCATCATCCTAGTACTGGACATCTTAACACTACTCTTGACATCTAACGCACTCATTTATATCCTTGTACTTTCTTTGTTCATTTGCTAGCTAGGTTTCCTTTAAGCTTCATATACTTATTCTACTCTCCAAATGACAAGTGCACAGAGAAATCAGCATATCTACTTTTCTATCTGCAAATTCTATTTCCTATTGTAAACTAGCATACTAACTATCAATTTTATTTCATAATTGGATATATGCAGCAGGAAGCACCAGTGGGGCCTCAGACTCACAATCTTTCAAGATATCCTTTGGCGTGGATGAATGTAGGGCACTGGAAGCTCCAACTGAATTGACAGGAACAGAGTCATTTACTATTACAGGAATTCCATTTTTTGGTTCAAAAGGCACCAATACTCCTGACAGCGAGAGGGAAACCTATGCAAAATGTTCTCAAAATCAGAATGCTGATGTAACTAGTCAAATAAGACTAGATGAATCCATCATATCAACGATTCATAATGCTGATGTTACTAGTCAAATAAGACTAGATGAATCCATCATACCAACGATTCACAATGTTGACTCAACATTTAGCGCAAATGACAAAATAACGAAAGAGGGAGAGATCGAAACCAGTTTGACTCATTGTCGCTTGAGAAATGTTGTAAACTTGGGCTTCAGTTCTTGGCCAACAGCGAAGTATAGTAAATCAACTGATTGCAGTCTGCAGAGATTATTATCAGCTTTTCAGGATGTAGAAGTCAAGAAAATTGGCATATATGGAGCTGGTGGTATAGGGAAAACCACATTGATGAAAGCCTTTCTTTCACGCTATGATGTAAAGAGATCGTTTGACTTGGTTCTTTGGGTAACTATACCAAGATGCTCTTCCCGAAGAAAGATACAGAATTCATTAATCCAGCAGCTATCTTTGAATGTGCCAAATATAAAGTCTGATGATGAAGTTGCTATGATCCTTCTGCAGACTCTTTTAGCAAGGAAGTTCATTTTGTTTCTAGATGATGTATGGGAGTATATTGATCTGCCAATGGTGGGAATTCCTATCGGCAATCTAGATAATGACTATATGATAATATTGACAACCATATCAATCCATATCTGTGAAGCTATGGAAGTGGATAGAACCATTGAAGCTCAGGTTTTATCTAGGAAAGAATCACTACAATTGTTCCGTTTTCATGTGGGTAATGTCATGGTTTCTGAAGATATTGAGCCTTATGGCCGTGCAATTGTTGACGAGTGTTCTGGTTTGCCTTTGGCGATAAAAGTTGCTGGAAGTGCCTTGAGAATGGATAGCAGTATATTTGCATGGAAGAGTACAGTAAAGAACATATTATTGACTAATTGCCTTCAGGTACTTAAAATTGGATATGATAGGCTCAAAGAACATGATATTAGAAGTTCCTTTCTCTATCATGCTTTATTCACAGAAAGAAAAGCAGTTAGTATTTCTTCTCTTGTAGGGTACTTGGTTGATGAAGGCATTGTTTCTGGGAGTATGTCAGATGCACATAGAAGAGGACATGATATTATTAAATATCTCATTGACGTCTCTTTATTGCAGTGCACTGATGATGGTTTGATGGTTGAGATGCATGGTTTTTTACGTGATTTGGCATTAGTGATTCTCTCCGATGCAAAAGGGTTACAAATGCTTTTGATTCGTTATTTTAGGTCTATACTGTCACAGAAAACTCTTTTGTCTCACATAAGCAATCCCACATTTGAGCAACCAGAAGGTCACCTTTCCATATTGAAAGCAGGTGATGATCTCAGTGAACCACCGTCAGAGGAAGAATGGGAAGAAGCAAAAATGGTCTTTTTGATGGATAATACACTTTCAAGTCTACCAAAAAGGCCAGCCTGCTCAAAATTATTAGCATTATTCCTCCAAAGAAATAGCTGTTTAAGAGTCATACCTTCATCTTTCTTCGAGAACATGTCTTCTCTCCAAATTCTAAACCTGTCCAAAACCAGAATAAAATCTTTACCACAGTCCCTCACAAAACTTGAATGCTTACAGGTATTGATTCTCCGGAACTGTCAACGTTTGTTTTTCCTCCCACCTACAATTGGGGCTCTGAAACACCTCTTGGTTCTTGATGTTCATGGTACAGAAATATGCCAGCTGCCTGATCAAATATGTGAGTTGCTTTGTTTAGTTCACTTGCAAGTCTGCTTTTATGGATCCATGGATGAGGATGAATGTGCCATGCTGCCACCACAGTTGATCTCAAAGGGAATAATTTCCAATCTTGTTCAGCTAAAGGAGCTCAGCATTAATGTATATCCTGGAGATCCACGATGGACTAAGGTTGCATCGGATGTAACAACTGAAGTGAGCAACTTAAAATTATGTTCCCTATCTTTCCACTTTCCTGATATAAAAAATCTCGAGTATTTCATTGATGTGAGTCCAGCTTGGCTACACCGAACTTTGACCCATTTCAAGTTTGTTGTGGGCCATGATGTCAAGCGTGTTGTCTCTCATGTTTCTGATTACCTTGAACATGAGTATTATCAGCAAGATCGGTGCTTGAGGTTTGTTAATGGTGAAGGTATGCCTGATGCAGTTGGTAAAGTGCTTTCCCAAGCTACAGCATTTTATGTAGATCATCACCTAACTGCTCAGTCCTTGACACAATTCGGACGGGCTACTATCAATGATCTAAAGATTTGTGTTGTAAGGGATTGCCCGAAACTAAAAGCAATAATAAACAGCACAAAGCGGACAGGAAATTTCTTTCCGTTTCTAGAGCTCTTGAGCATCCATTATTCCTGGAACCTGTGCTGGATTTGGGCAGGTCCCATTCGAGCTGGAAGTCTCTCAAGGCTTAGGCGATTATCAGTGCATTCTTGCCCAAAACTGGAATTCATTCTGTGTCGTTCCATGGTAGCTGTTCTATCCAACTTGGAGGAGTTGACTGTTGAGGACTGTCAATCTTTGAAAAATGTCATTAGCAGCCAGGATCAGAGTTCTGCAGATCACGATATTGGTGACAACGATTTTTGTGAACCAAATGTTACTGATGTCAACTCCATTGAAGATGTTGGAAACGACCAGATGGAGGTTGACCCGCCTGATGCTGCAGAGCTTAGGTTAAAGGTACTGAAACTTCATTATCTTCCCAAACTGGTAAACATTTGGAATAGTGGTGATATACCCTGCTTAGAGTATATCAGTATCTACAACTGTCCTCGAATGAAGAATCTCGATCTAAAATCTCCTGTTGAGGCCACCATAAAGGAGATCAAAGCTGAGACTTGCTGGTGGGATGGTTTGGAATGGCGGGATCCTGCATTACCAGTTAAACTTCAGGGTCGTTTTAAGGAAATCCAGTCTGATGATATATGGAATTCGATGTAGCCATGGACTGGTACAGTTTCGAGTTCAAAGTTTTCACATTTTTTTAGACTAACTACATAGTAGATAACTGGAGTCTAATTAGGTGATGAATAGACTAATCACACTTACAGTAGATCAAATATAGTTCTATGTATGTTGTCTAAGCTATATACTGTTTAATTAATTTTGTTTACCTATTGACTATTGTTTTAGTACTGAGAGTAAAAGAACATAAAAGTACGAAGTACTTAGTTATCCTGGAGTTCAGGTTGTATGAATTGAAATTGATTATACGACATGGTAATTATTATCCGTTGTTTCAAAGGTGATTGAGCTGGTGCTGCTTGTAGTATGTACTTTAAAATAAGCAAATCCCAACTTTGGGAGTGAAATTTTATACTTTTACCTTTCTACCCTAATATAATTTTCATTACGCTTCCACCTCTCCTTGTCATTTTAAAAATAAATTAATGAAGTGTGGCCTAGGCAATGCCATAGATTGTATTATTTGAGCCATAACATATAAATTATATAATGATTGAACAGAGGACATGGGAGATGGAGGGATCCTCAAGTGGTTGGAGGTTCGATCCTCATCCCCCCATTTCTGTGATAGGGTGGAGGGACCCTCCCATATGTTACCGATTTAAAAATATAATAATATAATGATTGAACAAGCTAAAAGATTGATTGAAGAAAAGACAAGGCAAGCTCTGTTTAAAATCTAACATTTGTGTAATAATTTAATTTATTAGTTTATACTTGTGACAAGCTACAATGTGTTTTAGGCCCTTGTAGTTATCCATTGGAATATTTTGTAGCTAGAAAGTATATACCGTTGTACAAAGTAGCTTCAAAAATTGATATAGCAAAATAAGCTACAATACATATAGTTTGCCATTGGAGATGCTTTAGCATGAGTCAGTTTGCCAAACAAAAAAAAAAAAAAAAAAATAGAGCTACTGTCCTGTTAACCAGTACCTTGGAAATACTGCACATGGAAAATGTTGATCCCATTCAACCTAGATAGACTAGACAAGGTACTTTCCATACCAGTCATACTCAATTAGCTAGTTTCAGAATTCAGATATTTTCATACTGCTCTATATTAAGATTACACAGCACTCTTTCTGAAAGATACTCATTTAGAACACTTTTCAATCAGGAAACCATGTGATAACCTTATCTTAACACAAACTAGCAAGAGTTCAAGACCATACATTAACTCTTTCAGCAACTAATTTTCAGGACAATGTTGGTACAATGATGTGCACGAACAGAATAGGAGTCGTGACGTGATTCATTTAGCGTCAGTTTCTGACTTGATTCTTCAAAGAAAATCAGTCAGCCAGGAAACCTGAAAATTACCAGTATTATGTTTATGCATTAACTGAAAGGGGCAAACTCATGCGCAACAAGGTTTTTCCCTCTTTTGTGTTCCTCCCTTGTACACAATTTGATTTACCTAAGTTGGCCATTGGCCAAACTCTACTTTGCTGAATGCAGATCCAATAGTCCATTTTGACAACTTCTCAACATGGTAGTAATCTCATACCAATCAAGTCATTATCAGATCAGACAACATCACTGTCAGCCTGCACCAATGAATAACTAACATTAACATAATTAACCAAACAATGCATCAGAAAGAAAACATATTAACCGAATATTAGAGCAATTGAGGTCGGCTCCATCATCTCGGTCATTACCATTAGTCTTCAGTCTGATTCTAGCTGAACTGAACAATCAAACTTTGTAACGTAACTCCAAGTGCTTCAAACAAGGTTAGTTAACCACAATATTGTTGTTTCAGAAACTTTGGTGCAAATGTTCACACCACTTATCTTCCAGTATAATCAGCTAGTCGGGGTCACACGCATTGTACATCTGTTCACACCACTTATTTTTCAGATTCTCAACCATAAGTTTGGGGGACTCATTGCACCCAAAACCAGCTGTCTTGTACATCATAGATCTTATTATTCATATTTAAGGTGTAATCTTTACAAACGAGGAAAAGAACACAACCCAGATAACCATCGCTTTCGTTCTCCACCTTATCCAAGGCACACAGCACACTCAGAAACTTAAATTTATTTCTGGACCACTTGTTCCTGAAATACAAACCTATTCAGCTATATATAGGCCTCTACCTCTAATAATCTCACAGAACTAAAATTCCTAGGTCATATAAATCCCATTTATCACATATTATCACTTCAGGCAAGAGCCAGAAACCTGCTCAAAAAACAAGCTTCCCCTGAGTAAAACAATAAGCTAAAAGAGTCCAGTAGTAAACAAGATGGGGTCTGATGATACATTAAGCATAGAATCTGAGTCAGATCTGTCATATAGTAAGCTACAAGGAAGTCAAGTAAACAAGATGGGGCCTAATGATACATTTAGTATAGAATATGAGAGTTGTGGGTTGTGTTTTGAGGAAAATAATAAATTGAGCGAATGTGAGCATATAGAGAGGAAGTCAAAAACAGAAAATAAAGAATGTATAGACATAAAGCAACCTGCCAAGCCCAGTAGCTCTTTCACTCACTCTGTCATCAATATGACTGGGATGGTTATAGGTAAAAAGCTGTAAATAATTAGCCACCTCTTTTCCCATTTTATAATCGGGCATTCATTGCACAGTCTAAGTAGTTGTTTAACTCCCTATTTGGTAATTAGCTGGTAGCTGATTAATATAGTTGGTTGTATTGGTTTGACTAACTAGTTGTATTAGTTGGTTTGACTAGCTAATTGGATTAACTGGTTGTAATTAGCTAACTCTCTAAAAGTGTTTGGTAAATAGCTCTTAATTAGCTTATTATTAGTTATTTCAATGTATTTAACAACCAAAAAAACTTAATATTGAGCTATTTCAAAAAAAAAAAAAAAAAAAAAAAAACTCTTTCAAAGTTATTTACCAAACCCCCAAGTTAACTTAATCAGAATGGTCAAATCTCTAATAGGCCTCAATAAACTAAAAGTTCTCCAAAAAGCTCTTTACCAAACAAGGCCTAAACATAGAAAGTTTCGTTTTCCATGAAATAGACAAAATTGTTTGGTTGCACTTAAGGTTGTAGAACTACCTTACTTCCTGAGGGGAGTTCCAATCACCTAAGAGGAACTTGGTATATTGGTAAGCGATTTCTCCCTGAAATTCAAACTTTCCAAACGTGTTTGTCAACCAAAAAAGATTATCAATCCTGAGAATTTCCAATGCAACTTCTGAAAATCAAACCACAAATTGTCAAAACACAAACAGTTACTCTTTCAAGAATAACTTATTTCCCTTGTTTCAACATTTTTGCAGGTCTAGGGCAGTTATCTACATCATACGGCCTGGAAAACGGAGGGTGGGTTTCTGCATTCTTACTTGTAGGACTCGGAATGATATGTGCCTATAGTGCTTGCCTACTTGGTAAATGCCTCGACAAAAATCCTGAGTTAAGAAGCTACACTGACATTGGACAGCAAGCATTCGGGACAAAAGGAAAAATCATAGCTACAATACTTATCTATACGGATATTTTCATGGGCCTTGTATCCTACACAATTTCACTTCATGATACCTTAAACATGGTCATTAAAGGAATTCCTATTAAGGTACCCTTGATCAAAAAATCAAAGCTACTAACCACGACAGCAATTTTGGTGACACTTCCTAGCCTATGGCTCAGAGACTTTACTTCTATAGCTTTTCTATCAGCAGGTGGAATTATCATGTCAATGCTCATTTTTCTGACAGTGACAGGTACAGCAATTTTTGGGGTGGTGAATGCAAACCATAACATACCAGTGCTGCACCTAAACAAAATTCCTCATGTAACTGGACTTTATGCCTATAGTTATGCAGGACATACTGTTTTTCCCAACATATACACATCCATGAAAGATCCCTCCAAGTATCCAAAGGTAACTTCCAGTCATTTTCATGAAAGTACAGTAAGATGGCTGCAGTATGACCAGAAATTAACTATTATACCTACCCAAGAGCTTCTACCACAGTGACAACATGAGCATGCAGTGGTTTGCATATTTTCGGTTGGGTTTACCTCCTTAGGCCATGTCCTTTTCATCTCTGAAATATAATATTTTTGAAAAAAATCAATTTATTGATACATGTAATTAAGTAAACATTAGAAGAAGAGAACAAGGGCTAAGTGTCAGCATAAAAGTCAAGGACGCCAAGGGGTCCATTCATAATTGTTGGGCACAATCTATCCTGTGTGGGAGTCTAAGATAGGCTGGCCTGTGTTTGATCTCCTCCCACCCGCCCCCGCCCACCCCCCCCCCCCCCCCCCAAGCACCCTCTGTGTAACTAGTAATTTTAATATATGAATAAAAGAAGAAAGTTGAAAGGTAGCTATTCTTTATTCTTTTTGGCAAACTGATATTCTTTCCTGCACTCTGGTTCTTTTCAGGTTACTGTATTGAGCTTCACTACAATCACGGCGCTTTACACAGCCTTGGCTTTCATGGGAGCAAAAATGTTTGGCCCCAACATAAACTCTCAAATCACCCTCAGCATGCCACAAGATAGCATTGCCACAAAAATTGCCTTGTGGGCAACAGTGTTGACACCTATGACCAAATATGCACTGAAGTTTGCCCCACTTGCAATCCAACTTGAGCACAATCTTCCTTCTTTCACAAGTTCAAGGACAAGGAAAATCATAAGAGGTAGTATAGGCTCGATCCTTCTTATAGCTATACTAGCCCTAGCTCTTTCTGTGCCATACTTCCAATATGTTCTCAATCTAACTGGCTCTCTTATCAGTGTCAGTATATCTATCATAATACCATGCATCTTCTATTCCAAAATTCATCTTGCTGAAATTTCCAAACCTCACTTGCTCTTCAATGTGATCATCATCATGATTGGGTTCGTTATTAGTTTAACTGGAACTATGTCATCTTCAAAGTCACTCATCAAAAAAATCACAACAGCTACTCCTTCAGGTTGACGATGCTCTCATATTCTCTTTTGGGAATCTATCATAATATGCCTCTAAACAACTCAGATGACATGAACAGAGGGTGTTGAAGATAATTGTAACACTTGTATCATTTACTATATTCTATACAGAATACCTATGTTTAATAGTAATACTTGTTGAAATAGAAGAGACACTTACAGTCTTACAGCTAGGAAGCCTTGTGACTTCTGAATATAAATTGGAATAATAGAGGCGTTTGTTGCTAGGAGAGCCTTGTGACTTCTGAATATAGAGATGCACTTCACTGAAACTTTCAATTTTATCATAACAATGATAGAATAGATTTATATCAGGCAGGTAGATATCAAGCTTCTACCAGAAAATAAGCAACAATTTAATGGTAGTGTTATATTCACAGGAAAACCCTATATGAAACTATTTTTCCCTAATATAGAACTTATTGGCCCTCATTTTAACCCATTTTTTTGTTAATTAATCTTGGGTAGCCCTAACTGACATTAGAGTGCCTTGCTCAAAATCATTATCTACTGTGGTTTAACCAATCAACCTGATCCGAACAAATATGCCAGAAAACATCAAGAAAGAAAGAAAAAATTCTGCAACCTAGTATAATTTTATAAGAGCCTTGCACAGTGTATACATGGCTAGTTGATCTGGTCTCACAAATACTCAAAAATGGCAGGGTGATAAATATTCAACAGTAGAGTAGAGTGATAAACTCTGCAACCATGCTGTCCCAACTTTCCCAGATTACCATTAACAAGCTATAATTGCTTTTGTTCTCTAGTATAAGAAGAAACAACTACTAAGTAGAAACTATCGGACCACATGTCAACATTTCAAAACATATAGAAGAAGAGACTTCAACACCAAAATTAATGATTTTTTATTTCTTTCCTCGGCTATTAATTACACAAACTAGGATCATATACTAAAATCATGACTTTCTTTTTTGGTGAAAATTGCGACTATTTTACCTAGAAATTACAAAATACAATTAAATACAATGTTAAGGCTACACAATTTTTCTCTGTGACAACTGAAAATTAAAGGGAATCAGGGACGCACCACCTTAAGCTGCAATGGAAGGCAAACAGTTGCTGCATCATCCTTTAAAAATTTGTGAATTATCATACCCAGTTCTCCTCAGATGCAAGTCAAGTCTTCAACATTTCTCTTTAGTGCAAGCTAGCAATTCACCCAAAGAAACTTGCTGCAATACTCTGTTTGAGCCCAAGAAAGGTGGTGTATGCAGATATAAACAGCAAATCTCTCTCTTTAAATGCCTTGTCTGGTCAAGAACCTGTGGTCACACCAAGTATTGCCACCTACTCACCTGTTCATTGAAAATTTCCCAGTAATTCCTACCAGTGAAGTCGAAAACTGGCTGACTGCATAAGTAGGGTGAGCAAAATAAGCACCCAGGGTGACTACAGTCACTGCTATATATGGCACCCGAATAAATTCTTTGTAGTAATCTTTTGGCAACCTTTGACGTCCATCAATTATAGCAGCAAATGGAACTACACTTGTTCGTTTCTTCACAATCTCAAAAGCATCCCCATAACGTAAAGATAACCTTCTATCCCCATTCCAAACGCCAAATAAATGATGTCCAATCAAGCCAATGGAGGCAGCAACTGCCACAGAGTTCCCAATCCAAACAGTGTGAGCCAGACACCAGATTGCCTGTCCAACCATCTATATATAAAACAGACTAGTCAGTCCCTTTCAAGCTCATATGCAACCAATAAATAAAGGTGAAAAGGGGCACAAGATGTGGATATTAGTAGACGGAGATGGAAAGTGTAAGACTTGCATGATTGGTTCAAATTTAGACATATACGAGAAGAGGCTAGTAAACATATGAAGAGGAGGTTTTAAAGCATTTGCAACAGAATGGCACCTATTGATGTACCTTCTCCTGCCACGTCATGCAACCCTTCATTTATGACCAGGTTGAAAACATTTTTGGTAATAAAAAAATGTTTATTTTGACAGCTTACAAGGAAAAAGAGATGATATGGTTCCAAATTTTCTGGAACTCTATTAATTTTCCTGAGCACCATCTTAAAGCGACAATGGCATGATGATGAAAACAGATATATGCAGGGGGGAAAAAAAAACCAAAACAAAACCAAAAAGATGATAGTTTAATATTTTACCCCATTTGGAAGCTCTAAATTCTAGAAAGCAGTATCCTAAAGAGAGAAATGTTTAGAAAGTACATCTTCATTTAATACATAGAAACAAACAGTTATTTCAAAAACCAAAATAGCAATGAAGACCAGCGATAGAATTAAATAAAAAATAACAGTAATCTTCATCAGCAACGGAGAAAAATGATATATACCTGTGGATGGCGAGTAATTCTCATGATTCCTGTTTCCCAAAGGTGCAATTTGGGCTTGTCAACTGCTGCTACTTCCAGCAAATTAAAAGTTGAAGGATAGAGGAAAAGGAAGGAGATGAAAGAAGATAACCACACAAGCTGATGTACTCCAGGAACACTTTGGAGCTGCCATAATTGTATCCCGTCATATCTGTGGTTTATGAAATAAACCTAATAAAGAGATTCAATCAAGATGTCAATGTAGATTATGAACTAATTTCTTGTTTTTTTTTTTTTTTTTTTTTGGGGGGTGGGGGGGGGGGGGTGGCGAGAATTGCTGTAGCTTTTTCCACCGCAAATGAGTCATTGACACAGAAAAATGCAAGAGATAAATTGAAAAAAAAGGTCACTTTTAAATGATAGAAATGGCAAATCTCACCACAGTGCTAACAGCTAATGGAAGTGATACTCCTGCAAATAGGACACGGAAGGCACGTTCCCCTATAATTTTCTCACCCACATTCCTAAAACTAGCCAATCCACTATGAACAGAAGCAAAAATGACTATGAGGCTCAGCAGCACGACCTGTACAAGATTATTGAAAGATTAGGCATTTTGATGCTCACTTGCTCAGAATGAAGGGTTGAAGACTTGAAGGTGCCATCAACATAAACATATATCAAACAAGTAAAACAAGTACTAAATATGTACAAGTATAATCACAGGACCAAACACCCTAACTACATCATACTGAAAACACAATTCCTTGTTGAAGATTTCCATATTTGTAGCAGTTCATGCTACATTAGCCCTACAGTTCTCAAATCTAAATAAACTTATAATTGAGCTTGAATGCAAAGTACATAAGTATGACACACATCAACATGAAAAGGTATGCTGCCTCCAGCCTTTTCAGGAAAATAACTTTCAAAATAAAACCTCAAAGACTTACAAGCACTATGATATTAACTTTGTATTACCACGGAAGCTACATTACTGCTTCTTTAGGACCACTCTTTACTAATATCAGTTTAAGTCCCCAAATCTACAAGATTTTGTTCTGCAGGTAAGCTGCTAGTATCTTACGGAATATATACTTCCCCAAAATTTTATTTACCCATGGCAACATCAACTCACTCCAACTCTTCGAACATTGCCGGACTTGTTACAAATAACAATCATTGATACATATTCATTTAGAGATTTAGAGCATCGGATTTGTTTCCAATACTGAAATTGAAGAGTCCGAGTAACAAAGAGCGAAACACACATTTGATACCAAACTCTTATCTGTACAACGTGATTGATTTTGTCAAAATTCCACCTCATATCAGCATAACTTCCCAAAATAAGAAAATTTCCTAATCAGTTTTTAGCTAACATAGTATCAACAATATTACTCAAATTTCATCTAAAACATAATTAAACTAAATTAATACAGCACTAAAATA
Organism: Chenopodium berlandieri; assembly: GCA_034703905.1. Taxonomy (NCBI): domain Eukaryota; kingdom Viridiplantae; phylum Streptophyta; class Magnoliopsida; order Caryophyllales; family Amaranthaceae; genus Chenopodium; species Chenopodium berlandieri. The sequence continues at coordinate 52,138,129 of CM068281.1, forward strand.
CAGGAGATATCTAAGATGGTGCTCAAAATGTATATCAGTATATCACATAATCATGACTAACTATACATTAAAATGAATAATTCGACATATATAATACTTGGTATGATATTAATATAAGTTGAAAGACAAGAAATTTTCACCTCAGGGCTTTGGAAGACACTCTCAAGAGCATCAATGAAATACTTGCCAAACCCAGTAGAATTATCAATCCAAAGATAATTAAGGGAGAACAACACAACACCCAAAATTACAGTGAAGTAAACCCAAGAAGTAAGCTTCTGGTTGCTCAGCTCGAAAACTGCGGCATCTTCTCCGACAAGAACATCATCGGAATCTTCATCGGATCCTCCGATGGAATTCCCGACAAGTAACCTCCGACTCCGATGTCGGAATTGCAGAGGTTTTGGGGTGACGTGGATTGGGATACTGAATTTGTGGGGAATTGAGGGAGAGGAAAGAGAAATTAAGGGTTTCGAAATGGAAATTGGGGGTTTAGGGTTTCGAGGATGAGGAGAGAGAAAGGGGAGTGATAGTAAAAGTGAGGACGCCATTGATGGAGGAAGAGAATAGAAGAGATGTTTGTGAGTTTGTTTTGTAGGAAAGTGGTAATTAAAGAATGGTACTGAGTTGTTCATAGATTTTGGCTCCTAAAAAAATTGGTCAAATTTCTGAATTAGCACACATGCACAGTCAGCACTTTTAAAAAACAATGGGAGTTTTCTTTGGATTGTTTTCATGACTCGTCAGTTTTTAACAATTCTGTTTTACATTAGCAGATGGCCTAGATGCTTCGTATTTGTTAAAGTCGAATTTCGTTTGTAGAAGATGTTGTATAACTTTCTATTAATGAATTAAATAATAAAAAATTAAAAAAAAAAATAAAAATAAAAAAAGCATTTTGATTTAGGATTTACCAAGCTAAGACCTAATAATAAATTTTTAGTCAAACAAGCAAGGTTATTTGTGGCATTTTAGCAAGACGGAAGATTAAAAATGTTAAACCACTGTTCTCTCTTTCCTCAACATTGAAGCTTGGGAATTCTTAAAACGTTGAAGGTCGAGTAAATTAATGGATGGGGGAAAGTTCACTAATAACGTCAAACACCTATTATATGGGGGTTAACCATACCCATATTCTATATATTCTTCTTAGGGTATTTTATTTGTTGCCGAAGAGATGGTGGTGTTGGGGTTGGGGTTTGCTGTGGTGTTAGAGTTTGTCCGCCATTATTGATGAGAAAGGAAGAAGGCAGGTTGAAGAAGACAAGAGGAGGTAGGTGAGTCAGCATGTAAAAATAATAAATATACATCATGTTGTTCATAATTTCTAAAATGTCATTTGAGATGCGAATTTCGTAGCTCAATTTGAGTAACAAAAATTGTTGAGGTACAACATTACATAACTTATTACAGTGTATTTTGTTCTTAAAGTTACTGATTTCTATTGTACTTAACTTATTTTGTTAAATTTAATTTTAGCTGAACTTAACTTATTTTTACCGAATACGAGTACGAGTAATTTTTGCAAGGTGAAAAGCTAGAATAGGCTCTTACGTTAATTGAGTTTTTATAATTTATATTTAATCTCAAATTTAAAAGACACCATTTTCTATGTATTCTACTATTCACAAAATGTATCCTTTTTTTTTTTTTTTCAAAATGTTAGATCTTATCTTATACTCCCTCTATTAGTTCGTTATTTTTTGTTCTACTTCGTACTCACTTAATTTTAATCTATTTAGGCATAGTCTATTTTTTTACCATCTTATCCCACAATAAGAGGCTGTTTAGTTCACCTGATTTTAGCTGATTTGATCTGATCTGAACTTATTTTTTCTGATCTGAACTTATTTTTTTTTATTTGACCTTATTTTAATTATTTCAATATTCTACTTTTAATGTTAATCAATATTAATGTTTAATTATTATTGTTATTATTATTATTATTATTATCATTATTATTATTATCATTATTATTATTATTATTATTATTATTATTATTATTATTATTATATTATGATCATTTAATTTATATTATATTATATTATTATTATTATTATATGATATTATATTACTATGATATTATATTATATTATTATTATATTATTATTATTATTATATTATATTATATTATATTATATTATATTATTATTATATTATATTATATTATATTATTATTATTACTATTATTATTACTATTATATTATATTATATTATTATTATTATATTATATTATATTATATTATATTATTATTATATTATATTATATTATATTATTATTATTACTATTATTATTACTATTATATTATATTATATTATTATTATTAAATAATAATAATATCATTATTGTTAATGGAATTGTTTCTAAAATTTCAAAAGGTGAGATTGTTTCTGGAAGATGGAGCAAAGGTGTGATTATTAGATTTCATTTTCCTTTTTTTATTTAAGCTTTTATATTTAACTTGTTTAGGGCGTTTAAGTGTTTTTTTATTCATTTGTTCCTCTATTGAACCTTTTTTTTATTCATGCGTGTATGGTTGTGTGGGAATGACACATTGACCCGTTTTAACCCGTCAAAACCCGAATTTAACCCGACCTGAATTCAACCCGACCTATTCCTAACCCGACCGGAATTTAACCTGACTTATTACTAACCCGACCTATTACTAGCCCGACCCGAATTCAACCCAATCTATCATTAACCCGACTTGTTATTGACCCGAAATTAACTAGCAATCTAGGATTACGTTATTTTTTTTTTCTTTCCCTAATTCTATGAGTTATTTTCCTATTTAAGCTTATTCAAATATTTTTAAAAAAATTCTCTATTATCAAATGTATTATAATTTACGTCTCAAAAAAACCTATGAAAATTTATGAATACCACTACTTTTTGGATGCATGTGCATTCTTTATTCAAATTTAGTAATTACTATTTACGAATAATACTACTTTGTAGGTGCATGTGCATTAATGTAGTCAACCCGAAATGATCCGACCCGAATTAATCCGACTACACTTACCCGACATGTTTACTCGAATTGACAGCTCTACTTCCGACCCATGTTTGCGTTAGGCTCCTCTATATGAAATGGGTGTATAAATACAATTATGGTTGCCTCAAGAAGACCCACTTGATGGGAATACATCGTTCAATGGGTGAATGGGAATACATCGTTCAATGAAATGGGTGTATAAATACATCGTTCAATGCTCTTGATGGGAATGACCCACTTGCTCTGGACTTCACAGGGATGGGAAAAGGTGAGGCATGGGTGAATGGGCAAAGCATAGGACGCTATTGGCCAAATTTAAGTTCGCCAAGTGGTGGTTGCAGTGACCATTGTGATTACAGAGGACCTTATAAATCGAACAAATGTCTCAAAAATTGTGGAAAACCGCCCGAGCAATTGTAACCACTTTTCCTCCATTAATATTATTGGCCCCCTAATTTTTTTTTTTTTACTTTGTTTTCTGTTCTTTAATTTTTCACTTTTCCAGCTTTTGACCTTGCTTTCCTTTTTCCCATAACAACCTTCTATCTCTTTTTCTGTACTCACACTTTCTCTCTCCTCTCTGTTTTTTGTGTTTACTTCACACTCTTCACCATTGTTGGTACTTTACACTTCATTTTTCTAGAAATCTGAATTGGGTTTTCTCTAATTGGGTTGACTGACAAAAATATTAATTGGGAGTATTGGTAGTTTGGTACTACAGTTCTTTTTTTTTTTTTGTGTATATATATATATTTTCGTATTGCAATATCTCTTACCTACAACACATCAATCTCTCCCAAATTTTGTCCTTCTGTTGGTCATTGTAGTAGCTTGCTCGTATACAATCCCGTCGACAGGTAAATACCTTAACTCTTTGTTGTTTTTTTTATTATATTTTCATAATTTCGTTTACAATCATCACTTCATCGGGTAATTTACTGGTTACGGAGTATATTATTGTTTCAATTGAATTTTTATCTAAGGAGGAATTATTTAATTTTCAATTATTATTTTGTTATTGTTATTCTTAAAAATGATGACCTTTTCTTTATTTTAAGTGGAGAATAATAAAAAAAGAAGAATGGAAGTTGTAGTAATAATAACAACATAAATAGTCACATCACAATGTAGTGTAGTAGTATAACTCAAAAAATATACTACGTATATAATTAGATATGATACTTTTGTTGTTTTCTTTAATAAATCTCTATTTTGTTGAAAGATCAATATGGTAATTGGTAAACCTGGCCATAAACGACCGAGCAATAAAACTTCCCTACAAAATTCCTTTTGCTGGTAGGCCGATGTGGTTTATAATGACTCAGAGTCATGTTAAAGCATTTTAAAGTTCAATGAGAATCATCTAATTTCATGCGATTTTATGTCAAATTGATCCAATTGCTTAGTTAAATGTCGTTTTTGAATTGACTATCATTAAGCCTTAATTACTCCGTAAAGGTCAATATAATATACTAATCGTAAATATATGAAATTTTTTGTCCATAGGGACCATTTAAAATTGTGTTTCTCTATAGTCCAATCACCTCATATATATAGATATTACTTAAACCTAATTACAAAACAAACTAGGCAAACACATGAACTGCTGCAACACCGAGAAATGGAAGCAGAAATAGGAATTGAGGGTTTAGGGGATCTAGCAATTCAAGTAATCCTCTCAAAATTAGACCCAAATCACACTGCTATTGTTTCTTGTGTTAACAACAAATTCAAGGGTTGGGCTTCTGATGATTTTTATTGGTCTAATCACTGTTCCCGAGACCTTAATATCTCTTCCCCCATTGACCCTCTTGGCTCCCCTGCTCCTTCTTATAAGGTATTATCCCATTATCCCATCTTTTTTATTTTATTTTAGTTTTAAAATTTTTTGTTTTTTGAGGTCTTCTATATTGAATTCAGTGTTTATTCTTGGTGTGAATGATTGCATTTAAAGTCAAAAAAAATAAAATAAAAATAAAAATAAAATCCTGAACATTATATATAAATGTTCCCTATTAGCTTGATGATGAGAAATTATGACAAAAATATGAAGTACGAGTTGGTAAAGTGGACCAGATTACTGGATCTGTAACTTTCAAACTAATAATATTTCTAAATTTAGGAACTCACCAACTAATAGTTTTTTTTTTTTCATTTTTTTGACACAATATCATAATTCATAAATAATACGGAGTGCAATAATAATAATGGTCACTTGCTCATGCTTTAAGGAATAATTAAAAAGGGAATCAAACTTAAACAAATACATACCTACTGACGTATGCAAAGCATTACTTTAACTTTATTACAATTAATTAATTAATACACTTTGCATAGACAATACCTTAAAAAAGGACAGTTTTTTGGATTATAGGCTATATAAGTGTTTAGTCAAATTGATGATTGTATAGTAGGTGATAAGATGATATATCATTTTTTTTTAAAAAAATTATCTATCGATTGTCACCTTGTTATTTAACTTTTACAATACTTGTGATTTGTGAATTGTTTACTTTATGGGTTTAATTGTTTAGAGTTGGGTTATAGTGAAAATTAGTGCAAAATTAGTGAAAAACAACATGGGTACAAAGTATAGTAGCATAGTCCAGTATAAAAAATTGGCCAAACAAACAGCATATGAATAAAAATATTAACTGGGTTGCTATGATATGCAATGATATGCAGCAAAAAATGCAAAGTTCTTTCCTAGATCAAATACATCCATGTTCTGTGGTCCTAGTTTGGTCCTAGTTTCTCAATAGATGTTAGAATTAGTACGTATATATTTTTTGAAGAAGAAGAAACGTAACGTATATATTTATGTACTTATTTTGATTATTTATATCTTTCATGCATGAAACTAATAATTTTAAAGTGCTCTTGATCATAGTGTGATGGCTGGTAGGGTAGCATGGTCTGATGACAGTACAGAATTTTTTTTGGACATATGCTTGGAGATGAAAGCAGGTGGACTATCAAAGGTTAATTGGGATAGAATAGTGAGTACTTTGATCGTTAAAAGTGGGAAGAATTTCAATATTAAACAAGCAAGAAATCATTGGGATGATTTAAGGAAAAGGTTCAAAATTTGGAATGAAATGGAACTCAATTGGACCGGTCTTACATTTGATCCTATTACTGGTTGTCCTGTAGTTGAACAAGATGATAGGTGGAATATATTTGTAAAGGTACGACATTTTGTTTATCCATTTTGTTGCATTATGACCTCTACAGTGCTAGTTTATTTTAAATTTTATTAATCGAAATTTTGTGCATTTATGCAGAAACATAAAGGTATGCCAGCGAGATTCCTAAGGAGACCATTGCCTCATCTAGAGAAGTTACGGGCACTTTTTTCAGGGTCTTTTGCTACTAGCAAATGGAGTTTTTCTCCCGGATTAGGTGGGGAACAAATTGGTAAAGAAAATGAGGAAAGGTCCGAGGACAGTGATGAAAATATAGGAGATATGGAAATAAGTAGGGGAATAAATAATTCGGATGATGAACAGAGCATTTCACCTCCTAAAAGTACCTCGTTGGGGAAACGTAAGAGTGATGGATGTACTAGTAAACTTAAAAAAAACAAGAGTAGTAACATTGACTCTTGTATAGAGTTGTTGAAAATGTCTATTGAAACTAATTGTAAGCAAGGGAGTGGTAATAAGTATAAAGATGTCTCAGATGCTCTATACAATATTGAGGCTATTGTTCAACAAGGAGAAGGATTTATTTACCAATGTATGAATTTTCTACATCATGGCGATAATGCAGATTTCTTCTTAGGTCTCCGAAGTGATGATCAGAAGATCATGTATTTGAAGACATCATTTCAAGATCCAACATTGGGTGGTCCTTAATTAGGTTTTTTGGGGTGATGAGTATTTGAAGTTAACTTTGTCTTATGTTTTCCTATGACTTGTTTTGCACTTTCATATGTTTTTTGTTAGTTATTTGATGTTGTTCTAGTTTTAATTAAGGTTCCACATATGAAGCTACTATTTTTTCTTACCTTTAGGTTTAAGTAGCTTCATATGATGCTATTGCTTTTCAGGTGATCTAATTAAGAAGCTTTAGCCTTTATTTTAAAAGTCATTGTTGATTTTATTTTACAAATTGAATAATGTTGGTTTATGTTGTAGAATGGATAACACACTTCCAATGTGCTTGACAATTATCGCATGGGAAGAGCTAAAGAGACTTCTTACACCAATTGAGAGATTGCCTCTAAGGTTAGGTGGAGAATCTGGTAGCGAATACATAAACAGACTACTACATGTCCATCCTGATTTATGCAAAGAACAATTGAGATTAGATAGAAACATATTTGTGGATCTTGTTACTTGCATGAAAAATAAAAATTTATTATCGGATGGTCGTTACATATCGATCTGTGGCTGAGCAATTAGGAATATTTTTATATATCATGGCTAAAGGCAGTTCTTATCGTGATGCTGCCGGTCGATTTCAGCACTCTATTGCAACAATTGGGTTGTACTTTAAACAAGTACTGGAAGCAATGGTTCATTTGTCTACCGAGATCATAAGACCATACCAAAGTTTGACCGTGGTGCCAAAAAAAATAGGTGACAGCACAAAATATTGGCCATATTTCAAGGTATTAAGAAACATTATTATTATCTTGCATTGTCATTATATTATTTTATGCATATGCAATATATAATCACTTATAAAATGTATCCTAAATGTTAATGAACTATTAGGATTGTGTTGGAGCATTGGATGGGACTCATATAAATGCAGTTGTAAGCGATGATGATGGTGTGGCACATCGAGGGCGTAAAGGAAAAAAACATGGAATGTTTTGGCTGCCTGTTCCTTTGATAGGCTTTTTACGTTTATCAACGTTGGATTTGAAGGTAGTGCTCATGATATTACTGTATGGAACCATTGCTTAACTGTACCAGAATTTCGATTTCCCCATCCACCTCCAGGTATAATTTAAAATAGTGTATGTTTTTACTCCATACATGACACTATACTAATATGCTGTATAACTTTATTTTGTAACAGGAAAATATTATCTAGTAGATTCTGGATATCCGAATACCGTTGGATATTTGAGTCCAATAAAAGAAAAAGATATTAGAACCCATTTGCCTGAATTTTGAAATGGTCCACCACCACAAGGCATGCTTGAACTTTTTAATTATCTTCACTCTTCACTTCGAACAACGATCGAGAGATGTTTTGGATAATTAAAAGGTCGATGGAAAATATTGACAATGATGCCACAAATGGACACTAAACATCAATTGGCAATTATGGTTGCTACATTCACACTTCACAATTTTATTCGATTACATGAGTTGGATATACCCATTGATAGTGGTATAGAAATCGAACCAAGAGCAGATTATGATTTGTTTAACAAGAATCGTAAAGCTGTAATGAAAGAAGTACAACTTAATATAGCGAAGGAAATTTGGAACGTCTTGTAATGAAAATTATATTTGTAAACGTTTATGATTTGGAGCTTATAATGAAATTTTAATTATTATCGTTTATTGTTTGTGCTATTTAATAACATAGACAATGTTGTTAGTTCAAACAAACGATAAAATCAAATCCGATACATCATAAATCAATAATAATAATAATAATAATAATAATAATAATAATAGTAATAATTAATAATAACAATAATAATTAAAATTTCATTATAAGCCAAAAATAAGCCAAAAATTTTAAAAAATTAGTAAAACCTTTTTAACAACCTTTTTAAAAATTAGTTTATAAACCATATGTCATTAAACTTAACAACCTTTTTAACGTTTTAAATTTTATTAGGTTACAAAAGTAAATTTTAAATAATAGAAAGTTACCAAAGATAATTTATATAAAAAGTGGCTACCAATGGAAATAAGAAAAACTAGAAGGCTAGAATTTAACTTTTTCTTTTTTAATCACATACGTACTCATATTTTTATTAATTATGTAATTAAGTGAACCACATGATTTATGAACTAATGGTTGCATTTAGCATTTATGGGGGATCAAATAATAAGGGCTTGAGAGAATAGAGTTAAACACCCCAACCCCTTATTGTTATTGAGGTAGAGTCAACTATCATGCTTAAGTACCAAGTAGTATATGAGATTCCTTAAAAGGTACTCTTTATTGGTATAAAAACTTCCCAGTTCATACTATATTTTCCTTAAAAATGATTCAAAGTACAGCTATTCATACGTAGTACTTCGTATTAAAAATGATTCAAAAGTACTACGAGTACTATTATTCATACTATAATAACCTCTTATAGTCCTATTCATTCTTCATTGTTGCGATATTTTCAATGTCATCTTGAACCTTTTTTGCGACTCGAAGAGAAAATTAAAAAGAGTCGAAGAAATATTTCATGAATTTAATTTTAAAATTGGGAGATGATAAATTGGGAAGTAAATTAAATGAGAGAGAAAAGGCTTGATACAGAGCAACAGCTAGAAGAAGACTTGAGTTTATGCTTTTTTTTTTTTTTTTCCTTTTTGATAAATTACTTTTTATTTTTCTATATCTTATTTTAGTTTTATATAAGGTAAAATTGCAAATTCAATTAGCGGTTTTATGTAAGGTAAAATCACTAATTGATGGATTGTTTAACATCATTTTTTGTTTTCAGTTTTCTTTTTCTTTTTTTTTTTAAAAAAAATAAAAAATAAAAAACCAAAAATTGAAAACATGATAAAGGTGTTTTCAATTTTTTGTTGTCGGTTTCAAAATTATCATGATCTTAATAAGCTTGACTAATTTTTGATTCATTATATGCCATATATCATATGATTTTGAAAAATAAAAAATCAAAAAACAGAAAACCAAATCAATGCCAAACGAAATTAGCGGTTTTGTTCTTGAAAAAAAAAAAAAAAAAACTTTAAAAAGGATGATGTGGACGGTGGCCATGGTATGTAAAGAATTTTGATAAAAAATAAATAAATAAAAATAAAAAGTAGCATAATTGTGGAATTTTAATTTATTATGAGGTATAAAAGAAAATAAAATCAAAGTAATATGAACAGAAAGGATCGAAGGGGTACAATGCTAACCTTTTTTTTTTTTTTGTTTTTTTTTTTTTTTTGACATTGAGCATAAATAAAGACTTTTGACTTTTTGAGTTTTGACTTATATAAAAGGAACATGATATTTGGTAGCCGTGTCGGGTGGATCATGAAATTCACAAGTACACAAACAATAATAAATTGTAGAAGTGGCAAGTAGTTTGGCCTATAAATATCATAGGAACATGAACAAAATTAATCAAGCTACATAAAAAGTAATTTGCTTTCATCATCATAAATAAAATTAACAAACGTGAAACTTGTTTGTGTTAATAAGTAGCTAGTGATGGGAAACTTAAAAGCAATGGTTCATTTGCCAAAATGTGTTGCACTGAAAGCAACATATGGTGACGCACCATTTAAGTATTTGGGCGTAGAAGATGATGGCAAACTTGCATATTCCACTGATAAAGTGGTGAGCGAGCAAGCCAAGTTTGCTGTAGAGTCTGCTGGTAATGGCATTGCCCATATTAGATCTTGCTTTAACAACAAATACTGGGTCAGGTATCAATGCTAGCTAATCTTAACCTCTTTTTTTAGGTCCGATTATATAACGCACTTACTTTTTTTTAAAGTTTGAGCATACACTATTTTCTTTAAAGCTTAAATTGTATGACCTAGTTTAGTTTACCTTATTACTTATTGCAGATCAAATAAAAAAAAAAAAAGTTCAAATTAGATCATATCAGAAAAAATAAGTTTGGATTAGATCATATTAGAAAAAATAAGTTTAGATCAGATCGTATCTGAAAAAAATAAGTCTATACATACTTTTAATGTTTTATGTAAGATTTTTAATTGCTTTAATTTCGTAATTTATTACTGTCTCCATTTGCACTATTTATTGGACTTACTTTGACAAATGTTTGTGATTTACATATAAGATAAAAAAATATATATATAATCTTGTAGGTACTTGTTCGAATCCTCGCGTTGAATAGATTATTAATTTTCAATTATTATAATTTATACTTATTGATAACTAAAGATATTATTGATCAATGATTTGCGTTGGCATACATGCCCTAGAGAAATGGAGCAAATAATAGAATACGGATGGATACTACTAGAAATAGGCCGTTTTCCGATGGAATCGTTCTGACGGACCTAAATTCCGTCGGAAAATTTGAATTTTCCGACGGAATTAGGGTCTTTCAGAAAATTCCGTCGGAAAAGGTACATTACGACGGAAAATCCGTCGGAATTTTTGCGACGGAAATTAATTCCCTCGGAAATATAGGCTTATTCCGTCGGAAAGTTAAATTTCCGGCGGAATTAAAATCCGTCGAAAATTTCCAACGGAATATTCCTCGGAAGTCCCAAATATTCCGACGGATTAATATTCCGTCGGAAATTTCCGTCGGAATCTTAATTAAAAAAAAAAAAAAAAAAAACCCTAAAACACTAAACCCTACATTTTATGAGAGCCGCCACCCCCTTATTTCCCCCTCTCTCTCCTTCTTTTCCCTTTCTCTCTCCTCTCCTCTAAAACTTCTCTGATCTCTCTTCTCACTCTCTCCTTCCATGTTCTCTTCTCCGCCCTTTCACCCATCTCCTCTTCGATTTCTTGTCCCCTTTCACTCTCCTCTTCGATTTCTTCTCCCCTTTTACTCTCTCAATCCTCCTTTCCATCAACAACAACGACTGTCAACAACCACCACCAACGTCAACCACCACCGCCAAAGCCAACGTCAACAACCAACAACGGCGCAATAACCAACAATTTTATGTAATTGTAATGTTAATTTATAATTTTTATTAGATAATTATTGTATATTTATATATTTCCTTTAATTTTTGTTGTTTAATTATTGTTTTTTTAAAAAATTTTTGTATGAAATTCTGATTAAATATGTAGATGTACTGGTTTTGATTTTTTTGTGTGGTATTTTTCGATTTTGTTGTGTTAATTTTCGTATTGTTGGGCTAATTTCTATTTTTTTGGGGTTAATTTTCAATTTTTCAAGTTTTTTGGTGTGGTGGTGTCGGTGGTGGTGTGTGAAGGTGGGATAGGGGTTAGGGTTGGTGTCGGTGTCCCTTTCATCCTCTCATTTTTTTTTTCTGAATTTTTCGGTTTGTTTTCTAGGTGGGTGTGCAGTGGTGGACGGTGGTTCTGGGTTGGGTTTGGTGGGTCTGGGTGGGGTGTCTAGGTGGGGTGGGGTGTGGGTTATTAGATGGGTCTGGGTTTGGTTTGGTGGGTCTGGGTCTGGGTGGGTTGGGGTGTCTGGGTGGGGTTAGGTGTCTGGGTGTGGGAAAATGGGTTGGGGACGTGGTGGGTGGTGTGGGCCGGTTGTGGGGTGGATCTGGGTGGGGAAAATGGTGCCTTTTTTTTATTTTACTTTTTCGACGGAATTTTCCGTCGGAATATACCGCCTCCGACGGAAAATTCCGTCGGTACATCTCCCCCACCGATGGAAATATCCGTCGGAACATAACCCACTTCGACGAAAATTTTCGTCGGAACCTTGCGAGGGATTTTCACTTAAAGTCAACAAAAGCGCCGACAGAACATAATCCGTCGGAATAGACCTTTCCGACTGAATATCGCGAAATTCCTACACAGTGTATTCCGAGGGTGCTTTCCGACGGAATTCCGTCGGAAATGGGCATTTCCGACGGAATTTCAGGGTTTTCCGACGGATTTTTTCCGTCGTTGATTGACTGTTTTCTAGTAGTGGGAATATGAAATATACAATATACTTCCCCCGTTCTAATAATATTGCAACAACTAGACTTTTGCACTATTTGTCATGCTTGTTTAACCACATATTATGACTTATATATTAAATAAAATGTATTCATGTGGGATCTTGTTAGATTCTTCTTGTAAAATACATACACAATATCAACTATTTATAAATTTTTACATTTATAGAATTATAGATATTTAACATATAAAATGTGTTTTGGGATGCGTAATTTCATCCTTGTTGCAATATTAATGGAACGGGGGAAGTATATTATTACGAATCTAACAAGAAAGACCCCATTTGATATATTTTTTCCATATATATTAGTATATATAAGGTCAAAGTTTGATCTATTCAAACAATCAAATCAGATCAAATTAGAAAAAATCAGTTCAGATCAGATAAGTAAAAATAAAGTGAATAAAACAGAGCCTAAGTTTTAAAACTCGTGGTCAACTAGGTTATACATTTATCAAATAAGATATTGTTTAATTTTCCTTATATCTCAGATCATATCACATTAGAAGCAATATATATATATATATATATATATATATATATATATATATATATATATATATATATATATATATATATATATATATATATATATATATATATATATATATATATATAAGATTTTTAAAAATATCATATTTTATTCACAAATTTTCATATGTAGTCGGCCACACGGTGTGGCTTCGGTTACTCGATTAGTAAGGGGGTACTCGGGCAGGTGTTACTTGGTCAGTTAAGGTTACCCAATTGGTTAGGGGTTACATACTCGGTCGTTTAGGGGTTACTCGGTCGATTAGGGGTTATTCGGTTGGTCATGAGTTACCCGGTTAGTGTTTAGGTGTCAGCTTGCTTAAAAAAACACTATATTCTATTAACATAAATTTGATCAAATGTTTTTCTACTACAATTATAATTCTTCTGTTTTATTAATTGCGCCATTTCTTTATTTGATATTCTTTATTCACCTTTTGCTTGTGTTGACACACAAAAAACTCAACTACCCTTATTCACATTTGATAACAACCATTATTACCCCCACTTCTCTCATTTGATTATATCACATGGACAAATTTGACGCAACCATATTTGATTTTTCTTAAATCTTTTGCCCATACCAAATGATGTGATTAAAAAAATGTAGGAAGTTTTGATGAATAAAAAGTTATACCACAAGTGTAAGCGTCTGTTGTTAGCAGAAACTTAACAAATACGGGTCAAATCTCACAGGGAGACAAGTTATACTAATTTTTGCCCAATTATTATAAGCTATTTCAAAATACGAAGAGTGATTTGATAATTAATTGACTAAACTAGGACAATATTGAAAATAAGGTTGTTCTCAAATAAATAAATGTCTAGGACATACGTTTGGTCCACTTTGCTTATACCAATCCAAGAAATGCAAACAATTCATCAATAAGTATTTATTAATAAGATTGTTAGTTGGTTTTGTTAGGTTTTTATCAAGTATTTTGATTGTTGGCCTTATTTTGTTATTATTAATATTTCAAAATTTCAAATTCAGTTATCGCAAAAAATAAAAGTAAATAAAATAAAATTATAGCTTGTGGGTTTGGTATAGTAATTTTATTTTACTTTAAAGTCACAATGCTTTGGAATGATTGTATTTTGTTTTAAATATATTGTTAAACCTAATTGAAACTTATTATTTAAAGAGTAGAGAAGCTAACGCGCGCGCCATAACTAGTCATGTTTAAATAGCTCTTTAGTTGTTGGTAGTATTAATGAAAGAAAATATGTAAACAAGTATTTTTTAGGTGTATAAATGTCCGCACCACTGTTCTTAAAAGTTCAAAAAAAAAAAAAAAAAAATTAATACTGATGAGTGCAAATAAACATTTTGATGGGTATAATTGTCCAGACACTATTTATAAGAGTTAAATCACACAAAGGAAAGACTTAGATGCAATTATCATCATAATAATGGGGGCATTATAAGTAAACAAACATTTTAAGGATATAATTGTTCTCACACTATTCATAAGTGTTTTGTTATACTTTTAAAAAAGTAGGGATTAAAGTATGTATATTGTCTAATTATGATCAAGTCTAATAATATTTAATACTAAGATAACTATAATGGTACTGTTGATATTGATATAATATTTAATATACGATTGAAACTATATGTATATTGTTTAATTATTAAATACTACAACAATAGTAGTATTTATAGTTTTTTAAAAAATATTAGTAACATTGTAGTTATCTTAGTATAAATAAATTATTTTAATTATGTATATTGTTTTATTATTAATATTATCACGCTTTTAAATTATTAATAATTTATTGTTAATTGTTATCAACGACAAGTAGTAATAAATTTTGTATAACAAAAAAGTAGAACTTGTAATTACTTGTTAACTATTATTCTGTTGGCTAATGCATTTACCTTGACCATAAAAATATATTTGGTCGCTAAAAATTATAATTAACTATTAAATATTAAATAGTCTACAGACGAATGAATCAAATAAAACCAACATGACTATATTGTGTTTTATGTATTGAGAATTCGAGAGCAATTTAGAGGATCTATTTTCTTATTAAAAAAAAGTCAAGATTGCATATGAGAATAATTTTAGGAACAAATGGAGTAATTTTTAGTGTAAATGTATTTATAATAAGTTTCAATCAAGTCCAAAATGTTGCAATAAGTTTTAATCAGATTCAGTAGTTTGAAATTATTAGCTAGGTTCAGTCAGGTCTAATCCGTTCCATACAATTCAATCAGCGCAACTCTTATTAATGGTGAGCATGCATGGATCAAATTGGATTTTGAATTCGATATCCCAATAATTTGGAATATCCAAATCCGATTTGAAAAGTTTCTGGATATTCATTATCTGAACATTTTTGGATCGGATATACTCCCTCCGTCCCTAATCTACATGTCTATTTTCCATTTTTCACGAGAATTAAGGAACTTAGAGATTCCTTAAAACTCATGATTGAGAAGTCAAATATGTATGTAGGGTTAGAGAGAGATAGAGAGAAAGAAAAAGTAGTTGGTAATTATTGAAGAGATGGAGAGAGAAAGTGTTGGAAAAGGTTGTTAAAAGTACAAAAAAAAATAAAATAAAAATAATGACAACTTAGGCATGTAGTTTTGAAACCCTAAAATAGAAAGTAGGGATGTAGATAAGGGACGAAGGGAGTACCAAATATTTTCATGATGCATTTAATCTCATTGAGTTTTATCGACATGATGCAAAAAGAAAAGTAAATGAAATGCTAAATTTTCACGTACAGATCATCAGAAAGCGAAAACTGGATAGTTGCAGCAGCAAAAGATCCGGTGGAAGACAAAACGGCATGGAATTGTACTTTGTTTAGGGCCAACGTTAGCGATGATGGCAAGACAGTGAAATTTGTTCATGTTCAACTTGGAAAAAATGTAGGGAGACGTGATATTGCCTCGGATCGTGACATGTACTTGTGTTTGGAACCTCTTGCCACCGCTGAAGACGTATCTACCGTGGTGGATTACGGAACCATTGTTGTATTGCCCCGATATATTGCACTAAAGGACCAAAATGGTTTCTTTCTCAATACATTTGAGTTTTTGACCTCGATTCACTTTGTCTTATTCATGAATAAAGATGTGGGACAGACAGGAAATGTATTAGAGATCTTTACCACGCGTGATGGCCACATTTATCTGAAGAGTGTTACTTTAGGTTTATTTTGGAGAACCAAATCCCCATCTCATGACCCAGGTATTGAAGGTGTAACTACTTGCACTAAAGAATACGAAGACGAAGAAAATGATCCTACTGATACCGACATGTTATTTTCAGTGGCTAGCGTTGCCAAGGGTATTGTTGCTCTTCGTCACCTAAACACTAACAAATTCTTGGAAAGGATAGAGGGCAGTCAAAGGAAAGGGTCAATCGTAGAACCTATATATTGTTTAAACCGCACTTCAAATACTATAACAAACGAGGCGGTTCACTTAAGAGTGGTGGAACCTATAGTGAAGCGAGAAGTCAATGTTTTCGAATTCCATCTAGATAGAGCTAGGATCTACAGTCGCAAGCCTCTCACGTTGGCTGAAGGAGTAGTAAATAACCCAACTGACCAAGTGCAAGACTACACACTTCAACTTACCTATACTAAAACATCGACTTCAACTTGGAATACAAGCTCATCCTGGGCTGTGAGTACCAGCGTTTCAATTTCTAGCGGCATCCCAGTCATTGGAGAGATATCCATTGAAATTGGAGCAGAATACTCAGAGCAGTACGATATGGGAGGATCTGTAGAAGAATCTGAGCAAGTGCAAAGCACTTTCACTGTCAAAGTGCCACCCAAGAAGAAAGCAACCGTAAGTGCTATAGCAACAAGAGGAAAGTGTGATGTTCCCTATTCGTACGATCAGGTTGATCATATGCCTAACGGAGATATCAAAAGGACTACTATGTCAGATGGTGTTTACACTGGTGTTAATGCCTACAACTTCAGTTCCCGTGTTCGCTACGAACCCCTCTGATTGCCTCCATATCCATCAAATCATTGGAACTATCAACAACTATGTTGCCCATCTTGTTTCTTTCTTGCTAGCTGTGTGTTTTACATGCATTTGCTCATTGTTTGGTTTTTCAAATTTTCTGAATTATGCTCCTATATAAACTTGTGTGTCAACTCTTTCAGTCTCGCTCCCTTAGCCTAACCCAGCCCCTTACTAAATTACTCTTCTCAAAACCAAGTTTAAAGTTTTAAACATTTAAGCATTGCCAACTCTTTCAATAACTGAAATAATGTCCTATTACACGCCAGGAAATTTAAAGGACACATGTCTTTTTTTTATATATATATTTTAAGTTTCAACTAAAGTGGAAAAAAAAAATTAAAAAAATAAAACCTACCTAAGAGCAATTTAAATACACAATAGTAAAATTCTTTATTGAAAAACATATACTTTATATTTAGCCAACAGGATTAACCATGCATCGCACGGGCTAAATACTAATTTTTTTAATAACCAAAAAATTAACAATTAATAGTGGGCTTTCGAATATTGAAAGGGTTTAATAGCTTCATTAAGAATATTGAACATGATAATCAAATTTATCATTTGAAGCAATAGGTTTTCATAATTAATGTCAACACCTTCAATATCAAATCAATATATGGTTACTTCTAATATCAAAGCTAATAGATTTTCAAACAGCAACTTTGGTCCAACCAATATCATGTTTTGTCGATATTAGAAGTATGTTTAAACGAACTATTGTCAATATTTGTACAAAGATAAAAGGTATAATCACAGTTTGGGATTACAAAGTAGCAACATGTCCAAAAGATATAAATGACATAATAGAGTTCAAATGAAAAAGAGCAAGTCGAAATGTAGTAAGACATAATAGCCATAATACGATGCCAAGCTTCACACCTTCACTTGAATGACCAAAAAGCACAATCATGGTTTACGCAGGGGACACTTTGAAAGCCGGAGGAGATTTGGAAATCATCTACACCACCACTTTATCCCCCTTGTAATCTTCTCTCCACAAATCATGTATGTTATTCCATTCCTTATGTTGCATAGCCTAATCTGGTCACGTGAGTTCCTTTTAACATAGAGACATGACGGGTACTTTTTATTCATCTAAACATCAACTGGCGTTTCAGGCCCCAGGAAGTCCAAATGAGATCTCGCAAAATCCAATGGCACATTCTACAAAATTGATTGTCAACATAGGAATGGCAACATCACAACAAAGCTAATTTCATATATTCAAATTCAATTATATAAAATCCATTTCTATTTTTGCATTCCATTGCATAATCATTGACCCACTATTGTAAGTAACAATGCATAATCACTAACCTACATACTATTGTAATTAATAACGTTTATGTAAGTAACAATGCATAATATACTTATTGATGATTAATTTTTACATTTGTAATTAACAATGTAATAATTAATCACATCAATAAGTATATTCTGAAATCTATTTAGGTGTATGCATGAGTAATCAAGGCAAAACATAATCATAGTACATGAATCTAATTTGGATGTATGCATGAGTAATCAAGGCAAAACATTAACATAGTACAATAATCTAATTTAGTTGTACTTATGAGTAATCAAGTTAACATTATCATAGTACAAGTCTAATCAAACACCACATGCATTATTGAAGTTTTGGTTCATCATGAAGCTAATCATTGTAGTTTTTTAAATTTGGGGGGGGGGGGGGGTGGGGGGGTGGGGGGGGGGGGAGGGGGGAGGGGAATTTAGCCTCTTATTTAGTATTAGGTTGTTTTTTAACCAAGTCATAGTCTTTATACCAAAATTTTATAAATGAATAGCAGCTTCAAAACAAGCCTAATAAGAGGGTATCCAAATAACGGCAAAAATTGCACTTTCATATAAATCCCTTACCAATCTACCTACATTAATGTAAGGTTGCGTGAAAGTCGATCTGAACTCAGGCTGTCCCTCGACCTCATCAAGGCCATCAACATCATTTGAACTCCCATCAGAGAGAACAATGATATTGGGGTCAATGGTGTTGGGGATCTCTATTCCTCCCCTAAAAACAGTCACATGAAAGCACATATTTCCCTCGTACATTATTTCAAGCACGTCTTCTAGTTGGATGTCGTTCTCGTCCATGAAATTTTCCCATCCTTTGCCAAAGTGTGTCTCCACCCAATTTCCATAAAGTGTGTAAAGCAAATAGATGGAGTACACCTTAGTATCCTCTCCTCGTTGAACTTTAACAATGGGAACACCTCTAACCAGCTTATTAAACTTGTTCGGAATTGGCTGTAAAGGTGCATAATATTTAGGATAATACCATAAGAAAATCAAGGCATGTTATGAAATTCCATCACATGCAAGAGTATATAAATACCAAGGTGTGTAACATGGAATGGTCAATCACAACATCAAAGCTTAGCTTTGTATTTGGCGCCATGATTACCTAAACAAAATAATAGCCATTATGTATTGAATATACAACATAAACTCAAACACATAAGTTATAGATAACTACCATTCAAACCAATACCAAAATAGTCAGTATACAACCTTTTCATTCAGTTACAGCTACATACACATGGAGGTACAACTAACTTCATAAAGCTTAAAACATGGTACACTCTAAATTACCACTAACTTGGTCAATGCCTCCATTTAGTAAACCGAATCATCTCCTAACTAGGTAGTCATGCACAACTCCACTATACATAGCCGGGTAATGTTAAAGATAAAGACATGCTTCTAAACTAAATGACTTAATAATGTTCAATCACATGGTGTGAAAAATATTCTGTTAATATAGACTAAAAAAAATAGTTACTAAAATTAGCAAGTTAGACAAGAGTTTTTGGAATGGCTAAAAGTTAAAGATAAAACTCCGAGACATATATTATAATAATAATAAAAACTTCCTCCAAAAAAAATATTAATAATCTAAACAATTGTTTTTTTATTTTTCACTTCACAGGCAAAATTGACCACTCCAAAAAAAAACATTTGTCAAACTTAGCTCAGACACTTTATAAATCCAGCACAATACTAAATTTTTACTTTTAAATCAAATCTCAAACATTCAAACTCATAGATCTGGGGATTGTCTTGTATATTCATGGCCAGGTATCTATGTGTCGTTTGGTAATTGGTAGCGAATTATACACATACAAGGTCCTTACTTATAAGATTTTATTCCTCGTTTGGTAATATACAGAGCCTAAGCATCGAATAACCAAAGCATATGTATACTTTATAATTAAATTGCAAATGACATGCAACAATTATACGAGATGTAATTTCCTAAATTTTAGGTTGTCATCCACAACATACATAATTTAAATTAAATCAAAGCAAAAAAACCAACTAAAAACAAAAAAAAACCCGTAAATCATCCAATTAAGATAAAAAAGACCATATTCAGCAACAGATTAGTAACAACTTAAAGTACTAATGCATAAAAATCACGTTTTTAGGACAAAACAAGTCAAAATAATGTAGATCTGGGTCTAATTTCGGCAAATAACTAGTTCGATTAGTATTAAGGTTGTAAAGGTATACCTGAACAAGAGAATTTCCGTACCTCGATGTCTGTTGATCGGTTCAAACCACCAAGCGCCGCTTGTGGAAGGCCACAACAGAAGGTTGACCAACCGAAGTTTGTTCGGCACCGGGAAAAATGGATAAAGCAACAAAGGAATTGAAGGACTTTTAGGAGGAGTGTTTAAGAGGATATGGGTGAAAAAGGAGAGAGAAGAACAAGATTAAAGGATATTTGTGTGAGGTGTTTCCGGGGATATTCAAGGTTAGGGTTTAATTGGGTGATACTACATGGTAATAAATGAGACAAGGATAGTTGCTTTTTTTTATTAATTTTGTCGAAAAGGATAGTTGTCTTATGTACTACTCCGTATCATTGTAAAGCGATATTTTTAGTATAGTACTTTAAAAACCTTCTAGATTCACTCAATCTAATTTGTACACTAGCAATGTATGACATAGTAACATGACGTCATAGAAGTTTAATGGGTAAAAATTATGGAATTCGTTTTGATTAATTAGACTTTAAATAATATTACTAAATAATATTGTCGACATCTTTTTGGTTCAATCGAAAAATTATTCCAATAAAATAATATGTTACCCAATATTATTGAGAGCATACATATTACTATTTGTTAAAATATAAAACACACACCTTCTTGGGACAATCATTTATTATAAAACTTATGCTTTATTTAAACTCTTACACTGCTTGAAGTTCCAACTTGTATTACCATTATTATAGTATAAAATTATTATTTAGACATTGATTCACCAAAAATAAAACTTGTTACTCTAATATATTCGTTGTTTTTATTCCACAACGAATGTCATTTTATTACTTAATTAATGTTAGTTTCGTTGTAAAACATACAAATACAACTATCTTTATACCTATACCTATAAATATTTCCATTTTTATCTAATTATTTAACTTAAATAAATGTTTTAAAATCTTAAGGTACTTTTTTCATTTTGAATTTATTTAAAATCTAAGGCATCACCAGAGACACAAACTAGTTTAACTTTTTATAAAAAAATAAGATCTTATACAACCTGTTACTATACTTTGCTATAACGTCCCGACACTTAATACATCTTATTTATTTAACTTATTATTGTACCTTACTTAACCCCAACAGAAGTTACTACATCATATTCAACTTAATTAGTAGTAATTAAAACTTAAATACGAATCAATTATTCAACTTATTGGCACTATGTTATAACTTATGGCCATTATTTAGCTTATTATACAATATAATATTAGATCGTATAGAGTTAACCTATTCTTACGTCATTAGATACTCCTAAAATGCACTAGTAGAATCAATTCAACTTATTAGCCATATGGTAACCTTTGTGGCCATCGCCTAACTTATTAAATCTATTAGATCTTATACACCTTGTTATTATACGTACCTGACTAGACCTTACGGACACTTATTAGCTTTTATATCCTTAAATTATTATTGTACCTTATTATTTACCCCAACACAAGTTACTACATCTTATGCAACCTAATTAGGATGTGGCATAACTTATTTAAGAATCACTTCAACTCTATAGGCCATATATTATAATAGTTGTCCATTATTTAGCTTATTATGCTGTATAGTATTAGATCGTATAGAGTTAACCTATTCTTACATAATTAGATACTCCTAAAATGCACTAGTAGAATCAATTCAACTTATTGGCCATATGGTAACCTTCGTGGCCATCGCCTAACTTATTAAATCTATTAGATCTTATACACCGTGTTATTATACGTACCTGACTAGACCTTACTGACACTTATTAGCTGTTATATCCTTAACTTATTATTGTACCTTATTATTTACCCTAACACAAGTTACTACATCTTATGCATCCTAATTAGGAGGTAGCATACCCAAAGGTTTGATAAGTGAGATATAAATATTTAAATCCAAAAAACTTCTTTTAATATACTTTTAGATAAGGTATACGTCTATTAAATTGAGAACATTAAATTTATAATTCGCACATATAATATATACGGATTGCAAATAACTAAGATCATGTAGATTAGTTTGTCTTTGTTATGTTTTAATTTGAATATTAGATTAGTTTTCAATTTATTTTTTATGGAAACCGATTCATGTTGATTAGTTTACGCTTCGTGTAAATGACTTTATATGACTTCAAGTGCACTTATATATATGGAATATTATTATACATGCTTAATAAAATGGTCGTTACATATTATGAGCATTAATGGGTGTAGAGTTGCTTGTGGTCGAAACATATGTGATTAATTATATTTTAAACTCTATTGAATAAAAACAAAATAAAAAAAAATATACTAGGACTCATTGTAACTTTATTTGTAAGTCTTTTTACATTTTTTTTTTGTTTTACTCACCAAATTCAAACAAGTAGTTGATGCCTCACCTTTTTAATAAATATGCCCTGTACAAGCTGAATTCAAATTAATGTGTTGCCTTGTTTAAAAAAAAAAAAATTCAAGATTAGCTTGTTGGAAACCCGTCATCCATTCCATTTTGTATGTAAGGGTCTGTCAAATATGTACATCTCTAACTAATTTTTTTTTTGTTTTGTTTTTTTTTTTTTTTTTTTTTTTTTTGGTGCTGTGTACATCTTTAACTATAACTCTATTATACACAGTTAGATATAATATAAATTTAACTTTTGAGCCTTATTTGCATATAACTCAAAGCGGAATTATATACATAACTAACCTAAAGAGGAAAATAAAATAGTTGGATTGCCAATTATATAATAAAATTAATATCTTTAAAGTGTGAAGCAAACATAGTGCATATAATATACGAAGTAGAATGAATAAATTATACCATGTAGATCTAACATTGTAGTTAGTTTTAGATTTAAAATTTGAAGTTATATATTCGGATTAATAGTTTGACCAACACCTAGCTATTTGCCTATTTATTTAGGTAAAAGATCAATTGGGTGTAGGGTTTAGTGAAAGGGTTATTCATAAGGGTTTGGATTACGGTATCACTAAGGATTATTTATAGGGTTTGTCTTAGGGTTTGCCTTAGGATTTGAGTATATGTTTGGAAGCTTCAGGGTAGGTAGTCACTTGCATGTAAAATAAAAAAATATGGCCAATGTAACGCCACCACTCCAAATTGAAACAATGACCTAGAATATGAGATGAATTATGTGGCCAAATGTACACCACTTTGTGTGTATGTGGTTACTAAGCATCTTGTTGATAATTTGGTTTATATATGTACTCCTATTCTATACATTTAACACCATAATTGCCTTGGTATAGCTTTTCACTAATCCTTAAATTCATTGTTTGGGAAAAAACTAATGGCGAGACGTGCAAGAATGCCTGATGGTACTCTAGCACTCTTGTATTTGAGTCCCCATACTAGAATGATTCCAGAAATAGATTTCACTACTTATGAATTTTTATTCAAAGATAACAAGGGTGAGTTACATATTTTATCTGCTAAGACTATAGGGGCACTAATACTACACCCATCTTGCCGAAACCACACTCAATTTAATGGCTTATACATGCGTGAGTCGGGCACTAATGCAAGTCTTAAACCTGCCCATCTTCCTAACCTTTTTGACATTTATCCTATTAGGTGTAAATTCCACATTTTTCTCAATTGGTGTATAGGATCCATGCCATCTTGCTCATTTAATCCTCACCTTGTCCGACCTGCTTTGCACCTTCTTGATCCTAAGCCTATTATAAATTTTGATGATCCTGTGTTTGATCTAGGTCACGAGCCAGTGCGTTTGTGTATTGGCCCATACACAGATGCTTTTCAAATAGTTAATTTGCCTCCATCTCCACACATTTTTCACCTATGGGTAGGGTTCGATGAATATGCCCAGTTTGTTCCTAGATATTATAAGGTTGACTTAACCACATTTGAAGGTGAAAAGGCCCTCTATCTTGCAAGTGGAAGTAATGTAGCTATCCCAACCGACACTATAGTAGTGTGCTGGAATGTAAGAGGGTTAGCACGACCATCTGTTGTTGAACATTTTCAAACACTATATGAGTTGCACAAGCCTGGTTGTTGTGTTGTTAGAAACAAGGCAAGGGCTTGAAAACACAAAGTCCCTTATCAACGCACTTCCCGGTAATTATCGTTACTTCTACTCCCCATCAGAGGACGGTCTATGTGGTGGTGTGGTGGTAATGTGGCTAAACGATGTCATTGCTAGTGATCAGAAGGTAATTTCTACCGACTTTGTGAGGGAAAATGTCTACTTTAAGGTAATTTTTAGCAAAATATATTAAGTACATTTCAAGTTTTTCAAATACTATTACAAATAATTAACTAACTTAACATCTCTTAATCTAATGGCAACAAAACTTTGCAGGGTCATCCAAGTTCAAGACGTGTATTATTCTGATTTGTGGCGGCTTGATTTCATCGTCCGTTAAAGATATTTAATACTGGCTCATTTGTAATAATTTATAAGACCTTTTTAAAGTCGTATGTTGTAATTTGTGGTTGTACTTTATTTGATATGGTTTTCGTTATGTGTTAAGTTGTAATGTATTGCTTGCAACTGTTTAAAGAATGTATTTGTGTTTTATGTTATAATTTTTGAACTTTTATTTTTTAGCAAGTTAAAGAATATTGAAGGATATCTCAAAGTCTATTGAAAGACATCTCAATTAGCCAAATATTAGTACATAATGAGTAAAATCAAAACTTTTGATCAATTACCATTTATTACAATCTAACCATGTTAAAGTGGAAGGAAAATAAAATTCTATCCCAAAGTACATAATGACAACACGCAATATCAATATTGCAAACTCAACTTCTTAATTACTCACCATTTAAAATACATACTCACAACAATCGCAACCCAAGATAGCACAAGTACAACAACAAGTAAGTTGTTTTGCCTAGTAAGTCCAAGGTTTTCGCTGCATAACTTCACCACCAATGATATGGTGTTGATTAATTCAGCCTTCAGTTCATCCACTTCATTCACAAGGGACTCAATTTTATCAACTAATTCACCATCCCCACTGTTACGCTCAGATACAGTTTCTTCTTCCTATTCGAAAAAACCGCATCTATTTGCATTACCCTGAAACATATATGATTATAATGTTAGGTGTCATTGTAGATGAAGTTATTAATAAATTACGACCAAGACATTATTACCTACTTGTAAGGACAATGTAGATAGCGTTTTCCAGCATCTCCGGACGACACTAATTTGGCTGGTATTCCGTGTTTACATAACACTTGCTTACCACTTGACCTTGATGAACAAGAATTAGAGCTCATTGTGGGTTTAAGTTTGCCCTAATGGCCCTTATCAACATCCCATTATAAGCCAAGATGTAAGTATTTTATACACTTGATTATGATAGGTGGACCAACCATATGTCATCTACAACTTGCTCTTAGCATATTATGCATTGTCTGACCATTGTTTTTATAATTATCGGTTATATGTCATCTATAATTGGCTGTAATTATTTTTATTGTAATTGAAATTAAGTATATAAGTCAACCATAAAATGAAATTCATTATAATTTTGTTTATCCAAACATGATGATCAATGGTAATGACTAACAATACAAGGATCTAAGCTCATCAGTTTATCAATCAATGGTAATGAACTTTGTGTGACTTACTATGTAATGCCTACTACATTATCAATCAATGGTAGTATTTAAAGTACTTTATTTTTAGACAACACTTTTAAAAGTACTTTTATTCATTTTACTTGTTTATATATATTTTTTTGTTTTTTTTAAATGGTATTATGCTTGATGTCATGTTATTGAATGTCAATAAATTGAAGTGACAATTCACTGTCAAATAACTGCTCCTCCAATTTATGACATTAGCATTGTGACAATTATACGAAGTATACAAATTTCAAGTGAGGTGTTAGCCTACAATTATGCTAACACACCATCAAAAGATATACATTAATGCATACACTTAAATAAGTAATGATATATGCAAATCATACTGTATTGTTGAATATATTGTAATAGTATCATAATCAAAAGTGTATTTATTTTATCACCTTTATATGCTTACATATTTGATTTAATGTCATTGTTAGAAAAAAAAAATGATATGAGTTATTTAAATGTCCTAATATATAAGTCAACCATAAAATGAAATTCATTATAATTTTGTTTACTGGTAGGCGGTCGCACACCTAACAAAAATAATAAAAACCTAACTAAACCTCCTAATATGTAGTAGGGTAAGTCAAGGTCGATCCCACAGAGAAGGTTGGACTAAACAATGGTTTCTATGAATTACAATAGCCGAATCAAGATAAAATAATGAGTTGAATAATATATACTATGAACTAACAAAATAAATCTAATAATAATAAAGACTCTAGAATTAAGTATTACCGCTAATATAATCAATACAAGATAAATTCCTACCCCAATCAATTAATTATATGCTCACAAGGAAAAGTAATCCCTAAATAATACCAAGGACCTCTCTCGAGTATCAATGGCTTCTCTAACCCACAATCAAGCCTATTCTCATGGAATCATGCAAATTAGAGACATTAAGCACATTACTCTAACTTCCTCATTATCCATTCAACTACTCTCGTGATGAATATCAAACCCTTAATTGATCTATTCAAATCCGTTAAAACCCAACTCTCGCTGCGATTAAAACAATAGAATAATAACAATACTAATTATCTCTAATCTAGTATTGGCATAAGCGCAATCAATTAAGCATGAACAATATAAATAATTAATTGAGAATTTAAAAGAATAAATTAAGTATTAACCATATTAGGGTTCAACCTAAATCTAGAACAACAATCTACTCTAACATATTAACAAAAAAAAACAAGAACAATAAATAATAAAGAAAACATGAATAAATAAAGAGATTAAAAGAAAATACCGAATCTTGAATTGAATTGAAGGTAAAAAGCTTGAATCTTGAATTACAAAAGTAAAGGAAATAAAAATAGAGAACTAGTTCTTAATAATAGGAATTGAAAAATAAAGTAAACTTAATGAATTAATAAAACACCACTTAGTGTAAATATAAGCCTAGAAAAGATAAGAAAATCGGCAAAAGGCTTGGCGCACAAGAATCCCAGGAGGCACGGACGTGCCTACCTGCGTGCATAAACTCGGGTAGCTTCTGACTTCCAGGCACGGACGTGCCTGATGATGGGCACGGACGTGCCTCCCCTGCTGCGCGTATCACTCATCTTAAATCAGTTATAACTTCATATCCAGAGCTCCGTTTGAGGCGTGTAATATATTGTTGGAAAGGTCTTCAAGTCTACTTTCTAATGAAATTTGAATCACTCCATTATCATTTGTATATCAAAAGTTATGAGCATAATAGTAAACAGGTGTCATAATAGTGGACGAGTAAGGTCTCGTGAAGGTTTGTGGGCCTCGGCTCAGCTTCGTGACTTCGTAAAATATCCAAATTATCTCCGTTAATCCTGAAATACATCAAAAACAATGAAAATACCCATAAAAGCATTGAATCATTGAAACTAAACCAAATTACACCAAAATGGACTAAAACACTCGACTAAGCTAATAAAATCGACTAAAAATAAGCTAACAAATATGCACAAAACACGACTTATCAAACTCCCCCAAGATAAAATAATGCTTGTCCTCAAGCATTTAACCATGAATCACAAGGGAGGAGAAAGACAACTTCTCAAACCATCATAATGTGCCATCAATTTGAAATCACGAGGAAAACGAAAATAAGAGTCAATATGCATAAAACCACCATAAACCTCTTAAACTTGGAATCGACAAACATCTTACCACACATCTCCCCATACCAACTCACACAAACATGAATAGCTCTCACTTTAGTTGTGAAAAATAAAAACAATAAACGCTCATGTGTTTACGGGGTGAAATATGATATCACTCAACCTAGGCATAAAATGCATGTCAACTTCACATGAATCGGCCTCTTTAGGCTTGCAATGTGACTTTCTCCACTTCTAATGATTGATGCAATTACGAAAATCATGAAATCCAATAAGGGTAAGCTTGGTAAATAAGGGTTGGACGATGTAATTTGGAATGTGGTGCTCAAAATATAACAAACCCTAATCCCACTACACATTCAAATGTCGGGTTCAAGCCAACCTTATTTCCTCCAACTTCATACAATATAAACATAGCCCTTTTATTTCTTTCTCTTCTCTTCTTTTTTTTTTTTTTCAATCATACTTTTTCCCTTTTTTTTCATTTTTTATTTTTTTTCACAAAAAGAAAGGGACTCATAGCAAATTAGGAATTAGGAAGAATTTTAAAGACTTTTAAAACTCTTTTTCTTTCTTTCTTTCTTTTCTTTTCTTCCTTCCTTGCTTCTAATAAATCAATTCCCTTCTTTCTCTTTGTTTTTTTTTTTTTCTTCTTTTTTTTCTTTTTCTTTTTTTTTTCATATACATCACTCATAGGGCTTTAACAAGTGTAATGCACCTTCAAAATAAACCTAGAAAAATAGCTCTATGGCTTTAAACGTAGGGTATCAAGAAGGGGTTAAAACACGGCTCAAATTGGCTTAACCTACGGGTGAATGAAAAAATAAAAATAAAAATAAAATTTATATAGGCCTAGAATGTGGAGGCTCTATTCTCTACAAGGAAATTTCAATCATTTTTTCGCAACATGCATCATTCAAGTCTCAAACAGTCAAAGAGCAAGACCAAGAATTCAATTATGTGAAGGACAATCTAATCGCACATGAAGAAACACGACTGAGATAGAGTGAAATCAGTCAAATATGGCTCAAAACTCTCACCGGGTACACAAACTATTCACATAAGTAAAGCGGGGAGACCATCCTGGCCACAAACCAACTCAATTCCAAGTAAATCGGTGAATAGGTTTTCGAAAACTCTTTTCGCAAAGCACACATATATGATTGTTATCATAGAAGTATAGGCATGTAATGGCATATCAATCAACACTAAAAAGAAATAAACTAACCAAATACTAAAAGAAAACTAATATATACATAGTGAAAAGGGAATCCTCCCCCAAGCTAAACCATACATTGTCCTCAATGTATGCATATAACAGTGTAGATGGACAAGGGGAAGGGGAAACAATCTTACCACAAACCATTGCCATAAAAGGTTATATACCGTCTTACATAATTAATAATCAATCCAATGCCAATCAACTCATGACAAAAACAAAGAAAAACAATTTATTTTTATTCATAATCACTTGTTTCACAAATTGAATTGGAAATTCAAATAGGACAAGGATGACATCTAATACTACACGGCATGAACAAATCCTAATCTCATAATCAAGTCAAACCAATATCCATGGCAAAAAGAGAGATAGATTCTCACAAACTTGAAAAGATAGATAAAGGGAAGAGTATACCAATGGTGTGGTGGGTGAAAACCCGCAAGTGAACCTCTTGAAATAAGATCAAGGACCTAGAAATAAACTGCAATGAACCATAGTAGGAACTCTTCTTAGATCATCACTTGCATAAAACACTAAAAGTTAGATAAAAATAAAAATAAAATAAAATAAAAAGAAAAAAGAAAAGCAATGTTAGTAAGCTTGGTTCTCCTTGTTAAATAGCTCATTAATGCCCTTAATAGCTTGTCAAATGCATCTGCATGCATCTCACAAAATATTAGATAGCAAAATATAAGAGAAAGAATATACAAGACACAAAGAACTCTAATAAACTTCCAAAAAGAAAAACAAGACTCAAAAGAAGACTCAAAATAAAAAGAAAAGTTATTTACAACTGTATTAGACTCAATAGGAATAACAAAAGACATATTTACATTAGTGACACCCAAATGAGAATCCTTATCTGCAAAAGTATCATGGATTGATGGAGGTGAAAGGATGAAAGATGGAAGATAGAAAGGTAGAGAAGTAGGAACATCAAGTTTCCTTGCGAATGGGACGTGAGGCTCAAAAAACAACGTCTTGGATAAAGACTCACTAATCTCCTCTCTCAAAACCTTACATTCCTCAATAGTGGGCCTCTCATCCTTAAAAACATTTATTTCACCTTTACATTCCTCAAAAACCTCGAGATTCAAAAAATTACCCTCATCAACTTGACTTTCATCCACAATACTCCCTAAATCATCATCATCATCATCTACATATCCAAACTCAAGAGGACTAACAATACCAACATTGGTCTCAAATTCACTAGAAATTTTATTAGACTCTTCCTCATTCAATTGAGCATTTTTAGTTTTAAGATCATGAATTATAGATGATAATTTAGAGTTCATACTAGTAAAACTAGCACTTATCTCTTGTAGAGATCTCTGGTTACTACTAAGGCTAGCACAAAACTCTTGTGTAGATCTCTCAAAACTCTCAGTATGATTTTTCATACTCTCAAAATGGTTTTTCATATTAAGTTCTGCGGAAGATATGAGCTCTTGTAGACGAGAGACAGTTTCAGAATCATATTGGGGCTCTTGTGGATGAGAGAAATTTTGGAAATCATAATAGTTGGAGGGGTCATAATTGTGCACATAAGAATCACTATACGGGACATGAGATAAATTATAGGAATCCATGCAAAAATTTTGAGAATTTTGATCAGATGTATCAAAATCAGAAACATGATAATCCCAAGCATTATAACCATAACCCCCATAATAACCATAAGGATAATCCCCATTATAATGATTCCAATCCATGATTAATTAATAAATAAGCACAAGGAATTAAAAGAAAAAGGAAAAAAAAAATAAAAAATAGTTACAAAAAAAATAAAAAGAGGAAAAAAAAAATATTTACAGACTCAACTAATAAACTCAAATAAAACCAAATTAATCCGTTACCTTCCCCGGCAACGGCGCCAAAATTTGGTAGGCGGACGCACATCTAACAAAAATAATAAAAACCTAACTCAACCTCCTAATATGTAGTAGGGTAAGTCAGGGTCGATCCCACAGAGAAGGTTGGACTAAACAATGGTTTCTATGAATTACAATAGCCGAATCAAGATAAAATAATGAGTTGAATAATATATACTATGAACTAACAAAATAAATCTAATAATAATAAAGACTCTAGAATTAAGTATTACCGCTAATATAATCAATACAAGATAAATTCCTACCCCAATCAATTAATTATATGCTCACAAGGAAAAGTAATCCCTAAATAATACCAAGGACCTCTCTCGAGTATCAATGGCTTCGCTAACCCACAATCAAGCCTATTCTCATGGAATCATGCAAATTAGAGACATTAAGCACACTACTCTAACTTCCTAATTATCCATTCAACTATTCTCGTGATGAATATCAAACCCTTAATTGATCTATTCAAATCCGTTAAAACCCAACTCTCGCTGCGATTAAAACAATGGAATAATAACAATACTAATTATCTCTAATCTAGTATTGGCATAAGCGCAATCAATTAAGCATGAACAATATAAATAATTAATTGAGAATTTAAAAGAATAAATTAAGTATTTACCATATTAGGGTTCAACCTAAATCTAGAACAACAATCTACTCTAACATATTAACAAAAAAAAACAAGAACAATAAATAATAAAGAAAACATGAATAAATAAAGAGATTAAAAGAAAATACCGAATCTTGAATTGAATTGAAGGTAAAAAGCTTGAATCTTGAATTACAAAAGTAAAGGAAATAAAAATAGAGAACTAGTTCTTAATAATAGGAATTGAAAAATAAAATAAACTTAATGAATTAATAAAACACCACTTAGTGTAAATATAAGCCTAGAAAAGATAAGAAAATCGGCAAAAGGCTTGGCGCACAAGAATCCCAGGAGGCACGGACGTGCCTCCTCATAGGCACGGACGTGCCTACCTGCGTGCATAAACTCGGGTAGCTTCTGACTTCCAGGCACGGACGTGCCTGATGATGGGCACGGACGTGCCTCCCCTGCTGCGCGTATCACTCATCTTAAATCAGTTATAACTTCATATCCGGAGCTCCGTTTGAGGCGTGTAATATATTGTTGGAAAGGTCTTCAAGTCTACTTTCTAATGCAATTTGAATCACTCCATTATCATTTGTATATCAAAAGTTATGAGCATAATAGTAAACAGGTGTCATAATAGTGGACGAGTAAGGTCTCGTGAAGGTTCGTGGGCCTCGGCTCAGCTTCGTGACTTCGTAAAATCTCCAAATTAGCTCCGTTAATCCTGAAATACATCAAAAACAATGAAACTACCCATAAAAGCATTGAATCATTGAAACTAAACCAAATTACACCAAAATGGACTAAAACACTCGACTAAGCTAATAAAATCGACTAAAAATAAGCTAACAAATATGCACAAAACACGAATTATCATTTACCCAAACATGAGGATCAATGGTAATAACTAACAATACAAGGATTTAAGCTCATCAGTTTATCAATCAATGGTAATGAACTTTGTGTGACTTACTACGTAATGTCTACTCCTACATTATCAATCAATGGTAGTATTTATAGTACTTTATTTTTAGACAACACTTTAAAAAGTACTTTTACTCATTTTACTTGTTTATATATTTTTTTTTTGTTTTTTTAAAATGGTATTATGCTTGATGTCATGTTATTGAATGTCAATAAATTGAAGTGACAATTCACTGTCAAATAACTACTCCTCCAAATTAATAGTTTTGTGGCAAACCAAGCTTCACACCTTCACTTGAATGTGCACAATAAGTTGTGTCTTTTCCAATAACTCATAGAAGCAGTATGACACAAAGTCTGCAATAGCCGAATATTAGGTATTTTACTAGTGCATTCATTGGGTGGTTGGAGAAATCTCAGATACAACTTCTAGTGTTAAGTTACATTTTTTGTTATGTTATGTGATCACAAAAGTATATACATGATTCATGTGCATAATAAATAAATTTGCTTGATTTGTAAGACTATATTGCCCTTGTAGCAATTTCATTTTAGGTTATGCAGAACTCTTTAACCATTTACCATAATATCACGGTATCATACTATATGGTATGGGGTTTAATAATTTATTATAAAAATTTAACTACTTATTATCACAATAAGGTAACTGTTTCGGGGTTTTCTGATGTCCTGCGGGAGAGTTACAATTCCGAGACTGGAACCGGACGCCTGTACCTGCAAAACAAACGGATGCTCCGGATGATTGGAGATCCGCCTCCGACGGTCAAGTTAGTACTTGATTAAGGAGTAATTAATGCGGAAATTAAAGTGATTGGGTCTCTCTAGGTGAGAGTGTTTAATGTGTGTAATCTGCGTCATCCCCCTTAATGAGGATTAAGGGAGGTATTTATAACCTCGGGAAACGTGCCAATCCTAGGTTTAGGTTAACCTTGGGCTGATTGGGCTTCCCTCGGAAGTTGGGCCTAGGTGGCCGACTTCTCCATTAGGCATGGAGTATGCCACGTGTCATGACATAATAGGTCCAGGGTGGACGAATAAGCGTGTGCCACGTGGCAAGCACTGAGAGGTCCAACTGGGGGACACTTGGCAGGACCTGATTGGCCCACGTGGCGCATTTCGATTGGTGGGAGCAAAATCCCCTAATCATTTGCCCCTCACAGGTGGCACGTGACTGGTCACGTGTTACCTGTGACAGGTGTCGCCCTGTAACAGGCGATGACCTGCTACAGGTGTCACTCGGCGAAAGGCCGAGAGATTCTCCCGCCCAAATTTTGAATTCCGGCAGTGACCCTTCGCCTTCTCACTTCGCCTATATAAGGGAGTGTTGCCTTCGGTCATTTTCACACTTGAGAACTTTAGGAGAGAACATTCGGACCCTTGAACTTGCTCTGACATTTTGGACCCTTTCTGCCTACCGCCTGCTCTGACAAGCCGACTGCAAAGGATTTTCAGAACTTCATCAATCGTCACTCGTTCAGGTAACCGTCGGTTCTCTTACTCTTAATTTTCTCTTTACTTTATTCTTTTTGAAATGGCACCATGGAAGCACACGACACGACCTAGGTTAGCGATCAGCCGATCACCGGGGACGGCTGAATCTAGGACTAGGAGTGCCGCCTGCCCTTTTCTGGACCCATCTTTGCCCTTTATACAAAGTCCGACTGTATCTGTGTCTATGCAGAACATGATGGCCAGAACAAAAAAGACGGCTAGGATCTCGAACTCAGACGGCTCCTCCCACCGGGTGCCGATTAGTGAAACATCTGACCAGGCGCCAGATGTGGAAGTGAAACAAAGCGGCTTGAAAGCCGGCAGTTCTGAGGGAGGAGTCAAAGTGACCCCTTCCCATTTTACAGTTGACAATTCTACATTCTCTCCTGCTCCTTTTAAAGGAGAGGAGGCGGGCCCCTCTGGGAGAGGGGAGGAGTCGTCCTCTTCGGACTCGTCAGAGGACGAATCCGAGTCTAGCTCTTCTGGCCATGCTTCTCTAGACACAGAAGAGAAAAACAGTCGCCTACAAGAGGCGAGGCTTTCTCACGCAGTTGAGAAGGGGGACAATTGGGCGGAGCCATCCGCCTCTCCTCGAGAGCAAAATACCCCCTACTACTGCACGGTACCTCGGGGCCGGATCACGGCCATGCAAGAGAAAGTGGGGAGCTTTATCGCAAACCACACAATGGGCCCCGGCTTTTTAGTGTTCGTGCCGGATCCAAAAGACACAGTCGTCTGGCCGGCTGGTACTAGTTATGATGGCGCCTGCTTTGGCTGCTACGAGGCGGCCATCAAGGCTGGGTTGCGCTTCCCACTACATCCGGCTGTTCAGCGGATCTTGGATGGGTATGAGTTGGGGTTATGGCAGTTAGCCCCAAACTCCTGGGTCAACGTACTCGGCTATGTGGCCGGGTGCGAACTGCACAGGGTGGAGCCGAACTTCGAGGCTTTCGCCCACATGAACTACCTCAGCCGGACCCCTAAGGCAGGCGGTACCGGCTGGTATCAATTGACGAGCCACAGGGGCTACCTCATGACAAGAGGTAAAGCAAACAAATGGAAGGACTGGCGGAGCACCTTCCTTATCATTGAGAGTTCAGACACAGAGCTGAACAAGCGCTTCAACAGGTGGAACAGGAATCCGCCCCTCCTTGCAAGCGGTCGCAGCATGCCGCCTGTTCCCCACAAGGCTAAGAAAGAGATCCTAGATAAAGGACTCTTCAAAGTAGAGTCGAAGGTGAACTCTACTTCAGGGGTACGAGAGCAAGTACCCCTGCACTACGTCCCGAGCTTCAAATGGCTCTACGACGAGTACTTTTTGGCCGCCTGTGGCCTCAGCAGTCGGTGCTCAAGAGGTAGCCGGCCTGTCGAATACTCTGTTGTTCCATGCATTTCTGTTATGACTTTTATTAACTTTGCTATTTGTTTTTGCAGCGGACGCCATGAGCAAAATTACCGCCTCCAAGACTGCGGCGGCCATGTTACGGGCCTCCATCATGCAACAGTATTCAACCGACTCCCCCAACAAGGGGGCACCCTTGGTGGGCTTCGAACCTTTCACTCTCTTTTTGGAGTTGTGTTTTTGCATATACTGACTCTTTTCTTCTTTTTTAGACGGGCGCTCCAAGAGCTTCTTCTTCCCAACAGCCGGACTCCAAGGCCCGGAGGACGACTGTTGCGAGCTCTCCTGGTTCTGCCAGGAAACATGCGGCGGCTGAGAAACAGCCGGCCACTCCTTCCAAAACTCCAATTGGGCCGCCTAGAAGTATGAAGTTGTCCTTGTAAATTTTAGACTTGCTCCCTTCTTTACTAGATCTAATCCGTTTGTCTATGCTTAATGCAGCCGGCCCTCAGGAGCCTGACTTGGTCGAGGTGGCCAAGTCTATGATCAAGGCCGTTCCTCCATCTGAAAGGGAGGCGGTCAGGGGTGTCGGCACCCTTGACCTAGACGGGATTGCAGGAGTCCTTGCTGAGGTATACTTAACATATTTTTGAGTATTTGAATTCCAGGACGCTTTTTTTTTTTTTTTGTTTGGAAACTGACGCATGTTCCCCTTTTTACTTAGGCCCTGCTCCGAGTAAACGGCCTCCGTAAGTCGCTTGACAGGAAGAACAAAGAGGTAAAGGCTGCAAAAGCTATGGCCGCCTCTGACTGTGATAAGGCAATGTTTCAAATTGCCCAAAATGAGGTTCTGACAATTGATATTCTTTATTATCAGGCGCAGGCTACCGCCGCTATCCGGGCTCAGTTAGAGGCGGCCCAGAAGAGGAATAGCGAGCTGGAGGCGACCATCAACAATCTCAAGGCCGAGCTGAGACCTCTTCGCCAAAAGATGTCCTCATACGACACCTTGGAGAAATCCTTGGCGGCTGTTAAGGAACGCCTGGTGACCCAGGAGACGAGTCTTACTCAGGAGCTCTCGGAAAAGGCCGAGCAAGAAAAGAAAGAGCTGGTCCGGGAGATGATGGAAGACTCTGCTCAAATCCAGCGCATGACTTGGGGCTGCCTCTTCCCCAATGCCGACTTTGCCTCCTGGGAAAAAACGTACCGCCAGTGTTCTGATAGATATAATCAAGAGATTGGCGGCTGCTGAGGACGAGGCGTTGGAGGAAGAGGAGCAGCCGGTAGTGGCGCTTGTGCCGCTTGGGGGTAATGCATCGAAGAAGGATGCAGCTGAAGCCGAGTCCAGCAAAAAGAGTGCTGACCAGGCGGCAGCTGCTAATATTGAAGATCTGCCCCCTTCTTAAGCTTTATGTCTTCTTTCCACGGCCTGCGTGCCGTTTGTTTGTATTTACCCGGCCAGGGGGCCGGGGCTCTGAATATTTGGCCGGTCTTTAATGACCGGCTTCCTTTTAATGAATATTTTTGTTTTGCTTCAAATTTGTTTAAGTATTGAATATTCTGATATCCAATTGCACACTATACCGACTGTTTTACATGGCCGATAGTTGCAGACAGGTACGGATAGTTAGTCACGCCGCCTATGCCCCTGGACGACTGGTTGTCTGTTTCCAGGCTAGGCGATCAGTCGGCCATTTATCCAATCGGTATTCGACTCATTTTAAAGACTGGATCCCCTTTAGGCAGGCGGTCCTGTCATTTGTAAAATTAACCAAGTAGGAAAGTGGTTTCCTACCTGTCATGTTTTTAGGCTAGAGACTTTAGGCAATCTAGGCCAACTGTTCCCCGCCACATTTAATCTAGTGTGAACAGGTGCTGTATGAACACCTTTTTAGTTTCATACTAAATTTTTAAGGAGTGACCAAGTAAACATGATTGTTACCTAGTCGCCGAGTGACTGAGTAGTAGAGGTTTCAAGCGGTGGGTACCGGTTGCTCCCCTTTATTCGCCAATGTTTGTTGGCTATCAACTCATAAGATACCGACTGTTCTTATCCCAAGTAGTCCAGTCGGTTGGTTGACACAAATGGTTACTGCGAACACTTGTTTGACCTGATTAGTCAGTTAAGTGAGAGGTATCCTTGTCCGGGAAACAGCTACGTGGTTGTCTTGTTTAGACAGTCGTATAGGTGTCGTGTAATGATTTTATAGAACAATGTTCCACCTAAAAGGGAGCTGCTCTCTGCGACGAATTTCATCCGGATGGATGCCGTCGGACGCCTGCTATAACGTTGGGACAGGTCGAATTGAATTTTTATATTTTGATCAGTTGGCTTGACGCCTGGTCTGATCATTTTAGCCATGAGCCTTTTATAGTTCTTGGTGAACTGTATTATGGGAGAGTAGCCGGTTGAGTGAAACAAGCGGCGTGCCCCTCTTAAGTAAGAATAAAAATTAAACATGGAGAGTAGCCGACTGTTTATCAGTAGGCATGCCCCTCTTAGGTAAAAATGAAAACTAAATATGGAGAGTAGCCGACTGTTTGTTAGTAGGCGTGCCCCTCTTAGTACAAAATTGAATGAAACAGCATACTTTTATTAAGTAGCCCTTGACTATTTACATCATTCAAAAGAATTATTTCTTAAGATTATCTACATTCCAAGTTCGAGGCAACGGTTGGCCGTCTGGTGTTTCCAGACGGTAGGTACCGTCCCTGACCTCTTCATAGATTCGGTAGGGTCCTTCCCAGTTGGGAGTTAGTTTGCCAGACTCATTAGCCCTACCAACTGCTTCCATTTTTCTAAGTACAAAGTCCCCCACTTTGAGTGGACGCCTGTGTACTTTTTTGTTGTATGATCTAGTCATTCTCAGGCGGTAAATTTCATGGCGCAAGATAGCATTGCCCCTCCTTTCAGGGAGTGAGTCTAATGCCAGGCGCATGGCTTCCCAGTTTTCCTCTTCGTCATATAGCATTACTCGAAGAGTCAGCTCGTAGTGTTCTATTGGAAGAACAGCTTCCGCACCATAAGTTAGGAGGAATGGAGTTTCTCCAGTCGCCCCTTTTTCAGTCGTCCTAATGGCCCAGAGAACATGTGGTAATTCATCCGCCCATTGGCCGCCTGCTCGTTCAATCTTTTTCTTGAGACCGTCTGAGATGATTTTATTAAAGGCTTCTACCTGGCCGTTTGCTTGTGGACGGCCGACAGATGCAAAGTAGTGTGCAATTCCTTGGTCACCCAACCAGCTTTTGAGAACAGGCGTCTCAAATTGGGGACCATTATCAAAAACCATAGACATGGGAACCCCCAACCGAGTGATGACATTTTTCCAAATGAATGAAATTACATCCTTCGTCTTGATTCCCTTTACAGCCTCCGCCTCTACCCATTTAGTGAAGTAGTCGACTGCAACAAGTATGTACCTCCTTCCGCCTGTAGCAGGCGTATATGGACCCAGAATATCCATGCCCCACTTAGCAAAATGTAGTGGGCTATGAATGGTATTGAGGTCAGTAGCCGGACGGTGAATTAGTTTGCCAAACCTTTGGCACTTGTCACATTTTTTCACCATCTCCATTGCATCTGCTTCTAAAGTAGGCCAAAAGTAGCCCTGCCGCCTTGCCTGTTGAGCAAGCGTCCTACCGCCTATATGGGAAGCACAGTAACCAGAGTGAAGATCGTCTAGTATCTCTCGCCCCTTTTCTAGAGTAACACACTTCAAGAAGGGTTGAAGGTACCCCCTTTTGTGAAGTTCTCCCTTTATCATTTCAAAACTGGTTGCTCGTTTTTTCAGTACTGCCACCTGTTGATGATCATCCGGCAGGGTACCGTTTGTCAGATATGCCCTGATTGGATCCATCCAGGTTGAGCTTCTGTTTAGGATTCCAATAGGGTCTTCCTCGATGCTTCTCTTCTCCATTACTTCCCAAAAAACAGTTCGAGGAGTATCACAAGAAGCGGATGATGCTAATTTTGAAAGTTTATCCGCCTGGTTGTTTTCTGATCTCGGCACTTGAGTCAGACGAAAATCTTCAAGGGATCCGACCGCCTGTCGTACTGCCTGTAAATACTTGATCATGGCCGAATGGGTTGCTTCGTATTCGCCATTATACTGACTCACTATCAATTGTGAATCGGAACAGGCGTCTATCTTTCGTGCCCCTGCCGCCTTGCACATGCGGATTCCAACTAGTAAAGCTTCATATTCTGCCTCATTGTTTGAGGCCTGAAAACTGAAGCGTAGAGCATACTCGTACCTGTCGCCCTCTGGCGACTGACATATGACGCCTGCTCCACAACCATTTGATGTAGAGCTTCCATCCACATATACCTTCCAGACTTGGTCTGGATCTCGAGAATCAGGGGGACGAGTCATCTCAACAATAAAGTCAGCAAAGGCTTGCCCCTTCACTGCTTTTCTAGGCTCGAAAGTAACTTCGAGGCTCTGTATTTCTATAACCCATTTGATCATTCGGCCTGACGACTCCATGGTGATCAGTGGCCGCTTGATAGTTTGATCTGTATACACGACGACTGCATGTGCTAAAAAGTAGGGCTTCAATTTTTTAACAGCCATGAAGAGTGCAAGACCAAATTTCTCCACTAAGGGATACCTCAACTCGGCATTTTTCAGTACATGACTGACAAAGTAGACCGGGAGCTGACAGCCGTCTCTTTCAGCAAGAAGAACAGCGCTTAACGCATGATCAGAGATGGCCAGGTACATGTAAAGTACTTCTTTGGGTAAAGGGCTGATTAGCCTCGGCAAGGAATGCAAGTGAACTTTCAATTTCTGGAAGGCCGCCTCAGCATCCGGCCCCCATTAAAACCTTGCCTTCTTCTTAATTTCCTGGAAAAAGTATAGGCATTTGTCGCCTGATCGGCTTAGAAATCTTCCCAAGGCCGCCAGACAACCTGTTAACTTCTGAACCTCTCGGATGGTACGAGGCGACTGCATGTCGATGACCGCCTGCACCTTCTCAGGGTTCGCCTCTATTCCTCTCTGATTGATAAGGAATCCGAGAAATTTCCCAGACTCAACTCCAAAGACACATTTCTTGGGATTGAGCATGACATGGTGCCGCCTGAGTGTGGCGAAAGCTTCTCGGAGGTCCGACAGATGATCTTTCTGAAGTTTAGACTTGACAATCATATCATCAATATATGCCTCGACATTTCTCCCAATCTGATCAAAGAACACAGTGTTTATCATTCGCTGGAAAGTGGCCGGGGCATTCTTAAGACCAAACGGCATGACCGTGTAACAGTATAACCCTTGATCAGTGACGAAGGCCGTCTTCTCCTGATCTTTCTTCCATAAAGGAATTTGATGGAAACCAGAGTAGGCGTCCATAAAGCTCATCAAAGCATGGCCGGCTGTTGAGTCGACCAGGTTATCAATTTTAGGCAGAGGGTAACTGTCTTTGGGGCACGCCTTGTTTAAGTCTGTGTAGTCTACACACATTCGCCAGGTGCCATTCGGCTTTTTAACAAGCACCACATTTGCAACCCAGTCTGGGAAGTAACATTGCCGGATGAACCCTGCATCAAGTAATTTTTTAACTTCGGCGGCTGCCGCCTGACTTCTTTCTTCGCCATGGTTCCGCTTCTTCTGCCGTACCGGCTTCTTTTTCGGATCCACGGCCAGTTTATGTACCGCCAGATCAGGACTGATGCCTGGCATTTCATGGACTTCGAATGCAAAGATGTCCTTGTATTCTTTCAATAGTTTGTGAAAGTCGTCACCCAGGACCCTTAGAGCAGTCGTCCCAACTTTGACTGTTCTGTCAGGACGCGAGTCATCTAAGATCAGGTCCGTATGCTCACCAGCCGGCTGAAGGCGGAATTCATCCGACCGCTCCTCTACCAATGATTGCTATTTTCTGTCTTTTCTTGCGGCCCCCGTCTGGGATGCCTTTCTCTTCTTGCCGCCTGCTTCTTGAACAGGCGCATTCTCCTTGACATTGTCAAGGTCTATTTTTCCACCACTCGCCCCAGCGGCCATAACAGTGGGCTTGACATCCGAGAGATAGCACTCTTGGGCCATCCTCTGATCTCCCCTTAGGGACCCGACTGTTCCATTATCCCTCTCAAACTTGAGCAACATAAGAGATGGGATTATAACAGCCTTGGAATTATTCAGGGTTGGTCGTCCCAGAATTATGTTGTAGGTCGAGAGTTCTTCTACTACCAGGAACCGGACTACAATGTGTCGTCCTTCCCCTTTTTCACCCAGGCGGATGGGTAAATCCACTCGTCCCACTGGGTGGACGACTCCTCCTCCAAACCCTACTAAAGGGTGGGATGCCGGATGTATGCAATCAGTCTGATATTTTAGTTTCGATAGACATTTGCTACTGGTGAGATCTGAGGAGCTTCCGGTATCTATGAGGATTCGGCCAACTCTCTGGTTGGCCACTTTACATTCAATAACGATAGGGTCGTCATGCGGCTCTCTTACCCC
Organism: Chenopodium berlandieri; assembly: GCA_034703905.1. Classification (NCBI taxonomy): domain Eukaryota; kingdom Viridiplantae; phylum Streptophyta; class Magnoliopsida; order Caryophyllales; family Amaranthaceae; genus Chenopodium; species Chenopodium berlandieri. Next base: position 52,180,654 of record CM068281.1, read on the forward strand.
TCCTAGATCTTCTTCAGTGATGACAATCTCAGGAAATGAATATTTAGAGGGCCGTTCTTGGTGAACGGAATTTACATCTAGCCGTCTGATATTGTCTTTGTTGCCCCTAATAGTGGGGCCGCCTCCTTAGAAGTTGCCTGCAATGGTGTAGACGACTGCATCATCTGTATCGGAGCTGTCGGCCTGTTGATTCTTTTTGGCCGACTACTTTTTCGAGGAAGTGTTCCCCGTAGATTTCTTGACATAAGTGTCAAGATCACCTTGCTCAGCCAGGCGGTCCAGATACCGCATGAGACTGATGCATTCATTGGTGTGATGACCAACATCTTCATGATAATCATAGAATTTTTCTTGGTTCCGGTTGTTTGCAGAACCCTTCATGGGGACCGGCTTCTCAATTGAGATCCGTCCCTTGATTTCCTTTAGGATAAATTGGCTATCCTTGTTAAACGCATACTTTGGGGAGTATGGTTTGAATTCTTTTTTCTTCTTCTGGGCTGGCTGTTTAGAGGAATCAGCCGCCCAGACCTCTTTTCTCTTCTCATCTTTGTTTGACGACTGTTTCTGTCGTCCTTCTCTTTTGTCGGACCTTTTCCCGTCCGACTGTTTTACCGTACTACAAAGATCAGTCGCCTGTATGTAGGCTTCCGCTTCAATCAAGGCCTCTTGAAGAGTCGCCACCCTCTTTCGGACCAAATCAAATTTGAAGGTCGACCCGTCTTTGAGACCTCTGAAAAAGTCAGTATAGGCTACCTCATCCGGTAACCCTTGAATCTGTATTCTCATCAGGTTAAACCGCCTGATATAAGAACGAAGCCCCTCCTGCTGAATCGTTCCTAAATCAAGGGTCGTCTTCTTCGCAGGGATGTTCATGGCGAAGTTGGAGGTGAATAAGTAAGCAAGCGTCCTGAAGTTATTTACACAACCAGTCGGCAGGTTGCCGAACCATTGTTGTGCGATTCCTTTGAGAGTCGCTGGGAAACACTTGCACCAAGTGGGATCATCCAACCCTTGAAGGTACATCAGGTTGGTGAATGCCATCAAATGGTCTTCTGGGTTAGTAGTGCCGTCATAGGCGCCTACTAATACATTTTTCACTTTGGCCGGCTGAGCGGCTTCAGTAATTTCCTTGGAGAAGGCTGACGGCTCCTGTTCGCCAAGTCTAAGCAAGCGTAGCTGCCAGTCCATAGGTTGGACATTTTTTGCTGCATGCCCACCAAACGGAGGTGGCTGCAAAAAATACTGTTGTTGCGGTACAAACGGTAAGTTTGGTACCGCCTGGTCGCTATGAAAGCCGGACTGACGGGAGGTGCCGCCTGATTGACTCTCATGATACGACTGAGTATGCCTCATCGAGGAATTTTGAAGTAGAGGCCGACTCTGACAATCGGTCACTCTTCTTCTGCTCTAGCAGTATCCGAGCATCTGTGTATGTTTTCCTCGACCCGTCCGCCTGAATATGACGAACAGGTTTCCTCTTTCCTGGAGTAGGAAAACGGTATTTTGTGAAATCAAGAGCAGGCGGCTCCCACTTCCTAGATTTAGGATGAGGGGTCGCCTCTCGCCCTTGAACTGGCTTCCTCTTCCGTGAAGTGGAGGGTTTCTTAGCCGACTGCTCCTTGTCCAGAGCAGGCGGCTTCTTGTTGATCAACTCTTGAATTTCTCCCTTGAAGTCCCTCATGAAGGTCATGAGTTCGTTCCTTGTGATGGGAGCAGACCCATCAGTCGGCTGCTGCCGAACAGGCGGTGCGCCTGCTGGCTCACTTCCAGTTTGAAGATGTTCCCGTTCCCTCCTTTCGGTATGACGGGTACGTCGGGCCCTTAGGGTCCCGTCTGAAGCTGTGTGAGCTTCAACTTCAAATTCATTCTCAGTATCGTGGTCCGACTGAACTAGAGGGTCGTCCAGGGGACGTCTCTCTTCAGGAGCCGGTACAAACGTGGATGCCATCTCAGAAGTACTCTCCCCACAGACGGCGCCAAAGATGTTTCGGGGTTTTCTGATGTCCTGCGGGAGAGTTACAATTCCGAGACTGGAACCGGACGTCTGTACCTGCAAAACAAATGGATGCTCCGGATGATTGGAGATCCGCCTCCGACGGTCAAGTTAGTACTTGATTAAGGAGTAATTAATGCGGAAATTAAAGTGATTGGGTCTCTCTAGGTGAGAGTGTTTAATGTGTGTAATCTGCGTCATCCCCCTTAATGAGGATTAAGGGAGGTATTTATAACCTCGGGAAACGTGCCAATCCTAGGTTTAGGTTAACCTTGGGCTGATTGGGCTTCCCTCGGAAGTTGGGCCTAGGTGGCCGACTTCTCCATTAGGCATGGAGTATGCCACGTGTCATGACATAATAGGTCCAGGGTGGACGAATAAGCGTGTGCCACGTGGCAAGCACTGAGAGGTCCAACTGGGGGACACTTGGCAGGACCTGATTGGCCCACGTGGCGCATTCCGATTGGTGGGAGCAAAATCCCCTAATCAGTAACCCTTTGACTCGGCTACATATAATGTATATACTGTCTTATATTATTTATTTTTGGCGATTATATGTATAGCCACTACTACATTTTTAATCTAATACAACGGTACAAAATTAGCTAATACAACGGCTAATTTCATACCGTTGTATTAGATGTAGTCTAATACAACGGTTTATGCAAAATAGGTCTAATACAACGGTTTATACTAACCGTTGTATTAGATAAATTCATCCGTTGTATTAGCTCAACTAATACAACGGATTGAGGAGTCTAATACAACGGATTGAAGAAACCGTTGTATTAGACCCTTTTGGGCTTTTTTTTTTTGGGCTTTTGAACTCTCACTCTCAGCTCCCCTCATTCTATTTATATATCAAACCCTAGCTCTCTCGCCTCTCATTTTTAATCTCTCTCGTCTACCCTCTCTCTCTCCTTAACTCCTTCATTCTGGGTATGTTTTTAGATCATTCTTTGATCGTTTTGTTTTATAATTGTTTTAAGATCGATTTTTTTTTTGTTTTTCAAATCGTTTTTCAGATTTTGTTTTCGTTTTTTTTTTTTTTTTTCTTGTTATTTAGATCATTTTTGTTCGAAATCTGGGTTTTTATTTGGGTTTGATTTCGTTTTTTTGGGTTAGTTTTTTTTTTGTTTATTCGATTTCTGGGTTTATTTTACATTTTCGATTTCGTTTTTTTCGATTTCGTTTTTTGGTTCAATTTCGTTTTTCTGGGTTCGTTTTTTGTCGTTTTTTCTGGGTTCGATTTCCTTTTTCTTGAGTTCATTTTTTGTTTGATTTCTGGGTTTTTTAAGATTATTTTTCGTATTATTAATCGTTTTAAGATAGGTTTTTTTTGTTTTTCAGATCGTTTTTTAGATCTTGTTTTCGTTTTTCGCTTTTTTTTCTTGTTATTTAGATCATTTTTGTTCGAAATCTGGGTTTTTATTTGGGTTTGATTTCGTTTTTCTGGGTTCGATTTCCTTTTTCCTGATTTTGTTTTTTGGTTCGATTTCTATTTTTTTTTTGGGTTTGTTTTTTTTTCGTTTTTTCTGGGTTCAATTTCGTTTTTTCTGGGTTCAATTTCGTTTTTTCTGAGTTTTTTTTTGTTCAATTTCTGGGTTTGTTTTTCAGATCTGGGTTCGATTTTTGGGTTTATTTTAGGATTTTCAAATTTTCAGATATTCTTTTTCAGATTTTTTAATTTATCATTCTTTGTTCTTCGTTTTTCAATTTTTCATATCTTAATTTTTCAAAATTTCAAATTATAATCATCCAATGATACAATACCAATATCTGAAAAATTGAACAATTTGGACATGACTTGGACAGTATAATAATAATAATAATAATAATAATAATGATAATAATAATAATAATAATAATAATAAAAAAAAATAAAAAAATAAAAAAATAAAAAAATAAAAAAAGACATACCTAATACAACGGAAGAGAAGAAAAAGAAGAAAGGAGCCTAATACAACGGATTGGTCAATCCGTTGGATTAGGTATATGTACCTAATCCAACGGATTGCCTAATCCGTTGGATTAGGTTCCTTTTACCGTTGTATTAGACCTAATCCAACCCTAGCAAATGTGACGGCTGCTAGCCGTTGTATTAGGTCTAATACAACGGTTTTTAACATCTAATACAACGGAAATAGGGGTTGGATTAGCTCTTAAATGTAGTAGTGAGCGTCTTCATTTATAATAGTTTTATTCACTTTAATCACACTTCTAAGGAACATAAAGATCATCTTAAATATTGTAGACTTTTTATCTGCTATCTCCTTGTGGTGTGTCACATACTGCATAATAATTTAAGATAATTATGTTAAATATACGAAAGATTATCATATATTTTTTTTTAGGGCAATCAAGATTATCCCTTTGATAAAATCTAAATGAATACATTAGATGGCTAGTTATACCATTGCATATATAACTTTGATAAAAATACTTCACATAATTATCTCAGATAGAACTTCTAGTGTTGAGTTACATTTTTTTATTATGTTATGTGATCATAAAAGTATATACATGATGCATGTGCATAATAAATAGATTAACTCTAAATTATTAGATTGATGAGCAAAGTCATATCTGCTTATTTGCCCAAGCTATCACCCAAGTTATTAAATTGATGGCAGAGTAACAGTGGTAAGATGACTTTTGCAAATTTGCCCAAGTTATCACCCACCATATCTTTTACTCTGCCATAGCCGAATGTCAGAAGACATTTACCACTGCATTCATTTGGGATTGATAAAGGGATTGGGATTATTCAAGCGTTTGCAAGTTTATTTGCTTGATTTGTAAGACTATATTGCCCTTTAAGCAATTTCATTTTAGGGCAGATTATATGAGAAGCTCAATTGTAACTAATAACAATTTTTTTAAATACACAATAACACACTTGATCTTGTGCTGCTAATATGTTAGCTATCACTCACCAACATCATAACCTCATAACAAACTATTACTCATATCATACATAAACCTTAGGATATTACTCATAAGCGTACTTGTAAATAAAGTGATGCCCTTTTAAGTGTGACATTTTTTTTTGAATTCATAACAAATCTAACAGCTGAAAAGATCAATTAACTTCACATCGGATTGTTTTTGGAATTGGTTCTAAGCCTAAATCAAAATTGATCTTCTACAGTCAAACAACTAGGGCTTATATGTAAGCGTATCCATAAACCCTTTTTGCAAACCCTATTTAAAAGGGCTATCCTAAGCTAATCATCCCTAAAATGACTTTATATTAATTTTTCTTAACAACTTACGATTTATTTTTTAATGTCAAATTTAAGTATTAAGCAACAATTACGAGTAATATATTTATTTACGATTAGCGACAACCAGGTCAGCGCCATGGCTGTAGTTGTTGTTTAGTATCTTCTAATGTATAATTTTTTTTGCATTTACAATTCCAAATTATGTACTCACTAATTATTTCCAAATAAGACTTCACTACTACCCTTTCACCAAAATGTAACATTGTTTGACTAGCTTCCGTTTGGATATTGTGCATTTTGCTTAGGTAACACATGCATGGATTGACCAAACTATCTCCATATACTTCCTCCGTTCTTTTAATATCGCATCACTTGCCTTTTAGAGAAGTTTCACAAATATTGCATCACTTCCATTTTAGGACAAAAAATATCTATGTTCACACTACAAATACCCAACATATCCTTCCTTTTTTACACTTACTTTTGATTTTATCTTTACATTACATGGACAATTTTGTATTTTTACGTTTCTCTCTCTTACTTTTTCCCACTACCAGATTTTTCCTCCAAAACCCCTATGATGCAATAAAAAGAGAACGGAGGAAGTACTAAATTTTGGTTAATAGCATAATGATGACAGTCAAGTAAATTTTGGTCTACTAATATTGAGTAGGGTCTATAATAGACGTATGCTATAATCGATCTTTGTAAATTTTTTCAAACAACATTGTGAATTTTAGAATTAGTAATTTGACTAATGTTGCTTTGAAACATTCTAACCATATTTCATGTAATTTTTTTTTATCCGAATGTGGAAACCACTAAAAATAATTAATGATCACAAATATACTTTATCATGTAATATACTCCAAAGTATATCTTAATAACAATTTCACCATTTATAAGTTTTATATATTTTTTAAATAACCCAAAATATAGTCTTGTATTTAGTAGATTTACTACCCCCTACTCCGTGTTCTTACCATTCCTAGCTATTTTATACTTTTACACAAAAAAAAAGCAACAATATGAAAAACCTAAACTACCCAACCCAAAATATTTTAGGGCATCAAGAGCTCGGTCTTTTTAATTTATTTTTGCTATAAATAGGGGCAACAAGTGTAGCTCCATTCCACTCACTTCATTCCCTAAAAGGCAAAACACGTAGAATAATAGTTCATCCTAATTACTGTTGGATTTTGGTGCAACAAAAGGCGTCGCAGAATGGTTCATCCTAGGAGTTACTATGGCACCTCATCGGTGGGAAGATTGTCACTTCTAGGGAATTTCGCCGCCGGTCAGAGGGTTGGCAACCGCTACGTTGGTAGGGCTTCTAGTCCTACCAGATCAAACCAAGTTGTTCTAGTGGCTAGGGATGACATGGTGATCATTGAACCTGTTTCCCCATTTCAAAGGCCAAACAATTCCTCTGAGGGTCAAGATGCACCTAATGTTGAACCAAATGTTGCAGCCAATCCTACTTTGCCTGTTAATGTTGAACCAAATGTTGTTCGCCATCCTACTTTACCTGTTAATATTAACCCATAGCCAACATTCTCTGTGAATGTGAACCCACAACCTGTGTTCTACAACTTCCTTCCTACCCATACCCAAGCGGCCTTATCACCAGTTCACATTCCCGCGCCCTATTATGCGATAACCATTTTCACCGTTAGAGTCCGGTCTGTGAATCTGAATGATTTTGGTGTGATCTACACTATTAGGGATGACCAAACTTTCCAAAAAATTTACTCTGATTATGCAGCAAAGGTGGACGTGGAATCACATGAGATATTTTTGAGCAAGGGAAATCAAGTCATTCAACCAATTTAGACGCCTTTTGGTGTTATGATCCAAAATGGTGAGGTTCTTATCGTGAGTCCAAAGGTATGATTTTTGGTTTACAATTTGTTTACTTATCTTCCAATAGTTTAGGGTTATTTTTATCACCTATTGTGTATTTTATTTATTGCTTTGTCTTTTTTGGGTTAAAATTATCTATCATCTTGTTTAGCTTTACCTTTTTTATACAACGCATGTTTTTTTTTTTTATTTGATAATAGGTCCATTATTAATCCGCATAATTTTTTGATGGCATTACTAGTATTGTTTAAAATACCTAAAATTTAACAAGCTTGTGAAGTAATTTTTGTCAGTGGAATTTAATTGCATGAAAAATACAATTTAATTGCAAGTGGAATTAAATTGCATGAAAAAGTAATTATTGCATGAAAAAATAATTATTATTCTTTATGTAATTGTTGATTGAAGCGAACTAGCTAATTTTGTTTTTTAATGTTTTGATTAAGTGTTGTTTTACTCCGAATTTTTAATTAGGATGATGAGTGTGAGTGTGTTTCATAAATTTGATGGTCACATGTTATTTTTATAATAGATACATTTTTTATTATTTATATTTTTAAATTCATTCATTTTAAACGTTTGTTGCTACACACGCGTGTTTTACATGACAAAGCTATCTAACTGTAGCAGTGTACTATTAAGTCTTGTATAGAGAAGTAGTACAATTTAACATATTTTTTTTTGGTTAAATTTAACTAGTTAATACTTTTTTAGTATCCATTTAATAAAAGTAAGTGTATTTAACTCGAAAGAGATAATATTTGTATTTATTAGGAGCCGGAGAAAAATGTGGACACACGATTCAAGCAATTCACTATTGAGGAGATTTGCAATAATCCAAGGAAATTGACAATTTTGTGGCCCCTACACGAGCCCTTATATGGTGTATACACCTACTGGTGTACCCAAATGAACGTCTCTCCACATCGACTTATATTGTTCTGTGAATGTAAGTAACTTACCACATTCCAGAAAACTCTAGAGGCAAAGATCTCGAATAGGGATAAAGTATTTGCCTTCGCAAACATCTAGTGTATGGTGTTTGGAAGTTTAGAGCTAATGTTGAAATCTTTTGGTTAAATTGTCGACTCTGCACTATCAATGACTAATATAACTCAACTCAGGTAAAGGCTTATAAAGCCATTTTGTTAGTAGTCGACAAGTACTATTAGTGGTAGGTGACTAAGTCAATACTTGGCTATAATTATTAATTGTAATATCATTTTGAAGTTATTTATGGAGGCAAGTGTCAAGGCCATTTCGTATTAAGTATTTTATGATGGTTGTCAGGGATCTTTAGATGATCCATGTAGTAGTAATTGTGAAACAAATCCTTAATCTGCTCTAGTATTGATAGTTTTTTAATATAAATCCTACATTTGGAATCATCTCTACTAGCTGTATCCAACACGTATTACAGAAATATGTTCATTTTGAATTTTTGAATTGAATTATTATTTGATAGTACTAGAAGTTGAAGTACACCTTTGTCACCCTAAAGCCATAGATCAATACTACCCCTCTTAGACTTATTCAATTCATACCCTTTAATTAGTCTTAAAAAATTATTTTTATTTTTAAACAAAAATCCAGCCAACTATATCCCTAGCCCATTATATCTCATCTACCCAACTCTTGTATAAAGTACAATCAAATGTGCACTTCACCCCCCTTCAACGTCCTTTTTAAATAGTGATAGTGAATCCTATTCCGGCAGCTTCCAAATTCAATTCCATAACAAAAAAAAAAAAAAAAAAAAAAAAAAAAAAAAATCACTCTCTTCAACTTTAATTTCAAACAATGTCCTTACACTCAAGCTTTTCAACCCCAACCCATACTACTACTCTTTTTTCACTAATGTATGACAGCGATCAATCTCGTAGAAAATCCTTTCACAAGAATCCACAAGATCATTTATACGTGCCAAATTTAAATATGATCGACCAACTCCTTCCACGATGTCGATTAAGGCCAAGGGGGGGTTCAAATCCTTTTTCGATGGATTTGGATCAAATGCTTCAAGAACAACTAAAAGCGATGCGAGTTGATGCTTTGGAATTTGATTTATTTCCGCATTTGGAAGAAGGAAGAGATGCAACTCCATATTCAACCCCAAAAGAATCATTTTCACCCTGCCCCCACGAATTACTCGGTAATTCATCCTCAAAAATCACTTGCGTCTCCGGAAATCAAAGTAGCTTCACCCGAAAAGTATGTTACTATTGGAGACTTGAATTATTCACCAGATTCTCCTGAGAAACCTATGGAGAAGTGGCGGTTTTTTGCAAGTCATAAATCCATTAACAAGAGGAAGGGTATAGTCCAAGAAGAAGCGTAACCTGTTGGTTAATGGTCGATGGAGGCAAAACATTTGGGTAATGGAAAAAATCCGTCAAAGCTGGTCGAGTTGTTATAAAGGAGCAGGTGGTGAACACATCAACTTGAACGAGGTGACGATGGAGAAGGTGCAGCTGCTTGAGAAGAAGAAGCATAGCAAAAAGAAAAGTCTGAGCTGACAATGTTGGTAAATGAAAGTGCTTGTGCCCTTATGTAAGAAATTGATATTTGGGTTGTAGGTTGCTTTTAGTTATTTTAATGCTTAATGTCATGGTCTCATGGAGTTAGATTACTAATAGTATTTACTAGTATTATTATTACTATGTACGGTAGTAGTTCGTGGTTTTATGATGGTGGTGAATTTAATGTATTATGTAACTATTGACACTAATGATGTCAATTAAACTGGTTTGCAATACATTATGACAAAATATTTTTACTAGGGATTCAATAATTGCGTATCCATTATAATCTAGTAGTCGTTGATATATGGTATTAAATCTAGCCTAGATTTTGGTTTGGACAAGAACATCTAGACTATTACTGTAGTTGATAGATTACAAATAAAATTGTATAAATATATCTATCAATCGAAATAAATATTAGTTTGCTTATTTTTAAAAAATAGGCTTAGTCAGTTACTTTATTACTCCCTCATCAATCATGCTCCCTTACGCTAATGCTCCTTTACACTAATGTCGTTGGGCGATCTAAGGTTATGCGTATTGTTGGTAGATCTTCACAACTCATCAAATTTTAATATAACTTTCGTTAATTTAGGTACTAAAGTCAGTTAATATTTTTTTACTATGGGGAAAGAACATAATAGAAGATTACCATAGTTGGAGATTTGATCATTAAATAAGAAAACTTGAAGTCATAAAATTAAACTTTGAACTATATATATGGCCATCAATCATCACTCAGTTGTTAATTTTGTATTATAATATTTTTTAATAGATAAATAGATAGGAAGAATTGAAAAGCACTTTCCGAATATTATCTTTTTAATATAGCAATATTACAGAACTCAAGTATAGTGAACTGATAGGATTGGTATGCGTTATTAAACATTTTATATTAAAAACAATTACGGTAGGTATTATTTCTTGGATGAAATAATATTTTCAGTACTATAATAGTATCTATGTTTCTAAATAACTCTCTATCTCTTACCTATGAAGTAAAAATGAAAACCTACTTTGTAATTATTAATCCTTCATACTATCTGAACAATACATAAATGAGATTTCATAAAATGTAAAAAATTTTACAATCTAAGGAGAGTTTTGAAAACTATTAAGATTAGGAAGAGATAGATACAAACTTAAAAAATTAAAAATGATAAATGCCAAAACAAATGTTGCGACATTTTATCAAACTAACAGTAAAATATAAAAAAAAAAAAAAAAAAAAACCAACCTTGCCATTATTTAAATTAAAGCAACATCCACGATCATCTTATTTTACAAGACCGACTATCAATCTAGCTCAACACAACAAAAATGTTCACATATTGCAAGTCTAATGAACCCTATGAAATTTTATGATATCAAAAAATTAATTGTTGTATGTAAGGGTTACTCTTAGTTCAAATTATAACTAAATATTCCTATAGGTAATTTTAAAAATTGCAATTGTAATTTTCGTTTCTCTTTTTGGCTATTTTATTCACCTATTATTTTATACATACTTGTTTTTTTTTTTTTATTCCTTTCATTAAATATAACCCGCGCATTAGCACAGACACATACTATTTTACGCTGAAAAGTAAGTCCCCTGAAAAAGGTCAAATACCAAGATGAACTTGTATTTGCCTATTAGGCGATTCAACACGGCCAGGAAGTTGTTACGGACTACATACTTGAGACCATTACCCATTAAGGCGTCTAGCTACGAGGATACATGTTTTTAAATTGAGTAATTGGTCTCATCAACGATATTTCAAATACTTACTCTTTAATTAATTCAGAGCAGATCAGGCCAGAGTAGAAAGATTCAGGTCAGACCAGATCAGAACTTCAGATTATCATTTACTTATCGTTAAATATCGTTAATATGTTACTGGTATATTTCAAAAAAATAACAAATTTGAAAAGTTCATAATGAGACGAATTTTACAAGATCCATTTTGATAATGTTTTTCTTTATAGATTAGTATTAAAATGCAGTCAAAGTTTAGTCACATTTGTTTAAATCAGATCAGACTAGTCTAGATATAAAAATTCAGATCACACCAGACCAAACCTGAATAAAATCAGACCGGCCAAATCTACTTGTTTCATGTAGGGATGAGCAAAATTATCCGAAAAATCGAAAACCCGAACCGTAACCGAACCGAAAATTAGGGTAACCAACTTCGATAACCATAACGGTTCGGGTACCCGATCCGATAATTTGTATCGGGTATGGTTATTGGGTTTCTGATAAGTGTGTTATTTATCCACTTATCATGGTACTTTTGACACAATTTTGTAGTTATTTTTCCCTCTTTTATCCCCTTTTTGTCTCCTTTTGTGCATGATTATAGCTTTTAGCTCCCCCGATCTTTTTTATGTGTGTGTTCGTGTTTGTAGATGCAATGATAAATTGGTTATATAGCATAAGCATGAAGAACTATATTGGAAGCAAAGCATAATAGGAGAGGGTGTGCAGTCCCTGAGGAGAGGGCGCTCCTACCCCAAGCACCACAATCTGCCTCCCTTTTTCCCAGCCAGGAGCGGGCGTGCACCAGTCAAGGAGCGGGTGCTCCTAATCGAGCTCCAACATTCTGCCTTCTCTGATGCAGCGAGGAGCGGGCGCGCACCTAAGGAGGAGCGGGCGCTCCTCCCTGAGTTCCAACAATCTGCCTTCTTGTTGCAGCTAGGAGCGGGCGCTCCTATATGTAGGAGCTGGCGCTCCTACATGTAAACCCGGTTTTCTTTACGGATTTTTCTATGTGACTTTGGGGAGTATAAAAGCGACCCTTGGTTTTTTATTTGGCGAGAGCTTCTTCTTCCTTTTAGTCTTCTTAGGTACTTAGTTAGTTCTCAAAAACTCTCATTAATTAGCTTAGTTTCTTTCAATTTCAATCATTGAAGTAGTTAATTGAAGTTTGTACTCTCAATTTCAACACTTTCTCAACCTTGAAGCTTCATTAGTAAATTTCTTCCTCTATCTCTTGCTCCTTATTTTCAGTTTTTAATTGCTTTGAATGAGACTAGATGTGTGTATATGTATAGTAGTTTCCTTACCTTAATTTTTTTTTTATGTATGTTTAACTTGTGATAGTCATTGCTAACGTTTTTCTTAGCTTTGTTTGACTTTGCATGACACGAAAGAGTAAGCAATCACCGCTTATTCCCGTTGATCTAGAGTTGAACAAGACCTTGAGGAACGTGAGAAGACTTTTGCAAGCACACCCGAGTTCTCCATTGTATATTCGGATTCCGATCCGGAAGAGATTTTTGGAACTAACGAAGAAGAAAACATGGGAGAGAATCCACCTCCACCTTTTTTAAGAGACTATGACCACCCCAACGCATTCCAACTTCGGAGTGGCATACGTCTCCCCACCACAAATGCAAACAATTTTGAGCTTTCACCTCAACTCAATTGCATGATTCAAAGCGATCAATTTGGGGGTAATCCTTATGAGTGTCCTTTTGCTCATTTGGACAACTTTCTTGAATTGTGTACAACTATCAAGCAAAACAACATTTTGGAATAGTTTATCCGGATGCACATGTTTCAATTCTCCCTTCGAGACAAAGCAAAGAATTGGTTGAGAACGGTTGAAGAGGGATCGTTGAGTACTTGGGATGAGGTGACTAGAGCTTTTCTTGGGAAGTATTGCCCTCCCGAGAAAACCGCCGAATTAAGACGGAAGATCACAAACTTCAACCAAGAGGTTGATGAAACTTTGAGTGAAGCATGGGAGCGGTTCAAAGATTACACTAGAGCATGCCCTCACCACGGTTTCACCTCATGGATCATAGTGCAAAGCTTCTATGATGGTCTTACTCCTACCTCAAGGGCCAACCTTGATTCGGGAGCCGGAGGTAGCCTTAAAAGGCTATCGGTTGACGAGGCCTACAAAATGATCGAGGACGTTGCCAAGCATTATGCTTATGGGGGTGATAAAAGGCAAGGTCAACCCAAGAAGGGCGGTAAGCATGATCTTGAAGCAATAGATCTTATTGATTCAAAGGTTGATATGTTAGTTGAAAGCTAGATCAAGTGAACAATGTGCCCGGTAGCTCCTCCCCACAAGTCATGTCTTGTGAGACTTGTGGAGGAAATGACCACTTGACATCCTATTGCAACACTACAACGGAGCATGTGGCTTCACTTGGTAGGAATGATCCTTATTCCCAAACTTTTAACCAAGATTGGAAACAAAATCCAAATTTTGGGTGGAAACAACCCAATCAAGCTCCCCCTCCTCAAAACAATTACAACCAAGCTCCTCCTTACAATCAACCCCCTCCACAACAACAAGCTCCCTATCGCCACCCCAATCAAAGAGACAATGTCCAACAAAGACCCCAATACAATCAAGCCCCTCCTCCTCCAAAATCCAACATTGAATCCGTTTTGGAAACCTTCATGACCCAACAAATCAAGATCAATGGGGAAGTTAGTAGCTCAATTCAACAACTCCAAGCACACAACAAGATGATTGAAAGTCAATTATCTCAAATTGCGCAACAAGTTGGGTGCACCTCTAACCCCGGTGGTCAATTTCCAAGCACAACGGTAATGAATCCAAAAGAGCAAGCGAAATCAATCACCTTGATTATGGAAGGGGGGTATGAAACTCCAATTATGAGAGAAATTGTTGCCAAAAGGGGATATGAGGGAGATAGTTGGGTAAATGAAAGTGAGTTTGAAAATGAAGTGAGTGAGGAGGCGAGAGAAAGGTCAAAAATGAGTAATGAGGGTGCCTCAAAGAGAGATGAGGGAGAAGTGAATAGTCAAGCTCCATTGAGAGCATATGAGCCTCATATTCCATTCCCTCATAGAATGATAGAGAAGAAGCTAAATGAGAAACTTTCCAAGTTCCTTGATGAAATGAAAGGACTTCAATCAAACATTCCACTTCTTCATTCTTTGTCACAAATTCCTACATATGCAAAGTTTTTGAAACATATTCTTTCTAACAAGAGTAGGCTTGAGGAGAGTGATTCTATCTCCATTCTAACGGAGATAAGTGCTATCTCTCAAAATGAGCTTCCCGAGAAGTTTGGTGACCCCGGTAGTTTTGCTATACCGGTGAAGGTTGGAGATCTTGAATCAACAAATGCTTTGTGTGATCTTAGGGCTAGTGTTAGCCTTATGCCTCTCTCTATGGCAAAAAGATTAAATCTTGAGGAGATTAGCCCCACCAAAATGTCAATCCAACTAGCCGACCGCTCGGTTAAAGTCCCATTGGGAGTCTTGAAGGACATCCCAATTCAAGTGGAGAAGGTTCTTGTGCCTTGTTATTTTGTAATCATGGAGATGGATGAGGATTTCAAAATTCCTCTCATATTAGGTAGGCCCTTTTTGAAAACCGCGGGTGTTAATATTGATATGAAACAAGGGCGCCTTACCTTAAATGTTGGGGATGAAAGAATCTCTTTCTCATTTCCGGAAACGTTGAATGACCCTATGGTTAAACAAGTTCATCGAGTTGATGTTTTGGTTAGTATTTTGAAGGAAGACATGGAGGAGTCACAAGATAAATTGACTCATGCTCCGGAGGTGAAAAAGCAAGAGAGGGCCAAGAAGAAAAATAAAAACAAGATCAAGTTGATGGACAAATTGTTTGGTTGCATTGCTAATGATGATAGCAATGTTATTATCTTGCCTAAGGAGAATGGCAAGTGTGTGGAAACAATGAGGTGGGTAAAAAAGGTGTGCCTTGACCCTCCCTAATTTTGGATAGCGCAATGTCGTCAAGCTAGTGACGTTAAAGAAGCGCTTCCGGGAGGCAACCCGAGTATTGTTGCTTAATGAAAAAAAAAATGAGATACCAAAATGAGAAAATGAGAAAAATGAGAGAGCTTGAACTAACACTGACCAATTTGAGTGTTTGTTTATGTTTTGTTTTTGAAATAGGACAATTTGCTCAAATGAAGACAAAGCAAGAGATTCGGAAAAGCAGTAGATTCGGAACAGGCGCTCCTCTCACCCTGCACGCCCGCTCCTAAGGGGTCCGGGTAAAAAAATAAGAGATTTCCTTTTATCTCTTTTAATCTTCTTTCACTTTCTACCCTTCATTTCACCATTTTCACACTCTCTCTCCTCTTTTACCATCTCTTTCTCACTCTAAAACCCTCACTTCTTCTAACTTCTCTCTTCAAAATCATCATCAATCCTCCATTTTTTTTTCACTCGAAATTCACAAATTCATAATCTCCATCCAATTCTCTCTCTAAAAATCACAAATTTTCACAAAATTGAGCAAAAATTCAAAAGCCCACAAATTCTCCATTGAAGAACAAGGGGAAAATGGTGAAAGCTTGAAGGAGTAGCAAAATTTGAGTAGTCTTGGAAGAATGTAGAGTATTTTCATACTCTATTTGGTATAATCTTCTTCTCTACTTCACTTTCCCTCTTGAACCTTAGGGTTCTTCTTCAAATTTCTTAATTTTGTTAATTTCATATAAATTGTGTAGTCAGTTGCATGATTAATTGAAATTTTAACAATTATTGATGCTTAATGAGAATTGTTTGTGGCAAATTTGTGAATGACTTTTTGGAGTAGTTGAACTTGTGATTGAAAATTGCACAAAGTTGGTGAATTTGTGAATGTGAATTGTGTGAAATTGGAGTAAATTGTGTTTGAAAAAAATTGTGTGTTGGGATACTCTGTCTGGTTGTGTTGTTATATATATTGTGAAACAGGTACTTGGATTTTAAAGGGGGTTTGAAGTTAAGGGTGTGTGTGGTGTTGTTGTTTGTTGTTGAGTGATTTTCTTAAATAACCTTCCCTAAATCAAAAATGAAGAAGTTATTTGGAGGAAGTAAGAAGAGAAAGACAAGTGAACCTCAACCATCCCCAACTCCTTCGCAACAAGAAAATCCTAACCCCCCACCAACACTTAAAGTCCATGACCGATATAAGAAGGCTTTTAATGACCTCTCCAAACGAAAAATTATCCCAACCCGTTTCTATCATCAAGAATCTATGCAAATATTAGGGGTCGATGAAGGAATAAGAAGAGTAGCTGACAACTTTGGTTGGCTAAACTTCTTAAGGAATACGGAAGAAACTTATGCTTCCCTAACTCTTGAATTCCTCTCATCGGTCACTATGAAGCGCATAAACCTAGAGGGTGAGCCATTAGAATGTGCGATAAAGTTTAGGATGTTCAATGTCGAAAAGACCCTAACTTTAACGAGATTGAACGAAATTTTTGAATGGCCCACCCTTAACAAAATTTACGACCCCAATGGTACTTACTTCTCAAGCTATGAGGAGCAAGTTTGGTGGAACGCCATTGCGGGTTATCCCAACTTCACGACCTGGTCTAGTCATGCTAGCCATATTATCCACCCCGTCCTTCAAATCTTCATGAGACTCATGAGCTATGCTTGTTTCTCTAAGAAAGACTTGGGGAAACTAACAAAAGAAGAGATTAAATGCCTCTTCATAGCTACAAGATTCGAAGGAAATGTGGAAGGGAACGTGAACATGGGATATATGTTCATTAAAAGATGCATGGAAATGAGGGTAAATGGGGAGATGAGTGGTGAGATTAGATGTGGGGGGATGATTTCAATTATAGCGAGGAAATTGGGATTTGGTGCTTTTCTAGACCAAATGACCCCGGTCCATGGTTCTAACTTGCTTGATATCAAGGGACTTTATGATATGAAGTTCCTTGTTGAAATTCCGGGTCGGGTTCGTCGCTTTAGTTGGAAGGTCAATGGGAGGCATTATTGCACGCTCCCTAATTCGGCGGTCACTAACTCTGTGGGGGACACGTGGCATGTGCCACGTGATCCACCCCCACGAGCTATGGCCGACGATGACGAGGATGCACCAATACTCCGTCGTATGAGTACATCCTCCATTCCCCGATCTAGGATAGATAGTTCCTCCTCCTCCTCTTCCCTCTTTGATGTCGAAAACGCTTTCAACCAATTAAATTTAACCAACCAAAGAATTTTAGAACATAATGAATATCAAAGTTTTGTAGCGGAAAGAAACTATCAACATCAAGTTGAGAGGGGAGACTTTCTCCCTTACCTCAACTATCCCAACCATCCCGTTCAACAAGGGCCGGTTCCGGGTTGGTCCAATGGCCAACCCACCTACCCTTATTGGCAAGGCCCGCGTAGTTCGATTGGGAGCTTCGCTCCTATCCCCCTTATGACTATACACAACCCGGGGGTAGTGATTATAGGGGTGACCCTAGTTATTACTACGTCCCCGAGGTTGGTAGTGATAATTCATCTGCTGAGGTACTTGATCCCTACCTAAGGGGGCATTACGGGTTCCCACCCGGTTATGATGGTGGTTTGGGTGAGCGGGGTGTGCCGGATTTTGGCCACTGCCGTACTTGTCCCAACTATGATCTACCTCCTTATGTAGATGCCCCGGCTGCCCCTAGTGATGTAGATATTAACTACAACTTTCATTATTCACCGGGGCGCCGGCATGACTAGTTGATCTAGACATGTTACTTACCATTTCATCGCCCCTTTTCACCCTTGGAACACCGAGGACGGTGCCAATCCCAAGCTTGGGGGAGGTTTTGTCATTGCCTATTTTCTTTCATGAAACGGTAATTAAATGTCTAGCTTGGGGGAGCATTTAGGCCTTGTATAGAGTTGGGATTCGGTGTTGTTAGTTTTGTGCTTAATTTGATTATTCTCCGCTTATCTTGGTTGGTTAATTAATGGTTGAATGTTTGCATTTTAATGAACTTGGCTTGGTTTATGTGCTTCCCATTGATGATGATGTTTGTTGATGAGCCTCCTCTCTTTCCCAAAAATCCAAACCCAAAAATCCAAAGCCCTTAATCCAAATTCTTTAGTTAGTTCCTCTTCTCCCCTCCTATTTATTAAAAAAAATAATAATAAATACAAAAAAAAAAAAAAAAAAAAATTGTGTTTTCTTTTAGAATAGACTTTGTATATATTGTTTTTGCTAGTAGTCGTTTGGCTTGGTGATTTGATTAGTATCTTTGATGGTAAAATGAATTCAAGTGTGCATGTGATATAATTGTCTTAGTTTGCAAGTGATAGTTTATCAATGAATTGTGGAATGATTGTTAGACTCTTATATGTATGATCCACTCATGATATTCTTTATTTTCTTCGCTACTAATCACTATTCTTTTATCATCTTGTATACATGAAAGATACTACTACATCAAGATCAATGGTAACTCCTCCTTCCCTTTTCCTCGAAAAATATATATATATAATTTTGAAAAACCTTTTTTCTTTTAGAATAGTTCTCAAGAATGATATTGGATTGCATGTGATGGATATTTGCTTTCTTTTGGTAATAAAATTTCGAGCATGGTTAGATGCCTTTGGTTGAACATAGAATTGGCTAGTTTAGGCTAGTGTGAGAATAACCTTACCGAATGTACGAGACCTAAAGTCTAGGATTTTGGTAAGAAGATGTCGCCCATATCAAAGGAATTTGAACCCCAAAAGGTAGTAATTGATCCCACATTGTTCCCAAATGTGAGGATTTTAATATCTTTCAAGCCTACTACATTTTGAATGAGTGGCAAGGATCCTCTTTGATTTAGTACCTAGATCGAGAACTTGAATCCCAACTCCCAAGATCGCGGCCTAAACTACTCTTAGTGTTAATAAAAGTTGTTATGTACTGTCTATTCACAAAAAAAAAAAAAAGTTAAGGCACCTCATACTTGCTTCTTTAGTTCTTTCCTTTGTTTATCGTGATTATTAGTTCGTAATGTAAATGTTCAAGTTTGAAGAAAAAAAAAATTATGAAAAAAAAAATGGAAGAAGAAAGAAAAGAAGTGATGAATAGCCACCACCCTAGCAATTAAACAAACTTGGGGGTGCGGTTTTGTTTCGAATTTATTCATGATTTGTAATTTAGGTCAAGGTTAGAAAACTCTTTAGGTTTGCTCTTAATGTTTACATCTTAGCTTGACTTTAATTGCAAAATACTTCTCTAGTTTCCTCTATGCCTTAACTATGTGTTGTATTTTTCAAGTTTTGTGTAATGTTAGTAAGAGTAATTGAAGCCATTGTCGGTGGAGGGAGTTGGTTCACAAGCATATGGAGAGGGTACTTATCATTGAGATGTCGAGTGTTCTAAAACCCTCTTTTGTCCATTTTTCTTTCGGCTCCTTCGAGGAGTCATGAGACACTACCATTAGGGGGAATTTAAACTTTGTGCTGGGGACGCGGTAAGATTTGTTGAATGGACCAAAGTTGAGTACATTCGGGAAGGTTAGCTAGGCCTTGGCTAGTCATGACCGTGGTTGATTTTTGGCATATATCTCATGCTCGAGTTTTTATTGCTTAAGGAATCTTTTATCTTTACATGTGCTTTTCTTTGAGTGGACTAATCTATCGGTTTCTTTTGCACCAAATGAATTGCTTGGGGACAAGCAATTGGCTAGCTTGGGGGAATTTGATAAGTGTGTTATTTATCCACTTATCATGGTACTTTTGACACAATTTTGTAGTTATTTTTCCCTCTTTTATCCCCTTTTTGTCTCCTTTTGTGCATGATTATAGCTTTTAGCTCCCCCGATCTTTTTTATGTGTGTGTTCGTGTTTGTAGATGCAATGATAAATTGGTTATATAGCATAAGCATAAAGAACTATATTGGAAGAAAAGCATAATAGGAGAGGGCGTGCAGCCCCTGGCGCTCCTACCCCAAGCACCACAATCTGCCTCCCTCTTTCCCAGCCAGGAGCAGGCGTGCACCAGTCAAGGAGCGGGCGTGCACCAGTCAAGGAGCGGGCGCTCCTAATCGAGCTCCAACATTCTGCCTTCCCTGATGCAGCGAGGAGCGGGCGCGCACCTAAGGAGGAGCGGGCGCTCCTCTCTGAGTTCCAACAATCTGCCTTCTTGTTGCAGCTAGGAGCAGGCGCTCCTATTTGTAGGAGCTGGCGCTCCTACATGTAAACCCGGTTTTCTTTACGGATTTTTCTGTGTGACTTTGGGGAGTATAAAAGCGACCCTTGGTTTTTTATTTGGCGGGAGCTTCTTCTTCCTTTTAGTCTTCTTAGGTACTTAGTTAGTTCTCAAAATCTCTCATTAATTAGCTTAGTTTCTTTCAACTTCAATCATTGTAGTAGTTAATTGAAGTTTGTACTCTTAATTTCAACACTTTCTCAACCTTGAAGCTTCATTAGTAAATTTCTTCCTCTATCTCTTGCTCCTTATTTTCAGTTTTTAATTGCTTTGAATTGTTGATTTCCTTCTTAATCTTGCTTAATTGTTGTTGCATGTTCAATCTACTTTGTTCTTTCTACTTTTCTCAACTAGTTAGATTTATGTTGAACTTAGATATTGTTGTTAGGTTGTTCTTCACCATGGATTGTGGGTAGTCTATTTTCTAGGGGTTGGGTAAAACCCTCAATGTAGTCACTAATTACTTGTTGCATGTAATAATTGGATAATTATTGGGTGTTAATTAGTTGAGCTTAAGTGGTTTAATTGCTTAGTTCTTGTATATGGCCATTGCTAGAACTATTTATCCAAGCTTTCTCAACGAAGGATCGAGAGATGAACTTGAGTTAGCTCCCTTATGCTTAATTGACTTGAAATGCCATGAGAATAGGAATTTCCGGTCAAGGGAATGTTCATGTCATCGTGATTATGCTTTAAACACTTGCTTTATGCTATGTAACCACGAGAGTAGGTTGTATTCATGACTCAAGTAATCCCTCTAGTTTGGGAAAGTAGTTGGGTGCCTTAGATGACTTCCCCTAATTTATCCCTGTAATTTACCTTGATTGTTGCATGCTATTATGATTTGTGATGAAATTGAGTGGTATAACCCGAGCCCTAGATTCCTCTAAATATTGTTAATTTCCTCTTAGCCTTAGTTGAATTGAACTAGTAGAAGTTATTCAAGATCAAGCCAATTTCGACTTCATTTAGCTTATTTAAACGGTAGTATTCGGTGCTTGATTCAACGCCTCTCTTGGGTTCGACCCTTTCTTACCCTTGCTATTAGTTAGTGAGCCAAGATAAGAATTATTATCTTTGGTAGGCTCGACGACGGCCTATCAGTTTCATTTTAGAATTAACGGTTACCCGATCTGATCCAATAAGCAATTTTTCCTTTTTTTTCCTACTTAAATCTATTTATCCAAAATCTAAACTCTTACTTTACTTCGTAATCACTTCATAACTTAAATGATTAGTAATAATTAGTAATTTGGTCATGATCATGTGGTATTATTATTGATTAGTGATGAATGATATCATAATAACTATATTATAAAGTCTAAATTTTTATTATTGGATATCATATTCGGTACTCGATAACCGATCTGAAAATCCGAGTACCCGAAGTTCAAGTACCCGAACTTATTGGTTCGGGCATGGATATCATTTTTTAGTGTTATATGGTTATCGGGTACCCGAACCGATAGTGTTTAGGGTACGGGTATCCGAACCGATAGTGTTAACGGTATGGGTACCCGACCCATGCTCACCCCTAGTTTCAGGTGAAGAGAACAAGTCCTGATTGTTGGTGATTGCTTGAAAATTGACGATTCTGTTGTAGTTTTACGAAGTTTGAGTACCCAATTAACAAATACTTTTTAATTTTGTTGAATTTATTTTAATAAGCGTCTGATAATAGTTTTTTAAATTTTTTATACTCTGGAAATTAAAAAATAATATAAATCAATAAAAAAAGATGTTTAGTAGTAACATATTAAATATTATATACACTAGTCGACTTTTGAGTAATACCAAATTATAAACCCTAGGCTGAATCGATTAGGGTTGAGATTTAAATAAGGTTGGTTAAAAAAGTTAACAAATTGAGTTGCAACAACTTCAAATTATTACTAATTGGGTCCAACACCATACACCTATATTGCCTATATAAGTGTACGACGTTGATATCCCTTCACCACACAACAATCTTACCTCTTCTGATTTTCCTTTTTTAAAAAAAAAAAAAAAAATATTTGTCCTCTTCGTCTAAGCTCAATTGAGATGGCTAGTTTACCACCGTTTCCGGTAGGCTACCATCTACAACTTGTTACAGGCACCACATATTTTTGGTCTAGAGAGCAAAAATCTGGCCCAGTAATGAATTTTAACAGCTACGTGTATTTTTATTGTGAAAATGGTAGCATTTCACTTGACGAGGCAGATTTAATGGATTTGCGAAATGCAATTGCAAATCCTGAGAAGATCATGCCGGCCAAAATGGACAAGCTTATGATGACGAATGAGTCTTGGAACGTCGTTCCCGTTCATTTGCCACACACTGGGGATATCGTTGTCCTTCCAGAGGTACAAGCAATCATCCCTCGGTTAGAAATTGAACCTATTGAGTATGAAGGGTTAACGAAGCTCATCCCTAAGCTTTTGGTTGACAAAATCGACCCAAAGCTAATCATACCTCGTAAGGGTCCAATTTACCCCCTTACTAGGTCAGCGTACAACACGGAAGTTGGATGCTTAACTGATGCATTCCAAATGCAGCATGTTCGAGCTGATGTGACGTACGTTGCGTTCATGGTGTTCCGTGCCGAAGTTATTGCTAGCAACCCATTAAGTCGCTATCATGTCATCCGAGTTACTTTAGAAAATGAGCATTGTACGCCTCTTATTGAGAGGGGTACATGCATAATTTTGTGGAACACTAGATGCATTACATGACCATCATTTGAGGATGATTTTAAGTGGGTTGTTCAAACGCACAACCCAATGCTTGTTATTATCACTGAAGCTCGAGTGGGGAAGATTACATGTGAGCGGACGATACAAAATCTTAAAACTACTATGATGTGGAAGTTGGAAGAGACAAAAACTCTTGGTGGTGGGACTATAATAATGTGGGATGCTAATAGGGTTCAAGCAGAAGTGTTGGTGTCGGACACCCAAGTCATGAGCTTCGTGTTTTAGGTCGTGTTGGAGTAATCAAGGTATTTACTTGATCCATTTTGTGATCAACTGAGTAACACATATCAATTTATATGATGCCGTACTAAAATAAATAGTTGTTTAAATTTCTAGTGTTAAAATGTTTCTGTTTTAAATTCTAAGTTGTTTAAATTTGTGAACAAGTTATGTATGCCCTATATAACGTGTTGGTTGAATTTGGATATTACGTTGTAGGTGTTCCTGTATGGTATCGTATTAATGGACTATGTATTTTTTGTGTGTTTAATGGTACCTACCTTGTTTAATTTTTCTATAGTCACAATCTAAGTTCAATTGTATTTTGAAATAAATCTAAAATTGAAATTATATAGATTATCATAAACAACATTCCTGAATAGTCTAATTTATTAAAACGAATATAGTTAATCCGTCGGCCCAACAAAAAATCTAATTTATCATGTACTCTACTTATGACAAGTACAATAAGAAATAATAAATAAAGATATTAAACAAATACTACTTAACAGTTATCTGTTAACAATATCATTAAGCAAATTTAATTCCTGTTCACAGTTAGGGCGAAAAATTTTTGATTAAAATTTACTATCTATTATTCCGATACACCGTCACCTATAATTTTCTAATTAATGGAAAAATACAAAACCAAACATAATCAAGTAAGAGTCTGGATAGTGATATCCATTGTGAACTAAACCAAACATAACAAATTTTGGGGCCCTTTTGTTACATGGGCTGGGAAAATAGCCCACGTAGCAAAAGGGCCCCAAAATTTGTTATGGGGATTTTTTTGTAATTTTGATGAACTCGATTGTTTGAGCCCCCAAAAGCGAAAGAAATTCATTGAATTGTTCATCGGATTCGACCCCCAAACAGTATATAAAAATTTAAACATAAATTATTTACGTGTGTGAGTGTTTGGTTAACTGGTTTGGTGCGTAGCATTTGTAGTTTCGGTACTAGGTTCGATCCTAAGGCGAGTATAGTTTTTTTTTTTTTTCGTTTTGGTTTTTTTAGATAAAATTAATTGTAGCACATTAATTTTCATTTAGATGCTCTACATATTCATTGTTTTTGGAGAACTCTGAATAGTTCTTTATTGGTATATTTAGATTTGTTGAGTAATGTAATTTCTTTTTTTTTTGGGAATATGTGTATTCATAGAATTGTCAATAAATATATATTAGTTTTGAAAGTATAAAAGTATTTATCTTAACAAATCAATATTAGTTTTTGCAATATTAACACAATTATGAGTTAGTATTTTATTTTGGCAATCAAGATTAATTTATGCAATATTAACACAATAAATATATATTGGTTTTGAAAGTATAAAAATATTTAGCTTAACAAATTAAGATTAGTGTTTGCAATATTACCACTATTATTAGGTAGTATATTTTCTTGTAAGAATTATTAAAAACATATACCGACTTTGAGGCCCTATATGTGAAAACATATGATAGGTCCATTAAATGGATATTATCCATGGCCCTATCTAGATTAATTGTTGCAATATCATGGATACACAATCATTTATGATCCAATTGTATAGTATAAGAAGTGATCTTCTATCGGTATTGGGCCTAGCTTATAATAATGTGGATTTTGGGCCACTTATTACCAAACGATGATTGCAAAAGGTAGGCTGACCAAAACATTAAATTCAATACTAATATTGTCTTCAAAGTGATACAAAATCTAACAAATTATGGGAAAACGTACAAGGTGTTCATATAACAATTTTTGCCATAAAATTACGTCAAAAGCTAGTTCAATAATTGTTACAAATTGGGGTTCATTAGCACACGTTATGAAGCTTTAGAAGGTGTTTGACACACTGGAAGATCCTCCAGAAGAATTATGTGGGAAACTATCATCTTCGGGAATGTAATCCAAGTGACTAGGTAAGACATCGTCGGGCAGAAGTCCACAAACCAGTTAACACATCAATGACCATATTCATATTATATCTAACCAAAACAACAATCCTACCTTAATAACATTATAAAAAACTAAATGACATACGTGAATTTTTCCTATGGCATTTGTTGGAGTGTCATGTGCTTGGACTTTCGAATTTGCTGCGACTATCTTAGCCTTTGACACATATAAAAAAATATTACCATTTAGGAAGCATAATTAAACAATAGTTTTACATTAGTATATTTATTGATAGATTTACCTTCTTTTTTGGAGGTATTTTGTAACCAATTTCAGCTAGAGTTTCATATCGTCCAGCGAGCTTTGGGCCTACCTCGACCTCTCTTCTTGGGAATAATGGGGTATTTCATTACTATGCCATTGTCACAAAGTGCACCGGAAGGTGGTTGAGCAGGTGCTTGATCAGCTTGAGGAGGTGGCTTCTGAACTGATGATGTAGTCGCCCTATCTTCTGAACTTGGTATAACCATAGCAGCACCTTCACCCTATTGTAGCGGATAACTTCAATTGACTTACTTGGATCATGGTAGGACACCTTCACCCTTGTGTGCTTTCGTAGTATATCTTTACGCCATTTGTTAACAATGTACTTGTTTGGAATTTCTTTCACAAAATTCAGATCAAGGATCCTTATTATGTGCTTACACATGATACTATGCGTTTCAAATTTACGACAATCACATAATATCTCCTTACTGTTCGTGTTGAATGTTGCACAATAGAATCAACGACGTTTAGTTAATACTCCCTCACTAGATCCTTCGGGGATTATCCACACACGGTCCTCAAGAACGTATTATATTTCATTCTCAGACACTCTAATTTCATCTCGAGGATAGCAATACATCATCCTACATACAACTGCTCACAAATCTATCCTCTTCTTCACCAACCTACATTGCTCATGTATTAATTCACATTGCTCACCAACCAACAATTAACACCTACAAAACAAACTCAGTATTAAGCAAACTGTAAAGTACATACCACATTCTCTGGTATATCACAACATGTACGCTACGCTTACGATTTCCTTCAGACATTTAAACAATCCTGTTGTGATGTATTAATTGATTTATTCATGCTCACATCAATCCGATGTAGATTGCTCATCTATGAACACACATCTCTACCAGAAAGAATTCAACCAATTTCAATTCATGCACGGAAATTAAAACACGGAAATTAAAACCAGTTCATCAAATTTACTACACCACCTTCGTAATTCAGTAGTTCACTTTATTATTTGCAAATTATCCAACATTTCTGCAAATTAAACCATGTTCCGAACAGACAAATCACCTAACCCCTAATCAAATCTACAACACTTCAAACCCAAATTCAAATTTACAATTACCTTTTTTCGATTAACAGTAGATATGAGTTGCCGAAATTCCTCCGCTTTGCGATCTCCGATCTCCAACCTGCGATCTCCTCTCTATCTCTTCGAATTCGTTTTTCTGCAAAACTCAGATTTCGTTTTTTTTTTCCGATTTTATGTAATTTAATGCTGTAATTTTTAACCGTTAATAACTCCGTCAAGGTCTGTCCACCAAATCACCCCACGTGGAAACAGTTGGTAATCTCAAGTACACATCACATGACAGCACTACCCCCTAAAATGACTATTTTGCTCCCAAGAGAAACAAGTTTGTTAATCAATAGGAGAAACAAGGAATTACCCATTCCTGGGTTTGGAACTTTCTATTTTAAGTAATCAATTTGAAAAATTGGGTTTCTTGTTGTAGATTTCCATATACAAGTATAATCACAGGACCAAACACCCTAACTACATCATACTGAAAACACATTTCCTTGTTGAAGATTTCCATATTTGTAGCAGTTCATGCTACATTAGCCCTAGAGTTCTCAAATCTAAATAAACTTATAATTGAGCTTGAATGCAAAGTACATAAGTACGACACACATTAACATGAAAAGGTATGCTGCCTCCAGCCTTTTCAGGAAAATAACTTTCAAAATAAAATCTCAAAGACTTACAAGCACTATGATATTAACTTTATATTGCCTCGGAAGCTACATTACTGCTTCTTTAGGACCCCTCTTTACAAATAACAATCATTGATACATATTCATTTAGAGAATTAGAGCATCGGATTCGTTTCCAATACTGAAATTGAAGAGTCCGAGTAACAAAGAGCGAAACACACATTTGATACCAAACTCTTATCTGTACAACGTGATTGATATTGTCAAAATTCCACCTCATTTCAGCATAACTTCCCAAAATAAGAAAATTTCCTAATCATATTAGTTAATTTCCTTTCGCTGCATACATTGCATTAGTTAATCATATTAAAATGGTGGAAATAAAGAAAACTCATCACAACTGCAAACTTCACACAGATCTTCAATCTTTCATTCGTGGCCACACCAACAACAGATTCATCGAAAAGTATCCACATAAGTTGCACTTGTAATATGGTCTTCCGAGGTTGCTCCTTGTGTTATAAATCCCATTGTTAGGCCATGGCATCAATAAAGGAGAGAGGGAGGAAGAGAGAAGAAATGAAGAGGGAGGCATAAAGGAAGGAAGGGTTGGGATTTATATATGGAGAGAGGGCTGGATTCATTTTGGAGGGAAACTTTAAAGCCAAAAATTAGTAAAACCTGATCCCGATTAGTTTATAAACCATATGTCATTAAACTTAACAACCTTTTTAACGTTTTAAATTTTATTAGGTTATGAAAGTAAATTTTAAATAATAGAAAGCTACCCAAGATAACTTATATAAAAAGTGGCTACCAATTGAAATTAGAAAAAATAGATAGAATTTAACTTTTTTTTTTTAATCACATACTCATATTTTTATTAATTATGTAATTAAGTGAACTACATGATTTATGAACTAATGGTTGCATTTAGCATTTATGGGGGATCAAATAATAAGGGCTTGAGAGAATAGAGTTAAACACCCCAACCCCTTATTGTTATTGAGGTAGAGTCAACTATCATGTTAAGTACCAAGTAGTATACGAGATTCCTTAAAAGGTACTCTTTATTGGTATAATAACTTCCCAGTTCATACAATATTTTCTTTAAAAATGATTCAAAGTACAGCTATTCATACGTAGTACTTCGTATTAAAATGATTCAAAAGTACTATGAGTACTATTATTCATACTATAATAACCTCGTATAGTCCTATTCATTCTTTATTGGTGTGATTATTCTCAATGTCATCTCGAACATTTTTTGCGACTTGAAGAGAAAATTAAAAAGAGTCGAAAAAATATTTCATGAATTTAATTTTAAAATTGGGAGATATAAAAAAAAATAAAAAATAAAAAATAAAAAAATAATAAAAAAAGTAGCGTAATTGTGGAATTTTGATTTATTATGAGATAAACATGACTTTGAAATATAATGGCTACCCAACTATTGTAGTTGGGTGATTTATTATGAGATATAAAAGAAAAAAAACAAAGTAACATGAACAGAAAGGATTGAAGGGGTACAATGCTAACTTTTTTTTTTTTTTTTTTTTTTTTGACATTCAGCATAATAAAGACTTGACTTTTTGAGTTTTGACTTATATAAAAGGAACATGATATTTCGTAGCCGTGTCGGGTGGATCATGAAATTCACAAGTACACAAACAATAACAAATTGTAGAAGTGGCAAGTAGTTTGGCCTATAAATATCATAGGAACATGAACAAAAATAATCAAGCTACTAAAAAAGAAATTTGCTTTCATCATCATAAATAAAATTAACAAACGTGAAACTTGTTTGTGTTAATAAGTAGCTAGTGTTGCAATGGTTAATTTGCCAAAAAGTGTTGCACTGAAAGCAACATATGGTGACGCACCATTTAAGTATTTGGGCGTAGAAGATGATGGCAAGCTTGCATATTCCACTGATAAAGTGGTGAGCGAGAAAGCCAAGTTTGCTGTAGAGTCTGCTGGTAATGGTATTGCCCATATTAGATCTTGCTATAACAACAAATACTGGGTCAGGTATCAATGCTAGCTAATCTTAACCTCTGTTTTTTTGGGCCGATTATATAACGCACTTAATTTTTTTTAAAGTTTGAGCATACACTATTTTTTTAAAAGCTTAAATTGTAAGACTTTGTTTAGTATACCTTATTTCGGATCTTATTACTTATTGCAGATCAAATAAAAAAAAATAAGTTCAAATTAGATCATATCGAAAAAATAAGTTTAGATTAGATCATATTAGAAAAAATAAGTTCACATCAGATCATATCTGAAAAAAAAAAAATTAGTCTATACATACTTTTAATGTTTTATGTAAGATTTTTAATTGCTTTAATTTCGTAATTTATTACTGTCTCCATTTGCACTATTTATTTGACTTACTTTGACAAATGTTTGTGATTAACATATAAGATAAATATATATATATATATATATATATATATATATATATATATATATATATATATATATATATATATATATATATATATATATATATATATATATATATATATATATATATATATATATATAATCTTGTAGGTACTTGTTCGAATCCTCGCAATAAATAGATTATTAATTTTCAATTATTATAATTTATACTTATTGATAACTAAAGATATTATTGATCAATGATTTGCATTGGCATACATGCCCTAGAGAAATGGAGCAACTAATAGAATACGGATGGAGTATGAAATATACAATATACTATATACTTCCTCCGTTCTAATAATATTGTAACAAATGGACTTTTGCACTATTTATCATGCTTGTTTGACCACATATAATGACTTATATATTAAGTAAAATATATTCATGAGGGATCTTGTTAGATTCGTCTTGTAAAATACTTACACAATTTCAACTATTTATAAATTTTTACTCTTATATATATAATTATAGATATTTATCATATAAAATGTGCTTTGGAATGCGTAATTTCATCCTTGTTGCAATATTAATGGAATGGGGGAAGTATATTATTACGAGTCTAACAAGCAAGACCCCATTTGATATATTTTTTCCATATATATTAGTATATATATATAAGGTCAAAGTTTGATCAATTCAAATAATCAAATCAGATCAAATTAGAAAAAATCAGTTCAGATCAGATAAGTAAAAATAAAGTGAACAGAATAGAGCCTAAGTTCTGAAACTCGTGGTCAACTAGGTTATACATTTATCAAAAAAAGATATTGTTTAATTTTCCTTATATCTCACATCATATCATATTTTATTTACAAATTTTCATATGTAGTCGGCCACACAGTGTGGCTAGGGTTACTCGATTAGTAAGGGGGTACTCTGTCAGGGGTTACTTGGTCAGTTAAGGTTACCCAATTGGTTAAGGGTAGCATACTCGGTCGTTCAGGGGTTACTCAGTCGATTAGGAGTTACTCGGTCGGTCATAAGTTACCCGGTTAATTAGTGTTTAGATGTCAGTTTGCTCAAAAAAACATTATATTTTATAAACATATATTTGATCAAATGTTTTTCTACTACAATTATAATTCTTCTGTTTTATTAATTGCGCCATTTCTTTATTTGATATTCTTTATTCACCTTTTGCTTGTGTTGACACACAAAAAACTCAACTACCCTTACTCACATTTGATAACAACCATTATTACCCCCACTTCTCTCATTTGATTATATCACATGGACAAATTTGACTCAACCATATTTGATTTTTCTTAAATATTTTGCCCATACCAAATGATGTGTTTAAAAAAAATGGAGGAAGTATTGATGAATAACTAGTTATACCACAAGTGTAAGTGTCTGTTGTTAGCAGAAACTTAACAAATACGGGTCAAATCTCATAGGGAGACAAGTTCTACTAATTTTTGCCCAATTATTATAAGCTATTTCAAAATACAAAGAGTGATTTGATAAATAATTGACTAAACTAGGACAATATTGAAAATAAGGTTGTTCTCAAATAAATAAATGTCTAGGACATACGTTTGGTCCACCATGCTTATACCAATCCAAGAAATGCAAACAATTCATCAATAAGTATTTATTAATAAGGTTGTTAGTTAGTTTTATTAGGTTTTTATCAAGTATTTTGATTGTTGGCCTTATTTTGTTATTATTAATATTTCAAAATTTCAAATTCAGTTATCGCAAAAAATAGTAAATAAAATGAAATTATAGCTTGTGGGTTTGGTATAGTAATTTTATTTTACTTCAAAGTCACAATGCTTTGGAATGATCGTATTTTGTTTTAAATATATTGTTAAACTTAATTGAAACTTATTTAAAGAGTAGAGAGGCTAACGCGTGTGCCATAACTAGTCATATTTAAATAGCTCTTTTAGTTGTTGGTAGTATTAATGAAAGAAAATTTGTAAATAGATATTTTTTTAGATGTATAAATGTCCGCATCACTGTTCTTAAAAGTTCAAAAAAAATAAAAGGGAAATTCTACATGGTGGCCTTATGGTTTTGCGTTTTCTACATGGAAGACGAACTTTTTTCCAGCTCTCTTCAGTGGCACCAAGGTTTAGAAAAATTTATATAGTGACCTTTTTTAGGTTTATGGCTAACCTTTTTAGTTAAAATGGTTAACCTTTTATTTTTTTATTAAAAAATTATTTATATTATATTTTAAAAAAATTTTAAAAATTTTGAAATGCTAAATTTTCACGTACAGATCATCTGAAAGCGAAAACTGGATAGTTGCAGCAGCAAAAGATCCGGTGGAAGACAAAACGGCATGGAATTGTACTTTGTTTAGGACCAACGTTAGTGGTGATGGCAAGACAGTGAAATTTGTTCATGTTCAACTTGGAAAAAATGTAGGGAGACGTGATATTGCCTCGGATCGTGACATGTACTTGTGTTTGGAACCTCTTGCCACCGCTGAAGACGTATCTACCGTGGTGGACTACGGAACCATTGTTGTATTGCCCCGATATATTGCACTAAAGGACCAAAATGGTCTCTTTTTCAGTACATATGAATGCTTTGGTGCTAATTTTGCCGGATTCACGAGTGAAGATATGGGACAGATAGAAAATGTATTCGAGATCTTTACCACGCGTGATGGCCACATTTATCTGAAGAGTGCTACTAACGGTTTGTTTTGGAGAAACAAAGCCATACATTGTGAAGAAGATGAAACTGATGAAGGTGAAATTGATTTTTCTGTTGTTGAAACAAAAGGTGAAATTGCTTGCACTAAAGAATACGAAGACGAAGAAAATGATCCTACTGATACCGATATGTTATTTTCAGTGGCTAGAGTTGGCAAGGGTATTGTTACTCTTCGTCACCTAAACACTAACTATTTCTTGGAAATGAGAGCGCTCCGTGAAGACTCACATGCTAGTTTAACCCCCAGTTCAAATACTAAGACAAAAGAGGCGGCTCAGTTAAGAGTGGTGGAACCTATAATGAAGCGAGAACTCAATGTTTTCGAATTCCATCTAGATAGAGCTAGGATCTACAGTCGCAAGCCTCTCACGTTGGCTGAAGGAGTAGTCAGTAATACCTCAACTGACCAAGCTCAAGACTACACAATTCAACTTACCTATACTAAAACTACGACTTCAACTTGGAACACTAGCTCATCCTGGGCTGTGAGTTCCAAAGTTTCAATTTCTAGCGGCATCCCATTCATTGGAAACGCATCCATAGAAATTGGAGGAGAATACTCAGAGCAGTACGACATGGGAGGATCTGTAGAAGAATCTGAGCAAGTGCAAAGCACTTTCACTGTCAAAGTGCCACCCAAGAAGAAAGCAATCGTAAGTGCTATAGCAACAAAAGGAAAGTGTGATGTTCCCTATTCGTATGATCAGGTTGATCATATGCCTAATGGAGATATCATCAGGACTACTATGTCAGATGGTGTTTACACTGGTGTTAATTCCTACCACTTCGATTCCCTTGTTCGCTACGAACCCCTCTGATTGCCTCCATATCCATCAAATCATTCCAACTATCAACAACTATGTTGCCCGTCTTGTTTCTTTCTTGCTAGCTGTGTGTTTTACATGCATTTTGCTCATTGTTTGGGTTTTTCAAATTTTCTGAATTATGCTCCTGTATAAACTTGTGTGTCAACTCTTTCTGTCTCGCTCCCTTAGCCTAACCCAGCCCCTTACTAAATTACTCTTCTTAATACCAAGTTTAAAGTTTTAAACATTTAAGCATTGCCAACTCTTTCAACAACTTAAATAATGTCCTATTATTAAGAGAGTTTAATCATGCCGACATTTCTGCTATCATCAAGAACATTGCTTAGGTTCAAAAATTATATATACTCATAGTATAAGCTTTGCATGAACAAGGGACCTATGCCTATTTTATACTTTCGTCCAGTAAGCAACATTAGTCCCTAAACTTTAATCTACAGTGGAAAGTAGCAATGTAGCATTTTAGTTCCTAATTTTTGGCCATGTCAGCAATTAAATAGGCATATGTCCCTAAACTTTGATGACTCATTGTACTAGCTACCAGAAAGGCAGAGAAAGGTAGAAATGATGAATCATTGGTGGTTGATGGATCAAAATCAATCATTTAGAAGTTGAAGGAACAAGTTTACAAACATTATTTATACATTATTTGAACAAAATCTTAGAGTATAGCCATTGGATGACCAAAAAATCTTGGTCATGAAATTATTTATTAATATTCTATATTCCACCTCATTAATGACCAAATTTTATAACCAAAGTCATTTTAATACCCCAATAGTTGCCCTATAAAGTTTGGTCATGATTTTTTCTTTCTCCTAAATGTTTTAAAAAAAAAAAGGAAATTGTTTGTGTTAGTACACGTGGCAGCCTTCAATTCAATGCCACATTTTATACTTTTGGTCACGCCCTAGCCTTGGTCATGAGTAATAAGTAGCTTTTTTTTTTTTTTTTTTTTTTTTTTTTAATATATTAATACATTTAAGACCTTCTCTCTCCTCATGACCAAATACAAGGTCATCCAATGGCTATACTTACAATAACACCCATGCAAAATTTACTCCGTACGGCATAAAATTATCTAATGGGTCCCTACCATTCCATGCAATATTTGTATTCTTGTTATTGTCACATTCTAGCCTTAATCTGATGTTCTAGCTATCTATTTCTGTTACTGTACTTGTACGCTTTACTTGTGGTCTATCTCTTCTCAATTCATCATTTTTTGGGATTGAGGAAAGTAAATAAACCAGCTTTCTCTCCTCTCAATACATCTATAAAATGTCGGTCATTTTCCACGCTTTCCATTTTCAAATCAGTTAGAAGATTTTATCGAGCAAATTCAATTAATTAATTTGGGTATGGGATGTGGAATCTGTTTTTTTTTTTTTTTACTTTGTAAATAATGCAATTTAGTTAAGTTAAATGTCAATGGCAAATAAGCATGACTATTTCACGAGAAAATCCTGTGCTTGTTACACCCTGAAACATACAAAAAACAAGCAGATAATATAAGAAAAATCAAGCAGATAATATAAGAAAGGTAATACTCCCTTTGTTTTTTTGTTTTTTTTTTTTTTAGTTTTTTTAAAGTGCCCCGTAGTGACATGACACACATGACGATGTAAAACTTTAACCAATAATATCTTAAATTGTCATTCACTATAAATTATAACAATTGAATATTAATAATCTACTCATTGATACGATTCCAACAAATACACACAAGACTATATATATATATACACTTTTTTTTTTATGCATAATTTACAAACATTGGTCAAAGTATGTCTAATGAATAGTGTCAAATCCCAAATGGGACACTTAAAAAAAACCGGAGGGAGTACTATATTTGCTTCATATACAAGTAGTAATTACTTCTTTGAATATTATGGATTCATGGTATACTAAAGAAGTAAAGATTAAACTAGAACTATATTGTACTCATGCTAATGCAAAAGGATAGCCTTGTATTGATACCATGTTAAACTCAAGAAAGATTGGAGAAAACGGCTTAGCCTTGTATTGATATTTACGACGACATATATACACAATACAAAGAAGACCTAACTTGCCTAAAACTCCTAACAAGATAAACTTGACAAATATACAATATTAACATATATAAACCAACTTCTAATATAACCTAACCCCTATCTTATTTTGACTGATATAGGATGTATATTTAAGTACTTTAAGTTAATATCAAGCCAAATTTCTTAAAAATGTGTGCAAAAGGCAAATGAAACATTTATTTGATTGCAAAGGGAATATCCTAGTATCCATGAGTGACGTGGGTAATAAAGTAGCAGATTATGTTGCTTATTTAATTTGGATCGCTTTATGCAAGCTTATTAAGATATTAATCAGTTTATAGATAGTAAATTTTATTTATTTATTAGGATAAGTTAGGGTATAGTGTTGAGAGAAGATTATCCTAATTTTTCTTTTTTTAACGAAAATTTATCCTAATTTCTTATTTACCTTTCATTTCAAAAAAAAAAATAAATAAAAATAAATATGAGTATATATCTATATATGAGAGTTAAGGATAGTTCAAGTAGTTAGAGCTTTTACTCAAAAAAAAATAAAAAATAAAAAATAAAGTAGTTAGAGCTTTCCTTTCAATTTCAAAAAATTTTGGAATCGATTCTGATTATCCACCAAAAAAAAGTATATAAAGAGTATATAGTTAAATAAGGAGTACTTTGTACATAATGAGTTATGAGTATCAAAGAAAAAAAATAAAAAAATAAAAAATAAATAAAAAACATTCCCTTTGTTCCTTTAAAAAATTCTTTCCATTTTTTTTGGACATACTTTCTCCGTTCTTTTTTTATTGCATCATAGGGATTTTGGAGGCAAAATTTGGTAGTGGAAAAAAGTAAGAGAGAGAAACATAAAAATACAAAATTGTCCATGTAATGTAAAGATAAAATAAAAAATAAGTGTAAAAAAGTAAGGATATGTCGGGTATTTACAGTATGAACATAAATATTTTTTGTCCTAAAATGAAAGTGATGTAATATTTGTGAAACTTCCCTAAAAGGCATGTTATGCGTTATTAAAAAAACGGAAGAAGTATATGTTTTAATAGTATCTTCACTTAATTGAGTATCCTACTTTAACTTGTTACATTATTCACGTACACCATTTTCATCATTATCATTTTTTTTTTTTGGAAATCATTATTATTGTTAATTAGCATATTGCCGTCAAATTACATGTAGTCGATGTAGGCACACCGCACACGAGTATTCCGTATGAATTATTGAAATCCTTTCAATATAATTGGTTAAAATTCAACATACACAGTCAAACTATAGCATTTAAAATTTGTTAGTCATGAAATTACCCAATAATTTTACAAACCCATACAAAAAAATGAAAAATGTTAAATAAAACCAAAGAATAAAAAAGAGAGAAAGAGTCAAAAATGAAGATGCTCTGAATCGTTGCAGAAGATTTGGAACTAACCAACTCTCTCTTCTTTCTCTCTCTTAACTCACTCACGCATTCTGCACCACGCTTAACCTCAACCCTACCCCCTACATTTCGTGGGTCCCACCCTCTGAAACGACGTCGTTCACCCCCTCCTCCTCCTCCTCCTTCTCTCTACAATAATAATGGCCATTTCTTCAACAACATTATTTTCCGTTTTAGTGAGAGAAACTCATCAACACTTCTAGAGAGAGAAACTAAGTACTCCCATTTCTGTACGGATAATCAACCTAAGTTTTACTCTACTCAGGTTTGTCTTCTTCAACAATTTTTATTTATTTCTTTAACTTTTTGGAAGGTGATTTTGTTTTTCTGATTTTTGATATGAATTTTGAATATTGGAAGAAGCTATTCAAATATGTTGTTGTTTTCCCGTGTTTTGTTTGTTCAGATGTTTTTGTCATTTTCAAAGTTGTCAATAACTCTAATTCGTTTAATTTGTCATTTTCTAGTATGGAATTGTTGTTATGTCATACTCACCCATCTTAATGGCTAAATTCACGATAAAATCACGAGTCGATAGTTGTTACTCATAAGGTAAAATCATGTGTTAATAGGTGTTAAAATGGATATAAATTTACGGGTCAGATTGATATTAATAATACTTATTGGTGGAGGTAGAGTTGCATTTAATTTATTTCTGTGTGATTTTGGTTGGATTAAATACTTTTATAATAATAAAGGTTCCAGTTACTAGCTCATGGATTGGATGGTTGCGTGTGCTACTATTAAAATAATTTAATTACTCCACATAAATAAAGATTGCATAAAATCTTTTTCGTGTGCTTGAATTGCATAAAATATAAGCTACATTCTTTTAATGTTTAATTAAATTTAAAAAAAATCTATGATTATTTAATTTGGGTTGTTTGTTGCTGGAGTTTTTGTACATGTATTAGTAAAGTGGTTGAAATTTGCAGCATTTCAGTACTAGTATTCAATGGAAGTAGTTTGATTAATAACAACCTACAGTACATTAATTATCTGGATTTTAATAAAATGAAAAGTAGAATGAATTAGGGTTTAAATTTGGGGATGATTTGGGACCACAATTAGGGGTTAAAGCTAAAAAATTGGAACCATTCTTTATGATTTATGTTTCCTGGGTTTGGAACTTTCTATTTTAAGTAATCAATTTGAAAAATTGGGTTTCTGAAGTACTAAAAGTGGGGTACCCGTGAACCGTGATGGGGTTAAGGTGAGAAAAATGAAATGTGGGGGTCCAAAAAGTTTTTTTTTTTTCACTGTTCTTGTGATTTTTGGTTCAGGGGAAAATCAACTTTGGACGCTTTTTAATTAATTTTTTGAAAATCATCATTTTGTTGCTATGTGGTTGTCATGTTTGTGCTTCTTTTTTTTTTGGTTCTTTTGTTTTGAAAGATTAGTGGGAGTTTGTGTTCTTAATATGTAATCAAGGTGGGTAATTTAATTAGTGTGTTATAGTTGATTTCTTACTTCTGAGACTAGAAATGTGGGTAAGGATGAGCGCGAAAGAGAGTCGAAAAAGTGCCTTTCTTGATAGATTATCACTCTTTAATGGTAGTCTACTTAGGAGTGAGGGTGAAAAAGTGATAATGAATTACCTTAAAATTTGTACATATTTCATATAAAGTATCCTCCAATTTCTAAGGGTTTAATTTAATATGATACTTTTTGTATATGCAGGGATGCTAATCTGAAGTATTGAGCTTGTATAGAATGATGATTCCGAGCCTGGTTTATTTAGTGCTGCTTATGCTATGTGCAGCCAATGGTTCTAGTGATATTGAGATAGTCACTTCTCTACGGAAGGGTTTAATCCAGAGAAAAGAAATGATTCCTAGCTGGTTTTTCCCAGAGTTACCTGTGTGTAACTGGACTGGTGTAGTATGTGAAGGCTTGGACATCCTTGGGCTTAGTATTCCTTGTGGATCTTCACCGCTAGACCTTCCTTTTCCTAATACCATAGGGGAGCTAAAACATCTGAAGTATCTTAATCTCAGTCAGTGTGGGTTCAATGGCATTATTCCTGATAATGTCTGGAGTCTCGAGGAACTCATGATTCTGGACCTGAGTGGCAATGGGTTCTCTGGAACTCTACCTTCAACAGTGTCCAACCTGAAAACTCTCAGGCAACTTGTACTTGATGGCAACAACTTGTCTGGTAACTTGCCTTCGTCGATTGGCCTTCTAACTGATCTTATTGAACTTTCTGTTAATGAAAATTTTTTCTCTGGGAATCTTCCGGCAGAGCTTGGAAATCTTTCAAAATTGGTCTCTCTTGATCTTTGTGCAAACTCTTTCTCTGGTGTCCTCCCTTCGAGTTTGGGTAACCTTGCTAGTCTGTTGTACTTTGATGCTAGTAACAACAAATTTAGTGGTCCTATCTTCTCTGGGTTAGGAAATTTAACAGGCCTTGTAAGGATTGATCTCTCATGGAATTCCATAAGTGGAACCATACCGGCTGATATTGGGAATTTGGGAAATCTGACTTCAATAAATCTGATGGGCAATATCATCACTGGAGTAATACCATCATCTATTGGCAATCTCAAGTCGCTTCAGTTGCTTAATGTCCAGAACTGCAGACTTACAGGTGCCATACCTGAAGAATTGACTGAGCTATCGAACTTGGGTTACCTGGGTATAGGACAGAACTCTTTTGTGGGAGAATTGCCAGATAGCATTGGAAAAATGACCAGCTTAAAGCAGTTTCTTGCTGGAAATGCGGGGTTGAGTGGGGACATCCCTGGACAACTGGGTAACTGCAAAAGGCTGATTGATTTAGATCTTTCCGTTAATTCTTTCTCTGGTCCTTTACCGGATGGTCTTGCTGGGATGGATTCCCTTCGATCTCTGATGCTTCAGTCTAACCACTTGTCAGGGATGATCCCAAGGTGGATTTCCAACTGGAAGCAAGTGGTATCTATAAATATGGCTGAGAACCTCTTCACAGGGTCTATTCCACCACTCAATCTGCCTAAACTGATGTTCCTTGACATGAATTCTAACATGCTTTCTGGTGAGTTGTCTTCAGAAATATGTAATGCAAAGTCAATAAGTACCCTGTCATTGTCAAACAATAACTTCACTGGAAGTATTGAGAATACCTTCAGAAATTGTAGTGGTCTAAGTGATTTGACATTGTCGATGAACAATCTTTCCGGTGAGTTACCTGGTTACTTAGGTGATCTTCCTCTCATCACCATGGCATTGTCAAAGAACAGATTTGAAGGAAAGATTCCCGATCAGTTATGGGAGTCAAAATCTCTGATAGGATTAATCCTCGACAACAATTTGCTTTCCGGAGAGATTTCTCCAGCTCTTGCCAAGGTTCAGACATTGCAGAGACTGCAATTAGGCAATAATTTATTTGAAGGGACCATCCCGACTGCCATTGGGAGATTGAGGAACCTGACCAACCTCTCTCTGCGCGGTAACCTGCTAACAGGAGACATCCCTGTGGAGCTTTTTAACTGCACAAGCCTAGTATCCTTGGATCTTGGTTCAAACAATCTTACTGGTCAAATTCCAAAATCCATTAAAAGATTGAAACTGCTGGATAATCTGGTATTAGCCCGGAATAACTTATCTGGTTTCATTCCTGAAGAGATTTGCTCTGGATTTCAAGAGGGGCCCTTGCCAGATTCCGAGTTCACTCAGCATTATGGCATGCTTGATCTTTCCTACAACAAGTTTTTGGGTCCAATTCCTGCATCAATTGGTCAATGCTCCATAATTAGGGAGCTGTTACTACACAATAATGAGCTGAATGGAAGCATTCCTTCTGAATTATCTAGTCTTTCCAACTTGAGCTTGCTAAATTTGTCCTCCAATCATCTAACTGGTCCGGCCATACCCAAAATGTTCACATTGAAGCAACTTCAGGGCCTTATCCTTTCTCACAACGAGCTTACTGGTTCTATTCCAGATAACATGTCCTCGTCAATGCCTAGCTTAACTGAGCTGGATATTTCATGGAACTTTCTCAGTGGTTCATTGCCACCTTCTGTGTTCAGTTTTGAAAGCCTTAGCTACCTTGATATCAGTGCAAATTCCCTTACAGGAACCATCCCTTGCCACATGGCATCCGCCAGCTTGCTGGTACATCTAAATGCTAGCAACAACAATTTTTCTGGCCCCCTTTGCGACTCCCTTTCAAACCTAACCACCCTTTCCTCTCTAGACCTGCACAACAATGCATTGACAGGAAGCCTTCCACCCTCTATATCAAACCTTGCTGCTTTGACATACCTAGATCTTTCCGGTAACAATTTTGAAAATTATGTTCCATGCAACATCTGTGACATTGAAGACCTCTCCTTTATCAATCTCTCGGCCAACAGATTACTGGGAATTGTACCCGAGTCCTGCACTGATCATAAAGGACCGTGCTTAGCCTCTGGCCCTCAACAAACTTTGAAACACGCCCCTATTTGGGGTACTATAATAGGAGTCTTAGTTGTCCTTATTGTTCTGGTCCTCTGTGTGGGCAGACATCTGGTATCGAAGCACAAAGCAGCCCTTCGTGACCGTAAAAAGTGTGAGCTTGTAAGTACAGTTGAGCGGTCTGATGATGAGCTCGTGTGTAAAAAGTCAAAGGAGCCATTGAGCATTAATATTGCTACTTTTGAGCATTCTCTCACCCGCTTGAGCCCTGCAGATATTTTATCAGCCACTGACAACTTCAGCAAGATGTTCATAATCGGTGATGGTGGATTCGGTACAGTTTACAAGGCATCCCTGCCAGAGGGGCGAACCATAGCTGTCAAGCGGCTTAATGGAGGACATATTCATGGTGACAGAGAATTTCTAGCTGAGTTGGAGACTATCGGAAAGGTTCAACATGAAAACCTGGTTCCATTATTTGGGTATTGTGTCTTTGCCGAGGAAAGGTTTTTAGTGTATGAATACATGGAGAACGGGAGCCTTGATGTGTGGTTGAGAAACCGAGCTGATGCAGTGGAAGCCCTCAATTGGCCCACCCGTTTTAAGATTTGTTTGGGAACTGCCCGGGGCATTGCCTTTCTACATCATGGGTTTGTGCCTCACATCATTCACAGGGACATCAAATCCAGCAACATATTACTGGATCACAACTTTGAGCCGAAAGTCTCAGATTTTGGCCTGGCCAGAATAATCAGCGCTTATGAGAGCCATGTCAGCACCATTCTT
Source organism: Chenopodium berlandieri (assembly GCA_034703905.1). Lineage (NCBI taxonomy): Eukaryota > Viridiplantae > Streptophyta > Magnoliopsida > Caryophyllales > Amaranthaceae > Chenopodium > Chenopodium berlandieri. The sequence continues at coordinate 52,222,636 of CM068281.1, forward strand.
GCTGGCACATTTGGGTATATACCTCCTGAGTATGGACAGTCTATGGTGGCGACAACTAAAGGTGATATATACAGCTTTGGTGTGGTGATGCTGGAGTTGGTGACTGGTAGGGCACCAACAGGGCAAGCTGACATCGAGGGTGGTAATTTGGTTGGTTGGGTTCGGGTGATGATGGCCACCCACCGAGAAGATGAGGTGCTAGATTCATACATCCCATCTATCGCAAGGTGGAGGCGTCAGATGTTGCAGGTCCTCAGCATTGCCCGAATATGCACCAATGATAATCCTGCTAAGAGGCCTACTATGCTTGAAGTTGTCAAGCTGTTGAAGGAGATTAAAATTGAGAGTTAGAAGGATAAATAATTTCCCATATGTAGTGTAAGTTGGGAACTGTAATCTGAAGCAGAGTTTGCTAGGAGATAGGATCTGTATATAATTGACAAGAATCAAAAATTTTATTGGGGCATTCAATTTGAATGAAATCATGCCCCTGTTCCGGAATCTTGACCGATCAATGAAATTTCTCTGACTTCATTTTTCTCTGAAGTCCTGATAAGAAAATTTGTCTCATTTTTGGTCCATTTTTTCTTTAGAAATATTTTATTTTTTGCCTTTTCCGTTAGTGATGACATACTGATATGGTACTATCTACTTAAAAAATGCTGTTTATTGGTGTGCTTACATTAATAGAATGTATAATCAGCTGCACTTGTTAGTCTGAACAGAAGAACTTTTTGCTTCTGGGACCTGTTTCACTTCTTTGTACATGTGCAGTGGAATTACAGGCAAAAAAAGCCACCCTGCTGTTAGTCTGTTACTGATATATATGGTGCTGGGGTATAGGTCATCAGTTGCTGTTGAATTTCAGAGCTTGCAGCGAATATTATTGTCGAGCTTTTTGAACTCTCAAGCCGGAATGCTTCCCACCCAAAGGTGGTTCCAGTACCTGGAAAAATTTTCATCCCTACAAGACTTGAGATGTTCAAGGAAGCCTTGTTAAGGATGGATGTGGATGCCTCTAATTTACCTGGTTCAAAAGCTGCAACCTTTGCACATGTCAGAGTTGTGTCTAATTCCAAGAAAATTTCTAATCATCTAATGAAAGGATTTTGAGCCTAGAACTTTGGAAGATCAAGTGATACCTGAAGGAGAGCAATCACTGGAAAAGTTGCAGAGTTGCAGGGCCAGGGTGTCTGTGGAGAGTGCGATCTACTCTACTTATGCTGATGTGGTATATGCTGCTGCAATGAGCAACACTGATTAAACAGCAGTACTCTAATGTGGCACGCGATTACAGCAAGAAGAACAAAAAAAGGTTAAGAAAATTGATAGCATTATTTGCTAGTTTTTTTTAATATGTATTGAGGATTTTACTTGTATTTTGAGCTCGAGGCATCTCACCTGTAATACAGAAAGTAGGAAGTGTGGATTGTTGCCGTGCTATTGGTTAATCACTTGCTTAACTGCTGAAAGAGAGTTTTGTAAGAGTAATTAATCAAAATTTAGAAAGCCACCAATCCCCTGTTCTGGCTTCTTTTGCACAGAAGTTTTGGTCACCATCTCCACTTCTTAGAAACGAAGACATACTTGAGTGTTCTTTTGAACCTTAAATCCAGGAACTTTACTTGCAATTGACTTCACCTATTCCAACATCCTTCCCCACTTCATTAGACATTAGTCGACCTACTTCCAATCATTCTTAAACTCAACCAATCAGACTTTGTGCAACCTAACACTCTGGAAATTACCCGCATTAAACTTTTTAGGGAGAAATCAACCATGACCCCGTATGAATCTAGGCATGTAGATAGAGTAAAACGACTATTCCTTTTAAAAGTCATTTGATTATCCACGCGTCATTATATCATTGATCAAGATTATGATTATATCAATGTCAATATGATGATTTTCCTCTTGTTAGCTCTATATAAATACAAATATCCTAATATGTTTTTCTAATGGAAATGTGGCTAGGTCAACTAGAAAAAGAAAAAGGTGGAGCTTAATTAGATTAATTAATTGATTTAGTGGGATCATATTTACTTAAACGACAAAATAGCTAGAAATAAGGACTATCAATCAACAATTAGTTGGTTGAGTAGCACAGTTCCACCAACTAATTTAACTACTCCATGATGGTTCTTTCTCTTTTATTTTCTCTGCTTATTTCTCTGTACCAAACTCAGATTGTACTTTACATATCTACACGTAGCATGATTTATGATTCTACCTTGATAATTAAGGCTAACCAGGAAACTCCTAGCATCATTTTTCAGCCACTTCAAATTTCATATCTCATATTACAGCTTTCTTAAGTGTGATTTACTGATACTTTCTAGCATCTCCTTAATTAGTACTACTATCAAGTCACTAATGAGTAAAGACATGAAGGAACGGCGTGAAAGATGGATAATTCTTCCTTTTTCCTTCGGTTGCTCTTCTCGTTCAAGCATTGCTGTTGGCTCTCCAAGTCCTCCTAATGATGCAGTTCTAAATAGTACGAACTCTACCCCTTCGCTCATTCCTGGGTTCATATTCTTTTATCATGTGGTTGGTTATGCTAATCCTATAAGATAATCACGCTCATCATAACAATTTAGTTTCTCTGACTTGAATTATGCTTTATATGTTCTCCAAGGTAGACAAGGCAAGCAAAATGATTTACCCATCACCAAGAAAACCATGAACTCGATTAGCTTCAAGCTTCCGAAGTCCAAATTATCCCAAGGAATTCGAAGATTAATCAGAAGTCTGAAGACTGTTTCTCAATTCTTTGGTAAGTTACAAAAACAGAATTTCAAGAACAAAATTTGTTTTCATTAATACACAAGCTAGACAACAGTTTTGGAAAGTGTTTAAAAAAAACTAAGTTGTAAACAATAATTTGTAGTGAAACTGATTGCTGTGATTCCTTAGTATACAAGGAGGAGATGGATGTCGAAGAAGAGAAAGAACTGGAGATAGGCTTTCCAACAGATGTAAAGCATCTAACACACATAGGATGGGATGGTTCTACTACGGTTTCTAATGACGCGAAAGGCTGGGAAAATTTGACCCCTTCAGAAATCATCTCTTTCCCATCAATTTCGTTGAAACAATTTGAGGTTGCAATGGCCGAGCAAGCTGCTGCTGCTGCAGCTGTTGGAGAAAAACCTGTTTGATATTTCAGTCATTCCTTATGGGAAGAAAAATACCTGCTTTTCTTTTCTGTACAATCATAGGCTTATTGATTTGTTTTTAATGCTACATGTATCATGTATGTGATAGAAACAGAAATTCATAACTCAGTTTGATTAACTAGTATGGATTTCAACTAATTTAGCTCATTAAATCGTCCAAAAGATTGTATGTAATACTGAGTTTTGGAACTTATCAATCTTACAGTCCAAATTCTACATTCATTTTGGTTTTGGCAGATATTGTAGTTTTCAGTACCTATGCTAACTATCCATGGCTCTGTTCATACATCACCCATAAACTACAGACCCCACTCTCCATCCCCGGTTCGTCTCGAGGACTCAGTACTGTGATCAGTGATCTGAACTGATTGAGGAAGATCAACAAGTTGGTGATTCAGGTATTCTGACTATCCATCAATACACCATTTCCAACATCAAAATCCATATTAAAAACCCAATATAAACTATCTTGCATAAAAAATCTGTTCATTATTGCTATAACATTGTTAATAACATACTCTGTATTAAGTTTATAAATATGTTATTGATGATTCATCTAAATTAAAAACATTTGCTAATGAAAAGTTGGTTCTTGAATTTTTTTTAGTATTTTCTTATTGATGATGCACCCAAACTCAACAAAAAATTACCAAGAAAAAACTACCAATATGAAATTCAACTACCCACAACAGATATCTAAACAAAATAATTTGAACACCATTTAAAACAATTAATTTGTATAAAAAAAATTCATTGAAAATAAAATTAAATAATGAAGATTAAAAGTAGAATGTTGGCATCACAGCGAGCACAAAGCTCACAAAAAAGAGCAAAGGCTTTCTGGAGATGACTCAAGTTTTAAAGCTTGTTTATGTCTCCGATTCTGAGTTTTTCAGATGAATGAAAGAATGAAGACTTGAAGACAACCCAGAAACTGATAAGTCTTGACTGCCTCAGTGTCTTCAGAGAATCGGATTTAGGGTTTCACTAGACTATTGCCCCTTTTATATACAACTACTAATCCCAGTCCCGTCTGTTGAAACTTAACCTATTTGACTTTTCAAGTTGACCATACCACTCAACCGTCATAAAACATAGTCTGTTCGTTTCGTAATAATCGCAATAGTAGGGAGTGCATATAGTTGAAGAAAAATATAGAGTAAGCTTGTATGCTTCTTAGTTTTATTCTAATATATTTAAGAGATGCTTTAAATATTGAAATAAACACAAATAATTAATCATTTTTGGTTATTTAAGAGATAATTCTAAGACTTTTGAATTTAAGGTAAAAGAACATTTTTAGGGATATAAATGTTTATGCGCTATTTATAAGAGTTTTCTTACACTTTTATAAGGTAGAGATAGGGATATATTTAAGAAATCATCCGACAAACAAAAAAAATTAGCAATAATAAATATTTTTTGGTGTTTATAGAGCCACAAGGATGGGGGTGAGAATTGATCCCAAGATCACCTGAAATCGGGAGGAAAGCTCTAATCACTTGAGCTATCCCTTACTCTCTAGATACTGAGTATTTGATAGTAATGTTACATCATATATGTTCAAGTATATAATAAATTTTGTAAGGAGAGTTTCCAAATGTTTATTTCTTCGAACCTTTAAAAAAAAAAAAAAAAAAAAAAAAGTATATAATAAATTTAATATAGAAGTATACAAGTGAAGTGACTGTGAAGTACGAAGCAAATTAAAGTATATACTTCATTTTTTATAGTAGTACTTAAGTATATCTAGAAAATCAAGTCACCAATGACTATGTAGATGTACGAAGAAAAAAAGAATGATAATAATAATAAGGATGTATGGGTACTTAAGTACAAAGTACTCCGTATATTTTAATAGAATAAAAGCAAAATATATCTAGAAAATCAATATTAATATTTTAAAACAAGAACTTGGAAGGACACTTGTCCTCTTCTTGTTTTAAATTATTTTTTGGAATTTTAATTAGGTTTTTATAAAGATCCGTATTTTGTATGTGTTTTAAATTTGATCGGTGTTTTTTCTTATGGTATTTTTTTCCCAAATTTGTTTTTGAAAATTCATTTTTCAAATTCTTATTTTTTGTGAAATTTGTTTTTATTCATTTTTATGTGAATCTATCGTTTTTCAAAGATTTTAATAATTTTTTATTTTCGTTGTTTACAGACTTGCTTTTTTTAATTTTCATTTAGAAAATCTTTTAACTTAGACTTTGCCTGTGGTTTTCATTTAAGATTTTTTAACATTTTTTTTGTAAAATTTTGAATTAAATCTACTAAATTATGTTTTTAATTTGGATAATTTTTTAATTTACGATTTGCTTTTGATTTTTTTTTTTTTTTTTTACAGTTTTTTGTAATGTAAATCTGATTTTTTTTTTTTTTTTTTTTCGAAAAAAAAACACCGATCTTATCTTAACATTTGTTTATGAGTTGATAAAATTCATATTTGGCTTATATTTATTTTTTGATGATGTATTATATTCTCCGTTTTTAATTCATTGGTTTGGATTTATATTTTTTAAAAGACTTTTTTTTTCTTTTATCTATTTCTAAATTTGACAATTCTATTTTTTAAGATATTTTACTCTAGAAGATTCTTTGATGTACTCAATTTAATTTTATTTTTTTTAATTTATGTTTTTCATTTTGGTGCTTCTTCCAAGTATTGTTGAGTTATTTATTTACTTATTAATTGTGATTTTGTGTGTTTTGCAGGTGAAAATCCATTATTCAACAACTAAACAATATATTGGATGGTAGCTACATCATTTTTGTGCGAAGAAATTGTAATAATTTAAGATTTTTTAGCTGATTAGTTATGTACAAATGATATAAATTCCTTTGCATTCTAAATAGTGTTAAATAATTACAATCAAAATTGAAAGTATTAGTGTTTAATTATGCTTAATGATGTTTTTGGATGCATAAATAAAAATATAAATTGTTCTTGGCAGTAGATCAATAAACACGCATATTTTTTGGGTGTTTTTATTTAATTAAGAATTTCAACAATTCTATCGTTTATCTGCATTAATATATACTTTAATAATTTTTCATTACATGCTTTGTTTCTCCTATATTGGTAGATAGTTTGCTTTATGCAATATGTATCTCTCCACACATGATATGAGGTAATACAACTTTTTAATTAAGAAATGAATGAAAATTATAAGTAGTATTCTTCAATGCAATTTAGATTTACATATAATTTTATTTAAACTAAATGTAGAACAATCCAAGTATACAATAAAAAAATCTTTAATCAAATTATTAAAGAATATTTAACTAACAAGTTTAACTTGTGGCTAAATACTAATAAAATTATCAAAAATAGTAGTATTTTAAATTATTATATATATGTATATATAATAGAAGTGGTTTTGGTTTAAAAAAGGAAGAAAGAAAATAAAAAGTGCTAAACAGATGAAGGAAACTGATCGATTTGTACACTATATTATAAAATAGAGCTGTTGAACATCAACCTAGTCCCTTATTATTTATTAAACACGTGTCAAACCAATAACACTTCCTAAGAGATTTGGTATATATTAAATAAATAGTTTGTTTAATTTTTTAAAATTTGTTAGGAAAAGGGGTACAACTGTACCTCTATGTACATGAAATCCTTGACGAATCCGCCACTACTATAAACCCTGCTTTTGCTTCTCTGCCCCTTCTCCATCTCCTTTTCTTTCACCCCTTCGACCTTTCCTCCACCTAAGTTGCTTTTCTAGTTTTACAATGCCTAAAGGCTTGTTCGAGGGTACAACATAAGCGAAGGTTCCAACGACAAGGGTCTTCTTGCATGAAAGATTTCTTTTTACATTTCATTAAAATACAAACCAATAACATAATACTTAAATAGACACCAAGAATGACACGTGTCACTTCCTGGTGCTGTATTTTCCACCCAAAACTGTTTTCTCCTTTTTTTTTTTTATTGTAAATATACATTATATATATATTCATCAAATCATTTGATTGTGATTCACTTTCCTACTAAAAATATATATATATATATATATATATTTGTGATTCACATATTTTCCATATCTTTTATCGTATATTTATTATTATTATTATTATTATTATTATTATTATTATTATTATTATTATTATTATTATTATTATCAATATATAATGTAATATTAAAACAGACACTAGGAAGAAATCGACTATCGAAATAACACATGTCACAATTTGGTACTGTTTTTTCCTCTAAGATTTTTTCCACGGTGACATCAACTACTTATTGTAAAATATACTAAAAAAAATATACTTATTGTTGCTGGTTATTGTTGCTGGATTATTGTTATGAATGATGATCATGTGTACTATTAATGTGCCTAATGAACCTCTTTGAGCGGACATGCTGTGTGCTATGGATATCATAATACGTTGAGTCCCTTGGCCGTAAATAGTTACACTAGGATAATCCATATGATGAAGGGACTCACTTTCATCGTACAGCTTCTCACTGTGATTTGCTCCGGTTTGTCCGTTGAGGTAACACAGTTTGAGAAGTTTTTGGATGGAAAAAAAACCCCTGATGGATTCATGAATTATATGCTTTATTTTGATGAAATTTGCGGTTTTTGTTGATGAATGTTGTTGAAATTTACGTTTTCTGTTGATGAATGTTGATGAATGAAGTGAGGTTTTTGTTGATGAATTTTGGTTTTTGTTTAGGAATGATGATGAATTTTGCGAATTCTTGAATTAACTTTACTCGTAACATATACGGAGTAGTACATGTCATGCATATAAATTGATAAAATCACAAGTTTTAACCTTTTTTTTTATGAATTAGTTTTGGGTTTGGCTTTTTTTGATGAATTCATTTCGGGTTTGGCCTTAATTATGGATTATGCTTCTGATTTTGATCCAAGTGGTTGATGAATTGTCCTTTTAAATGCATACAATCTTTGAATTTTAAAGATGTGTATCCCATCTTAATTGTAGATAACTCTAATTTGAATGCTTCATGGATGAAGCAGAAATTAGGGTGCTCCTTTGGTTAGGTAACTTAATTTCCCTTTTATATGTCGTCCCTTGAATTTATTGGATTATGTCCCTTGATGTTGAACAGTAAATTTCTGATTTATTGTTGACTGAGATGGAGGATTGTGTGTTGCTTGTTGATAAATGGTTGCCAGCAACTGTGATCTGTTGCTGGCCAGGGGATGTATGAGTGTGATATGTTGTTGTTGCTATTGATGTTGGTGTGTCTGTGATATGTGCCTGAGTTTCTTGGATTATGTTCCTTTTTAATGTCTCTTGAGTAATGTTATTTGGAATATGTCCCTTAATTATGTCCATTGTTTAATGTTGCTTGGAATATGTTCCTTGATTATGTCGCTTGATTAATGTTGCTTGGAATATACTCCTTGACTATGTCCCTTTTTAACTGACCCCAATATAACAAACCAATGCTTGTCCCTGTTTCACCCCAATGTCTGTCCCTGTTTTACCCCATTGACTAATGATATGTCTGTCCCTGTTGTCAATGATGAAGCCTTTGCTTGAGAGAGCCCAACTTCTATCAAATCAACAAGAGTATTTAAGATAGATTATATACAAGAAATTGTTTGTTAAAGGTAATGTAAAACTAAATTCTAATTGTTTCTTCAATGTAAAACACTAATTATCAATGAACATCGGTTTTGCCTTGGTTAGTAGCTCTTTCTTAATCTTGTTTTCTTCGCTCATCAAGATTTTCCCACAGTATTCCATCCTTAGTTTTGTCATTTTACCAGGCTGCAACAAACATCATGAACATTCAGTATATGTATAAAGATCATTAAGTAAAACCATTGGGAACAATAAGTAGACCATGTATAAAATGTAAGGAACTTACATCATTTGCCTTTATTCCTATGTTCCAAAGTGAGTCAGTTTTCCCTTGGTATGATTCCACGTGTCTCGGGCATACACTCCACAGTCATTTACATTATTATTGTTCCTCCATGACATTTCTTTGATTACTGCTTCGTCTTTTTATTAAATCTCCATTGCCTGTGTGTGTTTCATTAAGGAATTGTGCAAATGTCTTTAACTTCAATACAAAAAGTACAAGTTAGTTACATGAACATTAGGAGTTGGAACAAGTTTTAAGAACAATAAAATTCTGGAACATATTAGAGCCCTTACCATTGTTTTTGGGAAGCTCTTATACTTGTCTTTAAATGAAACTCCCTTCTCCAGTATTTTGTTGTCGATCACCTCTAGTTTGTTGTTGATAAAGTTGAAGCATAACAGGTAGTAATGGTCAAACGCAACTACTGGGAAGAACACCTATATTGGAAACATAAAGTGTTGTAGAATATATAAAATGAAATAATAAAGGAAGTAATCTGAAAGTATTTACCAAATCAACTTTATCAAAGGTAGGGATCTAAGAGTGTTTTATTTCATCTGCGATCCGGCACTTGAATGCTAAATATCTATCAGCATAAGTGTTTGAATCATTGAAGTGAGTGTTGTCGCGTAGTATTTGGTTTAGTATTAAAATGATAAGACGTTATTAACATCATGATAAAGCATTAAGAACAACAAGCATATACTTTTGGAACAACACGTGTATAAGTTTTGAACAATGAGCATATATGTTAGGAACATTACGTATTACAGTTAGGAACAATAAGTGTATAAGTTATGAACAATGAGGATATATGTAGAAAAAAACAATAAGCATATAAGTTTTGAACATTGTGTATATGAGTTAGGAACAATACCTAGTTCTCAGTAGTGCACCAAAATCTATTTCTTGCACTAGGTTTTCTTCTCCTGTTTGTCATGCTGAGTATATCTGTTTAGGAGTCTACAATGTTGTTCATAACATAATTGTTATCTTGCAGTGATGCTATGTCTTGTCTACTGATGAAGTTTAATCCATCATTGTATAACTGCTCACTTTATTATGCAGCACATACAACAACAATTAAAGTTAGGAACAGTATATCAGTATATAAGTTAGGAACAATTAATATGTAAGTTATGAACAATAGGCATATAAATTAGGAACAATTGATATATAAGTTATGAACAACAATAATATAAATTAAGAACAATTGATATATAAGCATATATATTAGGAACAACATGTACATAAATTAGGAACAATTGATAAATAAGTTATGAACAACAAGCATATAAATTAGGAACAACATGTACATAAATTAGGAACAATTGATATATAAGTTATGAACAACAAGCTTACCTCTGGTCCAGATGAGAATACATACTCAACAACCATTCTTTGATTTTTTTTGTAGTTTCTTGGATATTGGTTCATTGTTTTGCATGAATGGTAAACGTAGGTATACTGGAAGATTTTGTGTGATCATTTTCTCTCTTTTTTTTCCAACCTTTTTTTTTGGAATTGACCCTTCCTCTTCCACACCTTCAACAATTATTGTCAGCTGTTGTAACTGATCTTCCATCTGTTGTTCTTTTAGTTGTTTTGTGTTTTTTGGATTGGAGAAGCCGAAGGAGGTTGGGGCTTTGTTTGTATTGTTGAGAATCTGGAGGAGTTGGTGTATGGATACCTGTTTGTGTTGTTGGGAGTTCTTGACTTCCAACAAATAGATTGGAATTTGGGGGAGTAAAGCAAACAATATCATTTCTTTGTTGTTTTTCTTGTGCTTGTATCTTTATTAATGCCCTTTCCATGACTTCATCAAGCTCTGCCATGAAAGCTGGCTCATCAAATAGATGCTCATCCTATGTTAGTATGAAAACTGGCTCATTCCGGTCCATTTCTAACTCATTCTTTGTGTTTGTGTTGTTGAAGTGTACTTATTCCATATATTTTCTATTACAGTCTTCATTTCTTGTTGGATTTGTACTTCTTCAAACGGATTGTATGCTTTGTCAATGAAAGCATACATATCAAACACATTTTTTGCAAGAGTTTTTGCCATTGTTGAAAATTTGTCAAAGTAATCCTTCAATGAACAGGAGAAAAGGAGTGTAAAAGTTTGGAACAAAGAGTAGAAAAATAAAAAACAGTTAGTATACAAATATATAGATTAGGAACATAAAGAAGAAGAAATAAGAACAATAAGTATAAGTGTTTGAAACATAAGGACGAAACAATAAGAACAATAATTGTATTTGGAACATTAAGCATTTATTGTTGGAACATTAAGTATATGAGTTTGGAACAATAGGCTTATACTTTTGGAACAACAGGTATATGAGTTTGGAACATTAAGTCTATGAGTCTGGAACATTAAGTGGTAAGGTTTGGAATATTAAGTATTGATGTTTGGGACATTCAGTATATGATTTTGGAACATTAAGTATTACAGTTTGGAATAGTAAGAATTAAAAAATGAACTTTAATTGTTGTTGTATGTGCTGCATAATAAAGTGAGCAGTTATACAATGATGGATTAAACTTCATAAGCAGACAAGACATAGCATCACTGCAAGATAACAATTATATTATGAACAACATTGTATACTCCTATATAGATATACTTAGCATGGTAAACAGGAGAAGAAAACCTAGTGCAAGAAATAGATTTTGGTGCACTACTGAGAACTAGGTATTGTTCCTAACTCATATACACAATGTTCAAAACTTTAACACTTATTGTTCCTAACTTATATGCTGGTTGTTTTTTTTTTTACATATATCCTCATTGTTCATAACTTATACACGTGTTGTTCCAAAAGTATATGCTTGTTGTTCTTAATGCTTTATCATGATGTTAATAATGTCTTATCATTTTAATACTAAACCAAATACTACGCGGCAACACTCACTTCAATGATTCAAACACTTATGCTGATAGATATTTAGCATTCAAGTGCCGGATCGCAGATGAAATAAAACACTCTCAAATCCCTACCTTTGATAAAGTTGATTTGGTAAATACTTTCAGATTACTTCCTTTATTATTTCATTTTATATATTCTACAACACTTTATGTTTCCAATATAGGTGTTCTTCCTAGTAGTTGCGTTTGACCATTACTACCTGTTATGCTTCAACTTTATCAACAACAAACTAGAGGTGATCGACAACAAAATACTGGAGAAGGGAGTTTCATTTAAAGACAAGTATAAGAGCTTCCCAAAAACAATGGTAAGGGCTCTGATATGTTCCAGAATTTTATTGTTCTTAAAACTTGTTCCAACTCCTAATGTTCATGTAACTAACTTGTACTTTTTGTATTGAAGTTAAAGACATTTGCACAATTCCTTAATGAAACACACACAGGCAATGGAGATTTAATAAAAAGACGAAGCAGTAATCAAAGAAATGCCATGGAGGAACAATAATAATGTAAATGACTGTGGAGTGTATGCCCTGAGACACGTGGAATCATACCAAGGGCAAACTGACTCACTTTGGAACATAGGAATAAAGGCAAATGATGTAAGTTCCTTACATTTTATACATGGTCTACTTATTGTTCCCAATGGTTTTACTTAATGATCTTTATACATATACTGAATGTTCATGATGTTTGTTGCAGCCTGGTAAAATGACAAAACTAAGGATGGAATACTGTGGGAAAATCTTGATGAGCGAAGAAAACAAGATTAAGAAAGAGCTACTAACCAAGGCAAAACCGATGTTCATTGATAATTAGTGTTTTACATTGAAGAAACAATTAGAATTTAGTTTTACATTACCTTTAACAAACAATTTCTTGTATATAATCTATCTTAAATACTCTTGTTGATTTGATAGAAGTTGGGCTCTCTCAAGCAAAGGCTTCATCATTGACAACAGGGACAGACATATCATTAGTCAATGGGGTAAAACAGGGACAGACATTGGGGTGAAACAGGGACAAGCATTGGTTTGTTATATTGGGGTCAGTTAAAAAGGGACATAGTCAAGGAGTATATTCCAAGCAACATTAATCAAGCGACATAATCAAGGAACATATTCCAAGCAACATTAAACAATGGACATAATTAAGGGACATATTCCAAATAACATTACTCAAGAGACATTAAAAAGGAACATAATCCAAGAAACTCAGGCACATATCACAGACACACCAACATCAATAGCAACAACAACATATCACACTCATACATCCCCTGGCCAGCAACAGATCACAGTTGCTGGCAACCATTTATCAACAAGCAACACACAATCCTCCATCTCAGTCAACAATAAATCAGAAATTTACTGTTCAACATCAAGGGACATAATCCAATAAATTCAAGGGACGACATATAAAAGGGCAATTAAGTTACCTAACCAAAGGAGCACCCTAATTTCTGCTTCATCCATGAAGCATTCAAATTAGAGTTATCTACAATTAAGATGGGACACACATCTTTAAAATTCAAAGATTGTATGCATTTAAAAGGACAATTCATCAACCACTTGGATCAAAATCAGAAGAATAATCCATAATTAAGGCCAAAACCGAAATGAATTCATCAAAAAAAGCCAAACCCAAAACTAATTCATAAAAAAAAAGGTTAAAACTTGTGATTTTATCAATTTATATGCATGACATGTACTCCGTATATGTTACGAGTAAAGTTAATTCAAGAATTCGCAAAATTCATCATCATTCCTAAACAAAAACCAAAATTCATCAACAAAAACCTCACTTCATTCATCAACATTCATCAACAGAAAACGTAAATTTCAACAACATTCATCAACAAAAACCGCAAATTTCATCAAAATAAAACATATAATTCATGAATCCATCAGGGGTTTTTTTTCCATCCAAAAACTTCTCAAACTGTGTTACCTCAACGGACAAACCGGAGCAAATCACAGTGAGAAGCTGTACGATGAAAGTGAGTCCCTTCATCATATGGATTATCCTAGTGTAACTATTTACGGCCAAGGGACTCAACGTATTATGATATCCATAGCACACAGCATGTCCGCTCAAAGAGGTTCATTGGGCACATTAATAGTACACATGATCATCATTCATAACAATAATCCAGTAACAATAACCAGTAACAATAATCCAACCCACGAGCAACGTATGCTGGTACAACGTATGCTTGTTCATCCGCCACTTAAACATGTTTCTAAGTATAGAATTAAAATAAATTTAGAAAACTTAAATAACAGAGAGGTTAGGGTTTCAGAAATCTACCAACAAATGTCAACAAGCAAGTACATTTCAAACAGGGAGACTCAGTTGGAGCATTATGTCAAGGCCCTTGACGAAACTGTAAAGGAGCTTAGGCCACGACGACCCCTGCTCAAGTGCGTCAATTAGGGCTAAGATTAACCCCTTTTCAACCTCATCGTTATCATCAAATAACGCAAGGTATAATGGGAAAACATTCATGGCCGACATCGAGGGACTCAAACACAGATCTAGGGTTTCTGATTTGCGAAAGAAAAACGAAGAAGAATAGAAATCATTTTAGGAAAATCGAACCCAGAAAAACGAAGAAGAAGAAGAAGATGAATAGAAAACCGATTTTAGGAAAATCGAACCCAGAAAAACAAAAAAGAAGAAGAAGATGATGAATAGAAAATCAATTTTAGGAAAGTCAACATTATTATGGTTAGACAAAACTAACGAACTTTCACAAATATGATAGGTCACAAATAAGGACTTAAATTTAACTTGCTTCTCTCCAAAACTAGTACAAACACAAGAGCATGGTTTCTCCATATGTTTACGGATACTTACCCATTACTTCTTGAAGACTCCCCATGACTTCTTCTAATTCTCCAACCTTTCTAATCAAAATGATTAGACTTAACTAATTTGGACTCCAAATTTACTCCTTCCTAGTTGATATATTCATCAACTTCACAAAAGAAATGTCAATGAGAAACATGAAGCAAATTATCTTACCATTGCAATGATGAAATACGATCTCAATGTGACACATATGATTCATAAATTTGAAGATTGACACAACTCAAGTCATTCTCAAATTAAAATTATGTCAACCACGATGCATTAAATAGCTATGACATATTTTGAAGTTAGCATACTCAACCTTAATCACTAATTAGGTCCTTTAAATAGTATATTCAGCATATTCAACAATCACAACATCACAATAAAGCCTTAAAAGATAACTACGAAGCACACCAAGAAACATCTCATCTTAAATAGGTACATCCACACAACAGGCATTTGAGGTTATGACAAATAATCTCTTAATCAGGAGATACTTAGACAAACTCTCGTGAGATGTACCATTGGCCAACATAACGAGCTGAAAAATTAATATCCGCACATACGTTACATTAACAAAAGTTAAAACACAGGCTATTTAAAAGACCTTTAAGGTTATTCCCTCTTATTATTCCAATATGTAAAAGTTCTCATAATTCCATATTATTTTGTGAAACAGCACATACCTCCCTAGACAACATGACTCAAAATGGAAATAACCCAAAGTAAAGTAGTGATCAAGCTATTATCTAGTAAGGTGAAACATAACTCAATTTCGAAAGATAAATTGCACCTCTACACCTTTACAAAAGTGGGTCAGGATAATTAACTTATTAGTTAGACTCAAATTCATACTCAAATTCATCGTCCCCCACAATGCACAACCATACACCTCACACAGTATTAATCTACGTAAAAGGACAAATTAGAAATGTATGTACATATGTTAAAATCCAATAATAATAAGCTTGAATTGAAAGAAAATAATTTGCCACCTAGCATTGTGGACGAATTATAGTATGCGATACAACTTGTACCCACACCCTTGATCACACAACTTTGATTAATTCATTTAAGAACTCGTAATTATAGAATCAACATGCCCGAGCATTCTAAGAAGATTTCAAAATTCGAGTAGTATAACTGTATAAGTAATATATTAGCAAACTTTGTCAAATAAATAGTAACCGAACAAAGCCTTTCACTTAGTCACTACACCCTAGGTATTTGCCAAAACCAAATCATATTATCGTACACCTCAAAAATATACAACAAAAGACAAGGTTTCACAAGCACTAGAAGGCTCACATAAGCTGATTAGGTATATAAGCTTGTTTGACAAAGATAATTGATTATTTCCAGAGTGGATTATTGATGTTACCAGCAAAATAATTCAATAATTCAAGCATAAGGATGCACACTTGAACTTAATTGCCCAAATAAGAAATATGTAAGTAATATACTCAACTAACTTAATTTAGCTAGCAGTCCCAAAATGACATCACATAATTACAAGTGAGGAACTAAGATAATATTTCTCTCAATATTTTCACTAAGTCAATAACTCAATCATTAGGAAACAAATCAAACCAAATCAATCACTTGCTCAAGAGCAGTTTACACGCTTGTAATTGATTCCATGACTCACCATTTTCCATAAAACCAAATCATATTATATTTTGCTACTTTACAAAATACATCCTCCAAAAAATATTGCGATTACAATACACAATATCTCATAAATCACAATATCATTACCATAATAAAGCACTATTGGAGAAATTATCTACTCAAAAAGAAGTTACGAGTAATTTATAGCAAATAAAGATCCATCATAGAGTCAACATTTATGTTCAAATCATATATATATACTCCATATATGGGTCATGAAAAGTTGATTGTATTAAAGGCAATTTCTTAAGAAAGAAATAATTAGAAGTATAAATTAACTAGTATGTAGCGCACTTTGCCCCAAGCTATATGGTATAAGATTACACTTGTATTTTACAAATCACTAACCGAAAAGGTCCATCTTGTATCCAAATCACCTAATTAAAATAAAATTTATAGAAATAAACTCTACACAACTTATGGTGAAAAACTAGCCATGATACAGATGGTACACAAAAGGATCATAACACTAATTAATCTACTACTTAGTACGTGGATTGTACGCTTATGTTCTTAATCCGAGATTATCAATTATTAGCGAGAAATACCCCCAATCATGCCTATTAAACTAGCAGTAGACTTTTAAGACAAGAAGACAATTCAATACAAAACTATACTATTTAAATAAGCATTAGAAAATTGAAGAAGATTTTAGTTTCCACCAAACAATTATTTTTCTAAGTATGGATGTAAAAGGATCGGAACTAACAATATAGCCCCAAATTAGGAACTCTTGATAAAATTCCTTATGCATCAAAACCTTTACACTATTAGCCATCTTAATGAAACAAAAATTCGACTTTAGATTTTAGGAAATATGACTAATAGCAATTAAATATTTAAAAGACTTATCTGGAAAATGTCGTGGCGTGAAAATAGATCACTGCCCTAAAGTCGAATTTGCCCCGCACAGGTACACACGGACTCGTAGCAATCGACCTCCAGGATACACGACTCCAACACTTCGGTGTACTACGCAGAGTTAGATTGAAAACACCTTTGAACAATGCTCAATAGAAAAAGAGGTCATAAAAAAATAACAGAGAGGATTTTTTTTTTTTTTTCCCACTTTTCCTGTGTGTAAAGGAAATGTTTATATAGCTATGAGAGTGAACCAGATACAACGAATCTGGTCATAAATTAGACCAAATATGGCTAGCATTTATATGCTCCAATTAAGTTAAATTAAAGGCAATTTGACTTATTGAGCATAAATCAAGGAATTGGCTTAATTTTGAAAGTAATGAAAAATACGTTGACAAGGGAGAAATTAACTCTTCTGGTCGTACTCGGTGATAACGTGCTGTGGGTTTATGATCCCAGAACAAGCCAGTTTCGGGATTTGAATATAAAAGTTAGTAACTGCTTTAGCTATGTAGAGAGTCTATTCCCTCTATCAAGGAGAGTGATCCGGAGTTTATAATGCATCATCTCATGTTCTGGACTATATGGATTTGCTTCAAATTGTGGTTTGGAACTTCGGATTGTCTCGCATATTATAAATATTCCCTATTGTATTAACTATCAAACATCCTATTTACTTAGTTTTGAGAGAGCAGCTAAAACTTTTGCCTAATTTGTTAAAGTATGTGGTAATATCAATTAAACAGACATCCTATTTGCTTTATAAGTGTGAACTATGTATCACAGTATCAGTTTAAGACAAAACAATTTGCTTTATAGGTTTTTTGAAGAAGGTGTTTTAATGTTTTCATACTTTAATTAATAATGTTATTGTGCTGTATTATTCTAAATCATGTGGAATAGAATTGGTCCGAGCAACTAATGCATGGAAATCTCATTTGGGCTGATTTTGGAGTTGAGTTTAGTTGAGTTGAGAGATTCTCTGTTCTAGTCCGATGATATTTTTTTAATAAAAGAAAATTGATTTTTTTAATAAAAAAAAAATTGTTTTTAAGAAACATTTATTTTTGAATTAAGTCAAAATTTGTCCATAAATTTTAGGTTCAATTTTCAAATTTTAAAATCCGTTAACTAATTGGGTATTAGTCATATCTATTAAATTTATACACATCATATACATTACTAATCAACCATTGTCCCTGTGGATTCCACATATAGAAGATTTGTTTAGCATGATAATTTAAGACCAATTTCATTAAAGGTGACTATCGGGTTTCAAATCAGAACAATTTTTTTTTTTTTTTTTTTTTTTTTTTTTTGAGGAACAAATCAGAACAATTTGAGCACAATTGAGTCAATTATAGGCAAGATTCATTTGGGTAGAATTTAGTTGGGTTGAAATATTCTCGGTTCTAGTACTAAGAATGTGGACCGGATCCATGCAAGTTGTTTTATGCAATATATGACTATAATTATACTTGCTATTTGCTGAGTATTGCAACATGGTCTACAATTCAAATTTCCAAATTTAGTTATTAACATTGGGAACACATACATTATTATTATTAGGGGTGAGCAAAGATCCAGGGTATCTGGTACCGGACTCGGAACCGGTTAGGACCCGTCGGGTCCGGACCTAGAATTGGTCTCACCGGTTCCGGGACCGGGTCCAAAATTTCGGACCCGGTTGTAATCGGTTCCGGTTCCAAATCCTAAAATTTTGGACCCGGAACCCACTGGGTACCCTGTTGTATATGATATTGTATGTGGATTGTTTGTATTTTTAAGAAACTAAAGAGTTATGTACAGCCCATTTTAATTTCTAAGCCCAATTGCTTATAAAACTCTCAACCCACTATCAAACAAAACCCTAAAACTTCTAGATTTTTCTCTCCGCTCTACTATACCGGTTACCCAACATATATTGTACAAAATATATTTAAAAAAACAAAAATATATTGAATGTAACTAATTAGTAAAATAAAAAAAATGTTAATATTTAATATAATTAAAATAGCTTAATGTATATAAAAATATAAGTATTAAAAGCTAAAAGTAAAAATACACCAAAAAAAATATTATGATTTGTATATTTCAACACTTATATATATAAGTGGGTACCCAGAATCGGAACCGGTACCCAGTGGAACCAATTCCAATTCCTAAATTTTAGGACCCGGTTGTACCGATTCCAAATTTTAGGACCCGGTTCCAACCAATTCCGGGTCCGGATTCTAAAATTTTGACCGGGTACCCGGTTTTGCTCACCCCTAATTATTATCAAGCTGAACATTCACAAACATTGCTGATTTATCTTCAGTAACCTTGAGCTTCAACTCAGTACAAGAATTTGATTCAGGGTGCCTTACAGTAACTTCATAATCCCCAAGAAGCAGCACTACTTCTTCAGAAAAACCATGTCCATTGGTTGAAATCTTCAATGGTTTCGAGCTCAACAATTCCTCGATCAGCTTATCAATTACATCTCCAGTTGGTGTGGTCTTAAAGTCTTGATCAATGTCAATCAAACACATTTTGCACTCCTTGCTAAACGGCGAAGTAGGCCATATCACAATTCCTTTGACAGCAGGGTGTGAGTATCCCTCCCTCAAAACTTCCTCTAGATACTCTGCCTGCTTATAACAATTTTCGACATATAAATTGTCACATACTATACACTGATATGTGTAATACTGTTGCTTTACATATTAGAACATAAAGATTTCAGATTCACAAATTATGTGTATTCCTTAATATTGAGATGATGCACTCTGCCACTCTTTCGCGCTATCAGTGAACATAAAGAATTCAAAAGCATAGATTATATTTTTTCCTGATCTCAATAAGCACAAATTCTAATTTTTAAGAAGTATATGTATATAAATATGTGTTTAATAGACTTGTAACAAGAGTCGGTGATTGTACCTGGTTCGCGCCTTTATCAACAAAGACTTCAGTAAGCCAAATAGGGAACCCCATTGAAGCTAAGTAGTCTATTCCTGCTCTCATGTAAGCAAAATTAGGCTGACCAGGAGCAAACCGCGATTCTAACCCTATTCCCATAGGCAACATCTTATTACCACTACTCCTTTCCTTGTAATATGAAACAATCCTTTTCAACTTTTTGGCATATTTTGCAGGCATTGACTCTTCATCTTCGCTATCCTCTATCGTGCTATAATCATTCATGAACAAAATCGGCTTTTGATCAAGCTCGTAAGTTCTAGCATAAATCTCTGCTGAAGCATTTTTACCAAGTTTATTCTCATAGAACCTAAAATGCAAGTTCTCATTCATAACATCCCAATGAATCAATCTCCCTTTATACCTCAAAACAACCGATTTCAGCCTCTTTTCAACTAGTTTTTCCAACTTCTTTGGGTTGATATTGAGATTTAACCAAGTGGGTTGGTACTTTGGATCGTCAAAAAAGATATTGTGACCTCGAACATCAATGTTGTTCTGCTCACAGAATTGTAGCATCGCGTCAAGAATGGTATAGTTTTCTTTCCCTCGCGTCTTTTCTTCTGTGAAATACCATTTCATTTCGTTCCCAAAAGCAGTGACTGAGAATCTTGATGCAATAAACCAATCTCGGTACTTTGTACTATTTAGGACGTTCAAGTTCATTTCACATCCAACTGGAAAACCTGCCTTTGTTTGCTTCAGAGTAATTTTTGCTCCTCTTACTGCTGCATTCTTTTTGTCTGTCACTTGAAATTTCACCTTTCGCTTTCTCACCTACATGAATGATTTCAGCCTCAGCTCGTTCTCTTTACCTGATTTTTACTCTACTAAAAACTGATAATTAAGACTGTAAATATCCAATACAACTTCAAGTTTGTTCGCCTTCTATACCTTTGCAATGGTTGATTCTTGGTGCAATCTCCATTGCTTCTTAGTAAACGGTTGCAACGATACATTATCAACCCAGACTTCAACACATGTGTTATTAGTCTGCATATACAATTGTTAGAAACTTGCATAATGCAGAGTTTTAAAGCATAAAAATAGGTCCATTTCTCAAAATTACACAAAAATTATTTCTCCTAGGAAAATCATTTTTGACAGCAGTACTTTTACCTCAAAAGTTAAATCAACCGTGCCAGTAAAATTTGCAACGATGCCACCTTTAAGCATGCTCCAACATCCTTGCTCGGCTATGACAGTACCGCCATGGAGATATTTACGAGTAAATCTCTGTTACTCACTGTGAGAAACGTTTTAGTTTCTCACAGTGGCAGTTTTGTAAATAAAATGTACCGCCGTGACTAAAGTGGTACAATTTTATCATTCATTTCGTAAATAAAATGTACCACTGTGACTAAAGTGGTACATTTTATTTACGAAACTGCCACTGTGAGAAACAAAAACGTTTCTCACAGTGAGTAATGGGGGCGCCCTCGATATTTACCACAAGGGCTTCTAAATTTAACAGCTATAATTTCACTGCCCTCGCTTATTTGTATCCATGCTGTTAAATTTCAGGCTGATTATAATTTTATCAAAAATTTATGATCTAAATCTTCTAATTTAGAGAATGAATTATATTGCATGAAACTGGTGGCATGTCATATGTAAACTAACAAGTAAAATGTACGAAATCTGTGATGGCTGGATTAATTTCGATCAATTGCTTGATTTGTAGCTAATTAGTATTATATGAGCTAATTTAGCTAATGATGTCTTGCTGTTTATGAGTTGAGACGGAAAATGAAGGTTTAAAGGCTATTCGCGACTTAAGTGAACAAATGTTCATAGACTACCAACTGAGAGATTATATAACACTTCTATTGATCAAGAAAATAAAGATAGTAAAGCATAAGATTGAGGAAAAATGTAACAGACCAAAAAAGAACAAACCACTAAAGGAAACAATTATAATCTTCAAAAGAATACAAAAGAACAACCAACTAGTTAGCTAAGAGACTAAAAGTCCTTGCATTTTTGTCGATTCAATGCATTTACCATACTTGTTAAGAGACAAAGAAAGGAGGCAGGGAAATATGGAGGAGAAAGACAACGACAAAGGCGAGTATAGTATGATTGTATGTAGAACGAATCTACTCTCGAAGAATTTAAATCAACGCCTCCATAAACGAACATTTAAGCACTTGGATTACAACAATTTACTGAACTACGAGTTAGTCTCACCCAATACTTTTGTAGTTTTGTGTCGGACCAACAACATATGATTCCTAATTAGTTATAATAACGAAGTTTAACTTGCTTAATCAAATCTCTTTAATTATGATTCCTAAGAAAATGAAGTTAGTTCATGTTACCTGAAAATGCATAAAGTTTTCCACTCTCAATCAAAACCCTCTGAGAAAGGCCATCAGATGGATGTGTCCTGTTAATAGCCGCGATGAATTTGTTCCCACTTTTTGCTACCCTTTCTTGGATCCTCCCTGGTCCGAAAACAGTCCATTCTTCGATACCATCATCGAATTCTGGATTTTGTATGATCCCTCCACCATATTGAACTTTCCAAGCTTCCTCCAAACACTTCAAAATAACATACAAAAATGAACAAAAATGCTTGTATTAGAATCTTCTTCTCAACCTAGGATATCAAAACTCGATTGTAAGAGCCGGATTTTTGTAAAAAAAACTGTCTACATTCAATGAGTTTAGTACCTCTGTAGTTGCTGAATAATCATACTTCAAAGCTTGTATGATAGCCCCTGCATCAATTAAAAAGCAGAAAATTTAGTAAAAGTAAACAATACTACTATAATACAATTGACAATAAGGTTAGTCTATGATTCTATATGGATTAATACATTTGTAATACAACAATGAAAAACTCATTAATGATTATATATTAGACCAATGAGTACAAAATAATCGAAAATTACTCGAGGCGAATACATTACCATTATTGTAGGAGAAGAGGAGCAGAAAGAATGCATGACATAACAAGAAAGTAATAAACTTCATTTCATTCTTAGGGAGAATCCAAGACAATTTAAGACGTTAAATTCAACCTAGCAATTGCATACTCTCAAAATTTAAGAGGATATGATTTTTGTATCTTAGTATATACAAAAATATATATTATGGCTTACAGCAAGTGAAGTGAATTTTGAGTTAAATAACAAAAGACAACACCAAAATGACAAACTATGACCTACACAAGAAATTTTATGAACTTTTAGGAAAATTAGTTAAATCATGTGACAAAAAAAAAAAAAAAAAAAAAAAAAAAAGACATGTCAGCTTAAATGTGTAGTCTTAGTGTCTTACACTCTTACTATATCAAATTATATTGATTGCACAGAAAATGAAGATAATTACTAATGAAAGAAAGAAAATAAAACAAAACCATATCAGAACATGCATCTAGGTAATTAGGATAGGTGGATAGTGTTTTGCAATAAGACACACTTAATTTTTTCTAATTAGAGGTACTTAATTTAACAATCTTCAAAACTCAAGATTGATTTATATACTCTATCAAACTGTTATATATACATACATTAGTATTGTACAAAATTTTGTCTAGTTCCCTTGCACATTTTATTCTTGGCCATGTACTCATGTGACAACCTTTTGTTCCGCTCTTGACCTTTATAAAAAGCTAGTATTTTATATTTTTAAAAAAAATAAAAATAAAAAATGGTACGAATCTATTATCCTAATTCCTACGTACACAATTTTGGGGCAAAAAAAAAAAAAAAAACCCTACTCAATTTGATAAGTAAAAATCAATATGATAGACTTTAGATTAGAGAATAAGATAATTAAAGAAAGGAAGGAAGCACTTAATTGCAAGCAATCTAGCTAGCTAGTTGATTGAATTTCACAGTTTATATATTGTATTCATACATACATGTGTGTCTATTTTATTGAGCCCTACCAATGTCAATGTCTCCGAGATCTTGTTATGCCGGTTTTGTGGATCTAATTTTGTGGACTTTAAAATGTGATTTGTGACGATTAATATACAACGAAGATGTCCCTTCATGAACAAGTAGTTGATTTTGCTCAAATTAATTAGGAATGTGTGATGTATTATGTATGAAGAGAGTAATAGGCTTCTCAAGTGCTTCTCATCAATAAAAGAGCTCCTTTGCAGGAATCGTGCTTTGAAGTACAAGTCATATCTAGAGAAGTTCCTTTTGGGAACAGAAGCTTCGCAGTAGAAGTTTCATCAAGAAAAGCATGAAGACTAAAGTATTTTTTATATTTGAATATTTACGTAAATGTAAGTGAATCGGATTAAGACTTTAGTGTAAATGTAATAAAATAACATTTAAAAAAAGAAACCCTGATGTTTTAAATGTCAGAAAATCAACGACCTAATGAATGGATAAGATAAATTTTATCAATTGAAGGCTTGAGATTCACTACATTATAGTGGCTACATTTTTATTTATGGTCATTGCAAATTAAGCCTATTGCGTTAATATTGGATATTAACCGAGATTTTCCTTTTTATTTTTTAATTATACACCCCACCTCTGATCCACCTCAAGTCAGTCACCCACTCTTCGCCTCCTGATTGGCCAGAATACACACCACCTTTGCCACAAGATTACATTTAATTTATAAATTTTTTAATTTCTAAACAATAGCCAACATGGTTTAGAAAATACTCCATAGTTACCAATTTACGTTGGTATAATTAAAGAAAATTTCAAAATAATAGGTTCTAATTGCATGTTTACGTCGATAAACCAAAAAAAAAAAAAAAAAAAAAAAGTGATTGCAAAATATCCTGCATGGTGAGCTAATTTATTCTGCTTACTAATGATTTGTGTTATAAGCGTAAAAAAGTGATTGCAAAATAACAGAATAAATAAAGGGTGAGAATTACGGAGTACATAAGCTAACACATGACTAACAAATTAACAAATTAATACGGAGTAAATAAGGGTAAGAATTACAAGTACATGAACTAACACATGGCTAACAAAATTAATACGGAGTTAATAAAGGGTAAGAATTACGGAGTACTGTATATAATAGATATTAATCACATTATAAATAGTTATTGGAGAGAAGATTCATTCAAGTATTCAGAACGCAGAGGAGAAAAAAAATTCATATCAATTGCTTTAATAACTAGATTATTAGTTTTATTACATCTTACTGATTAATTATAACCTAAACTAATATAATTCTAACTAGGGAGTATACAAAATAATCATACATCCCTCTCAAATACCGTCTTAAAGTATATGTCATAGTGGGAGAAGGTTTAAGACCTATAACCAAAGGACATAATTAGAACATAAAACACTTCTAATAATCTAAGTAGATACCAACTATGTTTTGTAAACTTCACTACCTTTCATTCCAAGACCTGATAGAATTGCGGGTACGTGATTTCGTGTCAAATCTATGTTGTTTTGAAAATAAGTTACGAGTGGTAAGCCTGAACAAGACTCATGTTTTCTCCAATCATGTCTCCAATACTTGATGTTACTTTGTTGAAATCTTGGCCAATATATGACCATGTCATTTGCAAGAAACTATATTACATGAGGTATAAATAATTAAAATTATAATAATTTGTATTACTTAAAAAAATACGAGTATAAATAATAATTAAAATTGTAACAATTTGTATAAATAATACAAGTATCATACTACCTGTAATGCACTTACATTGTTAGGTCTTGAAGTAGTGAGGTGCATCTATCCAATGTGTAAAGAGAATCTATGTCCGACTGTTGGGACCTTATTCCACATGT
This sequence comes from Chenopodium berlandieri, assembly GCA_034703905.1. Lineage (NCBI taxonomy): Eukaryota > Viridiplantae > Streptophyta > Magnoliopsida > Caryophyllales > Amaranthaceae > Chenopodium > Chenopodium berlandieri. The sequence continues at coordinate 52,248,697 of CM068281.1, forward strand.
TATGGCTCTGCATATCCTTTTAGCCATTATAGCGCCAAGATAGCGAAGTCTAATGATGGGGGAGAAGGATTATAAGAAGGGGAGGAGGAGAATTAGAAAGAGACGGAGGAGGGGGAGAACCAGAAAGAGTAAATATCGTAATGAACAGAATCATCAATAACTATATACTAAAAGACACACCAGTAATGACACGTGTCGATTTCTGGTGTGTTCTTAGTGTATTTTTTTAATTAATTACTAAATTTTATTTAAGGAAGTTATTTTTTTTTTAAAAAAAAAGTTTGTTTTTGTCACCTATATAAATGTGCAATAATATTTACCATTTTTATGTTGATACTCAATTAATTACGGAATAATAAGGAAATATATAATCTTTTTCAAGAAGATGTATTTTTGGTGGAATATTTTTTAAGAATATGATCTTGATCAAATATTCCATGTTACTTCAATTTTGTTCAAGATATTAAACAATTTTTATATTTTATGCTATAAATAAATTAATTTGTCAAAAGTAATTAAAATAACGTACCGCGCATGACTTTCATAATAAATTCATTTTACATATTAATAACTTAGCCAGATTTAATTTTTTATAATTACATATAATGTTAATTAAAGAATAGTTATTGAAAATTACCGTGCATGGCACGGGACCTAACCTAGTAAAACAATAAATTATAAACTATTTTTGTTTGTGTTTTTAGCAAGTAAAAAAAAATATAGTTCTAAAACAAGTATTGTTTTATATTTAATTAGTTGTAATTTGTAATACAAATTTAAAGAATCTCGAGTATATCGACCACCTAGTTTTATATCAAATGGTAGTTATTATTGGTTATCTATTGTATTGTGGATAGTCAATTTTTTAGAGTAAATATAATCTTTGCATGATTCAACAACAATTCCTTGTCCGGTTGTTGGGACCTTGTTGCATGTTGTGGCTATGCATATCCCCTTAGCCCATTGAGGATTATAAAAAGGGGAGGAGAAGGATTAAAAGGAGATGGAGGTGGAGAAGCAGAAGTTGTAAATATCGTAACGAAGAAAATATAAAAAAGAATATAGAAACCCGTCATAATATTATAAAAAGGGGAGGAGAAGATATCTTGCGAAATATTTAGTCCATATTCACTATAATATTATGTTTATAATATATTTTGTATAAATGATATATTTTATATTATTATATAATATATTTTATATCAACTTATTATATATAATATTACTTTTTTCAATATACATTTAATGTTAAATAATTTCCTTATGTGTCTTCAAAAAAAAATATTATTTCCTTACTACCAAAATTAATAATGTTCTACCTCTTTGTTAGGCTAGTAAGTTGAATTCTATATGGAAAAAAACTACTGCTATCACACTAAAGTAAATATGATATTTAAATGCATTATTATATTAATATAATTGGTTATAAAATTTGATCTAAGCTAAAAACCAAAATTAACTAGCCTAACAAAGGGAGCATTATTAATTTGGGTAGTAAGGAAATTATTAACATAATACTATCTTTGTTTTTCATACATGCAACACACCTTTTTGACATGATGTATGAGGTCGAAAGTGATTAGATTATGTAGACGGACGAATTATGCTATAAAATTTAAATTGTAACAACTTATCACTTTCTTCTTATTGACGCTATAATTTTGTTGATTAATTTGTTCATTTATTTAGTCTAATATTTCCCTTAAAGTGTGTGTCAAAGTAGTGTGTTGTAAGTAAATGAAAATGGAGGAATTATGTATTTTGTGAAAAAAGGTATTATTAAATATTAAAAAAAAAAATCATAATAAATATGGATAGAATTTAATTTTGTTACATTTTTTATTAATAAACAATTAAAGATATTAATGTTCAAAGTTACGTCTCAGCAAATGTGCTGATAAAACTGATGCATTAAAAACAGAGAGATTTGCTCGAGCAACTTTAATCAAATCCATTATAATCATACTAGTTAAAACCATTGTGTGGCTATATTAGACTATAAAAGACTCTACTTCCTCATGATCCAAAATGATTCGATCCCTTTAGTTTAGCTAGAGCACAATTTTCCATTAGATGTGATTAAGTTTAAGTTAATATGATATGCCCACAATTTAAATCATTTATGAGATGGATCATACCCTTAATTACCTATTATTAATCCGACTATAATCCAACTTCTGTACATGTGATGTAGATCATACTCTAAAGTATAAATACATGGTGCATGCAATACAAGTGCTCAAGTGCATATGCTTAGCTCTAAAGTTTGAAATAAATCCGACATGACAGAACAACCTAAAAATCAAAGAAATTAACTCTTAAAATTGCATGAACAAACAAATGTTTCATGAGACAAATCCGATATGACTCATCTTAAGACTCTTAACTAGATTTGATACGAATCCGATCCACACACCCAATTTGGTACAAACTCGTTATGAGTGGGCCAAAACCGCATAACAAGACTTGTCTAAGGAAGTTTATGACCAACTTTAAACTCCTAAACAAATTCAGACTTTTATTCTTAGCCCATAAATAAACAACTAAAAAAACCAACAAAAAGAAAATCAAAATTAGAAATTCTTAGCATAAGAAAAATTTGGGTATCTAGGGTTTATCTTTCTATCTCCTCTTTCTCTTTATTTTTTCCTAATCTAATTTGTTCATAATTTTTTTTATCTAATCTACTTTCTTTTTCTTTTGAAATAAATAAAAATAAGGCGCACTATCTTAGTTAAAAGGAAAATTTGCCAAAAAAAAATCTTTTAAATGCCACATTTTGCGAAAAAAAAAAAAACATTTTAAAAGCTTTATCGTAAAAAAAACCCTAAGTTAATTTTTTTTTTGTTGGAAACAACCTGGTACTACTAATTCACTTAATTTACCTATAATTTCTAATTACCCTCCAACTCTTAATTAACTATTTAATAATTAATTAAAATTATAAATTAAAAAATAAAATAAAGACCAGCACCCACCGCTCTCCCATTCTCCTTTGGTTTCATATGATGTTAATACATTCAGATCAATGCCATCTTTTTTCTAAACACGGAGGGGTTGACGTTCTTTTGAATTTGATATCAGATGTAGAATGCGATAGAAAATTTGCTCTCATTGTTGATCCAAATATAACAGTGAACACTAAATGTAGAGGCAGCGGTAATGGCATTATTTGCTTTGTCATTGAATTGTTTAATAAAGAACGGGGGGACTTTGAATTGAGGGAGCCCCAATTCCTCATTATGAAAAACACTTTTGTTTCTCATAATGGAATTTTGGAAAATAATGTGATGTTTTTCACTGGTAGAAACCGCGTATGTGTCATGAGTGGGAGCTCCACATCATGAGAAACGAAACTTGTTTCTGAAAAACAGAGAATTACCCCTTTAAATTCTATTGTGGCTTGTGGAATCCGGCCACAAGAGATTTTAAGATTGTTGCATTTCCAGAAGCCCCAGATCAAGAGTTGCCTTGATGTTCTTGTGTTGTTGGCTTCATGTACAAAGAATCCCTTGGAGTATATGTTACCCAGAATCCCGAGAAACAAGTTGGTCACGTTGAAATCTGGGTAGTTATGGAATTTGACAATAATAGCATGGCAGTGCTTGTTTGTAACTGCACCAATTCATGTAAGTTCTGGTCTATATGTCGTGGGATCACTTAATCAAAATTTATAAGACAACTTTTAATATTGACTTTGAAGGTTATTATTATGTGTCCAAGGACATTATATAACATGAGGATAATATCATTTTAACTATATTGAAAAACTAAGTTTGATGTACTGTATTTCTTCAAAAAAAAATAAAAAAGTTTGATGTAGTGTACCTTACATCTATTGGTCAACATATATTTGGATCTCCATTAGATACGTAATGTTGTTGATATGCCAACAGCGCCACTTATCAGTTATCATATTGACATACCAATTGGGTGTTGGTGCAGTGGTGATTGGGACGACACTTGGTAGGGAGTACCTGTGTTCGATCCCCCCGCAACAACAATTGAGAGGGGACTGGAACCTAACCACCCAGAATTGATCCCTGAATCCGGATTAGCCCAAAGGGTGAACCGGGTGAAACACCAAAAAAAAAGTTATCATATTGACATAAGAGTTTAAAGGATTCACTTTGGTGCGAGAAGGATTAAGCATATAATTAAAGACAACATGATTAACACATTAATAAACTTCATACTCAACCACATAATGACTTTGACCATGGATAGAAAACTAGAGATCAATAGATTGAACTTGTGCTATTCATATGCTTAATAAATAATAAGCTTATCAAACTTGACTTCGGGCAAACTTGGCTACGATTTCTTGTTAGGTTGTTTCACAATTTAATCTCAATTCAACATGCATATACAATAGGATCTTGAAAAAGTGAAACTACACCTTCTTCCTAGCTTAATGTTATTGAGGAAGTTACAACTTTAAGCTATCACTCCGTATCAAACTTTAGGACTAATCAAGTCAATCTACCATATACGCCAACACAACTCGAGGGAGCAAAATACCATTGATAGGCATAACCCATGTAGCTTATCCTAGATTTGCTTGAGCAACTTTGATTAAATCCGCTATAATTTACTTTCATCATTCTAGCTAAAGTTCTTGTGTGGTTATATTAGACTATACCTCTCTATGATACATTTTGACCCCACCCCTTTGTTTTAACTAGAGCTCAATTTACAATTATAATTGATTAAGTTTAAATTAATATATCCCAAAATTCTAATCATTTATGAGATGGATCTTACCCTTAATCAACTTTCTATTACTTTGACTATAATCCAAAATATATACACACGTAATGTAGACCATAATCTAAAGTATAAATACCAGAGTAAATTATCTCACATGTTTTTGCTGGTGTGGTATATACAAAGTATAGTACTTCTTAAGTTTCACACACGATACACCGACTCATACAATACAACTATACAAGTGGTCAAGTGCATACTATGCTTAGATCTAAAGGTTGAAATAATTCCAACATGATATAACAACCTAAAAACCGAAGTGATTTACACTTAAAATTGCAAGGACGCTCTAATGTTTCATGAGAAAAATATAATATGACCTATCTTGACTACGAAGTAGATTTTATACAAACGTGATTAGAGGTGTCAAAATCAAACCCAATCGATCGAATCTGATCCGACTAAAAAAGCTCAATACAAATTTTGACTCGTATGCACATTAACATAACTCAACTTTGAAATACAATTGAGCCGACCCAATCTTACTGAGCCCGATCCAAATATTCGAATTGACACTTCTAAATCCGATCTGCAATTTGATACAAAGTACAAACTCGTTTTGAGTGGGCCAAAACCGCATAACAAAAATTGTCTAACGAAGTTTACAACCAACTTAAACTCCTAAAGAGACTCGGACTTTAACTCATAATCAAGCCCATAAATAAACAACTAAAAAAACCAACAAAAAGAAAATCAAAATTAGAAATTCTGAGCGTAAGAAAATTTGGGTATCTAGGGTTTATCTCTCTCTCTCCTCTTTCTCTTTATCACTCCAGCAGGAAGAGAAAACAACTCCTTCACTTTCATCAAATTCCTCTCTTTCTCTCTCTTCCTGTTCGGAGTTTTCACATTAATCATGGCGAATCGTAAGAATTTCTAATTTTTTCAATTTTTTTGTGTATGATTTTTTATTTTTTCTGAATGAAGTTTGAATTTATTAATGGTGATTTTCAGAAGCTCCAGCACCAATTCGATCGTTTCTTCAAGCTGCGGCGAAGCCGGAAGAAGCTCCTCTTCCTCTTCGCGTTGTTCAGATTGAGGGCCTGGTCATTCTCTCTCCTCTTTTTATTAATTTTTAAAAATTTCGTTTAATTTGATTTAGTTTTGAAAGCATTGTTTTATTCGGAATTTGATTAGGTTTTCTGAAGAATTTCGGTCCTTTTTTCAATGGAATTGATATAATTAGATGTCTTAATTTTGTAAATCTTATTGTTGGTTTAAAGTTTTTATTGTTTAATCCCTTGAATTCGAAGATTGCGCATCTCTTTGATGCAATTACATGCCTCAGAAAACCAAAAATTGAATTTTTGTCTCCATTATCGTGATCACTAAATTCGCGTGCGAGTGAAACATGTTATTATGTTGAATTATGTTTTGCAATTGGATTGAATTGGATGGAATTGAAGGAGGGATAGGATGATTGTAAAGTGTGTAGGTGTTTATCGGTTTTGCAAAAATTATAGGGCATTGGGTTAATCGCTGAAGATAATTACAGCATGGATATAATTGAATGGTGTTTGATTGGGGTAGGTGATTTTTGAGCAGAATTTGAAGATAAAATGATGGATGTAAGAAGAATAGAATGAAGTGGAGGATTCAATTCTTAACTGCAAGCTGTAATTTAGCAACTGACTAATGTGGGGAGGAGAGGGAGAAACAAAATCAATGAGTTGTTTATTGATGGAAATGGGAGATATTTTAATGATGCAGTAATAATAATATTGATTGACGGGACAATTTTTTTTCTTTTTTTGTTTTGATAGAGGAAGAAGCCTTTAGTGAATAATACAGAGATTTTGATTTAGGATTGTTTTTGTTTTGATAGAGGGCGAGGCCTTGAGTAAGTGAATAATACAGAGATTTTGATTTTGGATTGTTTTTGTTTGATAGAGGATGAGGCCTTGTGTAAGTGAATAATACAGAGATTGTGATTTTGCCATAAACAATTGTATTTTTATTTTTAGTTGCTCAAGGTTAATTATGCAAATTTGTTGTTTTGGAGTACTTAAGACCTAAGGTTAAGTGTTGTTAGGAGATGCTGGTCTCTAATAGGGATGAATAGCCACTAATCCAGTCCATTTCTTATAGATATGATATGGAACATCCCTTGGATATGAAAAGAAGTAGGTTGAGTCATGCAATCCTAAAAGTTGAAGTGAGTTCAAAATTAATTTATGATTAGTGTCACTATGTAGGAGGTTGGGAGAAGATCATGGAGATGGAGGGATGGTTAGTCCCTCCGTCTCCCCCACGAGTGGCGTGGGTTCAATTCCTCATCCCACCTTCTGTGATAGGAGGTCCCCCCCCCCCCCCCCCCCCCCCCGTATCTTACCTGTAAAAAAAAATGTAGGAGGTTGGGATCTTAAAGTATATGTGTTTATGAAGTTAAAAAGTTGTTTATTCATCTATTGATGGATGGCTAAGACTAAATTTTGCTGTATGAATTGGTTCAGACTACACGTTAAGTGGTGCCAAGGAATGATCAGTGGGGTTGCTCAAATTTATATGAAATTTGTGATGTGGAACACCCACTATGAATGAAAAGAAGGCTGAGTCAAGAATTTCTTAATTTTGCGTCGAATCATCTTTCCTTTTGTTTTTCACGTGGGGTATTTGTCGATCAATATAGTTGTGTTAACATTGAGGAAGATTTTTAATGAATTTTTCTAGTCTATGGTTTTAATGTAGTTGCAAGTTCTAATTTTCTCTTAATCGAGAATGCGAGTAAATAGGCCGTAGTTTGATGTTTGACTTTTATGCATATAATTTCTACATGTTAATTATACTTTATTTTATAAGTAGCAAACACAAGGTCACAAGTGGTGTGATATGTTAAAAAGGGGTTTCATTGAATGTAATCTCTCTTGTGCATATGGAGCTGTACGTTATTAGGTTTCTAGAATTCTGACATTTTTTTTAATGACATGTAATTTGAGCAGGCAATTCTGAAGATAATTAAACATTGCAAAGACTTTTCCCCAGCTTTAGTCACGGGGCAACTTCTTGGTTTAGATGTTGGCAGTGTCCTTGAAGTTACTAACTGCTTTCCCTTCCCGGTATGCAAAGTGATTCATCTCTTATTTTCGTTGTCTTACTCTTGTCCTATTTAGTGAGCATTTTTTTATTTTTTTGGGTTATTGATGTCTATTGTCATGTAATACATGCTTAGATTAGAGAAGAGGATGAAGAGCTGGAGGCTGAGGGTGCAAATTATCAACTCGAAATGATGAGGTGTTTGAGAGAGGTTAATGTCGACAATAACACTGTTGGATGGTAAGCTCTGATTGATTGTTTTGGTTATGTTTCCGCCAAAGAATTTGTGTTCAACAAATGAATTCTGTTTGATGTTTAGTAATCACACATCAACTTCTGATTAAGTAGTTGTCCTTTATCTCCTCAATATTGTAATTTGTATTTGTAAGAGCTAATTTATTCTATCAATCCTTTACCTATGAGTGGTTGTTACACTTGGCACTTTTCCTTTTGACTGTATTATAGTAATTGTTCGTGTAGAAGAGATGAACTTGATCGTTTAATTGTTGCAAGTCAACTCATATATTGGCATTTGCACCATCCTGTGTCCCATAGGTTTACTCAGTTGGGTTGTAGATACCTTGGCTGGGGGTCTCTACTTGCCCTAATTAAACTACTACAGATACAAGGTTGTTTATATATATATATCAGTTATATGTCGCAAAATAGCTTATAAACCGTCTTGGTGTATACACTATTTTCTAGATGAGACTACTAAGGTAGCCTGAGCAAGGGCTCTTAACCTGCCTTCATAATGTTTTCAAGCCTGTGTGTTTTAGCAACCTCTAAACTAGTCTTTGTTTATTGGGGGATAAGATTATTTATATATCATCATGCTAATCCCAGCTTGTAAAAGAATTTTAATCTAATTGTTGTTGCTGCTGTGTTCTCTGCCTCATTGGGATAAATGTAACATTTCAGGTACCAGTCAACCTTGTTGGGGTCTTACCAGACTGTGGAACTGATTGAGACGTTCATGAATTACCAGGTAATTCTAATTTGACTTCTTAGCTGCACATACATAGAGTATCCAGTGTTAGTCTATTTCATAATGTATGACACTTGATTGATTTCAGTCACAATGGTGCTTTTGACTTGTACTATACGTTTCCTAAAGTGGTACATAAATAAAATCTTAGATTTTATCTTTAGTGTTTCAACTGCTGCTTGTGCTGAAATAAATTCAAGCCTTATTGTCACCATTCTTCTTGTGGAAAAAAAGAGAATAACTATTTATGAAATGTTTTCTATATTTAGTTCCTCTATGTCGGCAATCCAAACACTATTGTTTGATCTTACATTATTAGTTGTAGTAGTACTCTAGCATGTTTCAATTAGTTTGACTTGTGCGGCAACTAACTGGTTAAAAATTAGATTTGGCTTTCATTTGTTTGGAATTTTTTATTATAAAATGAAATGTTTGCATTTGAATTGTGCTGTCAACCATTATCAACTTGACCTGTGTTATTTTCTCATTATTTTTATAATTGTATTAAGGATAATCTTGCTCTAATACCTTTTAAGTTGGTGTTTGGCTTGCAGAGTGGAATGGGTTTGGAATTAGGATTGAAACTAGGCATGTATGGGGGTTTGAACTTGATACCTTCTAGTCTTCTACCATATGTTGGTTCAATATAAAATTGAAAATAATCCCTTAATTTTATACCTAGTGGTATAGTATGAGCCAAACCCACCTGCCCCTTGAATTTTTAAACCGCATACCTTATGGAGTTATGGGTTTGAAAATAATTTTGTAACCAATCACATAGTATAGGTTTTACCAATTTTAATTCCATATTTCCTATCAAAAAACCGCTTTTCAAACACTACATTAGACACATCGTCAACCTTTGTAACTTTGTATATTTTTTAAAGAAAGGATACACATGTCAATTATATTTTCACATTTTTTGATAATCCAATGTTCAAATTTAGTGAGATTTTCCGTGTAATATCAATGCAAGTGCCAATTTCGTGGTTTTGATGAAGTTCAGCCAGCATTTTAGACGTTCATTTTCTTAAGTTATCCAATAAGGTTGACAACAATTCACACAGGGTTGTCTCACAGCTGTAAACGATTTGTATTACTGTATTATTGACCTTTGGGGTTCTAGTAATAATTTATATGTTCACATTAAAAGGTTGCCCCTATTCTTCAATATGGTCACTGATTTAGTTTTTATTTTATTTATTTTATTTCTATTAATTAGCTTAATGGATGCTGAGTTATTGAGGTTCATCAGCTATCTGCTCATTGTATCATCTTGTTTATCCTTTGATTGTTGTTTTTTTTTAATTACTTTCATTGTATCATCTTCTGTAGGCTATTTCTCAGTTTTGATTTTTTTTGACGGTTTTAATGTCATTGCAGGAAAATATAAGACGTTGTGTTTGCATTATATATGATCCATCTAAGTCAAATCAAGGTGTCCTGGCTCTGAAGGCGTTGAAGCTTTCAGATTCTTTTATGGAGCTATACCGCAGCAATAATTTTACAGGAGAGAAGTATGTCCTTTTTGCTTGTCCAGTTTCATTTTCGTGAATAAAATAAAAAAATCTCTTTTTAATCATACCTGGTCCTTTATGTTATAGGTTGAGGGAGAAGAACTTGACATGGGTGGATATATTTGAAGAGATTCCTGTAAGTGATGGTTCATTTTCTCTTCTTGAATTGTAGATAGTTGTCTACTTCTTTGTACTCGCCGGATGAATCATAAAGAACTATATCCTGACTTTCTATTCCCTCTCTGCAAGCTTTAAGAGGGAGTACATTTGAGAAGAGATGTACCTTATATCTTCTTGGGAAATGATATTGCATTGTGTTCTTTCATAGATATCTTTCTTCACATTCAAAGAATTTTACGTTTGGAAAAGTTATTTGCAAGTAGGCCTAAGGAAATCACTCTACTCATTTGCTTTAAAAGGGGAAGAAAAAAAAAAGGAATTAAAGGCATTAAAAACTTTTCTCTACATTGGTCCTTATCCATGTGGCACTTTGAGCGTTGTTTGCTTAGGCTGATAGAAAATCTGTATTCTTTATTGTGTTTATATATTAACTTTTTTCTTTGCAGATTAAAGTCTCTAACTCGCCTCTTATAAGTGCTGTCATGACAGAGCTGGAAAATGATTCACCAGTCACCCAGGTGTAGTTTCTTCCCCTGTGTATTGCAGAATTTTTTTTCCCAGACACTTTTGTGTAGGTACTTATGTGGCTTGTACTTCTATTGTAGTGTGATTATGATCGCCTGCAATTAGCTACCACTCCATACATGGAGAGAAACTTGGAATTTTTGGTTGAGTGCATGGATGATTTGTCTATGGAACAGCAGAAGGTTAGATTTTCAGGCTTTATGGAACTTGTTGTCTGTTAGAATTTCCTTTCTGTTTGACAATAGTCACTTTACTATTAAACTCTGTTTTTGCAGTTCCAATTCTATTATCGGAACCTCTCCAGGCAACAAGCTCAGCAGCAAGCATGGCTTCAGAAAAGAAGGTAATTTAAGTGATTTTTGAAATAGCTACCTTTAGCCAAAACAAGAGCGTTAGAACATCACACAGAGTAATATCCCCTTTAAAGATAAGTTTGGGTAGAAATGAAGAGGCTGCCATTGAATCTGAGATTTGGCAATAAAAGCGTTGTAGGTACATAATTTGGGAAAACCGAACTGATATGATATATATACTAGGAATTTACTCTAGGGGATCTCAAGTAGGTGCTTTCCTATAACCTTGGATGTTCTGCTAAGGTTTTATCTTTTGATTACTAATATAGCTACTGCTAATATTTCTCTTTTACCATCATGTTGGATTTTTATTTTTTAAATTCCTTATTGTTGGCATTTTCAAGATTGTTGCTGTTGTATTATTGAATGGATCATGGGATTTGTGGTTGATTGAAGACATATGTGTTCTGACCTTCGTAGATCCTAGACCCTGCCAGCAGTAGAACTCATACCCATTGACTGAATTAGCTGTTGAATGAATCAAGTGTGATTATGATACCTTTTGATATTATTTTATTAATGTTGTCTGAATTGAAAGATCATGCTTGCAAATGGAAAGTGTTCTGCTGAGAATGGTCTAATGAGATATAATCATGACACATTTATATCTTCTAATGTTAATTTTGTTCTCTCATTCATGCAATTTGTTTTATGCAGGGCGGAGAACATGGCCCGTAAAGCTTCTGGAGAAGAGCCTTTACCTGAGGAGGATCCTTCAAATCCAATCTTTAAGCCAATTCCTGAGCCATCACGACTGGATAGTTTCCTCATAACAAATCAAATTGGCAATTACTGCAACCAAATCAATGGGTATGTTAAAACTACTGGATAGTTTAGAACTTTTTTTTATTTTAGTTTGAATAAATAATGAACTTGGGGAGCCCTTGTGATTGTGAGAAGAGTGAGCATGTATCAGTTGCCTGTTTTTCACAGCTGCAAGGCTTTCTACCTTCAGCATGATATAATTAGATGGTACTTGTGGAGAGTTTTACTGCCCTGAGTTTCTGCAATTTTTTCTTCTTCTTTTTGGAGGGGGTGGGTCAGTGGTTGAGGAGTTTTTAATTGTTTTTGGTTATGTTGCAGGGTTGCTGGACAGAATTTCAGTAGATTGTATTTGACCAAGGCATTGCATGAGAATTGAAGTGCGGATGCTTGGTGAGCCTCTCCCACAGATCTCACAAATACATTATTGCTGCCTGAAAATGCTGTCCTTAACGAAATACTATCATCTGGGAGTTGGTGTCAATTTTCAAGAAATGGTGATTTGTAGACTAGTTCATTTTTGTCTGACCACATTCTTGGTGTTTTTTACAATTTAGTTATGTTTGTATTATACACTTAAGGTCGTAGGATCATTGCTTAGATCTGAATGTAACAAGGGGATAATTGGCTGCAATAGTGCTGCTTTGCCCTTTTCATGGGGTTTCTTTATTTCAATGTGTACTTTTTAAGGAAGCTCACAAAGGCTTAGTTTGTATACCGTCGCCGAGTTAAGTAATGCCGAAGAAAATGCAAATTTATGCTGTCTTGATACATGTGGAATGAGTTATGATTTGAAAATGGAAAGCCTTTTTGTCCGAGGAAAGTTGCACTCTACTAAATAACTTCGTATGGCTGTAGGTAAGATGAATTTAGCAAGGCATGCCTCAATAGTTATAGTATATTTCATTAGTACTTCGTTTTTGTCTGCGCCTTTATTCGGTAATCCTTTCACTTGCACCCCACTTCTCTCTCTCTCTTTCTCTCTCTATTCTCAATTTCTCATCAATCCCACTAACACCCATGTGCACAATTATATTTTACTTAAAGAAGTGAAATTTGCTCTATTCCGCAATAATAAAAAAATAATAAAAAAAAAGACGGAGGGAGTATATGATTAGATTAAATTATTATGCGGCTATGTTAAGATAATGACATTAATTACATAACAGTTCTTGCGCTTATTCTTGTCGATTTGTCCCTTTTTTCCTGTTTTTTAAGGAAAATAAGGGACTGCCAGCTGCTATATTTGGTTACCCCCGTCATGTTGCTCGTTTTAGATGGCATTGCATATATGCATGGCCAAGGTGATCAAGTGATATGTATCCTAAAAAGAAAATGGAGCAATTTTTATCTGAGTATCTCAGAAACCACATTACTAAAATTACTCCTGTTTTACCAACAGACTAACAAAGCACATACCATATGCATATGACATCAGGAAAGTCGTTATCAAATCCTTGTCCAAAACATTAAAATAAAAAACCAAAAAAAGCATACAATTTCTTCACATCCTAATGATCCTACCTACTTAAATTCAGTAACCTTCTTGTCTTTGAGGAACTGGGGTTTTGATCACTTGAAGAATCTGAACCACCTCGGACATTGAAGGCCTGATCGAAGGAACTTGAGAGGTACAAACCAGTGCCACCTTCAAAACAGGCAACACCTCTCCATCAGGGTACTCTCCCATGCTATGATCAACACAATCCAACACGTTCCCTTCCTCGAGTAACACTCTTACATGATCAGTCAGTATCACCACATTGTCTTCCCCATATTCTATAGGCCTTCTTCCTGTAATAATCTCAAGCACCATAATTCCAAAGCTATATACATCACATTTTTCATCAACTCTCAAGCTCTGGCACACTAATTCAGGGGCTGCATAGCCTGGTGCACCCTGAAATCTATTGCCGGCTATACTATGATTGTCAAACCTGGTAAGCAGTCTAGCTAGTCCAAAGTCAGAAACCTTAGCATTGTAATTTTCGTCTAGTAAGATGTTGCTTGGTTTCAAGTTGTAGTGTATGATTGGTGGGCTGCAAGAATGATGCAAATGAGCGAGTCCCTTTGCTGTTCCAAGTAAAATTCTGAACCTTGTATCCCAAGAGAGAGGAGCTAAGTTTAGCGGCCTTTCATGGAGTCTGAACTGGAGGCTGCCGTTGGTAGCATAATCTGAAACCAAGAGCTGCAATTGAGGAGTCCAATAGTATCCTCTAAGAGATGCCACATTTAAGTGTCTGACCTTCCCTAGAGCTCTTACTTCCCTATCAAAGTCTTCCGGGTATTGAAGTATGTTGGACTTGTAGAGCTTCTTTACTGCCACAATCCTGCCTTCAGCCCCTATGGTAGCCTTGTAAACTATGCCAAATACCCCTCCTCCGATCTCAGAGGCCTTGTTGATAAGAGACTCAGGGTCAGCAAACAGGTTTCCTGATGTCCTTGTATCAAAGAGGACTAGTCTCCCTACAGAGGGTGTTCCTGACCGAGATGAGCTTGAGAAAATGCTTTCCAACGCATTGTCAATGAAAGCAAGTCTCCTCCTTGCAGAAGCGTTTAGTAGGGTTATGATAATTACCCCAATTACGATTATTGCAGCTGCTGCTATCGCAATGATGGCTGAGATACTGAGGAACTTGTGATGATCTAATCTTTGTGCTATCTCGTTCCCCTCATTATGACCATGCATGCTGTTGGGATATGCATTGGGATCAAGGACTAATGGCTTTTGTACATTCAACTTGCAAGGACCTTTAAGTAAGGGTGAGCAAAGTCCCAAGTTTCCTTGTAATGCACTTGCATCTAAACTCGGAAATACTCCCCCTGGAGGAAGCCTGCCAATAAGCTTGTTGTAAGAGACATTAACAGCTAGAAGATTTTGCATTGTACCTAACTCTTTAGGCATCTCCCCACTTAGCTCGTTCGACTCCAGCCTTAGAAATTCAAGCCCCTTTAGCATTGACATAGAGCTCGGAATTGGACCACTTAAATTATTGTGAGACAAGCTCCTGTAATTCATAATTTTATGCAATCATGATCAGTAAACATCCTAAAAAAGGGAAAAAAGAAACAGAAATACTCAAGTTTGGTACACTTTTCCCTGTTTGTTAATCTAGAATAATTGTCAATTAATCCTAGACTATAAATATGAAAAAATTGCAAGCAAAAACTAATATTTAAGGCATCAAAGCTATAAAAAAAAAAAAAAAAAACAGAATTTACTTGATAAATGAGAGTACTTACAATAAATATAGTGAAGAGCAATTGCCAATCTCCTGTGGAATAGGGCCAGTCAAGGAATTATCATCCAACTGAAGGATAGATAAGCTGCTTGATGAATCACACAAATCACCAGGAATCATCCCATATAATGCACTGCCTCTAATATCTAAGACTGTTAAATTCTGAAGGTACCCAATTTCTGGGGGTATCCTAGAATGAAGGTTATTCCTAGACAAGTTTAAGTACCTTAAGCTAGAGAAAAGTCCCATTTCTGGTGGGATTTCCCCTGAAAGATCATTATTTGACAGATCTAACACAAGCAAGGACTCGAAAACCTGACCCGAAGCTGGTGGGATAGAGCCTGTGAACCTGTTTTCTGACAAGCCTATTTCTTCCAACCCCATTGTAAACAGCCTTTCTGGGATGCTCCCGTTAAAGAGGTTACCCTTAAGTTGGAGGGTTTTTAGCCCATTGCATTGTACTACTGAAGTGGGTAAATTCCCAGTAATCTTGTTGTTTGACAAAATTAGAGATTTTAGTGATTTGAGATCACCCATTGACATTGGTAAAACTCCTGTTAAACCATTATCAGAAACATCTAAATGTTGTAAATTGGTCAAATTTCCTACCCACTGAGGAAATTCACCATTTAAGGTATTGTGTGCTAAATTTAGGAACACCAAAGATTTTAGTGTACCAAATGTTGTGGGTATATTACCAGCAAAGAAATTACTGTTAAGATCGAGTTTAAGCAAATGCGGGCATAGACTAATGTCGGATGGTATCGAACCCGAAAATTGGTTACCTTGCAAGTGCAATTCCTTGAGATTATGCAAAGTATATATTCCAGTTGGGATATTACCGGAGAGTAAATTATTTGACAGGTCTAATAATCTGAGCCTATTCAGAGCAAATATCCCACCATTTTGGATAAAAGGGTTACCAGAAAAATGATTATTTGAGAGGTTTAACCCATTTAAGATACTACATTTAGAGAGTGTACTTGGTATTGGACCTTCAAAGGAGTTTCCTGATAAAGAAAGGTAGCTTAAAGATGGGAAATTTTGGAAAACGTTATCAGGTAATGGACCAGATAACATATTTTGAGAGAGATCAAGGTATCTAAGAGACGAACCGAGGCTCGAAAATGAACTAGGGAGTTGCCCTGTAAATTTGTTGTGACTAAGATCAAGTGTTTCAAGGTTAGGAAGTTGGGCTAATTCTGGTCTTAATTCACCAGTCAGATTGTTGTTAGATATTGACAGTACCTTAAGTCCCTGCAGCTTCTGCAACCCTTTTCCTAGCTGGCCCGAAAGGTCTAGGCCTGTTAGGTAAACCCCGGAAACCCGGCCTGTGGCCGAGTTGCATTGAATGAACTTCCAAGAGCAAGGAGATCCATCATCCTCAGTCCATGAGCTCAATGCTGGTGGGTTATGAAGTTCTGACTTGAACACTATTAGTCCCAAAATGTCGTCGTTTAGATCGATCGCCACGTCCTCGTAGGCAGCCCTAGAACGTCTCATGGCACAACATGATAGTAGTAGAAGGCACACTATCAACTGAAGAGTGCCCATTTGCAACTTTTTTCTTTGAGTAATTTTTTTTTTGGGTGCATAAAGTTATGTGTACATAACTGTAACTAACTAAAATATCATATAATAATTAAACTTTGAGTTAGTCCACTCAAAAAAAGGTGAAATCTTTACCTAAAAAGGAATTGTGGGTGATGAAATTTTGGTGGGTTTTTTGCAGGGAAAGAAAGGCAGATGAATCAGAAGAAATTGATTGAAATCTTTGGGAGAATGTTTTGAAAAATTATGGTGCCAAAAAAAAAGTGGGGTGTAATGTGTAAAGAGAAAGACAAGTCAAGTAATTGGTCCAAAAAATGCATGTGACACCATATCAGAAGATAAAATAATGTGTATACAGCATATAATGCAACAAAATGTTTACATCCTCTTGTCTAAGGCATCCTATCTGTGCAATTTTGTCTCTTTTAGGGTTGATTTAGAGCTATATTTTTCCCATACTTTGGTGTTTGAAATTAGTATACAGTATACTTCATTAATGACAATGGGAATATTTCGGTACTTCACTGTTAGTAGTAAAGCTATGACAGTAAGGCTGATGGGTTTGCTGGGAATTTTGGCAGAGGCTTGTTTACCTAGGATTAATTGATAGCATTCAATTGATGTGAAGCCTTAACTAGTTGGTTAAAAGCTGAAACACCGGGAGCTGTATAGCGGAAAATAGTGAAACTAGCTGATTGTATTAACTATTCGGTAAAACTATGGTTTAAAGTGTAGCAACTAATTAGTATGAATTTGATAGTCATATTATTAGTTTCATCTCATCAACGTGACTATTAATTTTGGATGAATCGCTTACCAAACACATCTGAAATTATAGGCTAGCTGGAGAAGTGGTTAGTTAATCACTTGATAAAGTACTGATTATATAAATATTGAATGCTAAATACTCTACTTAACTAAACCCTACATCTGAATCTTGTCTGCTCTTGCCGACCTAAAAGGGTAACTGGCTGACTAAATCTAAACAAGCAATAAATGCATGCATGTCTTGTATGAAAATTTTAATACAAGTATAGTTTTTGTAAGGAAATAAAGTCTTCATTTTGCGGCGTTAACATAAAAGGTGCAAGTATTTGGATAAATTTACTTCGTTGGATGCCTTGATCTTGATGATTCTATAATAGTTCGTTGTGTTCTGTCATTCCTTTCCAATCAATCGATAGTGATCAATTTAAGAGGATATCCAATCATAATTGAACTAGCAAGCTAAGAAAAAATTACCGTAGTAGTGAATAAGGAGTACTTCATGATACGATCATTCTAATGTACGAGGGCTTATGAGCTGCACTAGTTAAGCTTTAATATACTCTATTTATAAATTTTTCCGCCAAATAAAAAAAATTAATAATAATAAATTAAATGAAATTAAATAAAAAAAAAAAGTCACTACAAGCAAGCAAGAGTTATAATATTGAAATGATGAACTCCTGGTTAGCTTAACAAGCATCCATGAACACTCATCAGAAAAACCGATGCTAATAATAATTGATGAACTTGGTTAGCACCAAGTGGACACTGGACAAACATATACAAGTATATTGATACCAAAATAGTGAAAATACCAATCATTCTATGCGATATCTTCAAGAATCTTCAAAGATAAGAATAAAACCCAACACACATTTATTCAACATTATATTACATAATTTAAAGGCCACAATATTTATTTTAAGGCCTTCATAATTCTAGTTTGGATTGTTTGCAATATTAAGCTGATGTAATGTTAGCAATATGGAACTTCAATCAACTTCCAACATACTCACTTCATCACATGTGACTTGATTGTGAATTGCGATGCCTCTTTTTTTGGCTCACGGGCTAAAAATTCATGTACCTTATAATGTTATAATGTTGGGTGACGGTGATATATATAGTACTATAACATCTATTTTGTCATGTCAATATCATAATACGTTATTAATGACGGAGTTTAACTAGCATGGTCGATAAGTAAGATTGTAGGTATTAACTACTTGCATTGCTCCGTCTAGTCAGAGTTCATGAAATAAATAGAACTATCATGTTTTCGCAAGTACTCCCTTCGTCCCTTAATTTTTGCCCAATTGCAAAATTATGAGTCAAAATTTTAAAACTTTGATCATGGATTCTCGTTAATCTATTAGTGATAATGTATTTATGTGCGATCTTGTTAGAATCGTCTCATTGTATAGTTTATTAATAGCAAATTTTCATAATTTTTACGCGTATAGAAATGAAGATATATATGTTTGAAGACCATGAAAAAGTCAAATGAGGTAAAAAAATTAAGGGACAGAGGGAGTAGAAACAAAATATAGGCCTTGTTTGGTTGATGTAGGAAGTAAATTCCCATGGGAAATTACTTCCTTTATTAAAATTCCTAGGAATTCCATAAATATGTTTGGTTGTCATGTGGGAATTTGTAAATCCTAGGAATTGTGAATGACCAAGGGAGGGGTGGGTAAATAACTTCCCATGTTTTGTGGAAGTGAAAATTTTCCATGAATTATGACTTCCCCCATTTTTGCTTTTTAATGTCAACCAAACAACATACCTAAAAGAAAATTCATGGGAATTTTGAATGCCCATTTTATTGAAGTTAGGGTATACGTGAAAATTCAACTATGGTGTTGTTTGGTTGCCTTTAGTTTTCATGAATAGTGAAAAGGGGAGTCTTGTAACAAACAATTAATTGGGATTACTTAGAAAGAAGGGAAAATGCAAATTACTCGAACTTGGTTCTTAATCAAAATGTTAAAGTGCAACAAAACTAGCTAGTTACTTGTTAGTGTATTAATTAGCTTAGTTAAATTATTATATGATCTGTAAATCAGTGATGCTTTGGTACAAATCTACTCCAAACTTATTTTAATTTCTCAAGTGACTTATTAGGAGATAGTCCTAGGATATCTGGATATATAATGCATATTGCAACCTACGTATATCATACCTACCATAAATAATAATGTAAGATTAACATGTATTGAATTTTTTTATTTTTTTTTATTTTGGTAATAATCATTTATGAGAAAAATACAATTCATTACAGATATATGACTGACTTCCTCTTCCCAATATATTAATGATTCTCCAGGTGATGATGAGAAGACAAAGAATATGGTCACTTACAAAGTCAAATTATATACAAATTCCATAATTTTGAAAGAGCCTTCTATAACTTCTTTTATCATCTCCTAATGAAATATTAGTATGTACAATAATTTGTTTTCTACTTGATTAAGCATTCAAATTCAAATCATCTAAACATTGTAAACGCTTTGAAATATACTCACCACAGTTAACCTCATCTTTACATAAAATTTTACTTCATAGATGATAATTGTATTGATGATCTTGATTATGAATTATTGTTATTTCATTGAAAAAATAGATGTAATGTGATTTAGTGGAGTATATTTTGTGAGTACCAAACTTTTCTTAATGGAAAGATATCGATATTAACATACTTATAAGGTTACTTCATGTACGAAATTGTAGCAACAAGTATTCCGAAACAGATAAAGGAAAATGTCACAAATATTCTTAGTGGAGGCAATATCCTTTTTTCCTAAGATTATGTATGTATGTATGGTTATAAGTAACTTACCCTAAGCAAAAGTATTAGTACTAATACTATTAAAATTAGGTGTATAGTCTGTATTATATTCCGTAATTAATTACAGTAGATTAGTAGTACTAGTACATAAATTAGGAATATAGAAATAAGGTACCCGAAGAAGAAGGGAACAAGGACAAGAAAAACCTAGAGCTTTCAGTATCACAAGAGTTAAACAACGTTCACGGGTGTTTCCTCTATATTTTCTCCACTCCACCCAAAAAAGAAATGATTTTTTTCTCTTTTTACACGTACTTGTAAAGTTGGCTTCTCAAAGAGGTAAGTGGTCCTATATTTCATAATTCATATGCTTCTTTTCATGCCTCATAATATATGGTACTATACCCTTTGATACGAATGGTACCACCACCTACATTTAACTTCTTGATGGCATTGATGCCATGAGGGTTGATTCTTTTTTTTTTTTTTTAACAATGATGCCATGAGTTGATTAGGAGCAAATAACAAGATACATTTGGCTATCAATGCAACAAAATTCCGAGTTAGCCATGCATGTATGTAACCGAATCAAAGTTATTAATTCTTGTTTTCTCAAGATATTGCAGACCTGGCCTATTGTTATGCTTATTATGGTTCCAAACAACAATTTATGACCCAAGAGGACACCCAACACATTCACTTTAGTTTTTAAAAAAAAAAAAAAAAAATCGAAATTGATCCGAAAACATGGATTATAGCCTTTGTTTTTAGGCGATTTTTGACTTTTTTGGGGTCGAAAAAGAAAGAAGACGAGGCACTACCCGTGAACCCCGTGAGATCTTGAGAGGTTGTTTGGATAGTTGGAAGCATCTTTTCTACGTCATTACCACCTATGTAGAGGTGGCCAGTGGGCCGGGTTGGACCCAGCCCACCCTAACCCGCACGGCTGGTGGGTCACGTGGGTTCGACCCGGTTTCAACCCGGCACAGCCCGGCACAGCTCGGATTTAACCCGGGTTGTGTCGTGGGTCCAAAATTTTCAACACAACCCATTTCAACCCAGCTCGGTTTAACCCGTTTGATTCGACCCAACTCGCACAACCCGTTTTGACCCATTTAATTCGACACACCTAGCCCGCGAACCCACCTAACCCGACCCACCTCGCACAACCCAGCCCGCACGGCCCACCAACTCGCACGGCCCACCCAACCCGCACGACCCAACTCGCCCAACCCGCACGACCCAACTCGCCCAACCCGCACAACCCGCACGGCCCGCACAGTCCGCACAACCCGCACGGCCCAACATCCATTTTTAAAAAAAACGGCTAGTTTTTTGTATGTAACGGCTAGTTTTTTGAGTGTATGATCATCCCTTCAATTTTCCCTATAAATACCAATTCCATTTCACTCAAATTTCCACACAACTCAATCTTTCTTTCTCTCTTACTCAAAAATTCTTAATTGTTCTCAAATTCTCAAGTGTTATATAGAGTTAGATCTTTGTTAAAAAAAATCTCCTTAATTTATTAGTATTCTTAAGATTCTAAAAAAAAAAAAAAAGTTCTTCTCCATATTATAATTAGTAATCACAAAAAAAAAAAAAAAAAAAAAAAAAAAAAATGGGCTCAAGAGGAGGAACGGGAAGGAGTCAAAGTGGTGGTCGAAGTGGTGGCCAAAGGAGTGGTGGTGCAAATTTTTCGTATGAAATTAATACGGAAAATTTAAACCAATTTGTCAATCAATATGGAGATTATGGTTTAGGAGATGGGCAAAATATTCAAACGTCTCCACCACAACATTTCTCCCACCAATCATCGAGTTCAACTATGCCACCTCCATCGCAACCAACATCTCAACCTTCATCTCAAGGTAATTTCTAATTAAATTTTTATTGTTATGAATATTTTTAAAAAAACTATTATTAATGATTATAAAGTTAGTTTAGTTTCCAATTTTCTATGATTTATAATTAGTTAATTACCATGAAAAATGTGTTTAAGTAATTATAATTAAAATATTTAAAATTTAAAAGCTTATTTTCATGAATAGAGTTTAAAAATTAATTTCAATAATTTGATTTATGAAAGGTGGTGGCGGTGAAAGTAGAGGTCGAGCACATTACTCTTGGGTGTGGAAACATATTGAACGAGTTGAGGTCACACCCCCGGGATGGCAACCCGGTCAACCAAAGAGGTTCACGTGTATATGTCTAGTTTGCAAGGCGCTAGGTGGAAATGTCAAGTCATATAATTGGAAAACGGGAGATGGAACCGGAACCTTTAGTCGGCATTTGCAAAATAAACACCACTTGTTCGAAAATGGCCCCCGTCCTTCGGGGGGTGGCGTCCAAACACAATTGGGTGGATACATGAACCAACCCGGCGGAGGTACACCTTTCATTTATAATAAAGATAGAATGATTGAAGCAATGAGTACTTTAGTTATTGCTAATGAATACCCTTTTAGTTACGGTGAAAATGAAAACGTTGAGCATTTTAATAAAGTTGCATTACAACCTGCATTTACTCGTGTCCCCCGAAATACCCTAAGACGTTATACACAAACTTCTTATTATAAGTATAGGAGTGGTTTGATTGAATTATTTCGTACTTTTGATGGTCGTGTTAGTTTTACAAGTGATGCATGGACTTCTAGTTTTGGCGAACCTTATATTTGCATTACTGCTCATTGGGTAGATGATGATTGGTTTATTCAAAAACGTATACTATGTTTTCAAGCTATGGAAGAAAGGCATACCGGTTTTAACATCAAAGTTCGTATTTTGGATTGTTTAAAAGAATTTCACTTGAATAATAAAGTTTTTTCTTTGTCTCTTGATAATGCAACTGCAAACACAAAGTGTATTGACTATATGAAAAATGACTCCGAGTTACATTTGTTGTTGGGTGGTAGTCTCTTGCATGTTAGATGTTGTGCTCATATTTTGAATTTGTCTGTTCAAGAGGGTCTCGCTGAGTTGCAACAATTGCTAAACCCAATTAGAACAGTTGTAAAATGGATTAGGATTACTCAGTCAGTTAGAAGAAAGTACATGGCTATGTGTAAAGAGAGAGGTCTTAAGAAAAGACAATGGTCTATTGATACCCCTACCCGTTGGAATTCTACTTTCAAGTTGTTGAATGATGCTATAAAGTATCGTGATATTTTATCCCAACTTTACAATGAGACTCGTGTTGATCCTACTGAGTTAATAACCGAAAGTCATTGGACTAATGCTTCTTTTGTTCGTGATGTTTTAAAAGCTTTTGATAGTGCAACTCATATTTTCTCTTATATTTATGAGCCTAACATTCATTTAGTCATAATTGAGTGTGTTAAAGTTGTTCACGCCATCGAAGAGCATATGATGATTGATGGACTTCGTCCCGTTCTTGATAGCATGAAACGTAAGTGGCATACTTATTTTAGTGAATTTCCAATCATTTATGGAATTGCTGCTATTCTTGACCCCGGTGTCAAAGCTGAAGGTTTGGAAAATCTTTTAGAATTTTATTATACGAGTTTAAGTATCGATTATGATGTTAGTGAATATGTTAACAAATGCAAATCTGTTTTGGGAGACCTTTATGATCATTATGCATCTATTTATGGTTTGGATTTAGCAACACCAACTTCTAATAACACTTCCGATTCTAGATTTGGTTTTCTTGATAAAGTTATGAAAAAAAAACACAAAGCATCTACATCATTCTCATCATCATCTTCTTCAACACTTGCTATTAATGATTATTTGTCATATCAACATGAGACCAACAACAACTTTCAAATTATAAAATGGTGGCAAGAACATAAAAAGAGTTTTCCTATATTAGCGAGGATTGCAAAAGATATACTTGCAGTTCCCGCTTCATCCGTTGCTTCCGAGTCTGCTTTTAGTGCAGGTAGAAGAGTGTTAGATGAAAAAAGATCTCGCTTAACTCCGGAAAGCATTCAAATTTGTGTTTGTAAGAAAGATTGGGATCAAGCTGAAAGAAGAACTCAAGGTTTAAAGGAAGACGAAGACGATGAAGATGATCCTGTGATGATATTGGAATCGTCAACGGATGATGCAGCTTCCGAGGATGATGATGCAACAAACATGGGTGGCTAGAAAAGTCTAAATCAGGTACGCTAAGAACTACGTGGGCTTTGATTCTTTAGGGATACGTAGGCAACTTATTTTTCGAAAATTACAATTTAATTGCAAAATTAAATTTTAGTTTTCTAAAGATAGGTCCAAGCCCCCCCTCCCCCCAAATTCCAAAAGAAGTACAATATAAGAACTACGTGGGCTTTGATTCTTTCGGGATACGTAGGCAACTTATTTTTTGAAAATTACAATTTAATTGCAAAATTAAATTTTAGTTTTCTAAAGATAGGTCCAAGCCCCCCTCCCCCCAAATTTCAAAAGAAGTACAATATAAGAATTACGTTGTCTTTGATTCCTTATTTTATAATATAAAGATACGTAGGCATCTTAAATAAGAGCAACTGAGCAAGTCATCAAATTGTTAATTTTGTAAAAATTAAAACACCACACAACCCACTCGACCCTAACCCACGAACCCACCCGACCCTAACCCACCTAACCCACAAACCCACCCAACCCTAACCCACTAACCCACCCTTCGACCCACCCTAACCCACTAACCCACCTTGACCCGTCTAACCCACAAACCCAGCTCGACCCACCCACGACCCGTCTAACCACGAACCCAGCTCGACCCACCCACGACCCGTCTAACCCACGAACCCAGCTCGACCCACCCACGACCCGTCTAACCCACGAACCCAGCTCGACCCACCCACGACCCGTCTAACCCACGAACCCAGCTCGACCCACCCACGACTCGTCTAACCCACGAACCTAACCCTGGTGTGTCCAACTTCTCCGACCCAACCCACGACACGGCCCACCCTACCCTACGTGTGTCGTGCCGTGTGTCATGAAACCCCAACCCGCGACCCACCTAACCCTAACCCAGCTCGCACGACTCGCACGGTGGACACCTCTACACCTATGTAACGGTTTTCCAAATAGCCATGCAATTTCATATATTACCACCTGTTATGGTACTACTCCAACCTATATGATAACGAGGAACACTCCACACATACATTTCATATATTTGGAAAAGTTTAATTTTCCAAATTTAGTCCAAAAGCGTGAATTTATTAATCTAGGGTTTTATGCATTTTTTAAAAAAAAGGAACTTCCACGCTAGAAGTCAAAAAGGCCAAGGCGCTCCCTATAGAATTTTCACTATATTTCAAAATGCTTCA
Organism: Chenopodium berlandieri; assembly: GCA_034703905.1. NCBI lineage: Eukaryota > Viridiplantae > Streptophyta > Magnoliopsida > Caryophyllales > Amaranthaceae > Chenopodium > Chenopodium berlandieri. Next base: position 52,274,396 of record CM068281.1, read on the forward strand.
TGTTATGCATGGCTCATTTTTCTTTAATTTAAATTTTATTATAAGGTTATTAAAGTAGAAATAATATTTTGACATGCATCATGTTATTGTTATGTATGACTCATAAATTTAAATTTTTAAAGAGTAGACATAATATTCTCATCTACTCGTACTTCGTATTAAAATTATGGTCCAGTTCAAAGTATGGGCTAAATATTTCCTTTGCCTCTTTACAGTTGTATAAAATGATAATAGTAACATATAATGAATTGATGATTGTTTGTATGAATTGTAATAATATACATCATATTTGCTCACCATTTTATTTTTGAAGGAAATATCTGCTCACCATACATATAGTTTATGCTATAACTGGACTAGTTATTGTTGGAAATTATCTAATATTACACCGCACAAAAAAGAAAAATTAGATTCAAAAGATTTTGTTAATGTGTCATCCACAAAATTGAGATGTATTTTGTATGGCTCATTGGCTTGTGCAAAGCAAATGAAGCGATATCATCGTACTACCTCCATTCTTCCTTCTTTTAGTGTATTATTAAACACCGCCATAAAAAATGATCACCATCGTCAACATTTGATATGAATGGACAAATATGCCTTTACTAATTCACCACCCCTTATCCTCCCCGAAGACCCACCACCCCTTCCGACCAGCGGCGACCACCACCACTCTGACCGGTGACCCACCAGATCCCCCTCAATGACGACCCACCACCTTCCCTCGCCGGCGGGAAGGTGATTTTTTTTATTTCCGGCAACCACGGTAACGGAAGCCCAAAACTGATTACCAAGTTACCGTGCCCGATAACCGTTTCCAACTCCTGGAGCCCAAAATCGATTATCGTGCCCGGTAACCAGTTTTGGGCTCTGGTTGCTAGAAATTAAAATAAATAAATAAAAAAAACACCACCTTCCCGCCACCGGTCAGGGTGGTGGTGGTGGTCGTTGCCGGTTAGGGTGGTGGTGGTCGTCGCCGATCAAGGTGGTGGTGCTTGGTGGCGAGAGGAAAAATAGTGGTAAATTACTAAGGGTATGGTGGTCCATTAACATAAAATGTTGGCAGTTTTGATTATTTTTTATGGTGGTATTTAACACCTCCCTTTTTTTATTGCAAAGTTAGAGATTTTACAATTATAGAACAAAATGTGTTTTGTTTATTCAACATGTACTGGTATCGGAGAATTAGACATGCCACACTTGCTTGTAATGATAAATTAATCGCTAACACTAACATTATCAACCAAGATTAGTCCTGAGATCTGAATTCAAAAGGATATTAGTCCTGCAAAATCAAATAAAATCTTCACCTCATCACAGAAGAAAAACAAGTCTCATGGTGAAGGGGGAATTCAGACACCTTTCACAGATTTAATGTTCACAACTAGATTTCAGACAATGTTACACCGATACATTTACATTAACCGAAAGCGAAAAAACAGCCGGAAAAAGAAGAAAAGAAGAGGGGATGGGGAGTTTAACTAGAAGAACCAGAACCCTATCGTACTATGAGAGCATACCTCTTGCTATACAAACATCTACTAGGTATACTTTACTACTTACTAGCATAATCTCCTGCTGCTTTATTCTAATATAACCTATTTGATGCCAAAAGATCCATGATTTTAGAAACCTTGAAGCACGAATTTCAAACCCTTGCTAATGAATTGAGCAGGCAAGTTTCCATCATTCAGAAAAACGAATCCAGGTATTGGTACGCATGTTTTCTATTGTACTGTAATAAGCTTGCGTAAGTCCTGTCCCATATTCCTATATATAAACATTCGTCATCAGGGCTCAAAGATACTCCGGAAATCTCCCCGAAGAAATCGATCTCCTGTCGCTTCTCGTAGTTTGCTTTCGTGCTGTACACATGGACAAAATCGGCTGGTTCAGCAGCCACCATAAATTTACCGTCTGATGAAAATCGGATGGATCGGGTAGCACCCAAGTTTCCTTTTAAGACAGCAACTGATTCCGAAAGCTTCCTCACATCCCAAACTCGGCATGTCTTATCTTGATTACCTGTGGCAAAAACTTGTCCGTCTGGATGCCAAGCGGTAGCAAAGGAAAAATCGCGATGGCCTTCCACTGTTGAAACAACCTGCCCATGCAATAAACACATCATTATAATAAATCCTCATTTATGAAGGCCCACTTTCTACATTCACTCTTTTTAAGTATTCCCTGGTTATTGGTTATATTTTGACTTTTAAGAACAAATTAACAAACATTGACCTAGCATGTTGAGAATTATATGGAGTACAAATCAACAGCATGTCCGACATAAGTATACTGTTTGACAGATTCGTCTTACAAAAACAAAACACATGCACAAATTTGGTATATTCCCTCCAATACTCATTATCTTCCCACTTCACTAATTATTAGTTAATACTCAGTACACTCCATTTCATACCATCAATAACTTGTATTAACCAATGAACTATTGCTAATCAATCTAACATACAAACATTACTAGTCAATTCTGATTATATAAAGTGTTGTTAAAATCACGAGGATTGAAGAATCATCCAACGACTTGGATCATGCATAAAATTAGAATCAAATAAAGAATCAGTTGTGGGATCGTTATGATAGTATGAGAATAAATAGGATCACGATTAATTCTGAATCTAATGATCCTACAGCATAGATTAAACGAGCTTCTTTTAACAGCCTTGGGCTAGCTTATATACTGAAACTAAAAAAGCCAGCAGTTGATTATTATTAGAGCAGAAACGAAAATAAAAAATAAATAAAAAAAATAAAACCCTTTTCTTCTCTAATTATCTCACTCTCTCCTAATTCGACAATTTCATGCTACTCCAACATTGATGCAGAAACATCCAAGATTTCCTTTCTTGATTCATTCTTGGAACTTTCTTTTAGAACTTTCCTAAAGTTTCTTGAAAGTTCTTAAAGGTTCTTGGAACTTTCTTTAAGTTTAAGTCTAGATTTTGCTTACAATATTTTACCCATCATTAAAAGGGATTTTCTTGTTTCAAGGATTAGGATTTAGATTTATATTTCAAATTATAATTAAAAAAAATCTATCTTTTTAGAATTTCTTATAGAGATAGAATACTACTAGGAATTCTAAAGTACTTGGACTCTTAAAGCATATTTTGTAGCCTAAAGGCATGGCCATTCATTGATAAAGTTGAAGTTTTGTTTGTTAATAATATTATTTTTTAGGCTTGTTCAGTACTTAAGGAGAGATTTCTCATTGTATTTGTCAAGTGAAACCTAAATCAAGATACTTAGTTTAAGCAAGTGAAACCTAATCTAAGGTTAATTAGTTTAGTGAGTGAAGCCGTAATTCTGATTTAATCCCTTAGGTGTTAACAAACAAGCTTGTTAAGATCTAAGATTAAATAAATAAAGATACATATCAAACCTCAACGAATTTGTTGCATCAACGAAATCATTTTGGTGTTCCAACAAGATTTGTATTTTGCTACAATATTATCAATCAAATATGTACTCTAATCTTCTACAAGTACATTTTAATAAGTTTTTGTTGTTTGATTTATAAATTAGAAATTTGCATGTTCCATTCGAATTAGAACAGTTTTGTAGTTTTTTTTTTTAGTTTACATTCGCATATATTAGAATTATTACTATAAATCAAATGCTGTTAATTGCAAATCCCTCTCCCCACCTTTTTTCAAATCAAACTTCCCCCTTTCAATTTATAGGTCGGTAGCTCTACGCCTCTTCTAAAAAGATTGATTCTCTAAATTATGCCAAGCTCTTTTAAAAACAAATGCTCATGGTAATAGAACTGACCCTGGAGGCCTAGATGGGAGCATGGCACTGAGGTGGAAAATGAAAATAGGGTACGATGTAAATACTGTGCTGTGATGTGGTGTTTGCTGGTGGAGTTTATGTTTATAGACTGGCTGTAATGTCGAGAGTTGTTTGTTCCAGCCGATTTAAAACAGAAAATTAGAAATCTAATGCAGAACAGTTAGTAGAAAAAAAACTTAACGACATAGGTGAGGACGATGATACTTGTCAATATCAACGAAGTAATACTGAAAAAGGAAGGGAGACATGGATGCTTTTGCAGGTAGAAGTAAAACTGAAGTGTGAGCAACACTAAACCAGAAATTCAAAAAGGAAGAAAGAGAAGTTCGTCAGCAAACTGCTCCTTTTTTTTTATTTAACACCGGTGCAATTCCTTTAATGATAATTCTAAATTCCTATCACGGTTGAAAAATGTCCAAGTATGGGATTAAACTTGAATCTCCAAGCTATCATGAAATAAGGATGAAATATTTGAGCAAAAATATGACAAATGCACTAATGCAGTGACCATGCTTGAAAAGTAGATGGATGGAGTGGTAGGAAAAGACACTCCTTTGTAATTCCTTGGTGAATAGCCCTAAAGGGTCAGTTTTCTAATCGTAAATTGATACATTGAACAGACAAAGTTCTTAATACATAGGGTGCAGTTATAAAAAAGGTTGGTGAAGAGAATGTGGTGCAAGTTGTCACTGATAAAGTGATAAAGCGGCGAACTGTAAAGCTCCTGGCAAAAAATTGATGGAAGAAAGGACTATATTATTTTGGACATCATATGCTGCTAGCCAGAGAATTTAGATTAATAGTTAAGGTTCATAGTGTTACCATACAAAGGCTAGGAAGATCACTTATATTTACTCTAGAACCATACTCTTCACATGGATAAAAGAGTTTACTATCGAGAGCTTATTAGACCTACGATTTGCTGCATCTTACCTGACATGAGGTGCTTAAATGAGCATAAAGGATCACTATTTGCTTAGTTTTCAGCTAATAAGTGGGTATCTAGCAAGTTAGCCAAATCTGTTGAAAGGAAAAAAGTTCAGAGGATCATCTTAGATACTAGGGGATTTCAGCAGTGCTGTAGCGTGTTTAAAAGCTGCATTGCCACTTGTGAAATTTATACGAATAATGGATTCTGATGAGAACCAATCTATGGGATTTATCTATGAAACAAAGGCGCAAGCAAAATAAAAAAAAAATAATTAAAAAATCAAATCAAAGAAATATCTAAACAATTTTGACAGAGTTACTTTAGTTTGTGTTATGTTGTTACAGATTTTATAATATATAGTGTTGTATGTTTTTCTTATAACATAGTTTCAAGTCTATCTTAGACATTGATGATGAGCATTGGGTTGAGGTACGAAATTAGGCTTTATAATGACCGCTTCAATATAAACCTGATTTTCAAGCCAATGCTAACATTAATATAGGTTTATATTGTTTTTTTACAAAAAATGGTTGACCTAGAAGAAAGAATGAAAGATTAATCAGCAAATGGATGCTTTAAGAATGTTAGAAGGCTTTATAGGTTGCCTACTGCTGTGATGACAAGAACCAACGGACAAAAACTACATAGGCCCCTACATTCACCATCCTTTTTTTAATTTTTATATTTGTAGACAAAAGTTATTTTCATGAAAATAACATGATAGTCTATATGTTTGCAACCTAGACTTGCAGTTCTTCTGTTTGTGAAATAGGAGTGCATGACGGTAAATATGCTTTCTATTTTTTTCTACTTTATATTATATATTTATGGGGTAACTTGATATCTTCTTATAACTTTTGTTATAATGTTAATAGGTTCATACAAAGAAAGCAAAGAAGGAAATCAATTACATCAAGAAAAATAAACGATTTAGTTTTAGTAATGTTAATTTGATATTAAATTATAGACATGATAAACAAGCGAACATACAAATAACATAACAACCAATTGTTTTGGAAGAGTTGCCAGTGATGATGAGTTGATAGCAGAGGTAGAAGAACATGCTCTTCCATCAAATGAAACATCGTTATTGATCTTAATTGAGTGACAAGGAGATTTGCTAGAGCGACAGATTTTAAAAGGAGAGGTGATCTTGAAGTTGAAGTTCAAACTTTGAGCGTGGCAACTTTTATGGGTCCAAATGAATTTGATGCAGAAAAATTAGGTGATGGCGACAACTTTTAAAATGAGCCAACTACTACAAGAATTGATGTTGGAAGTGATGATGTTGAATATGAATATAGATAAATACATTGTTTTTTTTTTTTTTAAATAAAGAAAAAACTAAGAGCCAAATGTCCTTTGTAGTTTGTGACTTGTGCTGTAAATTGTATACTCCCTCAAAATGATTGTTATATACACGTAAGTGCACGGTACACCCATGAGCATTTTGTTCTCATTTTGTTGATTGGTTTTCATTTAATCATCAAATGAAGAGCAAAAACTAACTTAGAATTAGTTGGGTGCACGGTATACCCGGGTGTGTATAAACATTCCAAACCGTTTCGTAATAATTGCAATAGTAGGGTGGACACAAAGTTTTAGGAAAATCATAGGATAGGGTCTAAAAAGGGAATTTTATAATATAAAGTATAGTTAATGCCTTAGTGGGATATATTTAATTGTAAATAGGAGAGAAAAAAAAAAAACGTAAGTGGGGTTGGTAGAAGAGAGAAATAATAAAATATTAGTGGGTCCTTACCAAATAAGGAAGTACAACAATTATTATGAAACAAATGAAAAAGGAAAGTGTTGTGATTATTACGAAACGGAGAGAATACTTAAATTTTTTTAATGAATTTTTAATGCGAATGAAAAAAAATGTCGACGAATTCACTATAGGTATCTATTTGTGAAAACAAAAACCCCCACAATTAATAAATATACGATTAAGTCTTAATTTATTGAAGTAGGTAGGATTGTACTCCGTACAATTTTACGATCCGATCCTACGCATGATCCAGAGAGTCCCTTCCTACTGTGTTTAATCTTGAAAGAAAATAGCCGTGAAATTGGAGGAATATTAAGAAAAGTAACCCAGCAAGAGAAGAGGAAAGCATAACATTTTTCTTTATCACTCGGTTGCTCATGTCTACTGTTTTTTCTACTATGCTAATGTCTTCAGACCCTTAGAAGTACCTACAATTGAATACAAATACCTAAGCCAACAACATGCAACTGCGAATATTCTGGCAGATACCAGACTTTGGCACTCGGAAACATGCACATGCTTATGCTTATAGAATAAAGGGCACTGTCCAAACCTTTAATGGCCAGGCAGCTTATATATATGTAGCCCCTTAGCTCTATCTAAGAGAATTCTGCTACATGCATAGTCTGTCATACCTTTCCGCTTTGCGAATCAACAAGCAACCCATCGACATGATCACCCACAACAGCAATAAGCTTCCGGTCAGGACTAATTGATGTGTGCTGCATCAGGAATAAAAAAAGTAAGTCAGAAACATAGTGTAACTAGTAGCCAGATTACTGCAGAATACAACTCTAGATTAAACCTTGATGTCCCATCAAACCTCCAAAAAAAATAAAGAGAGAAACACAACAGAACTTAACATTGTTTTATTTATGCCGTGAGTATAATTTGAGATGTGTGACAGGGAGAAAGAGAGAGATGCCAAAAGTATGAAAACACTCACATTTACTGGCCAAGGGAAGCGGAAGTGGCTCAAGTGCTGGAAACTCTCCATATCATACAGTCGTATTCCACAATCGTTATTTGAAGCCATAAAATGATAACAGCCACTGCCCGAAAAAAAAAAAGGAATTCCAACCAAAAAAGTCATCCGTCAATAAAAGAGAAAAAAAGAAAAAGAAAAAAAAGTAGCCACAACATTCATTTGTCGTGATTTCAATACCTCGAACTGTTGTATATCTCAACAGCGTTGGTGATAGCATTGTCATCGTACGTTGTCCGGGCACAAAAACTTATTCCTTTTTTATCAAGACGCTGCAAAATTTTATCAAGTCAAAACACCATTAATTCCATCATATAATCAATATAGATTCTGTAACACACCAAAAGAAAAAAGGAAAGAAAAACAAATGTTTAAATTCAATGCCCTGAAAGACCATTAAGGTTACATTAGGGAGAATTCCACAAGAACAATGTATTCAGAGTACCCCTATAACAAGAGCAACCAATTCAAAACCTTCAAAGAGCTAATTGCAAAATCTGACCACAAGACTATGTTACTAAGAGTCTCAGATTCAGTTACTTCTGTCAGACACGAATATCTAAGTGTCACAAATCTAACCACCAGCTATCTTTTAAAAAAATTTAATGTTGGTTCAAAATGAAGTGTGTCCATAACCATGTCAGGGTGTCATCTGTCGAGTAAAATATCTACTAGGTTCATTCTTATTCAAAAATTCAACTCTCTTTTTTTATTGAATAAGAAGACAAGGTTGATAAGAGAGGATCACTTAACTCATCCTTTCAATTTGACAGTCTACTTAGTAGTGCTAAAATTGTCTGCATATATGATGATTAAATAAACTATGAAGTCCTTTTTAAACACAGGTTAATAGAAAACTGCAAAAAAGCAAAAGAAATCAAGTATCGCAGTAAGCAAACAAAAGATGCAAATATACCTTGCACACTAATTCTCCTTGGAACCCTCCAGCAACCATGAGTTTGTCTTTGACTGCTAGTGTACTAATCTGAGTTTGGGTAAAACCTTCCACCAAGCTTCCTTTGTGTTTCTGCAACATCAATCAACAAGATAGCCATTGTGAGTTAAAGATCAGCCAAGGACTTAAGGAAGAAGCTTCAAAGAGGCTGTGGGTATTGAAAAAAGGACTGAGGGGGAATATACAATCTCATAGTATGAATGTATGATAATATGCAAATGAAGGGATTTACTTTATTATGCAGTAATATTCCTTCATACAGTTTTTTTTTTTTGAAATTAAAGGATAAAAAAGATAAAAAGATAATAAAAAATAAAAAATAAAAAATAAAAAAAAAATAAAAAAAAAAAATTATTAAAAAAAACAAAAAAAAAACATATTTCAAGATAGGAGGGAAAATACCTCATTAGGGGAAACATGTCCAGCAAAATTAACAACCTCTGATAAGCTTCGAGTCAATGATGACCAATGCATCACTTGGTAGTTGGACATGAGATACACATCATGTTTTGAAGTAGCCCAAACAAGATTTCTTAACTGCAAATAGATGAACACAACAATGTCAAACAGTGATACAGCTCCAGCAACATGCACATTATGCTAACAAAAAAAATGAGATCAAAAGACTCTCTCAACAGCGTTCACCAAGATTGAATAAGTGGTTGAAGGACTCACATAAACTAGTACAAGAATAACATCTGAAACTGATACCAATTGAGAAAGACAATAACTCTGAAAATAAATTAAAAAAACAATAATATTTCTTAGGGTGCATTTATCTACCTGATTTACACTAATCTGAGCTTATTAAAACTTATTTTAGCTATAAATTGAACTTAAGTAGCACTTACTTTTTCCTAGAATTAACTTATCAGCACATATTTTCTTAAGGTGAACAAGACACATGTCCTTAAAGGACGCACAATGCAAATACTAGCATTTGACAAGGAAGCAACTCATTTTAGCATTCCCAATCATCATAGACAGTAACAGCTACAATAAAACACAATGAAAGTCCCAGCACTCCTAGCACGTATCAATATATCATCACGTTCTATTAGGCATAGGTATTGCTAATTTTTATGCCAATTGATTTCAAAATCGATCTGAATGAGCTAGAAAGTGATCTCATGGGCACAGACAGAACATTATGAATCCGTATGTATAATGTCTTACATGGGTTCAAAAATCAACTTGGCTTATTCAAGATTTATAGCTTTCGCTCGTAAAAACTTTAATTGTCTGCCTAGTCCCAATAAGGACAATTGATTAGCTTTCACTTTACTCAAATTTACAGAGAATTTGCATGTGAGGCAGAATATTAAGATTTTACACATTCAAGATGAGTATAATAACTTTATAAATCTAGCGAGGCACTTCTTCAATTGCCATATAATTTTACTTCACACCCTAACATAAGCTTAAAAGTGGCCTACATATCAGTATATTCCCTTGGCACAAGCTATGAGCCTAGGCAAACTTCCAATCCAAAATTAAACAGCATGAAGATCCAGGGAGGAGAGAGAGAGACTATGGCACGAGTGAGAAAAAAATTACACAGGTGCTAATCCTAAACCTAATCAGAGAAAACAGATGTGAAGTCTATCAAATAACAACATCATGAATGCTTTGAAATTCCGGGCAACAGTGGTTATCATGGCCACTATCATAATCTCCGACCAGGGAAGAAGGCCTCACTGCCAAGTAAAGAGCTTAAAAGCCTACTATTTTGCAACATATACACAGACAGAAAGAGCCACATTTGCAAAATGCAACAACAATATATGGTAATGTAAACCTCAACTGTATTATCTGTTTTTCTCACATAATCAATACAGAAATGCAGAAAGCTACAAACCTGAAAATGCAGAATTGTAGGCTTGACCACTCTTGAATTGTAGAAGAACTCATAGAAATTTCCACCTTTCTCCTTTGACTTCCATTCCTAATCACACCAAGTAAGTCAATACACAAAATTCCGAACAAATATTTATTCATTATACACACTTCAAGGCAAGTAACCAACCTTGTCTATGGAGTCCCCAGAAGATGGGACGTTCTCATAATTCTTGTACTGTTCTAGCCTAGTTAACCTGTATTTCTCTCTTGTTATGTTCAATCTATCCCAAGGAATACCCTGAATGTCTTTCCCTTGTCTAGCACTGGCAGCAGAGGTATCTGTCACCTTTGTAAGCTGCTAAATCATATCAAGCAGGTAAGTTTCAGTACCAGGAAGAACAATACTTGAAATCGAGAAAGAACTGCATTAAAAGCTAATATTTTAACCAAGCTTCTACACTGCTTATTGAACCACATGAATAGAGATACTACATACCGCCTCATACTCATCCATTCCTAAATTGCCATCATCTCTAGCATAAAACTCCCCATCCACTTCGTCAATGAATTCAGGAACATCCTGCTCATCAGCCATGTAGTCGAATTCGTCGACTTGATGTTCAGACATGATTCACCTGCACATGAATGTCTTCGTATTAGCATAAAAAGCTTGAAATTTAGAATACATGCATAATTTCCTACCTAAACCCAATGCTTAAAGACCAGGCAGCTGTTCTATCACTGAAATATAATATATACAAAATTCGCAATATCTCATCAAATTATTAAATCAAAAGTACCAAAAATCAATTAGCAGTCAATCACTAAACCCCTAATCTTTATACTCTAAAAAATCAATTGCCAACAAAAATAAATCAATACTAGATCTTCTACGGATCTTCACCCACCAAAAAAAATTGAAAAATTAAATTAAAAACAGAAGCAAAATTCAATAATTCTCAATTAAATTCCAAATCTAAAGAACACCCAATTCAAAACAATCATAACCCATCTATCAAAACTTGAACCCATACAAAAAAAAACCAAAAACCCAGAAAAAATGAAATCTCAAATCCCCAAAACATACCCTAAAATTGCAACCAAAGAACAACCCAGAAAAGAAATTAGATAATAAACCCACAAATCATCAAATCAAATATTATTAATTTATTATAAACATAACATAATTAAAATACAATAAAATAAACCAAGTAAGAATAATTTAGAATATGTAAGAAAACGACATCACCTTTTAATTAATTAAATTTTAAGACAGAAGAGCAATCTGGAAAACTCTCGTTCTCCTTCAACCTGAATATCTTTCCCAAATATCAGATACTATAACTTTTAATGGGGAAATTTTTTCTTTTTTTTAAGAAAATAAATTAATTAATTGAATTTCTACATAAAAAAAAAAAAAAAAACCGACTTTATTGGGTTGTGGGGAAAAGAGGAAGTAAATGGGCCTTAAAAATTGGGGAAAATAAAAATGAACGCAAAGACTCGGATGAGTCAACTCAACTCGAAAAGTAATGTATCCCCAGAAATAGATAAATGGGGTTGCAGCATTAAATTGATTTGATAAGTGAATATCAAGGTTAATTAGATTTGAGAAATTAAATTTGGATTTGGCAAAGCAAATTTTGTGCAGAGAGGATGAGTTGTGAGGGGGGAGAGAGCAACAGAGAAACAGACAGGTTTGAGATGCGACGGTGGATCTCCAATTTTTATAAAATTTTATTTATGGAGTACTAATTAGAGGTGTCAAAACAAAATCGATTTGGAAAAAAACCATTCATTTTGATATATAAACGATTCGATTTGATCAGAGAAAATTAGGATCCAAATCCAATATGTAACCAACCTGAACTCAATTCGAATTCAAATTTGACCCAATCTAAACTTAAATCGGCATCGATTTGATCCGACCTGGAATCAACACGAAACCGATTTGATCCGAGTTGAACTCAAACCGAACCGGTTTGCCCGACCTAAACTTAACCTTATTCGAAATTGACCAAACAAATAACCGATTCAATCCGATCTATTTTGACCTGACTGATATTAACCTTACCCGATTTTAACTCGACTTGATTTTAACCCAACCATGATTTTAAAACCAACCTATTATTGACACTTTTTTATTTTCTTTTTACTTAAACATAATTATTTTGATCCATCTATATACAAGTTTTTTATTTATTTTATTCAAGGTCATATACTGCTATATTTAATAATTATTAATAAGTTTACCTTTTATCCCGTCAAAAAAAAAAAAGTTTACCTTTAATAAATAAATAGAAAGTCATACAGAGTAACATATTTACTTCAAATATGAAGTTTATAAAATTACATTAGCTTTATATTCGTCTCATCTAAAATTTTTTAAACACAATTATAAAAACCTCAACATTAAAACTCTTCTTACAACAATAAGTATTGACTCAAATCTTTTTCAAATTTAATTACAGTTACTTGGCTCAATGATAAAAAAATAAAAATTAAAAAAAATTACACAAGAACATTCAATGAGAACACTAATACATTGTATTTCGTAATTAGAGTGAACTAAACTTTGTACTCAACTTGTTTTACGTGTTATGGCAGGTTATGGGGAAGCATTAAATAGCCAATTTTTTTTTCATACCTTGAAATCTGAGATAAATTACAATAACAATGTACAATTTTAAGACTAAGCAATTAGAGTGAACTAAACTTTGTACTCAAACTTGTTTTACCTGTTGTAGCAGATTATGGGGAAGCATTGAATAGCCACTTTTTTTCATACCTTAAGTCTGAGATAAATTACAATAAAAATATACAATTTTAAGACTAAGCAATTGTCATTTAAATTATCTAGCCATTACAACTAAATGAGTAAAGCATTGAACATCACCTTAACTAAATTAACTTCAAAGAACCATTAGAAGCACATTTAGATATCGATATTTTTTTTTAACAATGAAGTATGAACTTATGTAATCTCTTCGAATGTAGGATTTAATTTGCTAGCTTGTACTTGTAGATGGGTATGAATAGATTAATTGGGCAGTCAACTTCAAAGAACCGTTAACATCACCTTTAATATAATGTCGGATTGTTTATATTTTTTTGGCTAAAATCGGTTATAACAAGTTAGAACAGGTTAAGTGGTCAGAATATTCTCTCCAACAAATACTATCCCATAGTTTAGTACCCAATTTATAACTTTTGATAGTTGAGTACCCAATCTGCAACAACTAAGATAGTTTAGTACCTAGTTTTATGGTTCACTCTTTGTAATTATTAGTCACATAATATGAAAAATGTAACATGAATGACTTGATATTGACCCAATAATGAGGTAAAACTCAATAAGTACTCTAGTTTTAAATGACTTTATTTGAATATTGAATTTATCAACCCGACCAAAATTAGCCAAACACAAAAGGATTTTATTTGGAATTGATCTAATATTGAATCAACCATATCTAATTAAATTGTACTTGGCCGAAACGCAAAATCAACCGAAACGAAATCAGCCCGATTCGAAATTAACCCGGTCAAACCCTCTTTTAATCCGATCCAAATTTATCTGAACCGATTATGAATCGATTTGAAGATGACCCCCACCTAAACTCGACATATCTTGACCCGACCTAATCCCATCCAAGTTAAAAGAGTAATTTTGACCCGACCCGTCATGGGTCAACACAAACTCCATACGGTTATCTGAATTGACACCACTAATACTAACATTACAGTATTGAGTGTAAATAAATTGCTTCATCTATCTCGTAAAGGTTGTTTCATCGTATTAAAAATATATATTAGAACTTTAATTATGAATTCTCATTAGTTAATGGAAAATAATACAATCACGTGTGATCTTATTGTAATTATTATTAAAAGTTTAAGTTAATGTTTTGAAGATTATGAAAAGTGATTGAGAAATCTTAAAAGACGAACGAAGTGTTAATAAATTTAAGTAATAGAGATTTCATAGTTGTAGTCTTCTCATACGTAAAATTGTTTTATTGACTTTCACAGTACTTTCTTTGTTTTTTATTACTCCGTATTCGGTTTCAATTATCCTTACAACATTTTGAGTTTTACATTATTCGTACTCTTTTTTTGTTTTTATGAAAAGATTTGTACTCTATATTTTTTGACGAGAACCCAGGGGAAATTATATTAAAACTTTGTCTGCAAAAACAGACACCAAAACTTTTTCATACTCTATATTAAATACTCTAAAATTGATTATTTATATAAAAGAAAAAATATTAGAGGAATTAAATGAAATAGTTATACTTGTATTTTTTTTGTATTTATTTTTATTCTTTGTCTGTTTTCTCAAAGCGAGTTAAAAAGGCATAATTAATTGATAAATGTCCGACTCTTTCGAGTGCAATCTAACTTTCAGAATGTACAATATACTTTCTAAATTCTAATCTTTGATTGTAGATTTTTTTTTTTTTTGAGAATAGAGATATCAGTAGCAGCAATGCCACGCCACAATTAAGGGGGAAAAAAAAGATGCGTTTACTGAATTTGGGTAGTATTCTTTTTGTCACAAAAGAAAACAAACACAATGACATGTAGTCGGCAAACAATCCCTTTTATTTAAAAAAAATATATATATTCATCCCCACTAAAAAATTTGATGCTTCGAAAATTCGAAATTTCAGAAATTAAAATATTCCTCAATCTTATCCGATATTGTTGACATATTGAGTACGACATTTTTTTTATTTTATTTTATTTTTTAAGGTAAGAAGAAGCATCTAATTTTGTTAAAACTTTTCAATGATCAACTTATGTGGATTAAAAGGACAAGACCTTTCTTCAAAACAAAAAAAAAAATTGATAAAAAAAAAATAATAATAAAAAGGGCGAGACCTCTTGAAAAAGGAGAGGTAAAAAAAATTTCACCGCTAAAGTGGAATTATTGAACATAGATCCCCTGATTTAATTTATAGCTTGTCAGATGCTATCTTTACCACTAAATCAAGTACTATTTATATAATGTTAAATGATTGAGTGAAATAAGTATTAAAAACACAGTAGATTAAGAGGTAGCTAATAACCAATGAATCATGGATTCTTAGGTCCTTGTGATATGGATAATTATATGAGTAATGATATATGTAGCCTTTAGGGCTATATATTACTATTAAATATACTTTTTGAAATGGAATTAAGGTGGGAATTCATGATAAAATCACGCACGTATCGGTGTAATTATGTTAATTTATTCTCAATATTTCTTTTTTTAGCTTTTTATACATAGTCCTAAGGGTTATGTTTACCAATTTCCTAATTATAGTCATCCCCACTAAGGCACTAAACACTGTTTGTTTCTATTTTCTAACTTTATGATATTTACAAATTTCCCCCCTTATTTATTACGAGTAACTTAATTCTCAATATTTATGTCAAATTTTCTCGCATTTTCCTCATGTTAATGGTAGACTATCTCTCTTAACAATAATTATTACTCTATCTTTAATCTCATGCCATAGTGAGTTTGTTCAACTACATTTATTGAAAATAAATTAACTGTAAAGTACAACATATATAACGTACGTACTCCTTATATAATTTGGCGATTGTCAATGAACAACTTAAATATTTGGTTCATAACTTTCAAATGTATTGATTTTCTTCGTTTTTAGAGAGCCATAAAGGATAAAATGTAATGAACATGTATGATTAAGAGATTTTATCTCACACAGAGTAACACCCAGACCCTATAAATTTAAGCAACTAGACTAATTGGATTAAATGTAAGGTAGTACTAATTAACAATGTAGAGTAGTATAAACATGTACTAAGTATTGCACAAGTGTCCAATTAACATGGTATGTGTATGTTGCCCATTATTGGATGGTAAGAAAACTATAAATCCATACTAGTGAAAATTGACCTCTTTGATATAGGGATGGCAGTGGGTTGAGTTAAATGGGAGACCCATCCCATTTCCGTTCTAATAGAGCGGGGATGGAGGGACATTTGGTGGGTGATGGGTATAAAATGTGTACCCGCCACGGGTAAAGATGGCATTGGGTCGGGCCGGCCCAAAGCCCGGCACAGCCTAGCACGAAAAAAGCATGGCACGACACGGGCACGAAAAAAGCACGGCACGGCACGACCGGGCCCGGCGCAATAAAGCATGCTAAAATCAATGCAATTTTGCTTAGACACGCAAGCCCGGCCCAGCCCGACATGAAACTCGTGGGCCAAGCCATGGGTCGGGCTAACTAACCCCAAAGCACGTGGGCCTGGCACGAGGCACGACCGGCAAGGCCCAGAGCGATCTTTAGCCACGGGTGGTGGGGTAGGTATGGATTTTAGAGTAAACCTGCCCTATCCCCGCCCCAACACCCGCCTCAAATTCGCCTTATCCTAATTTTTGTAAAGGTTGAAACAAACTTGGAAGAGTCTAGAATCTTGATACTATAATCATATACTCATGAATTATTGACATTAACAGCGTATGAATTCCGTCAAGTAGATAACAAAAGAGGTTTGTTATAAATGATAACTTTTCATATTATTGTGAGATAATATGCATTATATGGTAGCGGGTTTGAGGTGGGTATGGAAATCCAAATGGATGATGGGGCGGGGATGGATATTAGCTTGTACACAATGGGGAAGGTATAAATGTGGATATTGTACCCACCATGTATGGGTGGTGGGGGGGGGGATAGGTATAAGATTTTTTAGGCAGGGATGAGTGTGAAGGTAGCATCCTCCGCATCTGACGCACCCCATTGCCATCCCTACTTTGATACCTATTGTAGTAATGGTATATAAATCCCGAAAGACTTTGACCTATCATTAAAACTCGTCTATATCATTATCTTTTATGCTCTCACAACTATAATATATATTTATATACCAAGCTAAAATTGGTCTAGTGACAAAGTTTGTATTTCACAATCAAAAGGTTGTGGGATCAAACCCCACTAGTGACACTTTCTACCAGGCTGAAACCTCTTATATGTCCTCCCGGCCCGGATTAACGAGCTAGACACATTGAGGGTGGGGATTCCCTTACCCTTACCTTCCCTCCTCCCCTCTCCCAAAGTGTCTAACCCATTAACTCGGGTCGGGAGAACTTGTAAGAAGTTCCGATTTGATAGGGCCCTTCTCCTTACCAACTAAGAAAAAAAATAATAATAATAATATACTTATATCATACCATGGAAATAGAAAGTAAAAAAAACTAGCCAATGCAAGTGTTTTCCTGTAATTATCACAGCCTCTGAAGACAAACATTGAATAATTAAAAATAGAGTGTGCACCTCATGCTTTGTCAATGACATTAACGTGAAGGTGTGCGCATGCATAGAATCACAAAAGGATTCTAGAATTCATTAATCAAATACGTAAACAACTCTAGTACTATAATAATCTAGCATAGTTTGGTGTTGTTTTTACACTTTCGTCTCACTAGGGTTTTCTTAATCATACGATCCATATTTTTATGATTCCTTTTGTTGTCTACGTAAGAGTAGTATATATTATATTATTATTTATATACATGATATTCTTCATTTTCTTCCAAACAAAGAGTAATAATTGTACTTTTACTTTAATTTAATCCGATCCATTCTTTAGTAATAGCCCCTGCTTGATTTTACACACACATAAAAATTATATTATATAAACTTGATGTTTTTAGAGTGGACTTTAAAGCAAAACTATGTTAATCTCAGGTTACAATATTATTTATAGGATAGTTAACCTACAAACTTCCAATAACCGTGACAATTTTTTAGGATGGAGGAAGCAATATATAGTTTATACGTTTGGTATATTATTCAATCTTTCTAGAGCGATTTTCATATTAAAAGCTCGAAAATAACTAAATTCCTAAATTTGCTACATTTTACAAAAATCTGTACATACCATTCACAACAACCAAGAAAACGAGATTTTTTTTTTTAATTTTTTTATAAAACTGCATAAATCGCTAATTCAATTAGCGGTGGTTAAATTAATACACATATATCATGATTCAGTTCAGCATTCATACGCGTACTAAAATCGCTATTTTAATTAAGAGTAAAACCACTAATTTAATAAGCAATTTTAGGGAGAGTGAGGGATAGCTCAAGTGGTTAGAGCTTCCCTTTCGATTCAGGAGATACTGGGATCGATTCTTACCTCCACCCAAGTGGCTCTCTAAACAACAACAAAAAAAAAAAAAAGCGATTTTAGTGTGAGCAAGTAAAAAAAAAAAAATTTGCGCTAATTTCAGCTGCTGATGTGGATATTATGTCTGGAATATTGATAAAAAAAATATGGCATAATTATGAAAATTAGTCATTTTCGAGCATTTTTAATGGAAATTGCTTATCTATCAACGACACATATCATGCATTAAAGGTTCTCATCTTTTAGATACTCGAATATTTGGATGTGACAGGTGAACTTTTTACGATGTATTTTTATTTTAATGTTCAATGATTAAAATCATTTTCTCTTATATAAAGACATTCTCAAATCCAAGTCACCTTGCAAATATTTGAAACAGCCATAATTTCATAGCCCCATACACATATCATTACCATCTTCATTGTACAATTCGATATAATTTTACGTACACAACCTCTCAAAATCCCAACCATGCATGTGCTCATGTGCAAGGGTGCAATTTTACATACGAACATAAGTACATAACCTTCAGAGATTCAGAAGCAAGGTGAGTGATACCTTTAGCTAGTCTCTAAAGAGCTTTGGTTTATTACAACTGAAGAATGAAAATTACAAAAGGGTAATTTTCATCATTTAAGCTCAACATTATTATTATGAAAGTAAAATAGTAGTAATGATAATAACAAAAATCTAGCAAGTCATAATTGTCTAAAAAATTGTGAAAGTGAAAATTAATTTATTTATATTGACATACAAAAAGTGAAAAATAAGTGCAAGGTGGGAGTAATCCAATTGAATCATATATAACGTCCTTTTCTTTGTCTCATCAATATCTATGGGAAAATAATAATAATATCTATCCTGTTCAATGATGTGGGTGTAGTGCCTTATGTTAGCCTCACGTTGAAGATAATTAAATTGTTAAGCAATCAATTTCAATTCCTTGAGTGAAATCTCAACAAATCTTTCGAACTTAACTCAAGCTTACTAATTAGTTGAAATTAAATATCCAACTTTATGTCATATTGGGAAGAATTAAAGCAATTAGTAGTTCCAAACATTATTACTAAACATTGATCATGTCTCCTTTTTTTTTTTTTTTGAGGAACGATCATGTCTCCTTGATATCATGATAGCTAACACATTCATCACGATTATGAGCTATACCACCATTTCTTAAAAAAAAACCAAAAAAACCTTACCACTAAAGTATCTTAAATGTAGGTGTTGTTTGGTTTAAATAAAAAAACATGGGAATCGGGAGTTCTTAGAAATTGCAAAATGAGTAAGTTGTTTGGTTGAATAAAATTTGGAGAAATGAGGATAGTAGAACTTCTTAATTCCCACAAAATGTTGAAATTTACTTACCTAGTCCCCCCGAGGTAAGTTGAAATTCCTATGGGAATTTACTTCTCTCGTTACTAACCAAACAACTTTAGAAATTCCCTTGAATTTGGTTGAAAAATTTAAGTCCCATATATTAGAAGTTCACGGGAATTTTCACTTCCTATGTTAACCAAACGACCCCTTATATACGTGGTATTTTTCATCAATTTCCAAAAAAAAAAAAAAAAAAAGGTTATGAATGAAAAAGTTTATAACCTCTACTGTACTATATCACAATTCATCGTGTTTTTGAAAGAAAATTTGATAAGAATAATCATGACTACAAAACAAAAATATAATCTCAGACTTCACAAATTTCCATGTTAATATCAAATTTGCTTGGTTAATTAACTATATTGGTATAAAAGTTAAGTAACGACAAATTGGTATAGATCCTTATAAGACCAAAAGTTATCACCCGTTTTTATTAAGATCTAACTTTTTGACCCTAGAGGTAAGATTAAATGTTTCATTATGAAATTATGATTGTGTTATATAAGTAAATTTGAGCTACTTGAATTTAACTTTTTTTGGACAAAATGCTATGAGTATATAATATAGTTTGACACAAACTTAAATTATATATATTTACTGATCCAAACTTAAATTATCTAATTAATTGTGTGTATGTGAATTGAACTTATTAGAGCTTATAATTTGAGTCTTTTGAAGCTAATAGTACCTATCTAAATAATTTATCTCTTTCTTAAAAATAATTTGTCTAGAAAAACAACTTTGTCTATCATTTTCAAATAATTTGAAGCAAGTAGCATGCATCATTTTCTAACCCCACTAGAAGTGGAATTTATGGAGTATATTTGTCCTATTGTAAAATACTAAAATAGATATGACTTGAGCCAATTACATACCCAAAGTGGACAAGTTTTCAATTGTTGGCCACTTTGAACAAATTTGCTTACGTGGACAAATTTGCTAATTCCAACAATAACCCAATAACAAAAAATGTTTCTTAATGAAATAAATCAAATCATAAAATTTGGGGAAGTGACAAATAATTGTAAAAAATAACAAGCTTTTATTTTACTGTAAAAATCAATTTGGTATATATATATATATGTATGTATTATATATATGTATATATATGATTAGTCTCGAAAAAATATGTTCTAAGATTAAAGTGTAATTCTTTCTAGTAACTAATCAATTTAATAATTTTTTGAAAATGAAATTTTGAAATAGATGGTTAACCACTTAAAATTTTTATGTATGTTGTATGAAAAAAAGTTGATAATCTAAAAATGTAAAAGTTAAAATAAAATTGCCACTGTTTGATCTCAAGATAAGTTTGTAGTCATTGCTCTTTGACGTCTAAAAATTGGATAAGGATTCACATATACATATATAGAGTTCTCCAAACTATTCTTCTAATTCACGAACTTCCAATTTCACTACATTCAAAATATAATCAGCTGCTTTATTATCGTATTGTTTATATTAAAGGTTTCTATTGTGAACTTTGATCCCCTCATCAAAATTAGGTAATAATAACATTCTTAAGAAACTATTTCCACAAGGCTCAAAATAAAGTTTGTTATCATGATTTATATCAAAAATGAAAATACAAAGATCGATCGAAAGATACATAACCACATGGTGCACACGCATACGTAAATTCACCTTCATACATCATACTTCTATAGTTTGCAATGTCAATAGATTAGATGCATGCTCAATATCTAGAGCGCAAAACTTGCTTAATTGTGCAAAATTAAAGATACTAAAAAACTTGCATGCCTTGAGAAGAGATATCAAATCTTTTGTGGAGATTGGCGATACAAAGTTGGTGTGTTGGAAAATAGGGAAAAAGTGCTCAACCTCCAAGACAAGGTGTTAGCAAAATGTGGAGTATAAAGAGCTTCTAGAAAATCCACAATTTTTTTGTGCTTAGTAATATTCCTCATTATTATTGGCTTAGACCAAAAAATTTATGCCATGTGAATGTGGTAAAAGGGCAATATTCCTACTTGAGTGGTGCGTCTTGTTGTTCATTTGTCAATGCAACTCACCAATACAACTTTCTTTTCTTTTGGGCTATCATAACTGTATTTGTCAGAGAAGCAAACTAGTAGCATAAGTACTTGTTTAGCTACTTAAGGGATTATAATATCACAAATACTCTAGAAGATTTCGTGTATACGCTACATTAGCTATAGACCTAGTTATTGGACTGGTCGGTTTAAGGACAGTGTCGGTCAAAAGTGAGTTGGATACTTGGGTCATATCATGGTCGTCTTGGGTCATAACTAGCCAGGCCAAAGTGGAATGAGGGTCAATAGCGAGGTTGATAGAGTGCGGACCATTAAGCAAGCTAGAAATAAAGCAAACAAAAATAGTTGAAACTAAGTATAAGTGAGTATCAAGCTATACAAATTAATTTTTATTATACGAAGTATAACTCTTTCTTATTTCTACAGATTATTGAGATACTCTCTTAGTTTGACCCTAACCATTTAAACAATGGGCTAAATTCCTTCATATTTTTGTAGTCAAAGACTAGTAGTACTGATGTGGTACAACTGTACAAGTGTCGTGTGAAAATATCTCGGAATCTCGGATGGCAAGGGCAGAATAGCTAGCAAACATATAGGCCATTTGAAACTGAACTCAACACAAGTGAAGATATGAACCAAAAAGTATCATGTTACTCATGGTAGTACATACTTCGTACAAAATCAATTAGTCGTATATACTCAGTACTATTTTGCTACAATTTTAGTCAGAGCTTTAACATACTCAAGAATCCTTATCTGGAATGCAGTACTTGTAAAAAAAACAAAGAAAGTGAAAAGAAATTAAAGCACGAAAGAATACATGATGGCTGACTTCTAGTTCCAGAGGATGCACGATGTAACTGATGCAGAATTACAGAGGTCTAGCCATTTGTAAATTGCTTGAAGAGAACTTCTCGGATCTTGAAATGCTCCTTTGCTGCAACATAGTGTAAATCGTGCAATTGCTGGCTTGTTGCGACAATATATCATCAAAAGCAGCTTCAAAGATAATGACTTACAATTAAGGTACCTTGACACAAGTAGACGTAGACAGACCTATCTTTGATGCATCATGGTTTTAGTGCCACAAACTCCAGCCTTAAGGGATCATAGATACTTTACATACTTTCCCTTATAATTTACCTGATGTAGTGTGCACTTGAGCAATGAAGCAACCAACAAGGGACTTGCAAACTGCAAGCACTGTTAGTGATGCCCTTAAGAGGCCATAATTAGCATTTACACTCGCTAGCAAGCATGCAAGACAGAACTGAAACGCAATTTTTTTTTTCAAAGTAAAATTAACAACACTACACCATCCCTAACAAAAAAGTAGACATAGGATGAAGAAGAAAAAGAAAAAGGAAACGACAGCATGTATGGAGGTGGAGGGGGAGATGAATAACTTGACTGAAACCAGCAATTCATGATGCTATTTAAGGAAGCATGGACAAGAGAAATTGCCAAACACAAGTCAGATGCCTGACAGATTGCTATGGTATTTAAGATCAAACAAAAAATCTTAGAGTAGAGCTTCCAATGTCACCATATAATGGTGCAGCATTCTAGAATGTACCTTAAGTTATTGAATGAAAGACATTAAAGAAAGGAAAGTTGTAAACAGAGACAAAAAAACTATTAAATGTCCAAGAGCTTATGCCTAATGAAGACTAGGAAGCATCAAGCTTGCATAAAAACTGAATACCTCTGTACTATTGCACTAATAAGCAGTTCAGAACCAGCAAGATGAAGTAAATGCAAGAGGTGGGTTATCAGGGAAAGGGAGGGTTAAAAAGAATCTGGTTAGTCTTGAATGACCTAAGAGGTAAATGTTTGACCCGTATCTGTCCACACAGTAGTTCTAATAGAGCGCGGTCATCAGAAGCCATAGTTGATGTTGGAGCAAAAACTATGGAACCCTCCAAAGCTAGAAGGGACCATCCATAATGCTCCAAAAATAGACCTGTTTGTACAATATCTACAGCAGATATTGTTTAGAAGTTCAAAATATTGTTTACAGTATTGCTTAGAAGTTTCCTGATTCAGTTTTGTGCATCACAATATCAATGTGTTACTGTCCCAATGTTGTTACCTAAGAAAATTAATGGTACTCAAACATTGGTGATTAATAGTTCATGAAAAAAGCCATAATATGAAACAATATGCCAAACAAAGCCCTATATTGCAGAGTTTAGGATCCAGGACTTCTGAAATTTTGAGTTACAGCATAAAGGAAGTGTTATAGCTGGAAACAAGAGATGTAAATTATTCAAAGCACATGTCCATGCAAGATAACATATATAAATTAAGGTTTTATGTTCCGTAAATGAAAAGAAGAAAAGGCGTACCAATAAGAGTAAGTCTGTGGAAAAATCTACTTGCAGAAACAGCCAATTACTTTATAAGATGAGCACTTTTGGAGTTCATTCTTCAGCCTTGATAAAAATGAAAGTGCCCGGAGAGATCGCATACAAGCAACATGTGTTTACCTTAAGCTGATAGAAAAATGTAATAACTAGAGAAACACAACAAGAACGAGCCACCTCAGTAAAATCCAAACTCTAATATCTGTTGTTGCAAGCAGATATCGCGTATAATCTGTGCCAAATACGACATTTGCAACTTTCACCAATCCCCATTCCCAAATTAGAAAAAGGGAAAAGCAAGAAAAACAAAAGGAAAATAAATATTTTACCCGAATCACCAGACTAGAACAAGTAATAAAAACACTATATACAGAAAATTACATGAATACAGAAAATGATGGCAACAGGAAAACTTACATTCCTTCATATTTTCACTCCATTTCTTTCCAGAGAGAACCTAAATATAAACTTCTTACAGTGTCAATATTCATTACTACCAGCGTTCAGAAGTATCACTGTTTTCCCTATGACCCCCAGCCCCAGGCCTCCAGAATTGCTGCTCTGCATTGACGTCCACCGGTTGATCATACTCTTCATCACTGTCTTCCTCGCAAATTTCAAATTCTGAATCATTCCCGTCAAATAGATCCTCAAATCTATCATCTTCAGTAACGTCATCAAAAGGTTCTAGCTCCTGATGAACAACAGCAACAGGATGATCTTTAATGAGAGTGTCATCATTAGCTAAGGCCAATTTCATTTCTCGCCTTATTCTCTTGCCATGCCTGACCAGCTCAAACAAATGATCTTTGATTAGTAGCCCTTCATCCTTTTGGATGAGTTCACCATTATCATCATATGCCTCAACCAAGAACACTGAATCCTTCTGGCCCTTCAAACTTACATAAAACAGCTCTGGATGCGGAACTAACATAGCCCTTAACTTGTTGGGTAGCCCAAAATCCTTTCCGAAATGTGTCAAATGGTCAATTAACGTCCTCTTCTCAATTGTCATCCCCAAAATTTCCCTCACTACACTGCAAGCCCTCTTTTCTGCTTCTAAAGAATTCTTATGAAATTCTTCAAAAGAAGTCTTATAGGGGCATATATCTGGCAATTCTCCAAATCTAATAAAAAAATCATGATCCCGTCTCTTCACAGTTAAGCCCTTTCTCAGTTTCGCTAGCTTAAATTTCAAGGGCCGATCCACGATCAGCTCATGTGAGTGATTGCTAAATTTTGGCAATGGTTCTGCTAAATTTGGGTCCCAAGAAACAAGCTCAAGAGCATGACCATAGGATGTATCAACAATCTTGAATTTTCCAGGATGTTCATTGCAGATACGGGATCTAACATTAGGTGGTAGCCCAAGATCAGGGCCCAAATGCACAAGCTTTGACATAACAAGCCTCTTATGAGGAGAAAGCATGAGAAGCTTTTGAAGCTTGTTGGCCATCAAAACAGAAGCAGTAGACCTAAGAAGGGCTTCTCGCATAGAAAGCGATTCAGCTGCAGGGGTTAGACGCACACATAGTTGGGAGTTTGTTTTAGTTGCATTGAGTGGAGTAGGTGGATATGGCACATAGAAGAGCTCGAAAATGGTAGGATAACGTTGGATCATGGAGACAATAGACCGAGGCTTTGTTAGAGATAAGTAGGAGCGGCATTTGGAAAGAACATAAATAGACATGTAGTGCTTGGGTTTTGAAAGAAGCAAATTCCTAAGCTTCTGCAAAAACCGAATTCTATTCTGTTTAATCACATGCCTATCTAATGAACGATCCCATACAAGCTTCGGAACAGAACAACAAATCAAAAGTGACCTCCTCCTACATTTCCCCAAAGAAACAAAACCACCCCCACCTCTACCAATCTTATCAATTGTTATTGGGGGTATAAAGCTCGATTCGAGGGCACCACCTCCACCAATCTTATCCATTGTTATTGGGGGTATAAAGCTCGATTCAAGGACACCCCTCTACCAATCCCATCCATTGTTATTGGGGGTACAAAGCTCGATTCAAGGCCACCACCTCTACCAATCTTATCCATTGTTATTGGGGTATAAAGCTCGATTCAAGGACACCCCTCTACCAATCCCATCCATTGTTATTGGGGGTATAAAGCTCGATTCAAGGCCACCACCTCTACCAATCTTATCCATTGTTATTGGGGGTATAAAGCTCGATTCGAGGCCAAAGTAGGGTCTTCCTCTATTGGAAAAAGGGATAGGCAGAAGCAATGCCATAATCAGGTTTCAAAAGACAGAAACTCATGGAATAATCATGATTAAGAAATAGCTTTCAATCATAGAATTGATTATCATAACAGAATGAAGGCATGAACCGCAGGCGGCGGTGCAAATGTCACAACTCCAAGCAAATCTACCATTGACGACCATGTCAATTAGCAGTGCAAACTATATAGTTTATACAGAAAAATTCAAATTTCCCACAAACAAAAACTAAAAAAAAAAAAAAAATAACCAAGAATTAAATAACAGAAAAATGAAGCATTACATTGAGATAACTGATGATAATGGAGTAATAATGCAAATTGAACATAAATAAGGCAAGACAAATTGAGAATGAATTGAGCACAAAATCGTAGTAAGAAATTAATTCATTTAAAAATTAAGAAACTAAATTTGAAAAATTAGGCAACTTAAAAAACATAATTCTACGAAATTAAGAATTTACCTTAACGTGCTCAAAACCGCCTCACTGCCGTATAGCTGGGGTATTACTGTAGTAGTATTATGGATTTATTTTTTTTGATGCAAAGTATTATGAATTTATGGCCTGGGAAATGAAATTGGGTTGAGATTAAAAGGGTAGTGTGGTATTTAGCATGTTAAGAGTATGTTCTGTTCACCTTAATTTTAGTTCAGTTTAGTTTTTAATTTCCTTCTCTTATAAACAATTTATTTCAGCTATATTCAGTTCAATTCAGTTTAGTTAGGTTGTTTTCAATAAATCGGAACAAACCCTAATTTTTTTTATTTTTTTTTTGGTTAAATACTTTCTCTGGTTTTTTAATTGCACCATTTAGGTTGGGCACGAGATTTTAGGAAAAGTGTACTTTTTTTCCAAACATGTTCGACACCAAATAGGACTAGCTTTCTCCGTTTTTATTTAAGTGCCACAGTTTGACCGTCACATCTATCAATGTACAACTTTGACTAATGATATCATTAATTATCAATAAGTATATAAATTATAAAAAGTTGATATTTGGAAGCTTTGCTTTAAGATGATTATAATAAGTACTCATTAATTATATTTTAGTTTACGTATAAAGCATAAACATTGGTCAAAGCAATGTTTATGAATAGTGTCAAATTTAAACTGAGACACATTAATAAAAAAAAACCGGAGGGAGTAATGGACTACAAAATTTCCTTTCTCTTTACATGACACCAAAGAAATGACTTACAAGATTTGCTTAAAACTGAAATATCACCAAGCACTACCTCAATAACAAAGAGATAAATGGTACCCATCCAGAGACGGGACTGGCAACCACACTCCAAAATGATAATCTCCAACCCACAACGCTTTCGTGGGTTTTGTTGCTATTTTCGAGTATAACAGAGTCAATTTTGTTACTGTATTCGAGGGTTGGGAAAGGGAGGTAGGACTGTTCAATGTTCCAAGACCAGACTGAACAATCAGACCCTAACTGGATCCAAGACCGAAAATTTGTATTTTAACTTTTAAGAACTGGAGTCTAGACCGATTTAGCTAGGATTGCACCAAAAAATGGTTCTAAAACCTAAATCATATTGAATTGGACTAGTTTTAGTATATTTTTAGAAAATTTTCAAAATTATTTTGGAAAAATGCAAAAAAAAAAAAAAAAAAAAAAAAAAAGAAAAAAAAAAGGAAAAAAAATTTTAATGTCTTTTTTTTTTTTTTTTTTTTTAAGCTAATACAAAAAATCTCATTAAGATTATAAGGATAATCCTTATCATTTTATTAAGGCGCATGCATAAAATAACCAAAAATACAATCTAGTCCAAGACCCATTTTTAAGGAGTTTTCGATCGGACCAAATAGAATACTAGAAAAATTAATTGCTCAACACAAAGATCGGACCCGTTTTTGAACACCCCTAAGGGTGGGGGCTGTTTATCTGTGGAGCTGAGGTCTTTTCGATGGGTTTAATTTGGCCACGAACGGTGGTCGGGGCTGGTGGCCTATTACGTAGTATTTTGTTTTATTTTATGGACCAATTACGTGTTAACATGTGTCTAAGTAACCTGTTGTATCAGGTTGTTGACCGGTTTTACCTGTTAGGAGAAAGCGCAAGTGAAATTCAGTTATGATCATCAATCAATAACTATTATGATTTGTAATTTTTAGAGTATTTTTACAGTATAAAATATGTATTTTAACAGTATAAATATGAGTAGTGGTATTTATACAAGTATTTTATGTAAGTATTTTATACAAGTATTTCATAAATATCTTAAGTATATTTGTTATAATATTTTAAAGCAAGTATTTGAATTTATTTTATTACATTGATTTAATTATGTAAGAATATTGTAGAATATAAACTAAGTAGTATGATCACCCAAATTTAAGGGAATAAGATGATAATTTTATGTAGTGAATATTCTAGAAAAAATTAAAGTCAAGAAAATTATTTTATGCTAGAGTATCTTTCTAACTTTTGTAAAACATTTATTATTGCAAAATCTGTGCCTTAATTTTATTTTAATTTTATGATAAATAAATAACTTGAGGAGCAAGTCAAGAGATTTTCATGGCAAGCATGACTAAATGGGAAAGCAACTATATAAACCCATTTAGTTATAAATTTTCAAACTTTGTCGAATATTAAAATCAGGTAAGCATTTTATAAATTTTAAATTTTGGAAAAAAAAAAAAAAAAAAAGAAAGAAAGAAGAAGGGGTGAAGGCAGCCGGCCAAGGAGCACCGGCTACCCCCACCACTACATCCCACCCAGCTACACGGGGCAGCTAGCACTGCGCCAGTCGACAGCTGCCGCTGCTACCACCGATACCGTGATGGACTGATGGTGGTGCGAGTGTTGTTCGGTTTTGTTAAAAACAAATTCTTTTTTTTATTTTTTTTATTTCTCTCTTTTCTAATTTAATATTTCGATTTTTTAATTTATCTAATTTTAAGGTTGATTATGATAATTATCAGTTTTAAATTCATGAGGATTAGTTAGTATTGATCATTGAATTTAAGGGTTTTAAAAGAGTATTGATGTAGTATTGAATTAGTTTAATGGTTTGATTTTAAAAAGGGTTTTAAAGCTTTATAAAAGGAGATTTTAATTTATTTATGATGCTGAAAATTTATTTTAGATTACGTGTTTATTGAGAAGTAGTATATATTGATTATGGTTTATTTATGATTTTTAACAAAGGAGTTCATAGAAGGCAAGTTCTAGTGCTTTTGCTTGTTATTGGAATTGCTAGGCAAGGTATGTGCTCACATATTCTCGCTCTAGGTTTATTTTATCGCAAGCAGTATCATGTTAGACCTTAGAATTTATGTGTGATGCATATAAGGTCCATGAGAGGCCTAGTTTATTTTTTTTTCTACTTAATATATGAAAAACATGTTTATATGTCGTATGTTTTTTTTATGCAAGTTTGATAGAATGTTAGAATTAATTATATGTATGATTAATTCGTATTTTTTTTTTTTGAATATGTATTCATGAATTTTATTATGTGAACTATGTTAATAAAGTGAAGTAAAGTGATGTGATGATTTTTATTCTGCGAATCAAAGCATGATTATGATGTTAAAGTTAAGTCAAGCAAGTTAAGTCAAACATGTTTATTTTTATCAATTAATCACAATTAATTAATAGGGCATGTGGCTTGGAAGGATTCCTACAAGTATTAAGTACGGGGGAATATAATGTTTTAATGCTTAGTTTCCTAATTGTAGTGTGAGACGTTGCACTACTGTTTTTAATGGAATTCCTAAGATTTTGGTGTTACGTGGAGGTGGATTGCATACACCGTATTATTGTGAAATTGATCCATGTCCTGTTAGAAGTAGTAGAGTTGACAGAGGTCAATGAAATAAGTATTATTGTCACGCCTTCCATGATTTCCGTTCATGTACCTAGCTAAAGTAAAGCAGTGTGTGGTTCCTACATGCATCTGTACCGTGCATCATACAGACATTTCGCGGAAAGAACATATGATACAAATGTAAAGAACATACAACTTTAGTAAAAAGAACATACTATTAAAATGTAATAAACATATATCTAAAGTAAAAAGAACATATTTGCACCAAATTAAAAAAGAATGAAAAGAACATATGTCCTTGTTCTTTAATTGTCGGTGTACTGTAGTTTATTTGTGATATAATGTTCCTTGCTTATTATAAAGTGTTCTTTGAATTTTGTCTTTAAATTAAGGTGGGTATATATAAATAATGTTCGTTACATAATATTATCATGTTCTTTATTAATATTACAGATGTTCTTAAGATAAAAAAAAAATGGATGTTCTTTACGAAAACAACTATATGTTCTTTACAAAACAACTTTATGTTATTTACAAAATAGCTGCATGTTCTTTTTGCGTTTTTTTTCTGTACCAAGTAAGGTACAGGCGGCGGCTGTACCTTAAAATTTTCAAAAGTAAAGAGTAAAGTGTCTTTAAATGTCTTTATTTATTTATTATAAATATTATTGATTTTTTTTAAAAAAAATTTTGACAGTTGTTTTTTATTTTTTTTACTGTATTTTATTTAGATGAGAGGAATTATGATGATATTCTTGTGGAAAGGGAAGAGTGGTTAACAGACTATTTTACCCAAATTCGGCCTAAATGTGTCCAGGTTGTAGTTAGAGGTATGAGCGAATTTTTTTTACATAAATTTCCATACCCTTACGATTTCATTTCTTCTTCTCCAAAAAAAAAATTAGGGTCCCTTCGTAGGCGATAGAACAAGTCTTCTCCAGCGTTAAATGAACATCCTTTTTTTGATGTTCTATCTTGTTTACAAGTACAGGAAAAGTTGGGCTTCCAGTGTTAAGCCCAAACTGATTACTCCATGGTTGTAGAAACAGTTTACATTCTTCATCAGAGTTATTTGATTTTGGTTCTGTAATTGGGACTCCTCCAATGGGCAGGCCATAGACTAAATGAACATCCTCTGGCAGTATTGGTATCTCATTTCCTTTTGAGAGTACCAAAGATGGTCTATCTTGGTCAAAGCTACTGACCAATTCAGCACAAAAATTGCCCTTGTGTGCATCTAAACTTAAATGAAGTAATCTACCAAACCCCAAATTTTTGATAGCTTCCTTATGTTGATCAGGAAGGTTTTTTTATAAGTCTTGTTATTAACTGTTTGGGGGTGATTCTCTGAATCAATACACGATCTCCTTCTTCTTCTTGATCTTCTTCCTCCAAATGTTTAGCCTTTTTTTGCTGTACAACAACAATTGTAGAAGACTGCTTTCTTTTCATCTCTTTTGGAGGTTGGAAGGGGACAATACTTCTCTCAGGAGTCCTAAACATTTAATTTAGGAACATTTATTATATAAGTTAGGAACAATAGGCATATAAATTAGGAACATTACGTGTATGTGTTATGAACAATGAGCATTTAAGTTAGGAACATTACGTATATAAGTTAGGAACAATAGGCATATTAGTTTGGAACATTACGTATATAAGTTAGGAACAATATGCATATTAGTTTGGAACACTATTTTTTCTGAATTTTTGCATATAAAATATGAACAACAAGCGTATTAGTTTGAAACATTACTTACTCGTTGTGAATTTGCTCATTTGAAGGTGGTGGCACTGTTATCTTTCCTACCTCTTTTTCAATCCTTTTTCTGTATACAAACAAACGATTTTATACAACAATCTGAAATTCAAATCAATAATCTCAGTATTTCTTAAAGATTATTGAAAATACGACTTACATGAAGTTGACAAGAGACTTTTTTGCTGGCCTGAGAGCATTTACGGAAGAATCCATAGGGTTTCAATGGAGATTACGAATAGTTTTTTTTTTTTTTTTTAAGAAAAAAAATTTGAACAATACGAATTCATTAGAGATTACGAACATTGTTATTTTTTTATTTTTTTATTTTTTTTTTCAGTAATGGGGAAGTGGGATTAATTAGTGGAGTTAAATAGTCTTTAAGAATTTTTGACAGTTTTTCAAATTTTAGAGGGAACGTGGAGTTATTACGTGTACTGTTAAACCGCCTCATTATTTACGGATTTGCCATTATTATTGTTCCAGACTTTTATACCTATTGTTCTAAACCTTCATACTTGTTGTTCCAAAATTTTATACCTATTGATCCAAAGCTTTATACTTACTGTTCCAGACTTACATACTTGTTGTTCCAAACTTTTACACGTATTGTTCCAAACTTTTATACTTATTGTTCCAAACTGTTGTACTTATTGTTCCAGACATATATATAATTTCACGTAATTTGTTAATTTATGAATAATTTTAATATAATTTTTTTTTATATTATTTGAACTTACTTAGTTCTTTCAAACTACATTGGCTTTGTTATAATTGTTACATGTGATCATATTCTAGAAATTTAATTTCCTAAATCAACAAAATAAAAATAAATAATACTTGTACAATATATAAATTTAAATAAAAATACTTACGATAACGGGAACTACGGGAACATAGTACCATGTCTCGTCTTCCTTTTCTTTTTCGGTCAACTCCCGACTAATCTCTTTTGCCTTCATCTCAGTCAAACTTGAATTCTTGATTAAATAACAACCCAAGTTTCTTTCTACTAGTTTTTTTTATTATCTAATAACTGATCCTCTTTACTCCCTGCAACTGATTTCAGAAATAAATGTTCCATGCCCCACCAGTAGTATCGAGTGACTTACAACATCGTAATAATTCTGGGATATTATGCTTTTCAGCTGCAACAATATCAATAAGACCCTCCTACAAACACTTTAAAGACAACTAATTTAACTTATATGTATATATATATACGGGGAGGTTCCGCTGAAAACAGGGCTTATGGTGAAAACTAAAAACAGAAAATCTCAACCATCCATTGTTACAAACAAGATCTAACGTTTTAAAAAAAAATAAAATAACGTAGAGTCACTATATATAAAAATAACGTAACTGTATACAAAAATAGGGTAACTATATCAATTTTTACAATATTTGTCAATATATACAAAAATAGGGTAACTATACCAATTTTGATCCTATTCATAGAAGTCACTATATACAAAAGTAGGGTAACTATATCAATTTTGACCACATTTACATATAGGTCACTATATACAAAGATAAAATAACTATATTAATTATAGCTTGCAATATTGCTGAAAATCCAGCAAGATTGATATATACAAAAATAAGGTGACTGAAACAAAATTTACAACATTTCCATAATACTAAGGTCATTATATACGAAAATAAGGTAACTATATATAAACTTCGGGTAATTATATTAATTTGACACCATTTACCCAGAGGTCACTAAATATAAAAATAAAGGGTATTAAAAAAGTCTATGTAGGATTTGAACCTACATCCCGTGATTACACGGTGCTCGACCAATTGAGCTAATAGGCTTTCAACATGCCAAAAAAAACCAACACAGATTTTAAATTTATGTTTGAGATTTTACAATAACCTTTTACACACACACACAAAAAAATGAAAAAAAAAATTACAAAATTTATAACTAGTTAACTACTGCAAATTAGTTTTCCATATACTTCGTTCAAAGTTTTATGGAATACATTGTATGTTGAAGGCTTTCCCAAAATATTGTCAGTGTCAACTTTCAATTTCCTTCTTTCTTCTCTGAAAATTTGGGGAATTACAGAATTAGGCAAGTAGTAAAAGCAACATCTTCATTCTGCTTCATTGCTGAGACGAAAACTGAAAGATGAAGTTTCAAGCTCTGCGTCATAATGGCGGTACCTCTCTTTTTCCCATAATTTCCTACGGTCGATTTAGAGGGAACGATTAAGCCCCAAACCTAGACCACCACCACCACCGAAACCCCCAAACCCAGACCACCGACACCACCGAAACCCCAAAACCAGACCACCACCACCACCGACACCACCAAAACCCCCAAATCTAGACCAACACAACCACCGACACCCACCAAAAATACCGAATCCACCCACAAACCAAGCGAAACCACCCAAAACCCACCGAAAATCACCGAAACCACCAACACCACCACAACCATCAACACCACCAAAACCCCCAAACCTAGACCACCACCACCACCGACACCACCAATTTGCTAATAATATCAAACAATTGACATACTATAGCTAAATAATCCAGTATATAAATTTTTTTTTTAAAAAAAAACAGCAA
The DNA here is from genome assembly GCA_034703905.1 of Chenopodium berlandieri. Classification (NCBI taxonomy): domain Eukaryota; kingdom Viridiplantae; phylum Streptophyta; class Magnoliopsida; order Caryophyllales; family Amaranthaceae; genus Chenopodium; species Chenopodium berlandieri. The sequence continues at coordinate 52,308,972 of CM068281.1, forward strand.
AAATGCAAAAATTAAAGCCTAAATTCGCAATTTATTATTAAAATTCAGTAACAATACAACAAAATTGCATATAATTCACGACAATTACACATAGAATCAGAAGGAAAACAACAATTGAAGATCAAATCAAGTTCAAACCTAAAAAATACGATTAAAAAACCAAAAACCAAAAAAAAAAAAACATAATCAGATCGAACCTCCAAAAATACCTAAGCCGCTTCAACGGAGAATTCAGAGTATGCTTCCGCCGCGTTTAGAGAGAGAACGAAGAGAGAGAAACACAGTAGAGAGAGAAAACAGAGAACTTGGTTGAAGAGAGAGAAAGTAGGAAAGAGAACAGAGAGGAGAGAGAAAATAACGTGTGAATTAAAAGATTAAAGATGTCTGAAAATAAGGGGAAAAAATCTCAACCATAAGATATGATGTACGGCCCAGATTAACTGTTTTCAGTTTTTACTTTACCACTTGTTTTCACATGATCCAACTCCTATATATATATGTATATATATATATATGTATATGTATATATATGTATATGTATATATATATATATGTATATGTATATATATATACATATACATATATATGTATATGTATATACATATACATATATATATATATATATATATATATATACAATACATATAATTTGTTAATTTATGAATAATTTTAATATAATTTTTTATGTTATTTGAACTTACTTAATTAGTTCTTTCAAACTACATTGGCTCTGTTATAATTGCAACATGTGATCATATTCTAAAAATTTATTTCTAATGTCAGAAGTGTATTATCATGGTTCGATTTCTCGAAGTTGGGGTGTTTAACGCTGTGTTGTTATCAAACAAAAGGGAGGCGGATGAAGAAATTGGGAATCAAGTGGATTCATGGAGTTACGGATCCGACAAGACTTGAGTTTCAAGACTTAATTGTAATACCCGTATTTTAATACATATTTTAATTTAAATCATTATTTTATAAAGTATTTAAATATTCAAAATGAATTATTTATGGTATTTTATTAATTTAAAAAGGTTTATTTTAATTAAAAGTCCATTTTTATTTATTTAATGGTTTTGAAAATACTTTATTTTATTATTTAGAAACTTTGGGGCATATTATTTTATAAAAGGAAGTTTTAAAGTCAACGGAGTTTTACAGAAAGTCAATGACTACTTTGAATAGGAGTAGGAATCATTAAAGGTAGAAAAGGAATTTAAGTTAGGAGAGTTTTTGGGAGAGGGTATAAATACCCATCATATGAGCAAATTAAACTTTGCCCAAGGTGGAAAATACCCAAAGGTAAAATCTCTCTCTCCTCTTATTTTCTTTCCCCTTAATTTTTCCCCATACCCTTGTATTTTCTCACCTCCACGCCACACACCACACATGCCACCCACGAGTGGTCGGCCACCACCACAGCCACCCAGCAGTCGGCCACGGCCACCAGCGAACGCCTGCAGCAGCAGCACCGGCGGGCGAGCGACAGCGCCCTGCCGTGTTGTGTGCGTGCGCAACCCAACACACAAAAAAAAATCTCTTCTTTGTTTTAAATTAATCTAGCTTTGATTTAGTTATTGTTTTTGGGTTGTGTGATATTTTTATGATGTTTGATTATGATTATTATGTATATAATTTTCAGATTTAGTTTTTGAATTAAAAAGCCCTAAATTAAAAACCCTAAATTTCTAAATTAATATATATTGATGGAAATTGATTGTAGATGATTGTAATTATTGAAATATGTGTTTTTAAACATAATTACAACAATTTTACATGTTATATAAAGCTGGAATTTTTATATAAAGGTTAGAATTATGTTTCTTGAAAGGATTTTTAATTACCCATTAATTGGGAATAAAAGTAGGGGTTTTAAATTAATTTTCAGCATGTTTTAAAGGGTTATAAGTGATTTAAAGAGTGTATATATTGTTGGAAATTTATATTGAATAGGTATTAATGCCTCTTTGTAATTTTGGGTTGTAGGAGACTTCCAAGTGAATGACTTTATTTAGTCGTGGCGATTTTGAGATCATATTCGAGGTACGTTAGCGTACTCGATAATTATTTAAGTGTATAGAAGCATGCTAGGCTTTGATTAATACATTCTTAGGTAGTATCATGATAGGTATTGATTGGAATTGTTGTTTGGATTGATGTTGGCGATTGATTTGTGAAGTATGAATTATTTATGGTGAATTGATGATTGGAATTAATTATGTTGGCATATTGAATATGAACCACACTTTTATTATTGGCACAGTTATACTGGCACTTTTATTATGTTGAATTCCGCCACTTACGAGTGGTTCTTTTATACTGGCACGGTTAGCTCCCGTGTTATTACCCCTTTGATGCGTAATCAAGCTAAATTAGTGATTTAGTTATATGTTGGTTGGTTATGTTGTATGTTGTATGCTTGTAAATAGGTGCAACAAGGTAAGTTGTGTGATGATAGGATGAAAGTATGTTAGTGTGTACTGTTTACGCTTATGTACTCAGCGTTGCTGATTGTGTGTTGTATGTTTGTTTGGCCTTGTCTTTATCTTGGCCCTACGACGACCCATTTCTAATGGCGAGTAGTGGGGACAAAGTAAAGAGAAGTTTTTCAGGTGATGAAACATATTCATGATGGGCATGAGTGAAGAGCGAATTATGTTTAGTTTCCAAAAAAATATGATGTGGTTTATTGCTTTGATTATCATATATTTTGCTTGTGGGACTAACACAAAGGTTTTAATATTTATTTCGGTTTTGATAAGGGCCTACAATGGTTCCAAGTTATAGGTTGACTTTGTTTGACTTTGGTTTGACTTCATTTTCGTTGGTTTTACTTTTTAAATTGACTTGTTTTGATTGGTTTTTAAAGAGAGCCTTCCGATGTGTGTCTTTGATAATTGCCTTAGCCGTTTTCACGGTGGCTGTAATGTCTTAGAATTTCCTATTTTGTATTTTAAAAAGAGCAAAACAGATATTTTAACGGGAAGGAATTTCTAGGGTGTTACATTAATTGAATACACATCGAAGAAACCAGCATAAGCACATGATAACAATTTGCACTTATAACAATATGCTTTGTTTTGAGAACTTCTCAGCAGGAAATGAAGTTGTTAATGAAGAGATGAAGATGATGGCGAGCAAGGAGGTGAAAATCCTTGAAAAAAAATTCACCCTAAACACTAAAATCAGGTGGATTCCAAGTAAAACCAATGGATTGGCTGATGCATTAATATGATTGCATCACATGTTTGCATTGTGGAAACACGTAGATGCTGTGTCAGAATGCATATATCCCAAATCTACATGAGTATAGTCTGTTGGAACTTTTACAAGTATAAAAAATTTAACAACCTGTGCTTATATTGTGCTTGGAAATTATAAATTTATAAGGGTTTTTCGAAGTTTTGCCCATTGAGGGTGTTGAGTTTCTAAAGTGTGCCCATGCTTTTTTTAATATTCACAAAAGATTTGAGTGAGTGAATTGCAACTTTTGCCTAAATTTAGAGAGTGGTTGTGTAGTTAACTCTACTAAAATACATAGATCGAAAGATACAAAACCACATGGTTCACATACAATCATACATGTATACGTAAATCATCACATTCAAATAAAGTTCAAACTTCTATAGTTTGCAACGACAGTAGATTAATTAGATGCTAAATATCTAGGTATATAACAAAACTTGCTTAATCAAAGATATCAAAAGACTTACATTGAGAAGATATCAAATCTTTTGTGGAGATTGGCAATACAAACTTGGTGGTGTTGGAAAACAGGGAACTATATTCAACCTCCAAAACAAGGTGTTAGCAAAATGTGGAGTATAAACAATAAAGAGCCTCTAGAAAATCCACAATTTTTGTGCTTAATGCTTAGTAATATTCCTCATTATTATGGTCTTTTTTATTTCAATTTTTTTTTATTTAATTTTGTAATTTTTCATTTTTCTATACCAAAAAGCTTATGGCATGTGAATGTGGTGTAAAAGTGCAATATTCCTAATCGAGTGGTGCTAACTACTAAGTCTTGTTGTTCATTTGTCAATGCAACTCGGAAATTTTCCAAACTAAGCTTCATTTAGAAAATATACTCCATTTTAGACGCGTGGCAATTCTATTTACCAAACTAAGCTTCCAGGGTAAAACGCCACCCTGTGTAGCGTTTTACCCCCTAACTGAAATGTTTGAAAAAAAATTCTACCAAGGGTAAAATGCTACCGTGGTGTTAGGTTTACAGTGAATTTCAAATTAGAAATCACTTATAATAACAAGAAATACTTAATAAAATGTGTGGGAAACAAAACCTAAATATATAATTACAAAACAAAGTAATGTAATTAAACAAACACAACAATGGTGTTACGATCAAGTATTATTATCTAGAAATTACAGTAATTTCAAAAGAAAACACTAGTGAGAAGATTAATTGCACTTGCCTAAACTCCAAGCCGAAGAACCACACATGAACATGAGAATCAAGTTGCCCCTTGAGACTTTGATCTTGATACACTGTCAAAGGCGTATGAATACTTTCCTAAAGGGATTAATTTCCCCCACACGGTGCTAGGGTTAATCCGGAAATTCCCTTTGAGATACAATTGACAGCACTTTTCGTTCTTAGCATAAAGAATCGAAAACCGATGGATGATTCACAAGAAAGGCTAAAATCAAGAAGTTTTCTCAAAATAGTTTGCAAGAAAATTTAGAGAAAATATGGAGAATTGTTGGGGAGAATAATAGAGAATAAAGTTCTATGTTCTTCCTTTCGAAAAAACTCCTTCTATATAAAATAGAATCAACCGTCGTATAAAACCGCAAAACGGCAAGAAGCGCGGGCGCGCCACCTGCCTGCACGGGCGCGCCACCTGCCCGCACGGGCGCGCCACCATCTCGCGCGGGCGCGCCTCCTTCTTTGCCTAAAAACTTCGATTTTCCAGAAAGTTAGCGTGATTTATGCACGGTTTTATCGCGGGTCGCGCCTAGCTGGCGCGAGCGCGATTCCATAGAGCGAATGCTCCACTCCGACACTCTAAATTATCAACACGTGGGTGGAGTTTTTTCTTCAGCATAAAACGCCAACCAGGTTGGCGTTTTACCTGCAAGATACTACAGGCAACAGCCTGCTCCTGAAACCTGCAGGCTTCTTGCCAGCCTGCTGCCACTCCCACCACCAGTGCAACTACTGCCAAGTGCCAACCACCACTTCAACCACTCCCAACTAACACCAACCACCACAAACCACCACTTCATTCACCTACAACCAACAATTTAACAACCTTCATCCACCAGTTCCATAAAATCATGAATGCATACAGTAAAGTTGATAAATGGAAAAAAATCAGTTAAAAAAAGCCAATTATATTAATAATATTTGTTTGTATACAATGTACTAGAGAATCCGATTACAACAAACTAACAAAAGCAATTCTAAGATCCTGATTCATCTATTCAACCTAATTGCTCTCTATCAACTCGCGGTCTCCGACGACGAACGTACTGAGTTACAGTTCTGAAAGGATCGGGGGGGGGGGGAAGTTCTGAAAGGATCTGGGGGAGGAGTATGTTGGCTGGATGACGGACCCTCCTGTGATAAGTATGGCGCAAACATGGGTATGGTGAAATCCCGGAGGATTTCACCAAACTGCGAGGACGCTGTAGGGGACGTGTGAGTCTGTCCTCTACTACTCTGGCCTACCTCACGGTGTGAATGCTGTTGGGAGCCTCCACCGTACTGTTGCTGTGATTGGTCCCACCTCTGGATAAGATGACCATGACCATGTCTTTGTAAGCTAGTCACAGTCATCGCTTGAATTTCAACTATCTGCGATATGGTGGGATATGATATGCTCAAGACTCCCAGTGCATCATGTATAGCCAGCATATCAAACGCCTGCATAAGTCAACAATCAGTCAATTTAATAATATCAGAAATTATAAATTGATAAAAAAAAATCCATCTAAAACTCACATATCCACTTATGTCTCCAAAAGTTGGCTGATAATGAGTTGAGGGTGGGGTGTAGTTAGGGTTGATGAAGCGTCCGGTAATGTTCCTGTACCATACCATGTATGGATCGTGATACTCCATCCGGCCTTGGAAAGGCGCACCATCCACGACGTGCTGCAACCGCTGATCCCACATGTCAATGAAAGGGGAATGCTGAACCGCCCAGCTCACGTCCCCCTTTCCTCGTCGGTCTGTCCTGTGCAATGGACACTCATGTCACATGTGGCGGGGACGGCCTGACGAAGGCCAAACTGTCGCATGACTCTGTCGGGGATGTGAGCCTCCACTACCTCAAAACAGATGAGGACTGTCATGGCACGCCACTCCATCTGATGATCACAAAGATATGGGGGCATGGCATCGACTAAGTTAGCGACGTACGGATCCCACGTCATCTGCATTAACATGCCGTCAGTAACATCATAATTAACTTATTGAAACAATGAACGGGGTGTTAAATTAGTTTTTATAGTGTAATTGATCAACTGAGACTCACTCAGTCTATCGAATGCGTCTCTATAATACGGTAGACTCATCGCTGCATGCACACAAGTAAGTCTCCGCACCAACCACCTAATTATATATGATAACAGTGTTATGAAAAACTATTAGCAAAATAAAGCGGTATGTGGATAACTTAGCAGTAAGTCATACATACCTGCAATCGTATGCCTGTCTGGTGAAGGGAGTGGCGGAGCCTCATATGCATGCTCCCGATCGTCCTCCTCCTCATGGCCACCCTGCTGTTAATAGTTAGCAGCCCTAGCTAACCTACCAACGTGGATGTGCTCCCAAACCCATAACTGTAATAAAAAACTTAAGTTAAGTTTAGTCATCGTTAAGTATGTAATAGTTAAAAAAAAGTACAAAATTAAAGGTACTACCTGAAGCACAATCAAGGGACCACCGATCTCCCATCTACCTTGCTGGGATGCTCCGCATAGATGGCGATACAAGGTCGCCAGACACGCAATACCCCAGCTGTACTCACGTATCCGCTCCCAGCTGTTCTTTCACAGCTGTAAGGTAGATCAACTGTATGTGACTACCACCCTTGTTACTAAATAACGATCCTATCAACATGAATAGGTATGCTCGAGCGTATCTCTGAACGACTCCATCATCAGCATCAAGAGGCAACACCCCAAATGTCTCTCGTAACCATATGTGTCAGCCTTGTGCCTCTAATATCGGCGACCTCAGGCCTCACCCCTAACACCCTCTCAACAAGGCCACGAGGGTCCTCTATAATGGGCCTTGTCACTACCCTACCCCGTATTGGGAGTCGTGTCAGTATCGCCATATCTCGGAGCGTGACGGTGGCCTCCCCAACTGGTAGATGGAAGGAGTGAGTCTCCTGTCTCCATCTCTCAACGAGCGCAGTGATTAGCGCTCAATCTATAGGTGTGAATGCCATCTTATGAAATCCGCCAAAACCCATGTAATCAATGTAACACAGTACACGCGGGCCGACAACCCGGTCTTCCACCACCCTGCCAACATGGTGCCTGCAAACCAAGCACCGTGCTGGATCAACCTGTAGAACAAAAAAAATTACATAGATAAATTAACATAAAAAATGCCAAAAACATTAAAGATTTGGTAGATGAAAACTTATTGACTGCTCCCATATGTCACGGCTCCGATGGCTATCCTGAAGTGTCAGGATAGAAGGGTCAGCTGGTCTCGATCCTCGAACGTGTCACTCCATGATCTCTGTTCATTGCACAATGTAAAACAAGAAATCAGCAACATCATAAGTGAAAACATACACACAACATGTCATTAAACTAAGACTACATATACCCGTCACCGCCCATTTGTAACGAACAAGTTCTCTTATTGTGTCCGTCTTGACGACAACGGCCGCATTTGATTGGTGGACGGTTAGTCTCATCCATTTCATTTCGTATGCGCTTTGACTTTGGCCAACCAAGTCCTCGGACCATGCTCTCATCAAGAATGATTTTAGGCCCTCTGTATGTCCTCCACGTCGTTTCACAAGGAATAGTCTAAAACTTTGGGACATAAGTATTCGCATACGCCTCCGATCGTAGGAAACTGTCCACCCATGGTTCCTCAGAAACTAAATACTTAAGACATACGGCTAGAAAATGAGAACACGGTAGGTGAAATATCATAGGTTTGTTGCATGTACATGTTCTCAAATTGAAATTGACGGTATGCTTATGGTTTCCTTTTCTGCCTATCCTCTCTCCTAGGTGTGTTTTTACTTGGTATATACCAAGCTGACGGTCATAAACATCCACTTTATGGTATTTTGCTTTTCCGTTATTCATCTCCAAAATGAAAGTGACCTTAGTGGGTATGCATATCCGTCGGCACACTTAGCATGTGAACTATCCCTTCTTATATTAAAATATCTGTTAACTCTATGGTAAGTTAACTCGACAAGGGACATGATCGACAGATTTGTTGTTGTACCACGTATCGACCAACCACACTTCCTCTTGCATTTAAGATGAAGGACATTCTCATTCAATGTCGCCATGGTGTAGAATTGATTCTGTTGTTAGAAATACATTTTCACCATTTCTTGAAGCACTTTCTTACTGTCGAAAATCATACCCTTCTCAAATTCTCCCCCTGCAACAAACGAAGTCTGGTTACCCAGATCAGCCCAATACATGTCCACCTCATAGTTCTCGTTTATTTGAGTGAACCAAGGCAAGGGAGTTCTAGCCACAACATCATCAACAGAAATTTTGTTGTTTATACCATCTTCCTCATCTCCGCCCTCACCCTCGTCATTTGTATCCTCATACATATCAAGAACAGACAATTTGTTGTTTACAACAGTTTCAGCAGTCACCAAAGTTTGAGATGGTGTTGCTTGAACATGTTCTTGCATAGGAGAGTAAGTATGCAACTGCATCGGTGATGAAATGTCATTGTTTGAGGTAGATGGACCAGGTTGCTGCAACATTGACACTGACACCCCTTCATGTACAGGTGTAATATGTGAACTGAATGGATTGTTAAATTGATCGTCGTGTAACATTCTACTGAACAATCCCATTCCATATTCAGATGGTGGAATGTTGTATGAGGGAATTTGTAACGAGCTTGTATGGTATGAGGGAAGATATGTAGGTTGTTGTTCTGTCAATCGAATAGTCTGTTGAGTATATATTTGCACCATTTCCACATATAAATCAGTGGGAAGACACCTCATTGCAACGACACCCATCAGAACCTCCAAATGGTCACCATTCAAAACAGGTAAGATTTGAACCCCACTGACACTCTCAAACCTCATTTTAATGTTCAGTTCAACATTCATTGGGTTTGAACCAGTTACAGTATAAAACTTGTTCAACAAATCATTGTAAGTCATACAAGGTTTCAATGCCAATGGTTCTATTTATCCTCCTCTATACTCGACGTTTGATCCGACACACATAATTTCACCCCCCCCCCCACCGGCATAACAAAACAATCAATTGTGAAGCCATGTTCTACATAAGAATCGGAACGCATATTAGATGACACAAATACACAACACAACTAAAACCACAATAATTCCATTAAACCCTCAAGCTAAGTGTATATACAAAGTAGTGTTCAACAATATTAATGTACTTATTTACCTAATTAATCAACAATGTAGTACATACTTAAATGTACCTAATTCAACAATGTAGTTTGTAAATATACTTAAATTACATAATTACACAATAAATATACATATTTAACAAAAAAAAAAACACTACATACTTGAACAACAATGTATGCTTCATATACTTAATTTGAAATTAAACAACATACATATAAATATACTTAATTTCAATAATTAAACAACAATGTATTATGTAGTTATACTTATTTCGCATACTTGAACAACAATATAGTACATAAATTGTAAATTACAAACATAAATTCCCAAAAAACATCAAAAACAAGTAACATAGTTAAATTGAATAAATACCTCAAACACAGTAAATTCACTGCGTAAAAGTGTTACAGAAAGAAGGAGGAATAATTTTTAGTGAGTATGATGAAGATCTAAGCAATGGGAAGTGATGAATTTGTTGCAAATATGGAGGATTGGGCGAGGTACTGTGCGCGGGTTAGGGTTTGAGAATTGGGGGTTTTTTGTTTTTTTGAAGAACAATGAAAAAAATAGAACCCTAAAATACCCGATGCAAAAACGCCAACCAGGCTGGCGCTTCCAACAGTAAAACGCCTACCTGACGTTTTAACCTTGGCCAAATTTTTTAAAAATTTCAGTCAAGGTATAAACGCCGACCAGGGTGGCGTTTTTGCCCTAACTGAATTTTTTTTTAAAAAATTGGCCAAGGGTAAACGCTACCCTGGATGGCGTTTTACCCTGGAAACTTAGTTTGGTAAATAGTTTTGCCAAGCGTCTACAATGGAGTATATTTTCTAAATAAAGCTTGGTCAAGAAAATTTTCCATGCAACTCACCAATACAACTTTCTTTTCTTTTCTTTTAGGCCATCATAACTATATTTGTCAGAGAAGCAAACTAGCATCTTAAGTTAAAGTTATTTGTGTAGCAGGAACACGAAATCTTCTAGCATCATAATATTATTGTGGACCAAGTCCAGACAAGAATTTCTGATGACCTTGTTCAATAAAATCCTTTACTACATTTAACCTTAACCATTTAGCCAAAGGGCTAAATTCCCTTGTAATTTTTGGAGTAGCAAAAGAGTAGTAGTGGTATAGTTGGTGTTTAGGTGCTGTTTAGACATACAAGTAATTTGGATGGCGAGGGCAGAATAACTAGCGAACATATATATACTGTTGGAAAATGCACTTAATTAACACGAGTGAGGATATGAACCTTATATTATTGATTATTATTTTTTTTTTTTGAAGGAGAAATGCTGCATTCCTTAATTAATTAATAAATAAAAGATATCCCTTCAAAAAAAAAAAAAAAAAAAAAAGATATTATTGCTTAAAGGTGACTATTGTATTGTGGAATTTTAGATGGCGAATGATACTGTTTACGAAGAAGTTGACTATGAAGTTAGCTGGAGGGACTCTGTTTCTGAGCCTGAGCCTGAGCCGGAGATTGATTTGGCGCCAGCCAGTGATGGTATTTCAGGGTTAGAGGTTCTGAAGCAGCAAATGGCAATGATGCAGGAGCAGATAAAGACATTGGAGGCCAATCTCAAGGCTAAGGGGGTGATTTAGTATATCTTTGAAAAATATCTCATACTTTGATACAATTTTAGTCAGCTTTAATATTCTCAACATGCTCAAGAATCCTTGTCTTCAGAGGTCTTGTTTATACATTAACAAAGTATCTTAGCATGTTTGCTTCTCTATTTAAAAAAAAAAAAAAAAAAAAGGGAGTACATTCAGTTAAAAAACGAAGAAAGTAAAAGGAAATAAAGCACAAAAGAATATTTGATTGATAACTGGCTTCTAGAGGATGCACGATGAAACTGATACAGAATTACAAAGGCCAAGCCAACGATGGTTAGCTGCAAAATACAGAGTAAGTCGTGCAATTGCTGGCTTGTTTGCCACAATATATCACCAAGAGCAGCTTCTGAATTAATAACCTGCAATTAAGGTACCTTGACATACATAGACTAAACATAGATGGATCACAATTACAGTGCCATGAACTCCAGCCTGATGCAGAGTGCAGTTGAGAAATGGAGCGACAAGCAAGAGACTTATGAACTGCAAGCCCTGCTAGTGATGCCTGCACTCTTAAGACACCATAATTATTATTTACTCGCTAGCAAGCATGCAAAACAGCAACTAAAAAGCAAATTGTTTTTATTTTTATTTTTCAGTGTATAATATGGTTAAACAGCACCTCGCCCCTAACAGAGTAGACCTGGGATGAAGAAGTGGAGATAAAGGGAATGACACCATGGAAGAGGAGCAGGGGGTAAAGGTAAGACGGGGAGACAAACAGATAACTTGACAGAAACCAGCAATTCATAATACAATAATTTAAGGCAGCATGGACATGTGGAATCAGCAAACACAAGACAAATTGCCATGGCAGATCAACCGAAAATCTTAAGAGTTGCACTGTTTGGGTAGAGTTTCCCATGGTTATGTATTTTAGAACGTACCTTAAGTTATTGAATGAAAGACATTAAAGAAAGAAAAAATGAAATCACAAATCAGAGACAAAAACTATTAAGTGTCCAAGAGCTTATGCGTAATGAAGACTAGGAAGCATCAAGCTTACAAAAACACTAGATAGCTGATTAATATTGCACTAAGTAGCAGTTTAGCACCAGCAAGATGAGGTAAATGCAAGAGGTGGGGTATTAGAGAAGGGAGGGTAAAAAAGAATCTGGTTAGAGGCTTGAATGAGTTGATTATGATGAAAATGTTTGACCCGTATCTGTCCACACAGTAGTTCTAATAGTGTGCGGTCATCAGAAGCCATAGTTGATGTTGGAGCAAAAACTATGGAACCCTCCAAAGCTAAAAGGGACCATCCATAATGCTCCAATAATAGATCTGTTCGTACGATATTGCTTAGTAGAGTTCCAATTCAGTTATGTGCATCACAATACCAATGTGATTGTCTCAATGTCATTATCTATGAAAGTACAAATGCTACAGTACCAGTATATGAAAAGAATTGGATCGGCTACTATTATAAACACCCTAGACCCTAGTGATATTAAAACATAATTAATAGTTCATGAAGAAAGCCATTTTATTTAGCAATATGACAAACAAAGCCCTATATTACAGAATTTAGAATCAGAACTTCTGAATTACAGCATATAGAAAGTATTATAGCTAGAAACAAGAAAAGTAAAATATTCAAATCCCTTGACCATGCAAGATAACAAAAGACGGCACCCACAAAGATGCTACCACAATGTAAGGTATTATGTTCTGTAAATGAAAAGAGAAAAAGACGTACCAAAAAGAGTAAGTATGTGGAACAAACTCCTTGCATAAACAGCCAATTACTCTAAAGAGATAAGCCTTTGGAGTTCATTCTTCAGCCCCTTGCAAGATAAAAAGGAAAGTGCAAGAAGAGATCATACACAGGCAGGCAGGCAAGCAGGCAGCATGTGTTTACCCTAGGTTCTGACAGAAGAATTATAACTAGAAAAACACAACAAGAAATGAGCCAGCTCTATGACTATGAATGGGAGCATGGTGAACCTCATTAGAATCCAAACTCTAATCTCTGGGGTTGCAGGTGTGCCAAGTACAACATTTACCACATTCGCCATCCACATTCCCAAAATGAGAAAAGGGAAAAACAAAAATAACAATAGGAAAATAAAAATTTACCTGAATTACCAGACTAGAACAAACAATAAATACACTATATACAGGAAATTATAAGAAAATTGAAACATGACAGCAGCAGAAACTTAAACTTACATTCCATCATATTTTTCGCTCCATTGCTTTCCAGACAGAACCTAAGTAAAAGCTTTTTACAGTGTCAATATTCATTACTACCATGTCTACCAGCGCTCAGAAGTATCACTGTCTTCCCTATGACCCCTTATAGAGCCATGGGAGCTCCAGAATTGCTGCTCTGCATTGTCGTCCACTGGTTGACCATACTCCTCATCACTGTCTTCCTCGTAAATTTCAAATTCTGAATCATTCCCGTCAAACAGTTCTTCAAATCCATCATCTTCAGTAACATCATCAAAAGGTTCTAGCTCCTGATCAACAGCGATAGGATGATCTTTAATGAGAGTGTCACCATTAGCTAAGGCCAATTTCATTTCTCGCCTTATTCTCTTGCCATGCCTGACCAGCTCAAACAAATGATTTTTGATAAGGAGACCTTCATCCTTTTGGACGAGTTCACCATTATCATCATATGCCTCAACCAAGAACACGGTGTCCCTCTGGCCCTTCAAACTTACATAAAACAGTTCTGGATGCCGAACCAACATAGCCCTTAACTTGTTGGGTAGCCCAAAATCCTTTCTGAAATGTGTTAAATGGTCTATCAATGTCCTCTTTTCAACAGTCATCCCCAAAATTTCCCTCACTACACTGCAAGCCCTCTTTTCTGCTTCCAAAGAGCTTTTATGAAATTCTTTAAATGAAGTCTTATAGGGACATATATCAGGCAATTCTCCGAATCTAATCAAAAAATCATGATGGCGTCTCTTCACAGTTAAGCCCTTTCTTAATTTTACTAGCTTAAATTTCAAAGGCCTATCCACAATTAGCTCAGGTGAGTGATTTCTAAACTTTGGCAACGGTTCCGCTAAGTTTGGGTCCCAAGAAACAAGTTCGAGAGCATTACCATAGGATGTAGTAACAATCTTGAATTTTCCAGGATTCTCATTGCAAAGACGGGACCTAAAATTGGGTGGCAGACCAAGATCAGGCCCCAAATGTGCAAGCTTTGACATAACAAGCCTCCTATGAGGAGAAAGCATGAGAAGCTTTTGAAGCTTGTTGGCCATCACCACAGAAGCAGTAGACTTAAGATGGGCTTCTCGCAGAGAAAGCGATTCAGCAGCTGGGGTTAAACGCACACATAGTTGGGAGTTTGTTTTCGTTGCATTAAGGGGAGTAGGCGGATATGGCACATAGAAAAGCTCAAACAGGGTAGGATAACGTTCGATCATAGAGAGAATACACCGAGGCTTTGATAGAGATAAGTAGGAACGGCATTTGGAAAGAACGTGGATAGACATATAGTGTTTAGGCTTCGAAAGAAGCAAATTCCTAAGCTTCTGCACAAACCGAATTCGATTTTGCTTAATCACATGCCTATCTAATGAACGATCTCGTACCAGCTTAGGAGCTGAGCAACAAATAGAGAGGGACTTCCTCTTACATTTCCCCGATGAAATTACAAAACCATACCCACCTCTACCAATTCTATCCATTGTAATCGAGGGTATAAAGCTCTGTGTTCGTCTCTGATCCAGGGCAGGAGGGAGAAAAGGTCTAATTTCATAGTTCAATCCTAACATTAAAGGGTTCTGCAATACATTAGCAACCAAATTTGATTCAATTACCAAATAATTCATGATTGAATCCTAAAATTAAAGGGTTATGCAATACATTAGCAACCAAATTTGATTCAATTAACAAAAAAATCATAGTTCAATCCTAACATTAAAGGGTTCTGCAATACATTAGCAACCAAATTGGATTCAATTATCAAATAAGGCTCGAAAAATCACATAAATAATTTCAGGGATATTTGATTTAATTATCAACTTAGGGTCATAAATTTCTTTTCTAGCAACATAATCGATGGTAGTGATGTTTCATAATCTTAGTAAGTAGAACCAATAGTTCAGATTTTAGAACCTAAACTTACTGCACTGACAATTAAATTAGAAAACCTCAAAGATAAACCCTATACTGTGAAATTGATATGATTGATTGATTACCCAAGGAAACAACTTACCTCAGAAAGCTGCTTCAATGGGGGATACAAGTATGGAGATTGTCAAGTGCGCTTCAATGGAGAACTGAGAAAGAGAACATTGACAGCAATTCAATGGGTTGGAGACCCATTTTAACCCGTGACCCATCCCAGTTATAAAATGGGTCAGATCCGTCTAATATCCAATAAGCCGGGCTAACTTTGATCAGGTCTAGTCTTCGTACAGTCGCCTAGTAATTTTTTTTTTGTTTCTATAGTTGGTCATGATGGACATAAAAAGTCAAAGAATTACATACTTCCTCTTTTTTTTTTTTTTTTTATTTTATTTTATTTATTTATTTATTTATACATCACTTTTTTTTTTGTCCGTTTTTTTATTTGCATAATTTTCATTTATGATAATTTTCTACATTATTTTATAATTTCTCAACATGGTAGGTCCCAGCTTAATACAGAGTACCAATTTATCTAACAAGTACAGAGAAAATGGATATAAATTTGTAACAAAAATAAAAGGATTGGAGCAATAATGACAAGTCTCGACCCGACTTGCCCAAGTTTAATTTTAATGTAATGTGCAACATTTACTAAAAATGGTTGTTATACATTATGTGCAACATATGTTTTCTAACCTTTTTAAGTTGTCAATTTTCTCTATCTTTTTCATCATCACATGTATGTAGGTGTTAATAAAATATAATAACGATAATGAATTTATATGAGGTTTTTTTTATGAAAAGTTTAATTGTAAATGTCCATGGGGAAAACACTCCATTCTTATAAGAAGTATGTGTTTATTTTCATGTATGTGATTATATGGTAATTAAAGTTGATAAAATAAAAATATAAACGAGGATGAATAACATTACCATAAACATTGACATGCGACTTTTTCGTAAAACTACTTTAATCAATTAACTCTTTAAGAGTATGTTCTATTCAATTGATTTCACTTATGTGAAGTTATATGATATTGTCTGAACTTATCTAAACATACTAGAGGTTATCTGAATTTGCCCAAATTTATCTTTATCAAGATTTATTTTTTCAGAACTGGACTTATTAGGCTTGAAATACGTTAAAATAAAGTGAACTAAACGTACCATAAGAATTAACAGTACGCTCCCCGCCCCTGACTCAACCCATTAAGTGATTGAGCAAGTTTATTGACAATAACCCGTAAAGTGGCATGTACTTTTGTATTAGGGCTGAGCAAAATTATCCGAAAAATCGAAAACCCGAAAATCCGAACCATAACCTAACTGAAAATTAGGGTACCCGTTTCGATAACCATAACAGTTCGGGTACCCGATTTGAGCACAATTGCAACAGAGATATGGAGAGAAATGAACAACTAAAGAGCACTTGGTTGGTTGAGCAATTCGTAGAAGTTTTTAAGGCCCAACCACACTGGCAACTAAAGAAATAATAGAGACTGTGAGGAGAGCATACAGGATGAATGTGAAAAAGGACTTTGCTTACAAATTCAAATATTATGCTCACAGACTTTTGCATTGGTCTATGAAAGACCATTATGGTAAACTAGGAAGATACTTAGAAGCTTTGAGATTATCTAGCCCTGGAACTGAATTGGACTTGGTACCTGATCCTGATAGCAACTGCTTCCCCCCAATTTTTCAAAGACTATTTGTGTGTTTTGAGGGTTTGCAGAAAGACTGAAAATTAACAGACAAAGAATAAAAATAAATACAAAAAAAATACTAGTATAACTATTTCATTTAATTCCTCTAATATTTTTTCTTTTATATAAATAATCATTGTTAGAGTATTTAATATAGAGTATGAAAAAGTTTTGGTGTCTGTTTTTGCAGACAAAGTTTTAATATAATTTCCCCTGGGTTCTCGTCAAAAAATATAGAGTACAAATCTTTTCATAAAAACAAAAAAAGAGTACGAATAATGTAAAACTCAAAATGTTGTAAGGATAATTGAAACCGAATACGGAGTAATAAAAAACAAAGAAAGTACTGTGAAAGTCAATAAAACAATATTTCGTATGTGAAGACTACAACTATGAAATCTCTATTACGTAAATTTATTAACACTTCGTTCGGCTTCTAAGATTTCTCCATCACTTTTCATAATTAACTAATGAGAATAATCTTCAAAACATTAACTTAAACTTTTAATAATAATTACAATAAGATCACATGCGATTGTATTATTTTCCATTAACTAATGAGAATTCATAATTAAAGTTCTAATATATATTTTTAATACGATGAAACAATCTTTACGAGATAGATGAAGCAATTTATTTACACTCAATACTGTAATGTTAGTATTAGAGGTGTTAATTCAGATAACCGTATGGAGTTTGTGTTGACCCATGACGGGTCGAGTCAAAATTACCCTTTTCACTTGGATTGGGTCAGGTCGGGTCACTTTCGGGTCAGGTCACTTTCGGGTCAAGATATGTCGAGTTTAGGTCGGGTCATCTTCAAATCGATTCATAATCAGTTCAAATAAATTTGGATCGGATTAAAAGAGGGTTTGACCGGGTTAATTTCGAGTCGGGCTGATTTCGTTTCAGTTGATTTTGCGGTTCGGCCAAGTACAATTTAATTAAGATATGGTTGATTCAATATTAGATCAATTCCAAATAAATTCCTTTTGTGTTTGGCTAATTTTGGTCGGGTTGACTAAATTCAATATTCAAATAAAGCCATTTAAAACTAGAGTACTTATTGAGTTTTACCTCATCATTTGGTCAATATCAAGTCATTCATGTTACATTTTTCATATTATGTGACTAATAATTACAAGAGTGAACCATAAAACTAGGTACTAAACTATCTTAGTTGTTGCAGATTGGGTACTCAACTATCAAAAGTTGCAAATTGGGTATTAAACTATGAGATAGTATTTGCTGGAGAGAATATTTTGGCCACTTAACCTGTTCTAACTCGTTATAACCGGTTTTAGCCAAAAAAAAATAAACAATCCGGCATTATATTAAAGGTGATGTTAACGGTTCTTTGAAGTTGACTGCCCAATTAATCTATTCATACCCATCTACAAGTACAAGCTAGCAAATTAAATCCTAAATTTGAAGAGATTACATAAGTTCATACTTCATCCTTAAAAAAAAAAAATGTCAGATATCTAAATGTGCTTCTAATGGTTCTTTGAAGTTAATTTAGTTAAGGTGATGTTCAACGCTTTACTCATTTAGTTGTAATGACTAGATAATTTAAATGACAATTGCTTGGTCTTAAAATTGTACATTTTTATTGTAATTTATCTCAGACTTCAAGGTATGAAAAAAATGGCTATCAATGTTTCCCCATAACCTGGTACAACAGGTAAAACAAGTTGAGTACAAAGTTTAGTTCACTCTAATTGCTTAGTCTTAAAATTGTACATTTTTAATGTAATTTATCTCAGACTTCAAGGTATGAAAAAAAAAATGGCTATTCCATGCTTCCCCATAACCTGCTACAACAGGTAAAACAAGTTGAGTACAAAGTTTAGTTCACTCTAATTACGAAATACAATGTATTAGTATTCTCATTGAATGTTCTTATGTAATTTTTTTTATTTTTTATTTTTTTTTATCATTGAGCCAAGTAACTATAATTAAATTTGAAAAAGATTTGAGTCAATACTTATTGTTGTAAAAAGAGATTTAATGTTGAGATTTTTATAATTGTGTTTACAAAATTTTCGATGAGACGTATATAAAGCTAATGTAATTTTATAAACTTCATATTTGAAGTAAACATGTTACTATGTAGGACTTCCTATTTATTTATAAAAGGTAAACTTTTTTTTTTTTTTTTTTTTTTACGGGATAAAAGGTAAACTTATTAATAATTATTAAATATACTAGTATATGAACTTGAATAAAATAAATAAAAAACTTGTATATAGATGGATCAAAATAATTACGTTTAAGTTAAAAAAAAAAGTTCAATAATAGGTTGGGTTTAAAATCAAAGCCGGGTTAAAATCGGGTAAGGTTAATATCAGTCGGGTCAAAATAGATCGGATTGAATCGGTTATTTGTTAGGTCAATTTCGGATAAGGTTAAGTTTAGGTCAGGTCAATTCGGTTCGGTTTGAGTTCAACTCGAATCAAATCGGTTTCGGGTTGAGTTCAGGTCGGATCAAATCGATGCCGATTTAAGTTTAGTTTGGGTCAAATTTGGATTCGGATTGAGTTCAGGTCGGTTACAGATTGGGTTTGGATCCTGATTTTCTCAGATCAAATCGGATCGATTATCAAAATGAATGATTTTTTTTCCAAATCGATTCGATTTTGACACCTCTAATTACTACTCCATAAATAAAATTTTATAAAAATCGGAGATCCACCGTTGCATCACAAACCTGTCTTTTTCTCTGTTGCTCTCTCCCCCCTCACAACTCATCCTCTCTGCACAAAATCTGCTTTGCCAAATCCAAATTTAATTTCTCAAATCTAATTAACCTTGATATTCACTTATCAAATCAATTTAATGCTGCAACCCCATTTATCTATTTCTGGGGACAAATTACTTTTCGAGTTGAGTTGACTCATCCGAGTCTTTGCGTTCATTTTTATTTTCCCCAATTTTTAAGGCCCATTTAGTTTCTCTTTTCCCCACAACCCAATAAAGTCGGTTTTTTTTATGTAGAAATTCAATTAATTAATTAATTTTCTTAAAAAAAGAAAAAATTTCCCCATTAATTAGTTATAGTATCTGATATTTGGGAAAGATATTCAGGTTGAAGGAGAACGAGAGTTTTCCAGATTGCTCTTCTGTCTTAAAATTTAATTAATTAAAAGGTGATGTCGTTTTCTTACATCTTCTAAATTATTCATACTTGGTTTATTTTATTGTATTTTAATTATGTTATGTTTATAATAAATTAATAATATTTGATTTGATGATTTGTGGGTTTATTATCTAATTTCTTTTCTGGGTTGTTCTTTGGTTGCAATTTTAGGGTATGTTTTAGGGATTTGAGATTTCATTATTTCTGGGTTTTTGGTTTTTTTGTATGGGTTCAAGTTTTGATAGATGGGTTATAATTGTTTTGAATTGGGTGTTCTTTAGATTTGGAATTTAATTGAGAATTATTGAATTTTGCTTCTGTTTTAAATTTAATTTTTCAATTCTTTTTGGTGGGTGAAGATCCATAGAAGATCTAGTATTGATTTATTTTTGTTGGCAATTGATTTTTCTAGAGTATAAAGATTAGGGGTTTAGTGATTGACTGCTAATTGATTTTTGGTACTTTTGATTTAATAATTTGATGAGTTATTGCGAATTTTGTATATATTATATTTCAGTGATAGAACAGCTGATTGGTCTTTAAGCATTGGGTTTAGGTAGGAAATTATGCATGGATTCTGAATTTCAAGCTTTTTATGCTAATGCCAAGACATTCATGTGCAGGTGAATCATGTCTGAGCATCAGGTCGACGAATTCGACCACATGGCTGATGAGCAGGATGTTCCTGAATTCATTGACGAAGTGGATGGGGAGTTTTATGCTAGAGATGTTGGCAATTTAAGAATGGATGAGTATGAGGCGGTATGTAGTATCTCTATTCATGTTGGTTTTCTGAGTTCTCTATTATCAAAAGGACCACTGTTTTTCTGTTCATGTCCTGGAATTTTGGTTCTACTACAGTGTGTATGTGTGGTTTCTTTTGAATTTTTATTTGGGTTCTTGACTTTTTTTGTGCGTGTTTGATTTGGTAGAAGTCTTCTCTTGCTTTTCTGTCTCTTTTATTAATAAAGGTCAAGTGGGATTAATGAGTTATTAGTTGCATGATTATGTACCAATGTTTGTATGATTACATCTTTTAAGGTTACTAATTTAATAAACTGAAACGATAATTGTTCTCTTGGTATATGGTAGTATGGTACTGTGTGAGATTAGCAAGCGAGGATAGTATTGGAATTTGAGGATAGAAGATAGTGATGATTTTGATTGTACTATGTACAATGTATAATTGGTTGTACATTGAAAATTGGCACTTACAAAGTTATTGAGTAGAATTTGCTATTTTACATAAAGAGTTGAGATCCTTGATAATAGTAGATTTTGATCTATTTTACCCCCAAAAGTCTTTATCACATCAATAAACAATGAAATTATATGAATCTCATCACTTACCTTGTGGCTCTTTAAATACCAAAAAAAAAAAAAACAATATAAAATTGAAATTAATATTACAACTTACGGTTTCACCTACAATTTCATAAATCAAACATTTCCTCACAACTCTCACAAACTAGACTCACATCATAACCCATTAAACCCAACCCACTTACTAAATGGCTAACCCATTGATGTAAACTATGCCTATGGGTGAGCGATTTCCATGAAAATTGAAAAATGCTCGAAAAACAGTACATTCGTAATTACACCAATATCCCTACTACATATGTAGGATTTACATTGGCCAACAACAACAACAATAACGTCTTAATCCCAAAATAATTTGAGGTGGCTAACATGAATGAATCGTAATTAGGATTCACGTTGGTCAAGAAAGTAAAAATTGACTACTTATTTTATTTTATTTTAAAAAGAGCATAAATGGCGGTTGAATTTCATGTCTCCACCTTGCTTCGAAGAAATTGGAGCTATTACTTATATCTGGTATGCAAGTTTCTCTGCATTTTGCATACTTTGTAAATTTTCATTTCTCTCCTTGAGCTTTATACTTTGTAAATTTTAGTTGCACACCATATGTTTGTCAAAATTCCTCAATCTACTTATCTTATTTATAATTTAATTTTTGCTTTGATTTATTTGTTCTTGCTGTTCAATTCTGAAAGGTGCTAACTTTATCAATCTCATCGTAAAACATGCTGGGTTTTTTCTGTTAATTATTTTATTGTATTTAATGTAAACTTCTAGTTATACGTCTTGCCTATTAAGTGTTCGACGAAATTCCCTTAATCCGGGGTTGTTTTGATGTTGTAGGAACTATTAACTGTGATTAAATTAGTTGAATTTTTCATAAGTTTCTGGGTTTGTGCTGATGAATCTTTATAATTTAACACCATATGACCAAAAACAGAGCAAGATAAACCTGGTTGATTACTTTAGTTGTTTTTCTTTTAATCTTTTTATCTGTAAGAGTTGTGATCTATTGATAATCTTTCAAATTCTAATGGTTGGAACTTTGAATCTTTGATGATGGTCAAGGTTGGAGGATATGATACGATTAAAACACATCATTGAATGTTCGTCTTTTTGCTGTAACTACCATTATTCCGTTAGTGCACATCGTCTGTTCAATGAAATTTTCATTAGAAGTCGGAAATTGTTGAAGAATAATGGTTTCATGGGGAACTAGGTTGATATATCTATCAACTAAGAGAACTCTTTGGAAGTTTAGAAGGGTGTTTTGAGAAAGGTACATGTTGGAACTGATGTAAACAAGTATGATTTATGTACAACCCTTAATTCTTGTACAAAGATTCGAAATTCCCAATTGGGTTTGCAAATACACGTGAAGATAATTCAGTATGGTTATGGAGATAATTTAATATTGAGTAGCGCGCTTGTTGATTTTTATGCTAAGTGTTTTGGGATTGAAGATGCTAGGAGCATGTTTAATGAAATGAAGCAGCATGATGAAGTGTCATGGACATCTATTATATCGGGGTATCTACAGTATGGATGTGGAGTTGATGCCAATTTCTTTTTCAAGAAGATGCTAACAAGCGATATTCAACCTAATTGCTTCACTTATGTTAGTGTTATTGCTGCCTGTTCTGCTGAAAAAGAACCTCTTAAACAAGGCTTACTAATTCATGCTCATGTTATAAAGCTTGGTTTTATGGTTGACAATTTCGTGGTTAGCTCCTTGATTGATTATTACTCAAAATGTGGGAGTGTAGATGCTGCTGTTTTGATCTTCAATGAGGCATCAACTAGGGATAGTATTGTCTTCAACTCAATGATTGCTTGTCACTGCCATAACCTCTACGTTGAGAATGCAGTTTCGCATGAGAAATCAGGGTATTAGCTCTACTGATTTCACCATGAGCAGCATTTTGCATGCATCTGGGAGGCTATCAGTTCTCCAGGTTGGGAGGCAGGTGCATGGCTTGGTAATAAAATTAGGTTCTTTGACCAATCTGTTTGTTTTGAGCACTCTGATTGACATGTACTCAAAGAGCGGTAGCATTGATGAAGCTCGTTATGTTTTCGATCAAACAATTGAAACGAACTATGTTTTGTGGACAACTCTAATTTCAGGGTATGCTCAGAGTGGAAGAGCAATAGAGGCGCTAGAGATGTTTGATCACATGATGGGCAAAGGGTTTTTTCCTGATCATATTTGCTTTACTGCAGTGCTCAGTGCTTGTAATCATGCGGGTTTACTTGATAGAGCTGTAGAGAACTTCAACAAGATGATGAAGGATTATGATTTGTCTCCTACAATGGACCAATATGCTTGTCTAATTGACTTGTATGCTAGACAAGGGCATATAAGAAAGGCAATGCAATTGATGGATGAGATGTATTTTGATCCTAATTCTGTCATATTGAGTTCGCTATTGAGTTGCTGCAAAACATATGGTGCCGTGGAATTGGGAAGAGAGGTTGCTGATCAGCTCTTTGCTCTGCAGCCACAGGATTCTGCTGCATACCTAACAATGGCTCACATTTATGCTGAAGCTGGCTTATGGGATGAGGCTGCCAATATCAGAAAATTGATGAAGCCAAAAGGACTGGAAAAGTGTGGAGCATGGAGTTGGGTTGAAGTAGATGAACAATTGAGTTATTCTTAGTTGGTAGTCTTGGTACATCATGTCATTATACATCTCTCAATAATTTTATCTTGTCTGAGCACCTTAATTTGGGAAACAAGGTCCATCCGGGAAGAATGTGAACCAATGATGTGGATCAACTCCTTGCAGGGGAAGTGTGACAAGAAAGTATAAATATGATACATGTGATTTACCTAGGTATTGCTCTACTCTCAATAATAATTTTTTGTGTTCTATCACTACTATGGGTGTTTTTTAATCATTTTTTTCATTATTTTGTTTGTCTTCTGGTATTTATTCTTATTATTGGCTTACCTGCTAAGTGTAGTTGGAACCTCAATCATCTAAGGTATTAGCTTGTCTCGAGGAGCCAATTCACCATGGTGTCGTACTCCTGTTTTGCAACATCAACCTGTAAAGGAAAACCCAGAAAAAGGCAGAAGAGTGCAAGAGTGAAAGGTAATCGATGAACACATACTTCAAGTTAGGCTAATACATATGTTGCATATACCGTGCATGTTTGGGTTGAGTGTGACATCAACTGGCATTAGTATCAGCTCATGCAATATGTACACATTTGTCGTCTTCTGATAAGTAATTAGGAAACCTAGTACTATCATCTTGTTTTGCATCCAAGTGGTGATTGTAATCACTGGATTTGTTTTGTGGTATAGGTTTTAAGCCTTTTGGTTTACTGAATTTCATTATGGTTTTTGATTGAAATATTACATTTCCCTCCAGAATCCCTACTCATTGTTGAAAAAGCTGAAGAGAAACATTGGGTCAAAGTAGAGCAAGTTTGCTTGCGCCCTACACAATCAGTATTCAATCAATGGTCTTAATGATATGTCACTTTTTACAAGATCTGAATATTTATTTTCAAAGTAAAACCTCTTCTATGTTCATTGGTGAAAATTATGTACCAAGGGCCTAAGGGAATCTCTGCTAGGTTCATCCATTGAAGGTGAGTGATCAGGCCAAAAGGTGTAGTCTATGGGCAGCAGGTGAATATTGCTCTATGAATTCTTATTGGTCTTAAGCGACTGAAGTGGCTAAGTTAGCCAAGCTGAGTCGACTTCAGTGTATATATATACTATCAAGCCTTTTTGAGTTGGAAGAAGGAATGTGTTTGTGAACTTATTTGTCTAAATGCTACAGTTCCTGGAGCTTCCAAGTGATTACTGACTACTGAGTAATGCATATAGTAGATTTTTTTTGTCTTGCATTTTATTATTCTTGTGTACGATAATTTTATGCTATATTGAACAATGGAGTTGAGTAACGTGTTGCATGCTATTTTAAATGATGCTTCTTTGTCTAACAGCGCACTCTCACGTTTCAAAATTCATTATCACATTGTCTTCTTAATACCTCATAGTTAAGGATATGACATGATTTTACACTATACACCCTTGATAATAGCAAAATCACTCATTTTTAATAGTGATATCGAAATATGGTCATAAATTATTATGACTTCGTATTATATTTGAAAGGTGACAACTTATTTAGTACAAGTACAATATAAGATAATACGCAACTATTAACTTCAGATGGGAGAAGCAATTTATCTGTTTTATTATGGGTGAAAACAAATGTGCATTACCATATAGCACAAATAAGTGAAATCATTCTGGTGTGGTCCTGTGTTGCCTGTGCTAGATATGTACAAATGTACAAGTATATAGGACTATTTCTTTTTATATGCCTGAATATTTGTTTGATTGGACAATCCAATTGCACTCTGGAACATTTAGCATCCCATAGTGGGTTGAAACAGTCAAGAGTGATATCAGAGAATAATAATTAGAAAAAATTGACATAAATAATCCCACCTTTTAGTGGTTTGCTCATATTAGTCACACCTTTCAATTAGCTCTACCTCATGAGCATACCACTAAAATGAGGTAGAGCTAATTGAAAGGTGTGACTAATATGAGCATACCACTAAAAGGTGGGATTATTTATGTCAATTTTTCCTAATAATTATTATAAATATTTTTTTTTTTTTTTTTTTGTTTTTTGCTTGTGAATTCAATCTTTGATATCTAGTTGGTTTCATTCGATCTTAGGCTTGTGGGTACAAAGAAAATCCTTTGATTGCTCTATTTGTTGCTCAAGGTGGTGTCTTTGTAGAGATTAAGGATTTGTTACATATTTCGTACGAGTATTAAAGTTTGTATTTCATTTTGGCCAATAATTTTACACTAATTTTCTAATCTTAAGAAAAAAAACATCTAATACTGCCTCCATTCCAAACTAAAAGTCTTTTTGTATCCAAATCCTATTTATGATTCAAAATTTATGAGAATATTTTTGTATATACTAAGTAGTTTCATATTAATATGTCGATAGAGACATAAGATTTTTTCTATATAAAAATGGACAATTTTTCAATGTACAACCAGTTGTACTTTGTACATGATATTATTAATGATGCTACTAATATTATTACTTTACCCATTTGCTTATGCCTTGAAAATACATGATTTAAAATTTAGTATTGGTTGTACCTTAAAATGGTACAAACGGTTATAAAGTGAAGTTTCTTATCAAGAGGTGCTGCCCTGGATCGGATCAGATTATACTTGATGTACAATTACTTTTTTTTTTTGAGAGCTAAGCGGAGCCATACAGCCCAGCCCATCATATTACAGGAGGAAACTACGGGTGGGAGTGCCCGGAGATGTGCTCGATCCCGGGTCGAGACCACGGAATGTGAGTGTAGCTCCACTGAGCTATTCACTCACTGCACAACTGTACAATTAGTTTTGTCATCAAAATAAATTAGATCTTTATAGGGGAAAAACAAGATTGTGGGGCAAGTGTATGTAAAAAGACTAGAAGTGAAGAGTGGTTGCCGTACAAGATTGCTCCATCACAACATATTCACATTCACTCCCTAGTCCCTACCTTCATTCTGCAAAACATAAAATCACTTGCACAATTTCACACTCTTTCTCAACTCATTAAATAAAATCTCCATGTTGGTTCAACTACTTGATCCGGTAGCGCTAGCAATCCCCCCGTCTACAGATAATCTTCATGTATTTCTTTTTAGTATGCCTTAAGAGTTCGTGAATTCCGATTATTTTGTCTTCCACTTTCTATTTTTTGGATTTTTTTTATTGTGGGTTCTGTTCCTGCTTCTCCATCATGGGTTTTTATTTAATGAATTTTTTGTAGTACTTATAATTTAATTTATGCCCTTTCATGTATCTATGATAAGTACTATGGTCTAAGGATTATTTATGTTTGGTATGTCCCCTGCTTCCTCCTTTTCAGATATTTATAAGAAACTAAACTACACTGTCTAAGTTATCTTTTTTGCAACTTTTGTTTTCATCAGGTGATTTTTTTATTTTTGGTAATGATGCAACATTATGAGCTCCAACAGAAGAATAAGATGGAGAAAGCCGAAAGCGCGGCGGAGCAATTACATGCTTGCACTGAGACTACTGCTGAATCATGCACCAAGCTCTTCTCCATAAGGTATGTTACATACTCCTTATGTCCGAAATTAATTGTACGTTCATAGCGTAGTTTTGTATACCTAAGTCTGAACAGAGGTTAATTGTACTGTATAATTAATCCTATTGTATTCTGAAGTTGTTGAAACGCATTGTGAGTTTATTTTATGTCCGAAATTAAGGTCTTTGCAAAATCTTGGTATAAGACGATCTGTTTATAACATTTTTTTTGCTACAGAAGAAGTGTATAATCACTTATAACTTCGCATTATATTAGTTGTTTGAGATGATATGCTTTAATGTTACACCTAATTCAATTGAAAGGATTTATGCTTCTCCATAAGTTATGTTGTACACTCCGTAGTACGCACTTGATTCTATGGCATATTATATTTAACACTAATAAAATTTCAAAGTGAGATGAATTATTTACTGTTACCTGTAATTTTTCATATTTTCACCTCGTTAAATCAATAGCATGTACTGTCTCTGAATTTATGCACTTGTTGTTCTGCAACCCTTCTGTTTTACCATTTCATCAATGTTTAGGTATTAGTTTATCAACTGCTGCAAAATTTCTTCTGAGCTACAAGTACGAGTGTATAACACTATTCTGATTTAATTTTCCCCTGCAGACAGTATGTTTATCTTTCGCGTCAAAAGAATATATTTCAGAATTGGCCATTCCCGGAGAAATACTTAAAATCGTGCCTTGAGTATGGTGTAACAAACGTGCTTCCACCTCTTGAAGCTCGAGTTGTACTTGAAAGGAAAAGTATCTCATGTGATAAGGGAAATGTGGCGAATGTAGGAAATGATCATGACACGTTAGTTGAAGCAACGATATCTATGAAATCTGAACAATTCCAGTTGGTAACCCTTTCATGTAATGACCAAAAACAAGAGGAAGAGAATCCTTCTGACGTGCTTAGTCCGGGTTATAGGTACATGAATGAGGTTACACCCATAAGTCCTAGTGTAGTATCAGCACGAGAGGGGAATAAAACAAGGAAGTGGAGGCGTAAAATGAAGACTATGGCAGAGATTTTTGCTACTGCAAAGCATTGCACTTTAGAAGAGGTTGATGAAATGAATGACTTGAGTTGCACTTCTGTTACAGCCCCTGGATATAGAAGGAGAACACAGGAGAAAAAATCAGGTTGATTTCGAGTACTTTGATTCTAAATCAGAGCTCACAGATGATGGTGCAGATTGTAATAACAGACTGTCCAAACGTATGCCAGTGTTAAAGTCTTGGAGCAGATTACCAAGTTCATCATTTAAATCAACTAATCTAATTACCAAGGTATATATCAATCTCGCTTTACTATGGTCTTGCATTTGATTTTTGTTGACTGTTCGTATTATTGTTACAGTTTATGAATATTTAAGTCTGATAATAGTACTACTATACACTAATGAATCAGGCTAATTGCCTGAACAATTAGGCAACTGCCTCTACTTGCGCGTCTTTCCTCTGGTTCTATTGATAAATTTGTCTGGTGTTATTTTCCTAAATTTTTCTCAACTAACACGGAGTAATTACTTTTTTCTTGATAGAATCGGACAAAAGGATGTTACAGGAGGACGCGAACTAATGATTCAAAATCATCATTCGAGCTGCAGGATGCATATATATTTATGTCGAAGTGAAATACTTGAGGTTGAATCTCATATTGATTATCATTTTGGACACTGATTGTCATTTCTGTTGGAGATCTGAAGATCTGCGTGCTAAACATTATTGTGGATTTGTAGAGTTAAAGAAATTTAAAGGTGATAAAGTTTGACTAACAATACATTTAAAGTTAAAGATGTTATGCACTTGTGATGTTTTTTGGCCTCATCTTCTTTGCTTAACTATACAAATAGACAAGTCATGCATACATAATAGTTGTGCAATCGCGTATGTTAATAATATGTAGTACTTCGTACATCCCTTAACGCATCTCTAAACTTTTGATACACCTCATACTACTACTCTTTTGGCGGAGAAAGAAGACATCAACGTAAACAAAAAGCAATACATGCATAAACCAAAGTTTTCTTGCACCTTAATTTAATTTTACATCAATGTCATCCTTTTATCATGTGCCTAATCAGCTAATCTTGATACTATATAGTAACTTATTCACAGAAGATCTATACATTCCAACCGATATGATGACTAATTTCTCGAGCCAAATCGAGCAATCACACCCTCCCCCCAAATTAATAAATTCTTGCATTACAAACACGGAATCCTCTATTCAAGGTCTCATTAAGTTGTGTAGGCGTAGGAAGAATTATCAACAAAAAACTTTCAAGTCCTCAACAAATAATGATCTAAGCAATGACGTTGTACCATGGAGACTTCATCTAGTGAATATCCTAGAATCCCCTCAAGCTCATATCGTCGTGATTATTCTACTAATATTTGATCTCGCGATATCCTTTATTGAGCTCTCTTCCTCTTTAACACCAACCAAATGCAAAGATGTGGAAGGAAGAAGACTACAAACATGGTTTCATTGGGTAGGAGTTATAATTCTAGGCCTCTTATTTTTGAAAACAATCCTTTTGTGTGTAGGGTTAGGCAGGGCATTTTTTCGAGAATCTAGGCTATGTTGTTGATGGTGTGGTTGTAGTGGTGGCATTGGTGTTAGAGCTGGCCTTAGCGAGGGTTGGTGGAGGATTGTTGGTGGTGGTGAGCTTATGGCGAGTGGTTCGAGCCGTGGAGAGTGTGTTCGAGTTAAGTGATGATGCCATTCAAGCCAAGGTTGAGGAGGTGATTAGTGAATTTGTTGTGTTAAGAGAGGAAAATAAGAGCCTTTTGGACACAATTGCTAAAGAAGAAGATCATACTACAGCTTCAAGAACAGCTTGGTGGCCTTTATACGCAAATGTTAACAACTTCAATTTTCTAATCTACAGTATTGTGAATGACTTGCTTATCTTTGTACAATGGTAAATACTTTTATACAATGTTATAATGGATGCGAAAAAGACTAAACAAAATCAACAAATGAAAACGAGGGAGCCCTAGTTCCTCATCACGAGGAACACTTTTGTTCCTTATAATGACATTTTGGAAACTAACGTGATGTTTTTCACTAGTGGGGACCGCCTGTCAATTTTGGGTGGACCTCTTTGCTCTTGACCCATACCCCATGAGGAACAAAACCCTCACAGTGAAGAACAGGGAATTACTCAATAAAAACACAGATGTTTAACATTGATCACTTATAAAGTTACAATGCAAGTTACAATGCATTTATTAGATACGTCCACAAACAATCTCTAATGGCTCAGATATTATGTTAACCCTTAATTAAGTCCAAAAATGGTTCCATCCAAAACCAATTAACCGATATTAAAGTTCACTTGTCTAAAAAATGTTTCACCTAAAATTATACTCCGTCTGACCGTCCCTTCTATATTGTGTGCCCCATATTTCTTTTAAAGTCGCCTCTAAAAATTTGTCCTTTGTCACTTATGAATTCAACTCAACAATGATTAAGTAACAAAGTAAAAAATGACAACGGGCAAACAATTGAGTATGAAAATAGGAGGAATATGTAATTAGCCTTAAAAAGTCTTTAAATTTCTCTTATTTATTCGGGAGACTTACAATTCTTATACTAAGTATGTATTATTTGAAAAGGATACTTCTTTCGTCTAGTAATATTGCAACAATCAGACTTTTATATTATTCATCACGCTTGTTTAACCACATATTATGATTTATAGAGAGTGAGGGATAGCTCAGTTGGTAAGAGCTTTCCTCCCGATTCCAGGTGATCCTGGAATCGATTCTCATCCCCGCCCTAAGTGGCTCATATGAACAAAAAAAAAAAAAAAACATATTATGATTTATATGTAATGTAAAATATAGTCACGTGGGTTCTTGTTAGATTCATCTCGTAAAATACTTTCACAATATCAATTTTTTTTTTATTTATTTTTACTCTTATATAATTATAGATATTTAACATATAAAATGTGTTTTGAGATGTAATTTTATCCTTATTGTAATATTTGTGAACTAGAGAAAGTATAAGACATTTTGTTATTTTGTTCTTACTTTTCTATTTCACAATTCTACAAACATCACTACATCAGTATTCAATTTAGTGAAGTCATAACTGCCTACAATTCTCTCATTCTCCCACATTTTAAAGGATTACTTCTTCTCTAATAAAATTGGAGACAGAAAACCCAGAAAAACCAAAAATTAAAATTAAAATCAATGGCAGAAGTGAAGAAGATGAAGTTGGGTTCACAAGGGCTAGAAGTATCAGTCCAAGGACTTGGGTGCGCAGGATTAGTTCGACCACCAAAGCCAGAAGATGAGATGATTGGTCTAAATTCATCATGCCAATAATTCTGGCATCACTTTTCTTGATACTTCTGATATTTATGGCCCCTTTACTAGTGAAATTCTTGTGGGAAAGGTACAATTTCTTCCTTTTTCTTATTATTTTTGTTAAAATTTGAGATTGATTGCAACTTTAAGCAAGAATTGTGAGTTTGATTATAGTTTTGTATGTTAAAATTGATGGGTCTTGTTGAAAAAGCTACAATTTTTCATATTTTTGGTTGTTTTGGGTGTTAATGTATCATGTAAATGGAAATTAGTGGAGTTTGTTTGGTTGACTTTGTGGACTAGCTACTGAATTTCAGCCAATTTATTTTATTTTTAGAATTTGAGATTGTTTATGCTAATTGTTTACTAATTTAACCATTTTTTTTTGTTTTGTGGGGAGAATATTTGGAGGTTAGGCAATATTGTTAAATTTGTCTGAGAACAGGAATTAAAAATTGACACATTTTGTGCTCTTGGTTGATTAAATTTAATATTTTTAATAGCTGTTTGCAAACCTTGATTGATGTAATTGGTATTTTTGTGGCTAAGGTTTTGAACATTAATGCAGCAAAAAAATAAATAAAAAAATGATGGGTTGTGTTGGTATGATGGTTGTATATGGATACTCAATATCAACATATTATGATTCCTAAGCTAGCCAAAAAAAAAAAAAAAAAATTGCAAAACCCCTTATTTCGAATGCATTATTAATATCTAAGAATTCGAAGGTCTTGTCCAATGAAGATATTATTGCTAGTTTTGTTGCAGACATTAATCTTCTTGATTGATCAATCAGGCTCTAAAAGGAGGGATGAGAGAGAAGGTACAATTAGCGACCAAGCTTGAAGAGACTTGATGTTGATTGCATACACCTGTATTATCAGCATCGTGTTGATTCCGGTGTTCCGATTGAAGTAACGGTTATTATTTTGAATATCTCTAATTCATAGCATTCCCCTATTTATACTTTAACTTTTATGCTTGTTACCCGTTTACTGTTTTGCAAGAACTGAATATATGCTATTGGACTAGTTTATTTGTAAGTTCTACATTTTTTTTTCTTAACTTATGTAACTATGTAAGTTACACCTGCCACTGGCTCCTCTAAATTTGTGCAACTAAATTGCTCTAATAATTTCCTAGAGGGATACATTACTTGTGAATTGAGACTAGTTTTTAAAATGATAATGATTATTTGTTTGAGGATCTACTCTATATTGAGCGGCTGAATATCATCCTTGTACTATACGTCAGTGAACTGTGACAAATAGAAATGTATATTGGGGGACTTTTTTCTTTTGTGATGAATATTGGTGGTTAAGAGAATAATAGGAGGGAAGGGGGGGAGGGGGGTTGTTGAAGCTCACCTTTGCACTCAAGTTTCAAGCATGTGTACTTGGTTTTTTTTGTTTTTGTTTTTTTTTTTTTGTTGAATTGTTGCAAAATTTTTGGATCTGTTCTGCTACTGGTCTAAACCTTGTAAGATGTTTAGAGTAAAATTGGTTTGTCCTGTTGGCTTCATGTTTAATAAACCACAACATTCTGTTGCTAATGCTTCATATAAATCATATTTGTTAATACTGTGCTGCCCTCACTGGCTGCTGCTCCTATCATGATTCTGCTGCCCATCTTTCAGATAGGCGAGCTCAAAAAATTGGTTGAAGAGGGAAAGATTAAGTACATTGGTCTATCAGAAGCATCTGCTACGACAATCAGAAAAGCTCATGCTGTCCACCCTATAACAGCTGTGCAGATGGAGTGGTCTTTGTGGACACGAGATTTAGAGGAAGAAATTGTGCCTACCTGCAGGTGAGTCCACAGTTACTGTTTTCTTTTAGAACTGCACAAATTCTACTGATTATGATAAGTTTGGTGAATTCAGGAGCACCTTCCTCACCATGGTTGGAAGTCATGGAACCATATTGTGTAGTTATAATGGTTGTAAGTTGTATATACTAATCTTAGTATATGAGCATATTGTTGATGTTGCACAGAGAACTTGGCATCCGAATTGTAGCATATAGCCCTTTAGGTCGTGGATTCTTTTCATTGGGAGCCAAGGTGGTTGAAAACTTCTATGAAGGTGACTGCCGAAAGGTGTGCTCAAACTTTAAAGCATTTACATTCAACAATAGTGGCCTTCCTACTTCCTAGCATCTTATTATTGTGTAAACTTGCTACATTTTGAAAATTTCCCCTTCATATCCTGTTAATAGTTTTGAACAATTTTGAAAAAGGCTAGTCGGCAAATTTCCAACTTTGAATTACAATAGGCTTATAGACTTAATCATATACATCTGGCAACTGTCTATATATTCAATTGCTGTGAAGTGTGAAGTTTCTTAGTTGTCTTTTGGCTTAAAAATCTACTAAAAAACAGCCTCTTTGCAAATATAGGATTAGACATAAAGAGCATCTTCACTATTGCTCAGGTTAGACTGTAGATTCAAGTCATTCAGCTATCTTTCAAAGGCAGGAGTCATGTTAGAGGTGTTGGAGGTGATGGCTACTAGGGTGGTATATTATGGTATTGAGCAAAGGTTTTCTTACAACGATTTGAAAAACCTTCTATAATCCACTATAATCTCCTTCACACATCTTGTAGACTATCGTACTTTTGTTTTGCGCTGTTTGCTTTTTGATATTAATGATCTGGGTTGTGACTCTTGTGAGTAATCTCAGATTAGTGTAAATAATGATAAAAGTCTTTTAAGTTAGCGGAATAGTTGTTATTTTCATCCTTTTTCAGTATTTAATATAATAGGGGGAGAGAAAGATGTGAGTACGTATTAGAAACCACCATGAAAGAAGGCAGGGGAAGCAGATGCCATCACAGAAGCCAAGAGTATGACATGCTGCATCCCTAAATCTTCACTGCTGCAGTGTGAACTGTAGAGATGTTGGTGTTTGGCATTTGTAAATTGGTGGTGTGGTTAGTGGTTTTTTTTTTTTTTTTTTAAGTGTGGAAGTTGGATGGTATCAAGGTTTGTTAAATATGGTGAAAGGTTAACTGTAGTTAACAAATGGTAAACTTAATTACTTTATTGATTAAAAATCGTCGTTCATGTCATCAGATCATGTGGTGGAAAGATCAAGAATATAGGGTTATTTGTGATATTATCATTTTTTTTTGTTGGAATATAGGGTCATTAATGAGAAATTCCCTTAATATTTTCAATTTTATGTGTTTTTCTCCACTTCTTGCCCATTTTTTAAAATTTTTATATCATTATTATATTTATGTGTGCTGATAAATATTTTTGTAGAACATACTGAGGTTTCTGCCTGAAAACCTTGAGCATAACAAACACGTTTTTGAACGGGTTTTAGTGAAATGGCTGCAAGGAAAGGATGCACTGCATCGCAGCTCGCTCTTGCTTGGGTTCATCATCGAGGGGACGATGTCTGTCCTATTCCGGGCGCAAGCAAGATCAACAATCTGAATTAAAATATTGCAGCCTTGACAGTGAAACTTACACCTGATGAAATGGCTGAACTCGAGTCGTATGCTTCTGCTGATAATGTGAAGGGTGATAGAACCTGGACCAAAACCTTTTTTTGGATGGATTCAGATACCCCTCCTCTAGCCTCTTGGCAATCATCATAGAACAATCTATTGCAGAAATATGTTGCATTCTACATAGGTACAAAAGTTTATTGTTCAGGTCATTTGGGGACACAACTTTATTGTTTGTCTTCGTTGCAACCTTAAGCATTTTCGAATGAGCTTTAACTCTAATACTTGTATAATTTAAGTGACTCGGTATTTTCTCCTTTTCTAAAAACTATTTTGGGCTTCTAAAAAAGGCTATTCCTCGAGAACTCCTTGTTTGGCCCAATGCAAGGATTGTTTCTCAAGCTAGAAATGCTTCAAAATCTTGCCAAATACAGACTTACAGAGTATAGTCTAGTAGTAATTTATATATAATGTTCCTTTTTATCAATCTTACTCGAATTACTGTGATCAAATTAAAGCGAATTGGATGATAGGTTTCTTATTTATTTATTTATTTATTTATTTATTTATTTTTAATTTATACAATCATAAATGGAATTTTCGGATTTGTTTAAAGTTTTGAATTCCATCCGTAAAATGTAAACCAATTAACCTACCAGTAATTAACATTCATGCATGTATACAAAAACAACTAACTTTGACAAATTTTGATGAGCTATCGAAGCTTGTGGTGTATTGTTAGCTATAGGTCTTGGATGTTTTGAAACTTTGTAAATCTAAAAGAGTTGATTTTAATCTCAGGTTTGGGGTAATCCTCCCAATTAAGACTTTAATGTTTAGTTGACATTAAAAAAAAAAAAGAAAAAATAAAAGAAGTATTTAATTTTTGTTTTTGGAAGGAAAGTGATATAAAAAACCCTAAGAGCTATACATGAGAGGCTAAAAATAGAATAATAAACGAAATTTAACAATAATCACATCAATGGACGTATGTGGTTTTGTCACATTTCTAAATTAATATTTCGCATCAATTTAATTAGGAAAGGTATTGATGAATGATGATACTTTTGATAGCCATAAATAGACTGCAGTAATGGAAATGAATTTTAAGTTTATTTTAATATGGAAAACAACCTATAATCTCCATAGGAACATAATCACATCCCCAAGTGAGCTTTTGTTTTCTTCATATTTTTTCATTACTTACTACGTATTTAGGATGTATATTAGGTGAGAATAATTTATGAATGAATATAGATAATTTGTGGGCATCTCGAGTGATCATGCATGGATTCATGGAAATGATTATTGATTTTCTTAATAATTAATAAATTTACATAAAAGTTCATTCTAATTATGTTAAATTATGGGGAAAATATATCTCTGTATTTTCCCATTATATTTTGCCTGTATTTTCCCATTTATAATACTCGGCCACTGGTAGGCGTGTCGCGTACCTATCAAAAATAACCTAACAGACCAATACTAATGTAGACTGGCAAGTAAGGGTCGGATCCCAAGAGACTAAGGTTCAAAAATAATTAAATAGACTCGAATTTCTACTAAGTAAGAATCAATTATAATCAATAACTAAGGATCTAAAATTTAGGAAAAAATTCGAAAATAAACTAATTAAGATGATTAAATCAAGCAATTAAAAACATCCAAGATCTAGCTTCACCACAACTATTATCGATGCAATTGTAATTCTACCCTTAACATACGATTTCAATTGAACGGGGAAAAGTAAACCCTAATAATTACCAAGGATCTCTCTCGAGTATCAATGGCTTCCCTAACATACAATCAATCCTATTCTCATGGTATCATGCATATTAAAGACATTAAACACGTTACTCTCACTTCCCAATTATCAAACATAACTACTCTCGTGTTATGAATCAAACCCTAAATTGATTTACTCGAATCCGTTTATACCCAACTCTCGCTGTGATAAAAACAATGGAATCATCGCAATACTATAGTTACGTCTAACCTAGCATTGGCATAATCACAATCAATTTAGCAATTCAATTGTTAAAGTTGTTAAAGAATTTAAAGATTTAATTCATGCATCAATAATAATTGGGCTACACTAGATCTTGAATTAAAAAATCTACTCACACATGATTAAAGAAACAAAAACAATAATAAATAATGAAAACATAATTGAATAACAAAGGATGAAAAATAAATACCAAATCTTGAATAAAATTGAAAGTAGAAAGCTTGAATCTTGAATCTTGAATTACAAAAACTTGGAAAATAATAATGGAGATCTAGTTCTTAAGGAGAGAATAAAATAAAATATGACTTAATGAAATTAATGAATAATTCTAAAAACAAGGCTAAAGAGTATATATATAAACCTAAAAAAAAAAAGATAAAAATTCTAAGAAGCTTCGGCACAGTAGGATTCCAGGAGGCACGGACGTGCCTAGTGTGAGGCACGGACGTGCCTCTTTCCGTAGGAAAATTAATGAAGCTTCTGTCTTCCAGGCACGGACGTGCCTGACAAGCGCACATTAGGGCGCGCTTTAAGGCATATAAATGGGTGATTTTGGATGTATTTAGGCCCGTTTTGGTCGTTTATTGCCTTGTTACACTCGTTTCCTTCATATTACGTGCTTCACGGGTTTCGGTCTGTTTTTGGTGTGTTAACAGGTATAGTTGACCAAGCTATGTCGAGTCCCGAACCATTGGTGCGTAATCAGGCTATTATCGATCCTAGTCCACCAAGCTAAGACTTTGCTGCGGTTCTCAAGGCCTTGAAAGGCAAGTTAAGTAGCAGGCAAGGCAGAACAGTTCATAAATATGACACCTGTTCACTATTTTGCTCATAACTTTCGGTATACAAATGATATTGGAGTGATTCCAATTGCATTGAAAAGTAGACTTGAAGAGCTTTCCAACGATATATTGCACGCCTCAAACGGAGCTCTAGATAAGAAGTTGTGACTATTTTAAGAAGACCAAAGTGCCTGCAACCTTCCTGCCTATGCTTGCACGGCCGTGCCAGGCATTAGCACGGCCGTGCCAAATTCAGCACGGCCGTGCCAGGCATTAGCACGGCCGTGCCAAATTCAGCACGGCCGTGCCATTTTCCAGATTCAGCACGGCCGTGCCAGGCATTAGCACGGCCGTGCCAAATTCAGCACGGCCGTGCCAGGAAGCTGCACGGCCGTGCCATATATAGCACGGCCGTGCCAATTTGAGGAAGAAACCCGGTTTACTTACTGACAAGCTAGCACGGCCGTGCCAAATTCAGCACGGCCGTGCTGACCCAGGGTTAACTGCGCGCTTGACTTCTCCGAATTAGAAGACGTATATAAGGCCCAAATTTAAGAGGTTTTGACAGACAGTTTTTAGATAGTTTTTGAGAGCCTTTGTAGAGAGTTATTGGAGAACGTTCTTAGTATTAGAGATTCATTAGTTTTCTTAGAGATTATTCTAGCGATTTTAGTTTTCTTGGATTGATTTGAAGCAAGATTTGTGAAGATTCTTTGTATTATTCATTGACGACGGATATCAAAGTTCTGAACTTTTCCATTGATTCGCATCAATACAATTGGTATTATTCATTCTTGTTTATTAATCAAGCTTTATTATTCCTTAATCAGAATTCATGTTTATATCTATTATGCTTTTGGAATTCATTATTGCTTTGATTATGAATATGTGTGAGTAGTCTCCTAGCTAGGGTTTCGGGATGAAACCCGGCCTAGGTAACCTATGTAATTGAGGATTGATTTTGATAAACGGATTGTGATTAAATTGATTATATGCGATTGCATGTTAATTCATTATAATAGGAGTAGCTAACCTAGAATCTTGAATTTGATTGCATGATATCCTTGATTTGAACAAGAGATTGTGAATTGAGTATTTCATTGTTGAATGTGGTTTGATTATGTATCGAGTAATGTTAAGTGCATGAGAAATCCAAGCTTAATATTGCCCGTTGTCTTCCTACCTCACGATATTGATCAGACATATAGTCTTTGCATATCCCGTTTGTCTCTGTGATTCCTTGTTGCGTAGTTACCAATGGTTTGGTGAATTCCCGTCTTCCCTAGTGTCTTAGTTTATCTGGTTTATCCCATCTTATTAGTAGTATTTTAGAACACCATTTTCCATTGATTTCGAACTAGCTTAGGTTTAAGATTGATTTGCAATTACTCTCGTTCCTCGTGGACCGAACCTTTATTTGCCATTGTACTTGGTTATAGGGTGTTCGTATAAGTATTGTTTGATTGAGAGTTAGATTGTAGCGACCGATTTAACCCTTGTCAAAATGGCGCCGTTGCCGGGGAACGGTGTTTGTTAATTGCTTTTTGATTTCTTGAGTCTAGTTCTTAAAACAAAAATACAAAAAGATTTTTCTTTTTGGCTACACTTGTAGCCCTGCTATTTAATTGGTTTGGTTAGTGTGTATGCGCAGGTCTAAACAGAGAGAATTAATACCCTTCGATCCAGAAATCGAAAGAACTTTGAAGAGCAATCGTAAATCTCGATTGACGTCATCAAACTCTCAAGGAAAGGAACACAACACACAACAGGTTCCAATGGAAGAAATACCGCGCCAACCTAATCGGCCAGCACCACGACCCCTTAAGGAGTTGGGAACTCCTGGGGCGTATAGAGCTTCAAGTGGGATTGCTCCACCCACTACTGAGGCCAATGATTTCGAGATCCGGCCGGCTATGATCACCCTCATTGAGAGAAGGCAGTTTAGTGGTGCCAAGCATGAGAGCCCTTTGGCTCATTTGAACGAATTTGAGAAGTACTGCAATACCATCAAGGTTAATGGGGTGAATCAAGAGTTCGTGAGATTGAAGCTTTTCCCCTTTTCACTTATAGGGAGAGCTCTCGAATGGTTAGAGAAGGAGGTGAAGCCGAACTCTCTACACACTTGGGATGATGTCACGACAGCATTCTTGGGAAGATTTTATTCCCAAAAGAAGACGGCCGATGCTAGAGCTTTAATCCAGGGATTTCGGCAAAGGAGTGGGGAGTCAATCTACGAAGCATGGGAAAGGTACAAGGAGTACCAAAGAGAGTGCCCACACCACGGAATCCCAACATATCAAGTTTTACAGATTTTCTATGGAGGATTGAGTCCTCAAGGGAAGACCAGTTTTGATGCGGGAGCAGGTGGCCCCATTATGAACAAAACCGAAGAAGAAGTCATTGATATCATAGAAGATGTGGTACGACACCACATGGATTGGCAAGAAGGCGAGCGAGATGCTGTGAACAAGAGTGGAGGAGTGGTCTATTCAGTGGACCACCTCAATGCCATTAGCAACCTGACATCACAAATTACGAACCTCGGGAAGGAGATGTCAGCGATTAAAGCCAAGCTCGATTCCATGCCATTGCAAGATCTTCCCTCCCAATCTAAGGGGAGAGGTATGAATCCTAATCCTTCCATTTCTAATATGCCTGTAGGATGTATTTTCTGTGAAAACTGTGGGTCTTATGATCATTATACTAATGCCTGTAATTTTGATCCCTCATATGATCCTGATAATAATGATGGTAATAGATATAATAATGAACAGGTCAATGCTATGTCTTATGATAACGGACCTAGGAATGACAATAATAAATATCTACCACCTAATCAAAGAGGGAACAATTACAATCAGGGAGGTAATGATTTTGATTATCAACACCAGTGGGGAAATAGGGGCCAAAGGGACCAAAATCCCCAAGGACCCTATAATCAACATGGTGGTTTTGGAAATCAAAACCAATACCAACAGGGTAATCAAATGAATCATAATTCCCAAGGGCAATTCAATCAAGGGGGAAACGGCATTAATAACAGGGGAAACTGGAATAATAATAAGGGGTACTCTAATCAAAATCCCCAACAATCTAATGTGCGTGGTT
Source organism: Chenopodium berlandieri (assembly GCA_034703905.1). Lineage (NCBI taxonomy): Eukaryota > Viridiplantae > Streptophyta > Magnoliopsida > Caryophyllales > Amaranthaceae > Chenopodium > Chenopodium berlandieri. The sequence continues at coordinate 52,350,258 of CM068281.1, forward strand.
CCCGAGCTACAAATGATAATCATTATGCTCAAGGACCACCACAGAGATCTAGCTTGGAGGAAATGATGGAGTCCCAGGCCAAAATGTTCAACACTTTTATGTCCACCACTGATAAAAAGTTTAATGAAGTGATGACTCACAATAAAATGTTGGAAACCCAAATTTCCCTGTTGGCCGGAGCTATAAAAGATGGAGTTGGTGTTTCTAAACTCCCACCCCAGGGGATTGACCCTAAACACACAGTAAATGTCGTATCAACTAGAAGTGGAAAGCCTCTGATAGGGAACGAAAAAGTAAAAACTAATGAATGTCAACATGAGACTCCACCTATCGTTGAAAAAGTAATCAAAGGTGAGGAAGAGAAGACCGAAAAAAAAGATAAAATAAATAAGGTCCCAAAGGAACAGGTGGGAGCACAAACCAATGAACCCGACCTATTACATAGACTCCCCTACCCCCAAAAACATGTGAGACATAAGCTAGATGCCCAATTCGGGAAGTTTTTAGAGACTTTGAGAGAAGTCCACCTTTCTATACCATTCACTGATGCTATTAAGCAAATGCCTAACTATGCTAGGTTTTTAAAAGATATATTGAGTGGTAGAAGAAACTGTGAAGGGGTAGAAACTGTTAACCTCACTGAACACTGTAGTGCTATAATAATGAACAAAATGCCTCCTAAGTTAGGAGATCCGGGTAGCTTTTCAATCCCTTGTGCAATAAACAAAATGAATATTGATAATGCTTTGTGTGATCTTGGAGCTAGTGTTAGTCTCATGCCATATTCTGTTTATCAACGATTAAATATAGGAGAACTTCTTCCCACTAACATATCCCTTCAATTAGCCGATCGATCGATCAAATTTCCAAAGGGTAAGGTTGAAGATGTTCCCCTAAGGGTGGGGAAGTTTGTGATACCTGTTGACTTTGTGGTCCTAGATATGGATGAGGATGTTCATATACCTATAATTCTAGGACGTCCTTTCCTAGCTACTTCGGGGGCCCTTATTGATGTAAAGGGTGCCAAGATTTCATTGAAAGTAGGAAAGGAGGTTTTAGATTTTGATTTAAATAAAACTATGAAATATCCTTATTCTAATTCTGATAATTGCATGATGGTTGACACTGTTGATTCCATTGTCTCTGATATGCGTAACGAATTATTCTATACTAATCATGATTTTGAGTTGAATGAGAACAAGGAAAACAGGGGCGTGGAGGAGCAATTTCTAGATGCATTAGATGTGGCCACTGCAAAGGAGGCTAATGAAGCACCAAAGGTAAAGCTTAAACCCCTTCCAACACATCAAGGAAGGGTTTCCCCTGTGTTTGTAGTACCTAAGAAAGGGGCGGTGACTATTGTCAAGAATAAGAATGGTGAGCTTATCTCCACTGCAATGGCAAGTATTGATTATGGGTAACCTGTAATCCATGTGTTGCGTCAAGCTAATGACGTTAAAGAAGCGCTTCCGGGAGGCAACCCGAGACCCAGTCAATGAGGTACTTTTCTCTTTCCCTTTTTGCCTTCTAGGTAGTCTCTCGATGCCTGACATTGAGGACAATGTCTATACTAGCTTGGGGGGGTGAATGGTTTCCTTGTTGATTTTCCCTTGTTTTTCTTCATTTTCCTATATAAAAAAAAACGAGTTTCTTTTGGTTTCGTTTTGGTTTGTTTCTTTCTAACCTGTGCAGATATGAAGACTCATGGAGGTAGCATTAGGAGCTTCGCCGCATCTCATGTTGTCTTAGTGTGTTTTCAAGAAGCATCTGGTGAAATCTTTCCCTTTTTCCTTTAGTTTTTTTGTTTTTGTGTGCTTAGGATAGTTTAGTTTAGGAAGAAGTTGAATGGTTCGAGGATGTTTGATCGGTTCTAAAGAACCTGGGATCATTGATGTTGATATCAATTGATCACTTGTTTGTCGATTGGGATTATTATGTGATTTTCATGCTTCTATATGAGCCATTTAGCTTGTTTAGATTACTTAGTTGTTGATATATGTGTGCAATATAGGAAAAGCTTCTGTTATGAGGATGTGTAGTCTAGTTTATATGATTTGCCTCATAGTCTTTTCCTATATTTTTGGATCGTGATAAACTTGTCTAATTGCATAAACTTTTGGAATAATGCTCATATTTGGATTCGAAACGTGAATGAATGTGTGTGGAATATCTATTTCTACTTAAGCCAGTGACGAATACACAGTTTGAGTCTATTGTTGATCAATGTAGACGAGTCTAGGCGAAGGTAGTTGGTTAGAACGTTTGTTATCATGTGAAACTCTAAGCCATTGAATTGTGGTAAGATGGAGTCGCCTCCCATTTGTGGATTTGATCCCCTTAATTGGTAGTTGCTTTGTTTTTGAATCCCGTGAGGTTTTATTGTTCTAGCCTTCATCATTCTTCTTGAGTGGCATATTTGGATCCTTGATTACGCATGTTTCGATCTTTGTGTTGACTTGTAGCTCCCGAGACCGACTTGACACTTTTAAGGGAGGAAGAGGGCACCTTTTTCATTTTTCTTATCTTGTTCTTTTGTTTTGTTACAAATTGATTTTCTTTTTACATCATCTTACTTGCTAACCATGTTGAGCTTTAATTCCATTCTTGGTTAACCGTGTTACAAACCCGATGGCCAATGTTTTACCAACCCTTAGTTGTGAAGCGTTTACCTAGATAGGTTTGTTTAGCTTATTGTTTACTAATCAAGAAATAAAGTTTGACAGTTGGTTTGAGCAGGTGTGAAAGTGAACCTAATTGTAAATATGTGATGCGAAAGTCATTTTGCCATCAAGAAAAAAAAAGAGAAAAAAAAAAGAGAATTTAAAAAAAGAAGAAGAAGAGAAAAGCCGTCCGAATTGTGAAAAAGGCAAGGACACATAAATAAAGTTTTGAAGTTTGAAAAAGGTCATTTGAGTGTGTATTATATGGATAATTTGGGATGTGTAAGAATGTGAATCAATGAGATTGTGGAAAGTGAATTACATCTTTTGAACTATTGTTTTTGAGAATTGTGATTCTTGCGCTTCATTTAGGATTTAACTCCACATTTTAAATTGTTTTCACCACCTTACCCATTGCCAATACATTACAACCTTGTAAGACCCTTAGACTTTAGAGGTGTTCGGTTTTCAAACGGTGGAGGGAGATACCTTTCAACCCTATGGAAAGATTATGCGTAATCGAGATGTCGGGATACCTTTGTTATTTCCTCAAAATATTTCTTTTTCCGGTTCCTTCGAGGGATCACGAGGGGCCAATTAGGGTGGTGATTTGAAGCAAAAGGGGAGGACGTGGCCGGTTTGGTAGGGTTTAGAGGGAAGCATGACTTATTTGTTCTCTATGCTTGGTTTAGGTTTTGTTTGCTTTTTGATCAACGATACCTTGGATTGTGTGTCTCGTTGCTTGTTTGAGTGAGTTTTCATTCCGTGCATGGTTGTTCTAAGTAGGATCCATTGACTTCATTCCGTGCTAAATTGGATTTATATGTAATGGCAATAGTTTATTTGATCCTGTGTGTGTGTATCCCTTAGTTTTGCTCGAGGACTAGCAAAAGTGTAGCTTGGGGGATTTTGACAAGCGCACATTAGGGCGCGCTTTAAGGCATATAAATGGGTGATTTTGGATGTATTTAGGCCCGTTTTGGTCGTTTATTGCCTTGTTACACTCGTTTCCTTCATATTACGTGCTTCACGGGTTTCGGTCTGTTTTTGGTGTGTTAACAGGTATAGTTGACCAAGCTATGTCGAGTCCCGAACCATTGGTGCGTAATCAGGCTATTATCGATCCTAGTCCACCAAGCTAAGACTTTGCTGCGGTTCTCAAGGCCTTGAAAGGCAAGTTAAGTAGCAGGCAAGGCAGAACAGTTCATAAATATGACACCTGTTCACTATTTTGCTCATAACTTTCGGTATACAAATGATATTGGAGTGATTCCAATTGCATTGGAAAGTAGACTTGAAGAGCTTTCCAACGATATATTGCACGCCTCAAACGGAGCTCTAGATAAGAAGTTGTGACTATTTTAAGAAGACCAAAGTGCCTGCAACCTTCCTGCCTATGCTTGCACGGCCGTGCCAGGCATTAGCACGGCCGTGCCAAATTCAGCACGGCCGTGCCAGGCATTAGCACGGCCGTGCCAAATTCAGCACGGCCGTGCCATTTTCCAGATTCAGCACGGCCGTGCCAGGCATTAGCACGGCCGTGCCAAATTCAGCACGGCCGTGCCAGGAAGCTGCACGGCCGTGCCATATATAGCACGGCCGTGCCAATTTGAGGAAGAAACCCGGTTTACTTACTGACAAGCTAGCACGGCCGTGCCAAATTCAGCACGGCCGTGCTGACCCAGGGTTAACTGCGCGCTTGACTTCTCCGAATTAGAAGACGTATATAAGGCCCAAATTTAAGAGGTTTTGACAGACAGTTTTTAGATAGTTTTTGAGAGCCTTTGTAGAGAGTTATTGGAGAACGTTCTTAGTATTAGAGATTCATTAGTTTTCTTAGAGATTATTCTAGCGATTTTAGTTTTCTTGGATTGATTTGAAGCAAGATTTGTGAAGATTCTTTGTATTATTCATTGACGACGGATATCAAAGTTCTGAACTTTTCCATTGATTCGCATCAATACAATTGGTATTATTCATTCTTGTTTATTAATCAAGCTTTATTATTCCTTAATCAGAATTCATGTTTATATCTATTATGCTTTTGGAATTCATTATTGCTTTGATTATGAATATGTGTGAGTAGTCTCCTAGCTAGGGTTTCGGGATGAAACCCGGCCTAGGTAACCTATGTAATTGAGGATTGATTTTGATAAACGGATTGTGATTAAATTGATTATATGCGATTGCATGTTAATTCATTATAATAGGAGTAGCTAACCTAGAATCTTGAATTTGATTGCATGATATCCTTGATTTGAACAAGAGATTGTGAATTGAGTATTTCATTGTTGAATGTGGTTTGATTATGTATCGAGTAATGTTAAGTGCATGAGAAATCCAAGCTTAATATTGCCCGTTGTCTTCCTACCTCACGATATTGATCAGACATATAGTCTTTGCATATCCCGTTTGTCTCTGTGATTCCTTGTTGCGTAGTTACCAATGGTTTGGTGAATTCCCGTCTTCCCTAGTGTCTTAGTTTATCTGGTTTATCCCATCTTATTAGTAGTATTTTAGAACACCATTTTCCATTGATTTCGAACTAGCTTAGGTTTAAGATTGATTTGCAATTACTCTCGTTCCTCGTGGACCGAACCTTTATTTGCCATTGTACTTGGTTATAGGGTGTTCGTATAAGTATTGTTTGATTGAGAGTTAGATTGTAGCGACCGATTTAACCCTTGTCAGTGCCTGATGCTGGGCACGGACGTGCCTCTTCTTTACTTAGGCACGGACGTGCCTCTTCTGCTAGGCACGGACGTGCCTAGGATCTTCTGTTTGGCGCAGCTTCTGGCACAGAGGCACGGACGTGCCTAATGGGGAGGCACGGCCGTGCCTACCTCTAAAGTGCCATTTTCCTGACTTCCTTCAATCTCCAAACTCCATGGGCTTTGGCTTACTTCATGGATCCATAATTCATCCAAATTAGCTCCATTATTCCTGAAAATCATCAAAAACAACAAAACTACCCATAAAAGCATCGGATTATCCAAAGTAGAGCAAAACACGCCAAAACGGACTCAAATACTCAACTAAACTAATAAAACTAACTAAAAACCAACCAAATAACATACACAAAACACGACTTATCAAACTCCCCCAAGCTAGACTAATGCTTGTCCTCAAGCATTTCACCATGAATCACAAGGGAAGAAAATGATAGCCCCTCAAACAATCACAATGTGTCATCGAGTTCAAAATCACGATAAAAACGAAACCAAGGATCAACATGTGCAAAAACCGCCATTCATCTCATATACTTAGACTTGACAGTCAATCTTACCACACATCTCCCCATACCTACTCACACAAACATGAATAGTTCTAACTTTAGTTGTGAAAAATAAGAAAAAAAAATAACGCTCATGTGTTTTCGGGGTGAAGAATGAAGCCACTCAACCTAAGCATAACATGCATATCAACTTCACACAACCGGCCTCTTTAGGCTTGCAATGCAACTTTCTCCACTTCTAATGATTGATGCAAACACGAAAATCATGAAATCCATATTAGGTAAGCTCGGTAAATAAGGGTTGGACGACGTATTTTGGGAATGTGGTGCTCAAAATAAAACAAATCCTAATCCCACTACACATTCAAATGTCGGGTTCAAGCCAACCTTATTTCCTCTAACTCCATACAATTATAAACATAGCCCTTTATTCTTTCTTTTCTTTTTCAATCATACTTTTTCCTTTCTTTTTTGTACAAAGAGGAAGGGATTAAATAAAAACAAAATGGAAGACTTCTCTATTTTTTCAAGGGCCTTTAGGACCATAATTCTTTTCTTCCTCTTTTTCTTTGTAATCTCCCTTCTTTTCTCTTTGTTTTTTTTTTTTTTTTTTTTTCAATTTTTTTTTCATTTTTCATTTATTTTTTCATCATTCACATTCATAGGGCTTAACAAATGTAAAACACCTTCAAAATAAACCTAGAAAAATAGCTCTAAAGCTTTAAATGTAGGGTATCAAGAAGGGGTTAATATGGCTCAAATTGGCTCAACCTACGGGTGAATGAAAAAAAATAAAAATAAAATTTATATAAGCCTAGAATATGGGGGCTCTATTCTCTACAAGGAAATTTCAATCATCTTTTCGCGACATGCATCATAAAGTCTCAAATAGTCAAAAAGCAAGACCAAGAATTCAATTATGTGAAGGACAATCTAATCACACAAGAAGAAACATGATTGAGGAAGAGTGAAATCAGTCAAATAGGGCTCAAGACTCTCACCGGGTACACAAACTATTCACATAAGTAGAGCGGGGAGACCATCCTGGCCACTACCTAGCTCAATTCCAAGTACATCAATGAATGGGTTTTCGAAAACTCTCTTTTTTTTTTTCAAAAAGCACACAAATGTGATTGTAATCATAGAAGCATAGTCATGCAATGGCATATTATTCGACACTAGAAAGAAATAAACTACCCAAAAACTAAAATAAATCTAATATATACAAGGTGAAAAGCATATCCTCCCCCAAGCTAAATCATACATTGTCCTCAATGTATGCATATAACAGTGTAGATGGACAAGGGGAAGGGGAAACAAACTACTGATCAGGAGGGGTGGGGGAAAAGCCATACCTCGGGTCGGTGCTAGGGCCGCCCTGGAAGTGCTGTCGCATCATGCCCCCGATGGCTTCGAAGGTTTGGGGATGATTTATTTTTTTTATTTTTTATTTTATTTTTTTTTTTGAAAAATAAATAAATAAAATAAAATAAATAAAGAAATAAAAAAAAATACGGAAAACCTGAGGCACGGACGTGCCTGGTGGGGAGGCACGGACGTGCCTCTCTAAAAATTCAACCCCCAAACTTTCTGCCTCAGAGGCACGGACGTGCCTCTGCAGAAATGCGAATTCTCCTTATTTTTCTTCTTCGTGGCTCTTTTCTCCCTTGTTTCTTCTTCTTTTTGCTTACTATTCACCTATAAAAAAAAACCACAAACAAATCAAAAATTAGACACAAGAATCAAACCAAAGAAATCAAAACAAAGAAAATGAAAATAATAAAGAAAAAATAACGAACTAAGAGTAAAAGCTAGAGAATGGGTTGCCTCCCATTTAGCGCTTGTTTATAAGGTCTTTAGCTCGACCTCCCTTGTTGGCTCAACCGGGATCATTACACGGAGAAGGAGGACCGCGATGTTGTTCATGAATTCCTCCAGGCGACTCCTTCATCGGCTTATTCACTTGCCTTATAACCGAATTCACCTTCATATAGCCAAACATGCCATCGGGTGGAACTTTATCCTTTCCTTTCACGAAATTCCTGTCAAACACATACATATCAAACGGGGGGTTAGTAGCATCGATTCTCAAACAGGTACCACCATCGAACGTAGAATTATGCCCATCAAGTACGACTTTTGACAACCGTTGCGAGAAAGGCATCGGTTCATCATTGGCCGGTGGAGCTACATATTTGGAGCCTTGAACATCCTTGTTCTTTACGTCCTTTCTAGGCTCCTTGATGCACACCTTCTCAACAATTTGCTTCGGGAATAGTTCATCTCTTCTCAGGAAGATAGCATTGCATTGTTCTTTCTGAACCTTCGCTTGATCTTGAAGAGTCGATAGGCGGTTCACCTGTTGCGAAAGTTGGCTTATCTGATAAATAGTGTCTCCCGTAGAGGGAGCACCCATGACATTCAAAAGTGAGTATTCCAACTTTTCATCACCTACTTCAAAAGTGATCTTACCTTTCTTCATGTCTATGATTGCACCTGCAGTAGCTAGGAAAGGTCTACCAAGTATGATCGGAACATTCATATCTTCTTCCATCTCCATCACAACAAAATCACATGGAATGAAAAACTTACCTACTCTGAGGGGTACATCCTCAAGTACACCCAAAGGAAACTTCACTGACCTGTCTGCAAGTTGTAGAGATATTCGTGTGGGTTTAAGCTCACCCATCTGTAGCTTCTTGCATATGGATAGCGGCATAAGGCTCACACTTGCACCTAGATCGCATAGTGCCCTATTGATCTCAATATCTCCAAGCTTCACTGGAATTGAATAGCTACCTGGATCTCCTAATTTCTTAGGGAGAGTGTTCTGCAAAATAGCACTACACTCTGCATTCAAAGCAACAGTAGTATTCTCTTCTAATTTCCTCTTGTTAGATAACATATCTTTCAAAAATTTAGCATAGGAAGGCATTTCAGAAATGGCATCTAAGAATGGAATATTAATATGAAGTTTTTTAAGTACATCAAGGAACTTACTGAACTTTTTCTCAAGTTTAGCTTGTGCTAACCTTTGAGGAAAAGGAACTTTAGGCACATACGGAGCAAGTGGCTTTGGTGGTGCTCCCTGTGAATCATCCTCGACCCTAGAGTTATCAGCTTCCTTTTCTCCTGCACCTGCTTCTTCAACAACCTCCCTTAATGGCTCCTTTGTATGAGGGTCATCCAATTGCTTTCCACTCCTCAGGGTAACAGCATTCATTTGGCCTTTTTGAGATTGCTCAGTCTGGCCTGGAAAGGTTCCAGGAGTCTTTAGGGCTTGGCTAAATTGGTTGGCTAATTGGCTTATTTGATTCTCCATAAGTTTACCCTGAGCTTGCAACTGCTGAATAGAATTATTTTGATGTTGGATAGCACTGTTTGTTGCGGTTATAAAGCTCTCTAATGTCACATCTAGGCTTGATTTCTGAGCTTGTTGGGCATTGGTTGTTTTCTGATGGAAACCAGGTGGTGGTTGGTTGTAAGTGTTGGATGGAGGTGGTGGAGGGTTTTGCTGTGCTTGGGTGTTTTTGTATGAGAAGTTGGGATGGTGTTTCCATCCCTCATTGTAGGTATTGGAATAAGGGTCATAAGGTCTCTTTGGGTTGGAGGAATAGAAAGCATTGGCTTGCTCGATTGACATCTCTTCTGTATTCTGCGCAATCTGTGGGCAATCTGGAGCAACATGACCCTGCACTTGACATAACTGACACAACTCCTGTGGGGTGTTAGAAACTCCTGCTTGGAACTTATCAAACCTGCTTGTCAGTGCTTGAACAGAGCTAGTTAGCATAGTTAAAGCATCAACATCAAATTTACCTCCCTTTTTCACAGTGTTTCGGCCTCCGGGATGATAATTATCATTGGCCGCCATCTTCTCTATGAGCTCCCTAGCTTCAGTGGGGTTCTTTGTCAAGAGAGAGCCTCCTGACGCAGCATCGATGTAAATACGGAACTCATGAGTCAAGCCATGGTAAAAGGTTTGCATCAATATCCAATCGGGAATGCCATGGTGAGGGCATTGTCTCTGTAGTCTTTTAAATCTCCTCCAAGCCTCATAGAGAGACTCATCATCTGACTGCTTAAAAGTTTGTAGCTCATTCCTCAATCTTGCAGTCTTCTCATTCCCTAAAAACTTCACTAGGAAGGCTTTCACTAACTTGTCCCATGTATCGAACGAGCCAGTGCCTTCATCTCTTAACCACTCCTTTGCCCTGTCTCGAAGTGAGAAGGGGAAAAGGCGTAGTCTGATTGCATCATCTGTAACACCGTTCAACTTCATAGTATCACATTTCTCCAAAAAGCTATCTATATGGCTTACGGGGCAATCATGTGGTAGCCCTGCAAATGAATCATTGGAGATGAACTGTATGAATTGTGGCTTGAGCTCGAAATGCTGAGCCGTGACTAGTGGTCTTATGATGCTTGAAAGGACTCCGGTAGTCGTATCAGGAATACCGTACTCCAAAAGGGATTTCGTTGGTTGGTCTACCATGTTTCTTTTGGCTTGATTTCTCCTTCTTCTTCTATTACCTGCCTGTCTTCTTGCAGTTGCTTCGATTTCAGAATCAAAAGGTACTAGATCTTCTGAACCTGAGCTTCGTGTGGGCATGCAACAAGAAAACTAGAGAAAGAGTATCAAAAACACAAGAGAAAATAGCCGAAGCAACGAAATAAGCCTAGCAAAAATGAATCACAATTAATCTAATTAAACCGTTAGTCCCCGGCAACGGCGCCAAAATTTGGTAGGCGTGTCGCGTACCTATCAAAAATAACCTAACAGACCAATACTAATGTAGACTGGCAAGTAAGGGTCGGATCCCAAGAGACTAAGGTTCAAAAATAATTAAATAGACTCGAATTTCTACTAAGTAAGAATCAATTATAATCAATAACTAAGGATCTAAAATTTAGGAAAAAATTCGAAAATAAACTAATTAAGATGATTAAATCAAGCAATTAAAAACATCCAAGATCTAGCTTCACCACAACTATTATCGATGCAATTGTAATTCTACCCTTAACATACGATTTCAATTGAACGGGGAAAAGTAAACCCTAATAATTACCAAGGATCTCTCTCGAGTATCAATGGCTTCCCTAACATACAATCAATCCTATTCTCATGGTATCATGCATATTAAAGACATTAAACACGTTACTCTCACTTCCCAATTATCAAACATAACTACTCTCGTGTTATGAATCAAACCCTAAATTGATTTACTCGAATCCGTTTATACCCAACTCTCGCTGTGATAAAAACAATGGAATCATCGCAATACTATAGTTACGTCTAACCTAGCATTGGCATAATCACAATCAATTTAGCAATTCAATTGTTAAAGTTGTTAAAGAATTTAAAGATTTAATTCATGCATCAATAATAATTGGGCTACACTAGATCTTGAATTAAAAAATCTACTCACACATGATTAAAGAAACAAAAACAATAATAAATAATGAAAACATAATTGAATAACAAAGGATGAAAAATAAATACCAAATCTTGAATAAAATTGAAAGTAGAAAGCTTGAATCTTGAATCTTGAATTACAAAAACTTGGAAAATAATAATGGAGATCTAGTTCTTAAGGAGAGAATAAAATAAAATATGACTTAATGAAATTAATGAATAATTCTAAAAACAAGGCTAAAGAGTATATATATAAACCTAAAAAAAAAAGATAAAAATTCTAAGAAGCTTCGGCGCAGTAGGATTCCAGGAGGCACGGACGTGCCTAGTGTGAGGCACGGACGTGCCTCTTTCCGTAGGAAAATTAATGAAGCTTCTGTCTTCCAGGCACGGACGTGCCTGATGCTGGGCACGGACGTGCCTCTTCTTTACTTAGGCACGGACGTGCCTCTTCTGCTAGGCACGGACGTGCCTAGGATCTTCTGTTTGGCGCAGCTTCTGGCACAGAGGCACGGACGTGCCTAATGGGGAGGCACGGCCGTGCCTACCTCTAAAGTGCCATTTTCCTGACTTCCTTCAATCTCCAAACTCCATGGGCTTTGGCTTACTTCATGGATCCATAATTCATCCAAATTAGCTCCATTATTCCTGAAAATCATCAAAAACAACAAAACTACCCATAAAAGCATCGGATTATCCAAAGTAGAGCAAAACACGCCAAAACGGACTCAAATACTCAACTAAACTAATAAAACTAACTAAAAACCAACCAAATAACATACACAAAACACGACTTATCAGCCACATTACAATATATATAGACAATAAGAATACCTAACCTTAATATTCCTAAATATCTTAACTTCATAAAATCTATCACAATATATCACATATATCTTTTATTTCACGATAATATATCATATGATATTATTCTCATAATATCATATCACAATATACATTCCTATCTCAATAAATTACCATTGTTTATAACCGATTACCAAACGAGCCATAAATGCTTATTTTTAGGCTTAAGGGTTGCATATATCATTATTATCTTTTTTTAGAATGATTGTTATTGAAACTATATATTTTCCCCGTTGTAGTAGGTGGGATGACGTAATTGCATGTTTTTAATTTCTCAATTAAAGCCGAATTTGCAATAATACAAGATGATCAAGGACCAAGATTAGAAATCACATTTAAAGCTGAAATTTCAGGCTCAAGCATTAAATTGGACGACTATTTTAGCTAATTGGAGCTTTCATTCAAAATTAATTACGCCATTTTAATGTAGGGTCTCTTGCTTTAAATTTTTAATTTATGGCTTTAAATTTTGGATTGGTCCCTCTCTCACCACATGCATGCAATCGTACGTAATTAACGTTTATAGGGTCCATTATAATTAACATAATAGTATAGCATATAAAAAAATTAAAAAATATCATAATAATAAGCTTAATTTAATGATTAATATAATCATTCATCAATTAGAAATAAAAATAAAAATTACAGCATTTTTTTTACAATTAACTTGCAAGAGCTGCTCTCCTCCTAATTAACATGTTTATTGTTAATAATCATGCGTTACAATTCATAATATATGTAGCTTACTATATATAATTACTACTTTAGGCTAATTAATTTTGGATACATCATAATTCAATTCATACATGATCATCTTCTAATTCATTAGAAAATAGATGGTAGCCGCAAAATTTCTTGAGCTACTTGACGAGACGTAGTAGATTCATCCAAAAGCCATTTCTCTAGAAATGTTAATGGAGGATTATTTCCATCGTCGTCATCAATGTAATCCATGTTTTCGTGTACTTTTACACCTTCGTTAGAATCCTCCTCAGTGGAGTCGTCACAAGTAGTAGTAGTGACCATGCCAACCTTATTATCACTATTAAGGTTGTCAAATGACAACATTGACTCAAATTGTTCATCTTCTTCGTCACCAACACATCCATCATGAACAATATCATTATTATCATTATTGTTGTTGTTGTCTTTGTTGTTGTCGTCGTGATTGTTACCAACTTCCAACTTATGTTTGGAAGTTGGCGAACACTTCATCCAACTTTCGAGAAGCCTTGAGATGTTCTCAGTGCTCGAGGCATAACAAGTTGATGATGACGATGGTGGTTGAGGTGGTGTTACCATGTTACGATCAACACTATGATTCTCGTGGTTATTATTATGATTATGATTATGATACGTGTTATTGTCGTCGTTGATGGACTTGTTATTGTGTAGAGAAGATGAAGTAGAAGATGATGTTAGTGGAATTTGTGGCTCTTGATGAAAAGATGATTGAAACCTCTTAAGTTTCTTCTTCAAGTGGGTGTTCCAATAGTTCTTGATGTCATTATCTGTTCTTTGTGGAAGATAAGAAGCAATTGCTGCCCATCTTAAACACAAAATAACGAAGGAAATAAATAAATTTATTTATACAAGCACAAATTATAACTAAAGTTTTCATCAAATTAAAAAAAAAAAAAAAAAAAAGTTTAGGGTTAGGAAATTACTTGTTACCCAATAATGCTTGTAAATGGATAATCATTCCTTCTTCATGAGAAGTAAAGTTGCCTCGTTTAATTCCTGGCCTAAGATAATTTGTCCATCTTAACCTACAACTCTTGCTGCATCTTTGCAACCCTTTTCCAAAATGTACATACATAAATTTATGAAGCAAAAGAAACCATAGAATATGATGAAATAGAGGTAAAACTAACTTAAATGACAGGTACATACGGTCCAAAAATCTACTAGTAAATAAGATGAACTTGAAAACATGAAATATTCATGTATGGATCAGGATATAAGCATAACCGAGTTTTATTATATTTCCTAATAACAAATAAAAATATGTACCTGTATTGGTGGGTACGGATCTCCAATTCCCCGGACCATGTTCTTGAATGTATGAGACGAGAATGATATCTTCTTCGGGGGTCCAAGGACCTTTCTTGATGCCATCTTTGTCACAGCAAGGTGGTCTTCCCATGGCTAGCTTAGCTTAGCTCTCGTTGGATGTGTTAATTAGGTTTATTTTCTCTATGTAACTTATTATAATATCCAAGCTAAGAGAAGTATAGTAGTGAGTGGTAGCTAATTCTAAGAAGTTCATGAAAAAGTGACATCAACTGCCAACTATAAAGTGGCAATAAAGTTAGGGAAACTTTAATTTCCCATTGATCTACCCGTGCTGACTCGACCTCTAATAACTTTATAGTAGGAATATTAAATTTATAGTGAGTCAATCATTTAATACTAATAAAGTCAAAAGGTAAAGTTGTTTAATTAATCACTTCATGGACTTATCTCTCTCTTCTATTTTTTGTTTAATTTGTAATATTTCCTTCCTTTTTTTTAGCTGATACATTTCTTTTATTACAAATGTCAATACATGCCTCATATTCTTAACATCATTAAGCATTAATTAGTAAAATTATTATTAGCTCAATTTTTATTTATTTTTTGACGGGTACTAGCTCAATATTTTGAAAATATAGTGAGACAAATGTAACAAGATTTTACACAAAATGTGTTTTCTATTTAGTAAATTATAATAACTAATCAAAGTAGAGTTTAAATAGACAATAATCGAAATGTCTCTACTCCATATTAAAAATAAAATAGAACTGAGAAAATATTAAATTGGTTGGTTTTTTTTTTTAGGCCATTGAGGGGACAAATTATATTCACATGATGCATGAGTATGTCAGCTTTAATTTATATGGCCTCCTAAAACAGAGGAGCAGCTTATCACCTTCCTCGATACTAATGAGATTTCTCCTTGGCAAGGTAATTGAAATTCGAACATACAATCATGCATTTTCAACTACTTGAACTTTGATATGGAATTTTGTGGAAAAGTGATCATCAATATGTTATCAATTTTTTGCTAATTTATTTATGCTAATAAATTTCATCATTGATTCAAACAAAAATATCTTATAGAAACGAATCGAGATACATCCCGTAATGTACCTTACAATGAGTAATTACATTTTTTTGGTGTTTAGAAAGCTACAAGGCGGGGGTAAGAATCAATCCTAGCATTTTCTTCCTAAGATCTCCTGGAGACGAGAGGGAAGCTCTAACCACTTGAGCTATCCCTCACTCATATAACGAGTGATTACATTAGTTGTTACTTTCGTGTTTTGAGTGACAAGTTCCGTATGTACCTTACACTAGGCCAGTACCAACAAAATCATCAATTAAAACATGATCCCCAAATTCAACCCTTGATAACAAATCCATCTCTTGGTAGGGACAAAGGAGTAATCTCTTTTCACTTCTTGTTTATTTGCCCCCACATAAAGTCTTTGTAGATTGAATACTTTGAATTCATACTTCCCAATTCCCTACAATTTTGACACTGCATTATATAAGTGGGGATAGCTTATTGAAATATCGAGTCCCCCTTTTCTTTAATATAATGTTTAAGAAATAATGATTGATTGTTGATTATTTTACTATGTTTTAGTAGCAACATACAAAAATAGCTAGATATGAAATTACACGCTATGATGAGTCTAATAAGATTCACTAAAATTATTCGTTTTAATAACTTAATCAGAATATGTGGTGATAGTTTATAAAGTTTAACTCTTAAAAAGCAAGTGAAGCAAGGGCAAAAGGATCGGAGTATAGATCTAGTGACATTAGCTTGACCATTTCAACCACCAATGATGAATTGTTTTTAGTGCTCCTTTGAAGCATAACTTAACATTATAAACTATTATTGCTTCGATCAACAAATTAAAACACATTCCATCGTGTCTAATTCTTCATTCTAGTCTTTCCTTACAAGCACAAGCAACTAACCAAATCTTGCCAATTATTGGCTTATGCAGCCAGAGCACTGTGCACCTGTTGGATATATGATAAGGTTATTCAAAGAAATTAAAGACTAAAACAAATAAACATGAACCCTACAAGAATATAATAGTTTAATGCTTGAACACGAATCCCAAAAACAACAAAGAACACATAGTTTAAATGCAAAGAACATGTTTAATCTCCACGTCCAAACCTAATGAACATGTAGTTTAAACTAGGGTTAAGCAAAAAATCAAGGTACCCTGAATCGGAACCGAAACCTGTTAGGAACCGCAACCGGAACCTGTACAAGAGGTTTCAGTTCCGCTTCCGGGTAACAGAATGGAGAACCTGTTGCAATAGGTTCCGGTTCAGGTTCTCAATTTTTGGAACTGGAACCTGTAGGGTACCCTGTAACCTTATAAAAGTATCACTTAATTTCAAATTATTCACCAATTCTAACTTATTTTTTAAATAAGAAATATCAAAATTACAATTATAAATATATGTATTAAATTTGTTAGACAACTACTATTAGTTTGTTTTATTTGCGAGTTTTAAACATTGTAAATTAGTGACCAACCAGTTTTTTGTTAAAAAAATCTGCAAAAAGTTAGGAAGTATATTACAAGACAGGGTACCCTGAATCGGAACCGGAACCTGTAGGTTCCGGTTCCGGTTCCCATTTTGAGAAACCTGTTGCAGCATGTTCCGGTTCTGGTTTCAAGAATTTTAATAGGGTTTTCTGTTATGCTCACCCCTAGTTTAAACCAAAAACACATGTTCATTATTTATTCAAAAATTCAAAAAACATAAATCATATATTGAAAAGAAAATATATATTAAAGGAACATAGTAGTATTATATAATTCAAAATCAAAGAATATACAACTCAAAAAAAAAAAAAAAAAGTATTCTATTATTTTGTTTTATTTATCATGTGCACAATGAGCACTGTGCATCAACTAATTTGCAAAATTTCGTTATCAAAAGGAAGAGGGTTATGTATGAAACAACAACGTTCATCATTGGAAGCTGTAGACGAGGTGATAATACAAAAGAGATCAATATATACAATATAATGAACAATCTTCTTATTATACTGGCTAATTTCAATTTACATGTAACAAGATTGTATGTAGCTAATATATTGTAAACGTTACTGTGTTATATACTTTGTTCACTTTTAGTTGCAACAATCTGACTAAAAGTGTTAAGGTTGCATCATGGTCTCGAGTTTTGTAAACTAATAACCTGCTTCTTGTAGCTTAGCATCATTGGCGGACCTGGCCTTGTGCACGGTGAGTCATTTGACTCACCAGGGCCCAAAAAAAAATTCTAAGTTTTTTTTTTTTTTAATTTGGTTGATTTTGTTGTTGTTTGTTTGGTAAACTTTGAACCTCTTGTTAATGTTGCTGGGTTTTTGATGAAATTTGAACCTTTTTGACCATGTGAATTGTAGTCAGTGTTTATTTAGGGTGTTTATTGATGTCAATTATGTTTGTCAAATTGTCAATACACCATTGGCTTTGGAAGATTTATATGGGGTTTTGCATATGTGCTGATTTGATTGGCGATTCGGACGATTGCTTATGATATAGTCGACCCACCCTAATGATATAGTCAGTTATGTCTGTCAAATTGTCAATACACCCTAATGCTTGTACAGATTTTAATCTTGTCAATTATTAGAGAGCTAAGCTTGTCATGTTGTCAAAATTTTTCTTACGTATTTGGTTAACGATTGTGACTTACCAGTCAGAAATTCCTGGGTCCGCCACTGCTTAGCATGCGTATGATCTCAAAATTAATGTGCGTGCACGGATGTACGTTAATCTACTGTTCTACTGTTCTAATTCTCCCATGCTATAGTGAGAGTGAGACATTTCTAAATTTCTATGAAAATTGGGCAAGAAAAGTATTCCTTTTGAACTCCAATAATTGATCGATACTTCATGTTCAAGATTAATAAATACTTGTTTGGGTGCCAAAATGGTTTCCTATTTTGGGCCCTTAATGTCAATTGGGCCATCAAGCCCAATAGTCATAAGTCAAGTTTCTAAATCCACATAATTAGTCCAAAGGCATGTCAAAGTCCATAGAAGAGGCCCATGTACTCACGACTTGACACATGTCCGACTGTCCGAGGGCCCCACATTATTTACTACCCCATGATATAACTAGCCCCAAATTCAACCATAATAAAATATCTACTACCTCCGTTAACAGTTATTTGCAACAAAGGGGGATAACACGGACTTCTAGACAAAAGTTTTTAAACATGATTATTGAAATATAAGGGCATGTACTTAAGCACTAATCCAATTAACAAAAAAAACCCACAAGTAATCAGAACCACTAAACAACCAAACCCAGAACCTAAAATCACCACCACCACCACCACCGAACCCACTGAAAACCAGAACCCATCGAAAACCACCAACACCCATGAACCCATTGGAAACCACCATTAAAACCCACTAAAAACTACCAAAACTCACCGGAAACCACCAAAACGCACCAAATAACACTAACCCACCAAATCCCAGCGAAAACCACCAAAACCCACCGAAAACAACCCACTACACGAAAAGAAAAAATTGGCAACGGTTCAAACCCCCCCCCCCCCCAAAGGCAACGGTTTTGAACCGTTGCGTATTAGAGGGTTGCCAAATCCCAAAATAATTGGTAACGGGTTCAAAACCGTTGCCAACTCAATGGCGCCTTTTTTTTTTAATTAAATTTAATGCAGTTGGCACCGGTTAACCGGTGCCATTGACTTGTTTTTTTTTTTTTACACTTCAAAATAAGCAGTAACATACACCATAATCGTTATTCTAAAAAAAAAAGAAAAAACACCAGAATCGTATCAGCAGTAATCACTAATGAACAACAATGAACACCATAATATACATGAATATATTATATTAAATAAATTGTTATTTTACAATTTATAAAAAAATTATATAAATAAAAACGTAACAATGAACAACAAAACACCAAATCCTTGAATCTTGAATCCTTCGTCTATGAGCAATCGTTGTAGTTGTAATACTACCTGCATCAATTAAATTAAAACCACAAAAATCATTAAAAATTTCGAACCAATAACCTAGAAACTAATAAACCCAGAACTTTAAACAAAGAAAAAACCATCAAAAATCTAGAACCTAATAAACCCAGAAAAAACTAACAAAAAAACTAGAAACAAAAAACCCAGAAAAAACCAAAGGAATTCGAACCTAGAAAACCCAAAAAATTCGAAAAAAATCCGAACCCAAAAACCCAGAAATTTAAACCCAAAAAAACCCAAAAAATTCTAAGAAACAGAGAAAAAATCGAGAAAAAACAAAAAAAAAAAAAAAAAACAGGAACCCAATTCGAACCTAGAAAACCCCAAAAAAATCGAAAAAATTCGAACCCAGACATTTAAGCTAGAAAAAACCAAAAAAATTCAGGAAACTAAGAAACCGAGAAAAAACAAAAAAAACCAGGTATTCGAACCTAGAAAAACCCCAAAAAAACGAAAAAATTTCGAACCCATAAATTAAAACACGGAAAAAACCAAAAAAATTCAAGAAAATACCTTGCTTAGTAGCTATAATTGAAGAAGAAAGTGCGAATATCTGAGAAACAAGAAGAACGAGTGATTTGAGAGATTAGAGAGATCTGAGGTGCATGCGGATTTTTGAGATAATTAAGCTAAGGGAGATGAGAGAGAAGGAGCTCTGAATGAATTGGAAAGAGAATGAATTTGAGAGAGAGATAGAGGGGCTGAGGGAAAGAATAAAAGGAGCCCGATTTTTTTTATTAATTGGCAACGGTTAACCGTTGCCAACTCTAATCCTTTTAATTTTTTTTTTAAATAATCAGTTGGCAACGGTTAACCGGTGCCAACTCTAACCCTTTTATTTTTTTTTTCTTTTAAAAAAAAAATAATCATTTGGCAACGGTTAACCGTTGCCAACTCTGAAATTTTAATTGGCGCTCATTTTAGTTGGCACCGGTTTTCATGAACCGCTGCCATAGGGGGGTTGCCTATTTAGTTTTTTCTACTAGTGACCACCAAAACCCCGAAAGCCCCAATTAAACCACCACCACCACGAATTGAATTAATTACAATTAAACCACAACCACCACGAAACCGAACACCACGCCACCCACTACCCTACGAAACCCAACACCACGCCACCTACCACTCTTGGAAATCAACCACCACAAAACCTAGACCTAAACCCAGACCCACAACCACCGACACCTAGATCCACCCTCGAAACCCACAAAACCTAGACCACCATCCATGAAACTCGTGCCGCCCACAACCACCACACCCACGAAACCCACGGGAGACTACCTCCGGATCTGGACAGAAGATGGGGAAGATGAAGTAGGAGTGAAATTTTGATGATGAAGGAGGAAAGAGAAATTTGATGAATAAGATGAATGTTGAGATATTTGATTTTTTTTTTGAAGATCTGATTTTTTTTTTATTGTTTTTATTTTTTTTAAGATTAGATGAGCTAAGAGGGTTATAATAGAGTATGGTTAGTAAAATGATCAAGGGAGTAAGTTGGTTAAGTGAGGGTAGTTTGGTCATTTCATACAAAAAAAACTTACTAAAAGAGGAAAAAAAACATTTGTTGCAAATAATAGGTAGCATCCGTTTATGGAAAATGTTACAAATAACTGTTAACGGAGGAAGTAATTTATTAACCTCAGCCCTCAAGCACTATCTCTTGCACAAGCTCTATTACTCTCTCCATTAAAGTAATTTAGTACTGACTTAGGCATCGGAGAGAAGATCCTCGGACACCTTCGAGGCTAGTTTACATGCTCTTCTTCTGCAAGAAATCCTTGGTCCGAGTTCATGGCCCAAGTAGTTGTTAACTGATATGATACTAAAAGCAATAAAACAGTAAACTTATTTCTTGAAGCGTGAACCAGAAAATAGTAGCCGTGTCGTGGTGAACCACTGACCTAAAAGACGATTCCGCGCTACCTCCCGGTGCAGTAGACAAGAAGCGGTCGTCCTCCAGAATAAGCACGGCGCCGAAGTTTATGTGCACTCACAAACCCGACTGGAATTCATAATACTTGCCCAGAAATATAAGAACAGTGTTTAGTTATTTTTAAGAGAGAAGAGAGAGGAATGTTTTCTGTGTCTTTTGCTGAAGTGGGACTGGGTTTATATAGGCAGCAAGGAGGAAGATGGCCAGCAACAACCAACAAGAAAAAAGGAAGAAACGACCATATGATTAAGGCCAAAAATCAAGCAAAACGGCTGACCAAAAAACTATCCAGATTCCCCTGGTCAGTCAAAAACTACAATCAATGAGTGTAACGGTTTAGCCGTAATCAAGGACCCACGCCCGCGCATCGCATTTCCCAAATAAAATTCCTCCAAAAATAAAAAGACCCATGCCCGCACATCGCATTCCCCAAGTATGGAGCGCGCGCACACATGTGTGTGTGGTACAACACCCATCTCCAAGTCACTCAATTAAGAAGTACCAACATAGTACAATATAAATAAGGAGAAAACCTTTCTCTCCACCAATGTGGGATTTTTTCCTTTTCATTTGTGACTCTCACTTTCTCTTGTTTTGGTTCCTTCATTCAACATTCTTATTTTTATATCAAGAACTTTCAACAGTAGTGTCTTCAACTCATTCGACGAAGGATCGATTAAGGTCCACAATGTCGATCTTACCCGAAACAATACTTAATGATATTTTGTGTTAGACAATTATCGACGAACGAATCATTCTCCTCGAACAAATCACTTTTGCTAGTCTTACATTATACTACTATATCTTAATATTGTAAAGATAATCAATTGACTGCTTTTTATATATCTTACATTATTCTTTTCTAATTTTTTATATTATCATCTTAAATCTCCATGACTTCATCTATTACGCACAAGCAACTTTGCCTAGATTTTATGTACATTATTATTACACTATAAATAACACGATAAATCCCTCTAAGAAATAAATCAAACAAGTAATATATAACTTATCTAAGAATCTCAAAAAAATAACATAAGAAATGGCAGGTGTTGTTAGGAAGATTAAGCTAGGTTCTCAAGGTTTAGAAGTTTCAGCTCAAGGTCTAGGATGTATGGGGATGTCTGCTTTTTATGGACCTCCAAAGCCCGAGGAAGAAATGATTGAAGTTATCCACCATGCTATCAACTCCGGCATTACCTTCCTCGATACTTCCGACGTGTATGGACCACATACAAATGAGATTCTCCTTGGCAAGGTAAGTACTAGTAGGCATAAATTAATCTTGTATTATGTGATTGTAGACTACCTTAAATAATCTTGTGGATTGAGCAGGCATTAAAAGAAGAATGGAGAGAAAAAGTGGAATTGGCTACGAAATTTGGCCTTAACAACGTTGGTGATCCAATTCATACAAAGATAGAAGTTCGAGGTGATCCCGCATATGTAAGGGCTGCCTGTGAAGGAAGCTTGAAGCGGCTTGGTGTTGATTGTATCGACCTCTATTATCAACATCGTGTTGATACCAGTGTTCCTATTGAAATCACGGTTAGTTCAATTGCACTACATGCTATGTTAGCATTTCATAATATGAGGCCTATATGTACACATAATTTTCGAGGTTGATGTGTTCATGTATACTAACTCGATCATTGTAAAAGGTATTTTACTTTCTTATCATTTCTTCATAAATAATTTCAGATGGGAGAACTAAAAAAGTTAGTTGAAGAAGGTAAAATTAAGTACATCGGTTTGTCTGAGGTAACTGCTTCGACTATCAGAAGAGCGCATGCAGTCCACCCGATTACAGCAATTCAGCTGGAATGGTCATTGTGGACTAGAGATGTGGAAGAAGAAATTATTCCTACTTGCAGGTGAGAATTTGTCATAATTTTCCCTTAAAAAATGAAATGCCCTTAATATTTTGAAATCTAACTTAATCTTAACATTACTATATAGAGAACTTGGGATTGGAATTGTATGTTTCAGTCCTCTAGGAAGAGGCTTTCTCTCTTCAGGGCCTAATATGGTTGATAGCCTTTCGAAGGAGGACTCCCGGCTGCAGGTATGATCGCGTAATTCCATGTTAATTTCATTAGTCGTTCTAACTTCATATGAATTTCCATCTAAAATGTAATTTTATTATGTCTGTTAGATGCAATTTTGCACAAGATAGTCCTGCAGACCTGCAGCACATTTGCTCTTCTCCTGTATCGCGTAATGTTTAGCAGTATATCAGTTTGTAAGTTGATCTGTTTTATTATATCCTCTGTTTCAGTTATATCCAAGATTCCACCCAGAAAATCTTGAGCATAACAAACACATCTTTGAACGGGTTACTGATATGGCGGCGAAAAAAGGATGTACCCCTGCACAACTAGCACTTGCTTGGATTCATCACCAGGGAGATGATGTGTGTCCAATCCCCGGAACAACTAAGATTGAGAACCTCAAACAGAACATTGGCGCGTTGTCTGTGAAGCTAAGCCCTGAGGATATGGCTGAGCTCGAACACCTTGCCTCTGAGGATAGTGTTAAGGGTGATCGATATGTAGCTGGGATTGCTACTTGGAAGACGTATGATACTCCACCTTTGTCTTCATGGAAATTGGAAAACTGAAAAAATTGAAGATGGTGCATATTGTGCTTGGATTGATTGAGACTTCAGAGTGTTGCTTTGGTTTTAATTAAATTCCTTTTTAATGTGTTGTGTGCCGATTTTATTTTACACAATTGTGTATCGAATTTGTGTAATGTTAAGAGTGATATTTGTAAGCGAGTTAGAATATATAAATGACAAATATGTAAGTCAGTTGATAATACGATTATTTATTAAAATTATTGAATCTTTTGTTTTAAAAAATATGTTACCTAAGAGATGGTATATATGTGGTAAACTGGTAACCCACGCCAACTCTTTTAAGTTGTGACCTTAACAAAGAGTAATTGATTTTCAGGAAAATTTCACTGGTTGATTTATTATTCTGCAATGAAATATGCTACTGAACATTTATTTTGTTTTTATTTTATACTAAGACTGACTGATAAATAAAAAATTATAAAACCAGTTCTATGCTATAATATATTGATACTCCCTAGTCCAAACCTAGTGAGATGTATCAAATTTTCAATGCAGGGGACATTTTTCTTTGAATTGCAATAACTGATTACTTTATACAAGTATGTTCAAGAATATATTATTAATGATTGATACTTTTTTTTGTTAATTAATATATTACTCGTATCAACTAATCATTCTTCTCCCAAGCTTTTTTTCCATGTTTGTAGGGGTGTTTGCAGTGTTGTTTAGTGCGGTATGGATTCTAAACCGCACCAAACCGCAACATTGCGGTTTGTAATTTTTTTCAAATTGCACCAAACCGTACCTCAAAATGCGATTTGGTGCAGTGTGGTTTAACCATACTTTTTTAAAATTGTAATTATTTTTTTAAAAACAAAACTTTTATTTTATTTTGTAATTATTAATTTATAATTCAAATATTAAACTCTTTTTTTAACCTTTAATTAACTAATAGTCAAAGATTAGCTCATATATTTTAGTTCTTTTAATTTTTTTTTAATAAAAATATAGTATAAAGACCGCAAATCGCATTAAAGTGCGGTTTGCGGTACGGTTAGGTCTAAATATTTTTTGAAACCGCACCAAACCGCAAATCATAGTTTGGTCATATTCAAAAACCGCATTATAATTTTCAAACCGCAAACCGCACCAAAGTTTTGGTTTGCGGTTTAATGCGGTCTAAATCGCACTCTGTTCAGCCCTACAAACGAGTGAATTATTGATAATGTGGGTAGTAAACTATCCCATTTGTTACAGATTGGGTATTCACCTTTCACTTGTTGTAGTTAGGGTACTAAACTTTGTACTCAACTTTGTAGTCCCACGTATGTCGTTCCTCAACCACCATTGAAATTCGCCATCATCTCTGCGAATCATTGCAAAAAGAATTTCTAATTCTCAGCCCACTTCCTTCTCTTTTCCATCTCCTCTTTCGGCTTTAATTCGTTTTTTTTTCTTTTTTTTTTTTTCTGGCTCTTCAACTTATCACCTCAATTAATCAACAATTGAATAGATCTTCAAATTCGGCGGCTTACAGGTCCATTAATTTGAAATTTTTACTAGGTTTACTGATTTTTTTTTGTTTTTTGTTTTTTGTTTTTTGCATTCTGCATTTTGATTTATTTTATATAATTTTATTTTATTTTTTGGCTAAACCGGTTATAACAGGTAAAGTGGCCGAAATATTCTTTTTGGCATGTACTCTGCCATAGTTTAGTACCCATTTTGCTACTTTTGAAAGGTGAGTACCTTATTTGCAACAAGTCTGATAGTTTAGTACTAGGTTTGTAGTTCACTCCATGTTTGATTGACCATTTCGACGAAAAAATTAACTTTTGCTTACTGTAGGTTAAAATATACTTGTATGTACCTTCATCTAGAATATTAAATCACCAAATTTGACATCTCAACGATGGTAAAAATGATAATGTTGTAAAGTTGATCACTTAATTAATCGTTATTGTTTTCTTTTTTCCATGCATTATTCTAACTAATAATCTCTATGCCATAATGTATTACGCACGACTTTTCCTAGATGCTTAGTACAGTACATTTTACAACAACCTACTAATTGAATTTTATAAATACCATGCATTATATTACCCTTCCTAGAATTAAAACAGGAAATACATGACATGACTTCATCTCCAATCTCCATGACTTCATCTCTTACGCACAACTTTGACTATTTTAATTTTTCTGTACATTATTACACTATAAATAACTCTTAAGAAAAATATTAAACAAGTACCTAACCTATCTAAGAAACTCAAAAAGAAATGGCAGGTGTTGTTAGGAAGATTAAGTTAGGTTCTCAAGGTTTAGAAGTTTCAGCTCAAGGTCTAGGATGTATGGGGATGTCTGCTTTCTATGGACCTCCAAAGCCCGAGGAAGAAATGATTGAAGTTATCCACCATGCTATCAACTCCGGCATTACCTTCCTCGATACTTCCGACGTGTATGGACCACATACAAATGAGATTCTCCTTGGCAAGGTACGTACTAGTAGGCATAAATTAATCTTGTACTATGTGATTGTAGACTACCTTAAATAATCTTGTGGATTGAGCAGGCATTAAAAGAAGAATGGAGAGAAAAAGTGGAATTGGCTACGAAATTTGGCCTTAACAACGTTGGTGGTCCAATTCATCCAAAGATGGAAGTTCGAGGTGATCCCGCATATGTAAGGGCTGCCTGTGAAGGAAGCTTGAAGCGGCTTGGTGTTGATTGTATCGACCTCTATTATCAACATCGTGTTGATACCAATGTTCCCATTGAAATCACGGTTAGTTCATTTGCAGTATATATGTGCTATGCTACCATTTCATAATATACATAATTTTCGAGGTTAAACATAGGCCACACTACATGCCTTATCAGCACTTGATGTGTTCATGTGTACTAACTCGATCATTGTAAAAGGTATATATATATATATATATTTTTTTTTTCGCATCATCATTTTTCACAAATAATTTCAGATGGGAGAACTAAAAAAATTAGTTGAAGAGGGTAAAATTAAGTACATTGGTTTGTCTGAGGTACCTGCATCGACTATCAGAAGAGCACATGCAGTCCACCCGATTACAGCAATTCAGCTGGAATGGTCATTGTGGACTAGAGATGTGGAGGAAGAAATTGTTCCTACCTGCAGGTGAGAATTTTTCATAATTTTCCCTTAAAAAATGCAGTGTCCTTAAATATTATGAAATCTAACTTTGTCATTACATTACCTTAGGGAACTTGGGATTGGAATTGTATGTTACAGTCCTCTAGGACGCGGATTTCTCTCTTCAGGGCCTAAGATGGTTGAGAGCCTTTCAAAGCAAGACTCGCGGCTGCAGGTATGAACGCGTAATTCCTTGTGACTAATTTCATTGTCGTCCTAACTTCATATGAATTTCCATGAAAAATGTAATTTTACTACGTATGTTAGATGCAACTTTGCATGAGATAGTCCTGCAGATCTTTTCTCAAAAAAAAAAAAAAAAAATAGTCCTGCAGACCTGCAGCACATTTGTGAGCTCTTCTCCTGTATCGTGAAATGTTTAGCAGTACATCAGTTTTAGTGTATTATTCCTAGCCCATTACTCCATATTCATCTTCTTTATTATGTCTTCTGTTTCAGTTTTTTCCAAGATTCTGTCCAGAAAATCTTGAGCATAACAAACACATCTTTGAACGGGTTACTGATATGGCGGCGAAAAAAGGATGTACCCCTGCACAGCTTGCATTGGCTTGGATCCATCACCAGGGAGATGATGTGTGTCCAATCCCCGGAACCACTAAGATTGAGAACCTCAAACAGAACATTGGTGCGTTGTCTGTGAAGCTAAGCCCCGAGGATATGACTGAGCTAGAACACCTTGCCTCTGAGGATAGTGTTAAGGGTGATCGATATGTAGCTGAAGTTGCTACTTGGAAGACCTATGATACTCCACCTTTGTCTTC
This sequence comes from Chenopodium berlandieri, assembly GCA_034703905.1. Classification (NCBI taxonomy): domain Eukaryota; kingdom Viridiplantae; phylum Streptophyta; class Magnoliopsida; order Caryophyllales; family Amaranthaceae; genus Chenopodium; species Chenopodium berlandieri. The sequence continues at coordinate 52,377,940 of CM068281.1, forward strand.
ATGGAAATTGGAAAACTGAAAAAAATTAAAGATGGTACATATTGTGCTTGGAATGAAACTTCAGAGTGTTGGTTTTGATTAAATTCCTTTTTAATGTGTTGTGTGCCGAATTTGTGTAATGTTTAGAGTATGTGATATATGTAATCGAGTTAGAATAGATGACTAATATGTTAGTCACTTGATACTTAATACGATTATTTAATAAAATTATTGAATCTTTTTGTTTTAAATAATGTCCCTCCAAGAGATGGTATATATGTGGTAACTCATGCCAGCTTATTTAAGTTGTGACCTTAACAGTGTAGCTCAATCGATTTCCTAAGATTTATGTTTTGCTGCGAACATCAGTAGTTTTTTGTATAATACAGCAAGCTCAGATATTTGATCAATCACCTATTTCTTGTACTGGTGGATCTGTTTTTGCCAGTTGTGTACACTTTTGTTTAATTTCTTGTTGTACTTTGTATCAATATATATCTTTTGTCTTAACAAAGAGGAATTGATTTTCATGAAAATTTCATGGATTGATTTCCATGACTCCAATGTTATCACATAGTATCATTACAATCTGACACACGGAAATTAAAGAATAAGTGGCAACAGGAGAATAACTGGCTACAAAGTTTGACCTATATGCTGATGGAAAAGGCCAGGAGCGAGAGATTCATGGTGATCCTGCATACATAAGGGCTTGCTGTGAGGGAAGCTTGAAGCGGCCTGATGTTGATTGCATCGACCTCTATTATCAGCACCGTTCCCATTGAAGTCACGGTGTGTCCATTTAGTCCAATGAACATGTATTTTGTTCTTTTATCCTTAACTTTACATTTTCATGAATCATAGTTGCTGCTATACTAAGATTGTCTCCCTTCCAAAAAAAAAAAAAACTAAGATTGTCTGATTTTTTATTGATACTTTTTTCTGTTAATTAATTTATTATTATCAACTAATCATTCTCCTTTCAAGCTTCTTTGTACATGTTTGACTGACCATTTCAACGAATAAATTAACTTTTGCTTACTATAGGTGAAAATATACTTGTATATACCAAATTAAATCACCAAATTTGACATCTCAACCATGGTAAATTGATTACATTGTAAAGTTAATTAATTAATTGTTATTGTCTTCTTTTTTTCCTTACATTATAATTAATTATTTCAATGACATCATGTATTACGCACAACTTTCCCTAGATGTGTTCTTGTATATTTTTACAACCACCTACTAATTGATGAATTTTATAAATATCGTGGATTAACCCTTTCTAGAATTAAAACAAGAAATTCAAACTCGAAAAACAATAAGAAATGGAAGGTGTTGTTAGGAGGATAAAGTTAGGTTCTCAGGGTTTGGAAGTTTCAACACAAGGTCTAGGATGTTTGGGAATGTGTTTTTATTTTAGACCTCGAAACTCCGATGAAGACATGATTGAAGTTATCCACCATGCTATCAACTCTGGCATCACCTTCCTTGATACTTCTGATACGTATGGACCTCATACCAACGAGATTCTCCTAGGCAAGGTATGTACTCGTACGTAGTTGCATAAGTACTTGTTTTTTATATGATATACTTATTTAATTTATTAAACATAAAATGAGAGTTTGTGTTAGCTTAATATAGTGTATTGATTGAGCAGGCACTAAAAGGAGAATGGAGAGAAAAAGTGGAATTGGCCACAAAATTTGGCATCAACGGCGCTGTTGGTGCAGACATGGAGATTCGGGGTGATCCTGCATATGTAAGGGCTGCCTGTGAAGGAAGCTTGAAGCGGCTTGATGTTGATTGTATTGATCTCTATTATCAACACCGTGTTGATACCAATGTTCCCATTGAAATCACGGTTAGTTACTTCATTTATATTAGATACTCAATCTCCTCCCTTTCATACTATAAGGCATACATAGTTTTAGAGGTTAAACATATATAGGCCATTAGGCCATACCTTATCCGAACTTAATTGATGTATATTGATGTGATCACTTGGTTAAACAAGAGCTAATTTGTTTTTCTTATGTTTTTGTCACATATAATTTCAGATGAGAGAGCTAAAGAAATTGGTTGAAGAGGGCAAAATCAAATACATTGGTTTATCTGAGGCATCTGCTTCGACTATCAGAAGAGCGCATGCAGTCCACCCGATTACAGCAGTTCAGTTGGAATGGTCGCTTTGGAGCAGAGATGTGGAGGAAGAAATAGTTCCTACCTGCAGGTGAGACCGCGAGACTTTTCAGATAGTAACATTCTTAAAAATTTGAGTGTTCTAACATTGTTGTTACATTAACTTAGGGAACTTGGGATCGGAATTGTATCATACAGTCCTCTAGGAAGGGGCTTTCTCTCTTCAGGGCCTAAGATGGTAGATAACCTTTCAAAAAATAAGGATTACTGGCAGCAGGTATATATGAACGCGTAATTTCGTGTGACCAACTTATGAATAATCGTTCTAACTTCTAACATCAAATGAATTTTCCATGTAAAATGTAACTGTATTAAGCCTGTTAGATGTAACTTTGCATACATAATAGTCCTGCAGCATGTTTATTATTCTTCTCCTGTATCGCGTAATGTTTAGGTATGTATCAGTTTTGGTATATCAACTAGCCTGTTAGGATGTGACTACATGCTGATCTGCTTATTTATCATTTCTTTCAGTTATTTCCAAGATTCCATCCTGAAAATATTGAGCATAACAAGCATATCTTTGATCGGGTTACTGAAATTGCGACCAAAAAAGGATGTACCCCTGCACAACTAGCACTGGCTTGGGTCCATCACCAAGGAGACGATGTGTGTCCAATCCCGGGAACCACTAAGATTGAGAACCTGAAACAGAACATTGGCGCGCTATCAGTGAAACTAACACCCGAGGATATGATTGAGCTAGAGCACCTTGCCTCTGAGGATAGTGTTAAGGGTGATCGATATGAAGCTGGAATGGCTACTTGGAAGACCTGTGATACTCCACCTTTATCCTCATGGAAATTGGAGAACTAAAAAAAGATGGAACATCCTGTGCTTAGGTGCTGATTTTGCTTGAATTGAGACTTGAGAGTGATGAATTTTTTATTTTTTTTTCTCCTCTTTTTTTTTTTTTTTTTTTTTTTTTTTTTTTTTTTTTTTTTTTTTTTTTTTTTTTTTTTAAATGCAATATTATTGGTTGTGTGTCAATTTTATGTAATATTTGGAGTAAATTATGTAATCTTGTTTATGAGTTACTCCACCTTGAATAATCAAATTTCGAATAAATTAAGGGATCACTTTTTTTTTTTTTAATTTTTATATATGACTATGGGTTATATCATGTCAACGGACTTTACGGTGATCATTTTATTAATTATTTAATCACCTAAAAGTGTACATACATTTTGATATTTAATTCACAAGCATAATGCACCTCATCAAACATTACTCCATATCAATTTTCTTAGTTTTAATTCCAACTAAGAGTGTAAATAAAAATTAAGACAATATTACCTTTTCCGTTTTCATGTTCTTTGAACTTAATTAGGCGAGCTTTAATTTGATCTTTCAATCCATCTCGAAAATAAATTTTATCTTGTTTCATCCCATAGTTTATAGTTTTTGTATATTTCGTGAATGACTTGTTTATGTGTTAATCTAGTGAAATATAAAAACAACAAATTTTCAGAGAAAACCTTTGTGCTTTCGACAATATGAATACTGAACATATCAAAATCAAATGTAAGAGTGTAAAAATCAAATCCATACTTTAAATACAGAGCTATAACTTTGAAGTGAACTGTTTAATTCTAGAATATTTAATTTCAATGATAAGCTAAGTAATTTAAATTAAGATCATGAATAATATTCAATTAGAACATTAAAAACTAATTACTTAATATCAAAATGTCAAATAAGCTTTGAAATGAACAACACAAGCTTTTGTCAATAAATTTAAATAAATTTGTTCATAGCATATAAACGATAAAAGTGCAAATGAGTCGTTAAGATAGCACCAACTTTTGTAGTTGGTGGAACATTTGTCATAAATGTTTATTTTTATTAGCCATAATGACACCAACTATGAAAAATTCTACAATGTCATTCTTTAAAAATGACACCACAATTTGTTGATGTGGCGAAATCAGATTGCCTGTATTTAGTATTTTTATTTCCATTTTTATTATTTTTAATGTCCATAATTTATTAAAATTGTATTTTTTATGTATTCTTTTTAATACATGTATTTTTTTTAAGAAATACATAATTATAAATTATGAAAATCTATTTTTATAATATTAATTTTTGAATTTATAATTATAATTAAAACTCAAAAAAATTAAAATTGTTCATCATTGTTCATATTGTTCATCAATCATGTCATAGATTAGCCCCCATTCTTAAAATCAATGTTAGTTGCTGATAAATTTGTAAATCCAGACTAAAATTAGGATAAAAATTCGAATGATTTTAGATTTTTGTTCATAAAAAAAATCTCAACAACAATCTCATTTATAAGTATTTGCAAAGGATGAATTCCACTTTGAATGGTTCGAATGTGGACTCAAATTGTGCAATTTTGTCAAAGAACAAGGAGTAAGAAGCTAAGTTTGTAGAAGGTGAAGTGGTCGCATTTTTTTTTTTGTTCGCAACCTCTGTTTGATCCGATAAATGTAATTAAGTTTTCTCGAACTTGTTTGTGGGTTAGGTAATGACCTAACTAAATACAGGAAATTACCTAACCACAAACATATTAAAATAAATCGCAGATCTCGATTCTGGATCAAACAGGTCTGCAAAAAAAAAAAAATCGAACTCTAAATCGCAGAGCACACCCTCGTTATCTATTGATCGTTAAAAAAAACTTGAAAGGTCTGTGTTTTAGATCATCATAATACACGCTCCTAAGGCTATTTTCATCCTCAAAACTATCAAACAACTTGATTTTTACATAAATCAAAATTATCAATCGAACCCTAAAACGAAATTTGTATACAGATCATGGAAGCATATTCGAAACCTAAGAAATCTGATCTTTGGATGGAATTTTGATCGGAATTTTGGTCTGAGTTCCAAATAGATTATACAAGATTTTGGGGTGGTTATTAATTAAGATCATGAACGAAGAACAATGATGATTTTTTTTTTTATTTTCTAAATTTTAATTATAATTTAATTTTTGAAAATGATTTTTGAAAGATAAAAATAGATTTTAAAAAAACTATATTTACATATTCTTTAAAAAAATACATGTATTTGCAATTATACATACATATATAGTACATTTAGGCTTTTAAAAATAAATAAAAAAATTGACGAATCATAACATGACACATCATCATGTCATGGTGTCATTTTTTGAAATATGACATAGTAAACCTCCCCCACCAACTATGTCTATATTCAGAGTCATCGATAATGTCATTTATGACACCCGTTACACCCATTGTAAAAGATAGTGCTATTTTGACTACCTTAAATCATATTAGTGCTGTTGAGGTAAATTTTACCTAATATTATGAGTTAGTGTAAATATTGTACTTATATTTATTGAGGAGTATATCATATTACTCTGTTTCATTATGTTCTTACTTCTTACTTCATTTTTAATCCACTTTTTTTTTTCATCATTACCTCTCTTACCCCCACTATGTTCATTCTTTCTTTCACTCATTATTCTTACTACTCATACAAGTAATATTTTGTTTTCAAAAAGTACAAGTAATATTTTCTTATACCACCCACCATTGTATACTTTATCTCTTTTGTCGTAATTTTTATACAAATTGTAATTTTTTTTTTTTTGAAATAAATTGTATTCCCTCTGTTTTTAAATACTTGCTCCATTTCTCTTGGACATGTATGTCGATGCAAATCTTTGATCAATTAGATTTTTAATTATTAATAAGTATAAATTCTAACAATTGAAAATTAATTATCTATTTATTGAGACGATTCCAACAAGTACCTATAAGATAGAGAATAATTTTCTGTGTATTGTATTACTGTATGCACAAGGTATTTATACAACCTAAGAGAAGAGAATAGGCCTCATACATTGGCCCATTAGCTAAAATACAATATTAGGGCTTAATACTATATTTTTTCTTATGCGTAAATCAGAAATATTTGTCAAAGTAAGATAAATGAAAAGTGCAAAAAGTAGAAATGGAGTCAATATTTAGAAATGGAGGGAGCAAAGGTTAAGAACATTGTGACTTCATGGATTACACCACATAACGATGTGATACAAGTACTATAATTAATTTAGTACCACGTATTTCTCTACCTTTTAAAAAGTATGACTAAACTCTTTATGAATAGTGTGAGACGATTAAACACCTAAAAATGCTTATTTACATATCTTCCCTCATTGACGCTACCAACCACTAAAATTATAGCATAAAGTCAACATGAATAAAGTTCTCGGACATGACTAGATATAACACATGCATCGCGAACGTTACCGGCGTTAGTGAAGTTAAAAATCGCAATTACACATACACCATGACTTCATCAATTACGCAAATCTCTTCATCAAAAAGTCAACTTATCTATCACTACAAATACTCCCCACACTTAACACACTCAAATCACTCATTATTCTCTCTTCTCTCACCAACTCTCACAAAAGAGAAGAAACTATATACCCCAAAAAATACAGAGGAAAACAGAGAGGTTTCATACAATGACACAATCAAATGGTGTTAGGAGAATGAAGCTGGGATCACAAGGTCTAGAAGTTTCTGCTCAAGGTCTAGGATGTATGGGTATGTCTGCTTTTTATGGACCACCTAAACCAGAAGAAGATATGATCAAGCTTATTCATCATGCTATTAACTCTGGCATCACTTTCCTTGATACTTCTGACATTTATGGACCTCATACCAATGAAGTTCTTCTTGGGAAGGTAATTTAATCAATACCCTTTTCTATTTATGGCATAATTTGAGCTTTGATTGTTTATTTTGATGTTATTTTGGTCTTAATTTTGATGGGCATTTGTTCCATTTTTTGGGTATTTTGGGTATTGATTTAGGCGTGTTCTTGATTTCTGATATTCTTATGATGATGTTCTGATCTGGGATTCTGGGGTTTTGACTAATGTTAGTAAAATTGGAAATGGTTAATTGGTTTGTTAATTGGATAATTTATAATAATGTTTTGTTCGAAATATTGCGAATTTCTGAACACATTGATAATTTGACTAAAATTGGGACTATATTGATGAATATTGATGATGCAATTTTGGGGTTTGATAGCGTATGATTGAATTGGCCGTTTTGGGGTTTTGATCTTGTAAATTGGGCAGGTATTGAAAGGAGGATGGAGAGAGAAAGTGGAATTGGCTTCAAAATTTGGCATTAGATATGTGGATGGAAAAGGAGAGATTCGCGGTGATCCTGCATATGTAAGGGCTGCCTGTGAGGGAAGCTTGAAGCGGCTTGATATCGATTGCATCGATCTCTATTATCAACATCGTATTGATACTAACACTCCGATTGAAGTCACGGTTCGTCCATTTGCTCCATCAGTTATCTCTATTAGTATTCATTATTGCTTATGATTCTCTAACTTGTCTCATTTAATTATGAAATATTCATGTTTGTTCTATGTCTTGTCGATTATTGGGTAAGGGACTAAGGGATTAGGTTTGTGGAGAGATTGGGAAAATGAAGCCTTTGTCTCTTCTTTTAAAATGTTGTCACATCACAATTGAGCACACACTCTTCAATACACCAGTAAAACTATCATCATAATCATAGTATGGAAAATTGGGAATGGGATGGTGGTGTATTAAATACAACTAAGCACTTTATTCTGAAACTGTCATTTTGAGGTGTTAAGCAGTTAAGCTATCATAAATCTTAGGGAAAAGGTGGTGTGTCAAATACCACTATACGAGAAATTGGAGCTCTTTGTTCTTGAACTCTCATTATTGAGGTGTTATGCCAATTGCCAAAATGACACCAACCACATGGTCACTGGAAGGGGTGTGATAGTCGCTTAAATTTCAAGCTGTCCTTGTATGAAAGCTACTGGTAAATTTTAAGCATGTTTAGGCAGGTTAGCAATACTCCTTAAGAGTAGGAGTTAGCAGTAGCAATTGTGAAAAACTAACTGTTAGATAGATGTCGTGTTTCATAATTTTTATACTAACATACCCATTATTTTATGCCCCAACCCCATTGTATCATGTCCTTAATTTTTATACAAATACTATTGCATACAAATACTATTGCAGCAAATAGTTTGCCAATAATACTATTGAAAATCTGCTTATAAAGGGACCATTAGCACGATAACTGAGCCACCGATCACAAACCTTTTCTATATGGTTTGGTAGAATATTGTGCACCTGAATGGTATACCGCATGCTCACAATAATTTGCTAGAACTAATATGCAGCATGTTCAATTTAATTTTAGAACACAGTAATTGGTTTTTTTATCTTGATAGAACACAGTAATTGCTGCTATGATTTTAACCTGTTCAAAATCTATTGCTTTGTCCTCTTATATGGTTCTACACTACATCAGATGGGAGAACTAAAGAAACTAGTTGAGGAGGGGAAAATCAAGTACATAGGTCTATCTGAAGCATCAGCATCCACCATCAGAAGAGCACATGCAGTTCATCCCATAACAGCAGTCCAGATTGAATGGTCCTTGTGGACGCGAGATGTGGAGGAAGACATAGTTCCCACCTGCAGGTGAGATATCTCTGATTCTTGGTAAGTGAATGTGAAAAGTTGAAAACTTGACACTGTGTCTTCAGAGTTCTGACTTTGTTGTATCTTGACATAGGGAGCTTGGGATTGGAATTGTGGCTTACAGTCCTTTAGGAAGGGGCTTTTTGTCTTCTGGGCCCAAGATGATAGAGAACTTTGCAAAAGAGGACTACCGGCAGGTTTGTCAAAATTCCTATGACATACCATAGTTAATTGTCTCGTTTTTCTGAGATTCCTCATAAAAGCAAAAAAAATAAAGCTTCTTTATCTAGTTTATTAATCCTGTACTCCATATTTGTTGAGTAGAATCTTATATTAATGGTATTACTCAAAACAAAGCTCCTTTTTCTGCTTCATATGTACCTTAATTGACCTATAATCTTCTTGCTATAATCCCCCCCTCCTTTTTTTTAATCAAAGATGATAATTCTAGTTTGGGTCCTTTTACATTATAAGTATACAGCATTTCTTTTGCCATTCATGCAAAGGTTCCTTTATTGCATTTGAAATCTTTCTTGGTGTACCCTCACCCAAAAGCGCCAAATTTAGGCCTGTCATTTCGTTAACTAACATTATAAACACCGTTGTTAGTTTTTTGCCGAGTTTGACTCCTTGATCTTTATTGGAAACGGAGCAATTTAAAGCTACTAGTTCTAGATTAAGTATTACTAAGAGTTGCTTCTCTATATCTTCCATGATTTACAAACTTGGAAAAGTTGTGCTTAATAAAAAGAAGTAAATTTGAGGACTTATTGAAGTAATCCCTTTCATAGTATGAGCAGTTGTGGAAAGATTATTGATCTCTAGCACCATGTTAATCAACTTATTTCTTTGCCTTTCAGCACTTACCAAGGTTCAAACCGGAGAATCTGGAGCATAACAAACATTTATTTGAGCGGGTCAGTGAAATAGCTGCTCAAAAAGGATGCACCCCAGGACAATTAGCGCTTGCGTGGGTCCATCACCAGGGAGATGATGTATGTCCCATCCCCGGAACCACTAAGATTGAAAACCTCAACCAGAACATTGGAGCCTTGTCTGTAAAGCTTACTCCAGAAGAAATGGCTGAGCTAGAATCCCTTGCCTCGGAGGGAAGTGTCAAGGGAGATCGATATGGAGGTTTATCTTCCACCTGGAAGAATTCAGACACCCCACCTTTGTCCTCATGGAAATCTGAATGAAAATGGTTCATCCTATGTTGTGAACATTATTAATTTTCCGCTTGTTACAGCTAGCTCAGATATTGATCAATTTACCTCTTTCTTGTACTACTGGGATCTTTGTGTGCCAGTTAGATTCTTTTTCTAATTTGTATCAATATCTTTTGCCTTAATAAAGATGATTTGATTTTCATGAAAATTTCATGGGTTGATTTCCATGACTCTGCTGCTATCAGCTATCACATAATAACATAAATATCTGACGCATGACAATCAAAGGATAAGTGTCACCAGGAGATTAGTCAAATGTGCACAAGGCCACATCCAGCCCCCCTTGTTGAAACTCCTGTCACTGAGATTTGAGCTTAACTCTAGGAAGGGGCTTTCTCTCTTCAGGGCCTAAGATGGTAAAGAACATCACAAACAAGGACTCCTGGCAGAGTGGCAGCAGGTATGAATGCGTAATTTCATGTGACCAACCCATGAATCGTTCTAACATCAAATGAATTTTCCATGTAAAATGTAAGTATTAAGCCTGTTAGATGTAACTTTGCATAGATAATAGTCCTGCAGCATGTTTGTTCTTCTCCTGTATCGTGTATTGTTTGGCTAAAATAGCCTGTTAGGCTGTTATTTCATGCTAATCTGCTTATCTATCATTTGTTTCACCATCTTATTTCCAAGCAAAATGTATTAAATTGAAAGTTTTTGTGTTTGAAAGTGAGACGGTCAAAGTATTGAATTTTTAGATTTTTTTTTTTTTTTTTTTGAAGAAAAGATTGTTTATTCTTAATCATTAGGAAATTATATTATTTTTATTTTTTTATTTTTTATTAATGCACGGGCAAAACTAGTTGTATATCTATGTGCTTTCTATATTTAAATTTCCCATTTAAATTTGAGTTTGTCTTGTGCTTTAGGCCCTCTGGCTGATCTGTTTTACAAAGAAGTTTAACACCTATGTTTGGCCAATGCCTAGCACGTTAGGTCCTCTAAAAATTTGGAGCCCTGTTCTTTGAGTTTGTTTTATCAAAGTTCCCAAATTTAGATATACTTGAATTAACAAAGACAAAACTCAATAGATATCCCAATCAGACCAACCCTTCTTCGTTTAAATACTCAAATTAGCTCCATCACTTAACACACTTAAATTGCTCATTATGTTTTCTTCTTTCACCAACACTCACAAAAGAGAAGAAACAAAATAAACCCCAAAAAACAGAGGAAAACAGGGGAAAACAGGGGAAAACAGAGAGAGTTCACACAATGGCAGAATCAAATGGTGTTGGGAGAATGAAGCTGGGTTCACAGGGTCTAGAAGTTTCTGCTCAAGGTCTAGGGTGTATGGGAATGTCTGCTTTTTATGGACCTCCTAAACCTGAACAAGATATGATCAAACTTATTCATCATGTTATTAGCTCTGGCATCACTTTTCTTGATACTTCTGATGTTTATGGACCTCATACCAATGAAATTCTTCTTGGGGAGGTAGTTTAAACAATACCCTTTTCTATTTATGACATTTTTGAGCTTTGATTGTTTAATTTGATGTTATTTTGGTCTTGATCTTGATGGGTATTGTTCAATTTTAGGGTAATTCGGAATTTCATTTTTTTTTTCTTCTGTGATATGGATATTGATTTAGGAGTGTTCTAGTTTTATTATGATCTTATGATAATTTTTTGATCAGGGGTTTTGACAAAATTTAGCAACTTTTAGGTCATTTGGACTGTCCAATGTTGGTAATTGTTAATTGGTGTGTTGATTGGATAGATATAATGTGTTGTTAGCAATATATTGAATTTCTAAACATATTGATGGTTTGATTTTTATTAGGACTTAATTGGTGATATGATTTTGGGGTTAGATAGCTTATGATTCATATTTTTTATTTTTTTTTTCTTTTTGGGTTTTGATCTTGTAAATTGGGCAGGCGTTGAAAGGAGGATGGAGAGAGAAAGTGGAATTGGCTACAAAATTTGGCCTTCGATATGTGGAAGGAAAAGGAGAAATTCATGGTGATCCTGCATATGCAAGGGCTGCCTGTGAGGGAAGCTTAAAGCGGCTGGATATCGATTGCATCGACCTCTATTACCAGCATCGTATTGATACCAAAACCCCAATTGAAGTCACGGTTTGTACAATTGCTTCTTCAGAAATCTCTATTAGTATTCATTTCTGAAATATTCATATTTGTTTTTTTTTCCAAAGAAACATTCATTAATTTGTTCCATCTCGTCTATATTTGGGTTAGAAATTAGTTGTATGGAGTGGACGGGAAATTTGAAGGTTCACCTTGTCTCTTGTTTTGAATTGTTGTCCCATCACAATGGAGCACATACTATTGAATACGCCGGATAATTTATCATAAGCTATGTAGGGGAAGGGATGGACTGATGGTGTATTAAATACAACTATACAAGAAAGTTTATCTCTTTCTACTAAAATTGTCATTATTCAGGTGTTATGCAAATTTAAACTAACCCCATGGACGTTGGTTGGAAAATAACTAGAGAATTGGTCATACATCAAGCAGTCCTTACATGAAAGATAATCACAGAGTCAAAGCAGCGAAAGCAATAGCTTTTAGATTGTGGAATAATATTCACTGTGCTATTAGAGCTAGTGTTTCTAAAACTCTTTACCAACATAATCATTATCTTATTGCCCAACCTCTTTGTATTTATGTCCTTAATATTCTTAAAAATTCTACTGCAACAAATGGTCTTGCCAAACGCACTAATTTCAATCAATTGAACAAGCTGTCCGCAGCACATAAAATATTATCCAATTCCTGTTTATAAACTAACCACTAGTACAACAATTAATCGCTAGACAAACTTCAAAGTTTATTGAATTTCTCCTTTTGCTACTAGTGATTATTGAGCCACCGACCACTAGCCTTTTCTATATGGTTTGGTAGAATGATGTGCAGCTGAAAGGTATAAGCATTCTAGTTGCTAGGAGCCTAGGACTATATGCAGCGTGCTCACTTTAAATTTTTAACATAGTAATTGCTGCTAAGATTGCCTGACATACGACCAGTTCAAAATCTATTTCTTTGTCCTCTTATATGTTGATATGCAACATCAGATGGGAGAACTGAAGAAACTGGTCGAGGAGGGGAAAATCAAGTACATAGGCCTATCTGAAGCATCTGCATCAACCATCAGAAGAGCACATGCAGTTCATCCCATAACAGCAGTCCAGATTGAATGGTCATTGTGGACGAGGGATGTGGAGGAAGACATAGTTCCTACCTGCAGGTGAGTTAAATCTGATACTTGGTAAGTGAATGTGAAAACTTGGGACTGTGTCTCAGAGTTCTGACTTTGTTGTATCTTGACATAGGGAGCTTGGGATTGGAATTGTGGCATACAGTCCTTTAGGAAGAGGCTTTTTCTCTTCAGGGCCTAAGATGACAGAGAACTTGGCAAAAGAGGACTACCGACTGGTTTGTCCAAATTGCTCTGACTTAGTTTATTGTCTCTTTTTTTCTGAGTTTACATGGTATAAGATTAAAAAATATGCTCTTTTTTCTAGTTCATTTATCTTTCACTCCATATTTGGTAAGTAAAATCTTATCTTTAAGGGATTCCTCAAAACGATGCTCCATTTCCTGTTTCAAATGTACCGTAATTGACCTATAATTTCCTTGCTATTCCTTTAACATAATATGTATGCAGTAGCGCTTTTTCAATTCATGCAAAGGTTCCTTGTTGCATTTGAAGCCTTTCTTGGTGTACTCCCACTCAAAATTAACCAACAAGTTCATTGCCCGTCATTTTGTCAATTAACATTATAGATATCGTTGTTATTTGCTTCTCGAATTTGACCCCTTGATCTTTATTGGAAACTGGGCACTTCAAAGCTAGTAATTCTAGGTTACTTATTTCTAAGGGTTTTTCCTCTATATCTTCCATGATTCACAAACATAATAAAGTTGTACTTAATGAATGGAAGTAAATATGAGGGCTTATCTCGATTATTAAACTAATCCCTGTCATAGTAAGAATAGCTGTGTGAAGATTATTGATCTCTAGATTCATCTTGATCTACTCATTTCTTTTCCTTTCAGCTCTTACCAAGGTTCAAACCAGAGAATCTAGAGCATAACAAACATTTATTTGAGCGGGTCAGTGAAATAGCTGCTCAAAAAGGATGCACCCCAGGACAATTAGCGCTTGCGTGGGTTCATCACCAGGGAGATGATGTATGTCCCATCCCTGGAACCACTAAGATTGAGAACCTCAACCTGAACATTGGAGCCTTCTCTGTAAATCTAACTCCAGGAGAAATGGCTGAGTTAGAATCTCTTGCCTCAGAGGGCAGTGTTAAGGGTGATCGATATGGAGGTTTATCTTCTACCTGGAAGACTTCAGACACCCCACCTTTGTCCTCATGGACACCTGAATGAAGGGTTCATCATATATTGTACAGCAGTACACCAAAGGATAATGTTTTGTTGTGAACATCAGTAGTTTTTTAATCAATTTACTTTTTTTTTTTTGTACTGCTGGAGTTGTTTTTTGCTAGTTAAGTGTGCTTTTGTTTCTTTTTGTAATCTGTATCAATATCTTTTGCCTTAATAAAGAAGATTTACTTTTCATGTAATTTTCATGGGTTGATTTCCTTGACTCAGCTGTTATTACATAATTACATATCTGACACACGACAATTAAAGGATAAGTGATACCATGAGAATAGTCAAATTTAGCAGAAGGCCACATCCAGCCCCTCTTATTGAAACTCCAGTCGCTGAGATTTGAGCTTGGCCAAAGGTTTCTCTTGCCTATTTAACATTCACTTTACACACAGTTACATACACCCAGAAAGCAGAAACAGGAAAAGATGGCATCAGCTGTTAAGAGGGTAAAGCTGGGTTCTCAGGGTTTGGAAGTATCAGCTCAAGGTCTTGGATGCATGGGGATGTCTGCCTTTTATGGCCCTCCTAAATCCGAGGAAGACATGATTCAACTGATCCACTATGCTATTGACTCTGGTATCACCTTCCTCGACACCTCTGATGTTTATGGACCTCATACTAATGAGTATCTCCTTGGCAAGGTAATTTAAGATATGCCACCTTTTATATATGATGATTCTATATGCTCTTTGTTTATTTATTTATTTATTTTTAAGCTTGGATTTAATGGTTGTGTGCTCAGTTTTGGTAAATTTTTTTCCCGAGGTATTTTTGATTTATTTTTATGATGCCGTTTTGTGTGTAGCTATTTATTTCAACAAGATATAGTTTTTATGCTGATTTTTTGTTTTACTGAATCTGGGTGTTGGGTTGTTAACTTTAATTGTTAAGTGATATCAACTTAGCAGTCAGGTTTTGGGAACAAGATCACTCGTTAATTGGACTTGGTACCAATTGGAACTTCAAGTATGATGCAGCTTTGGGGTTTTTTAGGATATGATTAAGCTAGCTTTCTTTTTCTTTTCTTATTATTTGGCTTGTGGATTTGTGTTGGGCAGGCATTGAGAGGAGGTTGGAGAGAGAGTGGAATTGGCTACAAAATTTGGCCTCAAATTTACTGATGGAAAAGGAGAGATTTGTGGTGATCCGGCATATGTAAGGGCTTGCTGTGAGGGAAGCTTGAAGCGGCGTAATGTTGATTGCATCGACCTCTATTATCAGCACCGTGTTGATACCAGAATTCCCATTGAAGTCACGGTGTGTTCATTTACTTCATTTTATTTTCTTATTCACCCTGAAATGGAATCTGCTGCTGGACACACTATTCATTATTTAACTTGAATTATCAGTTTTCTTGTTATTTCTAGTAACATTTGGACTATCACTTAATATTATGGAGAGAATAGACCAAGATGGAAAGTCAGGGAGAAGATAATTCAATATTTCATTTTCTGTGTGGGGATGTTGGAAAAAGAGGGGGGGGGGGGGGTGATTTGGAGCATCATGTGATTTGACGACAATTTCAGTGGCAATGTTGATCATTGTTTCTATCACAAGGGTGTGCCGTATACTCTCAGATCCACCTAATGGGTTATCAATAATGGGAAGGGTTAGTGGTTAAATTAATTCTGTAAGATAAAGCACTTGCATCTTTTCCAGTCCTTATTGAGGTGTTGTAACAATTTAAATCAATCCATTCCGTACTACATGAAAGTTGGCTATCTAGACCCGAGATAGTAGGATAAATTTCCAGTAATCCTTGGAGGAAAGTAATTTGTAAAGTTGTAAGCTACTTTAGACGTCTAAGAGCAACCTATCTCAAGCATTTTCCCATACACAAATTCGAAGTACTATACATTGTTAGGTTGGGTGTTCTGCTACTAAAGGGTGCAGGGGATTTTTTTTTGTTTAGTTTATATTCATGAAATAGTTGCTGGCCTTGCTGCTATACTAAGATTGATTGAAAACCAGTTCTGTCTTTTGTTTGCTGCCTCATATTATCGTTCTGTCACTTTTGCGTGAATTTTACCTTGCTTGTTTCGATATTAATCTCTAGCTACATGTTACTCTTGTTGGCTTTCAGAACTTGTCAAGGTTCCAACCAGAGAATATTGAGCACAATATACACATGTTTGAGCGGGTCAGTGAAATAGCAGCCTGAAAAAGATGCACCGCAGCACAAATAGCGCTTGCATGGGTCCATCACCAGGGAGCTGATGTGGTGTTCCATCCCTGGAACCACTAAGATTGATAACCTCAACCAGAACATTGGAGCCTTATCTGTGAAGCTTACTCCTGAAGAGATTGCTGAGCTAGAACCCTTTGCCTCTGCAGACAGCGTTAAGGGCCATCGATATGGGGGTCTTACTAGTACTTGGGAAAATTCAGAGACTCCATCTTTGTCCTCCTGGTCACCTGAATGAGGATGGTGCATATACTGAATCCTATGTTCTTAAATGTTGCCGCCTTTGTGTGATGATCATCTTGTTGTTGGTAATTATACTTTCTTGTCATAACAATAAACAATTTTTTTCGTTTTTGGGTTTTACATCAAGTTTAGGGAGTTCATGATCTTGAATTGAAGCTGTATTAATAAGTTTTGCAACAATAAAGAAATCTCTTCATGAAAGTTTTTTTAGATCAGCTATTGCACACACAACTGCAGGTTCATATCTAGCGATTCTATCCTGTTCAATTAAGGGATTTTGCCCTTCTTTCTAATTTTTTTTTCGTGTATCATAATGGTTTCACAATTGGATTAGGGTACAAAGGTTTAGAGTATACAACAAAATCTTGTAAAATAATACTAATAAATAACAAAATCATTAGCTAATGAAAAGTTCAAAAATAATAGCCTAAACAAATTTTATACACAACCCCTAAAATAAAATAAAAAATAATGGAATAGTATATATAATCTTTATAGGCAAAATAAATTTTCTAAAAAGATAAATTCGATAATTTCGATACTTCCTGACAAAAAATAAAATAAAAATAAAAATTCTATTTTCTTAACTGAATTGAGAATAAGCAATTTAGATCAAGTAAAACTCCAAAGATTTAGGTACCTATTATTCAGCTATTATTGTTGAGCAAATTCAAGGTAAGGCCACAAAAAAATCTTCCTTCCTCTCGAAAGCAATATTAACAGAAAAATCTTAGTATTAGAATCAATGGTTTTCTGCCATTGTCATAAGTATATATGGTGTATAATCAGTGCAACCTTCATACTGTTCTGTCTTTCATTGCATACCTATCATTACTTATCATCCTATTCAAACACAGCGAAACAAACAATCCGTCTCATACCGGTAATGAATCAGGAAAGAGCAGAGAAGAGATTAATCAATGTACAAGAAGATCCGTGCTCGGGCCGTTACATTTACATGCATGATCTTCCTGCAAGGTTCAACCATGACTTAGTAACAAAATGTCATACACTTAGTCAATGGTTTGATTTCTGCCCTTATGTGAAAAATGAAGGTTTTGGCCCTCGGCTTAATGAGACAAGTTGGTATGCTACTAATCAGTTTATGTTATCAGTGATATTCTATAATAGGATGAAGAAGTATGAATGCTTAACTACTAGTTCTTTTATAGCATCAGCAATCTATGCCCCGTTTTTTCCTGGCTTAGAAGTAGGTCGGTTTCTTTGGGGTGGGTTTAACTCATCAGTTAAGGATGCGGCAGCCCTTGATTTTTCTACATGGCTAAGGAGAAAACCTGAGTGGAGCCGGATGTTTGGTAAGGATCATTTCTTTGTAGCTGGAAGAATCACTTGGGACTTCAGGAGGCTAAGAAACGCGAACTCTAAGTCATGGGGTAATGCACTCTTAAACTTGCCTGAAGCGAAAAACATGACAATGCTAACCATTGAGTCAAGCCCTTATGGCAGCAATGACTTTGCGATCCCATATCCGACCTTTTTTCATCCTTCGAGTGACAGAGAGGTGATTGAGTGGCAGCAACGCGTGAGGAAATCAACAAGAAGAAGATACCTCTTTGCATTTGGTGGGGCTCCTCGCCCCAATATGACAGGATCAGTCAGAGGAGAGTTGATTAGTCAGTGTAAAAACGCGATAGGCAATAGTTGCAGGTTACTTAATTGTTTGCATAAAGATGATCTGTGTAACAGTCCAAAGAATATTATCAAGACATACATGAAGTCTGATTTCTGCCTGCAACCTCCTGGGGATTCATACACGAGAAAGTCTACTTTTGATTCGATCTTAGCTGGCTGTATCCCGGTATTTTCCACCCTGGATCGGCTTACATTCAGTACTTGTGGCATTTTCCTAAGAATTACACAAAGTATTCTGTGTTTATACCAATGGACGGGATTAAAAATGGGAGTGTAAATATTAGGGAGTTACTGTCAAAAATTCCTGACAGTAAAGTTTTTGCTTTAAGAGAAGAGGTAATAAGGTTGATCCCAAGAATTATTTACGCGCAAAATAAGTTGGAAACATTTGAGGACGCATTTGATGTATCTGTTAAAATGGTTCTCAGGAGGATTGAGGAAGCTAGGATAAGGTTTCGACAAGGGAAAGAGGAGTCAAGAAGGAAGTATTACTTCACAGGAAAAGGCGAAGATCATGAATGGGATTCTTATTTCTGAAGCAAGCAGAATTTGCAGAAATAATGCCAAATTTTAAAGTTATAATTGTGGAAGTGAAATGATAGTAAAAGTTGTAGTTAGGTATACTGTAATATCTGACTTCATGATAGTTTTTTACTGCTTAGCTTTAGATTTAGATTTAGATTTTGACATATAATCTTAGGGAGAAACATAACAAAACTAGTCATCTTAAATCAATTGTCTAATGATCAGAATGCATGATTTTATTTCTATTCTGTTTAGTTTGAAATAAATATTGTATGATGAGCTGATGATAGCTTACTTGATGGCAACTTGTTTGATCAGAATATATGATTATACATTTATACTCATAAACAGTTATTATGTTAGAATGTCTTACTAATAACATCGTTAAAACATGAAAGATCAGTATAGCCCTGACTCAACTTGATCAGCGACTAACGCGGGCAGACACCTAGGTAGGGTGGGTAATGCCAGAGATTCTAGTAACTAACACATGCATTCATCTCTAGCAACTTCAACTTGCTTAAATTGCTGCAAGGAGACCTGAAATTTCTGTAATAAAAAGTTTGACAAAACTTGCAGAAGTACTCATTGAGAAATAATGAGGTTCATTCCAAACCTCTCAAAGGAGATCTAACTGTGTAAAACTTGTGAAAAATTGTACCACAACAATTCAGTCATACAGTATATACATAAGCTAATGATTATGCATACATTACAAAATTCATAATTTGGTCGAAATGTCAGAAGAAAGAACTCCACTCCTTTAATTTACCTTCTGAGAAATACTCTCTGCTTAAATTTCCAGAGGAATTGTTGCTTGGTTCTGTTCCTTCTTGAATTAGTCTCCTGGCATCTTCAATCCTTTTGAGAATTTTTCTGACAGCAACATCAAACGCGTCTTCTACCATATCCAATTTTTTCCGTGCATATAATATTCTCGGTATCAATCTTATTACCTCTTTTCTCATGGAAGACACTTCTTCCTCTGAAATCTGTGACAGCAACTCCTGAACTCTGACAGTCCCATTTTTAACCCCATCTTCTGGTATAAATACTGAATATTTGGTGTAATTTTTCGGAAGATGCCACAAGTACTGAATGTAAGCTGATCCAGGGTGGAAGAAAACCGGGATACAGCCAGCCAAGATCGAATCAAAAGTGGACCGCCTTGTGTATGAATCCCCTGAGGGCTGCAGGCAGAAAACCGACTTCATGAACATCTCGATGATATGTGTTGGACTATTGCACTGATAGTTGTTTGGCATACAGTTAACTAAGTTGCAACGATTGTTCAGAGCATCTTTACACTGACTGATCAGCTCCCCTCTGATTGACTGTTTCTGATTGGGGCGCGAGGCCCCAGCAAATGAGAAGAGGTATGCTCGCTTTTTCGTTGCTCTCCTCACTATTTTCTGCCACTCAAGCACTTCACTCATGTTCCAGGGATGGAAATAGGTAGGATATGGGATCGCGAATTCATTACTTTCATAAGGACTTGATTCTATTGTTAGTACTGTCATGTTCTTGACTTCAGGCAAATTCAAGAGCTTGCTACCCCAACCGTCGTTACTATCACTTGTTCTCTTAAAATCCCAATTAATTCTCCCTGCTACAAAAAAATGGTCTTTACCAAACATTCGATTCCACTCGTGCCTTTTCTTTAGCCACACGACGAAATCTAAGGCTTCTGCATCCTTGACTGAGGAGTTTACCTCGCTCCAAAGGTATCGTCTTATTTCTAGGCCAGGGTAAAATGGAGCATAAATCGCCAAGGCCAAGGAAGAGTTCCTAGTCAAGCACTCATATTGCTTCATTCTATTGTGAAATATCACAGATAACATAAACTGGTCAGTATGATACCAACTGTTCTTGTTAATTCGAGGGCCTAAACCGTCATTTTTCACATAAGGGCAGAAATTATACCATTTAACAAGAGTATGACAATTTTTAAGCAAGTTTTGGTTGAACCTTGGAGGCAGATCATGCATGTAAATGTAACGGCCCGAGCAAGGATCTTGCTTAACATGAATGTCTAGTGATTTCGGATCATATTTTTGCTTCCTTGTTGCTTCTTGATCAACTCTTGGAGTGATTTTTCCCGGCGTCTGCCTACTAACATTGCAATTGGTAACAATTATAGTACTTTCATATGTGAATGAGTTGTAGTAGTAGGCAGGCAATACAAGGCACAACAATAAAAGTGTTACAATAACCATATTCAATCGAATTTTGTGACAATTTTTGGAGAATTGCATCAAGCTTAATGTTGGCTTCCTAGAGAATATCAAGGGGGACATCATTTTTCTTGTATATGCTTGAAATTACACAAGTTTCTACTATATACAAACCTTCGAATGACCATACATTTTCACATACAACCGTTGTATGAGAACTTTTATCGAATGGCTAAGCTAATGGGGTGTGGTTTAAATTGTTGTGAACTATTATTATGAGGAATCAAGACTATATGGTATACATTTTTTTCATGTCACAATATGAATGATTCTGATGAACTTTAAAATCAAATTGAATAATATTCTTTCCATACTTAAAAAATATTCATATAATCATATGATTTTCTTCCATTTATATTATTTTTCTTGTGGTATTCCAACTCATATATCCAATGCCATAAGATATTGTAGGATTCTTACTGAAACAATGATTAAAAATACTCTATATATGAAGGAAAGAAAAGATTAAGTATTAAAGTGTATTACCAAAGTATTTAATTGGATTGGATTGGACTGTATTTATTATTATAACCATTTCTTTTTACCTTAAATATATAATACAATGTATTCATTCAAAATTAGTTTTAATAAATAATTTTGATCAGCTTCAAGTGGTAAAAAAAATAATTTGAATAGGTAAAATTCGATTTCAATAAAATCTATATCAATTTCAATTATGAAAATTATCAATTAATAATTAGATGAAAGCCTTCTTTGAGAACGAGCTTTTAGCTTATATATTGACCCTTATTAGAGGTTTGATCATTTAAAAAAGCTAATTTGGGAGTTTGGCAAATTAGCTTATTGAAAATGTTTTTAGGGTTCAAACAACCCGTTTAAAAAACCCTCATATTAGAAGGTTTTTGATTAAATTTAGCTTATTCAATTAGCTTTAAAAAAATTAAAAATTAATTTATTATATACATTGAAACAACTAATAATAATTAAAGTTATTCCATATTTACCAAATGCTTTTACAAAAATTGTTATTACTAACTAGTCAAATTTACTAATATAGCAAGTTAGTTAAATTAGTCTGCTCTGCTAACCTCTGGTCTGCTCTGCCCAAAAGCTCAAAAGAACAGGACCTTAATACAACCAACTATCAATCAGTAATTAGCTACCGGTTCAAAAGTCCAAGTCCTCCAATCTATTACAATACATAATATATTATGCGCCTGATTTACTCATACTCATTTAAATATACAAAATTCAACCATGGGTTATAGTGTTATGCTACCCTTCATTTCTTTCTCATTTGTTTCACCAACTTCATTTTCATTGTTTTCAATACACATATTTGATCATTATTATCTTCAGCTATGTATTTAAAATATCTATAGAGTTAATGTTAAAATTGTTCAATTTATGTTAAAATTTAATTAAAGGTGTCATTTTGAATGTTCAGGATCGGATTCGATGAGGTGGTCGAGTCTACTAGCATCCAACATTTTTATTATGGGTCCACTGCGAGTTTACTCAAAAACCACGCTCCCCTTTTATCAAGTAACGCTCCCCTTTTGATATGTATGTACGAACTTACCCTTCTTCTAAAATGGTCTCCTATGGTCCCATTTCACTTTAACTCTATTATTGAATTCCCTTATACTTTACCACATGCAATCGTACCTCCCCGACCCCACCACAAAGACGTCGTAATTCAAAATATTTTAAAAAATTCTATAATATCTCTTTACGACTGTCGGCCGATGGATGACAACAACCTTGCAACACCGGAGCATTCGTCGAAGCATATGGCGCATCATCTGAAGTTTCGTTTTTCTTTATTTTTATATTTTTAAAGAAACGCCTGGAAATTATAGAACTCCAAGGGAGAAACACCTGGAAATTATAGAACTCCAAGGGAGAAACGCCTGTAAATTCCTGATCCCCTTGGAAGAAACGCCTGGAATTTCGAATCTTCCAATGGGATTCAGAAATTCTAGGCATATCCCCCTTGGAGTTCCAAAATTTTTAGGCGTTTCTCCCTTGGAGTTTCAAAATAATAATAATAATAATAATAATAATAATAATTATTATTATTATCCCTTCCCCTTTCGACCAAACACAATATTTCGTCTAGGTGGTTGTTAGTATAGATCTAGTGGTGTGTGGATGTGTTCGTTCTAGGGTTTTTTTTTTTTTTTTTTTTTTTTTTAAATCTGAATTTTATTAATTTTAGAAGAGAAAAGTGTGTGAATGTTATGTTTTTATCAAAAAAAAAAAAAGTAATGAAAGAGTGGAGTAAAAAGTGAAAGATAAAAGAAGATTAATATATTTAAAAAAAAAGGGTAATTAAGTCCATCCAAATTAAAATGAGAGCGTTACCAGGTAAAAAGGGAGCGATATTTAGTACAACCCAAACTCAAACATAAACCAAAAATAGAAAGCCCACTAAAACGCCATTAAATCTCCCTCTTATCAAAACATCATCCACACTCTTCTCCCTCCTTCCCTCTCTCTCTCCTCTTTCAACAAACAACGAACAAGAAGAAAGCTCTGAAACCTCAAAAAATGGCGACCATTACAGCTTCTTCTCAATCTCTCTTTCTCCTACACCCTAAAACCCCTTTTCTCTCCTTATCAAAACCCACCAGAAAAACCCTCTTCTTCGCAACCTGCGCCGCAACAACCACCAATCTCTCTCTTCAAATTAGGGCTTCTTCTTCATCTTCAACTCCAGCACCTTCAATTTCATCAATTCCAACTTTACCCTTCAACAATTCCCCACTTTCCACTTCCATGCGCCCAATCACCACCTTGATCGCCACCATTTTCTCCGTTTCGAAACTCTTCGCTACTAAAATCGCTTCGATTTTACCCTCACCAACCCCTAATGAGCTCCAGAATCTCAGCAATTTGAGGAAGAATTTGCTCTGTTCAGTGGGTCCTTTGTTCTTCGCCGCATTGAAAGACCGTCCAAGTGGTTCACTTAACACTCCATTGACAGTTGTTGCTGCTGGAATGGCGAAATGGCTTGATATTTATAGTGGGGTTTTAATGGTTAGGGTTTTGCTCAGTTGGTTCCCTAATATTCCGTGGGATAGGCAGCCATTATCGGCAATTAGGGATTTGTGTGATCCTTATTTGAATTTGTTTCGGAATATTATTCCTCCAATTTTCGATACATTGGATGTTAGCCCGTTGTTGGCGTTCGCGGTGTTGGGACTTCTTGGCTCGATTTTGAACAGCAGTCTTGGGAGTTATTGATGGAGAAGATGAAGGTGGGAGATTGAGTAAGCTGTTTATGTATGGTATTGTTAAATTTTGTTTTTATAAAATTTTGTTATAAGAGTGAATTTTGAGTTAGAACAATGGATTATACTGATTTAGTAAGCTGTTAGTTCTACTTTAGACGAAGAAATGGAATCATCAAATTATTGAGGAAATATTAACCTATAATTATTTTTATATATATATGCTATTTTCAATTTTGTTATCTTGTTGATGATGAATTGATGAGGATGATTTCTTTTTGCTCTGTTGATATCAAATTTGAGTGAGTTGGGTATCAGCGTATGGTGTAGTATAATGTTTTGTGGGATTTTGTTGATGCACTGTGAAGTATGGTTATTTAGCAAGTTGTTAGTTACATAGATTTATTTTTGGTAAGGAAAAGAAAACCATCAAAATCTTGAGAAATTCGAGTTCATACAAGATTTTATTGATTGCATTGATATTGGTGATGTAAAGCTCCAAACTATATGAGCTTGTATATAATGGTGTGTAATGAGATTTGATATTGTTGGAGTAGTGTGAGATACTGTTATTTAAAAGATATTGTTGAGGTGTAGAAGAGTTAGATTACTAGGCCATATTGTCGATCTTTTGAAAAAGACTTGGGGAGTATGAGAACTGTAAAGTAATATACGTAACTTAAATTAGAGGTTTCAAATTTTCAATCCCCTTGTTGATTATATTAAGTTGTCTTGTGGTGCTTAGATCTTTTAGTACCTTGCTTAGAAAGGGTTTAAGAAAAGGGTAAAGAGACTAACTTTAGGTGCCTTTTCTTTTTTACTCTGTTTTGTTGCATTATCTTGAGATAATTTTGCAATTGGTATTAAGGGTTACAGAGTAGTTTTATAACATCTTTAATCAGAGCTTTTAAAGTTTGTGCCAATAGTAAAATTGTTGAACTCTTTCTGTTAGCGCCTTAATCTTTGCCCTGTCACCATTCTCCTGTAATCTTTTCAAGCATTTAAACAGGGTGGATATTCGTAAGTTGGATGGTTTTCTTTAATTCTTAAGAACCCAAAGATAACCTTTTTGTTTGCTTTAGGTTTAATTGGGAGATCCTTTTGTTCCTTTCCTATCAACTTGAATTGTCCTTAGCACCAACTGTTTCATGTTGAATTGGCTTGGAAATAGAAAATATGAGTGAAATGAAAAAATATTAAATAAAAAAATGTGGGGTGATTGAGGTATATAAATGTTCTGGTATATCTCATCTGATTGGTTACTTTGTAGATATCCGCTATATCAGTTTTCCGAGGGTAACATAGGGTGTGTCAGAAAGTCTATAGGTCTCCAATTAATAAAATTGGAGCAGCTCTTCTTTTAAAATCTTATTGTAGAAGAAGCTGAATCGAAACCTAGCTTAATTGATAGCAGGAGGTTGTATGCTTGTGATTGGAAATGTAGGAGGGGCAATGTCACATTAGTGGATGCTAAAAATTGCTGAGCACTATTTTAGTATTTTATCAGCGGCTTAATCTTTATCCTGTTTCCATTCTCTAGCTTTTTAAACATCCAAAGATCCCAAACAGGCTGGATTTCATGAATTGGAAACTCTGATTTCCTAACTTTTAACGACCAAAGTTGTTTACTTTAGGTTTAATTGGGAGTTCCTTTTGTGTCTGACATACTTGTGAAATGTCTCATTTAAGATTGTCGCAGCTGCGCTTACACTAAGAGTCTTATTGTAATTTTTTTTTTCTTTTTTTGACAAGATATTGTAGATGAAGCTCAATCAGAACCTACCTTTATTTATGGTAGGGGGGTTGTATGCTTGTGATTGGAAATGTAGGAAGGCAATGTCATATTAGCCCCAGTAAAGATGAGTTACTTGAGCTTAAAGAACCCAATTACCGGCTTTTCTAGTTTAGTTTTGTGCAGAATTGAAGGTGGAAGGTTTGAGCAAGCTGTTAATGTATGGTATTGTTAAATTTTGATTTTATAAAATTTTTGCTAAATGTGGGTTAGAACAATGGAATATACAGATTTTGTAAGCTGTTAGTTCTACTTTAGATGAACAAATGAAATCATTAAATTATTGAGGAAATTATCAACTTATAATTACTTATATACAAGTATATGCTATTTTGAGTTTCGTTATTCAGCTGATGAACGTATAATTATTTATATGCATATTATTTTGAGTTTTATTATTCAATTGATAGTTGATGATGATGATGATGATTTCTGTTTCTTTTGCCCTTTTGATATCGAGTTCAAGTGAGTTTTGATATTTAATTGACAATGATTAGTATGGTTTCTTTTTTGGGATTTTTTAGGCACTGAAGTATGGTGAGTTTGCATAGTTATATTTTTGGTAATGAAAAGAAAACCATCAATTGTTCGGAGAAATTTGAACTCATACAAGTGTTATATCGACTGCATTGATATTGGTGATGTAAAACCTCAACCTTGATGAGCTTGTTTTATAAATTGAAGTAATTTGAAATTTTAAATTGTAGTGGTAGTGTGAGATAATGTTGTTTAAATGGTATCGTTGAGGAGTGAAAGAGTTAATTTACTTGGCCATGTTGTTGGTCTTTCAAAAAGACTTGGGAATACGAGACTGTAAAGTACTATACTTAACTTAATCAGAGGTTTTAGTCCTCTTTTTGATTGTCTTAAGTTATCTTGTGGTGATTAGATCTTTTTCAGTACCTCACTTAGAAAGAGGGGGGGGGGGTAAGGAAAGGGTAAAGAGACTAAATATAGGTGCCTTTTCTTCTTTACCCCATTTGGTGCAAAATTTCAGACAATTTTGCAATTTGTATGAAGGATTATGGAGTAGTTCTGACAAACCCTTAACCAGAGGTTATAAAATTTCTGCCATTGGTTAAAATTATCAATCACTATCTATTAGCAGCTTAGTCTTTGCCCTGATCCTATTCCCCTGTAATCTTTTCAAGCATCCAAACTGAGTGGAATTACATGAACTAAGAGCTCTGTTTTCCTAACTCTTAAGGACTCAAAGAGATACTTTTTTTTCGCTTTAGGTTTGATTGGGAGATCCTTTTGTTCCTTTCCTATTGACTTGAATGCTCCTTGGCACTTATATTTCGTGATGACTAGACTTGGAACAGGAAAATGTGAGTGAAATGAGAAGAAAAAAAAATATCAGTTGCTTGAGATGTATAAATGCTCTGGTTCATTTCATCTGACTGGTTTACTTTGTAGAAGCACTGAAGCAGGTTCCCGAAACACACCTGCTATATTAATGTTCTGAGGGTAACCAAAGGTGTGTCTGATATACTTGTGTATTTGTCTCAGTTAAGAGAGTTGCAGCTGCTCTTTCACTTAGTCTTTTTGTAGAAGAAGCTCAATCAAAACCTGCTTCACTTATGGTAGGAGGCTGTAATTGGAATGTAGGAAGCCAATGTCACTTTGACCCCTTTAAGGATGAGTTACTTGAGATAAAAGAGTTGAATAGCCTGCTTCTTGGTTTAGTTTTGAGCAGAATTGATTGTTATCATTTAAAATTGGTCTATTTTCTGAGCATCTTGTAGAACTGTAAGCTTGTTTATTTGGGTTACCTGATTGTGTTTTGAGTCACTTTAACATAAGATGGATGTACAGTAAAATTCAGGTCACTTTTGGAGCAACTTTACTGTTTTATTGGAAGTCAATACTAGATGGGTGACTTAATAACTATTAATTGTTTAGGGGTGACTTTTCTGGGACAGTGGGACATGAGGTTTCCCTTTTTGTAACCCCAACTATTTCTGTGCTAATGTTTCTGAAACGTAGCCTTTCCTGAAACATAGCTTATAACTTTGTAGCATTATGTAACATCTTTGGGCAATTTTTTTTTAACACCTATCTCCTATGAGAATTGGCCTTATAGAGTGCATAGTATGACGTATTAGACATAATCCAGCTTATTTATTTAGATAAGTCCAAATGGCAGTTCATAGAG
Source organism: Chenopodium berlandieri (assembly GCA_034703905.1). NCBI lineage: Eukaryota > Viridiplantae > Streptophyta > Magnoliopsida > Caryophyllales > Amaranthaceae > Chenopodium > Chenopodium berlandieri. Next base: position 52,406,211 of record CM068281.1, read on the forward strand.
ATGAAGATAATTTATGTGAATATTTCTGTGAAAAACTCTTTGCTGCTAGCTTGGGTACTTAGCAATCAATTTGTTTCTACATCGACCAAATGTCATTATATCACATTTTACTCTAAATGGGAAACACATGGACCTTGGCCCAAAGCAAGGTGTATAAATAGCTAGGATTTTACTTGATTGGTTACTTGGTTTCCTGATATTTCGTGGGATAGGCTACCATTATCAGTGTTTAGGGATTTCAATATGGTATCTTGTGTTGCTCGTCTTTTTAGTACCTTGCTTAAAAAGTTGATGAGGAATGGGTTTAGATAGTAAGTTTCGGTGCTTATATTGTTTTACTCGGTTCAGGGCCAAGGGTTACGAAGCATTATTACTCTCTTAATTAGAGTCGTAAAAGCATTGTGCCAATGTAGGGTGGTTGAAGTAGAATGAATGAGAAGAAACCATGATCTATCAAGCTGTTTTGTACAACTTCAATCGCTAGCCATTAATCTAGCCTAACAGAGTGAAGCTAGGAATTGTGAAAATGTTTGATGAGTAAGATTTAGTGGCCTAATCTTTTCACCTTTTCTCATTCACCTGCGATTATATTAGACAGGGTAGAATTGCTCGACTTGGGGACCTTTGTTTTAATAACCTTGAGAGAACCCTTCTTGTATGATTTAGATTTGATTAGGAATTCCTTTTGTTCCTTTCCTCATAACTTGAGTTTCCCTTTGCACTCACTGGGTTATGTAACTCATGTTGGATGAACTTGTAAAACGAAAATGTTAGTGATATAAACGAATGAACTTATGAGAAGTTTAGTGTTCTGGTATATCTCATCTGACTGCCTTCTTTGTAGAAGCAGGGGCCAGCAACATACCCGATTAAGACCTGAATATTAAGTAGCTCTTAATTGAGATAGTTGCAGGTGTGCTTTTGCTTGGAGTCTTATTGTAGAAGAAGCTCGATCAGAACCTAGCTTTATTTATGGTAAGAAGTTTTTAGTCTCTGATTGGATATGTAGGAGGGCAATGTCTACTTTAGCCCTGTACGATTACCTGAGACAAAATAACTTAATGTTTATTTTCTGGTTTAATTTGAGATGAACGCTCCAGAGATTTGAAGATATTAAGAAATAGAGTGGCATTTGTGTGAGGCCGTGGGCACTAAGAAAGGCAAATTAATAACAATGTAGTGCCCGCTGAGTTCCCACTTTTGAGAAACTCACTAGCATTGACTCATTTCTAGAGCATCCTTTATTACTTAGATTGGATTATTTTTCTGAGTTTTTGACTGTAAGTTGACATGAACTATAGCTTGCTGAATTGAGCTTCCTAATTAAATTATGAGCAGTCCTAGCATAAGATGTGTGTAAAGGGGTTATTTCTATAGTTTAATGGGTAGTTGATCAAGGATTGGTGACTGTTGATGATTGAATAGGGCCAATAGGGGTGAACTTTGTCTTGGTAGCATTGTTCAATGACTTATGCACAATTCTCCTGTGACTGTATGGGAGTGTCTTACAGAGTTCATTTAAATTACTTTAGTTCAAATGGTAATGCTTGCCATCCATAGAAAATGATGTTTATAGATATGAATGCTTCTGACTTTCTGAGCTTTGAGGTAGAATATTTGCTGGTAACTTGGAGTTTTAAAGCACGAGATTTGTTTGAACAAACATTGACTAATTGTCATGAGACCATGTATACCGTACAAGGGAAGTAGATTTGCATTGACATAGACCCCGAAAAAGGTGTATTCAAGTTTGTGTTGATTGTTGAACATTTAGGTTGAGATCTTTCAGGGATTTGGTTTAGAGTTCAGGTTTTGTATAGTACAAGGTCCAGATGCAACAGGGCTGACTATGGACTCTCTATTCTTGTTGTTCTTTTAAAGATCAATAGTCGCTTACTTGTTTCTTACTGGTTTTGCTCATTTGAGCCATCTGATAAAGCAAGTAAACAAGTATTGGGTACACCTAGCTCTAGCATTTGGAACACCAAGGATTTGCTGGTTTCCCTCTATTCTGTTTGGATAACTTGCTTCGTCCAAGTGCTTAATGGAATTGACTGTCAGCTTTTGATTCTCGACTGTCATGTTGAAATTCTGATAGCTTCTGCTTTTATAATGTACTGTCTCTAGGAAACAAAAGCAGGCAATAAAAATTTTGTTGCAAAATTGGCCTATATGTGCCATTCTGAGACCCTATTTGTTTGGTTTAGGTTTCATTGGGAACTCATTATGTTCCTTTTCTATAAACTTGAGTTGCCCTAAGAATTCATTGATTCATATTAGATGAACTTGTAAAATGAAAATGTGAGTGAAATAAAAGAATGAACTCATGATGAGTTTAGTATTCTGGTAAAAATCATTCGACTGGCGTTTTGGTAGAAGCAGGGCCCAAAAACATAACTGATAAAGACATGTATATTAACTAGGTTTCGGTTGTGAAAATTGCAGCTGCTCTTGATTGACTAGCAGTCTTTTTTGTAGAAGAAGCCTCGATTATTACCTTTCTGGTATTAGGTTGTCGATCTGCTTGTGATTGAAAATGTAGGAGGGCCGTGTCACTTTATCCCCTGTAAGATAAGTTACATGAGACAAAAGAAGTTTAAAAGTTAAGACTATGCTAAAGCCTGCTTACTCTGCTACTGCCAATCAAAGTTATGTGAGAGCCTGAGTTTTACTGTGATTTCTTTTCTTTTCTTTTCAAACTTTGTTGGGGGTACTTTGGAAATATGTAAATTATGCAGTTAGATTTGTATGTAAATAATGTAATGATGATGGTGATTTGAATGAAAATATTCTTAAGCAAAAGAAAAAAAATTGGTGCACACAATTTATTCAAAAGGATTACAGTACAGAAATCAATGGTGATCCTTAGTAATTACAACCCAGTAACCACCGCAATATGCATACAAGAAAGTATTCTTGCTGCACTTTTTTTTAATACCTTGCAACGGGCAGTTAGGCGATTTGCAAATGCATAAGAGGGGCTCTATTGGCATGTACCAAGGAACCAATTACTGCACGTACCAAGGCAACACCAATTCAGTACCAATATTCCACAGGTATCGTCTGCATCTGAGCACGAACCACCTGGAGGGGTACCGGTAGCCACCATTACGAAGATGGCAAGGATAAGCAAGAGAGCCATATAATATTTTTCTGTCTTCATCATGAGTATTGAATAATACGGACTACTCTTTTCTTTCTTATACGTAGTATTTTTTTAGGTAGTACTCTTTGTTTCTTTGCCTTTTGGTGCACTGATGATCAATTAGGTCCCTTTTTATAACGTTCCAATTCAATGCATCCACGTGTCTAGCATGGATACAAGCTGGCAAAGACTTCGACCATTATAATAGGCAAATGCTAATAAGCACCCCGAGCACAATTATCGCTCCTCTATATATACTTATACTATACTAAAAATTCTAGAAAACACCCATGATCTTGCAATAATCGTAACTATTGATTAGTAATAGCCAACGCATATTGATGAGTTCAACATCTATGATTAAGCTGGCAACGTTATTAAAGCACTTCTTCTAAATTTATTCTATAGAAATTTGATAGTTATTATTAATGACTTTGTTAATTAATTATTGGCTAGGGTCAAATTTATTAAGTCTGTCGCTTTAAGTTCCAATTTTTAAGGAAATATCTTATGGTAATATGGAGTAAAATAGAGTGAAGACAAAAATTTACATCAACAACATATATACATGTATCTACGTTTTAAATTAATTGCAACATTACCTCTGTTATAATATAACACTCGCTTTATGACAATGTATATTTTTAACATTATCTCTGCAACACTTTCTTGACAACATACATTTCTATCATCATATATATTTTTTTTTCTAATTAACTAATATGAAATTCACACGCACACCTGCTAAAATTTAACACAATTTCTTATATGTGCTTAGCCAAAGGGTATGATCACTTCACTTATAAGAAATTATTAAGTAATAGAAGTTACGATGATGATGAAATGGAATTACCTTGATGCATTAAGGGGGTACTGCAATGGAAAAAAAAAAACAGGTTACTCTTATAAATAAGTGGAATTATTCAATTAATCGTCAAAATAACAGAAGTAGGGTTACTTGAATGAACAAATGAGGTTACCTGTATAAATAATTAAGGTTACTCATACTAACAAATAATAATTACTCTTATAAATTAAATAAATATGGTCACACCATGTGACTAGCCACATATAATAAAACTTACTAGAAAATTAAATATTAGCACAATAATATTTGATCTCCCGAATTAACAGGAGAAGTAATTTTATTTAGGTACTACACTTGACATACAAATAGAGCAACCAAGTAGATCCACATGCTGTAGATGGTTAAATCTAGCGGCATTTACCCGAAAATAGCCGTCGAAGGAGAAGGCAGAGCAACACGGAGTGAATAATTCACTGCAAGATGCTCCAAGTCCGGGGCAACGTTTGGCAACTATGAGCTGGGAGCCTGAATGCTCTACATTAGCTTCCCGGGCAACACTCGTTAGGAGAATAGCAAAGGTAGCCTAAAGGAGTGCATTGATCCTGCGCAACCACATTAGTGGCTACCAAAAGAATGATTACGGCAAGAACAAAGATATAAATGTTTGATGACTTCATCATGTATTTATTTGTTTTCTTTGTTTTTTTTTTGGTGCTGTCATCTATGTATTCTTAGCTATTTAATAGCCTTCAAAGTCGTCCATGTTTAATTTTATAATCAAACCCGACGCACGCATACCCATGCATTTAACTTCTACACATGGCATTGGCAGCGTTTTCAGAGCTATTTGAATCCTGAGTTCATCGATCATATTCTCAACATTATCACATAAACCGAGACATTTTTTAGCATGAAAGATGAGCCATTATTAGTAATATTTGTATCAATTTTGGCCTCAAATCACACCTTTAAGAAACAAAACGAACCCAAAAATCTAACTGAGTCGGTTTAAGGATATTTTCACACAAACCAAGGCATTTCTTAACACACAAAACAAGACATCTTCGATAATTTATGTTAGTTTTGACTTCAAGTCATACTCTTGAGGGATAAAATGGCTACACCAGAAATCATAATAAAGCAAATTTTTTGGCATAAAAATTGTGTGTATTTTTTTTTTTTTTTAAGACTGATGAGTGGAATTAATGATTTCCTTGACAAAAGTGATTATTGGAGGATGTTTATGTAATATGTTCGTTGTAATCAGATGTAGAAGGAAAGTACTTAACATATACTACTCCTTCCATTTCATATAGATGCGTGCTCCATTTTGAATTTGACATTGCTCACCTACATCACTATGATCAATGTTTGTGCGGTATACATAAAATTAAATGAGTTATATAGCTTTTGTTCAAACGGCGTCTCAATCTTTCAATGTAATGTTTGTAACTATCAACTTTTTATCATTTGTACTTATTGATAACTACATAATTTATTTGTAAAGTTTCACATTATTATTGACAAACATGCCAGTCACTGCACCATGGGGTATTTATTTTGAAGCAAAAGGAGTATAAAATGAACATCACAGGATAGTATTAGTACGTAACAGTACACTATTACATACGTGCTCGATCACCCATAGAAACAAGAATAGTACACTAGTACTTAGACAGACAATGCAATAGATAGATCAGCTAGCAATAGCATGCTATTGATGGTTTGATCTAGTGGCATGTACCCCAAAAATACCCGTCGCATGAGTAGTTCTTGCAACAAGAAGTGAAGAAACCGCAAGATTCTCCAGGCCCAGGGCACGGCTTGCAATTACCCGTAAAAAAACCATCGCACATGAATTCAGACTTTTGAGAGCAACATTTGGTGAAAAACCCGCAAGATTCTCCAAGCCCCGGGCATGTTTGGCAAGTATGAGCCTCTTGCTCGTATGGTCTACATTCAAATTCCGAGCAACACTCAGTAGGTGAGTAGCAAAGGTTGCCTTGAGGAGTGCATTGATCCTGCGCAACTACATTATAATTCGTCGCTACCATTACAATAATGGTCATGGCAAGAACCAAGATATAACTGATTGATTTCATCATATATACGATGTATATGTATTTATTCTTTGTTTAAATTTTTGGTGCTTTCATGTATGTATTCTTAGCCATTTTATAACCTTCAAATTAAAGTCGTCGTCCTTGTTTAATTTTATTTGTGATCAAAGCCAACGCATACCCTTGCGTTCAACATCTACATAAGCTGGCGAAGTTATATCTTACACTCTAATTCTGAGTTTATTCTTTAGGAATTGGATAATTATCATATATGACTTTAATTTGCTAACTATTAGGGTCAACTTAATTATGTCTTTCATTTTAAGTTCCAATTCTTAAGGAAAAATCTTACAAAAACGAAATAGATTGAGGACAAAAACTTACAATAATACACAAGCAACTACGTTCCAATTGGAGTACTTAGTTGCAGTACTTTAATTTTCATGCCTGACAACATAATGTTATATCAATATTTTTTTTATTTTTTTTTGGTTCAATATTTATAAAATTGTAATTATAGTTTGCTTTTTATAATATTGCTTTGACAAATGATGTAGATCTGTCTTTTTAAATAAAATTAGAAAATTTGATTTTATTAATCCTAACTATGGGCCATTTACTTGTAAATAATCCCATTATGTAAGTGAAGCAAATGGATCATGGATGATTAATTAATTTTGCAAAAGGTATAATGGGACCATGAAAGAGATAACATATATGAGAGAGTAATCCCAGCTATTTTGAGTAAAGACCATAAAAAGAGAAATAATAAAATATTTTGAGTAGGGAAATAAATTATAGTATAAAGTTGCCAAATTTAGAAAAAATGCATTCTTTATTTTTTATTTTTTTAAAAGGGCTCAATAAAACAAGTGATGAATTTTATAAAAATGAAAAAAGTATTATTTATACACTCTTCTTTGTCTGCCTTGTGATTTATAAGTCATGAAAAATATAATATTCTATGTGGAGTCTTGTTAGATTTATAATGATGATAAATGATTAAAATCATTTAGTTTACTTCATCCGTTTCGTAATAATCACATCACTATTTTGGCTTTTTCACTATTCATATGTTAACTTTGATTATACTTTTTATCAATATATAAAAAATATATATTGTCATGTAAAATATTTTAGGATTAGTCTTTATGTATATTTTCATTAGATCAAACTTTTATAGTTCTTATAAATATATAATTACAAATATTAATGGTCAAAGTTATGCATTAGCATGTGTGTTAATCAAAGTGTTGTGATTATTATGAAACGGAGGGATTAAATTTTTATAATTTTTGCATATCAATATTTAGAGAATTTTCTTTTTTTTTCTTTTTTCTTTTTTTTTTGTGAATACCTAGAGATATTAATGATTGAGTTACTTTATTGGAAATCATGATTAAAGAAACATCTCAGCTACATATGCGCGTACTCTATAAAAAAACGGAGGAATTATATACTAATCAAGATGGATTGAATGAAACATAAAATAAACAAAAGACATATCAAACATATATAAAGGTACAATAATTTGACAATTGACATGATATATGAACCAGCTCAGGCAGCTAGGCAGATGCAACAGTACGTAGTACAGGCTGGTGGTTCTAATCATAGCCGCATGTACCGGAAAACAATTTGTCGCAGGAGCCGGAGCAACACGAAGTCAGCTTGAGGATTCCGCAAGGTTCCTTGAAGCCGAGCACGCCCGTTCATAGCAACATGCTGGTGCACCACTAGCTTCCATGACAATGGTGGCAAGAATTAGCAAGAGAACCGCAAGGCAGTAGATGTCCTTGGATCTTCATAACCTTAATTGTTTGCTATGCATTATTGAATAATACGTACTCTTGTTTTTCTTTACTTTATTTTTAGAAATATACTTTCGATTTGATCCTTGATTTGTTCGTCTTATAACACTTTCAAAGTCAATGCATCCACATATATATTATACTAGCTATACGACGTAATAAGGATGTACATGTTAATCCATTAATTAAGCGACTTTAATGACTATTAATGGCATTTACCACTTAAATACTTCATTGAATTGCATTAATGACTTTCTGCATAAAGTTGATGCCTTTTGTCATCTAATATCCTAGTAAGAAATTAAATTCATAATTATAAAAATACACTATATACTAGAGCTGTAAAAAACTGACCCAACCCGAGAACCAGACCTGAACCGGCAACGATCTGAACCTGACCTATACCCGTACAATGGGGTGAAACTAGTGACCTGTAACCCGACCTGAATCCAACCTGATGTTAACCGACAACCGATTTGATCTAATACTTTATGACCTGAACTCGAACCTGCACTCGACCTGATAGTAACCGTCAACCAATTTAATCCGATCGACCCGACAACAATCCGAACCCAAACTATTACCTGGCCCAATTAGAACCTGAAACCGGCTATAACCCAACAACTTGTTATTGACCCGAGTCATGGAAGGTTTAATAAAAATTTTACATACCTTTTGTTCAGCTTATATATAGGTACAATTCAGTAAACCCTCAATCCTAATGAAATTTTCTTTATGGAGGCGGATGTACCAAGCATGGTACATCCAGATTTTTGATAAAAGGCGAAATGAACATAACATATAGTTGTTTTGTAAAGAACATATAGCTGTTTTACAAAGAACATCCAACTTTATGTTCTTTTTGTATATCTAAAGAACATCCATAATATTAATAAAGAAAATGATAATATTATATAATGAACATTATTTATATTCACCCACCATAATCTAAAGACAAAATTTAAAGAACATTTCACAGTAAACAATGAATATTATGTCACAAATAAAAATACATTACACTGACAATCAAATAACACGAAGATAAAGAATATTATTTAACATGTTCATTGTTATTAATATCTTTATGTTCTTTTTTTATATCTCTTATGTTCTTTTATCACGTTCATTACATTTAACAATATGTTCTTTTCACTTTAAATATATGTTCTTTACAATTTTATATCATGTTCTTTTCACTAAATTAAATGTTCTTTACATTTCTATACAATGTTCTTTCTGCTTTTTATTTTTGAACGGATGTACCATGCGCATTGTCATCCGCCTCCATGAACCACTGATTGCAATCCTAACAACGTATTGGTACAAATTGTTCACCTTATATACCATTTGTTCTCTATTACTTCGTATATAGGTTTAATAAATTCTTGATAATGTTTGATCAAATTATGGAAGGCGTAATTATTTAGGTTCAACTTGACCACATCAATATTTATTCGAATTGAACTTGAACCAAAACAAAAAATGATCCAATCAACTTTAAGATTATCCGGCCAAATAATTATTTGACCCTACCCAACATGTACCCAAATGTATCATCTATTAAACCGCCCAAACCCGACTCAACACAACCCGAACCTAAAAGTGAACCCGTTCTGAATTTGACTCGAATCGAACCCAACCTACACTTGAAAGGGTGAATGACCTGGAATAACCTGAACCGAAATTGATCCGACTCGAACCTAAACCTGATCTGAGGCTAGATTGACCCGACATAACCTGATCTTGATTTGACCCGAGACCTGATTTGACCCGACCCAAATCCAACTTGAATACCCGATCGAATTGACAGCTCTACTATATACCCTACCTCGATAAAAATTAATTAAATTAATTTAGATTTTCACTAATCTAAGAAGATGAGAGATCATACAGGGCTACATTGTCGATGTTGTAAAAATTTTAGCTCGCATTTTGATCTATAAACATGGTGCAAAAGGTCACTCACTCTCACACATGCTTTGCTCACATATTATTCAATAGAAAACTTAATCCAATTAGTTGACAAGATACATAAAAAAGGAAATTGAGATCAACATTTTAGTAGACTCAAAAACACATAGGTACGACACCGTACATAAGTGAAATTGAAAACCATTTTGATATAAACGTATGTTATAGTGTTGCCAAGACTATCAATGCGATCATTGGTCGGCAAGGCGACTAATGGCATGTACCACTAAACGAATGATCGCATTGATAGTCTTGGCAACACGAACTGAATTCCCAGACTCCGCAAGATTCCCCGGCTCCTGAGCACCACCCTCCAAACGGATCACGCTCACCGGTAGCCACCAACACAATGAAGGCTAGGATAAGAATCAGAACTACAACATATTCGTTGGTCTTCATGATTTTGATCTACCACGCTTTTTTTTTTTTTTTATTTATTTATTTATTTTATATATATATATATATATATATATATATATATATATATATATATATATATATATATATATATATATATATATATATAGAGGAAGGCTCGTGTAAGAACCCTCCTCTATATAAGAACCCAATCTTATATAAGAACCAATCTCATCCATTTATTAGTTTTGATCCAACCATCTAAAATGATTCTTTAATAATGGCATTTCTGTAATTCTTCTTTTATATTCTAATTTTTTTTGCCTACTCCTATGTTCTAAATTTAAGTATATTTATGTTCAAATTTTTTTTTTCCTATGTTCTAAATTTAGTCTACTTATGTTCTAAAGTTTTGTTTCCTATGTTCTAAATTTTTTCTACCTATGTTCTAAACTTTTTTTTTCCTATGTTCTAAATATTCTTTTACCTTTTGCCTATGTTCTAAATTCAGTCTACTTATGTTCTAAAGTTTTTTTTTTCCTATGTTCTAAAGTTTTTTTTTTCGTATGTTCTAAATATTCTTTTACCTATGTTCTAAATTTTTTTTTTCCTATGTTTTAAATTTAGTCTAATTATGTTCTAAAGTTTTTTTTTTTCCTATGTTCTAAATTTAGTCTACTTATGTTCTAAATTTTTTTTCTTTCCTATGTTCTAAATTTAGTCTACTTATTTTCTGCTCATATAACTTAGTACTGATTTAAGTAGTTTTATTGGATTTTTTTTTTCAAAAAAAAACATTTGAAGTTTTTTAGTTATTTATAAAGATAACCTATGTAGGAGTTGAACCTACATCCTCTATGCATTTGCATAGTGCTCTTCCAATTGAGCTAATAGGTTTTATCATATGTTCTAAATATTATTTGCATATGTGCTAAAATTTATTGCTTAAGCTCTAATTTTTTCAATCTAAGCTCTAAATATATTTATTTTCTAAACTATTTTCCTATGTTCTACATTTTATTGTTTATGTTCTAAGTTTTCTGTCCATGTTCTAAATATATATCCTATATTCAAATTTTTTTGTCTATGTTCTAAATTAATTTCCTATGTTCTAAATTTTTTCCGTATGCTTTAAATATTTTTTGTGTGCTCTAAATTTTATCCTATGTTCAAAATTTTTTCTACCTATTTTCTATTTTTTTTTCCTTGCGTTCTAAATTTTTTCTATCTATGTTCTAAATTTTTTCACCTTTTTTTTCCCAATATTCTAAATTTCCAATTTTTTTTCCTATGATCTAAATTTTTTTTCCAATGTTCTAATTTCATATGTTCTAAATTTTTACTATGTTGCAAATCATTTTTTTATGTTCCAAATTTTTCCTATGTTCTAAAGTTGTTCGTATATTCTACACCTATGTTATAAAGTTTTTTCTACCTATGTTCTAAAGTTTTTTTTTTCCTATGTTCTAAATTTTTTCTACCTATGTTCTAAAGTTTTTTTTTTTCCTATGTTCTAAATATTCTTTTACCTATGTTCTAAATTCTTTTGTCTATATTCTAAATTTAGTCTACTTATGTTCTAAAGTTTTTTTTCTTTTTCCTATGTTCCAAATTTTTCCTATGTTCTAAAGTTGTTCGTTTATTCTACACCTATGTTCTAAAGTTTTTTCTACCTATATTCTAAAGTTTTTTTTTTCCTATGTTCTAATTTTTTTTCTACCTATGTTCTAAAGTTTTTTTTTTTCCTATGTTCTAAATATTCTTTTACCTATGTTCTAAATTATTTTGCCTATGTTCTAAATTTAGTCTACTTATGTTCTAAAGTTTTTTTTTTTATTTCCTATGTTCTAAAGTTTTTTTTTTCCCTATGTTCTAAATATTCTTTTACCTATGTTCTAAATTTTTTTTCCTATGTTCTAAATTTAGTCTACTTATGTTCTAAAGTTTTTTTTCCCTATGTTCTAAATTTAGCCATACCAACTACTCACAAACACTTATACAAATCAAATTGACTTGAGAATTTAATAGCTCATCAATTAAATTTATATCTACAAATTTTTCCGTTAATGTAATTATGCAAATGAGGTTAGAGCTACCAGTGGAAATCCACTGAAAGTCCTGTGCTCCATAACATCCATAGTGCTTGTTATGCCTTAATTTACTGTTTGGCATGATAATATAATACTGATTTGCAAATAGTTGGGATTTCCTTACCTATTTAGATGAATTCAAATTACAATAATACTTCATTACTTAACCATTTAACTAGATATGCATCCCATAAGGGCATTAGTTATATAAACTATGAATCATACTCGAAAAATCTAATTTTCCCCATCCTTCTATTACGCCACTAATCACCAATACATATCAATCTCAACCTAACACCCAAAGAGAGAAGAAATCTATCATTTCTTAGATTCTTGAATCATATTAAAGAGTTATTTGATATAGAGCATAAACACACATAACAAACCTCTCCATTACATAATTGAAAACCGCAAGCACACAACATTCCAAAATACATACACCTAATCTAATTAAATCAAAAATCAAAATTATTAATCACCAATCCACTAGAGGTAGTAAAATTGCCATGCTGCTACTTGATTTTTTCAATAATATGCAAACAAAAATAAAACTAGTTTCATCTCTGTTCGTGCACCTAATTTACTACTTTTGCAATAAAATATATAGACATACAAATAACATAATAAACTTTCTTTAGAACATGATTTCACATTCCAACATTAGTACATGAAGGCAATACAAACTGCCTAATTGGGCTCAAACAATGATTCATTGAGTTATCACAATATTCAGAAATGAAGATAAGAAGCTAATGCCCTCCCTTTCATTTCCTTACTTCTTCTCTCACTTCCACAAACATTGAGATACAGAGAGACTGAGACTCTGAGCTTCTCTATTTTCTGGGTTTATCCTACTTTTTCCTCTGACTTTCTATTTTCTTTGATTATTATGGCTTTATGTTGTGTTCTTGATTCTAAATTCTACCCCTGCTGCTCATCACAACCCTCACTCACAACCACTGAACTCTTCCTACCCCTGCTGCTCCCTCACACAAAACCCTCCACAACTGCCAACATCACCAACCTTCTCATTCCTCTGCCACCAATCACACCCAACATCAACCACAAACAACCAAAAAATGGCACAAAAATAGCACAACAACAACGACACCAAAAAAAAAAATGGCTCAAAAATGGCTCAACAAAACCTCACATAAAATGGTAAAATGACGAAAAAAAAATCAAACAATAATAATCAAGAGTAGCGTGATAATAAACTTTAACTCATGCGAAATTATGAGAATCAAATTGAAAAATCGCAAAAATCGCAAAAAACAAATCGCAAAAAATCAAACCACAAAAATCGCAAAAATGAAATCGATAATCAAGAGTAGTGTGATAATAAACTTTAACTCATGCGAAATTCATGAGAATCAAATCAGAAAATCGCAAAAATCACAAAAAACAAATCATAAAAATTGCAAAAAATCAAACCACAAAAATCGCAAAAATGAAACCGAAAAATATGGAAATCTACTTGAACATTATGCGAATTTCATACAAATTTGAGCAAAATCGAAAAAAAGAAACCATACCTGATTTGAAAATCCTTCAAATTTCAACTTCTATGAAGATTTTTGGGATGAGGAGAGAGAAAGTCATGAATGTATACGAAGAGAGAGAAAGTTAGAGTTGCTTTTTTTTTTAAGTGTAGGAAAGATTAAAATTCATTTTATTTTGTTTTATCCTGACCGCCCATCCTATTTTGATCCTACGGCTGAGATTGGTTCTTATATAACTAGGGTTCTTATATAAGGAGGGGTTCTTACCGGATCCCTCCCCTATATATATATATATACTACATCACAATAACATACGGAGAATAATTTTGATAGAATTAGTAATCTTTCTTTTTTTGCACTTTATTATCACTTCTCATTTTCTAAAGTCAATGGACCAGTACACATATGGGCATGGTTATGATTGAGATGACAAGATTGACAACGAACGTATTATTATTATTATTATTATTATTATTATTATTATTATTATTATTATTATTATTATTATTATTATTATTATTATTATTATTATTATTATCTCAAAAACAGACAAAGTCATACAACCTACAATAAATTAGTGGGAAGTCGAGATACAAACTGGGCTCCCACTCCTCTAGCTATAGCAAAGCCTACCCTAGTGAAGATATGAGTTGCAACACGAGCCCAAATGTCTTGCGTCGTCGAGAACCTCTAAACCCGTTTCAGCAACACAACAACCTCCTTCTCTAATTCCCCAAGCGAAGAAAAGGAGAAGGGAATGAAACCATATCCAATCAGCCGACAACTAGCTTCATACTTCACCCGCTTTCGATGAATCGCATCAGCCACAACCCGTCCAGGAACAAAGTCAGATAGCCCTATCTGTGTCAAAGGAGAAGACCCTGTTAAGTCCACACAAACATCGCGACCACGATCCCAGGAATAAAGTAACACATCAGCAGGTCTGAGGGGCCCATCCATACAACCCTATGTCAACCTCCTTTTTTGCTGAAATCCCAGATTTGTAGCAGATATCAACAAGGGTATCCCGGACAAAATTATGCCGATGTTTAATACCCACAATACCAGCACACGACACCGCGTGATCACCGAAAATATCCCTAGTAAAAACCTGAGAACAAGAAGAGCACGACATCGAGATAAAGAACAATGGAACACCCATCCTGTAGCACAACACACATCGGTAGGTCTTGCGTTTGGAGAAGCAAGAAAAGCATAATGACAAACATCACCTGCGGAATATACCCCAAGCCCTCCAAACGCAAATGGTAAGGTAGCAAGCCGCCATTGCCAATCGCCAAACCCAGGCCCCGAAGCAATAATAATACGCTCCAAGGAAGATCGAAGAGCCTCGTCGAATGTACGCTGAGCCGCCTCAAAAGTACTAGGGGGACAAGTACGCAATGCAAAGTAGAGTTTAGAAACTCCGGTACAAGCCCTAAGTAAAAATAGCTCACACTGAGGATCATCAAACATGACAACCTTATCCATAAGCGCAATGGTCTTGGTCACCCTTTGCATCACAAGCTCGCCACTAATTAAAACCGAAATCGAAACTAGCGGGACCACCAAGCAACTTAACACCACACAAAGGTCGAGCAATATTAGGTGGAAAGACACCCACAAGCTTGCTTCGAGGGTCTTCTGTATGCTAGAAAACTTCAGTTTTTTCCACGTTAAGATGTAATCCAAAACGAGGCCCTTCCTCCATAATCAACTGCAGAACCTTCCCCACCACCAACGTGTCACCAATAACAGTGCCGTCATATCATCTAAATACCAGGCCTGAAGACATACATCAAAATTGTCCCTGATTTTACACATCAAGGGTTGTAAAACCAAAGCAAAAAGAAGAGGACCAAGGGGATTACCCTGCTGCACCCCCTGAGACGATCATAAGGTGTGGTCCCCATAATACAATCTAGTTGGATTAGAATAGCAGAATTCAACCCATCGCGAAAGGCCCGGACAACGACGACGAACTTCACGTAACATGACCGCACGATCAACTAGATTGAAGGCGTTTTGAAAATCCACCAATAACATATATAGAAAGACCAACATCGGAACCACGATCCTCAATCAACCGATTTACAGCATGAAGAATCGCCTCACCTCTCGAAGAAACCCCAACACCAAATTGGAGACCATCAAAGTAACTTCCTAAAGACTGGCCAACCATGCATAACAACACCGACCTTTGAAACTAGACGATGCCAAACAGTAACCACAACTATAGGACGAATACCACCACCTGACCAGTGGTGTAAGAGGAGCACTAGCAATATACTCTCCTAGTTCCAGAGGACACTTTCCAGCTAGAAAGAGATTAACCACCCTAGAAATAGAGTCAACTAACTCATCTGATACCTCCACAACAGCACCACTCAAACAATCCATAAGGTGCTGAGCACGTAAACCGTCCCTACCACAAGATGTGCCACATGGAAAACTCTTAATCCAATCCAAAACAACATCAGAAGTAGTAACGAGATGAAGGCCATCAACAGGTATATCAGGCAAGGATGGAGCTGGAGAAGTAGGGTGTTTAGACTGTAAATCCGCGAGAGTGGCGTCATTATAAGGAGCTACGCCTAAAGAAGAAAGAACTCGGCTGCAGCAGTGTAATATCCATCACAAATCTTCCTACGACACTACTTGATATTACACTCTTCCAAATCAAGGTCCTCATCACCAACCACTGATAAAGTAGGAGAATCCTCTGCCAAAGTATTCCTCACAAGCTGCAAATTACCACCTGATGCACTCCAAGAACAAATAGCACGGGAAATACTCTCTTCTTGATGCCGACATTTTACCAAAGACCTAGACTTAGAGTTGCTCCGCGGGCGAAAGGTTTTAAGGGTGCAAAGAGGTAACACCAACAAAGTGACCCAACTAGATATGTCATTAGGCCTAGAGATCACCTTATCAAGGGCACCTTTCAGAACCCGAGAAAACCCCAAACGACACTTGGGAGGTATAGACTTCACAGTACGAAACCCCTTGGAGAACAAACAATCAAGAAGAGCCACATCAAAACCACAATGTTGATCTTGCACCAAACCACCTAGTCGCCCAAGCTGAGCCGGAGAAGAGGGAGCTTGTGGCTTGAAGAAACCATGAAGCACAAAACGAACAATACCATCTCCTTCATTCGGGGGTGCCACAATCTCACTCAAACTATGACGACACTTAGTACGATGCGTATGCATTTTGTAACAAACCCCACATAACCAAATCCCCATACGCGAAAAAGTAACTTCAGCCTCAGTATAAACAACCAAATTAGAAGTAAGAGAATGCCGTGTGATATCCCGCGCACCAATACAAAAATGACGATCACAAAGATGCTTGATAAGAGAACTTTTAGTAAGACCATTTCCACTTCCATCTTGACAACCACTAAGACCCACAAAGGGGCAATGAAACTTCACCCGAGCAGCCGGCATAGCTCGGAAACACGCTGCCACCACACACCTGCCGCCTTAACCTCTAAAAAGCCGCCTGAAAACTGATCCCAAAAAACCAGAATAACGAGCCAAAAACTGACCAGAAAAACTAGAACAAAAACGAACCTTCACCCAAGCCAAAACCCCGAGCAACTGCCTCAATTATGCCGGAAAACTAACCTAGAAGAAACCCCCGCCGGAACCTGCTATAAGCCGCCTGAAACCAGCTCTTAAACCGCCTATACAGCCGCCTAGAAATAGGGATGATTACGCCTGAAAACAGCCCTATAAGACCCAGAAGAACGCACTGTAATTCGCCCAAAAAGCCGCCTGAAATTCGCCCAAAAACAGGGATGATTGCACCGGAAAACCGCCTGTAATTCGCCTAGAAACAGGGATGATTGCACCGGAAAACCGCCTGTTATCCGCCCAAAAAGCTGCCTGAAAGTCGCCTAACTGATTACCCAACTCCTGATCAGACCTTACACTGGAGAACCACCTGTAATCCACCCAAAAAGCCGCCTGAAATTCGCCCAAAAATAGGGATGATTTCACCGAAGATGTTGCCGGAATAGACGCGAAACTGAACCAAATTCAGCCCGAAACTACACCAAATCCAGCCCGAAACTGCACCAAAAAAACCGAGAACCCGCACCTGACCAGAATTTTTGGATCAGATCCAAATAATCAAATTTTAATTCGAATTGAATTGAATTGAATTGGATTTGGTGAATAATTCGGATCGGATTGGATTTAAAAATTCAAGACCGAATTTTGTTTTGGATTGGATTGAATTAGGCCTAAATCCAAATAAAAAACCGAATGAACATCCCGAATTATTATTATTGACTTTGTTATATCAAGGACAAGCAATCGAGCATATAAAATTAGGAGGGTCGGCTATAATTAAGAGGGTCGAGTATAGTTACGACTAACGACCCTATTTTTCAGGAAATATCTTAATAAACAATTTGAGAAAATAAAAGGTATAATAATCATTAGATTACAAAAACGTTACAGCTTTAAAAGTTAGAAGTTGCTCTGAAAACAAAAAAATAAAAAAAATAAAAAAGTTAGAAGTTGCTGTGGCATGGACATCAAAAGTCTTAGATAAAAAAAACATTCAATAGACAAAAAATTTAATCCAGTATATTAAGATGTAAACAACATATTGGGATGGTACATAATAAAAATTACAAGTACACCACAATATGTCAATATATATGCATATACTACAAGTTATGTACGTATTGACTTTTGTACTAGGCAGCCGCAATGGCACGAATAATGCTAGGGTGTTCTAACGAGCAACGACCAATGGCATGTACCACTAAACCAATTGTTGCATTGATGGCCCTGGCAACACGAACTTAACTCCCATAGTCCGCACGGTTCACCCTCTCCTGAGCACCATCCTCCATAGGAATCAAGCTCGCTTGTGGCCACCAACACAACAATGGCAAGCATAAGTAATAGCACCATAACACATTTGTTCGTCTTCATCATTTTTACCACGAATTATTCTACATATAAATAATTACATATATACTTGGTGTAAGAGAGCTGCAAGAACAATGATGTACACAATATTTGATCCCCAGCACCTCCACGACTTTGATCAATTAATTTAGTTGATATCCACGACATTTAATGTCAACGGATGAACACATGCATATGGCTATGAGATGACAATAAATGAATGTATGGTTATTACTTATGACTTTAAAATCAGGGTCAAACATATAAATTATTACGAGGGTTGAGTATATTATAAGTTGTTCAGTGCTCCCAAAATTGCAGGAAGTAGTTCCTAGAATATTTCTGATTAGTTCCTATTCTTAGTAACAAATAAAAGTTGGTGAAATTGTCAGTTAACATGTTTATTATTCTGTTGATTACTTAGCTTGTTATTGTTAACGAAACATATATAGGAATTAATGTGTGACGTTCCTAGTTTTAGTTAAGAGTATTTTTGTTTGTTACCTATTTGTATATATATAGCCTTTTGTTGTAGCTTTTGAGTTGCAATTAAGTAAGAGCATTTACTTTTCTATTATTATATTCCTCTCTTCTAATTTTCTCCTTAATTCCTCAACATTTTCGGAAGAATTATAATGAACACTTACAAGTTGTTGAGGCATGGATATTAAGTCATCAACGCAATGAAAGCGGAAGGAAATATTATTAGATTTTCTCTATTATATAGTATGGTAAAAGGTAAAAAAACTGACAACAAAAAAGTACAAACCACTTTTTAAGGATTATTCCTTTAATATGTTTTTAGTCTTGAGATAAACAAAAAATAAATAAATAAATAAATAAATAAAGGCAATGAAACCCTTACTTGATTCTTTGTGTTCATCAATTATTTATTTATTATTATTATTATTATTAATTTTTTTTTCTGCTATAATAATCAAATAAAGTAATAATTATATATTATATATATATATAAACTTGAAAATTATCAAGGACTTTTAGTGAGAACTACCTAATAAAACCTAAATTTTGTGAGAAACTACCTAATAAAAAAAATGCTGTAAGAAACTACCTAATAAAAGGTAAAATGTTGTAAGATACTACCTTTAATCGAATTTCTACCATTGACTTAATTTTACGACGTTGATCCACCTTAAAACACCCCCAAAACCACCGTGGAGGTTTGTTTTCAAGGTGGTAAGGTTATTTTCGGGGGGTTGGAGGATATTCCGAGTTGGTGAGGGTAGATTAGTGCTTCGAGATGATGGTTTTTGGGGTTAGAGGTGGTGGTTTTGGGGTTAGTTGAAAGGTGGTTTAGGTGTGGTGGAGGCGATTTCAAGCAAGTTCTGTTAGTTTTGGGAATGAAAGCAGTGGTTTCGAGAGTGTTTTGAGGTCGGTTAACGGTGGAAATCCGGTATAAGTAGTTTTTTTTTACAACATTTTACCTTTATTAGGTATTTTATTACACATATTTTTTATTAGGTAATTTCTCAGAAAATCTAGGTTTTATTAGGTAGTTTTTCACAAAAAGTCCAATTATCAATGTGTGCTCTGCTACCGTGCTGTATACTAAACGTACCACAGTGACGCATATATGTACACTACAAGAAAATGTAGCAAATAGTGACGCAATTGCTATGAGTCTTTTGAAAAGGGTCACAATTTATTTTGTACGCAAGCCTAGTAGTACGTATTACTATTGCAAATTTACAATTAAAGTCAATGCATCCAGTTGATTACTTCATGAGGTGGTGTTTAAAACAAAGTTGCCTCTAATCATATTATTCGATTATGATTAATTATTACTTAATGACATTAGTATGAGGATCTGATTTATAAATCCTTTTTTAGATTTAGTCTTCAATCGGTAGCTTAATTAATTATTATCACTTAATTCAAAAGCATGATTTTCTCTTCAGATAATTAAAGCTTACTATATTTTGTATGGTTTATTTTAGGGAATATCCTTTATCTGTTTTTCTTTGTTTGTTTGTTTTTTTTTTCTTTAAATATATAGGAAACCGATATAAAAAGGTATTAAGATTTTAGTTATCGACCTGGCTATCATAATATTCATAATCAGTAAAATTATTACTAATTTTATTTTTCTTATCATATAAATACGGATTATATCATACTAGTAGTACGTATTACGTTTAAATCTAATTAATATGAAAGTATATAATTTTGAAATTCGACAGTAATACCAAAAACCATCTAGTCAAAATATATACTACACACTCCAATGTATTTTGTATTTTAGATATCTTTTTGTGAGATAAAAAAGTTAAAATGGAATAACAAAAATGATTGGAGAAAAATTACTTGATATATGCTCCTATAGTTTTAAGGTTATGTCTAACATTTTCCTATTGTAAGTAAAAGTTGTTATAGGTGAGGATAGATTTAGAGCATGAGATGCAAAAATGATCGAGCTTGGGACACCATGGAGTGCTCTTATTCCAAACACCAAAGTAACTCCTTTCTATGCATGTCTTACAAAAATTAAAGTAACTCATTTCTATTTAATTTTTATTGATTAATGAAATTACTTTGTTTTGAAAGTATTGATGGTCAATCTAATTAATTTATCAAAATCTACAAAATGAAGATCACTTATCTTTATGAATAACTTTGCCTATTGAGGATCAATCTTGTCATGTATTTCTAATTTTTTTACAATCTAAGAAATAATGTACTAAATGCATACGTTAAATGGAAATCGACACAATACAACACTTCATTTAATATAATCAAACATGACATAATACAATAATGGTACAAGCAATGACAATATTAAACCACAACATGTTGTAACAATTAAAACTTAAAAGTAGCAATCCCAATATATAGTTTGTATACAGCATACTAAGCTAGTATGCAGTATATCCAAGTATATATCGTAGGAGTAGCTTAATTTTTATTTAGTTAGAGAAACTCAATAAGCTACGTACGCAGGTATAAATATATATGTAGCTGAAGAAGGCGGTTCGATCCCTTGGCTGGGGTGATACGTATTAAGATGGTTATTGCTTATTTTAGATTTTTGCCTAGAGTTTTTACCTTTCACTTGAAAGGGTCTTTCTTGTTTTAGGCCTTAGGAGTTTATTTTAATTATTAGGATATATTTGTTAGTTTGATTCGGTTAGTAGAAGATAGCTTAACTTTAAAGATTATATTTGTAAAATATTATCTTACAAGTTAGGGTTAGTTTTCTAGTTAGATTAGAATTTGTTCTACACGATTTTAGGCTAATTGTTTAGCTTATAAATACGTGGTTAAAAATTAATAAAAATCAGATTTGAGTTTTGATTATTATATGAAAAACGTGAGCTGAACCGAGCCTTCAAGTATCACCTCTCAACCAAGCCTTGGGAGTTCTATTCTTGCTTCATTAAAATTCATTAACTCGTTTTTCCTCAAGAAAAACGAATACATACAACCATAATCTTATATTAAACATATCAAAATCCAAGAAAGGTTTAAAGATTGAGTCTTTTATTCAAGAAATTCAAAATAGATGCGTAAATATGCATCATCTTGGTGTGGCTGCTACTATTGCTATTTGACGAGGGAAAAGTTGCGGACTCGTACAAAATCTTGGCAGAAATCGGGCCTAAAAAGGATAGTTTTGTAGGGCAGATTGTTTGGCTTCGTTCTACTTCGTTACGAACTCTTTTTGGGCGATTCTTCTTTAAAATTGGATAAATTTTTGTCTAGTTTTCACCTTCAAAATTTCAGAATTTTTGGAATTGGGTAACTATTAAACTAGGTTTGTTTTTGGCAACTAGTCAAAAATTGGGCAATTTCTGACTCTTTTGAGGAAATTAAAACTACAACCTATTGACTGGGAATCTATAGCTAAAATTTTGGTCGAGTGTTGGAGACATATAGTTCTAGCTTTCCACAAATTTTTATCAATTTTGACATGTTTTGCTTGGGTTTTGGTCTGAAGTTCATCAAACATGGTTAATCAAGGCGAATTTGCAGCTTTGTTGGATGAATTTAAGAAGATTAATGCTTGTATGGATAAGATAGAAGAACGCCTTCAATAAAGGGGAAACGAATCGGCCTCCATTGGGACCATTCTTGCATCAATGCAGCAAGAACTCAAGGAACGTGAGTCTTCTCCACAGCCACGCGGCAACAAGAAAGAAGACGACCTTAAACTTGCGGACTTTGCCTCCTTTGAAGGTAATGATGATGCTGATGCTTATCTTGATTGGGAGCGACACAAGGACAGGGTGTTTGACTATAAGAAGGTTAGTGATTCACGACGCTTTGATTATGCTATTATCTTAAACTCGAAAGATATGCATCTCTTTTGTATGAAAGTATGCAACATAAAAGAGAACGAGATAGGAAAGCAAGAACTGAAGTTTGGAGTGAATTAAAATTAAAGATGCGTAAACGTTTTGTCCCACGTTCATACAAGCAAGACTTATATTTGAAGTTGCAATCTTTTAAGCAAAACGAATTGAGGGTAGAACAATATATTAAGGAGTTTGAAAGGTTGTATATGGCATGTGAGTTACATGAAGATGAGGATCACAAGATTGCTAAGTTTCTCTTTGGCTTGAATCCTTATATCGCACATACCCTTGATTTACAACAATTTACTACTACTTTTGATGAAGTATGCAATCTGGCTAGTAAAATTGAAAGGCAACGGGAGTCCAAACCACGGTTTTCTAAACCAAATTTCTCAAGTAAACAAGACCTACCTACTGCTACAGCTAGTGAGGATTCTATTGATGATGTTAACACTAAGAAAATGGAAGAAACAGTCCAAGAGAAGCTGAAAAAAAAAAGCAGCAACTTAAGGAGGGTTTCATCAATAACGAGAAGATGTGAAAAATTGTGTGCTTTATTTAAATGCCAAGGGCAGGGGCACTTGTCTTGAAATTGTCCTAATACTGTGATCATCATACGTGAGGAGAATATTGCTTTGATGGTTGAACGAGCGGAGGAAAATCAGGGAGTTCTTGATGAAGGCAACCAAGCTCTTATTTCTTTATAGGATAAGGAAGTTGGCCATGATTATCAAGCACTACTTGGGGGGCCATCTTATGGACTGGAGGAAGGACCTAGCTTGATGATTCTACGACGTTCTTTGATTGCACAACCTTTGGACAAAATTGAACATGAATAACGATCCAATCTTTTTCATACTAAGTGTTTGATCAAAGGTCAAGCTTGTAATTTGATTGTTGATTCAGGTTCATGCACTAACGCTTGTTCACTTTCTTTACCTAATTCTTTGAAATTGCCATGTCGTGACCACCCAACTCCTTATAAGTTATCGTGCACTAGTAGAAAAATGTTCATTTGCGTCGCCTTATTTGCGTTGCTCATAGAAATAAATGACGCAAATAAGATATTTTGGCTACATTATAAGTAATTTGCGTCAGACATTACCGTTAAAGCGAAGCAAAAGTCTGAAATATTTCCGCTTACTTATATTTGCATCGCTTTTACGACGCATATAATATTGTTATTTGCGTCACTCATTTATCGACAAATGACGCAAATAACTTTGTGGACTAAATTGCGTCACTTCTTTCTCTATTCGGGTGACGCAAATATTAAGAGTATACAAAAAAACATAAAATAAAAACTCACTGTTGCATGTCGTTCGAACTTCAAAACCCAAGCAAATTCAACCCCAAAATCCCGAGAAATTCAACAGCAAAACCCCAAAAATTTGACAAGCAAAACCCCAGAAATCCTCGGCGCTGCCGTTCAACCCCCAAAACACCAGCGAATTCAACAGCAATACCTTGAGAAATTCGACCCTAAAACTTACAAATCGACCACTAATCGAAAACACCAGCAAATGTGAGGAAAAACCCCCTATAATCGAGCAAATCCGAGCCAAAACCCCCTATTTTTCAAGCAAAAGATCGACCAAAACCCCCCACGAAGTTCGAACAATAAACACCCTAGAAATTTTGACCAAAAATCTGAACAAAATTGTGAGAGAATTTAAGTTTTTGTTTCGAATTTAGGATTCGTTTAATTTTTCGCATAGATCTAAGCAAGGAGGTTTGATTTTTGTTCAAATTAGTAGCAATTTGTTTCGATTATTTGAAAGTTAGGGTTATTTGTACTCGATTCTATGGAATTTTGGCTCCACTTTTGCTCAAGTTGGAAGCTCGATTTCAACAAATGTAAGACCTCTTCATCTTTTTTTTCTTATTGTTCAATCTACATAGATATTTGGAGTTCAATTGTAAATGAACTTAGTTTAATTTACTATTTTGTTGCTATTTGTTGCACAAATTATAGAATTACAAGCAAATTTCTTTATAACAGATTTTTGGTGTTCTTTTTCGAATTTAGGGTTCATCAGTTGCAGTATATATTGCACACAAATCAAAGAATTTAGGGGTTTATACACGATTCTAAGGAATTTTGGTTCTGATTTGGTGAAATTTATATAGTTGATTTCAACGTAGGTAAAATCTGTTCTTTTTTTCTGTCTGTTTTCATACTAGATGGAATTTAGGGTTCAATTTTGCATGAACTTAGTTTAATTTTACTATTTTGCTGTGATTTTTTGCACGAATTTAGAATTTTATTTTACAGATTATCTGCTTTATGCTTGGTATATAGATGTCTATTAACCTACTTTTGAGCTGCTAAAGCTAAAAGGATTAAGATGTAATAAGGTGTTCTTGAAATGCAACTTGCCTATCAAAATGTTGTTCATCATTGTTAAGGTCGACAGTCTCAGCACTAACCTATAATTAGGAAATGGGATATGTTCCTTCCCTCAGCTTAAGGCCTTTATGGAGTTTTTGCTGTCATTTTGTGCTTCTGATGATTTGGATTAATCAATATTAGCACCCAGTAGTAGATATGCTCTCTATATTATTCATGAAATTGGTCATAGTGGCTCCTCACTTTTCTTTGCCAATCTTTACTAGTTCTAGGTGTTTGGTCTTGTTCTCACTGTGCTTCATAAGCCTTCCTGTTTTAAACCAAAGCATTTGTGCAGTTCTATGAAACTTAAAGTTCTGTGCTATCAAAATAAAGCCTTGAGTATCTGATTAGTAGATACAGAATTAGATGAAGCCAAAGTAGAACAAAATTTAAACCCTATTCACCTTCTTCTTCCTTTTCCACCTCCTATATATTATTGGCTGCTTTAAAAGGTGTAGTTATAGAGAGTTAAACATGCCAAGGGGATCCCTCTTTTAATAAACTGACTTTGGGATTGAGTGGTATTGGCTAGCTTCCGCTAAAGATGTTCATTGAATATATAGGATGGCCATGTATGATTTTTTTTGTAGCTCTTTGTTCCCCTGCTACTTACTAAGAGGAGCTCTTTCCCATAGTTTTTGTTGCTCGAAAATGTTCCATGATATACTTAGTTGTGAATAGATAAACTATGATACAGTGTTTGTAATCAAATAATTTTACCAGGTCATTCTGTATTTATTTTAGTTGTTTAAATAATTGTAGAATTTTATTTTGCTGCTTTGATGCTTAATTCTCATCTTTGATTGTTTATTGATCCATTATATTTTATTTCAGGAGTTGGTGACTTTAAACTGTTAGCAAGAGAAAAAGGAAGTAGACTTCCATTATGGACTTGTTCGTGTTAGGGAAAATGTAGATTATGTTTTTGTTAGCTTTAAACTTATCAAATTCCATTTATTTATAGGATTATTTTGTTTTAGTTCTTAGGCTTGAGATGAACGCCTTTGGTTTACCAACATTTGGGTTGGTCGTGGTTCTTGTGTTAGTTGTTGATGATGAAGATGTCAATATTGTTGAGTTGTAAACTTATTAAATAGGTTGTTAATACAAGGCGCCGTCATTCCCAAATTAATGAATAGGCCAAAATACAAAGATAATTCTGTTTGAAATTTGCACTTGATCTTATTATTTTAATTTTTTGTCTTGCATCATTATATTATACAAAAAGTGTTTCGGGGTTTTCTGATGTCCTGCGGGAGAGTTACAATACCGAGACTGGAACCGGACGCCTGTACCTGCAAAACAACGGAGACTCCTGGTGGTGGGAGCTCCGCCTCCAACGATCAAGTTAGTACCTGATTAAGGAGTAATTAATGCGGAAATTAAAGTGGTTTGGTCTCTCTAGGTGAGAGTGTTTAATGCGTAATCCGTGTGTTTTTCCGCGTTCCCCCCTTAATGAGGATTAAGAGGGGTATTTATAACCTCGGGAAGCGTGCCACTCTCTAGGTTTAGGGTAAACCTAGGGCTGACTGGGCCTCTAAACAGGATTGGGCCTTGTTGGCTGATTTTCCCATGTGTCATGAGAAGGACACGTGGCGTGTCTCAATTGGTCCGTAGAGGACGTATCAATGATTGACACGTGGCAGGCTCCTATTGGCCTACGTGAATGACACGTGGCGGAACCTGGTTGGTCCACTTGTCAAACGGTGATTGGTGGATAAAAATCCCCTAATCATTTGCCCCTCACAGGTGGCACGTGACTGGTCACGTATCGCCTGTGACAGGTGTCGCATGGTGACAGGCGACGGCCTGCTACAGGTGTCACCTTGCAAATGGCCGAGAGATTTTCCCGCCCAAATTTTGAATTTGGAAGTGACCCTTCGCCTTCTCACTCTGCCTATATAAGGGAGTGCTGACTTCGGTCATTTTCACATTTGAGAACTTTGTGAGAGAACATTCGGACCCCTGAACTTGCTCTGACACTTTGGACTTTTTCTGCCTACCGCCTGTTCTGACAAGCCGTTTGCAAAGGATTTCAGAATTTTATCAATCGTCACTCGTTCAGGTAACCGTCGGTTCTCTTACTCTTAATTTTTTCTTTATTATTATTTTTTGAAATGGCACCATGGAAGCACACGACACGACCTAAGTTAGTGATCAGCCGGTCACCGGGGACGGCTGAATCTAGGACTAGGAGTGCCGCCTGCCCTTTTCTGGACCCATCTTTGCCCTTTATACAAAGTCCGACTGTATCTGTGTCTATGCAGAACGTGATGGCCAGAACAAAAAAGACTGCTAGGATCTCGAACTCTGACGGCTCCTCCCAAAGGGTGCCAATTAGTGAAACATCTGACCAGGCGCCAGATGTAGAAGTGAAGCAAAGCGGCTGTCAAGCCGACAGTTCTGAGGGAGGGGTCAAGGTGGTCCCTTCCCATTTTACAGTGGACATGTCTACATTTTCTCCTGCTCCCTCTAAGGGAGAGGAGGCGGGCCCCTCTGGGAGAGGGGAGGAGTCGTCCTCTTCGGACTCGTCAGAGGACGAGTCCGAGTCCAGCTCTTCTGGCCACGCTTCTCCAGGCACAGAAGAAAGAAACAGCCGCCTTCAAGAGGCGAGGCTTTCTCATGCAGTTGAGAAGGGGGATAATTGGGCGGAACCATCCGCCTCTTATCGAGAGGAAAACACCCCCTACTACTGCACGGTACCCCGGGGCCGGATCACGGCCATGCAAGACAAAGTGGAGAGCTTTATCGCTAACCACAAAATGGTCCCCGGATTTTTAATGTTCGTGCCGGATCCAAAGGACACAGTCGTCTGGCCGGCTGGTACCAGCTACGATGGCGCCTGTTTTGGCTGCTATGTGGCGACCATCAAGGCTGGACTGCGCTTCCCATTACATCCGGCTGTTCAGCGGATTTTGGATGGGTATGATTTGGGGTTATGGCAGCTAGCCCCCAACTCTTGGGTCAACGTACTCGGCTATGTGGCCGGGTGCGAAATGTACGGGGTGGAGCCAAGCTTTGAGGCTTTCGCCCACATGAACTACCTCAGCCGGACCCCTAAGTCGGGCGGTACCGGCTGGTATCAATTGACGAGCCACAGGGGCTACCTCATGACGAGAGGTAAGGCGAACAAGTGGAAGGATTGGCGGAACACCTTCCTTATTATTGAGAGTTCAGACATAGAGCTGAACAAACGTTTTAACAGGTGGAATAGGAATCCGCCTCTCCTTGCAGGCGGCCGAAGCATGCCGCCTGTACCCCCAAAGGCTAAAAAAGAGATCCTAGACAAAGGACTCTTCAAAGTAGAGTATAGGGTGAACTCTGCTTCAGGGGTACGAGAGCAAGTACCCCTACACTGCGTCCCGAGCTTCAAGTGGCTCTACGACGAGTACTTTTTGGCTGCCTGTGGCCTCAGCAGTCGGTGCTCTAGAGGTAGCCGGCCTGTCGAATACTCTGTTTTTTTCACGCTTTGTTTACTTGGGACTTTTACTAATTTTGCTGTTTGTTTTTTGCAGCTGACGCCATGAGTAAAATCACCGCATCCAAGACTGCGGCGGCCATGTTGCGGGCCTCTATCATGCAACAGTCTTCAACCGACTCCCCCAACAAGGGGGCACCCTTGGTGGGCTTCGAACCTCTTCCTCTTTTTGGAGTTGTCTTATGCATATACTAACTCCATTTTTTTTTTTTTTTTTTTTTTTTTTTTTTTTTAGTCGGGCACTCCAAGAGCTTCTTCCTCACAACAGCCGGACTCCAAGGCCCGGAGGACGACTGTTGCAAGCTCTCCTGGTTCTTCCAGGAAATAGGTGGCGGCTGAGAAACAGCCGGCCACTCCTTCTAAAGCTCCAGCGGGGCCGCCTAGAAGTATGGAATTGTCCTTGTAAATTTTTTAGACTTGTTTCCTTCTTGACTAGGTCTAATCTTCTTTTTTATGCTTGATGCAGCCGGCCCTCAGGAGCCTGACTTGGTCGAGGTAGCCAAGTCGATGATCAAGGCAGTTCCTCCATCTGAAAGGGAGGCGGTCAGGGGTGTCGGCACCCTTGACCTAGATGGGATTGCAGGGGTCCTTGCTGAGGTATACTTAGCATTTTTTGAGTATTTGAATTCCAGGACGCCTGTTATCTTTTTTGCTTGGAAACTGACGCCTGTTTTCTCTTTACTTAGGCCCTGCTCCGAGTGAACGGCCTTCGCAAGCCGCTTGATCGGAAGAACAAAAAGGTAAAGGCTGCTAAAGCTATGGCCGCCTCTGACTGTGATAAGGGAATGTTTCAAATTTCCCAAAATGAAGTTCTGACAATTGATATTCTTTATTATCAGGCGCAGGCTACCGCCGCTGTCCGGGCTCAGTTAGAGGCGGCCCAGAAGAGGAACAGCGAGCTGGAGGCGGCCGTCACCAACCTCAAGGCCGAGCTTAAACCTCTCCGCCAAAAGATGCTCTCATACGAAGCCTTGGAGAAATCCTTGGCTAAGGTAAAGGAACGCGTGGTGACCCAGGAGAAGAGTCTCACTAAGGAGCTCTCGGAGAAGGCCGAGCAAGAGAAGAAAGAGCTCGTCCGAGAGATGATGGAAGACTCTTCTCAGATCCAGCGCATGACCTGGAGCCGCCTCTTCCCCAGTGCCGACTTTGCCTCATGGGAAAAAACGTACCGCCAGTGTTCTGATACATATAATCAAGAGATCCTGGCGGCTGCTGAGGACGAGGCGTTTGAGGAGGCCTTGGAGGGGGAGCAGCCGATAGTGACGCTTGTGCCGCTTGGGGGCAAGGCATCGAAGAAGGATGCAGCTGAAGCCGAGTCCAGCAAGAAGAGTGCTGACCAGGCGAAAGCTGCTAATGTTGAAGATTTGCCCCCTTCTTAAGCTTTTATGTCTTCTTTCACGGCCTGCGTGCCGTTTGCTTGTATTTACCCGGCCAGGGGGCCGGGGTTCTGAATATTTTGACTTCTTTTTAATGAAACCTCTTTTTAATGAATTTTTGTTTTGCTCTTCAAATTTGTCTAAGTATTGAATATTTGGTAACGAATTGTACACTATACCGACTGTTTTGCATGGCCGATTGTAGACAGGTACGGATGGTTAGTCACGCCGCCTATGCCCCTGGACGACTGGTTGTCTGTTTCCAAGTTAGGCGATCAGTCGGCCATTTATCCAATCGTTATTCAATTCGTTTAAAAGACTGGATCACCTTTAGGCAGGCGGTCCTGTCATTTGAAAATTAACCAAGTAGGAAAAGGTTTTCTTACTTGAGTTTTTTAAGCTATGGGCAGTCTAGGACGACTGTTTCCTATCATAATCAGTTTGAGTAGGTGTTGTATGAACTTTTTAATGTCATACTTAAAATTTTTTAAGGGGTGACCAAGTAAATATGACTGTTACCTAGTCGCCGAGGTGATGAGTAGTAGAGGTATCAAGCGGTGGGTACCGGTTGTTCCCCTTTATTCGGCAATGTTTGTTGGCTATTAACTCATAAAATACCAACTGTTCTTATCCCAAGTAGTTCAGTCGGTCAGATGACCCGGATGGTTATTGCGAACACTTGCTTGACATTATTAGTCAGTTTAAGTGAGATATCCTTGTCCGGGGAACGGCTACGTGGTTGTCGTATTTAGACAGTCGTATAGGTGCCGTGTAATGATTTTATAGAACAATGTTCCACCCAAAAGGGAGCTGCTCTCTGCGACGAATTTCATCCGGATGGATGCCGTCGGACGCCTGCTATAATGTTGGGACAGGTCGAATTGAATTTTTATAATTTGATCAGTTGGCTTGATGCCTGGTCTGATCATGTGTTTTTGATAGTTCTTGATGAACTGTATTATGTGAGGGTAGCCGGTTGAGTGAAACAAGCGGCGTGCCCCACTTAAATTAATCATAGAGAGTAGCCGACTGTTTGTCAGTTGGCATGCCCCTCTTAAAATAAGAATGAAGATTTAAACATGGAGAGTAGCCGACTGATTGTCAGTTGGCATGCCCCTCAATACAAAATTGAATATTAAATATGCAAGCTTTATTCAAGTAGTCCTTGACTTTACATTTTTCAAAAGAAATATTTCTTAAGATTATCTACGTTCCAAGTTCGAGGCAACGGTTGGCCGTCTGGTGTTTCCAGACGGTAGGTACCGTCTCTAACCTCTTCATAGATTCGGTAGGGACCTTCCCAGTTGGGAGTTAGCTTGCCAGACTCGTTAGCCCTACCAACAGCTTCCATTTTTCTAAGTACAAAGTCCCCCACTTTGAGTGGACGCCTGTGCACTTTTCTGTTGTATGATCGAGTCATTCTCAGGCGGTAGATCTCATGGCGCAAGACAGCATTGCCCCTCTTTTTAGGGAGTGAGTCTAATGCCAGGCGCATGGCTTCCCAGTTTGCCTCTTCGTCATATAGCATTACTCGAAGAGTCGGCTCGTAGTGTTCTATTGGAAGAACAGCTTCCGCACCATAAGTTAGGAGGAATGGAGTTTCTCCAGTCGCCCCTTTTTCAGTCGTCCTAATGGCCCAGAGAACATGTGGTAGTTCATCCGCCCATAGGCCGCCTGCTCGTTCTATCTTTTTCTTTAGACCGTCTGAGATGATTTTATTAAAGGCTTCTACCTGGCCGTTTGCTTGTGGACGGCCGACAGATGCAAAGCAGTGTGCAACTCCTTGGTCACCCAACCAGCTTTTGAGAACAGGCGTCTCAAATTGGGGACCATTATCAAAAACCATAGACATGGGAACCCCGAACCGAGTGATGACATTTCTCCAAATGAATGAAATTACATCCTTCGTCTTGATTCCCTTAACAGCCTCCGCCTCTACCCATTTAGTGAAGTAGTCGACGGCAACAAGTATGTACCTTCTTCCGCCTGTAGCAGGCGTATATGGACCCAGAATATCCATGCCCCACTTAGCAAACGGTAGGGGGCTATGAATGGTGGTGAGGTCAGTAGCCGGACGGTGAATTTGTTTGCCAAACCTTTGACACTTGTCACATTTTTTCACCATCTCCATCGCATCTGCCTCTAAAGTAGGCCAAAAGTAGCCCTGCCGCCTTGCCCGTTGAGCAAGCGTCCTACCACCTATATGGGAAGCACATTAACCAGAGTGAAGATCGTCTAGTATCTCTCGCCCTTTTTCTGGAGTAACACATTTTAAGAAGAGTTGGAGGTACCCCCTTTTGTGAAGTTCTCCCTTTATTATTTCAAAATTGGAGGCTCGTTTTTTCAGCACTGCCGCCTGTTGATGATCATCCGGCAGGGTACCATTTGTCAGATATGCCCTGATTGGATCCATCCAGGATGAGCTTCTGTCTAGGATTCCAATGGGGTCCTCAATGCTTCTCTTCTCCACTACTTCCCAAAAAACGGTTCGAGGAGTATCACAGGAGGCGGATGATGCTAATTTTGAAAGTGCATCCGCCTGGTTATTTTCTGATCTCGGCACTTGGGTCAGATGGAAATCCTCAAGGGTGCCGACTGCTTGTCGGACCGCCTGTAAATACTTGATCATGGCCGGATGGGTTGCTTCATATTCACCATTGTACTGACTCACTATCAATTGTGAATCGGAACAGGCGTCTATTTTCCTTGCCCCTGCCGCCTTGCACATGCGGATTCCGGCTAATAAAGCTTCATATTCTGCCTCATTGTTTGAAGCCTGAAAGCTGAAGCGTAGGGCATACTCGTACCTGTCGCCTTCTGGCGATTGACATATGACGCCTGCTCCACAACCATTTGAAGTAGAGCTGCCATCCACATATACCTTCCAGACTTGGTCTGGAACTTGAGAGTCAGTAGGACGAGTCATCTCAACAATAAAGTCAGCAAAGGCTTGCCCCTTCACTGCTTTTCTAGGCTCGAAGGTGACTTCGAGGCTCTGTATTTCTATGGCCCATTTGATCATTCGGCCTGACGACTCCATGACAGTCAGTGGCCGCTTGATAGGTTGGTCTGTATACACGACGACTGCATGCGCCAAAAAGTAGGGCTTTAACTTCTTAACAGCCATGAAAAGTGCCAGACCAAATTTCTCCACTAAGGGATACCTCAACTCGGCATTTTTCAACACATGGCTGACAAAGTAGACCGGGAGCTGACAGTCGTTTCTTTCAGCAAGAAGAACAGCGCTTAACGCATGATCAGAGACGGCCAGGTACATATAGAGTACTTCTTTGGGCAAAGGGCTGACCAGCCTCGGCAAGGAATGCAAATGAACTTTTAATTTTTGGAAGGCCGCCTCAGCATCCGGCCCCCATTCAAACCTTGCCTTCTTCTTAATGGCTTGAAAGAAATATAAGCATTTGTCGCCTGATCGGCTTAGAAATCTTCCCAAGGCCGCCAGACAACCTGTTAACTTCTGAACCTCTCGGACGGTACGGGGCGACTGCATGTCGATAACCGCCTGCACCTTTTCAGGGTTCGCCTCTATTCCTCTCTGATTAATGAGAAATCCGAGAAATTTCCCAGACTCAACTCCAAAGACACATTTCTTGGGATTGAGCATGACATGGTGCCGCCTGAGTGTGGCGAAAGTTTCTCGGAGGTCCAACAGATGATCTTTCTGAAGTTTAGACTTGACAATCATATCATCAATATATGCCTCGACATTTCTCCCAATCTGATCAAAGAACACAGTGTTTATCATTCTTTGGAAAGTGGCCGGGGCATTCTTAAGACCAAACGGCATGACAGTGTAACAGTATAACCCTTGATCAGTGACGAAAGCCGTCTTCTCCTGATCTTTCTTCCATAAAGGGATTTGATGGAAACCAGAGTAGGCGTCCATAAAACTTATCAAAGCATGGCCGGCTGTTGAGTCGACCAGGTTGTCAATTTTAGGCAGTGGGTAACTGTCTTTTGGGCACGCCTTGTTTAAGTCTGTGTAGTCTACACACATTCGCCAGGTACCATTTGGCTTTTTAACAAGCACAACATTTGCAACCCAGTCTGGGAAGAAACATTGCCGAATGAATCCTGCATCAAGTAATTTTTTAACTTCGGCGGCTGCCGCCTGACTTCTTTCTTCGCCATGGTTCCGCTTCTTCTGCCTTACCGGCTTCTTTTTTGGATCCACAGCCAGTTTATGTACCGCCAGCTCATAACTTATGCCTGGCATTTCATGGACTTCGAATGCAAAGATGTCCTTGTATTCTTTCAACAAATTGTGGAAGTCGTCACCTAGGACCCCTAGAGCAGTCGTCCCAACTTTAACTGTTCTGTCAGGACGCGAGACATCTAAGATCAGGTCCGTATGCTCACCAGCCGGCTGAAGGCGGAATTCCTCCGACCGCTCCTCTGCCAATGATTGCTATTTTTTATCTTTTCTTGCGGCCCCCATTTGGGATGCCTTTCTTTTCTTGCCGCCTGCTTCTGGAACAGGCGCACTCTCCTTGACATTGTCAAGGTCTATCTTTCCTCCACTGGACCCAGTGGCCATAACAGTGGGCTTGACGTCCTAGAGATAGCACTCTTGGGCCATCCTCTGATCTCCCCTCAGAGATCCGGCTGTTCCATTATCCCTCTCAAACTTGAGCAACATAAGAGATGGGATTATTACAACCTTGGAATTATTTAGGGTTGGTCGTCCCAGAATCATGTTGTAGGCCGAGAGTTCTTCTACCACCAGGAATCGGACTACCATGTGTCGTCCTTCCCCTTTTTCGCCCAGGCGGATGGGTAAATCTACTCGTCCTACAGGGTGGACGACTCCACCTCCAAACCCTACTAAAGGGTGGGAGGCCGGATGTATGCAATCAGTCTTGTATTTCAATTTTGACAGACATTTGCTACTGATGAGATCTGAGGAGCTTCCGGTATCTATGAGGATTCGGCCAACTCTTTGGTTGGCCACTTTACATTCAATAACGATAGGATCGTCATGCGGCCCGCTGACCCCTCCTAGATCTTCTTCAGTAATGACAATCTCAGGAAATGAATATTTGGAGGGTCGTTCTGGGTGAACGGCATTTACATCTAGCCGCCTGATATTGTCTTTGTTGCCCCTAATAGTGGGACCTCCTCCTGCGAAGCCGCCTGCAATAGTGTAGACGACTGCATCATCTATATCAGAGCTGTCGGCCTGTTGATTCTTTTTGGCCGACTGCTTTTTCGAGGAAGTGTTCCCCGTGGATTTCTTGACAAAAGAGTCAAGATCACCTTGCTCAGCCAGGCGGTCCAGATACCGCATGAGACTGATGCATTCGTTGGTGTGATGACCAACATCTTCATGATAATCACAGAATTTTTCCTGGTTCCGATTGCTTGCAGAACCCTTCATGGGGACCGGCTTCTCAATGGAGATCCGTCCCTTGATTTCTTTTAGGATAGCTTGGCTATCCTTGCTAAACGCATACTTTGGAGAGTATGGTTTGAATTCTTTTTTCTTCTTCTGGGCCGGCTGTTTAGAGGAATCAGCCGCCCAGACCTCTTTTCTCTTCTTATGATCTTTGTTTGACGACTGTATCTGTCGTCCTTCTCTTTTGTCGAACTTTTTTCCGTCCGACTGTTTTACTGTACTACAAAGACCAGTCGCCTGTATGTAGGCTTCTGCTTCAATCAAGGCCTCCTGAAGAGTCGCCACCCTC
Organism: Chenopodium berlandieri; assembly: GCA_034703905.1. Taxonomy (NCBI): domain Eukaryota; kingdom Viridiplantae; phylum Streptophyta; class Magnoliopsida; order Caryophyllales; family Amaranthaceae; genus Chenopodium; species Chenopodium berlandieri. Next base: position 52,442,147 of record CM068281.1, read on the forward strand.
TTTCGAACCAGATCGAATTTGAAGGTCGACCCGTCTTTGAGACCCCTGAAAAAGTCAGTATAGGCCACCTCATCCGGTAACCCTTGAATCTGTATCCTCATCAGGTTAAACCGCCTGATATAAGATCGAAGCCCCTCCTTCTCACCCTGCTGAATTGTTCCCAAATCAAGGGTCGTCTTCTTCGCAGGGATATTCATGGCGAAGTTGGAGCGAACAAGTAAGCAAGCGTTCTGAAGTTGTTTACACAACCAGTCGGCAGGTTGCCGAACCATTGCTGTGCGATTCCTTTGAGAGTCGCTGGAAAACACTTGCACTAGGTGGGATCATCCAACCCTTGAAGATACATTAGGTTGGAGAATGCCATCAGATGATCTTCTGGGTTAGTAGTGCCGTCATAGGCGCCTACTAACACATTTTTCACTTTGGCCGGCTGAGCGGCTTCAGTAATTTCCTTGGAGAAGGCCGACGGCTGTTCACCAAGTCTAAGCAACCGTAGCTGCCAGTCCAAAGGTTGGACATTTTTAGCTGCCTGTCCACCAAACGGAGGTGGCTGCATAAAATACTGTTGTTGTGGTACAAACGGTAAGTGTGGTACCGCCTGGTCGCTATGAAAGCCGGACTGGCGGGAGGTGCCGCCTGACTGACTCTCATGATACGACTGGGTATGCCTCATCGAGGTATTTCGCAGGCTTTCTTGGAATTCTGAAGTAGAGGCCGACTCCGACAGTCGGTCACTCTTTTTCTGCTCTAACAGCAGACGAGCGTCTGTGTATGTTTTCTTCGACCCGTTCGCCTGAATGTGACGAACATGTTTCCTCTTTCCTCTAGTAGGAAAATGGTATTTTGTGAGATCAAGGGCAGGCGGCTCCCACTTCCTGGATTTAGGATGAGGAGTTCCCTCTCGCCCTTGAACCGGCTTCCTCTTGCCAGAAGTGGAAGGTTTCGTAGCCGACTGTCCCTTGGCCAGTGCAGGCTTCTTATTTAGCAACTCTTGAATCTCTCCCTTGAAGTCCCTCATGAAGGTCATGAGTTCGTTTCTTGTGATGGGAGCAGACCCATCAGTCGCCTGCTGCCGAACAGGCGGTGCGCCTGCTGGCTCGCTTTCAGTTTGAAAATGTTCCCGTTCTCTCCTTTCGATCTGACGGGTACGTCGGGCCCTTAGGGTCCCGTCTGGAGCTGTGTGAGCTTCAACTTCAAGTTCATTTTCAGTATCATGGTCCGACTGGACTTGAGGGTCGTCTAGGGGACGCCTCTCTTCAAAAGTCGGTACAAACGTGGATGCCATCTCAGAAGTACTCTCCCCACAGACGGCGCCAAAATGTTTCGGGGTTTTCTGATGTCCTGCGGGAGAGTTACAATACCGAGACTGGAACCGGACGCCTGTACCTGCAAAACAACGGAGACTCCTGGTGGTGGGAGCTCCGCCTCCAACGGTCAAGTTAGTACCTGATTAAGGAGTAATTAATGCGGAAATTAAAGTGGTTTGGTCTCTCTAGGTGAGAGTGTTTAATGCGTAATCCGTGTGTTTTTCCGTGTTCCCCCCCTTAATGAGGATTAAGAGGGGTATTTATAACCTCGGGAAGCGTGCCACTCTCTAGGTTTAGGGTAAACCTAGGGCTGACTGGGCCTCTAAACAGGATTGGGCCTTGTTGGCTGATTTTCCCATGTGTCATGAGAAGGACACGTGGCGTGTCTCAATTGGTCCGTAGAGGACGTATCAGTGATTGACACGTGGCAGGCTCCTATTGGCCTACGTGAAGGACACGTGGCGGAACCTGGTTGGTCCACTTGTCAAACGGTGATTGGTGGATAAAAATCCCCTAATCAAAAAGGATACTGTTTTAGTGTATGGCATTTTTAAAAAAATTGTCATTTGAATCTCTCATTAAAAAAGAAGCGACGTAAATAGCTTATTTTCTCTTCCTCAAACCAGTCATTTGCGTCACTCGTTTATTAAAGAAGTGACGCAAATAACAAAATATATGTTATTCAAAAGAGTAATTTGCGTCACTCGTTTGTTAAAGAAGTGACGCAAATAATAGATATATGTTATCAATAAGATTCATTTGTGTCACTCATTTAACAAACGAGTGACGCAAATAACTCATATTTGTGTCGCGCATTTGTAAACGAGCGACGCAAATAACACTTATTTGCGTCGCTCATAGGAGCGACGCAAATGACCGTCGCGAGCTGTTGCGTCGCTCATAGAAGCGACACAAATATTACTTAAATGAGCTACACAAATGAATGTTTTTATACTAGTGGTGGTTCAATAATGATGGTAGTGTGTGGTTCAAGAAGCAAGCCTTGGTGGGATTATTTCACATCGAACTTTGGTGTGATGCAATACCTATGACTGCTTGTGATATACTCCTAGGAAGACCTTGGCAAAGTGATCGGAATGTTATGCATGACGGGAGAGAGAACATCTATTCGGTGTTGGTTAATCAAAAACGCATTTGCTTGAAACCTCTTCCCTCTGACCGTCTACAAAAGGCGCCTAATGTTGTCCAAAGTGACCAACATGTTTGCTACTCTTCTTGTCACGAGAAGCTTCTAGAAACCGCTACAAACAAGAAGGAAAGGCGAGATCAAGTTTTATATATGCGTCGTGACACTAATTTGCGTGAAGGGTCTAAGGTATGGTTGTCCTTAGGTGCTCAACAGTTGCATATTGATCACAAGAATGGTGAGCCAATGGATGAGGGACCATTTGACATTGTTGAGAAAATAGGTTATGAAACATTCAAGGTTCTTCTAGGGAATGGTGTTTGTGCTACTCTTACATCTCCCGATTTAATCCCTTGCTTTGAGGACGAAACTTGAGGACAAGTTTTTTTTTTTTTTTTTCAAGAGGGGGAGTATGATACGTATTGAGATGGTTATTGCTTATTTTAGATTTTCACCTACGAGTATTTACTTTTCACTTGAAAGCTAGGGGTTTTCTTGTTTTAGGCCTTAGGAGTTTATTTTAATTATTAGTATATATTTGTTAGTTTAATTCGGTTAGTAGAAGATAGCTTAACTTTAAAGATTATATTTGCAACATATTATCTTTACAAGTTAGGGTTAGTTTTCTAGTTAGATTAGAATTTGTTCTACACGATTTTAGGCTAATTGTTTTAGCTTATAAATACGTGGTTAAGAATTAATAAAAATCAGATTTGAGTTTTGATTATTGTATGAATAACGTGAGCTTAGCTTGTGTTTATGGTTTGTTAAACCTTGCCGTTTTGCTAAACTTTGATTCTTGAACCGAGCCTTCAAGCATTGCCTCCTCAACCGAGCCTTGGGAGTTCTATCCTTGCTTCATTAAAATTCATATACAACCATAATCGTATATTAAACATATCAGAATCCAAGAAAGGTTCAAAGATTGAGTCTTTTATTCAAGAAATTCAAAATAGCTGCATTAATACGCATCACGGGGCATTATCAGCAAAGGCCAACAAGGTAATGGAAGACGCTGAGGCACTCATAACCTGGACAACACTGTCCACTGGTGCAATATTGGCCAAATCCTACGCATTCCTGCGCAGCCACACCGATGGGCCATGGTCAGAAGTATGGCAATGGCAAGCAACAACAAGAGAACATCTACAACATATTTCTTTGTATTCATCTTCTTTATAATAAAAATGAGTGTTTTTTGTTTTAATTTGTGTTGATGCTCTGTAATTAGTCCATATTCTGGTTACCTTTTATAAACTTCAAAGTTGATGCCCTACTAAATATTATGACGTTTCACCCTATTATAATTATAATTAAAAAAAAAAAATAATAAAAAAAAAAGTCAATGGGCGGCTCTCACCTTTGGGGTTGCTTCGTTTCAGATTGAATAATTATTATTAATGACTTTAATTGTCTAATTAATGGATAGGGTCTAGTATATAAATGGGAGTAACTTCCCACTTTGAATATATATTAGTATTATTTTTTATGTCATGTTGATCACTTGATCATGTATTTTTTTATTATGCTTAATAATTCCACTTTAGATTTGTATATGCAGAGTTTATTGTAATAGATACAAGAAAGATTAGCGAAGAACATAACAAACAAGAACACACAGATCAGATTTACATGATACACTAACTATGATTTAGCCACACGTTCACGGGCATGTGAGAGGAAGTGTTATTGATCTTGAGAAAGAGACCCTTGTTGGGTCATTAAAGGGGTAAATACTCTCAAGGCATATTCTAACAAAATCTCTTGTTAGGATTGTGTTTGTAAATTAGCAACTATAAATAATTATGTTCGAGCGCGAGTAGTTTATTGATGGTCTCAACTTATTAAGACCCCTAGTTGTATGATTGATTGTTTTTTGTTTTGCAATAAATTTTACTTACCAAAAAAAGGAATATATTAAAAATAAATAAAATAGCGGAATTTGAATGATTAAAAAAGCATGTCATCAGCTACATACTATACAAAAAAACGGAGCAATGAAATACTACAAATCAAGATGAATGAAACATAAAATCCCATATAAGAGTAATGTTTTTTCTTTTATATTTTTCGCTAGAACATGCATATAATTCCATTTATGTTGAAATTTATAAACATTCAAATTCATACCAGACTAAATAAATAATACGACCTCTGTTCCATATTTTGTGCAATTAAGGATATGACAAGGGTTCCTAGCTGGATTTTTTTTTTTAATTTTTAATTTTTATTTTTTATTTTTGGTGATTGTTGAAATGGAGAGAAAAAAAAAATTATTAAATGCATGTTATGAGGAGTGAGCTAGATGAAGAGAAAAGACAACTTGACAACTTAAAAATGAAAGCAAATATTTGTTGCACATAATATATGTAGCAACCATATTTACTAAATGTTGCACATAATATAAAATAAAGATCGCACAAATATGAAACAAAGGTAGTAAAAAGAAGAAATATAGAGCATCAAATTTTATTCATGATTTATAATTGATTTACTTTTATAAAATATGCTCATAAATTAAAGGTACAGTAATTTTGTTTCAAAAAAAAAAAAAGGTAGAGCAATTTGACATCATATATGAGGCAGCTAGGCAGATGCAACGGTAGAGGCAGGCGGACGGCGGCGGTTCTAATCATAGCCCGCATGAACCGGAAAACATACTGTCGCAGGAGCCGGTGCAACACGAACTCAGGTTGAGGATTCCACAAGGTTCCCCGAAAGCCGCACACGACGGCTCATAGCAACACGCTGGCGCACCACTAATCTCCATCACAATGGTGGCAAGAATTATCAAAAGAACCGCAAGGCAGTAGATGTTATTGATCTTCATAACCTTAATTAGCTATGACTCTATGAGTTAGCTTAGTTATTGAATAATACGTACTCTTGTATTTTTTACTTTATCTTTGAAAATATACTTTCGATTTGTTCCTAGATCTGTTCGTCTTATAGCACTTTTAAAGTCAATGCATCCACATATTATATACTAGCTATACGTAGTAAGAATGTGCATATTAATCCATTAACTAAGCTGCTTTAATGACTATCAATGGCATTTACCAGTTACCTCTAAACACCTCATTGCATTGATGACTTTCTGCATAATGCACGTTAGTTAGTGCCTTTAGTCATTCAATATCCCGAGAATGCACACAATTTTAGTCATCCACATAATGCACGCAATGCGCAAGCCATGTCCGGAGATCTTTCATTTTGGCCTTATGTCACAATTTTAATTGTTGGCAGCATTATTTATGAGAAGAAATTATGTTAACAGATATTTTTAGGGTATAAATATCCGCATACTATTCTTAAAAGTTCGAAAAAGAGACAATTGATATTAATGAGTGCATATAAGTAAATAAATGTTTCAAAGGGTATAATTGTTCAAGCATATTTATTAGAGTTATCTCAAGCTTTTTTAAAATATAAAGAAGGAGAAAAATTTTCTGTAATAAGAAACTTGATTATTTAAAAGCTAGTGACGGATCCAAGAATAAGGCAGCTCCATATTTGAAATCAGAAATTTTATCAGCAAATTCAGCAACGACAACCGTTGCAATGATATACACCAACACTATACGAAGTAATAGCAATGCCATGGCGCCAAGCAAGTGAACCTCAACATTATTATTTTTGGTGGAATAATGATTAGATAGTTTTTGTTGAATATGCTTCAATAAATAAGTATGCTTTTGTTAAATTGATTACATCCCTTCCTAATTTAGCTGCTATATTTTAGCTTTAGTAATGCAACACATTATTAGTGGCATCAACAACTACTATATGATTTACTTACCGGCAATAATTTAGTTCCTATTATAATGGCACTACCACACTGATCAATAGAATTTTACTCCATGATTATTATTTATTTGTTGGTTTCTTAAGGAGTTTGCTTTATTTTGCAGCCATTTTAAAGGCACTTTCTTCTAATTTCATTTGATGAGTAGGAATGTAGTAATATTTTCTTAGTAAATTTCAACTTTTTGCTTTCTTATTTCCAATAGTTTTTTCGGCACTATATTTAAGGAAACTGATTTTGGCACACCTCCATGTGAGAGGAGCATAGAAAACTATTATCTTACAATGGATGTGTCGAATCACTTTTTGGTATGTAACATGCTATGTTTAAGTAAAAATTCATGGCTAATTTTGTGGTACGCGTAATTTATAAGCATGGTGTAATCAAGTTGCACATTCTCACGTTATGAAAATTCTATAGTGGTTGTTTGAAATATGATTATCATAATGTTTTAATGATTATATAGTTTATAATTGACGTATTTTTCTCCAAGTAATTAATTATTTTACTTTATTTTTGCTATAAAATATTATTATCAACCTTTTTTTTAATTTATCAAATTTTTAAGTTTCATAATGTAATTTTTATTCTCATTTTATAGTTTCTTGATAAATATTTATTTTATGTTGGATTAAAATTTTCAAAAATTATATTTGCATTGTAGATATTAGAATACTAATTGGGTTCAATTTATAGTGTGAAAAAATGAATCACTCATAGTGTTTATCATTAAAATGATATAATAGTCATATTTCAAACGATCATGGTAGAAACCTCACGGTCTCATGGACTCACCCACGCTTACAAAAAAATTTATCCAATACGCTCTATAATTAAAACAAACAGAAAATAGGTAAGGTACATAATCGAAATCACAATTACAAACCATCATAATATAATATTGCATTACATACTGACGTAAGTACTACGCAGCAAGCCGCAATGGCACGAATAATGCTAGGGTGCTCTAACGAGCAATGACCAATGGCATGTACGTTACCACTAAACCAATTGTTGCATTGATGGCCTTGGCAACACGAACTTAACTCCCATAGTCCGCACGGTTCACCGTCTCTTGAGCACCATCCTACATAGGTATCGAGCTCACCTGTTGCCACTAACACAACGACGATGGCAAGGATAGATAATAGAACCGTTATTTATTTGTTTACCATGAATTATTCTCTATTTATATATGTATACTTTTTGTTTAGAGATTGTTAAGACAATGATATAGGCGGAATTTGATCCAACCACCACCAGGACTATAATTTGCTAATCGAGCTAGCATCTACAACCTTTAATGTCAACGGATATACAGATGCATGGTTATGATCGATATGACAATAGATGAATGATTATTACTTATGACTTTGAGATTAGGTCAGCATTTATAATTGAGAAGGTTTAGTATATTAGTGCTCCCAAAATCGCAGGAAGCAGTTCCTAGAATATTTCTGATTTGTTCCTATTTTAAGTAACGAAAAAAATAATAAACAGGTGTAATTGTCAGTTAACATATTTATTTTATTGATTGATAGTTTGAAGTAATATGTCACGTTCCTAGTTTTAGTTAAGAGTAGTTTTGTTTGTTACCTATTTGTGTATATATAGCCTTTTCTTGTAGCAATTGAATTGCAATGAAGTAAGAGCATTTTACTTTTCTATTGTTACAGTAACTCCAAGAGTTGTGATTAGGGACTTGATTGCGATTCTATAAATTATACGCGTAATTAGCTTTTCTCCTTATATACATAATTACATGCAACCCCATTTTTTCGGAAGAATTACATTTGCACACTTGCCAGTTGTGGCATGGCAACGTAAGCATATATTTTCTCTGTTTCACAATGATGTTTTCATTTGTAATCTTTTGACTTTTAAAAATAAGAGAGAATCTTCTTAATTTTTCTCAATCTATAAGAATAAATATAGTCATATGAGGTCTAGTTTGATTCGTCTTGTGAGTACATTATTAATATCTAACTTTTATAATTTTTGCTAATGTGTGATTAAAGATATTTGTTGTCAAAAATTAACAAAAATTTGCATCGATTTATGTAAACAGGGACATCATTATGAAACAGAGGGAGTACCTTGTATATAAAGCAATACTACTGCATAATTTCTCCGTTTTTTTTATTGCATTACCAGTCTTTGGATTGGGCACGAGATTTAAGAAAAAGTGTAAAGCATGAATTATGTCAAAAGTGTCTATGTATAAACAAAAGAGATAGAAAAAGTGAGGTAATAAAGATTGTTATTACATGTGAACAGTGTGAACAAATTAAGGGTAATACTTCGTATGTAAGTAGGGAATTTTGTGTGTGAACACAACCAAAAAATGGAAAAAACATACGAAGTACTACATAAGAAAATTTTGCAATTAATATGCAACTTTTCAAAAAGAGAAATAGCGTAATTAAAAAAGAAAAAAAAAACACAGAAGAAGTATATTTTATCAAATTTTCTATAATTTACGTGCAGTGGTATAAAAAGAAAGGTGATCTGACGTAAATAATGTCCACGTGGAAAAGTTTATAATGCTTGTACTCTTATCATTTAAATTGTAAAAATTCTAGTATATATTATCTCTGTTAAAATAATTGAATCATTTTGTCTTTTACGTATGCCAACTCATATATTTAGTCATTAATAGTTGTATATATCTACGTGGTAGTTCCGTATTTGTAAAAATTATTTATAAATAAAATAAAAAAAGGATTTCCTCAACATATAGATTGTTACAAGTCAATAATAAAATTTATTTTAAGGTGAGGGAAAGTATTCTAATCAGACCTCAACCATCATGGATCTTTTGGTCTAATAGATAAGAGTTAGACCCTCACCCTCAAAGTGTTTCTAGTGGTAAGTAAACCTTAACCACAAGATTAGAAGGTGCTAAATTTTCCGCTAGACCAAGTTATTAGCTTGGTTAACATAGCTAGGGAGTATATGATTACGTCCAGGGGCGGACCCACGTGTAGTCATAGTGTGTCACAGGACAACCTATTATTTTATAAAAAAATTAAACACTAAATGTCAAGAAGTTCAGCTTGCAGCCTAGTGGTTTTTTTACCACCCATCACACGCGAGATGTGGGTTCAAACCCCATTACTGACATTTTTTTTCTTTTTTTTGCTTTATAACCTCACACCCAATTTTCAACATTTAGAAATTAAAACTTGGGATTCAGAACATTTCCCCCAAATTGTAAAACCCTAAGTCTCTAACTCCCCTAAATCGAAATCCCCAGACCCCACCCGCAGGCCCGTAGCCCCGCCACCGTTCACCGGCCAGTTTAAGCTCCGTACTCCGTCACTCCATTTTCTCACCGTCGCCAATATATGGTTCGTCCGTCAATGTCAATCTGTGGCTCATACTTTGTGGAAAATCAATACTTTGATGTATGTTGCTCAATTACAATCCATTGTCGCTTCTGCTGCTCACAAATTTCCCGATCTTCTTCTCTGTTTTGATCTTCTCTCCGATCTCATTTCTGCCATTAATGACGAACCCAAGGTTCCATTTCTTAATTTTTTTCTCCTTTTTATCTTTTTTTCTACTTGATTAGATCTATGTTGCTGCTAATTGTTCAAAATCATGGAATTTCAGCATGTTTAAGTTTGTATTGCAATCAATTTAATTATTTTTAGGTTGTTTAAGTTGAATTTTGAGAATTCTAGTTGCAAATTATACTGGCATTTGGATTGTTTTAGAGAATTATTAAGTTTTGATTGGGAATTCTTGCTTAAATTATGAATGGGCTTGATATGGATTGAATTAGGAACCTATTATGTATTTATGTTATGGCAAAGAAAATGTGAAGATGCATTGTTTTCGCTGCTGGTTTTGGGTGGGCGGAGGCCGGTGCGGCACTTGACATAGTTAGCTATGGTTAAAATTATCTGGAAAGGAGATCCTAGTTCGATATACTCAAGGGCTAGTGCTCTTCAAGGGTTTCTTGCTGACCATTCACATGCAGGAGGGTGGTTTTGGTGGTGGTGTAGGAGGAGGGGGTGGTTGTTGGGGCTGGGCTGGGAAGTGGCTGTTGGGCTGGGTGGGGAATTGTTTAATTAATTTTTTTAGAAAAAAATAGACCATTCACATGCAGACACGTGTCAAGTAACCTGCTTTTTTTTATGTAATTTTTTTGCTAATCATACAAGCTTTGACTATTTTTTAATATTATATACGGTCAATAGACGATGATGGGACAACCTATTACTCAAATCCTGGATCCGCCACTGATTACGTCAAACAACACATAATACAAGTAATTAGTAAAATAATACAGCACAGTACGATGTAGGAGTAGCTTATTAACTTAGGCGAAGATAAACTGCTCGAGCAAGCGGGCAGGCAAATGTAATGACGGCGTGCAGCTTCAGATTTCGCGTCTTAACGGAAAGGTTCGCACGTACCACCTAACCAGCCGGAGCAGGATAATACTTGGTAGCCACAACAGTAACCAGCCACACAAGATTCCCCGAGTTCGGCGCACAAAAATCCAGCATTAACCGAAGTTGCTACCATCATGAAAAAATGGTAACGATGAGCAAAAGTACGTATATCTTTGTGTTCATCATATATTTTTGTTGCTATAATAATTACTTCGTATAATTTTTAATGGCCTTTTTATTTTTATTTAGTGATATGATGCTCCATTGTTTTCCTGTATATAACATTTGATAATATTGATGTACCTTTTACTACTGCAAGGAATAACAAAGCCAATGAATCGAGCTGGATTCTCACTTCTTCATGAGGTGGAGTTCTTAGAAGATGCCTCTAATTATGCATATACGTTTTTTTAATTACGATTAATTATTACTTAATGACTTTCAAATGATGGTCTAATTTATATATCCTTATCTGAAATTTAGTCTTCGATCTGATCGTAGCTTCTGACTTCTTATAGAGAATAAATAGGAGAAATTACAGATGAATACTTCGTTCACATATTTATTATTTACTATGTTAGGCATGTGGGTTGCACGATTTTATGAATTTAAAAGGATTAAAAACCAAGGCGTGGATGTTGAAATCCAATGATTCCGCAATAGGGGTGCTAATCGGGCGAACCGAGCCCGAATTATGATCCGCTCGGCTCGTATTCATTTAAGTTTATTCAAACTAGAGTCGAGCTAGAAACTTTACAATTCGAGTTTGATCGAGCTGAGCTTTGACCAAGCGTTGACCGAGCCGAACTCAAACAACTCACAAAGAAACTTGACTTATTATTATCCTTATGTTTTTACTTGTCTTCTTTATTTTTCATTATTAAAATTTTAATTTTGCGATGAGTTTATTTAGTGGCGGAGCCAGGAATTTCTAACCGGAGGGACAAATGAACATCGCTTAGTTTGATAAAAATATTGGAGCAAAAAAATACTTAAATAGTTAAAATTTTACAACTCAAAAATATAAAATACAGAGCACTTAGTCAAAAAATCAACATCATATACCAAATTTTTCTCCATAAACATATTTGATTAGGGGTTCATAATTTTTGAAAATTTCAAACAATAAATAATATAACTATTTATTAAATGTAGTACTTGTAGTCATAATTAGCTATAACAATCGTAATTTGGAGTAATATTCATGCAAAACTACAATTACAATAATTCAAATACGTATATGGAGTAATTGTTAAGAAATAATTTGAAGTAATACTATCTTATACATTAAAACTACAATTACTATAATTCAAATACGTATATGAAGTAATTGTTAAGAAATAATTTGAAGTAATACTATCTTATACATTAAAACTACAATTACAATTATTCAAATAAGTAAATGGAGTAATTATTAAGAAATAAATTGAAGTAATACTATCTTATAAAGATTTTAAAAAAGGAAACTACAATTAAAATTATTCAAAATTGTAAATGGAGTAATTGTTAAGAAATAAATTGAAGTAATACTATCTTATAAAGATTTATAAAAAAATGGAAAAAGGGGGGGGGGGGGTGGAAGTAAAATGCATGCAGGAAGCATCAAAGTCTAGTCCCTAGATCACAAGCTCATGCATCTCACTTTGACTGCTGGGCCAAAATATTGTATTAAAACTATTTTTTCTTTTTTGGGAAGTGGGGGGACAACTTGTCCCACGCTGGCTCCGCCAGAGAGTTTATTTTTGTAAAAACCTTCAAATTGTGTCATATCTATGAAGAATACATTTTTGTTTATATAAATAGCTTTTTTATATGGAAAATAATAATAATCGAACTTATTCACAAACTTGGGATAATTCAGCTCGACTCATTAAGGTTTCAAGCCGAACTCAAACCCAAGTCTAGCCACCACGAATCGAGCTTAAACTGAACTTTGATCGAGCCAATCGAGCTTGAACTGTACTGTTTACAAGTGTTGAGTATTGTTGCAATTGAAGATCTTTATCTTGAGAAGTTAGATGTGAAGACTGCATTTCTTCATGGAGATCTTGATGAAGAAATATACATGCACCAGCCAGAAGGTTTTATAAAAAGTGGGAAAGAGCATATGGTATGCAAACTTAAGAAAAGTTTATACGGGCTAAAACAAGCCCCAAGACAATGGTACAAAAAGTTTGATAACTTCATGCACAAGGAAGATTTCCAGAAGTGCAACGCTGACCACTGTTGCTACTTCAAGAGATATCAATCCAGTTATATCATCCTATTACTTTATGTTGATGATATGTTAATAGCAGGTTCTGATATGAATGATATTATAAAGTTGAAGCATCAATTGTCAAAGGAATTTGACATGAAGGACTTGGGTCCAGCAAAGAAGATTTTAGGAATGCAAATCACAAGAGATAAGCAGAGAGGCACTTTGCAGTTATCACAATCAGAGTACATCAAACGTGTTCTTCAGAGATTTAATATGGGTGATGCTAAGCCTGTTAGTACACCGTTGGCGAGTCATTTTCGTCTATCAAAGGATCAGTCCCCTCAGACAGATGAAGATAAAGAATATATGGCCAAGGTTCCTTATGCCTCGGCTATTGGAAGTTTGATGTATGCAATGGTTTGTACAAGACCAGATATTGGACATGCAGTGGGAGTTGTAAGCAGGTTTATGTCCAATCCAGGAAAAGTCCATTGGGAAGCTGTTAAATGGATTTTGAGGTATTTACGAGGTACAATTAATAAGTGTTTGTACTTTGGTAAAGGTGAATTGAAAATACAAGGTTACGTTGATGCAGACTTTGGCGGTGAAGTTGATAATAGAAAGAGCACAACGGGTTATGTATTTACAGTTGGAAATACAGCCGTAAGTTGGATGTCCCAACTACAAAAGATTGTTGCTTTATCCACTACAGAAGCTGAGTATGTGGCAGTGACCGAAGCTAGTAAAGAGATTATATGGCTTCAAGGTTTGTTAGATGAGCTGGGGTTCAAACAAGTGAATAATATTTTGTATAGCGATAGTCAGAGTGCTATACATTTAGCAAAGAATTCAGCGTTTCACTCAAGAACAAAGCACATCGGTATTCGTTATCACTTTATCAGGTCTCTTCTAGAAGATGAAGTGTTAACTCTTAAAAAGATTCTTGGCAGTAAGAATCCAGCAGACATGTTAACGAAAACAGTGACGATTGACAAGTTGAAATTGTGCTCAACATCAATTGGTCTTAAAATGACAGAAGACTAGTTGAGGTTCTACTCCTTGGTGTGAAGACAGATTGAAATCAGTCTTCAAGTGGGAGATTGTTGGCAGATAATTAAGAAACATAAAGAAAAAAAATAAATGGTTATTAAATAACCATGCATTACCATTGAAAATTAAAGGTGTTTCCAAATATATTGAAAAATAACTAATGGTAATAAATATTGCAGGCTAAATTTTAAATGGCTTAGGTTGTTTTAGGAAAACTATAAATTGAGCATTTCCTTCATTTGTATGTAATAATTTCAAGAGAAAATCTGAGAGAAGAAAAATAACTCAGAGAAAAGAGGGGTTGTGTTTTTTGCACTTTGGTATAAATAGACATTTTGTTTATGTAATTTATTTCTCCCTCAAATTTGATTAAATAGAAAATTTGCATTATTTTCTTAACAATTCTTGAGGCAGCATATGCTATAAACCGTTGCTCCCTAAAATGACAAGCATAATAATGCAAAAATATAAGTATAAGAAAACACTAAAGTACACAAATTGTGATCGTAAAGTTCAAAATGTTACCCCATCTATCAATCTCTTATAAAAATTTCATTAAAATCATACGAAGAAAAAGTAGTAATTAAGACAATGGTTAGTGGATTAATAGTGTATTTTTAAAAAAAAAAAGAAAAAAGAAAGAAAGAAAGAAAAGTAGTGGTGTTTACATGTTTATTGAAAGTAAATAAAAAAAATTAAGATTTTTCGATTTGGTTGATTAGAATACAGAAATTGATAGGTTTTTTTTTTTTTTTTTTTTTTTTTTAACAACGGGCAAAAAAGGAGACTAGCTCCCAACATATTCGAGACTACCAAATGCGTAAAGAGAAAGACTAGGGGAGAGTTTAACTCTCTTAACAGAACTAATACAAGAATATAAACGACGGATGGGGGTACAATTCTCAAAACATGCTAAGCAGTACTATATGAAGGTTGCCAAGCTTCATCATAGTACATATCATAGTCCTCAGATGCCCAAGGCTTGTTCCTTTGCGCTTCTTAGACTTGCAAAGCCAATACATGGAAAACAATTTAACTTTCTTATTCTTCATTTTTGACTTGTGAGACCTTCCATACTTCTTTTTCGTGGCGGAGAACTCGAAGGTAGTACAGTGTGTGTGGGGATAATCTGAACTGAATAGAATTCAAGAACCATGGGGTCATCTTCATTCGAACCTACGGATTCCAAGATGACCCCATAGAGGATACTCCCCTCGATCAGTTCTTTATTTCCTTAATTTCCATTTTGATATATTCTTTTTTTATTCCTTTTATAATTAAAAAGAAAATTTATCATTCCTTACCCCACCAAATGTTCCACATAAGAAATTACTTCATATAATAATATGAATATTTTTAAATCACTTTCTCTCTCCGTCCTAATAATTAAAAAAAGGACGAAGTTTTCACTTTTTAGTTTAATATATAATAGCAATAAGTAAAGAGATATAAAAAAAAATGGAGAAAGTAATTTTATTTAGGTCAAACACCACTCGGAGGGAGTACAACAAGTTAGTTTGCGCAAATGGGTTACTGTAATAATATCAAAATTGGTGAGGCGGGTCCAATTAAATGCACACCCATGTAGCGAAGGATCAAAGGAGCATCTGCACAGGCTCCTGGTGGGTTGGTTACGTAGGGGCGTTTGGCACGTCTGCGCAGCCATTGCCCGCATTTGTGCATTATGGTGAGTATGTTACGGGTACTTAGGATTCATCTTAAGATTTTAACAACCGTGGTATATTTCAGGTAAGTTATTATGATAACTATATAGCAGAATAATGTTTAGTTGGAATATTTACTTCAAGTTGTTAGTGGTTAGTTTACTCCTAATATATAGAATTATACTTTTCTAAGTGATTAGTCTGTGTCAGTGGAGACATAGAGTTTAGTGGGTTTATACTAGGCATGATCTAATGATTATGGGATTATGATTCGTACCTCTAACTTAGTTTTGCACTATTTATATGTTGCTATGTTGTTCGTTTTCAATGGCTTAAATTCATGTTTGGTTTTTTTTCTCCTCTCTTATATCTATATACAATTTCAACATGTTTTTGGAGAATATAAGGCAAAAAAAAAAAAGTAATGCATTAAAGCTCAGCCGATGTGCATAGAATCGGAAATTAACCGAAATACTTTATAAATAAATCAAACAACACATAATACATTATGCATGGTACACAACCATAATAAACAGCAATACAAGAAAAATGCGATAAGTAAAAGTAACGTAACAGAACATTTCAATACGACATACATATACTAACATACGATTATACGAACTCTTACATGCTACTAGCTTAGGAGTAGCTAGCTTATTGATGTATGGAAAAGAAAAATCGATCGAGCAAGTGGGCATGTAGATGCAATAATCGGGTTACCAATCGACGGGTATGCACGTACCACTAGTCCAGCCACTGCATTTTAATGTGAAGAAACCACAACAAGCACCGGCCACACAAGACTCACCAAATTCTTGGCAGAAAATAGCATCAACACCACTTCCTACCATCATGAAAATAATGGCAACAATCACTAGCAAAACCTTAACATTTTTCTTGGTCATCATCATATTTTTTGATGCTATAATTATAAAGGATAATAATACTAGCTCTTTACGTTTATTTTGTTTATGTTTGGGTTTTAAGATGCTCCTTTGGTTTCCTTTTTAAAACCTTCAAAACCAATAAATAATACCCTATATAACATAATATTATATTGTCGTTTAAATAAAATAATAATAATAATAATGTAAAATCATAGTCAATATATATCTTGGATGTATGCTGGCAAAGTGGCAATGTCATGTGGTGTTCGTTAAAGTTGGATCTAATCACAAATGACAAATCACTTACCTAGCTATACAGTATATATATTAGATCATTATTAATGTTAGTTATTGATAATTTATGATTTTGTTGTGAGTGTCAAATTTATTAATAGGGCTCAATAATAATAATATGGTATATGTCAAGAAAATTAATAATATTCGCTTTGAATTGATTAATTATACTCCATTGGTTTTCTTTATGACTTTGTTGTGATGGTCAAATTTATTAATAGGGCTCAATAATAATAGTGTTATCACTAATAATGGTATGTCAAGAAAATCAATAATGCCCGCTTTGATTAAACCATTATCGTTAAATACCGTGTGTTTAGTTAAAAGATTTAGCTAGGTAAAGTAATAATGGTTTCCTATGTTACCATTCTAAAACCTAAGGTAACATTTACATACTTACAACCCCCTCTCGCTACCCCAAAAAAAATGTTATAAGTTTAAGTGATTCGTTCCTTTCATAGTTATTAAACTAATAAACGAATAAAAGTGTACTCCATAAGAGTTTAATGATTCATTTTTCCCCTCTTATTGTTTCATATCCATTCTATTTCTAATTTTCAAACCAAACGCCTCCTAAATTGTTTCCATATATGCTGTATAAGAAAAAAATAGTCATGTTGTGGGTTCTTATTTGATTTAATTGTCTAAATGGTGAGTAAATCGTATCAAAAAATTTAAACTTTTTTATTATTATTACCAACATATAATTATTTATGAACTGTCAAAATATGAACTGGCATACATTCCCTACTAGATTAGTGCCCGTGCGATGTACGGTAGTAATAATCTTTTTTCCATAATTTATCTGTGATATTATATAAAAATAAGGCAACTCATGTGGAATAAAAAAATGTAATGCATATAAGAAAAATGAAATAATAAGGCGAAAATCATTAAAACTAAATTTGAGAAGAAAAAAAAATACTTTTGATTAGTTGTGTTGAAAATATTTTAAAATAGTGTATATTATATTATATGAATGATGCATGTTAAAAAACAATGTAGATGTCGTATGACTTTTTATAAATGAATTAATTTTGTCCCAAAAAAAATACAATACAATGTCGTACATCCAAAAAATATGCTAAGTAGAATAATTTTTGTTAAAAAATTTAAAGTTGACATCATATATTTTATGGTGGGAAATTTTTAATGATAGCTTGACATATGTCCAAAATGATCGATGTAAGCATGACCTGTTTTAGTAATAGTTAATAGATTTTTTTGAAGGGAAAAAAATGTTATAAGTTGGTAAAATTATTACAGAAATATTTAACAGAAAACTCGATCACTCAATTGTTATTATTTCATAAGATTTCAAATCAACACCATGAATAAAAAAGTTTTTTTTTTCTTTTTTCTTTTTCCCATTGAACCCCTTTATTGTACAACTATATAATGGTAATTTAAATGTTAATATTGTAATTTTGGCCCCGTTATTTTATACTCTCCATCATATTTCAACCTTCTAAATTGTAGTTTATTCTCCCTTAATTAAAAGATCAATCTTGTGTAACTATTTTAAGTAAATAGAATACGAAATAAAAAAGAATACAATAATTATTATAAATATAATATACGAAGTATAAGATTAGGAACAATATATCAATAACTATAACTATATACTAAAAGACACACCAAAAATGACACGTGTCATTTTCTGGTGTGTCCCTATGTGTTTTTATTTTTATTTTTTTTTTGTTTTAAATATCTATTTAGAAAACAAATCTTATACACAAATAAAATATTAGAAAGATTTAATGTATCCTTCCACAATATATATTGACACTATAAAATAAAAATAAAAAAAATCAAATTCTTAACATAATTTGTGACATGTATAGTGTTATGTACTACATTACCATTAATAAAACAAGGAATTTTTTTAAAAAAAATTATCTTTAATTATGTATGAAAAGCTTGCCAAGAAAGATATGAAAAAATACTTTAAGTTGATTGATTATTGAGCTAAAAAAATAATACATAAGAGAGAATGAATAATAGTATGCAAAAAAAAAATCTATTTACGGGTTAAATACATATTGTTAAGATATTCTTTTGGTAACAAGAAAGAAATTATATAAATTTGTTAGGGAAATATATACATACATACATACGTATTTTAAAATATCTATTTTGCTAATAATAGACTCTTGTACATAAATTCCTTTTACGAATTAATAACTCAGCCAGATTTTTTTTATAATTAAATATTGTGTAAATTAAAAAACAGTTATTGAAAGTTATCGTGCATGGCATGGGATCTAACCTAGTTATTATAGTTGTATTATTTAAATATTCCAAAAATAAAAGATTTTGCTAAAAAGGAAGAAAAGTTTTGAAGGCAAAAAACAGCACCAGGAAGTGACACGTGTCATTTTTTATATCTGTTTTAGTATTATGTTATTGATTGATTGATGGAAATGAGAAAATTTTATGGGAATAGGAGTAATTTTGATCATTTTCATTTAACACAATTCATTGATCAATTTTTTTTTTCTATGGTGACTTGTTATTCATTTATTTTTCTTATCCTTTTGGTGTTTTGTCTATATGTCATGTCCCTTTTTATATAACCTCCAAAATAATGTCTTACGTAATTATAATGACGTAAATTTATAAGTAATAATTAGTAAAGTCAATACATCTATCCCTCTTAAAAAATTATAGTTAGTGTCTAATTAATTAACTACGAGGCGTGATCTGAGCTAGCAATGTCATGAACTCATGAGCTGAGGCCAGCGGTGCCCTTCTTTGAAGTTGCCTCTAATCCATTTTCAATAATTATTTTATTTTTTTTGAACGGGAAATAATAATATCATTAAATAATAACCTTACGACATCTACAACAATAAGGATTTGTAAATCACAGGTTTAGAAAAACTACCATAACTTTTACAATCAAATTCATAACTAATTTGCATATTTGGCATAGCTCATACCCCACCGCTTCAAGTTTGACGCGGGCAATGATTTTCGATGTCTTTGCATCTTTCCAATTAGAGACCTTCGCAATCTGCGCTGATGTTTTGATCGAAAAGTTGATGATAAACCCTAGACCCATAGGAATCCAAATCACCTTTCCAATTATTATAAGATCCCTAAAAATAAAATTCCCATCCATGAATGAGAATCAAAATCCCAAAGAATTGGGAAAAAGCCAGAAAATTGGGATAGACTCTCATAGATGGAGAGAACAAAACAAATAAAAACAAACCAAAACGTAAATCAAAGCAAAAAAACAAAATTGAATTAAAGATAAAGGGTCAAAAATAGTCTTATTTCCGAAGAAATTAGACTATTTTCGGTCTAAATGGCCAAGAAAACTAAAACCTTAGAAGAGATAGAAGAGATTAAAAAAAGGGGGGGGGCGTGTATAAAGGAATTTATATTCAATAATTATTTGATTATCAATTCAAAATAGAATAATAAAAATTCAAGTCTTTGTTATGAGGATTACAGATATAAGTTAATAAATAATTGGTTTATATGGTTGAAGTCCATAATTGATTTTCATAAATAAAAATAAAAAAACAAAGTAGCACATACTTTACTTTGTGATAGAGTATAAATGACAAATTTGGGTAAAGATATAATAGAATGGTTTGATTATTATTGATCACCAATAGGCCATTTATATAGTAGCAACATAACATTCGTAAATAGTTAAATACTCTAAATCTTAAACTTCCTAATTAGATAATATATCAATATCAATACTTAACCTAATTTTATCTTAAAATATCACAAAGATATATTAATTCAATAATATATTTTCCTATATTCCTAACAATAAAACATATTCTTGGGCCTCAACCATTAGTTTAAGCTTTTGGTTGACTTGGTCCATTAACATGATATCAGAGCCAACATGACACAAAGGCTAGAGCATGCCTATAAAATGAACATATAGTCTAAAATATGAACACGTAAAAAAAATGAACATTCAGTAATAAAAAATGGACACATAAAAAAATGAACATTTAGTATTTAAAAAGTGAGCATGTCAAAAAAAATGATCATTTAGTATATTAAAAATGAACATCATAATCATAAATTGCTAGACCACGACCTTAAAAATGAACATTTAGTAAAAATAATTATGAATACGTAAAAATAAAAAGAACATTTAGTAATAAAAAATGAACACTTCAAAAATAACTATGAACATTAGTATATTAAAAATGAACATTTATCACACAATCATAGAATAGATGGACCACACCTAATAAAATGAAAATTATAAAAATATATGAACACATTAAATGAACATTAGTATAAAAAAATGAACACGTCAAAAAAAATTATGAACATTTAGTATATTAAAAATGAACATATTTTTCCTATATTCATATAAATTTAAATTCATTGTATATAATTACTAACGGAAAATAAAGATTAGATAAATCATTAAAAAATGTTCAGTTTTTATGTACTAAATGTTCATTTTTAATGTACTAAATGTTCAATTTTAAAGTATACCGTGTTCATTTTTTTTCCGAAAATTATACACAAATATTAGCAACTTAATTAAAAAAAAAAATCAAAAATCGTAATAACAACCGAATTCAAGATGCAGCAATTCACTAATTTATCACAAACTCATCAATTAATAATATTCATAAGAAATTCAAAAATTCAATTGAAATTTTCTAATTCGCCAGATTCATCAAAAAGTCAATTGAAATTCATCAAACTCGTCAAATTAAAATTCAACAAATTATAAAATGAGAAAATCAATTACAAATTCAGTCAAAATCTAACTTAATTAAAGCTAATTAAAAATCAATAAACAACACAAAAACTAACATCCATTGATGATATATTTCTTCTGAATATCAACCAAATCCATAATGATGCAGAAAACGAAGGAAATAGAAAATGTCGAATAAAAGAGAGGAAAAAGGAGAGAGAAAATTGCAGTCAAAATTATTATGAAAGGTGAAGAAAGAATCATAAAAAAAGCAAGGAAAAAACTAAGAAAAAAGAAAGAAGAACACTGCTGGAAGAACATAAAGAAAGAAGGAAGAAGGTAGCTTGCATTTTGTTAATATATTGCTACGTATAGGCGTGATGCAGCTATCTTAGCTGCATAACGATCCAGCTAAGAATTTGCGGGAGACGTGATAGAGTATAAAACATATTTTTGGACCTCAACTATTAATTTAAGCTTTTGATTGAGTTGGTTCATTAACATTTTGTGTTCTTGTTTTGGTTTCTAAAAACTAGTCAATAAAAGAAAATTTAAAGGCACACTTCTTTGAATTAAACAACACATGATACATATTACTATAGTACGTAGTAGTCTCATTTCAGGAGTATATATTACGTACATATAAGCGACCATCTACTCGTAAACTCACTCATATTCTTTTTGTTCTTTCTACTTTGACTCGATCATCAAACCAACTTAGGCATGCACAGAGATGAATCACGCGGATCTATAAGCAGGTACCCCAATCCTCATTGTCACACGAGTAATCGGGGCAACAGGGAAAATCGATACCACAAGCCTCCCCGGCTCCTTGGCATAGTGCATCATCGCTTATACCTAAGCCTAAGCGCGTAAGCAACTGCCTTCTATCGGAATGCAGGGCGGCCACGTTAGTTGATACAACCATGATAATAATGCAGGCAACGACGAAAAGGAGAGCCTTATTATATTTCTTCATCTTCATCATTTTTGCTCTTGTAACAAATTAGCAATATTGTTATACGAAATAATTATTTTCTTTGGCCTTTTTGGTGGTACTTGGATTTAATCTATTTATACAAGCTTCAAAATTATGTAAAATTACAGATGTAACCTTTACTAAACTAATAAAAGTCAACGCACCCATCACCCGTGTCCAACATGGAGATGAGTTGGCAACGTCATGAGGTGCACTTCTATGATGTTGGGTCTAATCACGTTGAAAATACTGTTTAATTAACGTCATGAGGCCAGGGCAAGTGGGCAACATTGATTAAAAAAGCTACAAGATTGGCCAGGTGATGGACACGGCTCGCATAAACCCGAAAACCAGCCACTGCAACTAAGTGGGTTTCCACAACACGACTTGTAGAGTTTTGCACAATCCTGGCCACTATCTTGGCACGTAGCGGTCACTTCATGAGTGGCCGCCATCAGAATGATTGCAACAATAAGAAGCGGGAGAACATTAACATGTCTCTTTGCCATTATCAATCATAATGTCTATGTTGTTTAAGCTAAATATACACTCTTTTTCTCAATTTTCTTTTTTTTTTTTTTTGATGTGTTCCAATCTACTTATTCACGGCCTTTTTATAGCCTTAAGATTAAGATTCCTTGTTTAATTATATAATCAAATTCCACTTTTCCACATGGTATCCTAAATTTTAGGGATGGCAAATGTTTCATTTTATTGAAACAAGAGAGCAATTATTTCTATCTAAAAAGACTTTTAAATTCCATTTAATTTATTAGTCCTAAAAAATTATTCCAGCCACTTATTAAGTTTTCCTTGGTAAATAGTATGGAATTCCGATGCAAAATTATTTGATTACATACATCATTACTTATATAATCAAATTAAAACACAATATTTTGCTTATTTAATTTCATACATATATTTGGAGTATTTGAAAATACTAGCTAGAATGAACTCCAATAAGGCAAACACATACAAGAAGCTAATCCACAACTCTAATATCATACATTAATATCAAAGTCGAATTTATTATAAGTACATCGTGCAAAAGATAATTAAATATACTTAGATTTTCTCGATGGGAATTACTAATTATCCCTTTCTAGTAAGGGATATCGTAACGTTGATGAACACATTGTTTTCTAATGCCATTGCATTTTGAATGAGGTCCTTGTATCTCTTGAAAATCTCTTCAATGATGGTTTCGCCGAAATGACTTGTTAGTAAGGGCTCAACCACAGATCTCATGCACTTATAGAAGTCGTAATGATCGGACTCCTTTGATGATGAATACTTATAGCATTCGTTTGCTTCCCAACTAACTTCACAAACATGAACTTGATCGAAGCTAAAAGATCCCTGTTTATCCACCAAATTTCTCAACTCAGCTGCTGATGGAGGGTATTGAGGGATGTTGTATGTATTTAACTTCTCTTCGTCTATTAAACCCTGCAAACATACGTACATTGCAATGATCAATTTTTTTTTTTTAATCAAATAGTTCTAATAAATTCTTTGATTCATCGTGAGGAAGATCATCCTAGCCTTTATCACATAATTTAACGTTAATTAATCGATCTATTAATAATTAGTTATATCTAAGTATATGTACATTTGAAAATGCTATTGTGTACAACACATTGCACCTTAGTCATTTTTGTAATGCTTCTAATCAATATTTACCTTTTGCTTACAATTACCTCTATTTTGATCGAGAAAATTGCTTGTAAGTACAATCTTACCGTACATTAGCATATACATACTTCGTATTACCATTGAATCTATCACGTGCCATTTACATTTTTACTTTTCATCAATATAGTTTAAAGAATTCTATCAAGTAATCAAAATACTAGCATCATATAATTTCAATCAATCTTTATCTTTTACGTGCAATAATCACTTCTATTATATATGGGAGGATTTTTTTTTTTGATAATTTACTTATAATGGCTTACTAAACTTCAGCATTATTACAATTGAATCACCAATAAATTTACACTTTTATTGTAAAATCAAATTTAAATTATTCTATTTCATATACTTCGTATATCAAATACTAGCATTATATAACAACTAATACGTTTATCATGTTAGGAAAAAAGAAAAGAAAAGGTGTATCATGCATGAGTACCTCAAACACCATACTATTGAGAGCTGTAGCAAGAAGGTCATACATGTAGCATGATTCCTTGCTATATAACTCTTCAGTTTTTCTTCCCAACATTGTTAGCACCATCATCCCTCCTGCTACTACTTCTTCAGAACGACGCCTTAAAAACGTCGTAAAATCATTTTCAAATTGGCCAGAGTAAGCTTTAACCACATTGGAGGGGCTTGTCCTTGATATATAAACATTTTCCTTGTTGTTCTCTATCCCTTTTGGTATCTGTTTCAAAATCATCAAACACCAAATTAAACTTTGTCGGATCAAATTTAAATGATTAAACTCCAAACTATCAACATCATAAATGTAACTAGTATAATTGATCTTAGTTGGATTTGAACGCCGCCGTGATTTACATTGATTAAATATAGACTATACGATGAGATTGATATTATTAGACACGATTATGACTTTATGACCTACATGTTTTTGTTCTTTTTTAGTTGACCCTTCTAACTTTCGTCACTATTCATAATCTTTAGTTAGACTAGCATTTGTCATTCACAATTACGATAAAACATTTGATTATTAGCATTTGTTATTTATAATCACAATAAAAATTGTCATACATATACGTAAAATTTTGTTAGAATTATCGTTCTCTTTATATATATATATAGAAAAATGAAAAATGTCAAGGCATGGTTAAGTCAGAACTAATGCTTACTCGACCTAAATATGCATGATTGAACATTATTTCGTATGACTTTTTTTAAATTGTAACAAGTTAACTTAATCTACACGGCCTGTTTTCTTTATAATATTTTTCATTTTTAAATTTATATGTTATTCAATTCCTCTAGGAAATACAATCATATGTGTCTTGCAAAAATCCATTTTTTTTTATCAATGTACAATTGGCTTAGTCACATATCATTATTATGTGTAAGAAAGTGATTATACAATGGAATGGACAAGGGTTGTTTACCTTTTCTTTTTTATGGACAGATTTATACAATATAATTGATGGACAGAATTAAAGTTGTTAGAGCAATAATACAAAAGAAAACAAAAAAAAAAAAAAAATAGAGACATCACCTGAGACAACCAATGGATACTGTATGAGGAGTGCACAAAATGTAGGTGGTTTGATGGGAAAAGTCTACCATAGAAAGAGCCAGGTACACCACTCACAAAACAATGTCCAAAATCATCTCCCATTTTTTTCTTAAGCTTATCTTCAAATTTTCCCAATGACCTAAAGATTGTGTTGAAATCATTCCCTGGAAGATCATTCAAGTAGACTTGATACTCTTGGGGCCCGTTCCCGTGCTCTCGATGAGCCTTTTCGATGGTGTCTATAAGCTCAGTGATCAAACTCAAGGTATTCAACTCGGCGGAGGAACAACCCAAGTCAGCTATGCACATGGTTTTTGGGAGATTCTTGCAATATGAATCCCTTATAGCTTGTTCCTTCAATGGTTTTGTTAATGTTAATACCTGCTTCTGTTGCATTAAAATTCAAATTCATGATTAGGACTCCGTTACCATGAAAAAAAGTGATGGTTGTCATCCCTAAAAAACACATTTTTAGTTCAAAACTTGAGTCCGGTTTAAAAACCTCAAAAGCTAATTTGGCACGACAAGGCGACAAGTCCAACATTATACATGACTTGGTCATGGAATTTTATGCTTAGGCTTGGCCCGACCTTATTTTTCACCACCTCAATGACAATTCCAAGAGAATTATAACTTGCTTGGCCATTAGCACTCACTCTGTGAAATTTGTAAATCTCACGTGGTACAAAAAACATATGTAATTTTTGTACCATAATATATTTAGTACTAGTTGTTTGGTACTGTGTTAAATTCTCGCCCTACTCGTATAGTCGTTCTCAATCTATCCAGCCAAAATAAACAACCTGTCTTGACTCTATTTTTCAAAGAAACCAAATATAAAAGTGTTGTATTAATTGTATGGTGCCATTTAAGTTATGTAGAGTACTTCTCTTCTTTGTTCATTTTTAATTGTAAGCATTCTGAACTTTACGTGTATCAACACAAATTTTATGCCATCAATATCTTTAAATATTTTAGTAAAAAAAAATACATAAAATTATATTTTTACTAACTTTTTTTTTTTTTTTTTTTTGAAGCTATTTATTAAGTCAAATATTATAAAATCACACCTGGCCTAATTATTTTTTTCCAATATACAAATTACAAAAGATAGTCAAAAGAATGTAGGTAAACAATGTAAAATTCCAAATATGTTGCAATATAAAAAATAAAAAAGGTGGAAGCATGTTGTAAGCAAAATTAAAATTAAATTACCATTGTAGAAGATTACAACTGAAAAGTAAGGTGTAGCTTGAATCTTTAATATGACACGTATTTAATTATTTGTATAATATACAAGTTATTAATCATTTAATTAAGATACCTTAGCTCAACAGCACTCTGAGTTAACTTGGAAAGAGGTTGGTAAATCACTAGATCTCAAGAGTTTAATGCTAAGATAATGGATAAAAAGGTTTTTATGTATCATTATGCATGATCAAGGTCTTAATCCTTACTCTATTTTTTGTTTAATTGATGCAAACTTTAATTTTTTCTTTATTCAAAAGCTTTGATTTACTTTTTTTTTTTTTTTTTTTATTTTATATATCAATACTAAACGCCATTGCATGATATGTTGTAGGATTAATTTGTCACAATGTATATTTTCATAGTACAATTTTTTAAAATTTTACTAATAGGTAATTTAAAACATGAATTTAAAGCATGGTCAAACACATGCATGTATCAGCTTGCGTGAAACTATTAGTGTCACTTAAAAAATTGACGAGAGACTAGGTAACAATGAATTTAGTTTTAAGTTTTGCATTGAATTGCATACACAATTGCGTCTAACCCTCTCAACTGTGATGAAGTTTAATATTAAACCATCTATAATTTAATACTTTAATCGTAGCCTCGTAGGAGGAAAACTACAAGTAAACCCCATGCATCAAAGTGGAGTGTAAAATTTACGTGTTTATGATTCAAATGATGAATTTTTATGGTAGCGTTAGAGATATGAGATAATCAATATTATCGGAAAATATAAACCTAAATATATTGTTCTCCTAATAAGATCAATACGGTAAATATATCACACATATATTTTCCGATAATATTGATAATCTCATATCTCTAACAGGTAGTCATTCGTCATCCTTAAAATGACTATCATTATACTAATTTTTTATTGGCTAATTTTTTATTTAATTTTTTATGTCAAAATTAATTATAAATTTTTTTCTTATATTTTTATATTTTCATAATTAATTTATAAATTATGTTTTAATTTCATTAATTATAAAAACTGAATTTTGTAAATTAATTAGGAAAATTATAAAGAAAAAAATTAAATTAGATGAATAATTTGACATTAAAAAATAGGAAAATTGTTCCGTGTACCCTTGAAACCTTTCAAATGCATCGTGTACCCCTAAGGTTTGCAAAAAAATACACCAAATATCCCTAGACTCATAACAAATGGTAAGTTTATAAGGTTGAGACCCCCCAAGCATCAAATTCTATTAAATTATTACAGTGTAATGCTAAACCATTTAATTATCATGTAAACTTATTTAATAGATCAAATTCTAACATCCAAAAGTTTAGGATTTAGAATGATCGATGGAGTTTAAATGTGGATGTAATTTTTGCTTTTAGACGGTTTTACTGCATAAATATAAAGTACTATAAGAGAGTCAGTGTGCGAGCATGATTTTAGTTTGATAAGTCAATAATATGTGCATTTGTTAGATGATTAGGGTATTTGGTGCATTTTTTTACAAACATTAAGGGTACACGGTGCATTTGAAAGTTTTCAAGGGTACATGGTGCAATTTTTAAAATCTCAAGGATACACGGAACAATTTTTCTAAAAAAAAAAATCAAAATCAACTAATAAAAGTTAGTATAATGGTAGTCATTTTGAGGATGACTACCATAGAATCATCCTTCGAATGAAGGATTATCTTGTAAAATACTTTGTATGTAAAGTACAAGATGTAAATGCATAATAATTTCGTGACATGCAATGACGTAACCGGGAATTCCGTATGATACTATGTAAAGATTTTGAAACGTGTTTATAATTAGACACGCATATAGATAGGAAAATTTGTTAATTACTACCTCAAAAAATGGGTCTTTGTGAATTACTGCCCCTACAAAAAAAGTTGTTAATTACTACCCCTAAAACTGATTAATTCTAGCAACTACTACCTTTTTCACTAATCAGCCTACTTAAGCTCTTAATGATATCATTAATCGTCTAAATTCTAATTAGTAGCTCTTAATCCTTAATTAATTAAATAAACCCTTGATCCACCTCCCCACCACCATTGCACCACCTCCGGCGGCCCCCCCTTTAGGCCCTTACCACCTCCAAAAGCTCCTCCACCGTGAAACCCACTTCCCGAGCTCGATCCCCCACCACAAAACCCACCCCTCCCGTTCCCCCACCACAAAATCCACCCCCCTCCCGTTCCCCCACCACGATTCCTACCCGCCTCCTCCCCTTCCCTCACCGCAAAACCCATCCCCCTCTCATTCCCCACAACGAAACATAGCCCCATCACGTGGCTGGGCTGTTTTCAGGGGCTAGAAGAAGGGGGAGGGGCGGTAATCGGGGTTAGGGAAAGGGGAGAGGATGGGTTTTAAGGTTGAGGCAAAGGGAGGGGCGGTAATTGCAGTGGGTTTCGTGGTGGGGGTAAGTTTCAAGGTGGATGACCGAGAGGGGGTGGATTTCGTGGTGGGGGAGCTGCCGGAGGTGGTAAAGGGGGCTGACGGAGGTGGTGGGTAGGTGGTGCAAGGGTTTATCTAATTAATTAAGGTTTAAAAGCTAATAATTACAATTGAGACGAATAATGATGTCATTAAAAGGTTAAGTAGGCTGATTAACGAAAAATGTAGTAGTTACTAGAATTAATCTATTTTAGGGGTAGTAATTAACAACTTTTATCTTTAGGGGTAGTAATTCACAAAGGCTTTCTTTTTAAGGTAGTAATTAACAAATTTTCCCGTATAGATATGATAAAAACATGCATTTGTTGTTGTTATCTACTGACATGATAAAATAAAACTAGCTAACTACCTGAATGTACGACGATTTTGCGTAACTGGTATCATCAGTCCCTTCATTCATGTGAAATACATGCTCCAACTCAGTTGCCATAGCCATTCTTGCTCTCTTTCTCTTCTCTTTTTCTTCCTTACTCTTAACTCTTAAGTGATTATGTCGCTTTTTAACGTATTAAGAACTATCACGATATCTCTAAATGAGCTATGCAAAAAATTATGTGCTATAACCTTGTAAATTTGATCATTATTTATAGTAAACGTTCTTCATTATTTTAGCCTTGGGACATAAATATTCAGTACCAGGTGGTTAGCATGTGCAGGGTGGTCGATCGCACAGGGCCCCTAAGTAAAACTACTATAAAAAGACCCCGATTTTTGAAATTTACTTATGCAAAGTAAAAAGAAAACTTTTTAATCAATAATCTATTATTCAATTTTATCACAAAATTTATAATTTCGTAAAATATTTTTCGTTAAAAAAATGATTTTAGGGCCCAACTTAACAAAATTACACCGGACCATTTCTTGTGTTAGCATTTGTAGTCCCACCTCTGTTCAGTACCACAAAAAACATAAGTAATATATGACAATATTTATTATTTGTGTCCCCATTTACCAAATAATTTAGATCATACATTTCTTATCATATGATAAAATTAAGTTTTGTAGTTTTGTGCATGTTGTTATTCACTATATAATTGAGGAGCACTGTGTCACGTTTTTTTCTATTTTAGCAAATTAAGGGTTCGTTTGGCATTATTGTGGTTTTCTGTTTTTTCGTTTTTTGTTTTTTAAATTCATATAATATACATCATATAATGAATAAAAAATTATTCAAATTTATTAAACTCATGATAATTTTGACAACAGAAAAGTGAAAACACCTTTTTCTTGTTTCCTGGTTTTGGTTTTTTATTTTAAAAAAAAAAACAAAAAACTTAAAACAAAAAACGATGCCAAACAAGCCCTTAACTTTTTGTTGTTGAGAATGTCTTACTTATGTGAAAAATTAAACCAGGAGTGTTTTTATAATTTTTAATTTTTAAAACATGGCAACAGTATATATATGTTAGTTGAAACAATCATTGTACTATATGTGATTTTGAGGAGAGACACCAATTCAACTAAGAATAGGAAATTTAATAAATGATCAATACGTACATGAGCATACAATTGTACGCGGTTCACTAATAACATGTACTTCGTATATATTAGCAACATTTAAGAGTAAAATTAATAAATCTTAAAGATAAAATACTTTCTCTGTTTTTTTATACTTGTAATACATATGGTATTTGGGCATTTTTTTTGGGAGTTGATTAGAATAGGTAAGCAAATGATGACTTTTTTTATCAATATAATTCTAACACCAGGCTAAGAATAGAGAAGGATTAGGTACAATATGTATAATTGTTTTGATTAATTTTTCCATTTACATTACCAAATCTCTTCCACAAAGTATATGCCATGAAGGTGTGTCGCAAATAAAAGAAAATGTAGGAAATACAAATTACATACAAACGGAAAAATGGAGTAACTCTCGAAAATAATTTCATAGTTGCCCACGAACCCCCATTGGGAACCACATTGTGCCCTGAACCTGCAACTAGCTTATATTAGGGTGCATCGCCCTTGAACTTCAACCCCGAGCCCATGTTTGGTCGTTTGTATGAGACAAATAGATTCAAAATACAATCTAATAGTAGAGTTGATCATAAATAAGGCAAGGTTAATTAATTAGTTGGAACAAAATAGGGCCATAGAAGTTAGCGTGTCGTAATGTTTTTAACTAATTTTTATTAATTGGTCCATTAAATCATTAATCTTTTCAACTAATTTTTATTTATTGGTCCATTAAAGCATTAATCTTTTCAAACTAACTTGTTAAATAACGTGTTAAAACAAGTGTATTATTTATATATATCTACTCAAAATATAATAAAATAAATATAAAGAGGTCATATTTATGTTGTATACATAGTGTATATAAGTGAGACAAGATAAACTAAAGAAGAGGAAATTGACGTGCACAATTTATAAAAACAAACAAGTGAAAAGCTCAAGGATAACATCAAATAATACTAGTAACAACAATAACATGTTCACCACGTCCCTTTTTATTAATGCAACAACCAAGTCAACTATTCAAAAGCTACCACGAGTAAAAGAGTTCCTAAGTTTGTAAGTATACATAAAAGCCATCAACCTCGTTCCCTTCTTGTCAAGGATATAGTAACATTAGTTACAACAGTCTTCTCTTTGGCCAATAAGGCAAGCACAATTTCTTTATATCTTCGAAATACCTCGTCGATGATTGCTTCCCCAAAATGGCTACTGATTAAGGATTCAGCCACGGCTCTCATACATGATGCTTGTAAATTCATAGTATCATCGCGATTTGTACTGTCAATTGCGCTGCCAATCTTTTGATCATCATACGAATCCCAACTAATCACTTTGAAGGTATAAGCTTCATTGAGAGCAAAAGATCCTTCCTTAGCCACCAGATACTCGAGTTCCGAAGGTGATGGAGTATAAATGGGGACGTTGAATGTGTTTAGTTTCTCTTCTTCTATGTAACCCTGCACAATATGTATGTACATCCGTCCTCCATAATTATTTAATGTTTTCGAGCTATGGGTATAACATTTTTACTCATGCATGTACATAAAATTGATTGCATGATATCCCTCTGTCCCTAAATATAGTTCCGTATTTTTTTTTGGACGTCCTTAAATTTACTATTTATCATAAACTCTTATTTAGTTATTGTTAATTCTAAAAAAATAAAAATAAATAAATAAAAAAAAAGGAATGGTTTATATACCTCAGAAACCATATCATTTAGAACCTTAGCAAGATACTCCCACATGTAAGCAGAGTCCTTGCTATAACATGGGTCGTTGTTTTGTCTTCCTAATAAGGTTAGCACCATTTTTCCTCCGGCTACGACTTCCTTGGAACGACAACTTAGGAACATCGAAAAGTCCTTTGTAAATTGCTCGTAGTAACTACTAATCACTTTTGTAGGGCTTGTTTTTGACATGTAAATGTTTCTCTTATTCTCTTCTATCCCTTCCGGTACCTGCAAATGATCAAACTTTCACGCCGTAAGTATAAGTGTAGCAATTAATTAAATCAACACAAATCGAGCACTTCCTTCGTCCCTAAATATCACCCTACTTGCATGATACTTTTTCTTATCCAATAATGTTGGGTGTGCCCTATAAGATATAACTATAAATTCTTTTTGTTTCATACAGTATATAAATCGATCTTTTTGTAATAAAAAAAAAAAATCAATCTTGGACTTCAACCAAAAGGACGAGTTAATCACACCCACCCTCCTTTCAAGTGGAATTAATTTCGCACTAGGTATGAGAGGGCCAAGCTGCATCCAATGCAAATTTAAAGCGTAACATGTTCTCATGTAAGGTATATGATAGAGTATATCAATCAATTCTGTTTTTTTTTTTTTTTACATGTCAAACCCCCCCCCCCCAAACCCAAATAAATAAATAAATAAATAAATAAATAAATTGTGATAAACTATTTTAAAAAGGATAAATCACCTGAGATAGCCAGTGAAGGCTAGTAGAAGAGTGCACAAAATGCAAGCTATTGGTAGGAAAAAGCCTACCATAGAAAGAGCCAGGCACACCCATAACAAAGCAATGTCCATAATCATCTCCCAATTGCTGCTTAAGCCTATCCTTAAAACTTGTTACCGATGTAAACACAGTGTTGAAATCATTCCCTGGAAGATCATTCAAGCAAATATGGTACTCTTGAGGGCCGCCATGTCCGAGCTCTCGACGAGCCTTATCAATGGTTTCTATGAGCCCATAGAGTACGCCGCTCAAGCAGTTTTGCTCGGAAGAAGAACATCCCAAGTCTGCTATGCATAAGGTTGTTGGATGTTCCATGCAATAGAATTCCCTTATGACATTTTCTCTTAGGGATTTTGACATTGATAGTATCTCCCTCTGCAAAAAAATACTACCTCCGTTAAATGTTATGTGCAACTTTGAAGGGGGTTGCGGTTACCAAGGCAAAATTTGAGGGGCAAAAATTAGCTAGTGTAAAATGGGAAGTAATTAAAGAAAGAGGAGAGAGAAAATGGGACCACTCCACTTAAAAAAGGGTGGGAAAATTTGATTTTATTAGAAGGGAGAGAGAAAATAGGACCACCCCACTTAAAAAAGGGAGAGAGAAAATGGGACCACCCCACTTAATTATTCAAATCTGATTTTTTAAGTAAGGATATATCAGTCTTTTTAAGCTTTTTTGTTTACTAAAATAGAAAAGAAAATAAAAAGTTGCACATAACCTTAATTATCCGTTTTTGACACAAGTTGCACATAATATTTAATGGAAGTAGTAAAATAAATTAGCTAATATACAATAACTAATTAGTGATACTTGCCTACTTGGTTAAATAAAATGTACTCATATTATCATATGAACTAGAAATATGATAAATATGGTAATGGTTTAATGTGAGTATAACTTGGGCAGTAGACAAAATCGGTGGCTATAGTGTTACGATCAATGCATATGCAAAACTTTAAGCCAATGTGACAATGAGGTCATAGGGTTCAAATATCATACATTCACTCCTCCTTTCAAAAAGAATAATTTATAACTAGTGTTGAGTATGATGTGAGAAGACTCATATTGCAATCACATTTCAAGCCCAAGGGTTATGATGTGAAGGGTCATGATAAAATATAAACATTTGAGATTCAACCATCAGTTTATGCTTTAGGTTGAGTTGGGCCTAACTTTTACACATATTGTTATAACTTTACTCACCAAGTGATTGATGTAATGACGTTCTTAATTCATATAATTCAATGACAACTGGCCATCTAAAAAACAAAAAATGTTCATTTTACTTAGCTTGTCCGAACTGTAACAAATAATAATCGAATGAGACAAGTAAAATAAGAATGAATGAAGAAATATTAAGTAATAAAAGTAAAGTAACATTATTCCTATCAAGATTGTCAAAGTAATTACCGCCGTAAACGCGGTATTTGAATAACTGTTTTCATCAGTCCCTTCCTTCATGCGAAGCACCTCCCTTATCTCAGTTTCCCTCACCATCGTCTTGCCCTAGATCTTTTTAATGTACTTGTATGTAGTATGTTTATAATTATCTTGAAGATTTATTATATTTGCCTTGAGGTATGTTTCACCTATTAGTCTATATATATTATCCTTCTTAGCCTTTTTTTCTTTCCAATCAATAATAAAGATAATCGATTTTAATCTTTGTCAAATTAAACCAACTTGAAAGTTTACTTAATCAAATTGAACACGTACGAATTCAAAGGTTGCCCCAATGATCCAATTCAATTTTGGTT
This sequence comes from Chenopodium berlandieri, assembly GCA_034703905.1. Classification (NCBI taxonomy): domain Eukaryota; kingdom Viridiplantae; phylum Streptophyta; class Magnoliopsida; order Caryophyllales; family Amaranthaceae; genus Chenopodium; species Chenopodium berlandieri. Next base: position 52,477,188 of record CM068281.1, read on the forward strand.
GTATATGGAGTACGAAGTATATAATAATTATAATTATGTGACACATACCTAATACGGTTTATCATATCATTATCAAACTTAATAAGATTGATTAAATGTACTCGATCCGAATGACGTACAATATAGGCCTATATAATATACGAGGTGTCAAGGATATCATTTACTTAGAACCAAAAAACATGTGTGTTGACAAGTAGTATAGTGATTCAATGCTACATAATTAGTCTCCCTTCTCACATTCTTGAGTGATTAATTCATCATAATCAAATACACAAAAGAGTCATTTACGGCTGCCACTTAACCGTTGAAACTTCAGCAATAATAATTGTCAAAATATATGACCATGTGCTTTATTTTTCATTAGATAACAAACATATATGACCGGGTTACGTATAAAGTGAACATAATTTTATGGGGCAAAAAGCTAACAAAAGAGACGAAGGAGATCGATAATTTGTGAGATAGCAAGAAAGTTGTACGGGAGATAAATGTATGAGAATTACAAATTTACAAAACAAAGTAAGGCGTGATTAAAGAGATTGATTTAAACTTGGATCGATCCATATTTATGGTTGTAATTTTGGCTTAGTATATATGAACCGTTAACTTGAAAAGGGGTGATGATTTCTGCAAGATTTGCTCTTAATATGAATTGCTAACATGAACAAGACTAGCTAGGGGTGTAAATGAAGCGAGCCGATCTATAAACTACTCAGATTAGAACTAAAAAAATTTATATACATCTGGGTACAAGATGTTCTTTAGATTATTTGTTGCTTTAAATAAGCAATAATCATCCTTATTTATCATCAAAATAAGCAAAAAAAATACCTTGGGTGGCGGGTGCATATATATATTAGAAACCTCGGGTTAAAGCTCATTCATGTTTGTTTACATAATTAATTAGCTAAGCTTGAACAAATTTTGAGTCTCATTTAATAAATGAGCTTGAACATGAACTACTTATTTATGTTTATGAGCTACTCATTTATTTATGTTCATGAGTTGCTCGTTTGATGAGGTAATAAAATTTGAGATCTCGAAGACGCAAAGTGCTTTTATGTGAAAGCATTGATATAAATAAATTGATCATTTCATAGCTTTATTTAAATTATTGACTTATTCACAATTGTTAATTTCAATCTAAATTTTATAATTAACATTTAATAATTATGCTAATTTGGAGATTTTCAAATGTCAAAAGTACGAATTCATTTATTAGAGAAACTCGTTTATAATTAAGCTCGTTCATGAAAACGCTCGTTTGTCGGCTTATTTAATAAACGAGCCATTCATAAACCGTTTGCAATAGTTTACTAAATGAACCATGCTGATTGAAAAATTTTTGAGCTTGCTAGAAAGCTCGGGACCGTGATCAAACTCTCCTAAGTTATATGAACTTGAACATGAATAAGGTAATACTTGGCTCAACTCATTTACACCCCCTAAACAAGACCAAAAAGTTTGAAACCCTAGGCAATTATAGTGCGTGCTAGGTGCAATGTTAAACACACACATCAAATATATATTATCAAGACACATAATAAGAACCATAGTTGTACACGTAATTGATCTAATTAATTATCTGCTACTTCCTCCGTTTTTTTAAGATACATCACTTTATAATTGCGGATTTTTAAACCATTTTTGGAGTAAGGAGGGATAGAGAGAGAAAAATAAATAGGGTTATTTATGTGATAAGGGAGAGAGATAGAGAGATTTTATTAAGTAAAAGTAAAAGTGATGCATCTAACTTGCAAGTTCTAATTATAGAAAGTGATTCATCTAATAAAAAAAAGAAGGAAGTGTGTGTGTGTGTGTATAAACTTACTTCATTCCAATTTACGCATCCCAAAACACATTTTATATATTAAATATCTATAATTGTATAAGAGTAAAAATTATAAAAAGTTGATATTATGAAAGTATTTTATGACACGAAGCTAACAAATTTAACCAAGGTCAATGCTTTTGCATTTGTGTGGTCTCCAATGAACATCTTTGACAATGAATAATATCATCAGCTATGTATAAGTGAAAATTATACAAATTGATATTTGGAAAATTTATAATAAGGGGAATCTAATAAAATCTTCCATGCTAATTAATTTTTATTGTATGAATCATAACATGTAGTCATAGTTATTTTATTTTAATTACATAAGTGATAAGTGAATGAACTTTCAGAAACAGAGGATGTATACTTTTTTCCCCTTGTATATACAAAGTATAAAAGAAATAAAAATAAAATAAAACAAAACAATAGGAGATATAAAGTACGAAATTCCTAAGTTTGTAGGAATTTCTTATTTTTTTTTTAACAACATTCAGAAAAGGGCTAGCCCTTGAGAAAGTTGTGATAACAACAATTGCTAAGTTGTAGGAATTTTAGGTATACATAGTCATCACCCTTTTCCCCTTCTTGTCAAGGATATAGTAACATTAGTTATGACAGTCTTCTCTTTGGCCAATATGGCAAGAATAATTTCTTTTAATCTTCGGAATACCTCGTCGATGATTGCTTCCCCAAAATGACTACTGATTAAGGTTTCAGCCACGGCTCTCACACATGATGCTTGTAAATTCATAGCATCATCGCGACTTGTACTGTCAATTGAGCAACCAAACTTATGATCATCATTTGAATCCCAACTACTCACTTTGAAGGTATGAACATCATTGAGAGCAAAAGATCCTTCCTTAGCCACCAGATACTCAAGTTCCGAGGGTGATGGTGTATAAATGGGGATGTTGAATGTGTTTAGCTTCTCTTCTTCTACGTAACCCTGCACAAAATGTTCATAATACACCCATCCTCGGTAATTACTAAATGTTTTCGAGCTAAGGGTAACACTGCACATTTGTACTCATATGCATGTAAATAAAAATTAATTGCATGTTACGGTGAATAATTAAACTACGTACAATAACACGTACTAATATATAGTTATAATGTGTCTTTTTGGACAATGTATCGATATAATAATATACTACGTACTAATATATGTTAGAATACTATAGATATACATCATCCACAATATATTTATATCTATCAATGTGATGTACCTCAGAAACCATATCATTTAGAACCTTAGCAAGATACTCCCACATGTAAGCAGAGTCCTTGCTATAACATGGGTCGTTGTTTTGTCTTCCTAATAAGGTTAGCACCATTTTTCCTCCGGCTACGACTTCCTTGGAACGACAACTTAGGAACATCGAAAAGTCCTTTGTAAATTGCTCGTAGTAACTACTAATCACTTTTGTAGGGCTTGTTTTTGACATGTAAATGTTTCTCTTATTCTCTTCTATCCCTTCCGGTACCTGCAAATAACATCGAAGTTTGAGGCTTTAAGTACAAGTATAGCAATCAAATCAAACAGTACACTTCTTTCTTCTTTAGACAATGTGCATAATCTAATATGGCTTTAATTCGAAGGGAAGCACTTGCATCCTCATTTTGCAAAAGAATAATGTACTTCGTATTCTAATAGTTTTTGCTCTCCCATTTTTAAAAGTTGATTTCCTAAAAGACAAAACCATACAATAGAAATTCTAGATAATCAGTAAGTTCTTAAGAAAATCAGACATTTTATCCATATAAAATATGATATGGTATATTATCTTTGTTTTATAAAAATTGCAACGTTTGCACTTTAGACACTATTAACACACGTACTCTTTTGCAACCACATATTGTAATTTACATAAATAAAAATATAGTCATTTAGGGTTTTGTTATATTCGTAATAATAATAATAATAATAATAATAATAATAATAATAATAATAATAATATCCCACTTAGCATGGCATTTTTGTAAATAATGCTGGGTTGGTTTTTTTTTTTTTCTTTTTTTTATTAGAATAAATTTACCCATAGGTAATTTTAATCAATCATTTATGAAAATAAGGATAAGTGGGAAAAAATTCTTAAATAGGGTCTTTTTGTATAAAAAAAATTTCGAGGAAGACACCATTTTAGTGTCTCACAAATGTAGCATCTAAGCTGGACATTTTATTTTTATTTATAATTGATGAAGGGACTGAGGAGTTCTGGATTTTGGTACAAGTCTTTGGGAATAAGTTTGTAGTTGATCATTTGCTTATTACTTTGGAGTCTTGTCCAGTTTTATGGGGTCCTACTTTTCATTTTTGAAAATATGTAGGTTGCTCATTTTGTTTGGCTTCTAAATGCTCAATATTTGTGGGACTCACAATTAATAAAAATTGTTGATTTGTTTACAAAAATGGCACTAGATAAACTTTATTTGTTTATATACTTGACCTACAACATAATTCAAAAGAATTTATAGTGATATTTTATTGGTAATCATTAATAAGTTGTTAAAAAAGACAAATAATCATGACCTGAGATAGCCAGTGAAGGCTAGTGGAGGAGTGCACAAAATGCAAACTATTGGTAGGAAAAAGTCTACCATAGAAAGAGCCAGGAACACCATTAACAAAGCAATGTCCATAATCATCTCCCATTTCTTGCTTAAGCTTTTCCTTAAAACTTGTTACCGACCTAAACACAGTGTTGAAGTCATTCCCTGGAAGATCATTCAAGCAAATTTGGTACTCTTGAGGGCCGCCATGGCCGAACTCTCGACGAGCCTTATCAATGGTTTCTATGAGCCCATAGAGTACGCCGCTCAAGCAGTTTTGATCGGAAGAAGAACATCCCAAGTCTGCTATGCATAAGGTTGTTGGATGTTCCATGCGGTAGAATTCCCTTATGACATTTTCTCTTAAGGATTTTGACATTGATAGTATCTGCCTCTGCTTCATTAAAAAAATTACAATCATTGAGTAGAGATACTTGGTTAAGTAACATTTTGTGCTACATAAATCATATATTCATATTTATGCAGTAATGCTCGTTGAAATTTGTTAGGAAAATTTGTTAAAAAAGACTTTTTAAATTTAAAATATATTATCAAAATAAACTTTTGTATTTTATTAATCGCGCATTTTCTAATAATCCCCAACCTTTGCCCCCCTTTCCAGCCAACGTCGGACAAAATCCTTCTCCTCACCCTGACCCCGACTATGAGGTATTTGTGGAAAGGTGAGGAGTATTTTGGTGAGTTTTGAAAACAACAAGGGCATTTGGTGAATTTTTACGGAACTCAGAAATATTTGTTAAAAATTTTGATATTCTATATAGAGAAAATAGAAAAGGTAAAAGAAAAAGAGAAGGGGGTCGGGTCGGGTGGGGTGGGGTGGGGTGGGGTGGGGTAGTGTTGGTATTCGGTTCTGAGGTTGAGAGATTATCTAAGTTCATTAGATTTACTCCATATGTTTATGGATTATTGATATAGTCAAACTTTGTACCCATATATATATATAATTAAATATTGGTAAAAAAAATATAAAAAAGTTGATATTATGAAACTTTATATTAATTAATATCCGGCCTATTTAATAAATTTATTTTATGCATGGTAAGAATTTGTTTTTCAACGTTACTAAAAAACGATGGTCAAAGTTAGCACATGAATAGTGAAAAGAAAAAAAAAAGGGTAAAACGTGTCAATTATTTAAGAATAGAGGGATTATTAAAGGGGTGTTGTCTAGCTTAAATTTATATTTTTTTTTTTAATGTCTTGTTGTTAGATTGTTGATATTATAAGTAGTCTTTTTAAAATAAATTAAAAATCGAACGTCAGTTAAATTAACATGTCTAAAATTAGATCAAATTAAACCGGAAAAATAAGGTCAGAATCAGATTAGACCGGAATTTTTCAGATCAGTCCACAAAAATTTGGGATTCTGGTCCAAGTCCATTCAGTTTTGGTCTAATTATAGACTAGTGCACAGCCAACAATATAATTCAATTTCATAGTATAGTTTATTCTCTAAATGATTGATATAATTTAATAATCATAGTAAATCATAAAATTCAATGATAGTAGGAAAAAATAAATTTTAAACCTTTTTAAAAAAAAAACTATTCATTGATGAAAAAAAGAAAAAAATTGTAATTGCCCAATTTAACTCAAAAAAATTCTACTCCGTAACATAAACTAATACAAGTAAAATGAGAATGAAGGAGTAAAGTACGTAATAATAATAAGACGAAGGACAGAGGAAATAGTAATTAAGTAAACTAATGTCAAAGAAATTATCGGCGTGTATGCGGTTTTTGAATAACTGTTTTCAGCAGTCCCTTCCTTCATGCAAAGCACTTGCGCTATCTCAGTTTCCCTCACCATCCTCTCTGCCTCGATCTTTTTAATGTATGTGGTTAAACACGTACGTACCTTTACAGATGCAATGAACTAGCCTTGGAAATGAAGTCTATTTATAGTTGCCTTGACTTCAGGATGGTTTCGCTTTTAATCATTTGTTGTTTGAGCAATGCATCAAGTTGTTACTTTAAATATGTTGCATTTATTTAATTAGATAAGCGTGTTTGAATTTTCTTTTTCTTCTTACTTACAATTTTTTTTTTTTTTTAAACAAATCAACTCATTAATCAAAAGTTATACAGCATCCACAAACGAAATCTAATCAACAAATACATTAAATTCAATTAAATAAGAGTTTCCTTCATCAAAGCTACGATCGTTGAATAATCTTGCACTGTGGTACATCTCTCGCACACATCGCTGGAATATAAAGCCTTCTCGGAGAGACGATCTAACGATTTGTGGTAGCCGTAAGGATGATTTTCATCTGATTCACTTGAACGCCTTTGAAGATTTGACAACCGTTGCGATCTCAGACAACTCTCTACCAACGAACTGATAATAGGGGAAAAAGATGATTACCTTTTTAATAAATCCTAGCACACAAAAAAAAACCTAAACAAAAATAAACAACTAAACTAACGACTCTACCATGGGAGACGGACGAATATCTACACTACTCGTGTAGATTTATTGAAAACTAAAGAAAATTAAGTAAAAAGGATCGAAAATAGTCTAATTTCCTGACCTAAATGGCCAAAAATTTAGAGAAACCCTAGAAGAAAGGAGGAGAAAAGAGGAGAGGAGAGGCGAACGTTTCAAAAATTAATTGTGAGATAAATTTTTAAGTACTCGTTATTTATCTTGAAAGTGTCGATTGTTGAAAAAAGAATTTTAAAGATGACTTTATCTTTTCCAGTAATGTGTAATTCTCAAAACCTCAAAGTTAAGTTGCTAAGTTATTTTGTATCAATATTTAAATTATTTTGTATCAATATTTAAATTGTCTTATAATCGGTACAATTGGGAAGAAAATAAAAAAAAAAATGTACAATTAAACAGTCATTTTATATAACTTAACTATACTTTTGTTGAGAAAGTACATTAAAATGATACAAAGTACGTAAGATGGTACAGCTTATATAAATGTATAATACTACATGTTGGTCCCAACTTCTAAGTTCAAGCCTTTGTATTTAAGGATTTTACGGTTGTCAAACCAATTGAAAGATTACTCAATCAAAGGCCTCCCAATTCCCAAATGATCCTATTAAATAATGAATGGCTGCCATTTTTGTTGTACATAATAAATTATAATTAAATGACATGTACATTATATGGTTTATCGATCATATCATTATTAAGCTTAGTAGGTCACTAAGAACATGAGGAAGTACTAAAGCATAACGGTTATGTATGAAAAAATATATAACGAAGGGGTAGTTCAGCAGTTTCACAAACCATAAATATCTAAAGTACTTTTGTAAATCGAATTAGTACCATTGTAGTCTACAGTAGTAGTATTTTAATCCTTAGTAGTACAAATTTGTTATCCAATAATACTAAGCTATTTCCCAGTAGTAGGAAGCAGATTTCATCTTAAGTGTTATTGAAAAATTTCAAATAAGTTGTTAAGTTCGTCAATCTTCAGTAGTATTATTAATAGTCTCAGTGGTAGGAAATTACTGTTCAACAGTATAAAAGTAGTATCCAATGAAAGATCTTAAATAAACCGATTTTTCTTAAGTGAATTTACTAGTTGTTTTATTATTTGCTATAATTTAATTAGTTAGTCTTAATTTTTAATTAGCAGCTGCGACGATTTGGTACCAGGGCCATACGATTAAATTTAAGCTAAGTTGTTAATCAAATTAATTAGTAAGTAAAACTGGAGAACACTAGGCCGTCAACTAAGTGTAAGAAACCTGATTTTAAGCATTACTATCACATTCCGGAAAATACTAGTAATTTTGGTCCAGTCCTTAATTATATAGTAGATCAAATTGTTGAATTAAAATCAGAAGTTGATAATATATTCACTCGTTGTATTAATATTGAAAATAAGATATCAATAACCACAACCGACATTAATGAAAAATTAAATGAGCTAAAAGAACAAGTTAAACAAGTACAACTTGCTTAACAAACGAAGTTAGACATTAATCTAATAAAGAAGTATCACCTAATAAGGAAAAGATCGCCCCTTATATATATAAATATCCTTTTCAAAATTTAGATAAAAATAAGAAGTTTATTGTTTTACTTCCTAAAAGACCCACTAGTGAAAAAGAAAAGAATCAAGAGACTAAAGATGAACCATCATCTTCACGTGAAAACGTTTGAAGAATTACAAATCTTATTTGATAAGGAAGAAGACCCTGATGAACTCAATGATCATCATAAACATAATTTCTGAAAAAGGGATTGATTCTGATAATGAAATAAAGGAAAATAATTATGTTTCTTTAGAAGAAGATTTCTATCAACAAATGGGATTAATGAAGTTAGATGATCTAGACTTTCTACCTATCGAAGTTGTTCAACAAAAAATTGATAATAAACTAGGTAAAAGAGTAATGGATAATAATGACGTTGAAGAAGAAATTATTAATGAAAATAATGTTAACAATGTTATCCAAAAACCTAGGTATCAAGGAGAAGGAAGTTGTACACAACCAAGATACATATCAGGGAAGACTACCCGGTTTAGTGTCAAAGTTATGCCTAATCAAATACCTAAACAAGAAGAAGTAACTCTTGAACCCATAAGCCAAACTGGTTATAAGCTTAAATTAGATGGTGTACGAGATAGAAAAAATGTTTTAGATCAGTGGAAAAAGAGCATGAGTAGTGTATTTAATCTAAACACTAAATCGACCTCTGAAAATTTCTTAAACTATATCGAACATAGTTTTTATGGTTGTGTAGAAGACTGGTATGATGGTATAGATGAAGAAGAAATATTAGCTTTAATAAAGAAGCTAAATGAAAAATATGAAACTAAGAAAGTCTTAAAACAACCAACAAGACATAGTATTGATATTGGTTCATATTCTAATTTAGAGATAAATGAAGATCCAAATAATCCTATTACTAACAAAAGAAAGGTAATTGGATATAAGACCAAAATTGTGAGTGAACCAATATATGAAGATGAAGTTAATATGCAAGTGGAAGCTTGTAATGAAATATCCGATACTAATCCTAATAGCATATATATTCCGATTGACATATGCATTAAAGTATTATAATAAAAATAAATTATGTGCATACATTAATAGTGGTTGTTCTACATGTTTTGGAAAAAGATGATTATTTCCAGAATTCTTATGGAAAAAGGCTAAAAAGCTTATGCAAGTAAGAATTTCTAATAACAGTGTCATGATGCATACGGAAATAATTGAGGAATTACCAATAGAAATGGGAGAAGTACAATGTGTTATTCCTATTTTGTGGGCTACTGATGTAATACCCCGTATTTTTATCTGTATTTTAATTTAAATAAGTATTTCTTGAAGTATTTAAATAAGTTGAAATGAATTATTTATGATGTTTTATTAATTTAAAGAGTTTTATTTTAATTAAAGGTGCAATTTATTTATTTAATAATTTTGAAAATACTTTATTTTATAATTTAAAAACTTTGGGTCATATTATTTTATAAAAGGAAATTTTAAAGTCAACGGGGTTTTAAAGAAAGTCAAAATACTAGTTTGATTAGGAGAATGGATCATTAAGGGTAGAAAGGAGAATTTAAGTAGGAGGGTTTAGAGAGGTGGTATAAATACCCATCACATGGGGAAATTGAACCTTGCCCAAGGTGGAAAATACCCAAAGGTAACTCTCTTTCTCTCTCCTCTTATTTTCTCTTTCTCTCTCTTATTTTTCCCTTCCCCTTTATTTTTATTTTGTTTCATCACCACCCACACACACCACCACACGCCGCCGGCTACCACCGCAGCCACCAGCGAACGCCGGCGACAGCAGCGGCACCACCAGCGAGCGTGCAGCAGCAGCCCTGCTGTGGTGTCGTGGCTGTTGGTGTTCGAACAAAAAAAAATTGTTTTAATCCTAATCTAGCCTTGATCTAATTATTGTTTTTGGGTTTTGTGATGATTTTTATGATGTTTGATTTTAAATATGATGTATATAAATTTTCAGATTTGGTTGAATTAAAAAGCCCCAAATTACAAACCCTAGGTTTCTAAGTTTACGTACGTTGATGGAAATTGTTTATAGGTGATTTAAATTATTGAAATAAGTGTTGTAAAACACATTTACAGCAATTTTAAATGATTTCATAAAGCTAGAATTTTTATATATAAGCTATAATTATATTTTTTGAAAGGAGTTTTAATTACCTATTAATTGAGAATAAAAGTAAGGGTTTTAAATTAATTTTCAACTTATTTTAGAGCACTTATGAGTGATTTAAAGAGTGTATATATTGCTGGAAATTTGTGTGGAATAGGTATTAATGCCTCTTTGTGATTTTAGATTGTAGGAGAATTTCAAGTGAGTGATTTCATGGAGTCGTGGCGATTTTGAGATCATTTTCAAGGTACGTTCGCGTACTTAGTAATTATTTGAGTATGTAGAAGCATTCTAGGCTTTGATTAATTAATTCCAAGGTAGTATCATAATAGATATTGATTGGAATTGTTGTATGGATTGATGTTGGTGAATGATTTGTGATGTATGAATTATTTATGATGAATTGGTGATTGGAATTAAATATATTGGCATGTTGGATATGAACCACAATTTTATTATTATCATGATCGAAGGCATGTTTAATTAAACTAAATGTTTAATTTGGTTTGGAATATGAAAAGAAAAATTTATTATGGTTCATATAATTTTTATTGATACTTTAAGCGTGGGAATTGAGCTATCAAGTGTCTTATTACACAGGAATAAATTATATTGCGGTGCCTAAGTGCACTTAAGGTGTTTATAATACTAAGGGATAGAATTTACGGCGCATTATTGGTATGTTTGATTGCTTGAATGAATTATAATGATTGACTGTATTGTGGTATAAGAGTCACCACCAAGTCTAAAAATATGTAAACAACGTAGAGTGAAAGAGATTACGCACCAAAACTCTTGGAACGTATATACCTTGAGTATGAACATATGGGGGGAGTTATGCGACTTTATATTTGACCATAACTTATACCGGGAGTACAGGACGCTGTATTTTCCTTTTATGATTTTTATTATGCGCTGGACGTTCAGTCACTTCACGTGACATTTGCCTACTCGGTTAGCTCCTAGTGTAGTTTACCTCAATTTATTTGGGGTAGGAATTTGGTTGGAAACCCGTTCGATGCGTAATCAAATTAAATGGACATTTGTATTTGTCTAATAAGTGTCTTGTATGCTTGTTTACAGGTGCAACAAGGTAAAATGTGTGATGATAGGATGAAAGCATGTTATTAGTGTGTTTTATTACATTATGTACTCAACATTGCTGATTGTGTGTTTGTATGTTTGTTTGGCCTTGTCTTTATCTTGGCCCTACGACGATCCAACCCGCATCTTCGCCTCCAACCCCCTTTCAACCGTGCCTGATCACCGAAGCCAGCACCCAGACAGCGCCCACACAACCTTGCTTGCCGGCAATACCTACGCTTAGGGTAGCACCGTTGCTGGTGGTCGATTGGGCTAATTCGACGGTTAAGGATGGGGCTAAGGGGTGTCGACGGCGAGGGTTACGTTGTCACCGTTGTGGGTTAGTGTTGCCGCTGGTGGGGTTGGTGCACTACAAGAAAACTTCTTGATTCCGACGGAAAAAATCCGTCGGAAACATCGGAAATTCCGTCGGAAAACGGCCTTCCGTCGGAAAACGGCCTTCCGTCGGAAATAGTCTGTCGCAAAACCTTTTGTAGGAAATTCGACCTCTTCCGACGGAATTTCCGTCGGAAGGCTACTTTCCGACGGAATTTCCGTCGGAAGGCTACTTTCCGACAGATTTATTTCTGTCGGCGCTTTTTTTACTGTAATTGAAATTCCGTCGCAATTTTCCGACGAAAATTTCCGTCGGACTTGGGGAGGTTTCCGACAGAAATTTTCGTCGGAAGAGATACATTCCGACAGAAAATTCCGTCAGAAAAGATATATTCCGACGGAAATTTCCGTCGGAAAAATTAAAAAAAATAAAATAAAAAAAAAGAGCTCCACCCACCAGCACCACCTTAACCAGCCCACACCACCCACCAGCACCCACACCACCCACCAGCACCACCTTACCTGAACCCACACACCAAACCCACCTAACCCTAACACACCACCTTAATCCACCTAACCCGAATCCACCCAACCCGAATCCACCCAACCCCTTATCCCACCAAACCCTAACCCGAACCCACCCGCCAGACCCACCACCTTAACCAACATTCGAACCCACCCACCTTAAACCACCCAATTAGCCCACCTAATTCGAACCCACGACCCATCATCTAAACCCACCTAATTCAAACCCACCCACCTTAAACCACCCACGACGCGACCCACCATTTATCACCTAAACCCACCCAAACAAAACCCAGAACCACCAACACCGATCTCCAGCAGCCACACCACCCACCACAACCGTATATATTAAAAAAAAAACTGATTAAATAACAAAAAAAAAATCAGAAAAAAAAAAAAAAAAAAAAAAAAAAAAAAACCATACCTTAATTCGACCACACAAAACCGCGAAATTGAGTTTACGAGGTCAAATTCGTCCATGAAAACTCTAAATCTAGAGTTTCCATGGTGGAATTTGACTTGAAAACCTTTGTTTTTTGGCAAATTTGTTGTTGTTAGGGTCAATATTAGTGGTTTTGGGTGAGAAGGAGGACGAGGAGGGAGAAGGAGTTGTTGGTGGTGGTGTCGGTGTTGGTGGTTTTGGGTGAGAAGGAAAACGAGAGGACGAGGAGGGAGAAGGAGTTGTTGTTGTTGGTGTCGGTTTGGGTGAGAAGGAGAGGACAGAGAAGAGACAGGGGAGGGAGAAGGAGGACAAGGAGGGAGAAGGACAGAGAAGAGACGAGGAGGGAGAAGAGGAAAGAGAAGAGAGGAGGACAGAGGAAAGAGAAGAGAGGACGAAAAGGAAGGAGAAGAGAATAGGAGAGGAGAGAGAAAGAGAAGGAGAAAAGGGAAAGAAAGAGGCGGTGTATGTGTGATTAGGGTTTCCCAATTTTTTTTTTTTTTTAAATTAGATTCCGACAGCCGGAAAGTTAAGTTTCCGACGGAATATTCCATCGGAAATACCATATATTCCTACGGATTAAAAGTCCGTCGGAAAATTCCGACGAAATTTTAACTTCCGTCGGAAGTTTCCGACAGAAAAAAATTCCGTCGGAATTTCCGATGTTTCCGAGGGAAATAAGTGTCCGTCGGAAACAGTCCGTCGGAAATCGGCCTATTTCTTGTAGTGGTGGCTGGGTTAGAACTTTAGGGTTTTCTTTTTTTTTTTTCTTTTTTTTTTTATATCAATATCTTAATGACATGTGTCTCATAGTGGGTTCCACTAACGGATTCCATCCACAAATCTGTTAAGTGATGGTGAAAGCCAAATTTTGGGTTTTTTTATGGTGTTATAATAATTACAATTTTAGATTTTGTAGTGTTATAATCCATTTTTTTTACTATTTTATGATGTTATAAGTCAAAATTTCTTTTTTAAATGTCAACCCCCCCAAAAAAATTGTGATAAACTATTTTAAAAAGGATAAATAACCTGAGATAACCAGTGAAGCATAGTTGAAGAGTGCATTATCTCCCAATTGTTGCTTAAGCCTATCCTTAAAACTTGTTACCGACGTAAACACAGTGTTAAAATCATTCCCTGGAAGATCATTCAAGCAAATATGGTACTCTTGAGGGCCGCCATGTCCGAGTTCTCGACGAGCCTTATCAATGGTTTCTATGAGCCCATAAGCTAAGCCGCTCAAGCAGTTTTGCTCGGAAGAAGAACATCCCAAGTCTTCTATGCATAAGGTTGTTGGATGTTCCATGCGATAGAACTCCCTAATCCCTTATGACTTTTTCTCTTAAGGATTTTGACATTGATAGTATCTCCCCCTGCAAAAATATAAAATAAAATAATCTAATATACAATCACTAATTAGTGATACTTGGTTAAATAAAATGTACTTATATTATCATATGAAGTAGAAATATTATAGGCTAATGGTTTAATTGGGCAAAATACTTGTTGATCTTCATGATCAATTTAGTTTGTCAATCAAGGGGGTAAAATAGACTTTTCCATCATTAAACCGGGGACAATATGGTAATATTCTATGGTGTGACTCATCTTCTTCGCCACTTGTGCCTTTGACGTATATTTTGATGGTGTCAATGTTCGTTACGGAAAAATTTTGCCGTTTACCCTCAACTTGCATGTACATGTGCCATAAATGCACATTTTAATGTTTTTTGCTTTATTTTTTTTTCATTTAAGTTTCTCATGCTAGTTCAACTACCCCTTTTCAATATTGAATATTTATTATTTTATCACAATTAATGTATTGATTGTTCCAAAAAAGTATGTCTTGATAGTATCGTTGTTCTAATTAGTTTGAATTTCGGTATAATATGTGTTAATACCAACTATTTGTAATACAATTTTGTAATGATACGTAATTAATTAATACAAAATTTCCGTTTTAGTCATTAGTCGTTTTTTGCCCCAAGTGAAGAAAGGCTGGAATCAGGCCTTTACAGTAGAAGCTATCTGGAAAATCAGATGGTTGTTGCTCTTGGTGGCAGGTCAGTAGTGTATTCAACAGTTATCAACATCTAACACAGTTTGTTGGTGCTAACTCTAAATTTCCCTATATTTCGCAGGGTAGCTGAAGAGGTTATATTCGGTGAAGACAGTGTTACAACAGGTGCATCTAATGACTTCATGCAAGTTTCAAGGGTTGCCAGGCAGATGGTTGAAAGATTTGGGTTCAGCAAGAAAATCGGACAACTTGCTGTTGGTGGAGCTGGTGGAAATCCATTCTTGGGCCAGCAGGCAGGCACATTATTTGATTGTCAACCTTACTTTCTATCATAGACTTAGATTTTTGTCAATGGGTTCTCAAGAACTTGAAATTTACGGAGGAACAAATAATTAGTAACTGCACGTAGCAAAATAAAATAGGGAATTAATGTAATAAAAATAATAATCAAAATAATCAACTCTAGTCAGTACAAAAAATTTCAATACAATAAAAACAGGTGAAGAAATTTTATGGATGAAAATGTATGGATTTTTGAATTTACTCATACAAGATGAACATCATATGTGGCTCTAAACAAGACAAATCATTGAGAATTGCAACTTGACGGTATTGCCTCATTCATAACGGAAGTTAGATGAGTCATGTGCTGAGTAATTGCCCACATTGACGCAAGTTGATATGTGGACATTTACTGTTCATCATATTTACATTTCTGCCATATTGATTGCTTTGCTATATTGATCATGAAGATCAATGGGGGCCGGCTCGTTTAATTGTGCGAGTATAACGCGGGCAGTAGCCAAAATCATATCGGTGGCTATAATGCCAATTCCTTATTCATAGTGTTACAATCTATGCATATGCAAAACTTAAGTCAACGTCACAGTAAGGTCATAGGGTTCAAATATTATTCACCCGTCCTTTCAAAAAGAATAATTAGTGTTGGGTATGGTATGTGAAGAGGCCGAAAACCCATACTGCAGCCGCATTTCAAGTCCAAGGGCTTTGATAGAATTTAAAAAATTTGAGATTCAACTATTATCAGTTTTAGCTTTAGATTGAGTTTGATATTATAATGCTCTTAATTCATAAAATTCAATGACAACCGGCCATTTAAAAAACAAAAATTTCTCATTTTAATTAGCTTGTCTAAATTTTAATCAAATGAGACAAGTAAAATGAGAATGAATAAAGGAATATTAAGTAATAAAAGTAAAGTAACATTATTCCTATCAAGATTGTCAAAGAAATTACCGCCGTAAACGTGATATTCGAATAACTGTTTTCATCGGTCCCTTCCTTCATGCGAAGCACCTGCATTATCTCAGTTTCCCTCACCATCCTCTCTCCCTATAGCTTTTTAACGTACTTGTATGTTTGTAATTTTCTATAGGATTTATATTTGCCTTGAGGTATGTTCAAGTTACCTATTAGTCTATATATAGTATATCTCTTAACCTTTTTTTCTTACCCATCATTAACAAAGATAATCGATTTTAATCTTTGTCAAATTAAACCAACTTGAAAGTTAACTTAATCAAGTTGCACACTTACGAATTCAAAGGTTGCCCCAATGATCCAATTCAATTTTGGCCGTATATGGAGTACGAATTATATTATAATTATTAAAAATTTTAAAAAGGAAAAAAAAAAAAAAAAAATTTAGCCACATGTTTTACTGGTTCAAAAAACAAAAAAATTAATTAAATTAAAAAATTAAAAACACTTCTCCATTTTCTCTCCATGTCTACCATCTTTTTTCCTCTTGGTCTCAGTTGTGAATCTTTATAGGGGTTTTCACTAGTGTTCTTACCGGTGGTAAACCCCAAAATACTTTTTAATTGCTTTCAATAAATAGATCTCATCCTTGATAGATCAAATGATGATTTTTCTATTGAATTTTTTTTTTATTTTTTTTTTTATATATTTGTATGGCGAGAATTGAATATTTAGGGTTTCATCTGTACAAGAATCCGGAGGACCACATGAGTATTTTCACTCAAACGGCTATGCATCAGTGAATTTCAAGCCGAATCAGTGCGAACTCACAGATTGTATTGCTTCATATGAAGTTTTTTATAAAGGCAATTGTTGATCAAATCTACGATGTATTTAGTTTTAAGGTGTTATATACTTGTGTTGGAATTCTTGATTTCTTAGAAATTATATGTAAGTCCCGTATGGCTATATTTTATTAATGAAATCCCTTTTCTTCTTGTCAAAAAAAAAAAAAAAAAAAAAAAAAAAAAAAAAAAAAAAAAAACTAAACTACCTTCTAATTGGGAAGAATAATTGGAAAATAAACCTGATTGATAAAAGTTTTGATGCATGGAATTCCATTTGGAAAGATTAATTGGAATTCCATTTGGGAAGATTAATTGGAATTCCATATTGAACTAACACAAAATTTAGAATTAATTCCAAATTCTAAATTTCATGTTGAACTAACACAAAATTTAGAATTTGGAATTAATTTAGAATTAATTCCAAATTCTAAATTTCATGTTGAACTAACACAAACATGGAATTTAGAATTTGGAATTAACACAAACATGAAATTTAGAATTAATTCCAAATTCTAAATTCCATGTTGAACTAACACAAACATGGAATTTAGAATTTGGAATTAATTTAGATTCCAAATTAAATTCCATGGAATTTAGAATTTGGAATTAATTTAGAATCCAAATTAATTCCAAATTCTAAATTCCATGTTGAACTAACACAAAATTATTTCCAAATTCTAAATTCCATGTTGAACTAACTTTGGATTTATTCATGTTTGGTTGGTTAATCTTCATATTTGGAATTATTGAACTTTGGATTCATTCATGTTTGGTTGGAATTTAGAATCCAAAATTCAATAATTCCAAATTCCATGTTGAACTAACTTTGGAATTTGGAATTATTGAATTTTGGATTCTAAATTCAATAATTAATTTCATGTTGAACTAATTTTGGATTCCGAATTCCAAATTTTGGAATTTAGAATCCAAAATTTAATCACAAGCATTTGAACTTTAAGGATTTTAATCAACCAAACATGAATAAATCCAAAGTTAGTTCAAAATCACAATAGTAGACTCCTTAATGTATTTAACCCATGCTTATTATTTTAGCATATATAATCTAAAGTAGATACTAGTATTTTTTTTTTCCTCAAGGAATTATCTACTTAGATAATGCCTTGACTCCCCAATGTTTTTAGCCCGCCGTGCAATATGTTTTTATACAACCGTATTGAAATTTTTCTTACCAGCTTATTTGAAGAAGAAATAATGGATGCAATCAAAGGTAAAACTAATAAAAGGTACTACTAAATTTAGTACTATAATTAGTTTCCTTTTGCTTTTTTATGTTAACTAAAATATCTCAAATTCTATCTAGATTTGGGAAGTGATTTATTTAAACATGTTATATTATTATGTCCTAAGACTCCTAACAGGTCACAGGCATAAAACATCACAAGACAAGAAATTTTTTAGGGTAATTATCACTGATACACTCCAACTTTTGGCTTTTATCTTTGATACTCATCATTAAATTTTCATTATCAGCGGTACCCTTATAATTTTCACCTAATTACTACAGTAAGCACGCCGTTAATAAAACGTTAATTTAGGGTTAATGACAGGGTTTATGCTTAGACTTGACTTGACAAAAATGCCCCCCAACTCTTTAATTCTCCCTCCAAGCTCAACTGACAACATTTACTCCAAATTTATGATCGTTCATCTCCCTTATTCTCTCCCATGTTCTTATTCTTGCTCAAACCCTATTGTCGCACTTCTGAAGCAAATTTCTTGGAGATTCAGGCCTGCTTTGTGGATTGTTAAAGGTTAGTGCTTATTTGTTGTTGTAATTTTTGAATTTTTTGTTGTAATTTTTGAATTTTTCACTTTAAGTTGCTAGGTTTTAGATTCTTCTGAGTGGTTGAATTATGTTGAGTTATGCTGTTATGTTGTTTGATTTAGCCTTGATTTATGAGCGATTAGCCAATGATTATGTATGCGTGATAAATTTTGTACTTTGTAACTTACATGATTGAAAATTGTTGAGTTTGAGTTTGCATGCTATAGTGTTGATGTGTTGGTGGTTGTATGCTTAATCTAGGTTTAAGTATGTGTTCTTTAGTTTGTGAATTATGTTGTGCTTAAATCGTGGTAGTGTAATTTACTTTGCAGAATGGATGACACGGTTACACTGAGATTCAAGTATAAGAAGCATATTGTTGATATTAATGTGGACTGTGATAAGTGCAACTTGATGGACTTAATGATAGAATTTGAAGATATTTTACAAAAGAAGGGAGTAGTTATTTTGAACCCTATACTTGCTTATGCATATAGGGGCAAACATTGGCCAATGGATGATGATGGTGGTCTGATTAGGATGTTTAGGACAATCCCTGGTGCCAAGATGTATGAGATTTTGGTTGGGACTACTTTAAATTCAACTTTTATGAATGACTTAGTATCTGAGTTTAGGAGGAACAAATTAGCTACTGAATTAGCTAGCCATGGTGTACTTGAAGAACCTGAATCACCACCTGAATCACCACCTCTACATGAAGAACCATTAGGATCGCCACCTCTAAACCAACCATCCTTACCATTGACTGTGATTGAGAATTTCCAGCCTTCTGTAGAAAATACCACTCCTTCTAAGACAGGGAATGAGAACACCAAACTTAAGCCTAGGAGGAGATTGAGATTGAAGTACTCTGAGGATGTTGGTGCCCCTAGCAGTATGGTTACTCCTAGTAGCCCTGCATTACATGAGATATTTGGGACTGAATTTAATCATGATCCAGAAGCAACCTTTGCTGATATGCAGGAAATATATGAAGAGAGTGTCAGTAAGCAGTCTAGCAAAGAATATAGAAGGGTAGGAAGGAGTTTGAGAAATACTGTGAA
Organism: Chenopodium berlandieri; assembly: GCA_034703905.1. Classification (NCBI taxonomy): domain Eukaryota; kingdom Viridiplantae; phylum Streptophyta; class Magnoliopsida; order Caryophyllales; family Amaranthaceae; genus Chenopodium; species Chenopodium berlandieri. The sequence goes on from CM068281.1 coordinate 52,497,023, forward strand.
AAGGCTCAGGGTAAGGGCAAGGCTAGTTCTAGTGGTGGGACGCGTAAGGGCAAGTCCAAACAGTTGGAGTCAGTTGGGTTTGGGAGTGAGAAGTTACCTCCTTCACCTAAATCACCACACACTGTCTTCAAAACACTTGTTGTGAGAAGAAGTCCTAGGTTTTCACCAGCCCAAGTCACAGCTAATCATACCACTCCCCTTCCAAGATCAAGTCCAAACAGCCAACCATTAAATATTATCACTGACCCTAACATATTTGCTAGAAAAATTCCTAAGACTACTCAAATTAGGAAGGGTATATGGACTGGTCAGAAAGGGATAGTGCCTAAACAAGTTACAGGACACATAAAGCTAGGGGAGAGTAGTGCACCTAGTGTTAGAAGGAGGGTTACATATGGTTCTAGTGATGATTCTGGTGATGGGTCTGGTGCTGATTCTAGTGATGAATCTGGTGGTGATGATTCTTTTGATGGTGATTATGAGGTTGGTGTGTATGATGATGAACCAGTAGACTCAGATGAAGAAGTAATCCCTGATAGTGATGTTCCTGAGGATGAGTTGCATGATGTAACCTCTATTCCCCACATGTGTGCAATGACTCAAACACTTCAAACTTTGTTGAGAGTTTTAACTCAACACTTGGACCTGACAGATGCAGGCCAGTATTGGCTTTACTAGAAGGTAATGATCAAGCTCATTTGCATTTCACACTAGTTTTGATCCATTTACATTTCTAATTTGATTGTTATGTTGTGATAGGTATAAGGAGAGTGTGCATGGTCAGGATAGCTGCAAGGCATGAGGCTGCAATGGCCTTGAATAATGATGAGCTCTACCCCAAGATAGCAAGATTGGTCAGAGAGATCAGCAAAGCTTCTACAACCTGTAGAGCTTTCCAGTCAAGCCCAGGGGTATATGATATTCATGAGGGTAAATCACAGTTCTCTTTAAGCTTAAACAGAAAGATTTGCTCATGTGGAGCTTGGCAATTGTCTGGCATACCTTGCAGACATGTTATAAGGGCAATGACTCATGCAAAAGTTAACCCTCACAATTATGTCAGTTCTTGGTATTCTGCACAGACCTACAAAAAGGTGTACAGTCATTGCATAACTCCTATCCCAGATCTTAGTCAGTGGCCTGAATCTGCTGCTGAGAACCCTCCTCATGTTCACCCACCAAAGATGAAAAGGGGGGTTAGTAGACCTAGCAGAAACAGGATAAGGGAAGAAGGAGAGGACCAGCCAAGCAAAAGGTCAAGAACTGTGAGATGCTCAAGCTGTGGTTGTTTTGGACATGACAAAAAGACTTGCAAAGGAGGGTTGAAAGGAAAAGAGCTAAGAGCTAGAGAAAAATCAAGAGCAAAATCATGCCTTGAAGGGTCTGCAATGAGCTCACAAGCTCACAACTGTCAAGTAAGCCACAAGACCTGTCACAGACCCAGAGCTGAGACAAAGATGTAATTTTGAGATATGCTGATGCTTTTTGATGTATATATAAACCAAAATTTGGTGCTGCTTGATCAGACAATTGGTTAAGTTTTTTTGGTGAGACAAGTGTACTTGTTGGGAACTTGGTACAAGTTAATAACTTTTGATATGTAACCTTCTGAAACAGTATGTTTGGGTTGCAGTGCTTTTGCCATAACAGTTAATATATGCCTTTTATTTTGCCAACAATCACTACTTTATTCTTGTTAGTTTCCCTAATTTTACTACTTTGTTCTTGTTAGTGCACCATTAAGTGTTAATAATTAATGAAACAAGGGAGTATAACATAAAGCAAACATTTTTTATTAATATCAATTCAAATTACATCTCACAACTAAGTTCTCATTGCAACTCACACACCCACTCTTGAACTACATCTATTTCAAAACAACAACCAACAAGACCAAATACATAACAACAGCAATCTTAACAACCATATGAACAAAATCAGCAAAGTCATCTGTCTTCTTCATGAACTCAGTGAATTCTGCCCTTAATAGTTGAACATATGCTGCTTCTGACATGTCACCAGGTCTACCACCAACACCCCTTACAATATGTTCATCAGTGAGCCACAAGAACAAATCACAGAGCCTGCACTTGTAATAAGGTCTTCCAGGATTAGCTGCTGAGTTTGAAAACCTAATGTCTGCCGATCTTGGAGGATTACAATTGCAGGTAATGGTTTTAACGCACAAACCTCTTAAATTTGTGTTGCTTGCAGATGATCTTGTGCCAGAAGAGGAAGCCGTTGCAGATTTGACTTCAAAAAAAAATTGATGAGAAAGCAAAAAATAAAACGACAGAGAAAGAGAAAGCAAGAAAAACGAGAGAGAAGAGGTATTTATAAGGTTAATGTGGTGGGAATTGATTTTAGGAGGGAAATGTTGGAGGGAAAGGTTGGAGGGAGATTAAATGGGAGGGCATTGAAGTCTTTTCCTCATTTTTCCAACTAAAACGTTTCAAATTAACTAATTTAACTTTTTATTAACGGCGTGCTTACTGTAGTAATTAGGTAAAAATTATGAGGGTACCGCTGATAATGAAAATTTAATGATGAGCATCAAAGATAAAAGGCAAAAGTTGGAGTGTATCAGTGATAAATACCCAATTTTTTATTTATTTAATTTTTTTTTTTTTTTTGAAAGAAAAGACAAGAAAATTATTATTTGATCAAGGGTTTAACAATCAATAACAAGAGACAAAATTAGATTTTGAAAGTAAGAATTAATAGATTGTGGGAAGTGTTAAACCCTAGGAGGAACAATAAGTTTATGGGAGTTGCATAATCCTAGCTAGTCGATGAAGAAGTAGGTCTCTAACAATTACACCTAATTTTCCATTATATAATAAGGGGCCAATTGTAAGGAAACACTATTTTTTTCTTGTAGCGGGGACAACACATCCATGCTTCGATTAGAGTAGAAGATGCATCAGATTTTAAACAAAATTTAAAATTAATTAAAGAGGGATTTATCTATATGATCAAACACTTTAATGTAACACCTAATATTACTTGATGACCTCAACATGCTTTGATATTTTGTAGTAGTGGTCAAACTTTCTCAATAATACTATGGGGAAGTTAGCGGAAACTTTTGATAAACTGAAGTTATGTTGTCGGCTATCTTGGGCGATGTTGGTGGTTGGTTGCTTGCTTCTATGATGTAAAAGAGGCGATGATTTGAGAAGAGAGACTAGATGAACCCATAAAATTACAAGTAATCCTTAATTTATAAATAGATAATCATTAAATTATATACTAAGTAGTAAATAAGTTACCCTCTAATACTAACAAGTACGAGTAATCTTTAAGCCTATATACAAAGAGTGGGTAGTAATATAACACGTAACCTTTAAAATACAAGAAACCCCTTATTTATAACTTTAAAATACTGAATAAGTAACACTGTCGGTATCATGGAGCATTGTAAAATAAATATTGAGTTAATTCCGTTTGATGTTTTTTTACCTTTTTTTTATTTTTTTTTATGAATCTTGCAATTGCTTTCTAAATTTAACAATCCAGATCCAATAAAACGTATACAAATCAACTGAATCTAGTTTAGATTCAAGACCCATTGTCACCTCTAATTCTAAACCTAAACAACTGCATAAGCAACAACATCAAATTATTTTTCTCTCAAATTCTATACCATCAATATTGTGAACCCTAATTTAGCCAAGTTTTAATATTTTGAAAATTTTGTAGTACCCTAATTTATTTAGCCACGTTTTAATTATCCAAATATTTTGTAATTACATTCCTTTTATTTTTATTTTTTATTTAACTATGGTGGAAAAAAATCTTAATGAGAATTCAAATTTAAGAGCTTAATTAATGGAGTAGTTTTTTTTTATAAGTATACATTTTTTTTCCTTTTTTGTCGAATTTTGTTTTTATGTGCAATAATCAATCTATGTTTGAGCATTTTGAATTTAACCTTTTGTCTTTGGTAAAAATAAAATCGATTTTTTTGGGTTTCTTTACTTTAAATTAGCGAGCATATGTACAGTTGTATTATGTGCCTCCACGGCTCCACTACTTCATATTGCCATATTTGTGTTTGTACTCCGTATTTCACATACGGTTAAGTCATTATAGGATGCACTTATAAGTTGATTTTTTTTTTCATTTAGAAAAAAAAAAAAAAAAAAAAAAAAAAAAAAAAAACCTTGTTTATTAGCACTTTTTTTTTTTTTTTTTTTTTTTTTTTTGGTGAATACAAAAAACAGCTACTACATTAATATGAATGCAGCTAGCCAGCTAGAGAACCAAAGTATTCAAAGTCCAAACAATTCACTTCAATGTATATATACTTGTACTTCGTATGAGGATTTCATAAAAATGTAGCACCTGTCAATGTAGCACGGTAGTCTACTGCAGTAAATTTTGGATGTTAAAGTAAAAAATGTAATAAATTCTACTATGCTTTGGTAATAACTCGTGGGTTGCAAAAAATATTTTTCTAAAAAACATTTCTGAATAAAAGTTTGCAAGTAATTGCATATATATCTCGATTGATACGCTTTTTATATATATACACAAACTTTATAACAAGTAATTATCATGTCAAAATAGTAAGGTTAACACTATACACTATCTAAACATAAACTTCATAAATTATTATCAAAAATTTAGGCCATATTAGGCCAACTATGAGGGGTTTGAAGTATACAAACACCACCGGGAAGATCTCCATTCAGGAAAATCAAATTAGAACATACAAGTTAATTTTTCTATTTATAAAGTACCTGTTTATTTTTCCTATCAAATATTACTTGATGACCTCATGTGCTTTGATACTTCGTATGCAGTGGTCAAACTTTCTTATCATGTGTTTTTATATATATAACGAAACATGTTAAAAAATAAGTACAATCTCTAAAATGAGATCTCGGGGTAACGCATGGGGTACATACTAGTATTAATTTATAACTCTATAACTATATTTTAAAGGCAAATCTTATAAGACCCGTGTCAATGTTTAATTAAAAGATTTTCCGTCATTCTTATATTTTTACCATATTTTCCTTCCAACTTTACTATCATATATTTTTCTTCAAATTTAAATTTTATTTCAAATCTTTTATAACTTTATGTGTATTAAGAATTTTTTTTTTTTGAATGTAATAGGTTTCTCTTCCAAATTTAGTTAAACATTTTACAACTACTTAATAGAAAGTTAAGTATATATTATTATTCTTATTAAAAAGGCATTTATAATTTTTAAAAAGGCATTTAAAAATGTGTATATCGTCGATCGCGTATAACACTATAACCTAAAATTTATAATTTCCTGAAAAGTACTTAGTATATTCTTCGAATAATAAAATTATTGATTATTTATGAGGAGAAAGTTTTTGTAAAAAACTTTTAAACTACAAATTATTACAAGTATAAATCTTTATAAAATTTGGTAAAACTATGCGTTATACGGGACTTAACCTAACTTGTAACTAGACCTGGTTATTGGGCGGGTCAGGTCAAGATTGGTGCGGGACGGGTCAAAGAGGGTCACATTTTATAGCTAGGGTCGACAACAGGTTGGGTCAATGCAAGTAGGGTCAATGCAGGTCGTGGGCCAATTGTTGGGCCAATAAAATATCAATTATGTTTATATATACATACATAAATATGAAATTATCCATGTAAATTTTACACTATCTATTTTCTTTATCTATTAATTTAAGAAAATATGTTGGCCCTATATTGACTCTGACCCTCTTTTAATGATGGAAAAGTGATTCTTATTGAGTGTTCTTACTCTATATCATTGATTAAGAACACTTTTTAATATACTTGCCTTTTAATATGGGTATTTTGTCTAATTTTGAACAATGCAATATAAAATGGAATGCATTGTTCAAGCCTCCTGTGAAATCCAATATAAAATTTGAACAATGCATTCCATTATGCATTCCATTCCTCCGTTCTTTTAATATCGCATCACTTGTCTTTTATGGAAGTTTCACAAATATTGCATCATTTCCATTTTAAGACAAAAAATATCTATATTCACACTGCAAATACCCAACATACCCTTACTTTTTCACACTTACTTTTTATTTTATCTTTACATTACATGGACAATTTTGTATTTTTACGTTTCTCTCTCTTACTTTTTCCCACTATCAAATTTTGCCTCTAAAACCCCTATGATGCAATAAAAAAAGAACTGAGGAAGTATAGAGTATAGATGCTTGCCAACTCATTAGTTTTCTTTTTTTTTTTTTTTTTTTTTGGAGGGATATTTATTTTATTATGCACATAAGTACAAATAAAAAATGGACAGAGTACAATGTACATACGGAGTAATAATTACAAAAGGCAAAACTGGGTAGAAATCTTGGGATATATTGTAGAATTAATTGGAGCAGTAAAATGGTCCAAAAAATATTCTATAAAAAGTACAAAGGAATAGGCACCTCATTTTGAGACATCTAAAAAAAACACGCTTAATTTCAGAATGGAAATGGAGTTGGAACGAGTATTTGGAAAAAAATTGGTGGACGCATGCACATTTACGTAGAGACAGTCCAACTAGTAAATTTTTGAACTTCGTATGTACTACATAATTTTTTGTGTGCACATTTACGATTTCCTTAGTAATGCATGAAGAGAGAGAGTAGGAATTAGGAAATTTGCAAGGGCATTCCAATCTGTCGTTATAAAATCTGCAAGACTGCAAGGAAGCTGAAACAAAATCTCAAAATGTCAGCAGTAATAACTAATGAGGTCCGCGGACTGCTACTTTGAGTTGCAAAGTTTCATACAGTATAGTAAATGAAGTGAAGTTTATTAAAATGTAATGGCAATTTATTTTAGTGTAAAAGTAATGGTAAAGTAGATAGATAGATGTAAATTATAGACGTAAATTGTAATGCTAATTAATTGCACTTGGTATGAAAATATATGATTTGTTGGTTGACAAATGATGGTAAATATAGTGGCGGATTCAGGATTTCAGATTAGGAGTAGCACTAAACGCTAGAAGAAAAAACAAGAAAAAAAAAAAAAAAAAAAAAAAAAAAAACCCAATATACACCTACTAACTTGAAATTCAAACTAAATTTAAATCGATAATAACACATCAAGTTAATTTTTTGCGTAATGTATTCTGGTTTTGTATAAAAAAGTTATCATCAAATTTTAAACATCTATAGATTTTACAATGAGTCATTATCATGGATAAAATTATGTACAACATACTAGTTATTGAAATACTTCGTATATTACAATCAAATAAATTTGTCAAATTAATAAGATATTACTAAATTTCTTCGGATTCCATACTATTATTGTTGTTAACCAATTTTTTTTATGGGAGTTACTTTTATCTAATGTTTGAACATAAAGTCAAGAAAGTGGAAAGTAATTTTGGGAAGAATCAATTTTTGATGGAAGCCATTTTTTATCTAATCTATATAAATGTCAAGAAAGAGGAAATTAATTTGGAAAAGAAAATAAAAGTAATAAATTTCAGGAAAAAGAAATAATAACAAAGACTTTACTCAAAAAAAAAAAAAAAAAAAAAAAAAAAAAATACAAAGACTTATAAATGAACTAAAAAATCCTAAAAAAAAGGAAATAAAAAAAGTGTATGTGAATAGATTTGAACCTCTGACCCCTCACAGCACACCAAGGACTCAGGAGATTTTTTGTTACCGCTGAAACAACGTTAGTTTTCCACAATGGAATGCACTGTTCAAATTTTATATTGGATTTCACAGAAGGCTTTTTTGTAAACAGGATTTTGTTTTTTTTTGGGTAGTACGTGTCAATGACGGAGCCAGGAATTTTAAAGTGGGGGGACAAATGAACATCATCGCTTAGTTTGACAAAAATATCGGAGCAAAAATATGCTTGAATAGTTAAAGTTTTACAGCTCAAGATATAAAATACGGAGTACTTAGTCAAAAAATCAACATCGTATACAACTTTTCTCCATAAACTATTTGATTAGGGGTTCATAATTTTTGAAAAATTCAAACAATAAATAATATAATTATTTAAATGTAGTACTTGTCATAATTACCTATTAGGCTATTACAATTGTAATTTGAGGTAAAGCTCATGCAAAACTACAATTACAATTATTCAAATAAGTAAATGGAGTAATGTTAAGAAATAAATTGAAGTAATACTATCTTATAAAGATTTAGGTTTCAAAATCTTATAAAGATTTATTAAAAAACCAAACAAAAAAATTAAAAAAGGAAAGGGAAGAAAAAGCCTACAGGAAGAAACGAACCCAGATCCTAAGACCACAAACACATGCATCTTACTTTAACCGTTGCGCTAACTCCTTTAGTCTATCACATTATGCGCAAAATATGGTATTTATACTATATTTTTTTTGGGAAGTGGGGGGACAGTTGTCCCCCTTTGTCCCACGCTGGCTCCGCCAGTGGCACGTGTCCCCCAGGTCACAACATAGATCTGTCAGTTTTGGTAAATTAAACTGGGATTAATCTTCTTCATCTATAATGGGAGTTATTGAATTTGTTCAGAGGAAGTTATAGAATAGGAACTTAAAATGGAAATTGATAGGTTAAAAAAAAGAAGTAAAGTTAACATAAATTAGGATTAAGAGTTTGGAGTGTTGTGGTTAAAAGTTGGAAAAGTGTCTCTTAAATTATATAATAGACTAGAATGTGCCTGTGCTAATCGAGTTATAATTAAGGATAGGATTAAAAAGATTACAAAGTATATAGATGCAGATAGTCTTTAATAAAACCAAAAATAGTAACAACAACAAAAAAAAAAAAAAAAAAAAAAAAAAAAAAAAAAAAAAAACAGCTTGATTACAAAAAAAAAAAAAAAAAAAAAAAAACCAAGTCTTGATTCCCTAAAAAAGTAAGTCTTGAAATATTATGCTGAATGAATCTAATTCTTCAATTTGATTGTCCGTGTATCTCTTGTTTCAGATAGTAGAATTCTTCCTCCCAACATGTGTTTCAAACAATGTATTTGTAGCATCACTAATTTTTACATTGATTCTATATCTGTTATTATTGATATGATATAATTAGCTAGGTATAATGATGTGTAAAGCAGGTTATAATAAATTTTTTAAATAAAATAAAAAAAAAGTGAAAAATACCTTAGCCTACTGAAGGAGGGGTCACACTCCACGCACATATCAGCTCTCCTTGAGTGTCGAGCACATGATTCATACCAAATAGGCATAGAAGAATCAATGGCGGATAACACTTTTGCTAGTACTCGAAAGTATTTTACCTAAAAAAAACGCATCAAATATTAAATACCTCATGTATAAGAAAATGTCAAACAAAATAATGGTTGATATACATACATTATTATGAGCCACTGAAAACTGATTTAACTTGATCCTTTTAGTATTAAACACCATTTCCATTTGAGAGATACAATTGGCTAATAACTGACTCCAATTGATATGTTTTTGGATATATCCATCATCTGCATACCTATATGAGTTATATAAATACATAAGTATGCAACATAAAGTTACAGTGTTGATTATGATGTTTTTAGGCTTACCATCCATGTAGATCATCAGTTTCTTCAATATCAGGATCAATAAAAAGCCTGGCACGTCCAACAATCGAAAGACATGCACCTATTGAAAGGTTAGTAAAAGTATTTAAAGCAATGATAATAAAGTAAATGACACCATAGTCTTTCTATGGTTATCTAATTTTAAAAAATATTTTACCATAATAGGAGCCAACTGATACCATAGATGCACCCAACACATGATCCTGATTAAGCTCATGGAATAAGAAACGACCTTAATCATGAGCAAACCCTTCCCATAAAGTTAGTCTCATTGTTTCCATGTTGTAAATCAAAATATATGTTTTGATTTATTAAAAAAAAAAAGAAAAAAAAAACTTAACATTGCATAAGTTGTTATAATTACATAAACATATGGAAAATTGTGTAATATGCTCTTACTTTGTGTTGCAGAGTAACACATCTCTTTTGAATTGTTGTCTCCCACCTGAGACTCTATATGATTCAGACACATATATAACCAATCCAATAACATTTGTGTACATTCATCATTAAGAAAAAATGATATGACCATTAAAACTTAAAAAATAATTTTAAAAATGCAATAAATATTCATATTATGTATTTTAATTACTAAAAGACACATACCAATGAGAGGAGAATTGGGCAAGTGAAGGTACTGTGGAATGTGGCAAAATTCTAAAAATCTGAAATTGTACCTTGCGATATCATCACAATCATCAAGAACTTCTGTTATCATGGTCTTGTTACCAAATTTCAACCTCATTTTGTTATTGCCATATTTGTAAGATGTATCTGGAGGCATAAGCTCTAGTTGAGCAATTGATTAAACCTTTTCTTGTTTCAAGATCAATTTATATTTATCAATATCAGTATTCATAATGTGACTTCAACTTCGTCCCCCTAGAAATTGAAAAATTTATACATAAGTGTCAAATAAATTAATATATTGGAAAATAAAATTAAGCAGTGAGTAAAAATATAGTTCAAACCTCTGAGTTGATGAATACCATACTCCATGAACGATGGACGTAATTTGTACCTCTAGCTCTAACTTGTTCATTGACCATCCATAATAAACGCACTCTCATATTCACTTTCAATGTAGTAAGGGTAATACAACGACATGGTGTGTATCTTGTGTCCATTTCCTGCATTTTAACATCATTGAAGTGGGCATAAAAAACAATTTACATAATATATCATTATCGGTCCAACCTCGCACATGTATAAAGGTTATATAAATAGTATAGATAATGAAATAAATCTATAATAAAGTAAAATGGAAGCATTAACATGACAAAGAGAATTAATAATAATAATAAAAATAAAATAAAAAAAAAAGTATAGCTCAGAAATTACACTAAAACAAACATTGCTAAGAGCTACTAAATAAATGTTATAATACATAGCTAATTTACATTGTTTAATACTTTTTATACAAAATATTTTTAGTCAAACTATTAGAAACATCCTTCTTATTTTGTAGTAAGATTTTTGGCCCGAAAGTAGATGTAACTTGTGACAATGCAACATATAATTGGCCATGACTAAACACGGGCCTAGGGAGAAAAATGTCGATTTTGTTCAACGTTTGTCCTTGACTTTTAGTATTGTCATGGGAAAGGCTAATTTTAATGGAAATTGCCTTCTTTTGAGACGAAGGTCTATCTTCTTGTTAGAAGGTGTTAGATCAATTCGTGGAATTAGAACTGATTCTGTAGCTCTTGGACCTGTGATCACTTGTGCTTCAATCACCCTATGACCCAACTTCTTGATTATAAGGCGTGTTCCATTGCATAACCCTATGGATTAGTTCATATTTCGCATCAATATTACTGGGGGCACCAACTTTCAAGTCTAAGCGATGATTAGGAAGACCTGACAAATTTAATGAGTTTAACAATTCCATAGGCTCCATGTTATCAAGGAACCCACCATCTCCTGTATGACCTAAAGTATCTAAACTATAATAGCTCTGCACATTTCTGGTAGCATTGATAAATTTTCGAATTTAACTCATCTACATCATTGTTTGTCGGTGCTAGAATTTCGTGATCCTTGAGGTACTCCTAATCCGTGTAATTTGAAGGCAAGTTGGGGTAGACAAAGTTAATGAGATTTTGCAAACCATGTTCATCATCGGTTATCAAAAAACCATGTGGCATTTCAATCCAATTTGGTTCCCCTTCCTCTGTAATGGGCACTCCTGCTATATCTCCTTCTCCAACTTTTATTATCCAATCAGCAAATTCTCGAATTTGTTCTAGGGTATTGGAGGGAGCTTCACTTCGACATAAACGCATGTTTATCCTTAGGCACATAACTTGGCACTCTCTCCAAAAGGACGCTCGATGCAAGGTAGCTACAATAATAGATTATCGTCCTTCATCTGGCACCACAAGAAGTATCCATCTAAAGTCTCCACCAAGAACAACCAGTTTACCTTCGAAACCTCTATTGTCATTACAAATGTCCTTGAAATGTCGATCTACTGCCTCGAATGCTAATTGATGGGTCATTGGAGCCTCATCCCATATTATTAATGATGCTTCACAGATCAAATCAGCAAGGGTTGAGTCTTTTTTGAAGTTATAAACCGAATGTTGATCAGGATCAAAAGGAATCTTGAAAGTCGAATGTGCAGTTTTACCCCCAGGCAATAATAAAGCAGCAATTCTCGATGAAGCCACGGAGAGCACGATCTTTCTTTCGGATTTAAATTTCGCAATCAGAGTGTTCCACAGGTATGTCTTTCCTATCCCACCACTATCGTAGACAAAAAATAGGCCACCTACATCTCGAAAATGAGCATCGAGTATTGCAGCATATACTTTGATTCGTGTTTAACCCTCTAACTAAGGTATCAAATTTGTTGGCTTCTTTATGTGTATCATAATCAAGTTCATCTCTTATCAATCGATTTAAGGCATTGCGTGCTATCTCTGAAGAAGGTTGTGGCATGTCAGGGAAATTTGTCAATGACCTTCCAAGTTTATTCAAGATATGCTCAATTTCTTGTAATCCTTGATTTTGCATCTCTTCGGGAGTTAATCGTAAGTTAGGGTTTCTAGTTTGACGTTGCATCATTCTCTCAAGATCATCAGTAAGTGCACCCCAATGTTGTTCCCACAACTGTTTCGGATCACTTACTTCTGGAAACATCAATATGGCGCAAAACATGTTTCTCAATTGTGAACCCGATGCCTAAGCTAGTTAGAGGCTTCTGACAAAGCATCATGCCACTCATTATAGTCGTCAAGCAACCCTAAGGCATGACATGCGGATCTGAAGGTAGGGTGGATGACACCATCAATAGTTCGTATATCTTCAAAAGATTCTGCTCCACAAACCTTAGCTAAAAGCATCCGTAAGTAATATCGTTCCCCAGAATTTGGATGAAAAAAAGTCAATCTACCAATGCAAGGTCTTTCTTGCCGTTGTGCCCACCTTTTTATAGAACGATCCCATTTGAATCCCATTGGAAAATTTTGGTAAGTGTATTGATTTGCTTCTAGAAAATCCTTGTTAGCTTGAAACCACATAGTTAACATGGTTTGTTGCAATCTCGGTCGTTCAAGGACTGTGTGCAGATCATCATTATCATTGAAAACTACAAATTGTTCACCAGGTAGATGAAACTGAAGTAGTTCCGTTGAAGGATATTGATGTTGCAAATCAAACTCATATATTCTCCAGCATGCTTTAATGGATGATACATATCGACAATCTAAGTATTGTTTTATCTCATCCACTCTATTTCCTTGTCATACTTTTTGACCGCGTCGTGTGGTTGAATTGTTTTCAATGACAAACGTTGCTCGATCTTGGCCTTTAGTAACATACTTGTATAGATACTTCACCATACTTCTCGCAGCAACACGCTCAACATTTATGTGTGCATTGTACTTAACACATAGATCTCTGTTGTATGGTACCACCTAGCGATTATCCACCTCCCTTCCATTAACAATGATGGGCTCTATATTTTGTCTACATCTGTACTGCACAAAGCCATTATCATCAAAGGTGGTTTCAGCACAAAATTTCTTCGGGAAATGCTTTGAACACTTTCCATCTATTAAACATGGCCCACATGGTCCATGGAGCATGTTCTTGGTAACTGTTTCATATTCTAAAGGATCTCTATCCTTGTCAGGGATTTCCGTAGAAATAATTACATCAATATCCTCTGGACACTTAGGCTTATCTTCTGGAGCCAATGTTATGAGAATATGCGTATGTGGAAGTCCGCGCTTTTGAAATTCAATGACATAAAAATCTGTAACATGAAATATGTCACATGTTAATTAATTAGATATGTCAAGAAAGTACGATTGTATAATTAATCAACAAAACTCACCAACAATGACTTTTCCAAACTTCTTGTTATCTTTCGAATCGCGAAGCATTTGTTTCAATTTGATCTTGAAAACACGTGCTACAATGTCTGGTCTATCTTCAGTGCGGCGACTTCCACGTGTAGATATCTCATTTACAGTATCAGGCCAGTTTGGATTGCAAGTGAAAGTTATAAATAAATCAGGCGGACCCAAAACACGAACAATTGCCATAGCATCTTGATAATGATGGGCCAAATTACGGGGGCTTCGTGTGAAGGATGATGGTAATATGACTAATCGGCCTACATCAGTAGCATTGACATCTCCAGCCGCGATTGCATCTTGGAGTCCACTGTATAAATCAGAGCGAAGCCTGCCTTAATTTCTCCTTATCCAAAATAATCGATATTGTTCCATTGCAGTGTATGCATCAACAACAAATTGTTGCAATAAGCGGCCGGCATCTAGCAATTTGTCACCCTCTTCTTCCCTATCATGTATCCTAAATGCATAAAATTGTCGCATTGTCACAGTATTTCGATTGTTACTTGTACTTGACACTTAGGTATCCCAACTCTGCATCCATCGGTACCATATGGAACCAGTAGTGGGTATTGTAAAGGCATATAACTTGGCTAAGTTTCATCAATCCTTTGTAACCCACCATCTATATTTTGCAATATGATATCCCGATTACCTATGTCTTCAGTTCCATCACCTACCATCAATGTAGCCACTTCACTTGCAGTTGGTTGGATATATTGTCTGCCTTCTCTTGCGCAAATTAGCCTTATTCTCAAATCTTGATGCTCACTTTGATCGCGCAACATACTGCCAGCAATTCTGGAGACTGCAACATAAGGATTTATATTATCAAGCATCGTTTGTAGTCCTTGTAAAATTCTTGGATCTAGTGAAGAAGTCTCTGTGCCCCATGTAATGTAGCTGATTGGATGTTTCGTTGTCAGTGTCATAAATCACTACTAGAATATGCGCCTTTACCGATGGGAAATACTGATGGCCATTAAAATCCATCGGTAAAAATATAAGTTACTAATGGTTTTATCAAGCCATCGGTATATTTTTTCCGATGCCTTCCATCCATCGATAAAATTCTTTTTTTTGAAAAAGAAAATTATGCCTTCCATCCATCGATAAAATTCTTTTTTTCGAAAAAGAAAATTAATTTTTTTTACCGATGGTTAAAAGCCATCGGGAAAAAATAAATACCTTTCGCCATCGATAAATATTTAAAAAAATAAAAAAAATCGAAAAGGGTCAAATAAACCTTAAGGGGCGCCCCAATCCCTTATTCTCTTTCTTCTTTCTTTCTCTCTCTTCATCACAGCCGTTTTTTCTCTCCTTCTCTCTCTCCTCTCTTCTCTTTCCTCCTCTCTCCTTTGTTCGTCTCTCTCTCCTCTCTTTCTAATTTGTTCTCCTCTCTCACTCTCTCCTCTCTTTCTAATCTGTTCCCTTATTCTCTTTCTTCTTTCTTTCTCTCTCTTCATCACAGCCGTTTTTTCTCTCCTTCTCTCTCTCCTCTCTTCTCTTTCCTCCTCTCTCCTTTGTTCGTCTCTCTCTCCTCTCTTTCTAATTTGTTCTCCTCTCTCACTCTCTCCTCTCTTTCTAATCTGTTCTCCTCCCTCTCTCCTCTTTTTCTCATCTGTTTCGCCTCCGTTCGTGGTTTGATTCGTAGGTGTTTTTGATGGTGTTTGGTGGGGTTTTTTTGTAAGTTTTTGGTCTTTATGGTTAAAATTCGACCATGAAAACTCCATATTCGGAGTTTTTGTGCTCGTTTTTGGTTGATTTCGTTTATATTTCCGTTTTTTTTTTAATTTCGTGGGTTTTTTTTGTTGGTTTTGTATTTTTAGTTGATTTCGTTCTTGATAAGTGATTTGATTTCGTGTTTGGTAAGTGGTTGATTTTGTGGCTTGATTTTGTGGGTTGTTTTTAGTTGAGTTTTGTTTTTTGGTTGATTTCTTTTTTTTAGTTGATTTTCGTTTTTTTTTTGCATGGTTGTTTTGTGTTTTGGGGCGGCGATGGATGGTGGTAGGCCGGTATTTGTGGCGGCGCTGGGTGGTGGTGGTAATTGGGTGTTCGGTGGCAAAAGAGGGTTAGTTGGGGGTGAAATAGGTGGTGTTTTGGGCGGCAGTGGGTGGTGGTGGTAGTTGGTTTTGGGTATGCGGGTAGGGGGCTAGGGGGTAGGGTGGGTAAGGGCAGTGGGTCGGGGTGGGTATTAATTTTTTTAATTTTTAATTTTGAATTTACTGATGGCAAAAGCCATCGGTAAATCTAAAATACTGATGGCTTTTTGCCATCGCTAAAAAATCACCGATGGCTTTTGCCATCGGTATTTTAAAAAATTACAATGTTAAATTGCCATCGGTAAAGCCATTGGTATCACTTTAACGATGGCTTTTCCATCAGTATTTCTTGTTTTACCGACGAATGGTTCTCCGTTAGCCAAAATAACGATTTCAGCCATCGGTAAATGTGATACCGATGGTTTTGGCTATGTTTACCGATGGTTTTTGACCTCGGTTTTCGGCTCATTTCTTGTAGTGAATGTACAACTGTGCAAACTTTGGTCCAGTTCTAGGCTCAGGGAGTAAAGTTCCAATTCAATGGTAATTGCTACCACTTATACGATAGACATAGGGACCTCTACCATCATCAACTGTGTTATCAATCCGACCGCCTATAAAGGTGAAAGCTAACAGAGAGTTGAAAGCTCTAATATTGTTTCGAAATTGTTAATATGGCAAAATTGACATCAGAAATGGTGGTGTCATAGGTAAAAGTGGCAATTTAACTTGCCCACTTTGACAACAATAATAGAACCTTGGGTGTGTTTTACTACTACCCTTTACCCACATAAGGGCCTTGCAATTAGGACACATAATTGTTCTAGGTCCAAACTCCCAACGTCTATCAAACTCACCTCTACGATATTGATGAGTCACTTCTGCATGCAAATGATTTATTTGAGTGAATCTCAAATTAACAATGTTGATATCAAAAATGTGTGTGGTTAAGTAGCTTGGCAAGGTGGTTACCTCTCCCTGCGACAATTTGCTCATCATGTATAGCACCATATTCTATCCCATTATTAAGAGAGCCTTCTGGAATCAAAGTTTATAAAATTTTAATATAATCCTTAGTCAAGGTATTATTATTCAAACGTAAACATTAATGGTTTTTATAAGTACCATTCATATTGATCTCATTGGGTAATTGTTCCACTTCACGTGTCACATCTTGATATTGATGTGTAGATCGACGTAATTGCTCGTCAGTAATCGTAATGATCGTGTTTCTTTCTCCAATAAGTAATGACGTCGCGTGAAAATAGGATCTTCATGGTTTATAGTGCGTTTGAATAGTAACCTTCGCCTAGCAGCTAATCTAGCTTGTTTATGTTGCAAAATCTCTCTAAATCGATAGATACTTGTACTTATGTCCATTCTTATCTATTAATTATACAATAACCAAGAAGGAAATATATTAGGACCGATATTATAGTTTGAACAAACATCAATTAATAAATTAACAATTTAGTTTTTCGTGTTAGTAGTTTTACATTGACATGTTTTATTTTATCCAAGTTGTTGACTTACATTTATTGTTAGTGGTTGGAACCAAAATCTTAAAATGATAGTTGAGGCTGATGAATATGTTTTATACACTATCATTTATATTTATATTTTCAAATTCATCCATTTTATTTTGTATGTGTAGACTTATTATATTTATACTTCGTTTTCGTAAGTAATTAAACAATATATAAAAACTATCAATCAAAATTCTTAATAATTACATGTTACGTAGTACAATCCTATTTTATATCTATACAATGTAAAGTGACATATTGTATAACATGCCCAATACAACATACATAAAAAAGTCTCAATTCACCTAAATATCCATGCTCATTCACATTGCCAAAATTAAAGCACCAAAGTTAAAGCAAAATTACTGTATACATACCTGTAGGGTCTAGTAAGATAAAGGCGAAAAGCAGTCAACTGATCTATATACTATAAAAAAGACCATAAATAGAAAAGATTAATAGATCATTCCAATATCTCTAAATAAATAAAGATTAATGGATCGCTTAAAAATTTGTGTTGATGAAAAATAAAAATCCAAAGTGAATATATGATTTAAAATTGATTAGACGAAGCTAGATTACCATACATAAGTGAATTTGTTTATGATTGTATTGTGTAGTATATGTATATTTGTGTAATAAAAAAAAAAGAATTTGTCTCCGTATAATAGGGTGGATTGATGTGGGTATTTTATGAGTAGTTTCCTTTTTACGGTTTGAAATCGTATAATTTTGAATATTGGGGAGGCATTATAAATTCCATATATAAAGTGAAAAGGGGTTTTAGGTGTTAAATTTCACTTTCCCAAATTACCACTCTAAAAACATTTTTCTAAAAAACTATCATCATAAATTAAAAAAAAAAGCCACCACCATGTCCTAAGTTTTTATGATAATACAAAGTATATAAATATATAAGTACTTATTATACTCTAAATTCATCAAATGTTTTTTTTTATTCCTTTATATCTTATATATAAAGTGAAGAGGGATTTTGGGTGATAAATTTCACTTTTTCAAATTACCACTGTAAACATTTTTCTACAAAATTCTATCATCATAAATTTAGAAAAAATCCACCATCATATCCTAAGTTTTTAAGATAATGTAATACAATATATAATTATATAAGTACTTATTATACTCTAAATTCATCAAATGTTTTTTTAATAACAATTTTTAGTTTTATAACTCTATAAATTCATCAACCCCCTATCTTTTTTTTTTTTTTGTTAAATATTTAGATAGCCATAGGATTTGTATTAATCAGTGGTTTGAAATTTGGTGCCACGGTTCAGTGTTGAGTAAGTGTTGTCAGTAATTGGTTTATTTTTAAAATATATTTATGTGGCCACTGTACAAAAATTAGATGATTTTTTCTCCATAGGTTATTTTAAATTACGTATGCATTATAACGACAATTGCAATATAATATGTTAAATCATCATTGATAAATTATAATTTATATAGCACAATGAAAGTCTTAGTAACCTCCCCAGAAAAAAAAAAAAAAAAAAAAAAAAAAAAAAAGTCTTAGTAATCCACCAGCTTGCAAAATACTCCGTACATCAAAAGCATATAAAATTACATAGATATAAATCTTCATTAGTAGAATTTACGGCATGAAAAGCATAATTTTTTTTTTTTTTGGTCAAGAGCATAAAAAGTATAATCAATGTATGTTGTAACCAATTATAAATAGTAAAGAACAGTTACTCTCATATTGTCAACCCAAAAAAAGAAAAAAAAATGTAAATTGACCAACATTTGGGTTTTTGCTGTACTTGTGCTATCTCCGTCACTTAGGTTCTTCATCCATCATCTTCCTCTTTATACTTCACATTAAAATAGATAATGATAGAATTATATATGGTCTTTAGCCCTTTAGTTGAACAAAAGTACTTGACATAAAAACCCTTTTAGCCAAATGCAAAATTTTAAAAAAAAAAAGGTTACATATTAAAAAAAAACCGAACTCATTAAATATTGTTCAGAATAAATTTAAATTTTCAATTTGATTTTTTACATAATATAATTCTTCCTAGAAATTAAATTTACCTTTTATGAATTTATAGGAAATGTAGGAAACCGAACTTGCATCAATTTTGTGTAGTGTATAATAACGTTCAAATGTTTAGGAAACCAAACTTGCATCCTATAAGTAACGCTCTAAAAATGCCACATGTTTTTTTTATAATTGGTTGAAAAATAAAAAAAAAATTAAAAATTAAAAAATGTAAAAAAAAAAAAAAAAAAAAAAAAAATCCACCAGCCACCCCTCACCCACCATGGAACCCTAACCCTTACCCTAGCCCCACCGAAAACCGGCCGGCCTCCACCACGAACCCTCGAAAACGGCCAGCCGGAATCAACAACCACCTCACCAATCAAATCCACCACCGAAATCAACCCCTGACCCAAACCCACACTCGAAACCACCACAACCACCATACCCAATTACCCCGGAACTCCGCCGAAAACCGCCATAAACTCCCGATACTCCGCCGAAAACCACTGTAAACCCCCGAAACTCCCCCGAAAACACCTATACACCCCCGAAACTCCACCGAAAACCCCCTCTAATCGCTCTTGAAGGTTTTTTTTTTTACTTTTTTTATTGAAAACCGGGGTGGTTTTAGGGGAGAGCTGGGTCGGTTTTTGTTATGAGGGGGTGGAAATGGGTGTTCCGGCGGTAGAAATGGGGGTTCCAACAGTGGGGATGGGGAGGAGCCGAGGAGGGGCTGCCGGAGGTTGGGGGGTTAGGTGGTCGTTGACTTGTTGGGGAATTTTTATTTTTTTTTATTTAGTGCCACGTGTCACTTAAATTAAAAAAAAAAAAAAAAAGTTTATCCAACGTATAGGTTACCGGTCATAAGGGACCAATAGATGAAAATCCCTTATAAAGGTGGGATTATTAAACAATAATCTAAAGGTGGAATTATTAACAGCGAACCAACTAAATGAGGGATTATTAGAATCAATTTTTCCTAATTTATATACATACACTGTCACGCTCAATTTTTACGCACGAAACCTTAAGTTTTCATTATCATCAGGTACAATATTAATTCTTTAGTGGATCAAAATCATTCTTAATTAACATGTTTTATGAATACATACATGATTATTATTAATTATATAGGTAATAATATTTATTTCATCCTTTAAGATTTATCACCAAAATTCGTTGCACAAGCAATGGCTACTACAAACGGTAAAAGGTGCGGATAAAAAAGCCTTTGTTTGTTTGTCTATATATAACAAAAACAATATCATATGCTTTGAGGCATTCATATTTTTAGCATGGTTGGTTCCTTTGACCTTTGAGGCTTTGAGGTCAAAATGTTGTACTGTAATTAATTTGGATAGAGGATATGATTTAGTAATTGCTTAAACGTACAAATATCATGGGGTAGGGGTGGTATTACGAAATTTGAAGTGTAGGAAATAATTGAACCGATAAGCAGTGTGACATATATACTGGACCAAATTGGTGAGCATTCATTGTTTCATACTTTATAAAACTGGGTCTTTGGTGACATATACATATCGGACCAAGTAGGGTGCATTTGTTTTTAGTTTTTGCAAGAGTGGGTTCGTTGGTGACATTAATATTTTTTAGTATCATGGTATGGTTTGTTCCTATAAGTTGTGACATGGTAAGATTAAGGTTATATCTTGGGTTATACTGTCCTAAATTCCTAATGATGTATTAACATGTTATATCTTGGGAGCATTTATTGTCTCTATTATATATATATATATATATATATAGGATCATATGAAACTACCCCCTTATGTGAGAACCCTATCATATGTGAGGACATATTACAACCGTTGGATTAATTGCATCCAATGGCTACAATTTATCCCAATCAAATGTAATTTCAAATATCATTTTCCAGCGTTTTCTCTCTCCTCCTTCATTCGACGCGCCATTTTTCTCTCTCATCCTTCAATTTCTCTGCTCCCTTCTTACTGCTCTCTTCCTTTGCTTGGATTCTTCATCAATTCTGCTTCTAACTTCATTGATTCTTTGTCAAGGTAATTTTCGTTGATTTTAGTTTGATTTTCGTTGATTTTAGTTTGATTTTAGTTTGATTTTCGTTGATTAAAGTTTGATTTTTGTTGATTTTAGTTTGATTACTTAAGGTTTTTGTCAATTTTTTGCGATTTTTGGCGATTTTCGGTTGAATTTCCGTTCGATTTTTTTCCTAGCGATTTCTATTTGAGTACTTATTAGTTGATTTTAGTTTTACTTTTGCTTCATTTGTTAATTTAGGGTTCTTTATAGTGTAATTCGAACTTTTATTAATAATTTCTGAGGTTATGAATGGTTATAGAGATTGATTTTGTCAATTTTGGTACTTGCATTTCACTAATTTGTGCTTAAATTTTGATGCACACTAAGTGTTTGACAATATTCCCCAATGAATCCTATTATTTTATCAATTTCAAATGTAGTACATATTTAATTGATGATCTTCTTATTTAATATTCCCCAAGATTGCATTGAGTCTCGGCTTCTAGCTTCTAGGCGTTGAGACATTTTCAGCATCAATTTCTACGGTTATATATTGTTTAACAGCTATCTTGGCTATCATTTTGGGTTGCTGTGAAACACATTTTGTTCAACAAATTATGATGGCTACTATTATATCAAAATTTGGTTTATTTCCTGGGATTTAATTTATTCAACATCGTTCGCTTTTCTTGCAATATACAGGGAGGTGTAGGAATCGATTGTTGCTGTTAATCTTAGCAAGACTTAATTCTATTTACTTGAGAGGTATAAACGTTGAAGAGTGAGTAGCACCAATATGTGAGTATGCAGATAAGTTTTTATCTGGAATTCACCAATGCCTGGATATTTCCAGCCATGATTTGCAGGATAGGATGGATAACGTAGCTCCCCACATGGACCTAGCCCAACCTCAATCTCAGAGATGGTTCCACCTTCAAAGAACTCGTTGAATTCCGCACGGAAATTTCTCATGTAATCAATGTAAACCTGTTTTGTCACCAGGAAGAATTTCAGAAATATGGTTCACAAACCCATCTCAGAGTAGACTATGGTATTTCAATTAACATTGTGATGCCATGAGATCGTAACTAAGTTTGAGCTATAGAAAGATTACCAAAAAATATTTTCCATCTAAACCCTGAAAAAAGGGAATAAAAAGTGCATGTATTGTGCTAAGAGATAAACGGTTTGATGA
The DNA here is from genome assembly GCA_034703905.1 of Chenopodium berlandieri. Classification (NCBI taxonomy): domain Eukaryota; kingdom Viridiplantae; phylum Streptophyta; class Magnoliopsida; order Caryophyllales; family Amaranthaceae; genus Chenopodium; species Chenopodium berlandieri. The sequence goes on from CM068281.1 coordinate 52,519,708, forward strand.
ATGCTAAATGTATATTCAGTCATAAGTTATAAATGTAATGTGGATACCATATGTAGCAGTCAGACATTTCCATGTTTTTAATTAGTACTATAACCTTTGACACTTAATCAACCACAACTAATACACATTATGTAGCATAAATACATAATCGATCATGATCTTGGATTTGTGGGTTATGGGTCCACAATGAAAACTTTAGAATAAAAATTATAAACAAACTTTTTTAACACAAAAGGAAGCATGCATTACTTGGGCAAAACCCTTAAATACTATTACATCCTAATGTACGAAGAATAGCTTATATGCAAAATGCATTCTCTGAGCATAGTCCAACCAATATACCATACTATTATGCTTCTAATATTGTTTTTAAAACAGACAACTAGAGGAAGATAATACAACCAGAAATAGCTAAGTGGGGTGAGGGAGAGCATTGAGATCAGCTTCATGAGTAGCAGCAGCGCTCACAAGGGGTTCTGAAATTTTATAAGTTTTTCTTGTGTTTTTTTCCCACTAAATGCATACGAAAAAAATCATTGTTAGTAAAGCTGATTTCACATACATCACACCATGGTTCTTCGGCTCTTCTTTTCATTGGAAGGTTGTGTTGAGCACTGGTTTCTCCGGTACTCACATAAACAGGCGGGATGTATGTGAAATCAGCTGTACTAACAATGATTTTTTTCGTATGCATTTAGTGGAAAAAAAACACAAGAAAAACTTACGAAACTTCAGAACCCCTTATGAGCGCTGCCGCTGCTCATGAAGCTGATCTCAATGCTCTCCCGGGCGTGGTAGCAGTTGTGTTTGGAATAATGAAAGGCAGTGAAGCAACTGAGACAGTATTGGGGTTCGAGAGCTTTTGTAAGCTCTTCTGGTGTCTCTTTCCAGTGCGTCTGAAGACAATCGGTGCTCGTGCAACTAATTTTACAAATATCACACCATGTTCTCCCACTTTTCTCATCTCTGGAAGGTTATGCTGTAAAACCGATTATCAGCAAAAATTCCCAAAAATTAGTGAAAAAAAATCAGAAAGAACTTTGAATTACACAGATGAAACTCCATAAATCAGCAAAAAAAAAAAAAAAAATCAGCAAAAACTTTATCAAAAACTCCATCTGTGAAACAAAATAAATCAACAAAAACTCCACCAAAAACACATAAAACTCAATCATAAACTCAATTAAAAACACATAAAACTCAATCATAAATCATACACTCAATTAAAAACTAAGTAAATACAAGTTTCTCAATCATAAATCATTATTCATACAAGTTTCTCAATCATAAATCATAAATTTGTAATTTCGACAAATAAGTAAGGATTAATAAGCTCGACAAATAAGCTCCAATGGAGGAGGAAAGCATCAGTAGATGGAGGACGAAACTAGTAACAATGGTGATTCGCGAATTTTGATGACGGAGGTAAACAGGGAAGATGAAGAAGAAGAACAGGGAAATAAAAGTACAGAAAAAAAAAAAATACAGCAGAAAGAATATAAAATATTAAAATTATTGATATTATTTACCAACTATCCATTTTTCAGAGAAAATAAACATACCACAAAATAAGTAACAGGGGCAGATTGTGCTCCAAAACCCAGAATATTTGGTGGATATTGCCCAGGACCTGAACCTGGGGTATAACCATAAAGAGGAAGAGAGACAGAAGGGTTAGAGGAGAGAGATTGAAATTGAGGAGGGTATGAGAATGAAGGATTATGAATTGAAGGTGGCATAGATTGCCCAGGAAAATAAAGTTAGTTGGTATATGATGCTTGATTATTTGGATCAGACATTTTTTTTTTTTTTTTTTGGGTAACCTTATTCCGAATTTACAAGAAAAATGAAATTTGGGAGTTTAAGAAGAAAGGAATAATGGAGAACGAGAAACTGTACAGATGATGCAGACATTCTATACCATATTTTACCCTCGATTTATAGCTATTTTTGTATGATTTCTAAGCTCTACGGAGCTATTTCTCGCTAATATCCTTCTTCTAGTGTGGCTTGGTCTATTTGATTGATTTTTGTAGGCATATGAAGACTTTCGGATGAAATGGAGCATTTGGAGTGATTATGAGCATGCCACGACATTTTGAGGTGGATTGGAGAGTTTTATAAAGAGATTTGCAAGTCATGAGAAGCGTATTGGAGTGTTAGATGATGATTGATGATAATGCTACATGGCCGTGTACCCTTAACTACACGGTCATGCGAAGGTTCCAAGTTCGAGTGTTTGCTACACGGTCGTGTACCACGAGCTACACGGTCGTGTGATTCCATCTCCGTATGAAGTCCGCCTACACGCTCATGTACCTCTCAGCTACACGACCGTGTACGTATATGATGAAATTTGAAGATCAAGTATGGTCAGCTACACGGCCGTGTACCCATCAGCACACGGCCGTGTACGCGTGCGCAGGAGATTTATTTTATTTATTATTTTATGTTTATTTTTAGGAAAGTATAAATAGGGGGTTTAACCCTATTTTAAAACATCTATTTTTTATTATAACTTTTTCCATTCTACGTTGTTTTGGAGAGAACACATAGAACTCCATTGAAGCATTCATCTTAATTCAATTTCAAGTATTTCTCTTTCATCTTTAATCTCTTTAATTTTCTATTGTTATTATGTTTTCTTTAATTATTTGTCTTGTTATTTCTATTATCATGTGTGAGTAGTTTCATAATCTAGGGTTAGGTTGAACCCTAATATGGATTGATGTGTTATTTGATTCCCAATTCCCAATTTAATTAATTTATAATTCCTCTTTGTTAGGGTTGGTTTTATTATCAATTATTAACTAGAAATAGTATTATTGAATGTGATTAGGTTTACAACGAAAGTTGATTCTTAATTGATTTTAGAACCCTAATTAAAAGTTGGAGCTTTTATGCATGAAAATAGCTAATTGTTCTGGCTAGGACTTATAGGATGCCGTTCTCAATGTCTTTAATATGTATGATTCCATGAAAATAGGTATGATTGCATGTTAGGGAAGCTATTAGTTGATCGAAAGAAACTCTTAGTATTGTTTTAGGGAGCATCTGTCCTGTGGAATGTTTATTGATTTAATTGAGGGAAAGGGATTGTTCTATTGCATTGATTCATGTTAGTGGGGATACTTAATCTTAGATGTTTTTAGTTCTTGATTAATTCCATAGTATTATTATTCTTTGCTTATTAGTTGATATTGCTCTTAGTTATTAATTCTATCGATATTGATTGGTTACTCGCTTAGTATTTACTTGAGTCTATTTAATTAGTTGAACCTTAGTCTCTTGGGATCCGACCCTTACTTGCCCGTCTACATAGTAGTGGTCTTGTTAGGTTATTTTTGTTAGGTACGCGACACGCCTATCAAATTTTGGCGCCGTTGCCGGGGACTAACGGTTTCATTCTAGTTATTTGTGATTCGTTTTTACTAAGTTTTTGACTTGTTGCTTATGAGTTGAAGACATACATGCCTTAGAGATGGATGATTTATTCTCACGTCTTACATTTGGCAATTGTTCTTGTTATTATCTTTATCATGAAAATCGTGATTGCCCTTATAGTGAGTATTTTGTTCGAGCGCCGGACGATTTTAGAATTTTTCCATTCATATATGATTATTCTGAAAATCGGTTGGTTACGAATGAAATATATTGGAAGATTAATAATGAATATTATCATAATTTGTATAATACGCCGGAGGAAGAATCATTTGTTGAAAAACCGATGGTTAAAGAGTCATTGGCTATAGAATCAGTGGTTGAGGTATCATTGGTTCCAATAGAAGAAGAATCATTAGTTGTAGAACCATTGGTTGAAAAGTCATTGGTTGTAGAACCAATGGTTGAAAATTCTTTTTCTTTTGCTAATGAACTTATTCGTGAGCGTAAAATAATAGAGTCGTTATTGGGTGATGATAAAGAACAAGACTACCTCCATATTCGTTCTATTAATTCTAAATTTTTAGCGGAGGAAGTAGAAGATTGTGGTATATTTTCATCTTTTTCTTTTGATTTTTCCTATTACCTTGAGATTTCTGTATGTGCTCCTAATTTTTTCTATGTAAAGATAAGTGTGCTTGCAATCAAGCCCTATCTAGTGCTTAATGAAATGTTTGCAGGAGCGTATGATAAGTTACTCAAGGCGTTAAATTCTTCCGATTGAAAGAGAATGGTCAAGCTTAAGACCTTGATAAACTAGCGCTTTGCGGGAGGCAACCCGTATTTTATTATTTTTTATTTTAGTCTTTTCTAATTTTTGTGTGTTTTCGTTTTTTTTTTGGTTCTTAGAGAGGTAAGGAGATGTATCTTATGCTAGTGGGAGTTTATATTTGTGTAGGTTTTGATCTAAGAAGGCTGATTTAACAGGAGAAGAAAGCTGGATTGTATTCGGGTTTGCCCGGGCAGAGCTCGCCCGATCGGGCGCGTGTACGGATCAGCAAAGCTGCTCAATTTCGACAGGCCATAACTTTCTCGTTACTTATCGGATTTTTGCGTGTGACCTATCGTTGGAAATATCTTCAAGTGTACTTTCCAACCCAATTGGAATAACTGGATTATCAATTATACATAAAAAGTTATGATCAGAATAGTGCACATGACTCAATTTTTATCTTTTCCCACTAACACTTTGTTTCATTCTTGCTCAAATTTGTTCCAAAGAGATGCATTTGCAATCCTCGAGGCTTTGGTGACATTATTTTGGTGATGATGATGAGGAGTAGTCACCTTGACTACTAGCTTCCCTTTAAGACAATGAGGACATTGTCTGATTTAGCTTGGGGGGAGGTTCTCGTGTACGCATGGTATACCTTTCACCCTCTCTCTTTTATTTACGTAAAAAAAAAAAAAAATAAAAAATAAAAAATAAAAAAAATTCCAAAAAAAAACGTTCCAATGAATTATGAATCATGCTTCCCTGTGCCCCTTGATGAAAATTTTTCGAAATTGTTTTTATTCTTGGTTATTTATGATAAATATTGTGGATTAGTTGATCATGATTTGATGTTTGATTGCTATGAAATCTTAACATGCGTCAATTTTGTCCAACTACCTGTGAATATAGTGCTTGACTAGTTGATTTGGATAGGAATGTGTGTTAGTTCCTGGTATGTCAATGAAGTTGAGTATTGGTTTATAACTCTTAGTAATGTTTATACGACTCATTATTATGCACATTGAGGAGGACGAAGGCATTTGTTCTTTTAGGTAGCCTTCAGAATTATTAGATACATTTGTTCCCTTCTTGCTACCCATATTGTTGCTTGTGCCCTTTTATTGTTTATTTAGCCACATTACAAGCCTAATTTGCCCCATTGGTTACTAGTCCCAAGCTTAGCTTGGGGGAGCTATTAGTGAGTGAGGTGAGGGAGTTTGTAGTGTGCACATAATTTGCACAATTTTGGGTGAATTTGAGAAGTTATTTATTTGTTCTAATTTTTTGTGGATTGGAAAAAAGAATTGAAAAATTATTGTTCAAAGCTAAAAATTTCCAATGTGAGATAAAAAGAAAAAAAAAAGAGCAATTGAAAAAAAAATTGTTTCAATGTTCAAGTGTTCTAATGAAGGTTGCTCAATAGAAAGAAAAAAAAAGGGAATAATTCAAATTGAAAAGAAAAAAAAAAAAAAGAGTTCAAAGTTCGTTTGTTCACTCTAGTTTTATAAGTGCTATATTTTGGATATATGAGTGAAATTGTAAGTGTTGGGAATTTTTATTATAATTGGAGGTTTGGTGAATTTTTGGTAGGGTTGAGTTGTGTTGGAGATGATTTGGTCATTATTTAATTTTGACCTTGGTTTTATTTATTAGGATTTGGCTCCCTTTAGCATGGCTTTACTCTCACATTTTCCCAAATATTTCCTACCCTTTACCCTAGCCTTACGTTACAAGCTTTGAAGACCTTCTGACCTTTATGCATAGAGTTGTATGAATGTGAAATTAGTTGTTTATCAATGCAAAGAATGATTTGATATAATTCGAGTCGACTATTAGGTTGAGTGCTTGTTTTCTTAAACACACGAGTGCGTGAGTTGGGAGGGCATTGTTCACATATAAAGGGGTAGTTGGAGAGCGATCGAGTACAATTTCTACTCGCCACATAAATGAGAGTTGAGTGTGTGAGCACTAGTCTAGAATTCTATATGCTCTTGTGGTTTGCTCTATTTGACAATTGTTAGGGAAGATTGGTAGTTGGGTGGATTTGATTGGTTGACTTTGATGCATGTTTATCGGATTTACCTTGAATCATATTTATTGATTTAAATTGTATTATGGGGTGAAGTATGTTTATTTGGTTGTTGCTAGTCATTGATTGTCTTGCTTGAGGGCAAGCAAGAAGCTAGCTTGGGGGAATTTGATGCAGACATTCTATACCATATTTTACCCTCGATTTATAGCTATTTTTGTATGATTTCTAAGCTCTACGGAGCTATTTCTCGCTAATATCCTTCTTCTAGTGTGGCTTGGTCTATTTGATTGATTTTTGTAGGCATATGAAGACTTTCGGATGAAATGGAGCATTTGGAGTGATTATGAGCATGCCACGACATTTTGAGGTGGATTGGAGAGTTTTATAAAGAGATTTGCAAGTCATGAGAAGCGTATTGGAGTGTTAGATGATGATTGATGATAATGCTACATGGCCGTGTACCCTTAACTACACGGTCATGCGAAGGTTCCAAGTTCGAGTGTTTGCTACACGGTCGTGTACCACGAGCTACACGGTCGTGTGATTCCATCTCCGTATGAAGTCCGCCTACACGCTCATGTACCTCTCAGCTACACGACCGTGTACGTATATGATGAAATTTGAAGATCAAGTATGGTCAGCTACACGGCCGTGTACCCATCAGCACACGGCCGTGTATGCGTGCGCAGGAGATTTATTTTATTTATTATTTTATGTTTATTTTTAGGAAAGTATAAATAGGGGGTTTAACCCTATTTTAAAACATCTATTTTTTATTATAACTTTTTCCATTCTACGTTGTTTTGGAGAGAACACATAGAACTCCATTGAAGCATTCATCTTAATTCAATTTCAAGTATTTCTCTTTCATCTTTAATCTCTTTAATTTTCTATTGTTATTATGTTTTCTTTAATTATTTGTCTTGTTATTTCTATTATCATGTGTGAGTAGTTTCATAATCTAGGGTTAGGTTGAACCCTAATATGGATTGATGTGTTATTTGATTCCCAATTCCCAATTTAATTAATTTATAATTCCTCTTTGTTAGGGTTGGTTTTATTATCAATTATTAACTAGAAATAGTATTATTGAATGTGATTAGGTTTACAACGAAAGTTGATTCTTAATTGATTTTAGAACCCTAATTAAAAGTTGGAGCTTTTATGCATGAAAATAGCTAATTGTTCTGGCTAGGACTTATAGGATGCCGTTCTCAATGTCTTTAATATGTATGATTCCATGAAAATAGGTATGATTGCATGTTAGGGAAGCTATTAGTTGATCGAAAGAAACTCTTAGTATTGTTTTAGGGAGCATCTGTCCTGTGGAATGTTTATTGATTTAATTGAGGGAAAGGGATTGTTCTATTGCATTGATTCATGTTAGTGGGGATACTTAATCTTAGATGTTTTTAGTTCTTGATTAATTCCATAGTATTATTATTCTTTGCTTATTAGTTGATATTGCTCTTAGTTATTAATTCTATCGATATTGATTGGTTACTCGCTTAGTATTTACTTGAGTCTATTTAATTAGTTGAACCTTAGTCTCTTGGGATCCGACCCTTACTTGTCCGTCTACATAGTAGTGGTCTTCTTAGGTTATTTTTGTTAGGTACGCGACACGCCTATCAACAGAACAAGAAAAGAGAAGAAAAGCCCTCACCCCCTTTGTCCATCTTCTCTATTTATACCCACTAGACTTGAATACCTCTTTGTATTGCGTTTATTTTTTCCTTTGAATTTTAACCTACTTTTACTACAGTAATACAAGTAACACTCCGTATTACACTATTAAATATTAATTATGGAGTATTAGGCTTTAATTTGTTTGATTCAATTTATTACGCTCGAAATTCATCTTGTTTAAGTTTAATTATTTTATTTTAATTTAGTTTGTTTGAATATGTTAAGTCATGATTTAAGCAATGCAAAATTTAGTCTAAAAGACTATGAGTAAAACTAGCCTACCATCCTATAGCCCTATAGGACTGTTTGAATATGTTAAGTCATGATTTAAGCAATGCAAAATTTAGTCTAAAAGACTATGAGTAAAATTAGCCTACCATCCTATAGCCCTATAGGACTGTTTGAATATGTTAAGTCATGATTTAAGCAATGCAAAATTTATTCTAAAAGACTATGAGTAAAACTAGCCTACCATCCTGTAGCCCTATAGGACTGTTTGAATATGTTAAGTCATGATTTAAGCAATGCAAAATTTATTCTAAAACACTATGAGTAAAACTAGCCTACCATCCTATAGCCCTATAGGAAATTTTATAGCTAGAATAGTAGAATCAGTCAAATCATCACATATTGGGAGTAAGGAAATCAAAGAAAGAGGAGGTGCTCAAAGGAGTGATTTCGGGCCACATGTCAGCCAAATCTTATCTTTTTGAGATTCAATTTTTATATTCATATCTTTTTTATCTCATGACTTCCTTTTTTTTTCTTAAAGCATATTATGTTACTCCATAGTAATATATTTCTCTTACATTCGTAATTTTTCAATAAATTATTTTTTAACGAGTATAATTTTTAATACTTTAATTATTCACACTTACCTTTTTTTTTAGATCAATGAAATTGTCTAAATTTTTTTTCTAAAAAAAAAAAATATGACACTTTTTTAGAAAGATGGAGTGATCATGACTTCATGAGTGAGTATTATTAACTATAACAATAGATTATAAATGAGTAATGACATATTAAAAATGATATTTTTTTTCATTGAATATCTATTGATACTCATTATACCATCTAGTAAAACTAAGTAACAACCGTAAGAAAAAAATGTAAAACTATGTAACACCTTTGATGTTACTCCATGAGACTATGGATTGAGGAGGTACCTCGTGAAATACAAAGCTTTGTAATGAATTAATGACTGAAGTTGTTGTTAGCTTAACAAATTTTGCTTTTGTGTCAAAAAAATATACCCCGTACTTACTCTATTAAACATAAATTGCAACAATTACCATATTTGAATGCTAAGTACTACGTATTAATTGCAACATTTTTTTTAAATACAATATTGAGGATTATATAATATGTGAAGAAAGCATATTATTATGTGCACTCGGGTGTGATATGCATCATAGTTCATTAACAAAACACATATAATCGTAGTAAACATACAACTCAATATAAAATAGGAATTATGCAAGTATGATAACATATTATGTAAGTATTATGTAAGAAAATATTATAATGAAAACAACATTACTTTGGAGCATGATACTCAAATGCACAAAATAACGATATCATTTTTTCAAGACATATTAGACAATGCATTAAAATGAATGATCTCAGCATCATTTAGAAATATCTCCACACTGATCACACCTAGTAGTGATGATGAATATATGGGGAGAAGCAACAACAAAATCGGTACGCTTGAGGAACAAAATCGTCGATGAATGTGATGTGATGTGTCATATATGTTGTCTACAAAATCTATAATGGTAGCCTGGTAGGCTAGTTGCGATGTGATGTGTCATATATGTTGTCTACAAAATCTATAATGGTAGCCTGATAGGCTAGTTGCGATGTGATGTGTCATATATGTTGTCTACAAAATCTATAATGGCGGCCTGGTAGGCTAGTTGCGATGTGATGTGTCATATATGTTGTCTACAAAATCTATAATGGCAGCCTGGTAGGCTAGTTGCGATGTGATGTGTCATATATGTTGTCTACAAAATCTATAATAGCAGTCTGGTAGGCTAGTTGCGATGTGATGTGTCATATATGTTGTCTACAAAATCTATAATGGCAGCCTGGTAGGCTAGTTGCAATGTGTCATATATGTTGTCTACAAAATCTATAATGGTAGCCTGATAGGCTAGTTGCGATGTGATGTGTCATATATGTTGTCTACAAATTCTATAATGGTAGCCTGATAGGCTAGTTTTACTCGTACTCTTTTAGACTAAATTTTACATTCCTTCGTGATTTTTTTTTGTTTTATTTGGATACCAAAGGGAAGTCTTACTACTCTCATGCCACAATCTGACATACTTATGAAACTTTTTCTCAACTTTTAAATACAGGAAACTACCTACCATTTTTTTTTTTTTGACAGGACTCCCTACCGAGATCTTTATTATGGTTTTCGATTTTTTTTCTTTTCAATTCTCTATTTTCAATTTTTTATTTATTTATTTTTATTTATTTAATTTGTTTAATATGGGGACAATCTTCAATAAATTTGATGGAATAACCGTAGACCTAAAACATTAATATCGTACTTCATATGTTTATTCAATTGGAGGCTAGGGAGGTAACACTTTGCGTGTAAGTTCATGTTTACTCGGTTATTAAATAGAAATGAGAGTAGACTAAATTTTAAAAAATACCTCAAAAAATATAGCCTATTGTATTTTAGGTTTTATCTCATTTTTGTCAAATATCAAGTTGGGTAATATCTTATTTTTGCCTAATATCTTATTTTAAATGTTTGTGTAAAAAAAAAAAAAAACAATGCCTACATAAGGTATCAAATAATAACTATTATTAGGACACACAATAAATACTCTGATCCAATGCTTACAATAATTGTACTAGACTACTAGTAGTACCAAAAGACAATGATGAACCAAGTTTTTTCTATAACAACTTCCATAACAAAAGACACGATTAAATAAAATGCCATTATTATAGAACCGCCTTATATATTTTGGGTCTCATAAACATCAAGTACGTACTACGCAATTTTATTTAGCTAGAGAAACCCAAAATGCAGGCAATGCATACACGTTTTTTTTTTTTTTTTTTTTTTAATAAAATGCATACACGATTTTATTTAGCCTAGAGATCGAACTCCTCAACACGAAGCGAGGCAGACACAAGCGTACTACGAACACAACATATTTTCGCGTACTAATTAATGGCATGTCCCGCTGAACGTTCCATCGCAAGAGTAGCCAGGGCAACACGAGTGCAGCAAGCCACAATCATCCCCAGCTGATGGGCACCATCTGCACTCTCTATTCCTGGGGTCGGGTTCAGTTTGCGTGCAAACGGTTCCTTCACAACACTCTCTTCCCTTACGCCAGCAATTAACATTAGGTCCTAAACAATTTAGGACGTCCTCTACCTCTCGGGATATTACGACATCCTGAAGCATAATATTTGAAATTGGGAGTGGATGCTGCTGACCGCGAATTTGATGAAATTCGCGGTCAGCTGCATTCGTAACCACCATCATCATCACGATGATGATGGTAAGGATAAACACCAAATTACAACTTCCAGCCCAATTCTTCATTTTCATCACTTTTGTGCTACTTTATTTTGATTTAATTTACTAGTTTGTAGATTATTGATGATTTAAAAAGAAGTGTGCCTCCTTTTTTATGGCCATATTCACATAGTTTTACGTATGAATGCACCACCTAAAAGTATATGCAATAATGCATGCCTTTTCAGAGACTAAGGACAATAATTTATTTTGCATTCACATGCATTATTTAGAAACCACTTATTTACCTGTCACAAATTGTACATTCACGTTTCAGTGTTTCACGTGTTTGTAACAGTGAGAACAATAATTTTATGACAATTTTACTGATATACTGTACAGCTGTACTACAGTAGCTGCAATTAATCTAATTAAAGTAATTATGCTATGGTCTAACTTCACTTAATTAATTATTAAGTCCATTTGGAGAACGAAGGATGTTGATTAATTATTAATTTATTATTATGTATCTATATTTGTTTTTTTATATTTTTCGATGCACATATTTAAAATCATCAAGTGTGAATATGGTTTTTCCCATTAATTTATGTGAATTGATGATCAAAGTTTAATTTGATCTTATTAGCCGAGACATTTAATGATCAAGATAAATATTTTAAAGATAACATGGAAAATGTCAAGACGATAGATAAATTAAATTAGTATTGTGTGACATTATATTTAGGATTATATAGAACGAGTTTTGTATCTCAAGACACATGTACACTTTATTTGGATAAGATAAAAAGAGAAAAAAAGGTAGGGTGGTAATTATCACAAGATAATGCTTATTTGGTGATTTTTAAATTTTTTATTTTTCTGTTTTGGTTTATCGTTTTTTCTACATATAGTCCTCGAGTTTCATAATTGATGCATAAAGCGTAATGTATTGAATTTTTTGTCGTATCTATTTGTAGAACTGCACATCAATAAATCAATTATGCCCCATCTATATATCTGCTGCTTTAAATAGTAAATAACTAAATACCATACGTTTCAAATTTTCAATGACTTTTTTGTACTTAAATTTAGTTTGATTTCTATTGTTAATTGGATATTTATATTAATTATAATATGTGGTGTATTGCTATAAGTAAAATTCTATTGTCAATAAAAAAATAAAAAAATTTCAAAGGAATTATAAATTATTAATTTTATCTTTTTATTGACAATAGAATTTTACTTATAGCAATACACCACATATTATAATTAATATGAATATCCAATTAACAATAAAACTTTACCCCTATACGAATAATAACGTAATTTTAATTATAAATATGGTCATGTATCATTGAAAGTTTTTTAGTCTACTATTGATTTTACCATTAAAGCTTTTTATTAAGGTATTCTTCAAATTCGGTTATAATATTTGTGTATGTTTGTGATTTTGTTAATGAAATCAAAGAAGTAAAAAACTACTAAAATTAGGACACAACAAAAATGTATAATACAAGAGAATCTTGAAGTGAATTCAAATCAATGTTAGCAAGGTCTTAAAACTTTACGAGTTTTACAAAGTCTCCATAGCCCATTTACCAACCATATATTATTACAAACGGTCCAATTAGGCTAATAATAAAAATATATAATCTGTTGATTTTACGTGTTAAAAAACTTTTAACTTTTAATTTATTCTATTTTTTTACCGACGCACTTTTTTTTCACAAAATTATACCCGCTCTATTATTTTAGCGTCCCTTTGAAATTTGACACTTATGTCAAGATAAAACTTTGATAAACAATATCTTATATAGTGCAACTTACGTGATAACAAACGTGAAAAAAGAATAATAGATAGTATTTCTACTCTCTTTTTATATCTAACATTTAAAAAAATATATAAATACTAATAATAATAATTATTATATATATATATATATATATATATATATATATGTATATATATATATATATATATGTATATATATATATATATATATATATATATATATATATATATAAATGGGATCATATGAGACCACACCCCTTATGTGAGAACCTGGTATATGTGAGGACATATTACAACTGTTGGATCAATTGCATCCAATGGCTACTAATTATCCCGGTCAAACATAATTTCAAAAAAAAAAAAAAAAATAGCGTTTTTTTATCTCCTCCTTCATTTTGCAAGTTATTTTCTCTCTCCTCCTTAATCACCATTGCTGAAGAAACCCATGAATTTCCCTCACTTGCAGCTATTCTCTCTCATCTCCCTCTGGATTTCTAGCAAAACCTACGATTCTCCCCCTTTTATTGTTCAAATTTCTTTTATTGTTCAAACCCCTCACATTCTCTCTCTGAAATTTCGACTTAGGGGCTTCACTTAGATGAAGATCAAATCGGCGATATTCAATTATTCATCATCAAATTGTTGTAAGTTTTGCAATTAAATCACTTAATTCCTGTATTATTGAATTTTTTTTCATAATGTTGTTCAATTTTGCTCTTTTTTTCAATATTTTGTATGTTTTTTCAGCTTAATTTTTTTATCATTTGTATACTTTTTCATGCTGAATTACGGTTTTGATTGTTCCAATTGGATGACATTTCAATACATTCTTTGTGTGTGTTCAATTGTTTTGAGTTTTGTTTTTTTTCCGAATTTTGTGTTTGCGATCAATTTTATACTTTCTCTACTGTTGTAGAATTCTGGAGGTTTCTCTTTTCATCTTTGTTTTTCAATTTTATTAATTTGATTGTGAATTTATTGAATTTGGTTGTTTGAATCTTTTTGTGATGTGGGTGATTGATTGATTATGTTCTTGATGTTGTACGCAAAGAAGCTGAGAATTCTGACTGCTTACAAGGTGTTCGACGAAATGCCTCATTGATTTTTTTTTTCTTCAGGTTTCTTTCATTTTTGTCTACGTATGTTTGTCTATAAGTTGCCATCTTTCTTGGTATTTAATATTTATGGTTGAAAGTTATCTTGCTGAAATTTCTATTGATGCTTTGCAGGTTGTCCACATCTCTTCAACCTCGTTCCCCAGGTAAAACCTAGAACTAATGCATACGGTTCTTCATGTGTCCAGTTTAATGCTTTTGTGGCTTCCTAATTGCCCACAAGAGGAATGCTTATTAAAGGATGATCGAGTTTTTTTTTTTTTTTTTAATTTTTCCCCACTGCATGCTAGTATGTAGTGCATGAGTCATTGTTCTGTTAGTCTTTGGGTCTCAAAGTCATATTCTACACAAGTATGGTATTACTAGGAATTCAAATTGAGACACATACTCATCTATATTGCAACATCAGACCTCACGATCCTATAAAAAGGATTTTGGTGTGTTGGAAACTCACTTATTTAGTTTTACTTCTGAGGTTCCGTACATCTACTTCTACAAGAGATTGAAATCCACAAGGAACAACCAAAGTTTATTAAAGCCATCAGTGGGATTCAAATAAAGGGTAGCACATTCTAAATTTCTTATCCAGAGGAATCCAGCTAGTACCATCTCAATTAGAGATGATGGGGGTGTTGATACTAGTTCATCTATGCCATGTGTTAGTTTTTTCCCATTCACTAAAAGACGAGGCCATTATAAAATATTCTTATTGATTTTTGCATGGGAAATCTGAACACGTTATATGCAGCCGTGTTTCTACTTAAAAGGATCATTATGCTTGTTGTCTTGTTTCTTTAACATTTAAATTAAACAAGATCTGCAGAATAACAGTCCGCAGCTTGTTACTTCCTATTTCTCTTTTTTGCTGTTGATTCCAATCTTAGCTTGTGGCATCAATAACTCTACTTCCTTCTTAATATTAACTCAATTTCTATGTAATATAGCACCATCTTTAACAAGATAATTCATTTTAAAGAAGGCAGATGGAAGTAATAGCCAGAAAGAATTTAGGTTACTCCCCCCTCCCCTCCCCCCCCCCCCCCCCCCACACACACACAAAGTAGCCATTGCATATTTGCATTACACTGCCAAACATACTGATTCTGGTCTTTTTGAATCTCGAGTGGTTCAGGGCCTCAGCAGTTTCCTGCAGTCTTTCCACTTCCTATTACATCTACTCGGGATTCCATATACGCTCTGGCATCAGCACCAGCACCATCACCCTCACATGCTTGGGGAGCTAGGGTGCCTGGTTCCACAGGTGCAGTTTTACCACCTCTAGGTTCATTTTCAGGCAGCGAACCTGCTGCAAGCACTGCTGGGATTGCTCATGTGGATGATACTCTGCTTATTACAAGAATATCATATGCTTGTTGATTGCTCATGTTGATGAAATGAGCAAAGAAATACTTGTTGATTTAATGAATGATTAAAGAAATGTTTGCTCATTCGACAAATGAGCAACGAACTAACTATTTGCTCATTTGACAAATGAGCAACTAAGTTTTTGCTCATTTGTTAAATTAGCAACTAAGTATTTGCTCATTTAACAAATGAACAACTAACTATTTGCTCATTTGCTCATTTGCTAGATGAGTAAAAAATTGATTGCTCATTTTCCAAATGATCAAAAATTAGATTGCTCATTTCCCAAATGATCAAATAAATGTTTGCTTATTTTACAAATGAGCAAAGAAATGCTTGTTGATTTAATGAATGATTAAAGAAATGTTTGCTCATTTGACAAATGAGCAACAAACTATTTGCTCATTTTACAAATGAGCAACTAAGTTTTTGCTCATTTGTTAAATTAGCATCTAACTATTTGCTCATTTGCTAAATGAGCAAAAAATCGATTGCTCATTTTCCAAATGATCAAAGAAATGTTTGCTTATTTTACAATTGAGTAACTAATTATTTGCTTATTTGACAAATGAGCAAACTAATAGTTGCTCATTTCACAAATGAGCAAACTACACTCAATTAGCATGTAGAGTAGTGTGAAAATGCAGAGTTTGAAAATTTTGAGTAGTTAATGAAATTTATTTATTTTGCCTATTGGGAAAACAATACAAAAGACACCCACTATTACAGGTTATAAAATTGCAAAACAATTCTTTGCTCATTTATCAAATGAGGAAACTATTTAATGCTCATTTGTCAAATGAGCAGATAATTTTGGCTCATTTTGTCAAAAATTAATATTTATTCTTTACTAATTTGTCAAAAATGAGCAAATAATTTGTCAAAATGAGCAATTAAGTTTTTACTCATTTGTCAAATGAGCAATTATTTTTTGCTCATTTGAGTAAAAACATTCAATGCTCATTTGTCAAATGAGAAAATGATTCTTGCTCATTTTGTCAAATTAATGCTCATTTGTGAGTGTGTTTGAATGTTTTAAATACGTTAGCCTACTAGCTCAAGGGTAGAGCATTGTACAAATGCACAAAAGATGTGGGTTCGAATCCCACGTATGTTCATTTATGTAATGTGGAGACACAAGTTTGTATGAGAGTTTAATTGTAACAAAGTTTATATAGTTATAAATCATTTCAAACCATTTTTTTGCTCATACAATTTAGTACGAATTTGATTTTTTTTTTTTTTATTAATTTTGTTTATAGAGATAACCTATGTAGGAATTGAACCTACATCCCCTATGCATTTGCATAGTGCTCTACCATTTGAGCTAATAGGTTCACATATGACATGTTGCCCTTTGCGATATTGGATCAGCTCCAGACTTTGGAGAGTAGACAAAATATCCTCTGCTTTGATGGTTGTCATGTCACTGAGCTCCTGCAGAACAATAAGCCACATATTCATCACAATTGAGCAGGAAATAGAAGTACAAAAGTTTTAGTCAAAAACACTAAAAAATAGACACAGAAATCCTAAGAAGTTTCAAGTCTACAAACCAATGAGATAGAAAAAGGTTTTCATTCTTCTTAGAAAGTTCATAAGCTGTTGCAAAGATAGAATTATTGATGGCATTTTCAATTGACCTATAAGTTATATTCAGGCAAGAGCATATAGCTAGTTTTTACATGTTATTAGACAGCCATCAACAAGAAGAGAGCTTTTATGCTGTGTGGTCTCACTCACTCACTCTCTCTATCTCTCTCTCTCTTTAAAGGGTAATGAAGTACAGAGACTTCCATCCCCCCTAACTATTATCTTATTCGATTAAAAAGAGTAGTAAATGATATATTTTCTCTTACGTACTTCCCCCAAATCACTCCACCAAAACTAAAGCAAAACTTGGCTTATTTATCACTCTCTGGCTTAGCTACACTCATCATAAGGTTTACCTTCAGCTGCTCATGTGTATAAATTTTGGTCTAATCATTCAAGCCAATCAAGAGATTCAAATCTCAATACCAATCAGAACACCATTTACAAGATTTAAGGTAACAAAGAAGTAAAATATGCTACAGAAGCAGGAAAAATCAGAGCACGACAGTATATGATTAACATCAAACCAAGATCCAAATATACTGGATCACATACCAATCAATCTAGTACTTCCAAGAAACACAGAACCCAAATTCTAAGTTTAACGCAAAATTTCATACAAGTATCTAACTGCCCACCTAGTCCCTACAGAAAATTACTAGAAAATTGTTAAGGGTGGAGGCTTACAAAATGCAATAAGAAATTTTCCATAGCCTTTCATTTGATAGATGAGCAAAGAATTGTTTGCTCATATGATAAATACCAAGATGTTCGAATACCACCAACTGAGACATTAACCCAACTACCCCCGTCTACCACACCAATCTGACTACCCCTAATAACAAAGGGCAGTTCATTTTCCGCATCAAAAGTATCTGAAGTATTACCTACGAACTCATTCAAAACAAACTCATTGATAATAGAGTACCAAGACACAAGATTTCTAACAAGCATTTTATCAAACACCTTGTATGCACTATCAGGATATTCATAAGTATCATAAAAATGCACCAATAACCCATATAAAATCGATGAATTTGGCATATAAAATCGCAAAAAAATTGAACAAAAAACCAGATTATGAAATCGCACAGGAAGTCGAAAAAAATCGAACAAAAATTAAACAGAAAACGCACAGGAAATCGAACAAAAATCAGAATTTTTTTTTGATGAAATTGAAGCTAAAAATTGATATGATGCAATTAAACATGCAATTCAATGGTTAATGCAATTCGAAAATAAACATGTAATTCGATAATTTTAATGAAAATTTTGAATCAAAAGTAAATTCGATAATCATCACAACATGAAATTCAATAATTTCAACAAAAATTCAAGAAGCTAAGAAGAGGAGAAAGAAATTGACGGAATGAACATACCTCAATAATTGACGGAATTTCTGTACTTGTGAACAAGCTAAGAAGAGAAGAGAGAAATTGTCAAGGTTGAGCCATTAAATTAGACGCCATTGATGAAGTCAGTTTTAAGTAGAAAAATCAGTTTTAAGGAGGTTTATGTAATTAATCTCAGCTGTTGGATTTAATAAGATTAATGGCTGAGAATTGTTCTCACATAAGGGATGTGGTCTCACATATAAGGTGGTTCTCACCGGTTCCCGACCCTATATATACATATACATACATATATATATATATATATATATATATATATATATATATATATATATATATATATATATATATAATTTGATGACCATATATGATGATATTATATTATAGAAAATCAAACACTATTGAGCTGAAATATGCACATATTCACCTAATGTAATCCTGCGTTTTACAAGGATTATTTGATTATCAGCAACATGAATTTTATTTTGTACAATTGTAAGTGAAGTTAAAATTTCCTTGTATATGGCTATAATTCCGAAATATTACTAGTCTTACACTCTTACTACAGAGAAACTATTGTTAATGCTTGAAAGACATTAATTTCTTTCTTAACCAATTTTACTCTTGGCCGCCTTCGACTTTTTTTTTTTATTTTTTTTATTTTTTATTTTTTATTTTTTATTTTTTTACTTTTAACTTTTTTTGTCTTACTATACCTATATTAATGGAAAAAACAAAAGAATCGAAGGGAGTAGTATGGTACTATAATGTGTGTAACACAATGTCGTCGTTTTGTGTATGATCTTATTTAATTTTAGCAAAATATCACATAGCCTCCTGCATTATAACATGCTAAAAATAGCATTATACGTATACTATGATGAACTATTTAGAATTTTGATATCGATTCACTACTTCAACGTTACACTATTTGCCAGCCAACCTAAGCTAAAATATGATCAACATTATCTAAACCTTTCATAATTCATACTCATCTAACCAACTCAATCCCTTGAATCATGCAACAATACATCATCTATTACTTTGAAATCTATAAGTAACTCCATTTTTTTCCAAGTTTTTCAGCATCAAAACAATTAAAATGTTTGTGTTAATTAGGCTTATTTTATTGATTAGCATCAAAGAAGCAAGCTTTGTTCGTCCAAGTTAAATTATTGCAAAATGGCCCCTAGAAGCACAACCTCAATCGCTCTCTTTCTTGTATTGAACCTTGTTTTGTTTAATTTTACTTTCGCTATAGATACGACCCAATCTCTTAATGCCTGCCCCTCGGATGCCCTTAAGTTGAATGTGTGCGCGGATGTACTAGATGTCGTTCACCTTCGCATTGGATCTTCTAAGAGGGATTCATGTTGTAGCATTGTGGGTAACCTAATTAACCTTAATGCTGCTACTTGCCTTTGCACTGCGGTTCATGCCAACGTCTTAGGTCTTGTTAACCTTGACCTCAATGTTGCTCTTAATGCTCTTGTCAACTATTGTGGTAGCGAACTCCCTATTGGCTTCCATTGCCCTCCACTTCAGACCTAGATTACTCGTTCTTCTTAAATAATACATTAACTAGGTTAAAATCCTGTGCAATGCACGGTTGTTAAATGTTTTTGACAATAATATTACAAAATATAAAGTATATAAAGATATTCAAAAATATTTCATTTGAGTATATATGGAATATGATTGTCAAATTGGAAAGAAAATACATAAGATATAAATAGTTTACTTAAAGATTATGCCAAAAAAAAAAAAAAAAAAAAAAAAAAGCGGAAAACTTTTTCACAAGGTAATGACAAGTGTCATAGAAGGATTTGCTTTTAGTATATATAGGTTAATAGATACTTCATATTTAATTTGTATTGTTATCCTTATTTTTCTTGGAGGATCAAGTATCCTTTTACATGTTTATTTTCCTATAAAATTATGGAAACATTTCCATACATGTATAGTCTTACTTTCAATTGATCTTTATAGATCTTTTTGTTTTTGCCGTAAAATAACATCACAAAGCTAAATTTTATGAGCATATATACTTGTTGGATCTACGAAGTAATGATCACTTTTAAAGTTTTAATTAATAAACTACACCCTCATTTTCACACATTATTGATCATTTATTATAATTTATACGTTTGGAAAAATAATTCAAGTTTAACCTCGTTTTATTTTATTTTTATTTATAAATATCTAAAGATGTTAAATGGTAAAGTTTTGAGTTAGGAAGCACCGAAGCATGAGACTATTTATGTAATCATGTAGCAAACAGCAATACATACGTAGTATTTATGAAATAGAGGAATTATTATCAGAAAATAATTTAGAGAAAATAGAATTTCACTGAGAATCTGAGTTAATAAGTAAGCAATTATATTATTCGTGGACAATGAAAAGCAACTACTTGTAGCACTCAAAAAAAAAAAAAAAAAAAAAAAAAAAAAAGCAGCTACTTGTATTACTTACTGGGCCTTTTTTGGGCTCGATGCATGGATTTGTTTCTAGGCTACGCTAAAGATTTACATCTTAAAGCCCAAAATGGCCCAACATAAATCTTAGCAAAAATTTTCAACCGAAAGTTATGGCCGTCATCTCCTTTTGGCTCATTAATATCACTGCTAAACTCGACTCATGAATCATGATCATCTTTTTCGACATAAAAAAAGGTATTCGTAAAAGATTAAGGCTATGTTTGATTCATCTTACTTCATTTTAATATACCAATTCGAGCTTGATTAATTTTTTGCTAAGTAATTGTTCCGGGTGTGCTCCGGTAAGTTGAGTCTTGGAATCCGTAAAGGTTTATCGGCCAATTAAGCACCTGCATAGTCAACGCAAATTAGCTAACCCGAGGGATTATCCGGGGATAACCACTCCGATGCTAAAGTCAGCAATTTGATGAGAAGAATAAGAAAAGAGACAATAGAGAGAGAGAGATCAAGATTGTACCTTAATAATGAATTATGCTTGGGTATTTATAGGAACACAACCAAGCTGGTGCCACCTATCAACATAGGTGGCAAGTTGGTTTCATAGGCAACAGGTGCTTACATGGTCGGAACTCGGAAGCAGCTCTCCACGTGGTCGTGATCTAAGTCGTTATGGAGAGTAAGCCGATATGAGTAATAATGGATAACTAACAGCATAACGTTCTTTAGTGAACAAACCCTAACGGTGTCAACACTATCCCGTACAACTAGCCCCCCAAGTGAGGACGTCTGTGTAACTGACGTTCTCGCTTGTCACCTTTTGTAAGTCAAATCGTGCTGACATGAAACTGAGAAGAAAAAATGTTATATTTTCCCTCAAAGTGAGCAAATTAAGAATGTTGATTTGCTCAACTTAACGTTAGGCCGAGAATAAAAAATCTCTGATTTGCCCCCAAAGTGGAGCAAATTAAGAATATTGACTTGCTCAATTGAGGCCGAGAATAAAAAATCTCTGATTTACCCCCAAAGTGAGCAAATTAAGAATATTGATTTGCTCAATTGAGGGCGAGAATTAAAAATCTCCAATTTGCCCCCACAGTGAGCAAAGCCGAGATGGGGTTCACTCAGTTGGATTGAAAATTACTAAGAGTACAATGAGGGTATGCAATACAGACGAACAATTGGGCGGGAAAATGTTTTAAAGTAGTGGGGCATGTGTCAAACATCTAAAATGGGTTGGTGAAAAGGCGTTTTTTCCCAGTTGTAGGATTACGTGAAACTAATGTCATCAACCGCCACTGTTCAGTGTAATATAAATTCCCAAAAAGAGCAATTCTCCATATTTCAACTCTCAAAAAATTTCAAAAAAACAATTCTGAAGTTGCTATTACGATTCAGCGAACCATAATTTTGCACTGAAGGATCAAATTTTCACAAGAAATTTAGGCATTACAAGTGGTAACCGTCTAGTCATGACTTTCGCTAGTGATTTCATTACGTCTTGTTAATGAGGAATAGGAACTTCAAGAGGTAAAAAACCCTAACTTTCGTATCGTATTTTGATGGTTTTTACCATTTTATAGTAAATTTAGCAATATTCTTGCTTTAAATATCATTATGTCTAGATCTGGAAAACGCTCGAATGTGGGTAAAGTCGATGAGGCTGACCCTTTTACACCCTTGTCCTCAGCGTAAGAACCGGAAGCTTACTATCGGCATAAATTTCTTGCCGACTCTGAGAAGGCTTTACGTCCGGATAACCCCGACATTTTGGAAGACGTAGAAATTGTCGAAGTTGAGCCTGTAAGTGTCCGTTATCACTTGCGAAGTGTTTCAGAATTTCTTGATCAGTACGGCACAAATCTCGGCAAAGTAGGTGTTAAAATAAAGTACAAGGATGCCGAGAACAAAGCGTACTAGTTACCAACCTCAAGAGGTCAAACCTGTCAGTCGGCGTCCTGGCAAAGAGCCAATGGCAGAGCCAGTACCGCCGACATCAGATGTTAGGGAAGAGGATATTTTATCTGTCCAAAGGAGTGTTGAGGGTTCAGAGGAGGATGAGGAGCAGAGTGTCGGTAACGTCCGAGAAGGTAATGAGGAAGTGATGTATGCATTTTATACCATGTTTTACCCCGGTTTTATAGCGTATATTTGCATGGTTTTGGGTTCTCCGGAGCCACTTCTTGCTAACAATCTCTTCTCTAGTGTGTTCGATCTATTTTAGTGAGTTTCACAAGAATACGGAGTTTCTTGGATGAATCGGACGTGTTTTGGATGGTTATAGAAGAGGTTAGTGAGTGAAGATGAAAATTTCCCCCTAGCCCTGTTGGGCATAGCTTGCCGGGTCAGACAGGGCGAAGAAGGAAAGCTAGTTGCGAAGTATGTGTTGCAGCCCCTATGTGCTCGATCGGGTATAGATTGCCCGGTGAGACCGGGCATTGAAGAGCAAGAATTCCACAAACTCGCCATTGGAGCTGCTATGCGCGCCCGATCGGGTGTGGCTTGCCCGGTTGGACCAGGCACAGGAAGAAAGAAGAACAACAAAGAAGAAACGTCGCTGTACTCTGGCCGCCCGATCGGGCAGCCCTTGCCCGGTTGGACCGGGCACTGTTTCGCGGAAGTTGTTTTGTTTAATTTTGAATTTCTATCTTTTTAGGGGTATAGATACCCTTTGTAATCACAATTAGAAGACACTTTTATTATATCCTCTAGTATTAGTTTTACCTAAAAACCCTAGTTTACTCTCTTTAAGCAATTAATTTCTACTCTTAGTTTGAATTATTGTTCATCAACAATTTGAGTTCTTTCGATTGAAGCAATTGGTATTCATCTATTTCACTTCTCTTTTATTTATTATTGCTTATTGATTATGTCTTCTCTATTGAATCTTGTTATTGGTTTTGCTAGTATGTGTGAGTAGATTCATAATCCGGGATCTTGCAAAGCCCGGATATGATTAATGCTTAGATTGAATCTTTAAATTCTCCAAAAATAATTTCAATTAACATGCTTGATTGATTGCGTTTATGCCAATGCTAGATTAGGAATAATTAGTATTGTTATCATCCCTTTGTTCTTATTGCAACGGAAGTTGAATATTAACGGGATTTGGGTATTTCAATTAAGGGTTTGAAGATCATCACGGAAGTAGGTGATTGGATGATTAGGAAGTTAAGTATTGTGTTTAATGTCCCTTATTTGCTTGATTCCATGGAAATAGGCTTGATAGTTAATATGGGAAGCCATTGATAACTCGGAAGAGACCTTTGGTATTGTTTAGGGAATGTTTTTCCTCTTGTCAATTGATTTGTTATTGGGGGTAGATTCATTAGTGCTTTGATTATATTCGTGGTAATGCTTGATCTTGGATGCTTTAATTCATTGATTATCTCATTCTTAGTTAATTGTGTTATTTAGTATATTAGTTATTAGTGTTCTTCATTCTTGATTCTGTTACTTGCTTAGTGATTTCTTGAGTCTATTTAATTAGGTAGACCTTAGTCTCTTGGGATTCGACCCTTACTTGCCTGACTACATAGTTAGGAGGGATAGTTAGGTTATTTTTGTTAGGTACGCGACACGCCTATCAGGAAGATGAAAAATAAGAAGGTGAGGAAGAGAGTGAAGTTGAAGGAGATGAAGAGAGTAGAGGTGGTGATGAGGAAGAAGATGACGAAGAGACCGATGAGGATATCAGAGAGGATGTTAATGTTGCCGAGCTGGTAATGGCAAAGGAGAATCTTCATCAGGGATATGACTCTGAAGTGGATGACCGTAAATACCAAGAGCCTTTGTGTTTACCACGCGATCTTAAAGTGGTAGATACAGTTATCGACCCAAAATGGCTCAAGGTTGCTACTAAGAAAGAATATTGTCGGCATGGCAAGCGTTTCTATAGGCTTCCTGATGGTTACAACCTTAGATTGCCTGAAGAGGGGCAAACCGCATTAGATTGCCCTGCCGGTCATATCGTGGTGTATGCCAAGCACTTCGAATTTGGTCTACGGTTTCCCTTACATCATTATATTGAAAAGATATTCAGAGCTTGGAATGTTTGCATCGCACAACTTATACCGCTGATAATTCGGAATGTTGTCTCTCTTGTCTGGGCTATGATTTTTATGGATTTCCCATTAACCTTGAACCTTTTTCGATGGTTACATTGGATCAAAAAAAATAGCCAGTCACCGAGATGGTGGTCGTTGTACACGGCTCCCGGTAAATGTACAGTATGGCCGAAATTAACTAGTTACAAGAAATGGTAGAATCAGTTTTATTTTCTCAGTGTGCCAGATGATTACAAAGTGCGTAGAACTTTCTACCCTCCACATAGCATGTTTGATAACATCAAAGCTAGGAAGTTAGGCAAACTTGAAGCAAAAGCTTTTAAGTTTTTTGACTGTGTATATATTAATCGGTAAGAAAAATAAAGCAGTTCCGGGGGTGTGGCCGCGTAACTGTAATTACATCATGGGCAACGCCCCTCTTTCACATGTCGGTCTCTGCCAGATTGACGAATATGGTATGACCTTATTAAAGTCTTGAAAATTTTGTCAACTCTCATAACTGCATGTTTTCTTGTTATCCATTTATTTTAGAAATTCTGCCTGTCTTGTCCTTCTTTTTTTTTTATTTATATATATATTTTTTTTATGCTGACAAGGTTAATACAACTGCAGAAATCAACAAGCTAGACATTTCTAGATTGGGATTGCATCCTGACGACAGGGTAAAGGAACAATGTCCACCCAATCCCAAGCAGGCCTACGACATATTACCAGTCTTTTCCACTAGGGTGTCAAAAGGAAAAAAAAGAAGTAAGCGTGACATGTCTTCAGTCGAACAGAGAATGACAAGACCCAAGACTCTTCCCCTCAAAAGGGGCGGTGGTGCCAACATTGGATCTAAGAGGTCCAGTGATGCGACTGACCGGGATCAGGCTAAGAAGCAAAAGTCTAGCCCTCCCAAGGACAAGCAGTCAGCTCAACTGAAGGATGCCCCAGTGGACAACTTAAATGTTGTAAACCTGGAGGATGATGATGGTCAAAAACAGAAGTAGACAGTGAACATTGTGGTTCACGACAACCCGTCAGCTAGAGCCAACAAGGCAACCTCAGTGAACAAGGACATGCCTTCAGCAACCATGCGTTCTGGTTCTAGAAGTCTAAACGCTTTCGTCCCATTGCTGACGGGTGATTATATAGAGATCCCTCACATTAAGATTCCTGACGAGGTGAGGGAAGAGTTTCTGGTTCCTGCCGGCACTGCAGGTGAACCATGGCGCCCTCGTATTAATCTGAACCAAGGGGAGTCCGCTATCGTTGACGACCCGTCAACTGGTGGGAACATGGGTTGGAGAATGCTGAAAGACTTGGCAACTCCAGCCGATAGGCCTATTGATCGGCTATCTGCTCCTTGCGGCCAGATGATGAATGATATGCTAAGGGTAATTGCACTGTTTCATATATCGGTTTTGTTTCTTACCTTCTTCTTTTTCTTCTTTTTTTGTGTAAGTTAATAAAGTTGTTTTCATATGTAGACTGTCAACTTGGCTGTGGAGGTCGTGCATATGTACAAATATTATCAGAGATATGCGGACCAAGCTGAGAGGAAAGTGAAGAAGGATGATAACGAGCGTAAGGCTGCTGTTATCGCGCTCGAGGAAAACAAGGTCCAGATGAAGCTTTTGGAAAAGTAGTTATCTGACCATGCAGAGCTGAAGAAAAAACTTTTGGATCAGAACAAGCTGACAACCAAAATTGTACGTCGAGCTGGAAAAGAGTCTAAAGGCCGAGAAAGCGGAGAGAGCGAGGCTGGCGAAAAGCTTGGAGGAAGCCCACCGTGAGAAGCCCGGTATCAGGCGCCGAGCCATCAATCGCTTTCTGAAATCGGACTTATACCGAGATAAGCTTGTTGATCGTTATACCAGTGGTAGGGTAGCGACGCATGGTGGTGTATGCAAAGCCGAGAACTGGGATCAAGAAAAATGGCAAGTTGCTGAAAGTGCCAATGGCGACGACAAGCATCATTCTCCTACCAGCTATGAAAAAGATTACTTTGCTAACCCTCCATTATCTTTCGAAGTAATGACGAATGTGGATCCCTGTGATATGCCTAACGAGGAGTTTGATGACGCCCTTCTTGCCAGCCCCCAAACCGAGAAAGGACCAGAGACAGAGTCCGAAAAGAAAAAAGATTAATGGGGCGGGCAGTCATCACCAAATTCGTCATGTGGATCTTCGTTTTCTTGTAACCGCCGCTAAAATTTAATGAAATTGTATTCGTTGTTTTTAGACTAAGTTTTTGTCTGTATAAACAAATTAATGTTTGGATTTAGCCGGTCGGATCCTTGTGTTTTTTGGGTGATGGCTGTCGTTTTTTATGTTTATTTCAAAGTACTTTGATAACTTGTTTAAATTTTAACCCTCATGTATATATGAATGTTGTCTGCCTTGACCTACTCATCGTTGTTATTTGCATATGATATATTGATGGCTGTCGATTTTTATGTTTATTTCAAAGTACTTTGATAACTTGTTTAAATTTTAACCTTCATGTATACATGAATGTTGTCTGCCTTGACCTACTCATCGTTGTTATCTGCATATGGATTATATATATAGTGCTCTCTAAAAAATTCTAAAAAAGAATGTTTTATTGATATCTATCTTTGAAAAACTAAATGTTTGGTACTGGCTTTCGTGGATGTATAACTTTAAAAAGCTCTTATTAAAAAAAGAATGTTTCATTGACATTTATCAGTTATAATACTCCTTAAGCCGGGTTCTCTGTGTTGGTGTGCGCTTTGGTCCTCCGAGTAGTTTTAATTAAAACTTGCTCGAATACCTTTCGCAAAAACGGCTATTGGCCACTATAACATGACAAGATTATGGGTCAAAGTTATAGCACGATTCCACTGGTAGGATACTTGCAACCCTTTTCAGGCCGAGCAAAGATAGTGGATCGGACCATCATTTCAACTCGCCTATTAGGTGCATTTGTTATCTAACCTCCCTCCTCAATTGAATGGGTGAGACAGCTAGCTAGGCTGTTCGCACGTCCATATTGAAAGTGGGGGGGGGGGTTCACACTTGATATCGGGCTGTTAACTTCATTTTCATTAACGATTTCAGCCAAATATAAAAACATTTACAAAATATGATGACCCTTAGTCATACCGATAATACATACAAATGAATTAATACGACCACAGATATTAAACATAATATTTCTTAAGGATGCTTGCATTCCAGACGTTCTTAAGGGATACACCCTCCAAAGTCATCAACCGATACGACCACTGTCTGAGGGTTTCGTATATCTGATACGAACCTTCCAAATTTGCGGTAAGTTTGCCATCTGCATTTCCCTTACCAGTGCTGTTGTTCTTCTTAAAACCAGATCGCCATCTTCAAGAGGCCGATGGTTAACACGTTTATTGTAAGCCTGACTCATTCTATTTTTATAAGTTGCAGACTTGATTGCGGCCTTCAACCTTATCTCTAGCAAAAAATCTAGTTGCTGCCACAACTGAAGGTCGTTTTGCTCCTCACAGTAATGCTGGATACGAAACGTGGGAAGGCCGACTTCGGCTGGGACAACCGCCTCTGAACTGAAAGCAAGGTTGAAAGGTGATTCCCCAGTGGTTTCCCTTGTTGTCGTTCTATTGGCCTACAATACCTCAGGCACTAAATCGGCCCATAGCCCTTTTGCGTCTTCGATTTTCTTTTTCAGCGCACATAGTATCTGTTTATTTGCGGCCTCGGCATGACCGTTTGACTGTGGATGGCAAACTGCAACGTAGGCAAACTTCACCTTATATATGCTCAAAAAAAACTTGACAAGGCTGCAATCAAATTGGGAGCCGTGATCAAATACCATTGCCATCGGCAAACCAAACCGGGTGAATATGCTTTTCTAGATGAACTTCTTCACCTCATTCACCGTTATTTTTGCTGCCGGTTCGGCCTCTGTCCACTTGGTGAAGTAATCAACTCCAACAATTAAGAATTTCCTTCCCCCAGTAGCCAATGTAAAAGGTCCGACAATATCCATTCCCTATTGCGCAAATGGTACCGGATTTAAGATGGGTATCAGGTCGTTTGGCGGCTGGTTTATTACCGGCCCAAACTTCTGGCATTTATCGCACTTTTTTGCATAGGCCAGCATGTCTACTTTCATTGTTGGCTCGTAGTAACCTCTCTTCCTAGCTTCTAAAGACATAGATCGTCCACCCGCGTGATTCCCACATTCGCCTTCGTGAATTTCTTCTATCAAACTTGCAGATTCAAATGTCGTTATGCACCTTCGCAGCGGTAATGAGAAATCTCTCTTATATAAACCTCCGCGAAACATAACGAACCATATGCTATCCTTCTTCACTTTTTGGGCTTTAAGCTTATCAGTAGGGAGGGCATCATATACCTTGTAAGCCAGAATATCATCATACCACTCTTGGCCCCCGTCAATGCAATTAACCTCCATACTAGCTTCATCAATACTTTTGCGATCTAGGATCTCTACCATCACCGTTCGCTCCAGATCGTTGAAGCTTCAACTCGCCAATTTTGCCATGGCATCTGTTTGCGCATTCCGAGCACGTGGGACCAAGTTGATTTCAAAGTGCTCTAACTTTTCCGTTATTTCTTTTAATTTGGCTAGGTAAGCTATCATTGTTTTCTCTCGGACCTCATATTCATCGCTAAACTGGCTTGCAACCAATTGTGAGTCCGTTGATAATTTAATTCGTTTTTCTTCCGCCGCTATGCATAACTGAACTCCAGCGATTGCTGCTTCATATTCAGCTTTGTTATTGGAAGCCTTGAACTTGAACTTTATAGCATACTCAAATACATCTCCCTACGGGGAAGTCATTATAATACCGGCCCCTAAACCTGTTGAAGCTGCTGAGCCATCAACCGAGACCTTCCATGTTCCGACATCTTCCTCTTCATCTGTGTAAGATGCTTCAACAATGAAATCAGACAAAGCCTGTGCCTTTATAGACACTCGTGGTTTGTAAACTATATCATATTCCGACAGCTCTATGGCCCATTTAAGTAGACGACCAGAAGTTTCCATTTTCTCAAGGGACTTTTCTAACGGATGATTCGTCAGAATTTCAATTGTATGTGCATCAAAATACGGCCTCAACTTCCGCGCTGCTATTACTACTGCGTATGCAATCTTCTCTATCAGCGGGTATCATTGTTCCACAACATTCAAGACATGACTCACGAAGTATATGGGCATTTGTACCTTCGCTCGCTCTACAAGTAACACTGCCGCTACCGTTTTTGGAGATACTGAGATATACAACTGCAACAACTACAACTTCTCTCCTTTTTCTGGCCTAGAAATTGTCGGTAATGACCGGAGGTGATTTTTGACCACCTCGAGTGCCTTTTCCTGCTCTTTCCCCCATACAAATGTTTTATTTTGCCGCAACACGACGAAGAATAGGAGAGCCTTATCATCTGATTTGCTTATGAATCTAGTCAATGCTGCCATGCGGCCTGTGAGTTTTTGTATGTCTTTTATCAATTTCGGCTATGGCAAGCTGAGAATAGCATCAATCTTATCGGGGTTTGCATCAATTCCTCTTTCACTAACCATAAAACCCAGAAATTTCCCCGATTTTACACCGAAAACGCACTTTTCCGGATTCAACTTCATTCTGAACTTTCTAAGAGTATCAAATGTTTCTCGCAAGTCGGCAATGTGATCTATAGCTAATCGGCTCTTCACAATGGAATCATCCACATACACTTCTAAGTTTCTACCCTTCTGATTTGCAAACACTTTGTCGACCAATTTCTAATATGTCGCGCCTGCATTTAGCAGCCCAAACGGCATTGCTTTGTAGCAATAAACTCTAGCGTCTGTTATGAACCCGACCTTAGTCCTGACAGGTTCATATAAACTGACTTGGTGGTATCCTGAGAAAGCATCCATAAAGCTCAACAACGCATGACCTGAAGTTGAGTCTACTAGCCTGTCTATCCTGGGCAATGGATAATAGTCCTTTAGAAAAGCCTTGTTTAGATCAGTAAAATCGACACACATCCTCCACTTTCCTAACGGTTTCTTCACCATCACCACATTTTCCAACCACTCGGGGTAAGTACAAGGTTTTATAAATCCTGCCGCTAGCAACTTATTCACCTCAGCTTGTATAACTTCAATTTTCTCGGTCGAGAAGGCAAATACAACTGCATTCTCTCCCAGGAGATCAACAAAATGACATCGCATATCAACATCCATGTCTAATCCAACTCTTACCGCCCGGCCTAGGACTCTTGGTTGTAATTCCACTTCAACGGTTTCTCCTCCCGGCAAGGGACGAGGTACCGATACTGGCCGTGTATCAAAATTCTCCATAGACAGGTCATGTGTACATGGAGTTCTTTCCCTAATCTGACCTACACCATCTACTGGTGGCTGTCGGCATGGTTGTTTCAGCGAGGTCACATAACATTCTCTAGCCATGGTTTGGCTTCCCCTAACACGTTAAGGGAAACCAGTATTAGCTACGTATATCATCGTCAGGTGGTATGTTGATACGACTGCCTGCACGTCATGGATCATCGGTCTACCGACGATAGTGTTGTATGATGACGGCACATCCACTACCAGAAATTCCGTCATTACATCCCTTGCGGCGGCTCCTTCATCGATACGAACCTGTAGCATAATACTGCCCTCAGGCCTGACGGTAGATCCATTGAAGCCAATGACTGGGTACGACACTTGTGTTAAGTATTGTCTTCCAATCATCATGGCGTCAAAGGCCTTCGTAAACAATATGTTTGCAGAACTTCCTCAGTCAACCAACACTCGCTTGATCAAACTGCCGTTAATAGCCAGAGTGAGCACTAACGGATTATCATGAGGAAAAACAATGCCTTTGATATCAGCTTCTGAGAAAGACACTAAGGGAATGTTGCAGGGCCGAGGACGGTCTTCTACACCTAAAGCGTTCACCACGTGCATGTGCTCCGACAAGCTTTTCTTGGCGCCACTAACGGATCCACCATGCACCGGCCCGCCAGTAATAACATCCACCACTATATTATGCCCTGACGACACTTGCCCCTGTCTTGACATGTCATTCTGCCGACCTGCCTCAGGTGCACGTTTATGGTCTGATTGCTGGTATTCAGTCTGCCTTGTTGGAGGTTGTTGTTGCCGACCAGTACCCTGCTGAGCTCGATACTGAGAAAGGTGTCCTTTTCGAATCAAATCCTCAATGTTTTCTTTTAACTGAATGCAATCCTCTGTATAATGGCCGACATCTCTGTGGAACATGCAGTATTTCTTCATGTCTCGGCCCTTGGCTTTCATTGGTGTCGGCCTGGTCCAATCTTCCCTTTGCTGGTTTATGGAATAGATTGCCACCCTTGGCGTGTTCAGATACGCGTAATTATTGTATTGGCCCAGACCTTTTCCCGGCCTGCCTGCCCTTTGTTGACTTTGTTGTGCCGATCTGCCTACTTCATGTGACGTGTTGTCAACCGGTCGCCGAATTGACTCTACCGGCGCTACTTTGCTACTGGCTTTTAAAAGCTCTTCACTCTTAATATACTCATGTGCTTTGCTGAATGCTACGCCTAAGTTCGGGAAGGTTTTTCGGGTCATATATTTTTCAAAATCACAGTCACCCAGCCCATTCATGAGGGCCATCACAACTATTTCCTGCTGCAACTTGGGAATTGTATTTGCCCCGTTGTTGAAACGTCTTACGAAATCCCTTAGTGATTCAGCCTTCTTCTGATTAATTGCCATCAACTCCCCTGACGTTCTCTGTCGTGCACTATTGCTTATGTATTGGCCTGTGAACATCTCTACCAGAGTTTTAAAGCAATCAATTGAACCGGGCTCTAGATTCGAGAACCAATCCAAGGCTGCTCCCGTCAGTGTTGTCGGAAAGACTTTGCACCACACGCCATCCGTGTCGGTGTACAACAGCATATGGCTCTCAAATGCAGCCACATATCTCATGGGGTCACCCTTGCCGTCATATTTACATGACGGCATTTTGATTTTTTCCATTTGCTAGTCCAGGATCTCTTGAGTGAATGGAGAGACTCTCGGCCTGACCACGGCTCTGGTCAAGCGCCTAGGTGGCCCACTGCTAGCCTCTTGCCTGTGAGATCCCGAATCTTCAACCTGCATACTGGAAGGAGCTTGGCGCTTCCTTTTCTAAGGGTCCTGGCCTTAACGGTGGTGGCCCTTCTCGCGACGGTTGTCGAGGTGGGGGGTGCAGCCTGATTAAATTGACTCTCCAAATTAACGAATACGGGCACAAACTGTGCCCTGTTTGCTCCTACCCTACCAGCTGCTGCTTCATCAAATTCTTTCCTTTTTCTGGACATAGCACGCATCACCCTTGTTGTCAATTCCAACTCCTTAGGAGTGAACTCATCCATGGGATCCGGGGTGATGGCGCGAGGCCAATCTGGTGTTATCAGCATATTTGCCGGGTCATTGCGAATGAGGTGGGTTTCATCTTCCACCATGATTTCGAGTACGTTGTTAATAGATTTACTTGTACCGGCATTGAGAATACCGGTGCCATAATTGTGATAACCGGTTTGTAGAACTGGTACTATGGGTTCATTGTTCCCCTCCATCACTGCTTAAGGTTCTTTGGACGATAGAAGTTATTACTGCCCCCTCCTTCTAGCGCCAATTGTTCCGGGTGTGCTCTGGTAACTTGAGTCTTGGGATCCGTAAAGGTTTATCGGCCAATTAAGCACTTGCACAGTCAACGCAAATTAGCTAACCTGGGGGATTATCCGAGGATAACCACTCCGATGCTAAAATCAGCAATTTGATGAGAAGAATAAGAAAATAGACAAGAGAGAGAGAGAGAGAGAGAGAGAGAGAGAGAGAGAGAGAGAAAGAGAGAAAGATTGAGAGAGATTGTACCTTAATAATGAATTATGCTATGATATTTATAGGAACACAACCAAGCTGGTTTCACCTATCGACATAGGTGGCAAGTTGGCTTCATAGGCAACAGGTGCTTACGTGGTTGGAAGCAGCTCTCCACGTGGCCGTGATCTAGGCCGTTATGGAGAGTAAGTCGATATGAGTAATAATGGATAACTAACAGCGTAACGTTCTTTAGTGGACAAACCCTAACGGTGTCGGCACTATCCCATACAGTAATAAAAAAACTATTTTGTCTTGAATTATCTGATCTTATTATTGTAAGAAATTACATGGAAAAAAATTCCTTTGAACTTTTCATAATTACGAGCATATTTTTATTGATAATAAGTTAAAAAAAAAAAAGTTGAATCAAACAAGGCTAGTAATCAACCAATGCTCTACATAATCGGTGCTTCTCTTTTCCCTTGATTATGATCATATGAGTTTCATATTTTAGACCTTAGATGAATCCTAATAGCATTAAGAATTGAATTATGCTTCAATTTCTTTTACGAGTACCCTGTAAAATAAATACGTCCATGTAAGATAAGTTCAAACATTATATCATGAATGTTTGTATAAAAATAAAGTTTATTTGGTAAATATTGCATCAAAGATGGACATCTTTCCATAAATTTAGGTAAATTAACAGGCATTTTAGAATTCTATGGGAAAAATAACGAGCATTTTGAAAAAAAAAAAATTGTGTTTGATACTCCGTACTAATTTTTAAGTATCTTTTAATTAAACACTATTCCGTAAAAGATACTCAAAATATTAGTACCAAACACTAATAATTACTTATCTATTTTTACAGCTAGTAATAATTCATTAACATTTAATCTCGCAATTAACAATTAATACAACATCTAACAATTACTCTCATAAATATGTTTTACCGATGAGGCTCTATATGCACTAGTAGCCAAAATAAATTTGGCCGACATCAAGGATTATTAATTCATAGGAGGGTTCCAAACAATTTGGTCCTACATGCTTTGTAGGAGATCACGTTTGAGTGAGTAGTGAGTCATTCATATTTCCTTCTTGGGAAGAAGATCGACATAAATATAGATCTTTTTTACGATAATTAATTTAAAGTCATTTTATAGTCTAGAAATTGCACTACTAGATATTTTTTATAGGAAGAAGACATATAAAAATGTATGACATGGTCCCTAAAAATGAACTTTACCCTTAAAATGTGAATGAATGAATAAAATTATTTGAAACTTGTGCATTTTTATCAAACAAACCATTTTATTTTATCTATATATATTCCTACAAAATTAAAATATAAATATTTTAAATATTTTCGGTTCTTTTAAGTTGAGGGGTTTTCATTTTTAGCCGTATAACCGTATTCACTTACTCCATTTGTTATTTATATTAATGATAAAACATAATCACATCTCATAAAGCTAATAAGTGTTCTGGAGTGTTAGATTAGAGAATTAAAAACGGAAATATTAAAGTAAAATAGTAATCTTAATTACACCGATCAACATGTAATTTTGATATGCATTTTAAATTTAATACTATATTAAGTAATATAGAAATTAATTATTTAACATCTGACACTTATTAACCAGATCCATTTTCATAATATCAACTTTTTAAAATTAGAAATGCAAATCATAATTTTTCAACTTCCGCATTAGCATGTGTGTACGTGTCAACTAAAATAAAACGGGGAATCGGGGATAAATCATACAAGTATTATATGATCTTGAGATTTGCTCTTCTCCGTCTTCCTTACGTCGTCTTCTTCATCATCATTTCCTTGATAATAATTCAATCATTTAAACTTTCTCATTTCTTCTTCTCACTCACTCGCTCACTCACTTACTCACTCACTCACTCACTTACTCACTCACTCGGTCAGTGACTCAGTAATGGAGGTTGTCGGAGTGACAAAATGTCTTCGTCATAGTAATTGTTTCCAAATTAATCAGCAAATTCAACGCCAATTTGCTACTTTCAATAACCCTAATTTCAGGTTTTTGAGGCCATTACACTTCAAGTTTCCTTCTTCGTCAATTTCTCGTTCTCGAATTTGTTGCGGGGTTTCCTCTGTTCAAACTCGGTATGATTTTTTTTAGCTCGATTTTTAGTGTAATTGCTTGGAATTCGTTTAATTTATCGTGTTTTCTGGGAAATTTGATTGATGAAGGTTGATAAATTAGATAATGATTGTTGTTGTATTGTTTTTTTCATCCATTTGATATTATTATGTTAAGGTGATTAATCTGATAATGTTAAATTTTCGTGGACGAGCACGAAAGATAAATCTTTGGTTCATGTAGCCGACCGTCTTTTTGGGATAAAGCATTGACATTGTTGAGTAGAATTTATATGAATACTTTATTATTAAATAAAATAGTAAAAAATTGATGGAATTTTGCCAACTTGGAATTATAAATTGTACCTTTTTTTTCCTTTTTTTTTTTATGGTATTATTTATAATTAATTTTCTAGAAATGGAATGAGTAAGCTATTGAGTATTGAGTAGTGAAAAGAATTAAAAGTTGGAATTGCAATGATGTCGATTTGGGGTTTTGAATAAAGCTTAATATATGCTAATCTTTTGATGAAAAGTTGTTTGTTAATTTTGGTTTTGTTGCTTGAAAAAAAAAAAAAGATTGTTTTTGCATTTTACGAGTAAAGACGTTTTTTTCTGTCTTAAGACTCTAACTGTAGACTTTTGCTTATAAAAAGGACTTTAGTCATTTTGCTTTGCATAATTTATAAAATTGGAGATACTTTGTACAAAGACTGTACTCCATGCTAATCTCATGATTCCATATACACATATACCGGAGTTGTTCATTAATCCTGATCCCTTGAAAGCTTGTACATTGGCATTCATACCTAATCATCTTTTGGAGTGATGCATTTGTTCCTAGTTGAGGAGATAAAAGTATATATTTATTGGAATCACTTCAATGTGAGACTAGGGTGTTCTGATATTATCTTGTATGTCGATAGTGTTGACTGTTGAGTTACTGAGTTGTTTTTTTATTGTGACTCTTAGCCTTTGGAAATGTGCATTTTGAAGTATCATGGTTCATGAATGTAAAATAGTCTCAATTGATTCAATATGAGCATGAACCTTGTAGACCATGGGGTGATAAAGGTACATTTAAAATATCATATATATTCTGGTGGCTATCCTGCATATGATGAAAGATTGAGAAAGGATTAGAGGTTCAGGCTGCCCTTATCTAAAATAGAAGCTGAACTAGATCGAGTTAAAGCATTTTTCCACTGTAGTATTAATTGGTTGACAGTTTTTGTGCTTTGAAATTCTAATCTCAAGGACTAAACTAAAATTGTAATTTGTTGTCAGAGTGGGTAGTATGCTTTACTTATCATCATTTCTCTCCCCTAATTAGTGTATTTTTGTAAAAATAAAAAATGTAATGATAAGTTGAATGTAAATTGCCTGTGGTGGCAGAGAGGAGGAAGAGATGAAAAGCAAAACAAAGTCAAGACATGGAAAGGTACTGTTAAGGATCCTGCTGGAGCATCAAGTACAATTTGGAGAGAGTGTTGTGATGTTGGGATCAGCAAAAGAACTGGGGTCATGGAAGAAACCAGTAACAATGGGTTGGACGGAGAATGGATGGGTTTCAGATTTTGAAATGAGAGGAGGGGACTCTGTGGAGTTCAAATTTGTTATAATGGGGAAGGATAAAAGTTTAACCTGGGAGTCTGGGGATAATCGTATACTTCAGATTCCCGAGAAAGGGAATTTCACATTAATTTGTCACTGGAACATGACATCAGAGACTCTGGAGCTCTTACCTGCTGAATCTGGGGACAGCCAGGACGTGCCTGAGGATTTAATTGATAACGGATCTGTTGTTAGTGACATTGCTGCTACAGATTCAGAAGTTCAGACAAGTCCTTTTGTGGGGCAGTGGCAGGGGAAGGCTGCCACGTTCACGCGCTCCAATGAGCATCACAACAATGAGAATGACCGGAAGTGGGACACTTCTGGTCTTGAAGGTTTAGCTCTAAAATTGGTTCAAGATGACCAGAATGCGAGAAATTGGTGGCGGAAGGTACTATAAATTAATGCTTCCATTTTCTATTCTATATAATCTCGTAGTCACTTGAAAAACTTTGATTTCATCATAAACTTACCCTGTAGTGTACAATGTCATATTGAGATGCATCTGGTAACATCAAACTATCAAAGTGTCCAAGTGACAAGTGCGATGCTTGTGCTGTGTGTAGTACAAAGTCATAATTCACCAAGGCTCTTGATGCATAAATTACGCTATATGATTAACATGGCCAGCCTATGAAAAACCATATGAATGTAGATATGTTAAACAAAATGTGAACAACATATATTGTGTTTAGGTGTAGATTTGTTAAATCTATTCCTCTCGTAATATCAGGCTTACAGCAATATTCTTTGGTCTCATAGTACTAGTTTTGGAAAAGCAATGCCAGTATTCAATAATCAATACAAACTTTCAATATTACCCTTTTTCAACACTTTTTTTTCCATTTTTTAAAGAAGCAGATTTTATTCAATTGACCTTGTCATTTTCTATATCTATGAGCTACAACCTAAAAAGGCCTTTATTTTGTGAAGGAGGAATTATTGCCTTTAGATATATTGGAGGCTCATCATCATAGGTTATGTAGTGAAGTATAGGGCTACTCTATTCCTCCCTTTCACATAAATGGTCCTTGATCTGTCTTCCCAGCAGGATTGGAACCTGTGAAAACTTGAGTGCCTGGTAATTGAGTGTGCCTAAAGGAATTGATGGCATAGGCTTACAGCTGCATAGTACTGTGTTGCCAGTCTGCTATCTGCAGGATAAGTTTTTGTCTTGGCTACCTAATGGATTTTGTCTTGCTCATATGAACTATAAAAATCTTATGTACTATTCCTTTTGTGAGCGATCTTAAATGTAATAAATCTCCAGAAACCCAACCCATCACATCAGAGCAATATTGATGTAGGAAACTGATGCAACTACTTTGGTTTGCACCAATGAAATTTACTAATATTGCTTTTATTTGTGTATGCAAGCTTGAAGTAGTTCGTGAGCTCATAGCTGAAAATTTGGATAGCAATGATCGCTTGGAGGCTCTTACACTTTCTGCTATCTATCTTAAGGTCCGTCACATCGTTGCTTTGGCTAGTTATCATATTGTTCAATATAGAACTTAAAATCAAATTTAATCTGTATCATGCAGTGGATAAACATTGGACAAATCCCTTGCTTTGAAGATGGAGGTCATCATCGACCTAATAGGCATGCCGAGATTTCAAGGCTCATTTTTCGTGAGCTGGAAAGAATTTACTGCAGGAAAGATACCTCGCCTGAGGTAGTAATGCATTCTTATGCTCAAGT
Organism: Chenopodium berlandieri; assembly: GCA_034703905.1. Lineage (NCBI taxonomy): Eukaryota > Viridiplantae > Streptophyta > Magnoliopsida > Caryophyllales > Amaranthaceae > Chenopodium > Chenopodium berlandieri. The sequence continues at coordinate 52,559,050 of CM068281.1, forward strand.
GTTGAAAGCCTTCCTTTTCTCTCACCTTTATTTCATCCTATTATGTTTTAATCTTCTTACCTGTGATATTTATCATATCTTCAAGCATCAACAGATAGCTTCAATAATATGCTTCCAACTAATATGTACCTACCTTGCTCAGAAATCCAAATGCAGCACATTTGCAAATTGACCACATTGATTGTGAATGTAGCAAGTTTGCTTCTGTCAAGTCTCAATAGAATATTTTTTTCTAACAAAATTATAGGTTTCAAACTTCCAATCGTTTAGAGCCATTTCTTTCCTAAAAGAAAATTTTATTCTTTTATTTTCATTTATTTATTTTTGGGTGTTATTTAGTGCACACTAGGTAATATTGCTTCCGTTGTTATTTAAACTCTATCCACTTTCACTTTATTCCTCTTAAGTAACGTTATTTTCATCCATTCTTTTAAGCTCTATCCACTTTCACTTTATTTCTCTTAAGTAACATTATTTTCTTTTTTCCCTCAGGCCCAATACATGGGGCCTATGCAAACTCATTATGTACACCTTAGAATTTCTGGTCAAACATTTTGAAAGTAAGGGTAAAAAGCACAATCCGATGCTTTTTTCATTCATTTTTCATTTTTAGCTCCTCTAGCATTGTTATCTGTTTAGCTTGTTCCCCATGTGTTAGGTGAGCTGATGAGAATCGCAAATTAGCGCAATGCTGCAAGACACATTAGACTTTGGTTTTGTGGGGAATTAAGTGGTAGTGGCTTGATGCCCAATCTTAATTTGGGGAGCCTTGATTCTGGAGAACTAAGTTACCTAGGAGTCCAACCTGATTCATTTATCATAAAAGGGAGATTCTGGGAGTCTGAGATGCTATACCCGTCTCACATCAACTATGTGAGTGTGTTTCTTCATAAGACTCAGACTATGGTACCCATGTCACCTGGATCTTTCCTTTTGAGCATTAATGTGCTAAAATCGTTACGACTTGGTTTGAGTGGAGTTAACGTGTATTTTTCCTTAAGAGTGTCAGGAATATATTCGCAGATTTCTGCTATAGAAGCAATGCTTCAGTTCATCGTGGCTCTCACCAACTAAAAAAGGGGGGGGGGGGGGAAAGTGATAAGAAGATATTCATCTGATCTCTGCATCTTTAACATGTGGTTTACTGTTACACAGAAAGACCTTTGAACATAGATTTTTTTCCAAGAAAGCTACAAGGGTTATATCTGTATGGCCTTATACCTGGATCCCTGACTAATGAAAGTGACTGAGTTGTTGGAAAGCGTTCCGAAATAAAATTAATACATGGGTTGTTATATCTTTGCAGGGCCTTGATGACAAGTGTTCTTTAGCCTTTCTAAATGTGTCACTGATGTATATTTCATTGCCTTGTGATATTTTGCAGGAGATGCTTGTTATTCGCAAGATTCACCCCTCCTTGCCTTCTTTTAAAGCTGAATTCACTGCATCTGTTCCTCTGACTCGAATTAGAGATATTGCTCATCGTAATGATATCCCTCATGATCTTAAGGTTCTACTTTGTTCTATAAGATAATGATCTTGCTTGCGGTTCTTCATGGGATCCCTATCTAATTATCATCCTTTTATTTTATTATCAGCAAGAAATCAAGCATACTATACAAAACAAGCTCCACAGATGTGCTGGCCCTGAGGATTTGGTTGCTACAGAAGCTATGATGGCAAGAATTACCAGAAACCCTGGGGAGTATAATGATGCATTTGTGGAGCAATTTAAAATTTTTCTTCATGAATTGAAGGATTTTTTCAATGCTGGAAGGTGTTAGACCCTACCTTTTTTTGTATTTCATAATTATTAATGTCTAATCTGGCATCATGATTTTGTATTTGCATGCATTTACTTTTACCACGATATTTATTTACTCAACCATCTAGCTCTGTCACTGTGCTGATTTCATTATGTTTGGGGAGGACACCCCAAATATCAAGAGGGGTCTGTCATCACTTCACATGACCATGAATCCATAAAAAAAAACCTCACACACACAAATAACCGTCCAAAATGCAGTGGTAACTTTGGTTTGTTGAGCCCATTTGGCAGGAGAGATTTGTAGTCCTGCCGTATCCTTTCCTATGTTTCCTTGTATTGAAGTTAACAGAAACTAAGTGGTAGAAGCCCACAAGCTAGTCACTAGTGACTAAAGTTAGGAATAACTATTAGAGTAATCTATTTGTTTTGTTGATCCTTCATCCAACAAATAAAATTATAAATTCCAAAAAATAATTATAATGATATCCTGTTTCTGATGAGAAGAGATCCTTTTATTAGCTACTTCTTTACATTTCCTTAAGGAATGCATGCTTTTGTGAATGTAAACCTGCTATATGACTACCATATGTGAACTGATAACTATTTGAAATTGATTGTGTTCAGATGTGTGCATTCACTGTTCAAAACTTTGCATCCTTCAAACTTCTAAAGTTTCCTAACACAGCCTTCCCTGTTTTTCCAGCCTTGTTGAACAGCTGGAATCGATCAAGGATTCCTTGGATGAAAAAGGATTGTCTGCTCTTACTGATTTTTTGCAGCAGAAGAAGGTACAGATTTTCTTCAAAAATCTTTATCTATGTACTATGATACTAGGGTGTTATTACTTACTCGAATTCAGGCAATTGTAATTTTCCTTGAATATTGCTTCCATCTTTCTGAATAGTCCCCTCAACTTATGGTTTGTGCTTTTACTGGCATTAGCTCTATGAGTGAATGATTGTATTTTTATATCTATTTTTTCTATGACCTTTTGGTTCATCCTCAACTATTGATCATAAGTGGTCTGGTTACTTGGTGTTTAATAGTGATAATAATTCTAGCTCTTGATTGTTGAGACTATGATAATGATATGTGAATAAGTTATAAGGTCATACAATTTGTGCATATAATAAACACCTAATTGTATGGGACATTTTGTCATTTTATGTCATGCGCACAAATGTGAGTATGATTCTATGATTATTACTGTTGAAGTAGAGGACCATTTAATCATGGATAACGTCAAACGTCTTTTATAAGGTAATTGTTGAGTGATATATGGAAGAATAAAATTAGGTGCATGTATTCATCCTACTTTTAGATTTTTTTTTTTCTTTTTTTTTTGAGGTGTCTTCAAAGCTGATGTTCTATATAATATTGTCGAGTTCAAGAATTAAACATCTCAGTTTCTTGCTTTTAGTAATTTCAAATTTCCCTAGATTTTGTTATAAAAGAATTTGTGTTTCCCCTTTTCAGTGCTTGGATGATTTAAACGGGTCAAATGAAGCTGTAGATAAACTATTGAAGCCAATGCAGTCTCTAAATTCACTAAGGGAAGTACTGATGAAGGGTCTTCAAAGTGGCCTTCGGAATGATGCATCTGATGCAGCAATTGCAATGCGTCAAAAGGTATAATTTGGTAAAAAAAATTCATCTTCACTTCAAAAGCCATAGATAAGATCTCATGGTTCATCTTTTTACAATAATTACCCTTGCAGTGGCGTCTTTGCGAGATTGGCCTTGAGGATTATTCTTTTGTTCTTCTAAGCAGGTAGTTTCTCTTTCTAGTTTGAGGTTTTTGTTTGTACTATTTTAATTATAATTGCAATCCATAGATATGATCTCCTAAAACACTGTGCCCCACCCCCACCCCTCAACAGATTGATGAAACCCGCACAACAGATGAGTGTAATTTTTAAGTTTCAAATTTTTCTGTTGTCTTTTGGACCAAGTAGGTGGAAAGAGAGCATATTGAGGGATAAACATACAATTACATTCTGCTTGATGCATACTACAACCATGCATTTGCATGTGACATTGACATAATCTACCTTATTTGCAAATTTTCTTTTCTTTTTTTTTTTTTTTTTGGATTTTGAATGATTTAACGTTCCTTTTTTGATAAAGAACAAAGATATTGATAAATGAGCAGTAAATTACCAAAAAAATCATTAATTATATGGCATTATCTATGAGAAATATATGGGCAATTTTCTAATCCTGGCAATGTTGACAATGGCAAATGTCTGTGATTGTGAGGTAGTATGTTGGAGTCTTGGGGAAGAATGCCAGGCTGAAAGCCTCTGGAAATTTCAGAAGTATAGAATTGAGGAAGAAGAGAATTTGGGAAAATTAGATGATTGGTTGTATCAGAAGTGTAATTAAATCATTACTAAAGAGAATTACAACCCTAGTCCTTCAAGTGGCTGGACACTCCCAATTACTAGCTACAATAAAGTAAAATAAAATTCACTCACTATATTTTCTGCCTGTTTTCTTTCCAAAACAACTCTCCCTTTTTTTTAAATCATATTCTGACTTCCTCACCTCTAACTAACTCTTTTTTTCTTCCCCAAGCTTATTCTATCAGCCTAAATTGCAATACCAAAAGTGCTCCTTTCCCCTAGGCTAGTCTATTACATTGTATTTGTAGCTTAATTTGTTACATTACCTCACTGACTCCCATCTCTTCTTATAGATTTCTCAATGCACTAGATTCTTTGGGAGGTGCAAACTGGCTTGCTGAAAGTGTGGAGTCAAAAAATGTTACTTCATGGAATGAACCGCTTGACGCCCTTGCTATTGGAATTCGTCAGCTGGGACTATCAGGCTGGAAGTCAGAGGAATGTATTGCAATTGGGAACGAACTCTTTGCATGGAAGGATAAAGGTCTTCCTGAAACTGAAGGTGTGGTTCTAACTTCTAAGTTCATTTTTTTGTTTTTTTGTTGTTAAGTGAATCATGAGATTCAAGGTTATATCGTATTGGAATGACGTGTTTCTATGAACATCCTAAAGGAAAGGAAGAAAGTAAGAGAATTTGGGCTCTAAGGCTTAAAGCTACTCTTGATAGATCACGAAGGCTGACTGAAGAATACTCTGATTCCCTACTTGCGATATTCCCGCAAAAAGTTCAGGTGGAGTGATTTTATTGCACCTTTTGGCATGGCTAGCCTTGGTTTTTATTGTTCTTTAACAATTGGGTCCCAAATCTTACAATTTATTGCCCCTCCTTTTCTTATTATCTTTATTTGCTTTGTTCAGTTTGAAGTGGTTGATTGATGCATGCATTTGTTACTCTTGAGCATATATGATTTTTTTTTAAGAAAAAAAAAGGCGTTTGGAGTCTGGATTCTGGAACATCACTGCCATCATGAAAATATTGACAATAACACTTCAATATGAATTGTTATGTGTAGTTTGTTTGAAGATACTGAAGTTCTAATGTGACAATGTTTGGGTTTGACAGATGCTAGGAAGAGCTCTAGGAATTGCTGAGAATAGTGTTAGGACTTACACAGAGGCTGAGATTCGTGCAGGGTAAGAACTTATAACAAGCATTAGAATAATAAAACCGTGGCAGATAGTACTAGTTTGTTGACTTAGGTGCAAGTTTCAGTTATAAATATTTTACTAACTTTCAGTTCAATGTTATCCCAGTGTGATTTTTCAGGTCTCTAAAATCTGTACCATTCTTCTGAAAGGTGTCAGACTTTTGCTAGCATCACAAGGTTGGGATGTTATTGTTCCAGGAACTGCTTATGGAACAATTGTTCAGGTGCTGTGCAACAATCCTCTATTGTAATTCGTTGTTTGATTTAGTAGATTGCTATTGTAAAATAATGAGTGTTGGATTTCTGGAGGCCAGGAAACTTGGATTTCATTTACAATAAATGATTTTAATTATGTTTGCCTCTTAGTTGAGAGGTGAGAGTATATCAAATGAGATTAGAAGCACACTTTGCATTCGGAGAAGAGGACCATCAATGCCTTGGTGCAATAATGATGGCTTATAAAAGAAAGAATTGAAAACGAGGTTCAGAGCGTTATGAACTTGATAGTCTCTGTCACTAAAAATTGGGAGCATCTTACCCAATATTGATTTATTTGATTTTGAACCATTCTTTTCTTTTCCTTTATTTTTGAGCTTCTTTCTGACAAATTGATATATGCTGTGGCTCTTTGATAATTTTCTTCCGTTGTCCCTTTCCTATAGAGCTTCACCTCTATAGATAACTCTATACAGTTAATGCGACTGCCATGTCAAAACAAATTAGCATGATTGTCTTTTGCCAGCTGTTGTTTTGCTGTACAGTTGACCTGGTTGTTTGTAAGTTAAGACTGCTAACCAACTTAACCATGCCTGATTTGGTTATTGATGTCAGATAAAATTAATGTTGATATTGTGTTTGAATTCAGCTTGTTGATCTTGTAACATAAGCTGCATTGGTAATTAGCTTTTTCTGTCATCTTATTTCATTAATTGACTAATTGTGGATCTTTTTTTGTTGGCTTTTGTTCAACTTAGGTTGATAGTATTACACCTGGGTCACTACCTTCATCTGTAACAGGGCCCGTTATTCTTGTTGTTCGCAGAGCTGATGGAGATGAAGAGGTATGAAAGTCTCTGTAAATATTTGTAGCACATATTGAAGGGCTTAATTGTATGTGTAACATGTGAGGTGTCTGGCAGGTGACAGCTGCAGGAACTAATATAGTTGGTGTCATACTCCTGCAAGAGCTTCCCCATTTATCCCATCTTGGTGTCCGAGCACGACAAGTGAGTTGCAATATACTTCTGGTCAAATTTTATTTTGCGTTTAAGCTTGAGAACTGGGAGTAACAACATAGATAATCCTGTACAGGAAAAGGTTGCCTTTGTCACTTGCGAAGATGATGATTCAGCTTCATATTTCCAGAAGCTTGGTGGACAATATATCAGGTAATTTTATCTGAATCTTGCCACTTATCAAACTATTTATTCCTTTTGTGAATGCAATATTGGGATATCCCCACTATTCAAATTTTAAGTTGCTTTGTGAAAATCTTGGGTTCTCTTTATCTTGTATTTCTTGGAAAATCTGAATCTTGCCACATATCAAACTATTTATTCCTGAGGGTCCTTGTAATTCATTCCAGGCTGGAAGCGTCCTCAGGAGGGGTTGATATACAACCATGTTCTCCTGGTGGAACAAATCATGATCCTATCATAGACATTCCTCCAAGTCATGAACCATCTACAGCGGGGCTTGTTGAGTCTGATGATTCTTCCTCCTCTCTGAGCATAGATCCACAGCTAAGCGAGGTCTAATCTAGTACCTTCTTTCTTTGTGTCTCCATCCCTAAGCTTTGAGTGATGAAATTGCAGTTTTGTTTGTTACTAAGTTGATAAAATGCAGAAAATTTTGGTTCAGGTGATTCCAGACGCCATTCTGCTTTTTGTTGACAAGTGCAAAAAATTTTTGGTTCAGGTAATTCCTTCCGAAGTTGTCACTCTGCTTGCCGACGCAGAGCCACGTACTTGCGGGGCAAAAGCTGCTGCTTGTGGACGCTTGTCTTCTCTGTCGGAAGCCTCTATTAAAGGTGCATTTTGTTTCTTCTTTTACCTTTTCCTCTTGTGTGCTGTCTTTGGATTGAAGAATAATTTTCATTCATCTGGAACAATAAATTTACCTTTACTTATAATAACATCTGCATTTGCTTCTCTTATGGCAGTTTACAATGAGCTTGGAGTTCCAGCCTCATTTAAGGCCCCTACAGGAGCAGTTATCCCATTCGGTTCTATGGAATTGGCATTAGAGGCTAACCAGTCTTTGGAAGCATTCAGGTCCTATGTAGAACAGATAGAAACTGCAGAGGTTGCAGATGGAGCCCTTGACAATCTGTGTTCTAAACTTCAAGAACTGATATGTTCCATACAGCCCTCTAAGGACGTCATTCAAAAAATAGCAGAAATCTTTCCGAGCACTGCTTGTTTAATTGTACGGTCAAGTGCTAATGTAGAAGACTTGGCAGGAATGTCAGCGGCCGGGCTCTATGAATCTATTCCAAATGTCAGTCCATCAAACCCTACCGTCTTTGGCAGTGCTGTCAGTAGGGTTTGGGCTTCACTATACACTCGTCGAGCAGTTCTTAGTCGGAGGGTTGCAGGGGTACCCCAAAAGAAGGCCCAAATGGCAGTTTTGGTCCAAGAAATGCTTTCTCCAGATTTATCATTTGTACTTCACACCCTTTCTCCAACAGACAATGACAGAAATGTTGTCGAGGCTGAGATTGCTCCTGGTCTTGGTGAAACACTGGCATCAGGCACCAGAGGTACACCATGGCGTTTATCTTCTGGAAAGTTTGACGGGTCTGTGAAGACATTGGCTTTTGCTAACTTCAGTGAAGAGATGCTAGTGGGCAGAGCAGGACCTGCTGACGGCGAAGTTATTCGTTTGACTGTAGATTACAGCAAGAAACCACTGACTGTTGATACTGTTTTCAGAAAGCAGCTTGGTCAGCGACTCTGTGCTGTTGGTTTTTTCCTGGAGAGGAAATTTGGGTGCCCTCAGGATGTCGAAGGATGCTTGATTGGCAATGATGTCTACATCGTTCAAACACGCCCTCAACCTCTCTAAGCTGTTCATATCTAATTATTATCATATTGTTACTTATTAATCATATTAGCATGGGTATATCTTCATAAATCCCCTTCCACTCAGCTAGTGAATCTTTAATCTTCAGAAACTCCAATAACGGAATAGAAGTTTTGTGTGATAATAAAAGTGTCTATTCTATTCCTTATTGAACTTTTGGAGTAAACTGCTCTTTTCTTCTTTTTCATTCAAATTATTTTTATTTATTTTTTTACCATTTTTATGAACTTTTGGGTAGGATGACTGCCACTAGGTCCACACAGTCTACAGTCCAGGCTGTTAAATACCCAGATTCATGCTTGTTGTCTGATTAATTTCCGAATTCTGAGGATCTGGACCCTTTGCTTATAATTCCTCCCGGAAACCTTGTCGAACTTGCTTAGTGATTCTTCCTGGCCACCATGGGTCCATAGTTGAAGAAATAATTTCTAATAATGTACTGGTACTAAGAGATGTTACCCTTCTGCTATAGAGGGAAGAGTTTCAGCTTAAGACCTGAATCTCAACGGAGTGATCGATTATCGAAAATAAGCTTTGGCGAAAGATGTGGTACTTAAAATGAAGCATCATCATATAAAGGATGTATCCTGTTAGGCATATGACCTTCTATGTTCTTACTGCTTTGGCTAATGGCTACAACACAAGTGCTACGCCATTTCTCGTATGGAGCTTTTTCTTCATGGAAGCGTTGATCACCATAACAGTTATCTCCCTAACAACTCGAATAAGGTTTCCGCCTTAGCGAGGTAAGGGATTAGATATACGCATCTTTACTCCTGCGTGCTATAAAGAGAAGTTGTTTTCAATAAACCTTTTATTTAGAATGAGCGATTTGCCTTCAACTTGACAAAAAATATGTACATGGAATTCATTGAGTCATTATTGATTAAGTTCATAATAATAACCCAATTCATGCTAAATTATTGTCAATAATGGAACAACCAGATTTAAATTAATACTTGCTTTTTTATTTGAACATCATAGTTACTAAGATGAATGAGACAGACAATACTTATTGAGAGAAAATCTATGATATCATTCTGATAAATTCATCCCTAACAAATGCATATTTAATCAAATTAGCACAGTAATCATTGTCTAATTGAAGCATAAGAAAAGCAAAATGCACTCAATTCAATGCATTTTAAAGTATACATAAAACCCTCAACCACTTCTATGGAATATTTAGCCAAAAAAATGTAAGATTTCCTAATCCATTAATCTGCAAGATAATTAGAGGTTACTGTATATAATAAGCTAATAAATATTCCTGAAGTGCTTTGCATTATATGAAAAGTTAATGAGGAAATGGACCCCCTTTTAATTTTATTTAATATGGGGTTTTTCATCATCATTAGGGTCACTTAGTCACTGGTAACCTGTCATTAATCAACTACCATAATCACTAGGGAATATGTACTGGATTTAGTTCTTGGGATTGCTACCTAACTTTTCATTTTTCTGCAGCATTACTGTAACTCAAAACTCATTTGCATCCGTACTCTTGATTTGTTGCTTTTTTATTTTTTTATTTTAAGAATACTCAAAATGGTTAACATGTTAATCACCTAAAGACACTAGTCCATAGAATCGACAAATATTACTTGAACATGAGAAGAGATTCGTTATATTAGAGAAAACTTTGACGTTTTAATTATTTTATTGAGTGTTAGGTGACTAACAGTTAGCCATTTAGCCTTACTCTTAACATTCCTTTTTACATATTAAATGCCCCAATACAATCCTTTGATATATAAGTGATACAAACGCCCTTTCATTAAATGGCTACAATATTCTTCATTATAAGCGTGAAAGTCAAATTAAGTCTTTATATTTCACAAAATGACGTGGTACCAATGTTACTTGTCTAACAGTTACACGAATTGAGAAAATTTATACACATATCCTATGTTATTTGCTTTTGCTGCTTGCCTTTAATACAAAGCTACCATATTTCACAACTTTTAAACCCACATGCCATATGCTTTCATCATGATCATAACTTGCACAATTAAATAAATAATTCTTCAATGCCTTAAATACAGGACAATTTCAACCTCACAACACAACACAGAGCAAAAACCCTGTATTTGTGTCTTAAGTGTTAGTTTTCAAAAGTATAATGTCTGCTGTTGTAGGAACTATTTCTCCCTCCCAAAATTCTGGGATTATTCTCTCTTCTAACATGAAGAAGGAAGTAGAGCAAAAACCTGATAAGATCATAGAGAGCTTAGGCTGCGAGTTGAATGAAAACGCCGACATTTGCAAGGATTTGATCAAAGAAATCAGCAAAAAGACTGATCATACTGAAGAAAACTCTGAACTCAAGCGCGATGATGATGCCTGTTTGAAGTCTGAAAATTGTCAGAACGACGAGCAGCTTGAGAAGGATGATAAGGTCTAGCTCTTTCTCCTTATCTTTCCTGAATTAGTAATTTAGTAGTCACGTTTCTTAAAATAGTAATGGTTTATGATTCGATTTTCTAATATGTTACTTCTGTGCTGCTATATTGAAGGATGATGAAAGCTTAAGCAATCAGAAGCAACAACTTCTTGGGAACATTAATCTTACAGCAGTAGAAGAAGGTATTAAACACATTTATCTAACTTTTGTTCATAACATTTGCATTATTCCAAATTATTCTGAAATTTTCGGAACCTGATATGCTGAACTTATCTGAATCACTAAACAAATCTGATCTTTTCCGAACTTATCTGACAACGAACAATATGACTATATATTCCTGCATTAAAGCATGACACTTAACTTATTAGTTACAAAAACCTTATACTATAATCTTGTTCCTTGTTTTATAACTTTGAAAATTATTTTTTCTTAACTTCGTTACATGAACTAGCAGGGAACAAAGCACCAGAAGTTCAGATACTGAGCCTATCAGTTCTTTCTCCTGGTCGAGCCGATGTAGTGTTGCCAATTCCATTTCCATCAACAACTTCTAAGGCCACACTATTCACCCTCAAGGAAGGAAGCAAATACCGTATCAAATTTCTTTTTACCGTGACCAAAAATGTTGTTAAAAATCTTGCATACACTTACATGGTCTGGAAGTCTGGAATTAGAGGTAAAATAAGGAGTTAAATTTTTTTAATATTGTGCTGTTATTTATGGTTGTATGAGTTAAATTTTTTTATGTGAATTTTGCAGTGCATCAAACAAAGAATTTGGTAGGCACATTTAGCCCAAGACAAGAGCAATATACCTTTGAATTAGAAGAAGGAACAACACCTTCCGGGTTCTTTGCAAGGGGTCCTTTTCTTGTTCGATCTAAGGTACGTTTGTTCCTAGACTTGACAAAACTAACCTGTACCTAAAGCAAAATTATACATCTATACCCAAAACTAGGAACCAAAGTTTGATATGCAAGTAACAATTAACACTAATATTGGTTGGTCTTTCATAAATCTAGGCTTGAATATGATTTAACCCAAAATTTCCAATACTGAAACGAACTATAAATAATTTGCCCAACACAGCAGAATCCAATTCTGATCCAAACGACCTATTTGTCACCTGTGAAAAAAATTAATAGTGTGATTATTGATGACACAATACGGTCTTGATTTTGTTTATTCAAAGAGGGATTTCAATTTTTAATTTGATTTGTTTTACCTAATTTTGGTGTTTATATTTGCAGTTTGTGGATGATGATGGCAATTGTTACTTGGATACCACATACTACTTTGACATCAGAAAGGACTGGGGAGCAAGAGAGAAGTGCTAGATTTAATCCTAATTTTCTTTGTAATTTTATAACTTGTATTTTGCCTTAATGTTCAAGTAAAAATAATTAAAAAATTTAGCTTTATTTGGTCATTTAATTCAATCTATTGTGTCATTGTGTGTAATATCATTTTATGTGTAGTTGTGTACACCCATTTGTAATCCCTCATATTTGGGGAGCCAAAGTGAGGTGCCAAAAAAAAAAAAGGGAAATTCAATTTCCATTAATTATTATTTTTAACTTTCCTCTAAAGTCTATTTCATGGTCCAATTAAAACCTATGAATTTGGATTAATTTATGACAAAAAAAAAAAAAAAAAATCAACATTTTGCCCATATAAATAGGAGTATATCTCATAATTAATTAACAGTAGTAATCATTTTTACATCCAAAAAAGTGCCTACTTTGGCTTTATAATCATGAAGAAAGCATGGGATTGGAACCCTTAGCAATAATTTAGAGTACAACTATTAAACTAGCTTTTTCAAGCCTGATATGGTCTACCAAAGAAAAATATGTTAAAAAATAATTATTAGCATATAGTAATTCAAACTCCTGAAACTTTTTTTCACTTTGTAGATCATTATTTCAATAGTAATTAGTACCAATTTAATATTTCAATGATTCATTTCATTGAATCCTTTTTGTTTGTTTTGGACGAGCTACATAAGTTTGTTATTAAGTGCCGAAGAAGGTCAAACATACATACTGTATATAGCTTAAATATTACTTCCTCTCTTTTTTTAAAAAAAAATTGCAACATAGGAGAGTTGCACAATATTTTAGGAGAAAAGAAAGATAAAATGAGAAAATGGAAAGGTAACCTATATAATGAAGACAGAGATAGAGAGAATCATTGTTTAAATAAAGTAATGTAGCAATTAATCTGTAACTTTAATTTTCTAAAAAGAGTACGTTGCGATTAAAAGAGAACGGAGAAAGTATATACATCATCCGTTATATATTAATTGCAACAAAGAGGTATTATTTGTAAGAAATAAAATAAACCTGTTTTGCAATTAATATTTAACGGAGGAAGTAACTTTAAAAGTATAAAACTTAAAAAACAAAGTTATAAGTTAGCATGGTTATTTGGTAATTTGGCATGATAGAAGTATATGAAGATACCAACAAAAGTTTGTTCGTACTTTTGTTATTTTCCTTTGTATCACATTATTACAAGCTCTCATAATAATTAATGAGTTAAATGAAACCAAATTAAAATCTAATTTTCCCACAACCAAAAAAAATTAATAATTGTGCTATTTCTGTCTTTATCTCGTCATTAATTTGAGTTTGAGTATCTTATAAGAAATCTAATGATCAAAAACCAATATATTATTAAAAGTAAGGTGACAGTTTTTCCCGAGAAGTATATCCATTAAATCGAACTATAATCGACGCAAAATAATACATCATTGTGGCTAACTCTACTAGACTCTAGCTAGTGTCCAAGTTCAAAATTTTAAGTAGATAGCTAGCTAAAGTAATCACAATGGCTTCTTCCTCTTGATCAAGACTATGCTATCAAATTGCAATGATGTTCATCCATAAGCATGCAAACAACAAATCACGCATCAATACATCATCATCATATTCATAAAGCATGCAAACATATATATAACTCAAAAGTTTATAATTATGTTATGTATGTTTATTTACTGTTTGAGCATGCATTAGCATGCCAAAGTATTTGTCAATATCACTTGAAATATATTCTATCTTTTTATACATGACTTAATATAAAAACAAATGTCAATATCATCAAATCTTGTACCTTTCTAGAGCCCTGGATCTTTTTTTTTTTTCTTTTTTGACCAAAACCCCACTTGAATTATTCTGATTATTATTGTTTAAAATCACAATATTATATATTTATTTTAAATTTTCAGATTTTCTTCGACTGTTTATATTTATAAAAGTTGAGGTTTAAAATTGTTATTAATTATTACTTGATTGATATACAACTGGAAAATTACTCATCCTCAAAAAGTGAGGTGTATTTAATTAGCTGTATGAAAATCACAATGGACCTAGCATTGAGCATTTGAGCATGCATACAACAATAAATCATACGGTATAATATAGTGGACTTGACATAATAAAGAGGGAAAGAAGAGAATTTGAGCTATTGACAATAAGAAATTGAACTAAAAGTTTCTTCTAAGAAAGTACGAGAGCTAATTCGACTGATTCAATGTGTAACATTGGATTTTGAAGAATTTAAATAAAATAATTGTAGGTCAATTTTGAAATGAACACCGTTTTAAGTAGTTATTAATGAATATTAAGTCTGAAAAATCTTTTTCAAAACTTTAAAAAAAACCACACAAGTTCTAATCCAATTTATAAAATGTAGTTGACTTTTGATAAAAAATTTCAATACATCTTACATAGCTAACTAGCACCAAAAATAACATAGCGTGTGACAAATTCAAAAGTAGTTAGACATCTTTGTTTCAATAAATATCAATGACACAATTATCGTATTTTATATCCCCATGAAGACTAATGTAAGAATATCGCGTCAATTGCACCATGTCTCTATTTGTACGTCTTCATTTGGTAGGATGCACAAGTTACACATTTCCATAAGGTTGCACTTCTAAAGAAATTTATTTTTTCTAGAAGTGCTTAAAATCTGTTTGGTTATATAAGAAAATTCTAATTTTTGCAAGAAAGTCCACTTACTTCAAAGGATTCAATTTCATACCCTACAATTAGTTCTATTTTTGCAATTTCACCAAATTGTCGCCCAAATTGGGCATATTGCTTCTTTTCAAAGAGTACAATACATGTATTTTATCATGGAAACAACCTGTTATCTCAAAAAAAAAAAAAAAAAAAAAAAAAAATAGAGCGAAAGATAAACCTGAAATTCGTTGCAAAAATAGAGGTCTACTCTTCTGCTATAAAGGGAAAAATAGAGAGTAAAGAATGGATAACAAGGGCTTTTACGAAACAAAAAAATCGTCACTTCTAAGTTTTATCTGTACAATGTATCTTATACTCCGTAGTACCATTTCCCTCACACAGTCACTTCCACAAAGAGACCCTCAGACATACAAAATAATCGACTCGATTGACATATATATATACAGCAAAATTTACAGATCACTTGTATAATCTATTAACGCAAACTTTACATGCAATCCTATTTTACCTCCGTCTGTCACGAGCTTGGCAGCTGTGACCAACCAGTGTCCTGGAGCATCATGAGGACCGCGCAACACCTCAGAAGTATCGACAAATCTAAGCAGCTTCTCGCAGTTGACTGGAACTGGAGGACCATTTGGGTAAACACCAGAGTTCAGTGCAGCCGGTAACTTTTTAGGCGGGCTGTTGTTTTGCTTCGGAGTAAAGGTGAAAGTTGTGCTCAAAGTCATGAGGATACTTGACTTGTGAGATGCTTGTGGGGCAGCAGCCCATTCAGTTCTTCTGATTGTGCAGTTAGGCAGGTGGCTGAAGAGCAACCGAAGGTGAAGAGCTGTTTTTGGCCACCTCCCTTTTGTAAGGAGCTGAGCCCCAGTCACAATGAAAACCCCTGTTGTTTTACCCTGCAGCCAGTTCAGGTCATGCTTCACTATGGATGTGCAGACTTTTGAGAATCTCTTCCATCTGACGCGTTCTAGAAACTGGCCTTCAGGATCAAAATCATCAGAACCTCGCCACTGGCCATGATCATGAGTTGAAGCAAATGTCATAGAATTAGGCAGCGTTGTCAAATGCTGTGCATGGATGGCTAGTTGATTGCAGTGCTTCCCTTCCAAGTAAAGGCGTAGACCAACTATTGGTTTCAAACTACTTGTGACCTAAAACCACAGAGCAAAAACAGAACGGGGATGAAACAACAAAATTTTGAAAAACAAATGGCAAAAAATTTAATGTCAGATGAAAACTGTGCCAAAGGAGGTGGGTGGATCAGTTGAAATCACCCCGGACTTCAAGATATTCTGCCCGGGGTGAAATCCTCACTACCTCATCCATAAGGGTGGATTATACATGCAGGGGATTTCTTGAGAAGGGGACCCAATATGGAGCTAAAGACCCCATCCTCATTATAATATGTAAACTATGCCAACAAGAAAATGGGGAGTACCTTAGTGGAATTAACATGAATCTTTGGACCAAATAAGCTGAATTGAAGGAGAGATGAGGAGGGCGTTATTCTTTGATGCTGGAGAGGAAGCTCGTTGTACATAGGTGCCCATTGTCTAGGGACTTGGAATTCCAAAAAGTATTGCAGATCATCTGGAGAAGGTTTGTCTGAAGAGAGGAATATTATAATTCAGACAATAAAAAGGTAACCAACAGGTCAATAAATTCAGTAAATAACTAAATAGCACAAGAATGCAGAGCAGAGTTATGGTGTCCAAAAAAATCTTCTAAAGAACATTGTTGTTCAATTGTTCAGTAATAACTGAAGGATTGAACTAAATCACAGCTTGAATTGCACATTGAACATAAATTTTTAGATGCAAAGTGAAAACTTACATCTTAAATACAAATTAATTGCATGGCTAAGATAACCACTGCCTGGGATTCCGGTAAGGAGTGAAGTAATAGGCACAAACTTGAAGAGAATTGCATCAGGGTGGCTCGGCACTGTCTGGAGCCATTGGGAGTGACTATGCAGAAACACATTTCCACCTCTTCTTGATCGTATAACAGAGAGTCCCTGAACAAATTAACACAAAAATATATAATTGCTATGTAAGACTATAACATGGGAGCTTAACAGTCAAGATTTTATTTACACACTTACATCCTTGTTTGATGTTTCTACAACACTAGTCAACTGTATAATATTTGACTGCAGGATCCGACTGAAGACCTCCGGAGCCTGTATGAAAAGGGAAATACATATAATATTTACAAAAACGAAACTTTTTCAAGCAAGAAAAAAACCAATAGGCATTTTACTCAGATCTCTAACCTTTTGTTGTCCTTCTCTAGCTTTTCGCTGTAAAAGTGGATCTTTCCCATCTGAAAAAAGAGCGTCTCCGAGATCTTCCAGATGAGCTCTGAGTTCAGCAGGAGGAATTTCTGATGTAGGGGCCTGTCTGACACAAATTAAATCTTGACCTCCAACAGCCAAGCCCACAATTATATGTGTACCGTACTTGTGAATAAACCTGCCTAACAAGTGAGATCAGCAACTGACACAAACAAACTAAACAAACACAAAAGAATAAAACCACGCAGCCTAGGGAGTTAAAAAATTGTTATTTTAACTGTGATAGTGTATGCATATAACTATATAAGTATATAACACAACATAGTTGGAAAGGATTGGACTAAGAAAGATCTATCACAACAACCAGGGCTCACTTAATGCTCAAAACTAGGGTAAGCATAGATGACAAGAATGTTCTATGTGAGGGTGTGAAACTGCCTTGAAGCAGAAAGAAGAGTGGCCTTATTTTTACGTTTCTCTCTCTTACTTTTATATACTTGTTCACAAAGAAGATATCCCCACCTCCATGGGTGAGACGTTGGATTTGCCACGATTAATCGTTGGTTGGTACACCCGTGTGTACCATGCGCATGGTACACCCGGATCAAAACTAGTTTTAAAAAAAAAGCGGAAACAACATAACTTATATTTGTAATGAACATCACGAGTTTATAAAAGAACACAACGTTGAAATATAAAGAACGTAATAATTTTGGTGAAACAGTTTTAAAAAAGATAAAAGATAATTATCAATTGATTTTTACCGCGTATTTATTTATTTAATGTCAAATCATTTCAAAATATTCTGTTTCAAAAAAAAAAAATCATTTCAAAATATTCAGTTTTCTATAATTTCCCTCTCTAAAATTATTTTTATCAAGATTTCATTTTCAAATTTTAAAATTTGAAATTCATTTTCAAAATTTCAAATTCCAATATTTTTTATTCTGTTCTTTTTCTTTCTTTCTTTTTTAAAAAAAATTCTCTAAATAACCAATTATATATTTTTATATTTTGTTATAATATTCATCTTGGTCATGTGTATCTATTATAATGTTCATTATATGATTTTTAAATGTCCATGTTCTTTGATTGTAATTTTAATGTACCTTTATTGTCACACAATGTTCATTATAAATAATGCTCTTTGAATAATATTATCATGTTCTTTGTTATATAGCGTATGTTATTTAAATCTATTGGAAAATCAATCATCAATAGAAGAGGTCCCAAAAATATATCGTCTTCATCAACCTTTATGATCCTGATTTCAAAAAATATACATGTATACAATTAGATATTTTTTTTTTGAAAAAAATACGTAATTAAATGAACATAGTTTGTAACATAAAGAACATATAGTTCAAATCCAAAGAACATAGTTTGTGACTATAAAGAACATATAGTTTAGACCTAAAGAACATATTAATTAAACTCAATGAACGTATTCATTCCCATGAATATGGATCAAAAAAACTGATAAAAGAACATTTATCCCAATCCAAAAGAACTTAATCTTCAACCTTCGAAAATAACACAATTTTAAACAAAAAACTAAAATAATCAAAAAAAAATTTACATTTTCTTTCAGTGTTGAATTCGTTAACAATGATCCATAAATATAATAATCTAAAACATGATCATCAACAACAAAATTATGAAATATAAATTGAAAAAAATAATTAAAAACTACCTTCTCATTTGGTGACAAAATCTAAAATTAAATATCAATTGTCAAAAACATCAATCTGGTGATCATCAAGTGCAAATCGACAATCATAGATCGTGACAAACTTCACCATGAGCCATCATTTTCTCTCTAAAAAATTTATTTCTTTCTCTTGAAATTTTATTCTCTCTAAAAATTCTCTATTTTTTCAAAAACTGATTATGAACAATTATAGATATGGGAAGCTAAAATTATGGAAAGGAAATAACAAAAAAACCTTTAATTAAGGAGCATAAATTTAGGAAGCTGATTTTTTTTTTTTTTTTTTTTGAAATGACAATTTTCATCTTGGTGTACAATGTAAATTTCATGCCACAATAACCTACGCTGAATAACAGATTCTTACAGCACTATCCATTTCGCAAATTTCGATATATGTTACACACATATAAGAAACACCTTATAATTTGGTATAGATCCTGCCATTGCAAGGTCCAAAGATGGTCTACATGCAACTTTACCCCTGACAAGCAACAAGTCTCTACTTTCCAAAAATTATTCCAAGTAAAATGAAGTATAATCCACATTGCTAATTCACTAGCTAATCAGAGTAACTGCAAAGGAGAAGCTACCTTGATAATGATGCAGGATCCCAATGTGATGGAACAGATTTCTTTACTTTGTCATGGAGAACAATGGCAGACGCCATTAAGTGCATGTGGTACAAAGCAACAAAGTAACCATCAAATGCAAGATGTTTGCTATCTGTAGCATCATTTAACCAGGCTCCACTAAAATTAAAAATAGCGTTGAAATAGCCAGATGGAACTTTTCCTTGTACGGATGATCTTTGATTGAGTAACTCTGACATCTGCAAAGATATAATATAATGTTAATAGTTAACCCATTGCTTCAGATAATACATACCATCAGAAACAACAAAAAATCACTGACAGCTTGGCAGGCCATATAAATAAAAGAGTACAATATATTGTGTTGGTCAATGCAGATGCAGCAGATGCAACAAATACACAATATAAATTTTCTTTGACAGAATAAGCCAATTGCATTGAAGACTTGCACTCAGTCTTAAAAAACAAAAGAATAAGCCACCTCAAAGAGGCATTTCCTTTTCAGCAGCACCATACTATCTCAACTAGGAGTAGTAGTACAAGATCTCTCCAAAACCTATTTTTTAATCTAGTGACCAAGCTCCATTTACAGCCAACGCTTTTACCTAATTCCAAAATTCATGAACTATAACCATCTATATTTTCTACCATTGCCATTTACTTTTAACAATTGTCTTAACAGATGCATTTAGAATACTTCCATATTTAGTCCAAGGTAAAATGTAACAAGTTCCCACATTAACTTATTAAAACAAGAAAACCATACTCCCACTTGAAATTTTTCAGAGATGAACTTCATCTTATTCTACATAGGGGTAATTCGTCCATTTGATGATTTATTAGTATGGAAACTAAAATAAGGTGTCAAAGCTCAACAGCTCTCCAATGCTCAAATTGGGGTGCATCGGTGCAATGTTAAGATTGAACCTTAAATATCTCATTAGTGCTGGAAAAAGAAGTGAACTTTATGGATGATATATGACTTTGCAACAAAATATTATGATTTCCAAATTTGCTTCTCTTTTAGTCATTATATGATTTCCAGCCAATTGAAAAGCTACATATATCAATAGCTAATCAACCAAATACCACTGTAAGTAGTCAACTAAGCCCCACAGAATAAGGTAGAGAATCCTAGTGTCATTTTAGTAATCCAATACAAAGATAATCAAACTCCAATGTTATCCTATAGTACCAAAGAATGGCCTGAAAACTTTTGAACTTTTACTGCACTTATTAATACAAATTCAATTGAGGTAATTTAGTCATCTTTGAACAATTTGCTTACCTTAAGAGGTCTACACTTACTAATTACCATAAATGTCACTCTTTTTATGAACAACGAAGGCAGTATCTATCTATTGATCTTCCAAGTTCCAATTAATAATACGGAGTACATAAATAGCTAGCTTAATACTCCATCCGTCCCAAAACAAGTACGCCTATTGTCTTAGTGTAAAATCCTTTGCTAATATTGCGCGTCTTGTTTGGATTTTAATGCAAAACTTGACTAAACTTCATTGCCCCTAAATACCATCTTTCAACCTCATTGATCTTTTTCAGCATTAATGAAAAATCGAGATATTTTAGTCAATTTTAATTAGCCTCCTTAATTCACGCGTATAACTCTAAACAACACCTATTTAAGGACAAAGATAGTGGTTAGTCTCTAAATTCAATTAATTAATATCTCAACAACTATCTTTTTGCATTTAAAATTCAGTTAAAATTTGTACAAAAAATGTAATTAACTCAATCTCTCCTTTTTTAAATAATTATTAAAAAAAAAAAATATATACACCGTATTATTTTTATTTATATTTGCAATAAATACCGTTAAATTATAGTGTTAGAAAAAATAAAGATATTAATTTTCTTCAATTAAATGGTTCTTTAATCTATACTCCATATCATAACCTCATCTGACCTCGGATCAAATCCCGTCTACATCACTGCCCCACCCTTTGTAAGACTCTCTAAACCAAAAGACTAATCAACACCAATTTCAACAATTACAATTGTAATAAAAACCAAAATTAGTAAAAATTAAAAAAATAAAAAAATAAAAAATCAACCTGATTAAATTGAAGAACATCAGACTTAAACCGCAATTGTTCGCCTTTATCGCAACGAATATCAACAGAAACGCCAGGAATCGAAACGTTTCCACCAGGAACAACAACGTTTCTTTTATGAGCTTCATCCAAAACAACAAGCCTCTCTTTTTTCGCAAATTTCAACCTGAAATCGGAAGTTAGATCAAACCCTAACCCTAATGATTCCACTGCTCGTAATTCTATCGGCTTATTTTCTCTCTCCTCCCCCCAATCCTCCATTTTTTTTGGTTCTTCGATCGAAAAAAATTCAAATTCAACTGGAAATATATGTATCAAAATCAACAGAAATCGCTTAATTCAATGATTTCAATTGCGACTAAAAAATTTGAATTTTGAAAAGTCAAGAAATTGGGTGATTGAATTCGCCAAATTGGACTAGCAGCCTTTTTTTCTTCTTGTTATGATAGTTTTGAATGAAGAAATAATAAGGAATGATTTTTTTTAGAAGGAAGGAAGAAAGGAAGAATGTGAGAGTGAAAAGCAAAAACCAAAATAATTGGAAAGTCTAAATACAAGTATTGAAATTCAAGTTGGGTGGGGCCCACTTTTGGATTGTTGACTCTTACTTTGCTTACTCAGTCAACTTTTTTAGGATAGTTTTTTCTTTTGTCCTTGTTGTAAAGAGTTTGTTTTACTTTTTATTCTGGCGCATGTTGTGTACGCATTTTTAATAATATTGTATTAATATAGTGTGTGTGAATTGTGTGTTGAACGCTTGAAGCCTTGTAAAGTTGTAAGTGTGTGGATTTTGTTTTGTATCTGTTACGTATGTTTAATATGGGTGGATTATGATAAGATATGTTATTGAGAGAATATGATAGTTTTAAGCGTATGAAATACAATCATTATAATATTTGGTAGTATGGTCGATTGAATTTCCATTATAGTACATATTTGGTACTACAATTAATTAAATTATTTAGTCGTTCAATGATGTTGAAATTCTCCTTTTTTTTCTTTTTTTTTCGCAATTATAATTTTAGAAATGAGATAGGATCAATGTTAGAATTGCTAGCATGAATACATTGTGCAATTGTTGTATTCATTATTTTTCAAAAGTATTGTGTAATTGTTGTATGATAAATCTTTTATACAGAGTAAAAAAAAAAGGAAAAAATAATTGAACTTTTTTTTGAACTTTAAAAACTAACGATTCATCTATAAAACTCTAGAGCGCATATAATAACGTGTGGCGTGTGTATAATAATGCATACTCATACAGTTATACATAACACTCCTATAGTCTAGTTTATTAGTCCACAAAAAATAGATTTTAATGTTAAAACTTACAACCGTAGTATCCTAACACCATCTTGAATATATTATTACTTCTATACCTTTCCTTAAAGTAACTACTTCCACATCTATAATATAAATACTTTTTACAACAAAAGCTAAAACCACACTCAACTTTTTAAAAAGCCAAGACTCGAAGAGCACAAATGACATACTACTAATAAGACCATAAATTGGTAAAATAATATATAATGATGATGAAATTTGATGGTTAATTAATTAAACAAAGTGAGCTAAGAAATACTCTCTCTATCTCTATTTTTTTTTTTAACATATTTGACTTTTTACAGTCTTCAAAACGTTGCTAATAACGTATATATCTTCATTTTTATACATTAAAAATTATAAAAACGTGATATTAATAAAATATGCAATGAGACGAATCTAACAAGATCTTACACGACAACATTATCTCTTATTGATTAATGATAATTTATGATCAAAGTTTTAAAGTTTGACTCCAAAAAATGATAATGGGGCAAAAATAAAGGAACGGAAAGAGTAAAAAAAAGTGTGTATTTGGTGTTGAAATTGAATACCAACTGCTCACCTAACCCAAGTAGCTGGTTTACTTGGAAGTCTTTCGGTTTCCAATTGACTAAGCTTTAAATGGGCCATCATTTCAAGTGTACTCAAATAACTCAACCCAACATTATATTGTACTTGTACTTCTCAATTATCATTGCCTTTAAATTAGGGGAATTTTTTTATGACTTTCCCTACATGTTATGGTGCATCTCATGTACTTTTCTATCTTCATTTAATCAATTGTGTGCATTGCCTACATTGAAGGCAAATTTTCTAACTTCACATTGTGTGTGGCAAGTAATAATGTGAATGGCGATTATCAATCGTACTAGGGTTGTGTATATTATTACTTTATTGTTATTACTTTTTTTTATAGTGTGAATGTCAATTGATCAATCACATTGAATTTTGCTCCTAGACTGTCAAAGACGAAAACTCAAGGAACGAAGAGGGGGGAGGGAGGAATGAAAATCTCTTTCGCAAGAACCCAAGGGCATTTGGACGATAGGCTTCATTGTGTTACTATGACTTTTATTATTTTTCTATACATTACTTTGATCATTAATATATGTGATTATGTAGAAATAAAACATATAAATTTTGATATTTGAATTTTATAATTAGATATAGTCCTAATAACAATTCGCATAACAACAATTTTTTACATGACAACATGCATACATAACAACAACTATATTACGTAATGTGAATGGCCATAATAAAGGCATGCGTAAAAATCAAATTAACAATCAATTTAGAAAGGGGAATATTACTATTTACTAACGAGTTGATGTACACAATAGTTGTATTAGTGGAATAAAAGAATCAAATCATCGTCAATTATTCAATTAGAATTATCATTACTATTTTAGGATCGAATGAGAGTGAAGGGTTGGATTAAGATTTGGGTCATTAGGCAAATTAATGCATTTCCCTAGTCAACAAGGCAAGACCGTCAAACAAAGACTTTGGCTAATTGGAAGCTTAGAAATATCTCCATTTTTCACATGAGTTCTGTTTGGGTCCAATTCAGTCCATTTAATTGGGCCAAGCCCAAATAACTCAAGTCAGGCCCAAAGTAAGATTCAACCCTCCAAAGGCATGCTAAGGTCATGATAAGCCCAGTCAATGTGGTCAGCCCATCTGACCACATGGGCCCAATTCTCCTCAAATGAGTCCAGGTATAAAAGCCATCAATTTCACCATTTTACATTCATGCAACTAAAGCCTTAAGCACTAAATCTCTGGCATAGCATCCTCTCCCAATTGAACTGACTTTAGCATCGGAGGGCCCTTTCTCGGCAACCACCCCCGAGGCTAGTTTACTTGTTCTTTGCTGTGCAGGAAATCCTCGGCTCCAGCGTTCTTAGGACCGAGATTAGTCTTCTCCACCTCAAAAGGACCTGCTGAAGGTCCCATTGTTTTCATACCGAAACAATTTGGCGCCGTCTGTGGGGAAGATACAAAAAGCTAAGCCAAAAATCCACCACTCCTAGCGAAAAACATGACTAAGAGTGGCAAAAGCGCCAAGAACGCTAGAAAGAGGAAGGAAAGAGACATGATCACGGTGAGGCAGCATCAACCGATTTCACCGTCGCTGGAGCCATCCTCCCCTTCCTCAAGAGCTCCCAATTCCCAAGAAAGGGAGGCTTCAAGGGCACCCAATTCTCTGAGAAGGGAAGCTTCAAGGGACTCATCCTCGCACCAAAATCGACAGCCAACGGTTTCACCTGAGCCGTCAAATGCGAGGAGTCCCCCACCAAACAGCAGTCTGCGTTCTCGGTCCCAGCCGAAGGAAACCCCTCCATCGGGGCCTTCTACGGAAGAAGTGGCCAGGGCCGTGGCAGTCTGCATGGAGTTCCTTAAGGCCCAAGGGGGTCATCCTCCACCAACACCTCCTGAGTCTCCATCTCAGCAGCCGAGACGCCTGAAAAGGACAATCGGTCAAGAGAAGGATGGACAAGCTTTATCCTACAAGGAGCTCGGGAAGAAGTGGCAGGAGAACACATGGAACTCCAGTAAGGAAAGGAAGAAGAACCCTCACTTCTTCGACCATTCCGAAACTCGGGACGCAATGAGTTTCCGAAGGAGCAATATACAAGGAGGAGTCTGCTCGTCGAAGTGTTCACGAACGCTTAGGTGCAAGGGAGGTGGATGTGCACAACCGTTTCACCTTCCCGGGAAAGACCGGGCCCTATCCTGACTTGTCTCGGCCAGGGACGAAAACCAATTCCACCTCTCTAAGAGGGAGAAGCGAGGTCCCTTCAGCCAAGCAAAGAGGGAAGGCCATCATGGTCCCTACGAGTTCGCCCTTCCAGAGTTGGATACTGGAAGAGCATGTGCCGATGGTGAAAATACCGGCGCACATTACTTACGATGGCACCTCGGACCCAAAGGATCACATTGCCTCTTATGAGAGGCACATGTATCTTAACCCCAGGTCCGAGGCTACCTGGTGCAAGTACTTTCCAACGACCCTCAAAGGTGTTGCACAATCGTGGATCACCAAAGGGGTAAAAGAAGGCTCTATCTCTGGTTGGAATGACCTCTCCAACAAATTCAAGAGCAAATTTTCTATGGCTAACCGCCGAGAAAAGACAACTGCAGAGCTGATGAGCCTGCAGCAAGCCGAAGGCGAAAGCCTCCGCGATTATCTGACCCGCTTCAGCAACGAGTCATCCAGAATTACAAGTCTGGATCAAGGCCTTGCCGTATTTGCACTATGGAATAGTCTGCAAGCTAGAAAGTTCCTGGACTTCATGGTCATGCATCCCCCGCAGACCTTGGAGGAAGCTTTGGATGCCTCGGATAAATTTATCCGAGCCGAAGAGTGGAACAAGTTAAAATCTCAGACCCAACCAGGGGGTGGGAAAGCTAAAGGACAAATGGCCAAGGTTCCGGCGCCGAGGAAAGGGAAGGCCAAGGCCTCAGAACCGTCCTCGGTCGCCAAGCCGAAAAAAGAAAAGTTCGTCCCCTATGCAGGGCAATATGATTCATACACTCCCCTTACTCTTCCTCGTGCTAAGATCTACAGCACGACAAGAGACAAGGGGTGATTCAAGAAGCCTCGACCGTTGCCACCATGGCATCAGCAGAAGGGCAAGGACCGATGGTGCGAGTTCCATGAGTCTTCGGGACATCGCACCGAGGACTGCCTTCAGCTGAAAGACCAGATTGAGGATTTGGTCTGAAAGGGCTATCTGAAGAAATACCTCGCGGATCGCCGCGAGGAGAAGAAATCCGAGAAAGACTCTCGGCAAGACCTTGATTTTCTCCGAAAAAAAGACAAGCAGCAAGATAAGGACACCCTTGACATTTTTGCCATTTTCGGGGGAACTTCTCGGAGCGCAGTAAAACGCCACTTGAGGGGTATAACCCACCAAGTGAATCATGCCGAACTCCGAGCACCACAGCCTCTAGTGCTGAACATTCTGTTCACAGCCGAAGACTGTGAGGGGTGGTGTACCCCCATGATGACCCATTGGTGATAGTAATGGGCATTGCAAACCGCAACGTCTGGCGAACCCTCGTCGACGGTGGCGGCGGGGCGAATATCCTCTTTCGGGGAGCATTTGACCAGCTGAAGATGGAGGACAAGCACCTAACCCCGATACCCTACCCGGTATCCGGATTCAATGGCTCTTCATCATACCCAGATGGGAAGATCCTTCTTCATGTCACCATCGGCAAAGGCCGAGCAGTGCGGAGCATCATGGCTGAATTCCTGGTCGTGGATGCGCCTTCTGTGTACAACGTGATCATGGGGAGACCCCTCATTCACAACATTCAAGGAGTCGTCTCGACGTACCATCAAATGATGATATATGTTTAGGACGAGGGACACTCCGAAAAAATAAAGAGCAGCCAAAAGGAAGCCCGAAGATGCAACCACCTCAAGCCATCCAAGAAGCGCCGCAACGACCAGGATGATGAGGAGGAAAAAGACCAGGACCGTCGCGCGAAAAAGCCCAAAGGCTTAGATGCTTCGGCCCAAGGAACCCCAACAAGAGAAAAATCTTTGGGGAAAGAAAAGGCTAGATCTTCAGCTGAGCCGAAAGACTCAGAAGATCAGCCAGAGTCTGGGAAGTCTGCTGATATTGACAGCAAACCTGAATCCGATGAATCCGGTGCCAGAGCTATGGAACTGGATAATCAGACAGAATCAATAGAGTTGGCCGAGGGAAATTCTGAAAGGTGTGTCAGCATCGGACTGGGACTTGAGCCAAACGTTCGTGCTGAGCTAATCCAACTCCTTCGGGACAACAAAGATGTGTTTGCATTCTCGGCAGAAGAAATGCCCGGGGATTGATCCGAATCTCATCTCTCATAAGCTTAATGTCGATCCCACATGTCGACCCATTAAGCAGAAAAGGCGGAACTACTCCGCACAAAAGAACCAAGACATTGCAGCCGAAGTCAAAAAACTCTTGGATGCTAGGTTCATTGAACCTTGTCAGTATCCGGAATGGCTGGCTAATGTGGTGATGGTTCAGAAGGCAAATGGTAGCTGGAGAATGTGCGTTGACTTCACGGATCTGAATAAGGCATGTCCGAAAGACTTTTATCCCTTGCCGAGGATCGACCAGCTAGTCGACTCGACAAGTGGCCATGCCTTGCTCAGCTTCATGGGCGCATTTTCCGGGTACCATCAGATCTTCATGCACCCCGACGACCGAGAAAAAACGGCATTCGTTACAAGTTCCGGGGTGTACAATTATAAAATGATGCCCTTCGGGTTGAAGAATGCGGGGGCAACATACCAAAGGCTGGTCGATCAGGTATTCGCCGAGCAAAAAGGCCGTAACATGGAAGTTTATGTTGACGATTCTATCGTCAAAAGCAAGGAAGAAAAAGACCATGTTGCGGACCTGGCCAAAACCGTCGCCACCCTTAGCAAGCACCAAATGAAGCTGAATCCGAAGAAGTGTGTCTTCGGCGTGAAGTCGGGCAAGTTCCTCGGCTTCATTGTCAGTAAAAGGGGGATTGATGCCAATCTCGCCAAAGTACAAGCAGCTCTGGATCTCCCCGAGCCGAAGACTAAGAGGGATGTTTAGCGCCTAACTGGCATAATGGCCGCCTTGTCCAGGTTTATCTCTAAAGCCTCAGACAAAGGATTGCCTTTCTTCAAGGCGCTCAAACTCCCAAAGTCAAAAGAGCTCATCTAGGGAGACGAGCAAAAGCAAGCCTTTTAGCAGCTCCGTGACCACTTGGCTCAACTCCCAACACTGGCAAGACCAGCTGAAGGGGAGACTCTATACTTATACGTGGCAGTCAGTCCGGCCACCGTAAGTGCGGTGTTGCTAAGGGAAGAAGAAAAGGTTTAGCAGCCGATCTATTTTGTCAGCCATACTCTGACGGATGCCGAGACACGCTACCCCCTACTTGAAAAAGTTGCATACGCAGTAGTGGTAGCCGCTCGGAAGTTAAGGCCCTATTTTGATTCCCATCAAATAGTGGTCCTAACTGATCACACTACAAGAAAACAGCTGGATTCCGACGGAATTTTTCCGTCGGAAACATAGGAAATTCCGTCGGAAAAGGTCTGTCGCAGAACCTTTTGTCGGAAATTCGACCTTTTCCGGCGGAAATTCCGTCGGAAGAGGTGGTTCCGACGGATCTTATTCTGTCGGCGCTATTTTTGACTTTAATTGAAAGTCCGTCGTAATTTTCCGACGGAATATTTCGTCGGAGGTGGATTGGTTTCCGACGGAACATTCCGTCGGAAAAAGTATATTCCGACGGAATATTCCGTCGGAAGAGGAATATTCCGACAGAAAATTCCGTCAGAAAGTCATTAAAAAAAGTAAAAAAAGAAAGCCACACCACCCTGCCCAGACCACCCCCACCTTTTCCCACACCCAGTGCCACCCCCCTTCCCACCCACACCACCACCAGCCCCAGAACCACCACCCCTACCCCCCTGACTACCCCCTAGTCCCTACCCACCCACACCATCACCAGCCCCAGAACCAACACCTAGATCCACCCACCCAGACCCAGATCCACCCACCCAGACCCACCAAACTCAACCCAGAACCACCAAATAACCCACACCCCACGAACCCTACACCACCCACACCCACCGTATCTCCACCTCGCCACCCCCACAACCACCATATCTCCTTCTCACCACCCCCACAACCCACAAAAACCACAAAATCGAAACCAAAAACAAAAAAAAACCGAAAAAAAAAAACCAAATAAACGAAATCGAAACCACAAAAATCAATCAAACAAAATCGAGACCACCAAACCGGAACAAAAACCACAAAATCGAAATAAACAATTTGTATATTACATTGTCCGAAAATCCGAAAAATTACAAACTTAAATTACAAAATTTAAAAATTTATATTACAATTTCATCATAAAAATCATTATAATCATAAATTTGTAAAAAATAAACCTTGATCTACATATATTTCCGACCTTCTAGGTGTTGTTGAGCGGCGGTGGTTGTTGTTGTTGAGCGGCGGTACTTGTTGCGGTTGTTGTTGTTCCGGTTGTTGTTGTTCCGGTTGTTGTTGTTGCGGTTGTTGTTGTTCCGGTTGTTGATGTTGATGAATGGAAAGAAAGAAGGAGAAAGAGGAGAAGGAGAAAGAGGAGAAGGAGAAAGGAATGAGGAAGAAGAGGAGAGAAGGAGGAGATCGAAAAGATAGAGAAGGAGAATGAGAGGAGAGAGAAAGAGAAGAAGAGAGGAGAGATAAAGAGAAGAGAGGCGGAGAGATGGGGATGGGTTAACCGGGTTTAGGGTTTTTATTTTTTTTACTATTTAAATATGTTCCGACGGATTTTATTTCGTCGGAAATTTTTTGTTTCGACTAAATAATCCGTCGGAGTTCCGACGGATTTTAATTCCGCCGGAAAATATTCCGTCGGAAAGCCCATATATTCCAACGGATTTTATTTCCGTTGGAAATCCGTCGGAAATATCCGACGGATTTATATTTCGTCGGAATATACGGGTTTTCTGACGGATTATCTTGTCCATCGGAAGAAGTCCGTCGGAAATAGGGCTATTTCTTGTAGTGTCACCCGCTGGAAAAAGTCCTCGGCAAGGTAGAAAAATCCGGTAGACTAATGAAGTGGGCTTTTGAGCTCATCGAGTTCAGTATCAGTTACCAGCCGAGGGCAGCTATCAAGGCGCAAGCCTTAGCAGATTTCCTAGCCGAGTGTTCTTATCAAGAGACGCTTGACGAAGGAAAGAAAATCTGGACCGTTTTCACGGATGGATCTTCCACCGTGAATGGTTCGGGGGCAGGGGTCGTCATAGCCTCTCCCGAAGGCAAATCCTTTGAATATGCACTAAAATTTTCTTTCAAAGCTTCTAACAACGAAGCCGAATACGAAGCAGCGATTGCTGGCTTAGAATTAAGCATAGCATTGGAAGTCGATCATGTTTGTTTAAAGACAGACTCTCAGCTCGTCGCAAATCAGATTCGGGGTGAGTATGAAGCTAAAGAGCCCTCAATGGTGGCTTACCTCGCAAAGATCAAAACTGTTATGGCGAAACTGAGAACTTTTGAAGTGGAGCTGATCCCAAGGGGTCAGAACGCACAAGCCGATGCACTCTCCAAACTTGCAAGTTCAACTTTAACTGAGTTGAACCGATCTATATATGTGGAGGTGCGCCGAGAAAGAAGTGTGGACGAAGCAATTAGCACATGCTGCGTTACACATGAACCGAGCTGGATGGATCCCATCCTAGCTTACAAGCTTCGGAATGAACTTCCCGAAGATCAAAAGTTAGCCTCTAAGATAAAGCGAATTAGCTCAAGATTCGTTGTCTTCGGAGGGAAACTTCTAAAAAAGTCCTTATCAGCCCCGCTGTTGAAATGCGTGGGTCCAACAGATGCAGACTATGTCCTTCGAGAAATTCATCTCGGCATCTGCGGAAACCACATAAGGGGAAGAACCTTAGCCCATAAAGCGCTAAGGGCGGGGTACTATTGGCCAACCATGATCATGGATGCAAAGGAGCTGGTTAGAAAATGTGAGAAATGCCAAAAATTCGCACCAGTTATCCATCGGCCATCCCGAGATCTTCAGCCAATCCTAAATCCTCTTCCATTCGCCCAATGGGGATTGGATATATTGGGACCATTTCCTGATGATCCTTACTAGAAAAGGTGGCTGATAGTCGGCATAGACTACTTCAGCAAATGGATCGAGGCCGAGGCTGCCTCGAACATTACAGAGCAAACTGTCAAGAAATTTATATGGCAGAACATCATCACTCGTTTCGGAATTCCGAAAGTCTTTGTCTTTGATCATGGAAGGCAGTTTGATAATCTGCCGCTGAAGCGGTACACAGACCAGTTCGGCATTAAACTGGCATATTCTGCAGTTTGTCATCCGCACAGTAATGGTCAGGCCGAAGCTGCAAATAAGCAGATCCTCAACGCTATCAAGAAGAGGGTTGAAGATCAAAAATCCAAGTGGATAGAGGAGCTTCCCGGAACTCTCTGGTCACTTCGGACAACAGAAAAAGAAGCAACGGGGCATTCACCTTTTGAGTTGGTGTATGGATCCGAAGCTGTGCTTCCAGTGGAAATTGGCTCAGAAAGTCTGCGAGTAAATCTTTTCTCAGCCGAGGAAAATGAGCAACTCATGAAAGAATCCCTCGATTTCCTAGATGAGATCAGAGATTCAGCTCGAGATAGAATGGTTGCATATAAGCAGAGAATCAACAAATTTTACAACCGAAAAGTCCACCAAAGACTTCTCAAAGTTGGGGACCTAGTTCTTCGGAATGATGCTGCTGTGCAAAAAAACCGCATTCACGGTAAACTTTCATCAACTTGGGAGGGACCTATGAAATATATGACGAGCTTCAACCACGCACATACCGACTTCGGCAGTTGGATGGGACTGAGCTGAAAAATCACTGAAACGCTGATGTACTCAAAAAATATCATATGTAAATCCCTATAGGGAAGAACAGTCTATGTAAGTGCATTATCTTTAATTAATGAAAAAGCCCTTGAGCCACCGTTTATTCAAAGTCAGCTATATTTTTATTTTTTCTGTCTTCTATGGTTTTTGCAAAAATTTAAGGTTTTCGTTCGGGCGCTGTCTGAAGTATTGCATAGTGATGCATTTTACTTCGGCAAGTCGTAAAACCTGCCAAGATGAGGATAAAAGATAAAAGCCCGAAGTATTGCATAATGATGCCTTGTACTTCGGATGAATTTGTTCCTCTGGGCAAGGAGGCCATAGACGCATCCGAAACATAGCCTAAAAAATAGGGACTGATAAAACTCTGAAGTATTGCATAGTGATGCCTTGTACTCCAGATGAATCAGTTCCGGGTGGTGATTGCATTTCCGAAGTATTGCATAGTGATGCCTTGTACTTTGGATAGATCACTGCCCCGGCATCGTGTTTTGGATAGTCATTCCCTCGGATGGATTGAAAGTATCACAAGAGTATTTCTCTCAGAGTCTAGGGCTCTTGAGCAAGAAATCAGAGCTTTTGAAAACAAAATAGAAGAGAAAAAGAAAAATAAGCAGAAATTCTGAAGCTGGAATATTGCAAAAATTTCA
This sequence comes from Chenopodium berlandieri, assembly GCA_034703905.1. NCBI lineage: Eukaryota > Viridiplantae > Streptophyta > Magnoliopsida > Caryophyllales > Amaranthaceae > Chenopodium > Chenopodium berlandieri. The sequence continues at coordinate 52,591,942 of CM068281.1, forward strand.
TCAAGGCAAAATCCTCGGCTACGCCGAGGAAAGCAATTGTCCCAGAATCCTGAAGACGTTATCTTCATATTTCTGGGGGGGCAAGAGGCACTCACTTGGAAAGTGCACTCTCAAACAAAGTAAGGTTCTCAGCTAAATATGTTTCCAAGCCGAAGTTCTACACTTGGCCAAATTTTAAAGAAAATCAAGAAAGGCTAAAGTACAAAGAGCATTAAAGCAGGCAATAAGAGGAAAAGGCTGAGGAAATAGTTCATAAACACAACATGAGGATTTCAAATGTCAGATAAACAACAAGAAATTCTAGAGTCGGCAGCCGCCCACAAGCGGAAAACACAGCTGCCGAAGAAAGAAGTTTGTACAATGCAAGGCTAGTTGAAGCAAAAGAGTAAGGCAAAAAGCAGTTGCGGCATTAAATCAGTTAAGAACACGTAGACCCGCAAGATTCTGCAGACGACTGCCCGAGTCCCTATGTTTCGGCATTGGCTGGATCGGAGCCTGGAGTCTTCAAAGTCTCAGCAGCAGAAGAAGAGGCAGGGTGAACAATGTCAATCTCTTTGGCTGCATCCCCATCTTCAGCCCCATCTTCCTCGGCATCAACTTCGGCCAGGCGAGCTAAGTACGCATCTTCAGCTGGATGGGCGACCTGCATCTTAGGATGGTTAGGGATCGTCGCCCATTCCTCGACTTGATCCCAGTCTATGTCTGGGTAAGAGTGGAAGGCCAAGCGCCGAGCAACATTAAAACCATTGTCAAATCCCTCTTCATATTGTGCTCGGGTGTATATGCGCACTTTCAGCAAATCATTGGCAGCCGAGAGATCTGTCTTAGCCTTTTCAGCCTCTTTTTTGGCCTTGGCCAGCTGGTCCTTCAGCTCTTGCAGACCAGACCCCATGGCAGACAGGTCGGAGTCCTTGGCGTCAAGATGGCTAACAAGGCGCAGAACCTCAACCTCATGACTTGCTTTCTCCATCTCCAGATCCTCGGCCAAAGCTTGTCGAGCTTCTACCTCTTTCTTCATTCTCTCCTCAATCCGAGCTTTGAAGCTCGGAATGTCGACGACACCATATTCCTGAATCAAGGCATGACCCTCCTCAATCTAGGGAAAGACGGTCTGCTCAATGGTCTGGCAGAAATCTCGGAGCTGAGAATCCACCTCCTGCATCCGAGACTGGCTGATAGAGGACTCTTCCTCTGCATTTTTGCATTTCAGCTCGTACAGCCGAGACCTGTTCTCAGCCTCCTCGGCCTTAAGCCTCAAATCCTCGTTCAGGCCAGCAGCCAACACATTGTTGTGCATAGCCTGTCAAAGGGGGAAAAATGCATCAGCCGAAAAAAAAAATAAAAATAAAAATAAAAAAAACAGGGATTGATACTTAAAGCAAATGTTTGAGTGTAAATTACCCGCATTAATAACTTCTTATTCTCGGCAATGGGGTCAGGCACCCTCACCAAAGGCTCGGCCATGCCCGCAGCAGCGCGGATTGACCATCTCTCGGCTCTCTCCAGCTCAGAAACGCTGGACAGGTCACCAAAGAGCTTAATGGTCGAGTCTCGGTGAAGGTGCAAGCTATCCTTGATAGCTTCAGGAACTACTACTATTGGGGTAGCCTCAAACCCCATATCTCCGGATTGGAAGGTCTAGAAAGAATGCCTAGCAGAAGATGGAATATCAGAAGCTTTGGGACCCTCGACTCTTTCATCAACCTCCTTAAAATTATCGGTTCTCCCCGACAGAATCTGTACATCGTCATCCTCAGAGTGAGGCACAATGAGTGCATCAGTCTCCCTTTGGATTTTAGCTACAAAATCTTCGGCTGCTTGCCGAGGAGACTCTGTGAGGACAGGAGGAGTCCTTTGCTGCACTTCTTCCTCCTGGTGCTCAGGAGGAGGGGAAGTTTTTTCCTTGATTACCTCGGCCTGGGTCTCGGCCAGCCGAGGTCTCTTGTTAGCAGGCTCAGCAACTTGGAACTCTCCAGGTTCAACAACAGCCCTTCTCAGTCTCCTCCTTCCAAGACCCACCATTTCTCCTTCTGAAGAGGAAGGCTCAGCTTCTGCAGTGTCCTCTTTGTTTTCTTCTTCTTCATCAGACTGCAGCAGAAAAAACAAAGGGGGGCAAGGGGTGATATCAGTATCACAGACTTCAAGTCGAAGCTTAGTACTTAGACAATTTTCACAAGTTGAAAAGTTTAAGGTAGAAGGAGCAAGGCAGACGAGGTTCTATACTTAAGCAATTTTTCACAAGTTGAGAAAGCAAGCAAAAACTCACCGAAGTCGCTAGCAGATGCTCGTCTTCGGAGTCCTCTTCTTCTCCGGCTACTTCTCCCGACTCAGCGTTGTGCTCAGGGTGAACGGCAAAAACTCCAACCTTAACAGCAGCTGCAGCCGCAACAATTTGCTCTTCTGGGCCCAACAAAAAGAACAGATCCCTCTTCAAGTACCAAGGCTTCTAAGCAAGGTATTCAACTGGTTTCATGATTTCCAGTTGAGAAGAGCGCGGAGCAGGAGCCCTAGTAGATGGAGGGGTGATAGAAGAATCACGCCTTGTCACTTTTCGGGCTGCGTTGATTCCGAGCCGGTTGTACTCTAAGCCGCAATTTCCTTCGTGCAGCACTGAAAAACCGTAAAGAAAGCAAAGGGTTATTCTGCATGAACAAATAAGACTGTAACAGAAGAAAAATAAGCTAAGTAAAGACTCTCGGCCCCAGCCGAGGTTCTCACCATTTTGAAACTTTCGGCTGAGGCCGACAGCAGCTAGTATCTTCTCTTTGAAGATATAATGGTAGTAAGGGAGCCAAGTCTCTAGCACCCCGTTTGCTCGGCGAGCGCCCCTCGCATTTGCATCTCTATTAAAGAGTTTCAGCAATTCCTTTTCTTCAGCAGAAAAATCATCGGGAACGAGGACGCTCATTTTTGGATCAGGCATTCTCAAGTACCTCGGCCCCCCATAACAGTTCGGATGGTCCTCTTCAGCAGGAGCCCGACCCCAGATCCATTGACCTCTCCACACCTTGTCCGAAGTGTCATTCGGCCAAGTGGTCAAAATCCCCCTCCTGGATTCTATTCTCCACCATCTAGGTCCATGGTGCTCATTGGACTGCTGATTTGGCACCAATTTGTGCAGCTTTCTGAAAACATGGACACTTGGCAAAAAGCCGTAGAAGAGGTTGGCCCATAGAAATGTCATAACTATTCTGATGCTGACAGGGGTCAATTGGACAAAGAAATGTTGTACCTGTTCAGCACCTCGACTATAAATGGGTGGAGAGGAAACCTAAGGCCAAATTGCAGCCACAGGCATTTGGCACCAATATAACCAGGTGGAGGCCTGTGAATTCTATCTTCAGCCACAGGCATTTGGCACCAATATCCATCCTCCTCCATTATGCTGTAGAAAACTTCTATTTGTTCGGCGAAATGATGGAGGGCATCCCCCTTGACCCACCAGTCATAGGGGGCAGCAGTCGTTAACCCATTGTTCTCAGGCGGATTTTGCCATTCATCGGCTCCATCAAGCAGTCGCCGAGGCCCATGTCTAGAGTCGCTGGCTGAGGTGGTGGCCTCTTCCCAACCTCGGTACGACACCGAGCTCAGGGGAATTGTAGCAACATGGGGTTCTTAAGGAGAAACCCTATCCTCTCTCCTCGGAAGTGGAGAGTTCTGGCTATGGCTAAGGGGTGGCATTCGCTGCAAAGGCTGGCTGCGCCGAGCACCCAACGCAGTCATTTGAAGCTCTTCCTCCTCACTCGAAGAGTTCTCAACTCTATTCCTAACTATGTTTTATGAAGAAGTGGGAATTGGGAAAAAAGGGCGAATTGCCCAAGACAAGAAAAATCCTAACAAGTTTTGGGAAAAATTACCTTGATTATCGCCGATCTTCAAGGCCGCAGCAGAGAATTCTGATTACAGCAACGGAATTGCAAAGATTAAGGGCAAGGAAAATCTAGGGTTCGCAGTGAGTTCAGTGTTCTAGGGAAATTTGTGTGTTTGTGCGAAAATGATTAAGGGAAGTGGAGAGGGCGTTTTTATGCAAGGATTCCGAGAATCAAGAATTCCAAAAAACCTTAAACCGCCAAAAACCCCACGAATTCCACATTAGGCGCAAACCGTCACACACGTTCCCAGTAAACTACCTGCTAAACCTCAGTCTTCTTTAATTAACCTCCCTGATGGCAGTTAAGAATCATTAATTGCCTAGATTCCTTCAAGATTCCAGTTGTCGTTATTTGTCCTTTTAAATTCACGAGTCAGACCCAACCCGTCTTTCAGCCGAATCAGGTCTGGGGGGGCAAGTTGTTTGGGTCCAATTCAGTCCATCTAATTGGGCCAAGTCCAAATAACTCAAGTCAGGCCCAAAGCAAGGTTCAACCCTCCAAAGGCATGCTAAGTTCATGATAAGCCCAGTCAATGTGGTCAGCCCATCTGACCACATGGGCCCAATTCTCCTCAAATGAGTCTAGGTATAAAAGCCATCAATTTCACCATTTTACATTCATGCAACTAAAGCCTCAAGCACTAAATCTCTGGCATAGCATCCTCTCCCAATTGAATTGACTTTAGCATCGGAGGGGCCTTCCTCGGCAACCACCCCCGAGGCTAGTTTACTTGTTCTTTGCTGTGCAGGAAATCCTCGGCTCCAGGGTTCTTAGGATCGAGATTAGTCTTCTCCACCTCAAAAGGACCTGCTGAAGGTCCCATTGTTTTCATACCGAAACAAGTTCTAACTTCCAAGAGTTAATTGAGTTAATTAACAAAATATATTTATATACTCCATAAGTTCACAGGGGAAGATGTGGAAGTGTAACTTTCTAACTACACATATAAGTGCCCCACATTAATAAAAGAAGAGAGAGTTAATCGCTTTATAAGGCTAGGGACTACTTCTCCTATTTTGCCATATAGTTTGGGATGAAACCTTCTAAGACTTGTGAAGGGGATCAGTGAATGCACTCTCTCTCTCTTGATGACGGATATGATCCAGACTCGAATTTAACAAAAGATCTTCACTGATGCTCCATTGAAGAAATAAGGTTTTTTTTTTTTTTTTTTTTTTTTTTTTTTTTTTTTTTATGAGAATTTCCTAGTTGACAATACCAAGCCCAATCAAATAGCAACGGATATTTGGGCTTTTGGGCTATAAGAAAACTACGTTGTGAAAACGTGTGCGAAATAGCTTGGGCCTACTTGGCCATTGGGATTAATAGAGTAGTACCATTTGTTAACGTTTGTTAGGCACAAATTCTTAGTTACACACTTGTGCAGCTAAGCTAGCTGCAACGACCATATATATGAACATATAGTACTTCAAAAACGAAGATATGTTTTTTCTCCCTTCCTTATATTTACCTCTCTCTTCTTCTTCCTAAATTAACTCCATTAATTTTCTCTCTCTGTTTTCTTCTCCATTCAATATTTTCTCTATCTTCTTTTATTTTTTTCCTTTCTGTATAAGTAAATTTTCTTTCATACCTCACTTTCCTTCAATCTTTAAACTTCTTTAACCTCCAACTTTGGACATTCTCCAATTCCTCACCATTGTAGCATTCTCCATCATCTTCGTCGCGATCGTCACCATTTTCTTTTTCCTTGTTTTCTACATTATTATGGATTTGGTTGTTATTCAAAAGAGATCATCAATGCAGGTTAGTTTTTGTGTTGTTGATTTTTAATTAGTTTTAATTAGGTTAGATTTGGGCTGAATTTGTAATTGATTTTTCTGATTTATAATTGGTGAATTTCAATTTGAGGAATTTGATGAATTTCAATTGACTTTTTGATGACTCTAGTGCATTAGACTATTTCAACTGAATTTTTGAATTTTTTTATGAAATTTAATTTAATTAATGAGTTTTTGTGATGAATTATTGAGTTGTTGCATCTTTAATTTGTTTGTTATTATGAATTTCGATTTTTTTAATTGAGTTGCTAATATTTGTGTATAATTTTTGGAAAAAAAATGAACACAGTGTACTTTAAAATTGAACATTTAGTACAAAATGAACATTTAGTACAATAAAAATGAACATTTAGTACATAAAAATTGAACATATTTTAATGATTTATTTTATCTTTATTTTTCGTTAATAATTATATACAATGAATTTGAATTTATATGAATACAAGAAAATCATGTTCATTTATAATATATTAAATGTTCATAATTTTTTGGAAAAATTGCATTAAATAATACGACCTTTGCTCCGTCCGCTAAAAACAAGTCCACCTTTTGTTTATTTCAGAATAATACGACCTTTAGGGGGTGTCCGCTTTAAACAAGTTATTTTACCTACAACATGAACAACCGGTTAACAATTTTATTTTATTTTTTATAAATTCGTTTAACACTTTAATTATCACTTAATTAAACATTTAATTATAATTAACAATTAAAATAAACTTTAAAAAAAAAAAAAACCACCATCTCCCTCACTAGCCACCAGCAGCCCACCATCTCACCACCATTCTACCACCCTCTTCCCAGCCACCACCACCCAGCCACCTCCTCTCCCCTCCCCCAAACGTACGACCACCTCCTTTCCCTCCTCCCCCACGCGCAGCGACTCCCAGCGACGGGTACGGCCGACGCCTAGCTTCCCCTCCACCACCCAGCCAGCCTTCGTCGCAGCAAGGAATAGTAATGGATTTTGTTCGGGGTTGCGTGGTTAATAATTGGTGGCAATTTGGGGCTGAGCGTGAGAAGCGAGGTGGCTATTTTGGGGTCGGGGTTGGGTTTTCGGTGTAGTTATGTAGTTTTCCGGCGTGGGTAGGGGTTTTTCGGGGTCGAGGCTGGGATTTTGGGGTGGTTATTAGAGAGTTTTTTGGCGCGTCAAACGACGGAGGAGGCGAGAGGAAGAAAGGTCGGGAAGGGGGGTCTGTTGCCGGTCGTTTTTAGGGGTAAGGAGAGACGCTCGGCGGGCTGGGTCTGGGCTTCGCGGTGGCGGAAAGGGATGGGTGGCGGCTGGGAGGTTTTTTTGATTTTTTTTTAAATATAAAATAAAATAAAATAATCTTTTAAAAATTAAAAACATTAAATAAATTTTTTTAAAAAAATTATATTTTCTGACCAATAAATCAATGACACGTGTCCATATAACCTATTAATCAGGTTACCATTCCTTACCAACAGGTAATAACCTGTTTAAAGCGGACACCCCCCAAAGGTCGTATTATTCTAAAATAAACAAAAGGTGGACTTGTTTTTAGCGGACGGAGCAAAGGTCGTATTATTTAATGCAATTTTTCCTAATTTTTTTTCACGTGTTCATTTTTTTTATACTAAATGTTCATTTTCTTTAATATGTTCATATATTTTTATGAAATGTTTATTTTATTAGGTTGGTCCAGCTATTCTATTATTGTATGATAAATGTTCACTTTTAATATACTAATGATCATAATTATTTTTGACATGTTCATTTTTTATTAATAAATGTTTTTTTTTTTTTTTTTTTTTTTTACATGTTCATAATTATTTTTACACTAAATGTTCATTTTTAAAGTTGTGGCGCAGCAATTTTATGGTTATCATGTTTATTTTTAATACTAAATTATCATTTTTTTTAACATGTTCACTTTTTAAGTACTAAATGTTCATTTTTTATTATTGAATGTTCATTTATTTTTACGTGTTCATATTTTCTTACTACATGTTCATTTAATAGATAGTGGTGCAGCTATTCTAGCTGCATCAGAATGCAGCTAAGACTTATTGTTTGTTAGGTGTTTCAAATCTTTCAATAATTTAAAATTGACACACTTTTATGTGAAATAACTTTTGTGTGAAAATCGACACACTCTTTTAAGTTTGTTTAAAATCTATTTTTAATTATTTATAACATAAAAATTACAAAAATTTAATACTTGAAAAATAGATAATAACTATGTGTCAATCATTTTGAGAATAAATTACAAAATGTAACTTATAAGAAGTATTTCAGAAAAAGTTCACATAAAAAAAAAGGTAATAAATACACAAAATTGAAACGAAATAGGTTCAAACAAAGTAAAAAAAGTTCAGATAAAATGAAATAAATTTAGATAAATTCAGAGAAAATATAATAGGTTCATATAAAATAAAATAAATTCAGATGAAACAAATTTGACAAAACTATATAAGTTAGTAAATGATGATATATTGGGATAAAAATTAATGAGTGACAATATTTAACCCCTTTTTTTCTAGCCAGATTAAGCGCATATTGTACACATCATTATTTTTAATTTTGTAACTCTAATTAATCTATTGTTTTCCTTTATTTTCTTTATTCTTCAAAGAATAATATAAAAATTGTTTTCCTTTCTTTTCTTTACTCTTCAAAGAATAATAATAAAAGAAAATTCAAGATTATACAAAAGACTTATAAGTTCGGATTATATCGAGCTTTCATTTTTTGGCAATATATAATATTGTACAAAAAAAAAAAATTGCTCCCATTTTCTTAACAGTTTATAAGTCAATTTCAACCAGTTTTCAGACATTAAATCCTAGGAATAAATCTTGCCTATCAATTTTGTGATTTTTAACTTGTTTACTCATACAACTTTTTTGTACTCCCTCCGTCCCATAATACTTGGGACGTTGGAGTGAGCACGTAATTTAAGAAAATTACAAGTAGGTCCATTTAAAATATTTGTTTATTGTATAAAAGATTCTCTTTTATATTTTTATATTATAAGAAAACAACAAAGTGAGGTGGGAGTGAGGTAGGTGAGGAGAGAGAAAATGTGGCAAAATATGTTTTTATTAGCGGTCCCATTCCTTTTTTAGTAAAGTGTCTAGTATTGTGGGACGGACGAAAATGAAAACTGTGTCAAGTATTATGGGACGGAGGGAGTAATTATTTTTTTTGCTAATCTTAAGTGTATGGGCATGGAGGAAAAAAGTATTTGGTATTAAATAAGTATTAGTAGGGGTGGGACTTCGGTCTGGCGGTTCGGTTTGACCTCGGTGCGAGTCGGTTTCGGTTTGGAGCGGTTCGGGTTGAAACGATTTTATTTAGCTGACGAGTCGGTTCGGTTTGGTTTGGGTTAGTCACAAGTCGGTTCGGTTTCGATTTATTTCTTTACGGTTTAAATTCGGTTTGGGTCATAAGCGGGTCGGTTTATAAACGATACGGATCATGCCGGTTTAGTTTGAAACGGGTCGGTTTAGGGGGCGGGTTTACCCTGGTCGATGTCGGTTCGGTTTACAAACGGTTTGGATCATGCCGGTTTGGTTTGAAACGGGTCGGTTTAAGGGCGGGTTTACCCGGGTCAATGTTGGGTCGGTTTATAAATGGTACGGGTCATGCCGGTTCGGTTTTGAAATGGGCCGGTTTAGGGGCAGGTTTACCCCGTTCAATGTCGGTTCGGTTTATAAACGGTTCAGATCATGCCGGTTCGGTTTATAAGCAGTTTGGGTCATGATTGTTTTAAAGATCGCGTCATGACCATGATTTAATGAGTTGATACTTAGAATATGATAAATCGATAATTAAGGAAATACAAGTATTCAATTAGATCGATCAACAAGTGTTTTAAACTTTTAAGTTTTAATAATTAGATATGTTTATCGATTATACGTACATACCAATGATTCAATGAGGCCATTATAGTATGATACCAATCGTACATTCGTATCATATATTATTATTTGTTACATATACAGATACAATTACACAAATCTTCATTTGTTCAGTTATTCAGTTATTCTATATCATGTTAATATGTTATGTTTCAAGTTTGGTTATAATTTTATTGCTGTTTATTAGATATTATCGTATTAGTCTATTACAAATTTATAAGGCATTAATGTATTATAGTTTCATTATCAAATATTATCAAGCTATGCACTTCTTGTTTGATTGTTTTACAAATCGCGTCATGACCATGATTTGATGAGTTGCTACTTTGAATACGATAAATCGATTCACACATCGGATCAAATACAATTACACAAATCCTCATTTATTTTATTATTCTATAAATATGTTATGTTTTAAGTTTGGTTACACTCTTGTTGTTGTTTATTAGATATTAGTTTATACAAATTTATAAGGTATTAATGTATTATTATTTCATTATCAAATATTATCAAGCTATCAGCTTCTTGTTTTGATTCTTTTAAAGATCACGTCATGACCATGATTTGATGAGTTGGTACTTTGAATACGATAAATAGATAATTGAGGAAGTAGAAGTATTCAATTAGATCGATCATCAAGTGTTTTAACGGGTTATGACAATCGGTTTTAACGGGTTATGGCAGTTCGGTTTAGACGGTTAGCAGATTGTAACGGTTCGGTTTAAACGGTTTTTCCTGCGGTTTAAACGGTTTCGGTTCATAAACGGGTCGGTTTAAACGGTTAGCGGGTTACAAATGGTTCGGTTCAAACGGTTTTTTCTACGGTTTCGGTTTATAAACGGTTCGGGTCAATAACGGGTTTATAAACACATTCGGTTCGGTTCCCTTTCGGTTCGATTTTTACCAGTTTGGTTTGTTATCGGTTTACGGTCCGTAACGGGTTGACATTAAGCGGTTCGATTCTGTTTCGGTTTGATATTGTACGGTTCAGTTCGGTTTTCGGTTTAAATTTATCGGTTTATAAACGGTTCGGTCCGTGATGGTTCGGTTCGGTAACAGGCGGTTTCACGGTTCGGTTTGAAAAGTCCTACCCCTAAGTATTAGCAACAACACTAAAATTGAAAAAGTTAAAACAAAAAGAAAAAAAAAAAAAAATCAAGCACTTGGGGTTAAATATCTTAACTTGTTAACTTTTATACGGAGTACTAATTTGTTGCAATTTGTTAATTTTTATACCAATTTGTCGCCGATGATAACTTTTATACCAATATATCGTTGTTAATTTTTATACCAATGTGGACAATTGACCCTCTAAATAAAACAAAGAAAAAAAAAATTAGAGCAGCGAACGCGTACTCAACCTTCGACAACCACCATTGTCCTCTCCTCTACCGTCGTGAACAAGCTGCGCCATGGCCAGTCTCTCTTTCCACCGTCAATTGTGAGGTTAGCGTTGGTAATCATATCATTCATAATGTATATATTGTGATTTAATTCTTAAATTAAGTCAAAATCATGGGTTTTAATTCAATATCTTTAATTGGATGCTTTACTTGATTGCTGAAAATTTTTCCCATCTCTATTCTAGTAATTTGGCTTCTCCAAACAATTTCATTGCATTTAGTTATGAATGTGTATTTTCTTAAAATTGGGTTTTGTGTTACTCATATGTATGGTAGAATTCTCAAATTTGAATTTGCAATAGTATTTCGAATTGGTTCCCAAGCAAGCAAGTGTGGGTGGAAGGTGGATGATAACATTGGTTCTTTTCCTACTGTTCATTCTTAGTCGGGTATGCTCTCGAACTCGCTGCGAAAAATTCTTGTCGGGTATACTCACTAATGATCATTAGTTGTTAAACTCACAAGAATTTTAGGAGAAAACGGTTTAAAAGCTTTTACCATTAATCACCATTATAAATAGGGTTATAACACTCTTAACCTAACTTACCAAAAAACTCCTAATAAGATGTACACAAGAAAATTCACAAGATATATTCTATTTACATAAATATATCGTAACACTCCCCCTCAAGTTGCAACATGTAGATCACGAATGCCCAACTTGTTAAGGAGAAAAACAAATTGACGCTTCCCAAGTGCCTTCGTCAAAGTATCTGCTAACCGATGACCTGTAGGAACATATGCAGCAGCTAGATTACCAGAAACCAACTCATCACGAACAAAATGACAATCCAACTATAAATGCTTAGTACGATCATGAAAACATTAGCAATATGGAGAGCGGATTGACTATCACAATATAACTTCATAGGCTTGGGATGCAAAACACCAAGAGAGGACAACAAAGATTTCAACCATTTTAATTCACAAGTTGTAACCGCCATAGCACGATACTCAGCTTCAGAAGAAGAACGAGATACTGTCGGTTGTTTCTTAGTCTTCCATGAAACAGGGGAACGACCAAGAAACACCATATACCCAGACAAAGACCGACGAGTGAGCGGACACACCGCCGAATCACTATCACAGAAAGCCGTCAAGCATAGGACGTAACAAAATACCTTGACGAGGACTACCTTTGATGTAGCGTAGTACCCTGATAGCTGCATCCCAATGTTGTATCTGCGGGTTACTCAGAAACTGCGCAAGAGTATGAACATTACTCAACTCTGGACGAGTGACAGATAAATAAACAAGTCGCCCAACTAAGCGACGATACTGATCCGGTTGAGAGAATGGCTCCCCCTCGGCATACGCTAGACGATGGTTCTGCTCCATAGGTGTATCAATAGGCTTACAACCTAACATATCTGCCTCAGATAATACATCTAAAGCATATTTACGCTAAGTTAAAAATATACCTTCTGGACCACGAGCAACTTCAATGCCCAAAAAATACTTCAACACACTAAGATCTTTCATATGAAAACATGTACTTAAATACGATTTAAAACGAATAATCGCATCATGAGAAGAACCGGCAATGATAAGATCATCAACATACACAAGTACATGCAGAGAGACTGATCCCTGAATATATAACTGAATAATGAATAATCTGCATACGATTGCTTGAAACCATATGATTTCAAAGCATTAGACAACTTTGCAAACCACTGTCGAGGAGCCTGTTTTAAACCATACAAAGATTTTCTCAACCTGCAAACTTTTCCTAGAGTAGGACAATTATAACCCGGAGGAAGCTGCATAATCACCATGAAGAAAAGCATTATGAACATCCATTTGATGTAACTCCCAGTTTTAAGAAGCAACAACAGAAAGAAAAAGTCTAACAGTCCCCATTTTTGCCATAGGGGCAAAAGTCTCATTATAAACAACACCTGCAACCTGTCGATTGCCATACACAACAAGATGACCTTTAAGTCGTTCTACTTCACCTGTAGATGTATATTTAATTTTATACATCCAACCACTAGTTCCACTACCAATAGCCTTCTTACCTAGAGGTAAGTCCTCCAAAGTCTATGTGCCATTTTGTTCAAGAGCATCAATTTCTTCTTTCATCGCCTTACGCCACCCTTCATGTTTCATAGCTTCCCTAAACGAGAAAGACTCTTTACCCTTTGTAACCGCTGTCAAAAAACACTTATGTCTCATAGAAAAATTGTTATACTCAACATAACAAGCTATATCAAATTGTTTACCTGAAAAACGTGATTGAGAAGCGGGAGCAGTAATTGTTGATGGAGTGGGGTCTATTGCATGACGAACAACCGTATTAGTCACATAACCATGGAGCTTCGAACAGGGAATTTTTGTACGATGACCACGACCCAAAACTTCACCATTACTTGGAGTAGTACTACCCCCTGCCAAATCACCACTACTCAAAGTGCTACCCCTTGCCACATCGCCATTCGTACCACTCGTACTCCCCCTTAAGTCAAGAGGATCAGAGGTAGCATCAATAACACCACTAGCACTAACATCAGAAGCACTAACATCATGCATATTTTCACCAACAGTAGCATGCAAGTTTGGTAATAAAGACATAGTATCCTCACGCACAGTAGGGGTAGTATGCTCATGCAAATCACTATCAAAATCTTCATCATCCCACAAACTCACTTGATTAAAATAATTTTCCCATTGCACCCTCTCTGACTCATCAACAGACTCAATAAATGAGAAATTATTTTCAACAAATTTCACATTACGACTAATTAAAAACTCATTATTCTCCAAATCATAAAAATGCCAACCCTTTTTTCCGAAAGGATAACCAACAAATATGCACCTCCTAGATTTCGAGTCAAATTTATCATTACCACGAGAATTATTCACAACATAACTCAAACACCCAAAAACACGTACTTCATCATAAGAGGGGGGTTTCCCAAACAAACATTCATGAGGGGTTTTTTCACCTAAAATAGGAGCTGGAGTCAAATTAATAAGATGAACGGCGGCCAAAACACATTCTTCCCAAAAATACTTAGGCAATTTAGCTTGGAAACGTAAAGTATGAGCAACATTCAAAATATGTTTATGTTTCCTTTCAACACGGCCATTTTGTTGAGCGGTATCGACACATGAGGTTTGATGTATTATTCCTTTTTGTTCAAAAAATGGTCTCAAACACAAAAACTTTTGCCCATTGTCACTTCGTAACACTTTAATCTTTTTATGAAATTGAGTTTTGATTAAAGCATAAAAATCACGAATTAATTTCCCTACTTCATGTTTACCAATTATCAAATAAATCCATGTAGCACGAGAATAATCATCCACAATAGTAAGGAAATATCTAGTATTACAATTAGGCGATACTCTATTCGGACCCCAAATATCACAATGTATCAAATTAAACAAACCATCTGCTTCATTTATACTCAAAGGAAAAGAGTTTCGGGGTTGTTTACCCATAAAACAAATATGACAATCAAACACACCACACTTTTTATGCATACTACTACTAGTGACTACTCCAGGTAAAGATGATACTACGTTCATGGAAGGATTACCTAAACGCCTATGCCATAACATACTTGTATCTAGAACTCCCACAGAGTTTGCTTGAAAATTACGAGCACAAACCGACCGGAAGAGATAGACCCCATTATATTGCACCCCCGCTCCAATCAGGTTCTTCAAAGTGCATTCCTGAATAGTACATAGCTTGTCAGTGAAAAGAACAATATATTTTTGCTTCTCTAATAATTGAGAGACAGACAATAAGTGACAATGTAATTCAGGAACAAATAAAACATCTTCTAATATTAAACCATCACTCAATTTAATTTTTCCTTCTTTAGTGACCGTAGTACTCTTTCCATTAGGCAACCCAACCGGAGATAAAATATCACACAAATCATAAAACAAATTTAAATCACCCGACATATGATTTGACGCTCCGGTATCAATTATCCACTTATTAGAATTATACATACCATGAGACTTTTGATCAATCAAGGAGGAAGTGGATTGTCCACTCTTAATTGCATTTAGGAATTGAACCCACTGTGCATCAGTGAGTGTAGGAGCAGACCCACGGTCTTCCATATTCACCTCTTGAGTAATTTGCCGCCGATAACTCCCTACATTTGCAGCAAACCCACAACCACCAGAACTTGATATACGGCCACTATTATTGCAACACTCGAGCC
The DNA here is from genome assembly GCA_034703905.1 of Chenopodium berlandieri. NCBI lineage: Eukaryota > Viridiplantae > Streptophyta > Magnoliopsida > Caryophyllales > Amaranthaceae > Chenopodium > Chenopodium berlandieri. Next base: position 52,607,091 of record CM068281.1, read on the forward strand.
AGCCAACCAACATAAAACAATGGTCCTTCTCAAACTAAACTCTATTACCAAAAATCAAATAAAAATATGTTGTTGAGTGCATAAGAAAGGAAAAATGCAAATGTCCTTGGAGGTTAAGTTACTTGTTGTTTAGATATTTGAAAATTTATTTACTTCTTGGAGGGTGGGTTATGCAAGATAGCTTTATAATGGAGAATGCTTGTGCACTGAATATAAACACAACAGCTTTTGTCATATCCTTGTTTCTGATGCTTACAGTTCAATTGCTTATAAACTTGAATACATGATTTTTAAAACGGTTGGCCTGTGGCTTTCTATTTGCTTCAATTTGTGCGTGTACTTCAGTTTTATTGAATAGTTTCTGTCTACAGGGGTAAGGAAAGTGTTGTAATCATACACCTAATGATGCTTCCAGTTGTATCAGAGACCATAGCCAGTTACTCTTGATGTTTTTAGGAAGTCTTTCGACTTGATTTCCGTTGCAATTGAGAAAGCATTCCCTAAATATTCGGATTTTACAAGAATCAACGTGACCGAGGATCTAATATTAGTTCCCGTATAAAATTAAAATTTGTTTTTGGCTGTCCAGGAGGGATATATAATCTTGTTCCGCATGGTCTCATTAGGTGTCACAGCTATTTTGAGTTTGAATTCTTTTATTTTATACATTATTTGCTTCCAATATATATATGCCCCTTCCTATGTTGAATTTCTTGTGTTAATATGAACCACACTTGGCTTATTCACTAAATTCTCGAGATTTATGAATATCTTGCTATGGTGTTTTACACAATTTTTTTTTCTTAATTTATAATTGAAGGAATCTTGATGTTGATGACAACAATGTCTCCATCCAATTTGAGGACTTCGAGGAGTGTTCCAAAGCATTAAAAAAGCTGTGTTCTTGTTCTTTGATAATGAAAAAGGTATATTCTTGAACCTTTCTTATTGCAACTTAATTGCTTAGCCCTGTTCCTGATTACTGATATTGAGCAACTACTACTTTTGCTAGGTTTTCTGGCCTTCTTTTATCACCATACTATTTGTATAGACTATGAAGATGTTGACGTAACTGTTGTCAATCTACTTCTACCTGCTATATAGTATTAGTTGCAAACACACTTGATAATTCTTTGTTCCAGATTTTCACTTAGCTCATACACGATACATCAGAACTGATGAGCAACTCTGTATGCCAAATGGCAGAACTAACACATACATTGATATAAAAAATAAATAAAACTAGTAAAAACAAAGAACATCCAACTCTCACCACCCTCGCCAAATGAAGTGAGAAACCCAGAGTCATGGCACTCTGCAATCAACAGATGTAGGGTAATTCTAAAGATAGATATATGAAATTTTATACCTCTATAATATAACCATGCAAATTCTCTGCCTTGGAGCCTTCATAAGTTACGAAATTGCAACTTTTGAATCATTTCAAATACATTTCTTTGTGATTTCCATCGGTTTGGAATAACATTCTTGATTTTCATGTGTAGAATAATGATCAATAAGGATGGTTGACTATGATTTGACATTGAAGGACTTGCCGGATTCTAGCATCTCCCAAGAAATGTTCACGAACAATAGTGCTTCTTTGAATAAGGATGATTCTGTACCAATGAGCAAGGAAACTTTCAAGGGGCATGAGCAAGTCAAAGGAATGTTGGAATCTTTTCACGGGGACACCACAGCCTCACCCCTTGACTTATATAATAGAGATCACTATAAGAACACATAACGAAGACATTAACTTAAGATGGACAATACTTGAAATTATCTCTTTATCATAAAACTCTAAACGATGCACAATTTTTGAAGTTGGTGATACGAATCTAAACGAAAACGGCCAAAAGTACAAATCTTGATCTTAAAATATAACTTATGGATAACATGATCGAGCAATCCTGGGGGAACAAAGCTCACAAATTGCAAATGAATGTAGACGTTACTTAGTTCCTTTTAAAGTTTTAATAAATAGTATGGAGTAATATATTGTAAATTTGTGGTTTAGCCAATGTAACAAAATTTATATGTACAATATACAAGTACATAAGATTTTTTAAATTTGCAAAGTACGGGGTATACAACTTGTTTTTGAGAAAAGCTTTATTTATCTCATCAATGTGTGAATAATTTTGGGGATTGATTTCAAAGCTAAGTGAGGGATCATATTAGCAACAACAATATTTTGAATTCAACCTTTTGTTGTGCTAAACACCCGTTATCTAAAATGGATGTTTACATATCAAAAACCCTCCAAGTTCTTTATTAATCTCAATCATTTTGGAAAAATTGATTTTATTAAATCAACATTTACGCCATTTATTTTTAATAATTCAATACTTTGATCATTATACAATAATCCAAGCCTTTTTCCCCATCCTTTTTTTTAAGGCCAAAATGACAGGTTATCTGAAAATAAGTAATATTTTTTATTCAACCAAAAAATAAATAAAGGAAAAAAAAAAAACACACACACCTAAAGATGGCTCTGGGTGCCGGGTCGTGCCTCGTACCAGGCCCACGTGCTTTGGGATTAGTTAGGCCCGGCCCAAGGCTCGAACCACAAGTTTCGTGTCGTGCCGGGCTGGGCCGAAATTTTCAAAAGGTTGGCCCGTACACGGCCCAGGCCCACGTGCCATCCTGCCGGGCTTGCGCCTAAGCAAAATTGCATTGATTTTAGCATGCTTTATCGTGCCGGGCCCGGTCGTGTCGTGTCTTATTGTGCTTCTCCCAAATAAAGGCGGCCCAGGCCCGGCCCACGACCCATACACACAGTGCCGTGTCGTGTCGTGCTTTTTTCATTCGCGCCCGTGCCGTGCCGTGTTTTTTTCGTGCTGGGTCATGTCGGGCTTCGGACCGGCCCGACCCAGTGCCATCTTTACACACACCCCTTTACCTTTCCTCCTCCTTCTCCAGCCAACTCTCAATCCTCCCCCCACCCCTCAATCCTCCCCCCACCCCTCACCCACCTACTGTTGTAGGTTAGGTGACCAGTTTGGTCTAATAAAAAAAAAAGGGTATAAAGCTTGGATTATTGTATAATTATCAAAAGGTTAAATTATTAAAAATAAATGGCAAAAGGTTGAATTATTTGTATGCGCATGAATAAGATTATTCATGAAATTACGCTTAAAGTACATAAAACCCTACAACTTGAGCATTGAAATTTTGCAAAAAAACAATATTTAATTTTTGTTACGAAGTATAGTATAGATTTCAGAGGGCACGTACATCCTTGACATCAATTAATATGTTTAGTAATATCACTGCACATTTGGTTAAACTGATTAGGAGTTTAGGACATAAGACAAAGAACACATTAAAAAAAATCATAGTACTTGAAACTGGAATATATCAAGTCTAAAAAACTTACCAAATAGCAAATGAATGAATGTAGACGTTCAAAGAAGTTAACGTCCTTTGCCGAGGGATGTTCTTCAATAGTAATAGGTGCATACATTAATATATAAGTATATAACAAGTAAAATATGAAGGAATTGAAGGTCCCATAAAAATTAAAAGTGGTCACTACCTCTAAATACGCACTGAGGGCACATGCATGGTCTGTTAGTTGAGTCTTGACTCTTGAGTGTTATTAATTGTGCTTTCTTATACTGCCATAAGGTTAGTTGTTATTCCCTCTGTTTTTATTTACGTGTTCCATTTTAATTGAACATGAATGTCGATTGATATTTTTGACCCATAATATCTTTATAAGTATAAAATATAAGAATTGAATATCACTGAATAATATAATAAACTATTTATTAAGGTAATTTCAACAATTACCTACCAGACTTGTTATGATGATCGATTGATAAGGAGGGTGTTTTATATGGTGCTCAAAAATTTAATTTTATAATAATTTTCATTCACTTTCTATCTAGAATTACATACTCTATGTGGCCTATGTCTCTATTACGTTAAAAAATTCAACAAAAAAGGGGAAATAAATAAATAAAAAAAAAAAAGAAGAAACATTGTATGGCCAACTTTCTAGTTTTAACATGAACTCTAATTCAAGGGGAGGGTCCTCTCATTATCCAACTACAAAAAAATAAAAAATCTCAACTAATATAAATGCACCTTCAATTATATATCCTTGGCACCATACCTCCCCCTTCTCCTACAAACAAACTTATAAATTATAAATGATACACAAATCTTAAACTTCATTATAATTAACAATTAGATAAATTCCCAATATTTATATACTTATTATTGCTATTGTTCCTTCCTCCATCATCAAAAAATCCCCAAAAAAAAAAATGCCATCCATTTATTCAATTCCATTCAAAAAACTCCAAAATCCATCTTCCTTAATTTCACTTCTACGTAACACAAACCCTAATTATGAAACTTGTTCCAAAAAATCAACCTCCAAGACCTCCTCCTCTAAAGGCGGTCTTTTAAAGATGTTCAAGTTGTTCCCACTCCTTACATCCGGGTGTAAGGTGGTGGCACTACTCGCGAAGACCCACCACCTTCGCCGTCCCATGATAACCGATCATGCAACCATCATCACCCTCTTTGGCACGAGGCGAGGTCGTATAACCCTAGCCATCCAAGAAAACCCTCATAGCATACCTTTCTTTATGATTGAGCTACCTATCCTTAGTTCAACTTTTTACAAAGAAATGTCATGTGACATTTTAAGGGTTGCCCTAGAAAGTGAGACTAAAACACACAAAAAAAAAGTTATGGAAGAATTTGTATGGGCTATTTATTGTAATGGTAGGAAAGTAGGGTACTCCATTAGAAGGACTCAAATGTCCGACGATGAAGTCCATGTTATGCAAATGCTTCACGGTGTGTCAATGGGTGCCGGAGTTTTACCTCCTTCACCTAGTGACCGTCATTATCATCGACAAAGTCGTCGTGATCATCGCAACGATGGTGGTGGTGATGAGAAGGTTGAGAAAGATGATGGTGATCAATTTACTTATTTGAGAGCAAGATTTGAAAGAGTTGTAGGGTCTAAGGATTCTGAGGCATTGTATATGATTAATCCTGATTATTCTGAAGGGCCAGAGTTGAGTATTTTCTTTGTAAGAGGTTCATTTAAGTAGATTTTTTGTTTTAATGTTTGTGTATTTAATTATTTCAAATCATATAAATGTAATATTTTTAATTATTTGTCAAGATAAGTTCGTTGATAGAGAGAAAAGGTGCAAATCTAAACGAATATGTTAGAGATATGAGATATTGGAAAATATAACACATATATTTTCCGATATCTCATATCTCTAACAGAATATTACAATATTGCTATTGAAAAAATGCAAGGATTTTATTGTTATTTTTTTCATTTATTTTTTTGTTTTATGTCCTCTAAAAACACATTATTGTAAATTATTAGGAAGTAAATTAAACATGTGAAATTGGATGAAGGTCTAATCGCTTATTTTAAGTCCCTAACGAAGTTAGTAAACAATTTGTCCTAACTTAGGATGCAGTAGGCAAAACCTTTAGTTCCCAGCCATGTTTTGTTTATTGTACTTGTCATAATTATTGAATACATACCATGCACGAAGTATATATTTCTTGTCTTGTGAAAAAAGCCCAATAATTATACTACGTATTTAATAGCCGACATATCATACTCGTATATTATTCGTATCTCTACTATAAAAGACTTTATATCAATATTTGTCTATATCTCTATCTTTAGTAGCTTAATACTAATTTATTATCGATTAGGTCTATATATATTTTAACATTGTATTATAAAATTTGCCAATAAGCGAACTTATAAAAAAACATTATATTTCACTTTGAATTTTGGGATCGATTGGAAAAATTGAAAGATGGAAAACTCCTAATTGCTTACTTCTTTTGTAACTTTCCAAGCTTTTGATTATCAATTTGAGAGATGTACAGCAAGTAGTAGGGATATGGAAGAGAAGAATAGAGAACCCATGGAGGACCCACCCACAACACCTAATTACTTATAAATAGTGTATTGAAAATACGAAGTTACGATTATCATTTTGTTTTAACTGATTCAATGATAGTAGTTTCACATAGAAAATAAAGTACATAACCTTTAAGTAAAAAGAATTTAAAACTTACTCTAATGAGAAAAAAAAAATGGCAACTACCTTTCTTTTTTTGGTTAAAAATAAACAACAATTGTCACATACTCACTGTCTTATTTATCCTTTATTATAAACTAAGGAATGTATGACTTTTAAGTGTAAAGAGAATCGTGTCACCAAATGATCAAATGATGTTGACGGAATTTATTACTATCAAATTAAAGATAGACAATGATGAGTTGATGAAATAATATATAATAATGAGTCATGACATGCAAATTAAGATAGCAATAACCAAGCAATTGGATTATGTATGTTTGTGATGAAGATAATTGATGGGACAAATTCGATCATAATTATGTCTTAACTAAAAATATAAGGGTATATAGTGTGTATGTGCCCAATAATTGGTTTAGGTGTGGTTTGAGTCAGCTCATCACAGGAAAAAAGTTAAGAGGCCAAATCAATATACCTTTCTCTATCAATGAGGGCTGGCTTTTAGAAGGTATGACATGTTATGACTGTTGATTAGGGCAAGATTGATAAAATACCTAATTAAAAAGGCAAATTATATATGATGATGATTTGTGTTGGATTTTGAGTGTGTGTGTTTTTTTTTTGTTTTAATTTTAAATTAATGTATTTAAGGAAACGTATGTAATTTTTTTTCTTAAGATTATGTATCCCAGTCCTAATTACAAGTAAGTAGTTAATTTTAGGGCGAATATAGACCATTTAGAATAAGTGGCAACATTCTAGTGACATAAACTGATGTAAGTGTTATATGATTTTATTTTTTTTAGTTAAAATATAACTAGAATGTATGTAAGCGATAATTTATAATCTAGAGCTTACAGTTATTATAACCAATACAACATTAGGCTCAAGATTTCATCATATGGTGTTAGCTTGTTCTTGACAAGAATTTTACACTTTTTTTTTATTATTATTATTTTTAAACCATTTTAATAATAAATAAAACAAGCAAAAATTTCAATGCTTAGCTTACATTTATTAAAACAACAAAGAACATGGTTAGTATGGGAGCTAGATTCGTGTCACATAATTGGTTGAAAAAAGCATAGATATACCTGGTGTAAGCACTATTTAAATTTCTCATTTCAAGTTCATTGTTTCCCTAAGGGTTCCACCAACTTTTTCATGTGTTTCTTCGTTCCTTTTTCTTTATTCAGTGGGTTGTTGTTTTCAAAGAAAAATAAAAAGGGTTAGATGATTCATGTAAATAAGGTGCAAGATATTTGTTTGGAATGACTAAAACTAACAAATGAACTCAGTGTTTGTTTTAAAATAACTTTGATTTGTAAACCTATACCTCTAACCATAAAGTTAAGGTTACAATAATAAACTCAAGGAGGGGATAGCTCATACCAAACCTTGGACCTGCCAAATTAAAGAAAGTACTTATTTTTGAACAAAATCAAACACATGGCATTAAGAGTCAAGTTTAACAATTATATCAGCTCAATTTCATTCCTAATTCCAAACTCATACCATCTTATCTTATAGATTAGCACAAGCGAATTTCAAACTGCTTTTCAATAATAAGCGAAGATCAAACATGGGGCCTTACTTAGAATAAGTGGTAATGTCAAGATAAGATCATATGAACAAGCATAAATATATAATAAAGGTATACATATGAAGTGGGAAAGGAGGAAATAATGAATTGAAAGGTCCTTAAAAAAAGATGGGATTAAAAGTGAACTGTTAATGTTGGGGAATTGCATGTGCTTCTCTGATCATCACATTGCATATCAACATCTCTTTGCTTTTTTTACACTTTACAATCCCATCATCTCTAAACCAAAACAAGAAAATGTGTGTTACTTCTTTGCATTTAGACTTGAGAGGTGATTTTGATGGAGGTCATTGTATCTTTTGTTATATATGGGCCATGACAAACTAATAAGTTGTGGTAGGACTTGTGTTTTAAGTTGTGGTTCCTTTTATATGAATGTGTTTATCGTAGTTTTGGACGACATATGTATATTTGGGCAACGCGTGTATAAGTAGGAATGTGTTAATATTAGGTACACTTGGGAGTAGAACATAATGATTTAGTTTCTTTACTGTAGTAAAAATAAATTAAAAAAAATTGATTATATAGATTTGATGCTCGGAGTTGAAGGGTTTTCATTTTACGATTTTACTTCCTTAACTCTATGGCCTCTAGCTAATATGAATACTATACGATTGATTATAAATTAGGATAATTATAGATTTCTTTGAAAGATTTTATGCATGATTTCATAATGAAAAAAAATAAATTAAAAGATTTGACTTTAATTTTTATATTTATTATCTGAACTTGTAATATGACAATTAAATATTGAAATAATATTTTAATAAGTTGATTCCTTAAAAAGAAAAAGTTATCAAAATCACATATAAAAGACATTGAATCTAGTTGCTCTTTTTTTTATTATTATTTATATATTAAATAAAAAGGAGATGTTAATAATCAATGTCATTCTCCACTTTTTTTGGCTTTTTTAAGGAGTGGTTAAAACATTGGAATAAAAAATATAAAGGTTTGAGAAAACTTTAGAATAGGAAACAATACATTTTATAAAACATTAGTGGACTAAAATACGAAAATAAATATAAAAATTATATATAATCACGACACGTCGTTGATGTGAATTTTCCCCCTCCACATCGCCCTATCCAACACCATATTTTCCTCAAGTCTCCAAAACACTAATGTCACTCTCAATCACCCTCTTCCAAGTTTTCTTAGGTCTTCCCCTATAGTTCGCAATCCCAACACTTTGCAATTCTTCAAGCCTCCTTATCAAAGCGTCACTTGATCTCGTTCTTACATAGCTAAACCACCTTAAGCTATTCTCCCTCATCTTGAACTCAATCGATGTAACCCCTACTTTCTTCCTTATTATCTCATTCCTCAACCAATCCTTTCTTGTGTGGCCACACATCCATTGCAACATACACATCTCCACCACATTCATCTCCGACCCTTTCATATATAGGTACTTATTTTTAAGGAAAAATACACTTTAATAATCCCAACTATTGCTGACTTACTTCTAATATCCCAACTAAGGTTTATTTTTTAATAATCCTAACTATGCCCTAACTTTGCTGGCATATCTTAAGTAAACCTTTTGCATGGGCTCGCCATGCACTTTTCTAGTCTGGAGAGACTTATTTGTCTTATAGTTTGGGTGCTTTATCTGTCTTTGGTTTCATTGCTTGTTGCTTTGTCTGGTTTAATAATACTGCTTATCCTAATGAGTTTTACAGACCTACTAGACCAGAAGCTTCTCAAGCTCAAGCATATACCTTTTTAGTTAGAGATCAATGTCTCGAGGCTAAAGTGGGATCCGCTCAAGGACCTACTGGTTAAGGTAAAAATCTAATGCGTTCTCCGACTCATCTCCAGCCGCCACCATTCGGCCCCTCAAAAACCCCAATTTCACCTCGATATCATCGCGGGCTCGATGAGGCTGTGTGTTTTGGGGGTTGAGAGGGCTGGCTAGCCATTTTCGGGGGGTTAGGGAGGTGGCCAGTCAGTTTCCGGTTGGCTGTGGGTTGGCAGGGATTTCACGATTGGCTCCTGGATCGGGTTTTTTTTTTTTTTTTAATATTAGGCCAATCATGTGCTGACATGTGGCGTTTAAAAAATAATAATTTACCCTTTCAGCAGGTAACATGTTTTTGGGACCATTGAAGGCAAAGTCAGGACATAGTTAGGATTTTTTTTTTTAAAAAAATAAACCTTAGTTGAGATTATTAGAAGTGAATTGGCAATACTTGGGATTATTAAAGTATATTTTTCCGTCCTATTTTTATAAAGAGGTTCAAATTTTTTTAAACTTATACAACCCAAAAAAGGGATATTATTTACATTGTTGATATTATTAACGTTTCAATATTGCGTAGTACTTTTACTTTTTGATTCATATTTAGTCTGTAAGTCTACATACATCCTCCGTTCATTTACAATGCAATATGGCCTGGTGGTAATTATGCTTCTCAATTCACAATTTAAGCCTTTTTTTAGAAATATCATAATTATATAAGTTAAACCTCTAGTTTTTATTTTTTTAAGGAAATTAACTTTTCGGAATGGGAGAGCAAAAGCTAGAATATGAAATACTTTTTTTTTTTACTTACCTTGAATTTCATACATTTTTGCAAAAAGGATGCAAGTGCTCCCCTTCATAGCCATATATATCCACCCATGCATACAGATTGCCTTTTCCTAGAAAAAAATATTAGTTGGGGGTCTGGTTTTAATTTTTAGTTTTGATTTTAGCCTTTGTATTTTGGATATAGGATAATCAATATTTAAATCCGCATCCAATATCCGCTTTTTCGGATCGGTTGTCTTATTCGGAATAAAAACTCGGATCGGATACCCAAAGATTCGGATTAGTTGCGGATCGGATTTTCGGATTCTTGAATAGTTTTGTATAGGCCTTGGTAGGCGGAGGCAAACCCGAATGGAGTCTCTATTCCCGGAGAGGAACTCTGTTCCTAACCGGAAACCTTTCTTTCATACTTTACGGGCTATACATACCTCTCGAGTCAGGGTCGTTGTTCCCAAGGAACCGATGCTGATGATTTTTGGGTATATTGGCAACAAATAATGTATAAAATAAACAGTTTTTTTCACCAAATACCTCTGAGTAATTCGCTTTTTCACCATATACCCATGAAACTTTCCAAATACAACATATACTCCCGAGTTTAATAATAATGTCACCAAATGCCCAAATGACTAACGGACGTCAACTCCGTTAGTCATTAAGGGTTATATGTGCCACGTGGCAATTTCTAATTGTTTTCTTTTAAATTATGGAATTAATTAGAAAAGTTTAAAAAAAAAAATTAAAATAACCACCACCCCTTAGCCAAGCCACTTCCGGCCCTGCCCCCACAACCCCCTTCCCCACGTCGCCACCACCGCCTACCGAAAATCACCCCCTCCCTTAGTGCCAACAAACCCTTCCCCCCCTTATGTCGCAGCGTCGCCCTCCCCCCCCCCCCCCCCCCCTTCTCTATCCACCATACCCCCACCCTGACCTCCTACAAAACCCCCCACAAAAAACCCAAACTCCATCCATGAAACCTCCAAATTGCCCCTCCCTCAACCTCTCCCAAACCCCCTCCCCTACGTTGGCGAACTCATCGCCCCTTCCTCCGAAACAACACTTTGAAACCCTTTGGATCTTCAATTAGAGTCCAGTTTTAAGGTTGTTTAATACCAAATTACTCGAATGGAGCCCGGAATCGATGAAATTGATGGCAAATTGGTGTTTGGTAAATCGAAATAAGCTGCTACTCCTTATTGTTCTTAAAAACGCGGCATGCATGGCAGGGGAAAAGCTGGAGTGGCTAATTTATACGGTGGTGTGTGAGGTGGTTATTGGAGTTGGTTGTCGTGGAATTGGAAGATGCGTGGTGGTGTGTGATGTTTTTGTTTGTTGTTGTAGCAGGTTGGTAGCTGATTGGTTGCATGGGTAAATGCGGTGCGTGAAGTAAGGGGCAATAGGGCTGGTGTTGGTCACGGCGGAGCTGACGCTAGAAAACCTACTCCCCCGGCGCTGGTGCCAGCAGGCGGGGGGCCTTGGCTGGGTGGTGGGATTTTTTTAATAATTTATAAAAAAAATTCTATTAATTAATTAATTAAATAATTTAAAAGAGCACCAATAACATGTTGCCACGCGGCATAGTTAGCCTTAATGACTAACAGTGACAAACGGAGAGGTTAACACCGTTAGTCATTAAGGGCATTTGGTGATATTTAGATAAACTCCGGCGTATATGGTGAATTTAATTAGAAAGTTTCATGGGTATATTGTGAATTAACGAATTACTCAGGTGTATACGGTAAAAAAACCGTAAAATAAAATAATTCAAAGTTAAAATAGCTGTGACACACGAGTCTCCGAAGAGTATGAAAAAGAGCTCGAAGATTCTCCATTGATTGATAGTCAGCAAACCACTCACAAGGCACAACCTTGAGAACATTATTGGGTGGCTTCTCTTGATGCAAAACTGCAAGCAAGTAATATAAACACGGGTAATAAATTCTTTGTGTAATAGGGAGAGATAGATAAATACAAGGGGCAAACAAAACTAAGATGAAACTAATAAAATTCCATATTAGCCTCAAGCATCAACTTTCAAGAAACTTAAATCCCTAGTATCATTCATGCCTTGTTGAAACTTATGAAATTAAAGCCCTTTTAGTATATACAAGATAAAAAGGGAGAAATAAATAAATAAAAAAGGAGCATAATTAACTGATAATAATAGTTAAGCAAAAGAAGAAGCAATATAATTGTAGAGATAGGATTGTACTGGCTAAAATTCAGTATATAAGGAATTGCTTACATAATATTTTAAAACATGGACTTACATTGTTAAAAAAATAAAAATAAATAAATAAATAATAATAATAGTAATAGTAATAGTAATAGTAATAGTAATAGTAATAGTAATAATAATAATAATAATAATAATAATAATAATAATAATAATAATAATGTGAGTTGTTACTACTTCGTGCGTGTAATGGGGTTTCAAAACTCTACTTTTTTATGCGCACTTGTCCTCCTCATCTTTTTGAAGCGGCCCAGATTTCTTTTGATATGGCCCTTTAAGCTTCTTTGGAGCGCGTTATAACTGCTTCAGGGCCTGGTTTTGGTGATAGGCAATGGCGACTTGCCACCTTACCTTTTTCTTATGGTGGATTCGGTGTTTATTCAGTGGGTGATGTTCGGCATTATGCTTTCCTTGCGTCGCGTTTGTAGTCTTCTGGTCTTCGGGCTACACTTCTTCGCAATTCTGGTATTGTTAATCTAGAACTAGCCTTCGATGGTGCTCTTAGTCTTTTTAATAGGACTGTGGAAACTGACCTTATGCGTAACCCTAGTGAGATCGCTGCCCCCAAACTCATGAAGAAATTGGCAGATATATATTTCACGAAGGTCACTGCATCTGTAGAATCCACTTTCTCCTTATCTCCGCGTCAGGTTGCCTTATGGAAATCCCTGCAGGGGGATCACACTTCTGCCTGGTTGCGAGCGGTCCCAATATCAGGTTTGGGTCAGACTATGAATGGTAAGACTTACCGTTGTGTTCTTTGCTACCGGTTGGGTGTTCCCTTGTTCTCCATTTCGGCCCTGTGTTCTTCTTGCTCAAGGGTTTTTGATAGGGATATTTATAGGGATCATGCGGTGTCTTATGCTGGGATGGTGGGTATTAAACATCGGCACAACGTTGTTCGTGATACCCTTGTTGATGTTTGTTTTCGCTGTGGGATTTCTGCAAGAAAGGAGGTTAACGTTGGGTTGACTGGAGGGAACGACGGGGCTCTTCGACCAGCAGATGTGTTGCTTTATTCCTGGGATAGAGGCCTTGATGTATGTGTTGACTTGATGGGGTCTTCTCCTTTGACGCAATCTGGGTTGTCTGACTTCGTTCCTAGTCGTGTTGTGTCGGTTGCGACTCAGCGGAAGTGAGACAAGTATGGGGCGCGTTGCAGGGATATTGGCTATGGTTTTCTTCCTTTCTCCTTTTCTTCAATAGGGGAATTAGAGAAGGATGATGTTGCGTTCCTGAAGCGACTTCAGGCGTTCGCAAGGACTCAAGATATAGGTGCTCGTGCTGCTGCTCACATCTTCAGCAGGATCGGGTTTGCTATAGCTAGAGGAGTGGGGGCCCATATTGTGTCTCGGCTCCCTACTAATTTCTTGTAAATTGTTTGACTTTGTAGGTTTTTGATAATAATAATAATAATAATAATAATAATAATAATAATAATAATAACTCTGTTGTCGAAATCTGATCTATCTGCTGTGCTTTGTCCAGAAGCTCAAAGGAACGGGGCCTTAAGTCCATCTCCAAAATCCAAATCTTCCTTTTACAAGGACAGCCAAATTGACATTCTTGTGGCTATAATTCAGAATTTGAGAACCACTTGAATTGAATTGCTACAACTTGGATTTGGTTTGAGTCAGGGCCGCCACCAACCAAATAAAACAAAGTATTCACATTTTCCTCCTTTCGTTGTTCTCCCCTTCATCTCTCTTCTCACTCCTTAACATTTTAAGGTGAGAGAAGAGAGAATAACAGAGGAAGAAGAACAAGAATGGAGTCTGCAATTATTACCAGCAATCACATTTCTCTCGCGTTATCTATCTCCAGAAACCCCAGTTTATCGACTAAAAATGCTGCTGGTAACTCATTTCTTATCAATTTCTTTTTGGGTATTTTTTAAAAAATTTGTTCTTTTTTATAATTTGCTGCATTGTAAGGAAGTTGTATACTATATGAATTGAGTTGTAGGGTGTATAAATATATGAATTGGGATTAATTAAAGTTATGAACTTTGATGGTAGAATTGTGATTGTTGCTGTTTTGGAGTTAATTGAAGTGATTACTTTTAATATTGAATTGTTAATAATTATTATTGTTATTATTGTTGTGGGGTTGTAGAATTGATTGAAAACAAATATTTCTGGTAATTGATAGATAAGTAACATGATATTTCAACAGGAAATGTCATTTAGCTTCCTTTGAGAGACCCTAAGTAGATGGGTCAACTTCTATGAAAAGAATGTAAGTAAAATGCCTACAAATAATTTCCCTTTTAAGAAATCTAATAAAACCAAAAGTATGCCACCAAATTCGCCGTATAGGCCTGTATCATATTATGGATGGAGGAAGGTTAGGCATCTTTCTTGAATGGGAACAATTTGTTTAACTTTGTAAGGATAGCACATGAAAGGAACAATTTCTTGGATAGTTAGGTTCTTTGTTCATTTCGATTGCTTGTAACCCTCATCACCACACTAAGGTTGTTTATGCTGTTATTAGACTTCTAATGATTATCCACCAGTTATATCTCTATCTAGAAATACATTGCCCCGTTAAGGCGTTAACTGTTTGTACAGTGCTTTAATGGCTTGGTCGTGATGGAGTTGAAGTGTAGTTCTTGAGTAATGGGTAATATGGAGGCAATTAGACAATTAGGTGTTAAATGCTAAGACCATTGACATTATCACAGTAGAAGACACCTGCTGGAAAGTTATATACTTCATGTATGTTTTGGACTAAGAGAGTATATGATTTGGAACATGTTTTCATGAGAACGCCCTAGTCACTTATTTTTCATTCTTATTCTGAGAACAAAAGTTAAACCATTTTAATTTTGGTTTTTGATTTTTTATTGTTAGATAAAGGGATAGTCTTCTGGCTTATTGTTCTTGTGAATCTTATATATGAAATTATTAACGTTTATTGCTCTTACCATGATACTGGGTATCATAAATTGAATTTTATGTGTTTATGTTATGATTAGTACAACCAGTTTTATAATCCTAGGCAAGGAATATTGTGGATATGATTTCATCAAATATGAATTTCAGAATGCTGGGGGCAATTGTAGTGACATATTCAGTAGTTGGTTATGAATCGAAACTTGTTAATTGTTGAATGTAATGTCCTAACCATAAATTGAAGATCTTGGATGCCCCAGACCGAATCATTTTAGAAAATACTCCCTCCGTTTTTAAATACTTGCTCCATTTCCTTGTTTGGAAAGCTTTTACGATATATAATTCATTTCTCTCAACTAGTAGACCCAACATAAATCATATATTATTAATTTCATATTCTCTCTCCTCCAATTCTCTCAACTACTTTTGCTTTTTACAATTTTTTTATTCTTTCACCTACCCCACTACCTCCATAATTTATTACTTTCTCCAAAATCTCCTAAAACTCCATGCATGGAGAAATGGAGCAAGGTTTTAAGAACGGAGGGAGTACACGTGCAAGTTGTGTCCAGTGTTTGTAAAAGAGCGCTGAGATGCAGTACGTTAGGGGTCATTCGCCTTTTGTGATCTAGGCTTAGAGATTTCATTGAAGCGCAGCTGAGATGCACCTTAAAGCATATTGAGGCATACCAACAAATATTTTTATTGCTTATTATATGTACCTTA
This sequence comes from Chenopodium berlandieri, assembly GCA_034703905.1. Classification (NCBI taxonomy): domain Eukaryota; kingdom Viridiplantae; phylum Streptophyta; class Magnoliopsida; order Caryophyllales; family Amaranthaceae; genus Chenopodium; species Chenopodium berlandieri. The sequence goes on from CM068281.1 coordinate 52,623,139, forward strand.
CTTCAAAGAGGCACACTGGGCCACTAGCACTGGAGACTCCAAGCTGCCTTGATGCATCTTGAGCTTTTTTATACATTGGTTGTGTCACATGCCTGTGGAATAAAATTTGATTAATCCATGCTGCTCACTTTATTGGCAGGCATATCTTGCATAAAATGGCAGAAACCATGCCTAAGAAAGTTAAGCCATGTGAGACTCAACCAACAATGGAAGGGTACGAGAAGAAAGTCAGCCTTGGTGCAGGCTGTTGCTGTCCCTGTTGCACCACCCTCAGAACTTCCCCCTACCGATAACACGGAACACCTCAAACAGCTAGCAGAGAGCTATGGTTTCCAGCAAATTGGTGAACCACTTCCTGATGATGTGACTATGAGGGACATAATTACCTCCCTTCCTAAGAAGGTAAAGCTATTATTTGCTTCTGCAGTTTAAATCAAAGTTTCAACATGTAGACTCATTCCAGGGAATCCAATTTCTGCTTAGGTGTTTGAGATTAATGACATGAAAGCATGGGGAACAGTTCTAATAAGTGTGACTTCATATGCTTTGGGTATATATATGATTGCTAAAGCCCCTTGGTACTTGCTTCCTCTTGCCTGGGCGTGGACAGGCACTGCTATTACAGGGGTATGTTCCTTTTATTCAAGATCAGTATAAATTATCTTTCCATCTACAAACTCCTGCATTACTTTGCCAATTGTTTGCTCTTTTGACTTTGAATCCCTTTTTTCTTTTTGATTTCAGTTCTTTGTGATTGGACATGATTGTGCTCACAAATCCTTTTCAAAAAATAAGCTACTTGAAGATATTGTTGGGACTCTTGCATTTATGCCGCTTATATATCCTTATGAACCATGGCGCTTCAAGCATGATCAGCATCATGCCAAAACTAATATGTAAGCAGTCAACAGTAATCACTTAGCTTTGTATAGAGTGTTCCTCTAGAGTCTAGACCCCCCCCCCAACAGTATAGTTTACTGCAGTTGTTCCTTTCCTAATACTTGCATTATTTTCCGCTTCCTCTTAAGATTTCCGTTGGTGGTTCAATACTTATTAAATTATTACATGTATGCTTTAAGCAAGCCTTACAATCTGATAATGTAGGCCAGCTTAATGCTTCAGCATAGAGCTTAGACAAGCATGATGCCACTTGAGACATTAGCTTCTCATGTTTCACAAAGGGATTGACAGCCCATTCGGCTCTTTTAACCAGGTTGCGTGAAGATACAGCCTGGCTTCCTATCATGAAAGAAGATATAGAGGAATCCCCTGCCTTGCGTAAAGCTCTAATTTTAGGTTATGGCCCCCTTCGAACTTGGATGTCAGTAGCTCACTGGTATGACCTTAAAAAATTAATCAGCATCTGCTTTCCAAAGATCTTGTTCAAATCACTTGATGTTAATTCTATAGGTACGTCACTTCATGTGAGCAGGTTAAGGTTTCACTTTGATTTAAAGAAGTTCAGAAAGAGTGAAGTAAAGCGTGCCACAATAAGCATAGCTGCTGTTTCCGCATTTATGGTTATAGCTTGGCCCCTGATTATATATAAGACCGGAATAGTGGGATGGATCAAGTTCTGGCTAATGCCATGGTTGGGCTACCATTTTTGGGTAACAGAGCTCTTTCATTTTTTTTAACAACACTAAATTTTTGAGTGATGAGTATCATGTCTTTTGCATCATTAAACTGTCTTATAGTTTGCTGGATCTTCTTGAAGTTCTTTGCCTTCACTTCTATGTGGGCTCATTGTTATTCTCTTGTTCTTTGATTTATAGATGAGTACTTTCACAATAGTCCATCATACAGCGCCGCACATACCTTTTAAGGATTCAAAGGAGTGGAATGCAGCACAGGCCCAGCTTAATGGAACTGTACACTGTGACTATCCCCGTTGGTATTGTAATTTGTACCCATCTTTGCATTGAAAACTATATCTTGATTTGTAATAGTTCTAAACTTCTAATTGCTAACATCTTCCATTTTTACATCCAGGATAGAGGTCTTGTGCCATGATATCAATGTGCATATTCCTCATCATATCTCTCCTAAAATTCCAAGCTACAATTTGCGAGCAGCTAATCAATCCCTAAATGAGAACTGGGGAAAGGTATGTTTTCTCGTGTTTAATTTGTATGTATGGGAGTCCTTGTGTTTAATTAGTGTATTTGTCCTGGAGCTTTTGCAATGCAAAGAGTTGATTTATTTATTAAATTTTTTAATTTATTTTGGGGAATGGCCAGTTAGTCTCATAATTCTAATATGTTGGTCAGTTTTTCATTTAAAATTTGCTGATCGAGTTACATAAAGCTTCCAACTCGTAATATCTGTAGTTTATACATTATATTTTTGGATAGAATTAATAGTTGAAACTTAGTTAAAAGTTATTTTGAGCTTTAATAGCTTTGTTGGTATTTGTCGAAGACGGTTGATTAATGCCGTAAGTAAATATGTCTCACTTTTGCTAATCATGTTCATAACTCAAAATAATCCCATGCATTGTCTGAGTTTTATCAGGCTTGTTTATGCTGGGTTCCCTTTTCATCTAGTACTTATGAATCAGGACTTTGAGGGTCTTTAGCTGCCTCTGTGCTTTGCTAGGAGTAAAATTGCGTAAAATATATAATTTCAAAGGGTAGAGTATTTATATTATTTTACTTCTGGAGTTGGTCCTTTTGGTTGTTATGGCTGTGGTAGCTGTTATGAGTTATGACATTTTCCTTTGCTTATGGCAGTACCTAAACAAGGCTGTATGGAATTGGCGTTTGATGAGAACGATTATGACAACATGTCATATCTATGATAAAGAAGAAAATTATGTCTCATTTGAGAAAGCTGTTCCTGAAGAATCACAGCCGATTTCATTCCTTAAAAGAGTGATGCCTGATTATGCTTGATACATTGCACAAATATTGATCCGCAGCATGCTGGGTAAAAGTAGCACTATGCAATGAAATTTTTACTTTACTTGCCCATTGTAAATTGATGGGGTTACTGCCAGGGCCTCCATCATACTGTACTAGCAAGTGTAAGCTAGCACGACAAAACTATCATGTCCATGGAAGGAACCTGGCTGCGCTCTGCAGAACGTAGCATTAGCTATACAGATTAGATATTTGTATGAAACCTGAAAGTTTCTTACGATTTTTTTCTCCTTTCAGAATATATATATCTTCTTCTGGGTTGCTATCACAGGCCCGGCATTTAGCTTTTTCTTAAATCGTGTCTTCTTTATCTGTGGTGATCTCGTATGATTGGTAAAAAAAAAAAAAAAGATAGATGGTTCACCTCATTCAACAAATGGAAATGAGCAGCTTTCTTTTTTTTGTCTGCTGAACTCAGAGAAGATAATAGAAGCTGGAAGTGCAACATACTAACATTGAATACTGTTGGGTTCTGTTCGTCCAATTATACCTTTATACGGAGTATTTGAAAATGGCATATGTACAAGTATTTGGCCTTTGAATGATGATACACTTTAAGATGGTAATATAGAGATACAATGTAACTATTTGCTCGCGTGCACACACACACAAACACAAATATAAGCACTTGTAGGCACATAAATGTCCATATGAATGCACCCACACAAGCAAATTGATACACTTGGGAGTTAAGACCTAAGAACATGGGTATTATTAGAAAAAAATAGAGGCTGGAGTAAGCTCTTCCAGCTTCCAAGACTATCATAGCCCTTGCGGATATATTGAGTACCCGATAATCAGTCCAAAGCTAAGTTACCAAGTACAAAAGTCGAATGATAAAACAGTATGTGTATTAAATTTTGCACAATTCATAAACGTGAAAATCAAAGTGCTGTAACGTAAACCAAACAACTGAAGTATCTAAATCCTCTTGGAGACGGAGACCCTGCATGAGAAATAGTGAGTATATGTGCTGAATTGCTCATTTAGCTTTGCAGACGGAATATACGCTTACTAGTGTTAAAAAAGCAACTAGTAATTAAATAAATAATTAAATTAAATTAGAAAAAGAGAGGTAGTACGCATTTTGAGTCTAAGTGACCATTGATTACACACTATAATCGAATTAGTATATTATATATACAAGAAGAGCTACATCTATTCATCAGGACTACTGATGCCTAACTACTTTACAAAATGGTGTACTCTGGAAGTTGTAGTCTCCAAAGAATGCTGCCGCTGAGCTAGTTTGCATACCTAAGCCTCATCAGGAAAAATGTGTCACCGACACAAAGCTCTTGTACTTTGCATATTCAGTGGCCTTCTAAAATTTGTCCGTGTGCACCACGATTCTCTGGAAGCTAGCCTTTAGGCCCTTGTGTTATCCTGTGTAACTGAGGGAAAATGCAGCTACCACAGCATGAAAGGGCAAGAACTGTGCAATTCAATAGTGTACCCGAACGCACAATCAGCTAGTCGCAAAACTGCCAGAGTGCCAGCATGGTAATTCTTCATGCTGGGGCTCAATTGCCAAGCTTAGCTAAAAACTAACCCAAATTCAACATATAACAAAGTTGGTTCCTAATTTACCCAATATCCGTATAGTCGGTCAATGAACAATCCTCAAGACCTGAAATGAAGCTGGGATTATAGCAATGGGGTATTATCTCAACATTCTCTGTACATGAAGGAATTTCTTCTGCAATGTAAGGAGGGTCAATTAAATGATCCTCTAAAGAACTATCTGAGATTCCGAAAGGATGTGAAACAGAAAGAGTACTTGGAGGGTTAGATATGGTGGGCAATAACTGGAGCAATGGTTCTGCGAATGGAATATGAGCCTCAGCAGCTTCTGCAACTTTTCTGACCTTTGATTTGGAAGGTCTACTGGTTTCAGCAGAAGCCAGCTTGTGCTTCCCTGATGAAGATGATTTTAGTGACGAGCGGTTACGAGATTCAATTATTGGAAAAGCAGAGGATGCCCAACCAAAAAAGCCATGAAGACATGCACTTGAAGAGGCCCTGCAAAAACAAATTTTTAATGAAATTTGTATTAAAATACAAGTGTTGTGTGGTTTGAAAAATATATCTTTTCTGACATTACCATAATCAGTCCATCCCTTGGGATCCAAAAATTAGTAATAATAAAGCACAAAGAACTATAGATAAACATTCTAAAGCTCGGTTTCCTCATCTCTTAAGTTTTAAGAAAATCCATTCAGTATGAAAATATGCTACAGAAACAAGTCGTATTACTATGTTTAATATGTTTCTTAACTCAACTAGAAGGTTGCCAAGGAGGCCACAAACCTACTGCTTTCAGCAACCAATTCCATGGAATAGAACACATACCTGAAACGACTCTCAGCCAGTTGTTGAGTTGACCTAAGTTGATTTTCTTTTGAAGGTGAGTTAACAGGTGGTAATGAATCCAAGCCAGGTATTGACAATGAAACCACAGACGGAAAACCAACAGTGGAGTCACCTATCTCAGCTCTCTCTCTTCTGAACTCCACTGTGACATCTAACTTCTCCATAGTGGCCGGGTCCTCTTCCATCTGGCTGGATTGGGAGGTTTTGTCATTCCAGCTTACACTCTCCGCATCAAGCAGTGCTGCATGTATAAGTTTTCCACACTGACCCAAATCAAACTTTTTCTTAGATATCCCTTTGGTTGAATTTTGAGCATTTGGATTGACAGATGTACCAAACAACCTTATGCTTTGACTTGGATACAGGCTATTATGGGTATTTGAACGGCTTCTTTGCTGATCACGTGAGGATGTCATCCTCCATACCGAAGTGAGCACAGCAGTGAAATGCCTTTGAAGAAGTAACTCGGAATCTGGTTGTTCCATAGCAGCATCTAGCAGGACCCGAATGTGATCCTGCCAAAAAAATATAATCTGAGCAGTTGCAACAAGATGCAATGGTTGTTAAGAATCATAACTTATTTTAGGAAGGGAAGTTCAATCCCCAGTAAACTCTGAATGCCTTAGTTGGCCGTAAATTGTGACTACTGCAGCTGAGGTTGTCCCTACTTTTATGGTAAATCTATTTTTCTTATTAGAGTCAGTAGCCAGATCTCTTCTTTTGTCTTCTAGCAATCCTATTTTACTTTGCTAATATAGATCTTGACAAAACTGCCAAGGGAAGTAATAAGAAACACTCAATTGGTGGACTGATTCCACTTTTAGTCCATTTAGTCACAAATTTCGAAGTGGACTTAAAGACAGCTCTGTAGTCGGTACATCCAATACTCAATGAGAGGAATTACCATAGTGTAGCTTTGCAGAAAAACAGTTTCTTTAGAAAAAGATGGAATGTTGAAAAATAATTTGACAGCTTGTTTAAATCTGGATGTGTTCTCAAATTCAAATATAGGAACTAGAATCTGTTATAATGGTGCAAGGCTAAGTGATTTATTAGGGATAAAAATTTCTGAATCTCTAATAGAGAGACTAAACTCTATAGCTAAATTCACTCTGGCATCAGGATCTCAAAGCTTAAGCTTCACTGGGTGTGTTCTCAAAATCGAATTTAAAAACTTAGAATCTGATATATGGTGAATGAGTTTCCTGCATCAGGATCTCAAAGCTTAATCTTAAAGCTAAACACACAAGATTAATCAACAATGTCCAACCCGCTAGTTAGGACATGAAGCTCTATATAATTATATATAGACTCAACTCAGGGTGCTTCCTACTCCAATGAAGATCAGAATACCTCTCCACAAGGTATTACTCTATATTCACTAAAGATTTAAACAGACAAGAACCATACATCCCATATGGCCATAATACAAAGTAATGAAGCTAACTGTTGAATTTAGTTAACATATTCAGCCGATGTGTACAGCCCACACTATTTGAAGGAAAACACCACAAATTCCAGCAGACCAGGATAAGATGGGGATTAGATAGACTGAAGTTTGAACATAACTGACCCCAAATCACATAGAAGCCACCCCAAATCACATCTTAACATATACACCAAACATATAGAAATCTTTAAACACCAAAATTGAACATTATTTTTCCACACGTAACACTTTAAATATTCCACATGAATTACGATCCAGCAGTATAAAATCTCAAAATGGAAATCTGAAATAGAAACACCCCCACCTTCCACATGTCAGAAATTCTACATAATATTGTAGTCCATGGATCATAAATCAAAACACTGAAAAGGACAGCAGTTGCCAGATTTTTGCACTAGTTCCAGACAGTGGACATGTATGTGTGTGTGTGTGTGTGTGTGTGGAACTGTGAACATTAAATACATGAATAGAAAGTTGCCAGATTATTTGCACTAGTTCCAGACAGTGGACGTGTAAGTGCGGTGTGTATGTGTGTGTGTGTGCTGGGGATTTGGGGAAGGGGGTGGGGGGATTTGATGCAACTTCTTGTAAGAAATTCTTACCTCAGTAACTCTCAGTAACCCCTTTGCAGGTCCAGCAGTGCTCGATTTTTCATTATTGAGAGAATCTGCGACACCATAAACATATTTTTGGACAAGTTCCCTGAATCTTTCACAACACAAAGTCGGATGTCGAAATCTTCCCCTGTAAAAACCACCAGCTGACATTCCATAGAGAGTGTCACTAACCAAGCTCCAATTTGGGCCATACTCATGTACAAGAGCACATAACACTGCATCCTCTTGTGGCAACCAAGAATCAGGAGAAGGGAAACAGTCACTTGACCACAAGTTCCCCTTTTTCTTTAACTTTTCGGGCTTTATAGTATATATCCTCTTCATTGGCATAGTTGTAATTGAAATTCTCCCTCCCATTTTACCCCTGCTAGCAGGCTTCAGCTCTAAATCAAGAGTACAATCCTCACATGATTTTGAGTCTTTTGATTCTTCATTGAACATGCTTAACAAGTTTGGTTCCATCGATGGCAATGTGGGTACTAGAGCAGTCTTCTTGGCCTTTTTGGGCTTGATCTTTGTGGATGTCTCTTCTTCAGTAGCAGCAGTTTCGTTCTTTTTTCGTTTCTTTTTTAACATGATAAAAGTTGGGCTTACATCTGCACAATCAACTGCTTCATGAGAATTATCTTCATAATCAGATGACAGATGTTCTACTACGTCATCCTCTTTAAGAGCTTTGGATGTGGAGGACAGAGAGTGCTTCTTCAGAGATTTGAACTTTGCTTTCTTTGGTTTCTTTTTCTTTGGCTTAGATTTACCACCACCAGATGCTTCGTTCCTGCGTCCCAAGTATTTTGACAAAACAGGATTATAACCAAAGTAAATAAATTCATAATTTTCATTGCATGACTGAAAGTTTTGCATTTAAGGAAAGACAGGTAAACGTCAGAGTGCTCTCGTACTTGATGAAATCACCATTCATATCCTCGCCGTTTTCCTTCTCCTTGGTCTTGCTTTCTAGTTCTTCCATCAACTACAGTAAAGGTATAATGTTAAATCAGCAACAGGACAAAATATTACGAGCAAATAACTTTAGACCTTTCAGCCACTTTGTTTCTAATATGAAGTTGAGCACTGACCTGATGTTGAGCTAAAGCCTCAACTTGCTGGTGATAAGCTTGGGTAGCAAATTCAGCGTCCCATTCTGATAAAAAGGAGTTCAAATAAAAAAGTTTAAAATGAAAGATGAAAGCTGGAGCCCAAATCAAAGTAAATATTAACTGTTCATAGACTATGTAAACTACCAGATGTAACAAATGCACTTCAGGCCACTATAGGGCCTATCGCACAATAAAGCACAGAAGTATACCAGATCCATGAAAATTTTGATTTAACAAGAATTAACATGCAAAGGCCAGCAATCATATTGTATTTTCAGCTTTTAGTGTCAAATTCTTGCCTTAATATCTATTGGTCTATGTCCTAATTCCTTTTCAAAACCATGCAGCCTCTTTCTAAAACATGGGAAACAAAGATGAAACACGAATAATAAATAATTAAATGCCATCTTTATCCATTTTTGGGGGTGATGGGCACCATGAAAACATTCAAATAATTTCCCTATTTGATTTTTCATATCAAAGCTTATACTTCCTCAGTTCCTTTTTAATTGCAACGTAAATCTTTTTGGTAATTCGTAAAATAAGTGCAACTTTATTCGGACAATGATTCTCACTATCTCTCCACATGAATCTTCTGCTTTTTACTCTCTATCTCTCTCCTCTCTTGTAAAATAACTGCAACTTTATTTGGACAATAGAGGAAGTACTAATTACAAATTTCACTTTATTTGGCAACTAACATAACAAATATTTAACGTAGTGCATAACTAAACAAAGGACTAAAATCTGAGAGAATAATCTTTCAAAAAAAGCTGAGAGAATAAGTGCACTCCTCAGGTCCTGATTTGTACTAATGGCTCTAATCTTAGAGACAGAGCATACAGTGAAATTCATAGAACACACTAAACAAAATTAGGCTACCTCTTTCCTAGATACATTATCCACGTTCTAGTCAGGTATGTCTAACTTTGTTGTTTTCTTAGGTTGACAAATGTATATTCATCCAAGCAACTTTCTCTATCCCCAATAAACTAAAATACAACTTCTGCACCCCTAATTGTTTGTCCCATTGTATAAATTGGGGTCAAACTTTAGAAAGTTTTACCACATAATCTCACTAATCAATAAGAAATTGTAAAGTCAAGTGGGATCTTGTTAGATGTGTGTACTTTAAGAATATCAAATTTTTACAATTTTTCTACGCACAGAATTAAAGATTTTCATGTTTCAAGGCATATCTCGGATACCGTGAAAAGTCAAATGGAGCAAACAATTAGGGATAGAGGGAGTATAAGATAATAATAATTACTCATTAGTTGTTTCCCTACTGATTGCAATATGGAAAAGGTCATATGTGCAATTTCATTTGGAAGAATCACTAGAAAAGAGAGTTTTTAATCTTTGATCTATTGATTTAGTAACTTTCCAATATTGGATAACATGTAAGAGATTTATCGAGAACCCAGTATACAATCAAGTTTAACACACCATTTGAATAAGTTATTCCCAGCAAAGTCTAAGGAGTAAAAAATTGATCCTACTTTAAATTATAACAATAAATGTAAATTTTTTTGCCAATATGAAGTCGGCCAGGAGTCATTCTTTCCTTCAAATTAGTTAATTAGTAACCAAGCTCAGCAAATTCTATTACTTCTAAAGAAAAATGCAGAGATCAGTGGACAAAATATGATGGCAAAGAGCAGAAAACTGCTTAAAACTCATTATGATTTGGAAAAACTTACTCTCATACACAAGAGGCTCATCATCATCATCAAGCTCTGCTTCCATATCCTCCTTTAACTTCTCGATACGCTCCAGCTCCCACTCCTTTTCCTTTAACTGAACTTGATAATTTATTGCATCCTTATTTATTATGGGATCCCAAACCTCCAGGAAACGCATTGCATACCTATCAATAGGACGTAATTGATTTTCAAAGGATAAAACTTCTTGTCCAGCAGCTGCAGCTGCAGCTGCCATTTGTTTGACATCAGCGATCATGTCAACATCATCTTCATTGCATGCTAAAGTGAGAGCATTCTCCCCACTCAAATCATTCCCATTTGCAACAGCAATGTCCTCTACATTTGAAACAGTAACCAATGCATTCTGGTCTGCAGCTTCATCAGCTTTAATAACATCCTCATTTCCCAGGTCCTCATCTTCCAACTTCCCAATTGCTTCCTCAGTAAATTCCTGGTTATCTACAGCCTCTTCCTCTTCAACCTTCTTCAGTGCCATGTAATCTGCCTCATCTTCAGCATTTTTCAAAGCAGCCTCTATGTCAGCACTAGAAACAGGAACCTCAACCCCATTATCCGAATTATTCTCTTTTCCTATTCCTTTAATGGGAACTATTCTGTGACCTGAGAACAACTCCATTGGGTCAAGCTTCTTGAAAAACTCAGTATTGTAGCCACCGCTTTGTATTACTAGGTTATCAAGAGCTCGTTTCTGATTTGCTTTCTTTAAGATGTTCTCTTCAATGGTGCTCTCGCTTATTAAACGGTAGATGTTGACTTCACGGGTCTGTCCAATGCGATGACAACGATCTTGAGCTTGTTGATCCATAGCAGGGTTCCAATCACTGTCGTAAAATATCACCGTATCTGCTCCAACAAGATTTATTCCGACACCTCCACTGCGTGTTGACAAGATAAACAAAAATATCTTGGGATTTGTATTAAATCTCTGCATCAAAGTTTGCCTCTCCTCCGGTTGAGTTGATCCATCCAAACGCATGTAAGTATATCCATACAAATTTATAAAAGCTTCCAAGATATCAAGCATTTTTGTCATTTGAGTGAAGATTAATGCTCTATGACCCTCTGTTTTCAATCTCCTTAACAAAGTAGCAAGCTGCTGGAGCTTTCCACAATCAAATTGTATCAAACGCCTGTCGGGGAAATACAACTGCCTTCGAACAAGAGCAGGACGTATTGGAGTCAAAAGGGGCAGCAATTTTTGAGAGCATTTTTCCTTGTAGCTTGGATCAATAAAAACAGATGTCTCAGATTTATTGCACCAACAAACAGGTGGCGGAGCTCGTGCAGCTGGAATAACAAACATGAAAGATTCAACCTGATCTATCATCTTCTGGAATCGCTCCACAGGTGACAAAACAATGTCTGCAAGCATTGAGGAATAGTCATGAGATACAGGGTTTGCCTTGTGGCACTGTATGTCGTAGACAGGATGCTTTATTGTCAAAAGCTCACGTAGAGTTGTTGAGTATACAGGCTTCCTCTGACACCTTAATGAATTCCACCATGCAATGGCAGCAGCCCGCTGTTCTGCTTCTTTTAATCTTACATTAAGAATTTCCTTTTGAATCTTTTCAAAAATGTTAGTCCCACAACCTTTCTTCCCATATTTAAATCTAGGCCTAACAATTTCTAGATTACTATGACTAACACGATGCTTAATCAAACTAGGAGGAGTAGCAATAGATTGAACTTCATCAAACTCCCAAGATGTCATTCTGAAATCTAGATGTGTAAATAAGAGCCCCAAGCCAGAAAGATTTGTGGAAGAAAATAGACCAGGTGAAAGCATTGAGCAAACAGTTGAGCTCAATTGCATCTCAATCCCCTCCATGTCAAAAGAACTTGTAATAGAGCGGCCCTCAAATAAATCAGGATGATTGCAAACTTTACGTAGCTGCATTATAACATTTAGCATACCAATGAAGTTGGCACTAGCCAGAGTGCTTTGGGTTTCTGAACTAGCAATGAAATCTTCATACAAATTCCTCTGCCTCTTCGAGAGTCTGCAGTATATGACATGCTCATGTTTCATAGGTAGCTGCTTTTCAACATCTCTTTTCAAACGACGCAGAATAAATGGCCGCAATACATTATGAAGACGATCGATCACTTCTTTGTTCACCTTTTCTTGTCCTTCCACCATGCCTGAAATAGGATTGCAAAACCAGTCCTTAAATTCCTGGTGAGATTGAAAGATATGGGGCATCAAAAAATGCATTAGAGACCACAACTCCATCAGATCATTCTGCAATGGTGTACCCGTCAACAAGATGCGTCGCTTTGAATTGAAGTTTAAAAGAGTTTGCCAACGCTGAGATTTCCAATTCTTTATCAAATGAGCTTCATCTAAAATCAAATACTTCCACTTCTTGCGTTTGAAAATTTTTGAATCTTGGATAACAAGTCTGTAAGTAGTGATGCACACATGAAAAGAGTTGGGTTTCATCCAACCTTGCCTCTTATATTTGCGCTCTTTTGCACTCCCAAAGTAAGTTAAGATCTTAAATGCAGGGCACCACTTCATAAATTCAGTTTCCCAGTTAAGCATGACACTGGTTGGTACCACAATGAGATGAGGCCCCCATATCCCCTTCTCACAAGCCAGGTGGGCAAGCAATGCAATCGTCATAATTGTCTTTCCTAGACCCATCTCATCAGCAAGAATACCATTGAGTCTTTTCTCATACATGGTAACAAGCCAGTCAAGCCCAATATGCTGATACTCACGAAGAGGGTGTTTAATAAGAAAGGGGAACTTTGTCAGTACACTAGTTGTGGAGAAAGTATTTCCTGTTGGTTGTGCAGACCTGGCAGCGGCGGCTGCATCAGCAATTCTAGCTTCTCTTTGACTCTCCTCTTCAGAATTCATCACATGACCAGCAACAACTTCTTCATCAGGGACAGGTGAAATTGTTTTAATCTCCCCAGAGTCATCTTCAGCTACAGATATATCTTGGGCTTCCTTGTCAGACACTTCCACAGCTGGATGACTATCTATGTCAGAGTGAGCAGAACAATAATCCGATTCACTGTCAGCAGAGCCAGCCTCGGACGAATTCTGATAGACGAAGCACAATGATTCAAAGATAAATATAACATGTGTACCATGTCACTGGAGTGAGAAAAGCACATAGGATATCTAACCAACCATTTTATATCTTGCAAACAATTCTTCCAAGGAAATCTCGCTTTCTTTCTGCAATAATGCAATCTGCCCAACACCAACACACACACACCAAGAAAACATTAACATAAAAAAGCTTCATAGACAACAATTACAAAACAAAAAAAAAAAAAAAAAAAAAAAAAAAAAAAAACCCTAAGCTTGCAATCAATTGGGCATACCTCATCTTCAGGCGTTTTAAGCTCTGCTTTTGCCAACTCCTCCTCCTCAACCAAGGTTGTCTCATCATCCTAGCAATACAAATCAGTATTATAGCCACATACAAGCAGAAGAACTGCATAATATCTAAGGTTATTTATAACACGTGGCAACCAGGACAAGAGCATAGATATAGAAGTGATATCTCTTGAGGAATATGCCATAAGACATCAAAACTTAAATAGACAAGCTATGTCGGAGACTTAAGGGGTACCTTGATCAAGGGATGGAGGAGCAAAATAATCAAAGGAGTAAGAAACTCTGGAAATATTTAAGGGTGGATTGACCAATTGAGGGTAATAAATTGAACAAACAGGTGATCTACTCCCCCACATATAAGGATAATCAACATTTTCTAAGTATTTTAACAGCCCCATCCCCAAGGATCTCCTTACCACCCCCTCCTTGCCGCAATTTCAACCATTGATAACATCAACTTAATAGCTCAAGTCATTTTCCAACACCTACATAAGGCTCATTGTCCCTAAGACACCGGTAACCACCCCATTTCCTCTTCCTTTCCCTCACCCTAAACAGGGCTTCTATTAGAGCTAGTCACTCAAATCTATTTTCAGCATAAAAATAAGAGGTCAATGATGCAAGCAATCACCATGGACAATAAGCAATGACAGCTTAAGGAAAGTTATGGAGGTGATCTGCAAACTTTAGGGTGGTGGCAGCTGGGTGAACCTACAGGTGAGAGTATGTCAGATCTGTCTACCTATCTCATTCCTCTCTTTCCCCATTATCCAATTACCACATCCAGAGAGGACATGTGAATCAATGACATCTTCACTGGCCATTATAAGTGGGAAGATACATAGAATGGATAAATATGATCAATTCCAAACCCACCAAAAAGAATAATAGATACACTAGGAACATTTACCCCTTTACATGTAACTCCCTAAATTTTTCAATAAGTCCATCACTTCCTACGTAAATGCATTGGATATCATTACAATAAAATTTGTCATTTTGTTGTTTCGAGGCTACCAGTAACGTGAACCATAACAATACATGAACACTATGCCATTTTGATGATATTCTTCATCACCAGCAGCTATTTAAGGCAGTGGCTTTAATATAGGTGTGTTATTGAACAAATTATAGCACATCCATTTTTCTCTATTCACACCACACTAACCACTTATATAGCAGTCCTTTACTCCTGTCATATGTAGACAAGTCTCCTCAGAAAACTAGAAGAGAAGCTAGTAAAGTCGATCCAAAAACTTTAGATTAGATCAATAAGCATAGTCACAAATCACAAAAGGACAGGGTAATCCTATTTGAACAACACTAAACCAATATACAGATGACACCCATATATAAACAGTAATAACAACTTAGTTAAGAGAGAAATCCATAACTACCATCAAACTAAAGCACCGTAATCTAAAAGATAAAAGAGCCACTGCATTTTACGAATTAAAATTGAAACAAATCAATTGACCCCTACCCCCCACAATAAAAAAAAAAATAAAAAAAAACACACACACCTCCTTCTCCCTCTACCAGCTGTACCCCACCCCACCCCCCCTTTTTTTATTCTCTTGTCTCCAAAGAAAACGGCAGAAGTGAATTTCTCCAACAAATTATCATCTCCTCCATCCTCAATCAAACAAAAAGCACACAGCAGCAGACATGTCTTCATTATAACCTTTCTAATTATGAAAAGGAGATATATCCAAAACATACCAGCAGGGTGTCACCCATTTACAAAAGGAAGGTTAACAACTTAGAAAACTTACGCCCTTGACCTATCTGTTTATCAAGAAGTAATTAGGTACAAATCAAGATACATCAATATCGCCCAGAACTTAATACCTTGACCTATCTGTCTATCAAGAAGTAAATCAAGTAATTACAACCTAAAAAACCTTTAAGTTCTTCCTTTCAAAGGGTACCACCAAATCCTCCCTAATCATCATCTTGTGGTTATACACATCCTAGCCTCCCTATACTTGTAACTTTGTAAGCAGGAGTGGTCAGATCCTTGGCAATTATTATGGTTGCAACTGACAAAATAGATGGTTATAGTAGCTCTTAACTCATTTCTTTAAGTTTATTTCCTCATCAAATTCATCAAATTGGTAATTTGGTAACTTCAGCTATTAAATATGAATTAAATTTTTCACTGCCCCAATTCAAAAATCACTCCCTCTACTTTCCTGATTTAGACTCTTTCCATTCCATTCTCTCTTCAACAATCAAAAATCACCACAATTCATGGAAACTGCAACCAAGTTCCTTTGTTGAAGCATACAATCAAAACTTGTCTAAAAGATTCTACCAGAAAAATGACAACCCAAAGATTTACTCATTCATTCATTTTAGACTAGAACCTATCACGCCAGAACCAGTCCAGATTGTTTTACATGTATGCAAATCAAAATACTGAATTAGAGCCAAAAATGAATTTAAAAAGGGGGGTAAAAAAAAATAAAGCTGATTAGGGATTTAGAAATAAAGTACATTATGAGATCAGTGAAAGAGCATTGAGTATTGGAACATAGTTCTCCATATTACTTGTAAATAACTTTTGTTGCATATGAAGACGGTGCAAACTAATCCATGTTCAATCGCAAAGATTCCAACATAAAACTAAATAGCATATTTCCAGTTGACAAATCAAATGTGAAGTAAACATGGACCAGCTTACAACGCCTTACTTGTCACACATTAGCAAAGTTACATAGAGCAATACCTTCTCTTCTCCAGTGGCAATGATAAACTCGTCATCTGCCTGGACAGTGCAGAACACATCAGCAAAGCTTCATGAACAAGGGAAATAAGGTAAAAGAAAGCAGCAGAATATATGCAAACAAACATTAAGCATCTGATCTAAACCACCAATATGAGTAGTTTATCCGACAAAAACTACCCAAACACTCAAAGTCAATCAGAAGACGCGCAATAGATGCAGCTATCTTCAGACTACAAAAGCCCCATTTCACATGACTTCTTACATCATAGAGGCAACTGGACAAGGCTTCGTACATCCGGAGTTCATTATACTCTACTTCTCCTGGACTACTTGACACTGGGTGGTTGTTATTCTTTTGTATGGCATAGTACATTTTTCACATTATTCTAAGCTAACTAAATTCAGAATTTTAACAAGATAGGCATTCAATCTATTTTTCAATCTTTCCCTTTTTTTGTTTATTTATGGGAGAGGATTCTTATACTTCCTGCTCCAGTTCCATAAGCTACTGGTCAATACTCCCACCCCTAAACCCTTGTTAATATATCTAGCCTGCAACTTCTGTCTATTGTTCAGCTCGATCTTGTGAATCATTAAAACATACATCAGCTTTCCTGGACAAACACAATTCGATGTAAATTCAATCAGTCTTATAATTCCTGATCCATCTCCACAAGCCTATTGGCTGGCACTCTAACCCCTAATCCTTTGCAAATTCAACCAGCCTGCAAATTCCCATCTCTCTTTCAGCTCCACCTGGTGAGTCTTTAAAACATACAACTTTCCTGGCCAACTAGCACAATACTAATGTAAGTGTGTCCCTTAGATGAATACATGTTTCTTATTTTGTTAATACAAACAACATATATTGAGCAAATATTCAAACCAACAAGATTGGAACATAGAACAAAATCAACTATGTAAGTCGCCAATTTCACTCATCCAAAGGAATAAAAGAAGATACAAGTCAACTACATCTAAGAATCTACATACCAGGTCATCATCAGAATCATACTCCCTATCTACAAAATCAGAAGTAGTTGTGCCATCAGGTGAATTTTTGGGCGAACAGACCTCAACTTCAGATACATGGCCATTGCGTTTTTCCTGGAAACAAAAATTTTGGATCACACAGGTCTCTAAACCTTCATAACAAAAGAACAACATAAAAACACATACAACTTACACAACGACAACTAGTGAACTCTGATGAGCAGTCAGCATCTACCTTAGCTTCAGCAAGAAAATCAGTTCCATCACCTGTAGCAAGTCAAAAACCAAATATCAAAGGCTTTACAGATTACTCATAAACTCCAAGAGCTTTCTCTTGTTGAGAATTAGTAACATCCAAAACTAAGAGAAACATGGTCAGTTCACGGATCACACTCTTACCTGGACCAGCCTCGTCAGGGCTTTCAACAGAAACTTGACGTCCATCTGGATAATGTTCTCCATTGACTAAAATCAAGCAAACCATGGAAGATGCACAAACAAACAAAATAAAAGAAATTAATGATGTAGGTAACTGGGGGGGGAAAAAGTGATAGAAATGAAAGGAGCCTAAACATAAATATTTTTTAAGGAAAATTCAGTATTTTAGTATGAAATGCATACAAGACGAGATGTTAACTTACCCTGAGCAGGGCCAACCTCATCATTGTTCCCTGTTACAATAGGAGAGACCTCAGCACTACTTTCTTCATTAGCTAAAACAAGGGATAGCATCAACAATAGTTCACTCTAATAATGCAGACACAACAAAATTGAGAATGCCCAAACAAGACATCACAACTTTTACAGTAGATTACCTTCACTCACTGAATAGCGTTTGAGTAGCTCCTCAAGTGGCAAGTCTACTTCATTCTGTAGGGCAACCAACTCTTCTAATCTCTCTTCCTCGGTTATCAGAGCTTCATCTTCCTCAATAGTCTGCTCGTCATCTTCCTAGATCACATCATGGAAGATAAGTACATGACCACAAACAAGGGAGAGGCATTGCTTGAAAAAATTTGAAGATACGAGTACAATGGACATGCCATCAACATGGGGATAATTCATAATTAAAGTAAATAGCCAAGTGGGATCAGACCACCTCTGTGACTATGGAAATAGATTAGGCCCTAGGCCCAAAAGACTGAGAGGAAGGAGGAATATCAGAAGCAAGCTGAAGGCTAGCAAAAAACCGAAGGATCTAGTCACGCACATAATTAATCACATTAATTAAGATAAGAGCAAGTGTTGCACAGGATTAAATCTAATAAGAACAAAATTCAGCTGAACAACTCACAATAAAGTTTTGGAGCTACATTCACTTTCCTAACTGAAACACAAGAGCTTATTTTTCCTTCTGGTCCGCTAAGCCTGCTCAATTTTGAGATTAAGTTTTACCACTCAATTCTAAACTACATACACTATTTCATCTTGTTACACATCTAACATTCAATAGCAATAAAAAGCGTCTAATCCAGGTTAAGTCACTACCAAGTGCATAAACTCTACTTATTATGTAGCACAGGGAGCAAGACCTCTTAGGGCTCTTACTAATAAAGATACCCTCTCGAGGAACATTAAATTTCCAACTAAGATTGATAACAGCACATTGATTCTCATCAATTCAATTTTGATGACAGGATCTCCAAAACAATGAAAACCTTAAGAAAACTATATCAGGCAACAGTCGAAGAGTTGTAAACTCACCGCTTCATCCTCAGATGACACATCATAATCATCATCAGCATCCATTGCATCCACTTTAATCTCTGTATCTGATTTAGCCTCTGAAGAAAATGAATCATCACCAATATATTAAGGCACTCTTCTTTGCAAGTAAAACAAGCAAAATATGCCACATTGCCACTTACCAGCAAGCAATTCCATAGATCCTTCATCCACTTTTTCTTCATCATTCTCTTTCTGCTGAGAGTAACTAGTATTCTCCTGAATTGCTGTCTGTCCTGAAGGACAGGTGTTTGACGTGCCCAAGAGATTCTCTGCCAGCATAGTTGAATACCTGTGAATTCCACCAAGTTGTTCATTCCTCATCATTCCACATGCTCAACTGTAACACCATATAATCTTTACATATGGAGACCAAAAAAAGACAACAAAGGTCATGCAAAGGTCATTTCGAGACCACCTTTCAGTCTGATCTAAAAGATACTCCAACTGCTTGTCAAGTGCCGCCTTCTTTTTACAATCTAGCTCTAACTGATGCTTATAGTGCACCTGCACAAGTGATTTTCAGAGCAGATGTGAATTTAGAGAGCTTCATACATCAACTATCCCAAGAGAAAATACCAATTCAACATATTTTATAACTTGCCAGCTTCTCTATTTTAGTCCAGAATTTTTTGACATCCTTTGATATATTGAGTGCAACTTTTCTCATTCGCTGCTCTTCTTCCTGTTTCAGTAACAATGACCAGCATAAAAGAGAAAATCAAGAAAGAAAATAAATAAAGACTATTGGCAGATATGTACAACAGAATGCGCCAACAGTAAAGATCGTCTTAATTGGCATAAGGTAGTAGAGTAAATTGTTTCACTTAGTGTCATGCAACAACAAATATATTCAAACAATTTACATTCGTGCTTGTGCATGTGGATAATAATCTTTTGTCAACTACATAGAAAGTTGATGAGCTAAACCTTCATTCTCTTTTCTTCCCTTGTAACCGGATCCAGCATGCCCCTGCTTGCTCGTAAAGCTACTTTTTTTGCCTGTGCTAACTTCCATTTCCGCTCTGCCTCAAAGTCCTGCCATAATGGTATCAATAAAAAGCAGTCATCATTAAATTTGGGTTGGCTTGACACACTGTCTCTAAATTTTCAAAGCTGAAGAACACTTCAAAACAAAAGCAATAACAGCACACAAACACAGCTGCTGACCTTTGATAGCCAAATCATCTCCTCCAAAACATGATCCCAATGTGTTTTTGGGCGGCGAGGTTCTCTAGGTGCTTCAAGTGCCTGCAAGAAATAGTAGCAGCATAGCAAGTAATGTTACAAAGCATATTATAGCAGAAGATTAAAGGTAATGCCATATATTGATGAGTCTGGAACTAGTTTTATCCGATGGCAAGGCACACTTAAGCAACAAAATCACACATAACCCATGGTTTAGCTGACATTTAGCATGGTTTGCGGGAGACAAGGATAATGTATTCTAAAGTTATGATACTCTTGATTTAATTAGTAATGAAGGCACAGCTAATAATTCCTTTTAGCATGGTATCAATGCAGTAACATTATAAGAAAATAATTAATCTTATTATATAGCTGGAATTAAAGCCTAGTCTGTAATAGACTAATTAATTAATTAATTAAAACTAAAATAACTATCACATGCTAAGTGAAAAAAGACTAATTAATTAATTAATTAATTAAAACTAAAATAACTATCACATGCTAAGTGAAACAATTTTTAAAATCATATGGTGCCTCCATGGAATTATTGAAGAATGTTGTAAATACAAATTATCGAGCAATATGTCATGGCAGCTCTATGGAACATATTGTAAACGACTAAACGTTAAGTATCCTCTTGCTAAATAATAAAGAGCTTTATTCAGTCAAACACTTCAGGTGTCTTAGCTAGCCAGAATGACTTCCAGTAATGGAACTAACTTTTACAGTTAAGCAATCCCCAAGTACCTCCCTTTTATTACTCCCCTATGTTAGCAGGAAAGCAGTTGGATTATGATCAGTGTGTATCAAGCTCAGACTATCCTATCTTATTAGCACATTTTGTAATACTTCATGCATGCAACAACCAGCAGATCAGTATCTACAAGTGGAATTTGAACTTGCCTTCTACAAATATAGGTTATTATGCACATATTAGCACATTTTGTAATACTTTCATGCGTGTAACAACCAGCAGATCAGTATCTAGAAGTGGAATTTGAACTTGCCTTCTTCAAATATAGGTTATTTTGCACATGTAACTGTAAATAAAGTTCATCAAATGATAGATCCTAAAAATCAAATAAATGGAGCGTAATTCGTGCATGTTGTCCGTTATAGTTCCAATAAACAACAACTACTCCAAAGTTATGTTTATAAAATAAAACCTAATATAGATTATCTGCATCTACAAGTATTGCAACATAAGACTTTAATTAACAGAAACTCTTGAAACTGAACAACGAATAAAAATTATCTAACCTTTTGACGTCGAGCTCTTGACTCGTGATCAAGTTTAGACCTTGGACCTTTGGAAGCCATAGTTGCCAAAACTACCGCGAATCTCTAACTGAATCAACAATAACAACAAAAATAAAACACCCTCATTTTATAAAAAACATCCAACGATCTAGCCAATTCAAATCATGCATGCCCATCCCTGAACCAGGCCATGAGGGGCGGGCACGCAACACTAAGTAATCCAAGCCAACCCACCGGACCACTGAAAAAAGGCCCCGGACATTAGGCTCGGCTCGAGCTTAATCGGATTTAGCCTTGAGCTCAACAAGCCTCAAAACCCAAGCTTGGCAGGGGCTCTAATAGACTCAAGAAGGCTCGGCTCTTAGACTCGATTCGCCTCGAAAAATTCAACACATTAGCAACGTAAATTTGACTCAATTTTCAAATTAGACTCGAATCACATAAAAAACATCTTCTCGTTCAAGAATTCAACGTAAATTTGCACACAGCAAAATTCAAGCAACAAAATCGCTCGTTATAATCCTTCAAAACTTCAGTAACTATAACCAGAAGTTTAATAATCCACCTTAGAAGAACCCTAAATTGATTTTACTGACAAAAAATATCAACGACAGTACGAAACTAAACCCTAGATTGTGAAATTGATATTCGATGATAAAATTAAAATGGAAAAAACATCTAACCTCAGAAACTGCATCAATGGAGGAGAGAAAGCTCAGAAACCGCTTCAATGGAGAACTCGGAGTACGCTTCAATGGAGGAGAGAGAGAGGTGCAGCGTAAAAGTGAAATGCTCCAGGAGAGGGTGAAGAAATGAAAACATAGAAGGAAGATCGATGACACGTCAGATCTAGATTATACCGACGGTTAGAATTCATTCGTAATTAAGTTTTGTTCTCACCTAAAAAGACAATTTTAAATTCTTATACTTTCATATGATCTTCTTTGATTTCTTGGTGATTTATAGGTTTATACTTTATACAATTTATACGAGTACTCGTTAGCATAAGGGGTGGTTATGCAATGACAAGAAAATAGTTCAATTTGTCACAAGCATATCACATTATGAGAGGCATGTTGGTGAGTCATGGGTCGTGCATGGACATCATTTTTAAAGTTTAGTACACTATATTCGTACCTAATTTTTGGACTTGGACAACGTTTTGAGAGGTTAAGTTTTGTAAATTTTTCCCAGGAAAGTATGCTCATACTTCATATGATCTTTTTGTTTGTGTGATTTACTAATTTGTACTTGTAACTAGTTTTTGGTCTTGAATAATACATTAAGTGTTGTTTCCTAGTATGGAATACTTTCATTTACATATGACTTGGTAGAGATGAGAGTCGTAGAACTCCATGTATCTACTGCTCAACTTATACTATTTACTCGTATATAATTTCCTCTAACTTAAAAGTCAATAAATTAAATTACAACACCAATTTTCATTAAATCTTATGCACCTAAAGTTGTTGCTATTAGGGGTGAGCAAAAATTCCAGTTACCCTGAATTGGAACCAAAACCAATTTGAAACTGACGAGTAAAATATACAAAGTACAAGTTTGAAGAAAAGCTTGGAAGTGCTTTGAAAGATCTAAGTAGAGAAAGATCTCACTCTTTCTTCAGAATTCTTCTTCAAGGTTTTGTGTTGTTGTCCGATTTGTCTCCTATTGTACGTCATATTACTCCAGTATATTACGGTACCAACTACCAAGTACTCCGTACCTATTAAGTTTTACAGTGCTTGATGAAATGATAAGTGAGTTGGGTTGGGCCAGGCTAGTTGGTGTTACTTCAACAAAGTCCATAATTGGCCCAATAAATTGGGCTTCAAATCTCCAATTAAAGGCCCAACTAAAGGTAACATAATACGAAGTACATAGCTACTAACATTTTTTTTTATTTTTATGGTGGATTTTGTAGAAAAGTTTTCGTCTATTCTTAATTTAATTTTTTAGGATTTTCAAGAAATACATTTGATCGTTACTATCTTAAACTATATGATTTAACGCAGTATTTGGAGTATAGTTATAAAAAATATACTTCCTTTGTTCTGTTTTACTTGATCCGCTCTGACTTTTACACTATTTACCACTCTTTTAATCGTCTTTTATGAATAATATGTAAGAAAAAACAAATTCATGTTGGATCTTTTTGAATTCGTCTCAATAAGTACTATCATAATATATAACTTATATAATTTTTATTTATGGATAATTAAAGTTATTGATCGTCGAAATTTTGCATTGACAAGCGTGATAAAAGAAACAGGTCAAGTAAAAAAGAATAAATTAGATCTTATGAAACTACATGCTCCTCCTACAATAAAACTAACAAGATCAATTGAAACATGTTTTCTCATAGATAATCAAAACATGTGGTCAAATATCAAAAAATTAAATAGCAAACATTAAAAGACGAAAAGAGTATATGCGATATTATTAATTCGAAACGGGTAAGCTTTGGCTAAGTCATAAGAGCATATGGGTGGCAGATCCTAAAGAAATGGCAAATTCCCAAAGACAAAAAACTTTAAATAAGGCAAAGCCACGTTATATCTAGATCTCCTCTTAAGCATGTACGTGTAATGTTGCATGAAAACCCAAGTGTTGAATACATCCTATTTTCCCAAAAATATAAACACCTTACTATAGTTTTGCCGTTGAACAAGAACTAACACGTACAATAATAAGTTGATCAAAAATATACAAGTGTGAGGAAATAAAAAATACAACCATACAAGATGGCAACTCATCCTCTAGTTCCCGGTGAGCCGACTAAGACCAGCACCACCATGCTCGAGACCGCCACTGCCGCGGTTCAGAAGTTTGGCCCTATAAACGCCATCCACCAGCATCTTTGCGCGTAATTTTTTCTCTAATCTATTATTTTTGTAATATTTTTATTTATTTTTGGATATTTTGTCAGATACTACCGATTAAAATCAAGATTTTGTGAAAAATTATCTAATAAAATAAATGTTGTAAGATACTACCTAATAAAAAGTAAAATGTTGTAAGATACTACCTAATAAAAAGTAAAATGTTGTAAAATAGGCCGGATTTTACTATTGACTTGAATTTTGTCGTTGACCCACCTCAAAATACCCTAACACTACTATCTCGTAGCTCGAAACTACTCCACCAACTCGGAATATCTCTCAACCACCCCGAAAATAGTCTTACCACCTTGAAAACCAACCCTTGTGTTGGTTTTGGGGGTGTTTTGAGGTGGATCAACGTCAAAAAATTAGGTCAACAGTGGAAATCCAGATTAGACATAGGTAGTATTTTACGACATTTTACCTTTTATAAGTAGTTTCTTACAATATTTTTTTGATTAAGTAAGTTCTCACAAAATCTTGGTTTTAATAGATAGTTTTCGATTTTTGTTTAACATGGGACAATTTGAAGTTTAATGATTATAATTTTGATTGTGAATATCTTTACTTATCTTCAATTAAAAATTCTAAAAATTTGATATTTAGAACCCGAAATGAGTTTGACAAGATCGTCTCACGTTATTATATAATTTTCAGCTTCGAAATCAACATATGTGTTGATAATAAAGTATGAATAAACTTAAATTCATTAAACAACCTACAAATTAAAGTATTTATCAAAATCATGGATGTAAATTTTTTTATAGATTTGATTTATTTGCATGCAAATTCTCACTTTTGAGCTTAATTAAATACATTGCCCTCTTCACAGGTTCCACTTCTACGGAAATGACATGACTCGTCAAGTAGAAGCGCACCACTTTTGCGGACACCAAAACGAAGAAATGCGTCAATGCTTAATCTATGACAGCCCCGAGGCCGATGCCCGCCTGATCGGTATCGAGTACATCGTATCGGAGAACCTCTTCATGACGCTGCCTGATGCCGAGAAGCGGCTCTGGCATTCTCATGAGTACGAGGTTAAAAGTGGGGTGCTCTTCTTACCCGGGGTTCCGGGTGCTATGCAGCGCCCGGACCTCGCTAAGGTGGCTCAAACTTATGGGAAGACTATCCATTTTTGGCAGGTTGACCGCGGGGATAATCTCCCCTTAGGACTACCCCAAATTATGATGGCTTTAACTCGTGACGGACAACTCTATACTCATCTTGCTTCAGGTAAAACTTACGGATTGGAGTTGTTGATTGCATGTTTCATAATCAATTCGTAATTTATTTTAGATGTATAGGTAATGATGTAGAAAATATTAGATGGTTGTCGGTTGACACATTTTAAAACTTTAACCGATAATTAATTAAGCTAGCTGGTATCCACATAAATTATAAATAATTACTTCTTAATTTCCTATGTTTTTTTTATGAAAATAATAAAGCACGTAGTTTAATGATTATTGAAAAGGAAAAATGTTGGTAGCTAGACGTTGGCCTATATATTATTAAAATGGTTGTCTTATGTCGTTATTTTGGGATTAAGGTTTTGATATTGTACATTGTTGATACTAAAATATTCTTGAGGAAAATATAATTTCCAAATAAGGATTTCAAACTAACTAAATGCAATACACTTGTTGAATTCTTGTGCTTAATTTTGCATTTCAACATAGATGTGGAGAAGAAGTACAATGTGAACTTTGAAAAAGAGAGAGAAAATCGAGCATACATGAAGGGGTTGGAGCACGGAATCCATCCCTTGGCGAATGCAGAAGGGAAAGGCCTAAGGACGGAGCTACGTGAGGTGGACTGCCATGGTGGTGCTGGAGCTCATTCTACTCCTAGAGTTTTTGTCTAAGCATAAAATGGTAGTGATGATCATACTATCATAGATAAAACCAACCTTTTTATGCGCATATGTGTATGCTAGTGAACTTGGTATGTTCGGATATATCTTTTTTTCAGTGTGTTTTGCAATTTTATGTTTTCATCTTATAAATGTTTGCAAGTAGATTACGGTATCAATTTAGTGCTTTAATTTTATGTTTTAATATTTGAGGATACTTTCTTATCGTGTAGGAGAACTTCCACACCTTTGTTCTTCCTCCTCCTTTACCTTGTCAAATATCACAATGCGTGCCGCTACTTTTCAATTTTTCACGTATTTGAATTCACTGAACTTTTTGATTCTTAGTGGAATTTTTTTAAGCTATCAATTGAACCTTACTCTTAATAAACTTTATCATATGAATTTGTCTGAACTATTTTAATTAAAACTTATTAACCATTGTTTGGACTTAAGCTAATTTGAACTTATTAAACCCATTTTATATTTTTCACAATATGACTAACTAATTGTTTAAATAATAAATAAATAAATAAAATGAAGTTGCCATTGCATTCAACTATAAATTGGTAATCACTAACTTCTTTCAAAAAAATAAAAAAAATAAAAAAATAATAATTTGGTATTCACTGAGATTTTGATGTGATATAATAACAATAAACGATGGTCAAAGTTGATAATAAAGTCAAGTGTCCTAATTATTCTGGACCGAAGGAAGTACTTGCTAGGAAGTTCTCGTATTCCATATGTTTATACACATTCATACAATATTTTTTCCTCAAGAGAACTTTTATACAATCTAATATCATATCACTAATAATTAAAGTCGGTCTCGCAGCCAG
Source organism: Chenopodium berlandieri (assembly GCA_034703905.1). Lineage (NCBI taxonomy): Eukaryota > Viridiplantae > Streptophyta > Magnoliopsida > Caryophyllales > Amaranthaceae > Chenopodium > Chenopodium berlandieri. The sequence goes on from CM068281.1 coordinate 52,650,161, forward strand.
GCCACAAGACAACGACACTTGACATTCTAGTTTTTCGCCAAGTGTCGAGCCACGTAGGCGACAAATAGATATTATTGTGATTAAATTGGGTAAATTTGTTTAAGATAAAAAAGTATACATAAAATAATTTATAATTTTTTTGAAATTTATTTTATCTTTTTATTGACAATATAATTTTATTTATAGCAACACACCACATATTATAATTAATATGAATATCCAATTCACAATAGAATTTTACTTCTATACGAATAACAACGTAATTTTAATTATAAATATGACCATGTATCATTGAATTTTTTTTTTTTCTACTATTGATTTACCATCAAAGCTTTTTAATAAGGTATTCTTCAAATTTAGTTGTAATATTTGTGTATGTTTGTGATTTTGTTAATGAAATCAAAGAAGTCAAAAACTACTAAAATTAGGACACAACAAAAATTGTATAATACAAGATAAACTTGAAATGAATTCAAATCAATGTTAGCAAGGTCTTTTTTTTACGGGTTTTACAAAGCCTCCATAGCCCATTTACCAGCCATATATTATTACAAATGGTCCAATTTGGCCAATAATAAAAATATATAATCTGTTGATTTTACGTGTTAAAAAAAATTACTTTTAACTTTTTATTTATTTTATTTTTTTACCAACGCACTCTTCTTTTCACAAAATTATACCCCCTCTATTATTTTAGCGTCCCATTGAAATTTAACACATATGTCGACATAAAACTTTGAAATATATATATATATATATATATATATATATATATATATATATATATATATATATATATATATATATCTGTGTGTGTGTAATTCACAACCATTGGTTGTAGTAGACCAAGTGAATATAGTGCAACTTATAAAAACAGAAAATGATAACAAACGTGAAAAAAAAAATAATAGATAGTATTTCTACTCTCTTTTTATATCTAATATTTTAAAAAAAATTTAAATACTAATAATAATAAGGAAAAATTGACAGGAATATTATGACCTTTGACCGGTCCGCCATAAATAAAACCACATTTTGATAATCCTCTAATAAAACAACCTTTGCATATGATCTTCCAAAAATAGGATAAAAAACTAGCAACCTGTTCAAAGGTTGGACACGTGTCATGTTGTGATTGATTAGGATTTTTTATTTTTAAATTTAACATATTTCCTTTTAAAAATTAAAATGAAATTTTAAAAAACTTAACTAAAAAAAGAAAAAAAAAAACCCTCCCTCCCCTTCTCTGATCTCAGCCTGTTCAACACCCCCTCCTTCCCCTGCCACGGTGCAATATGGTCAGACACCTCCTTCCCTTCACAACACCGCCGCGCAACCCAGCCCCCTCCCCTTCATTCCCGCAACGCAACAACCCAACCCCCTCCCCTTCACTCCCACAGCACAACAACCCAACCTCCTTTTCATTCCCTTAGCGCAACCGCGCAACCAATCAACCCCAATCTTGAGGTACCCAACCCTTGCTAGACCGTTAGACATCCTCGCCCAACCTACGCCTATGCTAAATCGAGGGGTTTCGAGCTACGAGAATCTTGAAGTAGTTGGAGTTTCACCACCTTCCCCTCCCAAATCCAACAACCCCACATTCCCCTCCAAAAGCCGAAGGTGGTGGTGGTGAGGAGAGAGAAAGTGAGTTGTGCGGAAGGTGGTGGGGGTGAGTGGAGAGTGTGGCGGAGGGAGGAGAAAGAATGTGCTAGTGACGGTGACTAACGGCGTGGAGGATTTCGTCTGATTTCTCATCGGCGGTGGTTGGCGTCGGTGATTCGTGGGGATAAGGTGGGGAGTTTCACGGGGTAGGGGATGTGGGGGTGATTTTTTTTTAAAAAAAATTAATTTTTTTTTTATTATTATTTTTTACAATAAGAAAATTGTTAAAAAAAAAAAGAAAAGAAAAAAAAAGGCAATTAACCTTACAAAGGGACACGTGTCATATTAACCCATTTAATAGGTTACCAACCGGTTTCGCCCCATTTTTGGAAGATCGTGTGCAAAGGTTGTTTTATTGGGGGATTATCAAAAGGTGGTTTTATTTATGGCGAACCGGGCAAATGTCATAATATTCATGTCAATTTTTAATTATTGTTATTATTATACTTATAATAATAATAATACAAAATATGCCCACAAATAAGTTCACTCTTTAAATTGGGGTATTCGGGGCAACGCCCGAGGCACGTACTAGTATATATATAAAGGAGAGTTTTTTCCCGAGTTTTTAGAGAGGCACGTAGGAAAAAAATTTCTTAACGCGCCATGTAGGATAAGAAATTTTAGTGATAGCCAATCAAATAAGAGATTTACAAATTCTTTTAGAATTAAATAAATCAAATGTCAAATAAGCAAAATTGGCGAATGAAATTTTAAAGTTTAAATTAATTATATTTAATATATTATATTTTGAAATTAGAAATTTTATCTAAATATATAACAAATGAATGGAAATTCACAAATTTTATAAATACACAAAAAGTTATTTACAAAAATACAAATAAATTGTGAATCGCACTGACTTCATCTATTAAACGTAGCCAAATAAAAGAAATTGGCCATTGACTAGAAAGTTAGTAAGTCTACTCACTCCACAAAAAGCCCAAAACCAACATATTGAAAAGGTTCAAACAAAAACAATACTTGTAGAAAGATTTGCACAACCAAAACAAAAATCTCAAAACTCAAAACTCCAATTGTAGAGAGAGAAAGATGGAAGGAAGTGAGGAGAAAAACAGTGTCAGTCTCGAAGATTTGAAGTTAAAAATGGCGGATTTTGCTAAGGAAAGAGATTGGGATCAATTTCATAGCCCAAGAAATCTCCTTTTAGCTTTGGTAATTTTCTTAAACCCCATTTTATTTTATGTTAAACCCTAGAAATTTCTACCAATTAAACCATTTTATATGTTTTCTCTTATTTTTTTGGTTGTATTGTGATATTTGTTTCTTGCTTTGTTAATAAATTATTCAATGTAGAATTATAATTTGCTTTTGTATAAGCATCAATTTTTTGTATTTTTAAGGGGAGCTTTCAGCAAAGTTTGTTACTTTTGCAATTTTTTGGGAAACCCAAAAACTTTTTCTAGTCACAATAATTATTGGGTTTTTGAGTTTTTCTTTGCACTTTTAAAAATAGAACCTTTTTTTTGAGAAATAATAATTTCATTAGTATTTCAAGGATTTTTTGAATGCCTATTTGAGTTTGAATTATTGGTTTTCTGGGTTTTAGATTCTTAAGATGAAAGGTGGAAAATTGAAGTAAAATACAAATAACTCCGAAAATGGCTAAATCTTGTGGTCCTTGTACCATAGCAAACATGTTAGCTAGGAGGATTAAAATGCTTCAATTTTTCAAGAAAATATGATTATCATGTTTGTGATCCTAACATCTAGTAAATTGATAAACTTATACCTTATTCAAGTCAAGGAACAATTGATTGATGTGGGGCTCGTTCAATCGAAGAAAAGTCTTAGCTACATTGTGGGAAGATTAAAATGCTTTTAACTTCAAGAAAAGATGTTAATCATGTTTGCTATTTAAATCTAACACCTAATAAATCAACAAAATTGTCCGTCAAACAAGTAAAGTAACATTAGACTTGTTTGTTCGATAAATTGATAGCTAACATGTTAGCTATTTCGCCTTACTCTTATTGATCAATTTTGACATTGATTTTCTTACAGGTTGGGGAAGTAGGAGAACTATCTGAGATATTTCAATGGAAAGGGGAGGTGCCAAGAGGATTACCAGGTTGGAAGGAAGAAGAGAAGCAACATTTAGGAGAAGAGCTATCTGATGTGCTACTATACCTTGTAAGACTCTCTGATATTTGTGGGGTTGATCTTGGTAAAGCTGCCCTTAGAAAGCTTGAGCTTAATGCCCTTAAATACCCAATTAATCTCTCTAAGGGCTCTTCGAAGAAGCTTAATTACAACAACAACAACAACAACAACAACACAACAACCCTGTTGATAAAAAGCTTAAGCTTAATGAATCATAATTAAGCTTATTTGACTAGGTCACCTTATATCATCTGTCATTTTCAGTTATATGCCCTTTTAATTTTTAGATTTTAGACTGACCCCCCCCCCCCCCCCCCCCCCCCCCAAAATTATGTGTTCCCCTTTTGATCTTTTTGGGGTGGATGGACCTGCCTTTTGGGGTTTTTAGATCCTACTATGAATCTTGTGTATAAATTCTATGATCTAATTGTAATTCAACGATTGCTTTATGAGTAATTATTCTCATGGTTATCCTTTTTAGCATTTTGAGCTATTTATTTGTGTAGTGTGATTAGTGCCTTAGCGGTAACTTGCTCGTCAGTTACTTTAGTTTGATCCTTATCAAGGTTTGACTTGAATGGGTTTGCCCTGAACTTGAACTTTACTTGGTATAACAGGTCTGTCTAACAAACAAAATTGTGCTTGGCTCAAAAGGGCATTCCAACTTTTGTTTATTGCATCTTCTATTATCCTTGTATTTCAACATTAAGCAAATTGTCGTAGTGAAAATCTCCTAAATGTTTGTAGAGGAATTACAAATTAAGTACTGTATTATTATACATTTAGCATTAGGAATTGCAAGCAAAGCTAATACTATTTCTTAGGCAGAAACTTGCAAATTGCTTGTAATTACTTCACTTGAGTTAGGCTGGAGCTCAAATCTTGTTGCAAGCTGAATTGAGCAAGGTGTTTCAAGCTTGAGCTTGCGTCATAGTTTTTCCAGTCGATCCAACTAGCCAAGTCTAGCTCGAGTATCGCTTGGTTCATTGTGATCCCTAGCAAACACTTGAATGGCCCTGGGTTGTATTTCAAGTAAATGAACCCATGTACTAATGACAAAATATATTGGTACAGTAATGTCAATCAGATCTACAGTGCAATTAACATACACTTGACCCAAATTATCATATTTTGACAAAAGTGTGTTTAATCTGTGCATGAACACAATCTGGAGTGGCGTGTGATAAAATCCTTCACACTCTCTCTTTATCAACGCACAGTAACAATCTCAAATTAGAGATTTGGTTACTTTTTAGGCTTTTCTAACTTTATGTCCTCAATCTGATGCATTGTAACTTTCTTCCGCTGATCTGAAGTACCCCTTTTTTTTTTAACATTTGATGTAACTTTCTCTTGAGAAGGTCATTCAGGTCATTTATTGACTGACATTGAACCTCATTTAATTCCATCAGTTTCTTAAAGTTTGTACCGTCTACATTTTGATCAACCACGTATGCATGCAGAGATAGAGATATGCTTTTGATCATTAATATCACTAATAATATGTTAGTAAAAAAATAAAAAATTAATATTACGAAATTATATATTGTGACCAATTCAACAACATATTATACAAGTACTTAAAATCTTTTAATATATTAGTGAAAGAGTCAAGTTAAAGCCATTACGTGAAGAGGGAAGAAAAGTCAAAGTGCAATACTAAATAAAATGGAGGGAGTAGAAAGAGTTGTGTTGAGTCGACATGTTGTAGGTTTATTTTAGCATGGGGGATTGTGACTTGTGAGACCAAATCTTTCGAGGGATCGACATATAGATACTCAAATATATATATTGATCATGCTCTCGATCTTTCAAGGGGTTGACATATAAAGTTAGCCTCCCATTATTACCGGTGTTTTTACTCACGATTGTTGTCAACCTAAGGTGGTGAAAGTATTCCTTTGTAGTAGGATGACGATTCATGATGGAAATTTTGAAAGGACCGTTTTAGTTTGGAATTGCAGGTGCCTCCATGTGACTATGGATGTTCGTCGAGCTTCCATAGCAGTATTATTATGGACAATGGTGGCATGAACGGAAAGATAAAAAACAAAAATCTAGGAGTGAAGACATTGTAGAAATGCTGGGGGGGGGGGGGTTGATGATAGATTAATTTATGTCTTTTTGGTGGTAAAATAGCACTATAATACTCATACTCATTCAATCGAGTGTTCGAGTGGCACGTTCAAATGATCGAGTCATATCCAGGAGGGAACATACCGAAGATGAGTAATGGACTAATGGATCATATGGGTTAAGCACATGATGAAGAATATCTTCGTACTAATGTTCTTTCTCTTACATAATAGTAAACAATAAACAGGTTAGTGTGCTACCGTTGTGGGTCAATTCAATCCAATCCGTTGATCCAAATCAACAACTCTACCCAATAACAACAATTACAACATTTTAAGTCATGTAAATTCTTAAAAGGCCAAAAAAACTTTAGTTTAGCCATCTATTCTCTCACCTTGTGCTGCCTATTGTGTGAGTTGCATGTTGGGTTTGGCTAATACGGAGTAGCATGTTAGAAGGCTAAGTAAGAGCTATAAAGTTCCAATACTATCCCTAGACTATATACTGTGGTTTTCGTGTATTTTTTTTTAATCCATCTTGACTTTAGACTCTAATAATCAACGACTCATAATTGAATGGCTCTTGGGCTTATATCTAAAGTTCGCGTTAATTTTATGAGAATTACCCAAGCAGCATCATTTTTTCTAAACCAAATGCTACGTAGGTTACACGAGCATAGGTTGCATATACCTTAGCCATTGGCAAAGAGTACAATAATACATGAATGAAGTAACCTGTAACCTTACGAATTTATAACACGAGCCATGATAACACAATCTTAAAGACGGACAAAATCATTTCATTTTATAGGTTTTTCTTCCCAAAGACGCCCTTTTATAATTAGACAAGATTTGCACGGGAAAGCTAACAGTATAAAAATAAAACAAAATAAAAAAAAAATTAATAAAAAAAAAAAAAAACTTTGTTGATGTTATAGTATATGAATTACAATCTCTCTTTCTCCCTTTTGGCTTTCCTTCATTTTCTGGCATGACATAGCACACCGCCTATACCAATTAACCATATAGGATCAATGAATACACTGAGTAACATATTTGGGAAGGATCTATAGGTGCAAAAACTATTAAATTTGTTGCTCATATCTGTACTGTACACTGGTAGAGACATAGCGAGGAAATTGTCGACATTTGAAATCATGGAACACGTTCAAGAACCCGCTGTAATGCTTTTTTGATACCTTCCTGATCAAGAGATGTAGTCATCTGTATTTCCTGAACCTATAAAAGAAAAGAAAAAAGCTATAACATACAATTGCGCAGTGATCAGATGAGAAGTATTGCACTAGTGGAGTGACCGGGTGGGAAGAAGTGACACAGATAGTCTGATAGGCCATGCACGGTGCAAGTTTTTAAAGTTCTATGGAAAATTTAGGGGTATGGGAGTATATTGTCTGGACTCCAAATTATATATTGCTGGGATATACCTATTTGGGAAGGAGATGAAGATGTGAAACCACGTACCTGTCTTCCAGCACGAGCAAGTAAGATGTACTGGTTGTCAATTGCTGGTGCCTGTCAAATGACATTGAGAAGTTCAAGGCTCAGGCAATGGCATGAAAGACGGCAGCTAAGTACTTAGATTAGTTGACATAAAAGACACTAACATTAGAAAGCCAGAGCTGGAGATCTTGTGAAACAACCCGTTTCTCAAAGCCTTGCCGTCTGATTCTGACCTCACTTATACTGCACAAAAAAGTAATCCTTGAAGGATAGTAACATAATAGTCGCAAATTCAGCTGAATAAAATCATGATGTGCAAAGACAATAGACACCCAAGTAAATTTGAAAAATTTAAAACAACAAATGCAGGTCCTACCAATCAAAGCCTTAAACTAGTGAAAGCTTGAGAGTTAAGAGTATATTGTATTTGTATGTTTATAAATCAAATTAACAGCTGATCTTTGCATTCCATATGAACCAAAGAAAGCCAGCTCATGTAAATGACTGGAAGACCAATTAACCAGTGATTATTAAGTACCAGTATAAAGCGGGTAAGAGACTTTCACTATCTAAATTAAGGGGAAAAAATGAACAATATACTAAGGAATTATGATACTTGGTGGATAGTCAGTGTCTACTCAAGTCAGAGTGTCAAGACACGTACATATTCATTTATCAAACTTGGCAACTCAAGCAAAGTTTCCTTAATTTCGGCCCAAAATGAAGTGCCGATATACTCATTGCCATAAGGTTCAGGATTCAACACGGGTAATTGAGGTAAAATGAAAAGTCTTAACATAGCAGTGATAAGTGAAATGTTTGCACGTTATAGAAAATAGACAGGGTGGCCGCAGGAGGGGGGGAGGGGGGATGTTGGCTCACACATTATCAAATTAGTAGATAATAAGGATTAACACTTCTTGAGAAAAAAAAAAAAAAAAAAAAAGAAAAAAAAAACACACACTAGGATTGGAAAACAATACCCTTCTTCCTCTAGCAACTCCTTAAATATTTCTTCAAGCCCTGGAAGTGGCTGAATATCAAAGCTTTCACTTGTGCCTGTAGAGTCAGGACTTGTACCGTCCTGTTTCAATATACGGATTGAACTTTTTACTTAAAAATCAGAAGGGGGCAAGCTTGATCCTTAAATGAATGAAATAATGATTTGAAGTGATCATAACTCGTACCTGAGGAATTACTTTGTCCAAGGTCTCGAACAATGGATCTTCCTCAAGTTGTCTAATTGATAATGTAATCCTTGATTTCTCCCTGCATTAACCTTCTATGAGAACGGAGCCATATAGTGGATTTGCTTGAAAATCATGCAAACAAAAGAGAAAATAACAAAACTTTCATTCAACATGAACAATCACTACCACCCAAGGAAGATTTAATTAATTGTCGGAGTCTAGGGAGGTCCAGAATTAGGCAATAATACTAATGACAAGTCAAGACTCCAGACTAGTAGGTAGGGGTGTTCAAAAAAATCCGATCTGAAATTTCGATGATCTGACCCGAAATAATGAGGTTCACAGACAAGTTTTGTCATAGCAACCTAACCAATATCAAACATAAGTCTTCTCCTCCAGATATTCAACAAGCAAAGAAGTTGAATAATCAGATAAGCAGCCACAAAACATGGAGATGTCAAATAATTATTTACTACCAAGATTATCAATTTCTAGCAAGCCACTGTCCAAGCTCCCTAGGTGACAATATTAGCAGATACTTGTAGTAATTTTTACCTGTCAATGTTGACAATTTTTACTCTTACAACATCACCCACTCTTAATACATCCCTGACATCTTGAACATAATCCCATGAAACTTCCGAAACATGTACTAAGCCAGTAAGATGGTATTTGCCTGCGTAATGTAAGTTGTATACATCAGGGTGCCAAAAAAACCATGAAAAAACAATCACAGTAACTAAAGGTTCAAGCTTAAAAATACCATCAGGAAAGCGCAGATTAAGGAAGGCCCCATAGTCCTCAACCACACCAACTCTTGCCTCAAAGATATCCCCTTCTTTGATTTTTTCAGAGTACTTTGACCAGGTGGCCTCCTTCTCAGAGAATATCAATTTCTTGCTACCTTCATCTACCTCAATCACCTATTCCAACAATGGCAAATAAAAGTCCGATAACATATCCTAAGAGGGTTTGAAAACAAAAAACATTCTTACATGACAAAATAAGCCAGCTCAAAACATTATGATAGAAACAATCCATAAGTTTGGCAGGCACTGCAGACATTAAGAAGGCTTAACTTGCACCTCTACAAGATTCAAGTTTTGAGGATCAATCTTTACTCCAGTATTTTATGTGACCAGAGATGCACCCAAACTTTACTCATGGCTTAAAAGGACAAGATCAGAAAACACAAAGGTTTCCAGAATGAAATGCTTATATTGGTTACCTTCATGTAGATGACAGATCCAATAAGTCCTCTTGCAATCTGTTGTATCGTCTTATTTGGTTCTGCATCAAATGTCAGCAGTCAGCAATATAATTACTAAACGTAACCATACTTGTGACAAGTCCATCAGGGCAACCAAATATTCATGTTTTTTAATAAAGTGAAAGCATTTGAGTAAACAACGGAGTGACAAACTAATAAAGTGAAAGCATTTGAGTAAACAACTGAGTGACAAACTGACAACAATAAGTTACTATAGACCATTTTATTACTTCATTCATGGCTTCCCTGCAACATTGGTGGAACGGAGTAACTATAGACCATTTTATTATTTCAGATGTAACAGATACTGTTGTTATGAACAAAGGAGAAATTTTCACCAGTTACATAATAAAATTGATAACAAGCACAATATAATAGTGAAAGGCTGATAAAATTCTACAGTATGAGTAGCCAACAAAAGAGAAATACCAGACTGAAAGTTATCCAAACTATGATAAATCAACAAAAAATTCAATCACTTCATAATTATAAGCAAAATTGATTAATGAATGTGTCAACACCCCATGTACAGAACAAAGAACAAAGTCATACAGAACAAAGAAAGTGAAGTACCTTCACTAGAATATGATGGACTCAACTGTGGAAAAGGAAGAAATCCGACAAGCGAATAGAAACGAACTAGCAAGCCACCATTATTGAAGCCTTCAACTCTTCCCTCGTAGATAGATCCAGTTTCTTTATATTTCTTAGCTGCTTCCCAGTCAGCAGGCCTCTATTTCTTCATAGCAATAGATGCATTAGCATATAGAAACAAAACAAGCATCCAACTCCAGATTAATTAATCACTCAAGAGGGGTTAAAAGAAGCTTTAACATTAACATTCCTCAAAATAGACTCCAAGGCCAAGGGTAGTGATGTTGCTACTTTACCATTAACAAAGTTTTTAATACTCCATAACTCTTCTAAATATATACCATCACAAGCAAAAAGCCAAAGAATATTAAATATTTGAACTTCATTGAGCATGAACAGTCAAAACTAAAAATCAACTAACATGAATAACTTTAAATGCCATGTAAAGTTCATCAATTCACACAACTCAAGTACAACAATCTACATTCTAAAACTCTTACAGCTCATTTTTTTATTTGCTCTCAATAATCAAACCATAGCACCAACTTAAACAAACCATAATTCTACATATCATCTATAAGATATCTTGGGCATCCAATCAGACTAATAATTATTGATCATTATACAATAAGAGAATGCCAATTAGCTAAGTTAAACAAAAGTGAAAGTGGGTACAAACTGAAATTGAAACTTTAATTAGCAAATTCATTGTAAAATTCAAAAACCCCACAAAAATAAAATTAAAAAGTTGCAATCTTTTCTATCAAATATCCAAACAAATGCAAAAATTAGAACATAAATTGAGAAAAGCTGCAATAAAACTCACCCGAATTGGACGAGGGGGTTCAAGAGACAAAGTAGAATCATCCAAATTTTCATCAATTTGAGCTTCAGAAGAAGCATTAGTTGGAGCAGCTTGAATTGGGTATCTGTTAATTCCAGATTTACGGTACAAATTCAAGAGATTTATATTATTATTATTATTATTAATATATGGTGTGTAATTATATGAAACATAAGATAAGGAACAAGAACTTGTAATTGAATCATTGGCTATATTTTGTGAATGAAAGCAAAGGTTTGTTAATGAGCCTACTCCTAAAGATGATACATTTAAAATTGGCATTTCTTGATTTTTTTTTTTTTTTCGGTTTTTCGGGTTGGGAAAATTATAGATTTTCTGGGCTTAGTGGGTTTGTGCCATTAGAGTGAGCTTGAATAGGGTCTATTTTGCCTTTTCTTTTCTTTTTTTTTTTTTTGGGTGGTGATGAATAAAAAGATTAATGTTATAAAGCTATGTGTCTTTTTTGTGCCCACAAAAAATGGTGGTATCTTAGATATGGACTCATTATTTCTGTAATTCTGTGACATCCATTTTACGTTTTTAGTGGATATTAAGATTAATATTGGGTTACCCAAATTTCTTGGATGTAAAGCCAATACAAGACTTCTCTACTTCATATGGTTATAAGAACTATATTCAAAGTACTTCAATATATACATATGGTTATATGAACATATCCTAGATTGGCCGAGTGGGTACATATTTGATCAATCGGACAACTCTTTTTACAAAGTATTTGAACTGAATATATTTACTTAATTGAAATGATAAACACTTTATAATTTTCTAGTAGAAACAATATTATATTAAGTGTCTATTGTCCAAGTGACTCATTTAGAACCCTATAAGTAGAGATCACGAATGGAATGAGGTGTTAGCTTTTAATAGCACTACTAATAGGATTCGACATATGGTTCAATTTTTTTTTTTTTTTATTACCTAATCCGTCAGCTCAAAGTTATACTTCCTCTGTTATTTTTTACTTGACTTCTTTCTTTTATGACGCTTGTCAATGCAAAATTTTAGCAATCAATAACTTTAATTCTCCTCAAGCAAAAATTATAAAAGTTATATACTACGGTATTATGATAGTACTTATTGAGACGAATTCAAAAGGATCCCACATGAATATGTTTTTCCTTAATTCACAAAAGCGGTCAAAGGAGGGGTGGTGATTAGTGTAAAACTCAAAGCGGGTTAAGTAAAAAAGTTCGGAAGAAGTAGAACATTTACAATAAAAAAATCAAAATTTAATAATTAGATATTATACTGAATTAGATAGAAGACCCTTTAAGAATTTGATTATTATACAATACCATAAGACGTTGATTGAATGTAGTGACCTTGATCAATAAATCTCAAAAGGTTGATGACTACTCTTGAGTATAAATTTAACATTAATCCATTGGCATAGAGATAGTTATGAAATAAATGATGTAGCTGAGATTTGATTTCAGGTCTTGAATATCACCCTTTAAGATTTTAATCAATTAAACTAGTTAATGTTCGACATATTATATAGGAGCATGATTTTTTTTTTTTTAAAGATAACTAAAGTAGTATGCTGACGAGGATGGTCGTGCAGGTCATCACTCATCAACAGCCCAGTGACGAGAGATGGGTCAAACTCAAACATTAAAATCCCCCTTTTTCATATTTTATTTTGCAACCCCATTTAATTTAAATACAGATATTGCAGTAGAAGAAGAATTAAAGACAGTCAAGTGTGACACCATTTATAACAGTTACATATACTTTTATCTCTTGAAGAATAGAAGAAACTCAAGTGTGACTCCATCAATAACAGAGTACATGTACTCTAATCACTTGCTTATGTCTCACGCGCCTCTATCATTTACTCCATTTTAAAGATTACATCATTATTTTAATTTTTCGACCAGTATTATTAATGTATTTAGGGGTACATAGTCGGATCAAATATTTTTTATTTTTTATTATTATTTTTTTTAATACTCTCTCCGTGTTTAAATAAATGAAATATTTTGACTTTTTGCACTATTTATCTAATTCACTTTGACTAATGTTTGTTATTTATACATAAGAATAAATATAGTCTTATGGGTACTTGTTGGAATCATATAATTTATTTATATTCAATTGTTATAATTTTTACTTGTTGATAATTAAAGATATTATCAATTAAAGCATAGCATTACAAGAAAAACATTTCATTTATTTAAACACGAAGGGAGTATAGTTTAATCTTATAAGATTATAAATAGTTAAAATAATATATATAATTCACCATGTTTTTCATAGAAATATATTTCAAATAAACATAAGAGAATATTTCAAAGTATTGGTATGTCTTTAACAATGATGTTTCTCGATGTCTTCCCTAATTAAGGCTTTAAGAAAGTGCTTTAGCCCGGAGAGAGAACAACGGGAGATTCAGTCAAAAACATTTACCGACGTGTAGGCGAGCCACAACCAAGCTGTTAGAGCTAAGTATTATGCCTCGATTTTCAAAAGGATGGTCCAAGGCTCCAAGCATGGCCCGAAACCACACATCCATTAAATCAAGTTTAGGTCGATATGCTTAGCCAACATTTTACTTATTTGTTGAGTTTTGTACATGGTCTTAGGCTTTTTCGACACGCCTTTTTTTATTAGTAGATGTCAACTATAACTAGGTTAACGTCTTGTGGTGGTATCCAAAATCAAGGATTTACATTATTATCTTTTGTGACTCTCTCCACACCAAAATATCTCTATGCGATAGCAGAATAAAATCAATATGCTTACTAAGGATTTAGGACACTAACAAAGTTATAAGTTAAGACTACCAGAAAAGATTTTAGTACATTAACATTATTTTAGAAATTTCCCATAAACTATAGGGTTATATCACAAAAACACATGAGGATTAAAGAATGGAAGAATGATTAATCCCTCCATATCCCCCTCCCTAATGTGACCGGGGTTCGATCCTCACCCTTTCCCTCCAGGCCTCAACTTCAACAGTTGAACTCCCCCTCAAAAGCACCTCTTTCTTACATAAACAACGCTCTCAAAAAAGGTCCACTCCCCTGTTTTCTCTCTTCTCTTTCCTCTTTCATTTCTCCTTCTTTCCAAAATCTAACACAAACCCACTTCCCAAAATCTCTCCTTTTCCAATACCCAATTCCCCAAAATCTCCATATTTTCTCCATAAATCAAATCTAACCCCACTTAATCCCTAATTTCCCCTGTTTTTAAGCCACAATGTCTTCAGATGATGAAGCAGAAGAATACCTCTTCAAGATTGTTATAATTGGTGATTCAGCTGTTGGTAAATCTAATTTATTATCTAGATATGCAAGAAATGAGTTTAATATGCATTCAAAAGCAACAATTGGTGTGGAATTTCAAACACAAAGTATGGAAATTGAGGGAAAAGAAGTAAAAGCTCAGATTTGGGATACTGCTGGTCAAGAAAGATTTAGAGCTGTTACTTCTGCTTATTATAGAGGTGCTGTTGGTGCTCTTCTTGTTTATGATATTTCTCGCAGAACTACTTTTGATAGTATTGGTCGCTGGCTTGATGAACTTACCAGTAAGTTGTTCAATTTTAATTTATTTTTAATTTTTCTGAATTTTTTTGGTTGATGGGTTGCTTTTATGGTGTGTTTATTGATCTGGGTTGTTGATAATTTTGTGTTTTTTGGTGGATTTTGTGTGGGTTTATGTGGTTATTATATCAGATTTGGTGAAATTTAGGTGTTTATATGATTTTTTGGGTTAGCATTGGATATTATTTTGCTGAATTTAGTTCAAAGTTGACATCTTTTTTGTTGATTGATCTGAATTTATATTTTGTTGTTAAAAAAGTTGTGTTATTTTGGAGATTTGCTTGAATTTTTCTGTGTTTGCTCATTTGTTTGGCTAATTGATCTGGGATTTAAGAAAGTTTAGTCTTTTATGTTTTGTTGAAGGCATTGTTAAGCATATCAGGGATTGAAAAAAACAAGTACCTGAATATTAAATTTGGGATTCTTGTAAATGATATTAATTAGCAAAATGTAAGTAGTTGGTGTAGCTGGCTTTTACTGCTTTTAATTTATGTATTGCATTTGTTTTCTTGCAATGGTTGTTGAATTTGAATTTGCTGAGATTAGATTGGAATATCATTTGAAGATTCGGCTTTTACTTTATGTGTGATGATTAGGATTGATGATCTCATTGTGTTTCAATGGGAGAAACTAATTGAGCAACATGAATATTGAAAAGCCATCATGTTTTGTACAGACACCTCCTTTATGAATTATGATAAGCAATCACTTAATTTGTATTCCCTTGGACATAAATATAGGAAATTTTTATGGACTGCTTAGAAAATTCGTCTGTGGCGATTCGGGACTTACAAATGAGTAGTAAGTAACAGATTCTGCTTTTGAATTCTCTAATTCTTCAAGATGAGCTTGATTGTTGGTACATCTGTGAATCTGTGATAACTTAATCCACCAAACTTGACATCAATTTAGTTCTACTTTCTCCTTAGATTGGTGTTACCGCCGTTATGTGTTCCATCATCCTTTTCATGTGACCTTTACCTAGTATCGAGGAACAGCTAGAGTGGTAAGGATCAATGTGGTCACTTTAAAGCTTGCAATTCCTAGGTTCTGCTATTTGTGCAGTTTATTGGCATTTTCATCATTGATTGTCTACTCCAGATCAAAACTTTAGTAGATCTGGTACTCATCAACATTCTTGGTTGCTCTCAACTCTCAAGTAGCTTAGCTAGTGTCTTCAGAGACCGTAGGATTTTGCAAAAAACTGTGAACTTGGCACTGTGAGCATACATTGGTCTTTCTCCTTCTCTCCCAGCCACCCACCATCCGACAAAAGGGAAACAATCAACAGCTGATAGAGGATATTTCACCTAAGACTTTGAACCATCTTATAGACGGGGCTCACTCAACTCTTAGCCAAAGGTTCCATTAACACTAGTACTTTGAACTCTAGTCTTCTGATCTCACCCAATGGTTAAAGCTATCTGACATTGGAGGATGTTGCGTACTTGGTCTTCTAAATAAAAATGAATTTCTCTAATGTTGGTTGACAAAGACGTGGGTAATTCTTCTTCTCATTGGTGGTTGTTGCATACTTAAGTCTCCTATGTAAGTTAAGTAGTTGTAAAGGACTTCCTGTGTTCATTCAATCAAACAACTTCTGGCAATGTAAATTCACGAGAATTACAACCTGAAAAGTGGTACGGAGTACATCCTACATCCAACCAATGGACTACTATCAAATTATACTGACATTAGTTTCGAAGTTTTTGCAACTGATACAATTTCTTCCTAGATGTGTGTTTTAGCTTACTTTAGCTATCATTTCCTATCTACAGAACCATTCTAATATTTGTCTCAAAACTTGACCAATGTGGATTCCTGTGCAGCTCATTCTGATACAACAGTAGCACGAATGCTTGTGGGAAATAAAAGTGACTTGGACAACATAAGGTCAGTAAGCATCGAAGAAGGCAAGAACCTTGCTGAAGAGCACGGACTTTTCTTCATGGAGACATCTGCTAAAGATTCGACCAATGTAAGGATGGCTTTTGAGATGGTGATCAAGGAGATATACAACAGTGTGAGCAGGAGAGTTCTCAATTCAGACTCTTATAAAGCTCAGTTATCTCTTAATAGGGTAAGCATTGTTAATGATGAAAAGACGCAAAACCAAGGGTTTACTTCCTGTTGTTCTAGGTGAATTTTCGCGGGCACAAAATTGTCTGCACTCGGAAATACACTGAATTGTTTTTTCCTACAGTCAGTGCTTTTTTATCCTTAATTATTATTTTTTTTAAAATCTATATCAATATCAAATTTTTGTACTTGAAACATTATAATTTCCAAATCATATTTGAGTGGTATAGT
The DNA here is from genome assembly GCA_034703905.1 of Chenopodium berlandieri. Classification (NCBI taxonomy): domain Eukaryota; kingdom Viridiplantae; phylum Streptophyta; class Magnoliopsida; order Caryophyllales; family Amaranthaceae; genus Chenopodium; species Chenopodium berlandieri. Next base: position 52,667,266 of record CM068281.1, read on the forward strand.
AAAAGATGCATGACATCCCTCAGCCCAAAATTAAGGTGCTGATTCTCAACTTTGTTCTTGCCCCATTTGAGGGATCATATTATTGTATATGATCAATTTTTAATTCTTATTATCTATTTTTTCATATTACAAACAGCTAAGAAATGTGAGGTAACCACGTTTTTGTTGGAAATTATTGTCAGGTTGATCTCTTTCATTGTCCTGACTTGCATGTTGAATGTTTGTGCAGCCTGTTACCTCTTCTTTTTCTTTTTTAATGGCTAAATGTTAGTGTTTTTAGTAGTATATAATTTGTATTAAAGCTGTCATTTATGTGCCTTCTTGCATTATTGAAATCAAGAGCATGATCAAGGCAAAGTCACGATACATATTGGCTACTCGGATTTGCGTTCTAAAAATACATCGTTTTCAAGCATTAAAATTCCTAAGCACCCTTATATACACTGAGAACACAAAAATAGGCCGCTGAGATTGGACTGTTTGGCTCGTTTTTGAGATGTATATATCATCCCTATTATTTTTTCAAATCTCGAAATCTCTTTATTAAGACATTATTTACCTGAAATACTTAATCACCCCAAAACCCTGTTTATATCAGGCGTGCATACATGTCTTGGTTAACTGAAACACTACATCATGAATTGCTTTTGCGAAACTAATTAGCATCTTTGTTAATCGCATGCGTTGTAAACTAATTTGCTAATTCTCAAAGGTGCACTTTACATTATCCATTTTTTTAAGCATTATCAACTTATTAACAATTATTAACTTTTGATGGAAAAATCTAAATAAGTCTCCGAGTCCCTTCCATAATTGTTTGGTGCTCATAATGGTAATCTAGAATAGCATAATGCATAAATTGAAATCATTTCGTTTAAGCATGTTTTGAAAGCACTAATTAATGCTCATAGGCCCAAGCGGGGCTAGAAGAACATTGTTACATCACAATGTACATAGTATATTATGTTAGCGTTTATAGGGTAATTCACAAATTATTTTATGCACTCGAGAGTACTGTTATGTTGCTCTGCCAACGCATTCCAAGCACGCGTAGTACATAAAGTCGGAGGAACATTTGCATCCACTGACATGAGAGCAACATTTCCAATATTCATAAAATAATCCACAAGTTATTATTTTAATTCAGGAGTATTGAGAATGGTGCTTTGCTAGCGCATTCTAAGTACGTGTAGTGTATGAACTGAAGGAGCACTCGTATCCACCGACAGGAGCACTTCCAATTTTCATAAGATATCCACAAATTATTATATGCATCCGGGTGCACCAAGAACGGTGCTTTATTAGGAGATTCTAAGCATGTGTAGTACAAGGAGCAGCAGGGAAAACGAGCATCCAATTACACCAGCATTGCCTATGTTCTTGGATGCACGGTATACGGACCGTTGTTTATCTAATCGGCATCAGTTATATTATTGATGGTGCATATCAAAGATTAATTGCTCCAGACACAGGCCACATGCCTTGTGAACGCGTGTAATCAACATCGTCTAAACATTACTTTTCTTGCTATCCTAATCAAACACCAAATCAAGCCATTTAAACATCTACGTTTAATAATACTGGCATTTTCTTTCTTTAATTTTCACATTTTAATGCGTAGTTTCCTTTTTGATCTTTCCCCTTTTAGTGTCACATACGCTTTCCAAGATTATTTTTATTTCACACCAGCGTGGGCGGTGTACAAGAGAACTGTCGGCCTTAATATTTTCTGTTCTTTATGCTCCACATTCTAAGTCAGCAATAGCTCACACACAAGCATTAAACTACGCCTCAATTTGTAGTTCGACATTAGGATGCACATTTCTTAGTATTTGCCTCCTGAAAGGACAAGGAAAGTTATACCAGACTCATATCAATTCTGATTCATGAACAGTCTGAAAAAGATTAACAAAATTTGATCAAAAAGAGAAATGCATTACAAATTACAAATAACCTTCTTGCTGATTAAGGAGATTAAATTCTGTAAGTCAAAACCAACTAGCGATAGGGAAAAAGAGTGTAGATGTAAATTACAAGAGGTTAATATGTCTCAGAAATCCCGGAAACTCATTTTGGGATCAATATCTTTCCTTCCGCCTCGTCCTCTTCCTCTTCCCCTTCCCCTCCCTCTTCCTCCAAAACGCCTGAAAGAAGATTTCCCGTGCTTCATTTCGATCAGTGAATGAAGGAGCTCATCACAAAGAATGCATCCTGCATGCAAGGTAGCTCCATCTGCCAAAGGTGAGTTATTCTTATTAAAGTCAACTTCTATGATAGTAGAATTGCAGTCATGGCACCGCTCTTTGGTTGTTGAGATCCGGTGAGCGCCTTGAGGTAGAAAGACAAGGCAGTTGCACATGTTACAGTAAAGCCGCCACTTAGGAGCACTGACAGGATCTAAGACAAGTGTACCACTGCACTCCGGGCATGCACAAACACCTTGAGCTATCAGAGAATGCGGACATGTAGGATGGGGGCAGAGGAAGCAAGGCATCCCAGACCCTTTTCCCAATTTGCCAGGACCAGTTTTGGGTGCACCAAAGAGTTTGTCTACACCTTCGAATGGAGGGTTGTTGTAGCAATAAGGGCATAGGGGAAATGATTTGCCTTCTGGACCAGGCATGGAAAAGAGCAAGAGCTCAAAATTGTCCGAAGGGCAAACAATTTCCTTGTACAGCTACAAAGCAAACAGCACAGAAACAGAAATAAGATACGAAGTAACAAAGGAAAGGAATATTTACTGGCTCAAACAATTAATGAAAAAAAAGAAATTGACTTAAGATATGAGTACTTAACAATAGTTCCATCCATGATGCACAAACAAAACAATAGCAGAAAAGAGAGGAAAGCTTAATAGACTAACTCATCCACCCTAGCTTTCTAGAGGGAAGTGCGGAGTTTGTGACCTTTGCCACTTCATATTTTGATCGTTTGTAAAATTGGTTGGACACTTTGGCTACCCCTAACACACCCTTGGGAATACCATATTTTGTGTAGGTTGGACTCTTTACCCCCCCTCCCCCCCCCCCCCCCCCCCCCCCCCCCCTCTTCACCTTCTTTAAAACCTCTGTTGACACCAAACCTTGCCCAAATCTAACTTGAAAGGGTTAGGGATCTCACTAACTACCCTAAGAAAAAGAGAGCAGGGAAAGGTAAGAGAGTTTGCAACAAATTTAGTACACTGCAAAAGGGAATTAGAAATAAAACCTTAATTGTGCCTTTTTGAGGAAGATAGTACACGTCCTCACAAGTATTGCAATAAAGACGCTGTGGTTGTGAGAAATGTACTTCATGTACCTTGCGCATTTTCCACATTTACTCAACGCACGCCCTGATTCTGAAAGCGGAGAGAATTGGGCTTCAAATAGTGCATCCATATGTTCAATCTACATCAGGTTACAAAAAACTAAGATATTTATCACAAGTCACTAAGCTGATTTCAAAAAAAAAAAAAAGACAGGATTAGCATATATTCCTGACATGGTTAAATCTGGAATTCTAATCCGACACATAAAACCCACCTAGATCTGAACTACATGCAAAACTAGACAGTCTGAACAAATATAGATCAATTCTAATACTGATTGTTATTTCATGATAAATTAACTAAAAAGTAAAAACAGAACTGACTTGAACAGAAGTTCAGCCCATCACCCAAAAATGACCAAAAACAAAACCAGATTAGAACTACCTGATTACACTTTTGTACATGGTCCCTACATGAAGCAACAAAGATGCAGAAATTGCATGAATAGTACCCACTCAAGCGCCCTATAGAAATCTTATTTTATAGAGATCAGGTTCACCACCTTCATAGAAAAAAGTAGAATGGTGGTTGCCTTTCTACCTTTTCTAAAGCTTGGCAGGGGAACAAAGATAGGCACCATGACTACTAGTTAGTGTGTATGTGGCTATTCTGTTTATATGAGTTATAACCCCTCCAGCTTTATTACATACAATTTAAAGTGTGCCTAAATCTTAATCAGATTTTCCCTGTCTAGATGAAGATTCTCTATTCTTGGTTCCATCCCTCCAAAATCAAAGGTGATAGGATGGAAAGAAAAGAACACTCACCTGCTTGACAAAATAGACAAACTTCTGCGTGAATTGTTCAATAACATGCTTCACAACAAGTGAATGATCTGCTTGCCCCTTCGCTATTAGAGTAATCTGATGTTCGATAAAGCTCCGAATGTCTGGCAGACAAAGATCTGGATCAGTGCACTGGTAACCTCTAATAAGAGTGACACCTAACGCAGTAGGAACCAACCTCCGTCCACTTTGCACCTAGATTTTGAAGCATATAACGGAATAGAAATGATTAATGTATCAATTACAGTGCATAATAATTATCAAAGAGATTCACAGGGAGTGATATTGACCTGTACATAGTTTCGCTCACATATGTTATTGATGTGTACAGGAATGGATGCATCTGTACCAATCCCATGCTTTTCCATGAGGGAAATGACCTCACTTTCAGTAAGGTAATCAGGAGGCGTAGTGTTCCCCTACAATATACAAAAGCCTACAAATCAATTTACTAAACTTTTATCCAAGCTTTGAAGCTTTTCCTAGCACAAAATCTAACCTAATTATAGAAGCAAACAGTCCCAAAGACCTTATCATAAAGCAATACAGAAGAGGAGATTCTTTGTGCAACCTTTACATCATGGGGCTAAGTCCCTAGTTGATCTTCCAAAACTGCTTTTCCAATCACCTTGTCTCTTACAAGTCTTATTCACGTTTTGATATCACTTATTAAACATAGCACCGAGAAGCACTACTTATTAAACCATCACAAATAGTTGCAGTCAATTACTAAATAATACCATCCAAAGCATAAATTGGTGTCCAACAACAAATTGCTGTACCATCATCTATTCAAGTGTTTTGCACCAATTACTAAGATTGGGTAGGACATATCAAAGTAGCATGACCTTTTATTGTGTGCCTAATATCAAAATTTAGATCAATGTTGACTTCCGAAAGATTTAATTTCTGGACTATTACTTTTATTTATATAACTTACTTTTCTAAATACTTTAATATAAACTCCGAATCTACCAATTAGCAATACTTTTTCCATTCATCAATAATACCTAATGAAATTAGCAATATTGACTTATGAAAGATTTAATTGCTAACTAATTACTTTTATATCAAAAAGTACATAAATTTCAACTCGGAATCTACCAATCAACAAAAGTTTTTCCATTTAATCTATACTATTTAATGAAATTAACAATGGCTTTACAGAGCTGTAGCTAAATCCCCAGGATGCACACTGTCATCACATGCTGCAGTTATTGAACAAAATACTTCACAAAAACAAAAACCAATTAAAATTTACCAATGAATACTGTTATTAACAATTACGACTCTGTTCACCTCAACTTATTTTGAATTATTTCAGAAAAAATAAGTTCAGATACACTCAAAATATAATATTTACTCAATATCAGTAAAGTTCAGACATGTCAACATAAACAAACGAGAGCACTCCCTAAGTTAAGTTCAGCAAACATACCAATGCACAATAAACAGACCGTGATGGTTGACAAACATAATTCCCACGAATTTTAAACAAAAAGCCACCTTTAAGTTGTTTCTAATATTAAAAAGCACCCTAACTAAATAAAATCAATTGAAGACACCACTATGCCATTGCGTAGCTTATATCACCCCTTGGCATCATATATTTAAATAAATCTAAACTACCATGAAGTAACACTAATTATCCAAGACAAGCACAGTTTAAGACAACCCAGTCAGGATGAAAATTCTTTCTTACTTGGTTCCATCCTTCCAAAATCAAAGTCTTTAGTGTGAAATGTTAATTGAATAATCGTGAGGAGCTTTGGGTTGTAATCAAATGGATTGTTTTTACAGGGTGCATTATGGTAAAAATATCCTACATAAACCTATGTCTGGAGCCTTGAATTTAGTTTTTACAGGCATATTATAACCCACCAGCATGCATTATCAAATATTAATCCTGAAATCCTTTCCAGCTTCATGGACTCAAAAGTCAAGAGTAAAAGCCTAATTCCTAATTTGCTTTAGAGCAGAAATTATGTATATCATAAACCTTTAGATCTTGAGGATTACCTCATATAGTTCAACTTTTGATATTTTAATTCTTTCACCTTTTGCAAAGTCGGGAAGCTTTTTCTCACTTATAGCCAACGAAGGCATGATGGAGGTGAATCCTTCAGCAGTGACATACTGTCCTGTAAAACTAAATGATTCCCCGCCACATGAAAATTCAACTTTTGTCCTGAAATGAAAGTACCTCATTAAATGAAAGGCAACCAGAACAGCACATACTTTACAACAAGACAACTTACGACCTTTCTACTTGCTGTCATACCAAGTCACAGTGTTATACCATGCTATAATAGCAATTACAAGTATGATTATAAGATTCTACGAGTGCGACAAAAGAATACAAAACAAGAGAGATTGTACCTGATATATTTGCAGTCTGGAGACACGGAGCCGATAAAGTGCTGACAAATATACTGATACAACTTCCAAGCATCATAACCTAGCATCTCTTCAGTAGCTGAGCGCATTGGGGTAATGGGTGGATGATCGCCTACATCAGTTCCTGAATGAGGTTTATGATAACCATCAGCCAGTAAGGTCTGTACATAACCACCCCATAAGGGATTACTCTGTTGAGTAACAAGTGCACCTCGGAAGTCAAACGAAGAAGGGTAGGCAGTACTTTCTGTGCGAGGATAACTGAAAGGGCACCATAACTCGTTCATCAGGACAAAGACATTAACAGTCCAGAACTGAAGGGATCAATTATCATTTTTACTTTCATGCAATATTCAGGGTCAGGCATGCGTGAGCAACGCCAATTGCCCTTAAAAAATTCTCTGTACTTGAGGTTTTACAGCCAGGAAGTTGGTCATTGTTTACATGATAGTAATAAGAAATAGAAGATCATTTATCCTGTTACTATAACTCGTACTAAATGTCATCCAGAAGAAATAGCATAAATGCATACATATTAGCATATATCAGTCTCGTCTTATCCAGATCCAAGCCTAAGACATTCAGAAAATTAAGGTCCTTTTTTGCAGGTAATTTAAAGCAAAGTTGATGGCTACGACAGGCTACCCCATTCCTGACCTCATCTCACCAATGAAAAGAAAAAATTTGGCATGCAAAATTTCATGGACAAGTGCATGATGTATACAGGATCTGCCAACATATCCCCCCACCTTCTATCAATACCATACCTTCTTTCAGTCACTCATGTCATAGGAATTTAGGTTGTAAAGGGAACACATCACCAGCCAAACACTTGACTAACGTATGCTTACTGCTTAGCACCAAACTACCCCCTGAATGCCTTTTGTTGAGGTCTGCCAATCTGATGATCTCCACACAGATTCTCATATCACAAGACAATATACTCATCATCCATAGACCAGAAGAACACACTTTAAATCCACTCTACTTTCTGTCTGATCTCAATCTCAAAATCCCAAGTAACATAAATGAATGCTGACACAAACAACAGCCATTTAGGTTATTTGCACCAGAGGGGGGTGGGGGGGGGGGGTGTTGAATATATAAAGGACATACAAGGAAACCCCCACAGTTCCACATGTTTGGCCACTGCATTTCCTCAAGACTCCTTTGTCTCGTCCCCACACAACTTCAGCCTTCAGCGTTGCAATACCACAACTACTATCATTGTTGCATATAAAAAATTAAAATGTGAAAGCCACCACCTCTGCAATAAACAACGTTGTCGCCACCTTTAGCTGCTCCATTTCTACAACTGCCATGCAACAGCATGGGAAAAAGACTGTTGGAGGTAGAAATTAACTATCAAAACTTTGCTTACAACTCATGGAAATCAGGTGTGGCTCTCAGGCTTAAGGGTGAGGTAGCAAACTAAGGTGAGAGCAAGAGACGCTCTAACCTGAAACTGAGAATGACGAAAATGGACAATTCAAGATCAAGAAAGTAAATCAAGCTCCCTAGGGTAGGATTTGCATATGCAGTGAGCTTGAAATTTCTCATAACAGTCACGCCTTGAAGTATAGCACTGTTCAAAAGTGGAATCAACAACAAAACTTGATGACAGGTAAGGTATAGAGTAATCAACAGGCACTAGAAAGATGATGGAAGGAAGCAACTAAATCATATGTAAAGAACTAGGAATCAAAGAAAAAGAGCACAAATGATTAAGGATATGGAGTTGGTAAAACCAGACACGGTAAGTTGTATGCCTGCTAAGAGCCTAATAAAATAACACAACGTGACACAATGAGATAACAATCTTATTATTTCAGAATTTGCCTCACCTCTCAACTCTCACAGCAAAGTTAACATGCATTTGAACCTTCATAAACTCATCAACACCAAATTTTAAAATGATCTAACTTTACATCCGAGACAATCTTTTCACTTTACACCTTTCAATTTTCCATCTTTAAACTTGACCTTCCAAGAATTCCTACCATTACTATACATCATTGGTATCCCAAACAAATTAAATTTTCCATCTTTTAACTTAACCTTCCAAGTTTTTTTTTTTTTTTTTTGACGAGAACCTTCCAAGTTATCTAACCACATTAGGTTCTTAAAATATTAAATTTTCAATATGTATCTCAAAGAACACAAACCTCTTCCTATATTCAAATCATATTTGTATCCCATATACCAAACATCTAGCAGTCCATGTATTAGTATGTTTCAGTCTCTAAGTTCATTTAATCTTCCTATATACTCCCTCCATCCCATAATGAAGTTAATGTTCTACCTTTTGCAAGGAGATTAAGGCTCTGTTATATACTTTTATTCACCTTATCTTCATTTATATCAGGTTTGGTAAGTTCAGATCAGTGCATAAAAAGGCTCAAGGCGCACCAAGGCATTTCAGAATTCCCTGCACCTATGGACTATAATATAAGGGCTAATACGTTCAGATAATATAATATAAGGGTTAATAAGTTAAGATAAGATAAGGGATAATAACTTCTAATAAGGTCTAGTAGCACCTTATATAAAGTCTAATAAGGTTTGATGAGTTCAGATAAAATAATACTCTATATAAGATAAGGGTTATATAAGATAATATAAAGGCTAATAAATTCAGATAAGATAAGTTATGGACTAATATGATATGATAATAGAAATATAAGGTGAATGAAATGCAGATGAAGAGAACAGTACCTAAGAAGAGTAAAAGGTAGAGGAAAAAAGTGGTAGGGTGCTGGTTCCAATGGTAAGGACTAGGGAAAAGATGTAGAGGGAAATGTACCAAAAGTAGATGGTTTATTGAAGAACATCCTAAAATGAAAGGTGTGATTTGGTGTGCACTTAAAATACAAGACAAATCCAACAGAAGAAGTACATATTTAGTGCCATATTAACACCAAGAGTACCATTATACGGCATGAAAAAATTCAGTTCATGTATCACCAATTCAGCATACATATACTCTTATAAAGAATATATAAGATCATACTATTTTAAGAAAATCATGTCATTCACTGCTCTGTTACGCACAAAAATAGCACAGGGCTGCAATTAAGCAAAAAAAAAAAAAAAAAAAAAAAAAAAGAAATTATGGCTAAAATTGAAATCTTTATGATATCCTATACTTAGTAATAGTATCAAACATGATAACTTGCTAAGCAGCATAAACTTGAATAACCACTACATGTCAAACAATGTTTAATGCTCAAACTCTTTTAAATACTTCTTGAATTTCCATACATCAACAATGGAAACTTGAAGGCCGACCCCACTTATAGGATTAAGGCTTTGATTGATTGATTGATTGAACAATGGAAACTAAACAGGTTTTCCAAAAAATATAAAATGAACAAGTCTTTGACATACACAACCATGATTTAAACAATTTTTGAGACAAGGTAGTATTAACCTGATAAAACCTTGAGTGTACAATCTTTCTGCTATCTGCATAGCCATCTGTGGCCCAAAGCCCAATGAACTTGAGGCAACCTTAAAGATTATAACAATGAGGTAAGTTTTTGTCCCACAAATGTACTATAAAGTGTACTCTGAAAGTCTAAATCACAGTTCAACATAATGAACTGTGCAATACAGACCCTAATTCAAGCATAGGCAAATAACAATAGACACCATCAATAAAAGAGCACAAACTTCTTTTGACACAATATATTAGCAAATATTTTCAGTATTATTACTATTATACTCCTTTTTGACACAAAATATACTATCAAGTGTACTTGAAAGTTTAAATTCCAGTTCAACATAATTAACCATGCTATAGACACCCTATTTTCTAGCATAGGCAAATAACAGTGAACAGTTACACAAACTTCCTTTTGACACAATCAGACAATACATTAGCAAAACATCTTCAGTACAATATTTCTACAAATAGAGAATCAAACTTCTCACTTTTCCAAAATAGATGATGAAAATTCTAGAAAAACTGCTATTCAAAATATTCTTAAAATTTTTCACCAAATTCAAATTATATTGAACTTTGGATCACAATCATACATAGCAAGGCATGTAAGAAAAGGAAACAATGCAGTAATTATGTCTTCTTTTTTTTGTCCACTCCAAAAGTCAATAAAAAATTTTAAATGAAGAGGTTTTATAGATTAAGACATATAAAGATTGACACTAAAAACACTAATAGATCCTTCCAGTTAGATCATGAAATTTACTATCAATAAAAAGAACAAGCCCAGGAATGGAAAGGGAACACTTCTCTGAGATACAAGAAATATAATGTAATCTCAACTTCAGACGCAACTCATGCAAGGAGTGGGGGCAGAAACCTTAAGAAGATTGACTGTGTTCAAACCGGCGGGCCTACTCTTGTGCTCCTGCTTCTTAAATACATTGATTATTTCAACAGTACCATCTTCCATCACCAATTTTTGAAACATCAAGGAGACCTGGAGGAAATTTCCCATTGTTATTATTCAATGCCTTAATTACCTATCGAAAAGATACTGAGAAATTTAAATTCACAACTAGCCAGTTCAGTATAGATTATAGCAGGATGATGCTCACGTCTAGGTCGAACAACTTTTCACGGTCCCAATCCAGTTTTAGTTCATAGCCCTTGTGAGCAATGTAAGGCTGCACAGCCCAGTATTTCTGTGGCTTAAAAGTGTTGATATTCAAATAGCGTTGTACACAAAACCCAAGAGTTGGAGTTTGACATGGCCCATAACTGCAAGGATGAAGGACATAGTAATCAAGCTCCAAAGCAAAGTCAGAAATGATATTAATTCAATTCTAGCCCTATTCAGCACATTCTACTGCAATATCAACTATGTAAAAACGTAAATCTAAAATCCTTTGCATTTCAACCAATTAACTCATGAGCCACTCATAACTATCACAGCTTCTTAATATCAACATAATCACATCACCATTAAGGAGAGAAGGGGGTGGGGGGGAGTAATACATATTTCTAGCCTAAATGTGACAAAAACATATTAGAAAAAAATCCTCCAAACAAAAAAATAAGTGGGATGCCAAGTTCAAAACATACCAAGAACAATTTGTTTTTGTGTCCTAGCCCTAAGAAACAATGAGGCATAAAAGCTTATTTTCGCCCTTTATTTCAATATTAAGCTCCACACTTCTGTTTTGGGATGCCACAAAATAAGCCCCATTTTCTTTTTCAAAGTTGAATAACTCATATTCTAGATTTGCCCCCTGAAATAATTGATTAATTAGAATTCTACTTTTTTTTATAGGAAGTACATGTATAAAGTAAAATTACCCTAGTAAAAAAGGGTAATTCTTACAGTTTTACCAAAAGGCACAGATGTTATTGGCAACAAGATGCATACTTACCACACCCCCCCCCCCCCCCAAAACAAATTTTTACCACAAGGAAAAATAATTATATACACGATAGAAACATTAAGATGAAACGATCAATCATGCACATAATCAAACGATTAAAGATAAATGGCATCCAAATTCCAAAGAGGACAAACAGGGAAGCTGAAGCTGAACAGACATAACTAAAGGTTACCCATGAAAACTGGAGATAAATAATACTAACACATGGAATATAACAAAGAGTAGAAACCTACGAGATAACTCAAAAAGTCCAAATTTCCATATAAATGGCATCCAAAGAGGACAAAGGGGAAGCTGAACAGACATAACTAAAGGTTACCCATGAAAACTGGGGATAAATAATACTAACACATAGAATACAACAAAGAGTAGAAACCTACGAGATTACTCAAGAGTCCAGATTTCCATATTTGCCCTGAAAGTAGCCAGTCTGAAAGCGGGTAAAAGCAACTCCAACTTTCAAGTCTATCTCTTGACGAGCATCCACAGCCAAAGCCTCATTTCTGTTTGGTTCAACAAGATTGTCCATTGCCTTTGCAATGTCTTTCTCGGTAACAGAGGAAAATCGAGCGCGATAAACTCTTGCTTCCCCATCTTTGAAATGAAAACCAGTGCACTCAATAACTGCAGTGCAGAGCAACCTTACATTATTGTCTGACTGAAACAAGTTCTAAAATTCAGGCAGCAAATAGACACAGAGCTATAAGTAAAGAGCTCCATTTTTATATTAATAAAGAAAAGAATTTCATTAAACAATTAAAATCTAATGCAAAGTGTGATAGTTCGAATGTTAAAACAATCAATAATGCGGCACACTTGCCTTTTGGCAGGCAAGGTCAGAACCTGTGGCAGACTGGGTTTTCTGCATGCATAGATTGAGGATTTTACCGATTACTTGTGAACCTAAATGATGATTGAGGATGTGTACCTTCAAAGCAAATATTTTCCCCTTCTCGGTCACAATCAAGCCACAATACAAGATGGCTACAACCTCAAGCTTCTTGACTCAGATGCCTCCGGATATGGGCCTGAGCATATAAGAGGCAAAAGGCAAAAAAAAAAAAAAAAAAGATAATCAAAGCGACAACCAAGATTCACCTAATGCCATCTACATTCCAAAATTTAACCAAGCACACCTTCCAGAACAAAAAAATGCAAAACAGACTTCAACTATTGATACTTAAAGAGAGAAAATTACCTTCAAGTATTTAACAATCATTAAAAAGTTTCTCATTGTATGCAAACTTTTTCAACAGACTCAACCACAAAGAAAAGTTTTGGCTTTAACCTTAAAGCTCAAACACTAAGCTCAAAATGATCACAAAATGGTCCGGAAGTTTATACAAAAGGGTAGGCTAAAGCCAAAAAATATTTTTTTCAGAAAATATTACTTTAATAGTTTCATTGAAATTTAAAATCATAACAAGTTTGATACTTCCTCTATTTCTTATAGTTGCAACACTTCTATTTTCACGCTTGCCAATGCATTTCATTAAAATCCTTGATTCTATATAAGTAAAATTATATATATTTGATGTATTGAAAATATACATTGAGGCAAACATAACATGATCCCACATGAGTGTGTTTTTACTTGAACATAAATCATCATACATAGTCAAAGTAGAGTATTTGAATAGGTAAAAATTCTAAGTGTAGCAAGTATTAAGAAACGGAGGAAGTATAGAGCATAGTTAGTGCTATTGCCATTTTGATTAGTGATCCAATATTATGGAATGTAAAGCTTATATAACCATAGGAATGTAAAATCAGCTCCAATTCACCAAAAAGAAGACTTTTTTTTGAGAGGGTAAATTGATATTTACAGGCTAGATTTTATACAAAAGGTATCTTTGTTGAACCACATTACCAATCACAATATACCTTTTCAATATAATCTCTTTATTAAAAATGTTTTGAATTCCTTCTCTAACTTAGTTGGCATTGTCAATATGCAATCCATCAATACTTCAATGACATACACATAAAGGTTATACATCAGAAGTTATCATAAACAACTTGATTATAAAAAATAAAAAAATAAAAAGTTTATCTCCATTCAAAATCACTAATAAACCATAAACTGAATGTGATGAAAATAACAGATATAACACTTAGCAATCCGCACCTTTGGATTAGATTCAGATTTAAGAGTGGGAGCTTGGAAAAGATCCAGAGGATCTGTTGTGTTCCAGTCTTGATATGCTGGAGGAAAATCTACACTAAAAACACAAAGATGATCATCAGTCCTAATATATGAATTTTATATAGCTCAAGCTACTGAGACTATGTGAGTCAAATCATAGCATTACAGGCCAGTCAAACAATTAAGTGCACCCAAAATTACACTTATGATCATGAGAATATCAATAAACTGGAAATTTCAATTAAAGTGCTCATCATCAGTTCATCATAAATTATAAAAGTTTGCACAATACCATGAAGTAATTTCCGTAACTGTAAAACAGATTTAAGGAAGCAAAATGATGGAAAGATACATACATCAATAGCAAAGGGAACAAAAGCCATAACTCAGAAGATAGGAATATAGAGCCTAACCTAAAAACATGCCCGATCACTGAAGTAACTTTATAATAACTGTGAAGACCCAAAAACTTCCCATCAAATTCATCCACCTCAGTACTTCCCCTCCTGGTTGACATCTGAAAAGGTACAAAAAGGATTTGCAGAGTTAAGAATGTGTACCCAGTAGCAGGACACAAACACTTGAAACAAAGACAATAGAGAAACATGGCAGTTTCAGCATTTTTGTATAAACACAAGACAAACATGAAAATGAGTCTGTTGTTATGTCATGAGATCAACTTGAGGAATATATAATTTCCAAAAAAAATCTTATGTGATGTCACTTTGTCAAATATACTTTGTATATGATATTATTGTGAAGCAAAACAAGTTTTATGTGAAGATACAAGTCTTAGATCCTGGATTTTAAAAGACTTGTTTTTGTTTCTGAGGTATATTCTGCTGAAATGAGGGGCACTGACCCATGTATCAGAATAGCTAGTTCTACTTCCAGAATTTATGTATTTTTGACAATACTCCCAGATTAAGCAAAAACACTTCTCATAATCATCAAAAGTAGATTAAAAAATATCCTTAAACAGCTTCGTAAGCCCACTATCAAACCTTCTATTCTTAATATTGGTCAATAGTAATACGCAACATATCAGCTGATATGTACAGTTTTTCCAACTCAACGAAGTAAACAGACGAAAACTTTTTGAATTGTGAAGGAATATTACATATCAACTGATATAACATTATTAAAAGGTGGTTTTGGGAGTATGATATGCCGACATGCAGATACAATTGGATATTGGATATAAAATATGTAATGCATCAACCACACCCTCTACAGACACCACAATATTGTGATTCTTAAGTCCTAATTACTACTTAAAACCCTCAAGTCTTTGTAGAAACCTCAAACAGTGATATATAATAAAGAGGGACACTGCATAAGAAAGGAATAGCCAAGGATATTACAAATCCCTAGATAAACTCTTTATTACACACCTAATCTATTCTATACACAAGGGGCCAAGATGACGTAGATAGAAGAAAAACTAGATGATTAGGCAGCCAGCTACTCAAAACCATGTTTGAAAAGGCAAAAAAAAACCTAGAATGTATCTCAAACATTACAAACCAACTATACGTTCACTACCTAAAGTAGTTAAAACCTTAGACCCACAAGAAAGTTCATAAGTTTGTGAAGAGTAGAATGATGTTCACATTCTCAAACGCTATTTCATCATCAAAAAAGGAATAAAATAATGTCATAACAATGTGATCCTATCGTTAAAAGACAAAAGGCATGGAAGTATAGAACCCCTCCCCTTAACCTTTTTCTACTACAAAATTGATCAAGCTTCCTTCAAATTAAGAGAATCAAAGTTTACACTGTACGTTGCCACAACCGGGTTTTCTTCAATCCATGCTTTAAAATCATCAAAACTCACACTAAACCTGGCTAATTTGTGAAGTGTGAACTACCATATTCCCCTCTCTCTCATACCTTAAAACCCTTCTCCATAAAATATTCCATTTTTCAAATTATACCTCCAACTTAAAGTGTGTGATCACATTCAACTAAGCCATTCTTCCCAATAAAAATAATACAAGAAAATTAATATATAATGAAAATGCAACAAATAATCAATAAATTAGGTGAAAATGTAGCTCAAAATGACAGAAAAAACTCACTTTACCACCGGAAAGAACCGTTGCAATCGAGAGCGCGATGCTCGGCTTCTCCGCAACCTGCAAACCAATCATCATCAATACATAATCATCAAATTTGCCCCAAAAAAATCAATTAAAAATCAAAAAATTTGAAATGCTGACCATGAGAACTTTCGGAGCCATGGCAAAATTAGGAGAGAGAAATGAGTTAAAGAAGTTTCAAATTGAAGATCAAGTGAAGTTGAATAGCTAATTTCTTCAGTTTTACTGGAATTTAGAGAGAGAATCATATGAAATTGGTATGGAAATTGAGGGTTTAGGGTTGATTGATTAATTTGGCGGGGGAATTTAGGGGAAGGATTGAAGATGAAGAAGCATGGTTGATTGGTTGGGCCAAATTCTATAAAAAATAGTATTGGGTCGTAATACTACTACTATTTTGTTTTGGTAAATTTTGGTCCATCAAATGTTATTATTATTTTTTTTTTTTTTTTTTTTTTTGTGTTTAGAGAGCCACAAGGGCGGGGTGAGAATCGATCTTCTGAAATTAGGAGGGAAGTTCCAACCACTTGAGCTATCCATATTAAGGCTTTGTTCACTTCAATATATATATATATATATATATATATATATATATATATATATATATATATATATATATATATATATATATAATAAAAAATAATTTTTATTCAATGAAAATAATTTCAATTCAGTAAAACTAATTTCAGTTTAGTAAAAATGAGTTTTGATAAAATAATTTTAATTTATAAAAAATTGGTAACTTTAGAGAAGAAATATAATAGAGAATCAGTTAAAAATAATTTCAGTTCAGTAAAAATAATTTCAGTTCAGAAAAAAATAAAGTGAAGTGAATAGGGCCTAAGTCTTTTGACATACGAAAGTATATCATCTATAAAATTGCAATATTTTACATCTTACGCCCAATGTATTTATAGATTTAATCACAATATTGATCCATTATCGTTTCCTCAAAAAAAATATTACTCGTTTGATCTTATTGAATGTATAAATGGATATATGGAGTCGAATCTAACAAGGCCACGTACAGGTTTATAATTTCTTTAATCGTAAGAGTGTGTTTGGATTGAAGAAAATGGAAGGATATAGTATCTTTCATTTGGATAACAAATGAGGGATGAAGGGAATTGGAGGGGGAGAGAAATAAAGGGATTAAATTGTAAGAAATTAATCTCTCTAACAATGGAGAGATTTGGAAAGAAAACTCATTATTATTCTCTCCCTTTCCCTTCTCTCCTCTTCCCCTCCCTCCCCTTCTTTTCCTTCCCCTTTCATTACCCAAAACACACTGTAAACCATAGTCAAAGTTGGTCAAAACAGAATTTGTTAATAGTGCATAAGTCAGTGTTGCAGTTTTAGTGTAAACAGAAGAAGTATAAGGGAGGGTTGAATTGGAATGGTAGTTTGGTAGTGCATATGAATTTACACTTTAATTTGTTGTATAACGTTTATTATTAAGTCCATCTTTTCCTATTTTATGGAAATAAGACTTTTATTGTGAAATTTTTTTATGCGTTTACCAACAACCTATTTCCAATGTTTCTAATTCTTGGAACTTGTATGTCTTGTGTAATGGAATGACTACCAAACAACCATTTAAATTTGACAATGCATAAAACCGTCTTCCATCCCCACAAATAAATATATGATAAATGAATAAATAAAGCTATTGAAGAAGGTCATCCTATGGGGTTTGGACTTTGGGTTTGTTATAATATCTTAGCTAGTTGATGTCATCAAATAAAAGAAAGTTGGTGATTAATGTAGTCATGTAAGAATTAAGGTTGTGTTTATAAAAATCATCCAATTCAAGTGTTTGATAAGTTGTATTACTTGCATTCCTTATAAAACACCTAAATCAATAACAAAAGTCTAATTTATGTAATATGTTTGTAATAAAGGAGAAAATAATAAGATTTTGTTATAATTCCAATTGACAATAGGAAGTTTCATTCAACAACTATAATTATTTATTGACAATTCTTTTGCTTAGCATACAACGCGTGTGAAGTTCACACTTACACTTATAAAACACAAACACGGCTAAATCAATTTGCTATTTTCATAACTACTTATGATGGAAAAAAAAAGTTCTAACAATATATGTTTAACGTTCACCCTAATAACTTTGAAAATTTTCAAAAAGGACAATTGTCTTCTTAAATCATTGGGCCCAAGGATTATTGAGTGCAAGATATATTAAAATTGTTAGGCAAAATGATTGAATTTTAAGATTTACCATAATGTACTAAATTTAATGCTTGTGAATTGCATGACCCCTCAACTAACTTGTTCCCAAAGTTATTTCTATCAAAAATTTAGGAAAAAGAAAAAAAAAAAAAAAAAAAGAGAAAAAAGAAAAAACTTGTCCCTAAAGTTTTTGACCCTTTCCTTAATATTGACTTCGCCGACAGTTAAAAAAATATACTATATAATAAAATCAAAATCAAACCATAAAATTTCTCAACTTGACACAGAAGCAAATCATATGATGGTTGAAAATGAAGAATAATGCACCAATACACAACTATCATAAAATTAAATAAATTAATTTCTGACAAACATTTCTGACATACTAATTAAATTTAATGCAATGACAAATAAGATAAAATTAATCATGTAATTAAAAAAATTTAAGCATAGTCTAATCATTATTTTCCCTAACATCTTATGATATATTCCACTTAACCTTTGATTAGAGGATACTTCCTTTTGTTTGATTATAGGAGCATATTAGTAGTAACAAAATTAAACAAATATCAAATGATTAAACTGCAACGGTCGGTTAAATTAGTGCATTATAACAATAATGATTCTTTAACCTCGGGTACTGTGCCCTCTAGCCAAGCATGTATCGCCACGTAGCCGTATTAAAACTTTAATTAGTAATTAAATTTATTTTAGTCAATTTGCTTTAATCTGTGTGCTCTAAATGATTGATGATCACGTTAGATCATAGGCTCAAGTAAAGACTTTTGATTGATTTCATAATTTATTTGTTTTGGTTGAAGAGGGTATAAAGTCGCTTGAATGTAGAAATAGAGTAATTATAATCGTATTTTTATTGTTTCGATCTCTTTAAATTTATAAAGCATTATATTCAACCGAAAAGTTAAGTTTTTAAAACAAATTTTTTTGTTTTATCCTTCTTTTCTCAACAATTGTATTGATATTGAAATTATGAATGAGATTTAATGTTGGAGGTTGGACCAATATAATAGAGCTATATATACGGATAAATAAAGGAATTGTCCTAAATGGGGTAGTCTATTGATTAATAAAGCCATAAACATATTTCATTATCTTCCCTAATCACTTGTAAGTTAAAAAGACTCGGCCTCTTAAAATCATATTACAAATTGAATGAACCTTCAACCAACTACACCAACTCTCGATTTATTCTACAATCCTATATATAGTTGTAATACGATGTGTTTTCTTATATGATAGATTAGCGTATGTATTGTAATGTATATGCCGACAAGGTGAAGCATATTCAAGTTGATGGATTAAAAAAACGTTGAAGTTGGGCGGTGATGAGTAGTAAGTCAAGCAAAGGAGAGGTGTTAAGGTGCGTAAGTATAAGGTTGAGGGGTGGTTGGATCTTGACAATAATATTATATTCTGATCTTCTTCGTTATTTGATTTTGCATGAAAATTGAAAATGCATTGCATTTTAACTGCTTCTCATTAACTTGTTGGTTTCTAACTCTAACCAATTGTCCAATTGTGTGTGTAATAGACTAATAGGAGCAACTAGTATGTAAATTATTATTCTATGTAGGGGTTTGGATTTTTTTTGGTCAAATGTAAACACAATCTTTTTATAGTATTACATATGTATTTGAGCATCATAGCTAGGTTATTTCATAGGGAATATCAAGTAGATAGCTTAGGCTTGGAGGTTACATTACTTTTATTGATTAAAGCTGGTTTTTTGGAATTTCATTTTACAACATATCAATATATAACTCCCTTGTTGGAAATGAAAGGAAAACACAATGATATGAAAGAGGGTATATACAAGTATAAATGAGTAGTGTTCAATATGCAACGACCGTAGATTTTGTTGAAAGCTAAGGAAATTTTTATATGCTTAAATTAGTATGTATTTATCAGCTAGATTATATGTTATAGTTGTTGAATGATTTTCTTATCAATAATAAATCAATCTAATTGCTAAATAAAGAACATATTCAAATTTGAGGTTACATCATAATAGTGTATTTACTTGTACTTTCATAAATAAGTCTTAAATGGAGATAATTTGAATCTTATAGAAGAAAATTTAAATAAATTGATATGGAAAATTTTAACTTTTTATTTCTTCTTCCATATTGACATTGTCGCATTAAATCCAAAGATTAGGCTCTTCTAAAGTTAATTAAGTTTGATTTAGTAAGAAAATATATAGCACTAATTCAATATGCGCATTCATGCTTGTCACCCGGCCCCTAATTATGCTAGTTGACATATACTTGTACAAGATATATGGTTTCTGCTTAGGCTTAAAACACAAACATTTTACAACTACACAAGTTCAATGTAAAAAATCTACAATACAAAACTTGAAAATGATGAAATAATCATGCTAATATTTGATGACATTTACTATCGTTTATATGGATCATATCTCGATCAAATTAATGCAATGAATACTAACTTACATAGAGTATAACGTTGGATTTTATAAATCATAAATTCATAATACATAGTACATAGTTGGATTTGATATCGTACCTAAAAATTGACTTAGAAATGAAAATAATAAATAAGAAAAAAAAAAAATAATTCAAAATGAATGGACGAAGAAGAAGAAAACATAGATTAAATTTTTAGGTGCAGAGAAAAAGAAGAAAAAACAGATGAAAAAGGCTGGCAATCATAGTTAGAGTTAGTCACCACCAAAACCCAGATTTGGAATTGTACGATAATTAATCTAAGGACAAAAGCACCACACGCTTTGCCAGCCTTTTGCATTTCTTCTTTTTCCTTTCTCACTTTTCTTAATTACATTTCATTAATTTATTAAGTACCATTTTTATTTATTGTAACAAATAAAATATAATATAAAAAGGTACATATGGAGTAGCATTTTATTTGTTACCTAGCTAATTCGGAGTATAAAGTATGGAGTAGGTTAGGTTAATAAATTAATTGGTATGTAATTAAGATGTTTTCCTCGATATGATTATATAATGCTTATTAACTTAGATAGTTAAAGTTTAAGGTGTTATACCTATTATCTAACACATGAGATCAATTCTCGATTATGGTTATACTTGTATAATTTACTATGTGGCTTTCTTCACACCAATGTGTGTAGTGTATTATGGTGTAATATCAAACTATGGAAATTCAAGTCAGAATTGATAGGTAAGAGTTGAAATCATTGATCACCATGACTAAATTACTATGCTCCTTTAAACTTTTGATTGAGTAGATTTAGTGTACATATATAGGGTTTCGGTTGGAGGGTGGAGAGTATCAGTTGTGTTATTTATTTATTTATTTATTGAACAATTGTGTTATTTTATTAGATGAAAAGCAATGTGTCTTTCTAATTACACACATCAAAATTATAGGAATTTATTACATATATATCATACTTATGAAATTATTGCGCTTTGTGAAATTTATATATGTAGATAATTGTCTTTGAAAGCCATCTAGTAATAATTGACAACAATAATAATCAGCTAAATGATTTATGAACTATAGATGAGGTTTTGAATAATCACAAAGCACTAAACTTTTGCCTAATAAATCACTTGAAAACCTTACAAAAGAATAATTCACACCTACTCAAAGGTGCAACTACTATTACTAATTGTTTAACAAAACGATTAATTTAGTACATATATAAACTATAAAAATAGCAAAACAATAAGTACATACGTACATTAATATGGCATTATGTTATACAACGTATGATCGTTATACAAACTTTTATAAACAAACCACAATTTTTAATGTTTATTAACCTTATATTAGCAAATAAGTCATCGTAAAAGTACATTTAGTGGCAATAACTTATTCCATGATTGTTCACACCCTATGATTCACACATATCCCAACTTGTCCAAATCATATTGATGATAAATTTATATTTTTTAATTAGTTCATTATTACTACTATTATACAATATGTAGATTTTAAAGCAACAAAAAAATGATATATGAATGTATGTCGACACAAGCTAAAAAAAGAAGTAAGAAAGTTGACCCTGAACGGCTGAACGGTCCTCAATCCACACATACAGTAAAGTTTTATATATCTTTTATTGAATTAGTTCAATATTCGCGGATCAAACACTTAGAAATAGAAGGCACCGGTAAGGGCATACACCTCCAAGCACCCTCAATTAGTAAAAACTTAAATTTAAGATAAGAGTTTTATCAAGTAAGTCAAGCTATAGATACACATATAAATAAACGAATCTCGCGTTGTATACATAACATCTTCGTGGCTCTTCTTCATACACACACACCAAAAAAAAAAAAAAATTAAAGAATCATGCAATATAAAATCCACTTTAAAAAAATGGTCAAAATAAACTATAAGCTAGATGACTGATCATAAAAGAAAAGGGAATTAAGATTGAAATTAATTAAAAAGATTAAAATTGAAGCCACGCTATCTACAACCTTATTTCCTGCTGTTATGTCCCTTAATTCCATACCATATATTAATAATTAAACTAAACGAACCAAATAGTCAAATATATACATTAACTTAAACTACAAATTAAATAATAAATCCATAATTAAATGGTACTTAATTAATTAATTATAGTATAATTAATAAATTTTACAAATAAAAATGAAGTTTCCTACTCCATGACAAACGCAACCAATATCGTCCTGCGCCAGTTAAGGCCAACTTCACCCCTACCACACAACTTTAGCTTCGTACCTCTTTCTCTCAGACATTCCTCTTTTCATCTTCCTCATCTCATCATCTACTATTTTTTTGTTTTACTTATTTATTTAATTATTAATTTATTTGTTTTTATTTAATTATTGATTAATTTATTTATTTTATTATTATTATTATTATTATTATTATTATTATTATTATTATTATTATTATTATTATTATTATTATTATTATTATTTATGTAGACTCAATTTTCCAAGTACTAGTTTAAGCCAAGAAGTTTCTCCTCTTGTTTTAGAGTCATTATTTGTAGACTTCTTTATTGTTATTTTGTACTAATATGTTTATTAGTCCCTTAGATTTTAGTCCTTTTTTCAAAAAGTAAAGATATTTATGTTAGTTCACCCTTATCGATTGTCAATTATTTATCGTATAACTGTATAAGCAAGCTAAGTCTTGGTAAGTTACTCGAAATCTAGCTAAGGTTAAATGATATCTCATCTAAATTGTTGTAGTTCTAACTCTCTAAGTCTCTGTATACACAAGCTCGACAAATTTAAGCCTTTTATAAGGTACTCCGTACTACTGTATATAGTAATTAAGTTAGGTACAATTAGAGAAAGTGTTGTGGCTTGGTTGACCTTCAATTACATAGACGAGTCTAGCTAAGCTAGGGGGTGTAGTCAAGGCACTTTGTGCTTGTGTCGACCTTGGTTTGAGCTCAATTTAATCTCAAAAATTGTTGGCTTGGTTTGACTGAATTGGATATTACAATTTAAAATAAAACCAACCTTTGTTGATTAAAATAATATATTGGTCAAAATGATTTCAATGAACAAGCAACTATACGATTACATCAAAAATTTTGTGAAAGTGGAATAGTAAGCTATGGCTTACACAACGACGATTGTACATAAATGTCATGGAATTACCACATTATTTTAGTCGAGCTAGGTATCTTGTTGCGAATTCCAATTACATTTATAGTAGAGTCATGAATGCGAATAATACCTTAACTAGCCTTTCTTAATAAAAACTCCCAAAAATAAATCCTCAATGAACATTTCTAAGCAATCTATAATGAATGATGATAGATAGATATTGATTTTGGGTGCTTAATTACTCATTTGTACAATTTTCTTTTCATGATTTTACCCTTGATTGAAAGCAAAAAGTTACCCAATTACTTTTTTTTTTCTTTTTTTCCTTTTTTTTTGAAGGCAATTACCCAATTACTTAAATTTAAAGGAAGCCTAAAAAGATAATTATATGGTATAATGACATTGACTTTGTAAAATTTTACTGTTAACTATGTTAAGTGTGTTGGAATCTCAAATCAACTAGAAAGGCTGCAAAACACAAAAAAGAAGAGTTGGTTTGACGTTAAAGGCCCGGTATTTACCCCACCGTCTATTACGGCGTTTTGGCCTTTAACGTTATCTATTTTTTAATTTTATTTTTCTTTTTATTTAACCTCCCAACACAAATTTAGAAAGGAGGGAAAAAAAACCAACATCAAAACTAACACCATTCTTTTCTTTGTTTTCATATGGTATTTGGGAGTTTGGTTTTCTTGAAGTATGCGGGTCCTAAACTTTGATGCATAGATGTATGTTAAATGTAGTTCTTACTATTTTTAAATATACTTACAGTGTTTTTATCACAGTGTTTACATCATACTCTCTCTATCCCTTTATTTTTGCCCCATTATCATTTTTTGGGTCAAACTTTGAAAACTTTAACCATAATTTACCGTTAATCTATAAAAGATAATATAGTCATGAGTGATCTTGTTAGATTCGTCTCATTGTATATATTTATTAATATCATGTTTTTATAATTTTTACGTATATGAAAAATAAAGATATAGACGTTTTAAAATGCGTCTTGAAAATCGCGCACAGTCAAATAAAACAAAAAATTAGGGACAGAGGGAGTATATGTTGCGTATGACGGATGCGTGTCATTCATGTATATATTTGATACATCATCTTTTGTGCATTTGGATTATGATATAAGTGTTGAATATAGGTTGTGGCTTTTTAATTAAGCTGATGTAACTAATGTCATGTTTTAGAAGTCATGAGGAGAGTCACTGTAGTGGCTTAATATACTTACTTAACACTATTTTTAGTTAATTTTGAATAATTTTAATAGTAATTGTTGGTTGATAAGTGAATAAAGTTTAAAAAGAAATGTTTAATAATGTATAAATACAAGGTAAAAAAATAAAAATAAATAAATAAATAAAATTTATGCTCTATTTCAATGTTGTTGGATAGATATTATGAAGTATGATTTAAAGCTCAATTTATAAGTTATGTCATGTGTTGCATTTAATAATAAAACAATATTAACAAAATTATAGTGATGACATATAGAATTTTTGTATCAAGTACTCTTTTGTACAAGTGTAACTCATGATGTAGATGATTAGGTTTGTTTCCCATCTGCAACATAACTAAAGTTACGCGTTGTTATGAGCACAACACGAGAAGAAAGCTAAACTTGAAAAAAAAACAGCTAAGATAAAGGGAGGAGAATAGTAATTCCGAAAAGTACCACCAATAAAAACAAATCATCTCAACACGACCAAACTATAGACATATTTCTTCCACCTAATGAACACTTTATTTAACATTCTCTTTAGACTGTCTACATTCCTATGCCCTAAAAGAAGTTGAATCGACTTGATCCAATATTAGCGACTTTGACATAATTTTTCGACTTAATGACTATAGACTTGATCAAAGTTGGCCCAGTTCAAAAAAATGTTGGATTTGAGCAAATGTTTTGGGATCGAATTTCAAGCCTAGCTCAACTTTTTTATAAAAAATATTGGGTTTTGGGCAACCCAAAATTACATTTTTAGTTAAAGATTAAGTCCGCCTCCGATTTTGATCCAAAAACCCGTTTTTTTTGCCCAAAACACCGAGTTTGAATAAAGTTAAAAATTAAATCCGACCTTTCAGATCATCTCTAGTTTAACCCCTTCACCCAAAACGAACAAACTCTTGAATAGAAAACACCTGACTCAACTCAACCCACAACCACCACCACCACCACACCACCACTACCACTATTGAGTATTGACACCTATGAATAAAACAATATTACAATAAAATAAATCAATGTCTAAACTTTTCTACTTCCATTGCATACATAAAAGATGAAAAGTAAAACAATTAATCAATGTCTAAACAAGAAAATAATTAATTAAAAAAGAAAAAATTAAAAAAAAAAAAAAAAAAGTTGAGAAAATCTGGAGTATTTCTTTGTTCCAACTCTCTTTGCTTCCATTTCACTTTCCTCATTTTCCAATTTCCACCACCTCTTTTCTCTCTCTACTTTCTCTCTCTTCCATCACTTTCCATCTCTTCCCCATCTCTTTATCAATTGAGTGAACTACAAGTGCTTCACTCTTTCTCTCTCCTAAATCCCTTAAACTAAAAACTCACAAATTCAACCCAAAATTCAATGGAAAAAGAACTAAATTGCTCAAATTTGATGGAAATTTCAGGCGAACAGCTCTCAAATTGCTATTTCCACCCTAATTGGGAGAACTCAATTGACCAAAATGACCCTTTCGAGTCCGCCCTCAGTTCCATTGTATCTTCCCCTACAACGGCGGGTGTAGCTTCAAAAAATGGTCCTGGCGAGGGTACGATGATCAGGGAATTGATCGGACGGCTAGGAAGTATATGTGATTCTGCTGGTGAGGTCTCACCACAACAATCCTGCATTGCTGCTACTGGAAATTATAATAATAATAGTAATAATAATTCTTGTTATAGTACACCCTTAAATTCTCCTCCTTCAAAATTCAATCTTTCTTCTTTAATGATGATCATGGGTAATAATAATAATTACCCAATTCAATCTAATTTGGGATCTTTTAATGCTGACCCTGGATTTGTTGAAAGAGCTGCTAAATTATCCTGTTTTGGAAATGGGTTTGATGATTTTGTGGGTGTTAACTCTAATACTAATCATAGATTGGTTGCGAAATTGGAATCTGGGAAATTATCTAGGGTTAATTCTGATAAGAAATTGGGTGAAAATGGTGAATTGGGTGATTCAAGAGAAGGTTCTTCAGTTTCTGAGCAAAACCCAGGTGTTGAAATTGCGGTTAAACCTCAAATTGATCCAATTTCAAGGAAAAGGAAGTCTGCTTCCAAGGCTAAAGTCAAGGATACAACTCCCAAAGATGACAAGGTAAATTTAAATATTTTTTTTTACTATTCGGGATTAATTAATTGTCGCGTTGATAATGTAATTTGAATAGACTAGTACAATACTCATAGTAATAATAATAATAATGTGACAACTAAATCGGGATAGTGTTTTATGACAGGAATACTCATTTATTGTGTTGAATTTTGGTTTTGGTTAGGTTGAGGAGGTAGAAAATGAGGAATCAAATGCCAAAAGAAGTAAATTAGATGAAAAAGATGGTAAAAAGGAAAATACAGAGCAAAATGCAGGGGAGTCAAATAAGGAAGTAACAAAGCCTGAGCCTCCGAAGGACTACATTCATGTCAGAGCTAGGAGAGGCCAAGCTACTGATAGCCACAGTCTTGCTGAAAGGGTAATATTTTCGTGCAGTTTTATATTAATTGCAACATTTTTTTTAACACGTATATTAAGGTTGTGGATTTTTATTGGTGGTCTTATTTGTTTGTTTATATGGATGTACAGGTTAGAAGAGAAAAAATTAGTGAAAGAATGAAGTTTCTTCAAGATCTTGTTCCTGGTTGTAACAAGGTACTTTTTTTTTTGGATTGCTCAATTTTATAGATTTGTACAACTTTTATTATCATATTTTGGGTTGATTTTTATATAAATGATCATGAAATTGAATGTAAATTTCCTATTTTTGGCTCATAGGTTACAGGAAAAGCAACTGTTCTTGATGAAATCATAAATTATGTGCAATCATTGCAACGCCAAGTTGAGGTATATTATTTTGATTTATATTATAAAGTTAATAATTAGTTGTTGCTCAATAATTGTTGCTTGAATGTGAAATTAGTTGAAATTGATTGTAATAATTTTTTTTCCCCTGCAGTTCCTTTCCATGAAATTAGCTACTGTGAATCCTAGAATGGAGTTTAACATGGAAGCTCTTCTCTCCAAGGATGTAAGTTCTTTTGGCTTGAATTCGAGTTTTCGAGTCGGGATATGTTCTTTTGTCAAATTTTCTGATCAATTTTTGTTAAATTTTGGTTATTTTAGATGTTTCAATCTAGAGGATCATCAGTACCTCAAACAATGTACCAAATAGATCAGAATTCAGCAGCACAAGCATTTCCCTATGGTTACCAATCTAACCAGCAAATGTCACTACCTTTGCCAAATGGTGTTGAGAATCCCTTCCCAGCTAACCCAATGAATGTTTCCGGAATCCGGAGAAATCCGAGCATTCCGATGTCCTCGATCGAGGGATTCATTGACTCCATCACTCAGGTACATTGCTAATGTCTTTAAGAAAAACTATCACTTTTACTCAATGATGATTAGCATATGGGAGCTGTTATCTTGAACATAGTTCTGATTTGGATTGTTTGATTTTTCTTGGTTGTCTTAGCTACCAAATCTTTGGGAAGATGATCTCCAAAGTCTTGTTCAAATGGGAATTGCCCAAAATCAAACACAAAATGTACCTGCAGGTGAGATTAATCTTCGAAAAATTCATGTAAAATTGTTCATATGGTTAAAATTTGTTGGATGCAAATTCTTTTTGACTGTTTTCTAATACAGCAAATTGATAATTGATCTATAGGTACATTGCCAAATGGTCAAATGAAAGTTGAGCTATGACCCTTATAAACTTCAACCACTTTGGCCTTACATTTCAACAAGGCCAAACATGTATATACCGAAATTGTTCATTTGGACAGACGATTCTACAAGCAAGACCAAGATTCAATCCACCACCATGACTCGATATTTCTCTCCCCATTCAGGAGATTGCCTCTAAGCCGATTCATTTTTTTCTTTTCGAGAATCATTAGAAGATAACTCTCGAAAATTTGTATAATCTAGAAACTAATTGCTATCCTAGAGATGGGAAAATTCTGTATTATCAAATGTAATAGATGTAGCATAAGTTGTAGCAGTAGAGACATATAGGGATTGGAGTTCAACAAGGTTTCAACCGGCTTTTGACACGTAAAGCATTCATTCCCAACACTATCTTGTAATATGAACTTACTACATTGCTTATCCATTTTGTTTGTGGCTCTAATTCTCAAACTTAATGAAGATATATATATTGCCATTTCCTTTACAAAGCTTAGTTCTTGTTAGAAATTGAAAGAGGCTTGAAATGGTGATGATTTATAGATATATCTCTTAGCTTGTAGATCACCATAACCTTGGTGATTTTGTGAATTTCATTGTTTTTTCTTCCATCAGGTGTTCCTTAAAGCTTTTAACACTCTGGGGGATTTCTTTTTCCAACTCCGGGATAAATTTTTTGACTGTATGAAAATTTTCTAACTAAAAAGGAAGATGGATTTGTGATTAAAATTCCAATCATAGAGATCTAAGACGTTTAAGAGATGTTCATGCTCCGATGAGATTGATCTCACAATATCGTAGTGAAGATCATTGGGATAGATTATTCATCTTCAATAATTAGATAATGTTTTGAACTCAATAACAATGTGCTTGATGTATTGAGGAGGAAATTACTGATATGTTCTACCCTCTCTCTTAGTGTTGTGCACTACACCAAAAGCAAAACACCATCTTGCATAGTAATTCAATATCTTTAGCCTTCACCTTCTTGTCCAATGACAATTCACTTAGTCGATAAAAAAAAGGTTTTTTCCAGGCAAAATTGATTAACAACTCATGAGTTCATATACTTTATATAAATCTAAAAAAAACATCCCGATATTTTTAGATAAAGACCATCCATGTGAATATAACATGAACGTGACAAAAGATTAATTGAAACGATAGATAAACCTAGCTAGTGTGAAGTGTCTAGGTGAACTCCAAAAATTCATTTCCCTTGAACCCTTTTTTCACATCAACAAAACCATAACAGTTGCATTGATAATGATATATCCTATTACTGGTGTCATAATCAAGATATTAAAAGCAAAATTCAAAAGTCTTCATTAATTGGCTAAGGATAATATTGAGTGATGTTAATAAGATTACATGAAATGACCTTAGAAATATTAATATTCACGTAACAATATTCTTTACTGCTAACCAGCTGTTTAGTGGGGACAATTTTAACCCCTAAAGTCCAAATTTGATGCAGTTTTTTCTAATTTGGATATTATGAGTTGGAATCCAAAGAAACAACTCCCCTTTTTATTTAGTTTTATTTTTATTTTTACTTTGAGAATTAAAAAGACAGCAAAGTTTAAACTTTAATTTTATTTTTTTAATTTTTTTGGAGGGTTTAATTTCTTCTAATCATCTTGCATAGAATATTATGTACCAAAAAAAGACCAGGTTGGCAGTCGTGATTTCTGACTTGGCTAGAGGAATCAATGCACAACTTTTTTTATTAAAAATAATTAAAACTTTTATTTTTTTATTGCAAATATTTTTGTAGTAATCGTAGTA
Organism: Chenopodium berlandieri; assembly: GCA_034703905.1. NCBI lineage: Eukaryota > Viridiplantae > Streptophyta > Magnoliopsida > Caryophyllales > Amaranthaceae > Chenopodium > Chenopodium berlandieri. Next base: position 52,697,842 of record CM068281.1, read on the forward strand.
TTGGTAATATACTTTGAACAATTGAACACAATTAATTGGCTAGGAATATTATTATTGTGAATTTGTTTGGTGGTGAATCCTAGCTTGCATGACTGCATGAGACACTGGTATCACGGTGTTACATGGGAAACTACAGTTACACACCTTACACGGTTACACCCTTTGATTCTGAATAGTTGAATATTTACAACGAGATCGTAAAGATTCAATCAAACACGATCAAATTAGACAAGATTTTAATGTACTTAGACAATAACATCTTATAGTAAAGAGAACACAAACTTAAATGTTATGTAATCCATCTTATACTTATGATTCTATTGTATTAATAAAAAAAGGTATTGATATATGTAGCCGTTACGGCTATGTATAAACATTAATATACTTTCTAAAATTAAAATAACCTAACCACAATTTTTATCTCTTAAAAGTCCGCGCAATTATTATGCCTCCTTGTTTTAATTTTGTTTACATTATTTTCACTAATTTTAGAAAAAAATATATTTTGAAATGAATTTTTTTTCTTTGACAGGAATTTTTGATATGATTTAATAAGTTCAAATAAGACAATTTAGAATATAAGTTCGGGTCAGAGGTAATGGGTTGCCTAAATTCAACTTTTTTTTTTTGACGGCCTAAATTCAACTTAAAACTAAAATAAGTTACAACTATAAAGTCTAATAAGTTCAAATAAAATTATTAAACACACCTTTAACGTTTGAAATATTATGAGACAAAGAAAATACATATCTTATACTCTAAAAGTAATAAATTATGCGAATGACATTAATAATCATCTCGAGGCCCCAATCTTACCATACAATTGTCTCGCGTAGAAGTACAAGGAATTCTCTTGTATCTTTAATGTGTGGACAAGGCTAATTGATGAAAAATAAATTTACAATCTTTAATATAGTTAAAATAATTTTGAAATGATATTAAATACATTAGATAATTTTTAAAAATAAACTAGAGAATTAATTGGGAGGAAGAAGGAAAAGTAATGGGAAAGATTGAAAGTATAAGATTGTGAGATAGATACCCATACCCTGTCTAAAGATGGATAATATTACGAGCCATTAAAGTTTGTCAAGAAATCCAATTCCCAGACACCAAGAAGCCAACAAAAGAAAAATTCTGCATCATTCTATACCTGTTCCTATAAATTTTATAAACAGAAATAAAAATCTTTTTCTCTAGAATTATTCAATGAAAAATAAATATGCTTGGTTGAATTGGGTCATGTATATTTTTTAATGTATTTTTTATAGATAAGCAATTGGGTATGTGTTTGTATGAGATAAACATTTGACACGATAATTGCTCGTAAAATTAAGGTATTGTGCAAGTTACACTCGAATTACAAGTCATATTGATTTGCATTGAATTTGACCAAATATGGGGGAAATTCATATTCACATCGTAAATTAGTCTTTTTACTTAGGATAATTTGAAAATAACCACCCAAAAATAGGTCCATTTTAAAAATAACCACCCATTTAAAATTTATTTGTATTTAACCACCCATTAAATTAATAAATTACACAGATAACCACCCAAATATAATTTCCGATGAAAATTCCGTCAGTGGGCCCCATTTTTTTTTTTAATTTTTTTCTTCTATTCTCTGGCTTTCTCACTCTCTCTCCCCAATTTTTTCACTCTCCTTCTTCCTTTCTTCTTCCCAACCACTACAGTACTACTACTCCCTTCTTTTTTTCTCCCTTGTACTGTGGTGGTGGTGGTGGTTGGGAAGAAGAAAGGAAGAAGGAGAGTGAAAAAATCGGGGAGAGAGAGTGAGAAAGCCAGAGAATAGAAGAAAAAAAAAAGAAAAAAGTGGGGCCCACTGACGGAATTTTCACCGGAAATTAGATTTGGGTGGTCATCTGTGTGATTTATTAATTTAATGGGTGGTTAAATACAAATAAATTTTAAATGGGTGGTTATTTTTAAAATGGACTTATTTTTAGGTGGTTATTTTCAAATTATCCTTTTATTTACACCAACCAATATTAATCGAATATTCAAATCATCTTAAGTTTGATGATTCGAGTTAGGTCAATCTCGAGAAGAGATTTTTAGGAAATTAAATTGTCAACAACTATAATATACCATGTAGAATTTTTTAATCATATCTGAATTGGAATATTCTCTATGAGTCGAAGTCTAACTCGAACGATATGAAATATGTTACAATCTCTACATTCCCATCCACAATTCCTACCAAATAATCAAATCCCACTAGATTATGTAATGTGACATGCATATAAATTATAGTGATATTGATTCCATTGGATGCTACTAGTTGGGATTGGACTTAAATCCAGCAAATTAGAGAAAGAGAGAGAGATTGTTTAAATTGTATGAGTGGAAATGTACAGTTAATAAGTCATTTTCTAGTAGATGGGGTTTGTATATGTTAGTTATGATAAATAGTAGTAAAGCACAAGACAGATGTAAAAGATAAACCAAAAAATAAAAGATCTTAAAAAAGTCATACATACCCACTGTTTTAAAAGAGACCACCCACTAAAAATATATATTGGGGTTGATTCTTTGGGTTGATTTGCCCAACAAACAAATAGAACTCCCTAGTTGCGTTTTTATAGGGCAATAAACCACTTATATAACTTTAAAAAAAAAACCTTTTTAGTACAAGTACCTTTTTTCATGAGTTTTAAATAAATTATTAAAAAAAATCCACATTTTGATTTTCTGTTTTAATTCATTTAAGCTAATGTATTGCACATTTAATTTAAAAATAGTCATATTTGTGCGCATAAATATATATAATTCAATGATTGTATATTGGAACATGCGGCATAACTTTATATCAATACTCCCTATTTATGTTCCTATTTGTTCTTCCCATTGATCGAAGTTAAATATGATTAATATTAAGAATTAAATAAGTTTAATTTTACTAAAATTTTCAGTATATAAAAAACAAATCGAATTTTAAAAACTTAATTCTTAAATGAATGAGAAGAACAAATTATAGAAATGGATGGAGGGAGTGACATAAGATTAGAATATTATGATTTCTTCTGAAAAAAAATATTTATAAGCTTGAAACAATATAGGACTACAATTAACGTGGAAAATTCAAAGAAAGAACCATTAATTTATTTATAGGCCAGATAATGCTACATGATGGCATAAGACTAATTAACATGCATAATGGAAAATAAGTAGGTCAAACTTGGATTATTATAAAATATTAAATTACATTGATACTATATTATTATTATTACGTACAACAATAATTAGGAGATGGAAAAAATACAAAAAAGTCAACCAAAAAAACTGTTTTTGCATGGGAAGATCTGCCTTCTGTTAAGGGTGATATATTTTTGATTAGATTAGTGTAATCAGAAGATTTGATGACTTAAGACACCGTTTTTAAGAGATTGAAAATGGACCCTAATTATTAATTAACTTTTTTTCTTGCAACTTTTTTGAGAATCTCTATATATATCCTCTATCAATTTGATAGTGACATTTAAACTAACTATTTTGTGATACTACGAAGATACTAGCTTGGAAGAAGTATATTAATTTATATTTTCATACTTGTCTACATATGATTTTAATCATGCAAGTAATTAACCAACAAAACTATTATACTCCGTACTAATTAAATTATATAGGTAGAACTATAGAAACCGTAAAACGCAAATTATTTACCATGACGTATTTTAATTGATACACAATTATATACCACTAGATCAAGTAATATGCTTTTTAAACTTATATTATACTAATATACATTTGGTTTTAGATTCGATACTTGTCCTCATTATTACAATTGGTTCACAAATTAAAAGTTATACATCAATAAAAATATAATAATAATGATGTTTTTTTTTTGACAAAAAATGTTACAAGCTAGACATACGACTTAATGATAAATGATGATAGAATGTTGGAAAAAATGAATAAGTGAGTAGTCAAGTGACATGAGTTTAGTGTTAGTTAGAAACTATCCTCTTCTTTCATAAAGCTAAAGAATGAGGCATTATTGTTGTAATTTATCACCACTGACTTCATTTCAATTAATTTGTTCACTTACTCGAATGTTCTTATCTTACACTATTCATCACTTAAAATAAAATATCACTTAAAATGATATTATTTTCTAATTTATCAATGTAATAGTTTAATACAAATAATTGACAAGCAAGCTTCTATATGTGCACCTTGGAAGTATATACGACTCAATGGACTCATGTGGCTGGTGGTGATAAATGATGGATATATAGTGAATTAATATGCAAATTTGTGAAGAAGTCTCATATATACGTATATATGTATCAATGTCGATGGTAATAAATTATTGAAATCTCAAACTCAAACATGCTATTTTTTTCATCTTGTAATAGATAATAATGGAATTTTAAAATCATTTATATTTAAAGAAAAAAAACCTCTTAACTTAGGATTTTAACCTCCAGTTTAGCCTTCTGAATTCGTCTATATGACACAAAACATTATCATAGATAGTGTCATGATACTTTTGTTTCTTAAATTTACTGGCTTAATGTCTACTCCCTCTGTCCCTTATTTTTTGCCCCATATGACTCGATATAAAGCTCTCACCAACAAGTAAACCATGGAGCAAATAAAAAAGGGATTGAGGGTTTACTACTATACAAAACAGGTGGTTGTTGCAGTTGTTTATTGATCTTCGACCTTGACCTTTAAAGGGACGACACGTAACCAAAAAAAAAAAGGAGATTGAAGCAAGAAAGGACATCTATAAATTAAGCCAAAGTAGAGAAGCAAAGTATAAAAGTTCACGGCAATGAAGAAGAGCTCATAAATCACAATAATAATGGTACTACAAAGAAAACACAGAGTTTCCAATTGATCACACAACAAGTACATTACCTTATATGAAAGGAACATATCAATGTCTTTGGCTACTTAAGTTTACACAATTCAGCCATTTTTGGGTCCATTGTAGGGTGGTTGTTCAAAGGAAATGATTGACAAAGTTATAAAAAAAAAAAAAAAAAAAAAAGACTTTAATTATGTTTGATGTTTTTATTTATATATTTATTTATTTGTGGGTTTAATCTTTGCACGAAAAACCCTTCGCATCAGTAGTAGTAGTACTACTGTACTAGAGGTCCATTAACCAGGCTGTCACTCTTTCTTTGCCATTATATCACCTTCGTTAACGTCTATTTCTTTCTTATCAAGGTGCCCCCCTCTTTAAATTAAAGCGTCGAATCGATTTGTTTTTCTTGCAAGGATACGTAAAGACAGTGAATTAAAGCTCCGGCGTGTATCAGAGTTTGTACATTTCAACTACAATCATCTAATCAATGGATAAATCACATACTGTATACAACCATTTGAATTATTAGCATGTAACGTGTCAAAGTACTACGACAATGTTTAGGGATTTACGTAATTATTTTTATAATGAATGAAATATGCTAAGCTAATAGGTGAGCCCTAATTAGCTTTAGCCCTTAAAAGAATTTTTTATGGTACAATATTATCTTTGAAGAATTATCATTTCATTCACCAAACTGGCCAACCAAAATCATTACATATGGTACATCAAACATTTTCAGTGAACTTCAATTTGGACAACAACCTTCAATTCAATTCCAAGAACAAGCTAGGAGGGTAAGTGAGTCTAGTGACAATATAATTTCTTGTATTACATAAAAAAAAAAGGATCAAAAAAGACGTTTTTTCATGATTAGCTGCATTTGCTGAAGTTTCTTAAGTACTCCGTAACACAAAACTTTTATCAAACGGTGTGTTACGTGTTTGATACCTAGGCAACTAATGACACCTTTCGGACACGTGGACACAAGCTATACCTAAAACGTTTTTAGTTCATGTCCATAGGCCATAGTTAGATATATTAAATGCCCAATTTTATGTCAACTTCTCTTTTGGTGTTTAGTTTCTATCTTCCTCTCGGCCTCATTAGGGTTGATATTCCTAAACCAGCTAATCACCAGATTAATAAAGCTAAAAAAGGTGAACCAAACACATGAAATCACTCTAATTATACTCTTCCAATTTAGTATAGTACTTCATTCAGTCACGTTTGTGCAGTTAAGACCACAAATCATTGTGTTAAAATCAGTTACACTGTATTAGTACAAATAAATCATCAGTATTACACCAAACACTACTTATATTATACATTCTTTAGTGGACACTTTCTAAGTTTCTAGTTCCTATTCCCTCTACCTCTTATCCTAATTTAAAGTATATTACATCTATAAGAACATTTAGGTGTTTCATATTAATACACTACTTCGTATTAATTACAATAATATACATAAAAATGACATAAGGTGAATAGAACGAAGCCTAATTTAAATTAACCTAAGCACGCAAGCACGGCACAACAAAATGACATGTGGGCTTGGACCGACCTTTTGAAAATTTAGGCCGTGCACAACCATGTGCCGAGAGTAATTAAGCCTAATACACACGACCCCTATATGAGGCATAGTTTACAACCATTTGTACACCTACATTTTGTCTTTTCCTTTTTTTTTTCTTTTTTTATTATTATTATTATTATTATTATTATTATTAGTTTATAATCGATTTCTTAGACGCACGACCCTTATATGAGGCACGCAAACGTCGAACATTCGAGCGAGCTAACGAAAGTACTCATCCCAAGGGAAAAAAGAAGTAGAAGGAGCCAATACCTTTCATTTCTTAGCTCTTATATCCTTCCTAATGGCAACATTGGACGTTATCTAGATGTTACTTTCATACCCATTATCTCTCATCTTAAATTCACATTGTATGATGTTTGTTGCTTGTCTTAAGATGTCTCTTGTTCATTCTCTTAAAAATGATAAGAATATTGAGTGGCTAGGGTGGTGGAGATGAACAATATTGGTCCCATTTTTGTAGGCCACAGGTTATATCACGGTTATAGACAAGGGCCACAACTCACTAGTTTTTTGGTCTCCTAACAAAAACATTTCTTCTGTACAATTTGGCTAAAACCTTATAATATAATATTATCATATACCATTCACCAATAGTAAAGAAGAAGAATAAGACATGAAAATTGAGATATTTTTATTGGGTAACAACTATAAACAAAGTTTATCAGATCACCCATTTATTTATTTCACCATGTCATAGTAGTGATGTGATAGTAATCACTTGTAATTGTTACTGATCCAATTATCCATTACATTTTAACTAGATGTTTTTTGTGCAAGAATCAAATATACTCTCTCTATAAGGCGAACATGTTACGTCCTACTTAAGTCTTTGTGAGTACTTGCCTAGAATATGGATTAAAGTGTACCCAATAAACATTGATTAATTGCACACGTTTTGCTATATAATTTTGCTACCACTTGATGGAATCTGTTAAAAGGCTTTACAAAGCGCACTTCCCATCGTTTTTTCCCTCCCCACGCACCTTTGACCTCCACCACCCTAGTCGCTGTTACCACCATTGCTCAAATATATTTGTCTTAATAAGAATAGAATACCTTAAAAATTTCGAAGAAAAATTTGTAGACCTTAATTAATTTCCTTCTTGTCTTACCAGTAACCACACAGCCAAAAAAAGCAAATGGACATGATCAACACATCCACTTGTAGATTGCCTGCCATCCTCTTGACACTGAAACCAACATAATTAAATAATTCTTCAAGGTTTTATTAAAAAAAAAAATTGAAGAATTAGTTTAAAACATCTTTCATTTGAGATCGTTTGTCCCATCTCTGCCCTATCCAAACCATTCAAACCAATGGGTGGACCATCCCAATCCAAATTGAACAATTTATTATCTCCTCTTGCCCATAATACATAATAAGAAATACATGTTGCTTGCACTTGGATACCCATGTCCAATATGGATACGTGTGCAAGTGTAGAAGATTTGACATGAGCACTTTGTGTAAAATGAATAGTCCAAAGTTATATACTTGTATATTGGATCCGACATGGGCACTATATGTAAAACATGGACAAAGCTACAGAAAAATTGAATTTTATAGCTGAGGCAACTCAATTTGAATACATTGGACTACAAAAGAGGTAATGAAAACATTGGGCCTCACAAATGGGGAGGATTTCTAACCTATGGAACTGAATCTTGGGTAAGCAATACAAATATATCACAAATCAACTGTTAGTAATTTTACATACAGAGAGGCCACTGAATTTTTTACCTATATGTTGCATCTGTCATAACCAGAGAACCATGAAGAAGGTTCTGCGAATTTAGATGATAGCTCATCATCTATTCCATTGTCATAGAATGCCTGAAACTCTTCTTTCCACCGCTCATCACCGCCACTTTGTCGCTCCTCAGTGTCAAATTTGACTACACTGGGTGCATGATAGGAATCTTGTAAGGCCTCTTTTGGTATACTATGTCGCTCCTCAGTGTCAAATTTGATCACACTGGGTGCATGATAAGAATCTTGCAAGGCCTCTTTTGCTATATGGGAGTCAGCAATAATTTGATTCAATGACTCAATTTCAGTTTCGTGTTTTTTCTTTAGTTCATCAATTTGCTTGAGAGTCTTCTCAGTTTCTTCTTCTGCCACAGCAGCACGCTTCTGAAAAAATTTGGAGTGTCAAAATAAGCACAACCTCAATCTGAAACATTAGAAAACAGAAAGATGATAGACAGCACAAAAGACTATCTTTACTAACCTCGGCAGCAGCTACTGCTTCTTCACCTTCTTTCAGACGTACAAGTAATTCTCCAGCAGCCTGCAGAGCTTCTGCAGTGTCTCTTAGTTGAGACTGAAGCATTTTGTTTTCATCCCTGAAATACCGCCTCTCCCTCTCTCTTTCAACTTTTAATGCTGAAATCTCTGCTGCAAGAGCATTAATGAACTTTGATTCTGCCCCTCTGACCCCTGCTTTAGCAGCTGCTTTTTTAACATCCTCGATTCCGTCTTGCATCTGTCTACGCCTTGTAAGCATTTGCATATGTTTCTCTTCAAGGTCTGCATGCTGTTCAAGCATACGTGCTTGACCCTCCATTGCTAACTGAAGGGCTTCTTTTAGCTCCTCTGAGCACTTCTTTTCTGACTCAAGTTCTCGCTCTAGGTCTTCAGTATGATTACGACAAGATTCAAGTTCCAATTTCAATTCCTCGGCAAGAGATATCCATTGGCTTTCCACCTCGGTCCACCGAATCCTTTCCTGTTCGACAGCCCACTGAATCCTTTCCTGTTCGACAGCATTGTCCTCAGTTGATTCTGGTATTGTATTCAGTGGTTGAGACAAACTCTGTTCACAGGGGTAAGTCAACTTCAAAAGAGACTTTCGTTGCCTAGAAGCCTTGGGTGAACTATCTGTGTAGTATTGAAGCTGGCTCCTTAAATCATGAATTTCCTCCAATAGGACATCCTTCTCGCCCATATCAAAGAAGCTTCGCAATTTCTCCAACTCATCTTGTGCTCTCTTTAACTCAATTTTGGTCTCCAACACTTCAGGATGGTTTTCATATTTTTCCTTTAGAAGCTATAAATACCAGACAAGTTTAATTCCAATAAAGGTCAGTTTGGCGCCAAACAAGGCTTATATAACAAATTTATAATAATAAACAAAGGTGTTATGTACCTCATGTTCTCTACGAACAGATATGAATTCTTCTTCCATGAAGTCCTCAGTAGGTAACACACCATCCATAAGGTGTTCAAGGCGAATTATTTTATCCTCCCGCATTTGACTAATAATTGCATTGCATTCCCTTTCATGTTTATATTGCTGAACCTGTTCAATAATGGACGACTTGTCAGAAATTTGCTGAAAATAAACAAGCCATAACTAGCAATGAGAGAATTCTAATTGAACTTGCCAGACGATTCAGTTGTGCAATCTCATAATTTTGCCGGGAGCAGAAGTCCTCAAGCGCCATTTCTCTCCTAATCGCTCCAGCCAGAACCTTCTCTACTGCCTGTTGTAGTTGTATCATATGCCATGTTCAATAGATGTTATAAGAGGAAAGACGAGACACATAAACGCAAGCTACATACCTTTGGAACCTGGTTCTTGGGCTTTTCAGCTGACACTGACCTATCCACAGGAACCAACTGAAGGTTTGAGGGGTCATTGGCTTCTTTCACATCTCCATGAAGAGACTTATTGCAATTACTACAAAGATAATTGATTCCATCTATTTCAGGCATCTCAATACTGTCTGGTAGAGTTTGAATACCTACATCAACTTTCTCAACAGGTAAAATTGGCTTCAACTCTGCAAGCTTGAATGACAACCGGAATGCAGACTTCCTGAAAGCAGAACTCTTCCGCTGATTGTCGATGATCTCAAGACCACGATGAAGGCTAGCTGCCAAATGATCAGTAGAGCTACGTGCATTATTGCCAGACATAATAGTCAGAGCAAGCTGGGAGTTCCTTAGAGAAGACTTTGCCAAAGATGCATGAGCATCCTTCTTGCTTAATCCAAAGTTTTCTACGTCTTTCTGTGATGCAGTAAGCATTGATGATGTTCTTAGACTCTTTCTGCTACTGCTAACAATTCTTGGGGACACACTCTTAGGGGGAGATGGCAGAATAGGAGAAACATCACAAGGAATGACATTTACTTCAGGAACTAGTGTATCCAAGGGGCCATTTGAAGGACTATTTGTGGCCTCAGCATCTGCCATATTAGCTGGAGATGACAAGAATGCAGAACCATCCTCAATTAGCTTGCATTGCGATTCACTCACACCTTTATTTTCTATTTTTACTGTGTCCTTCCCCTCGGCAGCCAGCAAATTCCCACCATCAACAATGATTTCATTATCATCTATTTCTGAAATTACCTCTTCCATACTAACATCTGATATTTCAGAGCTTGGCTTCTCAATACATTCATCCTTACATTGGCTATTTTCAAGGCCACCTGACTGTTGACGAACTACATTGCACAGTTTTTGAACAGCCTCCTCATCAATTTCCATCTCCTCGTCACCATCAGCATCTAAATGATGCAACACCATTGGATGGTTGAGACTCATCTTCAAGAGACTTAAGCTTCTACGTGCATTCCAACTGTTTGCGTATGCTGCCTTTGGATCACTTTGGTTTCTATTTGCCTTCATTCGAAGTAGTTCATCCTGTATCGTGTACCAAGCACAAGTTATTATCTAAGCACCAAAGCCTGATGACATGTTTACCACGAGTAATTTAAATAATCCTACCTTAAGTTGCCTTATCACTTCTCTTAAAAAGTTGACATCATCTTCTTGCATAACTTCATTGACAACAGCCTTGTTTTTAATGGCCTTTGCACGCTGTGCAAACCTCAATGTGCTAAATGTTTCACTCTTACAGCTGTAATATCAACAGACAACCATCAATTAACAATTCGGAAAGGGCAAAGAGTTCGGAAGTTTTGAAAGTGAAAAAGACTGCAGCATCACACCTTTGAGCTGGAGAAATAGCACAAATCATAGCCATTTTTGCATTACCGCCAAGAGATTCCTGAAGCAAAAATGTCAATCTGGAGTCTCTATATGGGATATGCCTTTGCTTTCCAGTTTGGGAGACTTCAGCGAGAATGTTAATCAGATTACTGCAATACACTTAGCATATGAGGAAGATGCACTCAAATTATACTTAGCAACTAGGATTGCCCATACAGCAACAACAGTTAAACATGGAACCATCGACCCCCTTGAGTAAACTATATTTATGCAACCTACCTACCTAACCCTATTTATACAACAATTGGAGTGTTTACTGTTTTTGAAAAGAACAGGTTTATTCATCAACTAGATAAATTATGTGCTACAACCTAATACACAGAAAATAGAGGAACAAAATAGCTCCTCAATATTACAAATTTCAATAGCAAAGCTAAGAGACAACATACCCCAACTGTGAAAGGGATCGATTGATATTGCCAGCTTCTTTCAGCCGCTCTCCAGCTGCACCAGTTAACTTTTGCCTTTCTGACCCAGCAAGATCAACTAAATTTATTTTACTAGTCTTCAAACTGCTCAGGCCATCAGACATGCTCTACAATATAAAAAAAAAACTCTAAATCAATATCAGTATGTCCAAGTAAGAGACTGCAAATAGCCCTGTGCTACATAATAAAAACACCACCACTTTTTCATTAAATCGATAATATCCTCGGCTTTCCCCCGAAACTTAAAGGATACGCAGCTGAGAAAGCCCAGCTAATTAACACTTCAATAGGGGTAAATACCTTGTTTATATTTTACTTTTGTATAGTGCTAGCTGCCAAAACCTCGTACGAGATAGTGAATTATTAGCTACCCTTAAGCCTTTCAGGACCTCCATTTCCTATTAAATGGTCTAAAAGGTCCATATTCCTCTTATGTGGAGTGGGAGAAAGCACAGCATTGACCCTATAGGAGGTAAGAAGAATGCGAGACTGGTCTTCCTGTGGCCTTTTCAAGAATGGTTGACCTATATCATTTCATTTATCTTGTTAACCAAGCACAGCATTTCAAATAACAACATGTCCAATATATCAGATACACAGATACCAGATCAACCCCCCCCCCCCTCTAGACTAGCGGTAAAGACTATGAACTCCCCTCCTCCCCCTTATAATTGGTAAAATTACCTTGCATTGTGATTCAACGGAACAAGTGAAAACACTATGTGAACGTGAACTTTCTGCATTTATACTTGTTGCACCTGTTCTGCGGTGTGACAGTCCCTGCACATTTGAGATAAATGGTTTTATACATGAGACGCTGAAACTTGCAAATAACTTCAACCTAGTTGCAAACTATGATGAACACAATCAAATCATTTTGAGTTCATTATCAGATAATGTATAATGTGGAAGGTCCAACAGAAATCGAAACACATAGAAAAGGTTTTGGAAGGTCCAATGGCAGCAAATCAATTGCAAATAGAATATGTATTTAAACTGTACATCTTTTGATTCTATATTTTAAATAGAACTCTTAGACAAGATAATAAGAACCAAATATAAAAGGTATTATCCAGCGCTGGAATCAAATGCACATTTGAGACAGAACACTTAGAAAACAGCTTTTCCGCACAAATTCAGTGTTGGATAATCATTTAAGCAGACTAGTTCAAATATTATTCCAAGTTCTGATTAATTGCCAGCAGAGAGAATGCACACTCTCCAGATAACAGAAGCTAAACATACTACAGACTATATAACAAATTGATCATTGACAAGTAAGAAGCTGAAAGGTTGATCTGTTGAATGAGAAAGCGCATACTTCGTATAAGAAAACTAAGCTAGAAATTTGTGTTGATTCTTTGAATACATTTAGTAATTTTCTAAGGCATTATGGAAGAGTTGCATGTTTTGTCATTAGATTAAAGTCTGCTAGTGTGTTACATGGACTACTTTAGAAATATAACTGATGCTAAAAAGAACAGAAATATGTTGCAGCAAACATCTTCTGTTACTTCAACAATGAAAACTATTTAAAAAGCAGAAGCCATTCATACCTTCAACAACAGCCGTATCACATCCTTGGCTGTTGATACATACTCCTCTGCCAGATTTTCCACATAAACACCCGATTTGACATCTTCCCTAATCTGAAGATTCTTCTGGCTTGGATCCAGCAGATCAGTAATTTGTTCATTGTAAATCTGCAATGCAGAAATAATATGAATTGCAATTTGTGTTGATTCTTTGAATACATTGTAAAAATGGAAGAAAAAAAATAGACTCATTCCAGTACCTCAAGAAAAGAACAACGACACTGATATGTAAGCTGTTTGTCTGAATGCTTAATTTGTTCCTGGAACACCACAAAACAAAGAGTACAGATACTTTTTAATTATTATTTCCTCAAACTTTATAATATAAGGATAAGAGATAGATATTGACCTCATTTATCCGAGCAAAAAGCCGTTCAAACACACGAGGTGTTAATCCTTGTTGCTCATTTGCTAGGTTGTCTTCCAGCAAAGCATTGGAAGGTCCCCACATAGTAAAGGTTTTTCCACTGCCCGTCTAATCAGACAAAATCAACACCATATGATTAGAACATAGGGAGCTATATTATACACAATAAAATGGTAATTAATGAGATTTAATTTTAAAATTACCTGTCCGTAAGCAAACACAGAGCTGTTGAAGCCAGCAATACAGTTCTCAACGAGAGGAGCTCCCACAAGCTGGAAAATGTCGAGCTGAAAGAGACAAATTCGACAAAAATTAGTTTTCCTTCACACATATTCAAATTAAAGGGGAAAGACGATATAACACAAACTTGCCTGGGTTGCCTCCATATCAGCCACAGAGTCAAAAGTGAAAGTATGGTCATTGATTGTCAAAGAATCATTTGAGACTTTCTTAACTATCATTTCCCCATCTCTCTCGTCCTTGTTCAATGGCCGCATCCGCACTACCACCTTATTTTAAACAAAAACAAAATACCAATTCAACACTCAGCAACAATAACTCAACCCGAACTTCCAATAAACAAACTTAAACTCTATAAAAGGAAATGAGGTAAGCTTGAATCATTTGTCTCGCACCAATTTCTTCTAAAAGCTAGCTGACCCCATACTAATCAATTGAATTGAGTAATCGAATTGGCGAAAATGATCCTTTAAACAAACATCTTGTATGACTCAATTTAAGAGTACAATTAAGTAATTCAGCAAATTAATATTAAAGAATGACTTTTAGATTCACGAATCAAGAACGGAAAGTTACACTTCATAAATTATTACCTTAAATATTGCCCCCAACAACTACACAAATAGCTCACATTTAAATCAAAGCTCGAAATTGATCAGAAATTTTCAAAAAACTGCATTTCATCAATTATATCAAATCGACAACTAAACAAAATCCAAGAAAAACAAAAAAATAAATTGAAAACACTCAAGATTACCCATCAATCGTTACACAATAGCTCAAATAAACAAAATCAACATTGTCATCCAAAAACCCTAAACTAAAAACCCAAAAAATTCAATCAAAGAGTTCACCTTAACGCCAGAGTCAATTAAAGACGAAGAACAAGGTCCAGCAACATCGAAAACGGCGTCGTTACTAAGCTTCCGCTTAAGAGGGTTAGCAGAAGGCGGCGGCCGCGGCGGAAGAGGGCTCTTTAACTTCCCCGCCGGCGAGGGTTTTCCGGCGATAACATCGCAAGGATCAGAGTTCTCCTTATCTCTAGGAGGGCATTTTTGCTTCCGATGATGCCCAGAAGATTTCGATTTCTGGGAATTAGGGTTAGAATTATTAGGGTTAGGGTTTGTAGGAGTGGAAAGCTCCGACAATGGAGAAATTGATTTGGGGAGCATGAAGTGCTTCATTGTTGAGTTCTGCAGATTTCTGGAGAGAGAAAGAAGAAGAAGATGATGAAGAAGATGTGAAGAGAGAGTTTGGAGGAGAGAGAAAGAGGGGAAAAGGGGGGAAAACGTGAAAACTAGCCGTTGAAGGGAGGATTTGAAATTATTGGAGAAAAAATAGAAATTAAAAAATGTTTTTGGATTTTATTGACTTTTTTTGAAAAGAGAATAGAGTATTGGATCTGCGGAACGTTTATATTTTTATTTTTGGGAGGTGACAACCGTTATAATTGGCCCGTTTTGTGTAATAGCGGCTATGCCAATTGGGCATTGACCCACATTGGCCACATACTACAATTCTATAAATGCTACTAGTAGTCGGTTTCATCTTTGTTTCAGATTAATTGCAACATCAAACTTTTGCATTATTATATATTTTGTATTTTCTTCAAAAAAATAAAAATAAAAAAATTTGTATGCTCCCTCTGTGTTTTAATAAGTGTCATAGTTTGACCGGCACATAGTTTTAGGCAATATAATTGACTTAAATAAAATAAAAGGTAAGTGGGTAGTTGAAGTATTAAAAAATTGTAAAAAAAATAATGGGGTTAATAGTTTATTGAAAAGTAATGAATGTAAGAGGAAATAAATAATAAAAAAATAGTAGTGGATTTGGGTGGGGACCATGAGAGGAGAGAGATATTATATTTAACGGATTTTTCACCAAATACCACTGAGTTATTGCAAAATTCACCATATACCACACAAAATTTTCTAATTCACCATATAGCACTGAGTTAATGTACATTAACACAGAATGCCATTTTTTCTAACTGTCGTTAGAGGTAAATTACTAATTCACCATATACCATTGTTTTACTTATTTTTGCACGATATACCATTTTTTTTAAAAAATAGCCATTGAATAGTTATAACGGCTAGTATGTGTATATAAATGTAGCACTTGAGGGATTCACATACCAAGTCACACCTCTAATAACATTTGCAAAGATGTCCACACACTCGAGATCGTCAACGTCATCGTCGTCTTTCGGTTCTTCGTATGTAAGGGTGCCAAACAAAGCCTGTTGTTGTGGTAGGAAGTTTGCAATAAGAAGCTCTGATTCGGCAAAAAATCCGCAAAGGTTGTACTATAAGTGTGATGTATGTGATACATTTAGATGGTGCAAGGGTAATGTGGATCAAAATGTCCCGTGGGGTAATGAAAATCAAAGCAGGGGAGGGATAGACACGCATGGAAGTGAGATCGTGTTGAAGCAAGAGTTGAAGGAGCTCAAGAAAATAGTAGCAAAACAGCAAAAGATAGTAAATGCAGCAATAAAAATAGGAGTAATTATGTTTATGGTTATTGTATTTGTAGCCTTGAAATGAATAATGTAAAAAAAAAAAAAAATTCATTACTTAAATAAGGTGCACTTGGATTGCTAACTTCGTTTGTCAAAAATTATGCCTACATAATTGTTCAGTACTTGTATTACATAGCTTGAAATTGTGAGAAACAAAAGAAGTGCCAAAATAACCAAGTAGTTAACATTGTGTTCAAATACAACATTGTGTTCAAATACAACCTGACACATAACACTTAAGATTTAAAAGTGTTCACCAAAAAATTACACATTAAGCCTATCTTCAAGGATGTTAATTACCAGCCTTTCTCTTCTTCCTCCTTCTGTTGCCTTGCTGTGAAGTGGATGTTGCATTTTCTGCCTTTTTTGTTGCTGCCTTACAGGTTAAGGCATTGTGTCCCACTTCTTTGCAAGGACTGCATTTGTTGTTCTTATGCCTCTTTCCTTTCTTTGCTTCATGAGGGGCTCTTCTTCTCTGCTTAGCTGGTCTGCCTGCACTTCTTTTGCCATGGGGTGGTGCAATTTTAGGCACATCAAGTGATGGCCAGTGGGTTGGATCAGCCATGGGGTGGATGTGGTCTGCATAAGTCAGTTTATATGCAGCGCCCTTGAAGTATGGTGACACAAAATCCCAAGGTTCAAGTCTTTGGTTGTAAATGACCTTAAGACCATGCTTGCATGGTATCCCTGAGCCTTGCCATTTCCCACACCCATAGCTCATATTCCCAAGTGTGACAGGGAACTTAACATGGCCATCCCTGTCTTCAAATTTTCCACCACCAGCTGCTGTCACATGGCAAAACCTAGACTCATCAGTCCCTGTCTCCAACACCCCTTTAGCATACTCTGTCAGCTCATTAGGTTCCATATCAATTGTTTTATCGAACCTGGAACCCATCTTTTTCATGCACCAATTTCCGAGAGCTGATTTCCCAAAAAAAAAAAAAAAAAAAAAAATACAACACCAAGTACACAGACATAGCACAATTAATATCACAACATTGTATGCATTGAATTCAACAAATTAGGCAAAACAATTTACCTTCCAGTAATGTCAACGCAGGCATATCTCTGTTGGACTTGGTAATTACATTGAATGACTCAACAAAGTTTGTTGTGTTATGATCACAACAAACTGCTCTGTCAAACATGTGCACACTCCATTGCTCTTCAACCTTTGTCAGATAATCAAATGCTGCTGCATCATACTCTTTTATCTTGCACATTGCTTTTCCAAACACGTACTCATTGTATGCATTTGCAGCAATCCAAAACAGCTTATAAAATGTTGTCCCACTCCATCCTGCAGTCTTGCAGTTTGAGTACAAATGCTAGCAGCATATTCTCCTGGTTGCTCTTGGGAACACCTCAAACAAAGCTGATTCAACCCCCTTCAAAAAACTGGACAAAGTTAGAAAATGAGCATTATCAACAAAAACATAAGAAAAGGAGAAACTTACCCTCATCCTGTCACTTATAAAACTCCAGTCATCCTTCTCAGATCCATAGTGGGCAAATAAGCACCTTAAGTTTATGAAGAAATAAGTCCAGGAATCTATGCTCTCTGTGTCAACAATCCCATAGGCTAACACAAAAAATTCATTATTCCCATCAATTGAAACTGTAGTTAGCATAATCCCTTTGTAATATCCACTTAGATGTGCACCATCTATTCCTATGATAGGTCTGCAACCCCCTAAGAATCCTTTCACTTGAGCTGCAAAAGATATGAAACAGGCCTTGAATTTGAAACTCTGATCCCCATCAGCAGTCCATGTAACAAGAGCATATGACCCAGGATTTGTGACCTTTATCATCTTTGCATACTTTGGTAGAACTGCATAGGACTGAGCAAAACCACCATGTAATTGCTCCGTGCCTAAACTCTTCACTTTGTATAACAACCTCAACTTCACATGGATCCTGTACCTTTCCATGCACACCCTCTGCAATGAATCAATTGGAATCTCTGGGTTTGCCTCCAAGTCTTGTAACAAGTGTCTGCAAAGCCATGCTGAAGAGACCATAGGATTCTCTTCCAGCCTCCCACAAGTTGCATGTTCCCCTTCTAGCTTCTTTATAGCCTAACTGACTTTATCTTTCAGAATTGCTGCATGAATCCTCCAATTGCAATCCCTGATTAAACACCTTGCTATGTACCTTTGATTATCAACATAGTCCACTGAAACAGAGAACCCTTCTTGTATGCAGTAATCTCTGAAAACCTTAAGAAACTGTGTTTTGGTTTCAAAAATCAACCATGGTTCAAGTTCAACGGACCTAAATGGTAAGTGAGACCATACTTTACCATTTTTGTACATTTTGTCTAACACATGGGACCCATCTAAGTAATCCTTAAAGGTCTTCTCAGGGATATTATCAGCTAGATCTTCTTCTCTCACAATGTACTCATCCTTAATGTCCAAGTCCATATCAAAATCAGCCTCAACATCAGAAGCTTCATAATCATCATCTTCACTATCATCAGAAGGCCAAGCATCAGCCTCAACATCACTATCCTCAACAGGCATAGGTTTTTTGCTCCTAGTGTTCACTTGCCTCCCTGCTGCATTTTTTTCCCAACCACATGACCATACTTAATTGCTGTGCTTTTAGGCACCCTCCACTCTTTGGGTTTAAGTCTGTTTTGTTCTTTAGTCTGGGTTGGTTGCCTTGGTGCTCTTGATATTGGTTGTGGTGGTGGTGGGGGAGGTGGTGTAGGCTGCCTAGGTTGGTGTGTTGGTGTTTGTGGTGGGGAAGGATGCTGTTGGGAAACATTTGGTGGTGGAGGTGTGGGCTGTCTTGGTTGAGAGGACTGTTTGGGGGGGGGGGGGTTTCTTCTTTGGAGTTAGTTTTTTTCTTCTAGTGGGTTACTTTGGCGGTGAAGGTGTGGGATGTTTTGTTTGGGAGGTTTGAGGTGGTGAATCCCCTGGAAATACCTCATCAGCTACTGGGGTAGCAAACACCCTTACATAGTCAATCCCATCATCATCTGCATCCACAACAGGGACCTCTACAGCCACAGTAAATGGCTGCTAGGCCAAAAGCTCCTCCTCAGCTTCTGCTTCCTCTGCTTTTCTCCTACTCTCTTCCTCCATTAGCCTAATTTTTTCAGCCCTGTTCTTCAAAGTTTTTGCCCAACTAGCTTCTACAGACTGAAACACAAGAGATGGTGTTTCTATCTCTTTAATGAACACTTCTATTTCACTCTTCTCTTCATTCCACTCCCACATTTTCAACATTGCCCCATCATCAACTAACTCTAACTTACGATTAATTCTAGGTTTACTCACAAAAATGGTGAAGTATTTAGGGAGGAAAACATTCTGCTTCACTGAATCCTCAAACATATATTCAAACAACTCCATCAAATTCGTCTTAGCAGTATCATCCACCCTCACATCAAAAGAACCACTTGGAGATCTAACTAACAACCACAATTCACTCATCCTAACAATGGATGATAAACAACAACATTTAGCAACAGCTTATTACATCACAATCCAAACAATAATTCGCATACAACACATCAAACTTCACTTTAACATAATTCAAATTCGTATACAACACATCATACTTAACTTTCATATAATTCACATTCGAATTTAATAGCAACCAAATTGACACAAATGATCATTTTCCACGAAACCCTAACCCTAACTCAATTTCACAAAAAAACAACAAAATCAGAACTCGAAATGCAAATCGATAAGGATAGTAATACCTTGTGTATGCTTAATCCACCCAAGGTGCGAACTTTGTGCGAAATTCAGTCACGAACACCACGCTGTCTCTGAAACCTTGTCAAACTGCTTCTTTGTTCAATCGTAAGTCCCAATTTGCTTTCATAGTTGCAATCCACTTTAGACCCTTCGATAGTTTGCAATTTTTTGATGGATTTTTAGGGTTGAAAGCAATGGAGACAAACAGAGAGTAGCTTCAATGGAAAAGAGAAATGGGGGGTCAAATTTATGAAGTGGAAACGTTGTGTTTGGGAGAGTCAACTCTAACAATGGCGCCAGTTGAATGTGTAAGGGCATATTAGTAATTTACCCCTAACGGCACACTAATGGCAGCTAGAAAAAATGGCATTCTGTGTTAATGTACATCAACTCAGTGTTATATGGTGAATTAGAAAATTTTGTGTGGTATATGGTGAATTTTGCAATAACTCAGTGGTTTTTGGTGAAATATCCGTATATTTAAATGTAGTTTTTTGTCAAAAATGAAAGTGTAACACTTATTAAAATACAACCGCATTTAGTAAGTGTAACACTTATTAAAACGCGGAGGAAATATTTTAATTTTGACTATTATTTTTATCCATATTTATATACTCTGTATTTCTTATTAAACATTGTTATAGACCTCATGGTCTAGGACGGATTTTGGGGCATGATTGCCCACACCGTGGCCCAAAAATTTCTGGATTTGCTTGAATTTGATATTACCAATGAAATCTTGCTTGATGAGATAGGAGGCTAGACTAGTTGGCTAGTTCTCCGACTTCTAGGCATGAGTCTAAGGGTCAAATCTCACCAATTATAGTCTAGGAAGTTTATAAACATTGTATTAGTTGTAAGTTTGTAAACAATAAAGCTCGTTAAAATCTTGATCATCAGGTAACTAAACTAAACGATAATTTGCCACAGCGAGCCACTGACATATTAACGGTTAATTGCCAAAGTAATACATCATTAACATTTACATGAGGGCAAAAGTGCCAGCTTTGTCATTTACAAGATGCATTGGTTTAACACCTTTACAATTATTTTCTACTTGTATTAACAAACTTTTCAGGCTTCAGCCCCAGAATAGGCAAAGAATGTTGTAAAGAAGAGAACAATATGGCTGTACGATCAATTGCTACACCTCTGAACCACCTCTGAATCACAGCTAACCTATATGAGCGTGTCTCTTTCGTATGTTCACTTGTATAAATTTGATATTTGATCTCTATATCTATCTGCAACTACATCTCTTCGTATCTTTAAGGTTGGGGTCAGTAGACCGCTCTCGATCTGCAATACAATAAAGGAAAAAGGCATTGAACGTGACCGTATTACCAATATTATAATTCTATGATGCTAAAATTCACATACCGTGAAGGGCTCATCCACAATTAGAATTGGACCAACTTGAAATGAGCATTTTGAAGTCCTGTGACGTGGAAGAAATTTGCTAAGAACAAAAATGAAAAGAGAGTCATAGGTTAAATTTATGAATACAAAACTGACCATTTCCTCAGCTCCTCCCGTAAAAGGCTAGTTAACCTTTCTTTCCCTAGTTCACTAGCATCTGCATCAATAAGAGACAATTTCTTTGCTGCCTGTAAAACCTCTTCTTTGTTCGGAACAATAATAGCTCCAAGGCGTCGCTGATCCTAAAATGGAAACCAGCTATAGCATTTAGTAAACCAAAACCAACAAAGAACAGCAGAAAAGGGATAGTGACCTCAGCAAATGTAGAGAAAGGCCAACCTGGCCAACGACAACAATTTGTTCAATTAGACTACTTCTCATGGCAGTTTCTTCAATCTCTGAAGGCTCAACATTTTCACCTAATCAACATAAATATCAGCATCAAAATACAGATAGAAGTTTACGACTACATATAGAATTGGGAGCACATGAAAATCATAGTTAACAGGGAGAGAATCTGATAGAAGGAACTTTCTAATTGCATTAAGAAAGAAATCAATTACAAACAAAACAAAAGTTGAGTTCTGGGCATCATAATTAAGTGGCAAATGGGTCAGGAAACACAGCTTTTTATCACAATGTTCTTGCACTCATTTCACTGTTGACAGCTCAAACTGGAGTAAAAGCATCTTTCAGGCATATAATAGCATTTTTGTCCAATGAATCATGCTGGTCATACAATTTAAAGTAATGCATATTACATGATAGTGAAAATCGACTTAAGTCACCTGTCGAGAGAACTATAGTATCTTTAGCTCGTCCTTCAAGAACAAGAACACCTCCACAAAGCCGACTTCTCCCTGCTGAATGAGAAGGTGCTATCCAGCCTAAATCCCCAGTGGTCAGCCAACCATCATCATCCATAACTTGCCTCGTAGTAGATGGATTCTGCAAAGATGTCATAGGAACATTAACCAAATTCCCTTATGTGCTGTGATCAATTTATAGGAGCAGTAGCAATGAGTCTCCGAGGGGAAAACATCAAGCAACATGCCGGATTTTCATTACTCTTAAAGGCCCTACATAAGAATATAGCATTTGTCAAGAAGAAGGTATCATGTTAATTTAGCATAAACACACATTCTAAAACTTTCCAAGCCTAGACATAGGTCATAGTTTTAAAACCAAATAGCTTGTTATGTTTCCTACTTGACAGAGACTTGGAAATTATAATAAAATAATAATAATTTAGTATAAATACAACTCCTGACATCTGAGAAATGTAGCATGAATGTACTTTGTAATATGCTAGTGACTTAGTGATTCAGCTGATGCAACTCAGGGTGAAGGTACATACAACTACAACATAGAAATCAGCACTTTCACTCTCTTACAATCATGGATGAACTTTTGACCTGCCTAAGAAGAAGCCCCTGAAATTTTGTTTGCGAAATTTAAGGTCCTTCCCCCACTTACACCATACTTCTCTTTTGTGAGGAAATAAGAAAATGTCAAACAGATGTGATTTCATATTACTTTTATCAAAAATATGAAGACCAAACTTCACTAATAGTTATAGTATGTAACACAATTTATACCTTGAAATAGCCTTTCATCACCTGCGGCCCCCTAACTTTGACAATGCCTTTTGAACCAGGAGA
The DNA here is from genome assembly GCA_034703905.1 of Chenopodium berlandieri. NCBI lineage: Eukaryota > Viridiplantae > Streptophyta > Magnoliopsida > Caryophyllales > Amaranthaceae > Chenopodium > Chenopodium berlandieri. The sequence continues at coordinate 52,721,267 of CM068281.1, forward strand.
TAGCACTTCATTAGTATCAGCATCTACAACTTTAATTTCTGTATGCTTAAGAGGATGACCAACTGATCCTAATACCTTCAAAAGTAAAACAAACCCAAGAGAATACACAATTAAGATGTATCAAGTGTGGAATTACTGCAAGGGAGATAATAAAAGTAAACTTAATGAAGAGAGAATATAAATTGAGCTACAAACATTATAGGCCGGTCTTCTAGCAGCGACCACAGGAGAAGCTTCAGTCAGACCATACCCATTCTGCACTATGATTCCGATTGCCTGCAAATGTAGCAAAGTCTTGATATAAGTATATAACAGCATATAATCCGGGATCTACAAAGCTATAAACAGCGAGTATGTTACCTCAAAAAACTTGTCAACATACATAGGTAGACTACCACCTCCACTAATGCCCGCCTGCACAGTTCAAAGAAACAAAAGAAGATTCACCTCAGAACTTCATTTGCAAAGTATACTAGTTGAAATATTTTTCTAAAACAGAAGAAATCAAATTCATTTAAAAGCAGCTGTTTTGGCCTATTACTTGCGTGCGTCAATTGAAGTTTTCTGAGAATGATTTGAAATGATGAATGCTTCAGCATGTCGTAAGATGGAGGAAAAAAAAAAACTATGGAGTACACTACTCAAGGTTTAACAGCCAAAGAAAAATAAGGAAACCGGTATATATATAAAACAATAGAAGAAAAGCAGAAGAGAAAAATACCTTTGATATCCCAATAGCAGATTTGATTTTACGATACAATAGTATCTTAGCCAAATTATGAATTGGCCACAAAATCGTTGCAGCCACTCTTGCCCACAGCCAGTCAACAAATGCAGTGAGGAAAGACTGTTGCTTCTTAGTTAGATATTTGCCCTACATCAAAAGGTTTCAAAAATCAATGTATAATTAACTGTTACTAACACAGAACTGAAAATTTTAATTGATTAATAAAACTTTTCATTCTTGTAAGTTGTAAGTTTCAAACTCTGAAGATCATTATTTAAGATCGGGCTATATGCCTATATGCATATTAATGCTATTTAGTTCCTTAGTCCAGCAAATAGGCCCTGTTTCATTGCTAATGTATGATCTAATGGTTGATGCAGACTATTAAAATCAAATGATGTCCCTGTAAATATGATTTACATGCACAGCTGCACAAGATATAAACATAAGGTATAATACAGCAGCAAATGCTCAAATTACAAACCTCATAAATCCTCTTAAGCTCCATGTATATCAAACTAATCTTTATGAGTGCAAGAGCAATGATTTTACGAACAACAGAGTTTGCAGAAATCTGCTTCTGAATTGCACTGCAAGAAGATTGCAAGGATTTGAAGGATACGCAGAGAGAACCCTAGATATAGTATTGCAAATAATAAATAATAGATAGGCAACTTATTCAGCAGAAGAAAAAAATTAGATTTTAATCTTTGTATACCCCAAAATTTCAACAATTCTAAAATGTATACATATCATCATCATTAGGTTTTGATATTCAATCTTTTTTACTTGCCATTTGATAGCATCATAAAAAAACTGAAAGGGCCAACTGCTGCAATGCTCAGGAAAGCTCTAATTATAAATAATATTATCATTAGCAGGACTTAATCATTGTACAAGCTTTCATCATCTCTCTATGTCTATTGTTTGGCAGACCAAGGAGTAAAATCTGTTGAAAGCAACTCCAAAATTTTTAGATTAGCAACTAACCAATAAATAATAATCTCTATTTTCTATAGAATAATTAGAGTGGGTAGAATGTCACCTTATTTACCAAACTAACCAATGTAATTAGAAACACAGCTAAAATAGCAGCCAGATACAAGACTTACACTGCAGAAGGCTTTTATGCCACACAAGCTCAGAATAGAGTCATATGCGGTATGCGCCAGAAATAGAAGCTACAGAATCTATTTAATCACAAAGATGCCGTATGGATAATGGTATATTTTGCATGCACGTCAAAAGCAGATCAATCAACGTGAATAATCGGTATTCTGTAAGATAACTAACCCGTAGAGTGTTTCATACACTAATGGAACAGAAATCAGGTACTCAGATTGATATTTTTTCAAATCCTCCTGTTGTCACAAGAAGAACAAAAGTTTCATAGTGGAAAGGAAAGGAATACTTCGAATATGTTAAATTATTGCCAAACTGGCAGAGCAAGTCAGAATTGGATATAATCCATTTGTATACCTTCAAATTTTTCACAGTTGTGTACATTTGCTCTCCCCCACGTGAGAAGATGAAATACTCTGCTGCCCGTTCATAAGCATGCCAGGGAGGCAGCATGCTCAAAAATTTATCTCCAGCTTGAACAGGTGCAATATCCCATAAACTCTTGATCTAAAATAACAGGTAAAACAATTGTAAATCTCTCAATGCTCAGTATGACCATAGGTTTTTCTTGAATTTGCGTGGGGTGGGGTGTGGGGGTCGTTGATATACGCATAAATTCAGCTACTCTAAGGTGAGGTTTGTGAAGGTCAAGTTATACGCAATCTATTCTTAAAATCCTAAACAGTAGAGACTAGTAACAAGGCAATACATAACATAAAATCATAATAAAAATAAAAGACATAAAACTATTGTCTGGTGATGCATTCACCTGAATATGCAAGCCAACTTGTAATTGCTTAATGTGACTGGTTATAACTCCAGATACAACCCTTTAAATTAGTCTGGTTTGGATATAGGTGCACCATATTGACCAAAGTAGACTTGCAATGGCAAGATTAAACCAAATATTGTTGTCACTTGTTAAGCAACAATTTCAGATGAAACTAGATAGGTGATTAACATCGCACAGAACAATTCCAATTGTCACAATATGCTTCATTCATATTAACGAATATAAACCTATAGCATCAAGTGGAGTAGAAAGCAATCGTTGGGACTTGAAGAGCAACTGCAATTTGTATAGCAGATTCCAAGTGCCAGAATCTGACCTCCAATGAGGAGAAAACAAAAGAACGGAAGGGATTTGGGAGAAGGGGTGCAGGGGTGCAGGGACTATACCTGATGCAGAAGATTCTGGTGTGTAATCATTACACCCTTTGGGTTGCCTGTGGTACCACTAGTATACATCAGTGTGGCAACGTCATTGGAGCATATGGGCTCATAAGTGAATAGTTTTCCTGAAATCATTTGAATCATGAATCTTGCTTGCTGGTCATTCATCAAAAAAAACATTGAAAAAAGCATTTGCAGTATGCCAGGTGCAATTTTGAACTAATAATGCTAAGAAAATTCATTCCAATATGTCTACAGAGTCAAATAAAGTGTTTGAAATCCTCTACGTCCCTTTCATAGTTTCATTTGGTCTGTGTCTAGAACACGTGCACAAACAGAAGAGGAAGAAGGAAACAAGCACAGAACTACAGAAGCAAGGTATCTGAACATTCTAATGAGACAAAGCTGCTTTGAAAGATAAGGGAATGATCCATTAAGGCAGATAAGAAGCACAAGTCATCATTGAGAACTGCCATCAACAAAGTTCTCATTTTAAGGCTAGGGATGCTACTCAAAGAGGATGGGACTTAATTCTGAGATATTGAAAATGGAACTAGGTGCACTTTGAATTTGTTAGTTGAATAATTTCTTAGGATAGAGACACAGAATGTTAAATCCACCTTCTTTTAACAAATGTCAACACATAAAAATTAACAGAAGCATTTTTATGGTGCATCCTTGAATTTGTTAAGGTTTTAATAGAACCCAATTAGCTTTAGCAACCTGGAATTTAAGCACTAACATTTCCTCACTTTAGCCGATGGTTTTGATTCAACAATTTTGTTTTGCTCTACCCTAGACTTAAAACATAAACTCAATTATTAGTATAGAATTTATTGTTCCAAGGAGAACAAGCACATAACAAGAAAACCTTCCAGTCACAACCCCCCCCCCCCCCCCCCTTTTTTCCCCCTTTCTAATATGCAAAAGTATTTATGAGTATGTGAGAGAATCCCGCCTTACTAGCATCATAAGAATCAGCCAGATGTCTCCGACTTTCTTTTCCCATTGCTATGATCTCATTATAGTTGTAAACTAAAAGTCTATCAGACTCTCCAAAATTCAAGTCTGCTTTCTCTCCCCAAAGCAAAATCACAAATTTCGTTGTTGCCCTGGCAACGAACAAGTCCGCCATTCTATCAAACAACTGAGGATTATCCACAAGGAGTGCAGAGCTGCAGAGAAATGTATAGTTTATCAAGATACCAGACATTACCTAGGAAGAAATGCAGGAGCAAGAAAAGGAGAAACTTCATGGAGAGATACATGGAGCATAAAACACTTTATACAAACTTAGCAAGAATCTGCTGTCAATTAAGCAACAACTTGTGAAAATTTTGTCTCAACCTTCCCCTCCACAAAACAAACTGTTCAACCATCAACGGTAGTCAATAGGAAGAGTTCAATATATTCCTAAATTTTCCACTAGTTTATACCCCTCATTAATTTGATATTTTGTACTGTGCACTTGTGCAGAGGAAACCTCAGGAACCTTTAAAGTCTAAAATCTTTATTCACAGAATGAAGTAAGGCAGATGACAGCTTTTAGATAATTATGTGAAAACTATGTAAACTAGAAGAAACTGAACCCCATAACTTTAATTCGGAAATTTATTTTGTGTTAACCTTTCAGAATGTTTGTATATTTGCAACAGTTCTTCTGTGGATGACCTTGAGCCCCTCACGACATTAATAGCTCCTGTTGCCATAGTTCCTGCACCAAAGATGATACAATATTCCGTGGGTAAGCAAGAGTGATTATTAACATGAGCATGTAAACAGTCCCATTATTTTATCAATTAGCAGAGGCAGGCATGAGGTATAGAAAAAACAAGGAGAAGGGGGGGGGGGGGGGGGGGGGGAGAGAGAGAGAGAGAGAGAGATCATCACAACCACCCAAGATATCATGCAAAGACTATGGGATATTGGGATGGAGGGAGTAAAATCAGTAGATAGACTTGGAAATTTGAATCTTTTCTCCATAAAGTGGTACTTCAATTCCTTGTGAAGACCAACTTATTTTATCCATCTCATTTGACGTATATGAAATTAGAAATTCAAGGCTATCCTTGAAAGAATTTAGCCACAGGATATCATGCAACTGTAAGTATAAGCTATAAGAACAGATCACAAGCTGTAAACCAGAGACTCAGCAAAGAACAACGATGGATGATGACAACATACCTTGGTCAGCAATTAACCACCTACATGAATTATCAGCAAAAAGGGCAACCTTTTCATCTGGCTTTACACCGACAACTCTTAAGCCTTCAGAGAAATCTAAAATCTCTTGCTCAAGCTGTGATTAGGACAAGCAAACCAATAAGAGTTAAAACAATACAAGAAGAGCAAAGCCTCTAACCAAGACCTCAGAAGTTCAAATACACTAAAAAAACCTACCCCCCTACAAATCACAACGCTAGTATAAAGAATTCACAAGATGACTGTCTAATTGTCGTATAATAAATTTGTGGATGAAAAGAGAATTAGACTTTTTTAAAAAAATAAAAATATTGTTAAAAAGAGTATAAATGTATACAGCTAAGAATTTACCTGCTTATAAGTCAACTCTAAAGGAGGTTCATGGTATGGATCTATCAATGCAATACGATCAGCATACTTTTCTGCAGCTGTTCTCCAAATATCAGGAACTGCTTTCCAGTCTTTAGAGCCCAACAATACCTTATTGTATAATATCTCATGTTCAAGTAAAGGTGCACACCTCCTATTTTGCAACTCCTCTGTCTGTGACAGAAATTTTTAGAACCAAATGTGTCAGCAGCTTCTCATGCAAGTGACAGCAAGATGTCTGCCTGTCAGTAGCAGAAAATCACTGATCTTAAAATGTCTGCTCAAATTTTATTTATTAACTAACATATTGAGGGCTAATGGTACCAAATTAGACATCCCTCATGAAAGAAAACTATCATGGCACGGAAGAATATATACCCTTCTAGTTGAAAAGGAAGAAAAAGTCCAATCTAACCTAGGCAACTGATGAGGATGAAGGGCACCAAAGTAGGAAGAGGGTCAAACAAATGACCATCTGTTTAAATGTTATAGCCCTCAACTTCTTCATTCCAAACCGACAACAACAGGATGCAAGCATTTATCCTAGGTAGCAGCAGGCAATAACATGATGAGAAACTTTTCTATGCCCCCCACCTCCCATATAAATTAAATATCAAAAAAAAAAAAAAAATACTAGTCCGTAAATTGAACATCACTATTGCGAACGGCAATCTAAGGGAAAATTTTACAAGTAATGCAAAGATCATCATCTATCTGTCTCCCCATTACAGATAAGCCAAGCAAGAAAATCACAAGGATTGATCTCAGGATACGAGATTAAAAAGCTATGTAATTCCAATATAGAGAAAATAATCTCACATTACACACACCCATCTGTCACATTACACTAATTAAGACTTTGAGCATCAAAGGGATCCTTCAAAAGTTCATTCAAATCACTTATTGTTACTCTTACACACTAATTTCCTAAGTTCACACTCCATTATCAATTAATTATCAAAGCTCGCAGTCGCAAGGACCTTATTCGAGTTCAAGTGATAGTATTAGAGTTCACAACTTACCGGCAAAGAAGGTCAACCACAAACCTTCACAGTACTTCTCCCCACCCGAATTTCCTTAACAATTCAATCATTCCCTGTTGCTTGACAAACCCCGAATACTACATACGCGTTGATTTTGTCATAAATTCTCAACTTAATACCATTTCGAGAAATACATTAAATGGATATACGGTAAAAGAACACCAAAGAATTAAATCATCTGAACAGAATTCTAATAGAGCCTAATTTCAATTCTACCAAACAACTAAGAAATTCCATAACAAACTAACCAACAAAAAACATGATTAATCAAATTAAAAATCCAAGAACATAACCAACGACTAAAATTATCAAAATCATCAACTATTTAATATACCTGAGCAGTGTGACAGCAAACACAACCAAGCGTACGGCGAAACGACCCATTTTGTGTCCAAGAACGAAGAGTAAAATTGTTGAACACCCATTTGGAATTACAAGGAAAGAAATTAAGGGCAATTTTCCGATGATTAAAAGAGTTTAAAATCAACCCAGAATTCAACGAGATGTTGGTCATGTTACAGGTAGTATACGCCATTGAAATTGCAGATGATGATGTTGTAATTGGTGGGTTTGTCACAAATTTTACAAGCAATTTGAAGAGAGAGAAAGAGATTAGTAGTGAAAGAAAGAAGGTAAAAGAGTGTGAAGATTTTGTTACGCCTAATATAATGGAAGAGTGATGATGGTGGGAAAGAAAAGGACAAAGGAAACTTTGACGATGGGAGTGCAACTGCTGACTGACTATTTCTTGAAAATTTCAAGATAATTTGTGTAAGAACATGCTGGACAGTTTGAGCATTCCTCAAATTTGTCCTATCGAATTGGAACCTGCACGTGACCACGCGTCCTTACTCCTTAGTACTTCGCAATTAAGAAAATGGGTTCAAATGAACCCTCAACTTAAAAATTGGAAGTATAATCCTTAGTTCCTTACTATCATGTAATAAGCTTAGTTTGGTGTTAATGTTTACAATCTTTACTAGTATGACAGTTCGTAAATACATGTTCAACAAAATTAGTTATTTTGATGATTAATGGTTGTGAAATTAGAAATATATTATCAACCAATAGCTAATAAAGCGGTAAAATTAGATGTCAAGTAATTGTGTTAGTGAATATGTTTGACACACAGTTCACGCTATGACACTTAAAATTGTAAACTAATTATCTTCGTAGGTTAATTTGATAGTTTTTTGATATTTACTTATAATTGACATGCTCTTTTATGAACTAAGGATAATATTTTTCTCCCACACAATTCCACAATGTCATTTTTAGTCAAGTACATAGCACTTGCAACTTCCTAAGGAAACTATACATCGTTCTCCATAATATTCACTGATGTTTGGTTATATGTTTAGGGTACTTGTAACCTTTGTACGTGTTGGTGAGTATAAAATTGTTACTTCAATTGTCCTAATGTGCAAAGAAAAGCCTTAAAAGGAATTTAGGTCTTAGGATCCATTGTGGGGCCTATCAAATACTTTTATCTTACAAGATGTGTCATCTTATTGAGTTTAAACTTAATTGTCGTATTGTGTCAACCTCTCTAATTTTTTAAAAAAAAATCATGATATTGTTATTGCACCACTATAATAGTTGTTTCTCGTCCTCTCTTTGCCATTTGTTTAAAGAAGGAATAATGTAAATTTGAAAATCTAGCCATAATTAATTTTGTAAGAAGTAATTTGAATGTGACGAATATTTAATTTTGTACGTTTAAAACAAATATACGATAATATTAACTAGTAAAAGACTATTGATAAAATGGAATAAGAGAAAGTTTATTCATTTCATTTGTGGGTATAAGATAGTATAACTTACTCCGGTTATCTGAAAATAACTTATAATACGGAGTAAAATATACGCCTCCCTTAATATGTTGACATGTCCGTAAAATAATTCATTGATGGAAAAAGAAAGAGAAGTGTAAATTTATTTGACTGTACTTAGTATAATATCTTCAAAATTTTAAATTATGGTTTGAATCCAATATACATTGTATATAAGTATTGGATAGATAATACATTGCTAAATATTCCATGCAGCCTTGCATGTTTTCATAGGGTATCGTATGAGTTACTTTATACCATAAAAGTAAGGTATAATTTAAGTAGACATGTATTACATTGGCTAACTTTACCTTCAATCAATGATCCTAATCTTAACACCACTACTCCCCAAACCTAAAAGGGAAAAAAAAATCATAAGCATTAATCAATGGATCAACTCTTAAATTTTCCATACTCCTAAAATTACTACAAAGCTTAATTGAATAAACAAGAATTATGTCCTAATTTCCATTTGCTGCTAGCTGGTGATCTTCAAAGTAAAACACTTGGGAAATGACAAGTACCATGACCTGCACAAGTAAATATTAATTATCATGAGGAAAAGGATTAAGCTAAAAAGTCAATATATTTAACCAAAAAAAAAAGTATTTCTTCTGCCTCTAAATGTTTTTCCTGTTTGACTTATACTTTGGGCAGAATATATTGGATACACACGATGTAAACGAGTACGAGTATACGGAAAACTCACTTGGGTTACGAGTAGTGAGAGAGGCCAGCCCACCAAAGTAACAAGGTTCGCCACAATTTCTGAACTTAGCCCAATAAGCACTAAAAGCATAGCTTGCATGCCAAACAACAGAAACAGGCTCATAGCAATGTTTTCCAGGCCCAAGAGCTGATTCACAGGTCCCATTTAACAGGCTACAAGTGTTCCTTAATGCAGGCCCAAGTTGAGTTGTATTGGCCAATTTATCTACCACACACCATAACTTACCTTTGTAGCCATGATTGTTTGTGGGCTCTTTTAAGGGCCCAAAAACTGTTTGGTTTCCGGTCAGATCGATCGGGTAAACGGGTGTGCCATCGGGCTTTAAAAGGCCCCAATACCGCTCGGTTTTCGGCCCATCCTTGAGGTTCTCATTGAACAAAGAGAATAAGAATGTGGGTAATATGGTACCGGGTCGGGCCGGTGTGCCTATGGGTGGGTCTGCTACAATTTTTTTTATAAGGTTCCTGTTGTAGGTTGCTGCATTATACTCATTTGCACCAGGTTGGTCAAGATCACCTTGGTTAGGCCACCCGGTTTCGGCTATAAATATTGGTATGTTTGAAAATCCTAGTTTTGACATAGCAAAATACACCGAGTCTAACATTTGGTCTAGGAGATTAGTATAGGTTAAGTTACTTGTAGGATCAACATAGGTAATGTTTCCCTTAAATAAGGTGAAATTTAAATCTATAGTGTCTGGATTGGATGACCAAGGAAAGTAGGGATAAACGTCGAGAAAAAAGTAAGAACCAGTCCTATTAAGGAACTGTAAGAGAGGTACAATAGTTGTTAATGTATCAATACGAAATGTTCCGTTGGATGGTGGGAAAGTTGAGCCTAAAATGTCCATGGCTAAGGGTGTACCAACCTTAATGTTATGAATATCATGGGCATGTAACGTGTTCCTAATGTGTTGCATGGCTAAGACTAGGCTATCCCATTGTTCAATATTGTGGTTACTATAGACTTCATTTCCAACCATGATGTACCGGATCATGGTTGTAGGGTAGTACGCGAAGACATTTTCATGAACCCATTGGTTAGCCAGGGTCTCATTGGCCGCGAGTGCAACAATATCCTCATTGCGAACCATGATTGATACATGGAGATCAGTTCCGACTAGTAATTTCAAGGTCTCAGGATCCGCGTCATAGAGCTTGACCATGCTAGCCTTCATAGACTTAATGAGCTCTATGGAGTGAAATGGTGTAGGCAAATTGCTGCCTAGCTTCCCATAATTGACACCAATGCGGTCTATAGGTGTAGAAGTTTGAGCACCTACAAAAAATGAAATAAACAAGTTAAAAATTTACAAGTTTATAGGCAACATACATAAGCATATAAAATGTAGAATTTGGTAACTATATAATAAAACTCACTTGAAATAGCAATGATAGTTGAGAAGAACAAAATAGCAGCAAGATTATTAGTCATCCTTGTGGCTTGAATCCTCGAAAGGGGCATCGATGATCGATCAATATACGTTCTACTAATATGATTCCAATCAACTATCCTAAGAGACTCATAATGATATGATGCATGTTAGGTTATATATAAGGAAAAGATGGAAGTTTATCTAGTTAGAAACTGTTCAACTACAATGTATTTGATCTTTGTTAAATAAGAGGAACTTTAGGTGTGAGAAATAAAGTACCAAAACACAAAAATGGGATTGAAGATGTTATAATGGCTTTAACTTTTTAAGTTAATATTGTTCTTATAATAATCAATAAATATGATTTCTAAAGTTAAAATATATGATGACATACAAATTGAAACAAGCTAGAGTTGGTGGACATATATCCATGTATAAGTGTATGATATTTACCTACCCTTAGTATTAGTAAGTTAGTTAATGATAAGTAGTTTCAAACTTTCAAACCACGAAGAAAAAAGAGATTATATCTTATATTACCTTTGTCGTAAGTAACATTTTTAATTCGGTCCATTTTAGACATCTCATGTCACATTAATAATTTACAAAGTATTTTAAAGCTGGTTGTCGAACATGCCCATGATACACTACGTACGACCAAGGAATTTTTCCTGATCCTTTCAAAATGATTCTTGATATGAATATTGCTCGTTTTCTACGGAAGCACAATCACACTCCATACTTTCTTCTCCTTCAATATGAAAAGCAACCCATATGTTACAATGTTAGATCACATTTATAATTTGTTTAATTCATCGCGGTTTTCTTCCTTAGCATTTAGCAAATAGGGTTTTGTAGTTTTTTTGGAGTTTTCTCTTGACGATTAAGGTTCATTTTTTGGCTTTCCCAAATTTTATTTTATATTCAATAGAGGGTTTAGTGAGTTTACTGTAACTCTTTTGTTTTTATTTAGATTTGAAATAATGGACGCTTGTACTTGGACTACTTTATCCTTATTACTTGATCCTTCTTAATAGTTTATCTAATGGCTAACTTCAACCATTATATCAACCTCTAGTAGTTTTACTTACTCATTCTCGAGCCTTAATAATAATTTTTTTTAATTGGTTTCCATGGTATGATAATATAATTTAGCTAGTCCGTAATTATGTGTTCTTTAGTATTGTAAATGATATGAAGTACGTGAGTGTATAAGAGCCTTTTTCACTCAGTTTGTGGTCTAAAATTATTCAGATATAACGACTTTAAACATTTTTCCCCTAGCCCGAATTAATTTTAAATACTGGTACACACAAACTATTTTACAGGTCAACTCGATCTTCAAGATGACAATCTAAGTCAAAAGGTTGAATTCGGGTCAGAATGTCAGATTTCGAATTATGGTAAAAGAAAAAAAAAACTATAAAAAAGGTAGAAATTAATATCATTACAAAATAAGCGTATAATGTTTTTTTTTTTTTTTTTTTTTTTGACAAAATAAGTGTATAATGTTTGGGTTGATCAAGTTTGGTTCAAATTGAATTCGAGTTGAGTTATCGGGTTGGGTCTACCCTGGCCCCGATTAGCAAGCATAACACGACTCTTAAGTCTTTTGACAAAATTGTCGCCGGAGTGATTTTTTTACCAGATTGTCGTGAAGGATATTTTTTATTACCAATTTGGTCAATTGGTCCAAGTAATTCCCTAGCTTAATTTACCCGGCCCATGTTCACCTTTAGGTCCACCCAATTAACTAGTTTCATGTTTTTGAGATTGCTAAGGCTATAAAACGTTAAAACCCCACTCTTGTAAGACAAGTTCAGAAAGTATACAAAAATTCGACTTTCCCTCTCATTCCCACGCTTTCCTTCTCATTCAGTCATTCCCACTCTTTCCCTCTCATCTCTCTCTTCCTCCCCTCATATCAGTCATGGCGGCGCCGGTACCAGACCCATATTATTACCAATTGAAGACTGAAGTAGAAAATCTCATCATTAAAACTTCGATTACGATGAACTTTTACTACACGTTTCTTCGTGAATTTCTTGACCCTGTGCAAAGGGGGTTTGATCAAGCATTTCTTGACGGTGTGGGAGTTGAACAGAGAATCTTATAGCATTCCCAAGATTTGGATACAATGGAAGAATACGATTCTGTTTACTTAATGAATCGACGATCGCAAAGCTCAATACGTCGTTTTTTTCAGGGTAATGGTTGGACTCAATTCTGTAATGACAGAAGCCTCGGAAGTTTGATTGGCTACGTTTCTCGCTAGTTGGACTCAATTTCTGTAAGAATTCAAGCGAATATTCCAGCCATGGTTAACGTTCCCCTCTCATCTTTGAAGTTTCTTCAACTCTATTTCTCTCTCCTAAAATTGCTGATTTTGAAGATAAATTCTTCATAAAAATTGGAAAGAACACCATTTTTTATGAATATTAGATTATATTTGTATGATAAAAGTAAAGATTTGGGATTATTTGATCAGTATGACTCAATCCACCATTGCCGAAAAATGGCGCGAGTTTTCACCGTTGGGTTTTTGAAATTGCTGGCTATTTATTTTGGGTTTTAATTTTGTTTGTGATTTTGGCCTGTAGCTACTCTCTTTGATACTTCCTCCGTCCTCTAATACAAAGCCTCATTTCCTTTTTTGGTAAACCAAAATACAACGCTTTTCCATTTAAAGGTTGTATTTTTTTATATTATTATCTTCTTTTTGATGAGTTGTCATCTTTTTTCTTTTACTTTTATGTACTTTTAACATCAATTTTCAACACTTTCTCTCTCTATCTCTTCAATTATTTTCGGCTATTTTTTCTTTCTCTCTATCTCTCTCTAACCCCACATACACATATGTACTTTTTAATCATTAGTTTTAAAGAATTTACAACTTTCTTAATTCCCACATAAAAACCAAAAGAGGCTTTGTATTAGAGGATGGAGAGAGTAATAAATTAATAATACAACCTAATGCCACCCTGATAATCACTTTGATAAACAAGTTATTACAGGGCAAAAGTTGTTATTTGAAGTGGTGGAAATGAAACCGCAATTTAGATTTAAAATCTAACGTCGTAGATATGAATATATAGTTATATGGTCTATGTTGAACATTTAAGTTAACCTCTACTATATATTTTTTATGGATTGAATCTATGGAGTAATCCTTTTGTTTCAATTTCCTTTAACAACAATATATTTTTTGGGCATTCAAGTATACAAATTTACTTACTCCGCAATTATAAATCAATGCAGGAGACTTATGTGCGTTGCACTTATGTATATTTCCCTGATTATTTGATCAGTGTGCGTTTCACTCTCCCCTTCACATAAGTCCGTTTCACTTATTTGAACCTTTATGCGCGCTTTCGCTCTCTCTCCTCAATTGAAGCGTGCACTTGAATTCTCCATTGAAGTAGCTTCTGAACTTACTGTTCTCCATTGAATCAGCTTCTGAGGTAAGATGTTTTCCTCCATTCTTATTAATCATCGACTATCAATTTTCACAATCTAGTGTTTGCTGTTAATTTAATTTTCAGTATTGTTAATTTAGGGTTCTTATAAGATGAAGTATTGAACTATTGCTAATAATTTCTCAAGTTATGAATGACTATACAGAATGATTATGAATTTTGCTATGCGCGCTCTACATCTATATTCTCAAGCCAGAATAATTTTATGTAATTTTTGGAGCCTGAATTGATAATTGAGTCAAATTTGGTTGATATTATGAACTTTTTTTCTGTCATGAAAGTTTGTTGATTTTATTTTGATTAATTTACGAGTATTTTCTTCTACTAGGTTACTAAGTTTAATTTGATTGAGGATCAAGTTATAAATATATTACATACTTTGATACCACCTGTAATTCAGGTTATGGATGTGAGAAAGGCTGTTTCCCAGACTTGAAGACCACGCAAATAAATGCATGGATCTCTTTTGCTACAACCCGTATTGGCCTTAAGGAACTTGATATCCGAATTCATGTGAGGGAACCGGGTGAGCTGCCACCAGCTAATATTCATGTGTGAAACATTGGAGGTGCTGAAACTTGATGTCAACCTTGGTCTTGATCACGCTTCCACTATGCCATCCTTTCGTCTTCCAAACTTGAAATTACTACACCTCTATGCCGCTCTCATTAACGAGGATGGCTTGCTGCCAAGGTTAGTTTCAAGCTTCCCTTTACTTGAAGAACTCATATTTGTAGGAACTTGGATTACTCATGTCAACTACATACATATTTCTTCGCCTTCTCTTCGGAGGTTGCGTTTGAATATATCTAAACTTGATGATGTAATATATAGTAGCACGGATTTTGTGCTTATCGATACTCCTAATTTGGAGTACTTTTATTATCATGATAATCTACCAATACAACACTATTACAAACATGAGTCGGCTGGTAAAAGCAGAAATAGTCTTTGGAAATAACATAATAGACGAAGTTCCAACAACATTAGGTCAAGTTGAAGATCTTCAAGTATTGCTTAGCCTTATCAAAGTCTTCAATAATGTTCAGCATTTAATTTTGCGCGGCATTTGCACCAAGGTTTGTTTAAATTTCTAGTCTTGCTCCTTGATTTTTTTTTTTTTTTTTTTTTAATTTAATTATTTATATACTCTCTCCGTTTCTTTTTTATTGTCTCATTTGGAATCTTGCACAAGATCCCTCATGACTTTTAAAATTTTATTTTTGAAAGTATTAAATTTCATTTGCAAAAGGAGGTAGTATATAATAACAATATGTAGTATGTATTTTATACAGTTATCATGTTATGTAATGTGAGATTGACTAATTGCACCTTTGATTGAAGGAGCTGGGTTTTTCTAGTCGTACCTGCTGGGATAAAGTAGTTTTGGCATTTCTAAATCGTTCACCGGTCTTAGAAACAGTCGATTTTCCTAAGGTTAGTCTGTGACTTACTTCACTTGTGTATTAATTTTACATAGATAGAATAAATTCAATTTAAATATGGCGTAAAGATGTTGATTTTGATTGGGATCAACTTTGCAGGGATTATTATCTTATTCGGCTAGATTGCGTATAGTAATGCAATGTCTTCCTGACGAGAAGATACTCGAGGAACAAGAGTTTTTTTAAAACAACTCTAGCAATGATTCCTTCATGTTGCAGATCTCACCTTAAAAGAATTGTGATTGATCCGTGCTATGGGTTGGAGCAGGAAGTGAATGTGATCCGGTTTTTGTTGAGACATGCTTTTTGTGTTGGAGGAATTGATCACAAGGCAGGGATATCTTCTTGAAGAAGATAGTATGGCGCTCAAAAGTACATTGGAGAGTCTACCAAGGGCCTCAGTTACATGTTCAATTGTGTTCGATGGGTGCAAAATAATAAGATAACTTCACAGGCATTTAATCAAAAGGCAGAGAGTAGGATGGTAGTAGGGTGGGTCAAATAGGAGATCTGCCTCAAAATAGGTCCAGGTTTGGTGGGTAACCGGCTGTGGATGGAGAAATACCATATCTGCCATGGGTGATGGGGACGGGAATAGATGTACCCACCCCCTATCCATCCCGCCCTGCTTTATATCTAATAATATATATACTTATATGTATTCAAATAAATTAACTCAACTTTTTTTTGAGGCAAATTAACTCAACTTCTCCAGTGAAGACATATTTTGTATTTTTAATTTTTTGTATACATTCTACTTGTATTTATTAGAGTTAAATTTTTAAGCTTAGATGATTGTGTATTGAGTCTTTTTTATTTTTTTATTATATTATAAGAAGTATTATAGTACTACTGTCATTTTATTAGGTCACTTCAGAAGTTTAGAAGCTGGTGTTGGTAGTAGTATCTTAGTGCTATTGTTTGTGTAATGCCTGATATTCTTATTGCCATACGTGAGGGTAATCACCGAGAACTTAAGATCATTGTTTGAGAGTTTAATCCCTTCGAACCGTGCAAGGTTGTTAAATTTGCTGGTATGGTACCAGTCAAATTGTTATCATTCAAGTATAACCTATGTTACATGGGCTCAGGAACGGGTGTCGGACACGGACACATGTCCAAGTGTCCGATCCGGCAAGTTCCAAAATATTAGAGCACAGGGCCTCTGTTCGATATTCGGATACAGGTACGGAAACACGTCAATACGTCACTTAAATTTATATAAATAAATTATAAATACAAAAGCTTTACATTTTTCATTATGTCTGCCCCTATATTTTTTATTATAATTTTTTCCTCGGTAAATTCTCCTAATAAATGGCAATCTTCTTCACTCCATCTTCTCTATATTAATGGTGGTTTTCGAACAAGATATGTTTTTCTTTCATGTTTCTTCTCTTTTTTCCTCTCCTCTCTTAATAGAAGTGTCCGAGTGCACAGTGAAGGATCGGACATGTATCCCGTGTCCGAGACCGTGAAGTGTCGTGTCGACACGGACACTTTGCGATATTAGCCGTGTCCGATTAACATAGAGTATAACTCACTTATAGATGTCAAGCTTGCAAGAGCAGGATTCTTTGATAGCCTGGAAACATACCAAAATTGTACTTGAGCTGGGAAGACCCTGAGATGTGGTTCCATACTTTGGTCCTCACTTGTGGGAACTCCCGCAAAGCAGAGTGCCAATAAAAGATGTTCGACAACGTACTGTAGTCTTCGCCTATGCTTTGCTTGAAAGTCAAGTCCTGTTTTGCTTAAAATCTGTGAAGAAGTTGATGGTATGCCCACCGAGCAGCATTTTGAACCCAGAAACGCGTTGAGTCAAAAACAAGTGGGCTATCTTTTGAACAAGTTAGAGACTAGAACAATTGATAGCTTTGCCAAGCTAAAAACAAGCCTGGAAAAGAGATTCAAAACTGTTGTATTTGGTAATACTCAACTTTTTTCAGAAAGGATTGCATTGGCTATTTGATAAATTGTGGGAATATATGCACCAAGAAGCTTTTCAATGTCTCGGAATCAGGAATTAAAAGTGCAGCTTGAGGGATTGATTTTTCTAGATTATATTTACTTATGCTTTTTTTTTTTTTTTTTTTGAAAGATACTTATGCTTTTCGTTGTTAAATAAAAGTCTCAATGTATCAGAAAAAAAAAAAAAAATTCTTATCCCTAAAAACCAAATCTTAATTATTACTTTGTATTTTACATAATGCATAAGAGAAATTAGAGGTAATCATTGGCCCGACACGCTAGCCCGGCCCGAAAATAGGGCGGGTTGGGCAAGCCTAAAAACGTATTTTTGGCTAAAAGCCCTAACCTAGTCCGAAAAAAGTCCAAAAAGCTCGTTACTTTTTTGCGGGTTTGGGCACGCAGTATCATGTTAAGGCCCGGCCCGACCCGATTTTTTGATCACCTCTAACAGAAATACGTAGTAAGACTTTTTAACTGGGGGTGAATGGAGTAACATAAGTCCAATATCAATAATAATGGGTAAAAACTAACATAAGTATGCAATAAAGAAATTCTTTGATAATAATAAAGAACATAAAAGTGAGAAATTAAATTAAAGAATTATTTACAACTTATCCAACGTATAGATGGATTTTAGTTAATAAAATGAAGATTCAAAACATGAAAATGTTGTGATATTATTATATTAATCAATATTCATTCAATATTAAACACACACAGCCTGATCATCACCAATATAAACTACGGAGTAATATAAAAATGAATTGAGTAGCTAAAACTATCTACTACCTCCGTTTTATATTATTTGCAATGATTAGCCACTTTCTATTCACATTTTACGTTAAATCATTGCAAATAATATGAAACGGATGTAGTCATATGTAAATCATATACTTGAGCCTTTTTGATCCTCTCATATCTTAAATTATGAATAGAGGCAAGCTAATAAAATGGAGCATTTAGTTACAACTTATAAGTCACAAAAACGAGAAATCTAACAAGTAGTTTGGTCTCCCAAAGAGAATTGTAAAGTTTTGCATGCATTTAGGCACAAGGTACACTTGCAATAAAACTGGTTACAAACATCACTAATTTCACTAAAATCGGTTGCTCAAAGTGAATATAATCAACACAATTATCATCTACCGGTGAGTGTTTTTTTTTTCTTTTCATTGTGACAAAGCCCATAATCTCATGGTGGCCTAAAAACTAATATTAAAACGCATTTAAAAGTAAAAAAAAAAATATATTATTCCTACTGGGAAAATTAGATTCCTATGAAAGCCTAATTCTTTAATTGAATCCCTTAATTAGAAACATCAATACATACCTAAATCCATGATTCATAACTTTCAAGCAATGTTTTCTTTACATAAAAGTTGATTATCCTTAGCTTTCCTATGATTTTCCTCTCCGAGGGAATCAATATTCTTCTCTTGCATGTGAAAAAGTTCCCCATTTCCTATTACCTTCTCCTCAAGTAGTAATTCTTTATCTTTAAAGGGCCCTTTAATATGGTGAATTACTTCCTCTTGTCGTTGTCTATTATGAAGGCCCTCTAAGAAACATTGAAGATTTTGGTTGGAAGAACCCCCCTCCATAATTGCTTCTAGGGCCAACTCCATCCACTTCATTGTGTTTCTCCTTATCTCTTGTCCATTCTCTTCATCTCCCATCACGGTCTCCACACACCGTTGGACCTCTTCTCGGTCCACAATAGTACCCTCTTCGTTATTCTTCTTTGCCCTGATTCCCACTCGCCATACCTCCTCCACCAACTTTGCGTTGGTAGGTTGATCCGATATTTGCGGGAGCCCCACCATTGGTACTCCCGTGACTAGTCCTTCTAATATCGAGTTCCACCCACAGTGTGTCACAAAACACCCTATTGTAGGGTGGCTTAGCACTTCCACTTGGGAGCACCAAGCCACAATCATCCCTTTTTCGTTCGGGTTACCACCAAATGGCCCAAGCCCGTTTTTAACTACATCGTCTATAACCACCTCATCTTCATCCCCCACAATCTTATTATGGGTCATGGGCCTAACCACCCACAAGTAAGGCCGACCCGTTAATTCAAGCCCATATAATATTTCCTCAAATTGCTTTCTTTTTATTACGGCCATGCTCCCAAATGACACGTATATAACTGACTTCTCTACTTTGTTCTCTAACCAAGTTAAGTACTCCCTAGACCTCTCAAACAAATCACAACCGTATGATGTATCGGACGGATCAATCATGTCCGAAAAGGCGGAAGGAATCAACGGTCCGATGGTGATCATCTTTACACGATGATCACGATCGTGATCAACGGCCTTGATTAACACGGATTCTTCAAGAGCATCAAATGAGTTAATGAGGACCGTTGGATTGGGATCTTTTTCAAGGGCTCTGATGTGATCCTCAATAGTGGGTGCAGCAAAATAGTGTGGACTTGAGGGCAGGAGAAAACTAGGAAGATCAGTACTTTCAAACAGTGGCAAACCCGGTAATTCTATGGAAATTTGAGGGCTTTTATTATCATTTCTGTTATTACCGTTAAAGTAGCGGTTATAAATAGCAAAGGTGGTTGCTGATTGGATGAACAACAAAGCGGAAGGCACGTGAAGCTCACGCGCCACGTCAGCAGCCCAAGGGAGCATCAAGGAATAGATCAAAAGGTCGATCGGACGGCCTTCATTAGAGAGGGAAATGATGAGATCATGTAGGGAGGTGGATACCACGCGCTTGGCTGTTTCGGCCACGGTTTTCGGGTCATCCGATGGCTTAACGCCATCATCAAACCTGATGCGGGAGCATTCAAGGTTTCCTTTCTTGGTCCGTTTCTTTAATGTTTCTTAGATTAGATTTTGGCTTACAAGTTTTTACCTTTCACTTGAAAGGGTTTTTCTTGTTTTAAGCGTTAGGATTTCTATTTTGATTAGGAATTGTTTTGGTCTAGTGATTTCCTATTTGAATTAGGACTTGTCTTTAGCAAAAGGGAGTTCCTATTTGAATTAGGACTTGTCTTTAGCAAAAGAGAGTTCCTATTTGAATTAGGACTTGTTT
Source organism: Chenopodium berlandieri (assembly GCA_034703905.1). NCBI lineage: Eukaryota > Viridiplantae > Streptophyta > Magnoliopsida > Caryophyllales > Amaranthaceae > Chenopodium > Chenopodium berlandieri. Next base: position 52,741,783 of record CM068281.1, read on the forward strand.
TTAGCAAAGTAAATTCCTAAGTGGATTAGGACTTGACTTTGGTTTTTAGGCGTGTCTAGGAGTTTTAGGAGGATTGAATAACCTAATCTAAGTTGAATTAAACTTAGTTAGTTTAGTCATATCCGAATTAGGAACTTGGGGATCAAGTTTAGGTTTTCTAGGTCAAATGGGATTCTAATTCAATTAGGATTAGTCTTCTAATTTGATTAGGTTTAGGATTAGTTTTGAGTCTATAAATAAAGGTTGTAAACTTCGAATTATACAAGTTTTGTTTTGTTGATTAAAGCTTTATTGCTTGTTAATTTGGAACGTTTCTTTCCAAGTTTTCTTTGTGTTTGACGAGTGAAGTTAAACATAAAAACCCTTAGATTAGGCGAGTGAAACCTGATTTAAGAGAGGTTAGATTAATTAGTGAGTGAAGCTAATTCAAACTATCCTCAAAAAAACCCCTAAATCACGAGATTAAGGTGAGTGAAGCCTTGAAATCAGATTTAGAACCCTTAGGCGAAAACAAACGAGTGAAGCTTGTTTAAACCTAAGACCAAACGAATCAAGAAACGCATCATATGGTATCAGAGCTGTTGGTGTGATTATTGAGTCGTTATATCCTTGTTCTTGAGCAATCAAGAATCAATTCGTGCTAGTTTCTTGGTTCTTGTTCTTCTCGGCGCAGATCTGGACCAGTTGGAAGTTTTAGGTTACTGCGAACTATCTACTTCGTATTTTTTGGTGATTCTTTTTGGGTTGGATTCCTATTGGACTAAAATTATAGCCTGTAAAATTTCGTGGTCATTGGATAAGTGACGCAAAATCTACAGCAACAAACATTCGAGGGAAGATTATTGATTGTGCGCAAATATGGTGAGCAAATCAACGGAAACTCACTTGCTTGAAAAGATGGCTGCTTTGATGGAACAAAACATTACTTTTATGAATCATATGAAAGGTCTTGAAGGGGAGCATTATGATACATCTCAAGTGCTACTTGGTGAAGGCGTTTGTGCTTCTCTTAGTGCAAAAGATCTCGTTCCTTGTTATGATGTAACTTGAGGACAAGTTCGTTTTCAAGAGGGGGAGTATGATGCGGGAGCATTCAAGGTTTCCTTTCTTGGTCCGTTTCTTTAATGTTTCTTAGATTAGATTTTGGCTTACAAGTTTTTACCTTTCACTTGAAAGGGTTTTTCTTGTTTTAAGCGTTAGGATTTCTATTTTGATTAGGAATTGTTTTGGTCTAGTGATTTCCTATTTGAATTAGGACTTGTCTTTAGCAAAAGGGAGTTCCTATTTGAATTAGGACTTGTCTTTAGCAAAAGAGAGTTCCTATTTGAATTAGGACTTGTTTTTAGCAAAGTAAATTCCTAAGTGGATTAGGACTTGACTTTGGTTTTTAGGCGTGTCTAGGAGTTTTAGGAGGATTGAATAACCTAATCTAAGTTGAATTAAACTTAGTTAGTTTAGTCATATCCGAATTAGGAACTTGGGGATCAAGTTTAGGTTTTCTAGGTCAAATGGGATTCTAATTCAATTAGGATTAGTCTTCTAATTTGATTAGGTTTAGGATTAGTTTTGAGTCTATAAATAAAGGTTGTAAACTTCGAATTATACAAGTTTTGTTTTGTTGATTAAAGCTTTATTGCTTGTTAATTTGGAACGTTTCTTTCCAAGTTTTCTTTGTGTTTGACGAGTGAAGTTAAACATAAAAACCCTTAGATTAGGCGAGTGAAACCTGATTTAAGAGAGGTTAGATTAATTAGTGAGTGAAGCTAATTCAAACTATCCTCAAAAAAACCCCTAAATCACGAGATTAAGGTGAGTGAAGCCTTGAAATCAGATTTAGAACCCTTAGGCGAAAACAAACGAGTGAAGCTTGTTTAAACCTAAGACCAAACGAATCAAGAAACGCATCAAAACCCCGTTGAGAAAGTGGCAAAGGATAGACGGTTGAGATTTGATCCCGTGGAGGGGAGGTTGATACAATTGCGGGCATTGGCCGTGGTGGTGAAGGTGACGTATAAGGTGGGGGAGGCGCGTGTGAGATACTTGGCAAGTTGGAGAGTGGGGTTTAAGTGGCCTTGTGCCGAGGCAACAATGAGAAGGAGGTGATGGTGTTTTTGGTTGCTCATAATAATAAGCTTTAAGAGTTTTTATGAGAGAGAAAGTTTTGGATGAGAAGTGAAGTGAATGGTTGTGAATGTATGTGTATCATAAGATATTTAAGTTGTGGCTTAAATGTGTATTAGTGGTACATTATTGTGTTTTATGTCTCAAAATCATGGTTAACACTATTATTAACATGAAGTTCATTAGTGTATTAGTGTTACACGTACTATTACATACAAACTTAAAAGTATGGGTGATAATTGATGTGATATTTGTAACTTTGCAAGATTTTTACTTATTAGTGTATGTACATCCGTCTTCAAATAATAGTCTTATTTCACTTAATAATTTTGTCCTTGAGAGTGAGGGATAACTCAAGTGGTTAGAGCTCTCCTCCCGATTTCAGGTAATCTTGGGATTGATTCTCATAACTCGTCCTTGTGGCTCTCTAAACACCAAAAAAAAAAAAAAAAAAAAAAATTGTCCCTAAATAAATGTTCAATTTCACATTTAGATTATATTTTTATTTATTCACAATTAATCAATTAAATTCCACTATTTTTTTTCCTTAACTTTTAAATCAACCAAATCTACAAATTATATTGTTCTGCGGAGTATTTTGTTCACTATAAATCAACAAAAACTCATCATCTTATTATTTAAATCACGGCACGTTCCAAGAAGAACTTGTACACAAGATGAATACGAATCTTAAATTTGTGGGCGAAGGGAGCAATTAAAATTGTATAACTTACTCTAATCTATTCCTTTCAATATAGAATATACGAAGTATCAACTAGAGGAGAATATTTACAGAGTCAACGCCTTCGATCATTGTAATTTTCTTATTTACTAGGAAATATTAAAAAGAAAAATTTAAAACTTATTGCTTTGTGACAAATTTGGAACTAGATTCAAGATGAAACATTATGCTTGATAGATGAGTACTATATGATGGTGGTGGAATATATAGCTGCCATATAGCCATAATATCTTAAATATATTTGTAAAACCCTAGAAATCCCTTTCCCTTAAAATACCTGTTTGTCTTTTTTTGAAATATGAAATAGGAAAATCTAAGACATTACCGCCACCGTAAAAACGGCTAAGGCAAATATCAAATACACACAGCGGAAGAGTTTCTTTAAAACCATTCAAAACAAGTCAACTTAAAAGTCAAGCCAGACGAAAATAAAGTCAAACAAGGTAAAAAAGTCAAACAAAGTCAACCTACAACTCGGAACCATTGTAGGCCCTTAAAACCAAACAATGCTGAAAACCTTTACGTTAGTCTCGTGAGCATAATAAAATAAATAATATTCAAAGCAAATAAAACACATCATATTCTTATGGAAACTAAGCATGATTTGCTCTTCACTCATGCCCATCATGAAAATGCTTCATCACCAGAAAAACTTCTCTCTACTTGTCCCCACTACTCGCCATTAGAAATGGGTCGTCGTAGGGCCAATGTAAAGACAAGGCCAAACAAACATACAATACACAATCAACAATGCTGAGCACATAAGCGTAATAAAACACACTATCATGCTTTCATCCTATCATCACACAACTTACCTTGTTACACATGTAAACAAGCATACAAGACATTCAACACTTAACTAGACAAATACCAATGTCCATTTAATTTGATTACGCATCGAACGGGTTTCCCCCTAACCTTTCCCAATAAAGAGGTATTAACACGGGAGCTAACCGTGCCAGTATAAAAGAACCACTCGTAAGTGGCGGAATTCTTGCGCATAATAAAGAAGAATATACAACGTCCTGTACTCCCAGTAGAAATTATGGTCAAATATAAAGTCGCATAACTCCCCCCATATGTTCATACTCAAGGTATATACGTTCCAAGAGTTTGGGTGCGTAATCTCTTTCACTTTACGTTGCTTTACATATATTATTATACTTGGTGATGACTCTCAAACCATAACACAATCAAACATTATAATTCATTCAAGAAATCAAACATACCAATTTAATTCTTGAATAATTAGTAACCACATAAATTTAAGTTGAATCCATTTTAAACTACCTCGGTGTTAAATAACACCTTAAGCGCATAAAGCACCACAAATACTATCCTTCGGTGTTTAGAACACCTTAAGTGCATTTAGGCACTAAAATATAATTTAATCCTCGTGTCTTTCTCATGCTTATAGCATCAATAAAAATTATATAAACCACTGATAAGTCGTGTTTTGTGTATATTATTTAGCTTGTTTTTAGTTAGTTTAGTTAGTTTAGTTGAGTATTTGAGTCTGTTTTGGTGTAATTTGGTTTAGTTTCGATGATTCGATGCTTTTATGGGTAGTTTCGTTGTTTTTGATGTATTTCAGGATTAACGGAGCTAATTTGGAGATTTTACGAAGTCACGAAGCTATGCCGAGGCCCACGAATATTAAATCATGTGTTCGAGACGAACTTGAGTGAAAATGAAGCAAAACGTTGATGAAATACTTGACAAATATGACATCTGTTCACTATTATGCTCATAAATTTTGGTATACAAATGATAATGGAGTGATTCAAATTGCATTGGAAAGTAGACTTGAAGACCTTTCCAACGATATATTACACGCCTCAAACAGAGCTCCGGATATGAAGTTATGACTGATTTAAGATGAGTGATACGCGCAACAGAGCAGACACGTCCGTGCCTGGAAGACAGACTCAGCAGCGTTTTTATTTTTAGAGAGGCACGTCCGTGCCTCACACTAGGCACGTCCGTGCCTCCTGGGATTCTTGTGCGCCAAGGCTTGGCTGATTTTCTTATCTTTTTGGGCTTGTATATATATTCTTTAGCTTTGTTTTTCTTGGGGATTCATTAAGTTTATTTTATTTTTCAATTTCTATTATTAAGAACTAGTTCTCCATCTACTTTTCTAAGTTTTTGTAATTCAATATTCAAGATTCAAGCTTTCTACTTTCAATTTTATTCAAGATTTGGTATTTATTTTTCGTCCTTTGTTATTTAATTATGTTTTCATTATTTATTATTGTTTTTGTTTCTTTAATCATGTGTGAGTAAATTCTTTAATTCAAGATCTAGTGTAGCCTTTTTATTATTGATGCATGAATTAAATCTTTAAATTCTTTAATAACTTTAACAATTGAATTGCTAAATTGATTGTGATTATGCCAATGCTAGGTTAGACGTAACTATAGTATTGCGATTATTCCATTGTTTTTATCACAGCGAGAGTTGGGTATAAACGGATTTGAGTAAATCAATTTAGGGTTTGATTCTCAACACGAGAGTAGTTGGGTTTGATAATTGGGAAGTGAGAGTAATGTGTTTAATGTCTCTAATATGCATGATACCATGAGAATAGGATTGATTGTATGTTAGGGAAGCCATTGATACTCGAGAGAGATCCTTGGTACTTATTAGGGTTTACTTTTCCCCGTTCAATTGAAATCGTATGTTAAGGGTAGAATTACAATTGCATCGATAATAGTTGTGGTGAAGCTAGATCTTGGATGTTTTTAATTGCTTGATTTAATCATCTTAATTAGTTTATTTTCGATTTTTTCCTAAATTTTAGATCCTTAGTTATTGATTATAATTGATTCTTGCTTAGTAGAAATTCGAGTCTATTTAATTATTTTTGAACCTTAGTCTCTTGGGATCCGACCCTTACTTGCCAGTCTACATTAGTATTGGTCTGTTAGGTTATTTTTGATAGGTACGCGACACGCCTACCAACCACAATAAAATTCCTTTCAATATTCCAAAATCAATCAAACATGTAGTTTGATTAAACATGCTCTCAATCATGCTAATAATAAAAGTGTGGTTCATAATCAACATGCCAACATAATTAATTCCAATCACCAATTCATCATAAATAATTCATACATTACAAATCATTCACCAACATCAATCATACAACAAATTCCACCCAACACCTATCATGATACTACTTGGAATTAATTAAACAAAGCCTAGCATGCTTCTACATAATCAAATAATTACCAAGTACGCGAACGTACCTTGAATATGATTTCAAAATCGCCACGACTAAATAAAATCACTCACTTGGAAACCTCCTACAAACCAAAATTACAAAGAGGCATTAATACCTATTCCACACAAATCTCCAGCAATATACACTCTTTAAATCACGCATAAAGCCTCTAAAAAAAGCTAAAATTTAATTTAAAACCTTTACTTTTATTCCCAATTAATGAGTTATTAAAATTCCTTTCAAGAAACATAATTATAGCTTATATTTAAAAATTTCAGCTTTATTAAATCATCTAAAATTGCTGTAATTGTGTTTTAAAACACTTATTTCAATAATTTAAATTACCCATGAACAATTTCCATCAATATACATAAACTTAGAAACCTAGGGTTTATAATTTGGGGCTTTTTAATTCAAAACCAAATCTAAAAATTTATATACATCATACTTAAAATCAAACATCATAAAAATCATCACAAAACTTAAAATCAATAATTAGATCAAGAGTGGATTTAATTAAAAATAAAAAAGAAGAATATATATATATATATATATATTTCACAAAACACACGCACGCACAAAGGGTGAAAGGGAGTGTGGCTGGCGCCACCTCCCACAGCTGCTGCTGCTGGCCCTATGCTGCGGTGGCGGCCGGCTGTGGTGGTGGTGGCAGCCGGCCACCGTGGTGTGTGTGGTGGTGGTGGTGAAAAAAAATTAAAATTAAAATAGGTGAAGGGGAAAGATAAGAGAGAGAAAGAAAAAATAAGAAGAGAGAGAGAGAGTTACCTTTGGGTATTCTCCACCTTGGGCAAGGTTCAATTTGCCCATGCGATGGGTATTTTTACCCCCTCTCTAAACCCTCCTACTTAAATTCCCCTTTTTTACCCTTAATGACCTCTTCTCCTATTCAAACTAGTATTTTGACTTTCCTTAAATACCATTAGCTTTAAAATTTCCTTTTATAAAATAATATGCCCCAAAGTTTCCAAATTATGAAATAAAATATTTTCAAGATTGTTAAATAATTAAAAATAAATTGTTAATTAAACTAATTCTTTTTAAATTAATGAAACACCATAAATAATTCATTTCGAATTATTTAAATACTTTAAGAAATACTTATTTAAGTTAAAATTCATATAAAAATACGGGGTATTACAATATTCTCTCAAGCTAGTCTCAATAAATAAATTTCCTATCTTTATAAGTTTATCGTGGAAGAATATTTGATAATAATATAATATAAGTCATACATATAATACATTAGATTTGAAAAATAAAAAGACTATTATTAATTAGAAATATTTGAGTAAAAAATTCGACTAACATCATGTTCGGGCACAACACCAAATCTATGACTTCAATCTTTGTCCTGAATAATGTTCGATAAATTTGTATCTATACTCAAAACGTTAAATCTTTTAAAGCGAGTTTAAAATCTACAAATTCACTATAAATAAGCAAAACTGCAAAATAGTACTCCATGTTTACAAAGAGTATGGAATCAGAATTGGGGGAATAATAATTATTTTCCACTAAGTTTATATAAAAATATATTTTCTTAAATCTAGTACTGAGCATTTTGCTAAATAAAGATTAAAGAATCAAGCTTTAAAGCAATCCTTCTATTAATTCCTTTTAATTAATAAATTAATTATACTTTTCAGCTAGACAAAGTTAAATGGAACTATATCCTGTACCATAATTGGTAAAGAAAAATAACTTAAGTTAGTACAATTCTTAATTATTAGTATAGTAATCATGGGGTTCATGTGATTAAGTACAGATTAAAGTAATTAACGACAGTCTTTTGCCTTAATCTTTGGCCCAACTTTAGTATGAAAGCACCATGTTTTGCTCTTAAAGAGACATCTTTTATTGGATATGATGGATGTATATTAAATGATTAAAATATCAATAAATCATGCATATTAAGCTTTTACACCAATTATTGTATTGTTATTTCAACAGGTAAAGTGGATGACAAACCTGTCAAACCATATCCAATTAGAAGAAAATAAATGTTATTTTAGAGTTTCTCCATATTAAATCTGTGCAATTTTTGACTTTTTACACCATATCTTTTACTCATTGTAAAAACTTTTAGAAAGTGATTAGAAGGCAAACAAACTAATTTATCAAAATAATTTTAATGGAAATAAGGAAGGGTTAAGTATTGTGTATTACACTAATTATCTTCTTTTATAATAATTGCAACAATTTAACTTTTGCGCGGTTTAGATAATGACTTTGACTATGATTTTTATCAGTATTTAAATAACATATGTTGCCATGAAAAATATTTTCGGATTAGTCTTTTTTAATATTTTCATAATATCAACCTTTTATAATTACAAATATTTATGATCAGAAAGTGAGGGATACTCCGTAGCTCAAGTGGTTAGAGCTTCCCTCCTGGTTCTAAGAGATCTTGAGATCGATTTTCATCACCCGCTCTTGTGGCTCTCTAAATACAAAAAAAAAACAAATATTTATGATCAAAATTGTATATTGACAAGTGTTAGTCAAAATGTTGTAATTATTATAAAATGAAGAGAGTATAAATTATTTTATCAGTTTGTTTGTTTACATCATTTATTCTCTTTCTTAAACTTTGTCCCATGATTTGTGTTGGGAAAAAAAAATATTAATTTCAAAATATTTATTCAAATTTGCCCCATCATTGCATGTCATACCTTCTTTTCATCTTAGCATGTCATTTTGGGCTACAATATCTTCTCTACTTCACTATTTTGAAGCATATCATCACTGCCTGTTAGCCTAACTATCTCAAGCAGACCAGATAACTATTCTGGCTCGGCCTTCCTATTTACCATATATAAGCGAGTGGATTGGCACCCGGACACTTCTGCAGGTGTATACTTTGATCTCCAAATATGACTTCATGCTAGTACTATGACTTCATAACTACAAACATCAACTTTCTCCGTTATCTTGCTCCCCTTCATCATTTAGGGTCAAGGTACGTAGCCTCGAGTTTATCTTATTTGAGTCATTACATATCTTTCATCCACTTCAGTAAATGCAGTCAGGCCAAATTCTAACAACTACTGAAACATAGTAGCATAGTTCAAGTACTCTGTATGTATGCCTTAAGTTTATGTGTGATCTGCAACATCGCGACCAATTTACCAAATTTGTAGTAGGCGTCCATCCATCTTATTGACGGAAGGATGTCCCCCACTCAGCAATACTCCAGGTACAGTCAGCGGTACAGTCAGCAACTTGACACATAGACGCACCCAACTCAGCAACTCATTAAGTGGAAAACTTCCACTTAATTTCCGAAATGCCATTGTGAGTAACAAACTTGTTACTCACAGTGAGTAACAGCGATTTCGCCGTATACAAACATAGCCAACTATCCACTTATCTAGCAACTATCAGACTCGAACTGACACACCCCCAAGTACCCAACTTTACCTTACGCCAACTCTTCAACCATCAGTCAGGCAAAAACATCAAAACCTGCAACATACAGATTTTTCTTGGGAAATTTAACATAAATAGACACAATCATAGGTTATATAAGGCTGCAAACAGGTAGTTCAAAGCTCTGGATCAGATTTGCAATATAGAGGTACTGAAACAACATAAATTTATGCATATTTCCACAAACATCATGTTTTTTCCTACATGTATACATTAAGGGGCGTGTATATATATATGTACAATATCTAACATCTTCTATAAGTAACAAAACATGGATAATATAATACTTGTGAACTTGTGATTCTTTCCCTTTCATTTGTGTTCTTTCACCTTCTCAAATCCTTTTGCTAACCTAGCGAAAATTCATGCTCCTTTGATCAGTCTAAAGCTAGAAAGTGTCACAACAATCGTCGTGTCTTCCTCTTCCGTGGCCAAAGAAATGTTCCTCAAAAGTGACCAAGTACTTGCTAACCGAACCATTCCAGACTCTGTAAAGGCAGGTAACCATGACAAACTCTCCATGTCATGGTTGCCTATATCCCCAAAATGGAGTACTCTTAGGAAGATCTCTTCCATCAAAATACTGTCCACCCAACGTCTTGACGCTAGCCAAGCCAAGGTGAACCAAGTTCTTGCATATGTGCAAGATTGTTGTACAAAAATGCAGCCCGTTGATATAGGGAGGCCAGTCATGAGTCTAGTGGATCCCAAGAGTTTAAACAACTCATGTGGAACATTATGGAGGAAATGGGAAGGCCTAATTATGCTGATTTTTTTCCTATTCTTAGCTACATTAATCCCTTTGGAATAAGACGTCATTTGGCTGGTTAATTACTTTGATAAACTTATAGTTGTCTTCCAAGATATCATTCACGAAAGGCAGAAGATTCGATTGGTTAATCATTCTGTTGCAAAACAAGCAAACAATGTCCTAGACACCCTTCCCAACCTCTATGAAGAGAATGAGCTGACTATGGATGAAATTGATCATCTTCTCGTGGTGAGTAGTTTATATTGTTATTTTCCTATGTTTTGTTTCTTGCGGTAACTCATTAGGATAATGATACTACAAAATATCCAATGGTAGGACATCTTTGACGCTGGAACGGACACTACAGCAAGCATTCTAGAGTCTGCATTGACAGAGCTAGTAAAAAATCCAGAATTGATAGTCAAAGCTCAAAATGAAATTGAGAAGACTCTAGGAAAAGATTTTCCAAGCATTCAAGAATCTGACATCTCATAACTGCCTTACTTGCAAACCATTGTCATTTGTCAAAGAAACACTACAATTGCATCCTCCTAAGGTGTTTCTCCTCCCTCGAAAGGCAAACACAGATGTAGAATTATATGGTTATTTTGTGCCAAACAATGCACAAGTCCTTGTCAATCTTTGGGCCATTGGTGTGATCCAAAGGTAGTGCCAAAGAGGTTCTTAGATAGTGATATTGATTTGAAAGGACAAGATTTTGAGCTCTTACCCTTTGGAGCTGGTAAAAGGATATGTCCTGAACTAACTTTGGCATGTAGAATGTTAAAATTAATGTCGACAACTCTCCTTCACCACTACAACTTGTTCCGGGTGAGCTCCGGTAACTTCAGTCTTGGGATCCATAAAGGTCTATCGGCCAATTAAGTACCTGCACAGTCAGCACAAATTAGCTAACCCGGGGAATTATCCTGAATAACTGCTCCGATGCTAAAGTTAGCAATTTGAGGAGAAGGATAAGAGTAAAGATGAAAGAGTGTTTAGAGAGAGAGTTAGAGAGATAAAGATTGTACCTTAATAATGAATTTATGCTTGGGTATTTATAGGAAGATAACTAGGTGCCACCTATCGACATAGGTGGAAAGTTGACTTCGTAGGCAACAGGTGTCTACGTGGTAGAAAGCAGCTCTTCACGTGGCCGTGATTAAGGTTGGTATGGAGAGTAAGCCGATATGCGTAATAATGGACAACTAACAGCGTAACGTATTTTAATGGACAAACCCTAACGGTGTCGACACTATCCCGTACAGCTAGCCCCCCAAGTGAGGACGTCTGAGTGACTGACGTTCTCGATTGTCACATGTGCCAAAGTGGATCGTGCCGACAGTAAACGTAGGTGGAGTAGTTGAAAAATCTCCGATTTGCCCCCAATGTGAGCAAAGTAAGAGTATTAATTTGCTCAATTTTAAACATTAGGCCGAGATTGAAAAATCTCCGATTTTTCCCTAAAGTGAGCAAAGTAAGAGTATTAATTTGCTCAATTTAAACATTAGGCTGAGATTGAAAAATCTCCGATTTGCCCCCAAAGTGAGCAATGTAAGAGTATTAATTTGCTCAATTTAAACATTAGGCCGAGATTGAAAAATCTCCGATTTGCCCCCAAAGTGAGCAAAGCCGAAATGGGTATGCCTAAGTGGATTTAATATTATTGAAAGTAAAATGAGGTTTAGGGAGACCGACAAAAAATTGAGCGGGAAAATATTTGAAGTAGTAGGGCACGTGTCAAACATCTAAAGTGGGTTGGTGAAAAGGCGCTTTTTCTCAGCCGTTGGATTGCATGCAACTAATGTCACATCAACCGCCATTGTTCACTGGAGTATAAATACTCAAAAATGCGCATTTCTACACATTTCAACTCTCGAAAAAATTCGAAAAAATTTCTTCAGTGGTTCTTACGATTGTGCGAATTAAAATTTCGATCTTAGAATCAAATTTCTCAAGCATTTCGAATACCAAGTGTTCATCGGAATATCATTAGCGGCTTTATTTTGTGACTTTACGAGGAACCGGAACTTCAAGAGGTAAAGAACCCTAACTTTCGTTTCCGTTTTTTGTTATTGGTACTTGTCCTTTTACAGAAGATTTTAGCAGTATTTTGCTTTAAATATCATAATGTCTGGATCTGGAAAGCACTCGAATATGGGTAAAGCCGATGAGGCTGACCTTTTTACACCCTTGTCCTCGGCGCAAGAACAGGAAGCTTATTATCGGCATAAATTTCTTGCTGACGTCGAGAAGGCTTTACGCCTTGATAATCCCAATATTTTAGAAGATGTAGAGATTGTGGATATTGATCCTAAGTGTCCGTTATCATTTACGGAGCGATTCAAAATTTCTTGATCAGTACGGTACAAATATCGGCAAAATAGGTGTTAAAAGTACCAAAATGCCGAGAACGAAGCGTACCAGCTATCAGCCTCAAGAGGCTGAAGAAGTCAGTCAGTGTCTTGGCAAAGAACCAATGTCAGAGCCAAAACCGCCAACATCAGATGTTAGGGACGAGGATGTGTTGTATGTCGAAAGAAGTATCGAGGGTTCGGAGGAGGATGTGGAGCAAAGTGTTAGTAATGTGCGAGAAGGTGATGAGGACAGTGAAGAAGAAGAAGAAGAAGAAGAAGAAGAAGAAGAAGAAGAAGAAGAAGAAGATGAAGAGGAAGAAGAAGGTGGAGATGATGTTGAGGAGGAGGATGACGAAGAGACCGATGAGGATATTAGAGCCGACTTTGCTATCGCCGATCAGGTGGCAAAAGAAGAGAAGCTTGATAATGGCTATAACTCAGAATTAGATGATTCTAAATACCGAGAGCCTTTGCGTTTACCACGCGAGTAAAAAGTGGTAGATACCGTAGTTGATCCTGAGTGACTCAAGGTTGCTACCGAGAAAGAATATTGCCGGCACGGGCAACATTTCTTCAACTTGCCTGACGCCTATGACCTCACATTGCCTGAAGAAGGTCAAACTGCACTAAATTATCCTGCCGGTCATATCGTGGTGTATGCCAAGCAATTCGAGTTTGGTTTACGGTTTCCCCAACATCATTTTGTTGAAAAAATATACAGAGCCTGGAACTTGTGCGTTGCACAGTTGACACCGCCGAAAATTCGGAATGTTGTAACTCTTGTATGGGCTATGTTATTCCTGGATTTCCCACTAACCTTGAACCTGTTTCGACGGTTGCACTAGATCAAAAAAGACAGTCAATCACCGGGATTTTGGTCGTTGTACATGGCTCCCGGTAAATGTACAGTATGGCTGAAATTGACAAGCTACAAGATATGAATGAATCAGTTCTATTTTTTTAGTGTTCGTGATGAGTATAAAGTTCGTAGAACATTTTACCCTCTTCATAGTATGTTTGATACAATTAAAAGTAGAAAGCTAGGTAGATTGGAAGAAAAAGCATTAAAGTTCTTTGACTGTGTATATGTAAATGCCGGTAAGAAAAGAAAAGTTGTTCCGGGGGTGTGGCTTCCCAATTGTAATTAAATTCTGGGCAACGCCCCTCTTTCTCATGTCGGTCTCTACAAGACAGACGAATATGGTATGGCTTCATTAAAGCTACTAATAAATTTTGTCCATGTTTCGTATCTGCTTGTTGTATTGTCGTCCATTTTATCTGAAAAACTCTGTTCATGTCGCCCTTCTCGTGTGGTGTGCTTTTTTCTTTGTTTTCTTTCTTTATTCCCCCTTCTTCTTCTTCTTCTTTTTTTTTTCACTTAGTTGTGGACATCATTTTTTTTACACGTACATTATTCTTTTCATTTTTGTACTAATAAGATTAGTGTGTTTGCAAGAATCAATAAATTAGACTTTTCACGAATTGGGTTGCATCCTGACGGCCGTGTAAAGGAGCAGTGTCCACCCAACCCCAAGTAGGTTTACGACACGCTACCGGTTTTTGACACCAGAGCGTCGAAAGGAAAAAAGAGAAGTAAGCGCGATATGTTTGCAGATGAACAGAGAAGGACGCGCCCTAAGACTCTTCCTCTGAAAAAGGGTGGTGGCGCCAGCATTGGATCTAAGAGGTCCAGTGATGCAACTGACAGAGATCAGTCCAAAAAGCAAAAGTCTTGCCCTCCCAAGGATCAACAATCGGCTCAACTGAAGGATGTCCCAGTGGACAACTTAAATGTTGTAAATCTAAAGGATGATGACGGTCAAAAACATAAGGAGACAGTGAACATTGTTGTTCACAACAAACCGTCATCTTTTGCCGACAAGGCAACCTCGATCAACAAGGACATATTGTCAACGACCATGCGACTTGGTTCTAGCAGTCATAATGCTTTCATCCCAGTGTTGACGGGCAATTATGTAGAGATCCCTCACATCAAGGTTCCTGACGAGGTGAGGGAAGAGTTCTGGTACCTGTCGGCATTGTAGGTGAGCCATGGCGTCTGTGCATTAACGTGAATTGAGGGGAATTCGTTATCGTTGACGATCCGACGACCGGTGGGAGCATGGGTTGGAGAATGCTGAAGGACTTGGCAACTCCAGCTGATAGGCCTGTTGATCGAATGTCAGCTCCTTATGGCCAGATGATGAATGATTTGCTGAGGGTATGACCTTATTTCATATGTCGATTTCATTTCTTCCCTTCCTTTTGTTTTTCTTTATTATTTTCATATAAGTTAACAAAGTTATTTTCGTATGCAGACTGTCAACTCGGCTGTGGAGGTCGTGCATATGTATAAGTATTATCAAAGATATGCAGACCAAGCTGAGACGAAGGTGAAGAAGGCTGATGACGAGCGTAAGGTTGCTGTTATCGCGCTCGAGGAAAACAAGGCCCAGATGAAGCTATTGGAAAAGCAAGTTTCTATTATGCAGAGCTGAAAAAGAAACTTTTGGATCAGAACAAGATAACCAAAATTACCGAGTTGGAAAAGAGTCTAAAAGCTGAGAAAGCGGAGAAGAGCTGGAGAAAAAGCTGGAGGAAGCCCATCGTGAGAAGCCCGGTATCAGACGCCGAGCCGTCAATCGCTTTATGAGATTAGATTTGTACCGAGACAAGCTTGTTGATCGTTATACTAGCAGATGGGTGGCGGCACATCGCTGTGTATGCAAAGCCGAGGACTGGAATAAGTAAAAGTGGCAAGTTGTAAAGACTGCCTATGGCAATGACAAATATCATTCTCCTACCAGCTATGAAAAAGACTATTTCGCTGATCCTCCATCTTTTGAAATAATGACGAACGTGGATCCACGCGATATGCCCGAAGAGGAGTTTGAGGACGCCCTTCTTGCCAGTCCTCAGACCGAGAAAGGACTAGAAAAAGAGTCTAAGAAGAAGAAAGATTAATAGAGCGGGCAGTTATCACCAAATTTGTCATGTGGGTCCTCGTTTTCATGCAACCGTTGCTGAGCTGTAATGAAGTTGTTTTTGTTATTTTTTAAGACTAAGTTTTTGTCTGTATAACTAAATTAATGTTTATCTTTAGCCGGTTTGATCCTTGTGATTTTTGGGTGATGGTTGTCGTTTTACGTTTCACTTGAAGGTACTCTGACAACTATTTTAGATTTTAATTGTTATGAATATATGAACGTTATTTGTTCTATCCTTTTTATTTGTGTTCTTTGTATATCAATTACATACCGTTCCTTTAGCCTGTCATTTTACTTCCCAGTATTTTAAGCAATGTTTCGTACCAGCTTTTACAGATTTATACCTTATAAAACCTTTATTTAAAAAGAATATTTTGTCGATATTTATCGGTTATGCTGCGTTTTAAGCCAGGTTCTATGTATTGGTGTGTGCTTCAGTCCTCCGAGTAGTTTTAATTAAAACCTACTCGAATACCTTTCGCAAAGACGGCTATCGGCCACTATAACATGACCAGATTATAGGTCCAAGTTATAGCACGATTTCACCGGTAGGATACTTGCAACCTTTTTAGGCCGAGAAAAGATAGTGGATCAGACCATCATTTCAACTCGCCTATTAGGTGCATTTGTTGTCTAACCTCCCTCCTCACTTGACTGGGTGAGATAGCTAACTAGGCTGTTCGCACATCCATACCGAAAGAGGGGGTGGGGGGGGGGGGGGGAAGGTTCTCACACTTTTGATATCGGGTCGTTAACTTCATTTTTATTAACTGCTTCAACCAAATACAAAACACCTACAGAATATGATGACTTTTAGTCATACCGATAATACATAGTTACGAACTAATATGAAAGCAGACATTAAACATAATATTTCTTAAAGACGCTTACATTCCATACATTCTTAAGGGGTACACCCTCTAAAGTCATCATCAACCGGTATGACCCTTTCCTTAGCGTTTCATAAATCTGATATGGACCTTCCCAATTTGCGGTAAGCTTGCCATCTACGTTTCCCTTACCAGTAGTTGTCGTTCTTCTTAAAACAAGATCTCCATCTTTAAGAGGCCGATAGTTAACACGTTTATTGTAGGCCTAACTCATTCTATTTTTGTAGGCTGCGGACTTGATTGCAGCCTTCAACCTCACCTCTGGCAAAAAATCTAATTGATGCCGCAATAGAAGGTCGTTTTGCTTCTCACAGTAATGCGATACGAAATGTGGGAAAGCCGACTTCGGCTGGGACAACCGCCTCTGAACTAAAAGCAAGGTTGAAAGGTGATTCCCAAGTGGTTTCCCTTGTTTTCGTTCTATTGGCCCACGGTATCTTAAGCACTAGATCGGTCCATAGACCTTTTGCTCTTCGATTTTCTTTTTCAGCGCACATAGTATCTGTTTATTTGCGGCTTCAGCCTGACCGTATGACTGTGGATGGCAAACTGCTGTGTAGTCAAACTTCACCTTATATATGCTCAATAAATTTTTGACAAGGCTGTAATCAAAGTAGGAGCCGTGATCGAACACCATTGCCATCGGGAAACCAAACCGGGTAAATATGTTTTTTCCAGATGAACTTTTTCACCTCGTTTGCCGTCATTTTCGCTACCGGTTCAGCTTCCATCCATTTGGTGAAGTAATATACTCCAACAATTAGGAACTTTCTTCCCCCAGTAGCCGATGTGAAAGGTCCGACTATATCCATCCCCCATTGTGCAAAAGGTACTGGATTTAAGATGGGTGTTAAATCGTTGGGTGGCTGGTTTATTGCCGGCCTAAACTTCTGGCATTTATCACACTTTTTTGCATATGCTAGCATATCTGCGTTCATTGTCGGCCAATAGTAACCCCTCTTCATAGCTTCTAAGGACATAGACCGACCACTCGCGTGATTTCCACATTCACCCTCGTGAATCTCTTCTATCAACCTTGTAGACTCATAGGCCGTTATGCACCTTCGCAGTGGTAATGAGAAACCTCTCTTATAAAACCCTCCGCGAAACATAACAAACCAAATACTAGCCTTTTTGACTTTTTGAGCTACAAGCTTGTCGACAGGGAGTGTATCATACAACTTGTAAGCTAGGATGTCATCATACCATTCTCGACCTCCGTTAATGTAGTTGACCTCCACATGAGTCGCCTCAATACTCTTACGGTCTAGGATCTCTACCATCACCGTTCGCTCTAAATCATTGAAGCTTGAACTTGCCAACTTTGCCAAGGCATCTGCCTGCGCGTTATGGGCACGTGGAACCAGCTTGATCTCAAAATGTTCTAACTTTGTCATTATTTCCTTTAATTAGGCCAAGTACGTTATCATTGTCTGCCCCCGGGCTTCATACTCACCGCTAAACTGACTTGCAACCAATTGTGAGTCCGTTGATAATTTGATTCGTTTTGCCTCCGCCACTATGCATAATTGAACTCCAGCGATTGCTGCTTCATATTCAGCTTCATTATTAGAAGCCTTAAACTTGAACTTGAACTTTATAGCATACTCGAATACATCTCCGTGTGGGGAAGTCATTATAATACCAGCCCCTGAACCTGTTGACGCTGTCTAACCGTCAACCGAGACCTTCCACGTTCTAGTATCCTCCACTTCATCTGTGTAAGAAGCTTCCACAATGAAGTCAGACAAAGCCTGTGCCTTTATAGACACTCGCGGTTTGTAAACTGTATCATATTCCGACAACTCTATGGCCCACTTAAGCAAACGACCAGAGGTTTCCATTTTCTGAAGGGACTTTTTTAACAGCTGATTTGTAAGAATTTCAATTCCATGCACATCAAAATATGGCCTCAACTTTTGCGCCGCTATCACCACTGCATATGCAATTTTCTCTATCAACTGGTACCGTCGTTCCGCGGCATTCAAGACTTGACTCACGAAATAAATGGGCATTTTCACTTTCTTTCGTTTTACGAGCAACATCGCCGCTACCGTTTTCGGAGATGCTGAGATATACAATTGCATCTTCTCTCCTTTCTCTGGCCTCTATTGTAGGTAACGACCGGAGGTGATTTTTGACCACCTCGAGTGCCTTTGTCTGCTCTTTCCCCTATACGAATGTTTTGTTCTGGCGCAATACCACGAAAATGGTAAAGCTTTATCGACAGATTTGCTGATGAACCTTGTCAATGCCGCCATGCGACCTGTAAGATTATGTTTATCTTTTATCGACTTTGGTTGCGGCAAGCTGAGGATGGCATCAATCTTGTCGGGATTTGCATCAATTCCCCTTCACTAACCATAAAACCCATAAATTTTCGTGACTTAACCCTAAAAACACTTCGTTCTGGATTTAGCTTCATTCGGTACTGTTGGAGAGTATCAAAGGTTTCTTGTAAGTCCACAATGTGATCCGTAGCCAGTCGGCTTTTCAGAATTGAGTTATCCACGTATACTTCCACGTTTCTTCACTTCTGATTTGCAAACACTTTGTCGACCAATTTTTGATACGTTGCACCTGCATTTCGCAACCCAAACGACATTGCTCTGTAACAATAAACTTTGGCATCCGTGATGAATGCAGCCTTGGTTCTGTCGGGCTCATATAAGCTGACTTGATGGTATCCGGAGAAGGCATCCATGAAACTCAACAGAGCATGGCCCGATGTAGAATCTACGAGTCTGTCTATCATGGGCAATGGACAACATACCTTGGGACAAGCCTTATTCAAGTCGGTGAAATCGACTCACATCCTCCACTTCCTTGACGGCTTTTTCACCATCACTACATTTGCTAACCACTCAGGGTAAGTGCAAGGTTCTACAAATCCTGCGACTAACAGCTTGTTCACTTCGGCTTATATAGCCTTGATCTTCTCAGTTGAGAAGTTTCTTTTCTTCTGACTTACTGGTCGCACTTTTCTATCCACGTTCAATTTATATGCCATAATGTCTGGATGTATCCCTGGCCGAGAAAGAGAATACATTTGCATTCTCCCACAGGAGATCAACTAAGTGACACCGTAAATCAACATCCATGTCTGACCCAACCCTTACTACTCAGCCTGGGACTTCAGGCTGTAATTCCACTTCAACGGTTTCTCCTCTCGGCAAGGGATGAGGCACCGATACTAGTCGTGTATCAAAATTCTCCATAGACAAGTCATGTGTGGATGGGTTTCTTTCTCTTTTCTAACCTGCAACACTGCTGGCGGATGTCAGCATGGTTGTTTCAGTGCGGTCACATAGCATTCTCTGGCCATTGTCTGGCTTCCCTTAACGCTCAGGGAAACCTCTATTAGGTACGTATATCATCGTCAGGTGGTATGTCGACACAACAGCTTGCACATCATGAATCATCGGTCTCCCGATGATAGCGTTGTATGCTGACGACACATCCACCACCAGAAATTTCGTCGTTATATCTCTTGCGGCAGCTCCCTCGTCGATATGAACCTGCAACACAATGCTGCCCTCGGGCCTGACGGTAGATCCGTTGAAGCCAATTAATGGGTATGGCACTTATGTCAAGTACTTCCTTCTAATCATCATGGCGTCAAAGGCCTTTGTGAATAATATATTTGCAGAGCTTCCTCCGTCAACCAAGACTCGCTTGATTAGGCTGCCATTTATAACCAGTATGAGTACTAACGGGTCATCATGAGGAAAAACGATGCCCTTAATATCATCTTCTGAGAAGGATACCGAGGGAATGCTGGAGGGCCGAGGGTGATCTTCTACACCTAAAGCATTCACCACGTGTCTGTGCTCCGACAAGCTTTTATTGGCGCCACTAACGGATCCCCCGTGCACCGGCCCACTGGTAATAACATCCACCACTATATTATGCCCTGACGATACCTGCCCCTGCCTTGGCATGTCATTCTGCCGACCTGCCTCAGGTGCACGTCTGTGTCTGATTGCTGGTATTCAATCTGTCTTACTGGAGGTTGTTGTGGCCGATTTGTATCATGTTGGGCTCGGTACTGAGAGAGATGCCCTTTTCCGAATCAAATCCTCAACGTTTTCTTTCAGCTGAATGCAATCTTCGGTGTAATGGCCGACATCTCTGTGGAACATGCAGTACTTCTTCATGTCTCGTCCCTTGGCTTTCATGGGTACCGGCCTGGCCCAATCTTCCCTTTGCTGATTTATGGAATAGATTGCCGCCCTTGGCGTGTTCAGCAGCGTATAATTGCTATATCGGCCCAGGCCTTTTGCTGGTCTGCCTACCCTTTGTTGATTTTTTTGCGTTGCGTTGTCAACCGGCCACCGACTTGACTCTACCGGCGCCGCTCTGTTACTAGCTTTCAAGAGCTCTTCACTCTTAATGTATTCATGCGCCGTGTTGAATGCTGCGCCCAAGTTCGAGAAGGTTTTCTAGGCCATATACTTTTTGAAATCACAATCACTTAGCCCATTCATGAGGGCCATCACAGCTATTTCCTGTTGCAACTTGAAATCGTATTTTCTTCGTTGTTGAATCGTCTAATGAAATCCCTTAGAGATTCATCCTTCTTTTGACCAACTGCCATTTGCCTTGCACTATTGCTTATATACTGGCTTGTGAACACCTCCACCAAAGTTTCAAAGCAGTCGATTGAGCCAGGTTCCAGGTTCGGGAAGACTTTACACCACACGACATCTGTGTCGGTATACAACAACATATGACTTTCAAATGCCGCCACGTATCTCTTGGGGTCACCCTTGCCGTCATATTTGCATTATGGCATTTTAATTTTTTCCATTCCCTAATCCAGGATCTCCTGAATGAACGGAGAAAGAGAGAGAGTTAGAGAGATAAAGATCATACCTTAATAATGAATTATGCTTGGGTATTTATAGGAAGATAACCAAGCTGGTACCACCTATCGTTTTTAAACTCCCGGTAAGCGAGTAGTAGACTAGTCGCAAGGTAGGTGCAAGAAGGCCTCGTTGCTCAAGTAGTGGCAAGTTGACTTCGTAAGCAACAGGTGCCTACGTGGTCGGAAGCAACTCTCCACGTGGCCGTGATTAAGGCCGGTATGGATAGTAAGCTGATATGCGTAATAATGGACAACTAATAGCGTAATGTATTTTAGTGGACAAACCCTAACGGTGTCGACACTATCCCGTACAAAGCTGGAAACTCGAAGGTGGTTTAAATCCTGAAGGTTTGGACATGGACGAGAAGTTTGGGATTACATTGCAGAAGGTTAAGCCTCTTCAAATCATTACAGTCCGAAGGAATAACATAATGTATTTTTAATGATAAACTATGTCTCCCAACATATACTCCTGAAGCAGATCTGATGTATACACTATGTCTCCCAGCCTAATTACTTATAATGTTCTCACATAACATATACTCAAGCAGAAATCATATACTCTTGAAGCAAATATATGTTGATGACTATATATAGTGTATTACATTTAATGGGTAAATTATACAGTTTGAGTAGCTGAAATGTCCATATATATTTTCTGATGTAAGATAAATACATGAGTTTTTATTACAGAATATTGATGCATTGATATTTAGAAAATAGATAGTCACAAAGGCAAACAAACTTAACAGTAGGGACAGACTTACTTATCGAGGTCCAGAGAGAACAGATGCTGTTAGTGGTGACTTTGAATCAGTCCCTTGCCTCTCGATCATTGTTGGGGAAGTGTAGCAATAATTACTGATAAGCTCTACAGTCGGCGAATCCTCTAAGATTTTTACCACAGTAGACATGGTAGGCCTTCTTGCTGCATCAGTGTGCATGCACCATAATGCTAGTTTCATTATCTGCTCTGCTTCTTCACCATTTTGCTGCATATGACTGCACATGTCAAGCAGGTCAGATAATTGCTCGGCCTCAGCCTTCTGTATTACCATATCGGTTAGTAGACTGTCATCCTCTTCTGCGAGTGAATAGATTAAGTTTTTCCTCCTGAATATAACTTTCAATACCATAGCTATACACGTCAGCTTTCTCTGTTATCCTGCCACCTAACCATTCACGTGCAAGGTATCCCGGAGTTCCCCTCATTTGGGTCATTACAAAACTTTCATCCCTGTCAATTAATGTCGCGAGGCCAAAATCTGACGATCTAGCATTGAATTTATCATCTAGGAGGACATGTTGGGGCTTCACATCTAGATGAGCTATTCGCTTATGACAGCCCTCATGCAAATACGCGAGTCCTCTAGCAATGTGCAGAATAATCTTTTTCCTAGTATCCCATCCAAGGTTTGTTTCTAGATTACTATGGAAAGATCGCCATTTTTTATGGAGAATAAAAAAAAAAAAAAAATATAATCATAATGAAGAATAAATCTGTATGACAAACATACGATTTGGGGTTATTTGATCACTAAGATTCAATCCGCCATTGCCGAAAAATGGCGCGAGTTGTCATTGTTGGACAAAATAATTTAGGGTTTTAATTTTGTTTGTGATTTTGGGCCTCAGCCATTACGGTAATGTCGTGGATACTGGATATATAGTCCATGATGACCTCTTAAGTCAACCTCTATTTTGGATGGATTAGATTTACGGAGTACTCCTTTTATCTCGGAAATTCTTTTAATATAAAGTTAAAATACAAGAGTTTGATACCTAAATCTAGTTCATTTATGTATGGAGTATTTTTCCCACAAAAAAAAAATGTATGGAGTATTTATTTTTATGAGTAGGTAAGATGGGGCCAAATAAAGTCAACTTTTCACGAGTCATCTTGACCCAATTTAGTGGACTAGTCGCTTTAAGAGTGGAGGGTAGGATAAGGGGGTACCTTCTCCCAAATGCCCTTAAGTGGGATTTGAACTACAACTTTGGGGTTGGAAAGCATTCCCTTTGCAGAGGGCCAAGCTCGTCTTGGGCTTAAATGAGATTTGATTTGTCCATTCCCAAAAGAAGAGAGCTTAGCTTGAATGATAATACTCACATCAGACCGTTAGGGGATGAAAGAAAAGAACTTGAATCACGGTTCTCCGATACATATGAGCCGGTTGTCAATTAGCTTAATTAATATGGTTCATGATGGACAAACCCAACACCTAATTAATTTTTTTCCCAAAAAGAAAAAGGTGTGTACTCCACATATTATTTTGCCACATTTTTTTAATACAAAATGGTAAATTCTACTGTAAATGTTTAATGTTTAGTTACTCAAATATGTCTACTTATTACGTCGCTTTTAACAATTAGCCTATAGCATTACGCAATTTGTCATTACACTTCCTAATCCGTTTGAAGTTTAATCTACTAGTTATGTTTTAATTTAAGATGACAACTAAAAATTCACAAAATTGGGAACTAAATTGTTTGGCATACTACTACGTTTCTAGATTCTTCTTTATATTTTAAAATAAATTAATAAACAAACAAACAAAAATATTGCACACATAAATTCGATCACCTAAGTTTTGTATTTTATGTGAATACGATTATACGAGTTATTTGTGGCCTCTTTGCAAAACAGCAAGGATAGAAAGTGTCCAAACCACGGGACATTTTTGGTTTTTTTAATTGGCGGGTTTATTTAATTTTTATTTTAAAAATGGCTAGCTAATTTGGCCCTATCATCATGCAATACTCCAACTCTATCTCCATATAATCTAAAAAGAAAGAAATTTTTTTCAAATGAATTAATTAATATAACTAGTTTTTGAACCCGATCAATGTGATGGCTAAAATCTCATCTGAGAACTCGATAACAAACATTAAAAGTATTAAACATGAAAGATGGAGACCTCGCTATTAAGTCTTTGATGTTTATATATATGTTAATGAAATATACAACCCTTGCATATAAATATTATATATTTATTACATAATATTAGGTCTACTTTATTTGGAGTAGACTATGTTCATTATGACCTTTTTGCATGATCAAATTCTCTCGACTTTGAATGATCCTAAATTATTGTCTTATATACTTACTAATAATATAAATTAACAACTATTGCTTTTTTTTTTTTTAAAAAATAAAAAACAAAATTAACAACTATTGCCTTATACTCATTACAACTTCACTAAAATGAGCCGAGGCCAGAAATTAATCAATAATATATACAGGTATATATTTTTAAATAAAAATAAATCAATAATATAATCACTTCAAGTTTCAACATTAAACTTAAATTACAAGTAGTTTACAATTGCCAATACGATGAATCTATTCAGATGACCAACTAGTGGACTTAGATACGAAGTATTAATCATCATTCAACATACAAAAGACCAGTTACCATATAATAAGCATATAAAATTAGTAATAAAAAAAAAAATAGTATTTATGTTGACTATTTTGCTAATTTAATAATCCACTAAGTAATTAGCTGCTACTTCTTCAAATCAGCTAATCGAGTAATTTAATGATGTGCTAATTAAAAGTTAACAAATGATAATGCAACAATTAAACGTACTAATTCTTCATCATCATTCATGAATCTTTTTGCTTTTAACATTAATAAACAACTCTTCCATGAAAGCCTTCAAGTTCTTATCAGACGATCCACCCTCGTTGACCGCTTCGACCGCCAATTCTCTCCATTTCTTAGCATTCTCCTTAATCTCTTCACTCTCCATAACCTCTTCCAAACACCTCTTAATCTCTTCACTCTTAACTAATACACCGCCTTCTTCTTCTTCACTCACGTTAACCCTTACTCCGGTCTTCCATAAATCCTCCACCAATTTAGCATTCGTTGTTTGATCCGTCCATTGTGGAAACCCGACCATGGGGACGCCTGATGCTAGGCTCTCTAAGGTCGAGTTCCACCCACAATGTGTCACAAAGCACCCAACTGAGGGGTGGGATAGCACCTCCACTTGGGAGCACCATGGGACTATTAACCCTTGTTGTTTAAGCTCCTCCATGCAACTCAACTCGTCTTCATCTTTATTATCTTCTTCATTTATTTCATGACTCGCCTTCTCCCTAATGACCCACAGGAACGGCCTGTGGGTCTGTATTAGGGCTCTGGCTAGCTCCTCCATCTGTGGCTTGGATAGCACTGAGATGCTTCCAAACGACACGTACACCACCTTAGCATTTTTTCCTTGCGAGTTTAGCCATTTCATGTAATCCGCCTCCTTAGATTGTTGGAAGAGGTCCCCTTCAAAGGATTTGTCGGAGGGGTCCTCTCCATTCAAGAAGGCGGAGGGAAGGATAGGGCCGATAGGAATTAAGTTGAACCTCTCAATAGCTTTTAAAGCATCAACTTCTAAAGCTTCAAAGGTATTAACAAGGATTATTGGTTTCTCCTCAATCTCTAATTGTTGTATTTGGTCTTGGAATGTAGGGAGGACGAAAGTGTAAAGGGAAGGGTTGGAAGGAAGAAAAAATGAAGGGAGGTCACGTGCTTTGAGCTTCAATGGCATGTTTGGTAATTCTAACGACCATGAAGGGTCTTTCTCACATTCATTTATAACCTCGCGATACCCATTAAAATAATAGTAGTAGATATTTAAAACTGTGGCAGGTTGAATCCAAAGGAGCGCGGATGGCACGTGAAACATACGTGCTACCTCGGCGGCCCAAGGTAGGAGGAGTGTGTACACCAAGCATGCAATTGGTTTACCCTCGACGGCACTCTTCTCAAAGAGTGCCGTTAATGTCTCAACCCCGCGTTGGCGGAATGTTGACATATAGTTGGTGGCATCTCCGTCACTGGGCTTATAACCATCATCATACCCGTCAGAAAAAGTAGTCAAGGTCATGCCCTTAGGGACCGTAGCCTTTTTAAGGCATTTGTGGGCAGAGGCAGCGGTGGCAAAGGTGACATCAGCCCCGGCCGTTAAGAGTCGCTTAGCGAACTGGAGGGCGGGGTTGATGTGGCCTTGCGCCGGGAAGGTGACTAGGAGGAAGTGAGGCCTTTGTTGCTCCATAAAAGGCGGTACGTTTGGTGTGGCAAGTAAAGTTGGATGGTATAAAAATAATGAGGTTTATGAATTTGTTGTGGTGCTCTAATCTTGGAGATTGGGAAAATGTTTGTAGTGTAAGTGAATTTGTTACTTTGTTGGCATGTGATGTAGATAGTTATAGTATGTGGTATATATATATATAGTGATTAGGCACATGCATGGACTAGTGACGTTTGTGGTGACGAAATATCAAAAGGGTTGGCTTAAAAATATATGATTGAATTGCCAAATTATCAGAATTAAGTAATAGTTTAATGATTGATATGTTTAGGGTTGGCAAATTGGATTTACTTTGCAATTTGCTACTTGCTAGTCGCCTGAATATGTGATTATGATTGTATGTATAAAATATTCTTTGACGAGTGGCTGACAGCAAGTAATATATACAGCATAAAATTGATTGGAAATATTAATATTATCATTATTATTTGGATATTTTCTCTTGTTACATTAGAGTATTAGATCCTCTAGCTAGTTTTAAAAATCATTACTTCCTCTAGTTATTGATTTTTTTTTTTTTATTTTTTTTTTTTTTACAAGAAGAATAGGGATTTCATTAATAAAATATAGCCACACGGCACTTACATGTAATTTCTAAGAAATCAAGAATTCCAACACAAGTACATAACACCTTAAAATTAAATACATGGTAGATTTGATCAACAATTGCCTTAATAAAAAACTTCATCTGAAACAATACAATCTATGAGTTCACACTGATTCGGCTTGAAATTCACTGATGCGTAGCCATTTGAGTGAAAATACTCATGTGGTCCTCCGGATTCTTGTAGAGATTATGAAACCCTAAATCTTCAATTCTCGCCATACAAACATAAAAAGAAAATAAATTCAAGAGAAAAATCATTATTTGATCAAGGATGAAATCTATTTATTGAAAGCAATTAAAAGGTTTTTTGGGGCTTACCACCGGTTAGAACACCAGTGAAAGCTCCTATAAAGATTCACAACTGAGACCAAGAGGAAAATAGATGGTAGAGATGGAGAGAAAATGGAGAAGAGTGAAGGAAAACCTTCAAAAAAAATTAAAAAAACCTAACAATGGAGGCTAGGAAAAACCCTCCCAAAGGAGAAACCCTAGAAGGAACCAAAAAAAATCCTCCCAAGGAGAAAAACTAGAGAGAACAAAAACATTCCTCTAGTTATTGATATCTATACTATTCAAATTTTACATTGTTTGTATATTTTTATTTGATCATGAGTAGTGAATTGAACTCGTGATGATTTTTACTCCTTAATAAGGAAATAATAATGACTAATAATAAAATATTAACCATATTACCACAATTAGTTATTGAGTACCATGCATTATTGTAATAATTAACATTATTGACATTAATTATTAACATAATTATGGTAATTATAGTGTAATTAACCGTTATTAGTTATTACCATAACTAGCTATTAACATTATTACCATAATTAATAATTACAATATTTAGTTACTTTCTCCTTAATAATTATTAATTACATACTATATATATTAATTACTACTTTATCGGTGCTTTTTCTGTGTGGCTGATCACACCGTGTGGCCAGGGTTACTTATTTAGGGGTTACTCAGCCGATCAAGGGTTACTTATTCTAGGGTAACTCAATCGGTTAGCGGGTTTTATGTGTGAGAGTAACCCCTGACCAACCAAGTAGCCCCTGACCGACCGAGTAACCCCTAAATAAGTAACCCATGACGGATCGAGTAACACGTGAATAAGTAACCCAGGCTACAGGGTGTGGCCAGCCACATATAAAAATTTGTGCTATTTTATAGTCATTAATTGTTAATTATTAATAATTCACAAACCTTTATATGTGGCTGGCCACACAATGTGACCAACCACCATGGTGTTACTTAATTAGTTAATAATATAGGGCCATGGGGTAACACTATCAGTATAATAGGGTTTACTCTATTATTGTAGGGGTTACTCTATCAGTAGAAGTTACTCTGTCAGTATAATAGAAACTACTCTATTGGTAATTTGGTATTGTAGGAGTTACTTTGTCAGTATAATAGGGGTTACATACTCTTTTAGTTTTATAGGGATTACTCCTATTTATTTATTTTTTTTGCAAGCGACCACACGATGTGACCAGCCACACAGGAAATACTATGTTAATAATTAGTTATAAATTGTTAACTATTAATCATTATATATATTAATTACTATTATATTAAATCTATTAACTATTACTAAAACAAAATATTGCTAACATCATCAACCCTCAAACTATCTTACGTGTCATTCTCACATTAAAAACTTTATTTCCCTCCAATTCTATGTGTGATATCATCAATTATTAATGACTTTTTTTTTTTTTTTTACTCTACACTTTTGACTTCAATGCACAAGTATATATATAATTCAATCAACCAAGTTTCTCTCCTAAATTATAGCTTCACATGCCTAATTTGTTTGATGTTTGATCGTGGTTTCAATCTTTTTTACTTTTATTAATGAAACCCTTTTTCTTCTTGTCTAAAAAAAAAAAAAAAAAGATCAATCTCTTGGTTAAAAAGTTGGCTTATTAGCTTTCTAAAAAGTCATTTACCAAACACTTCTTTTGGTTATTTAAAATAAAAAATAAAAAAATAAAAAAAAATAAAACAATGAAAAAGCTTGATAAAAGCCATTTACCAATCAACCCCATAATACTCCTCCATCCCTAAATATAGTTCTCATTTCCATATTTGGTGGTTCTAATTTAAATACAATTCTTATTAACTTTTTTACTATTTTATGTTCCTTGAAAATCACCTATTTACCCTCAATTTTTTTTGTCTTTATTAGGTGAAGTGGCAAAGAACTCTCTAATTTTTCTTATTTCTTGTGTATCATTACTCCACTTGTTTACTTTAATATTTTTTCTCATTGAAAAAGGTAAAAAAAACACATTCACTCTCTCTCTCTTTTAAATGATTATTAATTTGGTTTTCCCATGCTTTCTCCTCTCATTTCTTAATTCTCGTATTATTTTTCAACATGGCCATTTCTGAGATTTTGGAGGCCCATGGACGAACTAATATATAGGGGCCCTGTAAATTTAATTTTATAGGAAATAATTTTTTATTATGTTGACAAATAATTTAATTACAGCTTATGTGAAAAAAATTTAACAAAAAAACGGCTGCATACAATGTAAAATAAATAGATATATTATATGATAGCATATAACATTAGTAAAAAGAAATACTTCCTCGCTTTTCTTTTAAATGCAACACACCTTTTTGACACGCTTTTTAGGAGTTGATTAGAATAGGCAAACGAGCGAATTTAACAAAATAATTTTAACACTATAATTAGAAAAGGGTTAGTTAGTACGTGTATAAATTATATTGATTAATTTTTTCGCTTATATTTCTTAATCTCTTCCTCAAAGTGCGTGCCGAATAGGTGTGTTGCATTTAAAAGAAAACAGAGGAAGTACTTAATATAATAAAAAAAAAAAATTAAATTACCTATAAAAGACAATAACTCTATGCAGTCAATGTAGATATAAATCTCTCATCTACCAAAACTAAAATATACTATGATCAATTCTTTGCAACAAATGAAATTGATCACTAATTTCTCATAATCTATTACATCAATTTTACTATTATAACAAAAATTTGGGATACAACTATATTACTTAAAAACTGAAAAATGGAAAATGATTATGATTCATTAAGGATGATTAAGTTATTTTATAATATTCCTTCAAAAAAAAAATTATTTTATAATATGAGTAGAAATACATATTGAATTATGGATTAAGATTTCTTTCAATTGGATAAAAGTTCAAACAGCTAGATAGTATGTAATGTTGTATCTTTTTTTTTTTTTTTTTAATAATTTTGTAGAGTGGTTTTAAAATTAAATATTCGAGGGAAAGCATGAACTTCAATTCATCATATCCTTTTTTAAGATATTGAAAAATGTTAAACATGGAAGAGAAAATATAGAGAGATGAGGGAAATTTTGTTACGTTCTGTATATTATTCCATCTAGTACGGGATATATATACATGTATATTATCTAGGGTTCCATCATCGGGTAAGATCAAATACCCAACTCTAGAATGTTCTAGATTGTACATGAGATAATAGTCATCCACATTTAGATATTTCATAACACTCCCCCTTGGATGATTATATATTAAATAAAACAAAAACTAAAATTTACTAGAAAACCCGTACAAAAGAACACATTATAATGCGCATAAGATGCTGCCTTGTTAAAAACCTTACCAGGTAAACCCAGTGGGAAAAAAGCATGGTTAAGGAAAAAAGAGTGCAACGCGCATTAACTCCCCCTCATAACTACATCACTTGAGATCTTTAAGACGACGCAATCCAATACCGTAAGCTAACTTTTTGAATGTGGTTGTTGGGAGCGCCTTAGTAAATAAATCTGCCAAGTTTTCACTCGAGCGGATTTGAAGGACTTTTATATCGCCATTCTTCTGGAGATCATGAGTGTAGAAGAATTTTGGTAAAATATGCTTTGTTCTATCACCTTTGATATACCCTTCCTTAAGCTGGGCGTTATCCTCATATAAAGTTGTTGGAACTTCTTTCTCGGAGTTTATGCCACAATCTGTCTTATATGTTGAATTACAGACCTTAACCATACACATTCACGACTAGCCTCATGGATTGCCAAAATTTCTGCATGGTTAGAAGAAGTAGCTGCAATTGTTTGTTTCATAGAACGCCAAGAAATAGAAGTACCTCCACACATAAACACATATCTAGTTTGTGATCTAGCATTATGAGGATCAGACATGTACCCTGCATCTGCAAAACCAATCAAACTTTCTTTAGATAGGTTAGAGAAAAACAAACCCATATCTTTCGTACCTTGAAGGTAACGAAGTACATGCTTAACCCCATTCCAATGCCTTCGGGTGGGGCATGAGCTAAATCTTGCTAACAAATTTACTGAAAATGATATATCGGGCCGTGTATGACTAGAAAGATACATTAATGCCCCTATTGCACTTAAATATGGTACTTCAGGACCAAGAATTTCTTCGTCATTCTCCCGAGGTCGGAAGGGATCTTTTTCTACATCAAGTGCTCTAACAACCATAGGGCTACTCAGTGGATATGTTGTATCTAAAGAAAATCTTTTAAGAACCTTTTCTATGTATGTTTGTTGAATAATGCACAAGGATTCCATTCTTTAGGTGTTCAATTTGTAACCCTAAGCAAAACTTAGTTTTTCCGAGATCTTTCATTTCAAATTCTTTCTTTAAGCACTCTACTGTTATTGAAATCTCTTCAGGAGTTCCAATAATATTTAAATCATCAACATATATTGCAATTATGACATATCCTGTTACAAATCTCTTTATAAAAATACATGGGCATATAGGGTCATTCTTATACCCTTCTCTCAACAAATACTCACTGTGACGATTATACCACATGCGCCCTGATTGTTTCAACCCATATAGAGATCTATTCAATTTGATTGAGTATTGTTCTCGAGAACCTGAATTTACTGCTTCTGGTAGTTTAAATCCTTCTAGGAGTTTCATGACATGTCATTATCCATTGGGCCATATAAGTAAGCTATGACTACATCCATCAAGCGTAAATCAAGTCCTTCTCTTATTGCCAGACTGATTAGAAATCTAAAAGTAGTTGCATCCACTATAGGAGAGTATGTCTCCTCATAATCAATATCAGGTCTTTGTGAGAATCCTTGTGCAACTAATCGGGTCTTATATCTTACAATATCACCATTTTCATTTCTCTTTCGTACAAAGACCCATTTATATCCCACTGGTATCACACCTTCAGGTGTACGGACTACAGGTCCGAATACTTCTCTTTTTTCGAGAGATTTCAATTCAGTTTCAATTGCTTCTTTCCATTTTGGCCAATCGCTTCTTTGTCTACATTCATCAATGGATTTTGGCTCATGATCCTCATCATCATTCATGACATCTAATGCCACATTGCATGCAAAAACATCATCGACGTCGATTTGGCTTCGGTTCCATGTAATTCCAGACATGTTAAAATTTGTTGAAATTTCTTCATTGTAAGGTACCTGAATTTCCATCATGTCTAAGGTCTCTTCTAGAGATCCTTCAAAATTAATAGCTTCCTCGATCTGGCCATTGTGATCAATTGTTGCTCCTTTTCTTTTCCGAGGATTTTTATCTTTGGAACCAATGGGTCTGCCACGCTTCAGGCGTGCTTTAGAATCATTTGCAACTTGGGCTTGTCCTTCTGGGACATCAATCTTAATCGGAGCATTTTCAGCTGGTATATGTGACTTTGTCACTTTCTTTGGGTCAGTAAATGAGTCTGGCAATTGATTTGCTAAGTTTTGTAAATGAATTATCTTTTGGACTTCCAATTCACATTGTTTAGTACGAGGATCTAGGTGAGATAATGATAATTCATCCCAACTAATTTCCTTTTCCAGCTGTTTGTTTTCTCCCCCTAATGTTGGAAAAACTGATTCATCAAAATGGCAGTCTGCAAAACGAGCCGTAAATAAATCTCTAGTAGTTGGCTCTAAGTACTTAATTATCGATGGAGATTCATATCCAACATATATCCCTAGTCTTCTTTAAGGGCCCATTTTAGTGCGTTGTGGTGGAGCAATTGGAACATATACTGCACATCCAAATATTCTCAAATGGGATACATTTGGTTCCTGACCAAAAACCAATTGTGATGGGGAGAACTTATGATGACTTGTCGGCCTGATGTGAATTAGTGCTATTGCATGTAATATAGCATGCCCCCAAGCAGAAATTGGGAGCTTAGATTTCATAAGTAATGGTCTAGCAATCAATTGTAAACGTTTAATTAACGATTCCACAAGACCATTTTGTGTGTGAACATGTGTTACAGGATGTTCAACACTAATCCCAATTGAGATGCAATATTCATTAAAGGCCTGGGATTTGAATTCACCAGCGTTATCAAGACGAATAGTCTTAATGGGAAAGTTTGGAAAATGTGTTCGTAATCTGATCAACTAAGCAAGTAGTCTCGCAAACGCCAGGTTGCGAGTTGATAACAATGATACGTGTGACCATCTAGTTGATGCATCTATCAAAACCATGAAATATCTATATGGTCCACACGGGGGATGAATTGGTCCACATGTATCCCCTTGTATATGTTCTAGAAAAGTAATTGATTTGAAATTTATTTTAGCCGGTGATGGCCAGAGTATTAACTTGCCTATTGAGCAAGCAGCACAAAAAAAAATTATTATGAAGAATCTACTGGCTCTTCAATGAGTATCCACATGAATTTTCGATTATTTTTCGCATCATTATTGAACCGAGATGGCCTAACTGGTCATGCCAAACTTTGAAGTCATCAGTAAACTTCTGGTTTACTATAGCATGTGATTCAATTGTATTGATTTTTGTATAGTACAAACCAGTGGAGAATGTAGGTAATTTCTCCATAATAAGTTTATTGCCTTGAGTTATACTCGTGATTTGAAGGAATTCATTATTTCCTTCACTAATTTTCTCAATATGGTATCCATTTTGTCGAATATCTTTAAAACTTAGTAAATTTCTTTGAGACTTAGGGGAGTATAATGCATCAATAATTTCCAATTTTGTTTCCCTTGGTAATAAAACATTTGCTCTTTCGGAGCCTTCTATAATCTTTGTACTGCCTGATATAGTACTCACACTAATTTCTTTCATCATCAATTGTGAAAAATATTTCTTATTCTTAAGTATGGTGTGAGTGGTAGCACTATCAACTAGACATAAATCTTCACCATTGGTTGATGATTGAGCTCCAAAGGGATTCATATTCTAATAGAATTAAAGGATCTAAAATAAGATTCACAAAATCAAATAAAATAACTTAAATTAATAAATGACTAATAATGTTAATAATGAAATATCCGAAAACATAAATTTTCCAAAAACATAAAATTGTCCAAAAACAAATGTCCCATAAAGCATAAAGTCATAGTACTACGATAAAATTCTATAATAAAATAAATGCAAGCTAATAGAGTTTATTCGCCAATGGATCATAATTTATTCAATTATTTTCTTCAAGATTAGTAAAGAAATCAGCCGCTTCCAGGTGTGTTGTATCACCGTAGTCAAAATCACCTTTGCCATCCTCATACACCAAATTTGTTTCCACTTTCTTTCCTTTCTGTTTGATTGATTGTTGATAAAGGTCTACAAGATGTTTTGGTGTGCGACACACACGAGACCAATGGCCTTTTACCCCACAACAGTAGCATAATTTTCATTTTTATCCTTCTCGTTCTTATTTTCATCTTTATTGTCCCACTTCTGGTGAGAGTATGAGTTCCTAAAATGACCACCTCGACCACGACCATATCCACGTCCGCGGCCACGACCTAGACCACGACTGTTGGCGTGATCTCTAGCCTTTTGCTCTTTCCCACTATGGGATGTCGCATTCGCTTTAGGGAATGGAGTAGAGCCAGTTGGGCGTGATTCATGATTTTTCATTAATAGTTCATTATTTTGCTCAGCCAAGATATCAATTCAGAATATTTTGTAAAACCCTTTTCACGGTATTGTGTCTGCAGGACAACATTGTTTGCATGAAAAGTAGAGTATGTTTTTTCTAACATTTCTGCATCCATGATTTTATCTCCACATAATTTCAATTGTGATATAATTCTAAACATGGTTGAGTTGTATTCACTCACAGACTTAAAGTCTTGTAATCTTAAATGTAACCAATCATAATGAGCTTTTGGTAATATCACTGTTTTCTGGTGGTCATACCTTTCCTTTAGATTACTCCAAAGGATTTGTGGGTCTTTAACAGTCAAGTACTCAGTCTTAAGGCCTTCATGAAGGTGATGGCGAAGGAATATCATAGCTTTAGCCTTGTCTTGGCTTGTTGTTGTATTATTTTCTTTGATAGTGTTACCAAGTCCTTTTGTATCTAGATGTATTTTAGCATCTAACACCCAAAACAGATAGTTGTTTCCAGTAAAATCAAGAGCAACAAATTCAAGTTTTGCAAGGTTTGACATGATTCACTGATATATAAAACAATATTATAAAGTAAAAATTGATTCTAATAATCCCACCTTTGGCCGGTTCGCTGTTAATAATCCCACCTTTAGATTATTATTTAATAATCCCACCTTTATAGGGGATCTTCTTCCATTGGTCCCTTATAACCAATAACCTGACATTGGGTAAACTTTGTTTTTTTAAATATGAGTGACACGTGTCACTAAATAATTGGTAAAAAAACCCTTTTAAAAAAAATTTGGTCAAAATTTTTTTTAAAAAAAACTTAACTTTTTTTTTTTAAAAAAAACCCAGCCAGCACCAACGACCACCCTAACCCCAACCTCCGGGCAGCCCCTCCACCGCCGCCGAACCCCCATTCCCACCCCTACCCAGCAAAAATCGGCCCGATTCCAACCCCTACACCCACAAAAACCATTTGAAGCCCTTAATTTCAATGAATAAAAAAAAATCAATGAATTAATTCCAAGGGATGGCTTGAGGTTGAATTTGGGTAGGAGATTCGGGGGTTTTCGGCGGTTATAGGGGTTTTCGGCAGCTGGGTGGGGTTTTAAGGATGGTGGCTGTGGTGGTTTCGGGGGTGGGATTTGGGTCAGGGGGTGATTTCGGGGGTTGCTTTTGGTTGACGGGATGGTTTTCGGTAATGGGGGGGTTACGACCGGCCGTTTTCGGGGGTTTAGGGTGGCGGCTGGCCGGGTTTTGGTGGGGCTAGGTTAAGGGTTATGGTTTTCACGGTGGATGGTGGTTTTGTATATATTTGTGTGGCATATACTCGTAACAATGAATTGAAACAACCTCGTGCGCTAGAAAAAAAGTCATAAATACCTCTTGTTTAGGCCAAGTCCATTGTCCTAAGCCCAATGACCTGAAATGACAAAAATAACTCTCCATGATCCAACCCATCACTAGTCATGGCAAAGTACAGGTTTACCCCTAATCTCTCCACTCAAGTACAACTTTGCCACTTGAAAAGTACAACTATAAATAGCTCATAATTCTTTAATGAGGGGGACTTTTTTTTTCCTAATTCTCTCTCTACTTTCTCTCTCTAAGTACACTCTCTCTCTTTACTTCTCTCTCTAGAAAGTACACTCGTTGACTTAAGCATCGGAGGGACTTTCTCGGGTCACACCCTCGGGGCAGCTAACCTTCTCTGTTTTGCAGGCCTAGCTCTCGGACGTACTTGTGCAAGGCGGAGCTCTCAGACATACCTTTTTTAAGCGGAGCTGAAGGACATTTGGACAATACTTGGACTTAGTTTTTAGGACATCTTGATACCCTACCCTAACACTCCGAGGAGTATTCTGTTTCCAGAAACACCTCTCAAACATATAATTACTTTATTTCGAGTCAAATTAAGTAAATAGAACTAATGCATAATTTGATAAAGAAAATTGGTTGATTTTGTAAGTAAATCTATATTATAGAAAAAAAATGAATTTGCGATGGAAAGTATATGGAGCAACTCCAATGAATATATATATATATAGACTTAATTGGTTGCAATTTTCTATAGTCTCTGCCTAGTACATTGACCATTGGATACAATTAATTTGGTCAAGCAAATTAGTTTGTCTTGAAAAAAAAAATCAAAAAAAAAAAAAAAGAGAGAGAGATTAGTAGTAAATAAAATTAATTTTTAAAAACTAGTTAAAAGTGGAATTCGTTTAATAAACCATCCTGGCACAAACTAATTACAAAGGAAATTTTCCTCAAAAAACAAAAAAAAAAAAATAAAAAAAAATAAAAAGGAAATTAGGTTGAAATTTTACGTGGTATGGAAAGCTAATTTAACAATAAATTTGCCATAGGAGATGTTATTAGTCAAAATCTGAATTTCAAACGTAAGGTCTTACGAAGTTGAGCCG
The DNA here is from genome assembly GCA_034703905.1 of Chenopodium berlandieri. NCBI lineage: Eukaryota > Viridiplantae > Streptophyta > Magnoliopsida > Caryophyllales > Amaranthaceae > Chenopodium > Chenopodium berlandieri. Next base: position 52,779,166 of record CM068281.1, read on the forward strand.
TCAATATATATATGAACAACAAGCTAGGTGTAACTTGTTAGGCTTAGAAAGAATTTTGCTAATATAGAATGATATTTTGCTATTATGCTCAAAAGGGATATAAATAGTTAATAACGTAATAATGTACTTGATGATAAAAGTATATATATATATATATATATTTATATATATTTAATAACATTAGCTTTAGAAAATACTTATTTATGTTATATAGTACTTTTAGCAAAGTCAAGAGAATAATAACATTAGCTTCTCGTCCAACATTTTGGCATCCAAAGATTCATTGTGAGAACATGCAAAGTGGTAACCATCTACTTAATTAGATGGAAAATAACTAGTAGTCTAGTATGCAATTGGAAGAAAAGGTTTTTATTTCTGAGGATATACTACGTAAGATTTTATTTTCTTTTCTTTTTTTCTTTTTTTTTTTTTTTTTTTTTTTTTTAATAGGGATATATTACGTAAGATTGTTATACAAAAGTGTGACTTCTATCAAATCAATAGACTTTCAAAAACACATAAAGTACATCAAATCAAAAAAATGTGTGTTGCAAATCTTAAATCTTCAAAATTACAACAAAAGAAGATTTAATGTTAGTTAATTTGATTCAAAATTAATCTATCTATAGATAAAAGATCATACGACATATACAATAATATACATTACACTGATTACAGATAACATGATACAAAGTAGGTTTTAATTTAACATCGTTGATAGAGTATAGAAATTGATCGATCATGAGTTTCAACCATCACCATAATTAAACTTTTGGTTGAGATGATCATTTGACAACTAGTCACAGCTTAATTAAATTTTTAATTGAGATGGTCCTTAGCTTTAATAATCGTTCTTAGTAAACTTAATGAATCATGTGATCACTTCATTGTACTGTATGTCCTCATAAACTACATCTATCATAATCATAATATCATATTCCTTCTTGTTGCAAGTTTTGGGGGCAATGGTTTAAATTTGTTGAAACCTGAAATCAAAGCACGTTGAGTGTCGCATACACATTCATCTTGTTGCTGTTTATGTGACCACACATTAGTACATTACTCATACATCTATTGTCATACCAGCTAAGGCAATTTTAGAAGTTTATAAACAATGAAATGAATTACACTTATGTGAGCTAGGATTAGTTATTCCATTTGAAAGAGTAAAACGTGGATGACTACGAGTAACATATAAATTTGGTTGATTATTCCATTATTATTACGGAATACTAATTAGTTTTTAAATTGAACCTTATGATCGAGACTTGTGCATGTCATACTCTTCTACCCGGAGCATTGCTATACTTAGCTTGTACATGCATTGATGCATTTTTTATTTTAAATATTGGGATGGCATATTGAGGGTGAAAACCTAGTTTGATTTGGTGAAGTTTATGGTCATTTGGTGTCGAATTATCTAATAAACTCAATCATATATAAGGTCTAAAAATTTCATATACAATCTTATAATCTTTTCATTGATTTGATTTGGATTGGTGGGGAAGGCAAACCCCTATAAAATAATGAAGATTATTGTTAATTACAAATATGAAATAACGTTATCATCTTCATATATCTAAGTCTCATGGACTTAAATTAAAGATTGAAACGTAACAAAACTACATAAGCTTAGCTATCAAAATGCATAACAAAGTTTACACGGATGTAATAGCCTAGCTAGATTTTGATTAATTAGTATATTACTCGTTTTTTTTTTTTTTTTTCTTAATATTTTTTTTGACGAAAAATTAAATGGGGCATAATTGGATTTTTTGCCACATGTAACATAATCATAACATCAATTAGGAAAAATTGCATGATAATGTTGCATGATAATGTATTTTGCATGATGATGTTGTAGGTGTGGCTTTGCCACGTTTTATCCCTTCTTAGTTTTTTCGCTTGTTTATTTTCTCAGGGTTTAATTATTTTTTTGATTCTTTTCTTATCGCGCATGTAACAACAATACGATCATTTTTTGTTTAATTATTTGGCACTTAGCCGAAATCATATAACGTAATCATAACAATTTTTATTTATTTATTTTTTTTTTTTTTTTTGATACATAATCATAACATCTTTGATTCTTTTCTTATCGCGCATATCTATTGGGGAAAATTGTCTAATTAATAGAAGTCATGTCATTACTTTTTTCGTCGTTCCAACATTAAAGTACAAACCATGTGCTTAATATATCATAACATGACATGCCAGTATGCCACACATCAATTAGTAAATTTTTATTAGGGTGAACCGGTGGAACAAAAAAGAAAAAAAATAGTACAGTAAATTTTTATTTGTGGACTTGTTCAAATAGCGGCTTTACTATTCTCTTGATCGTATCTATACTTATATTTATTAAAAAAAGTTCTTAAAAATATTTATGTACCAATAGCATCATGTCATGTCACCATTCAATAATTCATGGCAATTTTAACTTAAAAACGTATAGAAAGAGGTTTGAACCCCTAACCTCATGAAATGAATACCACACGTCTTGCTATCTTAACTAACAATAATTTATGCTCTATTCATCCACATAAATGTATTTAAATGTAGAATAAAAAATAACATCCAAACAAAAAAAAGAAAAAAAAAGACTCATATTACTCTTTATATTCTCTTCGATATTCAACATTATATTCCAAATTATTAATATTAAAAAAATTAAATACTTTTTTAAAAAAAATACCCAAAGTAATATCCCGGGGCAACGCCCGAGTCACACACTAGTTGTTATTTATTACGCAGTACTCCCTCCGTTTTTTTAATAAGGTAGAGTTACTATTTTCGTCTGTTTTTTTATAAGCTAGAGTTCCATTTTTGGAAATCTCTTACAATTTAATAATATCTTTATCCATTAATGTCCCCACTCTTTCTTACTTTTATCATTTCTCACTCCTCTAATGGTCCCCACTCCCTCTCACACCACTTTACTTTTCAATAAAATAATAACCCTATCTACCCACTAGCATATTATTTTATTAAACCTCTTAAAACTCCGTGCAATCTTATCTCTAGCTTATAAAAAAAATGGAGGGAGTATATCGCCTTTTTTTGTATGTAGTACAATTTTTAAAAACATATACAATAAGCAAGAATTTTTTATATCTCACAAATAATATCCTTTTTTTGAAAATAATAAGAAACGGAGATAGTATATATATTGTTTTTGGTTCACTGTTGGGACTTAGGAGTGTTTAGAATTAACTTTTTTTTAAACAAAAAGCATGAACAACTAATATACATACAGAGAGTACTTCGTAACATGATATTTTTTTTTACACAGATTTAAATAATCGAGTTGTATATTTTATTTGCATTAAAATAAATAAATTCTCTTAAAATAAAATCAATACTGTATAAAGTAACAAAGCGACGATACTGATCAGGTTGAGAAAATGGCTCCCCCTCGGCATATGCAAGACGATGGTTCTGCTCCATAGGAGTATCAATAGGCTTACAACCTAACATTCCTGCCTCAGATAACACATCTAAAGCATATTTACACTGAGACAAAAATATACCTTCCGGACCACGAGCAACTTCAATACCCAAAAAAATACTTCAACACCAAGGTCTTTCATATGAAAGCAAGTACTCAAATATTTTTTAAAACGAATAATCGCATCATGAGACGAATTAGCAATAATAAGATCATCAACATACACAAGAACATGAAGGGAGACCGTACCCTGAATATAACTGAACAAAGAATAATCTGCATATGATTGCTTGAAACCATAAGATTTCAAGGCTTTAGACGATTTAGAAAACCACTGTCAAGGAGCCTGTTTCAGACCATATAGAGACTTACGCAACCTACAAACTTTCCCTGGAGTAGGACAATTATAACCCGAAGGTAACTGCATATATACTTCTTCCTCCAAATCACCATGAAGAAAGGCATTATGAACATCCATTTGATGCAACTCCCAATAAAAAAAAAACTGGGAAAAGAACGTAAAAAAAATCTTTAATTTAGAGGGCTCTTGATACCATGTTAAACTTCAATAAAAACAATGAGGAGAAAACGGCTTAATGAGCCTTTACCATTAAACACACATATATAGGCTTACAACATTAACCTAACATGCCAAAAACTCCTAACAAGATATATACAAATATATTCACAAAATATATCTCAAAACATAATTATCTCCTAACAGAACGAATAAGTGTGCATGGGAAAGTCCTTGATTTGGGCAGTAAAGGCATTGAGCCAGTCTGTCTTTGCACTTTGCTCGTCTAATGAAAGAGTGCGTGGATCGAACTAAACACCTTTCACTCGATCAAAGGCAGGCAAGGGGCGAAGCTAGAGGCTCCCTTGGCTTGCTTACCGGACAAGAAAGATTAGCCTTAGACCCACTAATGGACTATAACGAGCTGAATAAAGCCCTGAGTGACTCTTGGCTGCCTTCAATGATAGACGCAATTACTTTGACTTCTTTATTCTTAGGAAACGAGCCAATAAAGAGGCCTCCATGGACTATAACGAGCTGAATAAAGCCCTGAGTGACTCTTGGCTGCCTTCAATGATAGACGCAATTACTTTGACTACTTTATTCTTACGAAACGAGCCAATAAAGAGGGCTCTGTTGTTAATTTTGAAGGGGCTTCCATTGGATTTCACCGGTGGAAAGCCCCAATCTTTATTTATTGTACGTTTTCTTTGTTTTTTAGGTTATAGTAATGTCTCCCTCGAAAGAAAGGGTTTATCTCTGATCCGGAATTGATCCATGATCCGGAACTCATACAAGCCAATGAACCTAACAATTCAAAAGGGCCAAACACACGTTCAAGGGTCCAAAAAGATCAAGTTCCTATTGTCCATGGGTTGTTCGTTCATGGGTCCAAGTTAGACAAAGTGCAACGCATGGGCTTTGATGTTGCTTCATCATTATACAAGTCATGCTTGACTTGGATAGATGACTAGGCGTAGAAGGTGTTTACTTGGATGCCTTGGATTCTTTCTTTGCTTTGGGGAAAGGATCTTCTTGGATACTTGCTGTTTAGGAGGCAGCCAAAGCGAGGGAATAAAGAGGAGGTTACGCTCGGTTTTGATGGGCATTTAAGAGGGATATTACACACCCTTTTGGACGCCACTCTTGGAGCTTAAAACTCCTTAGTTTAATTGCTTTTTAATACTAGTTAATTATATGTTTATTTTCAGTTGTTAGAAGTAATTAGCTAAGCTTAAAGTGGCTGTAATAACATTGTAACAGTCAGCCGTTACAAGGGAGAAGCTGGGCGAATCTACAGCAAGTTCCTTCAGGAACTCCTCTAAGGAACTTCAACAATTATTAGTCTTTAATAGGTGACGGTTTCCAAGGAAAACGTTACACATGAGGGCTGGGTATACCTGGCGACTTTTTGAGTTCTTTGTTGGTGACTTTTAAGTTCCTTTTCAATTACTTTAGCTAAGAAGATAATTAATGTAACTAGCTACTTCCTTAGCCTATAAAAGGAAGTTTTATTCTAGGTTGTAATTCATTCATCTATCAAACTTTTAATGAAATACAACAATTCAAGATATTTTATGTCTTATTTGTTTTAAGCTTGTGGATTCAAGTTTAGCTTGAACTCGTGGATTCGAGTTTGTGAGTTTAATCCGGAGTGTTCGGGATTAGCTTGTTTATGGTTAGTAGAGTGAATGTTCAACTCTAACCATACTTATCCTTGATTAGTATTGCGAGTGTTCCTTGCTAATCAACCTTCGAGTTCCTCGTTGTCAGGAACTTCGTTCTTTCCTTACCTAGTTCCCACAGAAACACCTAGCCTAAACACATAACACATAACCCATCACCCAAACACCTTAAAGCATATCCGTTTTCGCATCAATCTCTTTCGAAAGACAAGGCTTTTCGAACTCCTTTTAAAGACAAGGTTTTATTTGCGCCTAATAGGGTCTCTAGTTGTGAAGACGGTTGATGATGGCTCAGATACGGGTTATGAAATCAGCACAAGAGTTTTCTTTCTCACAAAATTATGAAGCGGTGATGGATCCACTCAAAAAGTTGTATGAGAATGTGCCGAAGTGTTATATCTATATATTTGGATTTTTAGCCCTTCCCCGATTAATTCTTGTTTGATTTTGTTAAATCTGTTTTCATTATCGTTAATTGTAGATGTCGTACGACTTTATTTAATGACTAGTTTTGTGCCCGGGCAATGCCCAGATTGTTGATAAATTTTTTGGTTTGAATGTTTAAATCGGTTTTATAATCCCTTTTGATAATGCTAGATATTTAGACATACAATATCATATCGCTTATTTATATAATAATTGTACTTTTTGTAGTTTTGTTTGTAAATAGATATCTATGTTATTATAGACTTGAAATTATTTTTTATTGAACTTTGATTATTTTTACTGAACTAAAAGTATTTAATTTTTACCAAACTAAAATTATTTTTACTAATTAAAACTTATTTTTATTGATTCTATATTATTTTTAAAGATAAATTAAATATATTATAAATGGATCTTATTTTAAAGAACTTTTTAAAAAAAAATTTATGATGGAATTAGAACTGAGTTATAGGATATTTATTAAAAGTTATGATTAATTTTGTATATGTGAAATATTAGAAGTATATCAATAATAAAACTCTATACAACTTTTGTATAAAAAATCTATCAAAAATTCTCTTCCTTACGTGGCTCGACACTTGGCAAAAAACTGGAATGCCAAGTGTCGTTGTCTCGTAGCCTAGCTGCGAGACCTGCTTTATTTATTAGTGATATGATATTTAATGTCATATAGGACTTCTTTCAAAAAAAAATAAAAAATACTGTATAAAGTAACGAGGGGAACATGACTTGTCTGATCATGAGGGCCAATATATATAATGAAGTAACTATTTCATAAAAAAAAATATCTTCTTCAAAACCAAGCAGCTTGTGTCCATACGTTTTTTTATTTTTTTATATTTAGAGAAACGTGTTCCCATACAACGAAGAACGAATAATTACTTAGTATTAAACCGATCTTGAGACTCTAACCACATAACTTTTTATTAGTTTGGTCATTAATTAGATAGAGTACGTGATGGACATAGTATCAGAGCTAATGCGTGACAAGAAAATTACAATACAATTTAATTGTTGAAATCTATATTTAACCTTATGTATAAGCTAAGGGCCGGTAAATTATGCTTCATTTACAACTTCAAGTGTCAAAGACTTTATACAAGAAGTCAGCATGGTAAAATATAAAAATCAATCTTGTCACTGTAAGTCTGTAACCACTAACTAAAATATTTAATTAGTTAATTGTATTAGTCATTTGACATTTCATAATATACTCCGGTATATATATTTATTCTAGAAAGTAAAGTAGCCGGATAACATAAGCATCAATCCTTTCGGATAAAAAATACAATTTAGATATATATGAATCGACGATAAATCCAGGATTATGTGGATGGAGGTAACTCGGGAAAGGCTAAGGTAGGGTAGGCGATGCTAGGTGAGAAAGACACAAGACATCACTAGTACATTACAGGCGTACTGCAATTGATAGCCGCTTCTAGACGACCCATCTTCCATCGACATTCGACAATGTATGTGACAAAAAACAAGTGTATGCCCGTGACATTCATCACAATAATTTGTCCATGCATGCATACTTTTCTTCATGTCTCACGTAAACTTTTGTGACGTACTTACATACGAACTACTTACATACGAACTACTTATATTAGGTACTATTTTTGTAGGTCCAATAATTAATTCATAAGGTGTATTATTACAGTACGAAGAAGTAAATTATAGTACAATTTTCGATCTTTTTCTTTCTGATTGAGAATCTACGTCAAACTTAATATTTATAAATGATATTACTTTTTAATTAGAATAAGTATTGAGTAGGCGTACGTGGCTACTTGTTTATTAAGTCAACTAATATACCTACCTAATCAACACTAATTTACTTCAATGCTTTATCTTTAATTAACTTATGGGTAAAAAATAGAATTTCCTAAATCTAGCCGCCTTAGTGCCTAACCTAAGAGTTTATGTTTAACTAGGTCTCTTACTCTTTTATGTATTTTATTTACGAGTATAAATACTCTTCATACAATCAATGTGCAACCATGGATTATGATTTGAGCTTTTACTTGAAAGATAACATATACACGGTATCAAACATAAATATTTTTAATAATTAATTAAATAAAACAGAGAAACTAGGAATTATAGTAATAATCCCAGGCCACCGTTTAGTTTAAAATTAGATTAGTGCCGTGCGATGCACGTTAGTAATAATTTTTTTCCCATAATTTATTTGTGATATAATATAAAAATGAGGCAACTCATGTGGAATAAACAATTGCAATGCATATAAGAAAAATGAAATAATAAGGCAAAAATTATTAAAACTAAATTTGAGAAAAAGAAATTATTTTTGATTAGTTGTGTTGAAAATATTTTAAAATAGTGTACATTATTATATTAAATGAATGATGCATGTTATTCCCAATAAAACTATACAATGTAGATGTCATATGGCTTTTTATAAATGAATTAATTTAGTCCCAAAAAAAAAAAAATTACTATACAATGTACTTCCAAAAAATAAGCTAAGTAGAATGATTTTTGTTAATAAAATTTAAAGCTGACATCATATATTTTATGGCGGGAAATTTTTTAATGATAGCTCGACATATGTCCAAAATGTCGATGTAAGCATGACCTGTTTTAATAATAGTTAATAGATTTTTTAAGGGAAAAAAATGTTATAAGTTGGTAAAATTATTACAGAATTATTTAACAGAAAACTCACTCAATTGTTATTATTTCATAAGATTTCAAATCAACACCATGAATAAAAATGTTTTTGTTTTTCCCATTCCCACTATTGTACAGCTATTTAATGGTAATTTAAATGTTAATAGTGTATTTATGGCCCCGTTATTTTAAAGTCTCTATCATATTTCAACCTTCTAAATTGTAGCTTATTCCCCCTTAATTAAAAGGTCTCAAAATCTTGTGTAACTATTTTAAGTAAATAGAATACAAAATAAAAAGGAATACAATAATTATTATAAAGATAATATACGAAGTATAAGATTAGAAACAATATATTATTATAGTTGTATTATCCAAATATTCCAAAAATAAAAGATGTTTGTTAAAAAGGGAGATGAGAGTTTTGGAGGGAAAAAACAGTACTAGGAAGTGACACGTGTCATTCCTGATGTCTATTTTAGTATTATGTTATTGATTTTAAACGCCTGGTTTACTTTTGCTCATACTATTTAAGCACAATCTTATTAATGCTTGTTAACATTGTCTCATTTTATTATCCAAATACCAAGTTTTCATAATTTATATATTTTGATGATAAAAAAATATTATTGATTAAAGTTCCACATTAACAAAATTGCCGATAAAATCCTTTCACAAAAAAAGTGCCGATACAAAACACAATGTCACAATGTGAGTCATTGATACAAATTCTACAAAATCGAGTCCAATGACCCAAAAACTAGCCCAACCCAACAACCACTATTCCCGCCAAAACAATCATCAAACCCTCACAATCTTCCCGCCACAACAATTTCAATTACTCCGTATATAAATTATAAACTACCCACCTCTTTTTTCCCGCCATTGTCAATTCTCCCTCCATTTTCTCTCCCCTCACTTTCTCTCTCTTCAAGTCCGCCATGGAAGCTCATACTCAAAGCTCGAGAAAACGAAAGCAACCTTCATCATTTTCATCATCAGCAGCAGCAGCGAATTCAAACCCATTTTCTGGGATTTTAACCCGCCATAAATCCCAGAAGTTTTTCTTCCATCATAATAGATCTGGAAAATCTCGCAGAAGTCGCTCGTTTCCTTCTTCTCTTACCAACCCTGAATTTCCCACTAATCAAAGATTGCTTGATTGTAATGTTCGTGATGTTGGCGATGAAGAAGGTGATTCGATTTGCCATATTTCGATTAAAGATCTTCGAGCTCGGCGGGTTTTCTCTAAGCCTGTTGGAGTGGATTCTGTGGGTAAGATTCGCGATGATAAAATTGGTAAGATTGTAAACCCTAATTTTGATTCTGAGGTAATTGCTGGTAAATTGGATGATTGTGATGTTAAATGTGATGGAAACGGCGAAAACCCTAGTTTATTGGTAATGGGGAAATGTGATTCAGGGGTTGAAATTAAGGGGGAGGGTTTTAATGGTGAAAACCCTAATTTGGTAATGTCAAAAAATTGCGATGATTCTGGGGTTGAATTGAAGGTGAATTCAAATTGTGGAAACCCTAATTTGGTAATGTCAAAAAATTGCGATGATTCTGGAGTTGAATTGAAGGTAAATTCAAATGGTGGAAACCCTAATTTGTCAATGCTGGATAAATGTGTTGAATTAAAAGGTGAGTATTTGAATGGAGGAAACCCTAATTTGTTGATTGAAGGAATTGGCGCCAAAAATGATTACGGAGCTCGGGTTTCGAATGATATGAGCCCTAATTTGAGTAACAAAGATTTGAAGGGCTCGAATGGTGAACATTGTGAGGAAGATGTGCAGACAACACCTCCAGATGCTGTGGTTGTAGTCAGGCAGAGTGAAGATCAAAGTGTCCTGCGGGGCAGACGTTCTGATTCGAGGTCGCCGCCGAAGAAAATCAGTCCAAGTAAAGGTGGATTTGCTGAGGGGAAGAGGAGTTTTCCTAATTCCAAGAGAAATTTGGTGAGAATAAGAATTTTTTCTCCTTACAATTTTGTTTGTGTTCAAGTTAATAATTTCATTTAATTGATGATGATTTGGCGGGAACGTAGTTTATGAAGCTTAGTGTTTATATGAGATTATTTGCACCTTTTTGCTTATCTTTGTTTGTAATTTATTTGAATTTATGATGCAATAGAGTCTGACTCCGTGCTCGAGGCTGAAGGTTTTTAAGGCCCCGAATTCGTTCAGCTATAAGAGACTGCTCCCTTTCCTAATGGACTTATCAAAGGATACACCAAGTAATCCCTTAGCCCTCCCTTTATATGTTTCTAATTTCACATGATATTCGCTTGGTTCATGTAGCCGACCCCACTTTTGGGATTAAGGCTTTGATTGATTGATTCATTTGTTTATTTGTTTGTCAATCTATGAGTATGATATTGTAGTAATTAATAGCCTTATTGAATAAATGTTTTATACAGATGCACCAAAAGTTAATCCAAGCATTAAAATCGAGAAGATTGAAGATAAGCCTCTAATTTTCTCCTCTCAAGAAAATGACATTGATTGTCCAAAATTGGATGAAAAGCCACTGGCAGCTGCAGTATCTTGCGAATCACCGGAAATGAATGTTGATGGTAAAGAAGAGGTTCTTTTGAACCTTAAGACTAATGTTTCTAATCCTCAGCAAGCTGCTCCATGTACCCCTGACAGTTGTTCTATTGAAAAGGCTCAAGAAAACCCAGTATTTGATTTATTTCAAATCGAAACCCCTGTATCAGATGATCCCAAGAATTGTGGAGCATCTCTTGATAGCCAGGTTTCAAATATAGGGAAGTCGGGAGATATTAGTCCAATCGTTGAATCTGATCTTGCTGTCACATTGCATAGTCCCAAGAGAAGTGCTGAACCTTTAGGGGAAGAAGCCTTTTTAAATACTCCGTATCATTTGTCTCTGTCTTCTGAACAAGAATGCAGGACAGTACACACAGAGTCAAATTCTGTAGGAAATCCAGTTAATGTCCTTAACAACTCTTCCACCCTGGAAGCTGTTGTTTCTCCAAGTGTTCCTGGTTCTGGCCAAGCAAATGGTATCCTAAAGAGAAATCCCAGGGGTTGTCGGGGTATTTGCTACTGCTTGAACTGTGCTTCATTCCGTCTCAATGCAGAAAAGGCATTTGAGTTTTCAAGGAATCAGTGGCTTGATGCCAAAGAACTTGCCATGGATTTGATGAAGGAGCTGTCAAACATGCGGAGTATTTTAGAAAAATCTGTCAATGGACCTGATGCTAATGCTGTTGTCCCAGTTGATCAGGTGACAATTTCATTTTCAATTTCTCCAGCTTTTGTGTTTGCTATGATATTGAGATTATTACGATGATCTATGTTGATGTTTACATTTCTTCTATAGAGAATATAAGATACTAGGATAGTGCTACACTATGGTTGCTAAATTTCATCTATACAAGCCATGGTAGTAGTTATGGCAAATTTAGAATCAAGGAAAAGCCTGAATGTGTTCTGTTACAGTTCTTGATGATTTATTTGATATACCTTGGACTTTTGTCTAGGAGAGGAGAAGGCTATGCCTCTGCACTCATGAATGTGTAACAAACTAACAATTACCTTTTGGTTGAATGTTAATCATAGTGATTAATTCATAAAATTTCTTTCTATATGATGATTTTGATTCATTTATGTATTATTTATCATAGAAGGTTCCAACAATATTCTCTATTATTTACTTCACTAAAAACATTTGAGGAATTATCCAAAATTTTAGGCCACTTTTTCTTCTATGGAAAGTCTGTTAGTGGGGTTTTCTCTCCGAAATTATGTTGTTTGGCTAGTTGTATGGTAGTCATGGCATGAATGCTTACTGGAAGTAAACAATTCATCCTCTCTTCTGATTATGTTGATCAAGGAATTGTGTTTGTGATGCTTTGAAACTATATTCTTAACCAAACATAATTTTTCTCCTTTTGTGTTCACAATCTTCGAATGTATTACTATTTCCAACTAGAAACACACAAAGTATAAGTCACTTCAATAGTTTTGCTGATCCAAAGTTTGTGCAGGTTCAGGAAGCTTGCAGGAGAGCTTCCCATGCAGAAGATACAGCAAGAAGCCGACTTGATCAAATGAGTGAAGATCTCCATGTTCATTGCAGAACCAAGGTAAATCTCATACACATTGTCCTTGATATTTCTTTTGATATATTAAGCTCATATATCTGATAATTTCATCTCGTTACAGCCTTTGCAGCGTCCTGGGGTAAATTTCTCAAGCTCTGTCCAAGAAAAGAAAGATCATAGGAGCCTAGGAGGAAGAACTTTTGCAAGATGTCGAAAAGTCTCAATGAGGATCTTGGACTAATGATCGGAAGACTTCTTTATCAGTTAAGGAAATTGATTATACCGTGGTTTTGTTCTAGAGTTGAAATGTACTTGTCATTCATGATTGTAGCTGCTTGAAAAAAGGGGTGAAGGAAAGAATCTCATTGACTGACTCATGTTTGTCGAAAGACCATGGCTATTGGATCACCTAATGACAGTAACTACTGAAATTCACATTATTGTATTTGTAAGTTTATAGTTTAGGTTATATTATATGACTGCATTAGCTGTAGATTTTTTTGTTGCAACGCAATGATATCTCATCCCTGACAACACAAATAACTTCATTGCGATGACTCAATGATAGTTTGTCAGCGACATCTCAAGCAGCACATACATGTAACTTTAGTTTGGAAGAATGATGCAGTCGTATATATTTGGCCATTCGATTCCTTTATAAGAAGCATATGTTTATGGTGTACTATACAGGAATTTTCACTTGGAGGTACAATATAAAGAGGTTTAAAACATTCGAAAGAGGTCGAGAATTCAAAAGGACTAAAACAGGACTTTTTATTTTTTTATGAATCAAGAATGTAAATAATTTATTGAACAATCAAATACAAAGAATTTTCAATATGAAAAAAAAAAAAAATCAAATTAATTTAATTTTAGCCATAGATGCGTTGGTATGACAAGGATTTAGTTTTCTCTTCAATCCTTTAAACCCTGTTGTGCTTGCACTCAGTAGGATAGCCTTGAGGAAATCGCTTTGAATCGCTACAATAATCATAAACCTTAAAATGCTTATGCACCCATCTCATTCTTTTCCTGCCATTTGCATCGAGATCATGGCTCCTCCATGAAGCACGCGTAGTCCCTCCATTAGCCGGCCTTTCAGAGTTGGTTGAAGCCTCGGGTTCAAAAGCACAAGAGGAGGAGCTGCTACCTACAACACAGGCATCGATATTGAAGTTACGGTAGTAGGCAGTGAAGGGGGCCTTGGACCAATCTGTCTTCACCAAGCCACCTTGAGTAGCCCAATCGTCAGCATTCCAAAGGCTAGAGTGTATCGTCATAGGCTGGTTCTTTGGGAATGCAACTCCATGTTTATCATGGTTTCTGAATATTCTTATTGGTGTTTCATCCACCAAAAACCTGCAAGTTAAATCAATGTTCACATAGAGTTAAAAATATGTTCAGAACAAAGATAAAAACGCGCTCATAAAACAAATTAATAATTGAAGTGGTGTTTAGCTTATTTACATTATGAGTTTTGTGTTCCAAACAATGGAGTAAGTATGGAAGTTCTTGGTAGGATCAAACCATAGTTTAAATTGCTGCTCCCTGCTTCCTTTACCCTGGCTGAACACATTCGTGTGGACGGTGTAAGGATTACCACTCGAGTTTCCCAAGAACTCGAAATCAATCTCATCATGTATACCTGTTGTTTGATCAGCTGACATCTGCAAATTGTAATTTAAAGATTAGCAAGTTGTACAACTTAGCTGCCATTCAAATGCATATAATGCAAGGACTATAACCTATATATACTACTTCCGCTAACTGTTACCTGCAATTTTGGAATTTTTTTTATTTCACAAATAATACCCAAAGTTACAGATAACAATTAACAGAGGTAGTAATAATAATAACATGAAATAATGTGACTTACATAAAATGTTGTGACGGTGCCAGCAGAGTTACCATGAACGAGTTTAATTTGCATATCAATCCTTCCATACAAGTATTCCTTCTTGGACCGAAACCCGGATCCAGTGTACTTATCTAGGGTAAGGGATAAGAGCCGGCCATCTTGACCGAAGATCCGAACTCTATTGTCACCAAATGTGGGCTGAAACTCATCCCTGAAGCTGCCTGCAGCAAAGGCGGTAGTGCTGACCATGGCAGCAACTAGCAGAACAATCTTAGGCACAAATACAATCAACTTGTACTTGTCATGCCAATGTGATGAAAATGCCATGTTTTTCTTAAAATGAAGAAGATTTATGTTTATTTGTAGTTGTGTGAAGAATATAGTTTAGATAGGAAAATATATATACATGTAATATGGTGAATTATTAGTATTAGTAACGTAGATCTAATGCATGGTTTATAAGAGGGAAGGTTCTTAGCTAGTGTATACTTAACGCGGAGCTAACTGTGGATTTGAGAGTATAAGCTGGCCAATTATAATAGAAGTTTTAAACAATAATTAGTCAAAGTAATAACCTCGTTAATTCATTGTCATCTTAATTTAGTATTGATGTAATATGTTAAAAGTCAACGATTTAAACAATTAGCTATAGTAATAGAAGTTTTTTTGCTGTTCCTTAACACAAATTATTTTAATTAAGCACTTGGGAGCATGATGCATATCATGTTTTTAGAAATACACACATCTCAAAGGACATGCACATAATAAAAGAACATGCAAGTCTTATGAAAAAGGAAATTAACTGAGAGCATGATGCACATTATACTTACGATGATTATGGGTGAATCAATTAGCAATTTCTTTAATTTATTGGGTGTGCCATTTGATTATTGAGGTGAATCTCATTACTCAATAAGTTTTAAATTTGTTATTGTATGGATGTATTAGTATAATACAAGGAGATTGCGCTTTATCCAGGTACGTTATACAACAAGTTGATCATGTTGGTGGATAAAAAAGGCTTGACACTAACCCACTTATTTCGTGTCCGATTCGCGTTATACTATCATGTCGGTCAACTATTACCAGTTCTAATTAGGCATATAATAACACTTCCTTTCCCAAGAGGCCAAGGCTCTTTTTCTCTAACAGTCAAAACAATACAAGTATAATTTTTGCAAGTTTTGTCAAATGTATACTATGCTGGTACAAAAATTAAATCCCCTTTAATCTAGGTTGCCGCTCTAATTAACTTTCTAATTTCGGTGCTAATTAATTTTGTGAGCATGTCTTGAATTATGTAGCATGCACCCATATGTGCACCATGTTCAATAATGTAATTTAATAAAAGGTAATGTCAACGCTTAAACTAGGTACCTTGCTGAGTAGTGACTAAATTCATCAATTCATTATTAAGAAAAGTAAGCAAATTTAGTTTAATTAAGTCTTCTCTTATGGAAAACAACTTCCTCGGTTACTCACTTGCTAAGCTGCTTGTTGTTTGTCAACGCCAGTTCATTATTTCATGTAGCATCTTATAGCAAGATTTGCAACAATAATAATCTCCTTCAATCTCAAGAAACTTCATACGCCAAAGTCAATTAGCTTTATTAATTCATACTCAAATATGAGATCGAATATCGTCTACCAGCATATCACAAGGACTTTCTACACCATCAACAAAGAAAATAAGAAATAAAAATTTAACGCACTAAATAATGAATCCGCAACAAATTGAAAGGTTAGTAAATAAAACATAAAAATTTCCGCTTCTCTTTATAGGTAACTTGCAATGTTATTCGAGTTTAATTTTTGATGTAGAGAGAGCCATGACATAGGGTTATGTCAAAGGAGGTTAATCTCAAATTTTGGATACCAGTCTCAAAACTTTAATTAACTAAAACTTGCATCCACATGTTAATATGAATTTATTGGTAAAAAATAAGAGAATTTATTTGATTGCGTAGTCATTGATAACAAAACTTTGTGTACCAAAGAGTAAATGTGAAACAAATTAAAATGACGAGTGACTTATATGTCCTGCGTTTACATCATTACATGTAGTAGTAACTTGTAACATTAAACCGATGTTATTTATTATTGTAAGATATTCGATTTTTTCAATACGTACTTTAACCAACTAAATTACGGAGTAATCAACATTCACACATCAATTTGAGTTTATTGGTAAAGAATAAATTTGATTACATAATCTTTGTTTATTAAGAATGTTTTTCATCAAACCAAAGGAAAGTCTTGATTAGTGCTTGCATTCAGGAGGGTAACCTTGAGATAAGAATCGCTTCCAATCTTTACAATAATCATAAACCATGAAATGCTTCTGGACCCACCTCATTCTATTCCTTGATCTAGCATCAAGATCGTGGTTCCTCCATGAGCCACGTGCAGGCTTTCTATAGGTTGGCCCTCGAGAGTGGGCAAAGGTTGTTGGGCCAGTTACGCAAGAGGAATGGGCTCCAATCGGCCCAACACAAGCATCAATATTGAAGTTACGAAAGTAGGCTGTGAATGGGGCCTTGGACCAATCTGCTTTTACTAATCCACCTTGTGTGGCCCAATCATCTGCATTCCATAGGCTTGAGCATATTCTCATGGGTTGATTCTTTGGAAATGCAACTCCATGATTCTCATAGTTTCTAAATACCCTTATTGGTGTTTCATCGACCAAGAACCTGCATGTTCATATAGATTAGTAAAAGATCGATTGAGCCGGTTTATTTGTATAATAGCTATACATACAAGTTATATAACTAGTCATTTACTTTACGTGAAGTTAGTTAAAGACAATAAAACTAGTTATCCGCTAATTTAATTTAGTGACATACGAAGTATAAAGACATCCAACTAGATTTTGCAGACATCTTAACTTAGTACACGTGACTATTTAATAGAAATTACGTGCACAAATAGAGGAACATAGAAAAAGTGTTGATTTAATATGGACTTACATGATGAGTTTTGGGTTCCAAACAAAGGAATAAGTATGGAAGTTCGCGGTTGGGTCAAACCAAAGGTGGAATTGTTGCTCCCTGTTGCCTTTCCCATGGCTGAACACATTAGTGTGCAAGGTGTAAGGGTGGCCACTAACATTCCCCAAGAACTCAAAATCGATCTCGTCGTGTGTACCCGTGCTTTGATCCGATGTTAACTACAAGTCACAATGCCATAAGATCAACAAGAAGCTAATACATATTGCTACAAACGTACAATATATAACTGTTTATATATAGTGTCACTAAATTTTTTTATGAACAAATTAATATAGAAACTACTATAATAGTACAAATGGACTTACATAAAGAGTAGTAACGGTGCCAGCAGAGTTACCACCAACAAGTTTCACTTGCATATCGACCCTTCCATACAAGTATTCTTTCTTAGACCGGAATCCAGATCCGGAATACTTGTCTAAGGACAACGAAAGGAGCTGGTTGGTCCGGCCCCAAACCCGAACTCTATTACCACCAAAAGTAGGCTCAAATTCATCACTAAATCGACCTCTAGCATAAGCACTAGGGCACACCATAAGAACAACCATCACAAAATATTTGAGCGTAACAATTTTTTCATGCTTATTAATTGCTAAAATTCCCATGATTTTACTAGCAAAAATTTAATGGTCTAGTATTTAAATTTGTAGCTAAGTAAGTTTAATTTGTGAGATGATTAAGAAAGAGTGTAAGATCAAGTGTATATATACTAGTGAAGTGTGAAGATAAGTCACATGGAATTTCAGAATGAGTAATGTAAGACAAAGATACAACAACTGGAGTTTAAAGCATAATTAGCTGGACTATCATCATGTTATTAACTTCATAATTTACTGAAACTTGATCCAATAGGAATAATCATTCTGTTTTTTTTGTTGGTATCCTTAGTTTAAATTCATACAATATTCTCAATTATTTATGAATTATATTTTATGGAGTTAAATCATATAGTACTAAGTACAAGAAGTTTATTTGTTACTTTATGAGATTAAAGCTTAAGCCATTGGCAATTAACTCTTATTTTTTATGATTATACAGAGTATATAATATATTACTAACGGTATTTCTCTATATTCGATGATAATCTAGCAAGTTTTATCATGTGTGATAGCATGTGAATAAGAAGAACAAGCTATGATTGAGACAATGATGCGGGAACAAGTAGATACTTTTACATTAATTATATTATTAATTGGTTGTATTCTTAATTATTATCTAGTTTTATCATATTATTATTATTATTATTATTATTATTTATTAATATGTAATATTATAGTTTACTAGTTTTATAACTTAATCTTTATAGGATTATGTTTAAATCTAAGTAAGATCAGCTAGGTGACACTTGTTAATAGTGTTACTTAAATTTAGTGTCGTTGCCATTAATTTAAACCTTAGAAGTCGTCATTGCCTTCTAAGCTTTGTCAAGATCCATGCCAGTATTCATTTCTTTCTTAGTTGCCTTTAATTTGTTGTATTCCTAGTGATACTATGTACAAGAACTTCTTTGAGACCTTTGAGTTACGTTCCTATAACCCTTAATTAGTAACATTTAGGCTTTTTCCTCAAACATTACCTTATTGTAACCTTACTTTGCACTCACACCAACCTTCTTTTTTCAATTAACAATCTATCATCCGCAAAGATAAACTGTCTTGAGCTTTTTAGACTCCAATATTATGACATGAATCCTTTCACGGTGAAGATCGAATGAAACGAAGAAACCAAATCTAAGATCCTAGATCGACCTTGTCATTTTGTCAAGCTATATGCTCTTAAAAGTTACAACCACATATAAAGCATCAGAAATATACTCTTGAGAAATAATTCATTGAAGCTTCACTATCTCTAACTTCATTGATCTTTAGTTTGGGCTTCAATTTATCTATTCATTAATCTTCTTTGAGATTCGAACAACAAGTCTCGTCTATTATAAATTCTAATATGCAATAGGAATACATTAGGAATAGATATCTTAGATATGCATATTTGTCATTTATTTTGATGCATAACATATATAGATCGACAATGTTATTATTATTATTATTATTATTTAATTTTTTTTTTTTTTTTTTTTTTTTTTGCAACTGACAATGTTATTTTTTGGTAAAGGTTATCCTCTTACATATAACATATGTAGCTTGCATGAATGTTATTATTTGGTAAAGGTTATGCTGCTCTTACTCGTAATGTTTAAGAAGCCAACCATATAATTGTACATACTATACTATAGGACTATTTTTATTAACAAAAAAAATGTTAATTAATTCATTATTGAACAAGTCACATATGACACCTACAAGGGCTACAACATAAATCAAATGAGGAAAAAAGAGGAGAGAAAATGGTGTCAGGAAAGCAATAAAGTACATGTACACAGTTTTTGTTTTGTTGTATATAAATAACTAGATAAATTCCGAGCGCCAGGCCCAAGGAGGTTCATACTAAAACCAATTGGTGATAATAATAGGAGGTTCCTCTTTCTCCAATATGCGACACTCATAATTGGGACTAAAATAGATTTCTAACAATATCTAATTTTATCATGTATGCACAACATTTAAGCCATTTTTTTAATTTTGTGTATGATGAGTATGCACATTTAGGAGAGTTGCATAACTTTAGGATACATATATTTTATGTATGTAGCTAGGTAAGACTTTGAAGAAGACTCAAAGACTAAAAAGATACAAGCACAATATATATGATCTAAAAAATTGGAAGTGGAATAAGTGTGAATAATTGATTTCATTTTGAAATTGCTTCACAATAATACAACAGATATTCAAACTATTTGACTCTTGTAACTTGTAAGTCTTGTATGGATTGAAAACTGAAAATCAAACACACTTGACCTTAGTTTATAATAAATATATTGATATAAAAATAGCAAACGTATACATTTTGGTCGATATCACACGTACAATGATGCTTTTTATAGTAAGTTCAAGAATTAAAACAAACGTTACTTCAAACAATATCAATAGAGATCATGAATAACAATAATGGTGTAAAAACTTAAGGCGATGCATCTTTTGTCAAACAATATAAAGTTGTTTCCCTACTCGAAACCGTGCTTGCACTCGGGTGGAAAAGCTTGAGAGAATCGCTTCCAATCGGTACAATAATTGTAGATCATGTAGTTTCTTTGAACCCATCTCAGTTTCCTCCTGCTGTTTGCATCAAGATCATGGGTCATCCATCTCCCATTCCTCGCGGTATTGATGTTAACGTTGCGATAGTAGGCCGTGAAGGGAGCCTTAGACCAATCTGTCTTCACCAATCCGCCTTGTGTAGCCCAATCGTCGGCATTCCAAAGACTAGCGTATATTCTTTGTTGTTGGATTTTAGGGAAAAACGTTATTCCTTTGTTCTCGTAGTTTCTGAATATTCTTAAAGGTGTTTCGTCAACCAAAAACCTGAAAAATCAAAGACCATACGTTAAAATGACTAGTATGTGACAAGTTTTAGTACTGAATAATTATAGTACGTTATTTATTTAATGTAACAAAAATTTAATAGATAATGACTAGTACAGAATTACTATTATACACGTACGTTTATATCTTAAATGTAACAAAAAAAATTAAGTGTACTTACATGATGAGTTTTGGATTCCAAACAATGGAATAGGTATGGAAGTTTAGAGACGGGTCAAACCATAGGTGGAATTGTTGCTCCCTGTTGCCTTGCCCTTGGCTAAACACATTGGTGTGGATGGTGTATGGCTGGCCGGAAACGTTCCCTAAGAACTCGAAATCGATCTCATCGTGCCTTCCCGTGCTTTGATCAGATGACAACTGCATATGATAATGTCGTAATGTTTAATATGAGTACTATTTTTACGATAGAGTTTGTACAAACCAAATCTAACAATGATTAATGGATCAAATAATAATCGGCCTTATTTAGTACTAAGTTCCCACCATCGTTTCTATCGAGGGCGCCCCCATTACTCACTGTGAGAAACGTTTTTGTTTCTCACAGTGGCAGTTTCGTAAATAAAATGTACCACTTTAGTCACGGTGGTACATTTTATTTACGAAATGGATGATAAAATTGTACCTCTTTAGTCACGGTGGTACATTTTATTTACGAAACTGCCACTGTGAGAAACAAAAACGTTTCTCACAGTGAGTAACAGAGATTTACTGGTTTCTATCTAAGCATTGTTAGTTCTTTCTTTGACAATGTCTTATCAAAAAAGTAAAAACGGGAACAACATTTAAAGGCGGGAAAATAATTCACTAACGTACTCCAAACAAAGTAGTTGCAAGTTGGTTCATCTAGCTTATTTGACCTATAAGTAATTAATAATGCTAGTTATTACTATTCGTTGTTCTACTCAGTCGTCTGGTAGCTGACTAGCAGTAAAACTATACATAGAAATATATATTGTAAAGCAATTACTCGTATAGTACTGTACTAGTAGTTGTTACTTGTTAGACGTTTTAATGCAAAATGACCAACTTAAATTTTGGAAAATAAATACCATAATAAAAGTCAGCAGAACTTCCTAGCTTAGTAATAAATTTTGCTCGAACCAACTTTTTTAACGATTGAGAAATTTGATTTTAATTATTTGACCACTTTGCTAAGCTAAAATTCACAAATCAATAAAAAAAAAGTTTACTCTCTCAATATCTACAAGTTTTTCATGTTTTAATTTTCTTGTGAGAATAAGTTACTATCTCAATCCGTATAACAATCATTGTTCAAATAGAAAGAACTTTTAGACACAGTGCGTGAGATATGATACAAAAAATTATTTAACCGCAAAATGAGACCACAAACAATAATGCATGTTAGTATATTAGTAACAGTAAGCAACTTACGTATAAGGTGGTGACTGTGCCAGCAGAGTTACCAGAAACAAATTTCATCTGCATATCAATCCGTCCAAACAGATACTCCCTCTTAGAACGAAACCCGGACCCTGAACCCCTATCTAGGGTAAGTGCAAGTTGTTGACCACCAGGACCGGATACACGAACCCTCGGGCCACCAAATGTGGGTTCAAAATCGGTGTTAAAGTTCCCGAGACCATAGGCCGTGGTGCACAACATAAGAGCAACAACGACCGCGGTTACAACTTTAAGCACAATAACGTTATTGTCATGCCTAGTCCCCATAATTTTTTTTTGTGTTGTAGTAAAGATAAGGAGCTAAGTAGAGTGTGGGATGTGGTTAAGAAAGAGTGGAAGAAGAGGTATTTATATAGCAGTGTGAAGTGGATAATATGCAAAAGAAGGAAGATTCATAATTTCTAGTAATAATAATAATATGTGAATGGAAAGAGTAACAACTATAGTAGGGACTAGAGAGTATTAGCTGGCTCAATAATCGGACTCACCCGAAAATATTGATCCAAAATTAATTTCGTGTTTTTTGTGTAGGTCCCTTTATAAATTGGTTGGCACTTAGCTAAGCTAGTTCTATAGATTTTTTTGTGTGGTTCATAATTTTATGAAACAATCATGCACGCGTATGTTTAAATGGCTATAATCAAAACATAGGGTCGAAAATTCACGATCATGAACTTATGATATAAACGACTCTTAAAGTTGCAAAAAAAGAATTTAAATATATTTTTTAATATGGTGCTAAGTATAAGTTTGATAATAATGCATGCAAAATTATAAGTCGATAATCAATGTTACTAATACTTAATAATTTTTAATTGTTTATTTTTATTGCATTATCTTTTATTAGGACTGTAGTAATCATTTTCAAGGAAACTGTTTCGGGGTTTTCTGATGTCCTGCGGGAGAGTTACAACACCGAGACTGGAACCGGACGCCTGTACCTGCAAAACAACGAAGACTCCTTGTGGTAGGAGCTCCGCCTCCAACGGTCAAGTTAGTACCTGATTAAGGAGTAATTAATGCGGAAATTAAGTAGTTTGGTCTCCCTAGGTGAGAGTGTTTAATGTGTAATCTGTGTTACTTTTTTGTTCATCCCCCTCTTAATGAGAATTAAGAGAGGTATTTATAACCTCGGGAAGCGTGCCAATTAGGTTTAGGTTAACCTTGGGCTGACTGGGCTTCTAATCAAGATTGGGCCTTGTTGGCCGGTTTTCCCATTTGGCATGGGTGGACACGTGGCGTGTCTCTATTGGTCCGTGGTGGACGAATCTAAGACTGACACGTGGCAGGCTCCTGTTGGCCTACGTGAAGGACACGTGACAGAACCTGGTTGGTCCACTTGTCAGACGGTGATTGGTGGATAAAAATCCCCTAATCATTTGCCCCTCACAGGCGGCACGTGGCTGGTCACGTGTCGCCTGTGACAGGTGTCGCATGGTGACAGGCGACGGCCTGCGAAAGGTGTCGCCCTGCAATTGGCCGAGAGATATTTCCCGCCCAAATTTTGAATTTGGAAGTGACCCTTCGCCTTCTCACTTTGCCTATATAAGGGAGTGCTGACTTCGGTCATTTTCACATTTGAGAACCTTTGCGAGAGAACATTCGGACCCCTGAACTTGCTCTGACATTTTGGACTTTTGTTGCCTACCGCTTGCTCTGACATACCATTTGCAGTGGACTTCAGAACTCATCAATCGTCACTCGTTCAGGTAACGGTCGGTTCTCTTACTCTTAACTTTTTCCTTTATTTTTATTTTCTTTTGAAATGGCCCCATGGAAGCAAACGACACGGCCTAAGTTAGTGATCAGCCGGTCACCGGGGACGGCTGAATCTAGGACTAGGAGTGCCGCCTGCCCTTTTCTGGACCCATCTTTGCCCTTTATACAAAGTCCGACTGTATCTGTGTCTATGCAGAACGTGATGGCCAGAACAAAAAAGACAGCTAGGATCTCAAACTCGGACGGCTCCTCTCAAAGGGTGCCAATAAGTGAAACATCTGACCAGGCGCCAGATGTAGAAGTGAGACAAGGCGGCTGCCAAGCCGACAGTTCTGAGGGAGGGGTCAAGGTGGTCCCTTCCCATTTCACAGTAGACATGTCAAACTATTCTCCTACTCCTTCTAAGGGGGAGGAGGCGGGCCCCTCTGGGAGAGGGAAGGAGTCGTCCTCTTCTGACTCGTCTGAGGACGAGTCTGAGTCTAGCTCTTCTGGCCAATCTTCTCCAGGCTCAGAAGAAAGAAACAGCCGCCTACAAGAGGCGAGGAGTTCTCATGCAGTTGAGAAGGGGGATAATTGGGCGGAGCCGTCCGCTTCTTATCGAGAGGAGAACACCCCTTACTACTGCACGGTACCCCGGGGCCGGATCACGGCCATGAAAGACAAAGTGGAGAGCTTTATAGCTAACTACAAAATGGGCCCCGGATATTTATTGTTCGTGCCGGATCCAGAAGACACAGTCGTCTGGCCGGCTGGTACCAGCTATGATGATGGCTGCTTCGGCTGCTACGCGGCGGCCATCAAAGCTGGACTGCGCTTCCCACTACATCCGGCTGTTCTGCGGATTTTAGATGGGTATGATCTGGGGTTATGGCAGTTAGCCCCCAATTCTTGGGTAAACGTACTCGGCTATGTGGCCGGGTGCGAAATGTACGGGGTGGAAAAAAGCTTTGAGGCTTTCGCCCACATGAACTATCTCAGCCGGACCCCTAAGTCAGGTGGTACCGGCTGGTATCAATTAACAAGCCATAGGGGCTACCTCATGACGAGAGGTAAGGCAAACAAATGGAAGGATTGGCGGAACACCTTCCTCATCATCGAGGGTTCAGACAAGGAGCTGAACAAAAGATTTAACAGGTGGAACAGGGATCCGCCTTTTCTTGCAGGCGGCCGTAGCTTGCCGCCTGTCCCCCCAAAGGCTAAGAAAGAGATCCTAGACAAAGGACTCTTCAAAGTAGAGATTAGGGTGAACTCTACTTCAGGGGTACGAGAGCAAGTGCCCCTAAACTGCATTCCGGTCTTCAAGTGGCTCTATGATGAGTACTTTTTGGCCGCCTGTGGCCTCGGCAGTCGGTGCTCTAGAGGTAGCCGGCCTGACAAATACTCTTTTTTCACGCCTTGTTTACTTGGGATTTTTGCTGACTTTACTGTTTGTTCTTTTTTGCAGCTGACGCCATGAGCAAAATAACTGCTTCCAAGACTGCGGCGGCCATGCTGCGGGCCTCTCTGATGCAGCAGTCTGGTACCGACTCCCCCAACAAGGGGGCACCCTTGGTGAGCTTTGAAACTTCTTCTTTTTGAAGTAGTCTTACACATATGCTAACTCTTCCTCTTTTTTTAGTCGGGTAATCCAAGAGCTTCTTCCTCGCAACAGCCGGACCCCAAGGCCCGGAGGACGACTGTTGCAAGCTCTCCTGGGTCTTCCAGGAAAACAGTGGCGGCTGAGAAGCAGCCGGCCACTTCCTCTAAAACTCCGGCGGGGCCGCCTAGAAGTATGGAAATTTACTTGTAAAATTTTTCACTTGCTTCCTTCTTGACTAGGTCTAACTTGCTTTTTTACGCTTGATGCAGCCGGCCCTCAGGAGCCTGACTTGGTGGAGGTAGCCAAGTCAATGATAAAAAGCTGTGCCTCCTTCTGAAAGGGAGGCGGTCAGGGGTGTCGGCACCCTTGACCTTGATGGGATTGCAGGGGTCCTTGCTGAGGTATACTTAGCATATTTGAGTAGTTGAATTCCAGGACGCCTGTTACCTTTTTGATTGGAAACTGACGCATGTTTTCTTTTTACTAAGGCCCTGCTCCGAGTGAACGGCCTTCGCAAGCCGCTTGATCGGAAAAACAAAGAGGTAAAGGCTGCGAAAGCTATGGCCGCCTCTAACTGTGATAAGGCAATGTTTCAAATTGCCCAAAATGAAGTTCTGACCATTGATATTCTTTATTATCAGGCGCAGGCTGCCGCCGCTATCCAGGCCCAGTTAGAGGCGGCCCAGAAGAAGAACAGCGAGCTGGAGAAGACCGTCTCCGACCTCAGGGCCGAGCTTAAACCTCTCCGCCAAAAAATGCTCTCATACGATGTCATGGAGAAATCCTTGACGAGCGTAAAGGAACGCCTGGTGACTCAGGAGAAGAGTCTCACTAAAGAGCTCTCGGAGAAGGCTGAGCAAGAGAAGAGAGAGCTCGTCCGAGAGATGATGGAAGACTCTTCCCAAATCCAGCGTATGACCTGGAGCCGCCTCTTCCCCAATGCCGACTTTGCCTCTTGGGAGAAAACGTACCGCCAGTGCTCTGAAACATATAATCAAGAGATCCTGGCGGCTGCTGAGGACGAGGCGTTTGAGGAGGGCTTGGATGTGGAGGAGCAGCCGGTAGTGGCGCTTGTGCCACTTGGGGACAAGGCATCGAAGAAGGATGCAGCTGAGGCCGAGTCTAGCAAGAAGAATGCTGACCAGGCGGACGCTGCTAATGTTTAGGATTTGCCCCCTTCATAAGCTTTTGTCTTCTTTCACGGCCTGCGTGCCGTTTTGATTGTATTTACCCGGCCAGGGGGCCGGGGTTCTGAATATTTTTTTCTTCCTTAATGAAATTTTATTTTTTCTTGAAATTTGGCTAAGTGTTGAATATTGAGTTGTACACTATACCGACTGCTTTGCATGGCCGATTGTAGACAGGTACGGATGGTTAGTTACGCCGCCTATGCCCCTGGACGACTGGTTGTCTGTTTCCAAGTTAGGCGATCAGTCGGCCATTTATCCAATCGTTACTCAATTTGTTTAAGACTGGGTCACCTTTAGGCAGGCGGTCCTCTATCTGTAAAATTAACTAAGTAAAAAAGAGTTTTCTTACTTGTATTTAGACTTAGGCAGTCTATGACTGGATTACCTTTAGGCAGGCGGTCCTGTCATTTGTAAAATTTACTTGTGTTTTTTGAGCTATAGGCAGTCTAAGACGACTGTTTCCTATTGCGAATACTTAAAAAATTTTAAGGGGTGACCAAGTAACTATGACTGTTACCTGGTCGCCTATTGATTGAGTAGTAGAGGTATCAAGCGGTGGGTACCGGTTGTTCCCCTTTATTCGCCAATGTTTGTTGGCTATTAACTCGAAGAGAAAACTAGTAGGAATAATAGTTTGAATGCCCTTGTTTGCCAAAAAACAGGTGGTCTATTCAAACTTTTTAGGTTCCATGCCAAGTTTTGGGAGAGTGACTATGAGTTAACGTTGGTGTTGCTCAGTCGTCCTCATTTTAGCTTGAGTAGTAGAGGTACCAGGCGGCGGAGGCCGGCTGGACCCCTTGATTCGCCAATGTTTGTTGACTATTAACTCAAGAGTAACCCCCTGCATTTATCCCAAGTAATACAGGCGGTAATCCGACTCAGATGTCAACTGTTATCACTAGTTTGGTTAGTAATAAAAGTTATCCTTGTCTCAAAAACGGCTACGTGGTTGCCCTTGGGGACAGTCGTATAGGTGCCGTGTGACTAGTTTATAGAACAATGTTCCACCCAAAAGGGAGCTGCTCTCTGCGACGAATTTCATCCGGATGGATGCCGTCGGACGCGTGCTATAATGTTGGGACAGGTCGAATTGAATTTTATATTTTGATCAGTTGGCTTGACGCCTGGTCTGATCATGTTTTTTGATAGTTCTTGGTGAACTATATGTTATGTGAGGGTAACCGGTCAAGCGGCGTGCCCCTCTTAAATTAATCATAGAGAGTAGCCGACTGTTTGTCAGTTGGCATGCCCCTCTTAAATAAATAAACATAAACATGGAGAGTAGCCGACTGTTGGTCAGTTGGCATGCCCCTCTTAATATAGAATCGAACAGTAAAGATGCAAGCTTTAATCAAGTAATCCTTGACTTTACATTTTTCAAAAGAAATATTTCTTAAGGTTATCTATGTTCCAGGTTTGAGGTAACGGCTGGCCGTCTGGTGTTTCCAGACGGTAGGTACCGTCTCTAAGCTCTTCATATATTCGGTAGGGACCTTCCCAGTTGGGAGTTAGCTTGCCAGACTCGTTAGCCCTACCAACAGCTTCCATTTTTCTAAGTACAAAGTCCCCCACTTTGAGTGGACGCCTGTGCACTTTTTTGTTGTATGATCGAGTCATTCTCAGGCGGTAAATCTCATGGCGTAAGACAGCATTGCCCCTCTTTTCAGGGAGTGAGTCTAATGCCAGGCGCATGGCTTCCCAGTTTGCCTCTTCGTCATATAGCATTACTCGAAGAGTCGGCTCGTAGTGTTCTATTGGAAGAACAGCTTCCGCCCCATAAGTTAGGAGGAATGGAGTTTCTCCAGTCGCCCCTTTTTCAGTCGTCCTGATGGCCCAGAGAACATGTGGTAGTTCATCCGCCCATAGGCCGCCTGCTCGTTCAATCTTTTTCTTCAGACCGTCTGAGATGATTTTATTAAAGGCTTCTACCTGGCCGTTTGCTTGTGGACGGCCGACAGATGCAAAGCAATGTGCAATTCCTTGGTCACCCAACCAGCTTTTGAGAACAGGCGTCTCAAATTGGGGACCATTATCAAAAACCATAGACATGGGAACCCCGAACCGAGTGATGACATTTCTCCAAATGAATGAAATTACATCCTTCGTCTTGATTCCCTTAACAGCCTCCGCCTCTACCCATTTGGTGAAGTAGTCGACGGCAACAAGTATATACCTTCTTCCGCCTGTAGCAGGCGTATATGGACCCAGAATATCCATGCCCCATTTAGCAAACGGTAAGGGACTATGAATGGTGGTGAGATCAGTAGCCGGACGGTGAATTAGTTTACCAAATCTTTGACACTTGTCACATTTTTTCACCATCTCCATTGCATCTGATTCTAAGGTAGGCCAGAAGTAGCCCTGCCGCCTTGCCCGTTGAGCAAGCGTCCTTCCGCCTATATGCGAAGCACAGAAACCAGAGTGAAGGTCATCTAGTATCTCTCGCCCTTTTTCTGGAGTAACACACTTTAAGAAGGGTTGAAGGTACCCTCTTTTGTGAAGTTCTCCCTTTATCATTTCAAAATTGGTGGCTCGTCTTTTCAGTACTGCCGCCTGTTGATGATCATCCGGCAGGGTACCGTTTGTCAGATATGCCCTAATTGGATCCATCCAGGTTGAGCTTCTGTCTAGGATTCCAATAGGGTCTCCCTCAATGCTTCTCCTTTCCACTACCTCCCAAAAAACGGTTCGAGGAGTATCACAGGAGGCGGATGATGCTAATTTTGAAAGCGCATCCGCTTGATTATTTTCTGATCTCGGTACTTGGACCAGATGGAAATCCTCAAGGGAGCCGACTGCTTGACGGACCGCTTGTAAATACTTGATCATGGCCGGATGGGTCGCTTCGTATTTGCCATTGTACTGACTCACTATCAATTGTGAATCAGAACAGGCGTCTATTTTTCTTGCCCCTGCCGCCTTGCACATGCGGATACCGGCTAGTAAAGCTTCATATTCTGCCTCATTGTTTGAAGCCTGAAAACTGAAACGTAAAGCATACTCGTACCTGTCGCCTTCTGGCGACTGACATATGACGCCTGCTCCACAACCAGTTGAAGTGGAGCTTCCATCCATATATACCTTCCAGACTTGGTCTGGAACTTGCGAATCAGGGGGACGAGTCATTTCGACAATAAAGTCAGCAAAGGCTTGCCCCTTCACTGCTTTTCTAGGCTCGAAGGTAACTTCGAGGCTCTGTATTTCTATAGCCCATTTGATCATTCGGCCAGACGACTCCATGGTGGTCAGTGGCCGCTTGATCGGTTGATCTGTATACACGACGACTGCATGCGCCAAAAAGTAAGGCTTTAATTTTTTAACAGCCATGAAGAGTGCAAGACCAAATTTCTCCACTAAGGGATACCTCAACTCGGCATTTTTCAGTACATGACTGACAAAGTAGACCGGGAGCTGACAGCCGTCTCTTTCAGCAAGAAGGACAGCGCTTAACGCATGATCAGAGACGGCCAGGTACATGTAGAGTACTTCTTTGGGCATAGGGCTGACTAGCCTTGGCAAGGAATGCAAGTGAACTTTCAATTTTTGGAAGGCCGCCTCAGCATCCGGCCCCCATTCAAACCTTGCCTTTTTCTTAATTGCCTGGAAAAAGTATAGGCATTTGTCGCCTGATCGACTTAGGAATCTACCCAAGGCCGCCAGACAACCTGTTAGCTTCTGAACCTCTCGGACGGTGCGGGGCGACTGCATGTCAATGACCGCCTGCACCTTCTCAGGGTTCGCATCTATTCCTCTCTGAGTAATAAGAAATCCGAGAAATTTCCCAGACTCAACTCCAAAGACGCATTTCTTGGGATTAAGCATGACATGGTGCCGCCTGAGTGTGGCGAAAGTTTCTCGGAGGTCCGACAGATGATTTTTCTGAAGTTTAGACTTGACTATCATATCATCAATATATGCCTCGACATTTCTTCCAATCTGATCAAAGAACACAGTGTTTATCATTCGTTGGAAGGTGGCCGGGGCATTCTTAAGACCAAACGGCATGACCGTGTAACAGTATAACCCTTGATCAGTGACGAAGGCCGTCTTCTCTTGATCTTTCTTCCATAAAGGGATCTGATGGAAACCAGAGTAGGCGTCCATAAAACTCATCAAAGCATGGCCGGCTGTTGAGTCGACCAGGTTGTCAATTTTAGGCAGAGGGTAACTGTCTTTTGGGCACGCCTTATTCAAGTCTGTGTAGTCTACACACATTCGCCAGGTACCATTCGGCTTTTTAACAAGCACAACATTTGCAACCCAGTCTGGGAAGTAACATTGCCGAATGAATCCTGCATCAAGTAATTTTTTAACTTCGGCGGCTGCCGCCTGATTTCTTTCTTCGCCATGGTTCCGTTTCTTCTGCCTTACAGGCTTCTTTTTTGGATCCACAGCTAGTTTATGTACCGCCAGCTCAGAACTAATGCCTGGCATTTCATGGACTTCGAATGCAAAGATGTCCTTGTATTCTTTCAACAAATTGTGGAAGTCGTCACCTAGGACCCCTAGAGCAGTCGTCCCAACTTTGACTGTTCTGTCAGGACGCGTGACATCTAAGATTAGGTCCGCATGCTCACCAGCCGGCTGAGGGCGGAATTCATCCGACCGCTCCTCTGCCAATGATTGCTATTTTTTATCTTTTCTTTCGGCCCCCATCTGGGATGCCTTTCTTTTCTTGCCGCCTGTTTCTTGAACAGGCGCACTCTCCTTGACATTGTCAAGGTCTATCTTTCCCCCACTGGACTCAGCGGCCATAACAGTGGGCTTGACGTCCGAGAGATAGCACTCTCGGGCCATCTTCTGATCTCCCCTTAGGGAGCCGACTGTTCCATTATCCCTCTCAAACTTGAGCAACATAAGAGATGGGATTATTACAGCCTTGGAATTATTTAAGGTTGGTCGTCCCAGAATCATGTTGTAGGCCGAGAGTTCTTCTACCACCAGGAATCGGACGACCATGTGTCGTCCTTCCCCTTTTTCACCCAGGCGGATGGGTAGATCTACTCGTCCTACAGGGTGGACGACTCCCCCTCCAAACCCTACTAGAGGGTGGGAGGCCGGATGTATACAATCAGGCTTGTACTTCAGTTTGGAGAGACATTTGCTACTGATAAGATCTGAGGAGCTTCCAGTATCTATGAGGATTCGGCCGACTCTCTGATTGGCCACCTTACACTCAATGACGATAGGGTCGTCATGCGGCCCCCTGACTCCTCCTAGATCTTCTTCAGTAATGACAATCTCAGGAAATGAATTCATGGAGGGTCGTTCTTGGTAAACGGAATTTACATCTAGCCGCCTGATATTGGCTTTGTTTCCCCTAATAGTGGGACCCCCTCCTGCGAAGCCGCCTGCAATAGTGTAGACGACTGCATCATCTGTATCAGAGCTGTCGGCCTGTTGATTCTTTTTGGCCGACTGTTTTTTCGAGGAGGTGTTCCCTGTGGATTTCTTGACAAAAGAATCAAGATCACCTTGCTCAGCCAGGCGGTCCAGATACCGCATGAGACTGATGCATTCGTTGGTGTGATGACCAACATCTTCATGATAATCACAGAATTTTTCCTGGTTCCGGCTGCTTGCAGAACCCTTCATGGGGACCGGCTTCTCAATAGAGATCCGTCCCTTGATTTCTTTCAGGATAGCTTTGCTATCTTTGTTAAACGCATACTTTGGGGAGTATGGCTTGAATTCTTTTTTCTTCTTCTGGGCCGGCTGTTTAGAGGAATCAGCCGCCCAGACCTCTTTTCTCTTCTTTAGATCTTTGTTGGACGACTGTATCTGTCGTCCTTCTCTTTTGTCGAACTTTTTCCCATCCGACTGTTTTGCTGTACTACAAAGATCTGTCGCCTGTATGTAGGCTTCTGCTTCAATTAAGGCCTCCTGAAGAGTCGCCACCCTCTTTCGAACAAGATCGAATTTGAAGGTCGACCCGTCTTTGAGACCCCTGAAAAAGTCAGTATAGGCTACCTCATCCGGTAACCCTTGAATTTGTATTCTCATCAGGTTAAACCGCCTGATGTAAGAACGAAGCCCCTCCTTCTCACCCTGCTGAATTGTCCCTAAATCAAGGGTCGTCTTTTTCGCAGGAATGTTCATGGCGAAGTTGGAGGTGAACAAGTAAGCAAGCGTCCTGAAATTGTTTACACAACCAGTCGGCAGGTTGCCGAACCATTGCTGTGCAATTCCTTTGAGAGTCGCTGGAAAACACTTGCACCAAGTGGGATCATCCAACCCTTGAAGGTACATTAGGTTGGAGAATGCCATTAGATGGTCTTCTGGGTTAGTAGTGCCATCATAGGCGCCTACTAACACATTTTTCACTTTGGCCGGCTGAGCGGCTTCAGTGATTTCCTTGGAGAAGGCCGACGGCTGTTCACCAAGTCTAAGCAACCGTAGCTGCCAGTCCAAGGGTTGGACATTTTTAACTGCCTGTCCACCAAATGGAGGTGGTGGCATAAAATATTGTTGTTGTGGTACAAACGGTAAGTTTGGTACCGCCTGGTCGCTATGAAAGCCGGACTGACGGGAGGTGCCGCCTGACTGGTTCTCATGATACGACTGAGTATGCCTCATCGAGGAATTGCGCAGACTTTCTTGAAATTCAGAAGTAGAGGCCGACTCTGACAGTCGGTCATTCTTCTTCTGTTCTAACAGCAGACGAGCGTCTGTGTATGTTTTCTTTGAACCGTCCGCCTGAATGTGACGGACAGGTTTCCTTTTTCCTGGAGTAGGAAAACGGTATTTTGTGAGATCAAGGACAGGCGGCTCACACTTCCTGGATCTAGGATGAGGAGTTCCCTCTCGTCCTTGAACCGGCTTCCTCTTGCCTGAAGTGGAAGGCTTCGTAGCCGACTGTCCCCTAGTCGGTGCAGGCTTCTTATTTAGCAACTCTTGAATCTCTCCCTTGAAGTCCCTCATGAAGGTCATGAGTTCGTTCCTGGTGACGGGAGCCGACCCATCAGTCGCCTGCTGCCGAACAGGAGGTGCGCCTGTTGGCTCACTTCCAATTTGAAGATGCTCCCGTTCCGTCCTTTCAGTCGGACGGGTACGTCGGGCCCTTAGGGTCCCGTCTGGAGCTGTGTGAGCTTGAACTTCAAGTTCATTGTCAGTGTCATGGTCCGACTGGACTTGAGGGTCGTCTAGGGGACGCCTCTCTTCAAAAGTCGGTACAAACGTGGATGCCATCTCAGAAGTACTCTCCCCACAGACGGCGCCAAAATGTTTCGGGGTTTTCTGATGTCCTGCGGGAGAGTTACAACACCGAGACTGGAACCGGACGCCTGTACCTGCAAAACAACGAAGACTCCTTGTGGTAGGAGCTCTGCCTCCAACGGTCAAGTTAGTACCTGATTAAGGAGTAATTAATGCGGAAATTAAGTAGTTTGGTCTCCCTAGGTGAGAGTGTTTAATGTGTAATCTGTGTTACTTTTTTGTTCATCCCCCTCTTAATGAGAATTAAGAGAGGTATTTATAACCTCGGGAAGCGTGCCAATTAGGTTTAGGTTAACCTTGGGCTGACTGGGCTTCTAATCAAGATTGGGCCTTGTTGGCCGGTTTTCCCATTTGGCATGGGTGGACACGTGGCGTGTCTCTATTGGTCCGTGGTGGACGAATCTAAGACTGACACGTGGCAGGCTCCTGTTGGCCTACGTGAAGGACACGTGGCAGAACCTGGTTGGTCCACTTGTCAGACGGTGATTGGTGGATAAAAATCCCCTAATCAGAAACATATTTTTTTTTTTGTTGTATTGTGTGTGATTGGAAAAAAATAAATAAATTATTGCATGTAGTTTACTAAGGTATTTTTAGTTAATAATATACAGCCGGATACTTTCTACTTAATTTAACGAAATTTTAGCTTTTAAACGTCGTTGTATAAAATTGCGAAATATTTATTTTCCTGACACGAAGTACGAATTAATATAAGTGTCGAATTATTAATTTCTGTATTTGTCATAATTGTAAGTTGAATTTTTGTACTCCTATCAATATAATGTAGAGCAATGCTAAGCTATTTCTATCTCAATCATAAATTCATCACACTCTTTCAACGTCAAGTGTAAGAAGTAACATCAACAGCTAGCTGCAATTGAAATTAGGTTTGTAGTCATCTTGTAACTTGCATGTAGTAAGTCGCTAAGTCAGCCTGGTTTTAGTTGGCATTTTTGCTCTACTATTTTCATGATTGTACTAGAATTTATGTAACAGCTAAATTATTGAAAGATTTTGCTATAAGTGATACTATTAAATTATTATGAAATAAACTCTTATGTCAACGTGCAATGTCTATATATTTTCACACATAAAATTATTTTTCTAGAATAAATGAATTAGTAAAATATACAAGAATATAGTAATATACCACTTGATCTTATTATGAATTGTGGCCATTAAATTTACATTTATGTATGTTTAACGAAGTTTTATCGATAACAATTTTCTTTTTACAACCAGTTGTACATACATACGGCGTATTACAACGATATCGACGTATCTAAATTGTAATTTTCTTAGTGTTTAACAAGGGCATGTTGGTACTATATATATGATCGTTGATGTGACTATATATGAACATGTACTTGTGTATTACTGTACTAATAACTCAAAAACAATGTACCGCAATGAAAAATACATTTCTCAACATAATATGAGTTAAGTACGTGCTTAATTAAATTAAAGTTAGTTGTTATGCATTTATTAATTAGATCACTCATCCATGCAAACACATTAACATGTACGCACATGCATTTGTGTGCTAGGGTAGGGATGAGAAAAGAAGAGTATCAGATTGTGGGTCAACTTATAAATGGATTATATTTTCAAGTACCAGTCTAGGTTTCCTGAATCGAATATGCACAATCAAACATCAAGTCATCATATGAAAATTATACATCAATGCATGACACGACATGATACACAGCCGGGAGGTTCGCTATGCCTCAGTCACTTTTTTTTTTTTTTTTTTTTTTTTTTTTTTTTTTTTTTTTTTTTTTTATGGGGAACGTATGTTATATTGTCTTAGCACGTTAGCATGTGGACTTGGGCCTTGAATTTTCTATCCGAAAAAACCTTAAAAAATTCTCGACAAGGCATGAACCATGGCCAATGGCCATTGGACCAGTCTAGCCAACCAACATGCTAATTGGTATACACTAGACCCTAGTGTAGGTACCACACCCTACACCCCCCCTCTAAACGATGCGTTTAACAATCTCCCTCATATACCCACTTTCTGCAATTGTACAGTAAAAATCAAAACACCATTTATCTTTTTTCACTTTCTCTCTCCTCACCCATTTTCTGCATTTTCTCTCTCTACACCCATTTTCAGCATTTTCTAATCTAAAATTTTCAACAAACTTTGCGACAAATTATCCAAAAAAGTTGTTCAACTGCTACATAATTCAACAAATCAAGGTCGAAATTCAAAGGAGTAAGTGATTTTGTTCATATTTAATTCGAAAAAGAGTATAAACCCTAATTTTTATAATTTATTGTTGCAATTATGTTACAGGAACATTTACTATTTTTAGTTTTAAAACTAGTAATTTGAACAAGTACATTTGAATTTTGAGTATGAAGTATTTCATTTTTTTTATTGCAGTATGAAGGAAATAGCTTCGGAGAAGAACATCAAAAAAAAAATCTGGAGAAAAGTAAGCATTAATTAAATTAGTTCGTAGTGGTTTTTTTTAAAAAAAATAAAAAATTTATAAATGTTCATTTTCATTTTGATAAATGTTCATTTATATATTAATATACAATCATTCACATGTTAATAAATGATTAATACAAATATTTATTTATATATTACTACACAGTCATTGTAAAAATCTCCTATTGTAGATCAATAACTTTTAAAAGATATTAAAACTTCTGGTATAGATGTTAACATTTCTACAATTCCGAGGTAATATATGAACATATACTGAATTATAAATGTTCATTTGTATATTTGAATCTATTTGAGTTTATATTTGACTTTATATGCCAAAATAAAAAATGTTCATTTTTATGATACGTTATGCACATTTATGAAATGCATAAATATTCATTCATGTGAGTTGAGAAACTGACTTATGCATACTATGAAATCTTTTGATCATATATGAAATTCATAATGTTCATTTACATATATAGTAATGTAAATCAATGTAAGTATTATACTATAATCTTAGCAATTTTTATTGAAGAACTAATAAATTATATCTGTACATTCTTCAGTTTTGTTTGCAGAGCGAAGGAAACCGTTTCAGAGAAGAGAAACAAAGATTATAGTTCGCAGTTATTTTTATTATTATTATTATTTCTTTTTTTTTTTTTTTATAAATGTTCATTTTCATTTTGTTAAATGTTCATTTATATGTTAGTATAACGTCATTCACATTTTAATAGATGATAAATGTTAATTTACGTATTGATAAATGTTCATTTTCAATACATATAAATGTTAATTTACGTATTGACAAATGTTCATTTTCGTTCTTATTCATGATCAACAAGTAAATGCATTAATTTTAAAATGAATATGTGCATATACTCAAAAGTTCATTTTTATACTACTAATTAAAGCACCCAATTATATCATGAATTAGTTATTTTAACAAATTTAATAGGAATTTCAATAAGAGTGTGTGCTATGTTGTAGTTTTCATGGAAATGATTCTTACAATTACAATAAGGAGTGTGTGCTACCTTCAAAAATTTTCAATAACAAGTACAAAATTATAAATTTTATACATTTTTCATCCATAATAGTGCTCCTTAATTAAATGTTCAATTATAAATAATTGTATGTTCATTTACAACTATTAATAAAATATGTTCAGTTTTAAAATATTATATGTGCAAAATGACGTCACTTGGGGAGGGGGGGTGTAGGTAGCAGAAGCTACACCGGGGTGTAGTGTAAAATTTTCACCAACATGCGGGTTTGGGCCTTGAAATTCCTATGGAAGCCAAAGTTTTTAATAGTTTTGATACGACATGACCTAATAAAAGAAAAGTTGAGCAAATAAAATTTACAAAGATTATGGGCGTGTTTGGTAGCAGCTTTTGAGTAGCTTAGTCAAACCACATAAAATTGAGTACTTGAAAATGTAGTGTTGAAGGTAGTAATTATTGAGTACTTAGAAATGTAGTATTGATGGTAGTATTTGATACGGAGTAGTAGAGGTAACTTTTATCAAGAGCTAAAATTATTAGTTTTTGAAAAATTATTAAAAGTAGCTTGTTTCTTTGTTTTTGTTAACTCAATAAAATTAGAAAAATGTTGACCCACACTCACATACACTAATTACATGTACACATATAATTTGTTTGCTCTTTATCAATTGCAATATCTAGAATTTAATGCTAGCTTGATTAATTAATCTTAGATGCATGTACTCTCATTGATGGGGAGGTCTACTGTGTCATTTTTCAAAAAATAACACTATAACATGATGATGTGTCATGTTATGATTGGTTAATTTTTAATTTATTTTTAAAAGCCTAATGTACTAAACATGTGCGTATAATTGTAAATACATGTATTTTTTTAAAGAATACGTAATTATAGTTTTTAAAAATCTATTCTTATCTTTTTAAAATTATTTTCGAAAATTATATTATAATTAAAATTTAAAAAATAAAAAAATCATCATTGTTCTTCATTCATGATCTTAAAATTTTTATTAACCACCCCCAAAATCTTGTATAATCTATTCGGAATTCAGACCAAAATTCTGTCCAAAGATCGGATTTATTGGGTTTCGAATTTGCTTCCATGATCCGTATACAAATTTCGTTTAGGGTTTGATTGATAATTTTGATTTATGTAAAAATCAAGTTTTTTGGTAGTTTTGAGGATGAAAATAGCCTTAGGTGCGTGTATTATGATGATCTAAAACACAGATCTTTCAATTTTTTTTAACGATCAATGGATAACGAGGGTGTACTCTACAATTTAGAGTTCGATTTTTTTTTCGCAAACCTGTTTGATCTAGAATCGAGATCTGCGATTTTTTAAATCTGTTTGTGGTTAGGTAATTACCTGTATTTAGTTAGGTAATTACCTAACCCACAAACAAGTTCGAGAAAACTTAATTACATTTATTGGATCAAACAGGGGTTGCGAACAAAAAAAAATGCGACCGCATCATCTTCTAAAAACTTGATACTCCTTGTTCTTTGACAAAATTGCAAAATTTAAGTCCACAAATCATATTTTCGAACCACTCAAAGCGGAATTCGTCCTTTGCAAATACTTATAAATGAGATTGTTGTTGAGATTTTTTTATGAACAAAAACCTAAAATAAAAAACTACAAAAAACAAAATGCAAAAACACAATTTGTTTTCGAATTTTATCCCGATTTTAGTCTGGATTTACAAATTTATCAACAACTAACAATGATTTTGGGGATGGGGGGGGCTAATCTATGACATGATTGATGAACATTGATGAACAATATGAACAATTTTTATTTTTTGATTTTTAATTATGATTATAAGTTCGAAAATTTATTAATATTATAAAATAGATTTTCATAATTTGTAATTATGTATTTATTAAAAAAAATACATGTACTAAAAAGGGTACATAAAAAAATACAATTTGAATATATTGTGGATATTAAAAAAAAAAATCAAAATAAAAATAAAAATACTAAATACAGGCCAATTAGATTTTGCCACATTAGCAGATTATGTTGTCATTTTTAAAGAATGACATTGTAGAATTTTCACTCATTGATACTAAGAAGCATTTTTGGGCCTTTTGTGACATAAAATAGTTAGGCGTAATTTTCCATCCTAATACAAGTATTAGCTAAGTGAGCCATAAGAATATTGAGGGATTACGCTTATTCTCGAGTTTGCAACATCTATCCACAACAAGGTCAAGGTGTATGTATTGGGCCAATTGAGGTACATGGCAAATTTTGCAATAGTAAATGTTGACATTTTTGGCTCTTAGTAATCAAAAAGAAAGAAAAAACATTGATGTTTTTGGCTTATTCTTTGGAATTACAATGACAAAATGCATGTTAGCTTATAGGGGATACTTTCTATATAATTCTGTCTGTCTCCATTTAGATTCTTGCATTATATTTCATATATTTGTCAGCTTCTATAAACTGAGGTTTTGTAATTTTCTTCAATCATCATATATATTAATAATGTGGCCTCTATTATTCACCTGAAAAGGTTTTAGAAGTAAGTTAAGCCTAAGATGTGTGATTTAATTAATTTTGACTTATCTAAATTTATCTTATCTGAGTATATTTTGTTAATACTAATAAGTTGAACATATAATACATTCTTAATTCTAAATGAATGTTAAACAACTTATATGCCTACAATCTTGAGTGAGCGTGAGCAATCCAACAAGGAGGAGTAAATTTGATCCACTTACAAGCTCATACTCTGTAGAAAGTTTCATCCCAGAACAACTGATAAATAGAGGAGTAAGTACTCAACCTTATAAAACACTCGCTTGTAATAGTTTTCTCTCCTCTTCAACAACGTGGGACAATTACATGTCGACATCAAACATAATTCATGATCTGATGATTTCAATAATTATTGGTTTTTACCCATCTGCCAAATTTCCCACCTCCATATGGTGGGTGACATCAATTTTTGTCTCACCGTATGTGGAACAAAAAAAATTTCACCCATAAAAAATTTTGGTAGGTTTTT
Organism: Chenopodium berlandieri; assembly: GCA_034703905.1. Classification (NCBI taxonomy): domain Eukaryota; kingdom Viridiplantae; phylum Streptophyta; class Magnoliopsida; order Caryophyllales; family Amaranthaceae; genus Chenopodium; species Chenopodium berlandieri. The sequence continues at coordinate 52,819,882 of CM068281.1, forward strand.
CTTTAAAAAATTGGTAAGATTTCATTCAACAATTATTTTTTTCCATTTACTAAAAGCAAACATTTATAATTTATTGACATTTTAGGTATTATATGTGTACACCACTGCTCTACATCACTCATTGGCTTATATAATAGAGATTTATTATATTATTATATTCCTATAATTTCTCACAAATATTAATAAGTTATTCCATATATTAGCTTTCTAAGCTAAAATGTTATTAATATCCTGTGCATTAGCACGACGGTACGGGATGCCTTCTGTTTAATTATAATGTTTAAAAGAATCAATTTGATTTTATTGAATATCTTATGATAACAAGGTTACAAGTACACATGAAAATGTAAATTCATGTATAAACATAAAATACGTGAAATGAATAATTTTAGAATAAAGAATCAAATTAAAATACAATGTGAATTAGATGGTAGCCCATGCATGCAAATATGTTATTATGTCTATATTTTCACCCCTTAATTAAACTTGGCATGCTTGCACTCTGGAGGAAAAGCTTGAGAAAATCTCTTCCAATCAGTGCAATAATTGTATATCATATAGTTATCTTGAACCCATTTCATTCTTTTCCGGCTGTTTGCATCAAGATCATGGGTCTTCCACTTCCCGTTCGTCGAGGTGTCGATGTTGAAGTTCCGGTAGTAGGCGTTGAAAGGAGCCTTAGACCAATCTGTCTTCACCAATCCTCCTTGTGTAGCCCAATCGTCGGCATTCCAAAGGCTAGCGTATATTCTCTGGGGTTGGCTCTTTGGGAAAAATGTAATCCCTTTGTTCTCATAGTTTCTGAATACTCTTAAGGGTGTTTCATCCACCAAGAACCTATAAAATATAAAGATTAAAATGAGATATGTATTATACTGTACATAGTCATGTAGATCTTGTAAAATCGACTGGTACTCATGTTACTCGACCCGTTGCACAAATATATATAGGAACGTACAATTAGACTTACATAATTAGTTGTGGGTTCCAAACAATGGAATAAGTATGGAAGTTGCTTGTTGGGTCAAACCAAAGGTGGAATTGTTGTTCCCTATTGCCTTGTCCTTGGCTAAACACATTGGTGTGAAGAGTGTAAGGCTGGCCAGTAACGTTCCCTAAGAACTCGAAATCGATCTCATCGTGTCTTCCTGTGCTTTGATCCGATGTCAACTGCAAGCAACAACATATTGAAAACTTAGTACGAATCATCAAGTACATACTACAAAAATCAATTATTACTACCAAGTATGATGTTTGTACCAAAAAAACATACTTTGTATAATAGTAGTATAAGCCACCAAGTTAAAATAGACTTACATATAACGTCGTGACAGTACCAGCAGAATTACCAGCAACAAGTTTCATTTGCATGTCAATCCTCCCAAACAAGTATTCCTTCTTAGACCGGAACCCGGATCCTGAACCCTGGTCTAAGGAGAGCGAGAGTTGCTCGCTACGAGGGCCCGAAATTTGCACCCTATCACCACCAAACGTTGGTTCAAAGTCGGCGAAAAAGTTGCCTGCGCCGTAAGCCGTAGAGGTTACCATAATAGCAACCACTATAAAAAACTTAAGCACAAGAGCTTTATCATCATGCCTATATGAGAAAATTCCCATTTTTTTGTAGCAAAAATATAAAATATGAATTATTATTATTAATTATGTGTTAAAGATGATTAAGAAAGAATGAAAGACGAGGTATATATAGAATTAGACATGCAAATAAAATAAGTTAGGAAAGTTCATAGTACGTAGTTTGAATAATAATGTGAGACGTAAAGGTAGTAACTGGAGTAAGGAGTATTAGCTGGCCAATTATTAAATTCAACCGAAATATTATTGAAAATTTTTAAGAATTTTATTGAGGAAATATTGATCTGAAATCGAATTATGTTTTTTTGGTGGGTCCCTTGGATTTGGTTGGTACTCTAGTTCTACTGATTTTGTGTAGAAATAATTGTTTGAAATTATGAATTGGTCTGTTTTTAAATCATGCAGCACCGAAAAATATTTATTTTGCAATGTTTTTTAGTGGAAAATTTCTGAAATTATTTAAGAAAATTATTGTTTAGTTTTTATTCTACCATTGTGACCTAAATGAGGCATTTTCATAAGTTACTACATTATGTTTTTGTTTATTGAAATAAAAACTTGCTCACTAGCAATTGACATTCTACCGCGCTTGGATTTTAAAATGCCTTGGGAATACACCTTTAGTGATTATTGTCTTTACATACAAAAACTCGTTAATGTACCAATAATTAAATTTTGATTCCAAACAAGAGAGATTATACATTAGTCAACTCAAAATAGCTTACACAAACATTGTATTTCAAATTGTTCAAAAAATTAAAAGGTGTATCAAAGCTAAAGTCAAAAAATAATTTTTGGCAAGTCAAGTTAAAAAAAAAAAGGAAAAGAATTGACCAAGTTTAATTCACAACTAGAACAAATACTCTGTATTAATTACTCCTTACTTCAAACAAGTTTAGTTAAGCTCAAAAAAAAAAAAAAAAAAAAAAAAAAAATCAAATTCAGTTCACGGCTAATAATTAAGTTTAGATCAACAAAATTCAAATGAAAATAATGCAAGCGATTACGTTAAACTTCACAATCAACAAGGTACACACAAGTTAATGCTTCAAAGTATAGAATGAGAAGATAAGGAAATCTCTTACACCCAAACATATGTAAATGATGAGGCTTGAATTTGTACTCTCAAAATGAGATAGCTAGTGAGATTCATAACAAGTATCAACTCTACCAAACTGGTTACTTTCCTAGTTAGTTATTGTCTAGCTATGAATTAAACCCATATTTTATACAAATTAAAGTATTTGGATAGTATATGGCAATTTAAGGCTCAAGAAGTCAAAGTTGTAGGCCACTGCACTAAAATCAATAGCTTTGAGCTTGGGACCAATTTTTAACTAAATACTTCCTCTGTTTCACAAAATTACAACAAGGATAAAATTACGCATTTTAAAGCGCATAGATGTTAAGTATCTATAATTATATAACAGTAAAAATTAAAAAAAAAACAGTTGATATTGTGAAAGTATTTTACGAGACGAATCTAACAAGACCCCCATGACTATATTTTACTATACGTATAAATCATAATATGTGGTCAAACAAGCATGATGGATAGTGTAAAAGTTCAGTTGTTGCAAATTACTAGAACGGAGGAAGTAATAAATAGAGAACTTACCAGTTAATATTACTAATGTTTCGTACTCCTGCGTAATTATGTAAATGTTTACATCAATGTTGTTACCTTGTGAAATTGTAAATTAAATTTAAAAACTAATAAAGCTTAGATACTGAAATGGGCTAATTCATTATAATAAAATTTTAAAAGTAGGGGAAGGAAAAAATGAAGGTCTAAAAAAGGTTGTTAAAATTAGGAAATTGTGGATTTTAACACCAGACAAAAAAGATTGAAAATGGTTTTTAACACCTCTTAAAAAAAAAATATTACTTTAACACCAGAAAAATTTTTAAAAATTGGATTTTACAAACACTTAACGGTCTCCCGTCCTAAAAAACCATTAAATGGGGTCCACAGTGACACGTGTCACTATTTCATTTGTTTAAAAAATAAAAAAAAAATTAAAATTTCTAAAACTACCCAGCCACCCCAGCCCCACCACCGCCACCTTCTTCTCCAACCTCACCCAACGCATCCCCTCCCCCTCCCTTTACCAGACCCACCTTAACCCTCCCCTCCCTTTCCCCGAGCCGTAACTCGCCCCATCACCGCCAAACGCCCAAACCGCAACCCTCCGTCCCCAAAAATGGCCATGAATTCGCCCACTAATGGCTGAAATTGGTCGGTTTTGGGGCTGAGTGGCCTTAACGGGCCGATTTCAGACATTAATGGGCGAATTTGTGGTCGTTAATGGAGAAGGACGACCACGATTAGGTGGTTTTGGGACGGTTTAGGGCTGCGGTTAAGGGAGGGGGAGGGTTAAGGCGGGTCGGGTTTAGGATGGGCGAGTGCATGCGCCGATGGCGGGCCGGTGGGTGGTGGTTGCGCTTGGCTGAGGCGAAGAAGAGGGCGTCATTGGTGGGGCTGGGTAGTTTTAGGTTTTTTTTTAATTTTTTAATATTTTTGTTTTTTTTAATTTTTGTTCTTTTTTTGGCCAATAACAAAGCAACACGTGGGTTTATGCCCTACTTAATGGATTCTTGGACGAAATCAGTTAATTGGTGGTAAAATCAAATTTTTAAATTTTTTTTTTGGTATTAAAATAATTTTTTTTTGGGGTGTTAAAAACCATTTTCGGGTTTTTTTTGTGTTAAAATCCAAAGTTTCCTTAAAATTATTTCCAAATAAAAAAAATAATGAATTTGTTTCTCCCACACTGCAATATGAAATTAGAAATAAAAAGTCAGGTTTTTTTTGGAATTTAATTTGCTAAGATTTGCCCCCTAAATAAAAATAAGGAAATATTAGAAAATAACACCACAAAATTCTCAAAAATTGGATTATAACACTACAAAATCTCAAACATTTATTATATAACACCACAAAAAAACCCAAAAATTGAATTTTAACACCACTTAACGGATTCTTGGATGGAATCCGTTAGTGGGACTCACTCTGGACACGTGTCAATAAGGTATTGGTTTAAAAAAAGAAAAAGAAAAGGAGTTTTTTTTTTAAAAAAAAAAGAAAAAGAAATTTTTTTAAAAAAAAAAGAAAAAAAAAACCCAAAACCCTAACCCAGCCCCACAAGTCCACATCCACCACCTGCAGCGGGCCGTACACTCCACCGCCGGCAACCCCAATGGCGCTGGAACCCCTTCTTCACCGTCGAAAGCGCTGGCTGTGACCCCCACCCACCACAGCCCCCCGCAAATCCCACCAATCGGCCTAGCTCCACCACAAAGATCTGCCCCCCCTCTCCCTTCCCCCACCATAAAACCGCGGCCGATCTAACCCCTTTGACCCACTCATCCCTTACCCTCACCCCAAAACGGCCGAAATAGACCATGGAAGCCCTAGAACGGTCGATTTTGGTGATCAAATTGAAGTTGAGAAAGCATATCCTTTTCACAATAAAGCTGATTGAATTGAAGAAAAAAATTGAGTATGCAAATTGTTTGCTGTTACAGAAATAGTGAGTAAAATAATGAAGAGTAGAAGACCTGGATAGTTTCAGAATCATATTGCAGTGTGAAAAAAGTGACCTTTCCGAAAGCAGACATAGATCGACGTTTCTTCTCTAAACAAGAACAAGAACATTATTATTAGTCTCGCTTAAGTTCATAATTATCTCAAAACATTAACAAAACATGAGCATTTTCCAATTATTTTGAATTTTGTTTCTCTTAAAATAGTGATAATTAAATAATTCCAAGGTAGCATCATGATAGGTATTGGTTGGAATTGTTGATTGGATTAATTTGGTGATTGATTTGTGAAGTATGAATTATTTGAGGCGAATTATTGATTGGAATTAATTATGTTGGCATGTTGATTATGAACCATACTTTTATTATTGGCATGATTAAGAGCATGTTAAATTAAACTAAATGTTTAATTGAGTTTGGAATATTAAAAGAGAGTTTTATTATGATTCATATAATTTTTATTGATGCTATAAGCATGGTAAAGGAGTGTAGGGAATTTTTCAAACTCGACTTTTTGAGCCCCACTGTGATCATGCTTTAGGCATGGTAGCGTCCAAAGGGAAGGAAGCTAGAGATAAAAGAGTCGCCAACAAGTTTTAGGAACTTGTAAACCGTTCATAGGTGCGCATGTTACACCCCATTCATGATCACGGAGATTGCTAACTCCATAGTGGTCCGAAACCATGACTGGATATTCGGGGATGATAGTACGAATCCAACCTAAAAGAGATTGAACTCGCCCTAAATCGGCCTCTACTTAATTCTTATGATATTCATATGCCCTTTCCGATCATTATACATATATCAAATCAGCCATAAGCATATATAATCTACGTTGGTTGATTATTAATGCACAAATAAATCAATTATTGGTGATCATTTGAATTAAAATCATATTAACCAAAATCAAATTATTAATTATCTTATTAGGCGTGATTTCAAAGTACAAATCTCCTTTAAACCTACAAGAAGGGGCGTGATCAAGCAATAACAATCAATCATGAATAATCAAGCAATGTATAATTGACACAACAATCATCATCATAATAATACCATCAAAACATCGTTATAAAGATCCTAGACATGATACTAAACGGATTAATCACAAATCCTAGCATGTCACTAATAAAAGTCATAATCAAAACATTAGCCTAAACATGATACTAGAAAGCATGAAATTAGAAATATTAATTAACACCCTAAACATGATACTAGGAATTAAAAACAACATCCTAACATGATACTAAAAATTAACATAATATTCTAAGCATGATTTCTAGGAATCAAAAGAATAATTAAGTAATCAGATTACTTACTTTGATGCCTCGTACTTCTTTCTATCAAAACAATGCACACGTTAGTAACTTCAAGAAAGATTAAATAAAATAAATAAAATAAATCAAATAAGAATTGAAATAGAGATTTGGGACCAAACCCTTAGAACTATCAACCTTTCACGTCGAGGTCGAAGGCAACGACGAGAAGGGCAAGGAGTATTTGAAGCTCGTGATGGAGGTATGGTGTTTGATTAATGAAAAGTATCAAGGATGTATTAGGACGTGTTTAGGTTAGGCTAAGAAAAGAACCAAGAAAGAGAGAAAGAAAGTATGAGAGAAGGGATTAGATGATGATTGTTGGTGATTGGTATTGATCAAACTTGTTGATGATTGAAAATGGGGTGAAACAACCTCTATTTATAAGGAAAAAAGAGGGTCGAAGGATCAGAAAAGAGTCAGAAATCAAATCAAAGTAAAACAGGTTCCATCGCGGCGCGACAACTTTGTCGCAGCGCAACAGGTCTATCGCGGCGCAACAGCCTTGTCGCGGCGCGATGGTTTTGGAAAGATTGAATTTGTATGGAATCCGATTTCCAATTGAATTGGGTTAATCAAATTTCCGTACATATTCTAATTTGACCGGGATTAGGATCATTGAAAAATAGATGTTTTACCTAATGTAAAATTCTTAAATCTTTATCTTTTCAAAAACAAGATAAATTAGAACCTCTAAGATTATTCTAGAAACTTTTAATAAATCCTAATTGGTTTAAGAATGAGGTTAAGATTAATGGACCCTCCACATGATCATTGGGTCGTAGGTAAGGCTTGGTTCGGGCTCGATTTAGTATTTTGGCCATAACTTCTTCCTTATAAGTCGGATTTGGGCTTATAATATATCGTTGAAAAGCTATTTTCAAGACCTATCCAACTAAATAATAATTGGACCAAGATTATGGACTAAAATAAACTGGTTTGGACGTTTTTATAAAGAGGATACGAAATGAATGATTTTCAAAGACATGAAATGAATGATTTTGATTTAAAACATTTAAAGAAAGGCTAGAAATGGACAAGGCTAAAGGGAATTCACGAGACTCTTCAACTCTTTTACCTAACTCGATAATCAAAGACGTGAAAGGTACTCATCACTGGGTTTGGTTTTTGGGGAGACACAATCAGGTGTCTACAAGGAGCTAATTAAGTGTCTATGTACACGAGGTTTAATTTATATTTTGGTGCCTAAGTGTACTTAAGTTTTTTATACACCGAGGGATAGGATTTGAGGTGCCCACTTGCACTTAAGGTGTTCTAAACAACGAGGGATAGGATTTGCAGTGCATTATGCGCTTAAGGTGTTTCTACATCGAGGTACACTACTAGAAAACAGGCCATTTCCGACGAAAATATTCCGTCGGAAACACCCTGAATTTCGTCGAAAAAGGCCGTTTCCGATGGAATTCCGTCGGAAAGTGTTATCGGAAGACCCTTTGAAGGTAAAACGGCCTTTTCCGTCGGAAAATCCGTCGGAACAGTGTTTTCCGACGGATTAAAACTTGTCGGAGCCTAGTTTGACTTAAATCGTAAGTCCGTCGCAAGCTTACGACGGAAACTTTTCCGTAGGAAGAAGAGAATCTTCCGACGAAAAATTCCGTCGGAAACTCAAATTAAAAAAAAAAAAAAAACCCACCCCAGCCCCACCTAGACCCACCCCCGCCACCACCCACCACCCACCCACCCACCCCACACAGACCCCCCTAGCCCCCCCATACACAACAAACCACCACCAAGACCCACCCCCGCCACCACCCACCACACACCCACCCACCCCACACAAACCCCCCTGGCCCCCCATACACAACAAACCACCACCCACCACCCACCTCGCCAGATCTACAAACCACCACCACCCACCTCGCCATTCCACACCCTCCCAAATTACCACCGAAATCACCCAAAAAAACAGCAGAAAACCACTTTAAAAAAAACGAAGTGATTCGACCCAAAAAAACCAAGAAATTTGACCCAAAAACGACGTAATTCGACCTAAAAAAACCCAGCAATTCGACCTAAAAACCCCAGAAATTCGACCCAAAAAAACCAAGTTATTCGACCCAAAAAACCCACAAATCCGACCCAAAAAACCCCACAAATTCGACCCAAAAAACCCAGAAATTCGACCCAAAAAAACCCAGAAATTCAACCCAAAAAAACCCGAAAATTTCAAAAGAAAAAAACCCAGAAATTCGAACAAAAAAAACCAAGAAATTAAAAAAAAATGAAGAAATTCGACAACTTACCTTGTATTTCATCAAAACCCCTAAATTAGCTTGAATTTGGGTTTTAATGGTCAAATTCGACCATGAAAACTCTAAATCTGGGGTTTTCATGGTTGAATTTGACATGAAAAACCGTGAGAAGGCGGTGGTAGTGTGTTGGTTGCGCAGCGACGGTGGTGCTTGGTGTTGGTTGTGCGAAGGAGAGAGAAACGGAGGAAGGAGAAGGAGGAGAGAGAAACAAAGGAAAGAGGAACGAAGGGGAAGGAGGATAGAGAAACGAAAGGGAAAGGAGGAGGAAAAGCAGAGAAGAGGAAGGAAGAGAGAGAAACGAAGGGGAAGGAGGATAGAGAAACGAAGGGGAAGGGGGGAAAAAGCAGAGAAGGGGAAGGAAGAGAGAGAAACGAAGGGGAAGGGAGGAGGAATATCAGAGAAGGAGAAGAGAGAGAAAGAGGAAAGGAGAAAGAAAAATTCGGTTTTTTTTTATATACTATAACGTTCTGACGGATTTTTCCGTCGGAATATTAGGGTTTTCCGAGGGAATATTCCGTAGGAAAATTCTGACGGAATATTCCGTCGGAAGACTTTAATTCCGAGGGAATTAATTTCCGTCGCAATATTTCCGACGGATTTTTCCGTCGTAATGGACCTTTTCCAACGGAATGTTCCGACAGATCCTATTTCCATCGGAAAGTTCGGATTTTCCGACGGAATTTGGGTTCGTCGGAACAATTCCCTCGGAAAACGGCCTATTTCTAGTAGTGGTAGTTTTAAAAGGGTTCAACATTAAATTAAATGTGGTCACTGATTATTCAAGAATTAAATTGGTATATTTGCTTGCTTGAATGATATGTTGGTTGTTTTATGGTTTGAGAGTCATCACCAAGTTTAAAATATGTAAATAACGTAAAGTGAAAGAGGTTACGCACCAAACTCTTGGAACGTATATACCTTGAGTATAAAATATGGGGGGAGTTATGGGGTTTTATATTTAACCATAACTTCTATTGGGGGTACCAGACGCTGTACTTTCCTTTTTATTATGCGCAGGAATTCCGCCACTTACGAGTGGTTCTTTTATACTGGCATAGTTAACTCCCGTGTTAGTACCCTTTTATTGGGGCAGGTTGGGGGGGAAACCCGTTTGATGAGTAATCAAACTAAATAAATAATCAAATTTGTTTTATGATTTGTGTTATTGGCTGAATGTTGAACTCAGGGCTAAAGGTAAGTTAATTAATGCTAGGTTGTATGCATGTTAGTGTGTTTCGATTACGCTTATGTACTTAGCAATGCTGATTGTTGTGTTTTGTGTGTATTTGGCCTTGTTTTTATCTTGGCCCTACGACGACCCATTTCTTATGGTGAGTAGTAGGGACTGTTAAAGAGAAGCTTTTCAGGTGTCGCACAATATTCATGTTGGGGGTTTGAGCGAAGAGTGAATCTTACTCTAGTTTTATCTTAAATATGTGTTTACAATTGATTATTGGTTTATTGTTGTTGTTTAATGAGACTAACACATTACTTTTAAATATTCGTTTGGTTTTCAAAAGGGCCTACAATGGTTCCAAGTTGTAGGTTTGACTTTGTTTAACTTTACTTTTGCTTGGTGAACTATTGGACTTTGACTTTGTTTTGAAAGGTTTTGAAAATGTCTTCCGCTGTGTATCTTTGATAATGCCTTAGCCGTTATCACGGTGGTGGTAATGCCTTGGCTATTTCCTATATTGTATTAAAAAAGGGCAAAACAGGTATTTCAAAAGGGGAAAATTTCCAGGGTGTTACACTTGGTTGGCTGTATGGCTGGCACGCCACGCATAGGTGGCGGGGAGTAAGCTGGAGGTGGCAAGGCAGGGTTGCTTGCAGGGTGCGGTGAGGGCAGGATAGGTTGCAGGGTGGTCGCGGTGTTGGCTGGTGAGCTGCGGGGAGGTCGCGGAGTGGACCGCTGGGCAGGGGAGGTAGGCGAGGTTTTGTGGGTATGATTTTCAGCATTTAGGCTAACTGTTGTTGGGCCTTGATGTGGGTTGGCTTGAGAGCCATGATGACGCATGAGCATGTGAGTCAGAAGAGGGGTGCACTCATCAATAGCCAAAAAATCATAATCTTTTAATGTGTAATTTTCCAAGTTCATAAAGGGAAAGGTGGACTCATCAAATGTTACGTGGCGTGAAATGATGACTTTGCGAGTAGCGAGGTCAAGGCATTTGTTGCCACGGTGATTAGAGAGGTACCCTAAAAAGACACAAGGAGTAGATCTAGGAGCAAGTTTGTTAGGAGCAGTGGCCGAAAGGTTAGGGAAACAAAGACAACAAAAACCCGTAAGTGGTCATATGATGGGTTTTTACGAAAAAGAGCCTGAGCCGGGGTTAATTGCTTAAGAGATTTTGTTGGCAAAATATTGAGAAGATATATGGTCGTCTCACGAGCATGTGACCAATAGGAAGGGGGCAATGAGGCATGAAATAATAGGGTGCGTTTGACATTATTTATGGTTCGAATCATACGTTCGGCTTTCCCAGTTTGGGATGAAGTGTGGGGACAAGAGAATCTAAAGACCAAACCATTTTCGATGCAAAACTTTTTGAAAGGATCATTGTCAAATTCGCGACCGTGGTTACTTTGGGATGATTTAACAGGACGTTCAAATTGAGTTTGCACGTATTGTCTAAAGTGAATAAAAGTTTGGAAGGCTTGAGATTTATAGGCAAGAGGTATGGCCCACACATAATGAGTAAAATCATCAGGAATATTGCACATTCTCATAATCTAGGGTGAGAGGAATCACATTCTTGATATTATTAACGGCGAGAGTCGGATGAAGTTCGTTAGCCGGTGGATCGAAGGAGGTGGCGGGGTATCGCCGTCTTTGGCCATGGAAGGTGGACGGTGATTTGGTTATTGTACGGAAGCGTGAAAGCTGTAAAAAAGAAAAGGAATTCCTAGGATCGATAACCTAAAGCTGTGATACCATATTAGATTTCGGGAAAACTACTCAATCTGGAGTGTGTACCATTGATCAATATATATAGAGTTCTTACAAGACTAATCTTAATCACGTTAGGAAAGGACCCTTTGAAGCCAAAACGTTAGGAAACCTAGTATGATAAGGATACAAACTATATACAAATATTATCCTAACCTGCGACAAATATTATCATGACTATACTATCTATCAGCCCATTTTGAGCAATTCTTAGCTCGCTCAATTATCACCCCTAATTGGATCCGTAATATTCAGCCATAGACCAACCAAGAACCAACTCTAAAATAATATTGCCTAGTTTGTTGAATTTGGCAGTCATGCTGATGCATATGCTTTTAATACAAACCAACCATGTATAAAAGAACTGAACCAGATTTTCTTAGCAATCTTCATCTACAAATCTTTTTCTTCTATTTTTAATGCAATCTTATTTGTGTGGTGCTATATACTCCGTATATGTTCAATGTTTTTGCAGGTCTGTAAGTGAAAATTTAATGTATCTTGTTTGCTCTAACTACTAGGTCTACTACTGATTTTTTGTCGATAAAAAATTCTATTAATGGAAAGGGAAAAAAAAACCGGGGAGAGTATTATTTGAGCTTGTCCTAGTTTAGCAAATTAGTTGTTTATCAAATGATATTTTTGTAGATAAATCAACAATTTTATCCAGTCAACATTAACTATGAAGTTTGCACATAAATTAATAAAATTTGATAAATAAAATTTGTTTATCATTATATCGAAATCACTATATAAACTTGTATTCTCAGTTATTATTAGAGTGGCAATCATAAGGATATTTGGTAATAGTAAGAGTTTTTTTTTTCCCTCGACAATTATTTTCTATCATTTTAGAAAAATAAGGGGCCTTATTCTATTTATCTTAATTTTTTATAATTTTTTTAAGAAATATACTTCCTCCGTTCTAGTAATATTACAACAACAGGACTTTTGCAATATTTATATGCTTTGTTTGACCACATATTATGATTTATATGTAAAGTAAAATATAGTCATGTGGGGTCTTGTTAGATTTGTCTCGTAAAATATTTTCACAGTTTCAACTTTTTATAATTTTTACTCTTATATAATTATGGATATTTAACATATAAAATGCGTTTTGATATACGTAATTTTATCCTTATTGTAATATTTGTGGAATAGAGGAAGTATAAGTTTTAGATTGATACAATATAGCTCACTTCCCAAATTAGGAAAAAAGTGTTTTATTTTTACCAAACACATCAACCTTCATTACCCCATAATTTGTACACATTCCAAATTCACCATCTCTCCTATTTGCATTTTTTCTTAAATGCACCCGTTTGTATCTCTATTGACTCTATATTCCCTTTTTTCTACATTCATTCACCTTGCATGGAAGTTGGAAGCGAGCGTACGTGGGGTATGTAAGAAGAAGGGTTTTATTAGATTGAAATCTTTCACATGTTAACCCAGTCTGAATTATTGAACTAGGTCATTTTGGGAATAGGGGTGAAGGGGGAAGGGCAAAGAGAATCCCCATCTCAAAATACCTCCGTGAGGTTTGATCCCTCAATCTCTCAATGGTAAGCTGATATGAGTACTAACTTTTTCACTAGATCAAATATTACTTGGTAAGCATATGTAATAAGGAGTAAGTGCATAAATCAATGTAACATTAACTACTCTGTAGCAATTAGACAAGAAAATAAAGCTATAGATTGTGTATTTGTAGCCGTGAATTACGGCCTAAGATAGATTATTGTAATAAATAAACAGCAAGACAATAAGGTGTCAAAAAAGTGAGTCTCAGTTCAACTAACTTAACGTCAATTACTGAAGCTTCAAAGGAGTAAATTTCAAACACTAGGAAACAAATACAGTATGTGGCGTAATATATTGTGAAATAATGGACCATATTTCGGTGCTTGAAAACTTAGGACACCTTCACATGAATTTCAGATATCAACAACACTTCTAGGATAATTGGACCGTAAACTAGTATAAGGTCACCGACCAACTGGACCAAGACAAACATTTGTCAAAACCAACTATAATATCGATATTTTATTACACTACCATATATTATCAATTTACGATATGAATTTCTATTTTGTAATTTAGCACCTTCAATTTCCAATGTTAATTCTGAAATTATTATTTTTTTACAAGGATTTTGAGCTTGGAGTATGAGCATATATATGTGAAATACTTATTGTGTTTTCGAAGAGACGTAGCTGCATATGTAAAGAAATGCATTATGAATAAACGAAGGAGATATGTTATTTTATTTTTTCACAATTGATATGAAATAAAGGAAATATTTCATGAATGTGTTCTTTTATAATGATGTTGTGTTATTTTGGTGCATAGTCAACATTATGCGTATAAATAATAGAGTATGCCTTTTTTGAATTAAATTTGCTGTATAATAATTGTGAGATGAAATAATTGATCTAATAAAAAGGATGGAAACATGAAATAGATGTTAAGATAAAGGTAGACCATGTTATATACTCCCTTGATTCTATGTTTTGACTCTTGTGCTATGTCTTGTGATCAAACTTTAAAAATATTAATTGTTAATAGCAATTTATATATTGCTAACACCATCTTGTGGGATCTTGTTGATTAATTTTGTTTGACGTTTATTTTCTAAACACAAATACATAGTAATAATATTAATGATCAAATTAAAGGTGGTTGTAAATATTAGAAATCACACGAAATGCTAGGATAATTTGGATAAGACATTTATTTCAGTAAAGTAACAAAGAGATAACTTGTGCATACTTTAGTTATTACACATTATTGTTAAATAATCTAAAAAAATTCAGTACACCATAAATAGTTTTTTCAAAAATTAATTTTGAAAGAGCTAGATGATGAAGACAGAGCCAAACAAAGAATTGGACAACCAATGCCCACAGCAAATCTACAGTTGGTAACGCTTCTGATGCTCTCCGCGTTACACTCACCTAGGAAACTACTATCGCGTCACCTTCCATGTGATACATTAACGGTTTACAAGAATTTTTCTTAATTTTTATAACTAACGGTCCAAACTATTATATTCACCCTATATATATATATATACACATACCCTTGTAAACCATATTCTTCACACAACTACTATATCATATAATCTCTCAAATAATCACTTCTTTTAGTTCTTCATATTTAGTCATTTTCCCTTCTAGGGAAAAATCCATAACCATGGGAATTACATTAATGGGCCATGAAAAGATGCTTATTGTTGTTGTTGTTGCTCTTATGGTAAGCTCTACGGTTTATGGTGTAGGAGGCAACTTTCGCGACGAGTTTGAACCCACATTTGGTGATCATAGGGTCAATATGGCTGGCCGGGACTTGTCACTCTCCTTAGACCAGTATTCGGGATCCGGGTTCCGGTCTAAAAGGGAGTACTTGTATGGTAGGTTAGATATGCAAATGAAATTTGTTGAGGGTAACTCTGCTGGTACCGTCACTACTCTTTATGTAAGTCCGTTTTACTTGTTATATTGTCTAGTCGTCTAGACTGTACTCCTTATTTCATATTATCTGTCACTTAAAATATCCGTCACTTTATTTATATTGATGGTCGATGATTTAATTAATTTGTTCATTATTCTTGGCATTGTTATTATTTGCAGTTGACATCTGATCAAAGCACTGGAAGACACGATGAGATCGATTTCGAGTTCTTAGGGAATGTGTCCGGCCAGCCTTACACAATCCATACCAATGTGTTTAGCCAAGGGCAAGGAAGCAGGGAGCAACAGTTCCACCTTTGGTTTGACCCATCTAAGGCCTTCCATACCTATTCTATTGTTTGGAACCCAAAACTCATCATGTAAGTCATATTAAGACACATGAAATTGTTTGTTTACTTTATTTATAGATGTGTCATTGCCAATGAGATCTAATAATCTTTGACAATATAAAAATGTAAAATAAAATATACTTGTATACAAATAATCGTGGTAATATATGTATATGAGGATTAAGGAGTGAAAGAATGATTAGTCCCTCCATCTTCCCCTGAGTAGCGGGGGGTTGATCCTCACATCCCCCTCCTGTGATAAGAGAGTCCCTCGTATCTAGTACATGCATATCATCTCGAGATTGCTTAGACAAAGTGCTAGGTCACTAGCTCGGCCTTAAACATACTTTATAAATACGTACAAGTGTATTTCAAGATAACCTAGACAAAGTGCTTAGACGATAACAAAAACACGCCGTAATTAATTTTTACATTTGAATGCAGGTTCTTGGTAGATGAAACACCTTTGAGAGTATTCAGGAACTACGAGAATCACGGAATTACATTCTTCCCAAAGCACCAACCCCAGAAAATCCATGCTAGTCTTTGGGAAGCCGACGATTGGGCAACACGAGGTGGATTGGAGAAGATAGATTGGACTAAGGCACCCTTTGTAGCACATTATCGCAACTTCAACATCGATACCTCACCAAATGGAGCATATAGAAACCATGATCTTAATGCGCGATCTAGGAAGAGATTGAGATGGGTTCAGAAGAATTACATGATCTACAATTATTGCACAGATTGGAAGCGATTTTCTTCAAGTTTCCCTCCTGAATGCAAGCATGCCAAGTTTAATTAGAAGGGTTCAAAAGGATTATTATTATTATTATTATTATTATTATTATTATTATTATTATTATTATTATTATTATTATTATTATTATTATTAACAATTTATCATTGTTACTATTGTTACTTTTCTATTATTATACACTAGACTATTGTAATTTCATATGAATTTAACTCAAATTTGTTATCGTATTTTCAATTCTTATAATAAAAATAATAATTATATTCTTCTATATGCATCGAATATAGAAAGTCAAGAATTGTGGCCATACTTGTTTGATTTTGTGACATACAAGAGACTTTTTTTGCCTAAGTTGTTGAAACAGAGGAATTTGCATTGACCAATTGATGCAAATATAGTAAAGTTAGACACTTGTTATTGTTGTTTTAAAAAATCAAAATTTTCTTATTTTATTACTCTGTACTAATTAATTGTAGTAGTTTGAGAAACATAAAGTATATGCTTAGCTTTTTGGGCCATATTTAAAAAAATATCTATAAAAATAAATAAATATAACATGCCACAAGTCATCTCTCGAGAAAGAGTTTAAATTACTTTTGAAATTAAAGATAATGAGAATCTTTTATTAATGACTTTTATTATCCGCTAAACATATACAAATTTTTTATTCTTATTTTGACAGAGCCTATATTCTTATGTTCCTCATTAATTAACCATCATGCATGCACATAGAAAGGGTTTTCAAGTGAAATGAAAGATCACAAACTTGTAAGAGTATGAAATTTTGTTAAGGCTTGGTAAATTATAATTATATCCAATCTCTTATCTTCTTGAATTATTTTTTTTTTATTATTATTTATATCTTTATATAAAAAGAGTATTTTCTTTTACAAATAGATAATAATGGGAATAGAATGCAATGCAGCACTTTAATTTTAAAGTACTTTTTTTTACTCCCTCTATCAATCCATCCTATAGCAGTACGTGTACCCCTTTACATATTCACATCTACTTTTTGTTTTCGTAACAATTAATAGCTATACATACATTGCAAGAAAAAAAAAAAAAAAAAAAAGCAAGCAAAGTTACATAATTTTTATAGATAAAATAGGAACGGCTTTATTAGTTATTACAAGAAATTTATCCGATATAAGTCACTCCTAATGTATTAGCATGAGTGAAAGTCAAAACAATACAACTAAATATAAAATTATACAGAGTATTACTTATTTGAAAATTACAATTCTATATATTATTTTTGTATTGAATTTCATAAACATTGCAATCTATTGAAATATCAAAGAAGACAATCAAATTTCCTAAAAAAAAAAAAAAAAGACAATCAATTAGAAACGGGGGAGTCCCGGTAACAAGCCTGTTTATCTACTTGTATGTAGCAATGTCGAAAATCTCATATACTACAAGTCAGATTCTTTGGCAGAAAATGTGGAAAGTAAGATTGACCTCGAAAAGCATAGCAATAAATCAAGGCTAACATGCAACTCTTTAAAGCATGCGATGTTATGATGCATTGCATGAGTCAAATATTCTTGAATAAAGTCACCAATTGCATCTCTATGACTATATGAGGTATCCTAGACGAACCATGTGAGCTATGTTGTATAATCCCAATTCATAATTCATTCTTAACCTTGCAAATCCATTTTGTCTCTTTATATAATTATTTATTTTATTTGTATCTTCATCAATTCACATGGTGTCTATTCTGTCATCTTTGGATTATTTCTTCATGATCAAGCATTTAAATTATATTATATGTACAAGAATAGAACTATCATTTATCCGTATCACTCATTCATATTCATTGTAGATCAATATAGGTTTTTTAGTCGGATCAGAAATTTCATTCTTTATTTATTTAATTGCATCAATCCATTGACGTTATCCATCCACATAAATCGACAATATGTTTTGTATGTACTGAAAATAATCCTTAAGTTTTGATTGGTGTGTGTGTTTTTTTTTATACTTGTATAATTTTAAAATACCAAGATATTATTACCGTTGTAAAATGAAAATGATATTGTAAGTCGATAATAATATTAAATTTTGTGGTAACTACCCTATAAGGCTATGAGATAACACAACCTAATAGGTATCTAAGACTCCGACACTTTCTTTATTTACAATTGAAGCAGCTGGTTGACTGAAGTTTGATAATTGACTAAAGTCATCTACCAAACCTTCATTAGGACTATATGTCTATATATAGGTTAGACCTGATCAAACGTCGGGCTGGGCCGGGCTGCTGAATTTTTTCTGCCCAAATTGTCGGGTCGAGCCAGGATTCGGGCCATAATGTTGCTGCCCAAACCCGTCCAGTCGGGCCTACCGGGCCATTTTGGGCTTGCTTGTCTAAAGTCATCAATTTTAATTATTTTTTGTAATTTAAAGTTTGCTAGTGCATAAAATTATAAATTTTAATTTTTTTTTAACTAAACTAGTACAAATAAATAATAAAAGTTTTGAATATGGAATAACAACAAAGCCTACAAATATTAAAAAGGATATAATCTAAGTTCCAACAAAGTTTAATTTTACAAAACAATGTCCAAAACACACAAAATTGAAAATTATACTAGAGTTAAATTATAAAACCAATCAACTTCAATAGTCTCGCGTTGAACTTTGTTTTGCTCATCTTCATCTTCTTCGTCTTCATAATTAGGATCTTGAGGTGGGAAAATATTTGATCCACCTTGACAAAATGAGAAACATATACAAAAGGTTAGTTGAATGAATAATAAAAAAAAAAAAGATACAATGACATTAAAATGAAACAAAACATCACCTAAAGAGAAATCTTTTGCACGAAGCCAATCCTCATAGCAAGCAAGGGATTCAATTGTCATGGAAGTAAGTGAAGCCCTGCATGGATTAATTAGCTTCTTACCCATACTAAAAGCTGACTCGGAAGGAACGGAAGAAATAGGAATGGCTAATATATCACGAGCCAATGCTGCAAGTTGTGGATGTCGATGTGCCCCATTATTTTCCACCAAACCAACACATTAATCTTGGAATTAAAATCAACATTCTTTTCTTCCAAATAGAGATCAAGTTGAGACTTATCATTCACATTTTGTTGTTGACTACTCATCCAAGAACCAAAATTAGCCATCCTATCATTACCACTAGAAAAAGAAGCATTGCTCGTTCTATTATCATGACTAACCTCACCACTTTCACCAACACCCCCACCACCAACATCTCTATACTCCCTTAGTAAATTGCATAACATAGCTTTTACCTCTTTCACTTTCTCCTTAGCATGCAATTCTCCATATAGAGTAATGAAAGAATATTCAATAAATTTCAACTTGTAACGAGGATCCCAAACACATGCACAAGACAACAAAGTATGATAATTAGACCAATACTTGTCAAATTTCTTTTGCATTGCTTTCACCATGTCAAATTTAAAAATGAATGTGGCCTATTTGCAGCTTCAAGTAACATGCATTGAATATCCCAAACCCCCTTAAAAAAAATGTTTGCAGTTGGAGTTTTATAAGAAGAGAATACATTTGTGAAAATCATAAAAAAGCTTCAAAAACTCATTAATCACCGACACTTTTTTCCATTCATCATCATCAAGAAGATACATTTTGATCTCACTATCCTTTTCAACAACATGATCAATTGTCGCCCTAAAATAAAGAACACGATCAAGCATCAAATAAGTTGAATTCCACCTAACACAACAATCACCTCAAATTCTTTTCTTAGGATCCAAATGATAAGTTTGTTGAGAAATTTCATAAAACTTTTTCTTCTTTGGAATGGAGTACCTAAAATGCTTACCAATTGCTCTAATCTTATCCACAACACTATCAATGAGCTTAAGACCATCTTGCACAATCAAGTTTATGATATGACAACAACAACAAATTTGAAAATATTCACCACAAAATAAAAGCTCCTTCCCATTCCTTACAAGTTGTCTCTTAATTTGACTAGCCATATTGTTATTGTAGGATGCATTGTCCAATGTAAATGTTCCTACTTTTCCATGAATTTTCCATTTAGCCAAACAAAGAGAAACATCCTCAGCAATACTAATCCCATCAAAAGGAGGTGTTAATGCACCAAATCTAATAATTCTTTTTTGCAACTTCCAATTAACATCAATCCAATGAGCAGTTATGCAAATATACTCATCTTATGTACTATCATTTCTCCAATTATCAGAAGTAAAACAAATTCTACCACAAGCATTTTGCAAATCAGATTCAACAACTTTTCTTTCCTCTTCATAATACTTCAATGCATCTCTTCTTAATGTGTGTCTACTCAATACCTTATAGCTAGAACAAGCAACAGAAAGCATGTGTTTAAAACCAGGTTCTTCAATAGTTGAAAAAGAATGAGCTCCAGCAACAACAAACATGCAAATGGCTTTTATAATTTCATCAGGATAATTTTAGGATGTTTTAAAGATAATGATTGAGCTCCAGAACTACAATCAACACCAAGCAAAAAAAAAAATTTATGGAAGAATTATTTATTGCAACACATTTACCAAGATGTCTTTTTAAATGGGAAGTTCCATTGCTAGATTTGGCCGTAAAAATTTGCTTACAGTACTTACATTTCGCTTTGGTTTCATTCTTGTCAGAAGTTTCAAGCTTCTCCATATCATTCCACATCGCAGATCGACCATCACGTATACTAGCATTTGCCTCTTCTTTGATTTTATCCTCTTCTCCAATATCATCATCATCAATTGCACGCTTTTTACTTGTTGTGGACATTACCATGATTTTAAAATTAAATCTGTATCACATACACATAAAAAAAAAACAGAAAGATTTAATCATTTAAATCTGACTTTATATTTTATATCTAATTAGTCAAAAATTACAAAAAAGATACAATAAAAAATGACAAAAAAACTAAAAAAATAATACCAAAATGAAATAACAGTAAGATACGAGAAAGTGACGGCTATGTGAATTAGAGAAATGAAAGATTGAAAGAATTAGGGCTATGTGAATTAAGGAGGGCTATCTTTTTGGGCCGGGTCGGGCCTGCTGCCCAAACCCGTCCATAAATTTTTCAGGCCTGTTTTCCCTTGCCCAAACTCGCATTTCAGGCTCAAAAATTCTGCCCAAACCTGGGCAAATTCCGGGCCGGGCCATACTTAATCAGGTCTAATATAGGTCTTCAGCAAAACTACTCATAAAATAAATTTTCATTAATATTTTTTATTTCATTAATAACTTAAATAGTAATCTTTATGTGCATGCAATTACCTCGTTGACTCGAGGATCATGAAGTGGAGGGGCGGTTTGTCCCTCCATCTCCCCCATGAGTGACTTGGGTTCGATCTTCACCCCACCCCTCTTGTGATAGGAGTGGCACCCCCCGTAAAAACTAAAATAAAATAAAATAGTTATTATGATATCATTCAACACTAATTAACAATAAAACCACGTGATCATGACAAAATTACTAATAATATTACCAACCATATAAATTATGAAGTGATTATGAAGTAAAGTAAGAGTTTAGATTTTGGATAAATAGATTTAAGTAGGAAAAAAAAATGAAAAAATTGCTTATCGGATCGGATTGAGTAACTGTTAATTTTAAAATGATATCCAATAACCATACCCGATAACAAACTATCGGATCGGGTACCCGAAACATTATGGTTATCGGAACGGGTAACCTAATTTTCGGTTCGGTTACAGTTCGGATTTTCGGATAATTTTGCTCAGCCCTAGTTGGAAGTACTCCTATAGTCTATTATCTTAAGCTGTAACATTTCACATTATTGGTTAAAGTTGTGATTAGGTAAAAAAAGAATAGAAAACTTTTAATAATATATTTTAGCTGCTAAATGGTCTTGGACTCTTGGTGCGTATGAACCGGTGACACTGTTACCATTAATCACTTCTCTCAACTCATCGTCTGTTCTTCACATTTTGTTTTCCAGGTACACCATTAATCCTATCAAAATTAATGTAATTAGCTTCCAAATTTCATTTTTGCTAACTCTGAAATTGCTAGAATATCAATTGATGATTCTCAAAAAAAATAAAAATATATGTTCAATTTAGGTCAGTTTAATGGACGATTTACCAAATTATGGTTCTTTTGAAACTTATTTACTATTTTACGTTGGTATTAAACTTAATTACGAAATTGCTGTCCACGTAGGCTTGGAAATACGTTTGGGCAAAATTAATTAGGTGGTTCTAGGTACATACCGGTATGTATAGCATTATACATAATTACATACTTGGTATATAAGTCTTTTTCTGTGAAACTTAAATTTCAATGTTACTGCCAATATCAAATACCACAATAGTGTCATTGGAATTTTCTTAGTCCCAAAACTTTATCAATATTATCAAAAAAATATCATGATATATTAACACCACTAGAAAGTATTATTATACAACTACACCATCTAATGATACTATTTATTCACTTAATGGATCTTTACAATTTTATACATAGTAAAAAGTTTAAATTATTTATTTATGTATAAAATGCCCATGGTATATGTTTGCAAACAGATATTAGATATGTACCAAGACTTATCCCAATTAGTCTATTACTCGATTTTGCAAGTGATATACCTCAAGCCAACACAAGAAAATTAATAAGCCCACACTTGCTAAAAAATTGAGCAAATCTGGCCTAATCTAAATTAGCTTGGGCTGAATAATCCATTGAATACATATCATATTGTCAGTCGATGTCCTGCAGACCAGCAGCCGACCATCTAGCGTTGCTGTAAGATTCTTGGATGTGGCAGAACTCTAATTTGATGGAGGCCAGTAGCAGAGGTGCTTCATCTCGTGTTGCAAAGAAGAGAAGGTACTAAATAGTGAAGTCCGGATTCTCGATTGAAGTGCCTGGCTGCCTGCTAGAAACTGTTTCAGACCTGTGCTCTGTAACCGATGTCTAGAATCTATCAGTGGATGGAAGAAGATGGTGCAACAATTGGAGGTTAAACTAGAAGATGCTTCAAAAGGTATGCCCTAATTGACTTAGAACTTTAGGAGTAAAAGCATCTCTGAACTCCAGTGAGTTTGGTGTTTGGGTGAATTTGGTCTGTCTGTTTTACCAAAGTGGAATAAATGTACAAGACCATTAAATTATCATTGTTGATCAGTAATGTGCCATAAATCTTCTATTTGCAGCAAATTATATGCTCTTTTCTCTGTTTTTGTTAGTTTTATGTTAATAAGGTACAAAAATACTTTGTAATCTGCAATTCAGCAAACATATTCTAGAACTGTGATTGGCTCATGGATACACGGTTAAAACCTCGTAAACCTTCTCTAGCTGCTGTTTCTTAGGTAGCAACTGAACACGATACTGAATCACTACTGCATATAATTAAATTCTGCTAAAGCATTTCAAACATAGATCAGCTTCATTGTTTGTTAAATGCTTCCTGTTAAATGGTTTCCTGCAAGACTAAGTCTCTTTCTCTACTCCCCTCGATTCCCCTTTAAACTTTCAATTCATGTTCTCATTTTTTAATGTAGGTTTTTTTGGGTTCTGTTAACGCAGAATACCCTGATTTTGTCCCATGTTTTGGTGAATTTAAGAATTGATTTGGGGTGACTTGTAAGATTGATTAAGTTTGTTAGGATTAGGGTTTTTCTGTGTGAATTGGGGTATTTGTGTTTTGATTGTTATTGCTTTTGATCATTGTGCAAAACTTCTGCTATGTACAAAACTAGTAATGACAAATTGACAATAAATACGAATACCTTTAGCTGGTTGTTGTAAGAATTATGTCATTTATTTCAATGATTGCTGATAAATTAACATCTTTTCCAAGTTGGGTTGAATTGCTCGAATGTTTGAAAGAAAAGAATGCAATTGTGTTTTCATAGCCTTAGAAATATGGATATTTACATGAGTTCATATTTGCATTTTTGGATCTTTGTGTTGGTTGAGTTTAAAAGTTATGATATTTGTTTGATGATGCAGATTTGACAAGATTATCAGCAAGGAAATTTCTGCCAATATTGTGCTTTCAAAATAATGATCGTGAACATGAGCTAGGCTTTGTGACAATTACTCACAATCAATCTATATGATCATGAGCACGGACAGGGAACCTCTTTTCGACCCTCATGTTATGAATTTTATGATCGAACTGTCAAGTCTTTGATACAGGCAATGCGGAATTGTGGACATTGCTTAACCTGCCTTTCTTCTCCCCTAGTCCCCTACTTGGCTACTCCCACAGTCCTACAGCCTTAGCATTGAAAAAATGAAAAGTACATGAGTGCATGAATTGGATAATTTAAGTTAATTTTCCATACATAACCTATGCAAGTAATACATGTTATATATTCATCAATAAAAAAAGAGATACACTTGTATCGTCAAAATTCATACTTCCTCTGTTTTTTAATGGTTGCAACACACCTTTTTTTACGCTTTTCGATGAGTTGATTAAATTAGGTAAACGAATTAATTAAGCTATGAAATTTTAACCGTAGCAATTTATCCCTTTCTTCTTATCGGTGGTAAAATTTTGTGATTTAATTTATCTATTTACCTAGTATAAAATCTCTCTTAAAATGCGTGCCAAAGAGGTGTGTTGCAAGTAAATAAAAACGGAGGAAGTATTTATTATTATTATTATTATTATTATTATTATTATTATTATTTTGTGAATATAAATTAATAATAAAATTGATTATGACAATATTATTTCATTAATCTCTAAAATTCATTTTTTTTTTGAATGAATATCTAAAATTTATTTATGTAATCACTTGATGTATATTTTCAAATAATCAAATTGCAATACACATCGTAATTTTTTTATTTAGTACTCCTATAGTATTTTTTTTTTTTTGACAAAGTGAACTTCATAAATAAAGAGCAAATTACAACCTAAGCTGAAATAAAGGAACTAAAATACAAGACACACACTAAAATTTCATTACATGCTTTGGTAATATGACCTATGCAAAGGAGAGCATTGCTACCGCGAACATTTGGTCGAAAACAACAAGACAAACCCTGTTAAGACTTACTTGGGAGTCATGAACTTGCCGCCACTATAAAATACCCAAACCGGAGCGAAGAAGGTGAGGAAGCTGAAAATGGAAGTAGCAATGTAGCATAAGGGGCCTAGCAAAAAGAACGGTACACAACGTTGATGTGAGCAAAATACTACCTCTTCAAAACTCAAGTGCCATGACACAAAATGCGGCAAAAATCCACACTTGCCACTAAGGTCATCCCAAGGTCCTGACCACAACGAACATCCTGGGATCCTTGACCATGAGCTACTTAGGTTGGAAGTACTCCTATAGTCTATTATCTTAAGCTGTAACATTTCACATTATTGGTTAAAGTTGTGACTTAGGTAAAAAAAAAAGAAAAGAAAACTTTTAATAATATGTTTTAGCTGCTAATTGATCTTGGACTCTTGGTGCGTATGAACCGGTGACACTGTTACCATCAATCACCTCTCTCAACTCATCGTCTGTTCTTCACATTTTGTTTTCTAGGTACACCATTCCTATCAAAATGAATGTAATTAGCTTCCAAATTTCATTTTTGCTAACTCTGAAATTGTTGTAATATCAATTGATGATTCTCGGGAAAAAAAAAATACATGTTCAATTTAGCTCAGTTTAATGAAAGAATTTAATCATGAACAGGGTATTGCATGTTTTTGCAAATAACCAATTTCCTCATTTTTCACATTTTTCGGTCATGAAATTAATTGGGTTGATGATATTTCAGTAAACAATGTCAGCAATTCTATCTCCAATGCGATTATGTCCAAATCCTAGGTTATTCTCTAGTCATTTTGGGTCCCAATTGAATCGGCTTGTACCGAGTTTGACCCAGTTAGTGAGCAGTCAAGGTCCAAGTCTAACACGGAAAGCTTCACAATCAACCTCATCATCATCAAACCCTTCTGTTAGTTCAGAAAAGAATGCTAATCATACATTCCTATATATTAGAATAGAATAGAATAGAATTTATGGTTAGGAGTAAAATAGATCATTTCAAAATAATAATAATAATAATTTCAAAATAATAATAATAATAATGATAAAGGATATAGGCTTTTTCATTATGTCTATGCTTATTATTGTTGTTTTCTCTTGGTGCCCCATTTTTCCAGTATGCTTTAATGCCGTATATGATATATTGTCTATTATACAACAACTTCTTTGTGCTATTACTTATAGAACTAATTAAGGATCTATATGGCGTTGTCGTATGGGCTACCACTACCCATAATGTTTTGTTCATAGATGTCATTTGAGAACACACTTATTGTTTTACTTCTGGGACAAAATTAAGAAATTTTAGTACCCTAATTTCTAATTTGGCACTATTGGGTTAGTCGAATATCCGTACTTATCCTTATTAAATCTAATCTATTAAAAACTCTTGTTTTATCCAAAATAAAATTCTTAATCATTATATTTTCGAAAATAGGATAAATTAGAACCTTTTAGAACAAATAACGTAAAACTTATTCGTGAATTAACAACTTACGTAAAAACTTATTCGTGATCTAACAAATTACGTAAAAACTTATTCGTAAATTAACAAATTACTTAATGATGATTTTGTTAGATTCATTGAATGAATATGGTTAATGAATAAATAATTTGGTGGGTATCATTAATTTAACGATGTTAGATTAATGTTTTAAATTGGTCATACTATGTTGTAGGTTATGATTTTTTTAAGTAAGGGAAAAGTAGTAGATGTATTTAGTTGTTCTAAAAAAACAATAGCACATAGATTTACTGCCTATAATCTTGCAAGTATTGAGATAAATTCACCTTACTTTCTACGACTGATGATATGCAAACAGACCTCTAGGTTGAGAAGAATTGGCAATATCTGGGAACAAAATCATCAATGAACACCAAAAAGTTTATTGAAAAAAGATACAACAGATATTCTAATAGGCAAACAAGATTTGATGAGCAAGAGGAATACTTCCAAAGTCATCAACTTCGACCCTTTCCCTTCACCATCATCAAATCCTTCTCTTCTCCCACCCTTTCCCAAGATGGAAGCCAAAACAATTGCAATTTGCTTCTAAATCACCCTAACATCACATACATACATAATTAAAGCCAAAACAAGCATCACTTGCAAGCAAGATGTACAAAATTAAAAAAACCCCCAAATCGCAACATTTAAGCAAATAAAATCGAAGCAAAAACACATAGATTGTGTGGGAGAGCTTGATTTAAAGCTTCCAAAAAAATCCTTGCAAATTTTGGTAGTGATTTTGAGAGTATTTGAAAGACAAATAAAAGTAAGAAGTTCGAATGGAGGTGGTGGTAGTCGGCGGGGATTAGGGGGAAAGGGAAGGTCGGCCGATGGTGGAGGTAGGTCGCTGGGGGTGGAGGGACTTGGGCGGCGGGTTCGACAAGGGAGGGGGATGTTGTTAGGGGAGGGGGAAGGGTAAGGGGAGGAGGTGGTTGGCTAGTGGTTGGGGGTGGTGGGAATTTTTTTTTAGAAATTAAAGTTAATTATTGAATAATTAGATGGGTTAGAGGGTAATTAGTGGAAATTAGAGAGTAATCAAGTAAATTAGAAGGTAATTAAGTAAATAGGTTTCTCCTTGCAAAAAAAATGAACACGGTGATTTTTTTACCTAGAAAACTTTTAAAAGGTTTTTTTTCTTAAAATAAAATGGAGCTTTTAAAAGATTTTTCTGACAAATTTTCCTTTTTTTAAAAAAATAATATGATAAATTTATTAAAATTTGATTATGACATGGCTTTTAATGCAGCGAGTGCCACATCGATCGACACATGCAACAAGTTTGGAGTTGATTGGGAGAGAATTGATACTCGAGATTTCGAGTACGAGCTTCGCCAAGCAATAGGGTCGTCTTTTCGCCTTAGTATGAAGAAAGAAGAAGGGATTTCATATTTACTTGAGGTGGAAATCATCGTAGATGCTGAGCTCAACAAGATAACCCCAAATGAAAAAAACTCTACTACATTTGACATTCCATAAATTTTTCTAGTTTAGAGAGTTTAGTTGCTAGACTTCGATTGTTGGAAGAAATCTTTAACTCATTTTATTATTCCTATATATATTTTACACTTCACATAAAGACTCTTGAGCTTTAATTACTCACAATCATTTAGGTAGAATTAGCAACTTTCAAATGTTTTACTAAATTCTAATCAATCATGTGTTTCCGTGAAAATCTGCACAAAATTAAGCCATGCTTCATACATGGCATTATGGCAACACAAATCAAACCAAAACTAAGTGTAAGTTCAACACAGAAGGCAATTGCAGAAAAATGCTATGACCTCTCCCCTACACTTAAGGGTTAACATGGTCCTCAATGTTATAGCTAGGACTTAAGAGCAGAGAGTAAAGGTATTTATAGCAGCCAAGAACACAAAAACCAAAGAAAACCAAGGGCATGGGAAGAGACAACCTGACGGTAAAATTAGAAGCTTGCTCCTTTAGTGTATCATGCCACAACAAATCGGGTTGCACAGCATCTGAAATGAGCAGCAGCTACACAATTGCTGACTACAGCTAGCAGAACAGTCATTCTCTCCTCTTCTATTAGAAGTGTCTAGCTCACCATCTTCATTATCTTCTGAAAAGAAAAAGGAAACATAAAAAAAATAGATAGAATAAAAATAAAATAAAATAGGAATGAGAAAAACAAAACAGAAGTCAATGAAAAAAAAGGAAAAGAGCTTGGATTGCCTCCCAAGTAGCACGTGTTTTAAATCACGAGCTTGACTCCCACAAGTATTCTTAACCAGGATCTTCTAAGAAGTCACTCACTCATTTAGGCACCATCTCATTCTCTATCTCACCAACCAAGTAAGGTTTGAGTTGCAAGCTAGCTACCTTTAAAACTTCGGAATAACCTTTTTTCTTCCATGGTGGGCATGCTTCAATATCATTTGCAATCTCTATTAAGTTTATATTTTAATCTTGAGATATACCTCCACCTGTTAGACCTATTTTAAAGGTATTTTCAGAAACAAAATCTATTTATTTTCTTTCTAAATCAATGATCTCATCAACTCTAAACACATGATTAGAAACAGAATAGTATTTTGTTGCTTGAAACAAATCAAAATGCACCTTTTCTTCACCAATTTCAAAAGTTAACTTAATCATTTTTAACATCTATTATAGTACCAGCAATAGCTAAAAATTGTCTTCCTAGAATAATAGGTACATTAACATCCTTATCCATATCAAAAATAATGAAATCAACAGGTATGATAAATTTATCAACTTTCATTAGCACATTTTCCACTACTCCTAGAGGATATTTAATAGATATATCAGCAAGTAGCAAGTTGCAAAGAAACGGTAGTGTGTTTTAAATCATTTAAGCCTAGCTTCTTGTAAATAGACAATGGCATGAGTGAGACACTTTCACCTAAGTCACATAAAGCTCTAGAAAAATTAATCTCACCAATAATGCAAGCAATAGAAAAGTTGTTAGGGTCTTTCAATTTAGGTGGAAGTTTTTGTTGAATTATAATTTACAACACTGCACTCTTCACTTAAAGCAATAATCTTATAGTCTTCCAATTTCTTCTTTTTATACATAATTTCCTTAAAAAAATTAGCATAAGAAGGTATTTGCGTCAACAAAGGAAATATTAACATGCAATTGTTTAAACATTTAAGGAAATTTTTCAAATTGATGATCCACTTTGTTCTGCATAAGTCTTTGAGGAAAAGGTATTGGAGGTACATAAGGCTTAATAGGAACTTCAAGTTGCTTTTCAATTTCATTCTTAGCATTTTCACTTACCATCTCTTTGGTTTTAGCTTGAACATTTATATCATCAAGGATTTTACCAATTCTTAAGGTGATAGAGTTACATTGTTCAAGAATCCTAGAATTAATAGCATAAGATATTAGCTAATTGATCCTAGAATTAATAGCATTAACTATTTGTCCTATTTGAACTTCCATATTTTTGGTTGAATTAGCTAATTGATCAAACTCTATTTTCCAAGTTTACCAATTTTACGAATCTTTCAGAAGTGGCATTAGCAAGTTTTTCAATAGCCAATTCCCATGAAGGTCTCTCTTGTTGCGGTTGTCTTTGCGGGAAACCTTCTCAGGTGGTTTTTGTGGTCTAATATTATTAGCTTGGTTTCCTTCCATGAAAAGTTAGGATGATTCTTCCGACCAAGATTATAAGTATTAGAGTAAGGGTCATTTTGTGATCGATTATTCCCATGAAGGTCTCTCTTATTGCGGTTGTCTTTGCGAGAAACCTTCTCAGGTGGATTTTGTGGTCTAATATTATTAGCTTGGTTTCCTTCCATGAAAAGTTAGGATGATTCTTCCGGCCAAGATTATAAGTATTAGAGTAAGGGTCATTTTGTGATCGATTATAATTAGAAACAAATTGAGCTTGTTCAACATTAGGACAATCACTACTTGCATGTGCACCCCCACAATAATCACAAGACACATGCACATCATGAGTAGAAATAAGACTAACATTATTCATTTTACTGAAACATTTAGTCAAATTATCAACCTTAGCATTTAACATGGTAATGCCATCAAGATCATACATTCCTATACTCTTTTTAGCAATGGACATTTCACTAGAACAACCATAATTATTAAAAGCAAGTTCTTTTAATAACTTATTAGCCTCTTCAGTAGTCTTACTCATTAAAGCACCACCTGCTGCAACATCTATAGTACTTCTAATAGAATGATTTAAGCCATCATAAAAAGTTTGTACAAGTAGCCAATCGGGGATACCATGGTGAGGACATTGATGTTGCAAATCTTTAAACCTTTCCCCAGACTCATATAATGACTCTAAATCATTTTGAGTGAAATTAGTAATATCATTATGCAATTTAGCCGTTTTAGCAAGTGGGAAAAATTTATTTAGAAAAGCGACAAAGAATTCCAAGTAGTGAAAAGATCAGACGATTAAGAAGATAAGTAACTAATTTATTCCATCTTCTGCCCCCAAAAAAGAAAAAACATTTCATCACTTCACACTTACAACTTGACAAGAATAATGCTGCTTGCAGTGCCAAGAGTCATCCTAACGGAGGCCAACACCACCCAAATTAGAAGCAGAAAACTAGAAAAAAAAAAAACTAAGAGCAGAGTATTAGTCGGTTTAGTTAAACCATGGAAGACAAACTTTCATAAACCAACTAACACAAAATACAGACAAAGAATGGTAAGTACTAAGCCTTTCATTAGAAATACCTCATAACAAGCTCTGATTGAATTTAAATGAAATAAGAGAATAAAAGGGGTCCCTGCAAAACCCAAAAAAAAAAGTGACATGAGAAAAAGGGCAAGGAAGCTAAACTGCTATAAGGCACGATTTAAAATTTTAAATGCCAAAATATCCTTTAAGAACAGAAAGAAATAGCTTATAAACCTCAATTTTAGACATAAGCTTGTGCCTCTGCATCCTTTATTTTAATCGATCCTTGCAAGCATAAAATTGACTTGGTAACTTTCAAACCTAATGAACAAGTTTTAATTTCCTAAAACCAGGAGCAGTAGAAAAAAATCACTGCCAAAAAAAAACTTATGACAGTAGAAAGAATCACTTCCAAGTTGCCCAATCATGCTAACATCTATGTGGGGCATGCAATGCCTCCATGACTTATTTGGTTCCGGGCTATACCCAAGTTGTTCACCAAGCTTGCAATACCACTTTCATGATAAGTACATCTTCAACTTCTTTTAAACCATATATGATAGACTGTATCATGATAAAGAAACAAGTTATGGCACATGACCCACATTTGTGAAAAGAACATACAGAAATAGAGGCAAAAAACAGGATCCAACCCTCAGAGATGTGCCTTGCACTATTCTATAAACATATTCAGACCCAACAATTGCTTCTTGCAAATAAAACTGTACAATTCCATGAAAACCCAAGTTATGATGGTGCTGCTATTAGAATATATCTTGTAATCTTACTAAGACAACTTACAAGTTCTGATGGTGCTGCTATTAGAATATAAAAAGTGTGAATCAGTTTAAATTGAGAAACTCAATTGGGAATAGTGTAACCGTAGAAGATGCGAATTAAAGTGATGTCAAACAAAACCTCGAGTTGTCGAATTGTCTAATTGATTGTGACAATATTATATCATTAATCTCTAAAATTCTTTTCTTTTTTTTTTTTGAAAGAATATCTAAAATTTATTTATGTTGGATTTTGTCGAATTGTCTTAATCACTTGATGTATATTTTCAAAACATCAAATTAAATACACATCGTAATTATTTTTATTTAGTACTCCTATAGTATTTTTTTATTTTTTTTATTTTTTTGAAAAAGAGAACTTCATATATAAAGAGCAAATTACAACCTAAGCTAAAATAAAGGAACTAAAATACAAGACACACACTAAAAATTTCATTAAATGCTTTGGTAATATGACCTATGCAAAGGAGAGCACTGCTACTGCGAACATTTAGTCGAAAACAACAAGACAAACCCCGTTAAGACTTACTTGGGAGTCATGAACTTGCCGCCACCATCCAAATCGGAGCGAAGAAGGTGAGGAAACTGAAAATGGGAGTAGCAATGTAGCATAGGGGCCTAGCAAAAAGAACGGTATACAACGTTGATGTGAGCAAAATACTACCTCTTCAAAACTCAAGTGCCATGACACAAAATGTGGCAAAAATCTACACTTGCCACTAAGGTCATCCCAAGGTCCTGAGCACAACGAACATCCTGGGATCCTTGACCATGAGCTACTTGGGTTGGAAGTAGGGGAGAGCATGGGTCGGGTACCCATACTGTTAACACTAGAGGTGATCAAAGTTGGCCCGGCCTGACTTTGGGCGGGTTTTGGGCAACATTTTACGGCCCGAATTTTTTTTTTTTGGGCGGGTTTGGGAATGCGTTTTTATACATATTTAGTTGATTTTTTTGGCCCAGCCAGATCATTTTGGGCGGGTTTGGGCACAAAAATTTCGGCCCGAGAAATGGGCAATTTTTTTTTGCTTTGGCCCGATCCGCCCAATGATCACCTCTAGTTAACACTATCGATTTGGGTACCCGATAACCAATAACACTAAAAATGATATCCATTAACCGAACCGATAAGTTTGGGTACCCGAATTTCGGGTACCCGGATTTTCAGATCGGTTATCAGGTACCCATTATGCTATCCAATAATGAAAATTTAGACTTTATAATAAAAAAAAAAGAAAGAAATTGCTTCGTTGACTTGACGATTCACCGTTAACTTGTTGACCTAGAGTCATATATAAATGATTAATATTAATGTAATGTGTGTAATATAAATTAGTTAGTGTATACGTAGTATATTAGTTTTCATAAATTCTTTCTTAATTTTTAGTATTTTAGGGACTATGCTTCAAAGTAAGGAAGTCAAAAAGTTGATAAAGTTATTACTTCGTAAATCTTACCAATGAAAATACCCTGCTAGGAAAGCCACGGAATTATTAAAACTAGCTACATACATGAAGACAACACATTCATTAAGAGAATAATTATAAGTTATTTCATTTGATGAATAGAAAGTAATGCAACATTAATCACACATTATATACTATATCCCTTCAAATAAACCGTCACTTTAATAGTAAAATTTGAACTATTAGAGCAATATTTTAATTTCGGACAAAGGTAATACCATTGCCCAATCACCAAAACGAACCTCATATTAGCTCTTTGCTAATCTAAATCCGTGAATGCTTGCATTCAGCAGGATAACCTTGAGAGAAACGTTTCATATCTACACAATAATCATAAATCATAAAGTATTTTTGAACCCATCTCAATCTTCTTCTACCCCATGCATTGAGATCATGAGTTCTCCATGCACCAAGTGTCGTTTTCCCATTAGTCGACATCGTAGCGGCCGCTCTAGGGGTAGCACTGTCGATGTTGAAGTTGCGATAGTAGGCCGTGAAGGGAGCCTTGGACCAATCTGTCTTAACCAAACCACCTTGGGTAGCCCAATCATCGGCGTTCCATAGGCTAGAAAACATCCTCATGGGTTGGTTCTTTGGGAATGGAACTCCAATATCCTCGTGGTTTCTGAATACTCTTAATGGTGTTTCATCAACCAAGAACCTAAAAAGTTCAAATTAAATTTAAGAAATTTGTAAGTTATCATATAAACCCTAAATATTAGTACATATTTGTTTAGGAAGTATATATAATTTAAGAAGTATTTGTTACATATTTTTATAAGACATGTGAGTACAATACAAAACTAACATAATAATGTCATGCAAGCATATAAGTGATATGACAACAATATGTCTAAATGAGCACACCTACTAGCTAGATTGGAAAAATAAGGTTTAAATTTTTTATTTTATAGTATGTCTCCCAATACTTAAACCGTCTAAATAATAGAAAAATCACTTCATGTACGTGGTACATTTGTTTCAAAATTAGACACTTCAATTTTACATACTTAACAAAAAAATGTATACAAAATTTAGATATGGTATATATTATGCCAATTATAGCAAGATTATATTTGGTAGTTCATGTGTTTTATATAGCTTACATGATGAGTTTTGAGTTCCAAACGATGGAGTAAGTGTGGAAGTTCTTGGTGGGATCAAACCAAAGATGGAATTGCTGCTCCCTATTTCCTTTCCCTTGGCTAAACACATTGGTGTGGAGAGTGTAAGGTTGTCCGCTTACATTCCCCAAGAACTCGAAATCGATTTCATCGTGTGTACCCGTGGTTTGATCAGATGACAACTACATACAATACAATTCATACCATAATCAGGAAAATTCAACGTACACTTTTAAGTTATAAATGTTATAATTAGCGTGATGTATATGTATAATTTGATAATGTATGTATAGGTTGCTAATACAACAATGAGCTACATAAAAAAAAAAAAAAAATAATAATAATAATAATAATAATAATAATAATAATAATAATAATAATAATAATAATAATAAATTTAAAAAATCATACAAGAATGAATGCTTACATAAAGAGTAGTAACAGTGCCAGCAGAATCGCCGGGAACAAGTTTCAATTGCATGTCGAACCTCCCAAACACATACTCCTTCTTGGACCGAAACCCAGATCCGGAATATTTATCCAAGGAGAGGGAAAGGGATTGATCACCTTGGCCAAATGTCCGAACTCTATGATCACCAAAAGTCCTTTCAAACACTGCATTGAAGTTGCTTGCATAAGCACTACTAGTGAAAGCAAGTACACTCACAACAAGTAACTTAAGCGTGATTAGTAGCTTAAATGATGAGATTTTCATGCTTAATTAATGAAGATAATGTTTTAATGAATGATGATTTATCATGAATTAGTAAGATTATGGAATTTATATAAATGGAAAGACAAAGTTATATATATATATAGAGTGAGGAATAACGCCGAAAGGTAACGAGAGAAACACCTAGTGGAAAAATGGTTAGAATTAGCTGGCTATGTACTAAAAGTGGCCGTTACATGATTTGTAGTGTAGTCTTTATTATTATTGTCATGGTGTGTTTGTAGGGTAAAGGTCTCTTTTACATAATTACAAAGTTAATTTTATGATCATTTTTTAGTATTTTTATTGATTTATAGATGGAATCCAACTATGCATGTTACATTCAAACTTACTATAAAGTCTATAATAAAAAAATATAAGTATAATAGTATATATCTATATGATCACTTATATAGCCCGTTTGGAAAAATAAAGTAGTGATGATTTATGATTGAATTATTCTAGTACATTGTAGTATTACTTAATTAAATGGCAGTGTTACAGATGAGGATGTATTGAGATGACATAAATGTTAAAAACAAGGCTAATTTTGTCAAATTATGTCATATTGATCTATTACTCGTATAAGGATCGTTATGTTGGTCGAAATTAAAAGATAATTGTTTATTAATTTATTGAAGACCTCAGCTAGAGGAATCCCATTTACAATATGAAAAATAAAATAAAAATTATTATTTATTATTTTATTTTATTTTTGTAGGATAGTTTTCTAACAATTGAATGTATTAATAGTTAGTACTGACCATAGTGGTTAAGGTCTAAAAGGTGGAGAAAAAGAAATTAGGAGTTGGAACTTGGAAGCAAATTAAAGTCCATTGCCTTATTCCTAGTTACCATCGAGGAAAGGCCCTATAACTATGGGCCTCCCATATATAACTGGGCTTTTACCCAAATCCATATTGGCTTAAGTTACTCATTTTTTGGTGCTCTATAATATACAACTCTACAAGGTTAAATAAACCCGCAATTATTTGCATAATGTGTGTTCTTGAGTACTTGTTAAAATTCAAATGGTTCTCTTGGACCGTCGATTCATGTCAAAGCCCATCACGGCAGCATAAAATACCACAAAAAAGAAAAATCAACTAGAGGCTAAGGTAGTTCCTATTTGCTTATTTAGATACAAGTTTGGGAAGAAACCGCCCAATTTTAGCCACCCATATTCAGAATACAATTTGGTATAGAACTTAATCAATTTGGTATCAATAAGCAGTGACAATTTAGTAAATAAAAAATAATAATAAATAAAAAAATTGAAAACATGGTGAGTGTTACCTACTATTCTTTCTCTTTTTTCTTCTTTTTCTTTTTTCTACCTATATATCGCATAATCAACACTTAAAGTATTTGCCTATTGATATGAGCGAAAACATACACACTCTTCCATCAAGCCTCCCCACCCCTATTAAAACTCAAAGTTTTTGTCCACACCTAGTTTATAATTGAATATTCGCATACACTAGCTCATCCTGAAATTCAAACTTTGATTTGCCAAAATTTATGATTGAGGCAAGGAGTTAACAATTTTATAGTTGGATAATGAATGTAAAGTATCCAATTAACAACTTAATTTCCTTGTTTAAAAGAAATTTAAAAGTGTTTTTGGGAACAGACTTCTCTTGGAAGTGTTAAGGTATTTCGTTATCAAGATGTCCTAAAGTCTAAGTCCAATTGTCCAAAAGTCACTAAGCTACGCCTTGCAAGTACGTCTGAGGGCTCGACCTGCAAGAAGGAGAAGGTTAGTGAAGGAATTGTATTATGTGAGTGGTAGGCGGTCGCACACCTAACAAAAATAATAAAAACCTAACTAAACCTCCTAATATGTAGTAGGGTAAGTCAGGGTCGATCCCACAGAGAAGGTTGGACTAAACAATGGTTTCTATGAATTACAATAGCCGAATAAAGATAAAATAATGAGTTGAATAATATATACTATGAACTAACAAAATAAATCTAATAATAATAAAGACTCTAGAATTAAGTATTACCGCTAATATAATCAATACAAGATAAATTCCTACCCCAATCAATTAATTATATGCTCACAAGGAAAAGTAATCCCTAAATAATACCAAGGACCTCTCTCGAGTATCAATGGCTTCTCTAACCCACAATCAAGCCCATTCTCATGGAATCATGTAAATTAGAGACATTAAGCACATTACTCTAACTTCCTAATTATCCATTCAACTACTCTCGTGATGAATATCAAACCCTTAATTGATCTATTCAAATCCGTTAAAACCCAACTCTCGCTGCGACTAAACAATGGAATAATAACAATACTAATTATCTCTAATCTAGTATTGGCATAAGCGCAATCAATTAAGCATGAACAATATAAATAATTAATTGAGAATTTAAAAGAATAAATTAAGTATTAACCATATTAGGGTTCAACCTAAATCTAGAACAACAATCTACTCTAACATATTAACAAAAAAAACAAGAACAATAAATAATAAAGAAAACATGAATAAATAAAGAGATTAAAAGAAAATACCGAATCTTGAATTGAATTGAAGGTAGAAAGCTTGAATCTTGAATTACAAAAGTAAAGGAAATAAAAATAGAGAACTAGTTCTTAATAATAGGAATTGAAAAATAAAATAAACTTAATTAATTAATAAAACACCACTTAGTATATAAATAGCCCTAGAAAAGATAAGAAAGTCGGCAAAAAAGCTTGGCGCACAAGGATCCCAGGAGGCACGGACGTGCCTAGTGTGAGGCACGGACGTGCCTCTCTAAAAACAAAAACGCTGCTGAGTCTGTCTTCCAGGCACGGACGTGCCTGGTGATGGGCACGGACGTGCCTGCTCTGCTGCGCGTATCACTCATCTTAAATCAGTCATAACTTCATATCCGGATCTCCGTTTGAGGCGTGTAATATATCGTTGGAAAGGTCTTTAAGTCTACTTTCCAATGCAATTTGAATCACTCCATTATCATTTGTATATCAAAAGTTATGAGCATAATAGTAAACAGGTGTCATAATAGTGGACGAGTAAGGTCTCGTGAAGGTTCGTGGGCCTCGGCTCAGCTTCGTGACTTCGTAAAATCTCCAAATTAGCTCCGTTAATCCTGAAATACATCAAAAACAACGAAACTACCCATAAAAGCATTGAATCATTGAAACTAAACCAAATTACACCAAAATGGACTAAAACACTCGA
The DNA here is from genome assembly GCA_034703905.1 of Chenopodium berlandieri. NCBI lineage: Eukaryota > Viridiplantae > Streptophyta > Magnoliopsida > Caryophyllales > Amaranthaceae > Chenopodium > Chenopodium berlandieri. The sequence continues at coordinate 52,858,603 of CM068281.1, forward strand.
TTAAGCTAAAAAAATCGACTAAAAATAAGCTAACAAATATGCACAAAATACGACTTATAAGTGAGTCTTTCTCATTGCTTAGCAGGATTTATGATTGAACAAAATCGAAGAGCCACAAAACTACAAATTAAAAGCCCCAAAACAAACTAATTACATTATTCATTCTCCAAGTGGGGTTTTCTTGATTTGAGTATCAAGGGATAATTATTAGCGATTCTTTAATATTATATGTGATTAATTCCAATTAGTCTTAACTAAACACTTATGAAAAATTAATTTGGGGTCAAACAGATATAAACTTCTTACATGTATCAAAATACTACATACATTATATAACAATCTTCAAACACCATCATCATATTGTGGTTGCACGACTAACTCATACATCAAGCTCTGACTAATTCTTAATATTATCACTAATTGGTTAAGTAATTTGCTTACTTACTATAAGTTACTCATGTTCAACTTAATTAAGCTTTCTCTTACACCATATCCACCAAAGAGAAAGAATTTTGGTTCACATTCATGATGACCTAACATATTTTGGCTTTATAAAATCAATCAATGCTAGTCACTTGATGATAATTTCACACAAACGAGAGTACAATCCGATTAAGCCTTTGCTTACACTATATCATTCAAATTGGAACATGTATTCAAGCTTTTATATAAATCAATTATTAAAATGTAAGAACCATAACAATGATTGTGGGCTATGTTAATCATGCCTTGTGCCGAGGTCATGTACTATGGGGTTGGCTAGGCTAGCTTAACATAAAACCCTAACCGTTAGCTACATGCATGTTATGCTAAAAATTTCCAAATGATGAGTTAGCATGACTTGAGCTATGCAACCATATCATGGTTGCGTGCCTAAACCAAATCTCACTTGTTATAGCATGTTTTGTCATGTTGAGCATTGTCATTTAAAAAAAAAACACAGAAAAACGTGTCATCACTGTCATGTCATGCCTAACTCATGTCTACGTTATTTTTTTGGTGGCTAACCGACCCTACATATCTTTAATAAGCCATTTTCAGCGAATCAAAATCATAATAAATCACTAATACATTTTATACACATGGATAGGACTTCCAAGGATTAAACTTTAAGGAAATAAATCATAAAGATTAAGGGAAAAAATCACAAATTTTATTTTTATGAGCAAAATTAGGAGAAGGGAAAGAGCATTAACATTAACATTAACATTATTACATTACATTAACATTAACATTATTACATTACATTAACATTAACATTAACAATAACAGTAACAATATAGGAAGAGGGGTCCTTTTGCTAAGCTCTCACGTCTCGATACTTTGTTCCTTCGCCACCAAAAACCTTTTGGTTTTGCGGTCCTCAATCACACCACCACCACCAACAACCACCAAAACTTTGCTCAATCTATTCGTCAATCAGCTGCGTCATTTTGATCTGGTAGTGAAATTGATCCCTACACTTTTGCTATTTTTCTCTGTTAATCAATAGGGTTCTTTCGTTTTCTTGTTGTTTGATTGATTTTGATGCTTTTTTCTTTGTTGGGTTTTAATCGGAATTGCTAAGATTCCTTTTTTTTTTTGTTTTTGTATTTGATGTTAATTGGTTAATCAGCTTCTTTAATCAGTTGAAATCGAGCATCATCTATTAGTTTGATTTTCTCGGGAATAAAGATTGACTCTTTGTAATTTTTGTTGTTATTTTATTGGAAGATCGATTAAATTGATTGTTTTATTAGTGATTACTGATAGATTGTTTAATTGATGATGTTTGGTATCTGGAAATTGAAGTGATTCTATTGATGAAAATGGGTTGATTTTTATTTTTATTTTTAATTATTTTGGTTGCTTTGGAATGATTTTACATTTGCTTATTTAAGTGGGATTGTTGGATAAAGTGTATCAGAGTGTAATTTGATTGTTAGGGATTGGTTTGGACCAATTGGTGGGATAAAATGATAAAATCTGATGAAATGTACTTGTTTGTGGTATATGGTGGTTGTGTTAATTGGCAGCTGAATGATGGCATCAATGGTAGCGAAAGCGAGTACTAGTAGTTGTAGTCAATTATCACCATTGTCTATTCAAGAGAAAGGAAGTAGGAATAAGCGGAAATTTCGGGCTGATCCACCTACAAGTGACCCTCATAAGGTCTCTCCCTCAACTACAAATGATGGGACGAGTTATGAATTCTCAGCTGAGAAATTTGAGATGGCAGCTAGTCATGCACATCCGCCTAGCCCTTGTGATGTTTGTGGCGTATGTCAGGACCGTTCGGATAATTTAAAACTTGACCTTGGATTGTCAAGTGCTTCTTTGGGGGGTTCGTCTGAGGTGGGTTCTAGTCATCCTAGAGAGGAAGAGGAACATGACGACTTCCAAGATGCGGATTGGAGTGATCTTACTGAAACTCAGCTGGAGGAGCTTGTTTTGAGCAATCTTGATACTATATTTAAGAGTGCAATTAAGAAAATAGTTGCTTTTGGATACACCGAAGCCGTTGCCACAAGGGCTGTTTTGAGGTCTGGTCTTTGTTACGGGTCTAAGGATACTGTATCAAATATCGTGGACAACGCTTTGGTATTTCTTAGGAATGGGCAAGATATAAGTCCTTTAAGGGAGCATTGTTTCGAGGATCTGCAGCAGCTGGAGAAGTATGTATTGGCAGAATTGGTATGTGTACTCCAAGAGGTTAGACCTTTCTTCAGCACTGGAGATGCAATGTGGTGTCTGCTAATATGTGACATGAATGTGTCACATGCCTGTGCCATGGATAGTGACCCCTTAAGTAGCTTGATAAGTGAAGGATCTCCAAATGACAGTTCAACCAATCCCCCTCATTCCCATTTGAAAGCCGAGTCCAAAAGTGTAGAAATGAGTCTTCCTAGTCCCTCTAAAGCAGTTCCAAGCAATGTAAATCAGACTGGCAAGCACAAAGTTGCTGGAGTTCCTAATCTCACCAAACCAAAGAATACCAACGTTCCGAAAGGAACAACTTCAGCAAAAGAGCGTTCAACTTCCTCACAATCTAATTCCATAGATAAGCCTTTCAGTGCTGTAGGTATATCACATACTCTTTCCCCGGAAGAAAAATCTGTGTCAAGCAGGAAGACACATTCTGGCAATTCAAAGAGAGAATCTATCCTTCGGCAAAAATCTATTCATCTAGAGAAAAGCTGCAGGTCCTTTGGGGCAAAAGGGTCTTTTAGAACGGCAAAGTTCAGTGGTTACATCTTGGATAAAAGAATCAGACCCACGTCTGATTCGGCTACCCTTAACATGAAGAGTGCCTCCTTGAAGATAAGCAAAGCAATGGCAATGGGATTGGAATTGGCACATGAAAATGGAAGCCTCAGTTTTTCAGCCTGTTCTACAATTTCCTCCTCTTCACCTTCATTTACTGTAGAAGCCCGAAGTACCGTATCCTCATCACCTGAGAAGGATCATACTTCAGCGACATCAGTGGCCAAATCCAAGCCTGATGTGTCAGCTGCTGATACTGAACTTTCTCTTTCACTACCAGCAAAAAGTAATCCTCCTCAAGTGAATCAAAGCTGTAATAGTGAGGCTTCTATCCCTAGTGCTGCTGATATACCCTATGATAAGTCTCTAGCTCAGTGGGTACCTCAGGATAAAAAAGATGAGGTAATTATGAAGTTGGTGCCTAGGATTAGGGAATTACAACATCAACTTCAGGAATGGACAGAGTGGGCAAACCAAAAGGTAATGCAGGCTGCCCGGAGGCTGAGTAAGGACAAAGCTGAGCTCAAAAATTTGAGGCAAGAAAAAGAGGAAGTGGAACGTCTCAAAAAGGAGAAACAAAGTTTAGAGGAGAACACCATGAAGAAGCTTTCTGAGATGGAGAATGCATTGGGTAAGGCTAGTGAAAAGGTTGACCTAGCAAATGCTGCTGTACGAAGACTCAAGGTGGAGAACGCATCACTCAGGCAGGAAATGGAAGATGCTAAGGTACGTGCAGTGGAGTCTGCTGCAAGTTGTCAGGAGGTCTCAAAGCGAGAGAAGAAGACATTGATAAAGTTTCAGTCGTGGGAAAAGCAGAAGAGTATTTTCCAGGAGGAGCTTGCAACCGAGACACGTAAGTTGTCTCAGCTACAGCAGGAACTTGAACAAGCTAAAGATCTCTATAACCAGCTTGAGGTATGTTTGTTTACATTGTTTGATTTCTGCATTTTGTTTTTCTTTCTTCTCTTTTGTGTGAGTAAAAGAATTTCTGGCAAATGCTAGCTCAGTGGCTCATTTCTTCTAATACTATAAAACATTCTGGATGAGAATAAGTTGGTGGATTCTGGAAGTTCATGTGATTGCCAATGAGCACAAATACTGAAAAACTATTTCATGCTTTGATGTACAACACTAGTTCAAAAGGTTGACCATTTAGGAATCAGGGATCCCTGCTTATATTTCACTCCTGAATCATTTAGTTGACTAGTTCACCCTTTCTCTTCTCTGGAAAATTTGTCATGTTACACTTTCTAACTTATGAGCTATACTACTAATATCCATGAAGGGAAAAAATCAATAGGTAAACAAAATTTAGAAGCTGAGGTAAATCTAACTTCAGTATGACTAACAGTAGATAATTATCTCTTCTTTATAGTTCAAGGTCAATATTACATATATACATGTTAGAAGGTGTGTGCCTGCAGCTTGACTAGGTAAGATGAGTGAACATGGCTTTTGGCATTCTTATCTGGGTAGTAAATTACCAATTCTAGCTTTAGCTGCTGCAGTAATAACTGGTATTCAGTTTTTCTTCCTGCCATAACCAAGCCAGCTCCTTGAGTTCAATCTGACATTTGCATTGAAGTTTTTTTTTTCGTTCTTCTATTTGTTTCCCCTCTCCCCAACACGTTTAAGCGATAGATCCATTTAAATTGAATTCTTGTTTCCATCCTTTTGAAGTTGTGTTTTAGGCCTCTACATATATCTAGTATGCGCTTAGGCTTTAAAGAAGTAAATACTAGACTTGGACTTGTGGTTTGTGAAAAGCCAATTGCTAACACATCTCCTGGTTGGTGATTTGTTTTCTTGAGTTGCAATGCTTAGAAAGACTTTCTGCCTTAATGATACAACTTCTTGCCCCAATCCATTGGTCATCCGTCTTTTTCTGACGCTGAACTACCTAATATTTGTCCATTTTGAAAATCACTACCTCATAAGTTTTCTTGAATAAATAACTGTCAAACTTTCTCACACTTTGATACCTTTTTATGGTAACCGTCACTAATTCCATATCTAGGCCTACTCTACCTGGTTCATTAACGATTTTCCGTCATTTTTTTTTTCCCCGGATCTGTCTCATTTATTTTCACAACAACCAAATTCCTCTCAAGATCCAATGCATCTCTCACTCAGTTTTCATTATAAATTAATATCTAAGCATTTTGAAATTTTGATCAACTAGGTTTACAACAGGAATCATCATTCCTTGTTAACTATTTCAGGTTAAAAGTTTTAATTTTTGGAAACATTATTCTGAATTAGGTTTATATAACTGAGAAATATAGTTAAAAGTATCGAGAGCGAGTGGCTCTTCTAGGCGGGCAGCTGTGTGACAACACTAGAGAGAAAGCGGCGCCAAAGGGTTTTGAATTTGATGTAAGCGGGCTTTTTCACTTATTTTCATAGTTCAGATAAAACCCATGCTTTTGTCTTTCAGTTTGTGTCTCTTTTTTTTTTTTTCTTTCTTTTTTTGGTTGTTACAAACAATAAATTAAACATTGGATGCATAATTAATCAATTAAACAACCAATTCCAGCAAGGAAAGTCAAATTTAAAAAGTTAGGGGACAGGAGGAAGGTAAGGTAGTTTAGTCATATTATGTTCATTAAAATGGGAGTAGGAAAGGGCCCTGTAGGCAAAAGGTATAACAAAAATCATCAAAAAGGTTATATTTTAAGAAAAACATAAATTTAGTAGTTATTTATAAAAAAAAAAGGAAGAAAAAAAAACCCATGTTTTTAAGAGTGGAACAGTTGCAAGTAGTTGCTCACAGATTTTACTTAAAAAAATCTCCAATATCCAACAATAGCAATATCCTCCTTCTATGCCATCTGTCTTCTTCTCCTAGTTTCAGGCTTTCAGCTTTATAAAAATATTATTGGAAAATCTTGTCTTTATCTTCCTGTTCAACTGGTCAAATTTTATGTATACTAGTGATAACCATGGCCCTCTAGGAGGCGTACTGTGTGGGGAAGATCATAAATCCTGATGTTGGAAGGTTATGAGTTTGCATGGATCAAGCCTTTAAGCATATAGGTCATTTTGTCTCTTGTTACCTATTCGTTCTATCTGCTTGAGGTTTTGAAATTATGAGTTTTAAATTGCAGCCCTGCTGAGTCTCTTGTAAGAACATTTGTTGAAACTGATATTGAATTTAGAAGTGCACTGGATTCCCAAGTCCTAGTAACTAACAGATAATTTGGCCAAAATATTATAAAAGCTTATAATACTGAGTTATGAACTACCTCAATCTTGAAATTTTGGCAGTGGATAATGAAGTTTCAATGCAGATATCTCACTATTTCGGTTCAAAACCGCATTTATGTCTCATAATCTTATTTACATTATGTGATTGTTTATTAGGACTTTTATGAAAATGTTTGCAAAGGAAACTTTTAAATCTGATTCTGAAATGTTGATGAGCTATGTTTATTAGGACTTCATTTGACCTCAAGTACTTAACATGGGTTTGGACATCTGACACTTCATGACCAATGATGGAAAATTTTCATAAATGGCTGCACTTGGATACATACCCATGCCATAGTTACATAGCTTTTAAGTGGTCCTAAAGGAAGCTGATCATTCTGGTGGTCTGCCCCATAAAGATTAAAAAATATTTGTGGCATTTTAGAACATCCATTCATTTTGAAAGAAAGGTAGCCGTATGAAAACTTGTTCTCAAATATAGTTCAGTAGTCTTTACAAATCTCTACATATTCGCTGTTGATTACATTCATCTCTGAATAAAAGTTTCTATAGTGTCTTTATATTCTTAAATCACCTACAGAGGCAGTCCACACAGAAGGTATCACTCTGAAGGTTGTTGTAATTGTCAAGTATAACTGAACATTTATGCCAATGGAATAAATATTTGCGTTTACTGCTTCCTCCTATTTCAAAAAAAGAAAGTGTAATGTATTCTTTTGTGGTATTTGTTGCATCTCTGTGATTACTATGAACTATCTTGAATGAAGCCAAAGAATTATATATTAAATAGAATGGCAGTTATAATTTGATCTTATGCTGTTCTGCACTATTACTTGGTCTGTATTATTGTTTAAATGGCTATAGCCTATAGGTCAATAAGTTAGATGCTCTCCCATTATTGAGGTCTGGAGTTCTGAATAGGCTAGCAGTATTCACTAAGACAAAAAAAAATGGATACAGATACTAATGCTTGCTTATCATCTTGTGAGTTGATTTACGTACTGTGCACACATGTTACTAGAAACGAATAATGTTATGGGTAAAGATCTCGATACAGCATTGCTTCTAGAAGAATAACAACGATTGCTTTGGCCTTTTTGTTAGGCTACACATATTTTAATAAATCTATGGATGCTGCATATCAATACAAGTATGATATTGTATATTGGATGAGTTTAAGGTTTCCCTTGTATAGTTGTATCTTTCATCTGTATTAGCAATTCATCTATTCTTTATTAGGACTGTAGTAAGTATATGCATTTCCTTTAATAGCTGCAAACATACACTTTAAAATCAGCAATTCAATCCTTTGTTGCTAGGGTATCACCCAATGAGTTGTAACTTGTGCAGGTCGCTGTTAAAAATCAGCAATTCTAATTAGAAAATCTGTGCCTGGGAGCATTATTACCCAACCCCTTTCCCTCTGCAAACCACATTCTGGAACATGCAAACTGCAATATGGTTATCTTGGGTTCCAGTTCTTTGTCGTCCAGTCCAACAAGCTGCTACATACACTTCCATACTTATTCCTAGCTCCTAAAGGCATGGTGTTGCTTGTGACACTCTCTGAAATCATTCCTATTGCTTACGCTTTGTAAGAGTTTTTCTGGTTCTGTATCCTAAAAGTTGGTTAAGCTTTATAGATCTTAAGATTAGTGTAACAAAGTTGGTGTAATCAATTCATCATGACACTTGGCAGATGCATTTGTCATCTAATAATCAGTGCAATCTATGTGCGCAAGTTTCTTTGTTGTCATCGTTAGCAGCTTCATGCTCTTGTTGGGCTCCATTATCCCCCTCACATTCTTTGTTATGGAAGTGCGCTTACGTCTAGAAGAATAGACATGTCCCTGCTTATTGACTTCATTCTTTCAGCATATGTTTAAGAAGTTTGCAGCTCTTGGAGGATCTGTGTGATTGTAAATACCTAGTCTTAGATTTGATTAGTATTTTACTGGTGAAATTTGAAACCTTTGGGTTTCAGATCTTGTTCAGATGTATGTTTCTAAGGGCTTGCTTCATAAATGGACAAACACAAAAGGAATCTTTCAGTACATCATCATCTGGAGAAGTCAACAATCATAGTATACGTCGATATGTTCTCTGTTGCTTAAAATCTCTTGTTTTATACTTTCACTGTATCTTTATTTTTACCTTGAGTTTTCTGAATTCTGATAGCCCGAGTGTACAATATTAACAGGCTCGGTGGAAGCAGGAGGAGAAGGCAAAGGAAGAATTACTCGCTCAAGCAAACTCAATTAAAAAAGAAAGAGAACAGCTCGAGGCATCTGCAAAATCTAAAGAGGATGCCATAAAACTGAAATCAGAAGCTAATCTTCAGAAGTATAAAGGAGATATCCAAAAGCTTGAGAAGGAAATTTCTCAGTTGAGACTGAAGACCGACTCATCAAAGATAGCAGCTATGAAGAGAGGCATTGATGGAAACTTTGCAAGCAGGCTCACAGATGCCCAAAGTGCACCTGCCGCTAAAGAATCCAGGGACACACACAAGTCTAGAATTGCAAATGGGTTTCAAGAATTTACTGCTGTTGGAGGGGTAAAACGAGAAAGGGAGTGTGTGATGTGCCTCTCAGAAGAGATGTCTGTAGTTTTTCTTCCCTGTGCTCATCAGGTGGTTTGCAAAATGTGCAATGAGCTCCATGAGAAGCAAGGCATGAACGATTGCCCTTCGTGTAGGAGCCTCATATCTAGGCGCATCTGCGTACGTTTTGCTCACCCTTAACCGCTATACTTCTCCATGAATATAGAGCTCATGAGTGTTTTGAATAACGGAGACAAAATGTTTTGAATAAATACACAACATTTTGAACCATCGAGTTCAGAAAGCTTATACCAGTACTCCATACAGCCTTGCATAATGAAATGAAAGGGTCCATTATACTCCGTATTATTGATGATTATACCGTGTGCACAACTAGTTTCAGTCTATATTGATGCTTGCTTCCCCTTCTATTTTCGGAATATTGAGGTGAGGTGAGGTGCTTTGTTTATATGTTCCTTCAGTCAAATTTGTCATCCAGTTTTTTAACTGTCGGATTTTAAGGCGATATCAATTTGTGTAAATTTAACGTGAGAAATTATAAGCTACCCTCTAAAAAGTTGATGTCATATCTAAAGAGGCGCTTCTGCTTTCCGGTTTCCCTATAATCTCATCATACCTTCTTCACCCCTAGTTTGGCAAGAAAAATAGTACTCCCTCCGTTCCTATGTGTTGGTTGTGTTTTGGAATTCGAGAGAAAAATAGTTGTGTTTTGGAATTCGAGAGAAAAATAGTCAAATCGAAACCAACAGAAAGGAATGGAAAGAGTTTAGAAACAATTTTATGATATCCTAAAATTTGAAAGTTAAAAGGTCTCAGTACTAAAACATCCTATTTACTCAGTATCATGCGTGGATCTTTACTCTCCCTGTTTCAGTGAAGGCTTTGGACATGCGAATAAAGTAGCAATGCTTTAGTAAAAACAATTCTTACCAAGAAATAGCCCAGTATTGTAAGAAATACTTAAATTAATCTACAATGGATGTCTTGACAACTTCTTGAGCCAGAAAGAACTAGGAAAAAGACACACTACATTTAAAGGTGTCAAACTAAACTGACCGACCTAACTTGATTCAACCCGTCTCGAAAAAAATCTGATTTAGATTTTGACTCGTATAGACACAATTAATTAGCATGACACAACTTCGAAATAGACCCAACCCAACCTGACCCGACCCAGGTACCTGAATTTACACCTCTGTCTACGTCAACCTAGTTTAGTTGTCATCCCCCTGGTTTAGTTGTTATATTGCTAGTTTAAAACTTTAGTTAAACGGAATGCGGAAATGCTTTTGAAGTTCATAGGGAGGGAATAGGTCTCATGAATATATCATTCTTCCAGTTTATGCTTTATTTCATCAGAGTAGATATTATTTCCCCAAAAAAGATTCAGATTTTTGTTTTGTTCCTTGAGATTAGATGCTTTATGTTCATATACTGGCATAATTCCCTACAATTATTCTCCAGTTCGTTTGTCGCAATGTTTTTCACATCATTTTAACAATAATAACATGAACACAATTCATGGTAAAAGAAAATTACACAAGACGCAAGGATAGTCTTATCTTAAGACTACGTGTACGAAATACTCCATATATTTTTTGTTAAGTATACTTTCATTTTAAACGTTTCCACTAACACAACACACAAGGATTATGACTTTATGAGCCAAAAAAGTTGAAGAAGGGCTTACAGAACTGATTATCACACGAACTTGATAATCAGTACATACAAGGTGAACAAAAAAATAGGGTTGCCTTCTTTCCTTCTGCAAAATCACTAATCAGAATCTGAACCAAGGTTCAACGATGATCTGACCGACGTGCGTTTACTTTCAGAATAATCATCCTCGTCTTCATCTTTTTCCTTCTCTTTGATAATACCTGTGAACAACTGGTCAGACACAGAATAGCAAGCACTGCAACCCTAAAAATAAAAAAAAGATTTCTACCTTTCTTGATCAATAGATTTTCTAGTCTCATAGTCGGGAAATCATCTTTAGCTCCAAGGTCTTGAAACCCTACTAGTCTATCACCTGCTATTCCTTTCCTGAAATTCATTCAGGCAAGCCATATTCAGATGGCAAAATTGTAATCAACTTTGATGTCCAATGTAGAGAGTATAGATTTTGGCACAGCAGATAATGACGAACACTTATAGAATAAGACAAGGATACGATACAGAAAAGATGGAAAACTAACTTGAACAATATAACACATGGCAAGGTTTTGATTCCGAGCTTGGATATGAAAAAGGGAGCGTTCTGCATTTGTTATACATCATCAGTTTGTCATCCGCAATTTATAGGAACTTAAAATTGTTTAAGTCTTTGAGAGACCGAAACAGAATTGGAAGACAAACGACTTTATAAAGTAATATCAGCAAAATTTACAAAGAAAGCTAACCTCAGCGTCCAGTCTTAAGAACTTAGTACCAAGGTACTTGGGTGCAAGCGCCTTCAGATGCTTATCCATTATCCTGGAAAAGATAGCAAAAAACTTCTTAATCTAATTAGGTAAGCTATGTAAAAGTTTCTGCTATACAAAAGTGTCAGCTGCCTATTCAACAATGACAACCACAAGAAATTTGAAATGCTGTCTTTCTGTAGCAGCAATGAAAAAACACAATTACAATCTCCATTTCCCTTAGAAGCTACTTGGTTGAACATTTTTTTAACTCAATTTCCCCATTTTCCCTTTGGAAGTTCCCCATTAAGCCTCTATATCAAGTCCACCTTTTTCTTGGGACTTGAGTATCACCCATTTTCCTCTACCCCTCTCCTCTACACCACCTACCAGCTTCTTAGCTATCAACTCCCAGCCACAGGCCACCATTTGCCCACTTCCCAACCAACAAAAACCATCCACCCGCCTAATAGCCTCACAATGAATCCATCACCGCCTACAGCCTACCCATCTAATCCACTGCACCAACCAACCATCAACATATAAACCACAACTGCACCACTAACGCCTTTAAATATCTGTCACCTCCCATCATCATCTCCTTTTCTATTACTGACCAATGAAGACAAAGAAAGAGACTGAACCGCCAACCTTTTAACTGAAGCCATGGCTTACTTTTGACTCCTTGGTTGCTTGACATGGTAACCAAGTTTCAGACATGAAATTCTTATCACTTTCACCACCAAGAATGCAAGTTAGTCAATTTTATTTTAAGGCATCATTGATAGATAAAATGATGAGGAGAGATGAAGGTATAACTTCTAGTGCTTGTGGTGAAGCTTAGTTAGTGTGACAGACACCTTTGATGAAGTGGGAGGTGGTGTAGTGATGCCAGTGAGGGACAGTGATTCTTCCATTTACAAGTTTCTCGCAAGTGACATCATGTTGGCTCGTTGGTTGTGGCCCTTTGGATTGATAGAAAGACGTGATTTTACTTTCTTTTATTTTGGCAATCAAACATTGAATAAGGATTTCAAATTATAATCATTAACCGAACCATACAAATAGATTAAATTCCCTTTCTTGATTCCTTTCACCTCATTTCCTTTCCTTGATTTCTTTCCGTTTTGAAGGAGTGAGCCAAACAGCCCTTAAATACATTTGGATCCACTATTCTATACCATGAACATGAATTAGATTATGTTTGTCTTCTTTCATCTTTAGAGGATGTTATAGACCCGGTGTCTACCACCACTAAGCCAACAAGGAACTTTGTAGCACACTAGCACTAGAGGACAAAAGCAATTAAGAAAGCACTAAGGGGAGGGGAAGCATGGGACTGATTCCTGATTCTGTATGGCAGCAGTAGAGGACAAGAACAATTAATATTAGGTTAATGTTTTGAATGTGGCTTTAGTATATAAAGTGTAGTAGTGAAGGCAATAGGACATTATGTGGATTGTGAGGTAACCTCAAGTTACTAGGAGATATAACCTAAAGTTATCAAGAGAGTAATAGCCTAAAGCTATTACCCTATCACTTTTGTATCGAAATTTCTGCCATTATCAATCAAAGACTCAAGCTTTATCTTTAACTTTTCTTGTTCAATAGAACTTATAATCAGAAATTCTAGTCTATTACAGGGGACCTCCTTACCAAACCATTATTCACAGTGAACATTGCCAAGCCTTCTCTACAATTTTCTACTATAGAAACTTTTGAACATACGCTCAAACTCTTGCCCATTTTGAATGAGTAGAATCAAGGTAGTTCATACATAGCATACCATAGAAGAGAGGAAAAATGAAAGACACAATCACAAAAAGAGGTAGGATGTACAGCAATTGCAACTTCTAATTCGTGATCATTGGTCAGGCCATATAACACCGGGACAAATTTTTTGGCCACAAATTCTGCTTTAAACTCAGAAATATGCCATTACTAGTATTAATAAGTTGAGCAGGGGAATGTCCACAAGATGCCGAGACCACAGAAAGAACAGATATTTTTTAGCTATAGGCATGAACACAACTTAGAGATGGAATGGGGTATTAGTGTATTCAATATCACTAAGAACATGCGAGAGGAGAAAAAGGCCTCAATTATTATTTGATGGCTTCGATAAAATAATTGCCTTACTAGTTACAGCATTAATAAGTTGAGCAGGGGGCATAATCCACAAGATGCCAAGACCAGAGAAAGAACAGATATTTTTTAGCTATAGGCATGAACACAACTTAGAGATGGAATGGGGTATTAGTGTATTAAATATCACTAAGAACAGGAGAAAAAGGCCTCAATTATTATTTGATGGCTTCGACAAAATAATTGCCTTACTAGTTACTGCATTAATAAGTTGAGCAGGGGGGCATAATCCACAAGATGCCGAGACCACAGAAAGAACAGATATTTTTTAGCTATAGGCATGAACACAACTTAGAGATGGAATGGGGTATTAGTGTATTAAATATCACTAAGAACATGCTAGAGGAGAAAAGGACCTCAATTATTATTTGATGGCTTCGATAAATTAATTGATATTAATATTAAGTTAAAGAGGCAGAGTAGGGCCTTACTTGCATCGATAAAACTCCCGATGGTAGAAGTGGCAGATAACTAATTCGCTGCCAGTAACTTCACCCAAGAAATCCCCTTCAGTAATGTCTCTATATTCTCCATGGCCTTGATTCTTCATTTTTTGTCGCTTCTCAGCCTCTTTCTAAGCAAATATACTATAGGGTGAATAATTTAAGGACTTTTGTTAGCAGATGCCAATACTAAGAGACAATTTAAACCTGTAGTGCTGCAATTCTCTCAGCATGCAGTTTCTCTAGCTCTGGATCCTGGCGTTACAGAAAGAAACAACAGTTGAGCATTTTAGAAAACGCATAAGTGCCATGCAACCTAACTGCAAGTAATCTAAAACTTACATCCATCAACTCATCAAGATCAATATCGTCATTAACTGAACTTGATGCCTGTGTCTTCTCTTGAACAATCATTTCCTGTAACACAAGTTAAGTGAACTGTTTACAAGCCTTTGAAACATCAAAGAGATGGAGGAACACGATTATTCAACTAGCAAACCAGCGAGGCTTTAAACATCATCCCTACTAAACCAACTGCTAATGGGTACAAATTTAGTCTTAGCATCTGTCTCCTACATCTGACTATAGCCATGGAATTTAACACCACAACAAAAATTTGCAAGCAATAGCATTCTTTCTTGCAAAAGCATATCCACTTAATACTCTCCTACACTCGGGTCCATTAATTTCAAAATACAGATGTAAAATCAAAACTTAAAGAAGTGTAGGATTTTCAAGAAACCAAGCAAATTGTGATCCGGAATAAGATAGTATCCCACAAACTCACTACATTACAAAGACAAAAGTTCATACGCTTTGGATATATCCCAGCACATCACAAACACAGGTACTCCATATTTAGTTTTCACACACACTATCAACCTTTAAATCTCATATATGTGCTTCTCATTCTTGGCCACAATGTCCAATTGAAGTTATAACTAAGCAACATTCCATATAAAAATAAATATATAAAAAAAAAGCCAACCATTCACTAATTGTGAATTCAAGCTAAGAAATCAACATTTCCATGGCCA
Organism: Chenopodium berlandieri; assembly: GCA_034703905.1. Taxonomy (NCBI): domain Eukaryota; kingdom Viridiplantae; phylum Streptophyta; class Magnoliopsida; order Caryophyllales; family Amaranthaceae; genus Chenopodium; species Chenopodium berlandieri. The sequence goes on from CM068281.1 coordinate 52,873,646, forward strand.
AGCTCGAATTCGATAAAGTCCCACAATTTACGCGAATACTAACCAACTTCAATACCCTTAAAAACACATGTTCAATTCGGACTTCTCCAATTGAACAAATTACTAACCAATATTCTAAAACAAATAATTCAAATTAATAAAACTAATATATTGGGAAATGGGAATTGCATAAAAGCTAATTTCAAGAGATATAGCAAAGATAAATTATCAAAAGATAAATAAAAAAGGCATTTTACTTTATTGATCAAAGATGAATAATGAGGATGGAAAAGGGTAAAGAGAGTAAATTTACCTTCTGAAGATTGCGAGCAGCAGCAGCCATAACATTTCCCATAGCTAAATTAGAGAAAGTCGATTTCACTGAATCTGGATCCATCTTTTGATGAACTCGCTTCTTCTGTGTAAAATCAACCAGAAATTCAAAATCCCAAAATAATTCAACCAAATCATAAACCCTAAAAATCAAAATTAAGAATCATACTCCCTCCATTCCAGATTAATTGACAAAATTCAAACTTTTGCACTATTCATAGTATACTAAATTGACAAAGAATACACATATTAACAGATCTAAAATTTAAAACGATTGAATCAGTAGAAAAGTATCAGATGAATGTTGAACAAAATAGTGTATAATAGAGAAAGAGGGGACGACGAATACCTGGGAATCGAGGAAAGGGAAGAAGATGAAGAAGTGCAAGCAGGAGAGAAGAGAGTGAGAAAGGGGAAAAGGAGAAGATGAAGATGGTGGAAGTACTTTCTTTTTCAAAGTTTAGTTCATTAAGGGCAAATATGTAAATGTGCACGATGTGTCAAGAACAAAGGGTACGAGGACAGTTTTCGGGAAATTTTATATGGTGACCTTATGCTTCACAAATGCGCAACCCTTGATGATTGATCTTAAACCACATAAAGGAGGAGAGTGAGTGACTGAGTTTTAAGCATGAGTGTGAGGGTGTTTTTGAATTGCACCCATCGAGTCAATTTAGGTTGGGTTGGCTCAAGTTATAGCGAGGTTGAGATTAGGCAAGGTGACACAAGAACAAATCATGTTGTATAGTGGATTACAGGATAATTGGTGGGGACATAACCCGACTGACTAAAGTAACGAATTTGGACAACGTTTTAGGCTCAAAATTCAAGCCATCAAGTTATGTAAAGAAAGATTGAGCTTTGAGCACCATTTTAGTTCGAAGTCCACTCGCTGGCTCGATTTTAGAGGACACAAGAGGTTTCTGGCTTGATTGTATACCTATCTCAACCCGACCCTGTCAATAATACTTGAAATAAGCTTGCTTTTTTAGCCAATTTCAACCCATCTCATGATCATCTTTATACTAGTATGTGTTAGTTTGTTTATAACTTGACTTGTGAGGCGAATTTTCGACTTGCCGAAGTTGCCACTCATTAATCTTCAAATTCAGGTTATATAAAACGTCCATGTTAGATCGACCAATTATTAATCCATACAAATTAAATCTATTACCAATTTTTAAATAGTTATTATTAACCATTTTTATTGATTTAAAGAGACTTACCTTGAAATCAAATCTCAAAACGAAGGGAGAAGGGAAGAAATATGGGGTTCATTCATGACAGACTTATCTACTTGGGATAAGTTTACTAGACCCAAGCTCATGTGTACGGTGTACCACGCCCATCCCTAAAGGGATCATATAATGCAAATCAAACACAATATAATGAAGAAAAATTTATTTACTTTAACCCATTTAATACAAAATTGGATACTAATTAAAAAGCTTATCTACTTGCAATACACAAGTAATGCAAGAATTTAAACAACATTCATTCCATACTACTTAACATTTCAAAACATCCTACATTCTCTAGGAACACCCTTTGGAAACCTTTGTGCATCGGTACAATGATTGTAGATCATGAAGTACTTTTGAACCCATCTTAGTCTCCTCCTGCTCCAAGCGTTCAACTCTTGGTTTTGCCACTTTGCATCAGTGAAGGCCGCGGTTGCAGCCACGTGATTAGGGTTGACGTTGAAGTTCCTGTAGTAAGCCGTGAACGGTGCCTTAGCCCAATCTGTCTTAACGCGGCCTCCTTGGGTAACCCATTGGTCTACCATGTAAAAAATATAAATTATACCATGTAATTTTATGTTTTATGTGATTTTTTTATATAACCTTAAACTTTTACACTAGCAACTTAGATAACATTAAACTTGCAAACATCGTTAAATTGGATGGAAAAGCTAACAATGTTAATAGTTTCACTTTTTTTTTCTCTTCAATTCAATCTCATTAGTTGAACTCACTCTCTTTTTCTCATTAATGGTGGCTCTAAGCAATATATATATATCTCCTATTCCTTTCCCATCTATATATTTTTTCTGTTTTTTTTCTTCTTCTTCTTCTTCTACTCTACATCCTCAATTTCAAGACCTTGAAACTTAATACTTAACAATTAAAATCCCACATCATCCACTAAAATCAAATTAGACATCAAATCAAAAACATATATGTAAAATATTTTTTTTTTTGTAAAAAAAAAAAAAAAAGAAGCCAAATTTGTATTAACAAAATGAATAGAGAGTTAGGAAGATTTAAAAGGAGTTACTTATTATCTTTTTCATTTTTACCATTTTAGTTTAAAAATAATGAACTTACTTAACATTGCTATGTTTTCCATCCAATTTGATGAATTCTTACAAGTTTAAGGTCACAAAAAAAAATACAAGGTTATATAGTATAATATCCCATAAAAAAAATAAAAATAAAAAAACCGTCAAATGTAAAAGGTATTTCAAGAAAACTTTAGAATAATTCACCTATTAAAAAATATATATATAAAAATTCACTTAACTATTATTGAACAAGTCCTTGACCCTCTTCTCATGAGCTTCAACGTGTTATCAAGTAACATCTTAGCTTTTATTGTGACTGGACGCGATGGATGACTAAAACAAATAAGAATGAGTTCCTCCAAAACAAATGAGTTTCTCAAAAAATATTTAACCACTAACATTTCCCATTGTGTACACAAGTAGTCGTATATTGTAATTCTTTTGAGTTGAACCCTTAAACAAGATCGTATCGTGTACACAAGTAGTCGTATATTGTAATTCTTTTGAGTTGAACCCTTAAACAAGATCGTATTTCTTCAGTTTTACTATATCTCTCTTCTAATACATCGTTACCATCCGTGATTCTCTGCGGAGTAGATCGGAGATTGATATAGTCAGTATATATCATTTTCATACTAATAATAGTAGTAATACTATCTCCGTTAATTAATAGTGCAATAAAGGAATTTTGTATGTCTCACGGAAACCCCTTTGTTACTACTAAAAATTAACGGAGGTAGTAATTATAATAATAATCCAGTTAAAGTTAGTATTTCGTATATGAATGGATATTTGAATAGTGAAAGTCAAGTTGTAGCGATTAAATAATTGAAAAAAGAGTAAAAGTAAAAGGCACTAACCTCCGTAAAAGTAAGTGTTCCTAGAAAAGGTGCACGTTGTAGGAGCTCTATCAATACGTTATTCCAATTATAATAACCTCACAACCAAGCTGCAAATGCTTGAGGTTACCAAACAAAGGCAGCTTATGCTTTATTATTGTATCACAAGCTATCAATGTTTACAACAAATAAAAGAGCAATATAATACCGTCATTGATTAAATAAAATACTAGTAGTGCCTTTGTTAATTTGTATCTGCAACTTTGGAATATTTTATGCGAAATATCTCACAGATAATGCCCTAAAGTTACAGATAAAAATTAACGGAGGTAGTAATAAGGTAATTTTAACTTGTTAAAGGATGGATCGGAGACAAAACTAACCATTGTATTTGTAGTCCTTGACATGAGATACAAACTTCGGACATTAGACAAGCCGCTGAAAATAACGAATATAGTACCATCAAGATGAAGGTCTACAACATTGACTTGAGCATCAACTAGATTGTTAATTTTGGTGATGGAGTAAATCAACGTCGTAGAGTCCACATACTTTAGATGCTCCAGATTAGGAACATCAAGCTCAAACTCGCTCCTTGGGGGCGTTTTAGGCATAAAATCATACCACGTATTACCTGGAAAATCGATAACTAATCTACGAAGAGATAATGAAGTAATGGGATTTATATGTATCCAGCAATCAGCAACTAGCCACGGAGTCATCGCTAGGGGTGTGCTTGAGAAAAGTATGATGGATTACCTTCAAGTTTGGCAAACGATACAGGGCTGAGGGTATCTTACTAGGTTTCCTAGCACGAGTTGCCAAACTTGAAGGTAATCCATCATACTTTTCTCAATCCTAACAACCCTCATGAAAGGGGATGTTGAGATCAAGATTATTAACATTAACATCGAGTTTCAACACCTCTAGTGTTGGACAACGATACAGGGCTGAGGGTATCTTACTAGGTTTCCTAACACGAGCTATAATGTCGAGCACCTTAACCCCACAGGCTAAGGGAAAACTGATCCAAGCATCGAGATGCATAGGGTCCAATTCGGGGAGACAACCTTCGAAACATCGAGGATGGAAACACTCCTTCCTTTTTCCAAAATGAAGTATGTATGTGGATATATCCATATTGTTAGAGTGACATAGTTGCAATACCTTATCAACATACATCTAGAAACTAGGGAAAGAATCAATCGTATGTGGACTACGCATCAAACGATAGTCGTAACAATTAGGTGTATCATCCAAGTTAAGGCATGTTACCCAAGTAAAAACACGCCTCCATCGCCTTGACAATACACTCGTAGCAACCGCGACCTTTAGGGGAAGGAATGCAAGTATGTCACTTGTCACCTAATATTTATGATCGGATAAATGGCTAATCCTATCTTCTTTTATGAGGGTTGTACCTTCATTCCCATTTTGGAGCTTGTTGAGCATCATTCCACCACAAAATTCCAAGACACCTAAAAATTACAAATAGAATCACTATTATAATTATCATAGACAATACCAATTGGTTGTTGGTACAGTGGTGATTGAGACTGCACTTGGTATAGAGAACTCGTGTTCGATCCCCCGCATCAACAATTGAGAGAGGATTGGAACCTAACCATCCAGAACTGATCTCGAATTCGGATTAACACAAAAGGTGAAACGGGTAGAACACCAAAAATAAAATAAAATATTATCATAGACAACAAATAAGCATACATATATAATACCTAATAATTGAGAAAATTATATCCATTAGATAGTATGTGACTATGTGAGCATTAATCTATCATGTATTGTCATCACAAACACTAATGAAGTATCCATAAGAAAAGATAAACACATAAATTTTGTGTAACCAATTGTCAATTCCCAGCGACATTTATCTTCAACTTAGTGTCATAAACATTAAATTGTTAATTTATAGAGACGAAGATTCCAATTGAGTATAGGTTTTTTTTTTCTTTTCTGATATGAATCGATTAATTGTTAAGGTTAAATTTGCTCTCTTCAAATGAAAAGTTCTGAATGGAACCGCTATTGTATATCCCTTCTTTAAAATTATTAATTATTTAAGGATTAACACGATTGCACAAAAATGAATACAAAAACACATTCAACAGGACAAATTAAATATATATCGAGACATGAGAATTGGCAAACAAATTTTATTTTGAGTTACCTGAATGATGCTGGTGGTGGATCGGAGGCACCCATCTATCTCAATCCAAGATCTGAATATAGTCTTTATTAAATTAGGGTTTTTTTTAGAGCAAAATCCCAACTTTTATTGAGATGACAAATGAGGGATATTTATGGAGTACTAATCAGTTAAATCCAGTTTTCCTTGAAAAAAAAAAAAAAAAAAAAAAAAAAAACAGCCAGTTCGATCAATATATTGATCAATATAAATAATGTTACAACTTACAAGACTAAACCTAATCATGTTAGGAGATGTAGTTTGATAAGGATCCAAAATATATACAAATATATCCGATAACTACGACAAATATCATCTGAATATAATATATATCATTGCTAAGAGTGATAATTCATTGTTTACTTTCCGACAGGGTGATAATATGGCTTATTTGCTTCTTTATGTGGATGATATTATATTAGCCACATCTAATGACAGGTTGCGAACAGGAATTATTTCTCAGCTACAAACTGAGTTTCCTATGTCAGAGATTTGGAGCCTTTGAACTATTTTTTTAGCATTGCGATGACTCGTAGAATGTCATATTTATTTCTGTCTCAGCAGAAATATGCACAAGAGATCTTAGAATGTGCAAGTATGGCTTCTTGCAAACCCGCAGCAACTCCTGTCGATACTAACTCCAAACTTAGTGCAAATTCAGGACCACCATTCCGGGATCCTACTCTATACCGCAGTTTAGCAGGTCATTATAAATGCGTTAAAATGCATACGGTGTTATGTTCAGGGTACTATTGATCATGGTTTACACTTATATTCATTTGCTTCTACTCGTTTCATTAATTATACTAACGCTAACTGGGGAGGTTGTCCTGACACCCGTCATTCCATAATCTAAATTATAGAGTAACCAATTTGTAATGTGTGAATTATACTAATAATTAAACTAAGCAAATTAAATAAGGAAATAATCAATAATAAAAGGTTTAGGGTATAGGTTCACCAATAAATAATACTTCAGGGTAAAAATAACAATCAATCATTAATGCTTAAATTAACCAGATTATAAAGGGCTGTCGCTACATATTTATAATCACATAATTAATCTACCAGTATTAAATCGCATCTCTCGAATCTTGACCTAACCATTTATAAATTAACATGCCTATTGAAACTAAGCCTAAACATCAATTCTCATCTCTCGAATCTCGAATCAATATTGCAAAACTCATACAATTAAACCACACCTAATCTAATTGCATAGCATTAAATCAATCAATAGGAAATCAATCAATCATTAATAATCAACAATAATAAATTACCCCTTCATAATATTCATGGATCCCCAAGAACCTTAGAAATAAACTACTCACACATAATAAAAAGGAAAATTTGTCAGGAAAAACCTAATAAAAGACACTTTTTGTCAGGAAAAACCTTATAAAGCGTTTTTGGCTCAAAAAAACCTAATAGAAATTTTTTTTTGTTCAAGAAAACCAGACTCCCTATTCCGACGTTGACTGAACGTTTTCCGGCGTTGACCGTTACATGTGCCATGCACATGACCCTAAATTGACTATTTTACCCTCATTTGTTATTTACCCCTTTCCCTAATAACTTTTCTACCCAAATTAAATTCCCCCCTTTTTTATTCACTGTCTTCATCTCTCTCCATTGAAGAACGTCTCCATTGAAGAGCAGCGCTTATCTCAATTGAAGAACGTCTGAGCAGCAAGGTTAGTTCTTGAAATTTTTGCTCCAAAAATCAATTAATTTTGCAATTCTTAGTTTAATTGTGGATGTGGTACCGCGTTTGAATTTTTTCACGATAAATTTAGGGTTTCCCCCTAATTTCGTTTTTTCGTTTTTTTTTTTTCTCAAATTTGCAGCATAATGGTTGTAGTGAAGGGTAAGAGATGCGATTGTGGGTTTCCTCTTGCCATGAGGACTTCATGGACTCATGAGAATCCAGGAAGAAAGTTCATGGCTTGCAAGTTTTACAATCCTGAAACAAGGCACAGGGGATGTGAAAAATTTGAGTGGGTTGACGAGGGTATACTTGATTGGCAGAGAGATGTAACTAATGTGTTGGTTGCAGAGAAGCATAGGCTAGCTACTGATCTGAACATTATTAAAGCAAGATTTGTCTACAATGAGCATGAGGACAGACTTGTCAAAGAATTGGAGAAGTTGAACAATAAGCTATGGAGGAGAAACAGTGAAGCTAGGCAGCAAATGAGTAGTAATAGGATTAAGTATGGGCATGTAATTAGTGTTTTTGGTTTTCGAATTATTTGGTAATTGGTCCCCTTTAACCTACTTGCTGCCTTTAGTACCTTCTTTGACGCTTTCTTCCTTGATTTCTTTCCTTTCATGGCAGAAGCAGAGCAATATTCAGAACAAAATTTAAACCCAAAAATAACCAAAACATGACCCATTACATAATTAATTGAAACTTACTGTTTGGGGAGCATGAACATTCAAAGCTCTGTAATCGCAGGTGCAGTTTTCTTCAGAGATGGCAGCCTACAACTAATGAAGAGAGAGAGACAATGACGGACGAGACGTTCTTCAATGGAGAGAGATGAAGACAGTGAATAAAAAAGGGGGGAATTTAATTTGGGTAGAAAAGTTATTAGGGAAAGGGGTAAATAACAAATGAGGGTAAAATAGTCAATTTAGGGTCATGTGCATGGCACATGTAACAGTCAACGCCGGAAAACATTCAGTCAACGTCGGAATAGGGAGTCTGGTTTTCTTGAACAAAAAAAAAAATTTATTAGGTTTTTTTGAGCCAAAAACGCTTTATTAGGTTTTTCCTGACAAAAAGTGTCTTTTATTAGGTTTTTCCTGACAAATTTTCCTAATAAAAATTAAACTAATCAAAATAATTAAATTAAGTATGATTAAAAGCATAAAACAAGAAGAAACGACAAATTAAATAAAATAATAAACTATCAAAAGTTCAAAATAATAAGTGACGAAAAGCATAAATATAAAACTAGCTAAAATAATAGTACGAAGTAATCCAAACTCGCTAAAAACAAAAGTGACGAAACGTAACTAACAACAGCAAAATCAATGTCTAACAAAAAACAAGTTTTTACGGAAAATAATAAACTAAGACTAAATTCAATAATGAGAATAATTAATCTCCACTAAACTAATGAAAAGCTGCGGGAAAACTAAAAACTACCTACAAAACTAATTAAAAAAAAACTAAAGTAATAAAAGCACTAAAAATAATGAAAAAGCTGCCCCCTACAAAACCGTGAATTGGGTTTATACAAGCAACAAAACCCAATTCCACTCAAACTCTCCCAAAAGCTGCTCCTAATCAAATACAGAGTACTATATTGGGCCCAAATCAGCGCAACCCAAATAGCTAAAGTGACAGCGCTGAAATCCGCCCATACCGGGCCCAGTCAGCTGAAGCTACGAGCTTGGCTTCAATTCTGATTTAATTGTTGGGCTCTTCTCCTTTGGGCCGTAATTCCTTCTTCTCCATATTCAAGTATTGCACTACCAACAAAACTAGTATTCCAAACGAACCAAGCCCTAAATCACCGAACCAAATTTAATTAGCTCAATCTTGGACTTCATATATACGGTCATAAAATACGATCCGACTCCAATATCATTGTAGTGTCTCAATAAGCTCGGGAATTATCATAATTTTGCAAATTCCTACAAAATATTACCAACTCTAAAAAAACACTAGAAAACGTGTATTAGTAATAAAAATAGCTCCGCATAGCTCAAATAAGCACAAATATGACCGTGGGATGGGGATAAAAATATATATAAAATAGACTTATCATTCCACATCTGGTTATTGTTGCTTTCTCGGGGACAACCTCGTTTCTTGGTCATCTAAGAGTAAACCTACTTTATATTGAGTGCAAAAGCGAAATATTGAGGCGTCACAAATGTTATCTCTGAGGCTTGTTGGCTTCGTAATCTTTTATTGGAGCTACATTGTCCTCTCCGTCAGGCTACTATTGTTTATTGTGATGATGTCACCGCTATCTACCTTTCTAGCAACCTGGTTCAATTCAACACCAACGCACCAAACATGTGGAGATGGATATTCATTTTGTTCGAGAAAAGGTTGCTTTGGGTGAGGTTCGGGTTCTTCATTTTCCTTCTAGATATCAATTTGCAGACATCTTTACCAAAGGCCTTCCACGAGACTTGTTTTTAGAGTTCAGATCCAGTCTTAACATACGACCTCCTCCCGCTACGACTGCGGAGGTGTGATAGATATTATATTTAGATAACATTTGTCGTAGTTATCGGATATATTTGTATATATTTTGTATCCTTATCAAACTAGATCTCCTAACATGATTAAGTGTAGTCTTGTAACACTATATATATTGATCAATGGTACACACTCCAATTTGAGGAGTTTTCCCGAAATCTAACATGAACATTTATCAAAATGAAAATGAACATTCATCAAAAAGAATTTGTAATACGAAAGAAATTTACATGTCTATAACACTACGAAATATGTCAAATTATCCAGAAAATTAGGACAATTAAACTCTGTTTTCAAGTTTTGTATGTCCAACAATTTTGTAATCTAATAACACACTACAAATTAATTCAAAAAGTATACCAAACATTACTCTACTATAACTATAGGAATTCACTTTTATATGATAAGAAAATTATTGTATACTAAAGCAAGAACTACTACCAAAGTTTAGTATATCTAGAAACAAATATCTCAAGAACAAGGCAAAAAGTTAGGGTTTATACTTTTTTTTCTTTCAAAAATAAACAAAATTAACTTACAATTTGATTTTTGAACTTTCATTTGAAGAAAATTCCTTTGATTTTGTGATTTCATCCTTTATATCTAATGGTTTAGTTGATATAGGAGGATTTTGATATTTTTTTCAAGAGAAATGTGGAAGGTTTTGGTAGTTTAGGAGAGAGAAAATGGAGTGGAAAATGAGAAATTATAAATACAAGGTACTGAAGTATGGATTTAGTTGCAACTAATTTACTGATGTTTGGACTGAAGCAAATAGGGGACTAAAATGGTCACTGGAGGTAACTTTTTCGATAACTACCTGTTTCAACCGGTTAAATGGATTTTTATAAAAATAAAATGAAAAGGAAGTAATTAGAGATGTGTCTCGAACCAGTTAGAAGAGAAAAAAAATTAAGGGCATGCTTGGATTGAGGGAAATGTATTACTAGGATAATAAAAGTCAAACTAAGCAAAATGAAAGTAAATAGGGAAGGAGGAGATGGTGATGGAGTGCTTCTAGGAAAAATTATGTAGTGATGGTCAGGTATGAGGTGGAGAAAGAGACTCATTTTGGGGGTAATAGATACACTAGGGGGAGGGTGTGTAACTATTACCCTCATTATGAGTAGGGGTGTACATAAACAGAACCGGGACTGAAAATCGACCTGAACCGGACTTGTTGGGATCGGACCTAATCCGGATCTGTAGATTCAGGTCCGGTCCCGGTCCTTGAAATTCAGGGATTTCGGTTCCGGTCCAGATCCAGTCTAAAACCGGGGGTTTCATGTCCGGACTTGAAACCCGGTAAAATTGAATTTTTTTTTAAAAAAAAAAATCAAAAATCAAAAAAAAAATCAGTTTCCTTTCTAAACCCTAACTCCCTCACATTCACAGCTTCATTCTCTCACTATCCGTTCCTCCTCTTCTTCCTCTAAATTCTTCCTCTTCCTCTTTCTCCTTCTCCAGACTCTTCCTCTTCCTCCAGCCATTTTTTCCTTTTCTTCCATTCACGCCCTGCAAAAATCGGTCTCCTTCTCCATTGCTTTAGGTGTTCGAGCTTTATACTTGGTAAATTCGGTTTTAATGGTCAAATTTGACCATGAAAATTCTAGATCTAGAGTTTTCACGGTCAAATTTTACCAAATAAAACTCATAATTGATGTTTATAAGTGGTAAGTATGCTGTTCTTTAATTTTTTTTTCATTTATTTGTTTTTTTGTCGGTGTTCTTTCGTTTTTTTGCGAATTTTTGGGTGAATTGGGCGAGCTGGGTGAATTTGTTGTGTTTGGGTTTTTTTTGCTGTTTTGGTTGTTTTGGGTGGTTGTTTTGGACGGTATTAGCCTTTTAGGTGAGTTGTTGTTAGGGTTTGGATTAGGGTGTGTGCCGGTGTGTTGGATGGTAACTGCTGTGTGGTGGCTATGAGTGATATATGTTGGTGGTTGAATGGTGGATTAATGTTGATGTTGTTGTGCGTGAGGAGAAGGAGAAGGAGAAGGAGTTGGGTGACACGGCTACTGTTGATTGTTGTTGCTTTGGTGTGGGCGGCGCTGCTGGGATTGGTGGCTGAAAGGGTGGCTGATGCGTGGAATTGTTGGGTTAATTGGTGTAAACGAAAAAAATACAAAACAGGTTTGTTCAGGTCCAAACCCGGACCGAACTTGATTGTTCAGGTCTGACCCGGAACCGCACCTGTTGAATCAGGTCCGGTCTCCGGTCCTCAAAATTCCCTAATTCAGGTCCCGGTCCCAACAAGTCCGGTCCAGATCTGGTCCGATTTTGGACCGGTGTACAACCCTAATTATGAGGGTAATAATTCCCCCATTTCTTTCTTTTCCTCATGGAACAACTACCTTATTACATTTGTAAACACCTTACCTCCTATAACAACACCTCTAATTACTTATATTTTTTTATGTTTGACTTGTATTACCCCCTTAATATATTACCCCCAATCCAAACATGCCCTAAAGGCATTTTCTTAATTCTCCTCCTCCTTCCTTACTTTCTCTCTCCTTCCTTTCATGGCAGGGCAACCATAGCCCTTAGATACTTTCTTCTACCATGCATGAAAATATGCATAAAATCAACCAAAAACTCATGTATTAGAACACCCAATTACTCAAATCTACAAAACTCAACCCAAATATACATTATTTCTCCTTCTCTCTCTCCTACCTACTCATGAATTACACATTAATTCAACCAAAAACCCATCCAAACTTCACCTCTTCCATAGTTCCTTCCAAACCTTATTGCATATTAATTTTTTTTTTTTTTTTTTTTTTTTTCAGTGCTTGTTCCCGAAGGAGAGTGAAAATCAGGGAGAGATTTGCCTACAATTCACTCAAGCTCATGGTGATTTTAAATGTTTTTTCTTCTGCTTCCCTTAATTTCTTTTTCTATACTTTATGTTCTTTAAATCATCAATTAAAATTTTTGTAAAATTCATACTGTATGTTATTTTACTTAATATTCTAGATTTTTGTTGGGATTTTTTCTTTTGCTGGAGTTTTTATGTGTGAAATTTGGTTGAGGAGATTTTTAATTTTAGAATTCTAATTATTTAGTATTTTCGACAGTAGCGGAGCTAGGGCGGGACAAGGGGGACAACTATCCCCCCACTTGAAAAAAATAAATAAATAACTTAGATCAAATACATTATTTGGTGAAAAACTAATTATGGGAAATGAATTGGTGCAGTGGTCGGTGGATGAGTTGTAGAGGGTGGGAACGCGGGATCGATCCCTCAGGAGTTCATTTTAAATTTTATTTTTGAATAAGTGAAAAATATCTAAATATATATTTTAAACCTCAACATTGTTGCCTAAGAATAAACTGTTTTCATTGTTAGGGAGTTGAACTTGTAAATAAGATTCTGGAGTTCAATTCTTGTTGCCAGCCATTTTATTTTATTTTTTTAATTTTTTTTCCCCCTAGTCTGAAATTCCTGACTCCACTGTTAATTGTCTTCTTTGATGCATATTGAAAGAAGTATACTGCTTGATGACTTCTCATTCATAAGCGAAGAGTATTTTTTTTTTCGAGGGAATTAGCGAAGAGCATATATACATGCATAATTAGGTTAACCTAGGTTTAGGAAAGTAATTTACAAAATAAACAAAATACAAAGAATAATTTACATATATTCTAACACACATTTTTTTCCATGTGAAGACGCTGCTTCAATGGAGAGAAAGCTCTCAAATTGCTTTAATGGATGATAAGTGTACTTGCAATTAAGAAATTTGTGAAATGTATCCAAACTTTATCGCTTTAAGTTATTTGGGTCAGAAATTTTAATTTCCCATTTTTTTATTTTTTTTTTCCGCTTAGTTTTACTGGTTGTACGAGGTCATTTGGGGAGGCAACCTGTTTGAGACTTTGAGTACCTTGGTTGCTTCACTACAAACGTTTGTATGTACCTTATCCGCAACTAATTGTAAAGCTTAATACCTTGTATTTGTGTTCATTTAGTGGAAAAGTGGGTAAAATTTTGAGGAGAGGAAATGTGTAGTGATATTTTAATATATATATATATATATATATATATATATATATATATATATATATATATATATATATATATACACACGGGGTATGTGTCATTTATACGAGGAGAGAGAAAAGGTGGAGGTTTTTTTTTTTTTAAAGCTAATAGAGTAACGTGGGGAATAAGGATGTAGGTATTAGTACCTACACTTGGTGTGGGTATTACTCCCTCCATCCCATAATACTTGACACAGTTCCCATTTTCGTCCGTCCAAAAATATTTGACATGTTACTAAATATGAAATGAGACCACTAATAAAAAAATATTTTCATATACTCTCTTTGGAACTAAATACAAACCCTAAAACCCAATTAAATCCCGCATTTTCTCTCTCCTCACTACCCCACTTGTTGTTTTCTTACAATATAAAAATACAAAAGAGAGTCTTTTACACAATAAACAAATGTTTTAGATAGACCCACTTGTAGTTTTCTTAAACTTCGTATCGATCCCACATCTCAAGTATTATGGGACGAAGGGAGTAATAATTAATAATAGACTTATCTACTTGAGAGAAGTGGACTAGACCCAGGCTCATTGATAGAAGTAAAATAGACCCAAGCTCATGTGTACCACGGGCCACGGCCACGCCCATCCATAAAGGGATTATTAATACAAATACTATGTATATTGCAAACACAATGACCCTCGAGCCAAATCCTAAGTACCAAGCAAATCTAACCGTCCAAGCTATTTCACCACTACCTAAAAATTCGAAACTGGCTTTGCTTGATCATAATTGGAATGCCGCCATGAATGAGGAATTTTCTGCTCTTACTAAACCGTATACTTGGGATCTAGCTTGTTCCGCGACCGGAGGGGGTAAATATTATTCGTTGTATGTGGTTATTTAAACACAAGTACAGGGAAGATGGTGAATTATTGGAGCGACACAAGGCGAGACTTGTTGTGAATGGAAAGTCTCAACAGGTTGGCATTGACTGTGATGAGACTTTTAGTCCGGTGGTGAAACTGACAACTATTCGCACAGTGTTGAGTATTGCTATGGGGAGAGATTGGCCTATTCATCAATTAGATGTCAAAAACGCGTTTCTTCATGGTGTCCTCAAAGAAACCGTATATATGCATCAACCTCCGGGATTTGTGAATCCTAATGTTCCCTCTTATGTGTGCCGGCTCCGCAAATCTTTGTATGGTCTCAAACAGGCTCCCAGGGCATGGTACCAAAGCTTTGCCAATTACCTTCTGCAGATGGGTTTTGTGTGTAGTAAGAGTGATAACTCTCTCTTTATTTTTCGTCAGGGCACGAATATTGCATACCTTTTGTTATATGTTGATGACAACTCAAGTTTGACATTATTTCTCTTCTCAAGTCAAAGTTTTCCATGACAGATCTAAGTCAGTTGAGTTTTTTTTTGGGTATATCGGTGAACCGTACCAGGGACGGCAATATGTTTTTGAGTCAAAGCAAGTATGCAGAGAAGATAGTTCACAAAGCTAAGATGGATAATTGCAAACCCGTTGCGGCACCCGTTGAAACCAAGTCAAAACTTGGTGCTCTCGACGGACATCCGGTTAGTGACCCCTCTCTTTACAGGAGTCTTGCAGTGCTCTTCAATACCTCACTTTTACTAGAACGACCATTGCTTATGCGGTTCAGCAAATATGCTTATTTATGCATGACTAGAGGGAACCGCATTACAACGCCCTCAAGCGTATTATTAGATATATCAGAGGCACTATGGATCATGGCCTTCATGTGTATCACTCCTACGAGACTTGTTTCTTACACAGATGCCGATTGGGGTGGTTGCCCCGATACTCGGCATTCTACCTCTGGGTATTGTGTTTATTTGGATGATAATCTGGTTTCTTGGTCTGCAAAACGACAAGCTACTTTGTCCCGTTCTAGTGCCGAAGCAGAATATAGAGGTGTCACTAATGTTGTTGCCGAAGTTTGTTGGCTCTGGAATCTGCCTCTAGAGCTACATTGTCCTTTGCGAAGGGTGTCCTTGGTTTATTGTGATAACATTTCTGATGTTTATTTGTCTTGCAATCCGGTACAACATCAACGTACCAAGCACATCGAGATGGCCATTCATTTTGTACGCGACAAGGTCGCTCTGATCTAGGCCAAATTAAGGTGCTTCATGTTCCCACTCCATACCAGTACATAGACATTTTTACAAAAGGATTACCTCGGCAACTATTCCTTGACTTCAGATCTAGTCTCGGCGTTCAACCTCCTCTTGCTTCGACTACGGGGTTGTGATAGAGATTATAATTAATAATCTCGTATATATTCTGTTAGATATATATTGTGTGTAATTTAGTAAATATTGTATTCTCATATTTAGGTTGTACCGTCACCTATATATTGACTAATGAGAAAGCCTCCGCTAAGGAGAATTACACAATCTTACAATAAAGAAAAAAAAAATATTTACTTAACCCATTTAATACAAAATTGGATGCAGATTAAAAAGCTAATCAACTTGCAATACACTAGTAATGCAAGGATTTAAACAACATTGATTCCATACCACTTAACAATTCAAAACATCCTACATTCTCTAGGAACACCCTTTGGAAACCTTTGTGCATCAGTACAATAATTGTAGATCATGAAGTACTTTTGAACCCATCTTAGTCTCCTTCTGCTCCAAGCATTTAGCTCCTGGTTTTGCCACTTTGCATCTGTGAAGGCCGCGGTTGCAGCCGCGTGGTTAGGGTTGACGTTGAAGTTCCTGTAGTAAGCCGTGAATGGAGCCTTAGCCCAATCTGTCTTAACGCGGCCTCCTTGGGTAGCCCATTGGTCTGCATTCCATAGGCTCGAGTATACCTTCATGGGTTGGCTCTTTGGGAAGGGCACTCCTCTAGCTTCATGGTTCTTGAATACCCTAAGGGGGGTGTTATCTACCAAGAATCTGTATGAATTAATCAAGTCGATTCGATTAATAATTATCCAATAATAATTAATATTTAGGCAACAAATTTATTTTAATTATTGTCGAGGATAGATCGTGTAAATTTACTCATTTGCCCTAAATGAGCGAAACTAAAGTCGTACTTACATGATCATACGAGGGGTCCAAGCGACAGAATAGGTATGGAATTTTGAGGTTGGGTCGAACCAAAGATGGAATTGTTGTTCCCTGCCACCTTTTCCTTTAGTGAACACATTAGTGTGGAGTGTGTATGGCTGGCCACTTACATTTCCTAAGAACTCGAAATCTATCTCGTCATGGGTCGCTCCTTCCGATGATAACTGCACACGTAACACAAGTTCAATCGTCACACACTATAATATATACTACTATCGTAGAATATTAAATAAATGACCAATAATGAGATTATTTTCATGTTCTCTTATTACTCAGTCTAATAATGAGATGTAACAACTAATTTCCGAACATCTAAAAATTTATAAAATTATTATTATATGCTCCTTTGGACTCTTATGATTTGTATTGTTATGCCTATATAATTATCTGTTTTTGTGTTATTCCTTTAAAAAGCATGTTTAATTTATGCAGATTAAAAAAAAAGTGATATGAAGTTATGAATTGACATCAAATAAATTATTGACACTGCTTTACTAATAATACGACCAAAACTACGTCGATGCCATATATATTCTATTCTCGTGCAATTTGTGCAAAAGCAATAAACTAACCACCACCTTTTTTCTTTATTTTTTTTTCTTTTTTTTGAATTAAAAATATTTCCAACATAAAATTCATGTGGACCCTACTACTCTTATCATCGTCTCTCAACTTAGGTGATGCGACTTATACTTTATAATAGCAATAAATACGATTGTTTGTTTATAAGTTACTTCTAAAAATAAATGAGGACGTGGACTAATAAGCTAGTGTACAATTATATGAGTATGACCTAAACTAATATATTAAAAATATCATAAGTTTGACATGACTTTGAAGTTTGTTTTAGTCTAGTCCTTTTTGAAGGACTTTGAAATATTGGAATATAAAGTGGTCACTTAGTTTATATGATGAAGAATGTAAGAAGTCGCATTGCGATAAGGATGTTTAGGTATGCAACCTACTAGTCTACTACTACGTCTAACTAAATAACCACTTATAGTCACACAAGTAGTGAAGACGATTTATTACTTACGAGTACCAACTAGTTAGCTAAACTATAGCAATCTCATTTGTATATGTTATTACTTCATTACCTAGTAAGTTCGAAATTAGTTGATATAAACTTAAATCATATAACATGACATATAATTTAAACTATTAACGTGACAACTAACGATATTTGTATGTTATACTGAACTCGACTACCCTTAAAAACAGAGGAGATAATATACTATACTGAAATGGTGGGCTTACATAATAAGCAGTGACAGTGCCAGCAGAGTTACCCGCAACAAGTTTAAGTTGCATATCAATCCTTCCAAAGAGATACTCCCTCTTAGACCGAAAACCCGAACCTGAAACCCGATCAAGAGAAAGAGTAAGAAGTTGGCCTCTCCCAAACTTCTTAACTCTTCCATCACCAAATGTAACCTCAAAATCTTGATCAAAATTCCCCCCATTAACAACAACACTCAATGCTAGTGCTACAACCATTACCATGATCACTAAAACCCCTTTTCCCATATTTTTTTTCCTAGACAAAAATGTCAAAAACACAATTTTTTTTTTTATAAATAATATTTTAGAGAGGATATTTTTTTTTTTTTTTTGTCTTGTAATTTTTTGATCTTGTAATTTAAAAGTGATGAAATTGAGGGGTATATAAAGAGGAAGAAATGATTGAAGGAATCAATGGAAGAGCGTGTAGTAAGGTATGGTGTAATGAAGTGGGGAGTTTAAGGGCACCAGCTGGAGGTATACTGGTGCCAGCTGGGGTAAAATAAATACCAAATTTAAAACTATATATTATACGATGTACCCTTATAAATGGGTCATTTACTAATTTTTGAGGACTATTAGTATCTTCTTTGGAAGGTTTTTTAATGTATATAGTATGGTGAAGTGAAATAAAGGGTACATGAATCTATTTTTAGGAATTTTGTCTCTTTATTATGGTATTATTGATGGGTCAATTTTATTATTTTGTTCAATGGTTTTATTACTATATTCGCATGTAGCTTGTAAATTTTAAATTTTAAAAATAGGGGTGGGTAGGTACCCTACTTATTTATGTGATGGATAACTATTTTGTGATTTTGACTCATTAATGATATTTTACTTGGATAACTTTTTAAAATTAGTAACAAATATTATAATACAAATGTTTTGATGAGTAATTGTTGATTAATTTGTTTGTAGCCATTGTAGGTGTTTAAGATAAAGGTTCTCTATTCTTTATACTTGTTTATCATGATTTTATATTAGGTTATACATGTGTGAAACTTGTTGATATCTTTTGAAAGAAAACGAATCTAATTATAATTCGTGTATCTTTTCTCTAAAAAAAAAAAAAAAAAAAAAATCTTGAGAGATTGCTTACATTTAGTGCACATCGGGTTGTTTGATGACAAATTAGTATGTATTGATATCATAGTTAACTAACACTAGTAAAGTGTGTGACATAATGAAATAAAAGTTGATTTGAAATTGAAACATCTCAAAGATAATCTTAACTAGAGAAAATGATGCCTGCTCATCAAAAAACTTACATTCACCTAAACATTTTGACTATATCTTTTTTTAACTCTACTATACATCATGACTAAATTAATACATAAATCAACTAATGTGATGATTTTTAACGAGCGGTATCTAAAAATTGAGATCAAATATTATACTCCGTACTATCATTTGCATCAGTCTCAATTATAAATACAATACTTAATGTTGAAATTGAGCTTGTACTATCAATTATAATAACAAATCATCTAGTCCAAGAGAATTAAATAGTCCACATCATTTAGTCAATAGTTGAACCTTTGGTTTTTAGCAAATTTCACTATCCAATATGGATCCAATTAGAGAGAAAGTGGGACCATATTTAACCAAAAAAAATGAAGATAACACTGAGTTTTATGGGTTATGGGCCCCATCAAAGCGTTAGCCCAAAAACCAAAAAATCAAGACAGAAAATTCAGAAGATGATGTTTTTAGTAATTATCTCTTCTTTAATTTCATTGGATTTTTTATGAGGTGATGGTTGTGAAAATTGCTTGGGTGGTGCATGGTTGGATGCCAGAAAGGAAGATACTGTCTTAAAATTAAATTATTACTGGTTTTTTTTTTTTTTCAGAACATTCTTGATTCTATTGGTTCTTAACAAACCTTGGAGAGGTGTATTTTATTGTATAATCTATGTCACATTATTTTATATTTTTATTATAAGCTTATCCATTTTATTGTTCTCCATGATTTTATTGTATGATTAGATTTTGTCATTGTGTGTTTCAATGGAGTCAAAATCTTCATCCTTATCTCTTTGTTCCTAGTTTTGAGTCACAATAGGTGACTAACTCACAGCTCTAGTTGTACTTGTACACATACTATTGTTCATGAGTTTGCTTGATTAAAAAAATGTGTTTATTTTTTTATTAGCTTTAATTATAAGTTGATTTACATTATTCATGAGTTATGAAGCCAAAGACATTGGGTAGTTGTAAACTTGTAACTAAGAAATGGTATGTTATGAAGGATGATAAAGGGTATATTAACTTGAAATAGTGTTTCAGTAGCATATGAATTATGAACATGAATTGTGTAAGGGATCCTATCATGTTTTTCATGTATCAAAAATAGCATGAGTTTAATATAAGACATATTATGTTAGTTCAGCCAATAATCTTAACCATCATTGAAATTGTATGTTAAACCATATATATGGTCTTCAATTCATATGGTCGTGTGGTGTAATGGTGTGGCTAATCATGGTTGTTCTCTTCAATTCAACTTGATAGTGTAATACTTTGTCATAATTTTATTACCATTAGGTTTATATACATGTTCTTTTATACATAAATTGAACTTTTCTTGAACCTCGTTTTGAATTCCATAGTTTCAATGAATTTTGTTTCAACTCATTTTTACAACTCGACACTTTCATACTATATTTCACTCCCTTTTTAATATACGTCAAACTGTCAGACAATTAGCAAGACTCAAAAAGAAACACTTTGATGTATGCCATCAAAAAGATGATACCATACTTGTTATTTGGAAGTACTTTGATACAATTACCTCTTACAAACTTTTCCCCATAAAGAATTGTTGATCCCACTTTTGAACGAAAAAGCTATAAATGGAAGAATAGTATGCTTCTAACAAACCGTTGGCCATTAAATTAGTACTCCGTAAAAACTTATAGGCCTCTCATTGGCCCAACTATTACTATTATTGTGGGCCTCACAACTAGATGGGCCCACGTCACGGATAACCAGTGACTTGAATAATTTATTCATTCCAAATTTAAAATGGTGGATTCTTTAGAAACATTGGTTTTTAGCCTTTTGCTTTCCTCAACTTTTTTTGGCTTACCTTTCAAAAATAAATAAATTATTTTTTCTTCAAAAAAAAAAAAAAAAACTAAACTTTTTTTGGCTTTGCACATTCTTAGCCATTAACAACTCAAAAGAGGAATTTACAGCTGCAAATCATGAAAGAGTATTTTCATGATGAGTAGAGAACCTGTGAAGATGCCAAAAGATGGTATATAATAATTTAAACAAGAACGGGTTCGAAATTGATGACATCCAAGGAAATCCCTTGACCTAAAGTGAATCAAATGGTATGTATTATGCTAAACAGAAACTTTTCATGACGCCTTTTGTGTAAAGTGCAAGCTGGAATTTCATCTCCTGCTAACGAAATTCATATATTCGTTTGTTACTCGAATTATCCGAAATGAGTGTTAACAAGCTCTAGGGTTAGCTAGACTGTTAAGAGCTACATTGATGAGTTTTAGCTGATAGTTTTGGCCCTAACCCCTAAGCATCAGGCTGTAAACAGATACCGAAACAGTTAAAACAGCAAGCCTGGCAAGCTAAGGCCAAAAAGATCTATTCGCGGCTGGTAGTGAAATTTTAAAATGCCTAGAAATTAAGGTGTCAAATAAAACTATAGACCAAATGTCATCATTATCAAACTAGACAGGAAACCAGCAAAGCAAATACGAAGTAATAATTAAGGTAGACACATTTAATTAGTAACTTGACAAGAGGGTGTTAATCATAAAATTGTATTTCTTCTCATCACCCCTTGTCCCTTTAGAGGGAGGGGGGTTCGTAAACAACATCAGTTAATCGGGAAGGAGTCAATAAACCACAAATGTGACTACAGTTATAGTATATGTTTTGGCACTAGTCAATTACAAAGCTTACTGAGTATAGCATGAAACACCCAGGGCATCAGTTTTTAGAGCATCGGTTAACACCACCGCAAGGACAAAAGAGAATATACTAAGCTAAGTCCGGGATAATCACAGTTAAATCACTTACTTAGCTGAAGATGCACGGCCCTGTGAAGGATCAGTTGATACATCAAATCCAGGTGGGATGAAAACGACATCATCCCATTTCCGAGAAGAATCATCCTGCAAAATTATTCTCTGATGTTAAATTTCAGATTTTCAGTATTAAAAGAATGTTTCGTACGAGAAAAAAGCAGAGAAGCTTAGGTCCATATGGTAATTTCGCCTAACCTATGGTCCCTATGGTTGGGAATGTGGGTGGGGTGGGGTTGGGTGGGTGGGTGGGGCGGGGATAGAGGGTCAACTATCTAAAAGCTTAGGACCCTGAGAAAATGACTGAATCAGAGTAGCTTTTATCCTCTATTTCTAAAGCCATAAGAAAGCAGAATTAGGTGCAGTACACAAAGAATTCAGTGAGCAGCAGTGCATAATGGCTCCATGTTCTTTATTACGTGTCAGAAGTTCGGTTGAACGTAAGGTTAATGAATCTCTTCAAAATGCAGCAGTTTAAGAATCAATATATCTACTTTTATGATGCTAATGTCTTGGGAAATTATAGTGGCGAAGACTTAATATACCTTCATTCCCTTAATTATGTCTTCAAGAACAGCTACCTGCGATATTGAAAGGGTGAAGAAAAAATGTTAGGAGAATAAAAACTACAGCTAGACTAGAAAAGTCGTGGGCCATGTAAAACACATACTTCAATATCTCCTTGTCTATAAGCAGGATTCAGCCTTCCTTGCAGCGTAGAAGCTTTCAGTAATGAATTCTCCAAGTCCTCCTATTACGCCAAAGATAAATGCAAAAGAAATGGGAGTTAAATTAAAAATACAATGGACAAAAAAAAAAAAAAAAAAAAAAAAAAAAAAAAAAAATTAGAAATCTTTCTGCAAGTTGAGATATCCAACCTTTCTGAAGAAAACAGGACGGTATTTCCTCTTGTCGCTGCTTAAAATTAAACTCCGGGACTGACATGTAAAAGAGTTGAAGATTATTACGTGGATAATTCATGATGAAGTAACAAGCAATATAGCTACTAAAGAAAGCCTAAAATGGTACAAATAAGCATCTTGTCCATCAGATGCTGTAAAATTGTAGTCTAAGCTGTCTTAACAGAAGCAGGTCAAATTCAACTGTAACATACAAGGTTGCATGAATAATTCAAGCAGGAAAATTATGAACTAAAAACACTAATCTAAGCTGTGGATCACAAACGGAAAAGGTATGAATTAGTAGCAATCGCCAATCTCCGTCCGGCCCGAGGAAACCTTTGCACGCCTCCGTTACCTTTTGGGAGGCCTACGCCCCATAGAAATTGTCTACCTGAGACTGTCCCTTGGCCCGTAGGTCCTGACACAAGGTTAGAATTCTAGCTCTGACCGATTGAGAAGATATTTTAACTTCATATATACTACTGTATAAATAATTTTGGCTAATACTTCCATAAGAAAAAAAAAATTGAGTTGTTATATGGAATTGATCTAATCTTGGTTGAAGAAATAATTACTAAACCTAATATTTTGCATTCAACAAGGATAAGCAATCCTGTTCCTTAACATATTCTGTGTAACAAAGTTTTCCAGATTCTCATCCATACTCAAAGTATATCACAGAGAAAAGGCAAAACTCTAACATTTGAGCTCATCAGAAAGAGAATCATTAACTATCAGAAAAGGGTAGGGGATTTCATGTGGCTAAATAACAGTATTACATTAATGGGAACCATGCACAATTGCACATTGTTGAATTTGTTGAGCATCAAAACTCAAAGAAAAAAAAAACGAAGATATATATAAAGATCTAAATAGATACTAGACATTAGATTCCTTAGGATAAGCCCTAGAGTTGACTCCTCATTTTGTCACCAAAATATTTTGAAGCAACGACCCAACATATTGGTCAAAGTCTCTCTCACATCAAACACATATCTACTGTTTACAAGTTACAATTTTATACATAAAAGATATGATTGCCAACCATTCTAGCTTCAAAGTAACAGAACATAATTAAAATTGACCCAACCAGTTCACAGAAACATCTCACCAGATAATTCACAAAAGAATACATTAATTTAGGGTTGATATGTAGTCAAAAGATAAAAAAAGATTCAATAATGAAGAATGTGCTATGAATTAACATAGCTTAGACAGTATTAATGGAAGAAATTGGGGAAGGAGAAAATGGTTTTTATTCACAAAAGAATACATTAATTTAGGGTTGATATGTAGTCAAAAGATAAAAAAAAGATTCAATAATGAAGAATGTGCTATGAATTAACATAGCTTAGACAGTATTAATGGAAGAAATTGGGGAAGGAGAAAATGGTTTTTATTAAGGAGCTGGAATTACAGAAGAATAACGGATATTCAAGCTTTCAAGAGGATTGATTCTCTCCAATTAGCAATCTGAATGCTAAACAAAATACTCATCAATATTCAATCTCCCTTCCCTCCCTCTAATATGTCCTGTACTGCTGTATATAGTGCTTTTCCTCTCAATTTCTCGCAATATTATCCCTCAAGCCACTAAATTAGTCATGACTGAATTTTCATGTAAAGTACTCCTCTCACTGATACTGATGCATAACAATATGTTGATTTGGAATTTCATCCATGTTGACAATTTTCAAAGCCAAATTTTTTCAGAAGCTGAAAGGAAGAGAGACAAGAGTCAACTAATGAGAAGGGGGTTAGATCTACAATTTCTGGAATCTGTAATGAAACAATACATAGATTAATATAGACTTAAGCGTAGGAAAAGTTAGAGCAAGGGACATAGCCAAATTTATAAGGAACAAGAGAATAGAATAGCTAGTAGTAGCTACACTTAGTTAATGATCCTCGAATGAGATAAAACTGAAGAAAGATTGTGCCCCATTGTCCCACTAATCAGAGCAATTTCTGTAATTCATATTTCAACAAAAAAAAAAAAAAAGAAGGGGGACTGGGGAAAGGATTCATAGTGATGAAAAGGGAAAAAAAAAAAAACTGAAACTCATTAATCTAACAGTTTCAGGACCTTTAGAGTAGAGGATAGTTTTCTATTAATCCTCCTCTTTCTGAAAATCATTTGCCTCTTGCAGAAACTTCTAGTAAAACAAGACTTCAAATTGTCCCTAGATCTATATTGGTGTTTCATGGCATTTGATTTACTTTACACAAACTCACAGGCAATACTTCCAAAGTTCCAAGCTCCTAAGTAACAAAGCCACTCAAAGCAAATCAACATTTAGTCAAAACACCCCAATCCCTATTCTCCAATCCCTACTCAAAGAACAATAAACATCAAAATAGAAACAAACCTGGAAAACTGGAACCCCTAAGAACTCTTCTTCGGAAATTCCAGCCTTTTGCCTTTCCTACAAATTTAAAGGGAAGATTTAGTTGGAAGCATAGAAATCACACGTAAATTGAATGAAACTTTCCGCCTTGCATGGCTGCATTCACACTGAAATAAATCCAATTTCCAAAAGTTTGTACATATGATTATGTGTCTATGGTTGAAGAGATGATCTGCTTTGATGTTCAATTTTCACATATAAAATTCTAATAATAAAAAATATTTAAAGCAGTACGAAATTGCACAAAATAAATTCACAAATCATTGGTCAATATGAGTCTAGGAAGGTTAAAGGAGGCAAGTAATGACCCAATGCTAACCAAAAAACAGAAAAGCACCCATTATTTCTACAAACTTAGCACACAGATAAAACAGCTAACACGACGACAATGAAGAATGTCACCAAAATCTAACCCTATATTAAGCAAGCAAGGTCGTGAATCTCAAAAGGAAATATGGTCTAATCTGGCTATTTTGAGAGATAAACTGATACATGGAAAGCAGACAAGTTCAACCTCTTATCAAAGTCACAAAAAGTTCATAAATCTAGAAGCTTAAACTAACCAGCATTCCAGCAATTAGAGGTGGCCAGTGGGCCGGGATGGACCCAGCCCACCCTGACCCGCATGGCTGGTGGGTCATGTGGGTCCGACCCGGTTTCAACTCGGTACCAACCCAGCACAGCCCGGGTTTAGCTCGGGTTGTGTCGTGGGTCCAAAATTTTCGACACAACCCATTTCAACCCAACTCGCTTTAACCCGTTTGATTCGGCCCAACTCACACAATCCGTTTTGACCCATTTAATTCGACGCACCTAGCCCGTGAACCCACCCAACCCAACAACAACCCAGCCCACCTTGCACGCCCAACCCGCACGGCCCACGACTCGAACCCACCCCGCACGCACGACCCACGTAAACTTCTTATTATAAGTATAGGAGTGATTTGATTGAATTATTTTGTACTTTTGATGGTCGTATTAGTTTTACAAGTGATACATGAACTTCTTGTTTTGGCGGATCTTTTCTTTGCATTACTGCTCATTGGGTGGACGATGATTGGTTTATTAAAAAACGTATACTTTGTTTTCAAGCTATGGAAGAAAGGCATACCGATTTTAACATCAAAGTTCGTATTATGGATTGTTTAAGAGAATTTCACTTGAATGGTAAAGTTTTTTCTTTGTCTCTTGATAATATAACTGCAATCACAACGTGTATTGACTATTTGAAAAATAACTCTAAGTTGAATTTGTTGTTGGGTGGTAATCTCTTGCACGTTAGATGTTATGCACATATTTTGAATTTGTCTGTTCAAAAGGGTCTCGGTGAGTTGCAACCATTGCTAAACTCAATTAGATCGAACTGTTATACAATGAATTAGGATTACTTCCTCGGTTAGATGGAAGTACATGGCTATGAGTAAAGAGAGAGGTCTTAAGAAAAGACAAATGATCTATTGATACCCCTACCCGTTGGAATATAATTCTACTTTCAATTTGTTGAACGATGCTATAAAGTATCGTGACGTTTTGACCCAACTTTACAATGAGACCCGCCTTGATCCTAGTGAGTTAATAACCGAAAGTCATTGGACTAATGCCTCTTTTGTTCGCGATGTTTTAAATGCTTTTGATAATGCAACTCATATTTTCTCTTATATCTATGAGCCTAACATCCATTTAGTCATATTGGAGCGCGTTAAAATTGTTCACACCATCGAAAATAGATGGACTTCGTCCGTTCTTGATAGCATGAAATGTAAGTGGCATACTTATTTTAGTGAATTCCCAATCATTTATGGAATCGTTACTATTCTTGACCCCGATGTCAAAACTGAAGGTTTGGAAAATCTTTTAGAATTATAAGAATTACGTTAGCTTTGATTCCTTATTTTGTGATATAAGGATACGTAGGCATCTTAATTAAGAGCAAGCCATCAAATTATTAAATTTGTAAAAATTAAACAACCTTAAAATAAATATGTGCAAAATATTATTTCAAAATAAAAGTTTAAAACTATTAAAAAAAACATACTTGGATATTTGACCCACCTAACCCACTTAGCCATTTGGCCCATCCGGCCCTAACCCACGAACCCACCCCACCCTAACCCACCCAACTCACAAACCCAGCTCGACCCATCCTCCGACCCATCTCGACCTACCCTCCAACCCACCTAACCCACGAACCCAACTCGACCCACCCACGACCCATCTAACCCATAAACCCATCTTGACCCACCCACGACCCATCCAACCCACGAACCCAACCCTGGTGTGTCCAATTTCTCTATCCCAATACACGACCCGGCCCACCCTACCCTACATGGGTCGTGTCATGTGTCATGAAACCCCAACCCACGACCCACCTAACCCTAACGCAGCTCGCACAACCCGCACAGTGGACACCTCTACCAGCAATATTCGATATCGGTAAACTTTCGTACCCCAATACCAAACACATCTCAATCCTACTTTCCAGACTAGAACATCTTAGTAGTGCAATGACACAAGAACAAGATTCAAGCAACACAGTAGCTCAATTTCTCTTAGACAAGTCTTCAAGTTATTGATGATTTGTAGGATGAAGATAAGCATCTGTAACACAGTTTGACTGAAAACAAATTTCAAAAAAGGAAAGAATATTTTGAAATTATAGCCGAATAGATTGTCAGTAGAGGATATTAGGAATTATGTTTTCATGAAACAGGAAAAAAATTGAAGATTTGACCTTCAACCCCAGATATAATATTCTATGTCCTAATAATTCTTCTTATCCTTCAACTACCCAGTTACTACAATTGTAAATGATTCTTTAACCAGATTCATGAAATTGCAGTAGCTTTGAGAAAAGAATGATTGCCTTCATATAGCAAAAACGAGTACAGCTGATTATACAAAACAGACCAAAACTTTGTTCAGATAAAGCTCTTAAGATAGTATACACCATTCCCAAGTCTCAACAACACACATACTCAACCAAGCAATGACTGTTTTCACTAATGGCAAATGAATAGTGAGCCCCCAATGGCTGTTTTCACTTTTTACAACAACCAATCATACGAATGCCACCATGCTTAACAGTCAATAAAATAAAAAATAAATTTTTTTTTAAAAAAAAAAAAACACTCACCTTCAAAGCATTTTTAACCTCTGATGCCTCCGGAATCAATCTGAAAGCAACTCCATTCACCTTAAGCTGGAAAACCTGCCAATGCACATACCATTTGTCTCTTCATTAGTTATGAGTCGCACTGTAAAATAAACACATGCTATTATTAGCTCACACTCGTCAATGTAATCCAAAATGAACATTCACCAAATATAATAAAAAAAAGCCAGCAATAAACTTATTAACCATTGATCCAACTGCAATGATCAGTCACTTCACCAGTACACAAACAACTAATGTACCATATTATTGATACAATCCACCAAAAGTTTCATTATCCTATTCAGAACCCTTGACCCCTCAAACTTAACAATACCACCTTAGTTAAAGGACAATTTGCAACATCCCAACTCAAATTTCCATCCCCCCCCCCCCCCCCCACCCTCCTTCTACACTGCCTTGCGCCCCTCAAAACCCCATTTCTGCAAAGTAGCACTTCCCATCAGCTAATTGCACCAATGTGGATGTAATGAACCATCCCATTTTGATGGATTGATTATAGTTTAGGTTAACAATTTGGGAATTTCATCAACCAAAAAAGCTAAAATCTTCTCATAAAACTCATGCTCATCAATTAACAACACCAATTAGATAATGCAAGTAAATAATTAAATAAGATTACATAATTAGCATAATATAAGCTCAAAACTTTCAGAAATAAATTAACCTTATTCAAAGCAACAGGAACAACACTAGCCCCACGACGCATGTTGGGGTCCATCAATCTCATCTGATCAAGAAGAGTATCAGCATCTTCCTCCTTTAAACAAAACAAAGCAAGCGAATTCTTCGATTTCTTCCCAGAAACCAACACAAATTCTTCATTCGAATTACTCAAAGCATAAACAGCAACCCCAGCTAATCTCTCCTCAATCGCTTCATTCGACATCCCATATTGTTGCTGCCGCGGCTTCTGCAACTGCTCAACATTAATGGGGTTTACCTCTAGTTGCTGAATTCGAGCAAAACCCGGGGATTTGATAGAACAAGAAGAAGTAGAAGCGAAATTGGCGAGGTGGGTATTGAGGTGATTAGTAAAAGAAGAAGAGAAATTGTTGAGGAAAGAAGAACAAGTTGTAAAAGCTTGCTGAAATTGGGAAATTGGTAAAAATGGCGGTTGTTCATGCTTGGATGATGATGAAGTTGAGGAATTCATCATCAATTGAATTGGGGGTTTTTGAGATGGGAATTATTGTCGCGGGAAATTGAGGGATTTGAGAAAAAGGGGTTTTAGGGTAGGGTAAAGGAGAGAGAAAATGGGGAAAGGGTTTTAGTTTTACAGGTTGAGTTTTCTGGAAGTGGAGTGAAGTGAGTGAGTGTGAAGAAGGAAGAGAGAAACTGGATTTGTGTTTTTGGGCCTAGACAACTAGTGTGTTATTATTTGGGTCTATGGTGTTTTTGGTTTTTGGGCATTTTTTTTAGTACTCCGTGATTCCGCGTGTTACAGACTAAGATCTATAAAGGAGAGCGAAAGATAGTTCAGTTGGATAGACCTTTTTCCGAATTCAGAGAATTTTGTGAATCTGTGATAAGTTAAATACGTTTGAATAAGGATTAATACTTAATAGTGGTTACTCATGGTTAATTTACTATTCCCTTCGTTTTTAAATGCTTGCTTCATTTCTCCATGCGCGGAGTTTTAGGAGAAATTGGAGAAAGTAATAAATATGGAGGTAGTGGAGTAGGAGGGAAAATAAAAATACTTTGTAGTAAAGAGCAAAAGTAGTTGAGAGAATTGGAGGAAAGAGAATATGAAATTAGTAAAATATGATTTATGTTGGGTTCACTAGTTGAAAGAAATGAATTAAATATTATAAAGGTTTTCCAAATAAGGAAATGTAGCAAGAGATAAAACGGTCGAAAATAAAAAGTGGAGTAAGTACTTAAAAATAAAGGGAGTAAAATAAATTCACATTAAAGATTCACAAAGACATTGATTAGCAGAAATTTGATCTCAGCCTTTCGGGTCACGGGTATGAGTGGTATGACCTTTTATGTTTTACCAATTAATTTAGTTAATAGTCACTTTTAAATAACTTTGTAAATGGAGGTTTTTAATTTGAGATAAATGTTTCTTTTGCGTGTCAAAAAAAATGTATCTTTTGATAATTTACTAGTATGTAGAGTTTCTCATGACTATTAATAATTTAATATGAATTTTGCATAATTTTTGGAACTATGAGAAAATTTCTTATGAAGAGTAACGAAAAATAACAATAATGGATGATGGGAGGATGAATTTGGGCCGGTCCAACGGAGTTGTTTGATCTGAAGACCTTGCTTTGTTTTGGGCTAAATTACGCCCCCCTAAAATCCTAAACCAATCCTTGTTGCTTTTGATCATAAAATTGCAATTTTTTATAATATCGTTTAAAATTATATTTTGACTTTAACTTTTGTCAATGTATGACAATGTCGATTTTTATTTATTTTTACTTAATTTATATTACGAAATTTATTAGACTTTATTAAAGTTATTTTAGTTGTAATTTAAATTTGGATACCTATTATTAACTCTTATCAGAACTTTTATTCTTAAAACTTATTTGATCTTTTCTTTCTTAAAATATGTGAACTGAACAAAAGCTTCTATTTTACATGTTTGTAAAAAGAACTCGAAATTGATATGAGAAAATGGCACATAGTCAAAAGGGTGACACTATTTTAAATCGGTTAGTATGTATCTATTTTGCATGTCTTCTTTTATTGTATGCATTTCTAATCATATACATATATAAGTACATGTCTTACTTATATAACCTTTGAGATGTGCAAATATGTATATAAATATTTTACAATAGGTTATATAGCCTTTATTATAAGTACAGGTTGTAAATCGTGCAAATATAACTAAAGATACATTATATAAAAGTAGTTTTTGTTATGCTCACCTTATTTTTTTCGGACGAGATAAAAGATTAAAAACTGTAAGGGTTTCATTCTTCTTATCTTATTTCTTAGTATAAATACATATAGGATAATATAAGGGCTAATAAATTTATAAAAGAATACAAAATAAGCACTAATAAATTTTCATATAAAAGCTAATCAATCCAAATAAGCTAATGATTAATAAGATAAGATAAGTGCAATTTATGTGAAGAAAACACTAATGTAGTCTATGGCTTATACCTCCCTCTATTGAATAAAAACATAATAATAATAATAATAATTGATTAATAATAATGAAAATAAATCTATATTTACAATTAGCGTGATGATTGATGATGAATTGATGAGGGTTGAGTACATACACCTAACCTAACCTAACCTAATTCACTAATGATCTCATCTTCTATGCATGATGCAATCTTAACCATCATCCACGTGGAACAATCACAGTGGATAATATAGCATCATCAATAATTTAAGGATATTTAATTTTTTTCCTCCGCATCTTATATTGACAGATGTAACGAGAAATTCCTGCCACTTTCAGTAAAATGGGCCAATCAACTCTTCTCGTTACTATTGGATAGTTGATACATATTTATGATTTGTAAATTAGGAGTTTGGATGTTGTTATTTGAACTATCTTGTTCACCAACTCAACTGCTAATAATTAATTTGGGGATGAAATAATTTAGAATTAACTACTTGGGTCACTCTTTCATTAGCCAAAAAACATAGTCGGACGAAGTATAAGATTACGGGTGTTTTGAATAGAACACATTCTTACATTAAGTCTATAAACTTAAATGAACTTACCTTCTAATTTTGTTTGTTCATTTACATTTAATTATTTTTTAAATCTAAAATAATACAGTATTTCGTAAGAAAAAAAATGTTCTAACTATTAAGGGTGTGTTATACTTCTATTTCTTTATTTTTACTTCTCTGAACTTATCTTATTACATCTTATCCGAACTTATATGAACTTATTTTACATGCGTTGACTATTATACTATATATAGCTTAGACAATGCTTCGAGTTATTACTTCAAATACATGCTCATAACATGGAGACATGGAGTACTATTTTGTAATGTTTACATATAAAACAGGACGGCAAATTCATGTTTTATGTATAGTCTTGGTTTAGTTGGTTCTTATTCCTGCATTTATATTAGTCATGCTTTTTAATTTGGATTTGTTTACGTCATGTTAGTTTTTTTTTTAGTAGGAGTCAATTCTAAACTAGTGTAGTACAAAATACATGTATATTTTACTGACTGATCGAACATGTATGACATTAATGTTCATTGAAAATAGTAGGATTGAGTCATGAACCAATCAAATGTTTGAGAATGCAACACACGTGAAAATCCATGCAATATGCAGCCTTGTCATGCCAAATATTTAGGAGGAATACCTTCAAATTAAATTTTAATTAACAAGGAGTAATTAATCAGCTGCTTGGTATGTTTCAAAAAAAAAAAAAATATTCAGCTGCATGGTGCACGTTAGTAGGACTAAGCACGTGTGCGGTGCGCCACATAAACAAAATTACTCGTATTATATATCTTAATAATGAATTAATTATAATTAATCGATACATTTATATCATAATCATAATAGTAGTATAATTTGTAAAATGTATTAGCCGTTGATTTAGGGGAGTGTTTATTGAGCTCCCACGAGATGTGGAGCCTCACCAAAAAGAAAACTTCATAAAGCATGTGAATAGGACAAACTAAGGGTCATGTACTATTTGTATACTCAATGTAAGCCCCCCCCTGAGCCACGTAGAACTCTGGTTTAGCGAATACGAGGTGTTACTTCAATTATTTGGGTCATCGATTGAGTTCAGGTCAAATTGGGTGAAGTCACGTTAAATAATTTATTCTTATAAAATTAGATTTTAGGTTGGGTTATATCGAATTGTTTTAGATTAGGGCAGTTTTTAACATCTATGACTAGGTAGGAAATTAGTATGTAAAGTTTCTTAGAACTAAGGATATCGATTAACTTGGTGACATACTGACATGTAAGGTCGGGAATAGAATCATTGTGTAGCAATAATGTACTTTGCAATTTTCTACTCCATATATGCTTAGCTTGGTCTAGTGATAGGAAGTTTTACTTAATGACTAGACGAAATTTCTAAGTTTAAGTTCCACTAATCAGTCAATCAAAGCATTAATCCCATAAGTGGGGTCGGTTACATGAATCAAATTTGAATATTTTGTGTAATCATCAACAAAGATTCTCCTTTATCACTTACAATCCAATGCCTCGTCCTCATGCAAATCCATATATATATCCTTCCTAACTCCTTCCAACCAAGTCATTTTCGGTTCCCTCTCCCTCATTTAACCCTTCCATAATCCCACTCTTCCACTGTTCATACCAGTGCACCCTCAGATCTCCGTCTTACATGCCCAAACCAACGCAGACGATTTTCCCTAGTTTGTCTGCAATGCCTGCCATACTTACTTTCTTGCAAATAACCTCATTTTTTATTTTTGTTAGAAAATAATTTCTCACCTGTGATACAAAGTATTTAACTTCGTGCTCCTTATTGAGAGAACCCAATATTTGGTGCTCTAATCACAAAGAGAAATGCCAAAATCAAGTAAAGTTTATCTCCTTTTCCTTTTACACCGTTTGAAAATGATGTACATGCATGACCCATGACCACTCGGTGTGCTTGTCGTGCCATGTCGGGCTTGTGCTGGCCGCTGGGCCAAATCATTTTCGTGTAATGCCTAAGTAATCCTTATGTCGCCCCAACTAATGCCCATCTATAAATCTGTAATTCATTATATAAAGTCACATGCATGTATATAGATCTAGTTAATCATTAAGTAATTATACTTTTTCACCAACAAAGTCACAATCCAAACTTAATCCTCTTTAAAGAGAGTAATAGAGTATTAGCAATTAAGTATGAAATTAATAAAATACACAAAACTATAATATTATCAATGGATTCATTATATTTGATATATTGCATTGTATTCCATTCGACCCATTTGAGAGAAAACGGGCCTACCATAACATCACCGCACATGGTGTACTGGATTATCTCTTCTTGTCCTTTTCTCTCTCTTTCTTCCTCACTTCACACCACACTCAATTCTACTCGACTCGCTCACTCGTTCTTCACTCAGCTCAGTTACTTCTACACTTCACTCAACCCTTCAAACTGAAAACGACTGCAAAAATACTCCCAATTTTCATTTCTCTTTCTCTCTCCTCTTTGTCCTTTTTTCCCTCTTTCAATTTCTATCATTTTCTTCTTCTGGTCGGATTGATGGAAACCCAAGATCACAAAAAGCCTAAACAATCAGGTTTGTTTTCTGGGTCATTTAATTTATTTTATTATTTTTTTTTTTTTCTGGGTTGTTAATTAAATCTATCTTTCTTTGTTCTTCCTGCTGTAAAATGTGATGTTTTGTACAGATTTTTTTGTGGGTTTTGTGTTTGGAATTTTCTGGTTTTAAATAGTTAATGAATTTTGGAATTATTGAGTATGGTTATGTTGATTAATTGGTATACTGTGGATAAATTTCGTTTTTGTGTGTTGCCTGCCAAGTGTTTGATGAAATGCCTAATGACAAAAAAATAAAAATTGATTTTGTTATTTTTGATTTGATGTTTGGTCATAAGGGTATGAAGGGCATAGTGGAGGAGTTCATGTTTGTACGAAATGTGGATGGCCGTTTCCAAAACCACACCCTAGTGCTAAGCACAGGAGGGCTCATAAGAAGGTTTGTGGAACTGTTGAAGGCTATAGGCTGGATAATGATGCACAAGACAAGACCCATTTGATGGATGGTTCTGATGGTGAACATGCTTCTGATGATGAACACAAAACCCCAAGTAATAATCGATTTTATTTCTCGTTAATTGCTTGATATATGTTGTATGAATGATGGTTTTGAAGTGGGTTTTTGATTGAATATTTGGTAGGTGGTAAAGTTGTGGAGACTACTATAAACAGGAGGACTAGCAGTGGAGTTGGTAATAGATCAAGTAGGTCGACCAGATCGGAAGATGAAGTGTTTACTGATGCTGTCACAGAATTTGCTGACACTCCATGTCCTGGAGAGGCCTCTGATGGTGGTATACAGCGGTTTTATTCGATGCAACGTGTAACTCAGAATGATTTGGATGATATTAAGCATGCTGTAGAGAAGGCCGATGCTGGTGAGATCATTTCTTCTATTGTTACCATGTTTTATCCAGCTTTGCTCAGTGTGTAGCTATTAAAGTAGCTGAATGTTTATCTTAAGCATTAGCTGGTGATTGTGCATAAGAATTATTATTTTGTTTATTTGATTCACGTTAAACTTGTTTGTGCTGTAAGTTTGTATAGGTGTTTATGTCAGTAGTTTAGGATTGAAGTAGTCCCGAGGATGTGTAGCTACATGTTTTATGTTGTTGCTTAGAAGTTAGAATCTTTTAATGCCATCCGAGCTTATTAACTTCAGAAGTTAAGAAATATAGGAAGTCAGATAGGTTTAAATTGAATGAGGTAAGTCAAGTTACCTCACCGTGAGGAAATTGTTTGTGCAATGTGGCTCCATCATCAAGCACTGAAATTTGAAGTTGACAATTAAACAGAAATTGATCCCCTTTGTGACCGTTTGATTTAAAGTAGGAATCAATTGAACTACTAAGTTTGCTAATAATATGCAAGTATATATTTTTCCTTTATAAGTTGCTGTTATGAGCAAAACCATAGTAGCCACTGGGTCTTACATCAGATTTAAAATAAAAAAATCTTAATTTTTTCTTTCCACTGCTGGGCTGGTGGCTTTGTTTTTGCTTCATGTGTGTGTGTTATACTGTTATCTGCTACTCTGTCTGTTCTTTCAATTGACTGTGAGGGGGCTAGGATTAGGAAGCCTACTTTGCTGTGCCATATCTGCCTTGCACTCTTGCATTTTTGTCAGTGACATAAAGGCGAAAATACATTATGTTGGCTGTGGTAAGCTTTACGTTAACAAACAACTAGTGTTACAGTTTGTCTGCACGTGGAATGCATGCCAAACCAAAATACAAGAATTTATAATATGTATGTTAGCATTGATATATTCTCTTCTTTGCTGAACTTTTATTTAATTATTTATGCGGGAGGTCGAAAATGGCTTTATCATCTCTCATAATTGTTTATTATGTTTTTGGTTGCATGAGAGATTATAGTGAATCACATGTGACGTTTTCGAGAAGTTTTCTAATGTGTTTTCTGGTAGCAGATGAGGAATTTGGGTATTAAAATAATTTCATTGCATATCTGTACGATTTCTATTAACGTAAATTCATTGGATATAAAAAAGTCCCAGACCTTGATTTATTTTTTGATATTCTGATTGAGATCTCATAAGTTTAGAGATATGCACTAAGTGCTAGATGTGTAGAGATTACCAGTACATTCTTTTTATCTTGGTCTGTTGTGAACTGATTGTTTGTGGCTGGTTGTTTTCCTTCAGTTTCTCAAAATTAATAGTGTGTGTGTGTTCTTGCCTTTGAAATATTATCGCTTATCACGTTTTCAAATGCAGGTAATTTACGAGCCCCCAGCACACATCTCAATGACAATCAGGATCAAGTTCAACCTGTTCAGAATTTGGAAGGTGAAAATGATAGATTAGAAGCAGAAGCTGGTATTCTATCTCAGGATCATATGCCCAGTTTCACCTCTGGTCCAGCTTTGGCCTCAGCTTCAATTACAGTAGAAAATGAGAATGAAGATGAGGCAGCTGATGAAACAACTGAGGAAGTATCAGAATATGTTTCTGTTTTGAGAGATATGGATAAAGGAATTCTAGG
The DNA here is from genome assembly GCA_034703905.1 of Chenopodium berlandieri. NCBI lineage: Eukaryota > Viridiplantae > Streptophyta > Magnoliopsida > Caryophyllales > Amaranthaceae > Chenopodium > Chenopodium berlandieri. Next base: position 52,911,163 of record CM068281.1, read on the forward strand.
TCCTGTCTCCGATGGTGAATTAGCAAAATCGGCAGTGATGAAAATTATTGGTTCTGAAAACAATGTTAAATGCTCTCAGGCAGCAGGGCAACCAGTTGAAGTTATTGATCCTGCAAGTGGAAGCTCAGCCAAGCTAAGTGACGTGACAGTGGATCATGGCCTAAAATCTGGAGCCAATGCAGATGTCTATGTTCTAGCTGCTCCTGATGCTTTACTTCCGCATAAGCATCCAGATAGAGCAGTTGAAGATTTAGACCACGAAACAAGTGAAAGTAAGAAAGTCTATTCTGAAGATAATGTCCTTAAAAGTGTTGATGTCATGGAGGGTAAACTTAACCAGGACGTTGGGCAGATATCAATAGCTGAGCAAAACCCTGTTGGCGAGCCAGTTCATTTACCTGATGTTGAGGCTTCTGAAGGTGACATAAGTAATTTTAGTTGTGAAGTAGTTTCTGACTTGAAGACTGAAAATTTGGGAGAAAAAATTAGCTGTGCTGAAGAGCAGAAACCCATTATTGCATTGAATAATGTCTTTCCTGAAGAGCAGAAACCCACTGTTGCCTTGAATAACATCTTTCCTGAAGAGCAGAAGCCTATTTTTGCTGCTGAAAATCCAGAGTTCACCTCAAATGGAGCTTCCAACACAAGTAATGGTGTTAAAACTAATGCTGAGCATGTGGATTTACAAGAAATCATTGACAATGAAGTGTCAAGGAGTCTATTATTGGCTTCTGATGTTGACACAACTGAATTCAGCAATGAAGTAGTTTCTGACTTCAAGACTGAAAATTTGGAAGAAAAAAGTTTTAGTTGTGCTGAAGAGCAGAAACCCATTGTGGCACTGAATAATGTATTTCCTGAAGAGCAGAAACCCATTGTTGCACTGAATAATGTGATTCTTGAAGAGCAGAAACCCTCTGTTGCTGCTGATAATCAAGAGTTCACCTCAAATGAAGCTTCCAACGGTGTTAAAAGTACCACAGAGCATGTGGTTTCACAAGAAATTGGCGACAGTTATGTGTCAGGGAGTTTATTATTGGCTGAACATGCTATCAATGACATTTTACCCCAATCTAAAGAGCTAAGCAATATCCATTATAGCTCTGATACAGGTAATAATGAAAACGTTGGAGCTGTACGAACTCATTTGGATGGAAGTGAGATAAGGTATGGAGGCGAGGGTAATGAGGCTGTTAATGCTGAAACTGCACCTAGTGGCTCAATCATAGCTGGATCTCATGATGGCATTCGTGAGACATTTGAGATAAATAGATTTCATGACCATGTTAAATCAGATACGACGGCGGGTTCTGGGGATTTGATGGCAGGTCATACACTGCCCATGGTGGAGAGCACTGGTGGTAGTGCAGGAGGGGCAGAGTTTATAGGTGAAGATAGTCTAGGTGCTATTTCGAAAACTGACAATGTTCCTGGTTCAATATCAAAGATGATATCAACTGAGTCCTCAGTTGTTTGTGACAATGCTCAACATTCTTTGAAAAGCTCTGCTACTGTTGATGACACCTGCACGGAAAAGTCTGCAGAGGAGGCTGATGATGTGTTTGAAGGGGATAGGATTGTTAAGCCCCATATTGCTATTTCAGGAGCTGATATTCTCCCAGATTCTAGTAGCCAAACTGACAGTCTGGAAGGCAACTGGGGATCTGTTTCAGGTACTTTTTTTATTTCTAATTTTTTTGTAAGAATATCTTGGCCCACATAGTCATATCTGTTGTAACAGATTCAGATGCATTACTCTTGTATATATGCTCTCTTTCTTATCTCTCTCCTTCAGAGGTTTCCTTCTTTACGCATTCTCACTACAGCCATCCGGAAACGGAATCTTTAAATACTATCTGTAGTTAATATCTACATTTTCCACAAAGATTTAGGAGAGTGAATAAGTAGATAGATTTAAGTGGGTGGGTTTGAGGCCCAACTTTAGAGAAGAGTTGGGAGGAGAAAACATGCAAAATGGAATTATAACTCTAGTGAGACACCCATAAACTCATAAAGAAGCTTTAAAATTGTTTTAGGGATGGAGTAGTTTTCTCTTTGTGATCATGCCTTTTTAATCAAATGTATGAGATTGATCAGTCATGGTTTCTTTGCTTGAAGTTTTGATGCCTCTAATAAGTCATTTAAGAATCGTGTGGTTTCACCTGGGAATTAACTTCTGCTTGCTTGTTTTTGGTTGATGCAGTTATGTCTGCAGTATCAGACACCCCACCTGCGAATGACACTCCTGCATTGAACCAATCCCAGGTATCTGCCTCAAAAGATAATGGGAGCTTGGAGCTGAAACCTATGATGGAAAGTCAACACCCTGAGAGTAAATCGTCAGTTGATCCTGTGGTTGGAGCGATCGAAGGTGTATCTGAGATCCAGACATTAGAGGAGCAGAAAGAGAAGGGCTCTGCCTTACAAACTTCCTGGTCGACCTCCGTTGCTCATTTGGATAATGCACCGCATGGAGGAAAAAGAAATGAGGAAATTATTGCCAAGGTAACTAACTGGAGCACCGAAAAGCAACATCTGCCTTTGAAAACCCTTTTGGGAGAAGCCACTGCCCGAAGTAGAGCAGAATCACCAATTCACGCGCAGATGAAACCCCAAACTGATGAAACTCCAGTAGCAACTAATGATGTTTCAAAGACAGAAAATGTGATTCTTAGTTCCAACAACCCCATTCCAGAGGCGTCAAAGATAGAGATGGGAAAGGAATGGAATTCTCCAGCAAGGTATCCGGTGAATATGAAGACAGAGAAGAGGAAGGGCAAGAACAAACCATACTGGGCACCATTTCTTTGTTGTTCATCTGTCAATGCTAGGTAGGATAGCTGTTCAAGGTAACGGAACGACTTGAAACACATTTGAGGAGCAATTTTCTTCGATAAGTGGAATGCTTGTTTAATATGCACATGTTTAGGGTTTGTAAAAGATATGTCTATATGTTGGATTTTTAAGCCTAATACTCTTGGTGATCTTATTATACTATGAAGTATTTAGTTTGATTATTACTCCGTAGTATTTAGTTCAGATTATTGTTGCATAGTGAAGATTTGTGAGCAGAGTAATAATTGTTTTTGCTGTGAAATGGAACTAGAGCCCTATTTTAGTGTATTTTCAGCAGAATTTTTCTAAATGCCTTTTTTGTAGGTTGTTACCTTTTTTTTGAGGAGACATTAGGCTATTAACTGTGTTGATACAAATCAATCATATAAAGTGCAAATAATTTAGGCATTTGAAGATGTTGCAGATGGAGTAAATTGTAGGGGTGGACCAGTGGACTAAGTAATGCTTTATACTAAAACAGATGATATTTGCTTTTAGCCTATGGGACACCCATTACTAGTAGGCAATCTTTTGGAGTTGGAGAATGAACGTAAAATATTCTACTTCCTCCGTTATTTTTTTAAAATGTAACAAAATCTTCTTGAACATTTTTAGGAGTTAATTAGAGTAGATAAACGAATGACTTTATCAAAATAATTTGAGCACTAAGAATCACATGTACTAGTATAAAGAGACTATAAAAACGACTCTCAATACCTTACTTCGTATAATTACAAAATACAAGTGGTTGAGATGAGCGGTACTACTTTGCCATTATGTTAACTAAGTGGTAATTTCATAATTGTTTTAACCATATTAAACTTCATAATTATTAATCAGAAATCATACTTTGTAATTATTAACCCGAAAATTATAATTCTTATACATTTTAAAAAGTTCAAATAAACTTTTATGAATAGTGTGTTGACATTTATATACCTCTAAAAATGTTTATTTACGTATTTGTCCTCATTGATGTTAATTGTCTTTTTTTTTGAACTCTTATAAAGAGTGTGGGGACATTTATATCCTAAAAATATTTGTTTATATATTTTCCCTCATTAATATTAATTGTCAATAAGTAAATAACTAAATTTGTGACATAAGCTTCCCCGGACATGGGTAGCTGCAACTTGCACTTCACACTCATTAGCGCCCTAGTATTCACCACAATAATTTAACCATCTAATAAATCCTTACATATTACCTTAATTATTAATCCAAAACCATAACTAATAATACCGGATAATCCAAATGTATACTCCCTTCGTTTCTTTATTTGCCTGAATTGAATACCCTTGTTAAACCTGGCCCATCCCAGCTAGAGTAGGAGTATTTGACTCGAAAAATTATCCAAGTTTGAGCCGACTTAGCCCTATGATGAAGTCTATATTAAGACATACGGTTGACACAAACAGAAAAACCACCTCCCAAATTTCTTATGTACAATGTTTCACCTTCGATCCAATCCAACGCCTACGCAACTCTTCCGGAACATCCTATAATAGCTAATATTCTACCAAGATTGCCTGTAAAAACCTTAATCCGTTTCAAATCTGTTTCCAAGTTTTGGTTTTCTACAATCTCTACTCCCGAATTTGCAAAAACACATCTCAGTCTATCTTCGGAACAATTTACGTTACTTACCAAGTACCCCGAAAATAATTATGATTCATCTTCATACAAGCTCATGTTGTTGCCCTATGACGAGTTTAGCAATCTTAAAAAAAACTTTATCGAGATGGATCTCACACTCGATATATGTATTCGACAAAAACTAAAACCGAAACATAGTTTTGTTTCGATGGTTGGCTCGTGTAATGGCCTGCTTTGCTTGTTTTGCTGTAATGGTTTGACTCAAAATAATAATAATGATTATGGTTTCTTCGTTATCTGCAATCCTGCGACGAATCAGTATCGTGAGATTACTAATCCAACTTCATCAAGGAGTACTTATATGCTTCTTGCACCTTTTATAATAGATGAAAATAATCATTGGTTTGGTTATATACCGTCGATTGATGACTATATGATTGTCGTTTTATAATCCTGCATTTATGTATTTTCATTGACTATGGGTAATTGGAAACAAATTTGTGCTGCTAATGCTTTTTCTTGTGGTCCGGCAATCAAATTCTTGCAAATGATGCCGCTGTTTGATAACGCATTGTACTGGTCTTTCGTACTTGTTCATAGACACGACTGGTGTAAAATAACGAAGAACAAGCTCGTTGTTAGGTTCGATTTAGTAAATGAACAATTCGAAAACCTCCCATGGATGGAGTGGCTTAGTGTCACGGTCTGAGTGGTTTGACACCGGATCGTGCGGCGCGCTCTTATCTTTTAGAAACAAGAACGCAAGCCTAGAGTGAGAGAGGTTCGTGGGCACACAGCAACACAGACCAAAGGTATCTCAATGAGGCAATCGTTAGTAACGAGTGCAGGGTCGGGGCTTGTGACAGCCGATACTTCGAAGCGGGCACAAGCGGAACCGACAAGGATATAGGCGTCTTTGAGAGTCTCTTGGTTTGGTGGGGAGCTTTAAAACAAGGCAAGCACAATATCTATAAAGGCTTAAATCAACACACAAGTCTTAAAGCAAGGCAACCCGAATAGGAGCTTTTTCATTCATTCAACCATCGCTCCATATAAAGCTTTATATTGTTTACGTGGAGAAATACTAGTGAACACTGAAATGACAGTAACACAATAATCTCCTCTAGCGCCTAAACTACTTATACGAATACATTGAAAGTTTAACATAAGCTAAATAAAGACATAAGAAAGCAAAATACATGATGAAAGAGGTTGGATCCTAACATCCTCCTCCACTTAAGCTGTCGACGTCCTCGTCGACTTACAAAATATGACTAAGGAGACTAAAGTTCTTGATCCTTAGGTCTCTGCTGAAGAGGTGCTGCGCTGTCTGCTCCTGATGCTGGCTCGGTTGCTGATGTTGCGGCTTGAGTCTTCTTGATCTGGGTGGTAGGGCTTGAGGCGGCTGACGTGAAAGACTGGGTGTATCTTCATCCATGTTGGAGGTTCGACCTTGTACGCATTCTTCCCTATCCGTTTTATGATGCGGATGGGGACTTCGTATTTTCTGATCAATCTTCGATCTCTTCCTCTCAAAAACTTCAGTTGTTCGGGTAACACTTTTACCATCACCATATCCCCAACATCAAACTCCAACGGTCTTCTGTTTTGATCAGCCCACTTCTTCATTCTCCTAGCTGCTCGCTCCAAGTAGGCCCGAGCAATCTCTGTGTTTTGCTCCCACTCCCTTTTGAATTCTCGAGCTTGAGTACTTCGTCCGGCCTCGGTGTCTGCTACTGTGTAAGGCAAGAGAGGTTGTTGGCCCATGGTCAGCTCGAAAGGGCTCTTGTTTGATGAGGAGCTCTTTTGGGCGTTGAAACAAAGCTGAGCTACATCGAGGAGTCTCACCCAATCCTTCTGATTGGCACTGACGAAGTGGCGCAAATATTCTTCAAGTAACCCATTGAATCTCTCCGTCTGCCCATCTGATTGTGGATGATGACTTGATGACATATTGAGTTCTGACCCCATCATCCGAAATAACTCTGACAAGAATATGCTTGTGAATCTCGTGTCTCTGTCGCTCACTATACTCTTGGGGATTCCCCAATACTTCACAACGTGCTTGAAAAATAATGAGGCAGTTTCTTCAGCACCACATGTCTTTTACATTAGAACGAAGGTAGCATATTTTGAGAACCTATCTACAACCACCATTACTGCGGAGAGCTGGTCCACCTTTGGGAGGCCACTGATGAAATCCATGGATACACTCTCCCAAGGGCGAGTAGGGATTGGTAACGGTTCAAGGAGCCCACCGGATTTCTGTCGGTCGACCTTGTCTTGTTGACACACCAGACAAGTTCTTGTGTAGTTCATCACGTCCTCTTTCATCCCCGGCCAATAGTATCCTGTGCTCAGTAAGCTGAGTGTCCTTTGCCAACCCGGATGACCTGCCCATAGCGTGTCGTGGCATTCCCTCAAGAGCATCTTTCTCAAACCACCTGCTCTAGGGATGAAGAGTTTTTTTCCTTTTGTGTAGACGAGTCCGTCTTCCATCCAGAAACGTCTAGTTTTCCCTTCTTCAATTAGTTTCTTGATGGTTCCTGTCATCGGATCATCTCCTAAGTAAGCTTTGACTTGATCACGCACAGAGGTAGCGACGTTGCTTGAAGTTAAAGGGGCTAATCTTTGTAGGGGTGCCAGGTCTGCTCGCCTGCTCAGCGCATCTGCTACCCTGTTGCTAGCCCCTGTTCTGTATGCAAACTCTACATCGAACTCAGCTAAGGATTCTTGCCATCGAGCCTGCCTTCCCGTCAACTTAGGCTGAGAGAGAAAGTGGGTTGCAGCAGTATTGTCGGTGCGGACGATGAACTTCGAGCCCAACAAGTAATGTCTCCAGCCCCTAAGGCAGTGCACAATAGCTAGGAGTTCCTTTTCTTGTGCTGCGTACTTCCTTTCCGCACTGTTCAACTTCCGACTCTCGAATGCGATGGGATGGCCATCTTGGAGTAATACTCCTCCCAAGGCAAAATCGGAAGCGTCTGTCTCTACTTCAAAGGGTTTGTTGGGGTTAGGGAGAGCGAGGACTGGCTCTCTCACTACTGAATCTTTCAATTTCTGAAAAGCTTTTTGCTGTTTCTCTGACCATTCCCAACGACGATCCTTCTGCAAGAGGTCGGTGAAGGGACTGGCTAACTCGGAGTATCCCTTGATAAATCTGCGGTAATAATTTGCCAAGCCTAGAAAGGACCGAAGCTCGGAAGTGTTCCTTGGATCTTTCCAATCCTGAATTGCTTGTATCTTCTTTGGATCCATCCTTATGCGGCCTTTACCTACAAAGTGTCCCAAGAACCCAACTTCTTCTTGGGCGAAAGCACATTTTTCTCGCTTGACGAACATATGATGTTTTCGCAGCTTCTCAAACACCTTTCTCAAGTGGTCGAGGTGTTCTTCAAAGGTCTTGCTATAAATTACAATGTCATCCAGGTACACCACTACAAATTTGTCGAGAAATCAATGGAACACCTGATTCATCAAGGTGCAGAAGGTTGCGGGGGCATTGGTCAACCCAAACGGCATAACTAGCCACTCAAATGCTCCATATCTCGTCACACATGCGGTCTTTGGTTCATCTCCTTGAGCAATGCGAACCTGGTGGTAGCCAGATTTCAGATCCAACTTCGTGAAGAACACTGCATCCCCTAGTTGATCGAACAAGTCCGCCACCAATGGAATGGGGTAATGATTCCGCACTGTGACCTGGTTGAGGGCTCGGTAGTCTATGCACAATCGGAGGCTCCCATCTTGTTTCTTCTGGAAGAGCACGGGAGCTCCATAAGGAGCTTTCGAGGGGCGGATGAATCCCGACTCTAGTAAGTCTTCTAGTTTCTTTCTAAGTTCCGCTAGCTCGGGAGGGGCCATACGGTAAGGGCCTCGAGCAGGGGGCCTCGAACCAGGAACAAGTTCAATCTCGTGATCCACAGCCCTCCTAGGAGGAAGCACCTTTGGGAGCTCTTTGGGGAGGAGGTCCTCAAATTCCGTGAGAAGCTTATCTAAATCTGCGGGGATTTCATGAGGGGCTTCATCTCCTTTCACTGATAGAGTAGCAAGGAATGTGGGTTCGTTCCTTTTCAACCCCTTTTTTAGTTGCACTGCCGAAAGGAGGGGGCCTTCAGACCCTTTTCTCATCTTGCAAGTCTTGAGGAGGCAAGGCTGTTGTCCAGCTACTAATACTGACCCCAGGTGGGGCATCGGGACAACTTTACTTGCACGTAGGAAGTCCATACCGAGTACAAGGTTAAAGTCATCCATGGTGGCTACAGTGAAATCCAGGTTTCCGCTCCAGTCCCCTAGCTTTGTTGGGATGTTCCTTGCAACCCCATGAACTGGCTTGGCGGCTGAGTTAACAGCTTTCATACTACCCCCTTCTTGAATCGGCTTCAGCCCCAATCTTCGAGCTTCTCCTTGGGATATGAAGTTATGGGTGGCCCCGGTGTCAATCATCGCATTGCCCCTCCTCCCATTCACCAACACTTCTACATACATTAACTCAGTGTTTTTGGACCTCTCCTCGGGCTCTTCCTTTCCCATGGCGTACAACATGTGCACCGCGCCCAGCCTGAGGTCTCTTCCTCATCAGGTTCTACCTCGCATGATTCTTCGGTCTGTTTTGACTCCACCGTCATCGCCGATAACTTCTTTTGGAGACTATCGATTTCTCCCTTATGACGGCATTCGAACCACTTGTGAGGGCCCCGACAGAGGATGCATGTTAGAGGTCTGTTCCCCGTTGAGAAGGTTGATGTGCTTCCCTTACTTGATGAAGAGGAAGCTCCACTCCTTCTAGAGTCGTCCCCCACAATCTTGTTGTACCTACTCCCAACATTGTTTGAGCTAACTTGGGAGGCGGGGTGTTGGCTTCTAGGAGTGCTTGTTGCTTGTCCATTGTTCCCCTTCTTCTGATTAGGGCCCTTATCGGGTGAGTAATCCATTAACTTCTCAGCTGCTGCTATAGCACCAGCTAGAGTGTCTATCTTTTGGCGCCAAATCTCACGTTGCGCCCAATCCTTCAAACCTCGCACAAAGTTGAACAACTGATCCTTCTCTGACATATCTTGGATCTCTAACATGCACGCACAATATTCCTTCACATATTCTCGAATGGAAGTCTTGTGGTGTAGGGTGGTTAACTTTGTGCGAGCCACGAACTCGGTGTTATCCGGGCAGAACTGGTTCTTGATCTCCTTCTTGAGATCCTCCCAACTATCAAGCGTGATTCGTTTTTCTTGAATGTCGGCATATTTGGTGCGCCACCACAATTCGCGTCCTCCACTAAATACATGGTGGCAGTATCCACCTTGAAGGGATCCTCTATTTGACAAATCCGGAAGTATTGTTCCATGTCAAAGATGAAGTTGTTGACTTGCTTCGAATCTCTTGCCCCATCAAAGGTTTGGGGCTTGGGCGGCTTTATCTTTGCACCCCCACTGCCCCCAAAGCCTTGAGGAGCATGCATAGTGGCACACTTGTCGAGTGCCTCATCAGCTAGTGCCTGGACACAATTCAGTTGCTCCAACAGTCCATCTACTGTGGAACGTAGAATGCTGATTTCATTATCCTGCTTGATCACAATATCTTCGAGCTTGGGCACCCTTTCCTCTAGGAAGGCCCATTGTTCGGACTTGCCCTCAAGCCAGGCCAGCCGTTGTTCGAAGGTGTATTCGAGATTATCTTCCATCACTGGCGTGCTACTTGAACACGAGTTTAGGCAACGATGAAGCGTTAGCTCTGATACCAACTGTCACGGTCCGAGTGGTTTGACACCGGATCGTGCGGCGCGCTCTTATCTTTTAGAAACAAGAACACAAGCCTAGAGTGAGAGAGGTTCGTGGGCACACAGCAGCACGGACCAAAGGTATCTCAATGAGGCAATCGTTAGTAACGAGTGCAGGGTCGGGGCTTGTGACGGCCGATACTTCGAAGCGGGCACAAGCGGAACTGACAAGGATGTAGGCGTCTTTGAGAGTATCTTGGTTTGGTGGGGAGCTTTAAAACAAGGCAAGCACAATATCTATAAAGGCTTAAATCAACACACAAATCTTAAAGCAAGGCAAGCCGAATAGGAGCTTTTTCATTCATTCAACCATCGCTCCATATAGAGCTTTATATTGTTTACATGGAGAAATACTAGTGAACACTGAAATGACAGTAACACAATAATCTCCTCTAGCACCTAAACTACTTACACGAATACATTGAAAGTTTAACATAAACTAAATAAAGACATAAGAAAGCAAAATACATGATGAAAGAGGTTGGATCCTAACACTTAGTCAATATACTCGTTTTACGTTTTTCGTGATGAATGGGTGCCTATCATTATTATGCTTCTCATTCTCACAAACATTACCACTTTTGGACATTTGGACACTAAAACGAGGCAATGAATGGAGTTCTTGGGAGAAATCGTACTATGTCGATTTGTCAAATTGTCATGTGGTTATTATCTAGGCGTTACTCCCACCGGCAAGTTTGTAGCATTGAATACTTGTGATCGCGAAATAACAATGATTGGCCCGACTCAAGCTAATCTAGAACAATATTCATTATTAAAACTTCTAATTTGTCCATATTGTATATAGGAGGTTACGTTGAGAGTCTCATTTCGCCTTTTGGAACAATCAAGTCCTACGTTGAGGAAGACCGCGAGGTTTAATTTGATCAAGTCATTATAATTTAGCATTTTTCTCTTCAATAGGTTAAGTTTTAAGGAAGATCTAATGATATTGGTTTAGTTTCGAATGTAATGAAGATTTTAAAAGATAGATTTATAAAGAAGAATATATGATTATCTTTACATATTAGCAGGGGTGGTTTTGAGTATGTGCAATTGTGCTAGGTGGCCAATCATATAGGGTTCTTAAGTTAAAACCCCAAAAAATGTTATTTGCTACTCCGTAATACAAAATAAAGATAAAATTTGTTGATCAATGATTTAATCTTTAATTTTATCATAAGGTTGATAATTTAGTAAAGTATTATTGTTAATAAAACTCATATTTATATCTTGTAAAAATTTATTATAGGCTCAATTTTACAAAATTGCACAACTTGATATATATAATTCATAAACTATTGGGTGCGGACGTCCGCACCCAATAGTTCGTGCGGGCAGCGTATTTCCCTTTCAAACACAATTGAAACTTAACCATTCATTTCAATTATCAAAGAAAACTGAGATTTTAGGGCTCACAATTCACAGAATAACATCATAATGCTTGAATCAGCCAACAAAATCGAAGAAAATGATTTATTTTCTGATTGAATCGAAGATGACGATGACGATGACGAAGACGGAGACGAAGGTGAAGCGGTTATGCGATTTTCGATTTGTGACTAGTGGTTGGTGGTGATGCGATTTGCGATTTGCGGCTGGTGGTTGGTGATTTGCGATATGCGGTTGTTGTGGTGGTTGCTGTTGGCAGGAGATGGTGGTTAAGATGCGGCTGGTGGGTTACGAAGTGGAGTAGTGGAAGATTGGTGGCGAGTGCGGCTGGTAGAGGATCGATTGGTGGTGCGATGCTCAGTTTGGGTGGTTAAAATTGGTGTGTGCAGGGCTGCTAGGTGGTGAGACAAGGGCGTGGATTGGTGATTGAGTGAGGGAGTGTTGGTGCGGTGGCTGTTATGTTTGGGTTGGTGGCGTGGAAGATGGGAGCAAGGGAGTTGGCTGGTGGTGATGGGTGCGGATTGGTAGCGAGAAGATTAATTAAGGGGCTGCAGGGGGTTGTGCATGAGTTGGTGGGTGTTTAATTTTGAGCATTTAAGGTTGGCTGATACATTTGAAAGAGATAGGAAGAAAGAGAGGAAGAGGGGGAAAGAGGAGAGAGAAGAAAATAAAAATATTGTATGTTGTTAATCAGCTAATAAATAACGCATATCAGCCAATTGATGTCTGATATCAGTCAATATTAGAGACATATCAAACATTAATAAAAAAAACACGTATTAGCCAACAAAAAGAATATATCAGCCAACAAAAGATACATATCAGCCAACAAGAGGAGTATATCAGCCAACAAAAGGTACTTATCAACCAACAGAAAGAACATATCAAGCAACAAAGGATGCATATCAGCCAACAAAAGGATGAAATCAGCAAATAAAAGCAACAAGTAAGCCAACAAAATAAACATATCAGCCAACAAAATGAAACATATAAGCCAACAATTAAAATATACATATCAGCCAACTAAAGAAACATATAAGCCAAATGATGTCTGATATCAGCCAACAAAAGGAACCTATCAAAAATATATATATATATATATATATATATATATATATATATATATATATATATATACACATATATATATATATACATATATATATATATATATACATATATATATATATATAAAGTATATCAGCCAACACATGAAACATATCAGCCAACAAGTAAAACATATCAGTCAAGCCAGCTGCACGGAAATTTGCGTGTGGACATCCGCATGAAATAGCTTCTCTATATAATTTTAGGGTTGAGTTTACCTAGACCTCTTTCCCTCGCTTGCTTCACTAATTTTTTTTTTGAACAAAATCGATTCATTGATAAAAAGTCATACGACACTAAATTAAAGGGTCAATCAAAATTACCTAAGTCTCACATCAATGGTGAAATTGGGGGGGGGGGGGTAATGCTTATGGGAAGTGTTTGATGAACGACAATGTTTCGTCATCGAACCAAATTTCCGCAACTCTTCCTAATCATCTCATAGTGGACAATATTCTACGAAGATTATCAGTAAAAACTCTTGTTCGATTCAAATTTGTTTCCAATTTTTGGTTTTCTACAATATAATTTCTACTCCAGAATTTGCGAAAAACCACCTCAATCGAACCTACGATAATAATCAATATATCTTACTATACAAGTTCATGTTATTGCCATTCGACGAGTCTAGCAATCTGAAAAGCCCTATCGAGATGAATTTTACTCTCGATATACACTTTCGAAAACAACTACAATCGGAAGAGGGTCGAGTGGTGGATATTGTGGGTTCTTGTAATGGCCTCGTTTGCTTATCTTATCTCTGTTATACAACAATAATACTTTGTTATCAATTCCTAGTTATTTGTAATCCAGCAACACATCAATATCATGAAATTACTAATCCTGCACCAACAGTTTTTGATTATTGGTTTGGCTATATATCGTCTATTGATGACTATAAGATTTTTGCCCCTTCAACAACTAGTTTGGACTTTTATGTGTACTCCTTGAGCACTGGGAAATGGAACGTGCTAAGTCATACTGATACATGTATTCGTTATTTCAAGCCGGTAGTAGTGCCACTACCGACAGTGGTTGATGATATTTTGTACTGGTCTGTCGAGGTGAGCCATAATAGGAAGACGAGGCACATCGTTGGATTTGATATAGTAAATGAAAGATTTAAAGAATTTCCATGGATGGATTGGCTAATTCGATATAGTAAGGCTTCTTTTTTCGAGATGAATGGGTGCCTGTCGCTACTTTGCTACTCATCAGACCACAATCTGATGTATGGACATTGAAACAAGGCAATGAATGGAGTTCTTGGGAGAAATTGTTTTCATTCGATATTGGAGATAAGCTTGCTAAACATTACTTCCAATAACAAGTTTTTAGCACGGAATTATTTGAAATCACATATTTCCCGAATCAAGTTAATTGATCCAAGTCGAGACATTCTACAACAATCCTCAATAGATAGTTCACCTTTCGAGAGTCTCGTTTCACCTTTCGGAACAATCAAGTCCACCAAAGAGGAAGACAACGAGGTTTGATATAACGATATAAGTCATCTTATAACCATTTAGGCGTTTTTCACTTTTGTGGGTTAAGTGAGGAAGTGTTATTTCTAGTATTGGTACATTTTTCATTAAATCAACTCATAATTTCATGTCCACTCGAATTTTAATCGTGTTATCTATTTGTCAAAGCTTTTGCTTAGATAAAACCTGAACAATGTTACAATGGTTGCACAGAATCAGGTTGCTTAATTAACAAACCATCGTAATGACAACCCCTCTAAGTTACGATTTTCATGATTCCATCCCTGCTTTTACTATGTGGTCATAGATAATTTAGTTACTCTTTTCATGATACTATGTGGTTCTCCATGAATTAACTGGTTAAACCGCCTTCTTCAAACAGCTGAATGAGGAACTAATAACCAATAGATGTGCTTATATTAATATATGTATTTATATAAATAGAAATGGAATTCTTACATTCATGCATTAATTCAGTTCTGTAATATGCAAAAACAACAGATCGAACTATTTACAGTGCTCAAACCTCCTATCTTCCGCGAGCGTGGAAAACAATTCCATTTCTTCCATTAATCTATTAGCCTTGGCATGATATCCGCCAAAATTAACATCCAGTTGTGTTTCCAACGACATTAATTGGAGTATAACCTCACAAATTTCTCCCAAGTCGCTTGACATTGTCACAACCTTCCTTCCTTGCTCTCCCGTGCAATCGCCGTCTTTACTTCCCATGCGTATGCAGCTCTTACATGCCTGAAATTCATAATGTAGAATATAAATGGTTTTGCGTCATTCTCCTCATTGCATTTTGGTTAGTTCTTAAGACTATACATCACAGAAAATTTGAATGTACATAACCTAGTTTGGAATTTAATGTATTAACACGGTAGTATACAACCAACAATCTTATTAGTCATATAATGCTGCTATTTCATTGGTAAAATTTTCTTAGTAAACGACTACAAGTACATCATAATACAGAGTAAATTAGAGTACAGTTGACTAATGTCCGATTTTGTTAATTCTTTTTCACTATCTTTGATCAAACAAAAATGGGCATGGATCAGGTATTATATAGTACAAAATATAATGAATGGGCCGAACAGTTCATGGCAAAAATCATATGACAATTTGAGACGAGATTCACCTGAAGCAGATTATCCAGTTTATCAATTTGATCAGGCTTCAGATAAGCTGACAGCAGCAGCTGTTGAAATAAGAGAACCACCTCAACACTAGTGTTATTAGGAGAGAGGTTCTCGATTAAGCTAGATACACAGGCTTCATCGAACACAGAATTCATCCATGAAGGAACAGATTTTGATCTTAAAAGAGCAGTAGCAATGTGCACTGCAGGCCGGTGATGATTCATCAATGAAGTAGATACTGAAGATGGCGCAGCCAAAGATCTGGCTAGCTCTTCCACAATCATCCTGCACCAGCTGTTGTTTCTATTTAAGCTTGTATGATAGGCACTGGGTACTTCCCAGCTGAAGATCATTGATAAACAGAGGCTAGAGTTCAGGGCAATTCGATGATCACAGTGAAAAATAAGGCCTTCTAATACCGCAACTATTGATCTTAAATACCCCTTGCTGCATTTCAATCCATTCTGTTGATTTGTGATCCCACTCAACAACTCGAACAGGCAATGTGAGGCAATTAATTTGACCAGGGATGGACCGAAATGCAGGAACCTGCATACATCCTGGCAAGAAATTCCAACTGCAGGAAATGCACATGCCCCATCTGGTAAATTGAAGAAATTTTGCCAGTCCACGCTTCCTGGTAGAACAACTTGCAAACTAAAGCACAAAAAAATTAGAAATCTGAAGAAACAATCAAGATGTTACTCAATAAAACATTGCTTACCTTTTTAGGTAAAAATAGATAAATAACAGCAGAAAAACTAAGGTGTGCTCGGTGTCTGATTCCTCTTCTTGCTCAATTGAAGCAGATCCATTCGCCAAGAGTCCATCGACTGTGGCTCGCATTAGGGAGGCTAAAGAAGAATTCAGAAGTATAAACCTTGCAGTTTCTATGAGCACGCCCTGAGTGGAATGATGCAAAACCAATGAAAGGACACCAAGTACTATTAGATGCTCTTCTGTCCACCCATTAGCCCTCATGGTGGAAGTAAACGAATCAAACAGCTGCTTGGAGAGAGACAAAAAAGAAAAGAAAAAAAAGTAAGAAAGATTCATGGATGAGACTAGGTCTCAATGCTTTACACAAAGACTTACCTACCTTCATCACCACTGCAAGCCAAGCTTCATCATCATAGAGTGTTTGAGATGGCACGGAACATAAGATGAAGAAGATAAAACGTGAAACGATCATGTAGTTCTCCAGTGACGAAGAGCATAACAAATCTGAACAGAGATTTTGAACTGCACTGCCCATCCCATGCATGCAGAGCTGATCTGCAGCATGCGGAAAAATGGTGATAATTGATGATATGAAATGAAGTAATGATATTACATCCTCTAGCAACATATCTTTTCCAACAAGCTGTTTCAGCAAAAGGACCAACAGTTTTGGTAAAAGGTTGTCTCCTAGAGAGGCTAAACATGCTATATTGCGGAAATTAAGAATCTCACAGTTCACTAGCGTGTCATTTGAGAAACTATTTCGAGAGAGTTTGAGGATTTGGCAAGACAAGGACTTGCTGAATTTCTCCTGTTGAAACAACCATTTTAATGAGGATGGGTGAATGTCGAAAGATGATAAATCCCAATCTCGCTCCTCCAAGAGCTCAAAGTAAATCTTTTCTGCATCAGAACTGTAACAAATCTGGTAGTTCTTCTTGGCAAAGCTTCTACACAGAGCATAAAGATTCAACAAACAGACTACCACAATCGAGTCAACAGCTCCGAAAAGCAAGTGGCTGCTGTTGGCAAGCATATATTGCTCCAGAGAAGTCAAAACTAGCTTCTTGTCAGCAAGCCTGAGAAAGATGGGAAAAATCTAAAGGTTAAGATGGAAAACTTGAAGGACATTAATAAGTCAAGAAAATATAAAGCAGGGTTAGATACTTGCATTTCGTCGTATAAAGAGCTGATATGCAGTATTTGTAATACAGCAGTCTGGCAAGATGACAGATCTAAGTTGTGCTTCTGCCCCAGAAGAAACAGAAGATCAACAGGATCTGTTGGCAAAGAAGATGCAACAGTTCTGATGGATTTGCCAGAATCATCGCCAAGAATATTATCCACAATAGTACTTAGCATCAGATACACTGTCAATTTCATCTTTTCTGTAGGATGCAGACCTAAACATCTGAAAGACAAGCTGAACCATGAGAGTGAAAGTAGAGCATGAGTGCGTTGCAAGGCCTGATTATTATGAGCTTGTAACAGTATGAAGTGCAGGGTCTCCAATATTCCCAACACACTCTCCTCTTCCAAACCATTGATTTCTGTCATAAACCAAGGTACTATATGATTTTGACATACTTCTATAATTGAATTTCTCGGTTGCATCTCTGTACTGTTACATATGGAGCTGATTTCGTGACAAAATGAGTATGTTTCTTTTAACAGAGATAAAGAATGCAGAAGTTGGTAGCCGTTTAAGTCATTTGTGCTCAATGAGGCCAGAATAGCATGTCTTGATGCTTGTAGGACTGTAGTCATCAAATTTGAAGCTCCACTAGCTGAAGGAGATTTCACAAGAGCGACAAAAATGGAACAGATGTTAATGAATGTTTCAGGAAGCATACCCATCTCACCAGCAGAGTATCTCTTTAGTATTTGTGTCAAGGAACAACTTATTTCTTCAACAAGTTTGGCAGATACTACTCCAGGGTAACTTGAGATGCCAACCAATATGAGCTTTAGCATCTGAGGTTGAACAGGATGAAAAGGTACTTCAGCTACCTGAGGCAGAACAGAGACCAAAGTAGAGAAGCCAAGGAAAAGCCTCTGCCTGAAGATATGTTCAGCTGCTGATAAGATAGCAAGAGCTTGAACGCAAGAGCTTACTATCTGGTCCTTGTACTCTGTGCAAGTAGAAGTCGTAATTTAAGCATACAGTTAGGTAGCTTATGAAATGCATCCAACAGAAAATCTATACCCACAACTACATTAGTTGCTAATAACCACAGTATAATTTGAATAAGAATAGCAAGATGTTTGACAAAACATTGCACAAAGCATCACTGATGATATAAAATAGTAAATACTACATGTATTATGATGTCCCAAGCATACTCTCGATGTTTGATTGCAGTAAATTTTTGTTTAGGCATAGCTTGAGGGGCATTGAAAACTAAAAGTACCACAAGAAAATTGTTACCTGATTGCCTTAGTATTTCAAAGATGTAGTCTGCAAGATTCTCTTCCACCAAGACTTGAATTTGCTTGAGTGAACAGTTCTCACGTGATAAACAATGTACTATGAGGTCCAGTGTAGAAATTTGAACTTCACTATCAGGAGAGAGCAATGGAGACTTAATAGCCTCAGCAAACAATCTACTTAAAGAAGAACCATTAGGTTGATCATCGGAGGATTGCGTATAGTTATCAGCTTCACAGGTATCCATCACGTTGAAGTCACTTGAAAAGGCATTTGAGAGGAATCCTCTTTGACCCAACACCTTCAGAACAGCTACACAAGTAAATCAGTCATTACTTAACTAAGAGTCTGAAATGAAATGCAAATACAAAGAGCTTCTTGCAGCGCTTCTCTTCCATGTGATGCAAGGATGTTACAACCTTAAGACAAAACGTAAATCCCGTCTCATCCAAATTTATTAATCTAAATGTCTCCAAATGAACACCTAGCTTAGCTTGCAGATTCAATTTGATCCTTAACAAGAGATGACAGTCATGACACATACTCATGCAAGCTGCTCAAGAGATTTTACCAAGCAAAGAATTCTAGCTAATAATCCTCTAATAGAGTTTTCCAAGTTATACCTTGCTTTTATAACTTTCACTCAAGCTCAAGTACTAGTGTAATATCTGACCAGCTGAAAACTATAACCCAATTGACATTACTATACATTAGACTGATCTTACTGAGGCTTAATCCCTTCGTGCCCAGAGAAAATAAAAGATTGGAATCCAAAATTTAAGATCCTCTACTAATATAAACCATAAAGGCAACTTTTGATATTGTCTTGCAGCTTGGTTCTGCAGGTGTTGCAGAATGATCCAAACTAGAAAGCTATATACAGGCAGTTGTGAGATATAAGGGACAAACCTAAACAGTTTAGGCGAACATCATCTCTTTGAGTCTTCATAAGTGCATCCAAAGATAATTGTAAGATCATGGGGCAATACTCAAGCAATATATCAGCACCTTCCTCATCTTCACTGGAATACTGGAGGATACATATCCTGTATAGAACAAACATGATCTCCCCTCGAATTTCTTCACTGCATTTGTGATGGCATAGCAATGACAAAGTGAAAAGATAGTCATCTGTACTCAATAAATAAACTGCTCTGTGTTTGCTCTGGCTGATACCTTGGCAATTGAAGACCCATCACAAGATTGTTGATCAGACCAGTTTTATCTTTGATACAGGCATAAGTATCCATTTGACGTGTCAAAAGAACTCCCAGACAATGTAGCTACATTTATGTTGGACAGGAAAAAAAAAAAAAAAAAGAAACAGTGAGTTTAACTCCAAATCACTGAGGTGCCAAAGGGGGGGTGAGGTGACAGCAAGGAAAGGCAAAAACCTTTTATTTTATGATAGAAGGCTAAACATGACTAATTTGTGTTTACTTAATGCTTGTAGTTTACTTGATATTATATGCTGCAAATGCACTAATAGAAAACTATATGAGTAAGTGGGAAGAAGTTTGGAGCAGTTAAGCATAATTTCACTCAATAAGCTGACTACTTTATGATCACTGTTGTGACATAATGCATGTTTTATTCATCATAGGCTTAAATCCAATCACTTCACAAATGACCAAACAAATGGATACACAGTTACATGTACTCATTTTAGGCTTATAGCTCAAATGAGTCAAATCTAACTACAGCTAAAACAAAGATGGTAGGCTTAAATCTAGCTACACTTAAAACAAAGGCTTATATCTAACTACGTAGGCTAAAATGTATTCATCATAGGCTTAAATCTAACTACACCTAAAACAAAGATGGGTATTCATCATAGGATTATATCTAACTAAACCTAAAACAAAGATGGGTAAAGGAAAAGTAGAGAATATAGTTCAACACTCAAAATCAATCTGTATATTAGTATATAGCTAATTAACTGGTAGGCGTGTCGCGTACCTATCAAAAATAACCTAACAGACCAATACTACTGTAGACTGGCAAGTAAGGGTCGGATCCCAAGAGACTAAGGTTCAAAAATAATTAAATAGACTCGAATTTCTACTAAGCAAGAATCAATTAAAATCAATTATCTAAGGAACTAAGTATGACAAATTCGAAAATAAACTAAAGAATATGAAGAAATCAAATAATTAAAACATCCAAGATCTTAGTTTCACCACAATTATTATTGATGCAATTGTAATTCTACCCTTAACATACGATTTCAAATGAACGGGGAAAAGTAAACCCTAATAAATACCAAGGATCTCTCTCGAGTATCAATGGCTTCCCTAACATACAATCAATCCTATTCTCATGGTATCATGCATATTAAAGACATTAAACACGTTACTCTCACTTCCCAATTATCAAAAATAACTACTCTCGTGTTATGAATCAAACCCTAAATTGATTTACTCAAATCCGTTTATACCCAACTCTCGCTGTGATAAAAACAATGGAATAATCGCAATACTATAGTTACGTCTAACCTAGCATTGGCATAATCACAATCAATTTAGCAATTCAATTGTTAAAGTTGTTAAAGAATTTAAAGATTTAATTCATGCATCAATAATAATTGGGCTACACTATATCTTGAATTAAAAAAATCTACTCACACATGATTAAAGAAACAAAAACAATAATAAATAATGAAAACATAATTGAATAACAAAGGATGAAAAATAAATACCAAATCTTGAATAAAATTGAAAGTAGAAAGCTTGAATCTTGAATCTTGAATTACAAAAACTTGGAAAATAATAATGGAGATCTAGTTCTTAAGGAGAGAATAAAATAAAATATGGCTTAATGAATTAATGAATAATCCCTAACAAAGCCCTCAAAAGATATAAATATAAGCTAAAAAAGATAAATATTCGATCTAAACTGGGCGCATTGCGTATCAGGGAGGCACGGACGTGCCTAATAGGGAGGCACGGACGTGCCTCTCTAAAAATAAAAACGCTGCATAGTCTGTCTTCCAGGCACGGACGTGCCTGATTCCTGGGCACGGACGTGCCTGCTCTGCTGCGCGTATCACTCATCTTAAATCAGTCATAACTTCATATCCGGAGCTCCGTTTGAGGCGTGTAATATATCATTGGAAAGGTCTTCAAGTCTACTTTCCAATGCAATTTGAATCACTCCGTTATCATTTGTATATCAAAAGTTATGAGCATAATAGTGAACAGGTGTCATATTTGTCAAGTATTTCATCAACGTTTTGCTTCATTTTCACTCAAGTTCGTCTCGAACACATGATTTGATATTCTTAAGCAATATGTTTTCATACTCCATGATTATTGTACTCAAGATTAGCCAACCATACTCCATTTGCATATAAATCACCTGAAATTCATCAAAACACACAAACGAAGAGTAGTAGAGCACAACTTAAGCAAATAATGCAAATATGCACCAAAGATCTCTAATTTTGTGATCAAATGAGCTTAGATACCCACCTAAAACATGTGCAAAATAAGACCTATCAAATTCCCCCAAGCTAAACCTTTGCTTGTCCCTAAGCAAAGCAATGAATAAATAAATCAAAACTTCACCCCAAATACAATTTAAATCAATAAATATGATTCAAGGTAAATCCGATAAACATGCATCAAAGTCAACCAATCAAATCCACCCAACTACCAATCTTCCCTAACAATTTTCAAATAGAGCAAACCACAAGAGCATATAGAATTCTAGACTAGTGCTCACACACTCAACTCTCATTTATGTGGCGAGTAGAAATTGTACTCGATCGCTCTCCAACCACCCCTTTATATGTGAACAATGCCCTCCCAACTCACGCACTCGTGTGTTTAAGAAAACAAGCACTCAACCTAATAGTCGACTCAAAATATATCAAATCATTCTTTGCATTGATAAACAACTAATTTCACATTCATACAACTCTATGCATAAAGGTCAGAAGGTCTTCAAAGCTTGTAACGTAAGGCTAGGGTAAAGGGTAGGAAATATTTGGGAAAATGTGAGAGTAAAGCCATGCTAAAGGGAGCCAAATCCTAATAAATAAAACCAAGGTCAAAATTAAATAATGACCAAATCATCTCCAACACAACTCAACCCTACCAAAAATTCACCAAACCTCCAATTATAATAAAAATTCCCAACACTTACAATTTCACTCATATATCCAAAATATAGCACTTATAAAACTAGAGTGAACAAACGAACTTTGAACTCTTTTTTTTTTCTTTTCAATTTGAATTATTCCCTTTTTTTTTCTTTCTATTGAGCAACCTTCATTAGAACACTTGATCATTGAAACAATTTCTTTTTTTCAATTGCTCTTTTTTTTTTCTTTTTATCTCACATTGGAAATTTTCAGCTTTGAACAATAATTTTTCAATTCTTTTTTCCAATCCACAAAAAATTAGAACAAATAAATAACTTCTCAAATTCACCCAAAATTGTGCAAATTATGTGCACACTACAAACTCCCTCACCTCACTCACTAATAGCTCCCCCAAGCTAAGCTTGGGACAAGTAACCAATGGGGCAAATTAGGCTTGTAATGTGGCTAAATAAACAATAAAAGGGCACAAGCAACAACATGGGTAGCAAGAAGGGAACAAATGTATCTAATAATTCTGAAGGCTACCTAAAAGAACAAATGCCTTCGTCCTCCTCAATGTGTATAATAATGAGTCGTATAAACATTACTAAGAGTTATAAACCAATACTCAACTTCATTGACATACCAGGAACTAACACACATTTCTAACCAAATCAACTAGTCAAGCACTATATTCACAGGTAGTTGTACAAAATTGACGCATGTTAAGATTTCATAGCAATCAAACCATCAAATCATGATCAACTAATCCACAATATTTATCATCAATAACCAAGAATAAAAACAATTTCGAAAAATTTTCATCAAGGGGCACAAGGAAGCATGATTCATAATTCATTGGAACGTTTTTTTTTTTTTTGGAATTTTTTTTTATTTTTTTTTTTGAAAGCACTAAATCTTACTACTAGTCTAAACACACTAAATGAAAAAAAATATATATATAAATACGTAAATAAAAGAGAGAGGGTGAAAGGTATACCATGCGTACCCGAGAACCTCCCCCCAAGCTAAATCAGACAATGTCCTCATTGTCTTAAAGGGAAGCTAGTAGTCAAGGTGACTACTCCTCATCATCATCACCAAAATAATGTCACCAAAGCCTCGAGGATTGCAAATGCATCTTTTTGGAACAAATTTGAGCAAGAATGAAACAAAGTGTTAGTGGGAAAAAGATAAAAATTGAGTCATGTGCACTATTCTAATCATAACTTTTTATTTATAATTGATAATGCAGTGATTCTAATTGGGTTGGAAAGTACACTTGAAGATCTTTCCAACTATAGGTCACACGCAAAAATCCGATAAGTAACGAGAAAGTTATGGCCTGTCGAAATTGAGCAGCTTTGTTGATCCGTACACGCGCCCGATCGGGCGAGCTCTGCCCGGGCAAACCCGAATACAATCCAGCTTTCTTCTCCTGTTAAATCAGCCTTCTTAGATCAAAACCTACACAAATATAAACTCCCACTAGCATAAGATACATCTCCTTACCTCTCTAAGAACAAAAAAAAACGAAAACACACAAAAATTAGAAAAGACTAAAATAAAAAATAATAAAATACGGGTTGCCTCCCGCAAAGCGCTAGTTTATCAAGGTCTTAAGCTTGACCATTCTTTTTCCATCGGAAGAATTTAACGCCTTGAGTAACTTATCATACGCTCCTGCAAACATTTCATTAAGCACTAGATAGGGCTTGATTGCAAGCACACTTATCTTTACATAGAAAAAATTAGGAGCACATACAGAAATCTCAAGGTAATAGGAAAAATCAAAAGAAAAAGATGAAAATATACCACAATTTTCTACTTCCTCCGCTAAAAATTTAGAATTAATAGAACGAACATGGAGGTAGTCTTGTTCTTTATCATCACCCAATAACGACTCTATTATTTTACGCTCACGAATAAGTTCATTAGCAAAAGAAAAAGAATTTTCAACCATTGGTTCTACAACCAATGACTTTTCAACCAATGGTTTTACAACTAATGATTCTTCTTCTATTGGAACCAATGATACCTCAACCACTGATTCTATAGCCAATGACTCTTTAACCATCGGTTTTTCAACAAATGATTCTTCCTCCGGCGTATTATACAAATTATGATAATATTCATTATTAATCTTCCAATATATTTCATTCGTAACCAACCGTTTTTCAGAATAATCATATATGAATGGAAAAATTCTAAAATCGTCCGGCGCTCGAACAAAATACTCACTATAAGGGCAATCACGATTTTCATGATAAAGATAATAACAAGAACAATTGCCAAATGTAAGACGTGAGAATAAATCATCCATCTCTAAGGCATGTATGTCTTCAACTCATAAGCAACAAGTCAAAAACTTAGTAAAAACAAATCACAAATAATCTAATGAAACCGTTAGTCCCCGGCAACGGCGCCAAAATTTGGTAGGCGTGTCGCGTACCTATCAAAAATAACCTAACAGACCAATACTACTGTAGACTGGCAAGTAAGGGTCGGATCCCAAGAGACTAAGGTTCAAAAATAATTAAATAGACTCGAATTTCTACTAAGCAAGAATCAATTAAAATCAATTATCTAAGGAACTAAGTATGACAAATTCGAAAATAAACTAAAGAATATGAAGAAATCAAATAATTAAAACATCCAAGATCTTAGTTTCACCACAATTATTATTGATGCAATTGTAATTCTACCCTTAACATACGATTTCAAATGAACGGGGAAAAGTAAACCCTAATAAATACCAAGGATCTCTCTCGAGTATCAATGGCTTCCCTAACATACAATCAATCCTATTCTCATGGTATCATGCATATTAAAGACATTAAACACGTTACTCTCACTTCCCAATTATCAAAAATAACTACTCTCGTGTTATGAATCAAACCCTAAATTGATTTACTCAAATCCGTTTATACCCAACTCTCGCTGTGATAAAAACAATGGAATAATCGCAATACTATAGTTACGTCTAACCTAGCATTGGCATAATCACAATCAATTTAGCAATTCAATTGTTAAAGTTGTTAAAGAATTTAAAGATTTAATTCATGCATCAATAATAATTGGGCTACACTATATCTTGAATTAAAAAAATCTACTCACACATGATTAAAGAAACAAAAACAATAATAAATAATGAAAACATAATTGAATAACAAAGGATGAAAAATAAATACCAAATCTTGAATAAAATTGAAAGTAGAAAGCTTGAATCTTGAATCTTGAATTACAAAAACTTGGAAAATAATAATGGAGATCTAGTTCTTAAGGAGAGAATAAAATAAAATATGGCTTAATGAATTAATGAATAATCCCTAACAAAGCCCTCAAAAGATATAAATATAAGCTAAAAAAGATAAATATTCGATCTAAACTGGGCGCATTGCGTATCAGGGAGGCACGGACGTGCCTAATAGGGAGGCACGGACGTGCCTCTCTAAAAATAAAAACGCTGCATAGTCTGTCTTCCAGGCACGGACGTGCCTGATTCCTGGGCACGGACGTGCCTGCTCTGCTGCGCGTATCACTCATCTTAAATCAGTCATAACTTCATATCCGGAGCTCCGTTTGAGGCGTGTAATATATCATTGGAAAGGTCTTCAAGTCTACTTTCCAATGCAATTTGAATCACTCCGTTATCATTTGTATATCAAAAGTTATGAGCATAATAGTGAACAGGTGTCATATTTGTCAAGTATTTCATCAACGTTTTGCTTCATTTTCACTCAAGTTCGTCTCGAACACATGATTTGATATTCTTAAGCAATATGTTTTCATACTCCATGATTATTGTACTCAAGATTAGCCAACCATACTCCATTTGCATATAAATCACCTGAAATTCATCAAAACACACAAACGAAGAGTAGTAGAGCACAACTTAAGCAAATAATGCAAATATGCACCAAAGATCTCTAATTTTGTGATCAAATGAGCTTAGATACCCACCTAAAACATGTGCAAAATAAGACCTATCATTAACCAATAAAGTAACAGTATAACCACATTGTAGAAAAGAAAAATCTATTTCACACTCATTTTAGGCATCATTCTAGGCACAATATTATACACTTATACACCCATCCATATATGCTGTTGCGATTACTGCCCATACATTCACATTTCTATTTGCATACTTTCTACGGGTTTTTCAAATAACAGAATGCATCAATGATTTTTACAGATAATGGTAACCAGAAAGCTAAGCAAGCTATAAGCATATATCTCACCAAAATTATATCCAAATGTCATATTCGATTCAGAAGTGAATTTATAAAGTTCTTACCAATAACTCCATCTTTACTGATTTCAACATGCCTATCGATTTCAATACTACAGTCTCCACCCTCCACACCTCTCATTTCAAAACTCGAAAAGTTGTAAAATCAAGTCTCCAGAAATTCACACCAGATCTCTGACATAGCTTCAGCAACCAATTTTCCAAACATTGACATCAAACAACCTATCCATTCATCAAAATTGAGCACAATCTAAGAGAGAAACCACCAATTCTTATTTGCAATCTCCATTTAAATACAACTTTACACAAGTTCATCAATCTCCAAAAGAAATTATGGAAAAAACAAAAAAAATCATTGAAACCTAAAATTACATTTTTCACTTAAATTCACCACTCAATTTTCACAAAATAAACTTCATATGAAATCACACAATTTCATCAATCTCCAAAAATGTGATCACATCTAGACCTAAAATTACATTATCACTCAGATTCACCACTCAATTTCACAATATGTAACATCAAAAATCAACTTAGGTTATCACACATTTTCACCAATCTCCAATAAAAATAAATCACATCAAAACCTAAAATTACATTACACAAAATCACCACTCAATTTCTGCAAAACAAAACTCCAGAAATCAAACAATTTCATCAATCTCCAAAAAAATTATCACATCAAAACCTAACACTACATTTCACCACTCAATTCAATTTCCACCAAAAATCATCTCATAAAACCACAAAATCCAAACCTAATTGATCAAAATTCATCACAAACAGAAAAACAACTCACCGAGTAAACCTGACGACGACTCCAAGTAAGTTCACCAGACGACAAAACAGCAGCAACACTCGCAACAAAATCACCAGCAACCGAAGAACCGCCATAATCAGAAATCTCAGAAACAACATCAATAACTTGCCGAGCAATCTGTTCATCATCGAAAGAGGAGAGAGAATGAACAAGAGGAGAGAGAATGAGGTGGGTATGAAACGAGAGAAGAGGAGAGAGAAAGGAAGGTTGAGAAACGGCATGAGAGAGCTGAGAGAGAGCGTAGGAGACATGGAAGGTAGGAGAATTAGGGTTTGAGATTAGGTTTGTGAAACAGAGTAAGCAAATTGAACCTCCTTCTTCGGTTGGAAGGATGAGCGAAGATCGATGACCTTGACTGCATGATTGGGGTGATGATGAAGATGGTGGTGATTTTGGATGATTCGATTGCATTGGAATCGGAACCGGAACCGGAACCGAAGATGTCGAGTATTGTTGTTCGAAGTAGGTGTACTTTTTTCTGGGTTTGGTGATGATCAAGATGGAGAAATGAGAGAGGAGCAAATTTTGAATTTGGGGGGTTAAGGCGCCAAAGGAAGGAGGTGAAATGGTATTTATAGAACAGCCGAGTGCTGTCATTTTTTTTTTTTTTTGCGCGCGTGCAGGGACGGACCTTTAAAGGGGCTTCAGTGGGCTTGGCCCCTGATAAATTTTGGAAAAAAAATTTTAAGGCCCAATTAAAAAAAAAAAAAAGAAGGAAAAATTTGAACTTCTGAAAGCTGGAACGAAAGAAAGAAACAGATGAAAAGAAACCTTGAAAAGAATAAAACCTCAGGAATCGATTTCTAGTGCAGTGGTGCTCGTCCAGTTAGATCGACCTCAGTACGGCAGTACCTCACCGACTCACCGTCCTCACCAGTCACCACAGTCGCCAGCCGGCAGCCGCCCAGCCTCACCGAGTCACCGTCGCTGCCTGTCTGCGTCAGTGTCTTGTTCTTTGCTTATGCTTTCCGTTCGACCTTCGACCCTCAATCCAGTATGTCTTTTAAATCTGAAATTAATGTTTTATACTATACATTGAAATTATTGATTTAATTAATTAATTTAGTATGTCTTGTTAATCCTAATTCAAAATCCCCAATTTGAAATCCCCAATTGTTAACCCTAATTTTCAGATTTTAATGTTATAATTGATGATAGGAAGGAAAGCTGCCGGGTTGATTGCATTTTTCCTTATTATGATCAAGCAATCTTCAACCTTTAACAGCCAAGTAAGATTTCTTTCACATAACTGTGACTTTGTTAATTGTTATGTTACCTTGGCTTAAATTATTTAGCTGCAATTCATGGAAACTGTAGGACGTTTATAAAATAAATTTAACTTATAATTAATTTCAGGTAAACAAATATGAATAAACAAAAATCTATTACCTCCTTTTTCAAACGAAAAGAGCCAGAAAATGACACAACACCCGACGAAAATAATACAATTAATGAAGATACTCCTACCCGTCCAAATAATCATGAAGAAGGTCCATCGATTATTGATAATGACAATGTGGATATCATTTATTTAGAACGTGATCCAGGGTTACGTCCTCCAATATGGGCTTATCCAGTTGGAAAACGAAATGAAATAAGACGTGCTTATATTAAATTAGGGCCTTATCAACCTCAATTGGCAGAATATCCATTTTCAGGGCCTACAAAGCATCGTCGCCGATTTCAATCTACTTGGTTTGCTAAGTTCCCAGATTGGTTGGAATATTCACCTTCTAAAGATGCTGCATTTTGTCTACCTTGTTATCTGTTTACTGAAACACCAAATTCTCGGGTAAAAACATTTACTTTGACCGGATTCAAAAATTGGAAAAAAGTCAATGACGGGAAACGTTGTGGGTTCCTTGCTCATATTGGTGAAGGTCCATGTACAGCTCATCGAAATGCAGTTCAATTATACAGGACTCTTCCTAAGCAAAAAGCAAAGATTCGTAATGTTTTTTACAAACAAAGTGAAGTGCAAATCAAGCAAAATCGATTGCGTTTAAAGGCCTCTATCGATGTCCTCCGCTTGTTGACGACACAATCTTGTCCTTTAAGAGGCAACAATGAAACAAATTATTCAGAGAATCAAGGAAACTATCTTGAATTCAGAAAGGTGTTGGCTGCATATAATAAAGATGTTTCCAAAGCTATACGACAAGCTCCTTATAATGCCAAATATACTGCTCCCTCGATTCAAAAAGAGATTCTCCATATTATTTCAAATAAGGTTCGCAACTATATCAGACAAGAAATTGGTAACTCTAAATTCTGTATTACTGTTGATGAGGCTCGAGATGAATCTAAAAGAGAGCAAATGGGTCTTGTTTTAAGGTTTGTTGACAAATATGGAACAATTAGGGAACGATTTTTTGACCTTATACGAGTTTCCAATACCACGGCAGCAACACTTAAAAGAGAATTGTGTTCAGTTCTTGCTCGACATAATTTATCTGTTGAAAATATTCGAGGGCAAGGATATGATGGTGCTAGTAACATGAGAGGTGAGTGGAATGGTTTGCAAGCATTATTTCTTTCTGATTGTCCATATGCTTATTATGTCCATTGTTTTGCTCATCGCTTACAATTAGCATTGGTTGCCGCATCTAGAGATGTTAGAATAATTCATCAGTTTTTTTCTAATTTGACTTTCATTATCAATGTCATTGTTTCATCTCCCAAACGTGTTGACCAACTGCAATCCGTTAAATCTGATGAAATTAAAAGGCTATTATCTATTGGTGAAATAGACAGTGGTAGAGGAGCTAATCAGATGAGTACTTTAAAAAGAGCTGGAGATACACGTTGGGGTTCACATCTTTACTCTATTCGTAGCTTGATGAAAATGTTTGATGCAACAGTGTTAGTACTTGAACACATCTCGAATGATAAGTCTTGTAATTCTTCTCAACGTGGGGATGCTGATGCTGCTTTAGATCTAATGATTTCCTTTGATTTAGTGTTCATTGCCCGTTTAATGGAAGAAATTTTGGGGATTGCTAATGTTTTATGTCAAGCCTTACAACAAAAGTCCCAAGATATTGTGAATGCTGTGAAATTAGTGTCTACAAATCATGCACTAATTCAGGATATGAGAGAAAATGGATGGGAAAGTTTTTTAGAGTCAGTGGTATTGTTTTGTCAGCAACATGATATTTTGATACCTGATATGAATTCTCCTTATATAGCTCGTAGGGGTCGAGCTCGTCATCAACAAGATCAAGTTACAATGAATCATTTTTATCGAGTTGAAATATTTTTGGGTGCAATTGACAAACAATTACAAGAGCTAAATCACAGATTTAATGATGACGCTTTAGAGATCTTAACTTTATCATCTTTGTTAGAGCCCAAAGATGGATTTAAAAATTTTGATCTTGAGAAGGTTTGCTTGTTTGCAGGAAAGTTTTACCCCATGGATTTTACGGAGCAAGAAAGGTACAATTTGAGGTATCAATTGCAACACTTTTTTTGTGAAGCAAAAAATGAGCCTAGTTTGACTCATCATTCTACCTTGGAGGAAGTTTGCGAACACTTGGCACAAACAGGAAAATCAAATGTATACTTTTTGTTTGATAGACTAATACGTCTAGTTTTGACCCTTCCTGTCTCAACAGCTACCACTGAAAGAGCATTTTCAACAATGAAGATCATGAAAACAAGACTGCGTAACAAGATGGAGGATGAGTTTTTGGCTGATAGTTTAGTTATTTCTATTGAAAGGAAGATTTCTAAGTCGTTTAGTACTAAGTCAATAATTGATGATTTCAAATTATTAAAAGAAAGACGAGCCTTACTTTAGTAGTTTGCTAAAGAAATAGATTGTGACACTTGCATTTTTTTTCTTAATTTTTTGGTAATATTTATTATATTTAGCTATATTCTTATACTCCTTGGTATTTATAATATAATCTCACATTGGATTTTTAAATATTTTTCATATGCTTATGTTATTATATTCTTGTTTTAGACGTACACTTATACTAGACATTATTGGCCCCCGAAAGAAAAGGTTTCAAGATCCGTCACTGCGCGCGTGGGTATGTGATTTACTTTGAACACGATATACTTACTCGGGGATCGCACTCGTGGCAGGTGGGTATGTTTCGCGGATTATGCAAAGCATCTAAGGCTGAGCAAAACTACCCAAAAACCTGAAAATTCATCCCGCAATCGTTCCGAAAAATAAGCGTATCTGATTCGATAATCTAAATGGTTTGAGTACCCGTTTCGATAATTTGTTATCGGGTATGATTATTGGGTATCATTTTAAAATTTACTGTTACCCGATCCGATCTGATAAGCAATTTTTTGTTTTTATTCCTACTTAAATCTACTTTTTTAAAATCTAAACTCTTACTTTAATTAGTAATATTTTATTACTCAGTAATAATTTAATTAAGATCATGTGGTATTGTTGTTAATTAATGTTAAATAATATCATAATAACTACATTATTAAGTTAAATTATCATTATTGGATATCTTATTGGGTACTCGATAACCGATCCGAAAATCTGGGTACCCGAAGTTATCGGCTCGGTTTATAGATATCACTTTTAATGATATTGGTTATCGGTTAACCGAACCGTTAGTACTAACGGTATGAGTACCCGTCCATGCACACCCCTCATCACCCGCCCTAATTGAAATGGATATGAGTGTAAATTTGATGGATAATGATTAATGAGTGAGTATGGATATAAAAAGTCATACTTCGTATTCGTCGTAGTAATTAAATAGGTGGTGAATTTGATGTCACGCTCGACTTATATCTACCGCCCACTCAATATCCACTTGTTCGCCAAATCCCAACATTTTATATACACTTATTATATAATTTTATTGATATATAAACTTGCTGGTCATAGGTGGTAATAAGTGGGTATAGGCAGGTAATATGTGAATTAGTAGGTAGTAGATATCTGCTTGGGTGGTGGAGCAGATATGAATTCCACAGTGGGTAGTGGGTATAGAAATTTCAGGTGGATATAGGTATGGGGGAGGGGGTATCCACAATTGCACCACACCGCCTGTTTGTTATCCCTAAATTCACTAATTTTCACTTACGATAAGTCGATGATGAATGAAGGATTGGCCTAATGATTAAGAACTTTACAGAGTTAAATCTCTTCTATATTTATAGTGCAAAAACTATTTATTGCACACATATGATCACACTTATATATTGTTCATTTTCTTCATCAAAAATCAAAAAAGTTGTTTTCGTATAATGCAGTATTTAATGCTTTTTGTATATTCTAACATCGATTGGTTATTATCACTACAAGCTAAGGCAAACCTAACAAACTCTAACATTAGCTCGTCTTGATTTGATTTAATTTTATTAAATTCGAACTAGAGAATGAACTCATCTTAATCCTAAAACTTTGTTTGATATTGGCTTGATAGGAATAATTTGGGATTGATCAAGCTAAACCTAAACTCGACTAAATACATCATGTTTCAACATGTGGAATAAAAAATTTATGTTGTTACTTGGCTTTGTAATGTTATATGACTTGGGCAATTTGTGTGAAAAAGTGTATCCTGACTTTGGCAATTAATAAGCTCACAAGTTAGGCAAATAATTGTTCCTCAAAAAAAAATAAAAAGAAGAAGAAGAAAAGGCAAATGTAACTTAAGCTTGAACATGGCTCATTAACAACTGAACAAGGTCGGATCAAACTTTCCAAACCACCAGAATGTAATCCTTCTTTCCAGCAGCACTCTCAGTTGGAACCATGCAATAGATCGACTCACAGTAACAACCCCATATGGCGGCTGACTCGTGACAAACTTGGAGAGGATCAGGGTTGAATTCTACTCAAAAAGAAAAATCACCAAAGAGCAAGTTGAAATAAGAAACATATTGATTATTGCTTGCATGACAATCCTTAGCAATAAAGTATATGATACTATTATTATTAGCATATTGGTAGGGCTACAAACAATGAAACTTGGCGTTAAATAGCATTACTACTCACTTGAGCAACAAGAGAACTAGCAAACCAGAAAAAGCAGTCACGCAAGAAGACGCAAATTTATCAGTAATTGAAGTCAGTTACCAAGTAGGAAAGGGGCCAAAGAGATCAAGACAGTAGTCAGGGAAAAGGAGATGTTTGTTTATGTCCAATGTAGATGGTTTCACAGCTGCGTAACCATGTTCATAAATAATTCAAGCGAGTTTTGCTTACAAAATTCAGCAAGGAAAAAAAAATCAAATACTCAAATTCATACAAAGCCAAAATGAAATTGATGGATCATATAATTACTTCGTTGTTATTATCATAAACCGACCACTACAACAGCAGCAGTCTATTACAGAATTGTCAACTACTCAACAACAACAGCAACAGCAACAGCAACAAAAAGTGCTAATTCCCAGCAAAAAAATTGTCTAATGGGAAAATCACATGATAAAACCTAATACAAGAAAGATTTAAACCATAACACGCACACACCAACACAAGATAGCAGCGCCGATCAAACTTCAGGGTCCTCCTCATCAATGGACATGATTGTTTCAAAGGGGGAAATGAGACTCTCAACATATCCCACCGCATTTGAAATAGTTCTTTTACCAGCACATGAGCAAGTATGGCTTTGCCTTTGTTTTTCAGTATCTGGACTTACATCAACTATCATGAATCGGTTCAGTGTTTGGAGCTCAAAACATTTCTCTACTAAAAACTTGCCTGTGGGGGTGACATGACAA
This sequence comes from Chenopodium berlandieri, assembly GCA_034703905.1. NCBI lineage: Eukaryota > Viridiplantae > Streptophyta > Magnoliopsida > Caryophyllales > Amaranthaceae > Chenopodium > Chenopodium berlandieri. The sequence goes on from CM068281.1 coordinate 52,945,525, forward strand.
TTAAACGTGCACGGAAGATGGAGAGAACCCACTTTCTCCCAAGAGTTCCAGTCATCAAATTGTTTCAATGTCCAAACTTCAGCCGTCGTCCAATCGATTAAGCTGATGCATTCTACTGATAAGCACCCATTCCTCAAGAAAAATATCGCACTATCGTACTGTTGTAACCAATCCATCCAAGGAAATACTTTCACCTGCTCACTAACCAAATCATACCCTACAATGCGCTTAGGCGTCGCATATCCCAAAATCCAAACAGACCAATACAGAATATCATTGACCACTTTTGTGTCCAGGCATAACCCTTCATGGCGAGTAAAATAATCATCAAGGTCACATCTTCTTTTCCAATTCCCAGTCTTAAATGAAAACACATAAAAGTATAAAGAAGGTTCATGCTGAACTCTTAATCTAGACAATCGAAATAGCACGACTATCCTGTAGTCATCAGTAGATGGTACATAACCAAACCAAGAAGTTCTAGAGCGGTAATCAGGACTAGGATACATAATTTCACGGTATGAATGCAGAGCAGGATTGCAGATAAAGAAGAAACATAAATCCCTACATTCAAAGCAAACCAACCCATTACCAGAACCCTTAAAGCTAACCTTATTTTTAGATATATTTTGTTGAAAAGATGAGGCAAAAAAGTTTTCCAATTCAATCGGGTTTTTCAGACTGTCAGATTCTTCATCATCATATGGCAATAACATGAATCTTATTGGGTTTTTAAAGATTAACAGAAATTGATTTGGGGAGAATTTGAGATGGGATTTTGCGAATTCAGGAGTAGAAATTGTGGAAAGCCAGAATTTAGAAACAGATTTGAAACGGATTAGGGATTTTACCGGCAATCTTGGCAGAATGTGGCTGATTATGAGATCATCGGGAATAGTTAGGGTTTCCGCCGAAACATAACTGATGTTGATGATCCTGCAGTTCACATTAGCAATAGAATCAGGATCATTCTCTTTCCTCAATTTCAACATTATTCAGATTTTCAGACCAACACTCTATGTAGAATTGTGTAATTCTCCTCAACGGGAGAGTTATCATTGGATAAATATATACTTCGTATATGGTTTGCATCCTGAATACAAGTAAACATATTTACCCTAAAATACACAAAGTATATCTTTTCACATAATAATAATAAGATAATACAATATTATCTATCACACCCCCGCAATCGAAGCGGGAGGAGGGCGAACGCTTAGACTGGATTTGAAGTCTAAAAATAGTTGCATCGGCAAATCTTTGGTAAAAATATCTGCATACTGATATGAAGAAGGAACATGAAGAACTTTGATGTGACCAAGTGTATCCTTATCACGAACAAAGTGAATATCCAACTCGATATGCTTGGTGTTTCGGGGTTTTCTGATGTCCTGCGGGAGAGTTACAACACCAAGACTGGAACCGGACGCCTGTACCTGCAAAACAACGAAGACTCCTTGTGGTAGGAGCTCCGCCTCCAACGGTCAAGTTAGTACTTGTATGAGGAGTAGTTAATGCGGAAATTAAGTAGTTTTGGTCTCTCTAGGTGAGAGTGTTTAATGCGTAATCTGTGTTACCTTGTTGTTAATCTCCTGATCTGATTAATTAATCAATCCCCTTTTATGAGAATTAAGTGAGGTATTTATAACCTCGAGAAGCGTGCCAATTAGGTTTATGTTAACCTTGGGCTGACTGGGCTTCTAATCAGGATTGGGCCTTGTTGGCCGGCTTTCCCATTAGGCATGGGTGGACACATGGCGTGTCTCTATTGGTCCGTGGTGGACGAATCTGGGATTGACACGTGGCAGGCTCCTATTGGCCTACGTGAAGGACACGTGGCAGAACCTGGTGGGTCCACTTGTCAGACGGTGATTGGTGGATAAAAATCCCCTAATCATTTGCCCCTCACAGGCGGTACGTGGCTGGTCACGTGTCGCCTGTGACAGGTGTCGCATGGTGATAGGCGACGGCCTACGACAGGTGTCGGCCTGCAATTGGCCGAGAGATATTTCCCGCCCAAATTTTGAATTTGGAAGTGACCCTTCGCCTTCTCACTTTGCCTATATAAGGAAGTGCTGACTTCGGTCATTTTCACATTTGAGAACCTTTGCGAGAGAACATTCGGACCCCTGAACTTGCTCTGACATTTTGGACTTTTGTTGCCTACCGCCTGATCTGACAAGCCGTTTGCAAAGGATTTCAGAATTTCATCAACCGTCACTCGTTCAGGTAACCGCTGGTTCTCTTACTCTTAACTTTTTCCTTTATTTTTATTTTTTTTGAAATGGCCCCATGGAAGCAAACGACACGGCCTAAGTTAGTGATCAGCCGGTCACCGGGGACGGCTGAATCTAGGACTAGGAGTGCCGCCTGCCCTTTTCTGGACCCATCTTTGCCCTTTATACAAAGTCCGACTGTATCTGTGTCTATGCAGAACGTGATGGCCCGAACAAAAAAGACAGCTAGGATCTCAAACTCGGACGGCTCCTCTCAAAGGGTGCCAATAAGTGAAACATCTGACCAGGCGCCAGATGTAGAAGTGAGACAAGGCGGCTGCCAGGCCGACAGTTCTGAGGGAGGGGTCAAGGTGGTCCCTTCCCATTTCACAGTAGATATGTCAAACTATTCTCCTCCTCCTTCTAAGGGGGAGGAGGCGGGCCCCTCTGGGAGAGGGAAGGAGTCGTCCTCTTCTGACTCTTCTGAGGACGAGTCTGATTCAAGCTCTTCGGGCCAATCTTCTCCAGGCTCTGAAGAAAAGAACAGCCGCCTACAAGAGGCGAGGAGTTCTCATGCAGTTGAGAAGGGGGATAATTGGGCGGAGCCGTCCGCCTCTTATAGACAGGAGAACACCCCTTACTACTGCACGGTACCCCGGGGCCGAATCACGGCCATGAAAGAAAAAGTGGAGAGCTTTATAGCTAACTACAAAATGGGCCCCGGATATTTATTGTTCGTGCCGGATCCAGAAGACACAGTCGTCTGGCCGGCTGGTACCAGCTATGACGATGGCTGCTTCGGCTGCTACGCGGCGGCCATCAAAGCTGGACTGCGTTTCCCACTACATCCGGCTGTTCTGCGGATTTTAGATGGGTATGATCTGGGGTTATGGCAGTTAGCCCCCAATTCTTGGGTAAACGTACTCGGCTATGTGGCCGGGTGCGAAATGTACGGGGTGGAGCCAAGCTTTGAGGCTTTCGCCCACATGAACTATCTCAGCCGGACCCCTAAGTCAGGTGGTACCGGCTGGTATCAATTAACAAGCCACAAGGGCTACCTCATGACGAGAGGTAAGGCAAACAAATGGAAGGATTGGCGGACCACCTTCCTCATCATCGAGGGTTCAGACAAGGAGCTGAACAGAAGATTTAACAGGTGGAACAGGGATCCGCCTTTTCTTGCAGGCGGCCGTAGCTTGCCGCCTGTCCCCCCAAAGGCTAAGAAAGAGATCCTAGACAGAGGACTCTTCAAAGTAGAGATCAGGGTGAACTCTACTTCAGGGGTACGAGAGCAAGTGCCCCTGAACTGCATTCCGGTCTTCAAGTGGCTCTATGATGAGTACTTTTTGGCCGCCTGTGGCCTCGGCAGTCGGTGCTCTAGAGGTAGCCGGCCTGACAAATACTCTTTTTTTCACGCCTTGTTTACTTGGGATTTTTACTGACTTTTCTGTTTGTTCTTTTTTGCAGCTGACGCCATGAGCAAAATAACTGCTTCCAAGACTGCGGCGGCCATGCTGCGGGCCTCCCTGATGCAGCAGTCTGGTACCGACTCCCCCAACAAGGGGGCACCCTTGGTGAGCTTTGAAACTTCTTTCTTTTTGAAGTAGTCTTATACATATGCTAACTCTTCCTCTTTTTGTAGTCGGGTAATCCAAGGGCTTCTTCCTCGCAACAGCCGGACCCCAAGGCCCGGAGGACGACTGTTGCAAGCTCTCCTGGCTCTTCCAGGAAAACGGTGGCGGCTGAGAAGCAGCCGGCCACTTCTTCTAAAGCTCCGGCGGGGCCGCCTAGAAGTATGAACAATTACTTGTAAAAACTTTTACACTTGCTTCCTTCTTGACTAGGTCTAACTTGCTTTTTTTACGCTTGATGCAGCCGGCCCTCAGGAGCCTGACTTGGTGGAGGTAGCCAAGTCAATGATAAAAGCTGTGCCTCCATCTGAAAGGGAGGCGGTCAGGGGTGTCGGCACCCTTGACCTTGATGGGATTGCAGGGGTCCTTGCTGAGGTATACTTAGCATTTTTTGAGTAGCTGAATTCCAGGACGCCTGTTATCTTTTTGTTTTGAAACTGACGCATGTTTTCTTTTTACTTAGGCCCTGCTCCGAGTGAACGGCCTTCGAAAGCCGCTTGATCGGAAAAACAAAGAGGTAAAGGCTGCGAAAGCTATGGCCGCCTCTAACTGTGATAAGGCAATGTTTCAAATTGCCCAAAATGAAGTTCTGACCATTGATATTCTTTATTATCAGGCGCAGGCTGCCGCTGCTATCCAGGCCCAGTTAGAGGCGGCCCAGAAGAAGAACAGCGAGCTGGAGAAGACCGTCTCCGACCTCAGGGCCGAGCTTAAACCTCTCCGCCTAAAAATGCTCTCATACGATGTCATGGAGAAATCCTTGACGAGCGTAAAGGAACGCCTGGTGACTCAGGAGAAGAGTCTCACTAAAGAGCTCTCGGAGAAGGCTGAGCAAGAGAAGAGAGAGCTCGTCCGAGAGATGATGGAAGACTCTTCCCAAATCCAGCGTATGACCTGGAGCCGCCTCTTCCCCAATGCCGACTTTGCCTCTTGGGAGAAAACGTACCGCCAGTGCTCTGAAACATATAATCAAGAGATCCTGGCGGCTGCTGAGGACGAGGCGTTTGAGGAGGGCTTGGAGATGGAGGAGCAGCCGGTAGTGGCGCTTGTGCCACTTGGGGGCAAGGCATCAAAAAAGAATGCAGCTGAGGCCGAGTCCAGCAAGAAGAATGCTGACCAGGCGGACGCTGCTAATGTTGAAGATTTGTCCCCTTCTTAAGCTTTTATGTCTTCTTTTCACGGCCTGCGTGCCGTTTACTTGTATTTACCCGGCCAGGGGGCCGGGATTCTGAATATTTTTCTTCCTTAATGAAATTTGATTTTTTCTTGAAATTTGGCTAAGTGTTGAATATTGAGTTGTACACTATACCGACTGCTTTGTATGGCCGATTGTAGACAGGTACGGATGGTAAGTTACGCCGCCTATGCCCCTGGACGACTGGTTGTCTGTTTCCAAGTTAGGCGATCAGTCGGCCATTTATCCAATCGTTACTCAATTCGTTTAAAAGACTGGATTACCTTTAGGCAGGCGGTCCTCTATCTGTAAACTTAACCAAGTAAAAAAGAGTTTTCTTACTTGTATTTAGACTTAGGCAGTCTATGACTGGATTACCTTTGGGCAGGCGGTCCTGTCATTTGTAAAATTTACTAAGTAAGAAAGGGTATCTTACTTGTGTTTTTTGAGCTATAGGCAGTCTAAGACGACTGTTTCCTATTGCAAATAGTTAAAAAATTTTTAGGGGGTGACCAAGTAACTATGACTGTTACCTGGTCGCCTATTGATTGAGTAGTAGAGGTAACAAGCGGTGGGTACCGGTTGTTCCCCTTTATTCGCCAATGTTTGTTGGCTATTAACTCAAAGAGAAAACTAGTAGGAATAATAGTTTGAATGCCCTTGTTTGCCAAAAAACAGGCGGTCTATTCAAACTTTTTAGGTTCCATGCCAAGTTTTGGGAGAGTGACTATGAGTTAACGTTGGTGTTGCTCAGTCGTCCTCATTTTAGTTTGAGTAGTAGGGGTACCATGCGGCGGTGGCCGGCTGGACCCCTGGATTCGCCAATGTTTGTTGGCTATTAACTCAAGAGTAACCCCCTGCATTTATCCCAAGTAATACAGGCGGTAATCCGACTCAGATGTCAACTGTTATCACTAGTTTGGTTAGTAATAAAAGTTATCCTTGTCTCAAAAACGGCTACGTGTTTGTCCTTGGGGACAGTCGTATAGGTGCCGTGTGATTAGTTTATAGAACAATGTTCCACCCAAAAGGGAGCTGCTCTCTGCGACGAATTTCATCCGAATGGATGCCGTCGGACGCCTGCTATAATGTTGGGACAGGTCGAATTGAATTTTATACTTTGATCAGTTGGCTTGACGCCTGGTCTGATCATGTTTTTTATAGTTCTTGGTGAACTATATGTTATGTGAGGGTAACCGGTCAAGCGGCGTGCCCTTCTTAAATTAAACATAGAGAGTAGCCGACTGTTTATCAGTTGGCATGCCCCTCTTTAATTAAACATAGAGAGTAGCCGACTGTTTGTCAGTTGGCATGCCCCTCTTAAATAAATAAAAATAAACATGGAGAGTAGCCGACTGTTGGTCAGTTGGCATGCCCCTCTTAATACAGAATCGAATAGTAAAGATGCAAGCTTTAATCAAGTAATCCTTGACTTTACATTTTTCAAAAGAAATATTTCTTAAGGTTATCTATGTTCCAGGTTCGAGGTAACGGCTGGCCGTCTGGTGTTTCCAGACGGTAGGTACCGTCTCTAACCTCTTCATATATTCGGTAGGGACCTTCCCAGTTGGGAGTTAGCTTGCCAGACTCGTTAGCCCTACCAACAGCTTCCATTTTTCTAAGTACAAAGTCCCCCACTTTGAGTGGACGCCTGTGCACTTTTTTGTTGTATGATCGAGTCATTCTCAGGCGGTAAATCTCATGGCGCAAGACAGCATTGCCCCTTTTTTCAGGAAGTGAGTCTAATGCCAGGCGCATGGCTTCCCAGTTTGCCTCTTCGTCATATAGCATTACTCGAAGAGTCGGCTCGTAGTGTTCTATTGGAAGAACAGCTTCCGCCCCATAAGTTAGGAGGAATGGAGTTTCTCCAGTCGACCCTTTTTCAGTCGTCCTAATGGCCCAGAGAACATGTGGTAGTTCATCCGCCCATAGGCCGCCTGCTCGTTCAATCTTTTTCTTGAGGCCGTCTGAGATGATTTTATTAAAGGCTTCTACCTGGCCGTTTGCTTGTGGACGGCCGACAGATGCAAAGCAATGTGCAATTCCTTGGTCACCCAACCAGCTTTTGAGAACAGGCGTCTCAAATTGGGGACCATTATCAAAAACCATAGACATGGGAACCCCGAACCGAGTGATGACATTTCTCCAAATGAATGAAATTACATCCTTCGTCTTGATTCCCTTAACAGCCTCCGCCTCTACCCATTTAGTGAAGTAGTCGACGGCAACAAGTATGTATCTCCTTCCGCCTGTAGCAGGCGTATATGGACCCAGAATATCCATGCCCCATTTAGCAAACGGTAGGGGACTATGAATGGTGGTGAGATCAGTAGCCGGACGGTGAATTAGTTTGCCAAACCTTTGACACTTGTCACATTTTTTCACCATCTCCATCGCATCTGCTTCCAAGGTAGGCCAGAAGTAGCCCTGACGCCTTGCCCGTTGAGCAAGCGTCCTTCCGCCTATATGCGAAGCACAGAAACCAGAGTGAAGGTCCTCTAGTATCTCTCGCCCTTTTTCTGGAGTAACACACTTTAAGAAGGGTTGAAGGTACCCTCTTTTGTGAAGTTCTCCCTTTATCATTTCAAAATTAGTGGCTCGTCTTTTCAATACTGCCGCCTGTTGATGATCATCCGGCAGGATACCGTTTGTCAGATATGCCCTAATTGGATCCATCCAGGTTGAGCTTCTGTCTAGGATTCCAATAGGGTCTCCTTCAATGCTTCTCCTTTCCACTACCTCCCAAAAAACGGTTCGAGGAGTATCACAGGAGGCGGATGATGCTAATTTTGAAAGCGCATCCGCTTGGTTATTTTCTGATCTCGGTACTTGGACCAGATGGAAATCCTCAAGGGAGCCGACTGCTTGACGGACCGCTTGTAAATACTTGATCATGGCCGGATGGGTCGCTTCGTATTCGCCATTGTACTGACTCACTATCAATTGTGAATCAGAACAGGCGTCTATTTTTCTTGCCCCTGCCGCTTTGCACATGCGGATACCGTCTAGTAAAGCTTCATATTCTGCCTCATTGTTTGAAGCCTGAAAACTGAAACGTAAAGCATACTCGTACCTGTCGCCTTCTGGCGACTGACATATGACGCCTGCTCCACAACCAGTTGAAGTGGAGCTTCCATCCACATATACCTTCCAGACTTGGTCTGGAACCTGCGAATCAGGGGGACGAGTCATTTCGACAATAAAGTCAGCAAAGGCTTGCCCCTTCACTGCTTTTCTAGGCTCGAAGGTAACTTCGAGGCTCTGTATTTCTATGGCCCATTTGATCATTCGGCCAGACGACTCCATGGTGGTCAGTGGCCGCTTGATCGGTTGATCTGTATACACGACGACTGCATGCGCCAAAAAGTAAGGCTTTAATTTTTTAACAGCCATGAAGAGTGCAAGACCAAACTTCTCCACTAAGGGATACCTCAACTCGGCATTTTTTAGCACATGGCTGACAAAGTAGACCGGGAGCTGACAGCCGTCTCTCTCAGCAAGAAGAACAGCACTTACCGCATGATCAGAGACGGCCAGGTACATGTAGAGTATTTCTTTGGGCATAGGGCTGACTAGCCTTGGCAAGGAATGCAAGTGAACTTTCAATTTTTGGAAGGCCGCCTCAGCATCCGGCCCCCATTCAAACCTTGCCTTTTTCTTAATTGCCTGGAAAAAGTATAGGCATTTGTCGCCTGATCGACTTAGGAATCTACCCAAGGCCGCCAGACAACCTGTTAGCTTCTGAACCTCTCGGACGGTGCGGGGCGACTGCATATCGACGACCGCCTGCACCTTCTCAGGGTTCGCATCTATTCCTCTCTGAGTAATAAGAAATCCGAGAAATTTCCCAGACTCAACTCCAAAGACGCATTTCTTGGGATTAAGCATGACATGGTGCCGCCTGAGTGTGGCGAAAGTTTCTCGGAGGTCCGACAGATGATCTTTCTGAAGTTTAGACTTAACTATCATATCATCAATATATGCCTCGACATTTCTCCCAATCTGATCAAAGAACACAGTGTTTATCATTCGTTGGAAGGTGGCCGGGGCATTCTTAAGACCAAACGGCATGACCGTGTAACAGTATAACCCTTGATCAGTGACGAAGGCCGTCTTCTCCTGATCTTTCTTCCATAAAGGGATCTGATGGAAACCAGAGTAGGCGTCCATAAAACTCATCAAAGCATGGCCGGCTGTTGAGTCGACCAGGTTGTCAATTTTAGGCAGAGGGTAACTGTCTTTTGGGCACGCTTTATTCAAGTCTGTGTAGTCTACACACATTCGCCAGGTACCATTCGGCTTTTTAACAAGCACAACATTTGCAACCCAGTCTGGGAAGTAACATTGCCGAATGAATCCTGCATCAAGTAATTTTTTAACTTCGGCGGCTGCCGCCTGACTTCTTTCTTCGCCATGGTTCCGTTTCTTCTGCCTTACAGGCTTCTTTTTTGGATCCACAGCTAGCTTATGTACCGCCAGCTCAGAACTAATGCCTGGCATTTCATGGACTTCGAATGCAAAGATGTCCTTGTATTCTCTCAACAATGTGTGGAAGTCGTCACCTAGGACCCCTAGAGCAGTCGTCCCAACTTTGACTGTTCTGTCAGGACGCGTGACATCTAAGATTAGGTCCGTATGCTCACCAGCCGACTGAGGGCGGAATTCATCCGACCGCTCCTCTGCCAGTGATTGCTATTTTTTATCTTTTCTTTCGGCCCCCATCTGGGATGCCTTTCTTTTCTTGCCGCCTGTTTCTTGAACAGGCGCACTCTTCTTGACATTGTCAAGGTCTATCTTTCCCCCACTGGACTCAGCGGCCATAACAGTGGGCTTGACGTCCGAGAGATAGCACTCTCGGGCCATCTTCTGATCTCCCCTTAGGGAGCCGACTGCTCCATTATCCCTCTCAAACTTGAGCAACATAAGAGATGGGATTATTACAGCCTTGGAATTATTTAAAGTTGGTCGTCCCAGAATCATGTTGTAGGCCGAGAGTTCTTCTACCACCAGGAATCGGACGACCATGTGTCGTCCTTCCCCTTTTTCACCCAGGCGGATGGGTAGATCTACTCGTCCTACAGGGTGGACGACTCCCCCTCCAAACCCTACTAGAGGGTGGGAGGCCGGATGTATACAATCAGGCTTGTACTTGAGTTTGGAGAGACATTTGCTACTGATAAGATCTGAGGAGCTTCCAGTATCTATGAGGATTCGGCCGACCCTCTGATTGGCCACCTTACACTCAATGACGATAGGGTCGTCATGCGGCCCCCTGACTCCTCCTAGATCTTCTTCAGTAATGACAATCTCAGGAAATGAATTTATGGAGGACCGTTCTTGGTGAACGGAATTTACATCTAGCCGCCTGATGTTGTCTTTGTTTCCCCTAATAGTGGGACCCCCTCCTGCGAAGCCGCCTGCAATAGTGTAGACGACTGCATCATCTGTATCAGAGCTGTCGGCCTGTTTATTCTTTTTGGCCGACTGTTTTTTCGAGGAGGCGTTCCCTGTGGATTTCTTGACAAAAGAATCAAGATCACCTTGCTCAGCCAGGCGGTCCAGATACCGCATGAGACTGATGCATTCGTTGGTGTGATGACCAACATCTTCATGATAATCACAGAATTTTTCCTGGTTCCGATTGCTTGCAGAACCCTTCATGGGGACCGGCTTCTCAATAGAGATCCGTCCCTTGATTTCTTTCAGGATAGCTTTGCTATCCTTGTTAAACGCATACTTTGGTGAGTATGGCTTGAATTCTTTTTTCTTCTTCTGGGCCGGCTGTTTAGAGGAATCAGCCGCCCAGACCTCTTTTCTCTTCTTTAGATCTTTGTTGGACGACTGAATCTGTCGTCTTTCTCTTTTGTCGAACTTTTTCCCATCCGACTGTTTTGTTGTATTACAAAGATCTGTCGCCTGTATGTAGGCTTCTGCTTCAATTAAGGCCTCCTGAAGAGTCGCCACCCTCTTTCGAACAAGATCGAATTTGAAGGTCGACCCGTCTTTGAGACCCCTGAAAAAGTCAGTATAGGCCACCTCATCCGGTAACCCTTGAATTTGTATTCTCATCAGGTTAAACCGCCTGATGTAAGAACGAAGCCCCTCCTTTTCGCCCTGCTGAATTGTCCCCAAATCAAGGGTCGTCTTCTTCGCAGGAATGTTCATGGCGAAGTTAGAGGTGAACAAGTAAGCAAGCGTCCTGAAATTGTTTACACAACCAGTCGGCAGGTTGCCGAACCATTGCTGTGCAATTCCTTTGAGAGTCGCTGGAAAACACTTGCACCAAGTGGGATCATCCAACCCTTGAAGGTACATTAGGTTGGAGAATGCCATTAGATGGTCTTCTGGGTTAGTAGTGCCATCATAGGCGCCTACTAACACATTTTTCACTTTGGCCGGCTGAGCGGCTTCAGTGATTTCCTTGGAGAAGGCCGACGGCTGTTCACCAAGTCTGAGCAACCGTAGCTGCCAGTCCAAGGGTTGGACATTTTTAACTGCCTGTCCACCAAATGGAGGTGGCGGCATAAAATATTGTTGTTGGGGTACAAACGGTAAGTTTGGTACCGCCTGGTCGCTATGAAAGCCGGACTGACGGGAGGTACCGCCTGACTGGTTCTCATGGTACGACTGAGTCTGCCTCCTCGAGGAATTGCGCAGACTTTCTTGAAATTCAGAAGTAGAGGCCGACTCTGACAGTCGGTCATTCTTCTTCTGTTCTAACAACAGACGAGCGTCTGTGTATGTTTTCTTTGAACCGTCCGCCTGAATGTGACGGACAGGTTTCCTTTTTCCTGGAGTAGGAAAATGGTATTTTGTGAGATCAAGGACAGGCGGCTCATACTTCCTGGATCTAGGATGAGGAGTTCCCTCTCGTCCTTGAACCGGCTTCCTTTTGCTTGAAGTGGAAGGTTTCGTAGCCGACTGTCCCCTGGGCAGTGCAGGCTTCTTATTTAGCAACTCTTGAATCTCTCCCTTGAAGTCCCTCATGAAGGTCATGAGTTCGTTCCTGGTGACGGGAGCCGACCCATCAGTCGCCTGCTGCCGAACAGGAGGTGCGCCCGTTGGCTCACTTCCCATTTGAAGATGCTCCCGTTCCGTCCTTTCAGTCGGACGGGTACGTCGGGCCCTTAGGGTCCCGTCTGGAGCAGTGTGAGCTTCAACTTCAAGCTCATTGTCAGTGTCATGGTCCGACTGGACTTGAGGGTCGTCTAGGGGACGCCTCTCTTCATAAGTCGGTACAAACGTGGATGCCATCTCAGAAGTACTCTCCCCACAGACGGCGCCAAAATGTTTCGGGGTTTTCTGATGTCCTGCGGGAGAGTTACAACACCAAGACTGGAACCGGACGCCTGTACCTGCAAAACAACGAAGACTCCTTGTGGTAGGAGCTCCGCCTCCAACGGTCAAGTTAGTACTTGTATGAGGAGTAGTTAATGCGGAAATTAAGTAGTTTTGGTCTCTCTAGGTGAGAGTGTTTAATGCGTAATCTGTGTTACCTTGTTGTTAATCTCCTGATCTGATTAATTAATCAATCCCCTTTTATGAGAATTAAGTGAGGTATTTATAACCTCGAGAAGCGTGCCAATTAGGTTTATGTTAACCTTGGGCTGACTGGGCTTCTAATCAGGATTGGGCCTTGTTGGCCGGCTTTCCCATTAGGCATGGGTGGACACATGGCGTGTCTCTATTGGTCCGTGGTGGACGAATCTGGGATTGACACGTGGCAGGCTCCTATTGGCCTACGTGAAGGACACGTGGCAGAACCTGGTGGGTCCACTTGTCAGACGGTGATTGGTGGATAAAAATCCCCTAATCACTTGGTACGATGGTGTTGTACCGGATTGCAGGACAAGTAAACTGCGGAAATGTTATCACTATAAACCAAGGATGCCCATTGGACGGGACAATGTAACTCAAGTAGTAAGTTCCGTAGCCAACAGATTTCGACAACGACATTAGCGACACCTCTATATTCTGCTTCAACACTGGACCGGGACAAAGTAACCTGTCGTTTTGCAGACGAAGAGACAAGATTATCACCCAAATACACACAATATCCAGAAGTGGAGCGCCGAGTGTCCGGGCAACCAGCCCAGTCGGCATCGGTATAGGAAACCAGTCTCGTAGGGGCAGATCTGTATAAATGAAGACCATGATCCAAAGTGCCTTTGATATATCAGATTATACGCTTTCTAGGAGCATGCATGAAAAGACAGACTTGCTGAACAGCATAGGCAATGTCTGGTCTAGTGAAGGTGAGGTACTGAAGCGCAACTGCAAGGCTCCTGTAAAGAAAGGGATCACTCATGGGCTCGCCATCAAGAGCCCCAAGTTTGGACTTGCTGTCTACCGGAGCAACAGGCTTGTAGTTATTCATCTTTGCCCTGTGAACAATTTCCTTTTCATACTTACCCTGACTCAAAACCATATAGTGCTTGGAGCGGCTCACAGAAATACCTAAGAAAAAATGTAGCTTACTCAAGTCAGACATGGAGAATTCGGACTTGAGGAGATCAATAATGTCACACTTGAGTTTTTTCATATGAAGCCGTAAGAACAATGTCATCAACATAGAGCAACAGATATGCAACATTTGCACCGTGGTGCAAAATAAATTCATTCCGTAACCGTTCTGAAAAATAAGCGTACCCGATCCGATAATCTAAACGGTTTGGGTACCCGTTCCGATAATTTGTTATCGGGTATGGTTATTGGGTATTATTTTAAAATTAACGGTTACCCGATCCGATCCGATAAGCAATTTTTCGTTTTTATTCCTACTTAAATCTATTTTTCTAAAATCTAAACTCTACTTTACTTCATAATCACTTTATAATATCAATAATTAGTAATATTTTATTACTCAGTAATAATTTGGTCAAGATCATGTGGTATTGTTGTTAATTAATGTTAAATAATATCATAATAACTACATTATTAAGTTAAATTATCATTATTGGATATCTTATTGGGTACTCGATAACCGATCCAAAAATCTGGGTACCCGAACTTATCGGTTCGGTTTATAGATATCACTTTTAGTGATATTGGTTATCGGCTAACCGAACCGTTAGTACTAACGGTATGAGTACCCGTCCCATGCACACCCCTCAGCACCCGCCCTAATTGAAATGGATATGAGTGTAAATTTGATGGATAATGATTAATGAGTGAGTATGGATATAAAAAGTCATACTTCGTATTCGTCATAGGAATTAAATAGCTGTTTTGAAATCACGCTCGACTTATATCTACCGCCCACTCAATATCCACTTGTTCGCCAAATCCCAACATTTTATATACACCCAAGGTTGTTAGGATCGGGATCCTACCTTGGATCAATGGGGGATTGGGGGAGGTGGGATCGAATCGATAAAATCGGATTGTAGGATCGTAAGATCCTACTTAATAACAAACAATATTATATTTTTTTTTGAAGGAACAAATAATATTATATATATGCTATATATTGACTAAAAAACATTTCTTCTAAGGGGTTTCAATGCTAAAAGACATTGGTTTGCTTAAGAAAGGTCGATCTTCAATTATTTAATTTTTTTTTTTTGACGAAAAGCATAGCTTAGCACATATTATTAATTCACCAAGTTTTCAATATCGTTACATAACACCCCCTGAATTTCAGGTGGGTACTCTTCAAGCCACACACGATATTCGTTAAAAGAGAAACTCAACTTTGCTAAACTATGTGCAACAAAATTCCCCGACCTTTTAACAAAAGAAAAATCACATCTCTGACAACTACTCGCAAGTGTTAGGATATCCTTCACCAAACTTCCAAAGTAGCATGGAGGGGTGGAGGCTTTCTTCAAATGATGGAACAAACTGACATTATCAGTTTCCTAAAGCCCGCTTCCATGGCTGTCTTAAGGCTAGATCGCATAGCAATTGCTTTGCCTACTGCCACATCAAACTTCCCATTTTCCGTCGAACAATAAACCACCACCGCAACTCCCTCCTCGTCCCTCAAGATCCCTCCAATTCCCATCCGCATCCCTTGGAAGGCTGCATCTGTATTTAGTTCATACAGTCCAGCAGATGGGGCCTTCCATCTCGAACTAAGTTGCTGCTCATACGACATTCCATCTTCAAGGGCATTGGCAGCTTCAAACTCTCCCACTAAACACATTGATTTATGGATGATGGCTGCTTCCGTCTTCTCAGTTTTATCAAACACCCATGCATTACGTTTCAGCAATATTCCCCACGCCAGACACTAAAAAATATCCCACCACTTCTTCTCCTTTATCTTTCCATACACCTGATTGCACGATTCCCGAAATCCATGAGCATCAACAGCACTCATGTCGAGCCATAATACCGAGTACCTCCATATAGAGGAAACAACCGGGCAGAAGAGAAGCAAATGAGTTGTAGTTTCTTCACCCTCCCTAGGGCAGCGTTGATCTACACTCATACCCCTAGCCAACAGACAACTCATCACAGGCAGTCCATTCCTCACACATCTCCACGCAAATAGTTTGATCTTTGGTGGAATGCAGGCATGCCAAATATTCTTCCAATTAAACTCTACATTGCCATCTGACGAGGTTGCCTTCTCTCGTATTTCTTCTTCAACCAATATGTTATAGGCACTTTTGACACTATACGTACAGCCCATCTTTCAAGTAATGCCATGACCAAGAATCTTCCTTATCAAACATAGGAACTGGGATACTACAAATGCATCAATTTCCCGCTGTGAAAATAACTCCGAGAGAGTAGATAAATTTGACTTCTAACTTTCCCACAAGTCTTTGACGTACATCGTGCCATCACTTCCTTCCCTCCTCAGTGTCATGATTCGGAATTTTGGGAGGTTAGGCACCCATGGGTCTTCCCAAATGCGTACACTACTCCCCCCCCCCACCAACTGTTCTTATGGCACCCTTCTTAATCACCTCCATAGCACTTAAGATCAATCTCCACGTGAAACTCATGTTCGGGACAACTTTAGCATCAAAAAAAGTTGAAGTTGGGAAGTACTTGCCCTTAAGGACCCGAGACATAAGTGATTCCTTAGTAGTCACAATTCTCCACGCTTGTTTTGCTAACATAGCCATGTTAAATAATTTCAGATTTCTAAACCCCAATCCTCCCTGACTTTTTGCTCGGAGCATCTTCTCCCACCCAATCCAACTCATCTTCCGTTCCTCCCCTTTTTGTCCCCAAAAGAAACTCCTACACAAATTTTCTATCTCGTTTAAAATGCTAGCGGGGATAGAGAAACATTGCACAGCATAAGAGGGAATAGCCTGTGCCACTAATTTTATGAGAATTTCCCTCCCTACTTGAGAGAGATACCTTCCTTTCCAACCTTTGAGCTTCTTCCAAACCCTATCCTGAATATTCTGGAAAATTTGTTTCTTAGAACTTCCAATGTAAGTCGGAAGACCTAAGTACTTGTCATGTCCCTTGACAGCGTTAAACTCTAACTTCATCTGAAGCATATTTTTCTTTTCAAGGTCAACATTTCGGCTAAAAGACACTTCTGATTTTTCCATATTCAGTTTCTGGCCCGACGCTACCTCATAGGTTGACAGTAATTCGAGCACCTTGTCAGCTTCCTCCTCATTTGCCCGTACAAACAAAAGGCTATCATCAGCAAAAAAACAAATGGGAAATTGGCTCAACATGCCTTCCAATCTTGACACCATGAATAAGCTTTTCTTTTCCACCTCCCGAAGCAGAGCAGATAAACCTTCCGCGCACATAATGAATAAGAAAGGAGACAATGGGTCTCCCTGTCGCAGCCCTCTACTTATCTAAAGGCCCGAGACGACTGTCCATTCACTAGAACATCAAAGGAGGCCGATGAAACACATATCATAATATTCTTCACATAAGACTCCGGAAGCCAAATTTCAGCATCATTTTTTCCAAAAAAAGCCCATTCAACTCTGTCGTATGCTTTGCTCATATCCAGTTTCAATCCCATGTATCCTTTCTTCCCTCTCTTTTTTTTCCGCAAGAAGTGAAAACACTCAAAGCCACTAAAATGTTGTCTGTAATTAGTATACAAGGAACAAAACCACTCTGATTTTCACTAATAATACATGGCAATATTTTTTTTAGTCTGTTAGCCAAAACCTTCGACACAATTTTATACAGGACATTACACAGACTAATAGGTCTATAATCAACAGGAGACTCACATTCTTTTTTTCGGAATTAAAACAATATGCGTCTGATTAATAGAACCTATATCACTACCATTGTTCAAAATATTCAGAGTACTCTCCACTACATCGCTACCAACAACATTCCAGAATTTTTGAAAGAAGATAGCAGACAATACCATCAGGTCCAGGGGCCTTAGTAGGGTGCATCTGGAAAAGAGCCTCACGAACCTCCTCACCTACGAACGGAGCATCAAGTTCTGCACATTGAGCTTCTGAAATTACAGAATCCACTTTCTCGATCACAGCCTCCATATCACATTGTCCTCCCAATGAAAAAAATCATCAAAATGGCGCACAAAAACCTCCGAAATCTGCTCTTCATCTCAAAATAAATTACCAGCCGCGTCCTTCACTTCACTAATATGGTTTCTTGATTTTCTCTGGCTAGCTTTTGTGTGGAAAAAAGTCGTGTTTTTATCACCATTTTTGAGCCAATCTTGCCTACTTCGTTGCCTCCAATAAGCCTCCTCCCTCCTCTCCAACTCGTCCATTCTATCATCCAGAGCCCGTATTTGAGCAAATATCTCCTCTGTCTGTGGATCTCCCATAAGGCTCTCCATCATGCCTCTACAGTCCTTCATTTCTTTTATAAATTCTCCAAATTTATTCCTACTCCAAGCACTCAGATTGATCAAGGTATGAGCAATTTTCGAGCAAATATCACCTCCCCAATTCCACGCCTCCTTCACTATATCACCACATGTTTCATCACGGAGCCACATTTCTTCAAACCTGTATTTTTTAACTTTTTTCTTCTTTTTTATTTTCCCCACCCCCTTATTAATACACAGCAAAATGGGAAAATGATCTGATTTTCTCTTCGATAGGTGCGTCACAAAAGAACCAGGGAAGAGGTCCTTCCATGCTTTGTTCGCTAGGAATCGATCAAGACGCTCCAGCACATTTCGGTCACCACCTTGGTTGTTTGTCCATGTAAACTCGTGCCCTAAATAGCCTAAATCCACTAGCTCACAAGCCTCCACTGCATTTCGGAAAATTTTTAGCCTCCCCCATACAAAACTCATTGCCTCCCTGTTTTTCACTCGACATCAGCATCAGATTGAAGTCCCCCCCACAAATCCATGGAATGTTTGGGTTACTCCTAAGGCTTTCTAGCAAATTACGAGTCAAGTGCTTTTTCTAAGCTTTTTGATTGCCATATATTCCAGTAAATCTCCACCCTGCTTGCAAGGTATCTTTGCCCATGAGTCAATATGGTGCAAAGAGTAAGACTTAATTCTACCTCCAAAGTATCCTTCCATAACAAAGCTAGCCCTCCATTGCGTTTCCTTCCCTCCCCTTCACAACTAACAGCAAGAAGATTATTAAAGTTAAGCTTATTTTTAACTATCTCCATCTCATAACTTTTTAGCCTCGTTTCCGACGAAAAGATGATTTGGGGTTTTTCAAGCATAGCCACATTTTTCACTGCATTTATTGCTGAGGTACTCCCCAAACCTCTACAATTCCACAAAAGAATGTAATTCATTGTTCACCGAGAGCCCATGGTGTGGGGCCCGCCATGTTTTGATTTAAGCTTACAACCTTTCGCTTCTTGCTCATAACATCCAAATCATCTCCATCCACATCCATCTCGAACTCCCCACGAACCTCCTCGCAAACTCCTCTTTTACCCCCACTCAGTACCTTTCCTTCATTGCCCCCTTTATTGTCCCTCTTTAAAATGGTGACCTTTCTAAGTCCTCGCCCCTTCTCCCCCATAGCAGCATCTCCCTCCTTTTCTTCCTTCACGCTCACCTTCCTATATTTCTCTCCATCCTCCCTATCCCCCCATGCTTTACATTCAAACCAACACTTTCCCTAGTGCTCATCACCAACACTGCCTTTTTGCTACTAGTACCCTCTACGCCCTCCCCATCACTCCCCTCCCTATTCCCTCATGCACCCTCCCCACTCCCAGCCTCACTGCCCCCCTTTTTTTCCTCCCCTTCGCCCTCTGGTTTTAACTTCTCAAGGTTAACCTCCTTTTCTTCACTCATTGTTGTACCTATTGATCTCAACACAAGCTTTTTTCCACTATTATCCCACACCGCAAGGAGTTCAGCCTCCTTGTTCTTCAATGGGAAGTTTCTACCTTCAACATCATGTGCAGTCGGGGATGCAAAGGCAAGTTTTCTAGCAGCCCCAACCGGTCCCAACTTGATAACATCTGGATCAATATATGTAGGAGTTTTCTTCAGCAAACCTGAGTTTTTTAGTCTCTCCACCCAACTTTTCTCAATTTCACGATCAGCATTATCAATTCTGGATTTCTTTTTTGGAGATGCTCACAGCCACGGTCCATACTAGTACACCATCTTCTCCTCCTCCCCTTTCGCTCGCTCCTTGAAGTGGCATTCCTTCTCCGTGTGTTCTAATCTACCACAGAAAAACAGAAATCAGCAAGCCTCTCATACTTAATATCCACCCAACGAGACTTATTTTGCCCCATAGCTAAGAAAAGTCCTCTTCGCAATGGCTTATTAATATCCATTAGAACTTTGATTCGCAAACAATCATTCCAGCCTAGAGGATCAGATTCGTCTGCTTCTATAAACCCCGCTAAAAACTCCCCCACATCATACATTACTGCTAAGGTTCGTTTGTTCAGAGGCACATCCAATAACCTTACCCACATGGGGGTCTGCTTGAAGACGATTTCAGACGGTTGTTCATCACCAATCACCTCTTGCAATAGAATTAATTTCTCGTCAAAAAACCATGGTCTACCTTCAAGAACCCGATCCTTATCATCCTCACATAAGAATTGAAAAACGAATAAATTTGTCTCGACAACCCTAATTGCGAATTTCTCCTTCAACCTCCATAAATTCGCCAACGTTCTCTTCATTGCTTCAAGATTGTAAGGTTTAACTGTCCATAATTTTTCCACCAGAGTGAGATTTATTTTGGCTTTAGTATCATCACTAACATTTTCTATATAATCACCCCCTAGCACCACACCTTCTTCATCGGTTAATCGCAGTTTTTCCCAGTCCTTCACCAAATCATCCCCCATTATTCACACTGCACCAAAGATCAGGGGAATTGATTTATGGAAAAATTAAGATTGATCACGATCGGTACAAAAATGGAGATGCAACACATGCAAACCCTAAACTCGGGACTTACTTACCCTAGAGAGGGACTTAAATCTTTTGGAGGCGAAGGTCGATCTTCATTTAGCTTTGTCTGTATGGTAGTTAGAAGTTTAATAACACAAGTTTAAATTGATAAATTATGTGCAAATTTGTCAAGAATGAGACCTTAACTATGACAATCGCAAGTTGTCAATTGATAAAATCATATTAATGTCTCGGATTCGCTAATTAATTAGCGATAATTATTGAATACATTAAATTTAGGTGCATATAACCTAATGAGTAATAAAAAATATGTCAAAATAAATTAAAGTCTCATATTATAGTGAAATGTTGAATAGGATCGTAATAAAGTCGTAGGACCGTGTTGAGATCCTACCACTCATAATTAATATCGGAGTAGGATCGTAAGATCCTACAAACTTTAAGATCCTACCAAAGATCCGGATCAATCACGCAATTTTGGATCGTAGAATCGTAGGATTGTAAGATCCGAATAGGGATTTTAACAACTATGTATACACCTATTATATAATTTTATTGATATATAAACTTGCTGGTCATAGGTGGTAATAAGCGGGTATAGGCAGGTAATATGTGAATTAGTTGGTAATAGATATCTACTTGGGTGGTGGAGCAGATATGGATTCCACAGCGGGTAGTGGGTATAGAAATTTCAGGTGGATATAGGTATGGGGGAGGGGGTATCCACAATTGCACCACACCGCCCGTTTGTTATCCCTAAATTCCCTAATTTTCACTTACTTACGATAAGTCGATGATGAATGAAGGATTGACCTAATGATTAAGAACTTTACAGAGTTAAATCTCTTCTATAATTATAATGCAAAAACTATTTATTGCACACATGATCACACTTATATATTGTTCATTTTCTTCATCACAAATCAAAAATGTTGTTTTCGTATAATGCAGTATTTAATGCTTTTTGTATATTCTAACATCGATTGGTTATTATCACTACAAGCTAAGGCAAACCTAACAAACTCTAACATTAGCTCGTCTTGATTTTGATTTAATTGTATTAAATTCGAACTAGAGAATGAACTCATCTTAATCCTAAAACTTTGTTTGATATTGGCTTGATAGGAATAATTTGGGTTTGATCAAGCTAAACCTAAACTCGACTAAATACATCATGTTTCAACATGTGGAATAAAAAATTTATGTTGTTACTTGGCTTTGTAATGTTATATGACTAGGGCAATTTGTGTGAAAAAGTGTATCCTATCTTTGTCATTCAAATAGTAATCTCATATAATATCATTTTTCATAAATTAATAAGCTCACAAGTTAGGCAAATAATTGTTCCTCAAAAAAAAATAAAAAATAAAAAATAAAAAAAAGAAGAAGAAGAAGAAAAGGCAAATGTAACTTAAGCTTGAACATGGCTCATTAACAACTGAACAAGGTCGGATCAAACTTTCCAAACCACCAGAATGTAATCCTTCTTTCCAGCAGCACTCTCGGTTGGAACCATGCAATAGATCGACTCACAGTAACAACCCCATATGGCGGCTGATTCATGACAAACTTGGAGAGGATCAGGGTTGAATTCTACTCAAAAAGAAAACTCACCAAAGAGCAAGTTGAAATAAGAAACATATTGATTATTGCTTGCATGACAATCATTAGCAATAAACTATATGAAACTATTATTATTAGCATATTGCTAGGGCTACAGACAATGAAACTTGGCGTTAAAATAGCATTACTACTCACTTGAGCAACAAGAGAACTAGCAAACCAGAAAGAGCAGTCACAGCAAGAAGACGCAAATTTTTCAGTAATTAAAGTCAGTTACCAAGTAGGAAAGGGGCCAAAGAGATCAGGACAGTAGTCAGGGAAAGGGAGATGTTTGTTTATGTCCAATGTAGATGGTTTCACAGCTGCGTAACCATGTTCATAAATAATTCAAGCGAGTTTTGCTTACAAAATTCAGAAAGGAAAAAAAAAAAAATCAAATACTCAAATTCATACAAAGCCAAAATGAAATTGATGGATTATATAATTACTTCGTTGTTATTATCATAAACCGACCACTACAACAGCAGCAGTCTGTAACAGAATTGTCAACTACTCAACAACAACAGCCACAGCAACAGCAACAGCAACAGCAACAAAAATTGCTAATTCCCAGCAAAAAAATTGTCTAATGGGAAAATCACATGATAAAACCTAATAGAAGAAAGATTTAAACCACAACACGTACACACCAAAACAAGATAGCAGCGCCGATCAAACTTCAGGGTCCTCCTCATCAATGGACATGATTGTTCCAAAGGGGGAAATGAGACACTCAACATATCCTACCGCATTTGAAATAGTTCTTTTACCAGCACATGAGCAAGGATGGCTTTGCCTTTGTTTTTCAGTATCTAGACCAATACAGAATATCATTGACCACTTTTGTGTCCCGGCATAACCATTCATGGCGAGTAAAATAATCATCAAGGTCACATATTCTTTTCCAATTCCCAGTCTTAAATGAAAACACATAAAAGTATAAAGAAGGTTCATGCTGAACTCTTAATCTAGACAATCGAAATAGCACGACTATCCTGTAGTCATCAGTAGATGGTACATAACCAAACCAAGAAGTTCTAGAGCGGTAATCAGGACTAGGATACATAATTTCACGGTATGAATGCAGAGCAGGATTGCAGATAAAGAAGAAACATAAATTCCTACATTCAAAGCAAACCAACCCATTACCAGAACCCTTAAAGCTAACCTTATTTTTAGATATTTTTTGTTGAAAAGATGAGGCAAAAAAGTTTTCCAATTCAATAGGGTTTTTCAGACTGTCAGATTCTTCATCATCATATGGCAATAACATGAATCTTAATGGGTTTTTAAAGATTAACAGAATTTGATTGGGGGAGAATTTGAGATGGGATTTTGCGAATTCAGGAGTAGAAATTGTGGAAAGCCAGAATTTAGAAACTGATTTGAAACGGATTAGGGTTTTTACCGGCAATCTTGGCAGAATGAGGTTGATTATGAGATCATCGGGAATAGTTAGGGTTTCCGCCAAAACATAACTGATGTTGATGATCCTGCAATTCACATTAGCAATAGAATCAGGATCATTCTCTTCCCTCAATTTCACCATTATTCATATATTCAGACCAATACTCTAGTTGTGACCAACTGGTATTTCAGACGAGAGATAAAAGCGGAAAAATAGAGGGAATGTAGTGTTTCGGAATAGTGCAAGAGGTTAAAGTGGTGCATTAAAGACGTATTTATAAAGAAATGGAGATGTTTTGAATCACTTTGTGTTATTAAGTAACACGCAAACACTTATTATGCATGCCGATGCAAATATTTGATTGTTGATATCTTTAATTGCGTATTAGTAAAAAATGATATTATGAAATTATACCTCGTAACTAATCCAACAATATATACGAACAAAGTATAACAATATTTCATATAAAAAAAAATTTAATATTTAATAACAGAAATTTTGCAAGAAATCCAAAGTGCCACGTGTCACACTTAAAGACCTTTTTTTATCTTATTTCTTTGGGGGTTCACTTGTTTTCTCCTACATAATCTTGATTTTCTTCCACCTTTATGCCCTTCAAATTACTCATATAATATTTTCCTTTCAATTACATTTAGTTTTTCTTCCAATATCATGTCTCTTCACCTCAAAATAATTTCATGCCCCTTCACCCTAAATATAAAAAGATTTTAAAATTTCAAATTTCCAAATTTATATATACAGCTTCAATTTTCAAACATTAATTTTTTTGAAAATTAATGAAATACATGTAGTTTATAAGGCATATATAATCAAATATAATGTAAGAGTCACTTTAAAAACAAAAAGAAAAACCGAGCATCATGGATTAAAATTAGTTATTATATTTAGGGAAAAAGATTCAGTCAAACTCAATATCTTTATCATATAAATGAAAGGAAGGGCTTTGTCATCCACCTAAAATACAATAATATAAATATTAGATGATTACAATTATAATTGAAATGGAAACTAATCATTGACAAATCAACCACAATTGGCAAGGTAAAAATTGGCACTAATTATTCAAATAATAGACATCAATTAAAAAATTTAAATTATGAAGGTACAATCAAGGAATTACAAATCATGGAACTTATACAATTAAGAAAATTCTATTAAAAATTACAATTAAGGAATCAATTCCACTTTGTGAATAGATGTAAATAATTACAGCTAAATTTATGAATAATATTTCCTCCATTTCTTTTTGTTGACACGTTTTTTTAGTCACGTTTGCCAATGCACAACTTCAACTATTAATATCTTTAATTACCGATAAACAAGGATTATAAAAAATGGATATTTTGAAAATATATATCGTGACAAATCTAACAAGATCCCACAGGACTATATTTTTTATTGCGTATAAAGCATAAATCACGGTAAAAGGGGAGTGAGTATATAGTGCTAAATTCAAAACGTGTCAACTAAAAAAAAAACGGAGAACGTTCAATTTTTCTCCTCCTTATTCTTACAAGTGCACGAATATCATAATCAAGGTATATTTTGTGTGAGTTGATTTTAGAACTAGGAATTCATATGTCATTAAAGAAATATGTTCCAATGCATGAAATACTTTTAATTTGTTATCAATCATATTAATGTCATTGTAATTCTTGTGGGGTGATCTTCTAAAAGTTTACTATTTTGATATAATTATGTTATTTTAGTTTTTTATTTTTTTCTCAATATTCCACTTTTTTCATACGTGCATCACAAATGTGTCTTTGGTACACCCAAAAAATTACAATAAGCCACGCATATATGACTAGTGTGAAAATGCAAAAAGTCAATGAGTCACTTAATAAAGCGGAGGGTATAGATAAACAAAAGTTGTTTTAACTTAATTTTTTGTCATTTTTTTTAAAAAAAATGCTTTGGATTATGTATATAATTCTCTTTAGACTTGTTTAAAGCTTGGATCATGCAATTTCAATCTTTTTTATTCCCACATAATCACTATATTTGATTATATTAATTTATTATGACCAAAATATATAACGAGTTAGCAACATCTTCACCATACGACTAGTTGTAGCTTGTCCAATGTGTTTACTTGCACAGATGAGCAAGAATGAGCAAACAGAGAATGTTCTTTTGCATCACTATACAAATTTGCTCATTTTGTGCAAGTAAAAAAAAAATGAAGCGGAATTAGCAAAACTAATTAAAAATTAATTTGCTCATTTTGTAAATGATTAAATACAATAATCTTTGTATGCTGCAAAGTACAACACCCAATTGTGTAGTAAATATTTAGTTTAAAATTTTATATAATCTCCAACTTTCTATTATTCGAGAAAGATATAATGGAAGATTAAAACTTAATTAAACTACAAATGCTTATGAACTAATGGAAGAATCGTCAATTTTGAAGAAATCTTAAACATTATTGTAATTTTAGATACATTTTCCATAATTTTCCTCCTTAAGAAAACCATGTACGTTGTGCCCCCCCTCCCCCTCCCCCCCCCCCCCCCCCCCCCCCCCCCCCCCCCACACCCACACCCACACACACACAAAAAAAAAAAAAAAAAAATAAATAAATAAATAAAATGGAAAAGAAAAGGAAAGAAAGAAACTTAATAAGATTTTACAAATCAAATTTAGTACACCTTATTTCATAGAATGACCTTTAAGGGCTTTAAATATCAATGCATGTACGGCTAGATATATTCCGGCTGTCTCATAGTGTCTCTACCCTATCCACAATGCCATGTACCTTAATAGTTCTCTTAAAGGTGGGAGCTTCATGGACATACACTAAAGCACGTACGAGTAGTTGAGTAACATTTACTTGGAGGTGTTGTTTATGTGATGGGGAGGGAAATATGAACAAGTTATTTGTATCCAACCTAGCTAGCACCTCGAATTAGAATGTGAGACTTTTATATAATTATCGGTAACAATAAAACAATACCAAAGCCTTATTTCCTCTACTGGTTATCGTTATGATTAAGATGCATAAAATAAAAATTTTAAGTAGTCAAGCACTAAATTCCCTCATATAAGCAAACAAGCAATCCAATCAAAATTTTTTAGAAGCCAAAAAAATCTGTACGTTAAAAACTGCCAAGGACTCCTATAAAAACCAAAGAAAGAAAGAAAGAAAAAAAAAAAAAAAAAAAAAAAAAAAAAAAAGAAGAAGAAGAAGCTGATAACTTACCTGAATAATCTTATAATATCCTGCAAATAGAGTACACAAGATCTAATATCCAAGCCTATGCAGCTGTACCACCACCAGATTCAGAATTCAAGCCTGTAAGTGTTGAACCTTCTAATATGATCTGAACTGAGCAATCAATATTGTCAATACAGACTCACAAGCCGGTGCTCCAAGAAGAGAGGTGGAAAAAGCTTGAGTAAACAACAGTTTTCAGATAAAGCAGAGATGTTATACTGTAAAAAATTAGGCAACTTAAGGCCCCGTTTTGGTTTGATGTAAAATATTTTCAATAAAAAACTAGTTTTAATGGAAAACATATTTTCAAGGAAAACCACACTTGCAAGATAGTTTTCCTTTGTTTGGTTCTTACAAGAAAAATTAAGAGAAATTAAAAATAGAAGTGGAAATGTGGAGATGGGTGGGAGAAAAATAAAAAGGAGATAAGGGAAAGGGAGGAAAATGTGGCTTCCTTGTTTTATAAAGAAAAATGTTTTCCACTATTATGGATGCAATTTTCCACTATTTGGAATATTATTTTCCACCTCTTCACAAATCAAACAAAGGAAAATGGGAAACTCATTTTCCACGAAAACATTTTACATCAAACTAAACAGGGCCTAACTGTGTTTCTTTCAAGAAAAAAAACATATGTGATTCTGTGAAGAGCTTGTTCTGACAGAGGATGCAAAGATCATGATAACATATAAATGCTCGGAAACACTGAAGACATAGCTAAAATATACCTGCATAATTAAGGGTTGCAGCAGTCCAATATTGCGATTGCACTCTAGCTATCATATCTATTTCACAATAAGCACATGGAAGTCACAAACCGCACAATTGGGGTTTAGAATCAACTGTTGCCATTATCACCAATTATAGGCTAAAAGCATAATCAGTACTGTAGAAAATAAGTGATAATACAACACAATGGGAAATAGATAAGGTAATGACTATACTGAAAGGCGATGGGGCACATCTAGTAGTGATAGTATAATGGACTAAGATAAATTCAGTAAAATTGCTGAACAAATTGCAAACCCACAGTATTTGCCCTTTTCATCATAATTGCTACATAGTGCATATATTGCCCTTTTAACAAACAGGCCAATTTTCACAACTCACGAAGCCCTTTGTCATGGTCTCACGGTGCTTTGTGATGCACAGCTTTACTACTCATAGCTACATTTAGCAACAAGTATACTCTCGTGCAAGTCTTACGATTATATTTGTGATTCCAAAATTTTACTTGAATTCCCTAACTACATGCAGTTCTCTAACTTAGGGTTCTGAAGCAAAAAAATTTCATAACTAACCAACCACTCCATGACCTTATGCATAGAAACAAGGTGCCTTTACAGTCCAAAGAACATAATTTGTTGTATCCTCTGAAAAAGCTCTGGAAAGCCATTTTAATTTCATCACTAGATTTGCACAAAATCACGTGATTAATTCAAAATTGATTTATTAACTCGGTAAAACATTGTAGACTCAAAAAGGACATCAACCAAGAGAATCAAAATTTTTGTAAGAAAAAAATATACAAAAGCAAAAAAAAGAAACTATGGCCATAAACTGTATAAGTTGGACCATTTGTCCTTGTCCTTTGATTGTTCTTGTTCTAATTTTTCATGTGAAGCACAAACCTAGCTATGTTATAGTATGGCTGACCAATCAAATGAGAATAATTCAAAGTAAAACTAGCTATGTTAGTATGTTATAGTATGGCTGACCAATCAAATGAGAAGCAAGCAACGTAATTCTAGTAAGATATAAAACAAGGAGTGATCACATAACTACTAAAACATGCAGCAACAAAATCTAGTCTCATACATGAATCATGCTATGTATAGTCTTATTCCAATACTTAGTTTTCTGACTACACGCAGTATTCTCTGGAATCGAGATTACGTATTAATCAGAATCCTACATAATATTGTATTACACTAACCAGCAGTCAATCGCTTTACATACATACACGTATATTAAATAACTCGCCAATTGGAAATCAAACACCAAAATATGCCAATTAGTATAAAGCAACCAATCATCAATATCACAAACCCTGTTTCACTCCTCAAAGAAAACATAAGTGCAGGAACGATTCGACGGATAAACGATCATCTAATCAACGCACGAGTGACCAAACCGATAAGCATCATCCACAGTGATGCATTGCAGGATTGCAAATAAAGAAAATTCCACAACTCCTAAACTTCCCGGAGTTGTCGAAACTTGCTAAAACAAGCAAATCAAGCCATTGCAAGAACCCACAAAATCTATATTTCAGATTTGTCTCTTTTAAAAATTTAAATCAAGAGTAAAACAATTTCTAATGGAATTTTCAGCTTATTGTACTCATCATAGTGCAATAACATGAGCTTGAGCTTGTATATGAACTATAATTACGAGTATGAGTAAGTATGATAATTTGGACGAAGAACAGCAAAGATATAATTGGGGTTTTACGAATTCATCAGTAGAAAATACAAACAACAGAATAACAAATTTTCGAAACAGAATTGTAAGGAATTAGGGTTTTTACCGGCAATATTGGGAGAATGAGACCAATATCAGGTGTTCTGGAAGAATTGCGTTGATTAGGGCTGATGCTGAAACATTGTCGTTGTTTTTCACACTTGAATTAGCAATATTACCATCGAAATTATCATCCTCACCATTAAAATTCGCCATTTTTCTGAGTTCTTCCTTATTTTTGTTGAGTGGAAATTTAGTCAAGTTGTTGAAAGAGAATGAAAAATGAGAACACTGACTACACCTGTATAGTTTATTTATTTATTTATTTACCTCTACTCTTTCTGTCTTTCAAAGTCTATAGTATACTAGAATAACTCCAATGGTCGGTCAATAGTGGAGTATGTAAAAGGATATGTATGTATACAATAAAAATAAGGAAATTTTGATTTAAATAATTATACCTTTGTCTTATTTAATATTCATAATTCAACACTTTGCTCTTTATTTAAACATTTTCATTAAGTTATTATAAAACGGGTTATAATTATTTTAAGGGACTGATATAATAGGAGGGGAACAATAAATGAGCAATAATTTTGGTTTTTTTCCTTCTAAGATTGGATTTGGGTAATTAATTAGTTGGGTAACCTATTTCCCCCGTTAAAAAACCACTCTCCTTTGCTATATTGTATCTTCCTTCTCCCCTGCTATATACTATATCCTTCACCTCCATATCTTTCTGCCCAATTGAAGCTGTTGGCCGCCATTATAGCCGCCTGATGGAAGCTGCTAGCTGCCACCATAGCTTATCAATTCCGGCGAAATTACAGTTAATTGGTTTGATCAAGCTGAACTCAACCTCGACTAAATACATCATGTTTCAACATGTGCAATAAAGGCTTTGTAGTGTTATATGGCTAGGGAAATATGTTAGAAAAAGTTTATCCTATCTTTGTCATTCAATTGATAGTTTAGATTCTTTAGGTAAAGGACGCAGAGTATATTAAAAAAAATGCAAATAATTGAGTTTGAGTTTGGCTCTTTTAATATTTAATGAAATGTAACTTAAGCTTGAACATGTCTCATTAACAATTGAACAAGGTTGGATCAAACATTCCAAACCACCAGAATGTATTTCTTCTTTCCAGCAGCACTCTCGGTTGGCACCATGCAATAGATCGACTCACAGTGACAACCCCTTATGGCGGCTGACTCATGACAAACTTGGAGAGGGTCAGGGTTTTATTCTACTCAAAAAGGAAAATCACCAAAGAGCAAAGAGCTAGTTGTAATAACAAATAAGAAACATATTGATTATTGCTTGCATGACAATCATTAGCAATAAACTATATGATATTATTATTAGCATACTAGTATGCCTAAAAACAACAAAACTTGGCATTAAAATAAACATTATGCTCACTTAACAGTACTAGGGGGAGTTTTAATGGGAAATAAACCTTGAGCAACAAGAGAACTAGTAAACTAGAAAAGGCAGTCACAGCAAGAAGACGCAAATTTATCAGTAATAGAAGTCAATTAGCAAGGAGGAAAGGGGCCAAAGAGATCAGGACAGTAGTCAGGGAAAAGGAGATGGTTGTTTATGTACAATGTCGATGGTTTCACTGACCCGCGTAACCATGTTCATGATCAATTCAAGCCAGTTTTGCTTACAAAATTCAGAAAGGAACAAATGCTCAAATTCATACAAAGCCAAAATGAAATTGATGTATGTATGTATGTATGTATGGATTTTTTAGAAAATAACACCACAAAATAACCACAAATTTGATTATAACACCACAAAATTTCAAACTTTTATTATAACACCGCATAAAAACACAAAAATTTGATTTCACCACCACTGAACGGATCCTTTGGATGGAATCCGTTAAAGGGGTCCACCATGTACATGTGTCACTCATTTAGTGGATTAAAAAAAAGAAAAATATAAAAAAAAAATAAAAAAAAAAAAACAAAACCTAAACCCTAACCCAGCCAGCCCCAACACCGGCAACCCTAACACCCGCTGCTGGCAACCCCTCTCCCCATCCCATCCAGACCTTCAGCACCGCCAGAAACACGCCACCCAGACACCAACGAAACCCAGCCCAGCCTTGAAACACGCCACCACCAACGAAACCCAGCCAAGCCTTGAAACACGCCACCCAACCACCAACGAAACCGGCAACGGCCGAAAACCACCAATCCTTTACCCTTTCACCCTTAAAATGGTCGGAATCGACTATGGAAACCCAGAATGGTCGATTTCACCATTTCAAGGGTAGGGGAAAGGGGGGTGGTTTTGCATGGTGGTGGCTGAGGTATTTCGGGTTGGCTGGGGTGGTGTGTCGATTGGAGTGTTTTGGGTTGGGCTAGGGTAGTGCGTCGGCTGGGTAGGTGGGGAAGGGAGTGCCGGCGGTGGTGGTGGGGCTGGTTTAGGGTTAGGGCTGGGTTAAATTTGGGATTTATTTTTTTTTTAATTTTCTTTTTTTTAACCAATTATATAGTGCCATGTGGCAACGTGACCCCATTTAACGGATTCCATCCAAAAATTCGTTAGGTGGTGGTGAAATCAATTTTTTGGGTTTTTTTTTTGTGGTGTTATTTTCTAAAAAATCCTATATATATATATATATATATATATATATATATATATATATAGGGCTACCGTTTCAGTGTAATAGTATTTGAGGGTCACTATTGAAAATTCCCAGTGCATTACAGGTTAAAATTAGTTATATATATAAGTGAAAAGATTTAGTCAAACTCAATATCTCTATTATATTAGTGAAAGGGAGGGCATTTGGTGTCCATCAAAGATACAATGATATCTTTTGTAGCTCAATGGGGAAAATAACAATCAATCAGCAAGGATGGAAAGAAATGTTTGATAATTATAATTACAATTACAACTGAAATGGAAACTAATCATTGACAAATCAATCAC
Source organism: Chenopodium berlandieri (assembly GCA_034703905.1). Taxonomy (NCBI): domain Eukaryota; kingdom Viridiplantae; phylum Streptophyta; class Magnoliopsida; order Caryophyllales; family Amaranthaceae; genus Chenopodium; species Chenopodium berlandieri. The sequence continues at coordinate 52,977,496 of CM068281.1, forward strand.
ATTTGGCAAGGTAAAAATTGGCACTAATTATTCAAATAATTTCCATCTATTAAAGAATTTCAATTATGAAGGTACAATCAAGGAAATACAAATCATGGAACTTTTATAATTAAGAAAATTCTATTAATATGATTAAGGAACTAATTCCACTTTGTCAATAGATGTTTATAACTAATTTTATCAATAATACAATTTTTCTCCTCCTTATTCTTATAAGTACACGAAAAAGGTATCGTTTGTGTGTGTTGATTTTAGAATTAGGAATTCATGTCGTTAAAGAAATATATTCCAATGCATTAAATACTTTTAATTTATTATATATTATATAAATGTTATTGTATTTTTTTGTGTTATAATCTTCAAAAAGTTGACTATTTTGTTATAATTATGTTATTTTACTTTTTTAAAAAATTCTACTTTTTTCGTACGTGCATCACAAATGTGTGTTTGGTACACCCAAAAAGTTACAATAAACCGCGCATATATGACTAGTGTAAAAATGCAAAAAGTCATTGTGTCACTCAATAAAGCGGAGGGTATAGATTAAAAAAAAAAAAGTTGTTTTTGACTTATGTCATTAAAAAAAATAAAATAAATAAACACTTTGGATTATGGATATAATCCTCTTTAGACTTATTCAACTCTTCTATTTGGATCATGCAATTTTCAAGATTTTTTTTCCCACATATTCAGTATATTTGATTATATATTTATATTAATTAATTATGAACAAAATATACTACCTTCATTTTTTATTATGTGCAACAAAGGAATATTTTATGTATCACAAATAATACCCCTTTATTGCACATAATAAGAAACGGAGGTAGTATAACGAGTTAGCAACATCTTCACCATACAATTAATTATAGCTTGGTCCAATCCGTTTAATTCCACAGATGAACAAGAATGAGCAAATCGATATGTTCTTCTGCATTACTTGACAAATTTGCTCATTTTGTGCAAGCAAATATAAAATGAAGCAAAATTAGTTTGTTCATATTTCGCTAGTCACAAATTAATTTGCTCATTTTGTGTAAATTATTAGATACAATAATCTTTTGTATATTGCAAGATACAACACCCCAATTGTGTGGAAAAAACTAAGGTTAAGACTTTATCTATTCTTTAATTTTTCATTATTTGAGAAAGATACAATGGAAAAATAAAACTTAATTAAACTATGATTGCTTATGATGAACTAATGGAAGGATCGTCAAATTTGAAGAAATCTTAACCATTATTGTAAATTTACATACATTTCCATAATTTTCCTCCTTAAGAAAACCATGTACGTTGCTTTCCAAAAAAAAAAAAAGAAAAACATATGAACATTAGTACGATAGTACTCTTTGTCAATGGCTTCAGTTTTATAAATTAAATTTAGTACACCTTATTTCATAAAATGACCTTTAAGGGCTTTAATAATCAAAGGATGTATGGCTAGATGTATTCCGACTGTCTCATAGTGTCTCTACCCCATCCACAATTTCACAATGGCAGGTACCTTTACAAGTTCTCTTGAAGCTGGGAGCTTCAATGGACATACACAAAAGCATGTACGAGTAGTTCAGTAATATTTACTTGGAGGTATTGTTTATATAATAGGGAGGGACTATGAACAAGCTTTTTTTTTTTTTTTTTTACTTGGAGGTGTTTATATATTGGGGAGGGGAATATGAACAAGCTGTTTGCATCGAACCAAGCTAGCACCTCGAATTAGAATATGAGGCTTTTATATAATTATCACATATATACAACAATACCAAAGCCTTATTTCCTCAACTGGTTATGATTAAGATACATAAAATAAAGATTTGAAGCATTCAAGCACTAAATCCCCACATATAAGCAAACAAGCAATCCAATCAAAGCACTTTGACACTTTGTTTCAAATATTTTAGAAGTCAAAAAAAAAAAAAAACTGTTCGTTAATATCTGCCAAGGACTCCAATAAAACCAAAGAAAAAAAAAAAAAAAGCTGATTAACTTACTTGAGTAATCTTATAATATCCTGCAAATAGAGTACACAAGATCCAATATCCAAGCCTGTGCAGCTGTGCCGCCACCAGATTCAAAATTCAAGCTTGTAAGTGTTGATCCAAATTGAGCAATCAATATCGTCAATACAGACTCACAAGCTGCACCTTTGGTCCTTTCCTCCAAGACGAGAGGAAAAAAAGAATCCTGAGTAAACGGCAGCTTTCAGATAAAGCAGAGAAGTTATACATATAGTGTAAAAATTAGGGTACTTAACTTTGTTTCTTACAGAAAAAAATAATTGTGATTCCGTGAAGAGCTTGTTCAGAGGATGCAAAGATCATAATAACATTTAAATGCTCGAAAACACAGAAGACATAGCTAAAATCTACCGGCATAATTAAGGGTCACAGCAGTCCAATATTGTCCAATATGGCGATTACAATCTAGCTATCATATCTATTTGATATTAAACACATTGAAGTCAGAAATCTCATAGTTGGGTGTTAAGAATCAACTGTTGCCATTATCACCAATCATAGGCTTAAAGCACGAACAGTACCGTAGGCAATAAGTGATAATACAACAAAATAAGGAATGGATAAGGTAATGACTATACTGAAGAAGGATGGGCACATTAAGTGATAGTCTAATGGACTAAGATAAATTCAGTAAAATTGCTGAACAAATTGCAAACCCACGATATTGCCCTTTTCATCATAATTGCTGAACAAATTGCATAAGTGCAGGAACGATTCGACGGAAAAACAATAATGTAATCATCAATGCACAAGTAACCAAACCGATAAGCATCATCCACATCCACAATGATGCATTGCAGGATTGCAAATAAAGAAAATTCCACAACTCCTAAGACTTCCCGGAGTTGTCGAAACTTGCTAAAACAAGCAAATCAAGCCATTGCAAGAACCCACAAAATCTATATTTCGGATTTGTCTCTTGTAAAAAAGCAAATCAAGATTAAAACAATTTCTAGTGGAATTTTCAGGTTGTTGAACTCATCATAGTTCAATAACATGAGCTTGTATATGAACTATAATTACGAGTATGAGTAAGTATGATAATTTGGACGAAGAAGAGCAATAATATAAGTGGGGTTTTACGAATTCATCAGTTGAAATAATAGAATAACAAATTTTTGAAAGAAAGGAATTAGGGTTTTTACCGGATATACTGGGAGAATGAAACCAAAATCAGGTGCTCTGGAATAATTGTGTTGATTTGGGGTTGATGCCGAAACATTTTCGTTGTTTTCCAGAAACTTGGAATCAGCCATATTGCAAATGAAAATATCATCCTCACCATTCAATTTCGCCATTTATTCAAGTTCTTCCTTACGAGTATTGTTGATTGCAAAATTTAGTTAAGTTCAGCAGAAACCAATGAAAAGCCAATGAAGCTAGAGGAAAGTGAAAATTGAGAACATTTACTGCACCAAAAAATCTATAGTCTACTGTAGCAACTAGTCCGATGGTCGGTCAATAATCTGAGTACGACTGTACGAGTATTCTGTGAAATATATGTATACAATAAAAAATAGGAAATTTTGAGTTAAATAATTCAACATTTGCCCTAGTTAATTTAACAATCCAACATTTTGATTTTTGTTGATTGTTGGATCACCAACTTATATATGTGATTGGCAATAAGGGTGAAATAAATACGGTTTAAAATCAAACCGAACCGCAAACTAAATCGAATGTAATTTATTTATTTTTTTTTAATATGGTTCGATTCGGTTTGGGAAATTAAAAAAATTCGATTTGCGTTTTCGTTTTGGTTTGAGGTTTTGAAAAACCAAAAACCAAACCAAAATTTTGGCCCTTATCTAAATTATAGCACAATTCTAATTTTCTACCCTACATCTATAAAGCAAACAAAAATAACTAATCTATTGTTCTTCAATCTTAAGGGTTTTGAAAAATCGCCCAAAAAAAGTTATAAATCAAAACCCAATATACTAGACCCAACAATTGCGATTTGGTTTGTTTTTTTTTTTTTTAATGAATTAAAAACGATGTAGTTTGGTTTGGACAGAATAGTAATATGATGCGATGTGGTATAAAAAATCTCAAACTAAATTAATATCCTTTGGTTTCAAATTGGGCTATAAACCACACTCCAACCGAACTTTCACCCCTTAGCTAGTCACACCGTGCGCCCAGCCATCATGGATTCATGGGGGTTATTCGATCAATGTTACTTGAGTTTCGTCAATATTTTAGGTGTAATACCCCGTATTTTTATACATATTTTAATTTAAATCATTATTTTATAATGTATTTAAATAATTCGAAATAAATTATTTATGGTATTTTATTAATTTAAAAAGGTTTATTTTTAATTAAAGGTCCATTTGTATTTATTTAATTATTTTGGAAATATTTTATTTTATTATTATAAAACTTTGGGGCATATTATTTTATAAAAGGAAATTTTAAGTCAACGATATTTAAAGAAAGTCAAATGACTAGTTTGATTAGTAGAAGGAATCATTAAGGATAGAAGTGGAAATTTAAGCTAGGAGGGTTTTGAGAGAGGGTATAAATACCTATCATATGAGCAAGTTAGATCTTGCCCAAGATGGAGAGTACCCAAATATAAATTCTCTCTCTCTCTCCTCTTATTTTCTCTCCCTTAATTTTTCCCCTCCCCTTTATTTTTACACACCCCACACGCACACACAAGGTGGTCGGCCGCCACCATAACCTCCCACCGGCCGACCACCACCGTCGGCAACAACCGACAGCAGCAGCCGCCGGTAGCAGCCCCCTCCCCGTCGTGTGGTTGTGCGGCTTTAACAAAAAAAAAAAATCTTTTTGTTTTAATTCTAATCTAGCCTTGATTCAATTATTATTTTTGGGTTTTGTGATGATTTTTTATGATGTTTGATTATGATTATTATCTGTATAATTTTCAGATTTAGTTTTTGAATTAAAAAGCCCCAAATTGAAAACTCTAGGTTTCTAAATTAATGTATATTGATGGAAATTGATTGTAGATGATTGAAACTATTAAATTAGATGTTTCTAAATATAATTACAGCAATTTTACATGATTTTATAAAGCTGGAATTTTTATATAAGGTTAGAATTACTTTTCTTGAAAAGATTTTTAATTACCCATTAATTGGGAATAAAAGTAGGGGTTTAAAATTAATTTTTAACTTGTTTTCGAGGGTTTATAAGTGATTTAAAGAGTGTATATATTGCTTAAAATTTATATTGAATAGGCATTAATGTCTCTTTGTAATTTTGGGTTGTAGGAGATTTTCAAGTGAGTGATTTCATTTAGTTGAGGCGATTTTGAGACCATATTCGAGGTACGTTCGCGTACTCGATAATTATTTCAGTGTATAAAAGCATTCTAGGCTTTGTGTAATTAATTCCATGGTAGTATTATGATAGGTATGGATTGAAATTGTTGATTTGATTGATGTTGGTGATCGATTTATGGAGTATGAAGTATTTATGATGGATTGATGATTGGAATTAATCATGTTGGCATGTTGAATATGAACTACACTTTTATTTTTGACATGATTGAGAGCATGTTTGATTAAACTAAATGTTTAATTTGGTTTGGAATATAAAAAGGGAATTTTATTGTAGTTCATATAATTTTTATTGATGCTTTAAGCATGAGGATCGAGCTATCAAGTGTCTTAGTACACAGAAATAAAATATTTTGCGGTGCCTATATGCACTTAAGGTATTTTAAACACCGAGGGATAGGATTTGCAATGCTTTATGTGCTTAAGGTGTTATTTAACGCCGAGGTATTTTAAAAAAGGTTCAACATTAAAACTATTTGGTCACTAATTGTTCAAGAATTAAATTGGTATGTTTGATTGCTTGAATGATTTATTATGATTGATTGTGTTATGGTTTAAGATTCATCACCAAGTCTAAAAATATGTAAACAACGTAAAGTGAAAGAGATTACCCACCAAATTAAAACTCTTAGCACGTATACCTTGAGTATGAACATATGGGGGGGGGGGTTATGGGTTTTATATTTAACCGTAGCTTCTACTGGGAGTACATGTTGCTGTATTTTCCTTTTATTATTATGCACAGGACGTCCGTCACTTCATGTGACATTTGCCTACCCAGTTAGCTCCCGGTGTAGTTTACCCCAATTCTTTGGGGCAGAGATTTGGTGGGAAACCCGTTCGATGCGTAATCAAATTACATAAGCAATTTATGTATTTATTGATTGGTTGATTGTGTTGTATGCTTGTAAACAAGTGCAACAAGGTAAAAAGTGTGTTGATAGGATGAAAGCATGTTAGTGTGTACTGTTTACGCTTAAGTACTCAGCTTTGCTGATTGTGTGTTGTATGTTTGTTTGGCCTTGTCTTTATCTTAATTAGCCCTACGACGACCCATTTCTAATGGCGAGTAGTGAAGACAAAGTAAAGAGAAGCTTTTTAGGTGATGAAGCATGTTCATGATGGGCATGAGTGAAGGGCGAATCATATTTAGTTTCCATAAGAATGTGATGTGATTTATTGCTTTGAATATTATATATTTTGCTTGTGAGACTAACACAATGGTTTTTAAACATTTATTTTGGTTTGATAAAGGCCTACAATGGTTCCAAGTTGTAAGTTGACTTTGTTTGACTTTGGTTCCACTTTACTTTCGTTTGGTTTGACTTTTTAAGTCGACTTGTTTTGATTGTTATTTATTTATTTATTTATTTATTTTTAAAAGAGAGTCTTCCGCTGTGTGTCTTTGATAATTGCCTTAGCCGTTTTCACGGTGGCGGTAATGTCTTAAAATTTCCGATTTCGTATTTAAAAAGAGCATAACAAGTATTTTATAGGGGAGTTTTTCCCGAGTTTTTAAAGCGTCACGTAGGATTTTAATTTTTAAAAAATTATTAGAGCGCCATTTAAGATTAATATTTTTGAAACGGTACAATAGGATCTTGCCACATAAGATTAGTTTTTTTTAAAGCGCTACATAGAATTATAATAAGAAAAATCGCCACGTAGGATTAATAATTTTGAAACGCTACAATAAGAATTCGCCACGTAAGATTAGATTTTTCTTAAAGCGCTACATAGGATTATAATAAAAAATTCCACGTAAGATAAATAATTTTAAAAAAGCTACAATAGGATTATGCCACGTAAGATTAATTTAAGAGCGCCACATAGGAAATTCTTATATTTTAGCCAATAAAAAAAAATTTGCAATTTATTTTAGATTAAAAATTTAGGATTTTTTAGAAAATAATACCACAAAAATCACAGAATTTTGATTATAACACCATAAATTTTAAAACTTTTATTATAACACCACCTAAAAACCCAAAAATTAGATTCTACCACCCACTGACGGAATTTTGGATGGAATCAGTTAGTGGGACCACTATGGACACGTGTCAATTAGGTATTGGTTTTTAAAAAAAATTAAATAAGAAAAAAGAAAACAACCCTAACCCAGCCACTAGCCTTCCATCGGCAGCCCAATCCTAGCCGCCGGACGCCAATCCTCAGCCGCCGACACCCTTTGTCCCACCAAAACCAGCGAAATCAGGCCAACCACCACCCTCATAACTGGCGACAACCATCCTTATCCTATCAACCGTCGTGAAAACAAAACCCACGCAAATTCGCGGCCAAGAAATCGATTTGGTTTCTGGGTATGGGTTTGGGTATGGGTGTGGGTTGGGGTTTCGGCGGTTTGGCGACGGTTTTGAGTAGGAGAGAGGAGTTCGGCGAAAGTGGTGGGTGTGATGTTGTTTCGGCTGGTTTAGGTTGGGGTTACGGTGGTTCGGCAACGATGTGGGCTGGGGTTTCAACTGGTTTAGGTTGGGGTTACGGTGTTCGGCAAAGGTGTGGATTGGGGTTTTGGTTGGTTTAGATTGGGGTCACGGTGGTTCAACGACGGTTTCGGAGCTTCGTTGACGATTTCGGCGGTTCTGGGTATGGGTGACGACGGTGGGATCAGCGTCGATGGTGGAGGTGGTGGCTGGGTTAACATTTTAGGGTTTTTTTATTTTTTTTTATTCCAATAGATGATTGATACGTGTACATTGTGTGACCCACTTAAAGGTTTTTTTGGACGGCAAAGTTAAGTGGTGTTGAAACCAAATTTTTGGGCTTTTTGGTGGTGTTATTATAAAAGTTTTTTTTTTTTTTTTTTTTTTTTTTTTTTTTTTTTTTTTTGGTGTTATTTTCTAAAATTTTCAAATATTTATATTAATTATAACAATAAAAGCAACGTGTTTTTTATGTGGTTGGCCATATCGTGTGGCCGACATGAACGACTGAGACATACCCAAACACTGACCGAGTAACCTCTAACCGTGCGTGTAACCCCTGATTGATTGAGTAACCCTTGACCAACCAAGTAACTCCTGACCAAGTAATCCCGACCACACGGTGTGACCAGCCACATATGAAATTTTGTGAAATAAAACTTTGTGAGTATCTTTTTATATTACGAATTTTATCTAAATATGAGAAACAAAGTTAATAATTCATTTTATAATAAAAAATTCAAGTAGTAAGCAAGCGAATATCACAAAATTTATTAGATAAATATATATTAGTAAAATATTTTATATGAAAAAATACAAACAAACCGTATATTGCACGAGATTCATCTAGTTAACATAAGTTTAGAGTTGTATATATTATCTCAATTTTCAACACCAATCGACCTATTTTTACGTACTCAGGTTGGCCCGCTTATATTAACGAATAGAACTAAAACAGTAAAACTCGATACTAATACGGTCATACCATATCGTGTCAATACGTGGTCTATTGGTGGTATTATATCAACTTTATGAGTTTTTCTTTTTCTCATTGCTTGACAAAACTCACAAAGCACACATTTCAAACATGTGGTGAAGGTTGATTCCCCGACAAATTTATCAAACTGCATTCTTTTGACAAAGTGCACCTAAAACTAAACCTAACCACTTACCGTAAAATATAAGCTGTCCCCTATTTTTCTCTCTTTTTTTTTTTTTTTATTTTTTATTTATTTTTTTATTTTTTATTTTTTATTTTACAAAAATTGGAAATAAAATCATCTTAGACTGTCACAGAGTCTACTACGCCTCTTGTGAGTCTTGTCCACTTCAAATTATCATAATACCCTCCTTTATTTATGCAATTAATTCATAACTCTCGAATTCTCTTTTGTTTTGGGTTTTGATTGTATTTCACATGAAGTTTTTAATTTACGAAAATGACGTTGCATCTTAAATCACCAAACATAATATTGACCAATGTATAATTTTGTCAAATATTTCTTAACTGGAGTATTAAGTATATTAGAGGTTTGTTTATATTTCTAAGAATTGTAGTCATATACACACTGTGATATTTAATTTAAAAAATGATATACATAGTGGATAATCCACTAGCTAAGTTGGTTAAAACCGGTGGTATTCAATATCGGAGATATATGATACATTTCCTCCGTTTTTTTTAATTGACCTGTTTCAATTATTACGCTTGCCAATCAGAACTTAAGCCATTAATCTTTAATTTTCCATAAGTAATAATTATAAAAGTTATACATTGTGATAGTACTGATTGTAACGATTCTAACAAGATACAACATGAATATGTTTATCTTTGCAAATAATTCACAATATACGGTCAAAGAAGGGAGGGTGTTGAATAGTGTAAAAGTTGAAACAGGTCAAGTAAAAAAAAAAAAAACGGAAGAAGTATGTAGTGTTAATGAGATTCTTAAACATGTACCATGGGCATACAATTTTATTTGAATTAAAAAAATTCTTATATATAAAATCTATCTACTATTGAGTACATAGTAAATAAAATGAGAATCTTTCTAACTTGATTAATCTAAAGCTATGAAAAAAAAGAATTTTCTCTTTAAGTTAACCATTTTATATCCCTTTTTTTGTAAAAAAAAAAAACAATTTCAATTTTACAAGATATTTACAAATTGAACATTAACTCTAATAAAGATAGGTTTATATCATCAATATATTACGAAGTATAGAGTACTAATAGTGTCAACAATTCAAGAAAGATATTTACAAATTGAACATTAACTCTGATAAACATAGGTTTATATCATCTATATTACGAAGTATAGAGTACTAATAGTATCAACAATTCAAGAAAGATATGAAATATTGCTCGTAAATACTTATTTGTAGCCTTATCAATTTACTTCGTATGACCGTATCATATACAAGTAATAGTTTATCCAATCTACCAAATATTTTTTTTTAAAATAAAATAAAAACCGGATATTGCCAAAAATAAAAAAAAAGATAAAATCGGATATATTTGGCAACATCAAAATCTGAGAAAAGTATTCTCAACAATTAAGGATTCTTCTTCTCTTTTCTTTTCTTTCCTTTCGTCAGAATGCGAGAGATTTTCCGCGTAAATTGATCAACAAATCCGCCATTGTTGCGCCATTATTTTCTCTCTCCTCCTTCACCACTCTCCTCTTCACTTCTCTGAATTAACCCTTTTCCTTTTTTGGAGAGAGAAACTAACGAACTCCTAGAATTTAATTTCAAGCGTTCCAAGAGAGAGAAATTCGGCTGAAAATGGAGATGTTACTGTTGCAGAACGATCAACAGCAGTTTCAGCAGCAGAATTTGCAATCACAACAGCATAATTCGCAGCAATTACAGCATAATTCGCAGAATTTGCTGAATTTACAGCATTTACAGCAGTTTCAGCGACAATTGCAGGTTTCTAGGGTTCCGTTTTCGCTCGATCGTAATGATTCTTTTGTTTTTCATTCTGAGCATCAGCCGCAGCAGCAGCTGCAGTTGCCGTTGTCTTCGACTTCGACGGTTAAGTCTTCGCAGTCGCAGTCGCAGGCTTTGGATCCTCGACAAGGTTTGCTGATTTTTGCGATTAATTTCGACAATAATTTCTTTAATTTTGCATTATTTCCGGTAATTCATATGTTAATTTTACTATTGGATATGTTGAATTGTTGAGTTTCCATTTTTTGCCAGTTGCTAGGGTTTGTGAAGTGATCAGTTATGTTAGGATGTTAATTTGAAAATTTCTGATTAAAAAAACAATATTCTTTGAACTTCTAAGTCAATTAATTTAAAATTTTCCGATTAAAAAACAATATTCTTTGAGCTTCCAAGCCGATTATTTATCTTGCAGTGTTTTTTTTTTTTTTTTTTTTTTTTTCCAACGAGTGATGAGTAATTGCGGAAAACTTTATGTTTTATAGTCTTACTGGAAATTGAATAAAATTTTAGAGGATTCTGGTAGTTTGTAGCGAATTGTGTATCGTCTTATCTGGAGATTTTTTTAACTTCGGGGTAATTCTGCGCTGGTTAATACTCCGATTATTGATGGCCATAGTATGTTTTTTGTGGAGGATATCACAAACTGGATATATGCTCAGAATTGTTACATCTGCGCCTCTTGAATTATATATTTTGTGGCGGATGTGCTCCGATTTTTTTGTTCTCCGCTGCAATGATGCATATCTAGACTTTTGCAAAACGTACTTCTTTGTTGCAGTCATTGGGACAGGGCACTGATGATGGTATATGTTTTATGCTCCTTTAAAGAGAAACCTTTTGTTGTATTTCTACAATGTTAACTGTAATTGGCAAAAGATTAGAAAAGGGACAATTGAGCGTCCTTCCATATAAATGTTTTATACATTATGTATTCAGTTTTCACTGTATTACTAATCAACATTAATATGAAAAGAGGTGATGGTAGAAATTGCTTGTTAAAGTCGGGGCCAAAAACTTATCTTTGATATTATCATGTACTTTCCTGTCTTAATTGTTGTACTTCTGGGGTATATTTGTATTTGTGTGTTAATTTGGAGTTTTTTTTGTTCAGCTAATGTACATCTTATTGCTATTGCAATATACAAGTAGTATGTTATATTCCATGTGCATAGCAAGTTGTTGTAAAATGATGTTTATCTCTCATTTTTGTAGTTGATGACAATTTGTTGCTGAATCTTGCCCATCAAAAGTACAAATCTGGGAACTACAAGCAAGCACTTGACTTCAGCAATAATTTGTTCGAGAGAAACCCTCGCCGTACAGATAATCTTTTGCTGTTGGGTGCTATTTATTATCAGGTCTTATGTTGATTTCTTTGGTGGAATATGATTCATTTTGCTTGGCATTTTGTTGTGTTTGGATACGTAATCTATTAGCTCACTGTTTGTTCCTGTATTTGTTTTAGCTGCATGATTTCGATACATGCATCGCAAAAAATGAAGAAGCTCTTCGAATTGATCCTCATTTTGCAGAGTGTTACGGTAACATGGCAAATGCATGGAAGGTACTTTGCAGACCTTCTAATTTATTTGAATATGTTGGCTCTATAATCAGACTTGCGTTGTTTCATGAAAAGTTCAGAAAAATGTATAAACTAAGCTAGTGATAAGTCCTTTTGATCTCTTCTCTACCTGTTTGCAGGAGAAAGGAAATATTGATGTAGCTATCCGCTATTACTTGATTGCAATTGAGGTAACTCTATGAGCCTGAATATGTCAATAGTGTTTACTGATTTTGATTTATGTCACTTTTTGGCTGCCAACTACTTATACTGTTTTATTTTATTCATCTGCTGTTTTCTTGTAACGGTTTGCAAACCTGCAAATGCTGTGTTCACATCCTTGTCTTATTAGCGTTTTATTGTATTTTGTATGTCACAGCTTCGACCCAATTTTGCTGATGCATGGTCCAATTTAGCCAATGCTTATATGCGGAAAGGACGGGTTACAGAAGCCTCGCAATGCTGCCGACAGGCCCTTGCATTGAATCCTAATCTGGTATTTATTTGGAATTTTGGATCATGTTCATGAATTTATGTGGACTGGATTGCTAGTGCTTGTTATTGACAGTTTTTCTGTTTTTGAAGGTTGATGCTCGTTGTACGCTGGGTAATCTGATGAAAGCCCAAGGCCTGGTCCAGGAGGTGAGAAAAGTAGCTGAAGCGCTGAGTCTTGACTTGTGTCTTTCATTTCTCACTTGTGAAAAAACAGTTCACTATGTCAAAGAGTATCTCCTTTTATTTTTGTGGATATGGTATCTCTTGCAATAGTCTTTTTGGTAAAATTGATACGTTTCACTATCTAAATTCTAGTCTCATACCATATGTTAAACTCATTCACGTTGTTTGTTTTTTATAATTTTTTATTTTTTGGTTGGAGGGCGTTGGGGGGGGGGGGGGTGGGTGGGTGGGGTGGAGGAATGGCTGTTGGTACATTTTGTATGGCTTTACACTTCTACCATCCTTTTTGTCAATTATTGTGCCTCCCAAAATCTTCTTTTGACATTTCAGACTTGTTTAAAATTTATCTTCTCTGCAGGCTTACAATTGTTATGTTGAGGCTCTTCGTGTCCAGCCTAAACTTCCTGTTGCTTGGACCAATCTTGCTGGGCTTTTTACGGAGACAGGAGATTACAATAACGCTGTTCAGTGCTACAAGGTACTTGATGGTTTTTGTTCATTCTGTGTGAAGAAAGACAATATATATCTAAATTATACAATTCCTTGTCTTATCTACTGCTTAAACTTTTTTTATGACCTTTCTTCTTCATATGTATATCAGGAAGCTATCAAACACAAGCCAACATGTGTAGATGCCTATCTTAATTTAGGAAATGTTTACAAGGTAAGCTGTCCAAGAATATACGCTGTAGTTTTTTGGAGTAGTTGCACTGCCTTCCCAGAAGAAAAAAAAAAAGGAAATAATGTTCATGCCATCCATCTAATACTGCATCTGTCCTTGTCACAGACTCTGGGAATGCCCCAAGAAGCTATGTTATGTTACCAACATTCATTGCAGATCCGACCAGACCATGCTATAGTTTATGGTGAGGATACCTATGTTTTACAGATGCGCTTTAAGTTGTAGATGTGACCAAACTGACCATATAGTGATGCAGTTATTATAGCAATAAAACATCTGAATGTGTTTTATATAGCACTTTATTGTTTTATCCGGCTGCTAGTCTGCTACTATATGCTTTTACATCTCCATGTTTCTCTTTCCGTCTTCAAAATACTATTCGTGCTACTACATGCTTTTGCATCTCCACGCTTCGCTTTCCATCTCTTTGACAACCTTTCTAATTTGTCTGTGTTTCTTTTGCTTTATCTATTTTGCTATTGTGTTCTTGTTGAACTTATGTCAATTTTTTAAAGCAGCCTCTGCTAACGTTTGGTTAGGCAAATAATCTTTTAATGTTTAATGCTTAAGAGTAGAGTCAGGGCAAGTTCAACTTATGCTAGATAGACCTTTTGTGGTAGTTGAATCCATATGGTGTCTGGTTCTTCTTGATTTTACCAACGTTAGAATTCATTCTCAAGCCATGGTTGGTGTTGCTGTTTAAAGTTTTATCATATGCTAAGTTATTACTTGATTTTGGCAAGTGTGTGATCGATAAATTTGGAAGAAATAACTTCACTGATTCTGATGTTATCCTATTGTGGCTCAACTGATCTGTCAAAGATTATTGTTTATTTCCTAAACCTGGTGCTACTTTCTGGTGGACTATAAAGTTTTCTTCAGGGGGATGCCTTTTCGTCCTACTCATCCTTTGCCTGCTACTGCCATTGTAATATTGTATTTCTGTGTAGTCGTGTGCTGGGAATCAGTGTAACAATGTAGGCTGGAGACTAAGCTAACAATGGCAGCCTTAGTACGTTGTATTACTCAACAAGGAAAAACAGTAATACACCTTCTTTCGAGAGGAAGGAGCTCTCCCAACTACAGACTTCTGTAATTAATTATTTTCTGATATCTCATTACAAAAACAAACCTCCTATTAATACCCCCAATTAACAGCCTAACCCAAGCTAAGGCATGCCAGCACCATAACAAACTAATAACAAACTGATAACAAACTGTTACAGCAAATTATTATTATACCCTTCTACCCCAAAATTGGTTATAACAAACATCCAGCTCAGCAAGCCTATAACAGATTCTTCTTGGGTCTTCTAGAGTATGTAAAACGGAAATTGGGCTCGGGCTGGTTCCTAGCATCGTGTTGCTCGTTCCTGAACCTGGTGTCACAATTGTTTTTCATGGTTGCTGTGTTACTTTTTTTTTTTTTGGTTGTGTTATATGCTTGTTCTTGAATTCCCTATTTGTGTGAGTTATCAATATAAATGCCTAGCTGCGAAACCGGTAAGATATCACATTCTTTCATGTGTTAAGTCCTTAAGAACGTGCTTTATAATGTTTCATTACTTTCTGCTCACTAACTTTGATCTTCCCAGGCAATCTTGGTAGTATATATTATGAGCAAGGACAGATGGATATGGCAATTGCTCACTTTGAACGAGCCATTGCTCGTGATCCTGGATTCTTGGAAGCTTACAATAATTTGGTTGGGTTTTATGCTCTGTTCTTTCTCGTAGTTTTTGCCCAATTGTTTGCTTGCGGTTTGCTTTGCAACTCCTCAAGTGTCTAATCTTCTTTTCATTGTGATGATCAAGGGTAATGCACTGAAAGATGCTGGCCGAGTTGAGGATGCTGTTCAGTACTATCGTGTATGTGCTAATTACGTGTCCTGTACCTATTGCCTTATGTTTTTCTTTTCTGTTAACGTCTTAACTAATGCATTGATTACTGTATGCAGCAATGTCTCTCACTGCAACCTAGCCATCCACAAGCGCTGACTAATCTTGGTAACATCTATTTGGAGTGGTAAGTTGCTTAAGCTTCCATCTTAGCTACTTGCCTCTCGTGTTGCATTATGGAATTGCTGCTTTAGTTTCTATGAAGTTGATTTCACTGTCTAATATCTAGTTCTTAATACTTAAATATTGGGGATATTACAGGAATTTAATTGGTACTGCTGCTCAGTATTATAAGGCTACCCTTAATGTCACCACAGGATTATCTGCCCCATACAATAACCTTGCAATAATTTATAAGCAGCAGGTATTGTTGTCATTCTGCTTTCTCGAAGGTTTTTCTTTTTAGTTCATGGTGAAATTGTTTGATGCTTAGAGGACATATGTATTTTGTTTTTGGTCGTTAACTATTTTTCATATCTGCTTATTTTTGCACCAGGGTAATTATGCGGATGCTCTGACTTGCTACACAGAAGTTCTTCGGATTGATCCGATGGCAGCTGATGCGCTCCTCAATAGGGGAAATACATATAAGGAAATTGGAAGAGTTAATGAAGCTATCCAGGATTATACAAGTGCTATTGAGGTTCGCCCTAGTTTGGCAGAGGCTCATGCAAATTTGGCTTCAGCTTATAAAGACAGGTTAAGCATTGTGTTATTTCATCTGCTAGGGATTTTTCTTTTTCTTTTTGTTTGTTTGTTTGGTTGTTTTTTTTTTTGTTTTGTTTTGTTTTGCTCATGTTTGTAAACGAGGGCTTTTTTCTATCCACAGTGGCCATGTGGAAGCAGCTATAAAAAGCTATAAGCATGCGTTGTTGTTACGTCCTGACTTCCCAGAGGCAACATGTAATCTCCTTCATACATTACAGGTAAGCTGCTGACACATGGTTTTTCCATAAGTAGGCAATTTGGGTTCCTTTATTCTACAAATCTATATAAAGTCTGCTAGCTTACTGTAATTGTATATTATTGAATTTAGACTTAGATTCCAAGGCTCATTGTAATTTGTATTGTTCAGTCTTGGTTAGAATCTGAGGCCTTTTGTGTCATGTATGAGAAATGGTCTTCTCTATAATTGCATGTTCTCCATATTCAACTCATCTCTGAAAGGGCTTGCCTGTGTCTACATTTTTTACTTGAAACTATGCTGTTCAATTTGCTTGTAACTTTATTTTGTTAACTGCTTATTTTGTGCAGTGTGTATGTGACTGGGAGGGTTTAGATAACAGGCTCATTGAAGTTGAGCGCATACTAAGGCGGCAAATTCAGGTTTTTAATCTTCTATGCATTGCCCTTCTGGATATATCATAGTGGTGCTCTTTATTCTTCATTCATGTCTTTCTAGACTTGAATTTCTATGTGTTAAATGGTTTTTTTAATCTGCTTGTCAGATGTCTGTTGTTCCAAGTGTGCAACCCTTTCATGCCTTTGCTTACCCTCTGGATCCATTGCTCGCACTTGAAATTAGGTGAGTAGCACTTCTGTGGAGATGCTGATGTATTAGTACCCATAGAATTAAATCATTTTTGGTGTTCTAACCTTTTTTTTTTTCCCTTTTTTTTGTTTGCTGCAGTCGTAAATACGCAGAGCATTGTTCTCTTGTTGCTGCTCGATATTCAATTCCTTCCTTCAGTTATCCTGCTCCGTTGCCTGTAAAGACTGATGAGGGGAGCAGGCGGTTGAGGGTTGGGTATGTTTAAACCCCTTCAACATACTATTAATCTACTTTTAAATTCACTTCTTGTCTGACAGATTATGGTGTGGATTGCAGATATGTCAGTAGTGATTTTGGTAATCATCCCTTGTCACATCTTATGGGTTCTGTCTTTGGTATGCACAACAGAGAAAATGTCGAGGTATACTTTATTTGAGTTGTTGTATTTCATGTCATGTATAAGGATACAATCTTTGCTGTGATTGAAAGTTTGTTGCTATGCTGGCAGGTCTTCTGTTATGCCTTGAGTCCAAGTGACGGTTCTGAGTGGAGGCTGCGCACACAGTCAGAAGCTGAGCACTTTGTTGATGTCTCATCTTTGTCATCTGATGCGATAGCTAAATTAATTAATGCGGACAACATTCAGATCCTTGTCAACCTTAATGGGTATACGAAGGTATGATGCTTTGTTGAATTTGATGCTTATGGATAATGGATTGCTATAGGTTTACTTATTTGTGTGGCTAAAGATGATCTGTTCAGTACTTTTTATGGTTGCTTATATAGGTTGGAACTTTTTTTGTCCTATCTAGTCCTCCTCAATTTGTTCTGTAATCTATTTGTCTTCTGTTCTTGACATCTCACTTGGACTGTTTTTTTTCCCTTTGTCCTCACTGCTGCGTATAATTAGGTGCAATATTTGGAAGTTACTGAGTGATTAGTTAAAATTTGGTTGTGGTCTTTTGTTAATGGCAGTGGTGGCAGAAATTCACTAAGTCACATGGCTCATGGGGCGACTCCTTTGAGGGGGGACTTGAGGCACTTTTGGTGCTAGGGCTGTAGGGTCTACTCTTGGGCTTTTGTTTACTTTTAAGTTACTTTTATTACAAATTTTGATTACAAATAATGAATGTGTGTTAATCACTTTGGCTTTAATTTGATTGATTCTGAATTTTAGGTTCCCTTGGCCAATATAATTTCACTTGCATTTTCAGTGCATAAGTTAGGAATGTTATTATGCTTTATACAAGTGGCTCCATCATAAGAGCAAGAGAAATGACCTAGATTCACTTGGGCATGAATCCTTTTGCTTTCGTAGGTGCACATATTTGCTTTGACACTTTATTCTTCAGCTTTGTTATTGGCTATATCTGCTTTATGTCTTTTCAAACTCTGGTCATTGCCAAAATTGAAGTAGGATTAATTATTAATCTGTTTTCATATCCCATACTGCATTTAAATGGTTTTTACTTTTCTCTATAGAAATAAAGATTGAAAAGAAATTATGTTAGGAAATTGCCTTTAAATGTGTGTTTGTGACTAGATGTTGATATCTGTGATAATGGCATCAACACTTAAGCGTGTTCGTAATAGCAACTGGGAATGTGAGCTTTCGTATTGTTGGAACTTTGAAGTCACTTTTGAGTTGTGTTGTCATGTTTATCCCATAACCAGAATATCTGTTATTAACTTGCTTTATAATTTTGCAGGGTGCAAGGAATGAAATATTTGCTATGCAACCTGCTCCTGTACAGGTTTCATACATGGGATTCCCTGGAACCATGGGTGCTTCTTACATACAATATCTGGTGACAGATGAGGTGCGAAGTGAAGTTCTTATCTTTCAATGACTGTTTGAACTAAAATCTTTAATCATAACCAATAAATTTTTGTTGCAGTTTGTTTCTCCTAGTCATTTGTCACACCTTTACTCGGAGAAGCTAGTTCATGTTCCCAATTGCTACTTTGTTAATGATTATAAACAGGTGTTCTTTTTGACTTATACTTGTAAGCTTCCACTTATTTGCCTTATGGGATTTTTATTAATGTGTGGTGATCAATTTGGTTTCAGAAAAATCGTGACGTATTGGATCCCAGCACCAAACCTAAACGGTCAGATTATGGGCTGCCTGAGGATAAGTTCATCTTTGGATGCTTTAATCAGCTGTACAAGATAGATCGTGACATTTTTGACACTTGGTATATTATGGGTTCTAGTTTGGAGCTTGCGAGTGCACGCTTTTATTTCTCTTGTGCATTTCAGTTACTGTGACAGTACTTCATGTTCATGATAAGCCAAACTGACATTAAATCAATCTTGTTTCTCCCCCTTCTGCTCAGGTGCAATATTCTTAAGCGTGTTCCAAACAGTGCTCTCTGGCTTCTGAGGTTTCCAGCTGCA
This sequence comes from Chenopodium berlandieri, assembly GCA_034703905.1. Classification (NCBI taxonomy): domain Eukaryota; kingdom Viridiplantae; phylum Streptophyta; class Magnoliopsida; order Caryophyllales; family Amaranthaceae; genus Chenopodium; species Chenopodium berlandieri. Next base: position 52,996,939 of record CM068281.1, read on the forward strand.
GGCGAGACTAGGCTTCGTGCATGTAAGCTCTTGTTTTCTAAAATTTGCCGATTGCCTGATTGTAATTTTCATATGATTGTTTTAATGCTATCTTGAATTGTAACGTCTTCAGATGCTGCTGCAAGGGGTGTGCAACCAGACCAAATAATATTTACTGATGTTGCCATGAAGGGAGAACATATTAGACGCAGTTCTTTGGCAGATCTCTGTCTTGACACGTAAGCACTTGGACTTGAACATTTTATGCCTAAATTATGTTTGTATCTGTCTGCTAGTTACCTTTTTATTGATTCTTTGACTTCTGTTGAGGTAGGCCATTATGCAATGGGCACACAACTGGCACAGATGTTCTCTGGGCTGGTTTGCCAATGTTGACGCTTCCCTTAGAGAAGATGGCTAGCAGGGTTGCTGGTTCACTGTGTTTGGCGACTGGTGTTGGAGACGAGATGGTGGTTTACAGGTAGCAATTTAGCCAGCTGCGTGCTTGGTACTCCATGGTTTTTTTTCATCCACCAAATGTGTTTCCTCTTTGTCCAATCTGGATTGAGTGGCTTTGGATTGTGTTTAGTATGGATAACTGGTCTGATCTCATGCATTGTGTTATGTTGAAGTTGTGTAGTATGTAAGGTTAAAGTTAGAGCATTATCTTGTAGGTGGTTATGATGTTGCATATGATTTTCCTGGATCCTCTGTTGAATCCTCTTGTGGTTATGCCCTTATAATCATCTGGCTGGTTTATTAATTCACGTGGGTTGTATTGTCAAATTGTATGATGCACCTCTGTTGAATCACACTTCTGTGTTGGTGGATAGATTTTAGGCAGTGTAATACTTGGAAGTCGAATCCACCGTAGCTCCTTTTAGTTGCATTTTTTATGTGTACGGAGCACATAGTTTATGTGTGCATTGCCCACTTTTTTGTTGTTTGCTTATGTTTTGCTGGTCTTTGTCATGCTTTCATGTGGTATTTTGTGTGCATGAAAAATGCACCATCGCTGATTCCTTTTTTTGTTTGCTGATTGTTGTATATGAAAGCCTGAGAGAATATGAAGAAAAGGCGGTGTCTTTGGCATTAAATAGACCAAAGCTTCAGGATCTTACCAATAGATTGAAGGCTGCTCGCTTGACTTGTCCTCTCTTTGACACTGCTCGCTGGGTGAGTACATGTCTGCCTTCTTTAATTGATCTGTTACCCTTAGCTCTTGCTAATTAATAAATGAACCTAATATTGTTGCATTGTATATTGCTAATATTTTAAAGGGGATGGGGAACTGGACAAAGCCATTTAAATGTGACAGGATTGGTTAAAGAGCTAGTTATGTATGTTAGTTACTTAACTGAAAAATCATTTTACAGATATCATTCAGGAGATATGATGGCAGTTATTATTCAATACCCTAATTATCCCAAGGGCTAATAATGTTATATAATATTTTTTGAATTTAAATTCATTTTTACTACTTGCCTATATATATTGTGTATGGGAAGGCCTTTCTATGCTTTTCTGCATTTATATTTACTTATCATCTACCTTGGTCTTAACCATGCGTTTTTGTTACTTCTCTTTCTAGATATCACCTATGCATTAATATCTCACGAGGTGCACACCACACCTTTTAACCTATTTTAGAAGTTGTAGTGAGCCTTTTCATCAAGAATGAATCTTTCTTTTGAATGATAACTCTTCATGAATTCTCTTCATGGGTCATATGATGAACCCACAATATCTCTTACGAATGAAATTTGGCTATATTTTCCGAAAAGCATTTCCAAGTTTAGGTTTCAACTCAAAATCATGATGAGCTATTTTAAGTTTGGCACGCTACTTTTAGCCTGCTTTAAAGAGGCACAGATGTGCATATGATGAAGTTGATGGCTTTCTCATTTGCTTTCGTTGCTATTTTTTCTGTTGTAAACTTTGCAGCTGCTTGCTGATTCTGAGCTCATATTGAATGCAGGTGAGAAACCTTGAGCGAGCCTACTTCAAGATGTGGAATTTATACTGTGCTGGCCAGCATCCTCAGCCATTCAAAGTGACTGAGAATGATTTAGAATGCCCTTATGACAGATAGTATGAAATGCAATGCAAGATAACAACACAATGCAAGATGACAACATTGTAGATACCCTGAAGAGCATAAGTTAAGGTAGAATGATTTGTTATGGAGATTATATTGTGTTATAGGTATTTAAGTGCTGGAGCTGTCAGGCCTTGAAACTCAGGTAATTGTTGCTTTGCACTTACGGGATGATTGGAGAAGGGGGGAAAGATCTGCTTAATTTTTTTTTTTTTGGAGTGCATTGCTCCTCTCCATCTCTATTTTTCCACTGATATTTCTTTCTTTGGTCTTTCCTCTTGAGGAACAATAATGGTGTTGTTGTGACATTCAACGAAGAATAACGCTGATGTTGATTCAACAAGGTGGTCCATGCTGACATATATAATATTGAACGGCTAATTCATCATTCAGGTTGAATTGGGTATCAATAAGAAATTAGTTAACATATGCTAATCTTATAGCTGTATGTGATGCCCTCGCTGAGATTCGTGGTGATCACCCTTGAACTTAATATATTTTCTTGATGGGTGACCGTCGTGCAGCTGCTGTACGCCTGTACGTGGTTGGGTTTAGATGCTGCATATGATGGGTTGATGGAAGTTATGAACTTATAATGTAGTAGGGGGAAGGAGAAAAAAATTTCTGGATGTTGGAAATTTAGGGGTGTGATTTTGCCATTTGAAGGCAAGTACTTGGGTGGCTAAGGTTGACCTAGAAAGGCGATAAATTAAGTTTCTGGAAATAGGAAGCTGGGGTGTTAATTTTCGGCAGTCCTAGTGTCTGAATGTTTGAGGGCGGTAGACTGGTAGTTAGAGGCAGAAAGCTTTAGCATTCAGAATGATGTCAACTATGGCACAGCTGCGCAAAAGGAAGGCAGGTAGTAATTTTATCCATACTAATTCTGGACAGGTAAATGGATTTTCTAAACTCAAAAAACTGGATAATATAAACAATAAGTTAAACTATACAATCAAGTTTTGATTGGAAAAAAAAAAAACAGTTATTTTTCCAAGGAAATAAAGTAGAAAAAGGGGGAAGATTTGCACTTGAAAGGGGAGATTCTCACAAATTCAATATTTTAGTATTTACAAGCAAGTACTTACTCGGACTTGTGAAATTATGGTTAAAGAATAGCAACCATTCTTAAACTTTCTTTAAGAGACTAACTTGGAACAACTCAAATTTTCTTGCCGAACTTACAGTGAGTAGAACTTAACATTCGTTTGAAACTTGGTTTACAGGAAAGTTTGAAGATACTTAGTTTTTTTTTTATTTTAAAGAGCTTGGGGTAAATAATGATATTTTAACGATCCAGCTTTCAAGTGATAGACTAACTCATAATCTGTTGTACAAATTATACAATTTTTGGTAAAATAATACATATACCAGAATTTTTTTGACGGGATAGTACAATTACCAAATTATAAGGACGCAAATTTTCCCCTTTAATGAAATTCTTCAAGAGAAAGACCTCGGACCCCAAAAATCGTTTTAAGTGTCGGTGGTGCACTGGTGCCTCCTCCTAGCCGGTGAGAGATTTACGTCGCGATGATATATTTTTTACTCGTTTTCAGCCGTAAACCACTACAACAAAGCTAAATATAAAAATACCGAAAAACCTAAAATGGATTTTAGGGATAATCTGGAAAATTCAAAGTCATTAATTTATTATTGATGAAAGGATGAACAACTTGTTATTGTTAATCACAGAAGTCAGAAGAGCAAATTATCACTAATTAGCATCATCTTTAACCAAAAACAAAAATATTATAAGCTCAGCAGTTTCCTACATTTGATCAGTCGGAACTCTAGAAAATTTGGGCCTTGGAGATGGGCCAAAGTTGAGCAATTTTTTGGACTCCTGAACCCAAGGCTTAACCACCACCACCGCATCAAAAGTCCTACTAACACCGCCTTGTACGGCTTCAACCTTAAGGTAGTATTTAATCCCGGAAACCACCTGCCTTTGCGCCTCCACCACCTCCACAAAATCCAACGACTCGTTTGATACGCTTCGAAGCGGGCTCGGCTGCTTGCTTAAGATCTCCCTGTTGTACTCCTCTACTGAAAACTTACCTAGTTCTTGAACTTCCTTGTTAGTTTTTACGTCTTTTACTTGTGTTCTTGCTCCTACCATTCTTCCCCTGTGCACTGCATTCACCTTTGTAGTGAAGATGAAGAGTAGTAGTAGAAGAAGAGATAAAATAGTTTGTCTATGCATTTTTAGATTCTTTTTTGGGAAGGGATATGAATTTGTTGAACAAGTGTAAGAAATGGGAGAAAGTATCAAAAACATTAGAAGTGTAAAAGGGTATAAATAGGTAGAAGAAATTGCGAGAAAAAAAAGGTGAGAATTTCGAGACGTATAATACGAAAGAGTAGGAGATAGGAAGGAAGGGAAGGTGGAAGCATGAACGGTGTGCCGCGTTTGATATACATGCAAAAAACAGACATCTATCAGAAAAAACAGCAGTGTGACTATGAGTGGAATTTTGGACTGTAAGGCTAAAGCGGTGAGGGGATAAACTCCAATTTTGGCGTTACCTGATTAAAACTCGAGCCGATAAAATTGGAATGATACGGAGAAGATTACTCCGATAATGCTTACCTAAACCTAAAAGTGTAATGTAGAGAACGGGATTTGGGATGATTAAAATAGTAGTAGTCCTAATATAAAATTACTAGATCAAATGTTATACCATGACATAAATAATTAGGATATGGTTGATGAAGAGTTTTTCTGAGATTTATTAGTTTATTTAGCCAATATGAGCTGATTGATCATTATAATTAGCTAATTAAAGTGTTTGGTAGTGAGCTGATTTAAAGAGCTTAATACACTAAATAAGCTCATTTTTAATATTTTATTAGTTAATTTAAGTATTTTACGTAAAATTACAAATATATATCCCATTCAATTCAAAACCCTACCTCAATTAATTATCTACCTCTATTTAATAATTTTATTGGTTATTTTGCATACTAAAATTGCATAAACCAGTTAGTTATTACTCCTACACTTTTATACAATTAACTAGTCAAATAAGTTGATACAATAAATTAGTCAAAATCAATTTAGATTAGATTTAACTTTTCACCAAATACGACTTTAGTCACGCGTAACATAATACGGAGTATTAGTCAACTACAAGTATTGTTACGCAATGCAAGCCTCTAACAGTAGAAAAATTATACTCGTACTACTAGTAACCTTTTTTGTCGTGGAGTTGAGATGAACCATGCATTTTGGTTTAAACCTAAAAGCTAGCGTGGCAGCCATGCATGGCAAAACGTGCGCTCTCTCACGTGATTGGAGTAACAGGTGGCGTTTGTAATTGAATTAATCAATCATTTTCTTAGTTTTGGTTTCTTGTATCTTGTACGGTTACGAGTACCATGCTCATCCCATGCCCTATTCCCCGCTTCAAAGTTGCTCAACAGCCTTATCATCCAACTATCCCTCGGGTGTTTAGTTAGGAGTTTTTTGAAACACAGAGTTTTTTGACAATTTCAAAAACCTATGTAGGGTGATTGGTTAAGAGTTTTCTTTTTTTTATTTTTTTTCCCCAAAAAGCGCCTAATCAAACACCCCAATAATTTTGTCAAAAAAAAAAAAAAAACCCCAATAACTAAACACCTCAATACGAGGAGCTTTTTAAAAGAGGTTTTAGCTATACAAGTTTTTTTGTTTTCCTTTGCCTTTGTCAAAAAAAAAAAAAAAAATTTGTTTTTTTTTTTTTTTGACAATCTATTACAACAAGTTAGTTAAAATAACTATTAAGTAATGCAAATAGATAAAAACTAACAACTGGTCAAGCTGTAAAAGTAGCTAATAGTTAACAGCTATAAGCTAATCGTCAGTCAGGGTCCTCTTATTTTTTAAAGGAAGCCTAAAACTTAAGAAGTATGTCTTATACTAACCTTTTGTTATGTTTAAAGTAACTTGATTTTTTTCAAACTTAAAACAATATGGCTACTTAAATTGGTTTTTTTTTTTTAAATTTATTTAGAAATATGCTTGAAAGACGAATATTACAAGCTACAAATTATGGAGTAAGTTCTGTAAATTGCCCAAAGATGCAATGTTTAAAACACTACAAAAGAAACACTTGTACAACCGGTGTTAAAATCCAACTATTTGTCTTCGAACATGTTGTAAATGTGCCAGACAATACCGTTGTCGACTTTGTATCTCATATTTCATTGATCTTGGGAAATGAGCGGAAGAACATGAAAGAGGACACAAGTATTGACAAACAACAACAGATCGAGCTCAACAGAACACTAATAGTCATGAACATTGAACAATAAGGGAGGGAAAAAAAGACAACAAAGTAAAAAAAAAAAATAGAGACCTTTCTCATCGTCAACTCCAAACAATAAGGGATATGGGATAGTAATTAATTAATCAATTTATTAATTCAGTTTCAAAAGAAAAGGCTACTTCTTAATGATTATCAGCGCTTTTTTAGGGTGACACATCCAAAAAAAGAAAAAAATATAATCATCAAATGTAAAAAGAATTTCAAGGAAATGGAAGAATAATTCACTTGGCTATTTATTAAGAAAAAAAAAAAACAAAAATCACTTAACTATTATTGAACAAGTCCTTGACCCTCTTCTCATGAGCTTCAACGTGTTGTCAAGTAACATCTTAGCTTCTATTGTGACTGGACGTGATGGATGACTAAAACAAATAAGAATGAGTTCCTCCAAAACAAATGAGTTTCTCAAAAAATATTTAACCACTAACATTTCCCATTGTGTACACAAGTAGTATATTGTGATTCTTTTGAGTTGAACCCTTAAACAAGATGGTATTTCTTCAGTTTTACTCCATGCCTCACATTCCTCCAGGAATACCTCCCTATATCTCTCTTCTAATACATCGCTGCCACCCGTGATTCCCTGCGGAGCAGATCGGAGATTGATATAGTCAGTATATTTCATTTTCATACTAATAATAGTAATAATACTATCTCCGTTAATTTTTAGTTGCAATAAAGGAATTTTGTATGTCTAACGGATAAAACCCCTTTGTTATTACTAAAAATTAACGGAGGTAGTAATTATAATAATAATAATCCAGTTAAAGTTAATACTTCATATATGAATGGATACTTGAATAGTGAAAGTCAAGTTGTAGCGATTAAATAATTGAAAGAGAAGTAAAAGTAAAAGGCACTAACCTCCGTCAAAGTAAGTGTTTCTAAAAAAGGTGCACGGTGTAGGAGCTCTATTACCTGGAAAATCGATAACTAATCTACGAAGAGATTGTGAAGTAATGTAATTTATATGTATCCAGCAATCAGCATTGAGTACCAAGTCTTGGAGGGATGGACAACTAGCAACTAGCCTAGCCACGGAGTCATTGTTGGGGGTGTGCTTGAGAAAAGTAAGATGGACTACCTTCAAGTTTGGTAAACCAATACGAATAGAATAGGGGATGTTGAGATCAAGTTTATGAAAATTAACATCGAGTTTCAACACCTCTAGTGTTGCACATCGATACAGGGCTGAGGGTATCTTACTAGGTTTCCTAACACGAGCTGTAATGTCGAGCACCTTAACCCCACGGGCTAAGGGAAAACTGATCCAAGCATCAAGATGCATAGGGTCCAATACGAGGAGACAACCTTCGAAACATCGAGGATATACCATATTGTTAGAGTGACATAGTTGCAATACCTTATCAACATACATCTTGAAATTAGGGAAAGAATCAATCATGTGTGGACTACGCATCAAACAATAGTCGTAACAATTAGGTGTATCATCCAAGTTAAGGTATGTTACCCAAGTAAAAACACGCCTCCATCGCCTTGACAATACACTCGTAGCAACCGCGTCCTTTAGGGGAAGGAATGCAAGTATGTCACCTAATATATGATCGGGTAAATGGCTGATCTTATCTTCTTTTATGAGGGTTGTACCTTCATTCCCATTTTGGAGCTTGTTGAGCATCATTCCACCACAAAATTCCAAGACACCTCAAAATTACAAATAGAATCACTTAATTATCATAGACAATACCAATTGGTTGTTGGTACAGTGGTAATTGAGACTCTACTTAGTATAGAGAACTTGTGTTCGATCCCCCACATCAACAATTGGGAGAGAACTGAAACCTAACCACCCAGAACTGATCTCGAATCCGGATTAACACAAAAGGTGAACCGGGTGGAACACCAAAAATAAAATAAAATATTATCATGGACAATAATAAGCATACATATATAATACCTAATAATTGAGAAAATTATATCCATTAGATAGTATGTGAGCATTAATCTATCATGTATTGTCACCACAAACACTAATGAAGTAACCATAAGAAAGATAAACACATAAATTTTGTGTAACCAATTGTCAATTCCCAGCGACATTTATCTTCAACTATGTTAGTATCATAAACATTTAAATTGTTAATTTATAGAGACGAAGATTCCAATTGAGTATGGTTTTTTCCTGATACGAATTTGCTCTCTCAAATGAAAAGTTCTGTTCTTTAAAATTATTCATGATTATTAAATATTAACACACTTAAGATTGCACAAAAATGAATACAATAACACATTCAACAGAACAAATTAAATCTATATCATGGATTAAATAATTAATGGCAATAAATTCATCAAACAAATTTTATTTTGAGTTACTTGAATGATGCTCTGGAGGTGGATCGGAGGAACCCATCTATCTCAATCCAAGATCTGCAACATGTAATATACTCATTAAAATTAGGTTTTTTTTTTTTTTTTTTTTTTTTTGTTTTTTTTCTAGAGCGAAATCCTAACTTTTTTTATTGAGATGAAAAATGAGGGATAGCTCAGGTAGCCTATTCAGTTAACCAAACAACATTTATTGATCCAATCTTTCGATTATTAAACAATTATATTTCAATCTTAACCGATCACCAACATAGAGTATCAAGTCACCTTGTTACGTGTCACATTTTAATTCGTCCATTTTTTAAAATTATATTTCAATTTAATTATTTATTGACAGTAGTCAAACAAACTGAAAAGCGAGGGAGATGTACACTAAGCACTTTTCCTAGCCTTGACGGCTAGACTGTGTGCATTAGTTACATCACCTTTAGGAACATAGGAGCGGCATAAATAATTGAGGAGAATGTCGAGCACTAGGTTTTTGACGGCTAGACTGTGTGCATTAGTTACATCACCTTTAGGAACATAGGAGCGGCATAAATAATTGAGGAGAATGTCGAGCACTAGGTTTTTGACGTTCAAATTCGAATCAACGGGGTTTCTGAGGAAGTTAACTACAACTCTGCAATCTGTTTGCACCTCTATGTTTCTAGAGATCTCGTGTCCTTCTTTAATATCTTACCTAACTGTATAAAGTTAAAAAAAGTTTGACTGGTCTACATCCTACCAGCGACCTATGTCATTTTGGCGGTGTTTTTAAGGTGGGTCAACACCAGAAATTAAGTTAATGATTGAAATTCGCTCAGAAATGGAAAATTTGACATTTAATATGGTAGTTTCTTACAATATATTTTTGTTAGATACTCCGTACTATACTTCGGTAGTATCTTATGAAATTTGGATTTCATAAAATAATTTTTCTTAAAAAATCACAAAATATATAAAGAGTCCACTTGAAAATAAGTTTAACTAATACAGTAGTAGTAAGGAAATTGTAATCCTCCAAGGTCAAAATTAGCAGCCAATTTTAAGTCTTGAATAATTGATTGAAATTTGTAAAGGTAATACTACTGTATTATTCTGGGTTTCCAATTTTGTAATAAACTCTGTTTAACAAATTTAATGCACCCAAAAAAGCTGAACATCGAATGGTTTTGCTCACATTATCTCCACCAACTAAGATCCTGTGCCAAACTCCAATCTCTCTCCTCTGGCCAAAAACTCCATACCCAGATCACCAAACTTGGTCTCCATCATTATGGCCCAATACCCAATTTCCTAGTTGAAATGTATGGCAAATGTGGTGTTATTGATCATGCCCTCAAAGTGTTCGACGAAATGCCTCAAAGAGATCCTGTATCTTGGGCTTCAATTCTCACTGCTTATAATCATGCTGGTTTTCCCCATAAAACGCTTTCTTTGTTCCTTAGAATGTGGGAGCTTGATAAGTTACTGCCTGATCATTTTGTGATTGCTAGTCTTGTTAGGTCCTGTGCTAGCTTGGTTGATGTTAGGCTTGGTAAACAAGTGCATGCTCATTTTGTTCTGTCACCCTTTTATGAGGATGATGTTGTTAAGTCGTCGCTTGTTGATTTGTATTCGAAATGTGGGTTCCTTGACTATGCTAGGATGGTTTTCGATTCGATTAAGGTGAAAAATACGATTTCTTGGACGGCTTTGGTTTCGGGTTATGCTCGAATTGGACGGAAAACTGATGCTGTGGAGCTTTTCAGGAGGATGCCTGACAGGAATTTGTTGTCTTGGAGTGCTTTGATATCTGGGTTGGTGCATAGTGGTCATGGGAATGATGCTTGTAGTATCTTCAGGAATATGAGAAGAGAGGTTGATCATGGTGCTGACCCATTTATTCTTTCAAGTGTTATTGCAGCATCTGCTAATATGGCAGCACTACAGCTAGGGAAGCAATTACACTGCTTGGTTATATTGCTCGGGTTTGAACGTAATTTATATATCTCCAATTCACTCGTTGATATGTATGCCAAATGCAGTGATCTTTTAGCAGCAAAAGGCATTTTTTCATATATATCCAATAGAGATGTTGTGTCTTGGACATCCATCATAGTTGCAATGGCACAACACGGCCAAGCAAAGGAAGCATTGGCGCTATACGATGAGATGGTCATGGATGGTGTAAAACCTAATGAAGTGACATTTCTTGGGTTGATTTATGCATGTAGTCATGTAGGTTTAGTTAACAAAGGTCGGCATTTCTTTGATACAATGGTTCAAGATTATGGAATGAAGCCCTCGTTGCATCATTACACATGCTTATTAGATGTTCTTAGCCGTTCTGGTCGCCTTGACGAGGCTGAAAAACTCCTAAAGACAATGCCATATAATCCTGATGAAGCTGCTTGGGCTGCTCTGTTAAGTGCTTGCAGGAAACACAAAAATACAGAGGTTGCTATAAGGGTTGCTGATCATTTACTGTGCTTGGGGCCTGAAGACCCTTCTTCTTATATTTTGCTTTCTAATACATATGCTTCTGCTTCTATGTGGGATAATGTGTCTAAAGTTCGCAAAATGATGTCTACAATGGATTTGAAGAGAGAGCCTGGTTATAGCTGTATTGAACTTGCAATGGTTAGTCAAGTGTTTTATGCAGGGAAGACATCTCATCCTATGCAAGAAAAACTTATTGGTTTGCTTGAGGAGTTGGATTTGGAGATGAGAAAAAGAGGTTATGTTCCAGATACTAGTTATGTTTTACATGAACTGGAGCAGCATGAGAAGGAGAGACATTTGTTGTGGCATAGTGAAAGGTGGGCTGTAGCATATGGCTTGCTTAAATCAGCTCCTGGTACCACCATACGCATAGTGAAAAATTTACGAACTTGTGGGGATTGTCACACGGTTTTAAAATTCATAAGCAGCATCGTAAAGAGGGAGATCATTGTTCGAGATATCAACAGGTTTCATCATTTTAAGGATGGTAGCTGTTCTTGTGATGATTTTTGGTAGGCACTTACAAGCTGAGTATCTGTATACAGGACGTAATCTACCTCTTCATTGCTCAGGAACTCCATTAAGGAGTCTTATAAAGGTTTATAGCACCCTTTTCTTAAATCTTCATATTTATGGTACTCTAAACACACTTACACACCATTACGCTGTCCTTTGAAGTCTTAACTATGGCCTGATGATCCCCGAATTGTGTTTTTGTTTTGCCCGCCAAAATCTTAACTATTGCCTGATGATCCCTAAATTCTGTTATTTGTTAACTTTCTATTGATCTCTGATTCAAGAACCCCCAATATCAATTTTCATGAAGCTCTTACAAGAGTTTTAACACTGAAGCATTTTTTGACGAAAAAGTTGTGCTCCTTTTCCATCCCTCAGAAGGTTATCAGTTTACAGAAAGAACACATACTTGGCCTTCTCTACATGATCTCCTTTGTCCTAAGTCAGCAATCCATCATTACTCTAGTACATTAGAAAAATTGTATTCTTCTTAAAAGTTAGGATGGCAACTATGTATTTCTTCAGAATAACATATGATCAATATTGTCTGCTTGTAACATGTGATAAAATGCATCTGTTATTTTGTTTGTGTTGGATCTTTGTTAAAAGGAGATGAAGTTAATATTCTGTGTCTCTATCTTTAAATCAATTATTCAACAAACAGAATCAAAAGTGATGTTGTTCCCTTAACTATGTGCAACAAGTCTTAGTTAGTTCCGTTATCGGTTTACCAATATGAAGTCCCATTCTCTTAGAGGTGCATCCTGTTTGTTTAGAATGAGAACGTAACTGGTTGGCTGTTTCCAATGGTTAGTTTTATGTGTCCATGTTAGTTATCATAAAGAGAAATATAGCAAGGTGACTCTTCACTTAAATATCTTTTTTTTTTTTTTTTTTTTTTTTTTTTTTTGGTCATCTACCTTTATTTCCTTTTTTTGTTATTCCTGAGCTTAGAAGGATGCTATTGAAGATGCCCTGGCCATTTTCCAACCCGTCATCTTGGTTCTTGAGGATGTTGCTCGGAGCGAGGCGGGGATTGAAAGAGCCTTGAAGGTAACTCATATACTCATCACTTAATTATTGCATGTTTTGATGTTTAGGATTTATGAGATCATATTTGGGAAAGACTTAGATATGTTATTGTAGATTAGGGATAAGGTTACTAGATTTAATAATCGATACTGTTAGTTAATAATATTTTTCTCATAGGAAAATATTTCTCATGAATAAAGAAAAGTAATGTATGGAGATGTCTAGAAGGACATTATTGGAGGCATGAAATCTTTTACTCTGTAATCTATAATTTTCACACCTTTTTTTTTAAAAAAAAAACTTCTAATTTGTTCTGCGAATTATTTGGGCTTCTTGGGTAACAATCTGTATGAATTTGATGTTAAATAGTGTCAGATAATTGATTTATTTCCTGAGGATGGGAAATTATGGGGTTTTAGTGGGGTGGATGGAAGACTGGAGTAGTTTATCTAGATACTTATATATTTGGTGATATATAATAAGACACTGCCGAAAGCTTGAACTATAGTTGCCTGCTTTAATGATTATTAGGGAAAGAATCATGAATTTTAGTTAATTTATACCTCTTCGAGGGTTGATCGATTGATAGAGAAGTCACTAGAGAGAATAAAGGGTTTAACTGTGGAAAAGTAAACCATTTGTAAGTCGTTTTGTAGGGTTCAGCTACTTTGTTATACAATATTTGCATAGGGCTTGTGGCTTTGATGTCAAAGAGTTAATGTTATCAGTAATTTCGCTTTGATGGTTGGTCATTGTAGAAAGCTTTGATGATCAGCTATTATAGTAAGCCTTTCTTGAATGGTCATCCCAAACGTGGGACTGTGGGAGGTGGAGGTGGTTTGAAGAAGATAGTGAGACTTGCTTATGGGTTATGAGCACATACTATGTCTCCTTTATCGCTTCCTTGCACATAGCTCCTCAATTGAAACTTGGAGGCTAAGCAAGTTATTTGAATTAGTAGTTGAGGGTTCAACTAAGTTATGATTTCTGACAGAGATCAGATGTGGTGTCCTAGCCACCAATTCGCTGGACCTTTGTTAGGTGTTGTGAGTTGTGACAAGGGCATATCGCGGAAAACACCTTAATGCTATCAGAGCTCAGTTGGGAATTGTCTTGGGCAGGAAGTTGTGGTGACATCCAGTGCATTAGTAGAGTTTGACATTGAGAAAGAAAGTGACAAAGCAGATTGGTTGTATAGATAAGTGGGGTGATGAAAGAAAAGATTTATTTAGAGAAATATTGCCTTTATTTCACTAATTTTGTGTGTAATAATACTCCCTCTGTTTTCCCAATTTCGACAATTCTCCATTTCTCACTTTAATGAGTTTAACAAGATAAAAGAGCCTTCTACAGTGAATGAAGAAGACTCTAACTTCCAATCAAACTCCAAAGCCCCGGATCCTGCTGAATTTAGCTTTTATGCACTTGTTTTTGAAACAGGCAAGCGAGGGAGAGAGGGGGTGAGGCAAGAAAAGAGAAGGTGTGAATGAGCGTTAAGGTGTAGAATATGTTAATTGTCAGCCAAATAGTGGGTAGAGATTGTACCACTTTTGTGTGGGAACAGATAAATAAAATCCCTAAGAAATGAATTGTAAATGGTCATATTTTGATTTGTTTGCTTGTTGCTGTCCTGATGCCTGATGGCTGATTTCTTGATATCTACCATCTCATCATGTATTTAGGTATCAGTGTGAGAAGAACAGATAAATAAAAGCATCAAGAAGTGAACCTTCTCTTGTAGTTTAGGTTGTGCCAGAAAATGATGTCCGCGTTCAGGTCTCATATTACCAAATTTCTATTGTCAGACAAAAGGAGATTTTGTGAATTATATTCTCGCTATGTTCAATTGCTCTAATTTGAGTAAGCAATATTGTTACACTCCTGGATGTTACTCTTTAACTGCTTGATCTTCTGCTGACTGTCTTGATTGCAGCAGGGCTGTTCCTATTGTTAGCAGTTTTGGTATTCTTGGATAGTACGAAGAATATTTGCTTGTTTGTAATCTTTGTACTACATAGTTTCGTGTGTCTTTATTCTCAGCATGACGACTGCGATTTACCATGTTTTTAATTACTAGCATTACTCCTATGTGATAATAACAATGTATATTATGAAGTATAATCATGCTATATATCTCAGATGTGAGGATTTAGATCCATATTCTAAGTGACTAAGTCTCTATCGAGTAAATGGAAACAGAACAAGTTGTTCATTTTAAAAAAATGATCTGTGTAGGCAGAGAAAATTATAAAATTTGTGTTTATACTATATTACTGTGATACCTTAGCTTCTTCTAGACAATGTTATATAGGGACTTTAACTCTAATAGGAAGCCAACATGTTGCTTGACGGTTTTTTCCCTCAGTGACTCATTCCAACCGCGCCTATAATTTTAGCATTATAAATTGATTATAGCGCATACTATGATGTCTTTGCAGAATTCATCTGCTGCGACTACGAGGCAAGTTATGGATGACGATGGCTGGCTGATCACTGGAGAATAGGCTGGATAGCACCTTCTCTTTCAGCAGGGAGAAGTCGGCTTTGTGGAGATGTTCTTGTTCTTGAAGGACAGGCTAAAGATACTATAGTTCTCTCAGGAGATGACTAGTCCACAATCTTCACTTTCATGTGATACGCATTACTTTACATTGTATGACAAGCATGATTCACTTATCAGTTTGAATCATATTTTGACAAAAATGTTATTGCATGCCTGAAAGAAGCTTATACTCCAGTTTGAGCTGTCAACAATGAAATGAGTGCAAGAACAATGTGATGAAAAGATGTGTTTCCTTGAGTATCTAGTTCCACCTTTCTGACCCATTTGCCTCTTCTGATGTCCAGAACTCAACTTTTTCTAGTTAATTGATTTCTTTCTTAATACAATTAGAAAGTTACTTCTATCAGGTTCTCCCTGCTAACTGGTCTTCATGTGCTCAAGTCTATATGTAGTCGTAAGCTTCTATTTGTCTTTGATGCTGACTTTTTAAGTTGATAAGGTGAAAATGTTGAGCCTTCAGAGATTTAAGAAGCTGCCATGAGAAGTAATCTAATTGAACAAATTATTGTCATTAGCCAGGTTTTTTTTTTTTTTTTTTTTTCCTTCTTTTTTTGTGCTTCTTCTACATTTGTTGAGGCCACTTTTTCTTTTCCTCTTTTGCTGATCTTTTCTGGTTTTGCTTTTACTAAAATCTATAGCTGGTTTCTTTTTTAGGACCAGTGACACCTTTGGAGTTGTTATTGTTCCAAACAAAGAAGAGGCTTTACAGGCAGAAAGAAATTGTCTCTTATCGTTGCTGATGCTAGTGAACTAGGGAAGGAAAGGTTAACTAGCCTTTTATGGGAGGAGTTGAGGAAACTGGTGATTCTCATTTGATTTTATTCTTAGTAAGCTTCTTCCTCACAGGACTTCAAAGTGCTCATTTCAAATTGAATTCTAATTCTAATTGTGGATGAGCCCTCTTTGCATTATTACACATACCTATTGGATGAGCCCTCTTTGCATCATTACACATACCTATTGGATGTTTCTAGATTTTCTGGTCACGTTGACAAGGCTGAGAAACTCCTAAAGACAATGCCATGTGATCCAGATGAATCTGCTTGGGCTGCTTTGTTAAGCGGTTGCAGGAAACACAAAAATACAGAGGTTTCATAAGGGTTGCTGATCATCTACTGTGCTTGGAGCCTCAAAACCCCTCTTCTTAGTACTTAGTACTCTCTCTGTGGCTTACATCTTCACTTGATGACGAGGAATAATAAATTGAATTCAAACAATGGTGTAATGTAACGATATTGATTTTGATTGCAGGGATTGTTTGTTTGCTGTATGGGTGAAGACAGTTTTGGCGATTTAAAGAAGACCCTCAAGGAAGAAGAATTTTTGGAAAAAACTCTAGCAGTGATTCCTTCATGTTGCAGATCACATGTTAAAAGAATTGTGATTGGTTCGTACTATGGGAAGAAGTGGGAGGTATATGTGATTCAGTTTTTGCTAAGACATGCATTTGTGTTGGAGGAATTGATCTTAAGGAGAGGTCTTGAGTATGCTCCAGTATCAGACCAAATGACGCTCCAAAGCGCGGTGCATAGTTTACCAAGGGCCTCAGCTAAATGTTCAATTCGGGTGCACGACAATTAGACACAATTTGATTTACAATTTGAAACATTTACTAATGTATGTAATGTAATGAATTACTTTTATTACTCCGTATTAATTTATTCAAATACAGTGTGTATTAGTAATAATTAAAACTTTTAAAAGTAGATTTAAATTATATTCCCATCACAATTATAAGAAAACAATATTGTACTTTTAATGAAAAAATGTTAGGGGCTCAGGACATATTGAACTTCACTTCATTCAACACTAAATTGACATAGTAGTACTATAATATTTATAACACATAAAATACTCTATCAAAAATAGACAATATATGGTAGTGTGAGAGTGGTGTGTAACCTTAGGGGACGATTCGGCGATTACAATTGTACACTCCGGTTACGCCGGAATTCGTTTTCATAGACAATGATTCATCACGCCACACCGAATTTCCTCTTTTGCTTTTGTTCTTGTTTATATCTGTTTACTTTTGTTTTAGACACCATTTTTACAACAGATGGCTGCCTATTCATTGATTGATGGATTGAATCAGAGGAAAATCAAAGCTTCTCACTAGAAACATAGATTAGGAATACTCGTATGAGCTATCCTTATTGGCTTTTCTACCACCTATGCAATACTTATTCCATAATAATTACTTCCCTGTTTGCTTGCCAATGCATTTATTCAAACACAAATATTTTTAATTATGAGTATCAATAACTAAAAATTATAAAAAGTTAAATTTTTTAAAATACACATTACTTTTTACGTATTTTAAAAATTTTAAGTAATTTTTTTTCTTCTCATTTTCAGGATATTTCTCTCAATGTGTATTTGGTATCCACCTAAAATACCATTACTTTTTACGTACTCTTGTAATATGGTTGTTATACATGTTTTTTGAAATTTAAAGCACACATCGTGTGCATATAGATCTAGACCAAGTTTACTTCACTTGATTTTTGCTAAATTGAAATTATTTTATTGAATTAAAATTATTTATATTATCTTTACTGAACTTAAATTATTTTTAGTAAGTGCCTATTATATTTGTTCTTAAAAGTTACCGATTTTTACTGAATTGAATTTATTTTTCCTGAAATTAAATTATTTTATTGAACATATTCCTTCCGTCTTATAATATAATTCTTGTTTTCCTATTTTGGAGATCCAAAATGTTGTTCTTGTTTTTATTTTTGAATAGTATGTAAAGACTATTATACCCTCAGTTTTTTTAACTTTATTCATTGTACTTCCTAATTTACCCTTGAATTTTGCACATGTTTTGTACTTTTTTCCACTTTCTCTAACTTTTGTCTATGATTATACTTTTCACTTTTATTAATGTACTTCCTCCACTTTCTCCTCCTATTTCTTAAATACCGTGAAAAAACACATAAAGGAACTATATTATGGGACGAAAGGAGTATATTTTTACTAATGAAATATTATTTGTATAAGGTGAAATGAACAGGTCCCTATTAGATTATTATTGTATAACCATTATACAATACTACTCCATATTATATAGATGGGGTTCGATCCTCATCCCCCTCCCGTAATAGGAGGGAGGGCCCGTATCTTACCGTTTTAAAAAAAATATATACGAGTACTTGTATATAGAATTGACAAATAGGAGTACGAGTAGTAGCCTATTAGGTTGCCTATAAAAAAAAAATTAGCCTATTAGGTAGCGATTATACGAAATACTAAAAGGAAGAAAGATTGAAGATATAATAAAGCGTTGATGTTCCTGTAAAAAAAAAAAAAAAGCGTTGATGTACACTACACACCCAATCTGACCGATGACATTAGAAAACCTAGAGTGTAGACTGTAGAGTGTAGCTGCAAGAGTAGAGTGCAGGTGGACATAATGAAAGGTGGTTTGCAGATGGCACTACACACCCCATTTGGGCCAATTGATTACGTGTAAATGAAAAATGCTAAAATTTTGATCTTCTTCAGGCCAAGTGAGCTGTCTGAGGACAAGCTGAACTCTGATAGAAAAAGTAATGACAAGACCCTCAATTTATTCCAAAAAAGTTAGTAAGAAACTTTTTCCTTTAATTTATACTCCGTATCTCTTACTAGCCCTTTTGAGTTAGTTCGACTTTCGAGTTAATTAGGTTGAATATTAGTGTGATTCTTCTTTTCTGGTATGTGATTTTCTTAATTTGTTTTGAGTAGAAAAAACATAAGATCATCAATCTGATAACGTGTTTTTTTTTTTTTTTTTTTTTAAACCGTGTTTTATTCGCTTGATTAATACCGCAATTTGCCTTTTTGGGTTGATAATTTTGAGCTATAGTTGTCATTTTTTATGTGAAATAATAAGGGCATATTTGGAGTTTAATTTGGACAACAGTACCTAGTGGCTAGTAGCCTAGTACCTACTACCTTTCCCTTCACTTATGTAATATTTCCTTTGTTTTTTTAGTTGCAACACTTCTCATTTCACGCTTACCGATGCATATTTTCAATCGTTAATATCTTCGATTACCAATATGTAAAAATTATAAATTTTAGATATTAAAATTGTATAAATCGAGACGAATCTAACAAGATCTCACATAACTATATTTCCACTGAAGTATAAATAGTGTTAAAAGTCAAAGTGTTGCAACTATAAAAAAACGGAGAAAGTACTCATCTACATTTCTTTATAGAAAAGGGGTTACAATGGTTTGAAATTTCTTTGGACTATACTATCCTTCTCAAATACTTTGCATACACTATGTTGAACTCCTTAATACTTTTAGTACTCTGTGGTGTAAAAACCTCCCCCAACCGACCCAATCCGAAATCAACTCGAAAAATATCCAATTCAGATTTCGACTCGCATGGTGTAGGCGTCGCTCGAAGTGCAGTTGTGAATATGATTGGCAATCATAGGAAGTTGATTGGATTTGACATTATAACGATTAGGTATAAAAGTAGGAAACCGCCAATAAATTTTTAAGGAACTTGATTGTAAACTGTTTATGGAACATTAAACGCAACCACGAAAAGGGACAAACCAAAGGCAACAACGATTTGATTCATGAAGGTTGTACCCCATTCATAATCTATGAGATTACTAACTCCATAGTGGTCCTTAACCATGACTGGATATTTAGGGATGATGGTACAGATTGAGTACGTCATGATGAAGTCAATTCCGCCTGTATTGACCTCAATTCGAGGGAATATTCCGTCGATAGCGAATTATTCCGACGGATTATTCCTACAAAGTCAATTTCCGCCGAAAGTTTTGAATTTTCCGAGGGAATTACATTCCGTCGGAACCATTCCCTCGGAAATAACCCTATTTCTAGTAGTGTTATAGCAACATGTATTAATTGCAACTCAAAAGACAAACAATATTCAAATCGCTCCAAACTAATTAATCTACGTCGGTTGAATATTAATGCACACATGATTCTAATTATTGTGATCACTTAAATTAAACAACATGATTAATGGAAATCTAAACCGGTTGTCCAAATTATCTTATTAGGCGTGATTCTCAATTACAAGTCTTGATTAACACATGCAATATTGTGATCAAAGCAAATAGAATAAATCAAAAATTAAATAAGCATGCATAAATATAGGAAACAAGTAGATAATAATCAAAGGAACAAATTAAATGCATCCTAACATGATACTTATAAATTTAAATAAAATTCTAGGCATGATACTAACATGATTAATAAAACGCCTAAACATGATCCTAATAATAATAATTAAAAATAACGATCCTAAACATGATGCTATCAAGAATAAACATTGTAGAATTAATTAAACAAATGAATGATTAAATTTACTTACTTTGATTGTATGTGAAACCTTGAAACTACATCATGAATAAACCATTAATAAACTTCAATAAAATATAAATCAAAACAAACTAAATAAAAAAAAAATTAAATTAAAGTAAATTAAATTAAGTTTAGATTGAAACCCTCAAGGTTTATGATCAACCGTTCACGCAATGTACCGCCGATAGAGGTTTGGGTAAAGTATTGATGCCTAGGAGTACTAGAAGGAGGAATTGTAAGAGATTTGAGAGATGAGAGATTAAGGAACAAGAGTATTAGGGAGAATGTGAGCAGAAAATGATGCCCATAACCCTCGAAAGGCTACAATATTTATAGGAATAAATTCGGGGAAAAAGATAGAAAAGGTGGCGCCAGAACAAAACGACCATCGCGCCATGACGGAGTTTTCTGGCGCGACGAGATAAAAATGTCGCGTGACGACTATTTACCGCGACGTGACGAAAATGTCGCGTGACGACATTTTGCAAATCTGGAATATTAATATTTTATCTCTTTCACGCGTTCCTATGTGGAAAATTATCTGTTTTAGCCGGCTTTGTACACGTTTAGGAGTTCTAGAAGTTCGTATCAAACTTAGATTGCTTTGTAAATCGGATGGTTATTGAATATTTAAAATTGGGCTTAAGAATAAAAATAAAAAGTATTAAAATAAATGGTTTGGGCTTGAAATTGAAGTAGGTATGGGCTAGAAAAGTGAAATGGATTGGATTTAGAAATAAAATTAAGTACTCCTTTATTTCAACACTTTACTTGAATTAAATGGCGATGAAATGTTTTACTCATCATCGGGTTTCAGTTGGCGAGACATTTTTAAGTGTCTACACATGAGCACAATAATTTAGCATGACTCAAGTTTGAAATTAGACCTGACCTCACCGAATCTAACCCTCACATCTGAATTGACACCTCTAGTAATACTCTATGCTCAAGTTTATAATCTTTATTAACCATTGATTTTATCTAGCATTGCTAGTTTAGGCCTTAAATATCCTCGGGACCATTTTTTTTTTCTTCTTATATCCATATACACATAATTTGATTGATTGGGAATAAGGTGTTTGGTTGACGAATTCATGGAAATAAAATTTCTAGGAATTGAAGTTCCACTTCCCAGAAAATAGAGGAATTTGATTAGAATTTAATTACCTAGGGAGACCTAGGTAAGTAAAACTTCTCATGGGAATTTTCACTTCCCATGATTAAACCAAACACAATTTGACATTTCTTAGGAATTTCAATTACATGGAAATATAAATTTACAAGGAATTTGCATTTCCCTCATTCAACCAAACGAGCCCTAACTTATTTTACCTCTTAAATTTTGTGACAGTATATAGGATGCAATGTTGAACGGTAATTCCTTCTATATGGGAACACATGTTTATTATTTGTTGATTAAGTCAAATGTAGTATGTTAAGTCTTTAAAATTAGTTGTGAACATGATAATCAAATCATGTGGTGTTGCTCCTTATTTTTAACTTTACTAGTTGTGGACCCATGCATGTTGCGTGCGATTCCCCAAGTTATCGGGATTATTTGTTAAGTATCGATCATTTGGTGATAATAAAGAGATTATGGAGGGGTAATTATAATATGTAGTGATTAGGGGATTTTTATCCACCAATCACCGTCTGACAAGTGGACCAACCAGGTTCCGCCACGTGTCCTTCACGTAGGCCAATAGGAGCTTGCCACGTGTCAATCGCAGATACGTCCTCTACGGACCAATTGAGACACGACACGTGTCCTTCTCATGACACATGGGAAAATCGGCCAACAAGGCCCAATCCTGTTTAGAGGCCCAGTCAGCCCTAGGTTTACCCTAAACCTAGAGAGTGGCACGCTTCCCGAGGTTATAAATACCCCTCTTAATCCTCATTAAGAGGAGGGGGAACACGGAAAAACACACGGATTACGCATTAAACACTCTCACCTAGAGAGACCAAATCACCTTAATTTCCGCATTAATTACTCCTTAAACAGTTACTAACTTGACCGTTGGAGGCGGAGCTCCTACCACAAGGAGTCTTCGTTGTTTTGCAGGTACAGGCGTCCGGTTCCAGTCTCGGTATCGTAACTCTCCCGCAGGACATCAGAAAACCCCGAAACATTTTGGCGCCGTCTGTGGGGAGAGTACTTCTGAGATGGCATCCCCGTTTGTACCGACTTTTGAAGAGAGGCATCCCCTGGACGACCCTCAAGTCCAGTCGGACCATGATACTGACAATGAACTTGAAGTTGAAGCTCACACAGCTCCAGACGGGACCCTAAGGGCCCGACGTACCCGTCAGACCGAAAGGAGGGAACGGGAACATTTTCAAACTGAAAGCGAGCCAGCAGGCGCACCGTCTGTTCGGCAGCAGGCGACTGATGGGTCTGCTCCCATCACAAGGAACGAACTCATGACCTTCATGAGGGACTTCAAGGGAGAGATTCAAGAGTTGCTTAATAAGAAGCCTGTTCCGGCCAAGGAACAGTCGGCTAAGAAACCTTCCACCTCAGGCAAGAGGAAGCCGGTTCAAGGGCGAGAGGGAACTCCTCATCCTAAATCCAGGAAGTGGGAGCCGCCTGCCCTTGACCTCACAAAATACCGTTTTCCTACTCCAGGAAATAGGAAACCTGTTCGTCACATTCAGGCGGACGGGTCGAAGAAAACATACACAGACGCTCGTCTGCTGTTAGAACAGAAGAAGAGTGACCGACTGTCAGAGTCGGCCTCTACTTCAAATTTTCAAGAAAGTCTGCGAAATACCTCGATGAGACATACCCAGTCGTATCATGAGAGTCAGTCAGGCGGCACCTCCCGTCAGTCAGGCTTTCATAGCGACCAGGCGGTACCAAACTTACCGTTTGTACCACAGCAACATTATTTTATGCAGCCACCTCCGTTTGGTGGACACACAGCTAAAAATGTCCAACCTTTGGACTGGCAGCTACGGTTGCTTAGACTTGGTGAACAGCCGTCGGCCTTCTCCAAGGAAATTACTGAAGCCGCTCAGCCGGCCAAGGTGAAAAATGTGTTAGTAGGCGCCTATGACGGCACTACTAACCCAGAAGATCATCTGATGGCATTCTCCAACCTAATGTACCTTCAAGGGTTGGATGATCCCACTTGGTGCAAGTGTTTTCCAGCGACTCTCAAAGGAATCGCACAGCAATGGTTCGGCAACCTGCCGACTGGTTGTGTAAACAACTTCAGAACGCTTGCTTACTTGTTCACCTCTAACTTCGCCATGAACATCCCTGCGAAGAAGACGACCCTTGATTTGGGAACAATTCAGCAGGGTGAGAAGGAGGGGCTTCGATCCTACATCAGGCGGTTTAACCTGATGAGAATACAGATTCAAGGGTTACCGGATGAGGTAGCCTATACTGACTTTTTCAGGGGTCTCAAGGATGGGTCGACCTTCAAATTTGATCTGGTTCGAAAGAGGGTGGCGACTCTTCAAGAGGCCTTGATTGAAGCAGAGGCCTATATACAGGCGACTGATCTTTGTAGTACAGTGAAACAGTCGGACGGAAAAAAGTTCGACAAAAAAGAAGGACGACAGATACAGTCGTCAAACAAAGAAAAGAAGAGAAAAGAGGTCTGGGCGGCTGATTCCTCTAAACAGCCGGCCCAGAAGAAGAAAAAAGAATTCAAACCATACTCCCCAAAGTATGCGTTTAGCAAGGATAGCCAAGCTATCCTAAAAGAAATCAAGGGACGGATCTCCATTGAGAAGCCGGTCCCCATGAAGGGTTCTGCAAGCAACCGGAACCAAGGCAAATTCTGTGATTATCATGAAGATGTTGGTCATCACACCAACAAATGCATCAGTCTCATGCGGTATCTAGACCGCCTGGCTGAGCAAGGTGATCTTGACTCCTTTGTCAAGAAATCCACGGGGAGCACTTCCTCGAAAAAACAGTCGTCCAAAAAGAATCAACAGGCCGACAGCTCTGATACAGATGATGCAGTCGTCTACACTATTGCAGGCGGCTTCGCAGGAGGAGGTCCCACTATTAGGGGCAACAAAGACAATATCAGACGGCTAGATGTAAATTCTGTTCACCCAGAACGGCCCTCCAAAAATTCATTTCCTGAGATTGTCATTACTGAAGAAGATCTAAGAGGGGTCAGGGGGCCGCATGACGACCCTATCGTCATTGAATGTAAAGTAGCCAATCAGAGAGTTGGCCGAATCCTCATAGATACCGGAAGCTCCTCAGATCTTATCAGTAGCAAATGTCTGTCAAAACTGAAGTACAAGACTGATTGTATACATCCGGCCTCCCACCCTTTAGTAGGGTTTGGAGGAGGAGTCGTCCACCCTGTAGGACGAGTAGATTTACCCATCCGCCTGGGTGAAAAAGGGGAAGGACGACACATGGTAGTCCGGTTCCTGGTGGTAGAAGAACTCTCGGCCTACAACATGATTCTGGGACGACCAACTCTGAATAATTCCAAGGCTGTAATAATCCCATCTCTTATGTTGCTCAAGTTTGAGAGGGATAATGGAACAGTCGGATCCCTGAGGGGAGATCAGAGGATGGCTCGAGAGTGCTATCTCTCGGATGTCAAGCCCACTGTTATGGCCGCTGGGTCCAGTGGAGGAAAAACTGACCTTGACAATGTCAAGGATAATGCGCCTGTTCAAGAAGCAGGCGGCAAGAAAAGAAAGGCATCCCAGATGGGGGCCGCAAGAAAAGATAAAAAATAGCAATCATTGGCAGAGGAGCGGTCGGATGAATTCCGCCCTCAGCCGGCTGGTGAGCATACGGACCTGATCTTAGATGTCTCGTGTCCTGACAGAACAGTCAAAGTTGGGACGACTGCTCTAGGGGTCCTAGGTGACGACTTTCACAATCTGTTGAAAGAGTACAAGGACATCTTTGCATTCGAAGTCCATGAAATGCCAGGCATTAGTCCTGAGCTGGCGGTACATAAACTGGCTGTGGATCCAAAAAAGAAGCCGGTAAGGCAGAAGAAGCGGAACCATGGCGAAGAAAGAAGTCAGGCGGCAGCCGCCGAAGTTAAAAAATTACTTGATGCAGGATTCATTCGGCAATGTTACTTCCCAGACTGGGTTGCAAATGTTGTGCTTGTTAAAAAGCCGAATGGTACCTGGCGAATGTGTGTAGACTACACAGACTTGAACAAGGCGTGCCCAAAAGACAGTTACCCTCTGCCTAAAATTGACAACCTGGTCGACTCAACAGCCGGCCATGCTTTGATGAGTTTCATGGACGCCTACTCTGGTTTTCATCAAATACCTTTATGGAAGAAGGATCAGGAAAAGACGGCCTTCGTCACTGATCAAGGGCTATACTGTTACACGGTCATGCCGTTTGGTCTTAAGAATGCCCCGGCCACCTTCCAACGAATGATAAACACTGTGTTCTTTGATCATATTGGGAGAAATGTCGAGGCATATATTGATGATATGATTGTCAAGTCTAAACTTCAGAAAGATCATCTGTCGGATCTCCGAGAAACTTTCGCCACACTCAGGCGGCACCATGTCATGCTCAATCCCAAGAAATGTGTCTTTGGAGTTGAGTCTGGGAAATTTCTCGGATTTCTCATTAATCAGAGAGGAATAGAGGTGAACCCTGAAAAGGTGCAGGCGGTCATCGACATGCAGTCGCCTCGTACCGTCCGAGAGGTTCAGAAGTTAACAGGTTGTCTGGCGGCCTTGGGAAGATTCCTAAGTCGATCAGGTGACAAATGCCTGTACTTTTTTCAGGCAATTAAGAAAAAAGCAAGGTTTGAATGGGGGCCGGATGCTGAGGCGGCCTTCCAAAAATTGAAAGTTCATTTGCATTCCTTGCCGAGGCTAGTCAGCCCTTTGCCCAAAGAAGTACTCTACATGTACCTGGCCGTCTCTGATCATGCGTTAAGCGCTGTTCTTCTTGCTGAAAGAGACGGCTGTCAGCTCCCGGTCTACTTTGTCAGCCATGTGCTGAAAAATGCCGAGTTGAGGTATCCCTTAGTGGAGAAATTTGGTCTTGCACTCTTCATGGCTGTTAAAAAATTAAAGCCCTACTTTTTGGCACATGCAGTCGTCGTGTATACAGATCAACCGATCAAGCGGCCACTGACCACCATGGAGTCGTCAGGCCGAATGATCAAATGGGCCATAGAAATACAGAGCCTCGAAGTTACCTTCGAGCCTAGAAAAGCAGTGAAGGGGCAAGCCTTTGCTGACTTTATTGTTGAGATGACTCGTCCCCCTGACTCTCAAGTTCCAGACCAAGTCTGGAAGGTATATGTGGATGGAAGCTCTACTTCAAATGGTTGTGGAGCAGGCGTCATATGTCAGTCGCCAGAGGGTGACAGGTACGAGTATGCTTTACGCTTCAGTTTTTAGGCTTCAAACAATGAAGCAGAATATGAAGCTTTACTAGCCGGAATCCGCATGTGCAAGGCGGCAGGGGCAAGAAAAATAGACGCCTGTTCCGATTCACAATTAATAGTGAGTCAGTACAATGGCGAATACGAAGCGACCCATCCGGCCATGATTAAGTACTTACAGGCGGTCCGTCAAGCAGTCGGCTCCCTTGAGGATTTCCATCTGGTCCAAGTGCCGAGGTCAGAGAATAACCAAGCGGATGCACTTTCAAAATTAGCATCATCCGCCTCCTGTGATACTCCTCGAACCGTTTTTTGGGAAGTAGTGGAGAAGAGAAGCATTAAGGGAGACCCTATTGGAATCCTAGACAGAAGCTCAACCTGGATGGATCCAATCAGGGCATATCTGACAAATGGTACCCTGCCGGATGATCATCAACAGGCGGCAGTGCTGAAAAGACGAGCCACCAATTTTGAAATGATAAAGGGAGAACTTCACAAAAGGGGGTACCTTCAACCCTTTTTAAAGTGTGTTACTCCAGAAAAGGGGCGAGAGATACTAGATGATCTTCACTCTGGTTACTGTGCTTCACATATAGGCGGAAGGACGCTTGCTCAACGGGCAAGGCGACAGGGCTACTTCTGGCCTACCTTAGAAGCAGATGCTATGGAGATGGTGAAAAAATGTGACAAGTGTCAAAGGTTTGGCAAACTAATTCACCGTCCGGCTACTGACCTCACCACCATTCATAGCCCCCTACCGTTTGCTAAGTGGGGCATGGATATTCTGGGTCCATATACGCCTGCTACAGGCGGAAGAAGGTACATACTTGTTGCCGTCGACTACTTCACTAAATGGGTAGAGGCGGAGGCTGTTAAGGGAATCAAGACGAAAGATGTAATTTCATTCATTTGGAGAAATGTCATCACTCGGTTCAGGGTTCCCATGTCTATGGTTTTTGATAATGGTCCCCAATTTGAGACGCCTGTTCTCAAAAGCTGGTTGGGTGACCAAGGAATTGCACACTGCTTTGCATCTGTCGGCCGTCCACAAGCAAACGGCCAGGTAGAAGCCTTTAATAAAATCATCTCAGACGGTCTGAAGAAAAATATTGAACGAGCAAGCGGCCTATGGGCGGATGAACTACCACATGTTCTCTGGGCCATTAGGACGACTGAAAAAGGGGCGACTGGAGAAACTCCATTCCTCCTAACTTATGGTGCGGAAGCTGTTCTTCCAATAGAACACTACGAGCCGACTCTTCGAGTAATGCTATATGACGAAGAGGCAAACTGGGAAGCCATGCGCCTGGCATTAGACTCACTCCCTGAAAAGAGGGGCAATGCTGTCTTGCGCCATGAGATTTACCGCCTGAGAATGACTCGATCATACAACAGAAAAGTGCACAGGCGTCCACTCAAAGTGGGGGACTTTGTACTTAGAAAAATGGAAGCTGTTGGTAGGGCTAACGAGTCTGGCAAGCTAACTCCCAACTGGGAAGGTCCCTACCGAATCTATGAAGAGGTTAGAGACGGTACCTACCGTCTGGAAACACCAGACGGCCAACCGTTGCCTCGAACTTGGAACATAGATAATCTTAAGAAATTTTTCTTTTGAAAAATGTAAAGTCAAGGACTACTTGAATAAAGCTTGCATACTTACTATTCAATTCTGTATTAAGAGGGGCATGCCTACTGACAAACAGTCAGCTACTCTCTATGTTTAAATTTTCTTTTTTAAGAGGGGCATGCCAACTGACAAACAGTCGGCCACTCTCTATGTTTAATTTAAGAGGGGCACGCCGCTTGTTTCTCTCAACCGGCTACCCTCACATAATATAGTTCACCAAGAACTATCAAAAAACATGATCAGACCAGGTGTCAAGCCAACTGATCAAAATATGGAAATTCAGTTCGACCTGTCCCAACATTATAGCAGGCGTCCGACGGCATCCATCCGGATGAAATTCGTCGCAGAGAGCAGCTCCCTTTTGGGTGGAACATTGTTCTATAAACTAATCACACGGCACCTATACGACTGTCCCCAAGGGCAATCACGTAGCCATTTTTTGAGACAAGGATAACTTTTATCACTAACCAGACTAGTGGTAACAGTTGACATCTGAGTCGGATGACCGCCTGTATTACTTGGGATAAATGCAGGGGGTACCTCTTGAGTTAATAGCCAACAAACATTGGCGAATCAAGGGGTCCAGCCGGCCTCTGCCGCCTGGTACCTCTACTACTCAAGCTAGAATGAGGACGACTGAGTAACACCAACGTTAACTCATAGTCACTCTCTCAAACTTGGTATGGAACCTAAAAGGTTTGAGTAGATCACCTGTTTTTTTTTGGCAAACAAGGGCACTCAAAATACTATTCCTACTAAGTTTCCATTCGAGTTAATAGCCAACAAACATTGGCGAATAAAGGGGAACAACCGGTACCCACCGCTTGATACCTCTACTACTCATCACTCGGCGACTAGGTAAAGCTAAATTTACTTAGTCACCCCTTTAAAAATTTTAGTATGAAATTAAGAAGTTCATACAGCACCTATTCACACTGATTATGATAGGAAACAGTCGTCCTAGACTGCCTATAGCAAAAAAAATACAAGTAAGAAAACCCTTTCTTACTTGGTTAATTTTACAAATGACAGGACCGCCTGCCTAAAGGTAATCCAGTCTTTTAAAACGGGACCAATACCGATTGAATAAATGGCCGACTGATTGCCTAGCTTGGAAACAGACAACCAGTCGTCCAGGGGCATAGGCGGACCATCCGTACCTGTCTACAATCGGCCATGCAAAATAGTCGATATAGTGTACAATTCAATATCAAATATTCAACACTTAGACAAATTTCAAGCAAAAAATAAAATTGCATTAAAGAGATTAAAATATTCAGAACCCCGGCCCCCTGGCCTGGTAAATACAAGCAAACGGCACGCAGGCCGTGAAAGAAGACAAAAGCTTAAGAAGGGGGCAGATCTTCAACATTAGCAGCGTCCGCCTGGTCAGCATTCTTCTTGCTGGACTCGGCCTCAGCTGCATCTTTTTTCGATGCCTTGCCCCCAAGTGGCACAAGCGCCACTATCGGCTGCTCCTCCCCATCCAAGGTCTCCTCAAACGCCTCGTTCTCAGCAGCCGCCAGGATCTCTTGATTGTATGTATCAGAACACTGGCGGTACGTTTTTTCCCACGAGGCAAAGTCGGCACTGGGGAAGAGGCGGCTCCAGGTCATGCGCTGCATCTGGGAAGAGTCTTCCATCATCTCTCGGACGAGCTCTCTCTTCTCTTGCTCAGCCTTCTCCGAGAGCTCTTTAGTTAGACTCTTGTCCTGGGTCACCAGGCGTTCCTTTACGTTAGCCAAGGATTTCTTCATGACTTCGTAAGAGAGCATTTTTTGGCGGAGAGGTTTAAGCTCGGCCTTGAGATTGGAGACGGTTGCCTCCAGCTCGCTGTTCCTCTTCTGGGCCGCCTCTAACTGAGCCCTGATAGCGGCGGTAGCCTGCGCCTGATAATAAAGAATATCAATGGTCAGAACTTCATTTTGGGCAATTTGAAACATTGCCTTATCACAGTCAGAGGCGGCCATAGCTTTTGCAGCCTTTACCTCTTTATTCTTTCGATCAAGCGGCTTGCGAAGGCCGTTCACTCGGAGCAGGGCCTAAGTAAAGAGAAAACATGCGTCAGTTTCCAAGCAAAAAGATAACAGGCGTCCTGGAATTCAAATACTCAAAAAATGCTAAGTATACCTCAGCAAGGACCCCTGCAATCCCATCAAGGTCAAGGGTGCCGACACCCCTGACCGCCTCCCTTTTAGATGGAGGCACTGCTTTTATCATAGACTTGGCTACATCCACCAAGTCACGCTCCTGAGGGCCGGCTGCATCAAGCATAAGAAAGCAGGTTAGACCTAGTCAAGAAGGAAACAAGTGTAAAAAAATTTTACAAGGAATTGTCCATACTTCTAGGCGGCCCCGCTGGAGTTTTAGAAGAAGTGGCCGGCTGCTTCTCAGCCGCCACCTGTTTCCTGGAAGACCCAGGAGAGCTTGCAACAGTCGTCCTCCGGGCCTTGGGGTCCGGCTGTTGCGAGGAAGAAGCTCTTGGAGTGCCCGACTGACAAAAAAAAAAAAAAAAAAGTTAGTATATGCATAAGACATTTACTCCTAAAAGAGGAAGAGTTTCGAAGCCCACCAAGGGTGCCCCCTTGTTGGGGGAGTCGGTACAAGACTGTTGCATGAGAGAGGCCCGCAACATGGCCGCCGCAGTCTTGGATGCTGTTATTTTACTCATGGCGTCAGCTGCAAAAAATAAACAGCAAAGTTAGTAAAATCCCAAGTAAACAAAGCGTGAAAAACAGAGTATTTGTCAGGCCGACTACCTCTAGAGCACCGACTGCTGAGGCCACAGGCGGCCAAAAAGTACTCGTCATAGAGCCACTTGAAGCTCGGGACGCAGTTTAGGGGTACTTGCTCTCGTACCCCTGAAGTAGAGTTCACCCTAGTCTCTACTTTGAAGAGTCCTTTGTCTAGGATCTCTTTCTTAGCCTTTGGGGGAACAGGCGGCATGCTGCGGCCGCCTGCAAGAAGAGGTGTTCCGCCAATCCTTCCATTTGTTCGCCTTACCTCTCGTCATGAGGTAGCCCCTATGGCTTGTTAATTGATACCAGCCGGTACCGCCTGACTTAGGGGTCCGGCTGAGATAGTTCATGTGGGCGAAAGCCTCAAAGCTTGGCTCCACCCCGTACATTTCGCACCCGGCCACATAGCCGAGTACGTTTACCCAAGAGTTGGGGGCTAACTGCCATAACCCCAAATCATACCCGTCTAAAATCCGCTGAACAGCCGGATGTAATGGGAAGCGCAGTCCAGCTTTGATGGCCGCCACATAGCAGCCAAAGCAGCCGTCATCATAGCTGGTACCAGCCGGCCAGACGACAGTGTCTTCTGGATCCGGCACGAACAGTAAAAATCCGGGGCCCATTCCGTGGTTAGCTATAAAGCTCTCCACTTTGTCTTGCATGGCTGCGATCCGGCCCCAGGGTACCGTGCAGTAGTAGGGGGTGTTTTCCTCTCGGTAAGAGGCGGACGGCTCCGCCCAATTATCCCCCTTCTCAACTGCATGAGAAAGCCTCGCCTCTTGTAGGCGGCTGTTTCTTTCTTCTGTGCCTGGAGAAGCGTGGCCTGAAGAGCTGGATTCGGACTCGTCCTCTGACGAGTCCAAAGAGGACGACTCCTCCCCTCTCCCAGAGGGGCCCGCCTCCTCTCCCTTAGAAGGAGCAGGAGAAAAGTTAGACATGTCAACGGTGAAATGGGAAGGGACCACCTTGACCCCTCCCTCAGAACTGTCGGCTTGGCAGCCGCCTTGTTTCATTTCTACATCTGGCGCCTGGTCAGATGTTTCACTAATTGGCACCCTTTGAGAGGAGCCGTCCGAGTTTGAGATCCTAGCAGTCTTTTTTGTTCTGGCCATCACGTTCTGCATAGACACAGATACAGTCGGACTTTGTATAAAGGGCAAAGATGGGTCCTGAAAAGGGCAGGCGGCACTCCTAGTCCTAGATTCAGCCGTCCCCGGTGACCGGCTGATCACTAACTTAGGTCGTGTCGTGTGCTTCCATGGTGCCATTTCAAAAAATAATAATAAAGAAAAAATTAAGAGTAAGAGAACCGACGGTTACCTGAACGAGTGACGATTGGTGAATTTTTGAAAATCCTTTGCAGACGGCTTGTCAGATCAGGCGGTAGGCAGAAAAAGTCAAAAGTGTCAGAGCAAGTTCAGGGGTCCGAATGTTCTCTCGCAAAGTTCTCAAGTGTGAAAAATGACCGAAATCAGCACTCCTTTATATAGGCAAAGTGAGAAGACGAAGGGTCACTTCCAAATTCAAAAATTGGGCGGGAAAATCTCTCGGCCATTTCCAAGGTGACAGCTGTAGCAGGCCGTCGCCTGTCACCATGCGACACCTGTCACAGGAGACACGAGACCAGTCACGTGCCACCTGTGAGGGGCAAATGATTAGGGGATTTTTATCCACCAATCACCGTCTGACAAGTGGACCAACCAGGTTCCGCCACGTGTCCTTCACGTAGGCCAATAGGAGCTTGCCACGTGTCAATCGCAGATACGTCCTCTACGGACCAATTGAGACACGACACGTGTCCTTCTCATGACACATGGGAAAATCGGCCAACAAGGCCCAATCCTGTTTAGAGGCCCAGTCAGCCCTAGGTTTACCCTAAACCTAGAGAG
Source organism: Chenopodium berlandieri (assembly GCA_034703905.1). Lineage (NCBI taxonomy): Eukaryota > Viridiplantae > Streptophyta > Magnoliopsida > Caryophyllales > Amaranthaceae > Chenopodium > Chenopodium berlandieri. The sequence continues at coordinate 53,030,204 of CM068281.1, forward strand.
TGGCACGCTTCCCGAGGTTATAAATACCCCTCTTAATCCTCATTAAGAGGAGGGGGAACACGGAAAAACACACGGATTACGCATTAAACACTCTCACCTAGAGAGACCAAATCACCTTAATTTCCGCATTAATTACTCCTTAAACAGTTACTAACTTGACCGTTGGAGGCGGAGCTCCTACCACAAGGAGTCTTCGTTGTTTTGCAGGTACAGGCGTCCGGTTCCAGTCTCGGTATTGTAACTCTCCCGCAGGACATCAGAAAACCCCGAAACATGTAGTATGTGTACTTATATGTGTAGCAATATTGTGTATTAAGGCTTGTTCTCTTTGGCTTAACTTCAGTTCAGTTCAGTTCCTAATTTCCTTCTCTCATAAATAGTTCAGTTCAGTTCAGTAAATCAGAACAGATCCTTAGTCATGTGTATTACTTGGGTTATGTTTATGACTGAGAATTATTAGACTTGTTAAGTGTGATTAGTAAGTGCTATTCATTAGGTATAAATATAGAAGTTGTTTTATATTGAATCAATTTTCTTTGTTGTGCTATCAAAAATAAGAGAGCATAGTGTTATATGATGTAGGAGCTGTTAATCACTTGACTGATTTTACAATGTGATGATTAGGCTGCAAATTCAATTCAATACTGTGATGAGTAGGATGCAAATTCAATTCAATAAATGAATCTGCAATTGATATGCATGATGGTGATAACAATTGCATTGAATAATATAGTGTTACATGATATAGGAACTTTAAATTGTTTCACTGATTTGTAAAACTTGCTGTTTGGGGTAAAAATACCATAGACACGTGGCCCAATGGCCTAGTGACACGTGGCTCCCAGCCGTTGGTCAGCAGGGCTCCAATCCCCTGCTGACACGTGTCCTCCAAACCCTAAAGGGGGAACCATTCCTTCCCCACTATAAATAGTGGGAGGACCCTCATTAATGGGCATCTGAAATATTTACTACTCACATTGAATACTCTTCAACAAGAAAACACTTACCCCGAGCAATATTAATTGCGGAATTCTCCCATTACGCGAGAAGTAACTTTTACATTACGTGCATCCTACCTCCCGTATCTTTACTAACTTGATCGTCGGAGGCGGAGCTCCTACCCCCAGGAGTCTTCGTGATTTTGCAGGCACAGGCGTCGAAGGGCATTCTTGGAATTGTAACTCTCCCGCAGGACACATCAAAAAACCCCGAAACATTTGGCGCCGTCTGTGGGGAGAGTACTTCTAAGATGACTTCTGATACTGTGTCACCGAATCAGGGAAAACGGCCTGTGGTCGAGCCTGAGGTCCAGACGGACCATGAAAGTGGAGATGAAATTGAAACATATGTGGCCCCGGATGGGTCCTTCAGAACAAAGCACACTCGTGCTAAAGATAGAAGAGAGCGGGAAATCAACCAAGGTGCTCCCAACAACCCAGCCGGGCAACCGGCTGGAATAGCTTAGACGGTGGAGGGCTCAGCTCCCGTCACCAGAAATGAACTCATGTCGTTCATGAATAGTTTCAAGGGTGAGATCAAGAGCCTCATCCGGTCAGCGACTCCAAAGAAGGGTCAGCCGGCCAAGAAGCCTTCTGGAAAGAAGGCGGTCAAAGAACGAGTGCCTACCCCTCATCCAAAGCCAAAGGAGGGGGAAGGCTTAAGGTTTGACCCAAGCAGACTCCGTTTTCCTCAAGGGGAGCTGCGAAAGGCCATCCGGCACGTACAGCCGGATGGCTCCAAGAAAACATTCTCAGACGCCCGCACGTTTCTCCAAGAGAAGCGAGGTCAGGCGTCTGCGTCGGCTTCAACGTCGACCTTCCCGGACAGTTTCATTGACGTCTCACAAAGGCGTACGGGAACGAATCCTGGGAGCCAGACGGGCGAAGCTTCCGCCCGGTCTGGACCCAAAGTGATCCAACCTGGTCCATTCGGCACACCGAATGGGTTGGGTGGATCCCCTTTTATGTCACCGGGTCTTTTCGGTGGGCAAGTGCAGCAGCCGTACTAACCCACGGACTGGCAGCTGCGCCTGCTAAATTTGGGGGAACAGCCAACGGCGTTCTCACCTGAGATAACCCAGGCGGCACAGCCGCCCAAGGTCAAAAATGTTCTGGTGGGGGCCTATGACGGCACCACCAACCCAGAAGACCACCTAATGGCTTACTCTAACCTCATGTATCTCCAGGGGTTAGATGATGCCGTCTGGTGTCGATGCTTCCCGGCTACCCTCAAGGGCATAGCCCAGCGGTGGTTTGGTAACTTACCAGCCGGTTGCATCAATAACTTTCGAACTTTGGCGTACCTGTTTACGTCAAACTTCTCAATGAACATACCTGCCAAAAAGACTAGCCTCGACCTAGGGGCGATACAGCAGGGCGACCGGGAAGGCCTCCGGTCATACGTCCGACGGTTCAATCTGATGAGAATTCAGATTCCGGGACTATCAGACGAAGTGGCCTATACAGACTTCTTTCGAGGTCTGAAGGACGGGTCAACCTTCAAGTTTGACCTCGTCCGGAAGAGGGTTGCTACCCTCCAAGAGGCATTAATTGAAGCTGAAGCCTATATACAGGCGACGGAGCTTTGTGCTGTCAAGCAGCCGTCAGACTCTAAAAAGTCTGACAAAAAAGAGAGCCGGCAACAGCATCAGCCGGCAAGAAGAGAAGAAAAGAGAAAAGGGGTCTGGGCAGCTGATCGATCAGGTCAGCCGGCCCAGAAGATCAGGCGGAAGTCAGAACCGTATGTCCACAAATACGAGTTCACAAAAGATTGCTCCACCATCCTTCTGGAAATGAAAGACCGGATGTCTCTCGACAAACCGGCTGAAATGAAAAGTCCCGTGAATAAACGGGACAAGAGCAAGTATTGCCAATACCACGAGGATGTTGGCCACGACACCAATGGCTGCTATAGCCTCAGGCGGCTATTGGACCGTCTGGCAGATGAGGGGGCCCTAAAATCCTACCTACCCAAGGCTAAGGGTAATGCCCAGGCCAAGAAAGGGCAGGCGGCAAAAACCGGTCCAGCAAACTCCGAGACGGATGAAGAGACCATCTTCACCATAGCAGGCGGTTTTGCCGGAGGGGGTCCCACCATCCGGGGTACCAAAGACAACATCAGGAAGCTGGTCAACTCAGTGGATGAGGGCCAGGCGTCGAAAGACATCTTTCCCAGAGGTCCTTATCTCTGAAAAGGACCGGGGCAAGGTCAGGCGGCCTCATGATGACCCCATCGTCATCGAATGCAAGGTTGCCAACCAGAAGGTTGGCCGGATCCTAATAGATACCGGGAGCTCGTCTGACCTAATCAGTTATCAGTGCTTGACCAAGCTCAAGTACACATCCGGTAACATGCACCAGGCTCCCCACCCACTAGTCGATTTTGGGGGTGGAGTAGTGCATCCGGTCGGAAGCATAGATCTTCCGATCCGGCTGGGTGAAAAGGGGCAAGGACGCCACATGGTAGTCAAGTTTTTGGTTGTGGAGGAGCTGTTCGCCTACAACATGATATTTGGCCGTCCTACCCTCAATGCATCTAAGGCTGTCATCATCCCGTCCCTCATGCTGGTCAAGTTTCAAAAGGATGATGGTACAGTCGGTGCCCTAAGCGGGGACCAGAAGACGGCCAGAGAGTTCTATCTCTCTGACGTCAAGACAACTGTGGGTGCAGCCGGTAAGGGTGAGCCCATAGATGTTGATAACTGCGACCCAGCAGTCCCGGCTCCAAGGGCAGCCGGTAAGAAAAGAAAGGCGGACCAATTGGCACCCGTCAAAAAGGAAAAATAGCAATCACTAGCCGGGGAAAGGTCAGATGACCAACGACCTCAGCCGGCTGGTGACTGCCTTGATGTCATCCTGGATGACAGCCGTCCCGAAAGAACAGTCAAGGTCGGGACGGTAGCCTTCGAACGGCTGGGAGAAGGCTTGCTTCAGCTGCTAAAGGAATTCAAAGACATCTTTGCCTTTGAAGTGGAAGAGATGCCAGGCGTCAGCCCGGATCTTGCTGTCCACAAGCTAGCCGTAGATCCCAAAAAGCAGCCGGTTAGGCAGAAAAAGAGGGATCATGGTGGAGAAAGATCTCAAGCGGCAGCGGCTGAGGTGAAAAAGCTGTTGGATGCGGGGTTCATTAGGCAATGCTACTACCCGGATTGGGTGGCAAATGTTGTTCTAGTGAAGAAGCCGAACGGTACTTGGCGGATGTGTGTGGATTACATAGATCTGAACAAAGCATGCCCAAAAGATAGCTACCCGCTTCCAAAGATCGACAGCCTAGTTGACTCAACAGCCGGTCATGCGCTAATGAGCTTTATGGATGCCTATTCCGGCTTCCATCAAATACCCCTCTGGAAGAAAGATCAGGAGAAGACGGCTTTCGTCACTGATCAGGGGTTATTCTGCTATACGGTGATGCCGTTTGGGTTGAAGAATGCACCGGCTACATTCCAGCGCATGATAAACACTGTTTTTATCAACCAGATTGGCAGGAATGTAGAGGCGTATATCGATGACATGATAGTCAAATCCAAGCTACAGACGGATCACCTAGCAGACCTGCGAGAAACCTTCACCACACTCAGGCGGCACCGGGTCATGCTTAACCCAAAGAAATGTGTATTTGGTGTTGAGTCTGGGAAGTTTCTCGGATTCTTAATTGACCAAAGAGGCATTGAGGCTAATCCGGAAAAAATACAGGCGGTAATTGACATGAAATCTCCCCGCACTGTAAAAGAGGTCCAGAAGTTGACCGGTTGCCTGGCGGCATTGGGGAGGTTCCTCAGCCGGTCGGGTGACAAATGCCTCTATTTCTTCCAGGCAATCAGGAAGAGGTCAAGGTTTGAATGGGGTGAAGAAGCAGAGGCGGCATTCCAGAGGCTTAAGCAGCACTTGCATTCTTTGCCAAGGCTAGTGAGCCCCCTACCCCGGGAGGTTCTGTATATGTACCTAGCCGTCTCTGATCATGCCCTTAGTGCCGTTCTCCTCGCTGAGAGAGACGGCATTCAGCTGCCGGTGTATTTCATCAGCCATGTCCTTAAAAATGCTGAACTCCGGTACCCCATGATCGAAAAATTTGGGTTGGCCTTATTTGTGGCAGTCAAGCGGTTGAAGCCTTACTTTTTGGCACATCCGGTTGTGGTGTACACAGATCAGCCGTTCAAGCGCACGATGACTGCTATAGAGTCATCCGGCAGAATGATCAAGTGGGCTGTTGAAATACAAAGCCTTGAGATAACTTTTGAACCCAGGCGGGCAGTGAAAGGTCAGGCGTTTGCCGACTTCATTGTCGAGATGACTAGGCCGGTGCAACCGGAAAATCCTAATCAGGTCTGGAAGTTATTTGTAGACGGCAGCTCTACGGTGAACGGCTGTGGTGCAGGTGTTATCTGTCATTCTCCGGAAGGGGATAAGTTTGAATATGCACTACGGTTTAAGTTCCAAGCCTCCAACAATGAGGCAGAGTATGAAGCCCTACTAGCCGGGTTGCGCATGTGCAAGGCAGCCGGTGCAAGAAAGGTTGACGCCTGCTCAGATTCACAACTGATCGTTAGCCAATACCTTGGTGACTACGAAGCCACCCATCCGGCTATGATCAAATATTTGCAGGCGGTCAAGGAAGAGGTTGGGTCCTTCGATGAATTTCATCTGCGACAGGTGCCCCGGTCTGAAAACAATCAGGCGGATGCCCTCTCAAAGTTGACATCATCAGCCTCCTGTGATTCACCAAGGACGGTCTTTTGGGAAGTCATTGAAAAACGAAGTATTCAGAATGATCCCATTGGAGTCCTGGACAGAAGTGCTACTTGGATGGATCCCATCCGGTCTTTCTTGACGGATGGTACTTTACCGGATGACCCTTCAGAAGCATCAGCGCTCAAGAAGCGTGCTTCAAGTTTTGTTATGCATCAAGGGGAACTCCTCCGGAAGGGTTACCTGCAGCCGTTTTTGAAATGTGTAACCCCGGCTAGGGGGAGAGAAGTTTTGGAGGACCTGCATGCGGGGTTTTGTGCTTCGCATATTGGCGGCAGGTCCCTGGCCAGAAGAACCAGGAGGCAAGGGTACTTCTGGCCCACTCTTGAAGCGGATGCCATGGATCTAGTAAAGAGATGTGATAAGTGCCAAAAATTCGCCAAATTGATACATCAACCGGCAACAGATCTCACGGCAATCCATAGTCCGGTTCCGTTTGCTAAATGGGGCAATGGACATTTTGGGACCGTATACGCCTGCAACAGGCGGCCGCCGCTACATTCTTGTAGCAGTGGACTACTTCACCAAATGGGTTGAGGCAGAGGTGGTAAAAGGGATTAAAACGAAAGACGTGATTTCCTTCATCTGGAGAAACGTCATCACCCGGTTCGGGGTTCCAATGTCCATGGTTTTTGACAACGGACCACAGTTCGAAACGCCTGTTCTCAAGACCTGGTTGAGAGATCAAGGAATCTCCCATTTCTTTGCATCCGTTGGCCGTCCTCAGGCAAACGGTCAAGTTGAGGCTTTTAATAAGTTGATCTCAGACGGGATAAAGAAGAAAATAGAGAGAGCCGGTGGACTATGGGCAGAGGAGTTACCTCATGTTCTTTGGGCTATCCGGACAACCGAAAAGGGGGCAACCGGAGAGACCCCGTTTCTCATGACATACGGCACTGAAGCAGTTCTCCCCATTGAACATTATGAGCCTACTCTACGCATTATGTTATATGACGAGGAGGCTAACTGGGAAGCCATGCGGTTGGCATTAGATGCTCTCCCAGAGCGAAGGGGGAATGCCGCCCTGCGTCATGAGATCTACCGTCTGCGTATGACAAGAGCCTACAACAAGCGGGTTCGTAAAAGACCTTTGAAAGAAGGAGATTTTGTGCTTCGCAAAATGGAGGCAACCGGTAGGGCCAATGAACAAGGCAAATTAACCCCAAATTGGGAGGGACCCTACCGGATCTTTGAAGAGGTACGAGACGGCACTTACCGCCTGGAAACTCCGGACGGAAGAAAGTTGCCTAGAACTTGGAATGTAGATAACCTCAAAAAATACTACTTCTAAGTGTTGTACATCTTTTGTAAATTTCCAATGATTAATGAGAATTACATTCAAATTTTGTATACGTCCGCCATGTCTTGTGCTTATCACAAGCGGCATTAAAAACTAATTTTTGCATCCGGTGACACCCATACGGGTGAATTCATCGAAGAGAACATCTCCCATTTGGGTGGTAAATTGTTCTAAGCGATCACACAGGCGGACAAATCCGCCTGACGATCCCTCGCATCAAAAGGGGCAGGCTAGCAACCCCAAACTTGCAGCCGGCTCACTTTTTGGAAGTACCACTAAAGGCTGTTTCCAAAACTCAGCCAGTACTCAATATCGCCGCCTGACTCTCTAAGAGAAGGCAGGCCTCAAAACATTTGATCTAAGTCATAATTCATTCAGGGGTATGCTTTCAAAAGCCCGACCGGTGAATGGACATCCTAATTAGGCGTAGTCCTTTTGCGAAGTCCTAACCGGTAATTCAGTATAAACCGACTGGCTCCTGAATCTAATGCTGGCACTTAGTATATATATTCGTGCTACATTATATGGATAGCCGCCTGGCTTGCAAAGACCCAGACCGCTATCCAGGGGCAATTACCCAGACGCCATCCGGTTTTGTTTTGGGTCGAGATTTCTTTGCCTAGTTTGCGAAGACCCAGACGACAGTGTTACCGGTGGGGTCTTCTTGGCTATCCTTGAAGATTTCTTCGCCTAGTTTGCGAAGACCCAGACGGCAGTTTTACCGGTGGGGTCTTCTTGGCTATCCTTGAAGATTTCTTTGCCTAGTTTGCGAAGACCCAGACGGCAGTGTTACCGGTGGGGTCTTCTTGGCTATCTGTTAAAATTTCTTCGCTGTTTGCGAAGACCCAAGCGGCAGTGTTACCGGTGGGGTCTTCTTGGCTATCCTTGAAGATTTCTTCGCCTAGTTTGCAAAGACCCAAGCGGTAGAGTTACCGGCGGGGTTCTTTTGGTTATCCTCGCAGAAAGATGTATAAAAGATAATAACAATTCTAGCATTGAAGTGCAGAAACATAAAAAGCATTCAAAAGTCAAGTGTGAAAAATCAAAGTGCATTCAAAAGCCGGCTCAGCCGGTGAAAATGATTATATTCATAACAAAATGTACAAACCGGCGCAGCCGGTGAAAATGTCAATATTCTAAGCAAAAAATTACAGCCAAGTAGCCCATCTCATCTGGCGCTATTACAAAATAATGCAAGGTGCGCAGGCCGGGAGGTAGCTGCTACTCGAGGCGAACAGTGAACCGGTCCTCTTCCGGTTGGTTTGGGGTAGGATCATGGTGAGCGGCTGCGTCGGCTTCAGGAACAACTTCTTCCTCCTCAGTAGCCTCCGCCTGCCTTCGTGCAATCTCCTCCCTAACCCAAGCTTCATAGGGTCCGGGCCCCGGCTCGTTCGCCTCCTCGGCCAGAATGGCAAGATCGGAATATTTAAAGGCGAGTTCCCAGACGGTGAAGTCCGCCTCCGGGTGGATGAGGGAAAACGCCCGTTGCATCCGGTTAGCACAGTCATGCTCATTCTCTTCAATGAGCCTCTCCTGCTCCGCCTCCAAGGTGGCCTTGAAGTTTTTACTGGCAGCAGCCGCCTCTTTGAGCAGGCGCTCATTCTCTTTGGCAAGGCGGCCATTTTCAGTCTCCGCCTTGCTCAGCCGTTGGAGGGGCTCTTTCTGTTCCTCCAACTTTTTATTGGCATCATCCAGGGACGCCTGCAGTTGATCAACTTGGTTTTTTCAGTTGATCAATCTGCTGTTGGAGGGCCTTGGTCTTCTCCGCCTGTTCCATGCGTATAGATTTAGTTTCTAAGCCATGCATGTACAAAGAGTAGTCAGCAACATTATGGGCGTCTTCGACAGCCCGTTTGCTTCTCCTTACCTCTTCAGCTTTGCGGGTATAAGCTCGCTTGAGCCCCTCTACGCGCAGCATAGCCTGCAAAAATACATCCGAATTAATACTGCATATTTAAAAGAAGTGCATAAGATAATTACCACACGGTTGTTGGAGCATACGTCGGCCAGGTCGACCAGCACCCGGTCGGCATTAAAGGAGTTGATCCCAGGGATCGCCTCCTTCTCGTCCCTAGGGACGGCTTTCAGCATGGCCCGGGCATATTGTGCCCCGTCCGGCCAGCGGGGAGAATTATCTGCACCAGAAACAGACGGTGAGAAAGTCGCATATGCTCTGCCTATAGATTGCCGGCTGATTGGAGAATCCCCCGGCTGCGATCGAGATTGTGAATAAGACTTGACCCGCATGGGCAGGTCAAGCAGTGTAAGGTCGAAGTTACCTTTGTGGCCCGAGCGGCCTTCAGAAGGACCGGCGGTCCTCAATGGGATGGCAGACAGCACATCCGCAGATCCGGGCCCGCCTGGGACCTTTATTGATTTGCCGTCGGTAGATGGCCGGTCGGCTGTCTTCTGCACCTTTGATGCAGACTCTTGTTGGGTCGGCGGTGGCCTGACCTGTTTATGAAGGGACCGGGGCATCGACTTCCCGTCCTGAAAACAAGAAAAATATAAGTTGTGGGATGAAAAGATTTAAGTCGACAAGGGTCAGACGGGTATACCTTCCTCGCCGCCTGGGCAGCAAGTTTTTTCTCTAGGTTGGCTTTCCGGATGTCGGCAGCCGACCTAGCCGGTGTCTTCTCAGTTGGCAGCATTTTCTTGGCTTCTTCTGCAAAGGCAGGCGCTTGGTTAGAAAAATAAACAAGCAAGGAAATAAAAGCATCCGGTTCGAAAGAAACCGGCTGAGTTCCGGATACATACGTTTTTTAAACATGCTGCTTAGACCACAAGCGGACAAGAAGCACTCGTCCCTAAAAAATTCATGTTTGGGCACCCAGTTTCTGGGTACCCTTATTATCTCTCCGGATGAGAGGGTGTTAGGAACTAACTCAAAAAATCCGGAGTCAAGAATGGTCTCTCTATCATCCTCCGGGACAGGGGGCAGGCGGCACTTGGTTCCCAAGAGTTCTGGTTTCCGGTTGTAGATCCGGAGTTCTCTGTTCTCTTCTGTGGTTGGGGCCTTAACCAAGTAGAACCGGTGCTTCCAGTCTGACCATTTGGATGGCTTGTCCAAGGTCATGAGGTATTTGGGCTGGGTGGTTAGGGTATACCAGGCTCTCCAGCCGCCTGGGCTCCTACTTAAATAATGCATATGGGCAAACGCCTCCCAGCCGGGGTTGAGACCCTGCATCTCGCAGGCGGCAATATACCCTAAGATGTTTACCCATGAGTTGGGAGTTAATTGCCAGAGACCCAGGCCGTACCCCCTAAGAATGGCCTTTATTGTGTCGTGGAGAGGGAAGCGGACCCCGGCCAGGAAGGCCGCCTCGTAGCACCCGAACCAAGCGTTTGCGTTCGGCTGTTCATCCTCCCACCATATTGTTCCCAGAGCAGCCGGGATTTTTATTGTGTAATCACCCCCCAGCGGCCGCCGTGTGGTAAAATCTGGTAGCGCAGCCCGCATGAGTTCGCGGTCCTTTGAGGAGACGGCGATCATAAGAGGATCGTTCCTATTATCCCAAGAAGGCCGCTCCGCCTCCTCGCTATCCTCAGATTCGGTTAAGTAGCTGCTACTGCTACTTTGAACGAGACCAGCATCAGGGCCGGCTGGGGTGTTGGAGACCCCATTATCAGAGCCTGCCTGCTCCTCATTTAAAATGCTATCACCCGAGGTGCTAGGAGTGCCCCCGGGTGAGCCTCTCTGTTCTACCTCTCCTTGCTCTACTTCTCCGCCTGAAGCCGGGACCTCAGGCGGCTGCTCATCTGAGCTCCCACTTCTGTAGTTGGGATCTCGGGCAGTAGACCGGATTCTGGCCATTGTGTCCTGCACAGACACAGAGTCGGTCGATATGGGTGTTGAAAAAGGGTTGTCCCAAAGAACAGAGGCGGCAGACCCAGTTCTAGACTCAGCCGTACTAATAAACCGGCTGAGTTCACAGCTAGGTTCCGGGTATGGGTATAAGGGGTCCATCTACTTATGGGACCAATGAACAAAAATGCGAGTAAAAGACTCAAACGGAAATACATGAAAAAGCTAGAAAGAATAGAGACGGTACCTAGAAGAAAGTCTGGAAATTCTTTGGGATGCTTGCGAAGACGCAGGCGGTTCAAAATCCGGCTGGGTTTCTTTGATAACCCTCGTGAAAACCTTTGACTTGCTTGCAACGACCCAGGCGGTCTGTAGACCGGTTGCTCTCAACAAACCTCAACTCCGAATGCTCTCAGCTCTCAAATTGCCGGCTGCTCTCAAATTTTCAGAAATTTTGCAAGGTTTGTAAATGAGAGTTCGGGGGGGGATCTTCTCCTATTTATAGGATTTTCCCCAGAAGGTGAAGAGTCGTGACTCTTCGCCTTTTGCTTTTCCCTCCTTCAAAGGAATTTGAAGAGGCGCAAGCAAAAAAAAAAAAAAAAAAAAAAAAACGTTTCACCGGTGCCACGTGGTACCCTGCCACGTCAGCACTAGTGAGGGGCAAATGTTTGGGGTAAAAATACCCTAGACACGTGGCCCAATGGCCTAGTGACACGTGGCTCCCAACCGTTGGTCAGCAGGGCTCCAATCCCCTGCTGACACGTGTCCTCCAAACCCTAAAGGGGGAACCATTCCTTCCCCACTATAAATAGTGGGAGGACCCTCATTAATGGGCATCTGAAATATTTACTACTCACATTGAATACTCTTCAACAAGAAAACACTTACCCCGAGCAATATTAATTGCGGAATTCTCCCATTACGCGAGAAGTAACTTTTACATTACGTGCATCCTACCTCCCGTATCTTTACTAACTTGATCGTCGGAGGCGGAGCTCCTACCCCCAGGAGTCTTCGTGATTTTGCAGGCACAGGCGTCGAAGGGCATTCTTGGAATTGTAACTCTCCCGCAGGACACATCAAAAAACCCCGAAACACTTGTCGTGTCACTTTATTATATAAAATGAACAAGAGTTGTCCAACAGAAAATTATCTCTTATTTATTTAATTTAGAATATGAAATCATGAATATTCTTAGTCTTTAAAAATGAATTTTGCTTGTGCGGCTTCTAGACTAAGTGTTATTAATCCTACTTCTGTTTTTGTTTGGGATGCAGAAGGAAGTAGTGGGGGTCTACTAGTTTTAGGATGGTCAAATGATAAAGTAGAATGTTTGTACTCGTCAAAAAACTTTATCCTTTGTAAAATGTTTAATATGAATGGTAGTGTGAAGTATGTCCTTTTCTTTTATGGAGAGCCTCAAGTGGAGAATAGGAAAATAATCTGGGAACAACTCCAATGGTTTTTAGAAGAGTTTAAGAATGTTCTAGTCATAGGAGATTTCAACCAAGTAGAAAGTGGAATTGATATTCTAGGAGGTTCAATCCGAATAAGAGGAATCGATGCCTTCCTAGACTGGAGGTTCAGTAGCAATGTGACGGAAGTCCCCTTCTCGGGACCAAGGTTCACGTGGAGTAACAAAAGGGAAGGCAATGATCTTATTCTAGAAAGGCTTGATCGGGCCTATGTTACAGAGGATTGGTTTGGTCATTCTCCGGACGGGAGGATTACTCATGAGCCAATAGTTTGCTCAGATCATGCAGCCATAACTTATCAAGATAGTCTGAGATCAGCTTCTACCAATAGGCCTTATCAAATTGAGAACTGGTGTCTCAATTTTCCAGAAGTCAAAGAAATCGTGGAAAATTTTTGGAAGGAGGAATGTCAAGGTTCGTACATGTTCCAACTTTCTAGGAAGCTGGGGAAACTAAGGACCAATCTCCAGCAGTGGTGTTTGAGAAACAAAAAGGTTTGGGGAATCAACTGGAGACAAATCACAAAGGATCTTCAAAACACAGGTGAGAACATAACCTCGCTTGTGGAAGGGGAGGGGTATGTCAAGCATATTAATATGATTATCCCAGAAAGTCAATTGCTTTTTAGGTTTTGGAAACAAAGAATGAAGGCGAATTGGGTGAGACTAGGGGACTGCCCAACTCCAACAATGTATAGGAGAGTAAAACAAAGGCAATCACACAATGAGATATTGACACTTATGAATGGGAACAATACATGGGTAGAGGGGAAAATGGAGGTGGAAGAGTTGAGCTCAATAAAGGAGGTCTACAATCCGGTCATGCCAGATAATCATGAAGAAGAAATTAATCTTTTACTTCGACAACTTGATTTACCCATCATCAGGGAAGAGGATCGGCTTTGGCTTGACAAGGAATTTACAGACTGTGAAAATAAACATGCTATGTTTAGAATGCATTGCTCTAAATCCCCAGGCCCTGATGGGTTTACTGTGGATTTTTTCAAATCTTACTGGGATGATGTTTGACAATTGGTGGTGGATAGCGTTAAATAGTTCCCGAGAACAGGAAACATGCTCAAAGAGTGGAACCAGTCCCTAATGATTTTGATCCCGAAGGTTAAGACTCCAGAGTTGGCAAGTCAGTTTAGACCGACCAGTTTGTGCAACATAGTCTACAAGTGCATCTCAAAATGCTTGGTTAATAGGCTCAAACCGATTCTACCAAGCCTCATCACGGAAAATCAACATGCTTTTATTCCAGGCAGGTACATGGAAGACAACATTCTCCTGAGTCATGAACTTATGCATCTTATAAATTCGAGAAATGGCTCTAACTTTACAGCGGTGAAGATTGATATGTCAAAAGCATATGATAGAGTGGACTGATCATTTCTTTTGAAAGTTTTGAGAGCATATGGATTTTCGAGCCATTGGATAAGAATGATATCATAGTGTATTTCGACAGTGAGTTTTAAAATAGTCATCAACAGGAAGGCAACAAATCACTTTGCCCCTAATTGCGGATTGAGACAAGGGGATCCACTATCTTCGTATCTCTTTATCTTCAGTATGGACATCTTGTCAAGGATGTTAACTCTGGCAGAGGATATCAAACTTTTCAAAGGTTTGAAAGTCTCATGAATATCTCCTTCGATTTCACACCTATTTTTTGCGGATGATGCTATGCTTTTTTTTAAGGCAAATGAGGAGTCTTGTTCGTGCATCTCTGACATCCTCGATAGGTTTGGGAAAGCTTCTGGTCAACAGTTAAATCTCCAGGAGACTGTGATTAAGTTTTCACCGGGGGTTGCTCTTGAGGAGAAACTGGCAATAAAATTATTCCTTGCTATGCCTGAAATGGAAAATATGGGAATTCATTTGGGAGCGCCTATAGATATTGTAGGGAAGAAGAGCCTCTATTTCCAATTCTTGGTTGATAAGGTAGCGGGGAAAATATTGTCATGGGCCCCTTTACATCTTTCCCAAGCGGCAAAACTAATCCTCATCAACACAGTGCTAGTAAGTATGTCTGCTTATGTTATGAAGTGTTTGAAAATCCCCCAGAGCATTGTAAACAAGATTGATTCGTTAATCACCCGTTTTTGGTGGGCTGGCAAGGGGAATAAGGGTTTGCACTGGGTGAGTAAAGGGGTCATCCAACTCCCAAAGAGTATGGGAGGGCTGGGAATAAGGGGATGTTCGAATCTCAATGATACTCTCCTATTCAAACAGGCAACGAGGATGCACCTCAACCCACAACTAGTACACAGAGGTTTTCAACCATGTATCATTTGCCATATTACTAGCTCCTATTGTAAACGAGGGAATCCTTCTATGGGGAGGGCTAACATTCAGAAAATCGCACAATCCTTCAAGGAGGGATTTGCATGGAAGGTAGGGAGTGGCGATAAAATCAAGGCTATCAGCATGCCTTGGGTGAACGGGGAAATACCTCTAGTAAAAGAGGGGCAGACTTTGAGGGCTGCTAGGGACTGGAAAGTAAGTGACTTCATAAATAAGGATAACAAATCTTGGAATGCCGGAAGAATAAGGGAATGCTTTGATTGGAATAGCGCAAAAGCGATTTTGGCACTGGAGCTCCCGCAGTCAAAGGAAGATGATTTTCTCTATTGGAAATATCATCCATCGGGTAAGTATACTGTGAAAACTGGGTATTACTACCTCTTGAAGGATTGGGGCATGGAAGGCACTTCTTTCACAGATAAGGATAAGCAGTTTGTAAAACTGATTTGGAGATTGGAAATTCAGCCGAAATGGAAAGTGTTCTTGTGGAAGCTGTTCCATGATGGAGTAGCGGTTAAAAATAATCTGGCTAGGCGGGGAATTCAAATTGATACTATTTGTGACCAATGTGGAGTGATACTGGAGGATATCCAACACCTGTTTAGGTTTTGTAATCTGGCAAAGGAGGTTAGGGAGAATGGCTCTCTAACTATTTGCCCTGACTTTCCTGGATTATCTTCGTTGAGAAGATGGGTTCAGCACTATATCCTGCACTTTAATAGCGAGGATGGTTTGCATGGTAACCGTTGTGTTTTGTTCATTGCTACGTTATGGGGCCTTTGGAAAACGAGAAACGAAAGATGCTTCAGAGGAACTATGGGGACAAGAACCATGGTAATGGAGTTTATTAATCTTGCAATGCAAGATCACGAAGTTTTTAGGCAACAAATAGGCCCAACAAACGAAAGGGAGGCGGCTAGCAAGGATAATCCGGTTCTCCCCCCGGGTTTTAACTATGTCCAACTAGGACAGGAAAAGTCTAGTTTTGACGATTTCATAGTGGAAGCCGATGGGTCATGGGATAAAAAGTCAATGCGAGCAGGGATAGGCTGGGCAGTAAAGTTTATTACACAAGACTCTGTCCTTGAAGAGGGCGGGAAACATGGAGCAACAACGTCAGTTATACAATGTGAGGCCTGGGCTTGCCTTGAAGCTTTACAGTGGGCTCGAGCTAAAGGAAAGGAAGGGATCCTGATTTTATTGGATTCTATTGCCCTCCTAAACAATCTACAGGGTAACCAGGGTAAGGAGATCTCGATTACTTGGTTGCTGAAGGAATTAAGGAAAGTTGGAGCTTCGTTCCAACGATGTGCGATTTTAAAGGTTCATAGAGATCAAGTTCAGAGGGCAAATGACATTGCTAGAAAATGTCGGATAGATCTGTCTAATTTGTTGTAGGTTTATGTGTTTTCCCTTTGCCTTTGTCAAAAAAAAAAAAATAATAATAATAATTAGGTGAGTGATATAAAAAACAGTAAATTTGAGTATAGACTACATGATGTAGGCCCTACAATTTGACAATTAAATGTAATTGCTTGTGTGAGTTTTGCTTGTACTTTTTCAAAAAAGTTAACAATATTAACTTTTGCCTTGAGGAACAAGCAAAAAAATGTACTCGTATCTATATACTACGTAGTCTAAGTTACTTGAAATATCTACTTGAAAATGATGAGGAATAGCAATATATCATCTTTTTATATTTGTTCCTAAATTTGGATTCATGATCCGGAACAGAGTAAATTGCAAAGGGTGGTTAGCTTCATTATTAGTTATATGGCTGAGGTTTCTCAACAAATGCTTACATCATAGCCATACTAATGAGAAGTATACTTTTGTTCACTAAAATGTACTTCTCGTATAGGTATGAAAATAGATATAACTTCACTATTAAAAGGTTGTTGTTTTGGTTTTTTTTTTGTTGGGTATGGCCCAAATTTTATAAGCCCATTATATATCGATGGAGTATAATCTAGAAGTTTCATGAACAATCAAGAAAAGATTGCACTTTTTCTAGAGTTATCTACAACCTCAATATTCCCTAGAATATTCTAGAGAATAATTAAAAGTGGAAGCCACTAGAATAAGAGGCATAATTATGGGGAAATTTCCATAGAATCTAGAAACCTCCATCATCACCTATAAATATTGGTCAAGGGCATTCAAAAAAAAAAAAAAAAAAAAAAAAAAAAAAAAAAAAAAGCCATACCAAACACAAGCCTTTCTACAAAATATCCTCCATCCTTGTAATATTCCACTACTATCATAATACTCCTTGTGAGTTTCTTATAGTGAGATTTTTCTTGTAATAATCACCCTCAAGGGTTCTTGTACTACTTTCAAATAGTGGAATCTTCGCTTCCGCTGTGCACTCACCGACCCTAACATTTTTTTTTTTTTTTATAGAGATTAAAATGAAGGTTTATTAATGCTATCACAATGTAAAATGTATTCTTCAATTAGCAACAACCAAAGTTGTTGCTAATACTTTTTTAAAAATTTAACATTAAAATCAAAATCAATTTCTGTTTATGATAATCGGCCGAACATTATTGGTCCAATATGCCTTAATAAACTAATTTGTTTTGTCTGTATTGACTACTTGAGTATGTGCTTCATTCGTCAATAATAAAGTTTCATGAAATAATGAACAAGATTTAGACCGTTTCCCATTCCATGTTTCATACTTCGTGTGCTTTCAATCTTTCAAAAATAATGTTGGAAACTTATAAAATTTACAAAGGTATAACTTCTGTCAAAATTCAAGCGGTCGCAACTTACTTCCAATTATAAGAAATCTTAAAATCGGTTTACATCATTTGGCCTCATAATTCTCTTTTTTTCCAAAACAAACTTATCCATCAATGAATTATTGTTATATATACAAACATTTAAAAGAAGAGTAATGATGCAAAAAATACTAATTAAATTCAAAAATATAACATAAATCATTGTATTCTAAAAAAAATAATTCAATATCCATCATCAACCACAATTTAAACATACATCTAATTTTTAATTTTTAATTTTAAATGTGAATACATGTTAACAAAATGTCTGTTTCAATTATTAATTAAGCTTATATCACATAGAAACTCAAATATAAGCATATTGGCATTCTTTTATTTCTCACACATTATGATCCTAAATCTTTCAATTATAGACATTACCACACAGGCACACAACACGTCAACCGTATCATATTTTTTTTTTGAAACAACGTCAACCGCATTATATGATTGTACATGTCAGCGTGTTGTTTTCTCACAAAAGTGCAAAAGACCAATTAATTATCGCAATTGTAATTTCTTTATATCCTAAAATCACTGGCTCATAAACAGTAACTCAACACTAAGTGCTATATTTATTATTAACAATAAACGGTTAATTGTTATTATACTAATAACTTATTACTATATACTCCCTTCGTTTCATAATGTTACTCTCATATGAAATCAATCACATAAAATAAGAAAAGAAGAATATTCGGAATCTAACATTAAAGTACAAAAAAATTCATTTTTAGTTTACCTTATGTAAGTTTTTTTTTTTTTTTTTTTTTTTTGGACAACATAAGTCGTAATTGCATAATTCAAGGTAGAGATTTCCTTACTTAGAGTCATGTCATCAATCCACAAACAATTAATTCCAAAAAAGAAGTTAAAATGGAACATATTCAATATGGGTAGAATTTTTTGAAACGCCCAAAATAGTATATGAGACTAACATTATGAAACAGAGGGAGTACCATTTGTTTGCCTACTAATAAAGTGCCCAACACCTTCGAATTTTTGTAACTATAAGCAGCTATTAATCATGATATTAATTGTTTAGAGAATGATGAAATAACTGATCCTAAAAATTTGATAATACCTTAAATGAAGCTGAAATGGAATAACAAATATAATTATAATAACTCAATAAATTTGGTAATAGCTTCGAGAAAGCTGAATAATTTTGTCAACTAAACTCAAACTCAAAAGGCACCAAAAAAGCAAAGCAAAAGGCAGTGGCGGAGCCGGGATTTGTAATGCGGGGGAACAAATTTCAGATATTTAATAAATCGACAAAAGTTTCAAGAAAAAATAATTGATCACATAAATTGTTTAATATTTATTTGAAATTGCATATGAGGTATGACATTTATTATTATATGGTGTTAAATATTGGGGAAAATATTTCTCATTGTATTTTTTCATTGTATTTTCTCATTCATAATATTCAGCTACATTACAATATATATAGACAATAGGAATATTTAACCCTAAGGGGCCGTTTGGTTTGCACGGGGGAATCGGAATGGAATGCAGAATGGGAACACTACTACATTTTAGACCTAATACAACCCCTATTTCCGTTGTATTAGGCGTTAAAAACCGTTGTATTAGACCTAATACAACGGAAAGCAACCGTCACATTTGCTAGGGTTGGATTAGGTCTAATACAACGGTAAAAAGAACCTAATACAACGGATTGGGCAATCCGTTGGATTAGGTATATATACCTAATCCAACGGATTGCCCAATCCGTTGTATTAGGTTCCTTACTTCTTTTTTTGGAATAATTGAACCTAATACAACGGATTGCTCCCCAATCCGTTATATTAAATCTTTCTTCCGTTGTATTAGGTCTTTTTTTTCTTTTTCTTTTTCTTTTCCTTTTCCATTTTCTTTTTATTATTATTATTATTATTATTATTATTATTATTATTATTATTATTATTATTATTATTATTATTATTATTATTATTATTATTATTATTATTATTATTATTATTATTATTATTATTATTATTATTATTATACTGTCCAAGTCCTGTATGTCCAGATTATTCAATTTTTCAGATATTGGTATTGTATCTTTGGATGATTAGAATTTGAAATTTGGAAAAACTAAGATATGAAAAATTGAATAACGAAAAACGAAGAATGAAAAATTGAAAAATCTGAAGAAAAAAAAACCAGAAATCGAACCCAGATCTGAAAAAAAAAAACCCAGAAAAAAACCCAAAAATCGAACAAAAAAAAGAACCCAGAAAAAAAACTAAATCGAACCCAGAAAAAAACGATCAAAAAAACGAATCCAGAAAAAACGAAATCAAACCAAAAAACAAAATCGAAATCGAACCCATAAAGAACAAACCCAGAAATCGAAAAAAAAAAACTAACCCAAAAACGAAATCAAACCCAAATAAAAACCTAGAAATCGAACAAAAAACTATCTAAAAAACAAGAAAAAAAACGAAAAACGAAAACGAAAACAAGATCTGAAAAACTATCTTAAAAACAAAAAAAAAACCCATCTTAAAACGATTAAAAAAACGAAAAACAATCTAAAAAAACCTAGAAATCGAACCCAGATCTGAAAAAAAAAACCCAGAAAAAACCCATAAATCGAACAAAAAACGAGCTCAAAAAAAGGAAATCGAACCCAAAAAAACGAACAAAAAAAGAACCAAGAAAAAACGAAATCGAACCAAAAAATGAAATCGAAAAAATTGAAATCGAAATTGGAATAAAACGAAATCGAAATCGAACCCATAACAAATAAACCTAGAAATCGAAAAAACACCAAAAAAACGAAATCGAACCCAAATAAAAACCCAAAAATCAACAAAAAACGATCTAAATAACAAGAACAAAAATACGAAAAACGAAAACAAAATCTGAAAAACGATCTGAAAAATAAAAAAAAAACCGATCTTAAAACAATTTAAAAACAAAAAACGATAAAAAAAAAACTAGAATGATTAGAGAGAGAGGGGGTAGATGAGAGTTAAGGAGAGAGAGAGGGGGTAGATGAGAGAGTTAAGGAGAGATTAAAAATGAGAGGCGTGAGAGCTGCTAGGGTTTGAGAGATAAATAAAATGAGGGGAGCGTACAATGTGTTTTCAAAAGCCCAAAAAAAAAGCCCAAAAGGGTCTAATACAACGGTTTCTCTTATCCGTTGTATTAGCTGAGCTAATACAACGGATGAATTTATCTAATACAACGGTTAGTATAAACCGTTGTATTAGACCTATTTTAGCATAAACCGTTGTATTAGACTACATCTAATACAACGGTATGAAATTAACCGTTGTATTAGCCAATTTTGTACTGTTGTATTAGATTAAAAATGTAGTAGTGGAATGAAGGAGAAAAGAATGGATTAACCCTGATTTGCCCTAGTTGTTTAGTTGTATCTAGGAAACGGAATGAAATGCTGACTGATTTCCTTTGTGATTGTTTGGTTCAAACTAGGGAATCAAACCATTCTATACAAATTCATTCGTGTTATAGCAAAAAACATTCAACAATGGCAAATTCTATAGAAAATTCAATCACCATGAAGGCATTTATGAACAAATTAAAGAGTAATATCAATTTAAAACAAGACAAATCCACAAAATTACATAAATTCAAGAAAAAAAAAGGAAAACTGCATTACAAAATGGAGGAATTAGGGGAATTGGAAATAGGGTTAGGGTTTTCTGATAGAGAAGTGCGAATTGGGGGAAGAGCGGGAGGAGGGGAAAGTGAACCAGATTCCTCGGGATTGGAATCGAAGTAGAGATGATCAGACTGCTCCGACATGGAGGTCGGCGGCGATGAAGGCGGTGGTGGGAGATTTGGATCAACTGGTAGGAATGAAGGTGGTGAAGAAGATGAAGAATTAGGATTAAGGTTAGGGTTTGGAGTGTTCAGCCAAGCTGAGGTAGTCGCCATTGATGAAAGCTCGCTTCAACTATTTTTTGATGATGACTTTTTTTTTTGGGGAATTTATAGATGTAGTAGAAGAAGAGTAGAAATTACATGAGAAGCTTGAGAAGAGAGAGGGCGTCGGTGTTCGACTTAGCTTCACCGGCGATCGTGACGTGAACACCAGAAGGCTTAGTCGGACTGTGGCTCACCGACGGCGGCAACGTCTTTGACCGTGGCAGGGAGCAGCCGAGCAGTGGAGAGGCTTGAGAGGAGAGAGAAAGGAGCGTGAGTAATGAAGGGGAATGGGAATGCAAAAGGTAGGGGGGTGGGGAATGGGTTTAGGGGATTTTCGGGTAAACCCAAAAAATAAAATTGGGGAAAGGGAATGACAAAATTGTGAAAACAAACACATATATCTTTTCACAATAATATCTTATCATATCACAATATACATTCATATTTCAATACCCTCCCTCAAGTCGGAGGTGTAGATCTCGAACGTTCGACTTGGACAATAAATTAAGTGAATCGCTAAACATCGCCCGCAAATTACCATATAAAGCCCACAAATATGACTTGGTGTGACCATTATGCCCATTTTCTAAAATTGAAATAATCTCGGTTTAAAAAATGAGGAGCCGTACTGGCTCGCCGGGGGAGACCGGAGGGCAGGCCGGAGATGCGGGGGACGCCGGAGGTACGTCGTCGTCGACGGAAAACGAGGTAAGTCACCGTTAAAATTCACGGTTTACCGTCGGAGTGGCTCCGGCGCCTAGGATGGACGCCCAAACCGTAGCCTGGACGTCCAAGCCAGACGCCAGAACCACCACAGTGGCGTCCAGCCCAGACGCCCAGACCACCAGACTGGCGTCTTGGCCAGGCGCCACTCTACTGGCTGAGGCGGCCCTGCCAGGCGCCAGTCTAGTGGCTGTGGCAGCCCTGGCAGACGCCACCTTTAAATATTATTTTTGTTTTTTTTTTCTTTTTTCTTTTTTGATTTTGTTGTTGTTTTTTAAATTTTTTTTTTTTTTAAAAAAAATCGAAAATGATGTTTTTTAAAGATTCGAAATGGGTTTTTTTTAAAAATAATTTTGAAAATTCGAAATAGGTTTTTTTAAAATTAAGTTTGAAAATTCGAAATGGTATATTTTTAAATTTAGTTTGAAAATTCAAATTGGGTTTTTATAAAAATTAAGTTTGATTATACATAATTATGCTTTTTTTGTGTTAATTCTGTGTAAATATAGAAATTAAATGTATTATCCGTTAAATGTATTTATTATAATATATAATTGATGCAGGATTATGGTGGAGACGGAAATGATTACAGTGGGATATTTGGACATGATGGTCCATTCGAAGAAGCTCAACAGGCGATTGATTGGGCAAAACAGGTTGCAATTGCAGCTGGATTTTGCTTGGTAGTAGTAACTCATAAATCTCAACGGGATGGTAGAATGGATCGCATTTTGAGATGTGACCGTTATCGCAAAAGAGAAGAAAGAGATTTTCGTACAGCCACTCGGTTTGATACAAAGCGGAAAGGTTGTAGGTGTGAGTTCAGAGTAAAGGTTCGACAACTACGGAGTCGTGACGGTTGGGAAGTGATTGGTTACTCTAAATGGGGGTATCACAACCATGAGATGATAGTATATGAAGAGGGTCATCGACAGCTGAGCGGCTTAAGTCCTGCTGCGAAACTAGTTGTGAAAGAAATGAGTGATGCTCAAGTCAAGCCTGCTAAAATATTAGCATCTGTGTTAGAGAAATTTCCAGAAGACCATCCAAACCGAAGACACATCTACAACGTCAGACAGCAACTCAGGTTTGAACGGTCAGAGGGAAGGAACCCTATACAGCAGCTGCTACACCAGGCACAATCACGTGGTTACCTGTTCTGGTTTGATTCTGATGAAGATACAGCAATGATAATATGTTTAAGTTGGAAGCTAAAAGAACAATCTAAAATGTTACAAACTTACAACATAATGTCCAATTTAATAAATTAAAACGATAATATTTAAAGTGCTCTATAAATAAAATGACAAAACCATCAGTAATCCCTCCTCGACGACGACTCCCACTGCGCAAGGGTCTGTTCCAGACTATCAACAACAGCTCTCACTGTTGCACTCATGCTGTCCTTCTCAAGAGAGAGTTTTTGTACGTCCTGCATTATCTTTCCCATCCACTGCATACAACAAAAAACAAAAGATGAAATACAATAACAACATATAAAACTTAATTAAAAGACAACGATAAATATAATATGAGACATACCGCTTCCATGGCAGTAGGCGGTGGCACATAATCATCATCGCTGTGGTCGAGATCTGCGATCAACCTCGGGTGCGAATACCGGTTGAACCATTCCATGTAGTAATGGTCACACATGGGAGGAACCCCAGAGGGAGGCCGCTGCAACTCCGCAGTCCATAAGCGGGCCACCATCGGAAACTGGTCCCACGTCCCGGTCATGATATCCGGCCATTGCACGACGTAGTCCCTCGACGATGCAGGTCGGACCGCCTTCATCGGGCATGCCGGGGGAGGAGGGACAACTTGGACAAATCCAAGCTGGCGAAGACAACGCTGGGGCATGTACGCCTCGACGATCTCACGATACTGAATGAGTCCCGTGTACAGGGTCCTGGGTACCCTAACACTAGGGTTCGGGCCGAAAGGCATCCAGTTCACCTGCACGTAGTTTTAAAATTTAATAACATGAATATAATATGTGCAAATAATAAAATGTAGAAACAATTTATAAACGTCACCTCTAAGGGGGACAGCCTGTCCAGCAATAACCGTATCGATCGGAGGCGGTCAACGGACTTCTTCTCCGAGCGCGGACTCCACGCACAAGCACGCGGCATCCCCTCATCAATAGGAACCGGGTCACGATGTGGTCGCAATGCAGGAAAGTACTCGTATATCCAAGTCTGCAATAGAGTCAGACACCCAGTGATACCTGCCGCGTCAGCCTGACTCGCAAATCCTAGTTGGCGATACAAATACGCCAACGTAGCCGATCCCCAGGAAAACTGGCCTACACTGTCGGGGTCACACGCCTCTACTATGTCGCGTGGCCTGAGCTTGTTTCCGCCGCTCTTATCCGGAAACAAGGTACATCCGAGGAGTAGAAAAACATAAGCACTCAGCTGTGCGTCGTGCGTCCTACGTGCACTGGGGTACAAACACCGCTGCAACACGGATGCGATCTTCACACCGCCGTGTTCCCAAACACCAAGCGCCTCGGTGTACAGTGCAGCCCTGTCCAACGCCAACAACTCCGCCAGAAAATCTGCCTGATCCGCATCAGCCACAGCACAAAGTCGTTTACCCTCTACACGAATCCCCAGAATGGCCTCGACGTCATGTAACATGATCGTCATCTCACCGAACGGAAGGTGGAAAGAGTTTGTATTCGGCTGCCATCGCTCAATGAAAGTCGTGATCAGCGTACTGTCAATCTTATCGTGCATGGTGGCAGGAACGTGATTCACCCCAGTGCCCTCCAGTCGCTCGAACATCTCGCTCTCCGCCGGCCAAGCCTCAGCCCATGTACGCAAAAAGCTACAAGTCTTTTCCCGGGTATGACATTTCAACAACCCCGTAACTGAAGGCCTCTCCTGGTCCTCCCAAATACGGGCAGCTATGTGTCCTAGAAAGCTAGGAATCACACTCACGTCAACAGGCCCACCGGGCACCTCACTCCTAACAACCCAAGAATCATTAACGACCCTCGACCGTTTCCTGCTTGCCCCAGATACAGTGGACGCAGATGATGTGCCAGATCTACTAACAAACCTACCACCCCTACCCTTACGCACCTCCACCATATGTGTCTCGCACATGTCATCAACCCTCTGACTGAATGGACCGTAATCATCATACGGTCCACTGCCATCGTCCACATCCTCATCCTCATCCGCGCCCTCCTCCTGCTCCTCCTCTTGGTCACCCTCCTCAGCATCATCATCGTCATCGTCATCCTCATCCCGACGGTGGATCCGTTCTCTACGAGCCGAGGCCGAAATACCACGGGATCTAACATGTCTATGCCCCGACCTCTCCACTGAATAGCTTCTACTAAGAAGCTCTACATTCTTCCCCGCACCATGACGACGCAGTGGATTCTACAAAAAATTTAAAAATATATAAACATACAAAAAATTATACGAAAAATAGCTACCACTACCCAAATCAAATAAACTAAAAACATACTAACAAATTAACATAATAAAGAAATTAACAAAACACTTAAATAAAAATAATAGAATAAAAAATACACTAAGAAAGGAAATAAAACCAACACATAAGAATATATATAAACATAAATAATTCATTCCCAATTAAAATAAATTAACTAACCAAAAACAATATCAATAATAAAAATTAAAATAAATTAACTAACCAAAAACAATATCAAATGAACAAAAAAATGTACTAACAAATTGAAATTGAGAATAAAAATAAAAATGTACAAATAAAACAAACAAATAATTGTAAACAAAATATAAACATAGAAAAAATAGTTGTATTTTTAAAATGTACAAATAAAACAAACAAATAATTGTAACAAAATATAAACATAGAAAAAATACAACAAAATTGATAAAATTTATAAAAATAAACAACAAAATATAAAAACAATTGAAAAAGATATTACACAAAAAAAAAAAAAAAAAAATAAAAAAAAAAATTTTAATACAAATAAAAAAAAAAAAAAAAAAAAAAGGGGGGGCGCCTTGGCCGGACGCCCAGCCAGCGGTGGTGGCGCCAGCTGCAGACGCCGCAACCAGTGGGCTGGCGCCTGGCTGGACGCCATAACCACGGCTGCGGCGCTTTGAATAAACGCCACAACCGTGGCTATGGCGTCCAGCCCAGGCGCCAGCCTACTGGTTGCGGCGTATGCAGCTGGCGCCACCACCGCTGGCTGGGCGTTCGGCCAAGGCGCCCCACCTCCGTCACGGCGGTTTTCCCTTTTTTTTTTTTTTTTAAACAAATTGTACCTTGCCTCCTTGAGACCTCCTTCCCTCCGCCGCCGCCGCCAATTCCTTGCCTTGCCGCCTCGACATTGCCGTTGTTTGAATATTTTTTTTTTTTTTGAGATGTTGAAAGAAGATGAGCGATGAGAGTGTGAGTGATGAGAGTGTGAGTGTTTTTTTTTTTAGGTCAAGGGCAATATTGTCAAATCAAGTGAATTTTGTGGGCTTTATGTGGAGATTTGCGGGCGATGTTTAACAAATCCCTAAATTAAAATCTGCATCATGTCACCATCAAGTAGCAATATGTAATCATCAAACGATCCATCGAAAATCACAAAAATAATCCTCTTGAACTTGATCAGCATGCCACGTTATTCCTCTTCATTAAAATCATCATAATGGAGATTGTTTTTTTTCTTTGGTCGATTTAATTTTTAAAAATATTTGGGTTTTTTCTTTCTAAGTTTCTAACAATTTGGCCCTTTAATTTTTCTTTGATATTAACGGGATGTCAATAAAAGCCCTTTATTAACCCTATATCTTAAAGCCCTTTACTCCTTTAGTGACCCTGTACATTAAAATATTAAAGAGTTAAGATCCTTTAAATTTAGGCCCAACCCTATTATCAATGGGAAACCCTGTCCATTAACCACCCCTAGGTCTCCTGATTACATCCCAGACATCAAAGTTCAAATACTGCTCGCTAAGTTGAACTCAAAACAAAACGGATAACAATATAAGGTAACCATAGTCCACATAACATATGTTTTGTGCAAAAATATACAAGCATGCTATGATATAGAATATTCCAGGCTCATGCATTCCCAGGAAGTTTAGGAAGAGGAAACAACTGTTCTAGGCATTCTAGCATACCATCACACTATTTACATATGTAGATGTTGCATTTTGTAGAATTGTATCATAGAAACTCAAAATAAGCAAAAACATTTGCCTTTGATATGTACAACATCCACCAGCAAAAAAAGCAGCATCCCGAGTCAAGTCCTTCAGGTCCATGATAAAAGCAAAAGCAGGAAACTATAGCCACCACATTCATGCAAGCTAATTCTGAAGGCCTTGCTTTCTTGTAAGCTTAAATCTTTGACTTCCGGCCAGCTTCAGATATAAAAGATTGCTTCTCCTGAAAACATCAAAACATAATCAAAAGGCAATACACGATTGACAATATATATGAACATGAAACATACGTTTGATCTCAAACGCTCATCCTCACAACTTCCAAACCCATTCAATGGCAGCTCACCACATAGGAATATAAAACGTGCTTCAAAAATCATTATCATAGCACACATAAGAGCAAAGGTTAGGGAAGACGGGGCACATTGTATAGACGGGGCCACCTAGCATAAGCATCGTGCAACAACCAATAACACAAACATTGCATTTGATGTTAGGCTTAATCTACCTCATACAACCATTTTATACATTGCAAATCAACACTTCACTCAATATATGATGCATTATTGCACATATTTCACATGCTAACATCTTCATCATATGAAATGAGCAAAAACAAACATAAAGCGAATAATCTTACTCTTGTCTACGGTGCAACCAACCCCATAAAAACAATTCTAAAGACTGACTAAAAGTAGAACCTGAAAAATTATACCAATAGCCAACTAGTCCTTTGCATACCAAACACATACTCTTTTATGAGTCTTATATGTCACTTTAATTAGTATGATTCCACCAGAAGAGAGAAACTTCACTACTATTTACGAAAATCATCAACTCTTATCACTATAGTCCCACCAGATGAGAGAAAAACTTCACTGCTGTTTGGTGCTACAAAACAAGGCACATGTAGAGCGAGTATCCTCAAATTTGGAAAGTGAGAAAAGTTTTTGTGGTAAATAAGAACAAGGCTGAAAATAGATTTATTATTGGTTTAACCATTGGCCTTGAAATGATTTATTGTAGACCTTGCAAAATCTGTAGATAATGTGATAAACTCACTAAACTTGTATGCAATTCATAACATTCAATATATGAAGAGTTTCAATCTAACAATGGCGGTTGCAAGACATTGATAATAAAATAACCTATTTACCACCCGCGGTGTGTGAACTCAAGAAGAGGATAACCTAACCCAACTAATACCTTAAGATTAATTCAAATACCTTAAGCTACATGATCAAACAAAATATATTGAGAAAGTCTGCCAATTATTAAGTGAGCAAAGATTTTAATAATGGAAGTTCCATTAAATCCCCTTTATTTGGGTAGGATTAGATTGGGTACAGTAGCCGTAAGAAATAAATATATAAATAAACCAATAAAAATAAAGTTATGGAGTATATACTTACAGCATTTGACAGCGACTTCCACTTCTTTGAAGCAACATCCCTAGCCTGATTAAATATAGCAATATAAGTGAGCAACATCCAAAAAAGAAAAGAAATTGTCACGTACCAGCAAGTGTAACACAACTAACCATAGCGTGAGTCATGGAAGGATTTTCACTCTTTACCCTCTGCCTTTAAAATCAAGAAGAAAGGCAAAAAAAAAAAAAAAAAAAAAGAAAAAAGAAAAAAAAGGATGATTAAAGGATTGTACACTAAGGGGCAAATTAAGAGGGGAGAGTTAAAACATTCCACAACGATGACTTACAACAAAGCAGTGTAAGCAGGAAGAACACCACCAGCCCTGACCAGACAATGATGTACACTCCATAGTCAGTAGCAAGACATCGAGTTTCCTAATAATTAACAAAATATTGACAAACGTAAAATAGGTAAGAGATCTTACTGCAAAACTGTTGCCTTTTTAGCTTTAGATATCTTGCTTCCAGACATGCTACCTCGTTTTTTACGAGCAGTAACTTGCAATCATGAGAAACACCAGCTAGTAAACTCGAGGATAAGGAAAAGGAAAAGGTTGACATAGGAATACATGTCCATAAGATAAAAGCACCATATTACATATGCTTGTACTTTCTAATCTATCTCAAGATACCACAGTTTTCACTACAGTGGAAAGCCAAATGAGATGGGGAAACACAAAAAACAATCTTATTGAAATATAATCTACTTTTTAAGATGGAAAAACAAATAAGCAATTTACCTGCTTTCTTTGGCGTTTTGAATTCCTTAAAGTACAGCAAGCGAAATTTCTTAGAAGGAATCTCAAAGCACACTTTAGCACGGTAGGTTTTACTCTCTTGGTCAACGGTATCAATGGCAGTAAATGTAAGGTAGTACATTGCACCTTGAACTGGCTGTATGTTGGCTTTATCGAGTGATAAAAATTCCAAACGTTTTCCCTAGCAATGAATTTGACAAGAGAAAAAATTGAGCAATAGATTGTTCAGTGGTATAGAAAAATAGAATCCAAAACCACCTCCAGCTACTTTTGGTGGGGCAGATTTTGACATCAAACATCAAAATTCCATTTACCAGATGTGGAAGTATCAGATATATGAAGTATAAAATGGAACTCGTATAAACTAGAGCAAGTAATGCAAATAATGAAAGACGAGACGCAAAATTTACCCCATGTTGAAAAGCAGCAAAGCGTGCAGCACAATTAGCAATTTTCCAGTCAAAAGAGGTAGGGTGAATGGGTGAAATGCGGCCGGGCATATTGCCAGTACAGCCATCGACATCGAAGCCCTTGCTTTGAGTAACCTTCCTGTCGTACCTATCCAGTTCTTCCTGGTTCATCATACGGAACCGCTTTTTACGTGGGGAAAGATACTTAGCAGGTCCATAAGCTGTTCCCTTGAAAAGCTCCAAGCCGCTAAAGTTGCGAGCTTCATACTTGCCACCCACCATAATCACCAAACTAAAACCCTTTCAAAACAATTACATTAGCACAAATAATAAATTAATTAAATGAGATTTTTAACTGCAACAAAGGATAATCATATACATCAAAACCCTAAATCCTAATTCGCTCGATTTCGTCGATAGTAATACAACACAACTCAACATACTACCCATCAATCAAGTGCCAAAAACAAAATAATTTGACAAGTTCAATTTACTAAAATTCGATTGATTATAAATAAAAATAAAACATGGCAACCTAAATTAATCCAACAACACCAATACTCACGATTCATACACAATTATCGAGATCGAAAACTGGAAAATAAAAACAATTGATTTCAATACCATTAATTGATTCAAACCCTAAGCAAGATCCACAAAACTAAAACAAACAAAATTCACAAATTAAAAAAAACATTAACATCGGGAAGAGCGAGAAAATACCTGAACAGAGAGAGAGAGTGAGGGTGCCGGGTGAAAAATAAGAAAAATAAAATTGATGTGGGGTTTTGTAAAGCTGTTCAATTGCAATTTGGGAAGTATATACTATATATAGAATATAGAATTTATAGATGCACAAATAAAAAGCTTGAAGAATAAGTAAATCCGAAAATTAAAACAATAGGCTTCCATGATACGAGTATAATTAATTTGGGTTTGGTGATTGGATTTGGGCCCAAAGATTTAATTAATAAAGATTGCTTTCATTCATTTGTAGGTGGTCCAATTTAAAAATATACCTTTTTTAATGTTATTTGGGCTTCTTATAGTATTTTCTCCAACCAACCTAATTATAACCCATCTAAAAATTAGAGGTGATCATTAGGCGGGTCGAGCCTAAGCTAAAAAATTATGTCCACTTCTCGGGCCGAGTCGGGCAAAGCTTCGCGCTGAAATTTTTGTGCCCAAATCCTAACAAGATAAGAGATTAGGTATCTATAATTGGGGTACCACTGTCCATAACAATTTTTATATTTTGAATAATTTGGAATGTCCCATGGTAAGTAGAAATCAGAGAACTTCGCTTTGACAGCTAGATATGGAGGTTCATCAGGAAGTCATTGCAGAAATGCGATCAGGAAGGTCATATAGCTTGTTTCCAAACACATCACTCATCCTGGCACAATAGAAACGAATTTTGTTGACATAGTCAAACGGATGCTCGTGCTCCTTTTTGATATGAGTACCTAATTGGGTGAATTTGCTAGGAAGGGTTGACATCCTGTAAGGAAAAGGTTTAGAAAAGAATTCTCTTCCCAAAGAAAATAACAACAATACAGTTCTTGCATGAAGTAGGTTCAATGTTCAATCAAACAATTTCACTTATTCTAATCACATAATCTCATGCTTTCAATTCATCAATCCACATGATCAAACATCACAACCTAAAATATTAATTCATACAAGAACCTGATTATTTACTTATATGCCCAAATTCTTTCCTACCCAAGCTCACCAACATGCTTTTAAAAGCTTTTAACACATAATACTTACCTCAATCCTTGCTTTCCTGCAAAATGAACAAACTAAAATATTTTTGACTCCTTATTTTTATTGAATTTAATTTTTCAAAAATATAAAATAATTCGAATATCTATAAAAAAAAAAATATTTCGGAATTTCCATCCCAGAAAAAAAATTCGGACCTTTTTTTTTTTAAAAAAAAATATTCCGGAAAAATTTCGGACTCAAAAAAATTTAAATAAATAATTAAATTATTTCTCAAATTTTTCATAAGTTAAAATAGCTCACTTTTAAAATAACTTAATTAAATAAGCACTTGGCCAAGTTTAAAACAAAACGCTTTAAAACACGTTTTTAGCTTTAGTGGTAATAAAATCTCAACCAAATCTCCCAGATACCACTTTGTAACACCCTAGAAATTCCTTTCCTTTAAAATATCTGTTTTACCTTTTTTAAAATATGAAAAAGGAAAATCTAAGATATTACCGCCACCGTGAAAACAGCTAAGGCAATTATCAAAGACATACAGTGGAAGACTATCTTTTAAACTATTTAAAAATCAAGTCAACTTCAAAATTCAAACCGAACGAAAGTAAAAGTCAAACAAAGTCAAACAAAGTCAACCTACAATTTGGAACCATTGTAGGCCCTTAAACCAAAACACTTAAAAATCCTTTTGCGTTAGTCTCATAATCAACGTAGAGAAATAATAATTCAAAGCAATAAACATGTCATATTCTAATGAGAACTAAGCATGATTCACTCTTTACTCATGCCCCATCATGATTATGCTTCATCACCTGAAAAGCTTCTCTCTACTTGTCCCCACTACTCGCCATTAAAAATGGGTCGTCGTAGGGCCAAGGTAAAGACAAGGCCAAACAAACACACAATACTCACAATCAGCAATTCTGAGTATATAAGCGTAATAAAACACACTAACATGCTTTCATCCTATCAATATACAACTTACCTCGATGCACCTGTTTGCAAGCGCACAACATTCATCACTTGACTAGACTACTAACAATATTCATTTAATTTTGATTACACATCGAACGGGTTTCCAACCAATCTCCGCCTCAAACAAGTGAGGTAAACTACACTTGGAACTAACCGGGTAGGCAATTGTCACATGAAGTGACTGGATCCTGCGCATAATAAGTAATAAAAAGAAAAGTACAGCGTCCTGTACCCCCAGTAGGTATGGTCAAATATAAAGTTGCATAACCCCCCCAATAGGTTCATACTCAAGGTATATACGTTCCAAGAGTTTTGGTGTGTAATCTCTTTCACTTTACGTTATTTACAAATTATTAGACTTGGTGATGACTCTCAAACACAACACAACCAAACATTACAAATCATTTAAGCAATCAAACAAACCAATTTAATTCTTGAATATTTAGTGACCACCTAAATTTAGTGTGGAATCCTTTTTAAACTACCTCGGTGTTAAATAACACCTTAAGTGCATAAGGCACCGCAAATCCTATCCCGCAGTGTTAGAAACACCTTAAGTGCACATGGGAATCGCAATATAATTTATCCATGTGTACTAAGACACTTAAATAGCTCTTTCCTCATGCTTATAGCATCAATAAAAATTACATGAACCATAATAAAATTCCTTTTTCATATTCCAAACCAAATTAAACATTTAGTTTAATCAAACATGCTCTCTAACATGCCAATAATAAAAGTATGGTTCAATATCAACATGCCAATATAATTAGTTCCAATCACCAAATCACCATAATTAATTCATACATCACAAATCATTCACCAACATCAATCCAATCAACAAATTCCATCAAACACCTAGCATGCTTCTACACAATTAATTGGGAAATTCTATTTGGTAGCCTCGTGGTTTCAAAAATTCCACATGGAAGACAAACCTTTTTTTTAGTCTCTGTAGTGACCTCGTGGTTTTGCATATTTGATTATAGTGGCCTAATTATCATTAAGTGGCTAACCATTTACAAAATGGTTCGGTTTTTTTTACCATATTTCAGGAAAAGACTAACCTACCCCTAATTAAATTATTTCCCCCTTCCTTCTCATTTCTCATTAATGGACAATCTTCTTCTTCTGTAAATTCGACAGCCATCAATCAAAAAACCGAAACCCTTTCATCTTCCTTCAACCTCCATGAATTTGTGATCTGGGAAAGAGGGATTAAAGAATTCTAAGCATAAATTACAGTTGGTTGACGATTTATTGGCGAAATTGCTGAGCAATTGTTAGGAAATAATTCGTTGGAGTTGTGCGTTTTGTGGTGAATTTTGTGGTTCGAAATTTAGGGTTTGTTGGTGAAATTCTGACGGAAATCGCAATATCGGGGAGTTCTTGCGGTTGCTGAAGTGATATACAGACCTTAAGCAAGGTATGTCGTTTAAACTTTAGGTTTTTCAAGTTGTTCTTATAATTGCGAAAGTTACATGCTCTGTTTTTGTTTCTCTGAGTGCGTGTTGAACAAAGATGAAGTCTTTATGCTTACTAGTAGGTGTTTGATGTTAAAATATATGCGTTTGGTTGTTATGTTGCAGAATGGATCAGTGTATGCTAAAGTTTGCGTATATGGGTAATGTAATTGAAGTATTTGTAGAAGATATTGACAAGGTCATGTGGATAGATTTGATCATTGAGTGTGAGGAAGGGTTTAACAAAAAGAATTTTGAGTTTCCTAGATTCCCTAGCTTTCACTATTGCTATAACAGGAAAGATGTTAAGATAACTTCTGACAGGGATTTAATGTCAATGCTGGATAGATTAAAGGATAGGAAAGAGATTACTATTTGGATTGGTTGTGTTGACAATCCTATTGACTGTGTAATTGCTGCTAGAAAGCTTGCTGAAACGCTTAAACAAAACCCTAGTGTACCTGATGGTCCTAGCCTACCTAAGAAAAATGCACCAATTGATGATCATGAGGAGTATTGGAATGATATTAGGGTTGAGATGCAATTACAACAACATGCACCAGTTGATGACATTGATGAGGGTGAGCAGGAGAGTGAACAGAAGAGGAAGAAAAAGAGTGCACCTAAAACTGTGAAACCTGAGAAACTACCTGTCAAGAGAAAGCTCCACCTACATAATGATAAAGAAACCATGCCCTCACAAACAACCTTCTCAAATGCACTTGTGATTCAAAAACAAACAGACACATCCTTAGAAAAACCCTCAAACTTGAAATGTAACTCTGGTATTGTCCTTCACAAGATACCAAGAACTACAGCTGCTAGGAAGAAGATTGTCCAGACCAATAAACCCATGGTTGATGCTATGGTGGTGAGTGAGAGTGAGTTTAATAAAGCAGTTAGAAGATTGGAGGCTAGGGATGCTCTTGGGAGAACATATGAGACTGGTGAGACTAGTAGAGCTGGAGTGGAAGATGATATGGATGAGGGAGCTAAGCTAGAAGATTACATTGGTGAGGGTGCTTTATTAGAGGATTACATTGGTGAGGGTGATAAGTTGGACGATGAAATGAATGAGGATGCTCAGTTGGAAGATGACATGGAAGAGGAAGAAGAAATTGGGTGTGTTCAGGACACATATGACCCATACTCATCAGACTGCTGGCAGAGAGGTCTTGATGCAGATGAAACTTATTTCAGTAGGATGTACATAAATGGTGATTTTGTGTCTAATCTTGAGTTTGGCAATATAGTGTTAAAGCCCTGGATGATCTTTAGTGATAGAGAGCATTTCATGTCTGTCTTTAGAGATTATTGCATTCAATGTGGTTTTGCAGTAGTAGTTGATAGGAGTAGTCCTAGGAGGTTCACTGCTTCCTGTCTTGGTTTAAGCTGTGGTTGGAGAATTCATTCAAGCAGGCTACCTGATGGAGTCACATGGGCTATAAAGAGTATAAAGAACCCTGAGCACACTTGTGGAGGGTTAGATGAAAGGAATCTCCTGGTAACTGTTAAATGGGCTGCAGAAAAGCTACTTGAAAATATAAGGGCAAATAATGACATCTCTGGGAAGACACTGAATGATCTGTTGTTCAGTAGATATGGAGTGCATATGGCAACCAGTACACTTTACAAGATGAGAGGGGTAGCATTGAAGGAGATAAATGGTGGCCATGACACTTCTTTTGGGTATTTGCCAAAGTACTGTGAGATGGTTAAGGAAACCAACCCAGGATCTGCAGCTAACTGTGCATGGAAGCAACTTAATCCCCCTGATCCCTCCCTCACATTCTCTAGTATATTCATTTCATTCAAGGCTGCCATTGATGGTGTTGTTGCAGGGTGTAGGAGTTTAGTGGGGGTTGATGGAGCTCACTTGAAAGGACATTTTGGTGGGGTCCTTCTGTCTGTTGTGGCTGTAGATGGGAACAATGAGTTGTTTCCTTTTGCATGGGCTATTGTCCCCAAGGAAGATGGGGACAGTTGGAAGTATTTTTTCTGGCACCTTAAGCATATTCTATCAGGTTCTGGGAGGGGGAATGGTTGTGTATTATTTCAGACAGACAAAAAGTAGGTGATCTCTGTCAGTCACACTTTTATTTCTGTAATTGCAAATAACAATGTAACTCAGTGTTTCTAACATTTGGATGCAGGGAATAGATGTGGCACTAAATGAGCTATGGCCTAAAGTGGACAGGAGATATTGCTACAAACACTTAGCCAAGAATTGGAAAGCAGCATTTCCTGGGCCTTTGATGCATTCACTGTTTTGGTTGGCATGTAGTGCAACATCTCCTTTCACCTTCAAAAAAGCTATGGACAGGATGAAGGCTGTGAATCCAATTGCTTGTGAATGGTTGGCTGATCTGGGGGAGCAGTCAAGATGGACAAGGCACAAATTTGATCCAAACATTTGCAGTGATGAGAACAAGACCAACTTTGTGGAGAGCTTCAACCCAACTTTAGGTATAGACAGATGCAGGCCTGTCTTAACACTTTTGGAAGGTATCATTCTGTTTTTCCCATCTTCATTAATGGTATTTGACATGGCTCTTTAATGCTAACCAAAGAATACATGAATGCACAGGTATTAGAAGGATGTGTATGGTTAGACTGTCAACAAGAAGACAAAGGTGCAACAAATGGAATGAGGATGAACCATGTCCTAACATAGTAAAGAGAATAAGGAGTTTGACCTTTGAACCAAGAACTTGCAAAGCTTATCAGTCAAGTGAGGGTGAATATGAAGTGAAGGATGGGAAGTCTATGCTGTGACACAGGAAGACATGTCTCTGTGGGGCATGTCAAATTTCAGGATTGCCTTGCAAACATGCAATCAGAGTAATCTTGGCTGCTGGATTGAACCCACCATTTCTGCAGCACATGGTTCTCAGTCCAAACTTATAAGCAAGCATATGCCAATCCAATACACCCTGTACCAGATTTTGAGCACTGGCCAGAGATTGATATGCCTACAATACTACCACCTGTTATGAAAAGAGCCATTGGTAGGCCATCTAGACAAAGAAAAAGGGCAGATGATGAACCAGACAAAGGGAAAAGGTCCACAACATTCCAATGTAAAAAATGTATGTGTTATGGACACAACAAACAAACATGTAAGGGTGGACTTACAGCAGCAGAGCAGAGAAAGGCAAGAGCTAAAAAAACAGTAAAGAAAACTTCTCAATCCTCTAAACACAGTGCACCAAAGAGCACATCCACAGCAAACCCACCAGACCCTCCAAGAAGATTCACAAGAAGCTCATTGCAGTCTCTTTCACAACCACAACCCTCCATTAACACAACTTTGACTTCATATGAAGCTACTCAAGGTCCAAGTAGCCAACCTGTTACCAGGACAAGGAAGGGTAACAAAGGAAAGAACAAAGTCTGATATGTCCTATACCTTGATGGAGTAGGAGCAAGTAGGATGTTTGTTTTTGTATGTCAGTGCAATTGCTTGCAACTTTTGGTTGTTGAACATATGGTCTGTATTTAACTAGAACATCTTCTAGGCCAAGTTATGGTTTTTGAACTTATGGTCTGTAATTAAGTTCTTGTAGGTAAATTATGGTTTTTGTCAACTTATGGTCTGTAATTAACTAAAGTTTTATTACTTTATCATATCTCAACTTTGGTTCATTCACAACACATTTATATATGGGAGAAATAAAGTACCATAACTGAGTTTTTATTTATACTTGGTTTAATTACATAACTGCTTTCATAAACCCAGTACAAAATACATCACCACCCCTCATTACATAACTTCATTACGATTCAACCTTAACAATACTCCCCTTTCCCTCATTACCCTATTTACATCATTTAAGGTAACAAAAAACACAAATTACTAATATGATAATACCAATCTTCATAACCCT
Organism: Chenopodium berlandieri; assembly: GCA_034703905.1. Taxonomy (NCBI): domain Eukaryota; kingdom Viridiplantae; phylum Streptophyta; class Magnoliopsida; order Caryophyllales; family Amaranthaceae; genus Chenopodium; species Chenopodium berlandieri. The sequence goes on from CM068281.1 coordinate 53,068,076, forward strand.
CTTGCAACAAACAAACAGTTCTGAGACCATGTTATGTATTGCGGCAATCTCAGAATTTGTTGAAGCATCGTAAAAGCTCACATCATCTTCTGTGACCCATTCAAAATATCCGCAACCTCTGACTTTTTCCCTGCATCTGTAGTATGGCTTCTTTGGATTGCTCATGGAATCAGAAAACCTAACCTCAGCGTTTCTAGGGGGGTTGCAATTGCAATGCTTCATCCTTACCCAATTAAGGCTTCCATCTGTTGCGCCTCTCTTCTTTGAAGAAACTCCACGAAAATTCATGGTGATAACCTATGGAGGCTAGGTTGTGAGATATGGTGGAAGGTTGAAGGGGGAGGAAAGGGTTTGGGATTAAATTCAACAATGTCGAGCAACCAGCCAAACAGTTGAAGGGGAGTCAGTATTTAAGGAAGAAAGAAGGGGGAAATAATTTAATTAGGGGTAGGTTAGTCTTTTCCTGAAATATGGTAAAAAACCAAACCATTTTGTAAATGGTTAGCCACTTAATGATAATTAGGCCACTATAATCAAATATGCAAAACCACGAGGTCACTACAGAGACTAAAAAAAAGGTTTGTCTTCCATGTGGTATTTTTGAAACCACGAGGCCACCAAATAGAATTTCCCCAATTAATTTGACAAAGCCTAGCATGCTTTTACACAATTAAACATTATCAAATACGCGAACGTACCTTGAATACGATCTCACAATAGCCATGATTACACAAAGTCACTCACTTGGAATTCTCCTACAAACCAAAATTATTAAGGAGTGTTAATACCTCTTTAACACAAAAATTCCAGCAATATATACTCTCTTTAAAATGCTCAAAACCCCTTTCAAAATAATCTGAAATTTTATTTAAAACCCTTACTTTAATTTATTCTCAATTAAATGGGTAATTAAAGATCTTTTCAAGAAACTTAGATTAGGCTTATATATAAAATTTATAAAATTGTTGTAATTTGGTTTAAAAACATTCATTTCAATGATTTTAATCAACCATAATCAAATTCTATCAATAAACATTAATTTAGAAACCTAGGGTATTCAATTTTGGGGCTTTTTAATTAAAAACTAAAATCTGAAATTTATAATTAAAATACTTGTTATTAAACATCCTAAGAATCATCATAAAACCAAAAAAAAATAATTAGATTTAGGGTGGATTTAATTAAACAAGAGAAAAGAAAATAATAATAATAAGTTTTTTTTCCTTTAACACCCACCGGCGCACACAGCCACCTAGGCTGGCTGTCGTCGCCGCCTGGTGGCTACTGCTGCCGGCGAGTACTGCTGCGGCAGCCGCCGGCCTGTGGTGGTGTGTGGTGGCCGGGCGGCGTGTGTGGTGGTGTATGTGGTGGTGATTAAAATATATAAATAAAGGGGAAGGGGAAAAATTAAGGGGAAAATAAAATAAGAGGAGAGAGAGAATTTACCTTTGGGTGCACTCCACCTTAGGCATATGATGGGTATTTATACCCTCTCTCTTAGACTTTTACTTACCCCTTAATAACCCCTTTCCTATTAAAACTAAGCTAGGATTTTGACTTTTTTTAAAACTTTGACTTTTAAAAAAAATATTATCTTATTATAAAATAATATGCTCCAATATTTTTAAATCATGAAATAAAATATTTTCAAGATTATTAAATAAAAAATATATTTTTAATTAAAATCAGTCTTTTTGTATTGAGAAAACCCTAAATAATTCATTTCGTATTATTTAAATACTCCATGAAATACTTATTTAAAATACGTATAAAAATACAGGATATTATTTTAATCTTCCATAGGATTGGGTTCGCTATAGCTAGAGGGGTGGGGGCCCAGATTATATCTCGGCTCCCCACTAATTTCTTATAATTTGATTTATTGTATCTCAACTTCACTAGGTCTTCTCCTTTGACATAGACAGGGCTAGATGACTTTGTTCCTAGACAGGTTGTGGCTAATGCGGCTCATCGGAAGCGAGTTAAGTATGAAGCTCGTCATCGGGGCGATTGGATATGGTTTCATTCCCTTCTTCTTTTCTTCATTTGGGGAATTAGAGAAGGAGGATGTTGCGTTGCTGAAGCGGGTTCAGGGGTTCTCGACGACGCAAGACATTGGGGCTCGTGTAGCAGCTCATATCTTCACTAGGGTAGGTTTTGCTATAGCTAGAAGAGCAAGGGCCCAGATTGTATCTCGGCTTCCCAATAATTTATTATAGGTTGTATGACTTTGTTCTTGAACTGGTTGTGGCTGATGTGGCTAAGCGGAAGTGGGTTAAGTACGAATCTAGTTGTCGGGCAATTGGATATGGCTTCCTCCGTTTTCTTTCTCTTCACTTGGGGAATTAGAAAAGGAGGCAGTTGCATTGCTGAAGCGGATCCAGATTTTCTTGAAGACTTAAGATATTGGGGCACGTGCTGCTGCTCATATCTTCACTAGGATAGGATTTTCTATAACTCGAGGAGTAGGGGCCTAGATTGTATGTCAGCTTCCAACTAATTTTTTGTAGGTTGTGTTTAGGGCCAAGCCACGTGGCCCAATAAGGTGATGACACGTGTTACCTTAAGAGAGGTTCAAAATGAACCTCTCCTCAGTTTCCACGTGGCACACCGAATCAGTGGGAAAAATACAGCCTTTAAGGCCCAATTCCCTAGACTGCCAAAAAGCGCCAATCCATCAGTCCTAAGTTCCCGTAACCTAGGACGGGGGCATAAATCCCAATGACCCTATAAATAGGGAGATTTATCCCACTTTGGGAAGACACATTCAATTATTGAAAACACTGAATTCTCTCACTGACAAGCGCACTTTAGGGCGCGCTTTAGAGCATATATAAGGATGATTTTGGATGTATTTGGGGCCGTTTTGGCCGATTATTACCTTGTTATGCTTATGTCCCCTATATTACGTGCTTCACGGGTTTTCAGTTTGTTTTTGATGTGTTTTCAGGTAATATCAACCGAGTTTAGTTGGATCCCGAGCCCTTGATGCGTAACCGAGCTAGCTTTGACCGAAGTCCGAGGAGTTAAGGAAGTTCAAGTGCCGTGCATTGATTACATAGCACAGGCAGCACGGCCGTGCAAGCCAGTAGCACGGCCGTGTCAGTATCCACGCACCAGCACGGTCGTGCCAGATGTTGCCCGTGCCTGTGTCAGCTTCAGTATGAGCCCCGTGTTAGAGCATATTCAGCACGGCCGTGTCGTTTTTAGCACGGCCGTGCCAAGAAGCTGCACGGCCGTGCCAAATATAGCACGGCCGTGCCAAATTGAAGAGGAAATCCGGTTTAGCTACTGACAAGCTAGCACGGCCGTGCCAAATATAGCACGGCCGTGCTGATCCAGGGTTGACAGCGCGCTTGACTTCTCCGAATTAGAAGACGTATATAAGGCCCGACTTTAAGGGGCATTTTTAGACAGATTTAGAGATAGTTTTGAGAGCCTTTGTAGAGAGTTATTGGAGAACGTTCTTGGTATTAGAGATTCATTAGTTTTCTTAAAGATTATTCTAGCGATTTTAGTTTCTCGGATTGAATTGAAGCAAGATTTGTGAAGATTCTTTGTATTATTCATTGACGACGGATATCAAAGTTCTAAACTTTTCCATTGATTCGCATCAATACAATTGGTATTATTCATTCTTGTTTATTAATCTAGCTTTATTATTCCTTAATCAGAATTTATGTTTAGATCTATGATGTTTATGGAATCTATTATTGCTGTGATTATGAATATGTGTGAGTAGTCTCCTAGCTAGGGTTTCGGGATGAAACCCGGCCTAGGTAATCTATGTAATTGAGGGTTGGTTTTGATAAACGGATTGTGATTAAACTGATTATATACGATTGCATGTTAATTCATTATAATAGGAGTAGCTAACCTAGAGTCTTGAATTTGATTGCATGTTATTCTTGGTTTGAACAAGAGATTGTGAATTGAGTATTTCATTATTGAATGTGGTTTGATTATGTATCGAGTAATGTTAAGTGCATGAGAAATCCAAGCTTAGTATTGCCTGTTGTCTTCCTATTGCACGATATTGATCAGACATATAGTCTTTGCATATCCCGTTTGTCTCTATTATTCCTTGTTGCGTAGTTACCGATGGTTTGGTGAATTCCCGTTCTCCCTAGTGTCTTAGTTTATTGATTTATTCCATCTTATTAGTAGTATTTTAGAACACCATTTTCCATTGATTTCGAACTAGCTTAGGTTTAAGATTGATTTGCAATTACTCTCGTTCCTCGTGGACCGAACCTTTATTTGCCATTGTACTTGGTTATAAGGTGTTCGTATAAGTATTGTTTGATTGAGAGTTAGATTTTAGCGACCGATTTAACGCTTGTCAAAATGGCGCCGTTGCCGGGGAACGGTGTTTGTTAATTGCTTTTTGATTTCTTGAGTCTAGTTCATAATAAAAAAAATACAAAAAGATTTCTCTTTTGGCTACACTTGTAGCCCTGCTATTTGACTGGTTTGTTTAGTGTGTATGCGCAGGTCTAAACAGGGAGAGTTAATACCCTTCGATCCCGAAATCGAAAGAACTTTGAAGAGCAATCGCAAAGCTCGATCGAAGTCATCAAATTCTCAAGGAAAGGAACACAACACACAACAGGTTCCAATGACAGACATTCCGCAGCAACCTAATCGGCCAACACCTCGACCCCTTAAGGAGTTGGGAACTCCCGGGGCGTATAGAGCTTCAAGTGGGATTGCTCCACCCACTACTGAGGCCAATGATTTCGAGATCCGGCCGGCTATGATCACCCTCATCGAGAGAAGGCAGTTTAGTGGTGCCAAGCATGAGAGCCCTCTAGCTCATTTGAACGAATTTGAGAAGTACTGCAATACCATCAAGGTTAATGGGGTGAATCAAGAGTTCGTGAGATTGAAGCTTTTCCCCTTTTCACTTATTGGGAGAGCTCTCGAATGGTTAGAGAAGGAGGTGAAGCCGAACTCTCTACACACTTGGGATGATGTCACGACAGCATTCTTGGGAAGATTTTATTCCCAAAATAAGACGGCCGATGCTAGAGCTTTGATCCAAGGATTTCGGCAAAGGAGTGGGGAGTCAATCTACGAAGCATGGGAAAGGTACAAGGAGTACCAAAGAGAGTGCCCGCACCACAGAATTCCAACATACCAAGTGCTACAGATATTCTATGGAGGATTGAGTCCTCAAGGGAAAACCAGTTTGGATGCGGGAGCATGTGGCCCAATCATGAACAAAACCGAAGAGCAAGTCATTGATATCATAGAAGATGTGGTACGACACCACATGGATTGGCAAGATGGAGAGCGAGAGGCCACGAGCAAGAGTGGAGGAGCGGTCTATTCGGTAGACCACCTTAATGCAATCGGGAATTTGACATCGCAAATTGCAAATCTAGGTAAGGAAATGTCAATTATCAAAGAAAAGCTCGATGCTCCACCGCATCAAAATCTTCCATCCATTCTAAGGGAGCAGGTATGCACTCTAACTCTAATAATATGCCTGCTGGATGTATATTCTGTGAAAACTGTGGGTCTTATGACCATGATACCTCTGACTGCAACGTAGATTCCCAATTTAAATCTAACTATAATGATGGTAATGAGTGTGATAATGAACAAGTCAATGCCTTGTCTTATGATAATAGACCTAGGAATGACAATAACAGATATTTACCACCTAATAAAAGAGGGAACAATTATAATCAACAGGGTAATAATTCTGACTACCAACAACAAAACCAGTGGGGAAACAGGAACTAAAGGGACCAAAATCCCCAAGGGTCCTATAATCAACATGGTAATTTTGGTAATCAGAATAATTACCAACAAAATACAGGTAATCAAGGGCAATACAATCAGAACATGAATGCCAATAACAGGGGAAACTGGAATAACAATGGTAACAGGAACAACTTCCAAAATCAAAATCCCCAACAGTCTAATGCGCGTGGTTCCCGAGCGTCTAATGACAACTACAATGCTCAAGGACCATCGCAAAGGACTAGTTTGGAGGAGATGATGGAAGCACAGACCAAAATGTTCAACACTTTCATGGCCACCAGTGACAAAAAGTTTAATGAAGTGATGACACATAATAAAATGCTTGAAACCCAGATTTCTCAGTTGGCTAGTGCTATAAAGGATGGGGTTGGAGTGTCAAAACTCCCACCTCAAGGTATTGACCCTAAAAACTCTGTAAATGCTATCACCACTAGGAGTGGAAAGACATTGAGGGGGAGCGATGAAGTAGTACCACCTAGGAGTCAATCTGTGACTATACCTACCACTGATACTGTTATAGAGAGTGAGGAGGAGAGGACCGGAGAGAATGATAAAACTGTTGAGGTCCTAAAAGAAAAGGAAGTAACACAAGTCAAAGAACCTAATCTATTGCAAAAACTTCCTTACCCCCATAAGTTTGTGAGACATAAGTTGGATGTTCAATTTGGTAAGTTTTTAGAGACTTTGAAGCAAATTCACCTTTCCATACCATTCACCGATGCTATAAAACAAATGCCTAACTATGCTAGGTTTTTGAAAGATATTTTGAGTGGCAGGAGGAATTGTGATGGGGTGGAAACTGTTAACCTCACCGCGAATTGTAGTGCAATCATCATGAACAAGATGCCTCCCGAATTGGGAGATCCAGGTAATTTCTCAATCCCTTGTGCTATTAATAAAATGAAAATTGATAATGCATTATGTGATCTTGGGGCTAGTGTTAGTCTTATGCCATATTCTGTATATCAAAGATTAGGGGTAGGAGAACTTCTTCCTACCAACATTACCCTGCAGTTAGCTGATCGTTCGATCAAATTTCCTAAGGGTAAGGCAGAAGATGTTCCCCTACGGGTTGGGAAATTTGTGATACCTGTGGATTTTGTAGTTTTGGAAATGGATGAAGATAATCATATACCTATTATTCTTGGGCGACCTTTCCTAGCTACCTCTGGTGCTCTCATTGATGTGAAGAGTGCCAGGATTTCTTTAAAGGTAGGAGAGGAGGTCCTTGAATTTGATCTGAATAAAAGCATGCAATATCCTTTGTCTACTTCCGAAAACTGCATGATGATTGACACTATTGATTCGATTGTCTCTAGTATGCATACACTATTGCTTTCTACTAACCATGATCTTGAGCCAAGTGATACCGATGAGAGCAGGTACATAGAGGAGCAAATGCTAGAGGAAGATGATGGTGATGACGGTTTCAAAGAAATTACACCCATGTATGCACTTGCTATGGCCACCACAAAAGAGGTAAATGAGGCCCCTAAGGTAGAATTGAAACCTCTACCATCACATCTAAGGTACGAATTTCTTGGTCCTAATTCAACTTATCCTGTCATTGTGAATTCTTCTTTAGATGCGGATCAAACTCGGAAGTTGTGTGATGTATTGAGAGAGCATAAAAGTGCCATAGGCTATACCATTGATAACCTCAAGGGTATTAGCCCCGCTATATGTATGCATCACATAACTCTCGAGGATGGTGCGAGGCCTTCTATTGAAAGGCAGAGGAAACTCAATCCTCAAATGGGGGAGGTGGTGAAGAAAGAGATCACCAAACTCCTTGATGCAGGTATCATCTTCCCCATTTCAAGCTCTAGATGGGTTTCCCCTGTGCATGTTGTCCCTAAGAAGGGGGGAATAACTGTAGTTGAGAATGAGAATGGTGAGCTCATCTCAACTAGAACGGTGACCGGTTGGAGGATGTGCATATACTATAGACGTCTAAACGCATCTACCAAAAAGGACCATTTTCCCCTCCCTTTTATTGATCAAATGCTCGAAAGACTAACTAGGCACAAGTATTATTGCTTTCTTGACGGTTATTCGGGTTTTTTCCAAATACCTATAAACCCGGATGACCAAGAGAAGACGACTTTTACCTGTCCATATGGTACTTTTGCTTACAGGATAATGCCTTTTGGACTTTGCAATGCACCGGGCACCTTTCAACGGTGTATGATGAGCATTTTTAGGGACATGTTAGAGGCTGAGATGGAGGTTTTCATGGATGATTTTTCTGTTGGACGAGCGTCCTTTGATGATTGCCTAGTGAACTTGGGGAAGTGCCTACAACGGTGTGAGAAGGTGAACTTAGTCCTCAACTGGGAGAAGTGTCACTTCATGGTTGAAGAAGGTATTGTCCTCGGTCACAAGATCTCAAATGCCGGCATAGCGGTGGACAAAGCAAAGGTTGAAGTTATAGCAAAGCTACCACCACCGGTCAATGCAAAAGGGGTAAGACAATTCCTAGGGCATGCGGGGTTCTACCGGCGATTCATAAAAGATTTCTCTCTTATAGCCAAGCCTTTGAATGCCTTATTGCAAAAGGAAGTTGACTTCAAGTTCGATGAAGAGTGCCTACAAGCTTTTAACACACTTAAGGAAGCTTTGATTTCCGCCCCGATTGTGCAAGGACCACGGTGGGATCTACCTTTTGAGTTGATGTGCGATGCTAGTGATACGTCTATTGGAAGTGTTCTTGGGCAACGAGTTGAGAAGAGGCTTCACGTGATCTATTACATGTCCAAGACCTTAAATGAAGCACAAAGGAACTACACCACCACAGAGAAAGAGTTCCTAGCCATTGTTCATGCATTTGAGAAATTTTGGGACTACCTCATTGGTTCCAAAACGATTGTCTACACCGACCATGCAGCCATCAAGTACCTAATTTCGAAGAAGGAATCCAAACCACGCCTCCTCCGATGGGTCCTCTCTTTACAACAATTTCATGTGGAGATCCGGGACAAGAAGGGAGCCGAGAATGTGGTTGCGGATCACCTTTCGCGCATGGAGAGAGAGCAACAAGAAGATGATGGGATGCCCATTTGTGATGAGTTGAAGGATGATGTGTTATACCTCCTCAAAGAGAAGATTCTACCATGGTTTGCGGATATGGTAAACTACTTGGCTTGTGAGGAGTTTCCCCCCGATTACTCCAAGAACCAACGGAAGAAGATTAGGAGAGATGCAAGGCATTACATATGGGATGATCCAATTTTGCTCAAGAGAGGTGTAGACGGTCTCCTAAGAAGGTGCGTTCCGGAGGAAGAAGTTCATAGTGTGCTGAAAATGTGCCACTCCGACCCTTGTGGAGGTCACATGGGGGCTAATAAAACGGCCCAAAAGGTTTTGCAATGTGGGCTATGGTGGCCCCATATCTTTAGGGACGCGTGGGCATTTGTGAAGACTTGCGATGCTTGCCAACAAAGTGGAAACATTTCCAAGAAGAATGAAATGCCTCAACAACCCATACTTGAACTTGAGATCTTTGATGTGTGGGGCATAGACTTCATGGGACCTTTCCCTTCCTCCCGTGGGAACCAATACATACTTGTGGCTGTGGATTACGTGTCTAAGTGGGTGGAAGAAATTGCCTCCCCAACAAATGATCACAAGGTGGTAGTGAAGCTTTTCAAGAAGATTATATTTCCAAGGTTCGGGGTTCCTAGAGCGGTTATAAGTGACAATGGGTCACACTTTGTGCATGGGGCCTTTCAAAGGATGCTTCGAAAGAATGGAGTACATCAAAGGTTCGCGACAACCTATCACCCTCAATCTAGTGGGCAAGCGGAAGTCTCCAATCGACAGATAAAGTCCATCCTTGAGAAGACAGTGGCGAAGAATAGGAAAGATTGGTCCGATAAGCTTGATGATGCACTTTGGGCATACCGGACTGCTTTCAAGACCCCAATAGGCACCACCCTATACCGCTTGGTCTACGGGAAAGCATGTCACCTCCCGGTCGAACTAGAGCACCGCGCTCAATGGGCTATCAAGAAGATAAATTTTGATCTAGCAAGCGCGGGAGAGCAACGGATGTTGGACCTTCATGAGTTGGAGGAGCTTCGGATGGACGCATATGACAGTGCGAGCCTATACAAGTCCCGATCTAAGGAGCTCCATGACCGGAGGATAGAGCGGAAGGTGTTCAATGTTGGTGACAAAGTCCTCTTGTATAACTCTAGGATGAAGCTTGGTAGGCGTGTCGCGTACCTATCAAAAATAACCTAACAGACCAATACTAATGTAGACTGGCAAGTAAGGGTCGGATCCCAAGAGACTAAGGTTCAAAAATAATTAAATAGACTCGAATTTCTACTAAGCAAGAATCAATTAAAATCAATTATCTAAGGAACTAAGTATGAAAAATTCGAAAATAAACTAAAGAATATGAAGAAATCAAATAATTAAAACATCCAAGATCTAGTTTCACCACAATTATTATCGATGCAATTGTAATTCTACCCTTAACATACGATTTCAAATGAACGGGGAAAAGTAAACCCTAATGAATACCAAGGATCTCTCTCGAGTATCAATGGCTTCCCTAACATACAATCAATCCTATTCTCATGGTATCATGCATATTAAAGACATTAAACACGTTACTCTCACTTCCCAATTATCAAACATAACTACTCTCGTGTTATGAATCAAACCCTAAATTGATTTACTCAAATCCGTTTATACCCAACTCTCGCTGTGATAAAAACAATGGAATAATCGCAATACTATAGTTACGTCTAACCTAGCATTGGCATAATCACAATCAATTTAGCAATTCAATTGTTAAAGTTGTTAAAGAATTTAAAGATTTAATTCATGCATCAATAATAATTGGGCTACACTAGATCTTGAATTAAAGAATCTACTCACACATGATTAAAGAAACAAAAACAATAATAAATAATGAAAACATAATTGAATAACAAAGGATGAAAAATAAATACCAAATCTTGAATAAAATTGAAAGTAGAAAGCTTGAATCTTGAATCTTGAATTACAAAAACTTAGAAAATAATAATGGAGAACTAGTTCTTAATGAGAGAATAAAATAAAATATGGCTTGATGAATTAATTAAGAAAAACAAGGCTAAAGAGTATTTATATAAGCCTAAAAAGATAAGGAAAACGGCTAAGCCTTGGCGCACAAGAATCCCAGGAGGCACAGACGTGCCCCTTGCTAGGCATGGACGTGCCTCTAGGCGTAGCAAAATTGCTGCAGTTTCTGTCTTCCAGGCACGGACGTGCCTGATGCTGGGCACGGACGTGCCTGCTCTGCTGCGCGTATCACTCATCTTAAATCAGTCATAACTTCATATCCGGAGCTCCGTTTGAGGCGTGTAATATATCATACGAAAGGTCTTCAAATCTACTTTCCAATGCAATTTGAATCACTCCGTTATCATTTGTATATCAAAAGTTATGAGCATAATAATGAACAGGTGTCATATTTGTCAAGTATTTCATCAACGTTTTGCCTCATTTTCACTCAAGTTCGTCTCGAACACATGATTTGATATTCGTGGGCCTCGGCATAGCTTCGTGACTTCGTAAAATCTCCAAATTAGCTCCGTTAATCCTGAAATACATCAAAAACAACGAAACTACCCATAAAAGCATCGAATCATCGAAACTAAACCAAATTACACCAAAATGGACTAAAACACTCGACTAAGCTAATAAAACCAACCAAAAATAAGCTAACAAATATGCACAAAACACGACTTATCAAACTCCCCCAAGCTAGACTAATGCTTGTCCTCAAGCATTTAACCATAAATCACAAGGGAGGAGAAAGACAACTTCTCAAACCATCACAATGTGCCATCAATTTGAAATCACGAGGAAAACAAAAATAAGAGTCAATATGCATAAAACCACCATAAACCTCATATACTTGGATTTGATAAACAATCTTACCACACATCTCCCCATACCAACTCACACAAACATGAATAGTTCTCACTTTAGTTGTGAAAAATAAAAACAATAAACGCTCATGTGTTTACGGGGTGAAATACGATATCACTCAACCTAAGCATAGCATGCATATCAATCTTCACATAACCGGCCTCTCTAGACTTGCAATGTGACTTTCTCCAATTCTGATGATTGATGCAAACACGAAAATCATGAAATCCATATTAGGTAAGCTCGGTAAATAAGGGTTGGACGACGTAATTTGGGAATGTGGTGCTCAAAATAAAACAAATCCTAATCCCACTACACATTCAAATGTCGGGTTCAAGCCAACCTTATTTCCTCCAACTTCATACAATATAAACATAGCCCTTTTATTTCTTACTCTTCTCTTTTTTTTTCTTCTTTTTCAATCATACTTTTTCCCTTTTTTTTCATTTTTTTTATTTTTTTTTCACAAAAAGAAAGGGACTCATAGCAAATTAGGAATTAGGAAGACTTTTAAAGACTTTTAAAACTCTTTTTCTTTCTTTCTTTGTTTTCTTTTCTTCCTTCCTTGCTTCTAATAAATCAATTCCCTTCTTTCTCTTTGTTTTTTTTTTCATATACATCACTCATAGGGCTTTAACAACTGTAATGCACCTTCAAAATAAACCTAGAAAAATAGCTCTATGGCTTTAAACGTAAGGTATCAAGAAGGGGTTAATATGGCTCAAATTGGCTCAACCTACGGGTGAATGAAAAAAAAAAAAAAATTTATATAGGCCTAGAATGTGGAGGCTCTATTCTCTACAAGGAAATTTCAATCATCTTTTCGCGACATGCATCATAAAGTCTCAAATAGTCGAAAAGCAAGACCAAGAATTCGATTATATGAAGGACAATCTAATCACACAAGAAGAAACATGACTGAGGTAGAGTGAAATCAGTCAAATAAGGCTCAAGACTCTCACCGGGTACACAAACTATTCACATAAGTAGAGCGGGGAGACCATCCTGGCCACTACCTAGCTCAATTCCAAGTACATCAATGAATGGGTTTTCGAAAACTCTCCTTTTTTTTCAAAAAGCACACAAATGTAATTATAATCATAGAAGCATAGTCATGCAATGGCATATTATTCGACACTAGAAAGAAATAAACTACCCAAAAAACCTGAAATAAAACTAGTATATACATGGTGAAAAGCAAATCCTCCCCCAAGCTAAACCATACATTGTCCTCAATGTATGCATAAACCAAGGCAAATAAGCAAGGGTAAAGGGAAGACAAACTACTGATTAGGAGGGGTGGGGGGGAAAAACATACCTCGGGTCGGTGCCTCTAATGGGGAGGCACGGACGTGCCTCTCTAGAAATTCAGCTCCCATACTCTCTGCCTCAGAGGCACGTACGTGCTTATGAGGAGGCACGGACGTGCCTCTGCAGAAATGCGAATTCTCCTTATTTTTCTTCTTCGTGGCTCTTTTCTCCCTTGTTTCTTCTTCTTTTTGCTTACTATTCACCTATAAAAAAAAACACAAACAAATCAAAAAGTAGACACAAGAATCAAACCAAAGAAATCAAAACAAAGAAAATGAAAATAATAAAGAAAAATAACGAACTAAGAGTAAAAGCTAGAGAATGGGTTGCCTCCCATTTAGCGCTTGTTTATAAGGTCTTTAGCTCGACCTCCCTTGTTGGCTCAACCGGGATCATTACACGGAGAAGGAGGACCGCGATGTTGTTCATGAATTCCTCCAGGCGACTCCTTCATCGGCTTATTCACTTGCCTTATAACCGAATTCACCTTCATATAGCCAAACATGCCATCGGGTGGAACTTTATCCTTTCCTTTCACGAAATTCCTGTCAAACACATACCTATCAAACGGGGGGTTAGTAGCATCGATTCTCAAACAGGTACCACCATCGAAAGTAGAATTATGCCCATCAAGCACGGCTTTTGACAACCGTTGCGAGAAGGGCATCGGTTCATCATTGGCCGGTGGAGCTACATATTTGGAGCCTTGAACATCCTTGCTCTTTACGTCCTTTCTAGGCTCCTTGATGCACACCTTCTCAACAATTTGCTTCGGAAATAGATCATCTCTTCTCAGGAAGATAGCATTGCATTGTTCTTTCTGAACCTTCGCTTGATCTTGAAGATTCGATAGGCGGTTCACCTGTTGCGAAAGTTGGCTTATCTGATAAATAGTGTCTCCCGTAGAGGGAGCACCCATGACATTCAAAAAGTGAGTATTCCAACTTTTCATCACCTACTTCAAAAGTGATCTTACCTTTCTTCATGTCTATGATTGCACCTGCAGTAGCTAGGAAAGGTCTACCAAGTATGATCGGAACATTCATATCTTCTTCCATCTCCATCACAACAAAATCACATGGAATGAAAAACTTACCTACTCTGAGGGGTACATCCTCAAGTACACCCAAAGGAAACTTCACTGACCTGTCTGCAAGTTGTAGAGGTATTCGTGTGGGTTTAAGCTCACCCATCTGTAGCTTCTTGCATATGGATAGCGGCATAAGGCTCACACTTGCACCTAGATCGCATAGTGCCCTATTGATCTCAATATCTCCAAGCTTCACTGGAATTGAATAGCTACCTGGATCTCCTAATTTCTTAGGGAGAGTGTTCTGCAAAATAGCACTACACTCTGCATTCAAAGCAACAGTAGTATTCTCTTCTAATTTCCTCTTGTTAGATAACATATCTTTTAAAAATTTTGCATAAGAAGGCATCTCAGATATGGCATCTAGGAATGGAATATTAATATGAAGCTTTTTAAGAATATCGAGGAACTTACTGAACTTTTTCTCAAGTTTAGCTTGTGCTAACCTTTGAGGAAAAGGAATCTTGGGCACATATGGAGCAAGTGGCTTTAGTGGTGCTTCCTTTGATGTCTCCTCAACCCTAGCATCTTCTACTTCCTTCTCACTTGCCTCCGCTTCTTCATTGACCCCCCTTGATGGCTCCATGGTAGGAGGATCGTCCAACTGCCTTCCACTCCTCAGGGCTACAAAATTCATTTGGGCTCTTTGAGGTTGTTCTGTCTGGCCCGGGAAGGTTCCTGGAGTCTTTAAAGCTTGGTTGAATTGGTTGGCCAATTGGCTTATCTGATTCTCCATAAGCTTACTCTGGGCCTGCAACTGTTGGATAGAGCTATTTTGGTGTTGTATGGCACTGTTGGTTGCAGTTATGAAGCTCTCTAAGGTCACCTCTAGGCTTGATTTCTGAGGTTGTGGTTGCATAGGTTGTTGGGCATTGGGTGGTTTCTGTTGGAAGCCTGGTGGTGGTTGGTTGTAGGTATTGGGTTGAGGTGGTGGTGGAGGGTTTTGTTGCGCTTGGGAATTTTTGTAGGAAAAGTTAGGATGGTGTTTCCATCCTTCATTGTAGGTGTTGGAATAAGGGTCATAGGGCCTCTTTGGGTTAGAGGAGTAGAAAGCATTGGCTTGCTCGATTGACATCTCTTCCGTATTCTGAGAGATCTGTGGGCAATCTGGAGCAACATGACCCTGCACATGACATAACTGACACAACTCCTGTGGGGTGTTAGAAGTTCCTGCTTGGAACTTATCAAACCTGCTTGTTAGTGCCTGAACAGAACTAGTTAGCATAGTTAAGGCATCAACATCAAGTTTACCTCCCTTTTTCACAGTGTTTCGGCCTCCAGGATGATAGTTATCATTGGCCGCCATCTTCTCTATGAGCTCCCTAGCTTCAGTGGGGTTCTTTGTCAAGAGAGAGCCTCCTGACGCAGCATCGATGTAAATACGGAACTCATGAGTCATGCCATTATAGAAGGTCTGCATCAAAATCCAATCTGGAATGCCATGATGAGGGCATTGTCTCTGCAATCTCTTAAACCTTCTCCAAGCCTCATAGAGGGACTCATCATCTGACTGCCTAAAAGTTTGTAGCTCATTCCTCAATCTTGCAGTCTTCTCATTCCCTAAAAACTTCACTAGGAAGGCCTTCACTAACTTGTCCCATGTATCGAACGAGCCAGTGCCTTCATCTCTTAACCACTCCTTTGCCCTGTCTCGAAGTGAGAAGGGGAAAAGGCGTAGTCTGATTGCATCACTGTAACACCATTCAACTTCATAGTGTCACATTTCTCCAAAAAGCTATCTATATGGCTTACGGGGCAATCGTGTGGTAGCCCTGCAAATGAATCATTGGAGATGAACTGTATGAATTGTGGCTTGAGCTCGAAATGCTGAGCCGTGACTGGTGGTCTTATGATGCTTGAAAGGACTCCGGTAGTCGTATCAGGAATACCGTACTCCAAAAGGGATTTCGTTGGTTGGTCTACCATGTTTCTATTGGTTTGATTTCTCCTTCTTCTTCTACTTGCCCGTCTTCTTGTGGTTGCTTCGATTTCAGAATCAAAAGGTGCTAGATCTTCTGAACCTGAGCTTCGTGTGGGCATGCAACAAGAAAACTAGAGAAAGAGTATCAAAAACACAAGAGAAAATAGCCGAAGCAACGAAATAAGCCTCGCAAAAATGAATCACAATTAATCTAATGAAACCGTTAGTCCCCGGCAACGGCGCCAAAATTTGGTAGGCGTGTCGCGTACCTATCAAAAATAACCTAACAGACCAATACTAATGTAGACTGGCAAGTAAGGGTCGGATCCCAAGAGACTAAGGTTCAAAAATAATTAAATAGACTCGAATTTCTACTAAGCAAGAATCAATTAAAATCAATTATCTAAGGAACTAAGTATGAAAAATTCGAAAATAAACTAAAGAATATGAAGAAATCAAATAATTAAAACATCCAAGATCTAGTTTCACCACAATTATTATCGATGCAATTGTAATTCTACCCTTAACATACGATTTCAAATGAACGGGGAAAAGTAAACCCTAATGAATACCAAGGATCTCTCTCGAGTATCAATGGCTTCCCTAACATACAATCAATCCTATTCTCATGGTATCATGCATATTAAAGACATTAAACACGTTACTCTCACTTCCCAATTATCAAACATAACTACTCTCGTGTTATGAATCAAACCCTAAATTGATTTACTCAAATCCGTTTATACCCAACTCTCGCTGTGATAAAAACAATGGAATAATCGCAATACTATAGTTACGTCTAACCTAGCATTGGCATAATCACAATCAATTTAGCAATTCAATTGTTAAAGTTGTTAAAGAATTTAAAGATTTAATTCATGCATCAATAATAATTGGGCTACACTAGATCTTGAATTAAAGAATCTACTCACACATGATTAAAGAAACAAAAACAATAATAAATAATGAAAACATAATTGAATAACAAAGGATGAAAAATAAATACCAAATCTTGAATAAAATTGAAAGTAGAAAGCTTGAATCTTGAATCTTGAATTACAAAAACTTAGAAAATAATAATGGAGAACTAGTTCTTAATGAGAGAATAAAATAAAATATGGCTTGATGAATTAATTAAGAAAAACAAGGCTAAAGAGTATTTATATAAGCCTAAAAAGATAAGGAAAACGGCTAAGCCTTGGCGCACAAGAATCCCAGGAGGCACGGACGTGCCCCTTGCTAGGCACAGACGTGCCTCTAGGCGTAGCAAAATTGCTGCAGTTTCTGTCTTCCAGGCACGGACGTGCCTGATGCTGGGCACGGACGTGCCTGCTCTGCTGCGCGTATCACTCATCTTAAATCAGTCATAACTTCATATCCGGAGCTCCGTTTGAGGCGTGTAATATATCATTGGAAAGGTCTTCAAATCTAATTTCCAATGCAATTTGAATCACTCCGTTATCATTTGTATATCAAAAGTTATGAGCATAATAATGAACAGGTGTCATATTTGTCAAGTATTTCATCAACGTTTTGCCTCATTTTCACTCAAGTTCGTCTCGAACACATGATTTGATATTCGTGGGCCTCGGCATAGCTTCGTGACTTCGTAAAATCTCCAAATTAGCTCCGTTAATCCTGAAATACATCAAAAACAACGAAACTACCCATAAAAGTATCGAATCATCGAAACTAAACCAAATTACACCAAAATGGACTAAAACACTCGACTAAGCTAATAAAACCAACCAAAAATAAGCTAACAAATATGCACAAAACACGACTTATCAAAGCTCTTCCACGGTAAGTTGATGTCAAGATGGAGGGGTCCTTTCACTGTCAAAGATGTTTTCCCTTTCGGTGCGGTTGAGCTTTATGATTCTAGTGGGTTGCAATCCTTCGTGGTTAATGGACAAAGGTTGAAGACATACTATGAGGGAGCCCATGTTGGTGTGATAGATGTGTTCAAATGCGGTCACAAGAGTTGAATGTGACCACGTCAAGCTATCGACGTTAAACTTAGCGCTTCCGGGAGGCAACCCGATTTTCTTGCTTTTACTAGAGTAGTTTCTTTTGCTTTAATTTTTTTGTTGGTTTATATCCTAACTTGTGTGAGTTTTGTGTGCTCTTGTGTGTTTTTGTGTAGGTAGAAGATTGGTTAGAAGTCGGAATGAAGAGAGTGATGCGTGCTTTGAAGGAAAAGAAAGCCTGCAGACTGCAGCAGTTAGCACGGCCGTGCCAAATTCTGCACGGCCGTTCCAAACCTAAAAAAAAAAGCAGAGCCTACTGACATGCTAACACAGCCGTGCCAATTTCAGCACGGCCGTGCCATGATGCTGTGAAATTGTGCTAAGTACCCAGTTTAAGCACGGCCGTGCCAATAAATAGCACGGCCGTGCCATCTGAAATTCGATTTTGCAAAGTAGCCTGCCAAGCCAACACGGCCGTGCCAAACTTCAGCGCGGCCGTGCCAATTATAGCACGGCCGTGCAGCGCGGGTTCCGGACAATATTTCAGCTCTTTTAAACACAATTTCACTCACACTCTCTCATTATTTCCCAACTCTCTAACACTCTTTCCTACCCTTTCTCTCTCTAAACAAACCCTAACTCCCAAATTCCTCCCCCAAATCCTCAAATCAAACCCTAATTCCCCCAATTCTTCTTCAAGATTTCGGCATCCTCCTTGCATTGGAGCATTTTTCAAGTGATTGGAAGCAAAATTCGGCCCTCTTTGAGCTCGACACAACTCCACTTCGTGGAGCCCTCGGTGAATTCGTTCTTAAACTCATTGATTTTCGCAATTTTTGTCCAATTTCTTTAGTTTTATTGAATATTTGTTGTTGAATTGTGCTTTATTGTTGCAAGTTTGGGTGAATTAGTAGTGTTAGGGTAGTACATTGCATTCTAGGATAGTTTCTTGCTTGTTAATTGGTATATTGTGCTCAATTTCTTGAATCAAACATGCCTAGGACTAAAACATCTAGTAGAAGGTCGGGTCGGGATGAAGGGCCCTCAACCGTGGTTCCACCACCGGTGGATACCATGGGGATTGTTTTTGACAAACCGTCCTTCATTAACAAATTTTTAAATTTGTCCCTTCGACCGATTCGACCTACAAAATTCTACGACCCTTTGGCCGTTAGGGCCTTAGGTATAGAGGACGACATGATTCAATTATTTTCGTACTCTACTTTTGATTCTTTCTTGAACATGCATGCACTCACCTATAAGAGGCTTACCCTCGAGTTTTTGGCTTCTTTGTACGTACACCGGGATGAGAACAACTCACCCTGGTACTTGTCTTTCCAATTAATGAACTCGGGCACTATTCAAATTTCTGTGGCCTAAGTTAATGCTGCCTTTGGATGGCAACCCGACCTGAAATATGGTCCTAAGGATGGCCATTCCAAACACTATGAGCCGGGTTCATTTTGGCGTCAGATTACGGGGAAGGTTGATAGAGATCCCCGTAGGGATAAGGCGACTTCCATCGTCAATCCCGCCTTTCGGTTGTCCCACAGGACCTTCTCCTCTACTATCTTTGCTAGAGGAGATAGTTCGGGTGTAGTCTCCATTAGGGAGCTACAGTTTATTTGGCACCTCACCCGTGGGGACGGGCGTCTAGACATGGGAGTGTGGTTAGTAGACCACCTCGACGGTGTAGCCCAGGGTAGGGGTGATATTACTATCGGTGGCATGATCACCATTCTTGCGCAATATAATGGGATTGATTTTTCTGACTTGCAGGCTATCCCAGGCACTACGAGGCTTGATATGCGCACCCTGAGAGCCATGCAGTGGCTTGAAGGGACATCCCAGCCGGATCCCTATTTGTGGCTTGTCGCAGGCAAGCCATACGCCTACTTGCCCGATCCGGAGAGGACGGTGGTTTACAACAAGGACAACTGGATCTTCGACCCCGACTTCGCCTGGCACGAGGACGGGGGCACGGAGTATGTACACCGCAGTTCCCAGCCTCACCAGGGGGATGAGCAGGCCCACGGGGGCCAAGGAGGTGATAATGCCGATGATGATGATGATGACGAGGAGGGTGGCCCGGATGCGGCCCAGCAGATCCCGGTGCAAGACTTCGCTTGGCTCCGCCAAGGAATGAATGATTTGAGGCTTGAGGTAGCGGGTTTGCGCCGGTCGAATGAGGATATGACCTCCGCCTTTAGAGACCTGAAAAGGAGTGTTGATGATATGGCCTCCCGTCTCCCTTATGGCCCGGGCGGCCCTAGCTCGTGATCCCTTTCCCTTTCCCTTTAGTTACCTCCTTCTCCTTACTATTGTAAGTCCTTGATGTGTAAACATTGAGGACAATGTTTGATTCTAGCTTGGGGGGTCTTACTTGTATTTAGGGATTTGGATTTTTGGTAGTTTAGCTTTTATTTGCTTTCGAAAAAAAAAAAAAATACAAAAAGAAAAAAATACAAAAAGATTTACTGCTTTCCTAGACTAACCTTAACTTGTTTGCTAGTATGTCTTTCCTTTTTACAGATTGGGAATATTCGAGATGCGGCATGAGTTTGAAGAACGATGCTATGGCCGTTAATTGGAGCTCCCGGGAAGCAAATTTGGTGAGATCTTTTCCCTTTTTTGTGTGCTTAGGATAGCTTAGTTTAGGAAGAAGTTGAATGGTTCGAGGATGTTTGATCGGTTCTAAGGAACCTGGGATCGTTGATGTTGATATCAATCGATCACTTGTTTGTCGATTGGGATTTTATGTGATTTTTATGCCTCGTTATGTGCCTTTCAACTTATTTAGTTAGCTTAGTTGTACATATGTATATGATAGATAGGAAAAGCTTCTGTTATGAGGATGTGTGGTTTAGCTTATATGATATGCCTCATAGTCTTTTCCTATGTTTTTGGATCATAATAAACTTGTCTAATTGCAAAATTTTGGAATATTGTTCATGTTGAATTCGAAATGTGAATGAATGTGTATGGAATGTCTATTTCCACTTAAGCCAGTGATGAATACACAGTTTGAGTCTATTGTTGATCAATGTAGATGAGTCTAGGCGAAGGGTAGGTGGATAGAACACTTTTGTCATGTGAAACTCTAGGCCTTTGGACTGTGGTAAGATGGAGTCGCTTCCCGGTTGTGGATTTGATCCCCTTGATTGGTAGTTGCTTTATTTGTTAGATCCCGTGAGGTTTATTTGTTCTAGCCTTCATCATTCTTGTTGAGTGGCATATTTGGATCCTTGATTACGCATTTTTCGATCTTTGTGTTGACTAGTAGCTCCCGAGACCGACTTGACACTTTTAAGGGAGGCAGAGGGCACCCTTTTCATTTTTCTTATTTTGTTCCTTTTGTTTTGTTACAAATTGATTTTCTTTTTACATCATCTTACTTGCTAACCATGTTGAGCTTTAATTCCATTCTTGGTTAACCGTGTTACAAACCCGATGGCCAATGTTTTACCAACCCTTAGTTGTGAAGCGTTTACCTAGATAGGTTTGTTGAGCTTATTGTTTACTAATCAAGAAATAATGATTGATAGTTGGTTTGAGCAAGTGTGAAAGTGAGCCTAATCGCAAGTATGTAATGTGAAAGTCATTTTGCATAAAGAAAAAAAAGAAAAAAAAAAGAAGAAGAGAAAAGTCGTCCGAATTGTGAAAAAGGCAAGGACACATAAATAAAGTTTTGAAGTTTGAAAAAGGTCATTTGAGTGTGTATTATATGGATAATTTGGGATGTGTAAGAATGTGATTTACATCTTTTGAACTTTTGTTTTTGAGAATTGTGATTCTTGCGCTTCATTTAGGAATTAACCCCACTTTTTAAATTGTTTTCACCTACCTTACCCATTGCCAATACATTACAACCCTTTAAGACCCTTAGACTTTAGAGGTGTTCGGTTCTCAAACGGTGGAGGGAGATGCTTTTCAACCCTATGGAAAGATTATGCGTGATTGAGATGTCGAGATACCTATTATTTCCTCAAAATATTACTTTTTCCGGTTCCTTCGAGGAATCATGAGGAGCCAATTAGGGTGGTGATTTGAAGCAAAAGGGGAGGACGTGGCCGGTTTGGTTGGGTTTAGAGGGAAGCAGGACTTCTTTGTTCTCTATGCTTGGTTTAGGTCTTGTTTGCATTTTGATCAACGATACCTTGGATTGTGTGTCTCGTTGCTTGTTTGAGTGAGTTTTCATTCCGTGCATGGTTGTTCTAAGTAGGATTCATCGACTTCATTCCGTGCTTAATTTGATTTATATGCAATGGCATAGTTTATTTGATCTTGTGTGTGTTTCCCTTGGTTTTTGCTCGAGGACTAGCAAAAGGGTAGCTTGGGGGGTTTTGACAAGCGCACTTTAGGGCGCGCTTTAGAGCATATATTAGGATGATTTTGGATGTATTTGGGGCCGTTTTGGCCGATTATTACCTTGTTATGCTTATGTCCCCTATATTACATGCTTCACGGGTTTTCGGTTTGTTTTTGATGTGTTTTCAGGTAATATCAACCGAGTTTAGGTCGGATCCCGAGCCCTTGATGCGTAACCGAGCTAGCTTTGACCGAAGTCCGAGGAGTTAAGGAAGTTCAAGTGTCGTGCATTGATTACATAGCACAGGCAGCACGGCCGTGCAAGCCAGTAGCACGGCCGTGCAGGCCATTAGCACGGCCGTGCCAGATGTTGCCCGTGCCCGTGTCAGCTTCAGTATGAGCCCCGTGCTAGAGCATATTCAGCACGGCCGTGTCGTTTTTAGCACGGCCGTGCCAGGAAGCTGCACGACCGTGCCAAATATAGCACGGCCGTGCCAAATTGAAGAAGAAATCTGGTTTAGCTACTGACAAGCTAGCACGGCCGTGCCAAATATAGCACGGCCGTGCTGATCCAGGGTTGACAGCGCGCTTGACTTCTCCGAATTAGAAGACGTATATAAGGCTCGACTTTAAGGGGCATTTTTAGACAGATTTAGAGATAGTTTTGAGAGCCTTTGTAGAGAGTTATTGGAGAACGTTCTTGGTATTAGAGATTCATTAGTTTTCTTAAAGATTATTCTAGCGATTTTAGTTTCTCGGATTGAATTGAAGCAAGATTTGTGAAGATTCTTTGTATTATTCATTGACGACGGATATCAAAGTTCTAAACTTTTCCATTGATTCGCATCAATACAATTGGTATTATTCATTCTTGTTTATTAATCTAGCTTTATTATTCCTTAATCAGAATTTATGTTTAGATCTATGATGTTTATGGAATCTATTATTGCTGTGATTATGAATATGTGTGAGTAGTCTCCTAGCTAGGGTTTCGGGATGAAACCCGGCCTAGGTAATCTATGTAATTGAGGGTTGGTTTTGATAAACGGATTGTGATTAAACTGATTATATGCGATTGCATGTTAATTCATTATAATAGGAGTAGCTAACCTAGAGTCTTGAATTTGATTGCATGTTATTCTTGGTTTGAACAAGAGATTGTGAATTGAGTATTTCATTATTGAATGTGGTTTGATTATGTATCGAGTAATGTTAAGTGCATGAGAAATCCAAGCTTAGTATTGCCTGTTGTCTTCCTATTGCACGATATTGATCAGACATATAGTCTTTGCATATCCCGTTTGTCTCTATTATTCCTTGTTGCGTAGTTACCGATGGTTTGGTGAATTCCCGTTCTCCCTAGTGTCTTAGTTTATTGATTTATTCCATCTTATTAGTAGTATTTTAGAACACCATTTTCCATTGATTTCGAACTAGCTTAGGTTTAAGATTGATTTTCAATTACTCTCGTTCCTCGTGGACCGAACCTTTATTTGCCATTGTACTTGGTTATAAGGTGTTCGTATAAGTATTGTTTGATTGAGAGTTAGATTGTAGCGACCGGTTTAACGCTTGTCACTCACCTCAAGAAAAACACCCGATCTCGGAATCCGAGAAGATCTCACTTTACTTTTCGCACATTTTTACATTCTCCGTACACGTTCTAACTTGATCGTCGGAGGCGGAACTCCACCCAATCGGAGTCTCCGTTGTTTTGCAGGTACAGGCACCCGGAAATCCGGACTTAGTGACATAACTCTCCTGAGGGACACAGAAAACCCTTAAACATTTGGCGATGTCTGTGGGGAGAGTACCTCTAAGATGGCTTCACAACAGTTTGTACCGCCTCCTAATGAGAAACGGCCGACGACCGAAGCTGAGGCCTATTCGGACCATGACAGTGGTGACGACTTTGAAGTCGAAACATATGTGGCCGCTGATGGGTCACTCATAACCAGACTCACTCGTCCCAAGGAAATAAGGGAACGGGGCGATGATCAAGTTGGTCCAAGTGAGCCATCCCGGACAGCCGTCTGGACAACACTAGGCGCGGAAGGCACAACCCCAGTTACTCAAGACGAACTCATGAAATTCATGACAAGTTTCAAGGGGGAGATAAAGGACATCATAAACAAAAGGACGGTTGGTTCCAACAGGGGCCTCTAGCTAGACATTAATATTATTGATCGGAAGCGGCCTCTAGCTAGACATTCTTATCACTTGAACTCACTGAATAATTAGCTTTCTAATAATTCCGAACCCTCTATCGGAATAATACACTTGTTGGAAGGACACCATTCCTTTGAATCTCCCACTTGTCCTTCCGGGCAAGTGTGCAGTTAGTGTATAGCCCATTTCCTATGTCACTTAATGTCTCTTTATGAACTATAAGGTAAGATTTTTTGTCATCCTTATTACGTCCAGAAGTGTTTTTTGATTTCCGAGTTCGACTGTCAATAAGCAGATGATTTCTAAAATCCATCTGAGCATGGCCATGCATTTTCACAATCTCGCTCTCGAGAGGCCTTGTAAACAACAAATACATGTTTCCTATTGTTAATAGGGGGACATTCCCAGTCTTGTATTGTTAGCTTCCCTTACTAAGAGGACCTAGCCACTCGAGTGTTGCTGTTATAATCCACATTTACGGCAGACGTTTGACAACATCAAAACGGACTAGTACTCAAACAAGAGAACTTAAAATACTCATGGTCGAGGAAAAAGGTTTTGATAGCTATAATGAGAAATATACTTATGAAGATTTTAAATCTCTTAAAGTATTCTCATAGGTCAATCAGGTATAGTTCCAAACCAATACCTTGTGCAGATGATTTATGACAATCATGTCCTTGTAGCACAAGAAACGGTGCTATAAATCATACTACAAACTAATCTCAAGTGGTCATTAATCGTCCATCATTTAAATGACCTTGATTAGGGATAATTTTCGATTGAAATATTCAATGTTCACTTAACTGGTGTTTCTTTATCCAAGGCATGATCTTGATACCCTGTTTTGAATATTCTCATAAATTGAATGGACTCATTATTTAATTCTAAACTATAATTAAATAGAAATGGAGTGATAGTAATTTTGCAGAAAATTAAATTACTCCAAAAACGAATGGTTCAACATAGTGTTTTACATTAAAAACCTCAATTTAATTAAAACCTCAAATTCAATCTTCACCGTCTCTCTTTTTTTATTCAAGGATCCAATCACTAGGAGTGCTAGGTGCACCCAGAGGGGATCCTTGAATCAGAAAAGATCCAATTATTATTATTATTATTATTATTATTATTATTATTATTATTATTATTATTATTATTATTATTATTATTATTATTATTGTTGTTGTTGTTGTTGTTGTTGTTGTTGTTGTTTACCAAATGACAATACATATATATATATATATATATATATATATATATATATATATAAAGTAGGCATTTTTCAAGAGCATTCGGCGCGCCACATAAGTAAAGGTATATTTTCGACTAATTAAAAATTAGATTTTCTTTTTATTTTGGAATTATAAAATTCATTTGCCACCTAAACAAAACTGACGAATGAGATTTAAGAATTTTTCCACGTAAGTTTAAACAACGAATATTGATTTATTAGGATTTAATTTATTTAAAAAACTAAAAATTATCTTTTAAAATAATCATCTTTAGATATAGGATTTATATACCTACTATTATAAGATAAATTTTGATAGTGTTTATGATAAGAAATAAAAATTATTCCTTAATTATAATTAAATTAAAATTTGTGACATTTACCATTATAAATTGACGCATATGACACCAACGAAATTTCGTATCAATACAAAATCAAACCAAGCAAATTTAATAGTTGGGTAATTCTTAACCTAATTTTTAAAACCCATGTTTAAATGTATATTTGTGATTATTGGTTAAATTGTGTTTATTTGGGATACTGAATGATTATATGTTTATGTTTTGTTTATTGAATTTTGTTTTTACATGCAGATATAATTTAATCAGAGAATTATATTCGAGCAAAAATCTTTGGAATATCAAAGTACGAGTTTCTCACCTGATGATCCTATTGGATGAGGAGGTATTATATCTTTATAAATCGTTTACATTTATTAAATCTTTTAATGAACCTTTTAGTTTTTATCAATTAATTTTATGATTAAAACAATTTTTTTGTGATTTAGGTAGCTTAATTAATTCAAAAAATTAACTTAATTTTTTTTCTAATTACAGGATGATTACGTTCATCAGTTCATGCCTCAATTAAAGTCAACTTTGTTCTACAATTTTGTTCACAATTGATTGAAGGAAAATTTTACTCCATTAGATACTTTTCAGTCGTTACAAATAAGAAGCAATATCGCATGTATTGTCAGCGACAACAAAATAATGATTCAATTTTTCAAAATACTATTGTTTGGGCGATTAGGGACGATGAAAAAATTCCAATGCGTAGATTTAATTTTGTATAATTACAATTTTTAGATTAATTTCACAACAATTATTCACTTTTTGGTAAATATTTTACTTTATTTTATAAGACTATAAAGATTAATTTTATATAAATTTTATTTTTGCTAACATGTTCTATTTATCCACTTTTATCAGATGGAAGAGATATGGGTGTGAACAAAATTGGTGATCCTATCGAAATTTTTTTTTTTAATACAAATTTTTTTACATCGAAATGTTACATCTAATAACTATTATTTTTAATGTTCTTATCAAAATATTTATTAGGGGAATAAATAACATAAAATTAATAAAAAATTATCCTATAAAAAATAATATGAGTATGATCTAATTACAAAAGTTATTTTTATGAGATTTTATGTATAAAAAACCGTGGGATATTAGGATTTAAATTATTAAAAAAAAATAAAAATTATCTTATATAATTAAAGGTTTTATCTAAATACCCGATTAATAAGATGTTTTTTTCATAAAAAAAATTTAAAACTTATAACGCAATAAAAAACTTTACCTTCTTTAAACATTTTATTTCTAAAAAATTGAAAAGACATATAATTTGTTAGAGATCAAGAGATCACAAGAAATATACAAAATGATATATAGATTTGAGAGTTTAATTTCAAGTGTAAAAAGCAACGAATAATGATTTAGGATTTAAATTATTTTAAAAATAAAAATTATTATCTTTTCACATTAAAGATTTTATCCTATTGAAAGATATCATATTATTGTCATATAACTAACAACAACGATTAAAATACAAAACAACAATAAATTGAGTCGCATTATAAATTACATTAAAAAAATTATACTTTTGTAATTGGCAATATCATTTTAATTAAATTATTCTTTGTTTTTTTTTGTCTGAAATTATTAAATTGTAAAATAAATCAAATAATTATAAAAAAAAAAAAAAACTTAGAGTATATAGTAAAATATCTTTTCTTGAGATATATGTATGAAAAATCGTGCATCGCACGGGCTTTCATCTAGTTTATTAATAAAATCGAGAAATATGTGCTCTTATCTATTACTCTTTAAATGTTAGTAGATCGATCACCCGGCGCTGTTCCTTATGAACAATAGGACAGTGCGCGGATGATTCTACCCTTCATCTGGGGTTTGTTTCACGGTTTTGCCACCCGTTGTCTTTTGCTGTTGTTGCTTTCCCTTTTTCCCTCACCATCACTCATTTGGCTCACTCTCGTCCTACTCTCTTTCTCTCTCCTCCTGTATTTTGATTTTTGATTTTGATTCTCTCTCTGTACTTGCTTCTTCTTTCATTTTGGTTTTCTTCTCTTTGTTCGCCATTGAAGCTTATATGAGGTGATTTAGTGTTTCTCTTTCTTTCTCTTCCTCTATTTTGATTTTTCATTTTGGGATTTTCTTTTCGTACTTGCTTGCTTCTTCTTTTATTTTGGTTTTCTTCTTTTTGTTCGCCATTGAATCTTATATGAGGTGATTTAGTGTATATTTGTTTAATTATTTGGGTTTATTATTTGAGTTTTGAATTTTACTGATTTCAATTCTTTCTCTTTGAATTTTACTGATTCCGATTGTTTCTTCAGGGTTATTTTTGGGTACTCTTGTAGAAAATCACTCAGGTTTTGAAGGTGTCAGTGAGTTGGGTGTATCTGCTGTGAAGGTACTAATTTTGAATTCACAATTGATAAACTCTATCAAATCAAGTTTAGGTTTTCTTTTTACATTTGGTTGAGCTAATTTAGATTAAAAAGTGTAATATAATATAAGAGCATGCAATTGATGTTGGAGGTCTAACAGTGGAGGATGAGGTTTAACAATGGCGATAATTAGATCTTGTGGCGGCTGTTTGCAGTTTTGCATGCTTGAGAGTTGTGACGAAATGAGGAAATATAAGATAGTTGCAATTGAGGTTTATGACTAATAAAATTCAATTAGATTATTTCGTTAGATCAAGTAAAACAGAAATTTTTGAACGCAAAAAATGAAAAAAAAAACATGCAATTGGGTTATGTATATTAGTCTATTAATTTTGGGAGGAGTTGTAGTTGATTTGATTAATGTGACAAATATAAGAGCATGCAATAGATGTTGAAGGTGTAACATCGGAGGTTTTGAGTTTCAACAATGGCAATAATTAGATTTTTTGGTGCTTTAGAGCACCCATATACAGAATCCTGAGTGATTCCAAAACACTTACACCTTTGACAGAATTGATTTGATTAATATATTACTTTCGATTAATAAATTAATGGTCATAGTCTAAGTAAAGGGGTGATGCATTGATTTTATCTAATTAGTATGTTAATTTTGTGGGGAGTTGTAATTGACTTGATTTATATATTATTTACTTGTGTTTTGAAATTATCATTAATTTACAGAATAATATATTATTTACTTGATAATATTATCATTAATTATCATTAATTTACAAAATAATATATTATCATTAATTGGCATCATTAATATATTATTTAATTATGTTATTTCTTTTTATTAAGTTATTAGTATGTTTGATGTCAATTCTCACTTACTTTATTTATGAGGGGCACTGTTGACAAAGCTGTAAAGTATGTGATAGTGTGCTATGATATGTAGAGTAGGGTATAAGGGATTATGTAGAGTTAGGGTAGTGTGTACTTTAACATTGTTTTCCTTTACACTTGTAATTGCTTTCTTGATATTGTTTCTAATATTTTTTGACTTAATTTATTATAATATATTATTTAGAGTACTTGTCATTACATAAAACAAAAATAATATTATAATAAAGAAATGGGAAAAATGGACAGGATTCACATTTATATTTTTGAAGAAAATATTTAAATGAGATTTGTTTAGTTTCATTCACCATTCTGGAGATAGTTAGTGGGCATAGATTATAGACTATAGCTTGCCTGGACAGTAATATTTTTTCCTGTACTTTGTAATCTGTCTACAATTAGATAGATTATAAACTACAGCTTGGCTGGACAGTAAGAATGAAATTGGTGTTTGGTTTTACTCATTGCTATTATAAGGTTGGCGTTTGTTAATATTGGGTTTCCTTTAATACGTGATTCCAAGACTAAGCAATTAGATGAGGCTAATGAATTGTGGTTGGTTCTAATTACCCGCAGTGAGTTTGATAGATTTGTTGGACACCAGGAAGAATGTGAATGTTTGGTTTTACTCTTCACTTTAGAATAGAGAGTTGGCATTTGTTAATATTGGGAAGTTGGGAACCCATTATAATCATTTTGAGACCAAGTTATCTTCTGTTCTGCTTCTAATTGTTTTCATTGTTCTCTTATTACAACTGTAATGAGCTTTAGAACTTTGATCTGCTTTCCTCCTGTCTGTCTTACAGTAAAGCTGTTGATTACACTTGATTTTATAATCTATACTTCTACTGGCATATTTCTGTTGCTGTTCTGATTACGTCTTTACTCATTTCCCCCCATTCTCTTTTCAATGTCTTTAAAAAAGAAATCTTCTTGATACTCCCCTCTTTAGGCTAGAATATATTGAATAATTGGTGTTAGAGCTCTGCTAGTGGTTGATAAAGATGGTGTGAAGAATCCTGAAGTTACTAGAAGATGAGAAAACTTATTTTGAATAATATAGGCCCTAGCTGGTAGTCTGATATTCTGTTAGCAGATGCAATGATAAATAATATTGAGGAACCTTTACATATAATTTGGGTGACACTATGTTTTTTGTTTTGTGATTAGTTTTCAGTCTGTTATTTGGATCTTCATATCTCTTTGGTTTTGGATTAGCCAATGGAATTTGAGTATTAGTTTTTTGTACAAATTGTGCATAAATTGTAAGCTGATCATTTTTTGGGATTTATAGTTGATCGAGGCATTTTAGGGTTGAAAATTCTGGAATTATTTGAGAATGTGCTGTGACTAATTTCCAGTGATGTGAATGCTTTGTGTGCTTGTGCTTTAATTTGTAACTGCCTTAGAATACGGCGCTTGCAATACTTTTATAGGAAACTAGAAACAAGTTTATTTGGCTGATGTATTCGTGCTCTCTTTTTCTCTTTTTTTCCCCGCTCCCCCCGATATTTCTGTATTCTTATTCTTTTTGGTTGTTCTGACGGGTTGTTTTGCTGTTGCTATTTTGCCTTAGTGTCTGGGTGGTGCTGTCTAGATAGGTCTTCTGCATTAGTGATATTGACTTTGAAGTGATTACTAAGTAGGTGAATCTTTTGACCTTTGATCTCCCTGCTGCGTCTAGCCCTAGGGACACGTTTCTTCTTTTGTGGTTTTAATTCAGCCTTAATTGATACTACATTTGGTAGAATTCCATGGAGGATCATTTCCATTTTGAATTGCAAACACCTTCTACAACAGCAAACAGTTCTGGTTTTCCAAAGGGGGTGGCACAATAGTAAATAGATTTTGTTGACCATCATGGGTGATGATTTGCTAGCCAAGTTAATATCCTGTGTGTCTTGCACTCTATCGTTTGTTTTCTGTTCTAACACCTTTGACTTCTTTTTGGAACACCTTTTTTCTTTCCCTTATTCTTCCAACACCTTTGTTGTCTGTAATTGTAGTCATAGAATCAGTTGTTAAAAAGGGATAGATACTAATAATGGGCCCGATTAACAGCATTAGAATCAGTTGTTAAAAAGGGATAGATACTAATTTGTACGCACAAGAATATGGAACGACTTATTTATTAAATACGTCAATCTCATGTATGAGGATGGTCGTCCTGCTGAAGGAAAAGGTGTCGAAAGAAGAGTGCTCGACAGAGTGCAAGAAATATATGATACTGAGTTGGCTGGCAAACTCTTCCTTAGTTTTTTCTTTTACTTCTTCTTCTCCTTGTTCTTTCACTCCTTTCTTTTCCTCTCCTTCTGTTTCCCTTTTTTTTTTCTTTTCTATTTTTTTCTTTTTCTTTCTTTTCTTTTTCTGCATTTTCTTCTTTTCCACTTTTCTGATTGTTCAGCATCTTCCTCACCTCCCTGAACTTCGCTCCACCTTCGCCAACTCTCCCTCGATCTCGCTGCACCTCCCCTGACCTTGCTCCACCTTTACTGGCACTTCCCAAAATGGGTGACAGACAAAGATTGGTTTTAAAATAGCAAAATATGCGGTAGTTAAAAAAATGACCATCTACTTTAGAAAAAATAACTTTGAAGTGATTACTAGGCAGCTAAATCTTTTTGTTTTTTATCCAACTGTCGTGTCCAGCCATAGGGACATGTTTCTTCTTTGCTAGATCTGATTCAGTCTTAATTAGTACAACATCTGTTGGGAATTCCCGTTAATCCATTTCGTTATTGAGTTTTAAACACCTTCATGAACAACATTTGGTTCCAATTGGTCTTTTCAAGGGTGTGTCCCAAGACTCACATCTCACAAACCTCGCCCGATGATCGCCAGCTCTCCCCGACCTTCGCTCTACTTTCGCAGGCACTATCTCGACCTCGCTGCACCTACCTCGACTTCACTCCACCTTCGCCGGCACTCCCTCAACCTTGCAGCACCTCCCCTGATCTCCATACACCCGAAAAACATACACCCAAGATTTCAAAGTCGCTTCAAGATTGAACCAGCCGGTCCAATCTCTAATATGTTTGTTGCTTTTATGTCTAAATTTCTTGGGTTTATATATAATAACTTTTGAGTGTTATTTGTGAGCCTGATGACATGCATTAGCATTTATAGTAACTAATCAACTCTGTGTGTATATATGAGTTGTCTGCTTAGATTATATTATACTCAGTATTCATGCCTATGATGATTTACTGTATTTCTTATAGTGTTGATTCAGAATAAAAAAAATGAATGGAAATTATCCATCTTAAATTTATGAAAATGTACAAGGTACAATTAACCTCATTCATTTTTTTCCCCCTAACGTTTGGTTATTTATTTGGAACTCCTCCAAGTGCGCAAATTACTCCAAAAAAAATTTGTTGTGCCATGCACATGCATATATAATTATACATATGTTACACAAAATATTTTTGATAGGTCGAAGACAAAATAATCTTGGTCAATATGCACATCAGAAACCTAGTAAATTTTAAATGAGTCAAACTTTAAGAAGCAGAAAAATTATAATTAGTTTATTAGTTAGACAAAACATCACGAAGTTTTATAGATTAATAGCCATGTAGATATACAAATACATTTTGGACCTCCTGTATCGAATTTTCAAATTAGATCAAATTAGAGGGCAAAAATAGGTATCAGTCCTAACTCCTAAGTCTAAGGACAATAAGCAGAGCTTAATTAAGTATATGATTGAAAAGAATGTCTCAAAAATAGGTTTTAAACAACTATCGCACGGAAATATTGCAGTGATATTTGACCCAAATCGAACTTACCAAATTCTTTGAAGAATTAGGCATATAGTTGCATTAATAAAAGTATAATTAAAACCATGGGTCAGTTAAGTTAATGTTGTATGCACTATATATGCACTATTTGTATTACGTGAATATAATAATTGGTGGTACACTAATCACAAGGAACCGTGAGGAATGTGGCTTCATCCAAGCAATTATTATTCTTTGTTTTAAGTTGAGGAATGTGGCTTCATCCAAAAATTTATTTTGTCGCTGTTTTTTATATAAATGGCCATTTATATAAATATATTCTAACAGAGTGTTCAAGTATTTAAAAATGACAACTATTTCTTTTTAGTGTGTTAGTATGTGAATGTGCTTTTCTTTTAAAAAAGGTAGTTAGTTTAAATAATGATTTAACTTTTATTTTTTGTATGTTGTAGGATCTCTTCTGTATGTAGTTGTTCGTAATATATAGAAATGGAGAATGCAGATGAACTTGAAATTGCAATTGCGAATTATAAAAGCTTTTGTAAAGTTCATAAACGTATCACAGAGGTGCTGAAACTAGGAATTTTGGGGATTGAGAAAGATATTTTCCAGAATAAGGCTGAGGTTGATTTGGTGTTGAAAAATGCAGCAAAAGGTGTGCAAAATGCAATTGATCAAGCACCTACTGTGGTGTACAACCTTGTTAGGTTCCTAAATTGGGTGGAGCAAGTCACAAATGAAGGTAGTTCACAGTTTAAAAGATTAGAAGAAGATAAGAAGAAACAAAAGGAGAAACTTGATTCGGTTTTGATGAAGTATAACAAGAAGGCAATTTATGAGTGTTAATGAACTATTTTGGATAAGTAGTATGTAGTGGTAGTGAACAATATAGTAGGGATTTAAATTATAGTTCTTAGGGAAGAAATGTATTATGTATTTTGAATATTATATATAGGAAGCTAATTAAGACTTAACTGTTTTAGTAATGGTTTGGGGGCTTTGCAACATGTTAGTTAGATTTTAGTAGGAAGTTAAATAGGTTGCAAGTTTAGTAAAAAAATGGAAATGAATATCTAATTATTCTCTTCCCCCCCCCCCCCCCCCCCCCCCGATTTTTGTAATGTTTATTGAATGATAAGTATGATATGAATGAAATAGTTATGGTTTGTCAAATTTGTAGTTTTATTGAAATAGATATTTTGTTTATTTTGTTAATAGAAGATTTAGATTTCTTTTCTCTCTTTTCATTATTCCATAAGGAGTGCTAAATACTTACCAGAATGATATAAGATAATAGACGCCGTCTAATTTTCCGGTACTAATATTTCCACTGACAATATGTCATGGGGATTTTAGGAGCATGTCAAAGAGGGTATCTGTTCTCCATTATTTTCACATAAATGCTACATTTAATTCTCATTAAAGATACCAGAAGTTTTTTCCCATTACTTTCACATGAACCCAACAAATTTTTTAAGAAAACAACCTTCAATCCTTCTCTAATGTCTATCTTTTCAACTAATTCATTAATCTTGGCATCATATTATAATTAACGATTTCCAGAACCAGGATTATTGTCTGAAAAGAGCTTGAGCTTTACAAAATTCGCATTCTAATTTTCTTTTTCCCCTCTTATTTAGCTTATCAACTTCAATTATCTGATAAGGGATATATGATGTGTGTGCAGATGGTGTTATCGTTGTCTGAGTTAGATTCCATGAATTCAGTATTCATATTTTTGAATTGGTGATATAGAAGTTCAATTGAGGGTCTCAGACAATATATACATAATGAAGCGTAATTTAGAAGTGCCTTTGAACACTGAAATAGAGGGGTGCACAAATTGGGAACAATCATCTGCTAATTCTTCGCAAATGTCTATATAAGAATGTGAATCACTGTAAGTCTCTATGTTAAGCTGCCTTATGTTATAGATTATTTGTTACTTATATGTATACTTTATTATTCATAGATACAATACCAGTAAACGTAGGAAACGGGAGAATCGTTGGTGTAGTTCTCAGACATATATTGGGAATACTACAGGTAATTATGTCTATTAACCATTGCAACGAAAAACTTATAATATCAATTCGATTAATCTGTGTGAAATTTCGATACACTAATTTACATCATTATCAATTGAATTAAGTCCACCTTATACAAACTCCTAAGTATATTTACCTCTTTAAAATAATATTAAAAATCCTAAGAGAATAAGTAACCTAACATAAATGTTCAATTCTGAATATATATAACTTGAATATGTACGTGCAAGTGTCATGTGTACTCCAATTTCAAAAAAAGAAAGATTTGTGCACTATATGTTTAAAATACTATTATACGTTTATGATATCAGTATATTGTTATTAATATTAATTGTTAAAATGTAAAGAGTGGGAAGTTCTTCGCATACATGTCATCGGCGTTCAACCAAACGTAAACGTTTTTTTGAAGGAACTTCAACTGCTAAAATGCCAAGGTATTCACTGAATTACTTAGATTGTGTAACACTTACAAAAATAAAGTTGGTTTACTTTAATCCATCATCATTTCTCGTGTAGGGTTAATCAAGAATGTCGTAAAAAACTTCGTAAAGAAGGTAGTTATTATAATCATAGATTATGATTATTTTAAACAGTTAACTTAACGTTTTAATATGATGGATGGTACTTATTATATGCACATGTTATTAATTGAAATTTTATTTGCTTTTTGTAATTGATAGTTATACCTCCAGCTACCATTGGGCAAACTCTACCAGAAGGTCCTCTCATGCTCGAGAATGCACATTATTGTTTGCATTGTAATGCAAAGAAGTTCAAGTATGAAACTTTACACTTTTGTTGTTGCAATGGAGAGGTTGTGATTACAGCTAATGAATTTCCTGATGAGTTATGCCGCTTATTTATATCACAAGAAGAAGATGCTAAGCATTTCCAACAATATAGCCGGATGTATAACAATCTTTTTGCTTTTAGTTCTATACGCGGCAAAACTGAATCAACAACATATAAAGGAATATATGTGTTCAAAATGCATGGGCAAATATACCACCGTGTTCCAGATCTACTCCCTAATGATAATAGTCCTAAATATCTACAACTTTATTTTTATGATGGGCAGCACGAAGTTCAAAATCGAGTTAAATGTTTTCCAGAAGTACGGGAAGATATTATTCATATACTAATGAAGGTTACTGAGAAAAATCCTTATGCAAGATTTTTCAGATCGCTGAAGGAAATAGAGATAGATGAAAATACGCAAATTCTCTTAAATCAAACAACAGTTTTGGATCAGCGTGTTTACAATGCACCATTGACAGATGAAGTTGCTGTGGTATGGCCAGATGGTGTGTCTTCTAATCAGATCAGCCCTCCGCATATTCTTGTGTATGGAAAGTCTGCTCGAACTCATTGAATTTATCATTATTATGGGTGCTATGACCTATTACAATATCCACTTTTATTCCCCCATGGTGAATAATGTGGTTGGACCCAAAATCTTAAGAAACAAATTGCTGTTGGGAACCGTCAAACACATTAGATTCCAGATCCTATAAATTCTTGTGCAGTTCATACTGTACATGATTTTTTGTGAAGAAGCATTACTGTAAGTACATGTTATACACACTTATAAAGATTAAAATCATTTAGCGTGTAATGCATTTTAGTCACTTACTTTTTTCTTTTGCAAATTGTAGGTGCTGTTCGACACAGAACAAGAGCTGATAAATATGTCTCTCCAAGAGAATACTATGCTTACAAATTACAAATTCGGCCGCACAATATGCTCCTAAGAGCTGGTAGGTGCTTCCAACAGTTTGTTGTCGACATGTATGTCAAGATAGAAAATACAAGGCTTGATTACCTGAGAAACAATCAAGATACAGTAAGAGCTGATCTTTATCAAGGTATTCTTGATAGTGTAACGAACGGATAGACAGATGCTTCAAAGATTGGACATGTCGTTATTTTGCCTCCATTGTTCACTTGGTTGTCCTAGAGATCTTAGACGCTGATATTTAAATGCTATGGCATTAGTTCAAAGGTATGGCAAGCCGAATCTTTTTATTACTATGACATGTAATGCAAATTGGCCAGAAATAAAGGCTGAACTACAACCTGGCGAAAAAGCGCAAGATAGACCAGATATAGTAGCTCGGATATTCCGTGCTAAACTATTGGCGCTGAAGAAGCAGATTATGAAGAAAAAAGTCTTCAGCGAAGTGGCAGCAATGATATACGTTGTTAAGTTTCAAAAAAGAGGTTTACAACATGCACATTTCTTAATTATACTGAAATTCGACTTCAAAATAAGAGGGCCAGCAGACTATGACAAATTTGTTTCGGCTGAAATACCATCACTTCATAATCCTCTGCTTCGTAAAGTTGTCTTGACTCATATGATGCATGGGCCCTGCGGCAAGCTAAATCCAAGATGCCCTTGCATGCAAATGGATGGGAAAAAGTTAGCATGTAAAAATGGGTTTCCAAAAGACTACATAGCAGAATCGTTAAACAACAAAGATGGATACCTCATATATAGGAGAAGACAAACAGTTGAAAAAGCGAAAATTAGACATGCTGAGCTAGACAACCGATGGGTGGTACCGTACAATCCGTATTTACTACTTATGTTTGATTGTCACTTAAATGTTGAGGTATGCTCAACTATCAAAGCAGTGAAGTATCTGTACAAGTACGTTTACAAAGGGCATGATCGAATCTCATACAAGATATCTGCCATGACTGATAATAAGGTCGATGAAATTGAACAATTTCAATTTGGCAGGTTGGTATTGGTTATTCAATTTGCATTATTTTGTTCTTTCTTAATAATTTCAAATATAACAGCGAAATTGAACAATTTCAATTTGGCAGGTGGGTATCCCCATGTGAAGCAGCATGGCGAATTTTTGGGTTTGATCTGTATGATATCTATCCTCCTGTCATGTCGTTGCCTGAACACCTACCGTACATGCAATCCATTGCTGTAAGACCACATGAAAATCTTAACCGGGTAGTGAGAGATCCAAAGCGTTCACGGACTCCATTAATAGAATACTTTACAATGAATGCTAAAATTAATGGTGGCACCAAACTTTTATATGGTGAATTCCCAGAGCACTACAAATGGGATGCATGTAAAAAGGAGTGGATTCAAAGACAAAAAAAGCTCATTATTGTCGGGCGAATGGCATTTTTTCTACCTACTGAAGGTGAACGTTATTTCCTCCGACTTTTATTGCTAAATGTCAGAAATGCAAGATCTTTTTTACACTTACGCACGGTTGATAATTATGTCTGTGCTACATTCCAAGAAACTGCCCAACGAATTGGTCTTTTAGAAGATGATGATGCTGCATCTATATGCTTAGCCGAAGCTTCAGAAGTACAATTACCAGATGCTTTGAAGACGACTTTTTGCAACTGTTCTGATTTTCTGTCAACCAAGTGATCCATCTGCTTTATGGGATAAGTATTAAATAGCATTGTCAGAAGATTTCAGCCATAAATTTAAGGGTTGTACTGATAAAATCAAGCAGCTGACTGTTAGTTTGTTAGAGCAACATCTCAAATCAATGGGTAAATCACTGAAAAGTTTTGCGCTAGATCATCTAAGCTATACTATTACTGATGAATTCAGAAAAACAAGAGATATAGCTGATGTATGTGTTTTATACCATGTTTTACCCCGATTTTATAATGTATATTTGCATGGTTTTGGGCTCTATGGAGTCATTTCTTGCTAACAATCTCTTCTCTAGAGTATTCGATCTATTTTATTGAGTTGCATAGGAATGCGGAGTTTCTTGGATGAAACAGACGTAATTTGGATAGTTAGAGAAGAAGTTGTTAAGTGAAAGATGAAGATTTCCCCCATGCCCTGTTGGGCATAGCTTGCCCGGGCAGACAGGGCGAAGAAGGAAGAGCTAACTACGAAGTATATGTCACAGCTTCCACATGCCCGATCGGGCATGGCATGCCCGGTCAGACCGGGCACTGAGGAGTTTGATCACCACATCTCAACTTTTGGAGCTGCTACGCGCGCCCGATCGGGCAGCCCTTGCCTGGTCGGACCAGGCATCGTTGTGCGGAAATCGTTTTACTTAATTTCGAATTTCTATCTTTTTAAGGGTATAAATACCCCTTGTAATCACGTTTAGAAGACAGATTATTATATCCTCTAGTATTAGTTTTACCTAAAA
The DNA here is from genome assembly GCA_034703905.1 of Chenopodium berlandieri. Classification (NCBI taxonomy): domain Eukaryota; kingdom Viridiplantae; phylum Streptophyta; class Magnoliopsida; order Caryophyllales; family Amaranthaceae; genus Chenopodium; species Chenopodium berlandieri. The sequence continues at coordinate 53,107,334 of CM068281.1, forward strand.
ACCCTAGTTTACTCTCTTTAAGCAATTAATTTCTACTCTTAGTTTGATTTATTGTTCATCAACAATTCGAGTTCTTTCGATTGAAGCAATTGGTATTCATCTATTTCACTTCTCTTTTATTTATTATTGCTTATTGATTATGTCTTCTCTATTGAATCTTGTTAATGGTTTTGCTAGTATGTGTGAGTAGATTCATAATCCGGGATCTTGCAAAGCCCGGATATGATTAATGATTAATGCTTAGATTGGATCTTTAAATTCTCCAATAATAATTCCAATTAGGAAGATATATTGATTGTGTTTATGCCAATGTTAGATTAGGAATAATTAGTATTGTTATCATCCCTTTGTTCTTATTGCAACGGAAGTTGAATATTAACGGGATTTGAGTATTTCAATTAAGGGTTTGAAGATCATCACGGAAGTAGATGATTGAATGATTAGGAAGTTAAGTATTGTGTTTAATGTCCCTTATTTGCTTGATTCCATGGAAATAGGCTTAATAGTTGATTTGGGAAGCCATTGATAACTCGGAAGAGACCTTTGGTATTGTTTAGGGAATGGTTTTCCTCTTGTCAATTGATTTGTTATTGGGGTAGAATTATTTATGCATTGATTATATTCGTGGTAATGCTTGATATTGGATGTTTTAGTTCATTGATTTATCACTTTCCTTAGATTAACTAAGTTATTTATTTATTAGTTCTTAGTGTTCATCACCATTGATTTGTTACTTGCTTTGTGATTGCTTGAGTCTAATTAATTAGGTGAACCTTAGTCTCTTGGGATTCGATCCTTACTTGCCCGTCTACATAGTAGTGGTCTCGTTTGGTTTATTTTTGTTAGGTACGCGACACGCCTATGAATAGCAGATGCTCTAAATGCAGCTATTCCTCAAGAATTCATAAATACAAAAGAACGTTTAAATACAGCTCAATTTCAAGCATTTGAGTCCATAATGAAACACATACATGAAGGAAGAGGAGGTGCCTTTTTCATTGATGGACCAGGTAGACCTTTTTATACAATTTTTTATATGCAAAAGTTCGTATGATGAATAAAATTGTACTCCCAACTGCAACATCTGGAATAGCAGCATCAAATCTTCCTTCAGGGAGAACAGCTCATTCAAGATTTAAAATACCAGTTGACCATGAGAACTCTTTGACATGTGATGTGCCAAAACCAGGTAGTTTAGCACATTTAATAAAAGAGACGGCTTTGATTATTTGGGATGAAGCTCCTATGGCCAACAAGGCAAATTTACAAGCCCTTGATTTGCTGCTCCAGGATATCTGTGAAAATACAACACTTTTTGGTGCCAAGCTTGTTATTCTTGGCGGAGATTTTAGACAGATTCTTCCAATTGTACCTCATAAGTCACAAAGACAGGCTGTTGAAGCAAGCATAGTGACTTCATATATCTGGACAACTCTAACAAGATTTAAACTAATAGAAAATCAGCGAGCTCGTGAAGACCCTGCATTCTGCTCATTCTTGTTATCTCTTGGCAATGGTGAATTACAAAAAAGTGAGTGTGATTATGTCAAACTACCTACTTGATGGAATGGTTCAACACTTTCTCGTGGAAGAAGATCCCATTTTGGATATTATAAATGCAACATTTCCAGAAGTTGAGAAGGGAACAATAACATCAGATATCTTTGCATGGGCAATTTTAACACCGATGAATGGCAATGTTGATTTGGTGAATCCAGTCTTAATAAATCGATTTCCAGGAGAAACATTTATTTACAAAAGTTTTGATGTAATGCTCAATGATACATGCAACATTTATCCGAGAGAGTTTATAAATAAACTTTGTCCAGGAGGAATGAGTCCCCATGAGCTCGTTCTTAAGAAGGGTTGTCCAGTAATTTTGTTACGCAACATAATGCCTTCTGAAGGACTCTGTAATGGTACAAGATTAATTTGTAAGACTTTTCTACCCAACATTATTGTCTGTGAGATATCTGTTGGACGACAATACAAGGGTACACTTGTTTTTGTGCATCAGGCAAATCTACGCTCTCCAGCAAATAGCAGCTATCCCTTTGTTTTTGAAAGGAAACAATTTCCAATTAAGCTATGTTTTGCCATGACGATTAATAAATCACAAGGGCAAACATTGAATCAAGTATCAATATATCTTCCTCGACCGTGTTTTTCACATGGTCAGTTGTATGTCGCACTATCTCGTGTTAAAAAAGGTGAAATGTTGTGGTATATACCACCAAACCACCTGAAGGAAATCATCTAAACTCAGTTAGAAATGTAGTATCTTAATTATGATATTCTAAAGTATTCGCAAATAATTTAGCATGTAACATTTATGGTATTGTTTAATGTTATTGGTATTATGTTACTTGTTGAAATTTGTTATATAAGTAATCTTGATTAATAAAAAAAAAAATTACAATAGATATCGTATTATTGCATATGTTTTGACAAACAGGGTGATATTTATTTGTAAACATCATCGCCTTAAATTTTGTAAGCATATCTTCTTAAATCATTTATAATTAATTTAAATTTTTCCAGATCAAAATTTACCATTCAAAATTCAAATACATAAAATCTATAAATTACGTTGAACTGATTAAATGGTTTATGGATTTTTTATTACAGGTTTTCCAATTTAGTAGATAAAAAATATAGCAACATAGAGTTTCAATTTAATAAGTACTATCTCCATCTACATTTACTAACTTTACAATAACTCTAATTAAAATTATTTTTTGACATGGATTATAAATAATTAGTTTTATGCTATAGAAAACAATAAATGATTTACATTTCTTTTTTTATATGTTCGATTTTCAATTTGAAGGTTTACATGTATAATAGGGTTTGCAACCGTTTAATTTAGCGATTAATTCAATTCTTATCTATATGTACATCGTAATTTTATTCCCTTTTAAATTTCTATCATTCAAATGACCTAACAAATTCTTTATATTTACATACATTTATAAGTCACCGCTAAAGTTTATCGCTAATGTCTGATAAGGAATCCGAAATTTGATAAGGACTAGGACTACCTCTAATGCTTTTCTGACTTCTATCCATCTGTAAATAAAGTGATATGAGTAGAGAGTAACGAAAATCAAGTTATAATATAGAAGTTGGTTTGAAAAATAACTAAACATCAAAAATCCATTGATTTTTTTTTTTACTAATGTCATGGTAGAGCAACATAAAATTTCATATATTATTCTATTATTTTATATATTATTCTATTATTTAATTGAGGTTTAAAACCTTATTTAAAATGAAATAAAATTCTACATTTGTAAGCGCATTTAACATATTTCTATGTGTAAAGGCTAAATTGTCGCGGGTTCGTTTTTTGGTACGACTTTTCCATACGAAATAGAAGTACAATATATTCAGTTTCCTTTTTTTTCCACCAGAAATATGTAATCTCTATTTCTTTAAAAAAAAATTCTTTTTATTGAGTTGGCACATAAACCTAGGGTTATAATCACAAATTAATATTAGCTCAACCAAAGTAAACAGAAAACCAAAATTTGATAGAGATTATTAATTATGATATCATTGAGATAAACGAAAAACCTGGGCTTCCTCTTTTATGTATACCTATAGCTTGAAATGAAAAGGTAAAATTATCATGTGTCTGTACATTTCATACAATATTCATTGATTATTACTGTAAACTATCAATTATATTATTTTTTTAACAGCTTAAGGTTAAATCGACATAACACTATTTCTTCGAATATAATTTTATGAAAAGCTTAAAGTTAAATTGACAGTAAACTATTCATTTGTTGCCATTGAATGTGAAACGACTTTTGTTTCTTTTTTTTATTTGTTTTAAACAATGTGAAATTTATTTTCAAATTTAAAATTTACATCAGATACACATTTACTAAAAGCTACCTCAGTTTTACTGAGATTCACACTTTGACCCGATGCTCCCTCATACAATCTGATAATATTAGCTATTTTAGAGCATTCATTCAATGTAGCTTTTGCAAATAAAATACTGTCGTCTGCAAAGAAAAGGTGAGAAATCCTTGGGGCTCCTCTACAAACACGTGCACCATGGATTGATTTCTCATCGGCCGCATTTAAAATTTACTTGTATATGAATTAAATTTGAAACGACTTCTATTTTTCTTTTTAGATGTCGCTTTTAACATATTAACCAAACTCTGTTTATACTTAGTGATTCGCAATTAATTTTTTTTTTTAATTTACAGATAGTCCGTTAATATTGAAAATGAAATATGTGTAAAGGCTAAATTGTGGTGTTGTCGTTTTTTGGTACGACTTTTCCGTACGAAATAGAAGTACAATAATTTCACATTGTTTATTTGTTTTAAAAAATGTGAAATTTATTTTCAAATTTAAAATTTACATGTATATGTAATTAAATTTGAAACGACTTCTATTTCTCTTTTTAGATGTCGCTTTTAACATATTAACCAAACTCTGTTGTATACTTAGTGAATCGCAATTAATTTTTTTTTTCTTAAATTTACAGATAGTCCGTTAATATTGAAAATGAAATATATGTAAAGGCTAAATTGTGGCATGGTCGTTTTTTGGTACGGCTTTTCCGTACGAAATAGAAGTACAGTATATTCAGTTTTCTTTTTTTAGAATGTTCTTACGTAGTACGTTTATTGCACTACAATCAGAATATCAATTGTACTCTTAATGATTGTTCATTGCGGTTACCATGACAACTTTTCACTGTTATCTTTTGAAGATGAAGAGACACAGAAGTGATAGTAGAATGATTTGCCAAATTGGTATTAATTAATAAAGAAACTACTAAAATAGTGTTCACTTGAAAATATTTCTCAAAGTGGTGTTCACATAGGTTCGAAAATTACAAAGCTAGGAGTTAAAACATGATAGCTAAAAGCCTAGAAACATAATTGAAGAGACAATTTTTTTCTAATAAAATCCTAATAAATATGTATACCATCAAATTCTTTATCTTTAATGTTTACAATATCTTAATCTGTAGCCTTGAGCCATAATCATTAATGCTTCTATATTTTAATAGCAAAATAGATACAATAAGCACTAATGAAATTATGAATTATGAATACAAAGTACTATATATACGTGTTTAAAAAATTTCTAGCATTTTTGGTATGGATATACCTTTAAAAAAAAAATCTATGTAACATAATACATAATGCATTATTTTGTCGGACGTAAATCATCAAAGGGCACTTATTAATCACCATAGTGTTCTTGAAACCTACTATATCTAGTTCTACATCGTAATATCAATTTGGAGACTAAATTACACTATATTACTAAATAGCTCAAAACATGTCATACTAAGTCAAAAACTCAATCTCTAACACGACTAATTTTTTTAACACCATTTTTTAATATGGAGATGATGAACAACCTTCAGGTACGCATGTTTTTCTTAAATTAGACTTTAAAATGAATTGATAAAAAAAAAGGAAAAATTGTGACAAAAGTCCTTTTAAAGTGACTCTCTTGTGACAAAGGTCCTTATAAAAAAAAGGTGGCATCAAAGGTCCTTATAAGTCAGTTGGGTGGTGAGGAGGGGCCTTTGGCCGAATTTCGGCCAACTTCCGACGTTGACTTCTATTTTCAGGCAAAAGAAAAAACACGTGCTTGGCACGTGACTTCTTTTTCTTTTTTTTTCCCCTTTTTCCTTCTTCTTCCTCGATTTCCCCTTTTCATCGACCATTTCCCCCTTATTGAACCACCTTTGTAGCCCACTGCCCAACCATGGCAACACCAGCTGCAGCGGCAACCAACCCATCAAAAACCACCAACCGCACTCTGTTACACTAGCGCTACTCCCTTGCTCCCCACAACCCACCCACTACAGCCTAGCCCCAGCTACCACCCTGTCCCCGCCACCCCCGCCAGTGAAATCCTCCTGAACCCCAGCGCCGACGCCACCCCAAACCCGACACAACCAGCTGGCGCCCCTTTGCTTCCCCTCAACCACCCACTCCTCAATCCTAAAAACCCCCTCCTTTCTCCCTCGAGAACCCCTTCCCTCCCCACCGCCGGCGTCCAAACTCCCATCCCCGCGCCATCTCCATCTCCTGAACCACTACGCCGAAACCCCAAAATAAAAAAAAACTCCAAAATCAAAATCTAGATGGAACTTCGATTTGTGCTGTTCTCGGGCATAAATTGCCGCTGCTACTTGGCATTAATGGTTAGGCGTGAGGTGCGAGGCGGGCTGTTGTAGTGCCGGTGATGGTGGCTGCACAATTGTTGTTGGCTTGTTGCTGTTGTTGTTTGTGGGTTGTTGTGCGGTTTGTTGTGGGGAGCAAGGGAGTAGCGCTAGTGTAACAGAGTGCGGCTGGCTGGTGGTGTTTGATGGGTTGGTTGCCGCTGCAACTGGTGTTGCCATGGCTGGGCAGTGGGCTACAAAGGTGGTTCAATAAGGGGGAAATGGTTGAGGAAAAGGGGAAATCGAGGAAGAAGAAGGAAAAAAAGAAAAAAAAAATTAAAAAGAAGTCACGTGCGGTACACGTGATTTTTTTTTGGCCTGAATTCAAAAGTCAATGTCGGAATTTGGTTGGAATTCGGTTAAAGGCCCCTCTGCACAACCAATCCAACTTATAAGGACCTTTAGTGCCACCTTTTTTTTATAAGTACCTTTGTCACAAGAGAGTCACTTTAAAAGGACTTTTGTCACAATTTTTCCTAAAAAAAATTATAGGTTTGAGTTTACAAACCTACAACAACACTACTTTGAGAAATATTTTCAAGTGAATATTATTTTAGTAATTTCTTTATTTTTGAACACTAATTCGGCAAATCGTTCGTGATAGTAAGAGTGTTTGGTATTTATTTCGTCCGAGTAGTTTCTTTGTCTGCCATTCCCTTAATTTTTCTTTCTTTCTCCATTCTCTTCAAGTACAAAATTTGTGTTTTTGGGCCTTAGGTTTTTATCAGAAAACCTTAAGAATGGCCGGTTCTACTGGCGCTTCTACATCAAAACATCCTATGGTTTCTGATCAACCCCAAAATGCATACCTTTTGAAGTTGGCTGAAAAAAAAGGAAGACTTGAGGGTCAATTGATCGTCAATATGACTATTCGGACAGTGGCTGACCGGAATTGTGAAGAATTACGCCGGGAATTGGCAGAGGTGGAAGCACAATTACGTCGGTGTAAGAAAGTTGAGGAGAACAAAAGTGGACGTAAGAGGGTAAGGGTTGACAGTGATTGTGATGCTGTCATTGGAGTGGAAAGTGATAGTGATGATGGGCTTGAAGTTAAATCTGGTTTTCCTGCTATGTTTCAGGAGGAGGTGGGTGTAGGCGAGGTGGCAGGGGTTGAAGATGGAGGGGCTGGTAATGTTGAGGGCGGTGAAGCTGCTATGGAGATTAGCTCAGATGAGGAAGGTGTTGCGTTTGTTGCTGAAGTGCAGGGTCACCCTGTTCAGGAAGGAGAAGCCGATGAGGTGCAACCTGTTGTTCAGGGAGAAGAAGGGGAGGCAAATCAGGTGGATGGGCAAGCTGTGGCTCATCATGATGTGCAACCCAAAGAAGAAGAGAAGGAGGAGGAGGATGATGAAGAGGAGGAGGAAGATGAAAAAGAAAAGTGGAGTCAGGAGAGTGGGATGTGAGTTCCAAAGAAAATATTGGTTACCCGTACCATTACCATTCTCCTAAATGATAGTTGGGATATTAGGTTTAGGTAGATTTGATAGTGATGGTGTATGTTAGTTTCTTTTTGGGGATTTTGTGTAAGCTTTTTGATGTAAATATAGTATTGAAGAATTAGTAGTGTAATCTACTTAGTTGTCTAAAGTAGTAACTTGTGATTACAATATTAATGGAATCTTTTGTCTTGAAATTCTTCTTTTATTTTCTGATGGTTTCTGTTTTTCTTTACAATGTTTTTTCTTTATATAATTTTTGATGAGTTGTTGTTATTATAATATTGTAATTGTTACTTTCCACCAGAAGTCATACAGTATGAAAATTGGGTAAACTTGAAGCCAGAATCAAAAGGTGTGCTTTCTGGATGGTTTAAAGGGGCATTTCGTGCTGGAAAGAAAGATATACAGGAATCTACACATCAGCAACTTCAATCTATTCTTAGCACTGCTGCAAAGCCTCCAATGTGGGATAGGTATGTTTCTGAATCTCTATTTTTGCCTGTTATATATTTATGGACCTTTTTCTGCAGCATCTTTCTTCCATTTTACTTGAGAAGCTTATGACTCGTTACAAGTGATGGCCTAAAACATGTGAAATGTGAAGCTCAAGTATGGTGTATGCTATATGTTTTCCTAATTTTACCATCACAGGAGGTAGAAGGTACTGCAATTATATTTTGGCTCTCATGATGAGTGGGATGTGTGTGAGTGAAATTCTAGTGTTTTGGAGTTCAATTGAGGTGTTCGTATCTCACCTGTTTGAGGTTTTGACTTCTTTAGTTCTCATTGAGTCCTTGAGCCCATTGTTACACACAAAGAATGCCAATGGTACTCTGAAAAAGTTTATGTTGTCTGTCTGTTTGTTTTAAAATCAAAATGTTTTGGTGTAATGGTGTCTGAATTGGTTTTCTGAATTTCTTCCAACCATTGTTTTTGTAACTTGGTGAAAATGTGCATCAGCTCTCAATGAGTTCGCTTGTGTAGGTTTTGCTTTGACGTTATGGACTTGTGGTTGGGTGTGTGTGTGTGTGTGTATTGGGGTATGCATTTTTCCTGTAGTGCAGTATTTTACTATTTAGGTATAGAGCTGTGTACATTTGGATCTCTCTAGACCCTGTTTTGGCAGTGTTTATACTAAGTTGTTATTGTTGCAGAAATGTATCCAAACACGTAGTTTGATTCTTTGCATATTATTACTGCTTTTTTTTAAAGAAAAAAAAACTGACAATCGAGAATGGAATCACAAGGGCTTCCAATGGCCTGCAATTGGCCAAGTACTTGAACATATAATGTTCCAGTTGCACAAATCATGTAAAATTAACTTTTTTGTTTATATTTATTTTTGCTGCATAGGCTGGAGCTCAAAGCCAGCAAATATGTGTTAGGAGAATTTCTGAAGTTCAAAGGCAAGAATGAAGATATTCAAGAGTTACAATACATCAAGAGGTCAAAAGTTGGCCAGATGATTGTACAGAAAACATCAATGTTTGGCTTTGGTAAGTATTCTGCTTTTGCGGCTCATTAATTCATCCAAAAATGTTTTTTCACTTGTATATCATTTTTTGTATAAAACACAAGGCGCCAAGGATTGCATGCAAGAGAGTTATTCATTTGAAGTTGCCTACTTTAAAAAAAAGATCATAAGATAAAATTAAGAATAAAATGTTTTAAAAAAGGAATTTGACAGTGAATTTATGATCTGAAAGTTGGTGTATTACAACTATTTTGGCCTTATGCTAGAGGCATAAGGCTAATTTGACTAGCTGAGTGCCTGAGTGTGAGCTTCCAGGCTGCCAAGCGCAGTATGGGCTTGGATTAATTCAGTTCTGCCATGTATAGAATTGGGTTTGGTTGGGCCTGATTGCTTAAGCATTACTTATAGGGGCAACTATGGCACATTCAATGTAAACCTGGATAACTTCAAGGATGACACATTCAAGATGAAAAATGTAACAACATTGTTGAAAAAAACAAATGAAATCAGGAAAAGAAACAAAGTTAAAGATTTGTCATGGTGCCTGTCTGCCTGAAGCTTGCCTACCCAGGCTCACTTTGTGGGTAGGGGTGTGCTAAAATGCAAATGTATACTGGTTAGCTGCATTGTAAAGGAGGTCCTTGTGCAGGAAGAAAAATGAGTGGCTTGAATATGAAAGACAAAATTAGTTGGCACTTCCCATTGACCGATCCCATAAAAGTACCAGTGACCAAACATATAGAGTGGCCACTAGGCACGTCAAAGAATTTTACAATAAAAGAAAAAAGAAAAAAAAAAAAAAAAAAAAAAAACCTGCATTAGCATTTTATAAAGTTCTTGGAAATATCTAAGAGTTTAGACTAATTATCAATTTAATAGATGGACCTACTGTTGTAACAACTGGACCTGCTGTTTTTAACTTAAATCTCCTCTCCAAAGAGTACCTAAGACAAAACATATAGAATGGTTGCTCTACTCTCCAAACCTCTTCCCAAAAACAAATGCGAGAACTATTATCTTGAACCTCACTAAAGGGGAGATTTAAGTAAAACACATGTGAAATAAATTCCCAAAGGCTAAATATCTGTTCTTTGTTTAATCACAAATGCATAGCTGTTTCTTCTTTGTGATTAGCCTACCATACTCTTTATGATTTGCTGCTGTCCTTTTGTTCTTTGTTTGATCAGATTCTATTGTCTGGTTAACACTGTAAAATGGGTTTGCAGGCTGCTTCTCAAGTTCATGGAGGTCAATTTGCTGCTGGGTTCGCTGGTGCCTCAGTCAGAATCTGTGACATTAGAACACCTGAAATGTGAGCTAATAGGGGTCTTCTCTTGTCTTTTATTGCTTATGAATTGCATTGTATGTTGTCGAAGCTATACATATTGCTAGCTTGCCTTGTCATACTTGTGCTTTTCTGGAGTTTCAATTGACTTGATTAGTGCATCTGACATGTCAATAGTGTTGCTACTTTGTGGAAGACTTAAATAATACTGATTGCAGTCTTGCAGATTGGCCCTTGAAATTTAGTTTGGATAACTGTATTATGTGTTACTATATTATTTTTTTGAGGAATACTATATTATTTACTACATGTGTTAAGAACTAAAAAAAGACGTATGAATGACTGAAGGGGTTTTATAGTGGAAAAAACGAGTACATTAAGGTTTAGATATTCACTAGAGCCAATGGTAGGGACTGGTTGAATCTTATCTCTTTATCGATTATTTCACTAATTTTAAAGCTTTTCCTTGCATACTACACTCATATCTATGATTGAATTGAATGATCAAATCCAATAGATGATCAAATGAAATGAAATATTAGAAGCTAGATATAAATTTCAAGCATGAGAATACTGAACATTTATTTTCTGCTGCTCTTGATATTCTTTACTCTACATATGTTTGGTGAGATTAAGAATCTCTTCTCCCAAACCTCTTTTCATGGCTAATGTCTAGGGATATATGTAACCTTCTTCGACTTTTTTCTAATTGTTGTTTTTCTCCTTTCTAGGCTTGTTTGTGCTGCCCGCCCGCATATCCAGAGAATTGAAAGAGTTGTGGGAATCGGCTTTCAACCAGGGCTAGATGTGGGCAAGGTGAGTACTTGCCAAATAATTGTTTATGTAGCTGCAAATAGAATAAATAAATTAGATAAATGTGAAAATTAGTACTACTTCTATTCCTAATAGTTACTATTTGCACGTAAAGGTAAGAACTAAGAAGAGAGATTAACAAAGTGGGAAACATGTGACAAAACATAAAAATTTGGCCAATTAATGGCAAGTGATGATTAAGTAGGGTAAGGAAGGATTAATTTTTTAAAAATTATTGCGGAAAGGTTTAGATTCATAAGTCCAAGTTCGAGATTTATTGAATGAAAGGGTTTTGAAACTAAATGAAGAACTGCAGCTTGCAGAGGCCAATTTAACTAAGCTGGTTAGTTATAAATCTCCTTCATTCCCTATTATTATGATGCTGCTATGACAACCATTTCAGACTTAAATACCATAAATTTGGCTTATATACGTTTATCTGCTTTGCTGGTCAAACAGAAAGAGAAAAGTTCAGCAAAGGTCTCTGAATTGGAAGCTGCCAAGAGTCGTACTTCTGAAGAGCTTGATGCCAAAAACAAAGAAAACATGTTTCTTGGAAAGAAATTTGAGGAATTCGAGCAAAAACTCCAGAAGGTTGTAGCAGCATCTAAACAAAAGGTCAGTTTTTTTGAAGCTTTAAATACAAGTCCCCCCACCCCCTCAAAGTACCAACTTGATCAATGTTGTCATAGTGAAATTCTTTCAAAGATAGTTATAATTAGAAATGCAGATTACTATCAAGGCCGTCCTAAAGGGACGACCCTGGTAAATAGAGCTTGGTGGTCTTATCACGCCACCTGGATCATACCCTCTTGGGTGTGTACCTATGTGCTCTTCCAAAGTATGAAACAGAATCAGCATCACCAGGGTAGGGGGGTGTGCTAAAATGCAAATGTATACTGGTTAGCTGCAGGGTAGAATGTTGTTCATAAAAAAACTGCACTGTTGAGTTAATATCTTGCTACTGCAGCTCCATTATACTTGGTATGAGATCATAGTGGCACGACTAATGCATCACCACTACCAGCATCTTCAACATAGATCTCAATCAAGTCCCCATGTTTTGTCTTGTACACATGTTCATCTTGTGGGATTATTGTCAGTGATTGTAATAGAGTATACATATAATAGCAGAAACAATGCAACATATATACTTGACATCCAAAGTATGAAACAGAATCAGCATCACCAGGGCAATAATAATGGACAAATATACTTCTCTTTTTTTTACGTGCTTATGAATTGTTGGTTTTTTTGCTCTTCTGACATGTTTTTCCACTCTTCACCAATGATCTTTGATGCTAAGCCTATCAATCACATACTATGCCATATAAACACTACTCACCACTCACTTTAAAGTTTGTATTATTTTGTATTGAGAGCACCTACATTAAGTTCTTTTTGCATTTGAAAGGGACCAGAGACCAATAGTTTTCTGAAATATGGCAAACTCTTTCAGTCATTATCTAGGATTAGGGAAAAGGAAAGGGGAGATGGGGGGTTGTTGATTATTCTATTTGATCACTAACACATCTTTACAAGTTACACACTTTGTACAACTTTGTGTGCTATAAGGTCATTGAATACACCCCTACTATGTCGGTATATTGCAGTGTGACTAACCCAAAGCCTCCTTGCCCTCCACACTACCAAATCAACCTGTGTTACTCTGAATAATAAAATGAAACTTCCTATGCATGTGAATGCCCTCTTGTTTATGTGAATTCATTTCTTGATGTCCCAGATGCTTAAGGGTTTTAAAATTTACAAATATTTTTCCCCATAGTTTATGATCACTATGCACTCCGCAACTTGAAAACAAAGTAACCAAGCAATAAGTCATAGTTCTAAACGTCAAGTCCACTCTTTATATCTAAATTTCTAAATTCAAAAGTCAATAATTCTTAATAAGATCAATGTCATTTTCCCTTCACTGCCAACTTTCAATTTGGCAGGTGGGTATCCCCATGTGAAGCAGCATTGCGAATTTTTGGGTTCGATCTGTATGATATCTATCCTCCTGTCATGCTGTTGCCTGTACACCTACCGTACATGCTGTTTATGTTTTTTCATCTTCTTGTGTTGCAGAGTTATTAGCTGTTGATAGGTTGTGGTTTGCTGCTAATTAAAAGTAATCAGTGGCGGATCTAGGATTTAAATAATAGGTTGTCACATCCCATCATCGTCCACCGACCGCATAAAATATCAAAAATAGTCAAAGCTTGAATAGTGAACAAAAAAAATACATAAAAAGTTCATTTCATAAAGTAATTCAAATTCATATTACAACTAAAAAAGTACTAATTTTATTACAATTGCTCTCGACGAGTTTTCATATTTTGATAACGATGTACAATATCATCCATGCTAACATTGTAAAACAAATCTCTTTCTAGATAAGTAATCAAACAATCATTCAACATTTGATCTCCCATGCTATTACGCAATTTATCTTTTACTTGCGTCATTCCAGAAAATACTCTTTCTACACTTGCCGTTGCAACGGGAAGAATCAACACTAACTTCAAAAGTAAGTAGACTAGATCATGAGTTTCAAACTTTCCCGTCTCAACAAGTTTCGTAGAAAGTTCACTTAGACTTTTCAGATTCCAAAATCTCTCATCATTTCGAACATCAACAATGAAATTTTCAAGTGAATGTTCAAAAAATAATAGCAGCTTTTAGAGTCAAAGAACTAGTATTAGGAACATGCACAATACCAAGAAAACGCTCACACACTTCCCCCTTTTTATTAACAAATCTCAAGCAAAGTGCCATTTGTTCCTTATCGGAAACATCGGCAGATTCATCAGCAAGAATAGCAAAAAATCCACCATCAAGTTCTTCCAATATTGCTTTAGTTGTTTGTTTTGCACAAGCATTGATTATATCTTTTTGGATACTTGGAGAAGTAAGTTGACAATTACCAGGGGCCATTTTAAAAACAACTTTGGAATACTCAAGATCATGGTTTGAAAGAAGAGTTAATGAAAGAAAGTTACCTCTAGACAATGAACTTTCCTTTTCATCATGACCACGAAAAGGCAACCCTTGGAACAATAGCCATCTGATGGTTTCAATTGAAGCTTCCAATCTCTTACGATAGGCACTCATGGTTTCCGCCGTTTGTTTTGATAAAGCGGTAGCAATGCTACTCATTTGATTCACGAATAAATTCATAGCAATCACAGCATTATTGTGAGCACTCTTGTGTCCACCAACATGCTTTACAATTGTGTTTCTTCTATTCCAATATCTGAAACCTCCATTAACAAAAGCATCGACTCCTGCTGTGTTACTATCCTTAAATAGATAGCAAATGAAACAAAAGGCAGCATCTTTCTCAACACTATACTCAAGCCATGTTGGCCAAGTATCAAACCATTTAACACAAAATCGACGTTTTTTCGGCCCAAAATTTGTTTGAGGAAACGCATGATCTTTAGGTTGACATGGCTTTCTTTGAATGTATGTTCTCCGCACTAAATCTCTATCATCGGGATGAAAATCACACATCCTTCTTCTTTTTCCGGGGTCTTGTGGAAGATTAATAATATCAAGTGCACTTAATCTTCCTTCACCAATTTGAGCACTAGGATCCGAACCACCTTGGTAAGAATATTGTCCATCTTCATTTTGAGGGAAATTGTGAGAGGGGGAAGAATTTTGTTCACTTGCATAATGTGAAGGAGTATTTAGTTCACTTTCTTGGGAATTTTGTTCATTTTCTTGTAGTGGAGGATTTGGTTCACGTTCTTGAGAAGGTAAATCATTTTGTGGAGGAGGAGGATTTAGATTAGGCACTTTTTTAGTAAAAAAACTTGAAATGTCTCGAGTTGTTTTTCTTTTCATTCTGAAATTGAAGTTAAAGGGTGAATGAGATAAATCAATCTAAATGTTTGACTTATCCAAATTTCCCACAATGATAACCAACAAGAAAACTACTTTACACCACTATAAAGATGTATAAGCATAACATTTCTATTAATCCAACTATCACAAAAATAGCATACAATCAAAAACAGAATCAATGAACATTGTAAGAAATTTCATACAAACAACTACCACCCATTTTCGTTAACCTTTCTTTTATAAAGTCAAATTATTATTAATCCATCATACTCTCTAATGACTTTTTTTCTACCAACAAATCAACATCAACAAGTTATAAAACATGACTAAATCAACTAGTGTAAAGGGTTTGTCACAGGTAAAGTTGGCCTCTTTGAGTCTTTGATAACCAATTTTGCCCAATTTCACAGCCACCCCCTCCCCTTGACCCCTTCCCTACACCACCACCGAAACCAGTAAGGCAGACAGTGAGACAGGCAGTAAGCCAGTAAACCACCCTAATTCCCTAAAATAGCACAATTTACACAAATACACAATAGTTATAGGCTTATAGAACTACAATTAAATACACGATTAACAAAAATAAATACACAAATACAAGTACGATTAACCCCCATTTCAATTTCTACTTCCATTAACAAAAAATTCATACACCATTTGTCAAATTGTCAAGAGTAAAGAGTTCAAGATCTAACCTGGCTATAGGCAGTAGGCTGCTTCAATGAAGGAGCGAAGCTCAGCGTGAGGCGTGACTCAGAGCCTCTGAAAGAGTGAAAGTACGAAGCCCCTTCAATGGAGAATTTCGACCCTGCAATTATCAACTCATTTATCAACCCACAATTATCAAAATTCGAATGATTGACTCAATTATCAACCCACAATTACCAAAATTTGAAGAACCCTAAATAATTACAGAAAAAGAACTTAAACAAGATCTAACCTTTGACTCCTTTGAGATTGCTTCGGTGGAGAAGAAAAAGCTCAAACGCCCCTTCAATGGAGTTTTAGCGAGTAGCCGACTAGCCGAGTATGCTTGAATGCTTGAAGCTTCAATTCTTCAATGGAGCCATGGAGGATAGAGTAGAGAGAGAGAGAGAGGGGATTAGGGGAAGCGTGGCTGTGTTGTAAGGGAATTAGGGGTTCTGGGTCTTTGGGAGTGGAAATATGCGTGAGTGAGTGTAATTGTTTTTTTTTTTTTTTTCAAAATTAATAGTGTGTCACCGGACCCACTATGACACTAAGTGGGTCCGCCCCTGAAAGTAATTGTCTTTGCTCTATTGAACTGTGCTTGATTCTATATTTTCCATGTACTTGGCTCTTAATTTGTGCTTTAAAATACCAATTGCTAAAGACTTACGAAGTCTAGTCTAGATTGAAATATAGTAGTTGGAGTAAAATGGAACTCGGTTTTACTTTGACAATTTAGAGATGATTGTCCGGCAGTCAAATCGAAATTGTCATCAATCCACAAACAATTAATTCCAAAAAAGAAGTTAAAATGGAACATATTCAATATGGGTAAAATTTTTTGAAACGCCCAAAATAGTATATGAGACTAACATTATGAAACAGAGGGAGTACCATTTGTTTGCCTACTAATAAAGTGCCCAACACCTTCGAATTTTTGTAACTATAAGCAGCTATTAATCATGATATTAATTGTTTAGAGAATGATGAAATAACTGATCCTAAAAATTTGATAATACCTTAAATGAAGCTGAAATGGAATAACAAATATAATTATAATAACTCAATAAATTTGGTAATAGCTTCGAGAAAGCTGAATAATTTTGTCAACTAAACTCAAACTCAAAAGGCACCGAAAAAGCAAAGCAAAAGGCAGTGGCGGAGCCGGGATTTGTAATGCGGGGGAACAAATTTCAGATATTTAATAAATCGACAAAAGTTTCAAGAAAAAATAATTGATCACATAAATTGTTTAATATTTATTTGAAATTGCATATGAGGTATGACATTTATTATTATATGGTGTTAAATATTGGGGAAAATATTTCTCATTGTATTTTTTCATTGTATTTTCTCATTCATAATATTCAGCTACATTACAATATATATAGACAATAGGAATATTTAACCCTAAGGGGCCGTTTGGTTCGCACGGGGGAATCGGAATGGAATGCAGAATGGGAATGAAGGAGAAAAGAATGGATTAACCCTGATTTGCCCTAGTTGTTTAGTTGTATCTGGGAAACGGAATGAAATGCTGACTGATTTCCTTTGTGATTGTTTGGTTCAAACTAGGGAATCAAACCATTCTATACAAATTCATTCGTGCTATAGCAAAAAACATTCAACAATGGCAAATTCTATAGAAAATTCAATCACCGTGAAGGCATTTATGAACAAATTAAAGAGTAATATCAATTTAAAACAAGACAAATCCACAAAATTACATAAATTCAAGAAAAAAAAAAGGAAAACTGCATTACAAAATGGAGGAATTAGGGGAATTGGAAATAGGGTTAGGGTTTTCTGATAGAGAAGTGCGAATTGGGGGAAGAGCGGGAGGAGGGGAAAGTGAACCAGATTCCTCGGGATTGGAATCGAAGTAGAGATGATCAGACTACTCCGACATGGAGGTCGGCGGCGATGAAGGCGGTGGTGGGAGATTTGGATCAACTGGTAGGAATGAAGGTGGTGAAGAAGATGAAGAATTAGGATTAAGGTTAGGGTTTGGAGTGTTCAGCCAAGCTGTGGTAGTCGCCATTGATGAAAGCTCGCTTCAACTATTTTTTGATGATGACTTTTTTTTTCGGGGAATTTATAGATGTAGTAGAAGAAGAGTAGAAATTACATGAGAAGCTTGAGAAGAGAGAGGGCGTCGGTGTTCGACTTAGCTTCACCGGCGATCGTGACGTGAACACCAGAAGGCTTAGTCGGACTGTGGCTCACCGGCGGCGGCAACGTCTTCGACCGTGGCAGGGAGCAGCCGAGCAGTGGAGAGACTTGAGAGGAGAGAGAAAGGAGCGTGAGTAATGAAGGGGAATGGGAATGCAAAAGGTAGGGGGGTGGGGAATGGGTTTAGGGGATTTTCGGGTAAACCCAAAAAATAAAATTGGGGAATGGGAATGACAAAATTGTGAAAACAAACACATATATCTTTTCACAATAATATCTTATCATATCACAATATACATTCATATTTCAATACCCTCCCTCAAGTCGGAGGTGTAGATCTCGAACGTTCGACTTGGACAATAAATTAAGTGAATCGCTAAACATCGCCCGCAAATTACCATATAAAGCCCACAAATATGACTTGGTGTGACCATTATGCCCATTTTCTAAAATTGAAATAATCTCGGTTTAAAAAATGTGGAGCCGTACTGGCTCGCCGGGGGAGACCGGAGGGCAGGCCGGAGATGCGGGGGACGCCGGAGGTACGTCGTCGTCGACGGAAAACGAGGTAAGTCACCGTTAAAATTCACGGTTTACCGTCGGAGTGGCTCCGGCGCCTAGGATGGACGCCCAAACCGTAGCCTGGACGTCCAAGCCAGACGCCAGAACCACCACAGTGGCGTCCAGCCCAGACGCCCAGACCACCAGACTGGCGTCTTGGCCAGGCGCCACTCTACTGGCTGAGGCGGCCCTGCCAGGCGCCAGTCCAGTGGCTGTGGCAGCCCTAGCAGACGCCACCTTTAAATATTATTTTTGTTTTTTTTTCTTTTTTCTTTTTTGATTTTGTTGTTGTTTTTTAAATTTTTTTTTTTAAAAAAATCGAAAATGATTTTTTTTAAAAATTCGAAATGGGTTTTTTTAAAAATAATTTTGAAAATTCAAAATAGGTTTTTTTAAAATTAAGTTTGAAAATTCGAAATGGTATATTTTTAAATTTAGTTTGAAAAT
This sequence comes from Chenopodium berlandieri, assembly GCA_034703905.1. Taxonomy (NCBI): domain Eukaryota; kingdom Viridiplantae; phylum Streptophyta; class Magnoliopsida; order Caryophyllales; family Amaranthaceae; genus Chenopodium; species Chenopodium berlandieri. The sequence goes on from CM068281.1 coordinate 53,126,275, forward strand.
TCGAATTGGGTTTTTATAAAAATTAAGTTTGATTATACATAATTATGCTTTTTTTGTGTTAATTCTGTGTAAATATAGAAATTAAATGTATTATCCGTTAAATGTATTTATTATAATATATAATTGATGCAGGATTATGGTGGAGACGGAAATGATTACAGTGGGATATTTGGACATGATGGTCCATTCGAAGAAGCTCAACAAGCGATTGATTGGGCAAAACAGGTTGCAATTGCAGCTGGATTTTGCTTGGTAGTAGTAACTCATAAATCTCAACGGGATGGTAGAATGGATCGCATTTTGAGATGTGACCGTTATCGCAAAAGAGAAGAAAGAGATTTTCGTACAGCCACTCGGTTTGATACAAAGCGGAAAGGTTGTGGGTGTGAGTTCAGAGTAAAGGTTCGACAACTACGGAGTCGTGACGGTTGGGAAGTGATTGGTTACTCTAAATGGGGGTATCACAACCATGAGATGATAGTATATGAAGAGGGTCATCGACAGCTGAGCGGCTTAAGTCCTGCTGCGAAACTAGTTGTGAAAGAAATGAGTGATGCTCAAGTCAAGCCTGCTAAAATATTAGCATCTGTGTTAGAGAAATTTCCAGAAGACCATCCAAACCGAAGACACATCTACAACGTCAGACAGCACCTCAGGTTTGAACGGTCAGAGGGAAGGAACCCTATACAGCAGCTGCTACACCAGGCACAATCACGTGGTTACCTGTTCTGGTTTGATTCTGATGAAGATACAGCAATGATAATATGTTTAAGTTGGAAGCTAAAAGAACAATCTAAAATGTTACAAACTTACAACATAATGTCCAATTTAATAAATTAAAACGATAATATTTAAAGTGCTCTATAAATAAAATGACAAAACCATCAGTAATCCCTCCTCGACGACGACTCCCACTGCGCAAGGGTCTGTTCCAGACTATCAACAACAGCTCTCACTGTTGCACTCATGCTGTCCTTCTCAAGAAAGAGTTTCTGTACGTCCTGCATTATCTTTCCCATCCACTGCATACAACAAAAAACAAAAGATGAAATACAATAACAACATATAAAACTTAATTAAAAGACAACGATAAATATAATATGAGACATACCGCTTCCATGGCAGTAGGCGGTGGCACATAATCATCATCGCTGTGGTCGAGATCTGCGATCAACCTCGGGTGCGAATACCGGTTGAACCATTCCATGTAGTAATGGTCACACATGGGAGGAACCCCAGAGGGCGGCCGCTGCAACTCCGCAGTCCATAAGCGGGCCACCATCGGAAACTGGTCCCACGTCCCGGTCATGATATCCGGCCATTGCACGACGTAGTCCCTCGACGATGCAGGTCGGACCGCCTTCATCGGGCATGCCGGGGGAGGAGGGACAACTTGGACAAATCCAAGCTGGCGAAGACAACGCTGGGGCATGTACGCCTCGACGATCTCACGATACTGAATGAGTCCCGTGTACAAGGTCCTGGGTACCCTAACACTAGGGTTCGGGCCGAAAGGCATCCAGTTCACCTGCACATAGTTTTAAAATTTAATAACATGAATATAATATGTGCAAATAATAAAATGTAGAAACAATTTATAAACGTCACCTCTAAGGGGGACAGCCTGTCCAGCAATAACCGTATCGATCGGAGGCGGTCAACGGACTTCTTCTCCGAGCGCGGACTCCACGCACAAGCACGCGGCATCCCCTCATCAATAGGAACCGGGTCACGATGTGGTCGCAATGCAGGAAGTACTCGTATATCCAAGTCTGCAATAGAGTCAGACACCCAGTGATACCTGCCGCGTCAGCCCGACTCGTAAATCCTAGTTGGCGATACAAATACGCCAACGTAGCCGATCCCCAGGAAAAATGGCCTACACTGTCGGGGTCACACGCCTCTACTATGTCGCGTGGCCTGAGCTTGTTTCCGCCGCTCTTATCCGGAAACAAGGTACATCCGAGGAGTAGAAAAACATAAGCACTCAGCTGTGCGTCGTGCGTCCTACGTGCACTGGGGTACAAACACCGCTGCAACACGGATGCGATTTTCACACCGCCGTGTTCCCAAACACCAAGCGCCTCGGTGTACAGTGAAGCCCTGTCCACCGCCAACAACTCTGCCAGAAAATCTGCCTGATCCGCATCAGCCACAGCACAAAGTCGTTTACCCTCAACACGAATCCCCAGAATGGCCTCGACGTCATGTAACATGATCGTCATCTCACCGAACGGAAGGTGGAAAGAGTTTGTATTCGGCTGTCATCGCTCAATGAAAGCCGTGATCAGCGTACTGTCAATCTTATCGTGCATGGTGGCAGGAACGTGATTCACCCCAGTGCCCTCCAGTCGCTCGAACATCTCGCTCTCCGCCGGCCAAGCCTCAGCCCATGTACGCAAAAAGCTACAAGTCTTTTCCCGGGTATGACATTTCAACAACCCCGTAACTGAAGGCCTCTCCTGGTCCTCCCAAATACGGGCAGCTATGTGTCCTAGAAAGCTAGGAATCACACTCCCGTCAACAGGCCCACCGGGCACCTCACTCCTAACAACCCAAGAATCATTAACGACCCTCGACCGTTTCCTGCTTGCCCCAGATACAGTGGACGCAGATGATGTGCCAGATCTACTAACAAACCTACCACCCCTACCCTTACGCACCTCCACCATATGTGTCTCGTACATGTCATCAACCCTCTGACTGAATGGACCGTAATCATCATACGGTCCACTGCCATCGTCCACATCCTCATCCTCATCCGCGCCCTCCTCCTGCTCCTCCTCTTGGTCACCCTCCTCAGCATCATCATCGTCATCGTCATCCTCATCCCGACGGTGGATCCGTTCTCTACGAGCCGAGGCCGAAATACCACGGGATCTAACATGTCTATGCCCCGACCTCTCCACTGAATAGCTTCTACTAAGAAGCTCTACATTCTTCCCCGCACCATGACGACGCAGTGGATTCTACAAAAAATTTAAAAATATATAAACATACAAAAAATTATACGAAAATAGCTACCACTACCCAAATCAAATAAACTAAAAACATACTAACAAATTAACATAATAAAGAAATTAACAAAACACTTAAATAAAAATAATAGAATAAAAAATACACTAAGAAAGGAAATAAAACCAACACATAATAATATATATAAACATAAATAATTCATTCCCAATTAAAATAAATTAACTAACCAAAAACAATATCAATAATAAAAATTAAAATAAATTAACTAACCAAAAACAATATCAAATGAACAAAAAAATGTACTAACAAATTGAAATTGAGAATAAAAATAAAAATGTACAAATAAAACAAACAAATAATTGTAAACAAAATATAAACATAGAAAAAATAGTTGTATTTTTAAAATGTACAAATAAAACAAACAAATAATTTTAACAAAATATAAACATAGAAAAAATACAACAAAATTGATAAAATTTATAAAAATAAACAACAAAATATAAAAACAATTGAAAAAGATATTACACAAAAAAAAAAAATTAAATAAAAAAAAAATTTTAATACAAATAAAAAAAAAAAAAAAAGGGGGGGGGGCGCCTTGGCCGGACATATTGCCAGTACATCCATCGACATTGAAGCCCTTGCTTTGAGTAACCTTCCTGTCGTACCTATCCAGTTCTTCCTGGTTCATCATACGGAACCGCTTTTTACGTGGGGAAAGATACTTAGCAGGTCCATAAGCTGTTCCCTTGAAAAGCTCCAAGCCGCTAAAGTTGCGAGCTTCATACTTGCCACCCACCATAATCACCAAACTAAAACCCTTTCAAAACAATTACATTAGCACAAATAATAAATTAATTAAATGAGATTTTTAACTGCAACAAAGGATAATCATATACATCAAAACCCTAAATCCTAATTCGCTCGATTTCGTCGATAGTAATACAACACAACTCAACATACTACCCATCAATCAAGTGCCAAAAACAAAATAATTTGACAAGTTCAATTTACTAAAATTCGATTGATTATAAATAAAAATAAAACATGGCAACCTAAATTAATCCAACAACACCAATACTCACGATTCATACACAATTATCGAGATCGAAAACTGGAAAATAAAAACAATTGATTTCAATACCATTAATTGATTCAAACCCTAAGCAAGATCCACAAAACTAAAAACAAACAAAATTCACAAATTAAAAAAAAAATTAACATTGGGAAGAGCGAGAAAATACCTGAACAGAGAGAGAGTGAGGGTGCCGGGTAAAGCTGGGCACGGGCCGGGATGGCCCGCGTGCCGCCCGGCACGGCCCGCTGTTCGACCAGGCACGGCACGGCCCGATCAGCAGCCCGGCCCGGCACGAAAATCGGGGAGCGTGCCACGTGCCATGCCACGGACAAGGGGCTGAAAATTTGGGCCCGGCCCGGCACGAGCACGGCCAGGGCACGGCGTGCTGGCACGAGGCACGGCCCGCTGGCACGGCCCGCCAGGCACGAAGCACGGCCCGGCACAGCACGGCCCGCGGGCCAACGGTAATGTTACCGTTTTTAGCCGTTTTTAGCCGTTATTTAGCCAAAAAAACGGCTAATTAACGGCTAGTTTTTGCCACTTTCCTCCCCAAAAATTCTATAAATACCCACCTTCATTTCATTCCCAAATCACAAAATCACAATCTCTTCTTCTTATTTCTTAATCTCTTATATTCTCTAAAATCTCTAATCTCTTATATTCTAATAATCTTATTCTCTTAAATTCTCTAATTATTCTCTTATTATTTTCCTAATATCGGAAAAAATTAAAAAGTTCGTAATCGTAATTAGTGGAGCGTTGAAGCACGGTTGTAAGATCTAAACTAATCTTTAATTTATTATTGTTTTATTGTTATTATTAAAGTAATCTTGTTTAATTATTATTGTTGTTAATTGTTTTAGTTGTTGTTATAATTGTTGTTATTAATTATTATTATTGTTACAATTATTGTTATTATTTATTATTGTTGTTATTGTTCTTGTTATAATTGTTGTTATTAATTATTATTATTGATATTTTTATTGTTAAAATTGTTGTTATTAATTATTATTATTATAGTTAACCACTTTTTATTAAAAAATTAATTGTTAATTATGGCATCGAACAACCCATCATCTAGGTCTAGGGGGAAAGGCCGACTTATCCGTAGTAGTAGTTCTAGGGAACCACCAAATATAACGAGCCCCCAAAGTACGAGTCAAACCAATGACCCTATTTACTTCCCCCCGGGCTATGAGCCATATAATACGTCGGGATTTCAAGCACCATCACTAAACCAATTTCCACTACCACCATACCAATTTCCACCTAATTATATCGGTGATCAACAAAACTATTTTTCTAGCCAAGGTAGCCAAGAAAGTACCCGAATTCCCTCCTGTTCTACCCCTTCTACTGCCACTCCCACTAGTCCCACTAGGGCCACTACTAACCCAAACACAAATCTTGAATGGTTAACCGAAAGTGAGATGGTACTTTTGAAAAACCGAAGGAGTGAGGTATGGCGTTATTTTGTCCTAAGTAAAGATGGTGAACAATGGGCAAAATGTAAAACATGTAATAGTGTATTCACGGCAGTTACCAAAAACGGGACGGGACACTTATCTAGACACATGAAAGCTTGTGCAAAACCAGCTAGTGATCCAACCCAACCAAAAATTTCCCAGTTCCATCCACACGGCTTCACCTACAACTATGAGAGGGATAGGGATGAACTAGGGAAAATGATAGTACACGCCGAACAACCTTTTCTTTTCTCGGAAAGTGACCCATTTAACACCTACATTAACAAAGCACTACAACCCCAACATAAAAGAATCTCTAGGAAAACCGTTCGTTCCACCGCCATGAAAAACTACCTAGAGTACAAATTGCGGTTACAAGCCGAATTGAGTAACCTTAACTGTAGAGTGTCTTTGACAGCCGATGCTTGGGATAGTGGTTATAAATATCACTATTTATGTGTGACTTGCCATTGGGTAGATGATCAATGGTTGTTACAAAAAAGAATAATACATTTCAAAATGCTGGAATACCCACACACCGGCATTAACATTGCTCACCATTTAATGCAAGCAATAGACGAATACAACCTTCGAGATAAAATGATGTCTATGACTTTTGACAATGCAACCTCTATGACATACACAGCTAATCTTGTCAAACAAAACTTACCCGATGTAATATTAGACGGTGATGCTCTTCATACTAGATGTGTTTGCCATGTACTTAACTTATGTGTACAGGATGGAGTTCGGGCAATTGGCCCATACTACAACAAAATCAGAGATGCTATTATGTCTATTAATAGCTCAAACATGAGGTGGCAAGAATGGAAGAGTTTTCTAAGACAACAAAAGATAAGGGTAATAAAAATCAAAACCGATTGCCCAACTAGGTGGAATTCCACCTATGACATGTTAACCAAGGCAATTGAGTACAAGGGCCCGTTAACACTGTTTTACAACCAAAAATTTCCACAAAATGCTTTATATGATAATGATTGGTATAACTGTGAAAGATATATGCAATTTTTACAGTTATTATATAACATGACGTATTGTTTTTCTTCTGTTTACCAACCTTGTGCTCAAAACTTTCTTTCTAATGCATGTTTACTCGCCAAACTTTTCGCTGATCATCGCAACCAAAGTGATTATGATCAGTATCTTCCAGCAATGGAAACAAAGTGGCGTAAATATTATAGTGAAATTCCTTTGATTTATATTTTTGCTTCCATATTAGATCCTAGGCAAAAGTATGAAAACACATTTATGTTAGTTGACATTTACTTTCAATGCATGCTTCTTGACGATGATGTAGAAACGTATAAGAGTCTTGTGAAGGATCAGTTTTTTGCTTTATATGGAGTCTATGAAAGCAAATATGGCGCCGCTACTCGCTCAGGGCCTTCCCAACCATCCAAAACCGTAAGTAAGAAGGCCAAACATTTATTTTCACAAGCTACTAACTTGATTTCAAAGTTTTCAGGTGATTCATCAATCAGGAGAACGCAAAGCGACGTCTCGGAGTTGCAGATGTACCTGAGTTACGACTTCACCAAAGGCATGGACGACGATGAGATAAACAGCCTCGACCTCCTTGCATGGTGGAAACAACAAAGCACGAAGCATCCAACTTTGGCGGCAATGGCACGAGACATTCTTGGTATCCAAGTCTCCTCTGTTGCCTCTGAACGAGCTTTCAGCGCATCCGGAAGGGTTCTGGACGATAAAAGAACAAGTCTAAAACCCGAAACACTAGAAATGTGCGTGTGTTTCAAAGATTGGTTGGATGCGGAAAATCGCTCACAAGACCGTTCTTACGAGGACAACGACAATGACGAAGGAACCTCTGGTTCGGGTTCGGCTAGCTCCCAATCTATCCAACTAGCCGATGAAGCCGAAGCCGAAGATGAAGACGAGCAAGAAGAAGAATAAACAATTTTTGTATATTGTACGATTTTAATCATTATCAATATTATCATTGTACAATTTTCTCAACTCAAGTAATAATAATATAAAGTACGCATTATTCACATCCAAAGTCCAATTTGCCTTTTTTCCCCGTTTTGTTACAATTTGTAAATTCATATTAAAAAAAAATAAAATTATACCAATTACTAATACAAAATTATATTTAATAAATCATAAACATTAAATTTTAAAGTAATAGTATAAAGTAAATATATAAATATAAATATTGAATATACAAATTATAAAACATAAATATTCAACTTATAATTATAAAATTCATAACTTAATAACTTATAACTTATAAGTTTATAATTATAATTTATAAACCTTATAAAACTTATAATTATAATTTTATAACTTATATACATTATAAACTTATTAATTTATAATGTTGTCGCTTAAAAAAAAAAAAAAAAAAAAAAAAAAAAAAAAATTGAAAACTGCACCAGCCCGCAGGCCAGCCCGCAGGCCGGCACGTGGCCGGCACGGCACGAGCCCGCCAGGCACGAAGCCCGTGCCGTGCCGTGGGCTGCCCTGTGAAAATGGCCGGCACGGCACGGCACAAAATCCTTGGCCGCCGGCACGACCGGCACGGCACGAACCAGCCCGTGGCCCGCCAGGCACTGCCCGCGGCGGCACGGCCCGGCACGGTGCCCAGGTTTATTGCCGGGTGGAGAGAGAAAAATAAGAAAAATAAAATTGATGTGGGGTTTTGTAAAGCTGTTCAATTGCAATTTGGGTAGTATATACTATATATAGAATATAGATGCACAAATAAAAAGCTTGAAGAATAAGTAAATTCGAAAATTAAAACAATAGGCTTCCATGATACGAGTATAATTAATTTGGGTTTGGTGATTGGATTTGGGCCCAAAGATTTAATTAATAAAGATTGCTCTCGTTCATTCGTAGGTGATCCAATCTAAAATTAAATTAGCCTATAAGATAGCAATTATACGAAATACTAAAAGGAAAAAAAATTGAAGATATAATAAAGCGTTGATGTTCCTGTAAAAAAAAAAAAAAAAAAGAAAAAAGAAAAGTGTTGATGTACTCCGTAGAAGAGTAGGAAAACTTATTTGACCAATGACATTATAAAACCTAGTGTGTAGACTGTAGAGTGTAGCTACAAGAGTGGAGTGCAAGTAGACATAATGAAAGGTGGTTTGCAGATGGCACTACACACCCCATTTGGGCCAATTGATTACGAGTAACTGAAAAATGCCAAAATTTTAATCTTCTTCAGGCCAAGTGAGCTGTCTGAGGACAAGCTGAACTCTAATAGAAAAAGTAATGACAAGACCCTCAATTTATTCCTAAAAAGTTTGAAAAGGACTAGTAAGCAACTTTTTCCTTTAATATACTCCGTATCTTTTACTAGCCCTTTTGAGTTAGCTAGACTTTTGAGTTAATTAGGTTGAATATTAGTGTGATTCTTCTTTTCCGGCATGTGATTTTTTCTTAATTTGTTTTGAGTAGAAAAAACATTAGATCATCAATCACAATTGCTTGATAACGTTTCTTTTTGTTTAACTGTATGTTTTATTCGCTTGATTAATATCACAATTTGCCTTTTTGGGTTGATAATTTTGAGCTATAGTTGTCGTTTTAAGGGCATATTGGGAGTTGAATTTGGACAACACTACCTAGTGGCTAGTAGCCTAGTACCTACTACCTTTCCCTTCACTTATGTAATATTTTCTAGTTGCAACACTTCTCTTTTCACGCTTGCCGATCCATGTTTTCAATTGTTAATATCTTCGATTACCAATATGTAAAAATTATAAATTTTAGATATTAAAATTGTATAAATCGAGACGAATATAACAAGATCTCACATGACTATATTTCCACTTAAGTATAAATTGTCAAAGCTAGTCAAAGTGAAACACATGAATAGTGTAAAAGTCAAAGTGTTGCAACTATAAAAAACGGAGAAAGTACTCCTCTACATTTCTGTATAGAGAAGGGGCTACAATTGTTTGGAATTTCTTTGGACTATACTATCCTTCTCAAATACTTTGCATACACGTACCTTGTTGAACTCCTAAATACTTGTAGTACTCTGAGGTTTAAAAACCTGACCCAATCGACCCGATCCGAAACCAACTCGAAAAATATCCAATTCAGATTTCGACTCGCATGGTGTAGGCGTCGCTCGAAGTGCAGTTGTGAATATGATTGACAATCATAGGTAGTTAATTGGATTTGACGTTATAACGATTAGGGATAAAAGTAGGGAGCCGCCAATAAATTTTTAAGGAACTTGATTGTAAACTGTTCATGGAACATTAAAGGCAACCACGAAAAGAGACAAACCAAATGCAACAACGATTTGATCCATGAAGGTTATACCCCATTCATAATCTATGAGATTACTAACTTCATAGTGGTCCTTAACCATGACTGGATATTTAGGGATGATGGTACAGATTGAGTACGGCATGAAGTTAATTTCGCCTGTATTGACCTCAGTTCGATTCTTATAGCAACATGTATTAATTGCAACTCAAAAGACAAACAATATTCAAATCGCTCCAAACTAATTAATCTACGTCGGTTGAATATTAATGCACACATAATTATAATTATTGTGATCACTTAAATTAAACAACATGATTAATAAAAATCTAAACCGATTGTCCAAATTATCTTATTAGGCTTGATTCTCAATTACAAGTCTTGATTAACACATGCAATATTGAGATAAAAGCAAATAGAATAAATCAAAAATTAAATAAGCAGGCATAAATATAGGAAGCAATTAGATAATAATTAAAGGAACAAATTAAATGCATCCTAACATGACACTTATAAATTTTAATAAAATTATAAGCATGGTACTAACATGATTAATAAAACGCCTAAACATGATATTAATAATTCAAAATAACGATCCTAAACGTGATGCTACCAAGAATAAACATTGTAGAATTAATTAAACAAATAAATGATTAAATTTACTTACGTTGATTGTATGTGAAACCTTGAAACTACATCATGAATAAACCATTAGTAAACTTCAATAAAATATAAATCAAAACAATCTAAATAAAACTACATTAAATTAAAGTAAATTAAATTGAGTTTAGATTGAAACCCTCAAGGTTTATGGTCAACCGTTCACGCAATGTACCACCGATAGAGGTTTGGGTAAAGCATTGATGCCTAGGAGTACTAGAAGGAGGAATCGTAAAAGATTTGAGAGATAAAAGATTAAGGAACAAGAGTATTAGGGAGAATGTGAGCAGAAAATGATGCTTATAAACCCTCGAAAGGCTATAGTATTTGTAGGAATAAATTCGGGAAAAAAGATAGAAAAGTTGGCGCTTGAACAAAACGACCATCGTGTCGTGACAGAGTTTTCTGGCGCGACGAGATAAAATTGTCGCTTGACGACTATTTACCGCGACGCGATGAAAACGTCGCGTGAAGACGTTTTGCAAAATCTGAAATATTAATATTTTATCTCTTTCACGCGTTCCTATGTGGAAAATAATCTGTTTTAGCTGGCTTTGAACAAGTTTAGGAGTTCTAGAAGTTCGTATCAAACTGAGATTGTTTTGTAAATCTGTAAATCGAATGATTATTGAATATTTAAAATTGGGATTAAGAATAAAAAGTATTAAAATAAATGGTTTGAGCTTCAAATTGAAATAGGTATGGGCTAGAAAAGTGAAATGGATTGGATTTAGAAATAAAATTAAGTACTCCTTTATTTCAACACTTTACTCGAATCAAATGGCGATGAAATGTTTTACTCATCATCGGGTTTTAGTCGGGGAGAAATTTTTAAGTGTCTACACGTGAGCACAATAATTTACCATGACTCAAGTTTTAAATTAGACATGACCTCACCAAATCTAACCCTCACATCCGAATTGACACCTCTAGTACGTAATACTCTATGCTCAAGTTTATAATCTTTATTAACCATTGATTTTATCCAGCATTGCTAGTTTAGGCCATTGGATGTTTAATTATCCTCGGGACCATTTTTTTTCCTTCTTATATCCATATACACATAATTCGATTGATTGGGAATAAGGTGTTGTTTGGTTAACACATTCATGGAAATAAAAATTTCTAGGAAGTTCCACTTCCCACAAAATAGAGGAATTTGATTAGAATTTAATTACCTAGGGAGACTTAGGTAAGTAAAACTTCTCATGGGAATTTCCACTTTCCATGATTAAACAAAACACAATTTGACATTTCTTAGGAATTCCAATTACATGGAAATATAAATTTACGAGGAATTTGCATTTCCCTCGTTCAACCAAACGAGCCCTAACTTATTTTACCTCTTAAATTTTGTGACAGTATATAGGATGCAATGTTGAACGGTAATTCATTCTGTATGGGAACACATGTTTATTAATTTGTTGATTAAGTCAAATGTAGTATGTTAAGTCTTTAAAATTAGTTGTGGACATGATAATCAAATCATGTGGTGTTGCTCCTTATTTTTAACTTTACTAGTTGTGGACCCGTTGCGTGCGGTTCCCCAAGTTATGGGGATTATTTGTTAAGGATCGATCATTTGGTGACAATAAAAGAGATTATGGAGGGGTAATTATAATATGTAGTATATATGTGTACTAATGGAAGGTATCTTCTTCTGCCATGCTTGGATTTGAAGTTGTGAATATCAATTTTGAGGCACGACCGTTCTTCAATGATGCACAAGCGTTCCCAAATGAATTGGCAACAACCCGACTATGCATGTGGTCATGCTTGGCTTCGGTAGGCTAAAATGGATGAAATAGCCGTGGTTGGATTGTTCCCCATGATTCAGAGCCACTATCTACCTCTTAGCATTTTCCTAAAAACTCTACACTTATCATTGGTGTGGAGTGGTGTTATGATGTCTCATATAGTGTCGAACTATATATATTTAATATTTTCCGATATCTTATATCACTAATAGAGTAGCACAATTCTAAACTTCCCCCTATCTTCCCTAGTTATGCCTCCTCAATCATAATCCCATCCAAAACGTCAGATCAAGAAGAAGTAGGCATAACGGGCAGTGATATAGACAAATTGTTAAAAACAAAGAAATTTTTCAGTGCTAGCCACACCGTATGGCTAGGCGACACACACTAAAACACCGACCGAGTAGCCTCAACAACATTTTGTGGCGGAGTCGCATATGAAAATTTTCGGAATTTTTTTTCATCTCAGCTTTCATACTTATTGCTTATTTAAATGAAAAGAAATCAAAATATTAAAAGTAAGTGTAGCAAAGGTAAGCCAAGTTTAGATTATTTAAGAGTGTTTTTACAAAAATAAAAATAAAAAAAACTTTTGAAAAATCAAGATAATCCCTAAAATCTCAAAAAACACATATATCGTGAAGACTAGAGAAGATATTGAATTGGAAAAAAAATCATTCAAAAAAATAGAGCCTAAATGTAACAGTTGGTCATAAAAAACAATAAATAACTAACTATCCAAATTAGCCTAACTGACAAGTGGGCGCAATTACGAAAATCAGATTATCTCTCCTTAGGGGTGGTTATTGGGCGGGTCATTAACGGGGCGGGTCGATTGCGGGTCATGATGAATATTTAGTATGTCAGGGTTGAGTCAGGGTCAATACGGGTCAGGGTTGGGGTAAAAGTGAAGCGGGTCATTAACGGGCATATCCACATACTTCCATTTAGCTGCCAACGAAAATAGGAAACAACAATAGCAATGTCTATTCATATCAAAAACCCGGAAAATATAAAATATAAATCTTATCAACAAAAACAAAAATAAAACCCCAAAAATTCCTGAGTTCATCCTTTCAGTTTGGTTTAATCAAAATTAAAAATTGTGATTGTAATTTTGTAAATTGGAATTTCAATGCACATTATACACGGTACCAACCACCTCTAGCACCAGCGCCATGATCAACTCATACAATTTCTCTCCATTTTTTCTCTCCTAGGATTTTCCATTTCTTCTCTGCTTCCTTCTTCATCAATGGCGTCCAAGCCATGGACGCAACCTCTCGCTCGTGTATGGCTGTCCCGTTTGCCCCTTGCAAAACTTAGAGTACACAAAACGTGAGTTAGTAGAAGTGAATTAATAATAATTGGGGTTAGTTAAATGTGACTAATGCTTGAGATTACAAGAAAAGAGCAAGTAAGAGGTTTTGGGACGCAATTTCAACCAAAATGGCTCAAGTAAGGCCATTTTGGCTACTAGGATGCCTATTTTCTATAATTCTTGTCTATTGAACTCATAACTAGTTAAAACATGTCATTATAACTTAGTTATAGGTGACTAATGCTTGAGATTATAAGAAAAGAGCAAGTAAGAGGTTTTGGGACGCAATTTCAACCAAAATGGCTCAAGTTAGGCCATTTTGGCTACTAGGATGCCTATTTTCTATAATTCTTGTCTATTGAACTCATAAATAGTTAAAACATGTCATTATCACTTAGTTATAGGTGACTAATGCTTGAGATTACAAGAAAAGAGCAAGTAAGAGGTTTTGGGACGCAATTTCAACCAAAATGGCTCAAGTAAGGCCATTTTGGCTACTAGGATGCCTATTTTCTATATTTCTTGTCTATTGAACTCATAACTTGTTAAAACATGTCATAATCACTTAGTTATAGGTGACTAATGCTTGAGATTACAAGAAAAGAGCAAGTAAGTGGTTTTGGGACGCAATTTCAACCAAAATGGCATACCTCTTCAAGCTGACGTGTGTCTGTACAATGACTCATCACTATGTCATACATGAATCTCATCACGTATAGGCCACAGTCAACTCCATTTTCCTGTTGTGCGCACTAGCATGAGGAACAAAGCACATGAATCAAAATGCATAGCAAATAAGCAACATCTTAAGCATTGTAAAGTAAGAAAATCACAACATCATGGGTGAATTACCTTGGGTGCTTTCAGTTTCGGTATTTTTGATGTCCTGCGGGAGAGTTACAATTTCGAGACTGGAACCGGACGCCTGTACCTGCAAAACAACGGAGACTCCTTGTGGTGGGAGCTCCGCCTCCAACGGTCAAGTTAGTACTTGTTTGAGGAGTGAATAGTGCGGAAAAGTAAAGGTTGGAAGATCTGGTTCCTCTAGGTGAGGAGTGATCAATGTGTTTTGGTTTTCTCTAGGTGAGAGTCCTTCCTTGCTTATGGAGGCTAATGACATGTTTATATAGCCTCGAAGTACGTGCCCAATACTAGGTTTTCTGGGAAAACCTAGGACTGATTGGGCTTGCCTCGGGAATTGGGCCTGCGATGGCCGTTTTCCAGGTTGGCGGATAATGGGCCACATGATGTGACCTGATTAGTCCATGTTGGACCTCTTAGGGTGACAAGTGGCGGACGCTGATTGGCCCACGTGGTGGACACGTGGCAGGTCCGGATTGGTCCATTTGTCATGGGTAATTTTACCCTAAACATTTGCCCCTCGGAAGGAGTTATTTCTCTTTCCAGGAGGGATTGCTCCTTTCGAAAGTTAGACCCTCGAAGCTTTGTTAGGTCGGCATCTTGTCTAGTTCTAATGGGAGATGGACTTGATTAACTTAGAAAATTTTGATACCTTGGGCGGTATGACATTTTCAAAGTTAATCAATCATAATAATGATTGCCGCCGAACTAGACAGATGACGATTCTTTGCCCCACTATGCAGATAGCCCCTGATCAGGTGGACTGTCAACTATTGCATAAGGGGTAAGCGTTTAGCATTATTCGGCTGTTGGCCTCTTTTGATTCAATATACTAAGTTTGGTACTTAGTTTATTTCGTTGGGGGATGGCTGGTCGTCTGCTTTGGTGGCTGCATAGAAGCAGGCGTCAGACAGGACGTCCAACCAAAGTAGCTACGCCTGTTGGGTTACAGACGGCAGCTTTAAGTATAGCCAACCTAGTAAGAATAGTGGTCGAGTACCTCTGTTTACCAAAAAACAGGCGGACTTAGGTTCCGTACTAAGGAGGGCGACTGGTTAACCTTGCGGTTAGTCAATCACTGCCTATTTTGTTTGAGTGGTAGGGAAACCAGGAGGCGGGGGCCGGATAGTCCCCTTGATTCGCCAAGTTTTTCTTGGCTATTAACTCAAAGGTTGTTAACCTAGCAGGAGTAGTGGTTGAGAGCCCCTGTTTGCTAAAAATGGGCGGGCGACTCATACCTTTTAGGCTCCATACTAAGTTTGAGAGAGTGACTATAAGTTAACATAGGAGTTACTCATTCTCCGTCACACTCTAGCTTGAGTAGTAGAGGTATCAGGCGGCGGAGGCCGGCTGATCCCCTTGATTCGCCAATGTTTGTTGGCTATTAACTCAACAGGTACCCCCTGCATTTATCCCAAGTAATACAGGGGGTCATCCGACTCAGATGTCAACTGCTACCACTGGTTTGGTTAGTGATAGAGTTATCCTTGTCTCAAAAACGGCTACGTGGTTGCCCTTGGGGACAGTCGTATAGGTGCCGTGTAATTAGTTTATAGAGCAATGTTCCACCCAAAAGGGAGTTGCTCTCTGCGACGAATTTCATCCGGAGGGATGCCGTCGGACGCCTACTATGATGTTGGGACAGGTCGTATTAGTTTAAAGATTGGATCAGTTGGCTTGGCGCCTGGACTGATCATTCGGCTTGTGGCCTTGGATAGTTCTTGGTGAACGTAGGTGCTAAATAAGAGGAGGGTAGCCGCCTGTTTAGGCACAGGGTCGGCCAGGCCCTGATCATTTATTAGCTAAGTATAGGAGGGTGGCCGTTTGTTTTGGAACCAGTCGGCCATCTTCTATGGAGAGTAGTCGATTGTATGTCCAGACGGCATGCCCTTCTGGTGATAGAGTAAAATAATCAAAGCAGAGAGTAGCCGACTATAGAGGTACTGCGGCATGCCCCTCTGATCATAGAGTGAAATACTCAATGGAGAGTAGCCGACTGTAAAGGTACAGGCGGCATGCCTCTCTGAATTAGTATCAACTATTGAAATAATTTCAAGTGTTAGAGTAGATAGATCACTTAGCTCCCTTCCATGGAGGATTGATGACTCTACTTTCTTCAAATGGGGACAGGTGGTCGTGCTAAACTTGTTTTAATGTGGTTTGCGACCTTGTTGTTCGGCCCACACATTTGTCACTGGTCTTTATCCCCTTGGTGAAATTGCTGGCTATTGCCATTAATGAGGGTTGGCTGCTTTCATAGCTACGAGACTTCGTCGTATAGGGGGTCGGCTACTAGTCATGCCGCCTTTCTTGCCTGATAGACTATCATGCAAACAAGTGGAGGTAATCCACGAAGGGAGACGGTCTTCAATAAGGTGCCGCCTAAACAGTCATAAATAAAACGGTCTTCCGTCTTCCATAGGGTGCCGCCTAACAATCATAATAATCATAATAATGATAAGACCCCTTGTGGCAAGGGATATGCAGGTGACCAGCCGTCTAGCCCCACTCGAGATTGTTCAAGCATACTTTTTTATAATTAGGGTGCCGCATGGTATAGTAGTTTTTTTATTCGAGGCAAGTCACATAATCCTTATGAGGGCCGGTTGTATAATTATACTCGGTCATCCGTGCTTGGATGACCCTTGAATTATGCAAGCTGGTACCAAAACTCATTTGCATCAAAGTATGCTCGACACCATAATCATTGAATTGAGCTAAAACCATGCGGGCATTTCGAAGCAAAGTTCATTTCAGCCCTTGCTTTCAAGGATCGTTTTTTGAGGTGTAGTAGGGTCATGCGCCTATAGCTGCTTGATTTCATGGCCAAATTCTAAGCTTCACTTACACTCGGCCGGAGCATATATGGTTTCTTTATATGAGCACATGAACACATGAAAATATAGTGCCTTTCGACTCGTCAATAGGGGCGCTTGTATTTGTAGACGGATGGTATGATGCTGCTGCCTGTATGAGAGAAAGGGGGTTTATTAGCTTCTTAAAATGGCTTAACAACCGGTGGTACAGTGTTCCCCTACACTCATACAGCCGCCTAGCCGCCTATTTTGTACTTACAAACACTCATTCGACTCGGCTTTTAGAGTTTCTTGGAGTCCGCCAGTTTATATTGCTAGCCGACTGTTTTAGGTGAGTTTGTGCGCTTTACACATTCACCTGGCTGGGGCTGGGCGCCATCTGTGTTATTGATTCAGTCGGTGAGCTAGGCAAGTAATGCAGACGGTGATAAGGCCGGCTGATTTATGCTAGGTGTGCCGACTGACTTCGTAGATTGTAATATGTGCCGGCTGTTTTTATAATTGGATGACCGTGGAGATGTTTTTGAGTTCTCCAGGCTAGACCATGACATACAGCTAGTTTGCATTATATAATAATTCCTTTAATTAGAAATTATAATATATCATCATGCATCATAAAACCATGATAAAGATAGCTTTATCTTTGCATGATTCATTAAGGTGCCCGAGTGGTTTCTTGCTCTTGTGGCTGGGATGAGGGCAGGCTGCTGCCTGCTGCTTCGGTGCTAGGACTAGGCCGGTTGTCTATTAGATAACAAGGGGCTTGCTTGCACCTTACCAGATCTTGCACTATAAACCTATGGAATGCCATATTGAAGCCGTATATACGTAGTATGAGGGCTGTTACTTTTGACTGTCGCCTAAGTACTCAAATGCTCAACACATCTTGGGAGCCTTCTACATATGTAGAGTTGGGTGGCTCGCAAGAATTTAGGCGGCTACCTTGTCAGGTAGGCTGCTATCACCTGCTTGCTTTGAGGGACGTGGAATAGATGCCGCTTACTTTTGCTCGATTTTGCTGAGCATCTAGCGTAATCCAGCCATTAATTGGTTTTACTCACGTTTGCGGGCTTGCTGCATTTGTTGGGAGTGCCGAGTGTTTTAACATGGCTGGCTGCCGCCTGTTTTTAACGTGGCTGGCTGCCGCTGGCTGCCACTTGCTGCTACGTGGCTGGGCGTAGGGCGGCTGCCACGAGGGCATATGCTAAAGGCTACTGCCGCCTACTGTCTTGAGGGGCATGCCGCCTGCTCCTTCATCAATGCAAAGCATTCGGCCATCCAAATGCCGTAACGCAAACAGCGAGAAGTGTGCTGCTTCAAATACATACAAGGGGCAGCCATCAACAATACCAGTCGGTTTTTAGCCTTTTAGTCAAATGCCTTGTGATGGCTTGTTGCCGAATGTATCTCCAAATGCGTTGAGATGGCCGGCTGACTTGCTTATTATGCTTTATTTAACAAAATTCGAAGAGTGCTCTGTTTTCATGGAGTTGAAAATTTATTGCCTCGAACTCGGCATTTGGTTGCCTATTTTTGAAATGCTTGTGCCGGCTTCGTGGCTGGTACTAGGCCGGCTGCCGCCTATTTCACCTTGGCTTGGTCAGAGGCGATTGCTGGATACTTGGGCACTAGGTGCCGGCTGTTTACCTCACCCTAACTCAGCCAAGCTCAACCGTCTGTTTTTATAATCATGAGGGTGTGGCTGTTTGTGATGGAGCCGGGTGCTACTTCGTGGCTGGGCATAGGCCGGCTGTTTCCTTACAAACAATCAAGCCAGATGCTTGGAGCCAGCATGATGTCGTTTGATTCTTACTGTTTGCCCATGATACTTCGAAATTTCAAGAAGCACTCATCTTGAGCTTTCAAGTAAAGCATACCGATTGTTTAAAGTTGGCAGGCCGTATGTTTTGTTACTGGATTGTTGCCGTTTGTTTTGAAGGCTGGCTGCATTTTTTCTAATGCCGCCTGTTTCACCTTAGCCTGGACAGAGGCAGTATGCCGGTTGCTTGGACACTTCAATTACACAAAACTATTATTAAATGCGGAAGGCACTTTGATTTTTATATGCTAAGTATATTATATAATAATATACTTATGTAATGTTGGCATGTTGCATGCTCTCTTTAGCTGTCAAGAGTAACATTAGGCCATGCATGGCTAAGTGCTACATGGCCGCAATTTTTATTTATTTATTTATTTTTTATTTTTTTTTTAATCAAAATCATAATAATGATTTGATAATAATTGTAGCCTTACAAGCTTGACCATCCGACTCCTGTTATTTGACCGTATGGTGTTGTAGTACTTGGCTGCTTGGCCGAATGTTCGGAGGCTAGTATCTTGCCGGCTGTTCCCCTTGAGGATCATGCTAGGCGCATGTAACTTAAATCGGGAGGGTTAGACCTAGCCGGCTGAGCAAGGCGGATGGGCTTTCTACTCACTGTCGTGGGAAAGCGATACATAGTCCAATCGATCAAAGGCGTCTGCCCCTCCCCAGGTCTAGGGTAGGGGGTCGCCTCTCGCTCCTTAACTAGCTTCGTCCTCCCAGGATGGGAGGGTCTTCTGGCCGACTGTTCCTTTGGTGGAACAGGCGCCAATTTATTGATTAAGTCTTGGATCTCCCCCTTGAAACTACCCATGAGGGTCATGAGTTTGTTCCTTTCGGTGGGACGGGTACATCGAGCTCTGAGGGACTCGTCAGGGCCGTGTGAGCCTCAACCTCAGTCTCATGGTGAGTATCCTGGTCTGGGTAGACCTGGGGGTCGTCCATGGGACGCTTGTCACTTAGAAACGGTACAGATTGTGATTCCATCTCGAAAGTACTCTCCCCACAGACGGCGCCAAAATGTTTCGGTATTTTCTGATGTCCTGCGGGAGAGTTACAATTTCGAGACTGGAACCGGACGCCTGTACCTGCAAAACAACGGAGACTCCTTGTGGTGGGAGCTCTGCCTCCAACGGTCAAGTTAGTACTTGTTTGAGGAGTGAATAGTGCGGAAAAGTAAAGGTTGGAAGATCTGGTTCCTCTAGGTGAGGAGTGATCAATGTGTTTTGGTTTTCTCTAGGTGAGAGTCCTTCCTTGCTTATGGAGGCTAATGACATGTTTATATAGCCTCGAAGTACGTGCCCAATACTAGGTTTTCTGGGAAAACCTAGGACTGATTGGGCTTGCCTCGGGAATTGGGCCTGCGATGGCCGTTTTCCAGGTTGGCGGATAATGGGCCACATGATGTGACCTGATTAGTCCATGTTGGACCTCTTAGGGTGACAAGTGGCGGACGCTGATTGGCCCACGTGGTGGACACGTGGCAGGTCCGGATTGGTCCATTTGTCATGGGTAATTTTACCCTAAACACTTTCCATGTAGGACCTCGAGGAGATCGAGGATTTATCTTCTTCATGGTACTACAAAAAATCAAAGTAATAAGTTCAAATTTGACTAGTATAATCAATACATATGAGTTAAGATATGAAAATGAATAACAAGAAGTGAAACAAACTAGATGCTTACTTTTGCAGTATGGACCTCACGAGGCGCTTTCTTACTTGAGGTAACCGAGCAGAATCAAAGTAGAAGATTGTGTTACTGAAAACACAAATCACAAGTAGGGTCCAATGATAACTACACACGAGACAAACAAATCAATAGTTAGCCTATTACAACAAATAAACTGGGAAAACAAATGAACTTGACTAGCATAATCAGACGTACTCCTCATAGTATGGGACGAATATAAACTTGTCTCCCGCACTCACTGATTCCTGATACCCCGTTCAGCATAGTATAACACGTCAGCGGAGTTGCCTAAGATTCTAGCAGTGGACATCTGCTCAGGGCACAACCACCCAACTTGACAAGGAGATTCAAGCTCCCATATTTGCTCCTGGAGTGCTCTGCATGCATGATAACAAAATGTTAATCGAAAACCAAACGACAAACACCACTAAACTGAATAACATAAATTGAGTACCAGTTGAATTACCTCATGGATATTTGAATGAGGGAAATGTTAAGCATTGCACCACTTAGAAATTCCTTCACATCTTCTTTGAATAGCCATGCCGTTGCATCATCATCGTAATGGAACATTTCCTTAGGAAGTTGGATTTGGATAGGGCTGTCATTAGGCAACACGCAAACACGGTTGTGCAAATAAGCTAACTCCTAAGATAGCGATTGAAGCACCGTGTCTTCAACTAATGGAGTAGCTTGCGTAGCTGAACCTCGTGAAGGGCTCTTCATCGACGCTTTTCCACTCGCCGAGCCATGTTCACTCCTATTCTTTGTCCCCTCCACCCTCTTCTTTGGAGTTTGGCTTTTCCTCGATGGCTAATAAGGCAAATCCACACAAATGGTTAGAAAAGATTTCCATCCAACTCTTGGGAAGAAAAGATTAAAGCGTGAAATCTAAATCTTAATTACCTGGTTCATCAACCGTATCCAAGCAGATAGCCATTGTACAAAACTACCTTTTGCTGCCCAGAGTGTAGTATAATCATCCTCCTCTACGGGCACAGGTATGAGGATGTCCTCGAACCCGGGAACCACAGAATGGATCCCGACAGAATAATGCTCAGGCAGAAGAGGTCGAAGATGGACCGTACCTTGTTCGGCCGGTTGTGCACTACCATAGGCAACAACATTCAAAGGTCCATCATATGATTCGCCCGGGTGAAGAAGTTCACAACGGGTCTCTTCCTGCACCAATTAGGAAGATACTTCATTTAAATATTCATAACTAAATATCTTATGTGTAATATAGGAGTTAATTCAAGCATTGAGCTAAAATCATGAAAAATGGGCAAGTTAGAACTCATTTTGGCCATTTTGAACCGTAAATACTCTATATGAACCTAAAACTTGTGAAGTTGCTTTTTTAATGTTGTTTCAAGCCATAAACATTCATAACTATGTATCTTAGGTGTAATATAGGAGTTAATTCAAGCATTGAGCTAAAATCATGAAAAATGGGCAAGTTAGAACTCATTTTGGCCATTTTGAACCGTAAATACTCTATATGAACCCAAAACTTGTGAAATTGCTTTTTTTATGTTGTTTCAAGCCATAAATATTCATAACTAAGTATCTTAGGCGCAAAAAAAAAAAGAAAAAAAAACCAAAACGAGTGCAAAAAAAAAAAAAAAAAACCGAAAACCGGGCGGGAAGGGCAGCGTGTGCACAGCGAGGAGGCTGCACAGCTGCTGCAGTGCAGCTGCAGCCTCCTCGCGTGATTCCTCACAGCCTCCTCACAGCTGCAACCTCCTCGAGAAGGAGAAGGAGGAGGAGGAGGAGAAGGAGAAGGAGAAAGAGAAGGAGAAGGAGAAGAAAGAGAAGGAGGAGGAGGAGGAGAAGGAGAAGGAGAAGGAAAAAGAGAAGGAGGAGAAGGAGAAGGAAGAGCAAACAACAACAACACATCACATCAACAAAGCAACACTAATTACACAACACAGCGAAGAAACACCATTTCACAGCCAACTTAACCATTTCACAACACAATCCAAAAACCAATATCATTATCCAAACAAGTAAGTAAAAAATCACCTATAGAATAGGAAAGTCATGAGGTGTCGGAGTATCAAGCCCCCTTGAGTTCGCATGTGAAGTAGTACCAATCTGCAATAGTGGTATTGATATTGAAACATTAATTAGAACCGTACCCACGTAACTCAACATATCAAAACCTATAGAGTTGAATTCTAATCACGTACCTCCTCGCGTGCATTTATCTCCTGTTCTCCTTCTCTTCGTGGGTGGCTACTTGAGTCGGCCGGTGTTGTCGAGGAAAAGGGCAAGGTCGACAAATTCATTTGCTTCGCCCATGCATTGAACTCTTCGCGCATCTCATTGCGCACTTGTTCTTTAATTGATGCCACTGTGGCATCGAAGTTCTGTGGCGAGTTCACACTTGCTCGGGATCTTCCAGATTTGGTATATTCGGAACCCATTACCTTCTCCCATCCTAGCAAGCTCCCCCCAGCACCTAATACCCGTCCCGGATGGTAGGGCTTTCCCATAGCCAAGGTGAAGGGATCCTTCTCTATCGTCGGGACGAGCTTGCCTTCAACAAGCTCTCCAGTGTACTCAAGCTGTAGCAAAAACAAAATGGCAACATGAAGTAAGTGTTTATATAAAGTGATATACATGCAAATGAATAAAGTAGTTCACTAGTTCATAGTTGCTTACTAGCTTATCTGTCATTTCCTTGGTTTCCGGAGCCTTGATGGACCATTTTCCGGTTTTCTTGTCCCACGAATGCATAGAGCAAAAGAAATCCCCAGCACGACTCACCAAAGTACTGGTCGTGGAGTCAGACGACGTTGTGGAGGACCCTAGAAGCACAGTGGGGTATACTCCTTCACTCACCCACGTATCCCTCCATTCATTATACGTCATTGCTCCCATATGATGGTGGTATTGCTTTTGCAATGCATTCCTGGAATTCTGCTCCCTCATTTCCTACATAAAAAGATATATATGTTAGTTTCATTACTAATAAAAAAGACGATAAATTACAACACAATTTTCATCAGAGTTCTTTAAACTTACAATTTCTTCTTTTTTACATTTTTGATGAACGGAAGCTTCCCAATCATCCTTCGATATGCTAGGCCATATTTGCCAAGGGAGTTTCTCTTCATCGATGACATCATCATCACTGCCACCTCCTTTCTTGTTCTTTGGCTTCCTCACAAGTTTCTTTGTGATAAACCGACGAACTAAGTTACACTTGAAGCTTCTGAATCTTGCCGCAAGTAAGGATTCAAACACCCTTCGCTTGGCGTACTCATTTGGAATGTTAAATAGACTCTGCAAGCACAAATAACAAACATTATTAGTTTGCCAACAACATAACAATAAATTGAAATTGTTTATAAATAATCACATTAAATCAAACTTACCCTGGTATCATTCCAAAACGTGTCAATCAAGCCTGTAGGTACGTCGCTCATACGAAGCGTAATGGGTATTTTGCGCGCACAAATCCCAACTTGACCAGCATACTGACGACGCCATTTACCTGAGGGTTGCCCTACCCTGTCATACTCCAAGACTATAGGACCGACAAGTTTCTTGAAAGCTGTCGTCGGACCCCTCTGCTTTTTCTTCGCTGGTGCCTGCACCCCCCCTCCACTTTGATCCTCACGAAACGGCTCCATAATGGCATTATCGATTGGCGGCGCTTGCTTAGCTGCAATTTCAAACTCATCTATCATTCTCTCCAATACATCTTGCGCCTGATCTTCTGGCTCACCCAAATCAGGTTCCTTGTTCACATCATACAGCTGGTCCCCATCATTAGATGAATCATCATCATTAGATTCAACATCCTCAACTCGAACACGGTATGGATCGTCCGCCATTAGATGTTAAAACCTGTCATTACAAACATAACACGTTATTAGCTGCTGAATTGTAAGGTAAACTTATAATCACATATAAATTGCTGAATTATAATACAAATAAACATAGAAAATGGTGAAGCAAGTTACTTTATGTCATTTAAAAGAATATAAGAAAAATAGGCAAGTAATTCAACAATTTCATTCAGTTTCACCTAAAATGTGAATTTTTAATTCTTTCTACGCCTGCAATTCAAACTAACAGAAAATATACAGTACCTCAATCTAATATTCCTTCATCGTGGTCTGATCTCATGTAATTGACTTGGTCGTCTATCTCATTTGGCACAGCAGGTCTAGGAACAGTGAAAGGTGCCGAGTCATCAAAGGCATCATATTCTTCCTCATCCTCGACATCTCCAACGCCAAGGATTCTTCTTTTGCCGGCTAGCACAATAGACCATTTTGAGTCGGCAGGGTCAGATACGTAAAACACCTGCTTAGCTTGAGATGCAAGGATGAATGGTTCCGCACTATCATTCAGGTTGCCAAGATCTACAAGAGTAAAGTCATCAAATTTGACGTTACGCCTGATATTATCAACCCACTTACACCGGAAAAGAGCAATCGTGAAGTCACAATAATCAAGCTCCCATATTTCTTGAATTCGACCGTAGTATGACAACTCTGCATCAACGGGTGATTTATCCTTAGCACTTGCAAACTCCCTTGACGATGCCACAACCGTTACACCACTTTTTTGGGTCGAGGATGATTTCAAATCTTGACGCTCAGTCCAAAATGTGTACCCATTTATGTCATATCCCTCAAATGAGCGAACATCATCATTTGGACCATAAGCAAGCCACCTTACTGTAGCTGTGACACTCTCATCCATTCCACCCATCACTCGATCACGAAACCAACTCACAAACTTCTTATTGTGCAACTGCATCAGTGCCCTTTCACCTTTCGACGGAAACTCATAACGCAAACTAGCCATGTGCTCGTCTAAATATGGGTGAACATCTGCAACATGGTGCAACACATAAAGGTGTGCTTGTAAGAACTTCTCTCGATCAGGTGACATTCGTTTTGACCCGATTGTGCCATGACCATCAAGTCTACCTTCATGTCAAGCAGTAGGAATACCAATAGGTTCAGCAACGGCTACATAGTCGGCCACAAAATTACCAATCTCCTCGGCCACGGTCCCTTGAATCATACTTCCTTCCGGGTGAGCCCGATTCCTAACTTTATCTTGCAATGTACCCATGTGTCTTTCAAAAGGATAGCACCACCTCAAGAACACTGGACCGCACAACTTAATCTCACGCACCAAATGAAGAATCAAATGCACCATTATGTCGAAAAACGAGGGCGGGAAGTACATCTCAAATTGCACAAAGTCACAACCACATCCGCCTGTAAAGCATCAAGTGTACAAGGATCAAGCACTTTGCTACGTATTGTATTGAAAAACGAACAGAGGCTTGTAATAGATTCCCTCACGTGCTTTGGCAAAATACCACGTATTGCAATTGGTAGAAAAACTTGCATCAGAACATGACAATCATGGGATTTCATACTTGTCAGCTTCAATTCTCCATTTAAGGATACAAATCTTTTCATGTTAGATGCGTACCCTGATGGAACCTTAATGCCATACAGACATTCACAAAACATCCGTTTTTCTACCCATGACAATGTGTAGCAAGCCGGAGGTAAATAGGCCTTCCCCTCTTTGGCTTTTCCCTCATTTTTCTTCTTCGACGCATCCGCGACCTTTCCCTTTCCCTTGCTCTTCCCCTTTCCCTTTTTCGAACCCATTTCTTTTTCCTTTTCCTGTTCCTTTCCCTTACTAACCCTTTACTGAACCCACAATTCTGGACGCACCCCCATCTTTTCCAAATCTAAACGTGCACCCTTTCCGTCCTTTGTCTTGTTTTGAATATTCAACAGCGTTCCCACAAGAGCGTCACACACATTCTTATCTATATGCATTACATCAAGACAGTGCATAACGTCATGTTCTTTCCAGTACGGGAGCAACCAAAAGATTGATTCTTTATTAAAGAGAGCAACTGATTCCGCCGCTTTTTCAGATTTCCCAAATACTGTTCGTACACCCTTAACCCGAGCATAAACCTCCTCACCAGTCAGTGGCCTAGGAGCAGTCCCCTCTTCCACCGTCCCATCGAAAGCCTTTTTCTGCCGACGGTACGGGTGATCGCGCCTGAGCAGCCTTCTTGTCCTCAAATACACCTGTTTGAAAGAATGATCAAGACGTCTGCTTGGCGTATCATCAATACAAATGGGACACGCCTTTTTCCCTTTATTCTTATACCCAGACAAGTTGCCATATGCAGGAAAATCATTAACGGTCCACATAAGAGCTGCACGCAATGTGAACATCTCATTCTTATGAGCATCAAACACGGAAACCCCTTCGTCCCACATCTTTCTCAAATCATCAACCAATGGCGCAAGATACACATCTATGTCGTTTCCAGGTTGCCTTGGCCCCGATATCAAGAGTGAAAGCATTACGTATTTCCGTTTCATGCACAACCAAGGAGGCAAATTGTAGATCACTAAAAGTACCGGCCATGTGTTGTGCTGGGTACTAAGAGTGCCAAATGGATTCATCCCGTCCGTGCACAAACCAAGCCTTAAATTTCTGACTTCATCACCAAATTCCCCAAACTTCATATCAAGGTTCTTCCATTGCGGGGAGTCGGCTGGGTGCTTCAGCATTCTGTTTTTCTTTCTTCCCTCTGCATGCCACCTCAAGTTTTTAGCGTCTTTTGGTAAAGAGAACAGACGCTTAAACCTTGGAATTATGGGAAGATACCACAACACCTTAGCAGGAGGTCCCTTCGTACCAGCATTGCAACTCTTGCGCTTGTAGCGCGACTTCTTGCATCTTGGACACTCCGCCAATTGTTCATATTCATTTCGGTAAAGAATACAATCATTAGGACATGCATGTATCTTCTTATACTCCAAACCAAATGGACACATGAGCTTCTTAGCGTAATAGTAAGACTTAGGAATTTCATTCCCATCGGGCAACATCTCACTTAACACGCTCAACAAGGAAGTAAAACTACTGTCCATCCACCCATGCTTCGACTTAATGTTAAAAAGAGTAAGCACGGCTGATAGTTTGGAGTATTTTTTGCACCCAGGATACAAAGGCTTTTTAGAAGCCTCCGATAATGACTCAAACACGTCACCTTCAAAACCACGCATCATATCATCCACACCTTCATCCTCAACCTCATCCACATGATCATCCTCAAATCCCTCCTCAGCACCATCATCAACAATATGTTCATCATTCTTGTATTCCTCGTCCACACGAATATCATTGCTTCTATCATCATGCACATCATACCCAATAACATCCCCACTGTACTCTCCTTCTTCACTATGCCAAATCCACACATGATATTTAACCCTAAACCCACGACAAACTACATGATCTCTAATGATATCAACACTATTGACCACCTTCACATTATTACAATCAACACAAGGACAATAGAGGCACTCGAAACCCATTCTGCGCTGGTAAGATGAAGCCGTCTCGCAAAACTCTTGAACCCCATTAAAGAATTCCAATGTATCACGTCTACCATACATCCATCCACGATCCTTCTCCATTAAGTAAATTGTCTCTAAACATGGCAACATATTACGAATAATAATGTATAATTGCTACATATACTATATATATAAATCAAATTCAAACACACACCATGCATATAACTTTCATATACATACACAAATGAATATATGCTTCCAAAGGGTCCTTATCACTCCAACCTAACCCATCCTTGAACGTTTATTCTCACTAGTGAATGTATGTCAACTTTCCAATTTTAAGGAAAATCCGGCAGCATTTCCCCCCAGTTCTCCAAGTACACGACGTAGGTAATTACTTACCCACATATGTACCCAGAGAACATGGTGATCGAGGAAATGGTAAGCCAAGATGTTCCTTAAAATTGAAAAAAAAGACATACATTCACCACCTAAGTGAGAGTAAACGTTCAAGAACAGTCCCAACCGGGGACTATTCAAGACTTTCTCCTAATGAGAAAGCCTTGAACGGGTATCTAGGCATATGATGATGCAAGCATTTCATATATTTATTGTTGTATTTAGTTTGTCATTATATAATACACAAGTCTAATAGCTAGCATGAAAAAACTTCCTTCACTATTATTTCAACACAATGTCCACATTCTAAATGATGGCATAATTCCAAATAAAAGAAAGCTTGTGACATTCTTAAATATCCAAGGTCTTCATGAACAAAAATACAAACAAGCCACCACATATTTTCCAAGTTGAAATGTACCTGAAACTGGAGCCTTAGACTAACCGTGACAAGAAGCTAGGTCGTTGTGGAGGGGGAGCAATGCACGTCTATCGACAAACCCTACATTACAATAAAATTATAATTACTAAATTGAAAACCAAATCCTCAAAAAACTCAAGAGTACGACAATTTGGCCACATCATCATCATCTACCTCTCATGACGTTTAATTCTTAAACTACAAAAAGAGTATTGCTTTTTAGTGCAATTCGCATGGATTGGGACAAGCCATATCAAATTATCCACTTGTCATCCCACCAGAAACACAAACATGGGGCCACATGTGGATGGCAACTTGAGCCCATTGTAGTTAAACTTTTAAGA
Source organism: Chenopodium berlandieri (assembly GCA_034703905.1). Taxonomy (NCBI): domain Eukaryota; kingdom Viridiplantae; phylum Streptophyta; class Magnoliopsida; order Caryophyllales; family Amaranthaceae; genus Chenopodium; species Chenopodium berlandieri. Next base: position 53,155,536 of record CM068281.1, read on the forward strand.
CTCCAAAGAAGAAGCACACAGCACAACTCACCTGACTTAAGAGCTCAACCATCACCTAGAAGCTTAAACTAAAGAATAAAGACCGTAGAATGAATAAGCTAGGAGCTAGTTATCATACCCTTAAAACTCTTGCAAATCTAGTGATAAGTTGGCTTTTCCAGTACAAATTGATCACTGTTAAGGTCTTCTAATTCAGTTTGATGGCAAATCTATTATAGAGTACAATAGAAGCCAGGCATAATTTGATTTTTCCTAGTGAAGGAATTGCTATATATTCAAGAGTTGTAATACTTAGGCAAGGCCTAAACAGAGGCTCGTACAAAATAATTAAACTCTCTAATGTAAGCAAAGATGAATTATTCAAAAGAGAAACTAAGAATCCTTAATAAGAAGGGAGTGGGGGGAGAACCAACAACAGCAGCAGCAACATCAAAAAGGTTTCATACCCCAAGTCGATATGACCCAAACGTGAAAATCATTGCATTTGCTTCTTGCACCAATTGTTCATTCAAACCCTTGACTCGGCTAATTGTTTTCACCTAGTGCTTCACAATCTATGCAAAAGCCAACAAAGAATAACCCAAAACATTATTGAATATCACAAGCTCAAATCAGCATAGTAATTCAAAAAACAAGAAACCCAAATAAAATACACACAAAACCTAATTTGCTAGCTACTTACCTTGAAGTTGCTTCAATGGAGGTGAGAAAGCTCACACAGCCCTTCAATGGAGGTGAGAAAGCTCGCACAGCCCTTCAATGGAGATGGAGGGAGAAGAGAAGAGGGATTGGGTGGGAGTTGAAGACAAAACGAATTGAAGGAATGAGGAAGAAAGACGTTGTCTTCAATGAAGAGGGGAGATGAGTTGAATGAAATAGGAGGGGAAATTATCTTCAATTCAATGGAGGTTCATACCTCGCACCAGGCCACTTCAATGGAGAAAGAGGGGAGCAAGTTGAATGAAGAAGGAGGAGGGAAAACGCAGAAGGAGGGAATTGAAAACACAGAAGGTTTTTTTTTTTTTTTTTTGCAATTGAATGAATGAAGACGTTGATGAACAGTGAGAGTAGGGAATGAAAACCCGCAATTTTTTTTAAAATTTAGCAACGGTTAACCGTTGCCAAACCTTTACCTTTTATTTTTATTTATTTATTTATTTTTAAAAACGCAGTTGGCAACGGTTAACCGTTGCAAATGTTAATCAATTTTTTTTTTAAAAAAAAAAAAAAATTGGCAACGGTTAACCGTTGCCAACTCTAATATTTAAAATGGCGCTCACTTAAGTTGGCAACGGTTTTCATGAACCGTTGCCATAGGGGGGTTGCCTATTTCTATTTTTCTACTAGTGTAGGGAGACTTAGGTAAGTAAAACTTCTCATGGGAATTTCCACTTTCCATGATTAAACAAAACACAATTTGACATTTCTTAGGAATTCCAATTACATGGAAATATAAATTTACGAGGAATTTGCATTTCCCTCGTTCAACCAAACGAGCCCTAACTTATTTTACCTCTTAAATTTTGTGACAGTATATAGGATGCAATGTTGAACGGTAATTCATTCTGTATGGGAACACATGTTTATTAATTTGTTGATTAAGTCAAATGTAGTATGTTAAGTCTTTAAAATTAGTTGTGGACATGATAATCAAATCATGTGGTGTTGCTCCTTATTTTTAACTTTACTAGTTGTGGACCCGTTGCGTGCGGTTCCCCAAGTTATGGGGATTATTTGTTAAGGATCGATCATTTGGTGACAATAAAAGATATTATGGAGGAGTAATTATAATATGTAGTATATATGTGTACTAATGGAAGGTATCTTCTTCGGCCATGCTTGGATTTGAAGTTGTGAATATCAATTTTGAGGCACGACCGTTCTTCAATGATGCACAAGCGTTCCCAAATGAATTGGCAACAAACCGACTATGCATGTGGTCGTGCTTGGCTTCGGTAGGCTAAAATTAATGAAATAGTCGTGGTTGGATTGTTCCCCATGATTCAGAGCCACTATCTACCTCTTAGCATTTTCCTAAAAACTCTACACTTATCATTGGTGTGGAGTGGTGTTATGATGTCTCATATAGTGTCGAACTATATATATTTAATATTTTCCGATATCTTATATCACTAATAGAGTAGCACAATTCTAAACTTCCCCCTATCTTCCCTAGTTATGCCTCCTCAATCATAATCCCATCCAAAACGTCAGATCAAGAAGAAGTAGGCATAATGGACAGTGATATAGACAAATTGTTAAAAACAAAGAAATTTTTCAGTGCTAGCCACACCGTGTGGCTAGGTGACACACACTAAAACACTGACCGAGTAACCTCAACAACATTTTGTGGCGGAGTCGCATATGAAAATTTTCGGAATTTTTTTTCATCTCAGCTTTCATACTTATTGCTTATTAAAATGAAAAGAAATCAAAATACTCCCTCCGATTTTTTTTAATTGCAACTTTGGGGTATTATTTGTGAGATATAAAATATTCCAAAGTTGCAATTAAAAAAAATCGGAGGTAGTATTAAAAATAAGTGTAGCAAAGGTAAGCCAAGTTTAGATTATTTTAGAGTGTTTTTACAAAAATAAAAATAAAAAAAACTTTTGAAAAATCAAAATAATCCCTAAAATCTCAAAAAACACATATATCGTGAAGACTAGAGAAGATATTGAATTGGAAAAAAATCATTCAAAAAAATAGAGCCTAAATGTAACAGTTGGTCATATAAAACAATAAATAACTAACTATCCAAATTAGCCTAACTGACAAGTGGGCGCAATTACGAAAATCAGATTATCTCTCCTTAGGGGTGGTTATTGGGCGGGTCATTAACGGGGCGGGTCGATTGCAGGTCATGATGAATATTTAGTATGTCAGGGTTGAGTCAGGGTCAATACGGGTCAGGGTTGGGGTAAAAGTGAAGCGGGTCATTAACGGGCATATCCACATACTTCCATTTAGCTGCCAACGAAAATAGGAAACAACAATAGCAATGTCTATTCATATCAAAAACCCGGAAAATATAAAATATAAATCTTATCAACAAAAACAAAAATAAACCCCAAAAATTCCTGAGTTCATCCTTTCAGTTTGGTTTAATCAAAATTAAAAATTGTGATTGTAATTTTGTAAATTGGAATTTCAATGCACATTATACACGGTACCAACCACCTCTAGCACCAGCGCCATGATCAACTCATACAATTTCTCTCCATTTTTTCTCTCCTAGGATTTTCCATTTCTTCTCTGCTTCCTTCTTCATCAATGGCGTCCAAGCCATGGACGCAACCTCTTCTATGTACAATCCATTAGAGTTGTTTTGGGATTCCGACGAAGATGCACCAGATCCTCGTTGTGGTCATACCCTTACCACCATCGCATCTATCAAATTGGGAAGCTTGAAAGCTCGAAATCACTGATTACATTACTATTAGGAACTGCTTCTAAATCATATATGCTAAAATATGTAAATCAATTGAAGGATTTTAGGGTTTTTTTTTTCTTTAAAACATCGAAAAAAGAGGAGACGATAATGGAGATTGTTTTTTTTCTTTGGTCATTTTAATTTTTACAAAAATTTGGGTTTTTTCTTTCTAAGTTTCTTACAATTTGGCCCTTTAATTTTTCTTTAATATTAACGGGATGTCAATAAAAACCATTTATTAACCCTATATCTTAAAATCCAAGATCCTTTAAATTTAGGTCCAACCCTATTATCAATGGGCAACCCTGTCCATTAACCACCCCTAGCTCTCCTGATTACATCCCAGACATCAAAGTTCAAATACTGCTCGCTAAGTTGAACTCAAAACAAAACGGATAACAATATAAGGTAACCATAGTCCACATAACATATGTTTTGTGCAAAAATATACAAGCATGCTATGATATATAATATTCCAGGCTCATGCATTCCCAGGAAGTTTAGGAAGAGGAAACAACTGTTCTAGGCATTCTAGCATACCATCACACTATTTACAGATGTAGATGTTGCATTTTGTAGAATTGTATCATAGAAACTCAAAATAAGCAAAAACATTTGCCTTTGATATGTACAACATCCACCAGCAAAAAAAGCAGATCCCGAGTCAAGTCCTTCAGGTCCATGATAAAAGCAGTCCATGATAAAAGCAAAAGCAGGAAGCTATAGCCACCACATTCATGCAAGCTAATTCTGAAGGCCTTGCTTTCTTGTAAGCTTAAATCTTTGACTTCCGGCCAGCTTCAGATATAAAAGATTGCTTCTCCTGAAAACATCAAAACATAATCAAAAGGCAATACACGTTGGTTCTCCAATCACGACTGACAATATATATGAACATGAAACATACGTTTGAGAACAAGCGCTCATCCTCACAACTTCCAAACCCATTCAATGGCAGCTCACCACATAGGAATATAAAACGTGCTTCAAAAAACATTATCATAGCACACATAAGAGCAAAGGTAAGGGAAGACGGGGCACATTGTATAGACGGGGCCACCTAGCATAAGCATCGTGCAACAACCAATAACACAAACATTGCATTTGATGTTAGGGCTTAATCTACCTCATACAACCATTTTATACATTGCAAATCAACACTTAACTCAATATATGATGCATTCTTGTACATATTTCACATGCTAACATCTTCATCATATGAAATGAGCAAAAACAAACATAAAGCGAATAATCTTACTCTTGTCTACGGTGCAACCAACCCCATAAAACAATTCTAAACACTGTCTAAAAGTAGAACCCGAAAAATTATACCAATAGCCAACTAACCTTTGCTTACCAAACACATACTCTTTTATGAGTCTTATATGTCACTTTAATTAGTATGATTCCACCAGAAGAGAGAAACTTCACTACTATTTACGAAAATCATCAACTCTTATCACTATAGTCCCACCAGATGAGAGAAAAACTTCACTGCTATTTGGTGCTACAAAACAAGGCACATGTAGAGCGAGTATTCTCATATTTGGAAAGTGAGAAAAGTTTTTGTGGAAAATAAGAACAAGGCTAAAAATAGATTTATTATTGGTTTCACCATTGGCCTTGAAATGATTTATTGTAGACCTTGCAAAATCTGTAGATAATGTGATAAACTCACTAAACTTGTATGCAATTCATAACATTCAGTAAATGAAGAGTTTCAATCTACCAATGGCGGTTGCAAGACATTGATAATAATATAACCTATTTACCACCCGCGGTGTGTGAACTCAAGAAGAGGATAACCTAACCCAACTAATACCTTAAGATTAATTCAAATACCTTAAGCTACATGATCAAACAAAATATATTGAGAAAGTCTTGCCAATTATTAAGTAAGCAAAGATTTTAATAATGGAAGTTCCATTAAATCCCCTTTATTTGGGTAGGATTAGATTGGGTACAGTAGCCGTAAGAAATAAATATATAAATAAACCAATAAAAATAAAGTTATGGAGTATATACTTACAGCATTTGACAGCGACTTCCACTTCTTTGAAGCAACATCCCTAGCCTGATTAAATATAGCAATATAAGTGAGCAACATCCAAAAAAGAAAAGAAATTGTCACGTACCAGCAAGTGTAACACAACTAACCATAGCATGAGTCATGGAAGGATTTTCACTCTTTACCCTCTGCCTTTAAAATCAAGAAGAAAGGCAAAAAAAAAAAAAAAAAAAAAAAGAAAAAAAAAAAGGATGATTAAAGGATTGTACACTAAGGGGCAAATTAAGAGGGGAGAGTTAAAACATTCCACAACAATGACTTACAACAAAGCAGTGTAAGCAGGAAGAACACCACCAGCCCTGACCAGACGATGATGTACACTCCATAGTCAGTAGCAAGACATCGAGTTTCCTAATAATTAACAAAATATTGACAAACGTAAAATAGGTAAGAGATCTTACTGCAAAACTGTTGCCTTTTTAGCTTTAGATATCTTGCTTCCAGACATGCTACCTCGTTTTTTACGAGCAGTAACTTGCAATCATGAGAAACACCAGCTAGTAAACTCGAGGATAAGGAAAAGGAAAAGGTTGACATAGGAATACATCTCCATAAGATAAAAGCACCATATTACATATGCTTGTACTTTCTAATCTATCTCAAGATACCACAGTTTTCACTACAGTGGAAAGCCAAATGAGATGGGGAAACACAAAAAACAATCTTATTGAAATATAATCTACTTTTTAAGATGGAAAAACAAATAAGCAATTTACCTGCTTTCTTTGGCGTTTTGAATTCCTTAAAGTACAGCAAGCGAAATTTCTTAGAAGGAATCTCAAAGCACACTTTAGCACGGTAGGTTTTACTCTCTTGGTCAACGGTATCAATGGCAGTAAATGTAAGGTAGTACATTGCACCTTGAACTGGCTGTATGTTGGCTTTATCGAGTGATAAAAATTCCAAACGTTTTCCCTAGCAATGAATTTGACAAGAGAAAAAATTGAGCAATAAATTGTTCAGTGGTATAGAAAAATAGAATCCAAAACCACCTCCAGCTACTTTTGGTGGGGCAGATTTTGACATCAAACATCAAAATTCCATTTACCAGATGTGGAAGTATCAGATATATGAAGTATAAAATGGAACTCGTATAAACTAGAGCAAGTAATGCAAATAATGAAAGACGAGACGCAAAATTTACCCCATGTTGAAAAGCAGCAAAGCGTGCAGCACAATTAGCAATTTTCCAGTCAAAAGAGGTAGGGTGAATGGGTGAAATGCGGCCGGGCATATTGCCAGTACATCCATCGACATCGAAGCCCTTGCTTTGAGTAACCTTCCTGTCGTACCTATCCAGTTCTTCCTGGTTCATCATACGGAACCGCTTTTTACGTGGGGAAAGATACTTAGCAGGTCCATAAGCTGTTCCCTTGAAAAGCTCCAAGCCGCTAAAGTTGCGAGCTTCATACTTGCCACCCACCATAATCACCAAACTAAAACCCTTTCAAAACAATTACATTAGCACAAATAATAAATTAATTAAATGAGATTTTTAACTGCAACAAAGGATAATCATATACATCAAAACCCTAAATCCTAATTCGCTCGATTTCGTCGATAGTAATACAACACAACTCAACATACTACCCATCAATCAAGTGCCAAAAACAAAATAATTTGACAAGTTCAATTTACTAAAATTCGATTGATTATAAATAAAAATAAAACATGGCAACCTAAATTAATCCAACAACACCAATACTCACGATTCATACACAATTATCGAGATCGAAAACTGGAAAATAAAAACAATTGATTTCAATACCATTAATTGATTCAAACCCTAAGCAAGATCCACAAAACTAAAACAAACAAAATTCACAAATTAAAAAAAACATTAACATCGGGAAGAGCGAGAAAATACCTGAACAGAGAGAGAGAGTGAGGGTGCCGGGTGAAAAATAAGAAAAATAAAATTGATGTGGGGTTTTGTAAAGCTGTTCAATTGCAATTTGGGAAGTATATACTATATATAGAATATAGAATTTATAGATGCACAAATAAAAAGCTTGAAGAATAAGTAAATCCGAAAATTAAAACAATAGGCTTCCATGATACGAGTATAATTAATTTGGGTTTGGTGATTGGATTTGGGCCCAAAGATTTAATTAATAAAGATTGCTTTCATTCATTTGTAGGTGGTCCAATTTAAAAATATACCTTTTTTAATGTTATTTGGGCTTCTTATAGTATTTTCTCCAACCAACCTAATTATAACCCATCTAAAAATTAGAGGTGATCATTAGGCGGGTCGAGCCTAAGCTAAAAAATTATGTCCACTTCTCGGGCCGAGTCGGGCAAAGCTTCGCGCTGAAATTTTTGTGCCCAAATCCTAACAAGATAAGAGATTAGGTATCTATAATTGGGGTACCACTGTCCATAACAATTTTTATATTTTGAATAATTTGGAATGTCCCATGGTAAGTAGAAATCAGAGAACTTCGCTTTGACAGCTAGATATGGAGGTTCATCAGGAAGTCATTGCAGAAATGCGATCAGGAAGGTCATATAGCTTGTTTCCAAACACATCACTCATCCTGGCACAATAGAAACGAATTTTGTTGACATAGTCAAACGGATGCTCGTGCTCCTTTTTGATATGAGTACCTAATTGGGTGAATTTGCTAGGAAGGGTTGACATCCTGTAAGGAAAAGGTTTAGAAAAGAATTCTCTTCCCAAAGAAAATAACAACAATACAGTTCTTGCATGAAGTAGGTTCAATTTTCAATCAAACAATTTCACTTATTCTAATCACATAATCTCATGCTTTCAATTCATCAATCCACATGATCAAACATCACAACCTAAAATATTAATGCATACAAGAACCTGATTATTTACTTATATGCCCAAATTCTTTCCTACCCAAGCTCACCAATTCGGACCTTTTTTTTTAAAAATAAAAATATTCCGGAAAAATTTCGGACTCAAAAAAATTTAAATAAATAATTAAATTATTTCTCAAATTTTTCATAAGTTAAAATAGCTCACTTTTAAAATAACTTAATTAAATAAGCACTTGGCCAAGTTTAAAACAAAACGCTTTAAAACACGTTTTTAGCTTTAGTGGTAATAAAATCTCAACCAAATCTCCCAGATACCACTTTGTAACACCCTAGAAATTCCTTTCCTTTAAAATATCTGTTTTACCTTTTTTAAAATATGAAAAAGGAAAATCTAATATATTACCGCCACCGTGAAAACAGCTAAGGCAATTATCAAAGACATACAGTGGAAGACTATCTTTTAAACTATTTAAAAATCAAGTCAACTTCAAAATTCAAACCGAACGAAAGTAAAAGTCAAACAAAGTCAACCTACAACTTGGAACCATTGTAGGCCCTTAAACCAAAACACTTAAAAATCCTTTTGCGTTAGTCTCATAATCAACGTAGAGAAATAATAATTCAAAGAAATAAACATGTCATATTCTAATGAGAACTAAGCATGATTCACTCTTTACTCATGCCCCATCATGATTATGCTTCATCACCTGAAAAGCTTCTCTCTACTTGTCCCCACTACTCGCCATTAGAAATGGGTCGTCGTAGGGCCAAGGTAAAGACAAGGCCAAACAAACACACAATACTCACAATCAGCAATTCTGAGTATATAAGCGTAATAAAACACACTAACATGCTTTCATCCTATCAAATATACAACTTACCTCGATGCACCTGTTTGCAAGCGCACAACATTCATCACTTGACTAGACTACTAACAATATTCATTTAATTTTGATTACACATCGAACGGGTTTCCAACCAATCTCCGCCTCAAACAAGTGAGGTAAACTACACTTGGAACTAACCGGGTAGGCAATTGTCACATGAAGTGACTGGATCCTGCGCATAATAAGTAATAAAAAGGAAAGTACAGCATCCTGTACCCCCAGTAGGTATGGTCAAATATAAAGTTGCATAACCCCCCCCCAATAGGTTCATACTCAAGGTATATACGTTCCAAGAGTTTTGGTGTGTAATCTCTTTCACTTTACGTTATTTACAAATTATTAGACTTGGTGATGACTCTCAAACACAACACAACCAAACATTACAAATCATTTAAGCAATCAAACAAACCAATTTAATTCTTGAATATTTAGTGACCACCTAAATTTAGTGTGGAATCCTTTTTAAACTACCTCGGTGTTAAATAACACCTTAAGTGCATAAGGCACCGCAAATCCTATCCCTCGGTGTTAGAAACACCTTAAGTGCACATGGGAATCGCAATATAATTTATCCATGTGTACTAAGACACTTAAATAGCTCTTTCCTCATGCTTATAGCATCAATAAAAATTACATGAACCATAATAAAATTCCTTTTTCATATTCCAAACCAAATTAAACATTTAGTTTAATCAAACATGCTCTCTAACATGCCAATAATAAAAGTATGGTTCAATATCAACATGCCAATATAATTAGTTCCAATCACCAAATCACCATAATTAATTCATACATCACAAATCATTCACCAACATCAATCCAATCAACAAATTCCATCAAACACCTAGCATGCTTCTACACAATTAATTGGGAAATTCTATTTGGTAGCCTCGTGGTTTCAAAAATTCCACATGGAAGACAAACCTTTTTTTTAGTCTCTGTAGTGACCTCGTGGTTTTGCATATTTGATTATAGTGGCCTAATTATCATTAAGTGGCTAACCATTTACAAAATGGTTCGGTTTTTTTTACCATATTTCAGGAAAAGACTAACCTACCCCTAATTAAATTATTTCCCCCTTCCTTCTCATTTCTCATTAATGGACAATCTCCTTCTTCTGTAAATTCGACAGCCATCAATCAAAAAACCGAAACCCTTTCATCTTCCTTCAACCTCCATGAATTTGTGATCTGGGAAAGAGGGATTAAAGAATTCTAAGCATAAATTACAGTTGGTTGACGATTTATTGGCGAAATTGCTGAGCAATTGTTAGGAAATAATTCGTTGGAGTTGTGCGTTTTGTGGTGAATTTTGTGGTTCGAAATTTAGGGTTTGTTGGTGAAATTCTGACGGAAATCGCAATATCGGGGAGTTCTTGCGGTTGCTGAAGTGATATACAGACCTTAAGCAAGGTATGTCGTTTAAACTTTAGGTTTTTCAAGTTGTTCTTATAATTGCGAAAGTTACATGCTCTGTTTTTGTTTCTCTGAGTGCGTGTTGAACAAAGATGAAGTCTTTATGCTTACTAGTAGGTGTTTGATGTTAAAATATATGCGTTTGGTTGTTATGTTGCAGAATGGATCAGTGTATGCTAAAGTTTGCGTATATGGGTAATGTAATTGAAGTATTTGTAGAAGATATTGACAAGGTCATGTGGATAGATTTGATCATTGAGTGTGAGGAAGGGTTTAACAAAAAGAATTTTGAGTTTCCTAGATTCCCTAGCTTTCACTATTGCTATAACAGGAAAGATGTTAAGATAACTTCTGACAGGGATTTAATGTCAATGCTGGATAGATTAAAGGATAGGGAAGAGATTACTATTTGGATTGGTTGTGTTGACAAGCCTATTGACTGTGTAATTGCTGCTAGAAAGCTTGCTGAAACGCTTAAACAAAACCCTAGTGTACCTGATGGTCCTAGCCTACCTAAGAAAAATGCACCAATTGATGATCATGAGGAGTACTGGAATGATATTAGGGTTGAGATGCAATTACAACAACATGCACCAGTTGATGACATTGATGAGGGTGAGCAGGAGAGTGAACAGAAGAGGAAGAAAAAGAGTGCACCTAAAACTGTGAAACCTGAGAAACTACCTGTCAAGAGAAAGCTCCACCTACATAATGATAAAGAAACCATGCCCTCACAAACAACCTTCTCAAATGCACTTGTGATTCAAAAACAAACAGACACATCCTTAGAAAAACCCTCAAACTTGAAATGTAACTCTGGTATTGTCCTTCACAAGATACCAAGAACTACAGCTGCTAGGAAGAAGATTGTCCAGACCAATAAACCCATGGTTGATGCTATGGTGGTGAGTGAGAGTGAGTTTAATAAAGCAGTTAGAAGATTGGAGGCTAGGGATGCTCTTGGGAGAACATATGAGACTGGTGAGACTAGTAGAGCTGGAGTGGAAGATGATATGGATGAGGGAGCTAAGCTAGAAGATTACATTGGTGAGGGTGCTGTATTAGAGGATTACATTGGTGAGGGTGATGAGTTGGACGATGAAATGAATGAGGATGCTCAGTTGGAAGATGACATGGAAGAGGAAGAAGAAATTGGGTGTGTTCAGGACACATATGACCCATACTCATCAGACTGCTGGCAGAGAGGTCTTAATGCAGATGAAACTTATTTCAGTAGGATGTACATAAATGGTGATTTTGTGTCTAATCTTGAGTTTGGAAATATAGTGTTAAAGCCCTGGATGATCTTTAGTGATAGAGAGCATTTCATATCTGTCTTTAGAGATTATTGCATTCAATGTGGTTTTGCAGTAGTAGTTGATAGGAGTAGTCCTAGGAGGTTCACTGCTTCCTGTCTTGGTTTAAGCTGTGGTTGGAGAATTCATTCAAGCAGGCTACCTGATGGAGTCACATGGGCTATAAAGAGTATAAAGAACCCTGAGCACACTTGTGGAGGGTTAGATGAAAGGAATCTCCTGGTAACTGTTAAATGGGCTGCAGAAAAGCTACTTGAAAATATAAGGGCAAATAATGACATCTCTGGGAAGACACTGAATGATTTGTTGTTCAGTAGATATGGAGTGCATATGGCAACCAGTACACTTTACAAGATGAGAGGGGTAGCATTGAAGGAGATAAATGGTGGCTATGACACTTCTTATGGGTATTTGCCAAAGTACTGTGAGATGGTTAAGGAAACCAACCCAGGATCTGCAGCTAACTGTGCATGGAAGCAACTTAATCCCCCTGATCCCTCCCTCACATTCTCTAGTATATTCATTTCATTCAAGGCTGCCATTGATGGTGTTGTTGCAGGGTGTAGGAGTTTAGTGGGGGTTGATGGAGCTCACTTGAAAGGACATTTTGGTGGGGTGCTTCTGTCTGTTGTGGCTGTAGATGGGAACAATGAGTTGTTTCCTTTTGCATGGGCTATTGTCCCCAAGGAAGATGGGGACAGTTGGAAGTATTTTTTCTGGCACCTTAAGCATATTCTATCAGGTTCTGGGAGGGGGAATGGTTGTGTATTATTTCAGACAGACAAAAAGTAGGTGATCTCTGTCAGTCACACTTTTATTTCTGTAATTGCAAATAACAATGTAACTCAGTGTTTCTAACATTTGGATGCAGGGAATAGATGTGGCACTAAATGAGCTATGGCCTAAAGTGGACAGGAGATATTGCTACAAACACTTAGCCAAGAATTGGAAAGCAGCATTTCCTTGGCCTTTGATGCATTCACTGTTTTGGTTGGCATGTATTGCAACATCTCCTTTCACCTTCAAAAAAGCTATGGACAGGATGAAGGCTGTGAATCCAATTGCTTGTGAATGGTTGGCTGATCTGGGGGAGCAGTCAAGATGGACAAGGCACAAATTTGATCCAAACATTTGCAGTGATGAGAACAAGACCAACTTTGTGGAGAGCTTCAACTCAACTTTAGGTATAGACAGATGCAGGCCTGTCTTAACACTTTTGGAAGGTATCATTCTGTTTTTCCCATCTTCATTAATGGTATTTGACATGGCTCTTTAATGCTAACCAAAGAATACATGAATGCACAGGTATTAGAAGGATGTGTATGGTTAGACTGTCAACAAGAAGACAAAGGTGCAACAAATGGAATGAGGATGAACCATGTCCTAACATAGTAAAGAGAATAAGGAGTTTGACCTTTGAACCAAGAACTTGCAAAGCTTATCAGTCAAGTGAGGGTGAATATGAAGTGAAGGATGGGAAGTCTATGCTGTGACACAGGAAGACATGTCTCTGTGGGGCAGTCAAATTTCAGGATTGCCTTGCAAACATGCAATCAGAGTAATCTTGGCTGCTGGATTGAACCCACCATTTCTGCAGCACATGGTTCTCAGTCCAAACTTATAAGCAAGCATATGCCAATCCAATACACCCTGTACCAGATTTTGAGCACTGGCCAGAGATTGATATGCCTACAATACTACCACCTGTGATGAAAAGAGCCATTGGTAGGCCATCTAGACAAAGAAAAAGGGCAGATGATGAACCAGACAAAGGGAAAAGGTCCACAACATTCCAATGTAAAAAATGTATGTGTTATGGACACAACAAACAAACATGTAAGGGTGGACTTACAGCAGCAGAGCAGAGAAAGGCAAGAGCTAAAAAAACAGCAAAGAAAACTTCTCAATCCTCTAAACACAGTGCACCAAAGAGCACATCCACAGCAAACCCACCAGACCCTCCAAGAAGATTCACAAGAAGCTCATTGCAGTCTCTTTCACAACCACAACCCTCCATTAACGCAACTCAGACTTCATATGAAGCTACTCAAGGTCCAAGTAGCCAACCTGTTACCAGGACAAGGAAGGGTAACAAAGGAAAGAACAAAGTCTGATATGTCCTATACCTTGATGGAGTAGGAGCAAGTAGGATGTTTGTTTTTGTATGTCAGTGCAATTGCTTGCAACTTTTGGTTGTTGAACATATGGTCTGTATTTAACTAGAACATCTTCTAGGCCAAGTTATGGTTTTTGAACTTATGGTCTGTAATTAAGTTCTTGTAGGTAAATTATGGTTTTTGTCAACTTATGGTCTGTAATTAACTAAAGTTTTATTACTTTATCATATCTCAACTTTGGTTCATTCACAACACATTTATATATGGGAGAAATAAAGTACCATAACTGAGTTTTTATTTATACTTGGTTTAATTACATAACTGCTTTCATAAACCCAGTACAAAATACATCACCACCCCTCATTACATAACTTCATTACGATTCAACCTTAACAATACTCCCCTTTCCCTCATTACCCTATTTACATCATTTAAGGTAACAAAAAACACAAATTACTAATATGATAATACCAATCTTCATAACCCTCTTGCAACAAACAAACAGTTTTGAGACCATGTTATGTATTGCGGCAATCTCAGAATTTGTTGAAGCATCGTAAAAGCTCACATCATCTTCTGTGACCCATTCAAAATATCCGCAACCTCTGACTTTTTCCCTGCATCTGTAGTATGGCTTCTTTGGATTGCTCATGGAATAAGAAAACCTAACCTCAGCGTTTCTAGGGGGGTTGCAATTGCAATGCTTCATCCTTACCCAATTAAGGCTTCCATCTGTTGCGCCTCTCTTCTTTGAAGAAACTCCACGAAAATTCATGGTGATAACCTATGGAGGCTAGGTTGTGAGATATGGTGGAAGGTTGAAGGGAGAGGAAAGGGTTTGGGATTAAATTCAACAATGTCGAGCAACCAGCCAAACAGTTGAAGGGGAGTCTGTATTTAAGGAAGAAAGAAGGGGGAAATAACTTAATTAGGGGTAGGTTAGTCTTTTCCTAAAATATGGTAAAAAAACCAAACCATTTTGTAAATGGTTAGCCACTTAATGATAATTAGGCCACTATAATCAAATATGCAAAACCACGAGGTCACTACAGAGACTAAAAAAAAGGTTTGTCTTCCATGTGGAATTTTTGAAACCACGAGGCCACCAAATAGAATTTCCCCAATTAATTTGACAAAGCCTAGCATGCTTTTACACAATTAAACATTATCAAATACGCGAACGTACCTTGAATACGATCTCACAATAGCCATGATTACACAAAGTCACTCACTTGGAATTCTCCTACAAACCAAAATTATTAAGGAGTGTTAATACCTCTTTAACACAAAAATTCCAGCAATATATACTCTCTTTAAAATGCTCAAAACCCCTTTCAAAATAATCTGATTGTTCATTTAAACCCCTTACTTTAATTTATTCTCAATTAAATGGGTAATTAAAGATCTTTTCAAGAAACTTAGATTAGGCTTATATATAAAATTTATAAAATTGTTGTAATTTGGTTTAAAAACATTAATTTCAATGATTTTAATCAACCATAATCAAATTCTATCAATAAACATTAATTTAGAAACCTAGGGTATTCAATTTTGGGGCTTTTTAATTAAAAACTAAAATCTGAAATTTATAATTAAAATACTTGTTATTAAACATCCTAAGAATCATCACAAAACCAAAAAAAAAATAATTAGATTTAGGGTGGATTTAATTAAACAAGAGAAAAGAAAATAATAATAATAAGTTTTTTTTCCTTTAACACCCACCGGCGCACATAGCCACCTAGGCTGGCTGTCGTCGCCGCCTGGTGGCTACTGCTGCCGGCGAGTACTGCTGCGGCAGCCGCCGGCCTGTGGTGGTGTGTGGTGGCCGGGCGGCGTGTGTGGTGGTGTATGTGGTGGTGATTAAAATATATAAATAAAGGGGAAGGGGAAAAATTAAGGGGAAAATAAAATAAGAGGAGAGAGAGAATTTACCTTTGGGTGCACTCCACCTTAGGCATATGATGGGTATTTATACCCTCTCTCTTAGACTTTTACTTACCCCTTAATAACCCCTTTCCTATTAAAACTAAGCTAGGATTTTGACTTTCTTTAAAACTTTGACTTTTAAAAAAAATATTATCTTATTATAAAATAATATGCTCCAATATTTTTAAATCATGAAATAAAATATTTTCAAGATTATTAAATAATAAAATATATTCTTAATTAAAATAAGTCTTTTTGTATTGAGAAAACCCTAAATAATTCATTTCGTATTATTTAAATACTCCATGAAATACTTATTTAAAATACGTATAAAAATACAGGATATCATTTTAATCTTCCATAGGATTGGGTTCGCTATAGCTAGAGGGGTGGGGGCCCAGATTATATCTCGGCTCCCCACTAATTTCTTATAATTTGATTTATTGTATCTCAACTTCACTAGGTCTTCTCCTTTGACATAGACAGGGCTAGATGACTTTGTTCCTAGACAGGTTGTGGCTAATGCGGCTCATCGGAAGCGAGTTAAGTATGAAGCTCGTCATCGGGGCGATTGGATATGGTTTCATTCCCTTCTTCTTTTCTTCATTTGGGGAATTAGAGAAGGAGGATGTTGCGTTGCTGAAGCGGGTTCAGGGGTTCTCGACGACGCAAGACATTGGGGCTCGTGTAGCAGCTCATATCTTCACTAGGGTAGGTTTTGCTATAGCTAGAAGAGCAAGGGCCCAGATTGTATCTCGGCTTTCCACTAATTTATTATAGGTTGTATGACTTTGTTCTTGAACTGGTTGTGGCTGATGTGGCTAAGCGGAAGTGGGTTAAGTACGAATCTAGTTGTCGGGCAATTGGATATGGCTTCCTCCGTTTTCTTTCTCTTCACTTGGGGAATTAGAAAAGGAGGCAGTTGCATTGCTGAAGCGGATCCAGATTTTCTTGAAGACTTAAGATATTGGGGCACGTGATGTGATGAGTGACATTTATGTCACTCTTAGGGGTAGTATTTAGGTCTTTTTCCTTTTATTTTTCTTAGGTTTTTCCTCCTCATTTATCCTCTTATGGCTTCTTTATGTGTTGATGAAAAGTAATGCCTATTTGCGCTTATTTTGATAATCTTTATGCATTATTTTATCATCCCCATGCTCTCGTGAACTTTGGTATCTTCTGTAGGTTCCATGACGGTCCTATGCACGGTGGGAGGCCCCTTGGCCAAGTATGGAAGCCATGGACAAAGGCAAGAGGAGCAAAAGGGAAGGAGAGGAAGCAAGAAAAGGAAGTGCAAGAGGAGGTGTGGCAGAACCTCTGAAAGGTCCGGTCGAACCTAGGTGTGGTCAAACTTTTGAAAAGTTTGACCGAACCTCCAGGGTGCAGCGAAGGCAGTGTCAAACAAGTTTTCAGCAATTTTGCAGGAGAGGTCGAACCTCAAAAGTTCGACCAAACTAGGATCAGGGAGGTTCGACCGAACCTACACAGAGTTCGACCGAACCTACCCTGAGTCCGACCGAACCTACCCAGAGTTCGGTCGGACTTTTTCCCGATCTCAGCAAATTTTGTACGGACTATTTAAGGTCCTTTTTGAGATCGTTTTTGAGAGGAGAGAAAAAACGGTAGCCTAGTTTTCAGAAACCTCTTTTAGTTTGAAACATTCCTTAGGATTAATTTAGCTTAGTTTTCATCAAATCAAATCATTGTATTAGTGAAATTCAAGAATTACTCTCAAAGTTTGGCAATTTGTATTCAACACTTGAAGCTTCAATTAGTAATTTCTCCAACCTTCTTCCTTTTAATTTCAGATTTTATTTGGTATTTGCATGTTATTTAAATCTTCTTAGTTCTTGGTAATTTGTTATTGGATGATAGTTATTTCAATTGTTAACCACTTTTCCCCAATTATTGAAGTATTTAGAACCCTAATTCTTGATTGCATGTTGATAAACATGAGTTGTGAGTAGTCTTCTTGCTAGGGGTTGGGTGAAGCTCGACCTTTTGGGTTAACTATGCAAATGTGGGAGAAGCATTGATGTTTGTATTGCAATTAAATTGATTATATGAGATTGCTTGTTAGTTCCTCATGATAGGTTTAGCTACCCTTGACTAAGGAGCTTGATAGTATGATATGCCTAATTTGACATGGAAGTGTAAATTGAGTACTTCATTACTTATTGTAATTTGATTATGTATCATCTATTGCTAAACTAATGAGGAATCTAAGTTTAGTAGTGTGAGTTGTTTTCTAATTGCATGAGGTTGATTTTACATATAGTCCTTGCTATATCCTGTCTATTTTACTCCCCGTTTGCCTATTTGCCTTGGTTGAGTGGATCTCATTCCCTAGTATCTTTAATTCATTGATTTAGAACCATAGTTTGTTTGTCTTCTTGACGAACCCCAATTCACCAATTGACTTCGAATTAGCTTAAGTGTAAAGATCTTTGGCAATCATATCCCGTTCCTTGTGGACCGAACTCTTACTTGTCATTATGCTTGGTTTGTAAGGTGTTTGTTAATAAATGTGTTTGATTGAGTGTGGAATGTACGACCGTTCTAACGCCCATCAAAATGGCGCCGTTGCCGGGGACCGGTGTTGTTGATTGCTATTTGATTGCTTGAGTCTAATTCACCTTTAAAAAAAAATGAAAAAAAAAAAAAAAAAAATTTGAAGTTGTTTTTCCCTCTTCTCTCTTGATCCCATAATCCAAATCCCAAAATCCAAATCCCTTAATCCAAATTTTGTAGATAGCTTTTTGTCAATCATTTTCTTTTGTTTATAATTCTAGTCTTTTCCTTTTGTTCACTAACTTTTCTTTGTATAGTTGTAGTGTTTCTTTTCTTTTGGCTCACTTTCCTTGTAGCTTGAAAACGGAAGCACAAAATGATGGAATAAGGAGCAACTCAAGCTCCGGAAACCTTGGTGAGATCGCAATTTTGCCTTGTGTTCTATTTCAAGCAGCATTTGGTGAGATCTTTCCCTACTTTCCTTTATTTTTCTTTGTGTGCATAGTTAGTTTAGACTAGAATGGAGTTGATTGTTCGAGGTTGTTTGCATTTGATTCCACGGAATCTGGTGATCGTTGGTATTGATGCCGAACGATCTTTGTTTGTCGATTGGGAATTATATGTTTACTAGCCTCTTATCTCTCTTGTACTCCTTGCAAAAAAAAAAAAAAAAAAAAAAAAAAAAATTCGAAAAATGTGAAAAAATGAAAAAGATTTTCCTTTTTATTCATGGCAAACCACGAAAAGCTTAGTTGTTTCATTTTCATTTCGAGCATAATAATGTTGACTCGTGTGTTTGAATGCTTTGCTTCTTGAGTGTTATAAGTTTGCATGCTTCGGGATTGCCATTGGTTGACTCTAGGACATGTTCATGCTAAGGTAGTTGTTCTAGAACTCGTTAGGCCCATCGAACCCAAATTCACTTGTTTGAGGTAAGAAGGTGTTGCTCTCATTAGGGGATTTGAAGCCCTAGAGATGGTTTTTGTAACCCGATGTGAGCTTTATTGTTCAAGCCTCCAACATTACTTGTATGAGCGGCGTAGGATCCTCACCAAGGCATGCTTAGATCTAGAACTTGGCGTCTGGCTCCCGAGATCGAGACCGAACTAACCTACGAATGACAAAGGCATTCTTCATTCGGTGACTATTTTTGTTTTCTAGTATTAGTTTTTTTTTTTTTTATCTTTTGTATTTTTGGGTTGCATTTGCTCTTACCATGTTGAGTCTTCCCCTCCTTGATTATAGCACATTGCAAACCCATGGCCCTTTTGTTTTACTTTCACCCTTAGAATCGTGAAGCTCAAGCCATGAGGGCTTATTGTAGTTTTGATTTGAAATTTGGAAGGGAATGGTTCTACTTGGAAAGTGAAGCAGTGTTTTTGTGAATATGTGTTTAAGAAAAGCAAATGTAAATCCTAGAAAAAGCCTTTGAAGCTAAAAAAAAAAAAAAAAAAAAAAAAAAAAAAAAAAAAAAAAAAAAAGAGAGAATATGACAAACGAAGAGTTGATGAATGAAGATGTAAGAGGAATGCGAAAGCTCAAAAGTGTTTGGCATTATAGTTCAAGATTGTGGCAACGTAGTTCGAAAATTGGTTGATGATTGATCTTGAACAAGAGGCTTGATCACCCTTTGCTTCACGGTTAGGCTAAGCACCAATTTCCAAATTTCTCCACACCCTTACCCCCTAGCCAACGTTACAACCCTTTCAATGCCCTGTTGACCTAGGTTGGTTGAGTCACTAGTCGGTGGAGGGAGCTGGAACTCAAGCATATGGAGAAGGCATGACTTGGTGAGATGTCGGGTTCCTCTATTTTGCAGTGTTTTATCTTTGTTCAGGCTCCTTCGAGGAGTCACTTGATGCTATCTCCAAGGGCGGATTTGAACCTAGATGAGGGAACGCGGTAAGATTGTTTGGAATGCGGGGGGAGTGGTGCATGTTTGAGTTCTCTATGCTTAGCATGACTTGTCCTTCAATCAACTTTCGGCATCCCCTTGCATGCTCACTTCTACTACTCAGAAAGTTTGACACTCATTCATGTTTGTTATCTCCAAAAGCTCGATTTGGTTATGATTTGTGTTGGATTTGTTGTTTCTTTTTCCCTTGTTTTTGGTTTGTCTTGAACACAATTTTGTAAGAGTTGTGGGGTATGCTCTTTGGAAACCCTCACGAGATCACAACTCGTCCTCATCGGCGACCTTGGGGTTTAAATGGCTTGTTGCTTTTGCTAAAAGCAATTTCGGTTTTTCTTTTGTTCCTTGCATGTTTGAATAACTAATTCTTTCTCCCTTGTTCATTTTCCTTTGCTTTGCTCGAGGGCGAGCAAAGGCTTAGCGTGGGGGAGTTTGATGAGTGACATTTATGTCACTCTTAGGGGTAGTATTTAGGTCTTTTTCCTTTTATTTTTCTTAGGTTTTTCCTCCTCATTTATCCTCTTATGGCTTCTTTATGTGTTGATGAAAAGTAATGCCTATTTGCGCTTATTTTGATAATCTTTATGCATTATTTTATCATCCCCATGCTCTCGTGAACTTTGGTATCTTCTGCAGGTTCCATGACGGTCCTATGCACGGTGGGAGGCCCCTTGGCCAAGTATGGAAGCCATGGACAAAGGCAAGAGGAGCAAAAGGGAAGGAGAGGAAGCAAGAAAAGGAAGTGCAAGAGGAGGTGTGGCCGAACCTCTGAAAGGTCCGGTCGAACCTAGGTGTGGTCAAACTTTTGAAAAGTTTGACCGAACCTCCAGGGTGCAGCGAAGGCAGTGTCAAACCAGTTTTCAGCAATTTTGCAGGAGAGGTCGAACCTCAAAAGTTCGACCAAACTAGGATCAGGGAGGTTCGACCGAACCTACACAGAGTTCGACCGAACCTACCCTGAGTCCGACCGAACCTACCCAGAGTTCGGTCGGACCTTTTCCCGATCTCAGCAAATTTTGTACGGACTATTTAAGGTCCTTTTTGAGATCGTTTTTGAGAGGAGAGAAAAAACGGTAGCCTAGTTTTCAGAAACCTCTTTTAGTTTGAAACATTCCTTAGGATTAATTTAGCTTAGTTTTCATCAAATCAAATCATTGTATTAGTGAAATTCAAGAATTACTCTCAAAGTTTGGCAATTTGTATTCAACACTTGAAGCTTCAATTAGTAATTTCTCCAACCTTCTTCCTTTTAATTTCAGATTTTATTTGGTATTTGCATGTTATTTAAATCTTCTTAGTTCTTGGTAATTTGTTATTGGATGATAGTTATTTCAATTGTTAACCACTTTTCCCCAATTATTGAAGTATTTAGAACCCTAATTCTTGATTGCATGTTGATAAACATGAGTTGTGAGTAGTCTTCTTGCTAGGGGTTGGGTGAAGCTCGACCTTTTGGGTTAACTATGCAAATGTGGGAGAAGCATTGATGTTTGTATTGCAATTAAATTGATTATATGAGATTGCTTGTTAGTTCCTCATGATAGGTTTAGCTACCCTTGACTAAGGAGCTTGATAGTATGATATGCCTAATTTGACATGGAAGTGTAAATTGAGTACTTCATTACTTATTGTAATTTGATTATGTATCATCTATTGCTAAACTAATGAGGAATCTAAGTTTAGTAGTGTGAGTTGTTTTCTAATTGCATGAGGTTGATTTTACATATAGTCCTTGCTATATCCTGTCTATTTTACTCCCCGTTTGCCTATTTGCCTTGGTTGAGTGGATCTCATTCCCTAGTATCTTTAATTCATTGATTTAGAACCATAGTTTGTTTGTCTTCTTGACGAACCCCAATTCACCAATTGACTTCGAATTAGCTTAAGTGTAAAGATCTTTGGCAATCATATCCCGTTCCTTGTGGACCGAACTCTTACTTGTCATTATGCTTGGTTTGTAAGGTGTTTGTTAATAAATGTGTTTGATTGAGTGTGGAATGTACGACCGTTCTAACGCCCATCATGATGCTGCTCATATCTTCACTAGGATAGGATTTTCTGTAACTCGAGGAGTAGGGGCCTAGATTGTATGTCAGCTTCCAACTAATTTTTTGTAGGTTGTGTTTAGGGCCAAGCCACGTGGCCCAATAAGGTGATGACACGTGTTACCTTAAGAGAGGTTCAAAATGAACCTCTCCTCAGTTTCCACGTGGCACACCGAATCAGTGGGAAAAATACAGCCTTTAAGGCCCAATTCCCTAGACTGCCAAAAAGCGCCAATCCATCAGTCCTAAGTTCCCGTAACCTAGGACGGGGGCATAAATCCCAATGAACCTATAAATAGGGAGATTTATCCCACTTTGGGAAGACACATTCAATTATTGAAAACACTGAATTCTCTCACTGACAAGCGCACTTTAGGGCGCGCTTTAGAGCATATATAAGGATGATTTTGGATGTATTTGGGGCCGTTTTGGCCGATTATTACCTTGTTATGCTTATGTCCCCTATATTACGTGCTTCACGGGTTTTCGGTTTGTTTTTGATGTGTTTTCAGGTAATATCAACCGAGTTTAGTTGGATCCCGAGCCCTTGATGCGTAACCGAGCTAGCTTTGACCGAAGTCCGAGGAGTTAAGGAAGTTCAAGTGTCGTGCATTGATTACATAGCACAAGCAGCACGGCCGTGCAAGCCAGTAGCACGGCCGTGTCAGTATCCACGCACCAGCACGGTCGTGCCAGATGTTGCCCGTGCCTGTGTCAGCTTCAGTATGAGCCCCGTGTTAGAGCATATTCAGCACGACCGTGTCGTTTTTAGCACGGCCGTGCCAAGAGGCTGCACGGCCGTGCCAAATATAGCACGGCCGTGCCAAATTGAAGAGGAAATCCGGTTTAGCTACTGACAAGCTAGCACGGCCGTGCCAAATATAGCACGGCCGTGCTGATCCAGGGTTGACAGCGCGCTTGACTTCTCCGAATTAGAAGACGTATATAAGGCCCGACTTTAAGGGGCATTTTTAGACAGATTTAGAGATAGTTTTGAGAGCCTTTGTAGAGAGTTATTGGAGAACGTTCTTGGTATTAGAGATTCATTAGTTTTCTTAAAGATTATTCTAGCGATTTTAGTTTCTCGGATTAAATTGAAGCAAGATTTGTGAAGATTCTTTGTATTATTCATTGACGACGGATATCAAAGTTCTAAACTTTTCCATTGATTCGCATCAATACAATTGGTATTATTCATTCTTGTTTATTAATCTAGCTTTATTATTCCTTAATCAGAATTTATGTTTAGATCTATGATGTTTATGGAATCTATTATTGCTGTGATTATGAATATGTGTGAGTAGTCTCCTAGCTAGGGTTTCGGGATGAAACCCGGCCTAGGTAATCTATGTAATTGAGGGTTGGTTTTGATAAACGGATTGTGATTAAACTGATTATATGCGATTGCATGTTAATTCATTATAATAGGAGTAGCTAACCTAGAGTTTTGAATTTGATTGCATGTTATTCTTAGTTTGAACAAGAGATTGTGAATTGAGTATTTCATTATTGAATGTGGTTTGATTATGTATCGAGTAATGTTAAGTGCATGAGAAATCCAAGCTTAGTATTGCCTGTTGTCTTCCTAGTGCACGATATTGATCAGACATATAGTCTTTGCATATCCCGTTTGTCTCTATTATTCCTTGTTGCGTAGTTACCGATGGTTTGGTGAATTCCTGTTCTCCCCAGTGTCTTAGTTTATTCATTTATTCCATCTTATTAGTAGTATTTTAGAACACCATTTTCCATTGATTTCGAACTAGCTTAGGTTTAAGATTGATTTGCAATTACTCTCGTTCCTCGTGGACCGAACCTTTATTTGCCATTGTACTTGGTTATAAGGTGTTCGTATAAGTATTGTTTGATTGAGAGTTAGATTTTAGCGACCGATTTAACGCTTGTCAAAATGGCGCCGTTGCCGGGGAACGGTGTTTGTTAATTGCTTTTTGATTTCTTGAGTCTAGTTCATAATAAAAAAAATACAAAAAGATTTCTCTTTTGGCTACACTTGTAGCCCTGCTATTTGACTGGTTTGTTTAGTGTGTATGCGCAGGTCTAAACAGGGAGAGTTAATACCCTTCGATCCCGAAATCGAAAGAACTTTGAAGAGCAATCGCAAAGCTTGATTGAAGTCATCAAATTCTCAAGGAAAGGAACACAACACACAACAGGTTCCAATGACAGACATTCCGCAGCAACCTAATCGGCCAACACCTCGACCCCTTAAGGAGTTGGGAACTCCCGGGGCGTATAGAGCTTCAAGTGGGATTGCTCCACCCACTACTGAGGCCAATGATTTCGAGATCCGGCCGGCTATGATCACCCTCATCGAGAGAAGGCAGTTTAGTGGTGCCAAGCATGAGAGCCCTCTAGCTCATTTGAACGAATTTGAGAAGTACTGCAATACCATCAAGGTTAATGGGGTGAATCAAGAGTTCGTGAGATTGAAGCTTTTCCCCTTTTCACTTATTGGGAGAGCTCTCGAATGGTTAGAGAAGGAGGTGAAGCCGAACTCTCTACACACTTGGGATGATGTCACGACAGCATTCTTGGGAAGATTTTATTCCCAAAAGAAGACGGCCGATGCTAGAGCTTTGATCCAAGGATTTCGGCAAAGGAGTGGGGAGTCAATCTACGAAGCATGGGAAAGGTACAAGGAGTACCAAAGAGAGTGCCCGCACCACGGAATTCCAACATACCAAGTGCTACAGATATTCTATGGAGGATTGAGTCCTCAAGGGAAAACCAGTTTGGATGCGGGAGCAGGTGGCCCAATCATGAACAAAACCGAAGAGCAAGTCATTGATATCATAGAAGATGTGGTACGACACCACATGGATTGGCAAGATGGAGAGCGAGAGGCCACGAGCAAGAGTGGAGGAGCGGTCTATTCGGTAGACCACCTTAATGCAATCGGGAATTTGACATCGCAAATTGCAAATCTAGGTAAGGAAATGTCAATTATCAAAGAAAAGCTCGATGCTCCACCGCATCAAAATCTTCCATCCATTCTAAGGGAGCAGGTATGCACTCTAACTCTAATAATATGCCTGCTGGATGTATATTCTGTGAAAACTGTGGGTCTTATGACCATGATACCTCTGCCTGCAACGTAGATTCCCAATTTAAATCTAACTATAATGATGGTAATGAGTGTGATAATGAACAAGTCAATGCCTTGTCTTATGATAATAGACCTAGGAATGACAATAACAGATATTTACCACCTAATCAAAGAGGGAACAATTATAATCAACAGGGTAATAATTCTAACTACCAACAACAAAACCAGTGGGGAAACAGGAACTAAAGGGACCAAAATCCCCAAGGGTCCTATAATCAACATGGTAATTTTGGTAATCAGAATAATTACCAACAAAATGCAGGTAATCAAGGGCAATACAATCAAAACATGAATGCCAATAACAGGGAAAACTGGAATAACAATGGTAACAGGAACAACTTCCAAAATCAAAATCCCCAACAGTCTAATGCGCGTGGTTCCCGAGCGTCTAATGACAACTACAATGCTCAAGGACCATCGCAAAGGACTAGTTTGGAGGAGATGATGGAAGCACAGACCAAAATGTTCAACAATTTCATGGCCACCAGTGACAAAAAGTTTAATGAAGTGATGACACATAATAAAATGCTTGAAACCCAGATTTCTCAGTTGGCTAGTGCTATAAAGGATGGGGTTGGAGTGTCAAAACTCCCACCTCAAGGTATTGACCCTAAAAACTCTGTAAATGCTATCACCACTAGGAGTGGAAAGACATTGAGGGGGAGCGATGAAGTAGTACCACCTAGGAGTCAATCTGTGACTATACCTACCACTGATACTGTTATAGAGAGTGAGGAGGAGAGGACCGGAGAGAATGATAAAACTGTTGAGGTCCTAAAAGAAAAGGAAGTAACACAAGTCAAAGAACCTAATCTATTGCAAAAACTTCCTTACCCCCATAAGTTTGTGAGACATAAGTTGGATGTTCAATTTGGTAAGTTTTTAGAGACTTTGAAGCAAATTCACCTTTCCATACCATTCACCAATGCTATAAAACAAATGCCTAACTATGCTAGGTTTTTGAAAGATATTTTGAGTGGCAGGAGGAATTGTGATGGGGTGGAAACTGTTAACCTCACCGCGAATTGTAGTGCAATCATCATGAACAAGATGCCTCCCGAATTGGGAGATCCAGGTAATTTCTCAATCCCTTGTGCTATTAATAAAATGAAAATTGATAATGCATTATGTGATCTTGGGGCTAGTGTTAGTCTTATGCCATATTCTGTATATCAAAGATTAGGGGTAGGAGAACTTCTTCCTACCAACATTACCCTGCAGTTAGCTGATCGTTCGATCAAATTTCCTAAGGGTAAGGCAGAAGATGTTCCCCTACGGGTTGGGAAATTTGTGATACCTGTGGATTTTGTAGTTTTGGAAATGGATGAAGATAATCATATACCTATTATTCTTGGGCGACCTTTCCTAGCTACCTCTGGTGCTCTCATTGATGTGAAGAGTGCCAGGATTTCTTTAAAGGTAGGAGAGGAGGTCCTTGAATTTGATCTGAACAAAAGCATGCAATATCCTTTGTCTACTTCCGAAAACTGCATGATGATTGACACTATTGATTCGATTGTCTCTAGTATGCATACACTATTGCTTTCTACTAACCATGATCTTGAGCCAAGTGATACCGATGAGAGCAGGTACATAGAGGAGCAAATGCTAGAGGAAGATGATGGTGATGACGGTTTCAAAGAAATTACACCCATGTATGCACTTGCTATGGCCACCACAAAAGAGGTAAATGAGGCCCCTAAGGTAGAATTGAAACCTCTACCATCACATCTAAGGTACGAATTTCTTGGTCCTAATTCAACTTATCCTGTCATTGTGAATTCTTCTTTAGATGCGGATCAAACTCGGAAGTTGTGTGATGTATTGAGAGAGCATAAAAGTGCCATAGGCTATACCATTGATAACCTCAAGGGTATTAGCCCCGCTATATGTATGCATCACATAACTCTCGAGGATGGTGCGAGGCCTTCTATTGAGAGGCAGAGGAAACTCAATCCTCAAATGGGGGAGGTGGTGAAGAAAGAGATCACCAAACTCCTTGATGCAGGTATCATCTTCCCCATTTCAAGCTCTAGATGGGTTTCCCCTGTGCATGTTGTCCCTAAGAAGGGGGGAATAACTGTAGTTGAGAATGAGAATGGTGAGCTCATCTCAACTAGAACGGTGACCGGTTGGAGGATGTGCATATACTATAGACGTCTAAACGCATCTACCAAAAAGGACCATTTTCCCCTCCCTTTTATTGATCAAATGCTCGAAAGACTAACTAGGCACAAGTATTATTGCTTTCTTGACGGTTATTCGGGTTTTTTCCAAATACCTATAAACCCGGATGACCAAGAGAAGACGACTTTTACCTGTCCATATGGTACTTTTGCTTACAGGATAATGCCTTTTGGACTTTGCAATGCACCGGGCACCTTTCAACGGTGTATGATGAGCATTTTTAGGGACATGTTAGAGGCTGAGATGGAGGTTTTCATGGATGATTTTTCTGTTGGACGAGCGTCCTTTGATGATTGCCTAGTGAACTTGGGGAAGTGCCTACAACGGTGTGAGAAGGTGAACTTAGTCCTCAACTGGGAGAAGTGTCACTTCATGGTTGAAGAAGGTATTGTCCTCGGTCACAAGATCTCAAATGCCGGCATAGCGGTGGACAAAGCAAAGGTTGAAGTTATAGCAAAGCTACCACCACCGGTCAATGCAAAAGGGGTAAGACAATTCCTAGGGCATGCGGGGTTCTACCGGCGATTCATAAAAGATTTCTCTCTTATAGCCAAGCCTTTGAATGCCTTATTGCAAAAGGAAGTTGACTTCAAGTTCGATGAAGAGTGCCTACAAGCTTTTAACACACTTAAGGAAGCTTTGATTTCCGCCCCGATTGTGCAAGGACCACGGTGGGATCTACCTTTTGAGTTGATGTGCGATGCTAGTGATACGTCTATTGGAGGTGTTCTTGGGCAACGAGTTGAGAAGAGGCTTCACGTGATCTATTACATGTCCAAGACCTTAAATGAAGCACAAAGGAACTACACCACCACAGAGAAAGAGTTCCTAGCCATTGTTCATGCATTTGAGAAATTTTGGGACTACCTCATTGGTTCCAAAACGATTGTCTACACCGACCATGCAGCCATCAAGTACCTAATTTCGAAGAAGGAATCCAAACCACGCCTCCTTCGATGGGTCCTCTCTTTACAACAATTTCATGTGGAGATCCGGGACAAGAAGGGAGCCGAGAATGTGGTTGCGGATCACCTTTCGCGCATGGAGAGAGAGCAACAAGAAGATGATGGGATGCCCATTTGTGATGAGTTGAAGGATGATGTGTTATACCTCCTCAAAGAGAAGATTCTACCATGGTTTGCGGATATGGTAAACTACTTGGCTTGTGAGGAGTTTCCCCCCGATTACTCCAAGAACCAACGGAAGAAGATTAGGAGAGATGCAAGGCATTACATATGGGATGATCCAATTTTTCTCAAGAGAGGTGTAGACGGTCTCCTAAGAAGGTGCGTTCCGGAGGAAGAAGTTCATAGTGTGCTGAAAATGTGCCACTCCGACCCTTGCGGAGGTCACATGGGGGCTAATAAAACGGCCCAAAAGGTTTTGCAATGTGGGCTATGGTGGCCCCATATCTTTAGGGACGCGTGGGCATTTGTGAAGACTTGCGATGCTTGCCAACGAAGTGGAAACATTTCCAAGAAGAATGAAATGCCTCAACAACCCATACTTGAACTTGAGATCTTTGATGTGTGGGGCATAGACTTCATGGGACCTTTCCCTTCCTCCCGTGGGAACCAATACATACTTGTGGCTGTGGATTACGTGTCTAAGTGGGTGGAAGAAATTGCCTCCCCAACAAATGATCACAAGGTGGTAGTGAAGCTCTTCAAGAAGATTATATTTCCAAGGTTCGGGGTTCCTAGAGCGGTTATAAGTGACAATGGGTCACACTTTGTGCATGGGGCCTTTCAAAGGATGCTTCGAAAGAATGGAGTACATCAAAGGTTCGCGACAACCTATCACCCTCAATCTAGTGGGCAAGCGGAAGTCTCCAATCGACAGATAAAGTCCATCCTTGAGAAGACAGTGGCGAAGAATAGGAAAGATTGGTCCGATAAGCTTGATGATGCACTTTGGGCATACCGGACTGCTTTCAAGACCCCAATAGGCACCACCCCATACCGCTTGGTCTACGGGAAAGCATGTCACCTCCCGGTCGAACTAGAGCACCGCGCTCAATGGGCTATCAAGAAGATAAATTTTGATCTAGCAAGCGCGGGAGAGCAACGGATGTTGGACCTTCATGAGTTGGAGGAGCTTCGGATGGACGCATATGACAGTGCGAGCCTATACAAGTCCCGATCTAAGGAGCTCCATGACCGGAGGATAGAGCGGAAGGTGTTCAATGTTGGTGACAAAGTCCTCTTGTATAACTCTAGGATGAAGCTCTTCCCCGGTAAGTTGATGTCAAGATGGAGGGGTCCTTTCACTGTCAAAGATGTTTTCCCTTCCGGTGCGGTTGAGCTTTATGATTCTAGTGGGTTGCAATCCTTCGTGGTTAATGGGCAAAGGTTGAAGACATACTATGAGGGAGCCCATGTTGGTGTGATAGATGTGTTCAAATGCGGTCACAAGAGTTGAATGTGACCACGTCAAGCTATCGACGTTAAACTTAGCGCTTCCGGGAGGCAACCCGATTTTCTTGCTTTTACTAGAGTAGTTTCTTTTGCTTTAATTTTTTTGTTGGTTTAGATCCTAACTTGTGTGAGTTTTGTGTGCTCTTATGTGTTTTTGTGTAGGTAGAAGATTGGTTAAAAGTCGGAATGAAGAGAGTGATGCGTGCTTTGAAGGAAAAGAAAGCCTGCAGACTGCAGCAGTTAGCACGGCCGTGCCAAATTCTGCACGGCCGTTCCAAACCTAAAAAAAAAAAAAAGCAGAGCCTACTGACATGCTAACACAGCCGTGCTGAAATGCCATGATGCTGTGAAATTGTGCTAAGTACCCAGTTTAAGCACGGCCGTGCCAATAAATAGCACGACCGTGCCATCTGAAATTCGATTTTGCAAAGTAGCCTGCCAAGCCAACACGGCCGTGCCAAATTTGGCACGGCCGTGCCAAACTTCAGCACGGCCGTGCCAATTATAGCACGGCCGTGCAGCGCGGGTTCCGGACAATATTTCAACTCTTTTAAACACAATTTCACTCACACTCTCTCATTATTTCCCAACTCTCTAACACTCTTTCCTACCCTTTCTCTCTCTAAACAAACCCTAACTCCCAAATTCCTCCCCCAAATCCTCAAATCAAACCCTAATTCCCCAATTCTTCTTCAAGATTTCGGCATCCTCCTTGCATTGGAGCATTTTTCAAGTGATTGGAAGCAAAATTCGGCCCTCTTTGAGCTCGACACAACTCCACTTCGTGGAGCCCTCGGTGAATTCGTTCTTAAACTCATTGATTTTCGCAATTTTTGTCCAATTTCTTTAGTTTTATTGAATATTTGTTGTTGAATTGTGCTTTATTGTTGCAAGTTTGGGTGAATTAGTAGTGTTAGGGTAGTACATTGCATGCTAGGATAGTTTCTTGCTTGTTAATTGGTATATTGTGCTCAATTTCTTGAATCAAACATGCCTAGGACTAAAACATCTAGTAGAAGGTCGAGTCGGGATGAAGGGCCCTCAACCGTGGTTCCACCACCGGTGGATACCATGGGGATTGTTTTTGACAAACCGTCCTTCATGGACAAATTTTTAAATTTGTCCCTTCGACCGATTTGACCTACAAAATTCTACGACCCTTTGGCCGCTAGGGCCTTAGGTATAGAGGACGACATGATTCAATTATTTTCGTACTCTACTTTTGATTCTTTCTTGAACATGCATGCACTCACCTATAAGAGGCTTACCCTCGAGTTTTTGGCTTCTTTGTACGTACACCGGGATGAGAACAACTCACCCTGGTACTTGTCCTTCCAATTAATGAACTCGGGCACTATTCAAATTTCTGTGGCCTAAGTTAATGCTGCCTTTGGATGGCAACCCGACCTGAAATATGGTCCTAAGGATGGCCATTCCAAACAC
This sequence comes from Chenopodium berlandieri, assembly GCA_034703905.1. Lineage (NCBI taxonomy): Eukaryota > Viridiplantae > Streptophyta > Magnoliopsida > Caryophyllales > Amaranthaceae > Chenopodium > Chenopodium berlandieri. The sequence goes on from CM068281.1 coordinate 53,187,133, forward strand.
TATGAGCCGGGTTCATTTTGGCGTCAGATTACGGGGAAGGTTGATAGAGATCCCCGTAGGGATAAGGCGACTTCCATCGTCAATCCCGCCTTTCGGTTGTCCCACAGGACCTTCTCCTCTACTATCTTTGCTAGAGGAGATAGTTCGGGTGTAGTCTCCATTAGGGAGCTACAGTTTATTTGGCACCTCACCCGTGGGGATGGGCGTCTAGACATGGGAGCGTGGTTAGTAGACCACCTCGACGGTGTAGCCCAGGGTAGGGGTGATATTACTATCGGTGGCATGATCACCATTCTTGCGCAATATAATGGGATTGATTTTTCTGACTTGCAGGCTATCCCAGGCACTACGAGGCTTGATATGCGAACCTGAGAGCCATGCAGTGGCTTGAAGGGACATCCTAGCCGGATCCCTATTTGTGGCTTGTCGCAGGCAAGCCATACGCCTACTTGCCCGATCCGGAGAGGACGGTGGTTTACAACAAGGACAACTGGATCTTCGACCCCGACTTCGCCTGGCACGAGGACGGGGGCACGGAGTATGTACACCGCAGTTCCCAGCCTCACCAGGGGGATGAGCAGGCCCACGGGGGCCAAGGAGGTGATGATGCCGATGATGATGATGATGACGAGGAGGGTGGCCCGGATGCGGCCCAGCAGATCCCGGTGCAAGACTTCGCTTGGCTCCGCCAAGGAATGGATGATTTGAGGCTTGAGGTAGCGGGTTTGCGCCGGTCGAACGAGGATATGACCTCCGCCTTTAGAGACCTGAAAAGGAGTGTTGATGATATGGCCTCCCGTCTCCCTTATGGCCCGGGCGGCCCTAGCTCATGATCCCTTTCCCTTTCCCTTTAGTTACTTCCTTCTCCTTACTATTGTAAGTCCTTGATGTGTAAACATTGAGGACAATGTTTGATTCTAGATTGGGGGGTCTTACTTGTATTTAGGGATTTGGATTTTTGGTAGTTTAGCTTTTATTTGCTTTCGAAAAAAAAAAATACGAAAAGAAAAAAATACAAAAAGATTTACTGCTTTCCTAGACTAACCTTAACTTGTTTGCTAGTATGTCTTTCCTTTTTGCAGATTGGGAACATTCGAGATGCGGCATGAGTTTGAAGAACGATGCTATGGCCGTTAATTGGAGCTCCCGGGAAGCAAATTTGGTGAGATCTTTTCCCTTTTTTGTGTGCTTAGGATAGCTTAGTTTAGGAAGAAGTTGAATGGTTCGAGGATGTTTGATCGGTTCTAAGGAACCTGGGATCGTTGATGTTGATATCAATCGATCACTTGTTTGTCGATTGGGATTTTATGTGATTTTTATGCCTCGTTATGTGCCTTTCAACTTATTTAGTTAGCTTAGTTGTACATATGTATATGATAGATAGGAAAAGCTTCTGTTATGAGGATGTGTGGTTTAGCTTATATGATATGCCTCATAGTCTTTTCCTATGTTTTTGGATCATAATAAACTTGTCTAATTGCAAAATTTTGGAATATTGTTCATGTTGAATTCGAAATGTGAATGAATGTGTATGGAATGTCTATTTCCACTTAAGCCAGTGATGAATACACAGTTTGAGTCTATTGTTGATCAATGTAGATGAGTCTAGGCGAAGGGTAGGTGGATAGAACACTTTTGTCATGTGAAACTCTAGGCCTTTGGACTGTGGTAAGATGGAGTCGCTTCCCGGTTGTGGATTTGATCCCCTTGATTGGTAGTTGCTTTATTTGTTAGATCCCGTGAGGTTTATTTGTTCTAGCCTTCATCATTCTTGTTGAGTGGCATATTTGGATCCTTGATTACGCATTTTTCGATCTTTGTGTTGACTAGTAGCTCTCGAGACCGACTTGACACTTTTAAGGGAGGCAGAGGGCACCCTTTTCATTTTTCTTATTTTGTTCCTTTTGTTTTGTTACAAATTGATTTTCTTTTTACATCATCTTACTTGCTAACCATGTTGAGCTATAATTCCATTCTTGGTTAACCGTGTTACAAACCCGATGGCCAATGTTTTACCAACCCTTAGTTGTGAAGCGTTTACCTAGATAGGTTTGTTGAGCTTATTGTTTACTAATCAAGAAATAATGATTGATAGTTGGTTTGAGCAAGTGTGAAAGTGAGCCTAATCGCAAGTATGTAATGTGAAAGTCATTTTGCATAAAGAAAAAAAAGAAAAAAAAAAGAAGAAGAGAAAAGCCGTCCGAATTGTGAAAAAGGCAATAAAATTTTGAAGTTTGAAAAAGGTCATTTGAGTGTGTATTATATGGATAATTTGGGATGTGTAAGAATGTGATTTACATCTTTTGAACTTTTGTTTTTGAGAATTGTGATTCTTGCGCTTCATTTAGGAATTAACCCCACTTTTTAATTTGTTTTCACCTACCTTACCCATTGCCAATACATTATAACCCTTTAAGACCCTTAGACTTTAGAGGTGTTCGGTTCTCAAACGGTGGAGGAAGATGCTTTTCAACCCTATGGAAAGATTATGCGTGATTGAGATGTCGAGATACCTATTATTTCCTCAAAATATTACTTTTTCCGGTTCCTTCGAGGAATCATGAGGAGCCAATTAGGGTGGTGATTTGAAGCAAAAGGGGAGGACGTGGCCGGTTTGGTTGGGTTTAGAGGGAAGCATGACTTCTTTGTTCTCTATGCTTGGTTTAGGTCTTGTTTGCATTTTGATCAACGATACCTTGGATTGTGTGTCTCGTTGCTTGTTTGAGTGAGTTTTCATTCCGTGCATGGTTGTTCTAAGTAGGATTCATCGACTTCATTCCGTGCTTAATTTGATTTATATGAAATGGCATAGTTTATTTGATCTTGTGTGTGTTTCCCTTGGTTTTTGCTCGAGGACTAGCAAAAGGGTAGCTTGGGGGGTTTTGACAAGCGCACTTTAGGGCGCGCTTTAGAGCATATATTAGGATGATTTTGGATGTATTTGGGGCCGTTTTGGCCGATTATTACCTTGTTATGCTTATGTCCCCTATATTACATGCTTCACGGGTTTTCGGTTTGTTTTTGATGTGTTTTCAGGTAATATCAACCGAGTTTAGTCGGATCCCGAGCCCTTGATGCGTAACCGAGCTAGCTTTGACCGAAGTCCGAGGAGTTAAGGAAGTTCAAGTGCCGTGCATTGATTACATAGCACAGGCAACACGGCCGTGCAAGCCAGTAGCACGGCCGTGCAGGCCATTAGCACGGCCGTGCCAGATGTTGCCCGTGCCCGTGTCAGCTTCAGTATGAGCCCCGTGCTAGAGCATATTCATCACGGCCGTGTCGTTTTTAGCACGGTCGTGCCAGGAAGCTGCACGACCGTGCCAAATATAGCACGGCCGTGCCAAATTGAAGAAGAAATCCGGTTTAGCTACTGACAAGCTAGCACGGCCGTGCCAAATATAGCACGGCCGTGCTGATCCAGGGTTGACAGCGCGCTTGACTTCTCCGAATTAGAAGACGTATATAAGGCCCGACTTTAAGGGGCATTTTTAGACAGATTTAGAGATAGTTTTGAGAGCCTTTGTAGAGAGTTATTGGAGAACGTTCTTGGTATTAGAGATTCATTAGTTTTCTTAAAGATTATTCTAGCGATTTTAGTTTCTCGGATTGAATTGAAGCAAGATTTGTGAAGATTCTTTGTATTATTCATTGACGACGGATATCAAAGTTCTAAACTTTTCCATTGATTCGCATCAATACAATTGGTATTATTCATTCTTGTTTATTAATCTAGCTTTATTATTCCTTAATCAGAATTTATGTTTAGATCTATGATGTTTATGGAATCTATTATTGCTGTGATTATGAATATGTGTGAGTAGTCTCCTAGCTAGGGTTTCGGGATGAAACCCGGCCTAGGTAATCTATGTAATTGAGGGTTGGTTTTGAGAAACGGATTGTGATTAAACTGATTATATGCGATTGCATGTTAATTCATTATAATAGGAGTAGCTAACCTAGAGTCTTGAATTTGATTGCATGTTATTCTTGGTTTGAACAAGAGATTGTGAATTGAGTATTTCATTATTGAATGTGGTTTGATTATGTATCGAGTAATGTTAAGTGCATGAGAAATCCAAGCTTAGTATTGCCTGTTGTCTTCCTATTGCACGATATTGATCAGACATATAGTCTTTGCATATCCCGTTTGTCTCTATTATTCCTTGTTGCGTAGTTACCGATGGTTTGGTGAATTCCCGTTCTCCCTAGTGTCTTAGTTTATTGATTTATTCCATCTTATTAGTAGTATTTTAGAACACCATTTTCCATTGATTTCGAACTAGCTTAGGTTTAAGATTGATTTTCAATTACTCTCGTTCCTCGTGGACCGAACCTTTATTTGCCATTGTACTTGGTTATAAGGTGTTCGTATAAGTATTGATTGACTGAGAGTTAGATTGTAGCGACCGGTTTAACACTTGTCACTCACCTCAAGAAAAACACCCGATCTCGGAATCCGAGAAGATCTCACTTTACTTTTCGCACATTTTTACATTCTCCGTACACGTTCTAACTTGATCGTCGGAGGCAGAACTCCACCCAATCGGAGTCTCCGTTGTTTTGCAGGTACAGGCACCCGGAAATCCGGACTTAGTGACATAACTCTCCCGAGGGACACAGAAAACCCTTAAACATTTGGCGATGTCTGTGGGGAGAGTACCTCTAAGATGGCTTCACAACAGTTTGTACCGCCTCCTAATGAGAAACGGCCGACGACCGAAGCTGAGGCCTATTCGGACCATGACAGTGGTGACGACTTTGAAGTCGAAACATATGTGGCCGCTGATGGGTCACTCATAACCAGACTCACTCGTCCCAAGGAAATAAGGGAACGGGGCGATGATCAAGTTGGTCCAAGTGAGCCATCCCGGACAGCCGTCTGGACAACACTAGGCGCGGAAGGCACAACCCCAGTTACTCAAGACGAACTCATGAAATTCATGACAAGTTTCAAGGGGGAGATAATGGACATCATAAACAAAAGGACGATTGGTTCCAACAGGGGCCTCTAGCTAGACATTAATATTATTGATCGGAAGCGGCCTCTAGCTAGACATTCTTATCACTTGAACTCACTGAATAATTAGCTTTCTAATAATTCCGAACCCTCTATCGGAATAATACACTTGTTGGAAGGACACCATTCCTTTGAATCTCCCACTTTTCCTTCCGGGCAAGTGTGCAGTTAGTGTATAGCCCATTTCCTATGTCACTTAATGTCTCTTTATGAACTATAAGGTAAGATTTTTTGTCATCCTTATTACGTCCAGAAGTGTTTTTTGATTTCCGAGTTCGACTGTCAATAAGCAGATGATTTCTAAAATCCATCTGAGCATGGCCATGCATTTTCACAATCTCGCTCTCGAGAGGCCTTGTAAACAACAAATACATGTTTTTTATTGTTAATAGGGGGACATTCCCAGTCTTGTATTGTTAGCTTCCCTTACTAAGAGGACCTAGCCACTCGAGTGTTGCTGTTATAATCCACATTTACGGCAGACGTTTGACAACATCAAAACGGACTAGTACTCAAACAAGAGAACTTAAAATACTCATGGTCGAGGAAAAAGGTTTTGATAGCTATAATGAGAAATATACTTATGAAGATTTTAAATCTCTTAAAGTATTCTCATAGGTCAATCAGGTATAGTTCCAAACCAATACCTTGTGCAGATGATTTATGACAATCATGTCCTTGTAGCACAAGAAACGGTGCTATAAATCATACTACAAACTAATCTCAAGTGGTCATTAATCGTCCATCATTTAAATGACCTTGATTAGGGATAATTTTCGATTGAAATATTCAATGTTCACTTAACTGGTGTTTCTTTATCCAAGGCATGATCTTGATACCCTGTTTTGAATATTCACATAAATTGAATGGACTCATTATTTAATTCTAAACTATAATTAAATAGAAATGGAGTGATAGTAATTTTGCAGAAAATTAAATTACTCCAAAAACGAATGGTTCAACATAGTGTTTTACATTAAAAACCTCAATTTAATTAAAACCTCAAATTCAATCTTCACCGTCTCTCTTTTTTTATTCAAGGATCCAATCACTAGGAGTGCTAGGTGCACCAAGAGGGGATCCTTGAATCAGAAAAGATCCAATTATTATTATTATTATTATTATTATTATTGTTGTTGTTGTTGTGTTGTTTACCAAATGACAAATCTAATATATATATATATACATACATATATATATATATATATATATATATATATATATATATATATATATATATATATATAAAGTAGGCATTTTTCAAGAGCATTCGGCGCGCCACATAAGTAAAGGTATATTTTCGACCAATTAAAAATAAGATTTTCTTTTTATTTTGGAATTATAAAATTCGTTTGCCACCTAAACAAAACTGACGAATGAGATTTAAGAATTTTTCCACGTAAGTTTAAACAACGAATATTGATTTATTAGGATTTAATTTATTTAAAAAACTAAAAATTATCTTTTAAAATAATCATCTTTAGATATAGGATTTATATACCTACTATTATAAGATAAATTTTGATAGTGTTTATGATAAGAAATAAAAATTATTCCTTAATTATAATTAAATTAAAATTTGTGACATTTACCATTATAAATTGACGCATATGACACCAACGAAATTTCGTATCAATACAAAATCAAACCAAGCAAATTTAATAGTTGGGTAATTCTTAACCTAATTTTTAAAACCCATGTTTAAATGTATATTTGTGATTATTGGTTAAATTGTGTTTATTTGGGATACCGAATGATTATATGTTTATGTTTTGTTTATTGAATTTTGTTTTTACATGCAGATATAATTTAATCAGAGAATTATATTCGAGCAAAAATCTTTGGAATATCAAAGTACGAGTTTCTCACCTGATGATCCTATTGGATGAGGAGGTATTATATCTTTATAAATCGTTTACATTTATTAAATCTTTTAATGAACCTTTTAGTTTTTATCAATTAATTTTATGATTAAAACAATTTTTTTGTGATTTAGGTAGCTTAATTAATTCAAAAAATTAACTTAATTTTTTTTCTAATTACAGGATGATTACGTTCATCAGTTCATGCCTCAATTAAAGTTAACTTTGTTCTACAATTTTGTTCACAATTGATTGAAGGAAAATTTTACTCCATTAGATACTTTTCAGTCGTTACAAATAAGAAGCAATATCGCATGTATTGTCAGCGACAACAAAATAATGATTCAATTTTTCAAAATACTATTGTTTGGGCGATTAGGGACGATGAAAAAATTCCAATGCGTAGATTTAATTTTGTATAATTACAATTTTTAGATTAATTTCACAACAATTATTCACTTTTTGGTAAATATTTTACTTTATTTTATAAGACTATAAAGATTAATTTTATATAAATTTTATTTTTGCTAACATGTTCTATTTATCCACTTTTATCAGATGGAAGAGATATGGGTGTGAACAAAATTGGTGATCCTATCGAAATTTTTTTTTTAATACAAATTTTTTTACATCGAAATGTTACATCTAATAACTATTATTTTTAATGTTCTTATCAAAATATTTATTAGGGGAATAAATAACATAAAATTAATAAAAAATTATCCTATAAAAAATAATATGAGTATGATCTAATTACAAAAGTTATTTTATGAGATTTTATGTATAAAAAACCGTGGGATATTAGGATTTAAATTATTAAAAAAATAAAAATTATCTTACATAATTAAAGGTTTTATCTAAATACCCGATTAATAAGATGTTTTTTTCATAAAAAAAATTTAAAACTTATAACGCAATAAAAAACTTTACCTTCTTTAAACATTTTATTTCTAAAAAATTGAAAAGACATATAATTTGTTAGAGATCAAGAGATCACAAGAAATATACAAAATGATATATAGATTTGAGAGTTTAATTTCAAGTGTAAAAAGCAACGAATAATGATTTAGGATTTAAATTATTTTAAAAATAAAAATTATTATCTTTTCACATTAAAGATTTTATCCTATTGAAAGATATCATATTATTGTCATATAACTAACAACAACGATTAAAATACAAAACAACAATAAATTGAGTCGCATTATAAATTACATTAAAAAAATTATACTTTTGTAATTGGCAATATCATTTTAATTAAATAATTCTTTGTTTTTTTTTTGTCTGAAATTATTAAATTGTAAAATAAATCAAATAATTATAAAAAAAAAAAAAAACTTAGAGTATATAGTAAAATATCTTTTCTTGAGATATATGTATGAAAAATCGTGCATCGCACGGGCTTTCATCTAGTTTATTAATAAAATCGAGAAATATGTGCTCTTATCTATTACTCTTTAAATGTTAGTAGATCGATCACCCGGCGCTGTTCCTTATGAACAGTAGGACAGTGCGCAGATGATTCTACCCTTCATCTGGGGTTTGTTTCACGGTTTTGCCACCCGTTGTCTTTTGCTGTTGTTGCTTTCCCTTTTTCCCTCACCATCACTCATTTGGCTCACTCTCGTCCTACTCTCTTTCTCTCTCCTCCTGTATTTTGATTTTTGATTTTGATTCTCTCTCTGTACTTGCTTCTTCTTTCATTTTGGTTTTCTTCTCTTTGTTCGCCATTGAAGCTTATATGAGGTGATTTAGTGTTTCTTTTTCTTTCTCTTCCTCTATTTTGATTTTTCATTTTGGGATTTTCTTTTCGTACTTGCTTGCTTCTTCTTTTATTTTGGTTTTCTTCTTTTTGTTCGCCATTGAATCTTATATGAGGTGATTTAGTGTATATTTGTTTAATTATTTGGGTTTATTATTTGAGTTTTGAATTTTACTGATTTCAATTCTTTCTCTTTGAATTTTACTGATTCCGATTGTTTCTTCAGGGTTATTTTTGGGTACTCTTGTAGAAAATCACTCAGGTTTTGAAGGTGTCAGTGAGTTGGGTGTATCTGCTGTGAAGGTACTAATTTTGAATTCACAATTGATAAACTCTATCAAATCAAGTTTAGGTTTTCTTTTTACATTTGGTTGAGCTAATTTAGATTAAAAAGTGTAATATAATATAAGAGCATGCAATTGATGTTGGAGGTCTAACAGTGGAGGATGAGGTTTAACAATGGCGATAATTAGATCTTGTGGCGGCTGTTTGCAGTTTTGCATGCTTGAGAGTTGTGACGAAATGAGGAAATATAAGATAGTTGCAATTGAGGTTTATGACTAATAAAATTCAATTAGATTATTTCGTTAGATCAAGTAAAACAGAAATTTTTGAACGCAAAAAATGAAAAAAAAAACATGCAATTGGGTTATGTATATTAGTCTATTAATTTTGGGAGGAGTTGTAGTTGATTTGATTAATGTGACAAATATAAGAGCATGCAATAGATGTTGAAGGTGTAACATCGGAGGTTTTGAGTTTCAACAATGGCAATAATTAGATTTTTTGGTGCTTTAGAGCACCCATATACAGAATCCTGAGTGATTCCAAAACACTTACACCTTTGACAGAATTGATTTGATTAATATATTACTTTCGATTAATAAATTAATGGTCATAGTCTAAGTAAAGGGGTGATGCATTGATTTTATCTAATTAGTATGTTAATTTTGTGGGGAGTTGTAATTGACTTGATTTATATATTATTTACTTGTGTTTTGAAATTATCATTAATTTACAGAATAATATATTATTTACTTGATAATATTATCATTAATTATCATTAATTTACAAAATAATATATTATCATTAATTGGCATCATTAATATATTATTTAATTATGTTATTTCTTTTTATTAAGTTATTAGTATGTTTGATGTCAATTCTCACTTACTTTATTTATGAGGGGCACTGTTGACAAAGCTGTAAAGTATGTGATAGTGTGCTATGATATGTAGAGTAGGGTATAAGGGATTATGTAGAGTTAGGGTAGTGTGTACTTTAACATTGTTTTCCTTTACACTTGTAATTGCTTTCTTGATATTGTTTCTAATATTTTTTGACTTAATTTATTATAATATATTATTTAGAGTACTTGTCATTACATAAAACAAAAATAATATTATAATAAAGAAATGGGAAAAATGGACAGGATTCACATTTATATTTTTGAAGAAAATATTTAAATGAGATTTGTTTAGTTTCATTCACCATTCTGGAGATAGTTAGTGGGCATAGATTATAGACTATAGCTTGCCTGGACAGTAATATTTTTTCCTGTACTTTGTAATCTGTCTACAATTAGATAGATTATAAACTACAGCTTGGCTGGACAGTAAGAATGAAATTGGTGTTTGGTTTTACTCATTGCTATTATAAGGTTGGCGTTTGTTAATATTGGGTTTCCTTTAATACGTGATTCCAAGACTAAGCAATTAGATGAGGCTAATGAATTGTGGTTGGTTCTAATTACCCGCAGTGAGTTTGATAGATTTGCTGGACACCAGGAAGACGCGAATGTGAATGTTTGGTTTTACTCTTCACTTTAGAATAGAGAGTTGGCATTTGTTAATATTGGGAAGTTGGGAACCCATTATAATCATTTTGAGACCAAGTTATCTTCTGTTCTGCTTCTAATTGTTTTCATTGTTCTCTTATTACAACTGTAATGAGCTTTAGAACTTTGATCTGCTTTCCTCCTGTCTGTCTTACAGTAAAGCTGTTGATTACACTTGATTTTATAATCTATACTTCTACTGGCATATTTCTGTTGTTGTTCTGATTACGTCTTTACTCATTTCCCCCCATTCTCTTTTCAATGTCTTTAAAAAAGAAATCTTCTTGATACTCCCCTCTTTAGGCTAGAATATATTGAATAATTGGTGTTAGAGCTCTGCTAGTGGTTGATAAAGATGGTGTGAAGAATCCTGAAGTTACTAGAAGATGAGAAAACTTATTTTGAATAATATAGGCCCTAGCTGGTAGTCTGATATTCTGTTAGCAGATGCAATGATAAATAATATTGAGGAACCTTTACATATAATTTGGGTGACACTATGTTTTTTGTTTTGTGATTAGTTTTCAGTCTGTTATTTGGATCTTCATATCTCTTTGGTTTTGGATTAGCCAATGGAATTTGAGTATTAGTTTTTTGTACAAATTGTGCATAAATTGTAAGCTGATCATTTTTTGGGATTTATAGTTGATCGAGGCATTTTAGGGTTGAAAATTCTGGAATTATTTGAGAATGTGCTGTGACTAATTTCCAGTGATGTGAATGCTTTGTGTGCTTGTGCTTTAATTTGTAACTGCCTTAGAATACGGCGCTTGCAATACTTTTATAGGAAACTAGAAACAAGTTTATTTGGTTGATGTATTCGTGCTCTCTTTTTCTCTTTTTTTCCCCGCTCCCCCCGATATTTCTGTATTCTTATTCTTTTTGGTTGTTCTGACGGGTTGTTTTGCTGTTGCTATTTTGCCTTAGTTTCTGGGTGGTGCTGTCTAGATAGGTCTTCTGCATTAGTGATATTGACTTTGAAGTGATTACTAAGTAGGTGAATCTTTTGACCTTTGATCTCCCTGCTGCGTCTAGCCCTAGGGACACGTTTCTTCTTTTGTGGTTTTAATTCAGCCTTAATTGATACTACATTTGGTAGAATTCCATGGAGGATCATTTCCATTTTGAATTGCAAACACCTTCTACAACAGCAAACAGTTCTGGTTTTCCAAAGGGGGTGGCACAATAGTAAATAGCTTTTGTTGACCATCATGGGTGAAATGATTTGCTAGCCAAGTTAATATCCTGTGTGTCTTGCACTCTATCGTTTGTTTTCTGTTCTAACACCTTTGACTTCTTTTTGGAACACCTTTTTTCTTTCCCTTATTCTTCCAACACCTTTGTTGTCTGTAATTGTAGTCATAGAATCAGTTGTTAAAAAGGGATAGATACTAATAATGGGCCCGATTAACAGCATTAGAATCAGTTGTTAAAAAGGGATAGATACTAATTTTGTACGCACAAGAATATGGAACGACTTATTTATTAAATACGTCAATCTCATGTATGAGGATGGTCGTCCTGCTGAAGGAAAAGGTGTCGAAAGAAGAGTGCTCGACAGAGTGCAAGAAATATATGATACTGAGTTGGCTAGCAAACTCTTCCTTAGTTTTTTCTTTTACTTCTTCTTCTCCTTGTTCTTTCACTCCTTTCTTTTCCTCTCCTTCTGTTTCCCTTTTTTTTTTCTTTTCTATTTTTTTCTTTTTCTTTCTTTTCTTTTTCTGCATTTTCTTCTTTTCCACTTTTCTGATTGTTCAGCATCTTCCTCACCTCCCTGAACTTCGCTCCACCTTCGCCAACTCTCCCTCGATCTCGCTGCACCTCCCCTGACCTTGCTCCACCTTTACTGGCACTTCCCAAAATGGGTGACAGACAAAGATTGGTTTTAAAATAGCAAAATATGCGGTAGTTAAAAAAATGACCATCTACTTTAGAAAAAATAACTTTGAAGTGATTACTAGGCAGCTAAATCTTTTTGTTTTTTATCCAACTGTCGTGTCCAGCCATAGGGACATGTTTCTTCTTTGCTAGATCTGATTCAGTCTTAATTAGTACAACATCTGTTGGGAATTCCCGTTAATCCATTTCGTTATTGAGTTTTAAACACCTTCATGAACAACATTTGGTTCCAATTGGTCTTTTCAAGGGTGTGTCCCAAGACTCACATCTCACAAACCTCGCCCAATGATCGCCAGCTCTCCCCGACCTTCGCTCTACTTTCGCAGGCACTATCTCGACCTCGCTGCACCTACCTCGACTTCACTCCACCTTCGCCGGCACTCCCTCAACCTTGCAGCACCTCCCCTGATCTCCATACACCCGAAAAACATACACCCAAGATTTCAAAGTCGCTTCAAGATTGAACCAGCCGGTCCAATCTCTAATATGTTTGTTGCTTTTATGTCTAAATTTCTTGGGTTTATATATAATAACTTTTGAGTGTTATTTGTGAGCCTAATGACATGCATTAGCATTTATAGTAACTAATCAACTCTGTGTGTATATATGAGTTGTCTGCTTAGATTATATTATACTCAGTATTCATGCCTATGATGATTTCCTGTATTTCTTATAGTGTTGATTCAGAATAAAAAAAATGAATGGAAATGGGAGTTTTATATATCCATCTTAAATTTATGAAAATGTACAAGGTACAATTAACCTCATTCATTTTTTTCCCCCTAACGTTTGGTTATTTATTTGGAACTCCTCCAAGTGCGCAAATTACTCCAAAAAAAATTTGTTGTGACATGCACATGCATATATAATTATACATATGTTACACAAAATATTTTTGATAGGTCGAAGACAAAATAATCTTGGTCAATATGCACATCAGAAACCTAGTAAATTTTAAATGAGTCAAACTTTAAGAAGCAGAAAAATTATAATTAGTTTATTAGTTAGACAAAACATCACGAAGTTTTATAGATTAATAGCCATGTAGATATACAAATACATTTTGGACCTCCTGTATCGAATTTTCAAATTAGAGGGCAAAAATAGGTATCAGTCCTAACTCCTAAGTCTAAGGACAATAAGCAGAGCTTAATTAAGTATATGATTGAAAAGAATGTCTCAAAAATAGGTTTTAACAACTATCGCACGGAAATATTGCAGTGATATTTGACCCAAATCGAACTTACCAAATTCTTTGAAGAATTAGGCATATAGTTGCATTAATAAAAGTATAATTAAAACCATGGGTCAGTTAAGTTAATGTTGTATGCACTATATATGCACTATTTGTATTACGTGAATATAATAATTGGTGGTACACTAATCACAAGGAACCGTGAGGAATGTGGCTTCATCCAAGCAATTATTATTCTTTGTTTTAAGTTGAGGAATGTGGCTTCATCCAAAAATTTATTTTGTCGCTGTTTTTTATATAAATGGCCATTTATATAAATATATTCTAACAGAGTGTTCAAGTATTTAAAAATGACAACTATTTCTTTTTAGTGTGTTAGTATGTGAATGTGTTTTTCTTTTAAAAAAGGTAGTTAGTTTAAATAATGATTTAACTTTTATTTTTTGTATGTTGTAGGATCTCTTCTGTATGTAGTTGTTCGTAATATATAGAAATGGAGAATGCAGATGAACTTGAAATTGCAATTGCGAATTATAAAAGCTTTTGTAAAGTTCATAAACGTATCACAGAGGTGCTGAAACTAGGAATTTTGGGGATTGAGAAAGATATTTTCCAGAATAAGGCTGAGGTTGATTTGGTGTTGAAAAATGCAGCAAAAGGTGTGCAAAATGCAATTGATCAAGCACCTACTGTGGTGTACAACCTTGTTAGGTTCCTAAATTGGGTGGAGCAAGTCACAAATGAAGGTAGTTCACAGTTTAAAAGATTAGAAGAAGATAAGAAGAAACAAAAGGAGAAACTTGATTCGGTTTTGATGAAGTATAACAAGAAGGCAATTTATAGGTGTTAATGAACTATTTTGGATAAGTAGTATGTAGTGGTAGTGAACAATATAGTAGGGATTTAAATTATAGTTCTTAGGGAAGAAATGTATTATGTATTTTGAATATTATATATAGGAAGCTAATTAAGACTTAACTGTTTTAGTAATGGTTTGGGGGCTTTGCAACATGTTAGTTAGATTTTAGTAGGAAGTTAAATAGGTTGCAAGTTTAGTAAAAAAATGGAAATGAATATCTAATTATTCTCTTCCCCCCCCCCCCCCCCCCCGATTTTTGTAATGTTTATTGAATGATAAGTATGATATGAATGAAATAGTTATGGTTTGTCAAATTTGTAGTTTTATTGAAATAGATATTTTGTTTATTTTGTTAATAGAAGATTTAGATTTCTTTTCTCTCTTTTCATTATTCCATAAGGAGTGCTAAATACTTACCAGAATGATATAAGATAATAGACGCCGTCTAATTTTCAGGTACTAATATTTCCACTGACAATATGTCATGGGGATTTTAGGAGCATGTCAAAGAGGGTATCTGTTCTCCATTATTTTCACATAAATGCTACATTTAATTCTCATTAAAGATACCAGAAGTTTTTTCCCATTACTTTCACATGAACCCAACAAATTTTTTAAGAAAACAGCCTTCAATCCTTCTCTAATGTCTATCTTTTCAACTAATTCATTAATCTTGGCATCATATTATAATTAACGATTTCCAGAACCAGGATTATTGTCTAAAAAGAGCTTGAGCTTTACAAAATTCGCATTCTAATTTTCTTTTTTCCCTCTTATTTAGCTTATCAACTTCAATTATCTGATAAGGGATATATGATGTGTGTGCAGATGGTGTTATCGTTGTCTGAGTTAGATTCCATGAATTCAGTATTCATATTTTTGAATTGGTGATATAGAAGTTCAATTGAGGGTCTCAGACAATATATACATAATGAAGCGTAATTTAGAAGCGCCTTTGAACACTGAAATAGAGGGGTGCACAAATTGGGAACAATCATCTGCTAATTCTTCGCAAATGTCTATATAAGAATGTGAATCACTGTAAGTCTCTATGTTAAGCTGCCTTATGTTATAGATTATTTGTTACTTATATGTATACTTTATTATTCATAGATACAATACCAGTAAACGTAGGAAACGGGAGAATCTTTGGTGTAGTTCTCAGACATATATTGGGAATACTACAGGTAATTATGTCTATTAACCATTGCAACGAAAAACTTATAATATCAATTCGATTAATCTGTGTGAAATTTCGATACACTAATTTACATCATTATCAATTGAATTAAGTCCACCTTATACAAACTCCTAAGTATATTTACCTCTTTAAAATAATATTAAAAATCCTAAGAGAACAAGTAACCTAACATAAATGTTCAATTCTGAATATATATAACTTGAATATGTACGTGCAAGTGTCATGTGTACTCCAATTTCAAAAAAAGAAAGATTTGTGCACTATATGTTTAAAATACTATTATACGTTTATGATATCAGTATATTGTTATTAATATTAATTGTTAAAATGTAAATAGTGGGAAGTTCTTCGCATACATGTCATCGGCGTTCAACCAAACGTAAACGTTTTTTTGAAGGAACTTCAACTGCTAAAATGCCAAGGTATTCACTGAATTACTTAGATTGTGTAACACTTACAAAAATAAAGTTGGTTTACTTTAATCCATCATCATTTCTTGTGTAGGGTTAATCAAGAATGTCGTAAAAAACTTCGTAAAGAAGGTAGTTATTATAATCATAGAATATGATTATTTTAAACAGTTAACTTAACGTTTTAATATGATGGATGGTACTTATTATATGCACATGTTATTAATTGAAATTTTATTTGCTTTTTGTAATTGATAGTTATACCTCCAGCTACCATTGGGCAAACTCTACCAGAAGGTCCTCTCATGCTCGAGAATGCACATTATTGTTTGCATTGTAATGCAAAGAAGTTCAAGTATGAAACTTTACACTTTTGTTGTTGCAATGGAGAGGTTGTGATTACAGCTAATGAATTTCCTGATGAGTTATGCCGCTTATTTATATCACAAGAAGAAGATGCTAATCATTTCCAACAATATAGCCGGATGTATAACAATCTTTTTGCTTTTAGTTCTATACGCGGCAAAACTGACTCAACAACATATAAAGGAATATATGTGTTCAAAAATGCATGGGCAAATATACCACCGTGTTCCAGATCTACTCCCTAATGATAATAGTCCTAAATATCTACAACTTTATTTTTATGATGGGCAGCATGAAGTTCAAAATCGAGTTAAATGTTTTCCAGAAGTACGGGAAGATATTATTCATATACTAATGAAGGTTACTGAGAAAAATCCTTATGCAAGATTTTTCAGATCGCTGAAGGAAATAGAGATAGATGAAAATACGCAAATTCTCTTAAATCAAACAACAGTTTTGGATCAGCGTGTTTACAATGCACCATTGACAGATGAAGTTGCTGTGGTATGGCCAGATGGTGTGTCTTCTAATCAGATCAGCCCTCCGCATATTCTTGTGTA
This sequence comes from Chenopodium berlandieri, assembly GCA_034703905.1. NCBI lineage: Eukaryota > Viridiplantae > Streptophyta > Magnoliopsida > Caryophyllales > Amaranthaceae > Chenopodium > Chenopodium berlandieri. The sequence continues at coordinate 53,204,101 of CM068281.1, forward strand.
TGGAAAGTCTGCTCGAACTCATCGAATTTATCATTATTATGGGTGCTATGACCTATTACAATATCCACTTTTATTCCCCCATGGTGAATAATGTGGTTGGACCCAAAATCTTAAGAAACAAATTGCTGTTGGGAACCGTCAAACACATTAGATTCCAGATCCTATAAATTCTTGTGCAGTTCATACTGTACATGATTTTTTGTGAAGAAGCATTACGTAAGTACATGTTATACACACTTATAAAGATTAAAATCATTTAGCGTGTAATGCATTTTAGTCACTTACTTTTTTCTTTTGCAAATTGTAGGTGTTGTTCGACACAGAACAAGAGCTGATAAATATGTCTCTCCAAGAGAATACTATGCTTACAAATTACAAATTCGGCCGCACAATATGCTCCTAAGAGCTGGTAGGTGCTTCCAACAGTTTGTTGTCGACATGTATGTCAAGATAGAAAATACAAGGCTTGATTACCTGAGAAACAATCAAGATACAGTAAGAGTTGATCTTTATCAAGGTATTCTTGATAGTGTAACGAACGGATAGACAGATGCTTCAAAGATTGGACATGTCGTTATTTTGCCTCCATTGTTCATTGGTTGTCCTAGAGATCTTAGACGCTGATATTTAAATGCTATGGCATTAGTTCAAAGGTATGGCAAGCTGAATCTTTTTATTACTATGACATGTAATGCAAATTGGCCAGAAATAAAGGCTGAACTACAACCTGGCGAAAAAGCGCAAGATAGACCAGATATAGTAGCTCGGATATTCCGTGCTAAACTATTGGCGCTGAAGAAGCAGATTATGAAGAAAAAAGTCTTCAGCGAAGTGGCAGCAATGATATACGTTGTTAAGTTTCAAAAAAGAGGTTTACAACATGCACATTTCTTAATTATACTGAAATTCGACTTCAAAATAAGAGGGCCAGCAGACTATGACAAATTTGTTTCGGCTGAAATACCATCACTTCATAATCCTCTGCTTCGTAAAGTTGTCTTGACTCATATGATGCATGGGCCCTGCGGCAAGCTAAATCCAAGATGCCCTTGCATGCAAATGGATGGGAAAAAGTTAGCATGTAAAAATGGGTTTCCAAAAGACTACATAGCAGAATCGTTAAACAACAAAGATGGATACCCCATATATAGGAGAAGACAAACAGTTGAAAAAGCGAAAATTAGACATGCTGAGCTAGACAACCGATGGGTGGTACCGTACAATCCGTATTTACTACTTATGTTTGATTGTCACTTAAATGTTAAGGTATGCTCAACTATCAAAGCAGTGAAGTATCTGTACAAGTACGTTTACAAAGGGCATGATCGAATCTCATACAAGATATCTGCCATGACTGATAATAAGGTCGATGAAATTGAACAATTTCAATTTGGCAGGTTGGTATTGGTTATTCAATTTTCATTATTTTGTTCTTTCTTAATAATTTCAAATATAACAGCGAAATTGAACAATTTCAATTTGGCAGGTGGGTATCCCCATGTGAAGCAGCATGGCGAATTTTTGGGTTTGATCTGTATGATATCTATCCTCCTGTCATGTCGTTGCCTGAACACCTACCGTACATGCAATCCATTGCTGTAAGACCACATGAAAATCTTAACCGGGTAGTGAGAGATCCAAAGCGTTCACGGACTCCATTAATAGAATACTTTACAATGAATGCTAAAATTAATGGTGGCACCAAACTTTTATATGGTGAATTCCCAGAGCACTACAAATGGGATGCATGTAAAAAGGAGTGGATTCAAAGACAAAAAAAGCTCATTATTGTCGGGCGAATGGCATTTTTTCTACCTACTGAAGGTGAACGTTATTTCCTCCGACTTTTATTGCTAAATGTCAGAAATGCAAGATCTTTTTTACACTTACGCACGGTTGATAATTATGTCTGTGCTACATTCCAAGAAACTGCCCAACGAATTGGTCTTTTAGAAGATGATGATGCTGCATCTATATGCTTAGCCGAAGCTTCAGAAGTACAATTACCAGATGCTTTGAGACGACTTTTTGCAACTGTTCTGATTTTCTGTCAACCAAGTGATCCATCTGCTTTATGGGATAAGTATTAAATAGCATTGTCAGAAGATTTCATCCATAAATTTAAGGGTTGTACTGATAAAATCAAGCAGCTGACTGTTAGTTTGTTAGAGCAACATCTCAAATCAATGGGTAAATCACTGAAAAGTTTTGCGCTAGATCATCTAAGCTATACTATTACTGATGAATTCAGAAAAACAAGAGATATAGCTGATGTATGTGTTTTATACCATGTTTTACCCCGATTTTATAATGTATATTTGCATGGTTTTGGGCTCTATGGAGTCATTTCTTGCTAACAATCTCTTCTCTAGAGTATTCGATCTATTTTATTGAGTTGCATAGGAATGCGGAGTTTCTTGGATGAAACAGACGTAATTTGGATAGTTAGAGAAGAAGTTGTTAAGTGAAAGATGAAGATTTCCCCCATGCCCTGTTGGGCATAGCTTGCCCGGGCAGACAGGGCGAAGAAGGAAGAGCTAACTACGAAGTATATGTCACAGCTTCCACATGCCTGATCGGGCATGGCATGCCCGGTCAGATCGGGCACTGAGGAGTTTGATCACCACATCTCAACTTTTGGAGCTGCTACGCGCGCCCGATCGGGCAGCCCTTGCCTGGTCGGACCAGGCATCGTTGTGCGGAAATCGTTTTACTTAATTTCGAATTTCTATCTTTTTAAGGGTATAAATACCCCTTGTAATCACGTTTAGAAGACAGATTATTATATCCTCTAGTATTAGTTTTACCTAAAAACCCTAGTTTACTCTCTTTAAGCAATTAATTTCTACTCTTAGTTTGATTTATTGTTCATCAACAATTCGAGTTCTTTCGATTGAAGCAATTGGTATTCATCTATTTCACTTCTCTTTTATTTATTATTGCTTATTGATTATGTCTTCTCTATTGAATCTTGTTAATGGTTTTGCTAGTATGTGTGAGTAGATTCATAATCCGGGATCTTGCAAAGCCCGGATATGATTAATGATTAATGCTTAGATTGGATCTTTAAATTCTCCAATAATAATTCCAATTGACATGCTTGATTGATTGTGTTTATGCCAATGTTAGATTAGGAATAATTAGTATTGTTATCATCCCTTTGTTCTTATTGCAACGGAAGTTGAATATTAACGGGATTTGAGTATTTCAATTAAGGGTTTGAAGATCATCACGGAAGTAGATGATTGAATGATTAGGAAGTTAAGTATTGTGTTTAATGTCCCTTATTTGCTTGATTCCATGGAAATAGGCTTAATAGTTGATTTGGGAAGCCATTGATAACTCGGAAGAGACCTTTGGTATTGTTTAGGGAATGGTTTTCCTCTTGTCAATTGATTTGTTATTGGGGTAGAATTATTTATGCATTGATTATATTCGTGGTAATGCTTGATCTTGGATGTTTTAGTTCATTGATTTATCACTTTCCTTAGATTAACTAAGTTATTTATTTATTAGTTCTTAGTGTTCATCACCATTGATTTGTTACTTGCTTTGTGATTGCTTGAGTCTAATTAATTAGGTGAACCTTAGTCTCTTGGGATTCGATCCTTACTTAGTCGCTTGATCTTGGGTACGCGACACGCCTATCAATAGCAGATGCTCTAAATGCAGCTATTCCTCAAGAATTCATAAATACAAAAGAACGTTTAAATACAGCTCAATTTCAAGCATTTGAGTCCATAATGAAACACATACATGAAGGAAGAGGAGGTGCCTTTTTCATTGATGGACCAGGTAGACCTTTTTATACAATTGTTTATATGCAAAAGTTCGTATGATGAATAAAATTGTACTCCCAACTGCAACATCTGGAATAGCAGCATCAAATCTTCCTTCAGGGAGAACAGCTCATTCAAGATTTAAAATACCAGTTGACCATGAGAACTCTTTGACATGTGATGTGACAAAACCAGGTAGTTTAGCACATTTAATAAAAGAGACGGCTTTGATTATTTGGGATGAAGCTCCTATGGACAACAAGGCAAATTTACAAGCCCTTGATTTGCTGCTCCAGGATATCTGTGAAAATACAACACTTTTTGGTGCCAAGCTTGTTATTCTTGGCGGAGATTTTAGACAGATTCTTCCAATTGTACCTCATAAGTCACAAAGACAGGCTGTTGAAGCAAGCATAGTGACTTCATATATCTGGACAACTCTAACAAGATTTAAACTAATAGAAAATCAGCGAGCTCGTGAAGACCCTGCATTCTGCTCATTCTTGTTATCTCTTGGCAATGGTGAATTACAAAAAAGTGAGTGTGATTATGTCAAACTACCTACTTGATGGAATGGTTCAACACTTTCTCGTGGAAGAAGATCCCATTTTGGATATTATAAATGCAACATTTCCAGAAGTTGAGAAGGGAACAATAACATCAGATATCTTTGCATGGGCAATTTTAACACCGATGAATGGCAATGTTGATTTGGTGAATCCAGTCTTAATAAATCGATTTCCAGGAGAAACATTAATTTACAAAAGTTTTGATGTAATGCTCAATGATACATGCAACATTTATCCGAGAGAGTTTATAAATAAACTTTGTCCAGGAGGAATGAGTCCCCATGAGCTCGTTCTTAAGAAGGGTTGTCCAGTAATTTTGTTACGCAACATAATGCCTTCTGAAGAACTCTGTAATGGTACAAGATTAATTTGTAAGACTTTTCTACCCAACATTATTGTCTGTGAGATATCTGTTGGACGACAATACAAGGGTACACTTGTTTTTGTGCATCAGGCAAATCTACGCTCTCCAGCAAATAGCAGCTATCCCTTTGTTTTTGAAAGGAAACAATTTCCAATTAAGCTATGTTTTGCCATGACGATTAATAAATCACAAGGGCAAACATTGAATCAAGTATCAATATATCTTCCTCGACCGTGTTTTTCACATGGTCAGTTGTATTTCGCACTATCTCGTGTTAAAAAAGATGAAATGTTGTGGTATATACCACCAAACCACCTGAAGGAAATCATCTAAACTCAGTTAGAAATGTAGTATCTTAATTATGATATTCTAAAGTATTCGCAAATAATTTAGCATGTAACATTTATGGTATTGTTTAATGTTATTGGTATTATGTTACTTGTTGAAATTTGTTATATAAGTAATCTTGATTAATAAAAAAAAATTACAGTAGATATCGTATTATTGCATATGTTTTGACAAACAGGGTGATATTTATTTGTAAACATCATCGCCTTAAATTTTGTAAGCATATCTTCTTAAATCATTTATAATTAATTTAAATTTTTCCAGATCAAAATTTACCATTCAAAATTCAAATACATAAAATCTATAAATTACGTTGAACTGATTAAATGGTTTATGGATTTTTTTTTTACAGGTTTTCCAATTTAGTAGATAAAAAATATAGCAACATAAAGTTTCAATTTAATAAGTACTATCTCCATCTACATTTATTAACTTTACAATAACTCTAATTAAAATTATTTTTTGACATGGATTATAAATAATTAGTTTTATGCTATAGAAAACAATAAATGATTTACATTTCTTTTTTTATATGTTCGATTTTCAATTTGAAGGTTTACATGTATAATAGGGTTTGCAACCGTTTAATTTAGCGATTAATTCAATTCTTATCTATATGTACATCGTAATTTTATTCCCTTTTAAATTTCTATCATTCAAATGACCTAACAAATTCTTTATATTTACATACATTTATAAGTCACCGCTAAAGTTTATCGCTAATGTCTGATAAGGAATCCGAAATTTGATAAGGACTAGGACTACCTCTAATGCTTTTCTGACTTCTATCCATCTGTAAATAAAGTGATATGAGTAGAGAGTAACGAAAATCAAGTTATAATATAGAAGCTGGTTTGAAAAATAACTAAACATCAAAAATCCATTGATTTTTTTTTTTTACTAATGTCATGGTAGAGCAACATAAAATTTCATATATTATTCTATTATTTTATATATTATTCTATTATTTAATTGAGGTTTAAAACCTTATTTAAAATGAAATAAAATTCTACATTTGTAAGCGCATTTAACATATTTCTATGTGTAAAGGCTAAATTGTCGCGGGTTCGTTTTTTGGTACGGCTTTTCCATACGAAATAGAAGTACAATATATTCAGTTTCCTTTTTTTTCCACCAGAAATATGTAATCTCTATTTCTTTAAAAAAAAAAATCTTTTTATTGAGTTGGCACATAAACCTAGGGTTATAATCACAAGTTAATATTAGCTCAACCAAAGTAAACAGAAAACCAAAATTTGATAGAGATTATTAATTATGATATCATTGAGATAAACGAAAAACCTGGGCTTCCTCTTTTATGTATACCTATAGCTTGAAATGAAAAGGTAAAATTATCATGTGTCTGTACATTTCATACAATATTCATTGATTATTACTGTAAACTATCAATTATATTATTTTTTTAACAGCTTAAGGTTAAATCGACATAACACTATTTCTTCGAATATAATTTTATGAAAAGCTTAAAGTTAAATTGACAGTAAACTATTCATTTGTTGCCATTGAATGTGAAACGACTTTTGTTTCTTTTTTTTATTTGTTTTAAACAATGTGAAATTTATTTTCAAATTTAAAATTTACATCAGATACACATTTACTAAAAGCTACCTCAGTTTTACTGAGATTCACACTTTGACCCAATGCTCCCTCATACACTCTGATAATATTAGCTATTTTAGAGCATTCATTCAATGTAGCTTTTGCAAATAAAATACTGTCGTCTGCAAAGAAAAGGTGAGAAATCCTTGGGGCTCCTCTACAAACACGTGCACCATGGATTGATTTCTCATCGGCCGCATTTAAAATTTACTTGTATATGAATTAAATTTGAAACGACTTCTATTTTTCTTTTTAGATGTCGCTTTTAACATATTAACCAAACTCTGTTTATACTTAGTGATTCGCAATTAATTTTTTTTTTAATTTACAGATAGTCCGTTAATATTGAAAATGAAATATGTGTAAAGGCTAAATTGTGGTGTTGTCGTTTTTTGGTACGACTTTTCCGTACGAAATAGAAGTACAATAATTTCACATTGTTTATTTGTTTTAAAAAATGTGAAATTTATTTTCAAATTTAAAATTTACATGTATATGTAATTAAATTTGAAACGACTTCTATTTCTCTTTTTAGATGTCGCTTTTAACATATTAACCAAACTCTGTTTATACTTAGTGAATCGCAATTAATTTTTTTTTTTCTTAAATTTACAGATAGTCCGTTAATATTGAAAATGAAATATATGTAAAGGCTAAATTGTGGCATGGTCGTTTTTTGGTACGGCTTTTCCGTACGAAATAGAAGTACAGTATATTCAGTTTTCTTTTTTTAGAATGTTCTTACGTAGTACGTTTATTGCACTACAATCAGAATATCAATTGTACTCTTAATGATTGTTCATTGCGGTTACCATGACAACTTTTCACTGTTATCTTTTGAAGATGAAGAGACACAGAAGTGATAGTAGAATGATTTGCCAAATTGGTATTAATTAATAAAGAAACTACTAAAATAGTGTTCACTTGAAAATAATTCTCAAAGTGGTGTTCACATAGGTTCGAAAATTACAAAGCTAGGAGTTAAAACATGATAGCTAAAAGCCTAGAAACATAATTGAAGAGACAATTTTTTTCTAATAAAATCCTAATAAATATGTATACCATCAAATTCTTTATCTTTAATGTTTACAATATCTTAATCTGTAGCCTTGAGCCATAATCATTAATGCTTCTATATTTTAATAGCAAAATAGATACAATAAGCACTAATGAAAGTATGAATTATGAATACAAAGTACTATATATACGTGTTTAAAAAATTTCTAGCATTTTTGGTATGGATATACCTTTAAAAAAAAAAATCTATGTAACATAATACATAATGCATTATTTTGTCGGACGTAAATCATCAAAGGGCACTTATTAATCACCATAGTGTTCTTGAAACCTACTATATCTAGTTCTACATCGTAATATCAATTTGGAGACTAAATTACACTATATTACTAAATAGCTCAAAACATGTCATACTAAGTCAAAAACTCAATCTCTAACACGACTAATTTTTTTAACACCATTTTTTAATATGGAGATGATGAACAACCTTCAGGTACGCATGTTTTTCTTAAATTAGACTTTAAAATGAATTGATAAAAAAAAAGGAAAAATTGTGACAAAAGTCCTTTTAAAGTGACTCTCTTGTGACAAAGGTCCTTATAAAAAAAAGGTGGCATCAAAGGTCCTTATAAGTCAGTTGGGTGGTGAGGAGGGGCCTTTGGCCGAATTTCGGCCAACTTCCGACGTTGACTTCTATTTTCAGGCAAAAAAAAAAAACACGTGCTTGGCACGTGACTTCTTTTTCTTTTTTTTTCCCCTTTTTCCTTCTTCTTCCTCGATTTCCCCTTTTCATCGACCATTTCCCCCTTATTGAACCACCTTTGTAGCCCACTGCCCAGCCATGGCAACACCAGCTGCAGCGGCAACCAACCCATCAAAAACCACCAACCGCACTCTGTTACACTAGCGCTACTCCCTTGCTCCCCACAACCCACCCACTACAGCCTAGCCCCAGCTACCACCCTGTCCCCGCCACCCCCGCCAGTGAAATCCTCCTGAACCCCAGCGCCGACGCCACCCCAAACCCGACACAACCAGCTGGCGCCCCTTTGCTTCCCCTCAACCACCCACTCCTCAATCCTAAAACCCCCCTCCTTTCTCCCTCGAGAACCCCTTCCCTCCCCACCGCCGGCGTCCAAACTCCCATCCCCGCGCCATCTCCATCTCCTGAACCACTACGCCGAAACCCCAAAAAAAAAAAAAAAACTCCAAAATCAAAATCTAGATGGAACTTCGATTTGTGCTGTTCTCGGGCATAAATTGCCGCTGCTACTTGGCATTAATGGTTAGGCGTGAGGTGCGAGGCGGGCTGTTGTAGTGTCGGTGATGGTGGCTGCACAATTGTTGTTGGCTTGTTGCTGTTGTTGTTTGCGGGTTGTTGTGCGGTTTGTTGTGGGGAGCAAGGGAGTAGCGCTAGTGTAACAGAGTGCGGCTGGCTGGTGGTGTTTGATGGGTTGGTTGCCGCTGCAACTGGTGTTGCCATGGCTGGGCAGTGGGCTACAAAGGTGGTTCAATAAGGGGGAAATGGTTGAGGAAAAGGGGAAATCGAGGAAGAAGAAGGAAAAAAAGAAAAAAAAAAATTAAAAAGAAGTCACGTGCGGTACACGTGATTTTTTTTTGGCCTGAATTCAAAAGTCAATGTCGGAATTTGGTTGGAATTCGGTTAAAGGCCCTTCTGCACAACCAATCCAACTTATAAGGACCTTTAGTGCCACCTTTTTTTATAAGTACCTTTGTCACAAGAGAGTCACTTTAAAAGGACTTTTGTCACAATTTTTCCTAAAAAAAATTATAGGTTTGAGTTTACAAACCTACAACAACACTACTTTGAGAAATATTTTCAAGTGAATATTATTTTAGTAATTTCTTTATTTTTGAACACTAATTCGGCAAATCGTTCGTGATAGTAAGAGTGTTTGGTATTTATTTCGTCCGAGTAGTTTCTTTCTTTGTCTGCCATTCCCTTAATTTTTCTTTCTTTCTTCATTCTCTTCAAGTACAAAATTTGTGTTTTTGGGCCTTAGGTTTTTATCAGAAAACCTTAAGAATGGCCGGTTCTACTGGCGCTTCTACATCAAAACATCCTATGGTTTCTGATCAACCCCAAAATGCATACCTTTTGAAGTTGGCTGAAAAAAAAGGAAGACTTGAGGGTCAATTGATCGTCAATATGACTATTCGGACAGTGGCTGACCGGAATTGTGAAGAATTACGCCGGGAATTGGCAGAGGTGGAAGCACAATTACGTCGGTGTAAGAAAGTTGAGGAGAACAAAAGTGGACGTAAGAGGGTAAGGGTTGACAGTGATTGTGATGCTGTCATTGGAGTGGAAAGTGATAGTGATGATGGGCTTGAAGTTAAATCTAGTTTTCCTGCTATGTTTCAGGAGGAGGTGGGTGTAGGCGATGTGGCAGGGGTTGAAGATGGAGGGGCTGGTAATGTTGAGGGCGGTGAAGCTGCTATGGAGATTAGCTCAGATGAGGAAGGTGTTGCGTTTGATGCTGAAGTGCAGGGTCACCCTGTTCAGGAAGGAGAAGCCGATGAGGTGCAACCTGTTGTTCAGGGAGAAGAAGGGGAGGCAAATCAGGTGGATGGGCAAGCTGTGGCTCATCATGATGTGCAACCCAAAGAAGAAGAGAAGGAGGAGGAGGATGATGAAGAGGAGGAGGAAGATGAAAAAGAAAAGTGGAGTCAGGAGAGTGGGATGTGAGTTCCAAAGAAAATATTGGTTACCCGTACCATTACCATTCTCCTAAATGATAGTTGGGATATTAGGTTTAGGTAGATTTGATAGTGATGGTGTATGTTAGTTTCTTTTTGGGGATTTTGTGTAAGCTTTTTGATGTAAATATAGTATTGAAGAATTAGTAGTGTAATCTACTTAGTTGTCTAAAGTAGTAACTTGTGATTACAATATTAATGGAATCTTTTGTCTTGAAATTCTTCTTTTATTTTCTGATGGTTTCTGTTTTTCTTTACAATGTTTTTTCTTTATATAATTTTTGATGAGTTGTTGTTATTATCATATTGTAATTGTTACTTTCCACCAGAAGTCATACAGTATGAAAATTGGGTAAACTTGAAGCCAGAATCAAAAGGTGTGCTTTCTGGATGGTTTAAAGGGGCATTTCGTGCTGGAAAGAAAGATATACAGGAATCTACACATCAGCAACTTCAATCTATTCTTAGCACTGCTGCAAAGCCTCCAATGTGGGATAGGTATGTTTCTGAATCTCTATTTTTGCCTGTTATATATTTATGGACCTTTTTCTGCAGCATCTTTCTTCCATTTTACTTGAGAAGCTTATGACTCGTTACAAGTGATGGCCTAAAACATGTGAAATGTGAAGCTCAAGTATGGTGTATGCTATATGTTTTCCTAATTTTACCATCACAGGAGGTAGAAGGTACTGCAATTATATTTTGGCTCTCATGATGAGTGGGATGTGTGTGAGTGAAATTCTAGGGCTTTGGAGTTCAATTGAGGTGTTCGTATCTCACCTGTTTGAGGTTTTGACTTCTTTAGTTCTCATTGAGTCCTTGAGCCCATTGTTACACACAAAGAATGCCAATGGTACTCTGAAAAAGTTTATGTTGTCTGTCTGTTTGTTTTAAAATCAAAATGTTTTGGTGTAATGGTGTCTGAATTGGTTTTCTGAATTTCTTCCAACCATTGTTTTTGTAACTTGGTGAAAATGTGCATCAGCTCTCAATGAGTTCGCTTGTGTAGGTTTTGCTTTGACGTTATGGACTTGTGGTTAGGTGTGTGTGTGTGTGTATTGGGGTATGCATTTTTCCTGTAGTGCAGTATTTTACTATTTAGGTATAGAGCTGTGTACATTTGGATCTCTCTAGACCCTGTTTTGGCAGTGTTTATACTAAGTTGTTATTGTTGCAGAAATGTATCCAAACACGTAGTTTGATTCTTTGCATATTATTACTGCTTTTTTTTAAAGAAAAAAAAAACTGACAATCGAGAATGGAATCACAGGGGCTTCCAATGGCCTGCAATTGGCCAAGTACTTGAACATATAATGTTCTAGTTGCACAAATCATGTAAAATTAACTTTTTTGTTTATATTTATTTTTGCTGCATAGGCTGGAGCTCAAAGCCAGCAAATATGTGTTAGGAGAATTTCTGAAGTTCAAAGGCAAGAATGAAGATATTCAAGAGTTACAATACATCAAGAGGTCAAAAGTTGGCCAGATGATTGTACAGAAAACATCAATGTTTGGCTTTGGTAAGTATTCTGCTTTTGCGGCTCATTAATTCATCCAAAAATGTTTTTTCACTTGTATATCATTTTTTGTATAAAACACAAGGCGCCAAGGATTGCATGCAAGAGAGTTATTCATTTGAAGTTGCCTACTTTAAAAAAAAGATCATAAGATAAAATTAAGAATAAAATGTTTTAAAAGAGGAATTTGACAGTGAATTTATGATCTGAAAGTTGGTGTATTACAACTATTTTGGCCTTATGCTAGAGGCATAAGGCTAATTTGACTAGCTGAGTGCCTGAGTGTGAGCTTCCAGGCTGCCAAGCGCAGTATGGGCTTGGATTAATTCAGTTCTGCCATGTATAGAATTGGGTTTGGTTGGGCCTGATTGCTTAAGCATTACTTATAGGGGCAACTATGGCACATTCAATGTAAACCTTGATAACTTCAAGGATGACACATTCAAGATGAAAAATGTAACAACATTGTTAAAAAAAACAAATGAAATCAGGAAAAGAAACAAAGTTAAAGATTTGTCATGGTGCCTGTCTGCCTGAAGCTTGCCTACCCAGGCTCACTTTGTGGGTAGGGGTGTGCTAAAATGCAAATGTATACTGGTTAGCTGCATTGTAAAGGAGGTCCTTGTGCAGGAAGAAAAATGAGTGGCTTGAATATGAAAGACAAAATTAGTTGGCACTTCCCATTGACCGATCCCATAAAAGTACCAGTGACCAAACATATAGAGTGGCCACTAGGCACGTCAAAGAATTTTACAATAAAAGAAAAAAGGAAAAAAAAAAAAAAAAAAAAAAAAAAAAAAAAAAAAAAAAAAAAAAAAAAAAACCTGCATTAGCATTCTATAAAGTTCTTGGAAATATCTAAGAGTTTAGACTAATTATCAATTTAATAGATGGACCTACTGTTGTAACAACTGGACCTGCTGTTTTTAACTTAAATCTCCTCTCCAAAGAGTACCTAAGACAAAACATATAGAATGGTTGCTCTACTCTCCAAACCTCTTCCCAAAAACAAATGCGAGAACTATTATCTTGAACCTCACTAAAGGGGAGATTTAAGTAAAACACATGTGAAATAAATTCCCAAAGGCTAAATATCTGTTCTTTGTTTAATCACAAATGCATAGCTGTTTCTTCTTTGTGATTAGCCTACCATACTCTTTATGATTTGCTGCTGTCCTTTTGTTCTTTGTTTGATCAGATTCTATTGTCTGGTTAACACTGTAAAATGGGTTTGCAGGCTGCTTCTCAAGTTCATGGAGGTCAATTTGCTGCTGGGTTCGCTGGTGCCTCAGTCAGAATCTGTGACATTAGAACACCTGAAATGTGAGCTAATAGGGGTCTTCTCTTGTCTTTTATTGCTTATGAATTGCATTGTATGTTGTCGAAGCTATACATATTGCTAGCTTGCCTTGTCATACTTGTGCTTTTCTGGAGTTTCAATTGACTTGATTAGTGCATCTGACATGTCAATAGTGTTGCTACTTTGTGGAAGACTTAAATAATACTGATTGCAGTCTTGCAGATTGGCCCTTGAAATTTAGTTTGGATAACTGTATTATGTATTACTATATTATTTTTTTGAGGAATACTATATTATTTACTACATGTGTTAAGAACTAAAAAAAAGACGTATGAATGACTGAAGGGGTTTTATAGTGGAAAAAACGAGTACATTAAGGTTTAGATATTCACTAGAGCCAATGGTAGGGACTGGTTGAATCTTATCTCTTTATCGATTATTTCACTAATTTTAAAGCTTTTCCTTGCATACTACACTCATATCTATGATTGACTTGAATGATCAAATCCAATAGATGATCAAATGAAATGAAATATTAGAAGCTAGATATAAATTTCAAGCATGAGAATACTGAACATTTATTTTCTGCTGCTCTTGATATTCTTTACTCTACATATGTTTGGTGAGATTAAGAGTCTCTTCTCCCAAACCTCTTTTCATGGCTAATGTCTAGGGATATATGTAACCTTCTTCGACTTTTTTCTAATTGTTGTTTTTCTCCTTTCTAGGCTTGTTTGTGCTGCCCGCCCGCATATCCAGAGAATTGAAAGAGTTGTGGGAATCGGCTTTCAACCAGGGCTAGATGTGGGCAAGGTGAGTACTTGCCAAATAATTGTTTATGTAGCTGCAAATAGAATAAATAAATTAGATAAATGTGAAAATTAGTACTACTTCTATTCCTAATAGTTACTATTTGCACGTAAAGGTAAGAACTAAGAAGAGAGATTAACAAAGTGGGAAACATGTGACAAAACATAAAAATTTGGCCAATTAATGGCAAGTGATGATTAAGTAGGGTAAGGAAGGATTAATTTTTTAAAAATTATTGCGGAAAGGTTTAGATTCATAAGTCCAAAGTTCGAGATTTATTGAATGAAAGGGTTTTGAAACTAAATGAAGAACTGCAGCTTGCAGAGGCCAATTTAACTAAGCTGGTTAGTTATAAATCTCCTTCATTCCCTATTATTATGATGCTGCTATGACAACCATTTCAGACTTAAATACCATAAATTTGGCTTATATACGTTTATCTGCTTTGCTGGTCAAACAGAAAGAGAAAAGTTCAGCAAAGGTCTCTGAATTGGAAGCTGCCAAGAGTCGTACTTCTGAAGAGCTTGATGCCAAAAACAAAGAAAACATGTTTCTTGGAAAGAAATTTGAGGAATTCGAGCAAAAACTCCAGAAGGTTGTAGCAGCATCTAAACAAAAGGTCAGTTTTTTTGAAGCTTTAAATACAAGTCCCCCCACCCCCTCAAAGTACCAACTTGATCAATGTTGTCATAGTGAAATTCTTTCAAAGATAGTTATAATTAGAAATGCAGATTACTATCAAGGCCGTCCTAAAGGGACGACCCTGGTAAATAGAGCTTGGTGGTCTTATCACGCCACCTGGATCATACCCTCTTGGGTGTGTACCTATGTGCCCTTCCAAAGTATGAAACAGAATCAGCATCACCAGGGTAGGGGGGTGTGCTAAAATGCAAATGTATACTGGTTAGCTGCAGGGTAGAATGTTGTTCATAAAAAAACTGCACTGTTGAGTTAATATCTTGCTACTGCAGCTCCATTATACTCGGTATGAGATCATAGTGGCACGACTAATGCATCACCACTACCAGCATCTTCAACATAGATCTCAATCAAGTCCCCATGTTTTGTCTTGTACACATGTTCATCTTGTGGGATTATTGTCAGTGATTGTAATAGAGTATACATATAATAGCAGAAACAATGCAACATATATACTTGACATCCAAAGTATGAAACAGAATCAACATCACCAGGGCAATAATAATGGACAAATATACTTCTCTTTTTTTTACGTGCTTATGAATTGTTGGTTTTTTTGCTCTTCTGACATGTTTTTCCACTCTTCACCAATGATCTTTGATGCTAAGCCTATCAATCACATACTATGCCATATAAACACTACTCACCACTCACTTTAAAGTTTGTATTATTTTGTATTGAGAGCACCTACATTAAGTTCTTTTTGCATTTGAAAGGGACCAGAGACCAATAGTTTTCTGAAATATGGCAAACTCTTTCAGTCATTATCTAGGATTAGGGAAAAGGAAAGGGGAGATGGGGGGTTGTTGATTATTCTATTTGATCACTAACACATCTTTACAAGTTACACACTTTGTACAACTTTGTGTGCTATAAGGTCATTGAATACACCCCTACTATGTCGGTATATTGCAGTGTGACTAACCCAAAGCCTCCTTGCCCTCCACACTACCAAATCAACCTGTGTTACTCTGAATAATAAAATGAAACTTCCTATACATGTGAATGCCCTCTTGTTTATGTGAATTCATTTCTTGATGTCCCAGATGCTTAAGGGTTTTAAAATTTACAAATATTTTTCCCCATAGTTTTTGATCACTATGCACTCCGCAACTTGAAAACAAAGTAACCAAGCAATAAGTCATAGTTCTAAACGTCAAGTCCACTCTTTATATCTAAATTTCTAAATTCAAAAGTCAATAATTCTTAATAAGATCAATGTCATTTTCCCTTCACTGCCAACTTTCAATTTGGCAGGTGGGTATCCCCATGTGAAGCAGCATTGCGAATTTTTGGGTTCGATCTGTATGATATCTATCCTCCTGTCATGCTGTTGCCTGTACACCTACCGTACATGCTGTTTATGTTTTTTCATCTTCTTGTGTTGCAGAGTTATTAGTTGTTGATAGGTTGTGGTTTGCTGCTAATTAAAAGTAATCAGTGGCGGATCTAGGATTTAAATAATAGGTTGTCACATCCCATCATCGTCCACCGACCGCATAAAATATCAAAAATAGTCAAAGCTTGAATAGTGAACAAAAAAAATACATAAAAAGTTCATTTCATAAAGTAATTCAAATTCATATTACAACTAAAAAAGTACTAATTTTATTACAATTGCTCTCGACGAGTTTTCATATTTTGATAACAATGTACAATATTATCCATGCTAACATTGTAAAACAAATCTCTTTCTAGATAAGTAATCAAACAATCATTCAACATTTGATCTCCCATGCTATTACGCAATTTATCTTTTACTTGCGTCATTCCAGAAAATACTCTTTCTACACTTGCCGTTGCAACGGGAAGAATCAACACTAACTTCAAAAGTAAGTAGACTAGATCATGAGTTTCAAACTTTCCCGTCTCAACAAGTTTCGTAGAAAGTTCACTTAGACTTTTCAAATTCCAAAATCTCTCATCATTTCGAACATCAACAATGAAATTTTCAAGTGAATGTTCAAAAAATAATAGCAGCTTTTAGAGTCAAAGAACTAGTATTAGGAACATGCACAATACCAAGAAAACGCTCACACACTTCCCCCTTTTTATTAACAAATCTCAAGCAAAGTGCCATTTGTTCCTTATCGGAAACATCGGCAGATTCATCAGCAAGAATAGCAAAAAATCCACCATCAAGTTCTTCCAATATTGCTTTAGTTGTTTGTTTTGCACAAGCATTGATTATATCTTTTTGGATACTTGGAGAAGTAAGTTGACAATTACCAGGGGCCATTTTAAAAACAACTTTGGAATACTCAAGATCATGGTTTGAAAGAAGAGTTAATAATGAAAGAAAGTTACCTCTAGACAATGAACTTTCCTTTTCATCATGACCACGAAAAGGCAACCCTTGGAACAATAGCCATCTGATGGTTTCAATTGAAGCTTCCAATCTCTTACGATAGGCACTCATGGTTTCCGCCGTTTGTTTTGATAAAGCGGTAGCAATGCTACTCATTTGATTCACGAATAAATTCATAGCAATCACAGCATTATTGTGAGCACTCTTGTGTCCACCAACATGCTTTACAATTGTGTTTCTTCTATTCCAATATCTGAAACCTCCATTAACAAAAGCATCGACTCCTGCTGTGTTACTATCCTTAAATAGATAGCAAATGAAACAAAAGGCAGCATCTTTCTCAACACTATACTCAAGCCATGTTGGCCAAGTATCAAACCATTTAACACAAAATCGACGTTTTTTCGGCCCAAAATTTGTTTGAGGAAACGCATGATCTTTAGGTTGACATGGCTTTCTTTGAATGTATGTTCTCCGCACTAAATCTCTATCATCGGGATGAAAATCACACATCCTTCTTCTTTTTCCGGGGTCTTGTGGAAGATTAATAATATCAAGTGCACTTAATCTTCCTTCACCAATTTGAGCACTAGGATCCGAACCACCTTGGTAAGAATATTGTCCATCTTCATTTTGAGGGAAATTGTGAGAGGGGGAAGAATTTTGTTCACTTGCATGATGTGAAGGAGTATTTAGTTCACTTTCTTGGGAATTTTGTTCATTTTCTTGTAGTGGAGGATTTGGTTCACGTTCTTGAGAAGGTAAATCATTTTGTGGAGGAGGAGGATTTAGATTAGGCACTTTTTTAGTAAAAAAACTTGAAATGTCTCGAGTTGTTTTTCTTTTCATTCTGAAATTGAAGTTAAAGGGTGAATGAGATAAATCAATCTAAATGTTTGACTTATCCAAATTTCCCACAATGATAACCAACAAGAAAACTACTTTACACCACTATAAAGATGTATAAGCATAACATTTCTATTAATCCAACTATCACAAAAATAGCATACAATCAAAAACAGAATCAATGAACATTGTAAGAAATTTCATACAAACAACTACCACCCATTTTCGTTAACCTTTCTTTTATAAAGTCAAATTATTATTAATCCATCATACTCTCTAATGACTTTTTTTCTACCAACAAATCAACATCAACAAGTTATAAAACATGACTAAATCAACTAGTGTAAAGGGTTTGTCACAGGTAAAGTTGGCCTCTTTGAGTCTTTGATAACCAATTTTGCCCAATTTCACAGCCACCCCCTCCCCTTGACCCCTTCCCTACACCACCACCGAAACCAGTAAGGCAGACAGTGAGACAGGCAGTAAGCCAGTAAACCACCCTAATTCCCTAAAATAGCACAATTTACACAAATACACAATAGTTATAGGCTTATAGAACTACAATTAAATACACGATTAACAAAAATAAATACACAAATACAAGTACGATTAACCCCCATTTCAATTTCTACTTCCATTAACAAAAAATTCATACACCATTTGTCAAATTGTCAAGAGTAAAGAGTTCAAGATCTAACCTGGCTATAGGCAGTAGGCTGCTTCAATGAAGGAGCGAAGCTCAGCGTGAGGCGTGACTCAGAGCCTCTGAAAGAGTGAAAGTACGAAGCCCCTTCAATGGAGAATTTCGACCCTGCAATTATCAACTCATTTATCAACCCACAATTATCAAAATTCGAATGATTGACTCAATTATCAACCCACAATTACCAAAATTTGAAGAACCCTAAATAATTACAGAAAAAGAACTTCGGGATGGGGGGTGTTTCGTAAAAAAATCTTTATATTCGGATCAGGTTTGAAATTTAAAGCACGCATTGTGTGCATATAGATCTAGATCAAGTTTACTTCACTTGATTTTTGCTAAACTGAAATTATTTTATTGAATAAAATTAATTTTATTATCTTTACTGAACTTAAATTATCTTTAGTAAGTGTCTATTATATTTGTTCTTTAAAGTTACCGATTTTTACCGAACTAAACTTATTTTTCCTGAAATTAAATTATTTTATTGAACATATTCCTTCCGTCTCGTAATATAGTTCTTGTTTTCCTATTTTGGAGATCTAAAATGTTGTTCCCGTTTCTATTTTTGGATAGTATATAACGACTATTATACCCTCACTTTTTAAATGTATTCATTGTACTCCCTAATTTACCCTTGAATTTCGCATATGTCTTGTACTTTTTTACACTTTCTCTCTCTAACTTTTGTGTATGATTGTACTTTTCACTTTTATTAATGTACGTCATCCACTTTCTCCTATTTCTTAAATACCGTGAAAAAACACATACATGAACTATATTATGGGACGGAAGGAGTATATTTTTACTAATTAAATATTATTTGTATAAGGTGAAATGAACAAGTCCCTATTAAATTATATTTGCATAACCATTATACAATATTACTCCATATTATATACATGGGGTTCGATCCTCATCTCCGTATCTTACCGTTTTAAAAAAAAATATACGAGTACTTGTATATAGAATTGACAAATAGGAGTACGAGTAGTAGCCTATTAGGTTGGCTATAAAAAAAATTAGCCTATTAGGTAGCGATTATACGAAATACTAAAAGGAAGAAATCAAGAAAGATTGAAGATATAATAAAGCGTTGATGTTCCTGTAAAAAAAACAAAAAAAAAAAAAACGTTGATGTACTCCGTAGAAGAGTAGGAAAACCTATATGGCCAATGACATTAGAAAACCTAGTGAGTAGACTGTAGAGTATAGCTGCAAGAGTAGAGCGCAGGTGGATCGGACATAATGAAAGGTGGTTTGCAGATGTCACTACAGTATTACACACCCCGTTTGGGCCAATTGATTACGAGTAAATGAAAAATGCCAAAAATTTTGATCTTCTTCAGGCCAAGTGAGCTGTCTGAGGACAAGCTGAACTTTGATAGAAAAAGTAATGACAGAAAAAGTAATGACAAGACCCTCAATATATTCCAAAAAAGTTTATAATCTTTATTAACCATTGATTTTATCCGTATATGTTGTTCAGGTCGATTAGAAGGTGCGAGAATTGCTAGAACTGAATGCGGAAAGTATGGAAAAACATTGCTAGTTTAGGCCATTGGATGTTTAATTACCCTCGGGACCATTTTTTTTTTCTTATATCCATATACACATAATTCGATTGATTGGGAATAAGGTGTTGTTTGGTTGACAAATCCATGGAAATAAAATTTCTAAGAAGTTCCACTTCCCACAAAATAGAGGAATTTAATTAGAATTTAATTACCTAGGGAGATCTAGGTAAGTAAAACGTCTCATGGGAATTTCCACTTCCCATGATTAAACCAAACACAATTTGACATTTCTCAGGAATTCCAATTACATGAAAAATATAAATTAATGAATTTGCATTTCTTCCCTCATCATTCAACCAAACGAGCCCTAACTTATTTTACCTCTTAAATTTTGTGACAGTATATAGGATGATGTTGAACGATAATTCCTTCTATACGGTGACACATGTTTATTAATTTGTTGATTAAGTCAAATGTAAAATGTTAAGTCTTTTAAATTAGTTGTGGACATGATAATCAAATCGTGTGGTGTTGCTCCTTATTTGTAACTTTAATAGTTGTGGACCAGCGCGCATTACGTGCAATTCCCCAAGTTATCGTGATTATTTGTTAAGTTTCGATCATTTGGTGATAATAAAGAGATTATGGAGGGATAATTATAATATATAGTATGTGTACTTATTTGTGTAGCAATATTGTGTATTAGGACTTGTTCTCTTCAGCTTAACTTCAGTTCAGCTCAGCTCAGTAAATCAGAACAAACCCTTAATCATGTGTATTACTTGTGGTTATGTATATGACTTAGAATTATTAGACTTGTTAAGTGTGATTAGTAAGTGCTATTCATTAGGTATAAATATAGAAGTTGTTTTATATTGAATCAATTTTCTTTATGGTGCTATCAAAAATAAGAGAGCATAGTGTTATATGATGTAGGAGCTATTAATTACTTGACTGGTTTTACAATGTGATGAATAGGCTGCAAATTCAATTCAATACTGTGATGAGTAGGATGCAAATTCAATTCAATAAATGAATCTGCAATTGATATGCATGATGGTGATAACAATTGCATTGAATAATATAGTGTTACATGATACAGGAACTTTAAATTGTTTCACTGATTTGGAAAAATTGCATTGAATAAACTTGACGGCTGGTTTTATTCATTTGTTCCTAAAATTTGGATTTATGATTCGAAACAGAGTAAATTGCAAAGGGTGGTTAGCTTCATTATTAATTATATGGCTGAGGTTTCTCAACAAATGTTCACATCATAGATTCATAGGCTCATAGCCATAACTAATGAGAAGTATACTTTTGTTCGCTAAAATGTACTTCTCGTATAGGTATGAAAATAGATATAACTTCACTATTTTTAAAAGGTT
This sequence comes from Chenopodium berlandieri, assembly GCA_034703905.1. Lineage (NCBI taxonomy): Eukaryota > Viridiplantae > Streptophyta > Magnoliopsida > Caryophyllales > Amaranthaceae > Chenopodium > Chenopodium berlandieri. Next base: position 53,225,607 of record CM068281.1, read on the forward strand.
GCTGTTTATTTATTTATTTATTTATTTTTATTTTTTTTAGAGATTAAAACGAAGGTTTATTAATGCTATCACAGTGTAAAATGTATTCTTCAATTAGCAACAACCAAAGTATTCTATAATAACAAGGTTAATACTTTTTTTTAGAAATTTAACATTAAAATCAAAATCAATTAGACATTATGATAATCGGCCGAACATTATTGGTCCAATATGTCTTAAAAAACTAATTTGTTTTGTCTGTATTGACTACTTGAGTATGTGCTTCATTCGTCAATAATAATTTTCATGAAATAATGAACAAGATTGAGACCGTTTCACATTCCATATTTCATACTTCGTGTGCTTTCAATCTTTCAAAAATAATGTTGGAAACTTATAAAATTCACAAACTATAACTTCTGTCAAAATTCAAGCGGTCGCAATTACTTCCAATTATAAGAAATCTTAAAATCGGTTTACATCATTTGGCCTCATAATTCTCTTTTTTTCCAAAACAAACTTATCCATCAATGAATTATTGTTATATATACAAACATTTAAAAGAAGAGTAATGATGCAAAAAATACTAATTAAATTCAAAAATATAACATAAATCATTGTATTCTAAAAAAAATAATTCAATATCCATCATCAACCACAATTTAAACATACATCTAATTTTTAATTTTTAATTTTAAATGTGAATACATGTTAACAAAATGTCTGTTTCAATTATTAATTAAGCTTATATCACATAGAAACTCAAATATAAGCATATTGGCATTCTTTTATTTCTCACACATTATGATCCTAAATCTTTCAATTATAGACATTACCACACAGGCACACAACACGTCAACCGTATCATATTTTTTTTTTTGAAACAACGTCAACCGCATTATATGATTGTACATGTCAGCGTGTTGTTTTCTCACAAAAGTGCAAAAGACCAATTAATTATCGCAATTGTAATTTCTTTATATCCTATAATCACTAGCTCATAAACTGATAAACATTAACTCAACACTAAGTGCTATATTTATTATTAATAATAAACGGTTAATTGTTATTGATACTAATAACTTATTAACATGTACTCCCTTCGTTTCATAATATTAGTTTCATAAGTACAAAATAATTTAGTTTACTTTATCTAAGGTTTTTTTTTTTTTTTTTTTTTTTTTTGGGATAACATAAGTCATAATAGCATAATTCAAGGTAGAAATTTTCTTACTTAGAGTCATGTCATAAATCCGCGAACAATTAATTCCAAAAAAGTTAAGTTAAAATGGAACATATTCAATTTGGGTAGATTTTTTTTTAAATCGTCCAAATTTAATAACACATGTAAGTGTCCCACATTGAAAAAAGAAGAGAGAGTTGAACACTTTATAAGGCTAAGGAGATACTCCTCCTATTGCCTATGGTTTTGGGATGGAATCTCCTTTGGTCTTGTGAAGTGAACACTCTCTCTTGGTTTACGGGTGCGGCCCAGACCCGTGTTAACATGGTATCAAGAGCAGTTTAAATCTTGGGACCGTTCACAAAAATTTCCCCCCTGCCGGTGGGTTAGAAAATTAAACTCACCGGCGGGATACATAAATTTTACCCAAAAATTCCGCTATGTAATTTTCTTTTTGTTGGTATACGTGATTAATCCATATATGATGGCATGTGATTTTTTTTGGAGTATGTGAGTGAACTTCTCCCGTACTACATCCCCATGGAGATGAAGAAAAGCCACGTTTGACACAATTTTTTATTAAAAGAAAAAAAATTTCGGAGTACCTGAGGAGTGATTGGAAGATCGAGAAGGAGGACTATTAGCAAAAACTGTATGTGTCAAAGAAAATATACTCTAGATATTATTTCTGAAGTAGGTTTACTAGGTGCAAAGCCTAGTGGGTTTCCTATCGAGCAAAACCATAAGCTTGCCCTTGCAACCGGCAATTTGTTGGCGGATCCCGAGCCCTATAGGCACCTAGTTGGGCGCCTCATCTATCTTGCGGTGACTAGGCCGGACTTAGCATACTCGGTCCACATTCTATCTCAATTCATGCAAGCACCACGTGCGGATCATTGGGAAGCAGCTTTGAGGGTAGTTCGTTACCTGAAAGGGGCTCCTAGTCAAGGCATATTACTTCGTTCCGATAGCGATCTTACTTTGGAAGGATTGGTGTGATTCAGATTGGGCGGCATGTCCACTTACCCGTCGTTCTCTAACAGGTTGGTTAGTATTTTTGGGAAAATCCCCAATTTCTTGGAAGACAAAGAAACTGGATACAGTTTCAAAATCATCTGCAGAAGCAGAGTACATGTCCATGTCAGGGGTCACTTGTGAGTTAAATTGGCTAAAGGCTTTATTACTAAGTATGGGTATTCAACATCCTAAAGTCATAAAACTATTTTGTGATAGTCAATCCGCTTTGCATATTGCCAAAAATCCAGTCTTTCATGAACGGACCAAGCATATAGAAGTCGATTGTCATTTTGTTCGTGATGCAATTACCGAAGGCCTAATTTCTCCACATCATGTGTCTCCCTCCGTTCCCTTAATTTTTGCCCCATTGCAAAAATATGGGTCAAACTTTTAAAACTTTGATCATGAATTCTCGTTAATTTATAAGTTATAATATATTCATGCGGGATTTTGTTAGAATCGTCTCATTGTATAGTTTATTAAAATCAAATTTTTATAATTTTTACGCGTATAGAAATGAAAATATATACGTTTGAAAACGCGTCTTGAAAACCGTGAAAAGTCAAATGGGGCAAACAATAAGGGACAGAGGGAGTACTTCTCAATTGGCCGATATCTTCACCAAACCACTTGGGAAAGCTTAGTTTGATAATCTTCTTTCCAAGTTGGGCATTTATGACTGTCATGCTCCAACTTGAGGGGGGTATTAAGATAAATTTAGGGTAATTAGATAATATTTAAGGTATTTGGATAATATTAGGAATTATCTTTTCCTACTTTATCTAGGTTTCCTAGAGTTTAAGATAGGATAGGAAATCTTATTCATTGTATTATAAATTGATTGGTTTTGTGTTAATGGAGATCAAGCTAAAGTTTATTCACAATTCACAATTTTACATGGTATCAGAGCCAGGCCCACGATTTGGGACCTTTAATGGCTTGAGTATTCTGGGCCAAATTAAAAATTGGATCAAGTGATCCTTGAGTTAAAAAGGGACCTTACATGTGAGGGGGAGTGTTGAAGTATATCCTACCAAATAACACATGTAAGTGTCCCACATTGAAAAAGGAAGAGAGAGTTGAACACTTTATAAGGCTAAAGAGATACTCCTCCTATTGCCATATGATTTTGGGATGGAACCTTCTTTGGTCTTGTAAAGTGGACACTCTCTCTTGGTTTACGGGTGCGGCCCAGACCCGTGATAACAAAGATTGGTAACAAAGATTAACATTATGAAGCAGAGGGACTACCATTTATTTGCCCACTAATAAAGTCCCCAACACCTTAGAATTTTTGTAACTATAAGCAGCTATTAATCATGATATTAATTGTTTAGAGAATGATGAAATAACTGATTCTAAAATTTGATAATACCTTAAACGAAGCTGAAATGGAATAGCAAATATAATTATAATAACTCGCTAAATTTGGTAATAGCTTCGAGAAAGCTGAATAATTTTGTCAACTAAACTCAAACTCAAAAGGCACCGAAAAAGCAAAGCAAAAGGAAGTGGCGGAGCTAGGATTTGTAATTCGGGGAAATAAATTTAAGATGTTTAATAAATCGACAAAAATTTGAAGAAAAAATAATTGACCACAAAAATTGTTTAATATGTATTTGAAATTGCATATGAGATATGACATTTATTATTATATGGTGTTAAATATTGGGAAAAATATTTCCCTTTGTATTTTTCCATTGTATTTTCTCATTCATAATATTCAGCCACATTACAATATATATAGACAATAGGAATATCTAACCCTAATATTTCTTATTATCTTAACTTCCTATAATATATCACATATATGTTTTCACAATAATATCTTATATGATATTATTATTATAATATCATATCACAATATACATTCACATTTCAATACCCTCCCTCAAGTCAAGGATATAGATCTCGTATGTTCGAGTTGAATAATAAAATAAAATCTGCATCATGTCACCATTAAGTAGCAATATGTAATCATCAAACGATCCACCTAAAATCACAAAAATAATCCTCTTGAACTTGATCAGCATGCCACGTTATTCCTCTTAAATTTAATGTGAACTCTCACAATAATTCTCACAATCTCTTTTTTTTTTTTACAATTGCAAAATTCTCAATCTCATACACAAAAGTTGTGAACTCTCATGCACAAATCTCACGCAAGTCAATTGACTAACTTTTTTTTTTTTTTTATAAAAACAAAACTACTAATTAGTTTTGTGAACTCTCACTATAACTCTTATTGGACGCAAATAATGAATAATGCGTGCAATTGATCACTCCTCTTAAATGAATTCTCTTGTTTAAGATATTTTCTCTCTCGATGAAAATGTCAACCTCTTCGAACCCATCAACCAATCTTTTCAAACCCATCAATCAATACAACGAGAACATCTTTCCTTTCAAACCCGTCATATTTTTTCTTCTCCTCTCACACGCACTACTAGAAAATAAGTTATTTTCGACGGAAAGTTTCCGTCGGAAACAGTTGTCGCAAAATAGAATTTGTAGGAAAAATGACATTATTCGACGGAATTTCCGTCGAAAACCTGTTTTCCGATAGAATTCAGGCGTCGAAAGAGATTTTTCTGCCCGAAAAATTCCGTCGGAAATTACGGCGGATACTATTCCGCCGGAAAAATCCGACGGAATTTCCGTCGAAAAAGTCAATAATAAAAAAAAAAGCCCTACCCCTAAACCATACCCCTTCCGCTCCTAAGTCCCCATCAAAATTCACCCAACAACCACTATAATTCACCCACCACCACTGCCTAACTTCACCCCGTCTCTATCAAAACCCCCCACCACCACCCAGATCCACCACCAAAACCCGTAACCCAAAAATTGAATCACCCCAATCAAAACCCACCCACACCAAACCGAAACCACTACCACCAGAATTTCACCAAATAGAACAAAATTTTCCAAAAAAAAAATTAGCAACTATAATTAGCAAACAAAAATAAATGAAAATTATCATAAAAAACAACGAAATTACCCAAAACAATTCAAAGAAATATATAAATATACAATTATTTAACAAAATTTATACATTAACATCAATATTAACTAAAGTCAGAATTTAAAAGGAAAAAAAAGCTAGATCTAAAATCTAACCTAAATTAAAACAAGATCTACAATACGGTGGTGTTATTGCGACAATGGATTTTGTTGCGCCGCTGTTGTGCGGTGTTGGTGTTATTCTTAACGCTAGTGGTTGTTGTTGATGTCGATGTTTGCGTTGACGTTGGTGTCTTATTGTTTTTGTTGCGGTGTCGTCAGTCATGGTTTGAGATAGGAGGAAAAGAAAGAGGGGAAAGAACAGGTGAGAAGGAAGAGGCGAGAAGAAACAGGGAGTGTTGGTAGTTGTTGTTCTGGTGGTTAGAAAGAGGAGAGAAGGAGAAGATGCGGAAGAAAAGAAGGGAAAGAGAAGGAGATAAGGAGAGAAAGAAAAAGGGGAAAGACAGAAAGAAAGAGGTGGAAAGTGAAAGGGGGGCTGGGAGCTGCTGCATTAGGGTTTGTGGTTTTAAAGAGTTTTGTTTTTTGTTGTTTTTTTTAAATAAGATTTCGACGAAAATTCCGTCGGAAATAATAATTTATGATGGAAAAATCCATCGGAATGTATATATATCCCGACAGATTTTTATTCCAGCAGTAATTTGCGACGGATTCCGACAGAACTATTGAATTCGTCGAAAATATCCGACGGAATTAATTTTCGATTTTTCCTATGGAATTTTTTGTCCATCAGAAATAGGCTATTTTCTTGTAGTGACGGTCATTCGTGTTTAAGGTTTTTCTCATTCTCTCACACGAACTCTCGTTTTTTTCATCCTCTCATCTCACACAAACTCTCATGATTAAGGTTTCTTCATTCTCTCCTCTCACATGAACTCTCGTGTTCATCCCAGGATCTCCCTAGGCTCTTGATACCATGTCAAATTAGGGTGAAGAGAGAACGAATAGAATGAATTGTTATTATTATTGATCATCAATAGGCTATTTATATAATAGCAATATCACATTCGTAAATACTCTAAACCCTAAACTTTCGATAATATTTCAATATCAATACTTAGCCTAATTTTATCTTAAATATCACAAAGATATATTGTTTTCTCCTAAATAATATCATAAGATCTATGGAAAATATATCACAATAATATAATTTCCTATATCCTAACACCCTCCCGCAATCGTAACGACAGTAACACGAACGTTGCGATTGAAAACTCTTCACTCTGTTGAAGCCGAGATACACTACTCTGGTAATGTCGCCTTCAATTTATTTTTCTTCAATGATGAGAACGTTCATCTTTTTTGAATTCATCAGTCATCAATCATGCAAGAACGTCATTCTTTTCGAACTTGCAAATATAACAATTTTGTTTTTTCCTGAGCATGACCGAGCTCCAATCAAATATTGGTTTTTCAGAGTAAATCAAACTCAAATCTCTTATTGGTTTTTCAAAGCAAACTAAACTTAAATCTCTTATTGGTTTTTTAGAGTAAACCACACTCAAATCTCTTATTGGTTTTAATTTAGAGGAAACCACACTCAAATCTCTTATTGGTTTTATTTTAGAGCAAAACCAAACTCATATCCAAAGAGAAAAATCATGCTCGAATCATATCACAAACTTTGGCTCATGAAATAAAAATAAAATAAATTTTTTTTTTGAAAAAATAGAAATCTCAAAGAGAAATACTACTATTGCATAGCGGAAGAAAATTTATGAATCCCACAGGTGGGTTTAACTTTCGAACAACCGGCAGGGGGGAAATTTTTGTGAACGACCCCAAGATTTAACCCGCTCTTGATACCATGACAAATTAGAGAAGGAGAGAATGACTTGATACCATGGAAAAAGAGGATTTGTTAAAAGTTTCATTGCATATTAAGAAAATCATGAAAGGAATGGTGTCCTTCCAACAAGTGTATTATTCCGATAGAGGGTTCGGAATTATTAGAAAGCTAATTCTTCAGTGAGGTCAAGATCGGAATGCCTAGGTGGAGGCCGCTTCCAATCATTAATATGAATGTACAATTAATATTACAGCTAAATCTTGACTGAACCCTTCGGGTCGCACCCAATTGAACAATTGATTCGAGACGACGAAACAATCCGAAGGATTAGATGAGTCATTAGAGTATTACGAACAAATACGTCGGATGTCGAGCTTAGAGCGTCAAGATCGAGTGTTGAATATCAAGCAAGCAACAAGTTTTAGCCAAGTCGTAGCCTTGCATTGGCTTAGCCATGCGAGTACTAGGTTAGGCGAGGTCACCATCCCATGCGTGCTTAGAATCGCCTAGCACACGCACATCACATGGCACAAGCATCACAAGATGCGTGCCATGCGTGCATGTGCTGTGGTTGTGCATGCATGGCTGGGCGTGCTCGCTAGATAGCAGCACCAGCCATCGCAACATGCTGGGCATGGCTAAGCACAACCCGCAAGCATTGCAAGGCTAGCAGCACACAAATGCTTGTTGGGCCTCGCTATCACAAGCAGGTAGCACATAGCACACACATCACAGCACGCTATGCGTGCCTATGTTATGGGTTGTGCATGCTAGACATCGCACTAAGCAGCGCTATCGCTAGCACGAGCATCGCATAGCGTGCTAGGCATGCTGGGATGTGCGTGCTAGCATAGAAACACCAAGCAGCCCCATGGCCCCGCCTACCGCACAGCAGCACGCACCAACCAGCAGCACCGCAGCAGCGTATGCGTGTGCTAGCTGGTTGTGTACTGGCGGGCTGTGCACTAGCTGGCTGGGTAGGCTAGCCTTGGTGCTAGGCACCAGCTGGCAGCCTTGGCAGGCAGCCAGCCAGCGAAGTGGCTTGCTGATGTCGGTTTTGTGTGGGGACCAAGGGTTGGTGCTTGGCTTGGGGAGCAAGGTGATTTGGTCCCCTGCTTGGGTGGTCCTTACCAACTCTCTCCCTCCTTGTAACACTTGGAGCTTGTTGATTGCTTAGCATTTCATTTTTTTTATTAAAATAAAATGAGGGAAAAATGCAGATCTCCCACATTGATGAGAAAGGAGATCAAGTCTCCTTTCCCTATAAATACCCAAGTTTTGGATTTTGGGAAAAACACTTGAGTTGAACTAAAAAGGCATCTCCTTGAAAAGTGAGAAAACCTTAAGTTAGTAATACTCTAGCTTTATTTGGTCAATTCCCGACTAACTTCGGGATTAAGACCACTCGGTTCGGGTTCGAGGGTATGTACGAGTCGTAGAAGACCGTCGTACTTGCGAGGTTAAGCTTTTCAAGTAAGAGCTCGGGATCGAGCGAAGCACGCGTCAAGGGTAAGAACATTTTTTCTCTTCCCCTCTTATTTGTTGTTTGATTATGTGATTGCATGCTTTGTTGCCTTAATTAGTGGGCGGGTCTTGGGCGGGTTTCTCTTCCGCGTAGAGTCGGACTCATCGAAACCCAACAGTGGTATCAAAGCCGCGCTCACTTTAATTTTTGTAACTTATAATTAATTAAGGTGATTTAAAATGGATTTAAATTTCTGATTTTGCTTTCTAATTAGATTAGAAGCTCGTTTTAATTAGTTTTAATCTCGTATTTATACTAATTTTGGCCTTCGAACACAGATTTCGACTCAAAAATAGTGATTTTTGGGTGGAATCGATGTTCAAAATCGTTTTTTATTCTTTTTGAGGGATGTCCGAAAGCCAAAATCCACCCAAAAACATGTTTTTCGAGGGGTTTTTCATTTTTGACAAAAATTTTAAATCTCTAAACCTTGATTAATTATGTCATGTTAAAGGTAGATTAAATGTATGGTTGCATCACTAATCTATTGCAATTATAAGCCTTATTAAACATGTTTATGAAGTCATAATTGGTGCTTAATTTGTTGAGTTTATTTTTCACATAAACTTGAAATTTTCATATTTTTGCAAATAAATTGCTTCAAGTGTGAATGTTTATGGTGAATTTGTAATTTTTGAAGTCCCTAATATTTCAAAGTGCCATCTTGAGTGCCATTCATGTTCGTTAATTCCTCTAATGAAATTCCATCTTCGTTAGTAGTTTGATCATCCAGTGACACTTGAAGGTTAGATTCCCAATCACAATTTAGATCATCATCAAAATCCAGCAGGTTCATTAATATACATTGTAAATCTCCATCATTGTTGTCATATCCATTGTTATTATTGATTGTTATTGACGACTCGACACATGATGTACCTTCACTTATATTGTTGTTGTCGTCCATTTGTTTGTCCAATATTTCAACATTTTTATTTTCATTGCAAACTCTCTTCCTTTGCTCTTCGCAATTGAAGCTTTCTTTCCTTTTCTTGTTCATCTCAACCAAGTTTTTCTCCACTTTCTTGTGAACGTGGCAAAATACAATATTATCAACAACCTATCATTATAAAACTAAATCATTATTACTATGAGTTAGAACTAAATCAAATAATTAATAATCACGTAGAATATTAAGAATTAATGCTTACATTAGAATCGATATTATTATTGTTGTTGTGGTGCGTCTTAACGTAGTAATCTTTATCCATCTTGTACTCATGCAAGATCCAAGAAACATTATCACATTCATTATTGTTTTTGGAGTTCTTGAACTTAAATGACCTCTTGATACCAACTTTGACCATCTTGCCTTGTACAACAATTTGACATTCTTCGTATCTATCTCTATCCCAAGTTTCTTCACCGGCCACTCGTTTAACTCTTTTGTTCGACTCACTTTGCTTCTTCAAAGTCGTAAAGAAGTACAATTCGGTTTCATCACCGGTGGATTGACGATCAAATAGTTGTTGCGGTGACATCTCGCCGTAAAGATCAATATCTCTTACATAAATGTCATATGGAGGAGGCAAAACAGGTTGCCCTACGACGAGTCTTTGAGGAAGGAAGTAGGTGAATATATCGGTAATGGAAGGTTGAAAGATGAAACCCACCATTAAACGATTATTTGGGTGTGCATCTGCTAGGTTTCTAAGAGCCATAATATGATATTGATGATATGAATACGATGGAATTGAAGAAGCTAATTTAATGAGGTATTATTGATGCTTAATTCTTGACCTTATCAATACTTAGTAGCTAAATGTAGGTGACTAATGATGAATTGAGATGTAAGAAAGTTTTATAATGTGATAGAAAGTATATATAGGGGTTAATGACGGTACAATGTGATATCTAAAATTTTATCTTTTCGATCAACCCTTTTAATTTTGTCTTTTCAACAATTTTACTTAAGTATGATGATAAGATAAATAATAGATACCAATATATTTACTCGTGTACAAAGTTTCCAAAAATTCAAAAAAAAAATCATAGAAAATTTGAAAAATATAAGAACAAAGGAATAACTTTTTTCCCTAAAATCCAACAACAAAGAATATACGCTAGTCTTTGGAATGCCGACGATTGGGCTACACAAGGCGGATTGGTGAAGACAGATGGGTCTAAGGCTCCCTTCACGGCCTACTATCGCAACGTTAACATCAATACCGTGAGGAATGGGAGATGGATGACCCATGATCTTGATGCAAACAGCAGGAGGAAACTGAGATGGGTTCAAAGAAACTACATGATCTACAATTATTGTACCAATTGGAAGCGATTCTCTCAGGCTTTTCCACCCGAGTGCAAGCACGGTTTCGAGTTGGGAAACTTTATATTGTTTCACAAAAGATGCATCGCCTTAAGTTTTTACACCATTGTTATTCGTGAACTTTATTGATATTGTTTGAAGTAACGTTTGTTTTAATTCTTGAAAACTTACTATAAAAAGCATCATTGTACGTGTGATATCGACCCAAATGTATACGTTTGCTATTTTTATATCAATATATTTATTATAACTAAGGTCAAGTGTGTTTGATTTTCATTTTTCAATTCATCCATACAAGACTTACAAGTTACAAGAGTCAAATAGTTTGAAAATCTGTTGTATTATTGTGAAGCAATTTCAAAACCAAAATTAAAAAAAAAAAAACAAAAAATATAGCCAGCCCATCTACCCATCCCATCCCCACCCACAACAACCCCACCACCACCACCTTTCCCTATTTTCTGACAGCCCCCTTCCCATCCCCCACCTTCCGACAGCCTTTCTCCTCGTCCCCCACCACTAGAATCCCCCCTTCCCCACCACATACTCAGCAAAATCAACCCCCCCTCCCCGAATCACCCTTCGATTCCCACCCCCATCCTCGTAAACCACCCTCTCCATTCCCGAATCACCCTTTGATTCCCACTGCCAATCTCGCCCACCAACACCACCAATTTCTTTATGATGCTTTATGATTCACAGCACCGAAAAATGAAATTCGAATGAAAAAATCTCAAAAAGACCATATATTTTTACAAATTTAAACTTACCCAGTTTTTAAAATGATAATTTGAGCAAAATACCCTTATTAATTGACTGAAATTGCTTTAATTTAACCCCAAATTAAAAAACCCTAATCACTAGAAAACCCTAATTTATGGGTAACTGAAAAAAAAAGTTTTCTTTGCTTTGTTCTTTCTTCTTCCTTCGTCTTCTTCTTGTTCTTCTTTCTTTCTTCGATCTATGCTCTTCTTCTCTATTTATCAATCTTCTCTTCTTAAAATTGTTATAGGGAGATCTGAGAAGTCATGAACAACTTACCATTTTCAGAGGAGAAAGAAAGCTCGGAATTTGCCAATAATGGTGGCCTACAAAGCAGAAGACGAAGAGGGAGATTTGAGATGAGAGAGGAGAGAGGAGGGAGGAGGGAGGAAGGAGATCTGAGATGAGAGAGGAGGGGGAGGGAGAAAATAGAGGAGAAAGAGGCGGATTACGGGATTAGGGACTTAGGGTTATCCGATTTTTATTCTTTTTGTAAAAAAAGTGTTTATTTTTTCAAATTTCAGATCGGATACCCGATCCGATATCCGATATCCAACTTTTTTTCGGATATTCGGGTATCCGAAATCGAAATTTCGATATACGATATCCGATTTTCGATATACGATATCCGATCCGATATCCGAAATTTTCGGATAGGATATCCTATCCAATATCCGAAATTTTTGGATCGGATATCTGATCCGAAAATGTTTTCGAATCGCTTATCCTTAATTTTCGAATCGGATGCGGATCGGAATTTCGGATTATCATATAGTTTTGCTCAGCCCTACTAATCACAATAATATCTATTTGTGACCTACGTGGCTCGACATTTGGCGAAATATTGGAATGCCCCGGGCATTGCCCAAGATACCCATTTTAAATAGTGTACTTATTTGTGGGCATGATTTCCGTTCAAAATTCGCTTACTTACCATCATATGTGTCACAATAATAACTTTATGTCGTTTACGTGGCATGACACTTAGCGAAAAATTGAGATGCCAAGTGTCGCTGTCTCATGGTTGGTTTGGCTGCGAGACCGGCTTTATTTATTAGTGGTATGATATGATATGATATTAGATTTATCTCCTACGTGGCGCGACACTTGGCGAAAAATTGGAATGCCAAGTGTCGTTGTCTCGTGACCTGGTTGCGAAACCGACTTCATTTATTAGTGATATAATATGATTATTATGGGGAAGGTGTTCATGGATTTTAACAAAAATAATTGCTAATAAATACGAATATTTGATATGATGAGTGAATAACTGCATAAGTTATTCAGACTAGGCATGCTGGCATGGCAAAACTATACTCTTAACCCTTTCAAATTTAGTTAAATTCGTAGTTCAATGCTGACATGATGATTACAAATTTGGTTGCTAATGTGTTGCTGAACCCTTTCATAGTTGAATTGAACTACGAATTTAACTAAAGTTGTGTTCTTTTCAGTATTGTTTCTCTTCTGATTTTTTTTTTTTTTTTTTTTTTTTTTTTTTTTTTTTTTTTTTTTTTTTTGTGGATTTAGCCCCCTGCCTGCAAAATTCTAGATCAACATTATCTCGTTAATAAAAACTAAAAATAACTTTCCTCTATGTTGATGATTATACATAATAATTAAATTTAGTTGAGATAGACGACCCTACTTATGGAATTTAGCATTTATTTGATTGATTGATTCTAAATTGTGGCCATATATTGACTACTTGTCTTTGAACCTATAAAGAGTATAAACTAAAAATCCTCCACTGAACTGTATTTATTAATTAGGTAAGTTAATCTCCATCGTATTGATATGATACGATAGTAGTGATAACAGGTTGAGATGGATTACGGTCCCTTAGTAAAATATGGAATTGGTTACTCGGGAGATGAGGTAGAACAATTTGCTGAATTGTTTTCGGTGAGGATAAAACATAATGCACTAGAGAAGTTTCAAGTCCATGGTAGTATCTTTGTTGAAGACGACGAGGGTAATTTTTGCATCTTCACTCAACAAGATGATGATGGCGATCTTATAGATGGCTCCTTGCCTCTAACTTTTAATCGGTCAATCTGTGCTTCATCAAATTTCACTCTCTCATTTGCAAATTTGTTGCAGAATTAGTAACAGGGAAAAATGGCAATTTTAAAAAATTGGGTGTTGATCGTATGTTTGGTAGTATGGGTTGTGCAACCATATATTACACTTTTAACCAAGCAGCAAGTATTTATGCTATAAAGGATTCTATTCTTATGAAACACAGCATTGATTCTGCTAACTCTGAAGATCACAGTTGGGTTTCCGGAACGATTGTTTTTCAGTATGGAAGGCCGTTTGATTCTCGGTCTCGTTCTCTTGCAACCCAACACTTGGAGGACGATTGTCTTGATATTGTGCTATTTAATGCGACAAAGCCTATTTCATTGATAGTGGATGAGACGGGTTCTTGTTACAAGTTTCCTCTTCTAAGATCACATCTGGTTGTGCCGTGTTGGTACTCTTTAATCTTCAAATTCGACTTGGTTTATTCTGATAAAGGCAAGGTCAAATGTATTCAATTTGATAAATTCATTCCAAAGTTTATTGATAGGTTTTGGATAAACCTTTCTGACAAGGAAGGAGATGACATGCTTATCAAGTTGAGCCTTGAAACTGAAAGGTAGATACTTGGTGACTACTTTTGTGTTGTATAATTATTGGTTATCTGACCTTAAGTTAGAGACTCGGTTATTAGAATTCAAGTATTATGTACTTTTGTGTTGTATAAGTATTGGTTATCTGACCTTAAGTTAGAGACTGGGTTATTAGAATTCCAAGTATTATGTACTTTTGTGTTGTATAAGTATTGGTTATCTGACCTTAAGTTAGAGACTGGGTTATTAGAATTCCAAGTATTATGTACTTTTGTGTTGTATAAGTATTGGTTATCTGACCTTAAGTTAGAGACTCGGTTATTAGAATTCCAAGTATTATGTACTTTTGTGTTGTATAAGTATTGGTTATCTAACCTGAAGTTAGAGACTCGGCTATAAGAATTCCAAGTACTCCGTAATATAATATTTATGGCTGTACGCCCTACCTTTTGTGTTATATATGTATTGGTTATCTGAACTTAAGAAGTTATAGTCATGGTTATTAGAATTCCAAGTATTATGAACTCCCTACCTTTTGTGTTATATTTGTATTGTCAAATTTGTCATTTTATCCGGCTTTGTTTGAAACGTGTCTTGTATAAATGTAATGTATTATTATTATTCAATGTCAATTCAGTTGGAAACTTTGTTTTTCCAAAAAAAAAATCTTGATATTAACTCCAGGGGAAAAAAAAAATCAATAACAAGCCATCTGCAGCAGAAGTATAACATCTACTCCGTACAATCTAATTTCAGTGAATTGGCAACACCATATTTCATTCAATTCTATTGTACCTTAGTTGTTGTGGATGAGGTTCTAGCAGGCTAGCGCTTGTGCTAAACCTGGGCATCGTGTTGTGCCGGGCCGTCGCGGGCCGTGCCCGGCGGGCCATGGTCACCGGCATGCCGTGCCGTGCCGGCCAAAGTCACAGGCTAGCCCACGGCATGGCACGGCCCACGTGCCAGGCGGGCTCGTGCGTGCTGGCCTGTTTTCCACTTTTTTTTTTTATTATTATTTTTTGTTAAAGGTTTATAAGTTATAAACTTATAACGTATATTATAGCTTTATTAAAATAAATAAAGCTTAATATTTATGTTTTATTATTATTTATATTTAGTTTATACTATTACTTTAAAATTTAATGTTTATGATTTATTAAATATATTTTTGTATTATTAATTGGTATAATTTTCTTTTTGTTATATTAATTTACAAATTATAACAAAACGGGAAAAAAAGCAAATTGGACTTTGGATGTGAATAATGCATACTTCATATTATCATTACTTGAGTTGAGAAAATTGTACAACGATAACAATGATAAAAATCGTACAATGATGGTATTAAACAAAAATTGGATAATGATAATATTGATAAATGATAATGATTAAAATCGTACAATATACAAAAATTGTCTATTCTTCTTCTTCTTGTTGCTCGTCTTCCTCTTCGTCTTCGACTTCAAGGTCATCGGCTAGTTGGATAGATTGGGAACTAGCCAAACCCGAACGGTCGGAAGCGGAGGTTCCTTCATCGTTGTCGTTGTCGTCGTAAGAACGGTCTTGTGAGCGATTTTCCGCATCCAACCAATCTTTGAAACACACGCACATTTCTAGTGTTTCGGGTTTTAGACTCCCAAAGTTATAATATACCGGTTATTCTTTCACTTAATAATAATTAAAGGTTACCATGACATTATAATTTACTTCATTTTTGTTGGTATATAGTTAATGATGGGTAATGACTTTAGAAGGTCAAAGAAAGAAAAGACAATTTTTGGGACTGGCCAAAATTTTGATTCATCATCTTTTATGAACGAAGGGTGTAGCATATACATGGTTGAGTGAAAATCCCGAGTTGTTTGGAGCCACTCAGAAAGAGAATCAGAATGACATGTCAACACGGTAGCTAGATAAGATAACCCATTGCCCGTCTTGGCTGCAAATCCATCTCTCTATGTAAGCTAATAGAGCTTCCAACGAAGTATCGTGGCGACATCTTTAACCTATCAATAAATTAAAGAAGAGCAAATGCAATGAAGTGAATGAAGTTATCTAGCTAATCACTTAATTACTTCAATTCAAACAACAATTGATGACATATATATAAACATGTTGAGATTGAACCAAAGAAGCCGTTTAATTATCTCCATATATATATTCATTAACATTCGAATAAGGTGAGTAGTACATACAACATGATACAAAGAAAATAGAAAGATGATGAAGAAAGGATCAGAAAGAGGAGGTAAAGGGATGGATGCATTAGGATGCAGTCAAATGGTTGGTTGTTCATACAGATTGGGAAGGAGAGAGCCCGTATTCGAGCCCCCATAGCTCGAACGATCCTTTGATAAAGTCATAGTAACCACCCTTCAAAGCTAGAGTCTTCTTCACCAAACCATCTCTTACAAAGGGGTATGTCAACAAGCTTCCTAGTGATACATTCACAGCTTCCTGAAAATGGTACATAAAAACACGATTAGTTTATTTAAGACTCGTAATAATTTAGGTGAGCGAAGCATAAAAACCAGTTATCTCAAAAACATAATGTACAACATGTCATTTTGTTAAGTTACTTATCAATTTAATATTATGACTGAATTGACTGGACTAAGCTAGCTAAAAATAAACGTGTTATATGCTTTGTATTCAAAATGTGTATATAGCATATAAATAGTAAATAAAGGTAATATTCACTTCAACTAAGGTACGGGTTCATTTAGAACAACATGTGTGTGGTGGATCATGAGTGTTTGACAAAATGACAAGTATAAAAATTCGAGAATGGAGGGAGCGAGTATATATAATATTATAATTATACAGTGAAGGAGGCTTAACCTTTTCACAATGGTAGCATTGTTCAGCGAAAGGTGCGGAAGCATTCTCAGCTAACACCTTGTGCTTGGCAGGCAAGCAGATTTTGACCCAATCCTCAATGAAGTCACTAGACAATCAAAGTCATAGCATTAATAGTCCAATATAATTAAATTGATTAAATATATATACTCTTTAATTACTTTTATCAATTACTTATATAAGCTTCAAAAATAGATAAAATTGACAAAATTCATTAGTAGTATAATCAACTTACGTTGAGGTTGGTCCTTCATCAGGGAAAGACATAAGCCCCTTGATTCCACCACAAGCACTGTGTCCAATCACAACAATGTTCTCCACCTTAAGGTGCAAAACTGCATATTCAATGGCCGTGCCAACTCCAGCATATTTGTTCTGCGCACAAAATAAATTAAACGCATCAACAAAATATTATTGATATAATATATAAATCAATTATGGACTCCAATCATCTGAGGAGGCGTGATAGAGTATATAAATCGATTCAACCATCAGTTTTAGTTAAGTACAATCATCATAGAAATTAAATCGTAGATAACTTTAATAATTTAATATAAAAGTGTTTTTTTTAAAATATTAATTTTTGCTATCATTATGTTATAATAAATATAAACCCATAAAAAAGTCTTTAAAATATGAGCAAAATATATTTTGTCAAATGCTGGGACCATGTTGGCGATGTTGCGAACCATGAAAGCCTCACCAGGTTGGCAGGTTGGAAATCTAGAACGTGCGAAGGACACACACGGGAGTCGGAGCATGCGAACACCATAAACTACACACCATTTTTCCAATTTTATCAGTTATTTCAATCATAACTAATAGATTATATTTATACTTTATGAGTATTAATTATTATTTACACAAAATATAACATGCCTATACTAGCTCTTTAAATCAAATGTAAAAAGTCAAAGTATGAAGAATAAAAATGAAAATTAGATGATTATAAGAATAATTAGTTGAAAGTGAAAATTACCTTGGGGCTTTGGCCCTTAGCTAGTTCACCATAGAGTGCTGGATTTGTCCAACAATAAATAGGTGCAAAAATTTCTCAATTAATTAAATTTAACGAACATGTCTTTTACATAAACAATAGACATATAAGAATAAATTATTACTTACTCGTATTTCTCCTTCTTGAATTTGATAAACCCTTCCTTAATTCTCTCAACCGCGTAATCCGATGATGGTTTGCCATCAACGGTTTTTAACTCAGCTGTTATCTGCGCCACTTTTGATGCGGCTTCATTTTCAAGCTCGCCGTTCTCACTACAGTCAATTAACATGTCACATCAAATCATGTTTCCATAAACCTCTTTCATACGAAAGTTAATTTATTGGAGGGTAAATCTATGTTTCACACTGTGAGATACGTAATTGATATCTCACAGGGGTTTTTGTACCACTGTGACTAAAGTGGTACAATTTTATCATCCATTTCTTGTACCACCCTGAACAATTTCGTATCACCGTAACTAAAGTGGTATATTTTATTTACCAATTTACCATAGTGAGATACAATTATGTAACTCGTGAGATACTAGGGCCTCCTATTTATTGAATGGTCCATGCATGACCGCCAAATCATCATCATCTACGAATCTAACCAATCATAACCGACATGCATAATACTTTAAATTTTCAACCATATGGATAACATATCAACATATGTCGTAACTCCTTTAACATTTTACTACATGTTTCCATGGATAGATCGATTAAACCCTTTATCAAACTTTAGATCTATTACTACATACATTTTTCTAAATTTCTTTTCTTTGAGGAATATATGATGCATACATAACCTTTTTGTTCCCTCACATATGTCCAACAAAATGGGGGATATTGGATATCTTATCCAATAAAATTTGAATAGAAATTTCTGTGTCAATCCAATATAATATACAACGTATGTAATTGGTGCAAATCCAATGTACAATATGTGGTAGACCTTGTTTCTTTTTTCTTTATTTGTTTGAATTTAGACCACCCCTTTTCAAAATTTATTAAATTCGTCCCTACCCATGCATAACCTAAACACCGTACCGCCACTTTATTGCTAGTTTGCTGAGGAAAATGGCATGATCCTTCAAAAATACCAACTTTATTAGAGTAATACAACAAAATATTAACATATAAATCAATACATAATCATGATTAATTTAAATTAGTACAAAAACAAGAAGATTTACATACATTAGGAGCTTCTTAAGGGCTGCAATGGCTTCTTCGTATGCCATATTTTCCTTCTGCTTGAACAAATTTTCGAAACGTTATTGTTTTGTAGAATTTGGGATGATTATGTAAAATGTAATTGTTGTTAGACTCTATTATTAGTAGAGATTTATCTCATATGACGAAGAAAATGGCCTACTTTTTCTGTTAGCTTTGCAAACATATTGTTTATCCTAAAGAAGTAAAGAAAATGAATGTACAACAATGAAGTATATTGTGGAAACAAATAAGTTTTTAAAATGTAGTACTCTTACTCATATCACTTTTTAGCTAAGTATTTTAGTTTTACTACTAGTAGTACATTCTAGAGGTTTTTGTTGCACATATTTCATTCATTCCCAAAATGTAACATCTCTTATCTTTAGAACTACATGTAAAATACTACCCCAAAAATTGTAATAATTACTTGTAGACAATATGTTTTAGTGATGAATGTCGATCACCTATATAATGAATAAAATGTCACACGATCTCACTTTTCCATATATGACTGACTAACACGAGAACTACTATACTGAAAGGAAAAAACATATGATATAACATAATGTACGTAACAAAGTAGGGGTGATGATAGGGGCGGGGGCAGCATAAACGGGTTGGTTCCGAATAAGGGCAGGGGGAACAGAAGAAGAAGGGTTGAGCCTATTGTTAGCAAAGAAAGTAGGCCTTAAAGTGGGTGTGTTCTTCAATTGAGAACGAGCGGGTGAGGTGAGGCACCACCCGTTAAAAGAAGAAGCAGCAGTCGACATTTACGTGTGTTAATTAAGAGAGAATAGAAGAGCTCTCTATATAATA
The DNA here is from genome assembly GCA_034703905.1 of Chenopodium berlandieri. Lineage (NCBI taxonomy): Eukaryota > Viridiplantae > Streptophyta > Magnoliopsida > Caryophyllales > Amaranthaceae > Chenopodium > Chenopodium berlandieri. The sequence continues at coordinate 53,245,665 of CM068281.1, forward strand.
AGTAAGCAAAAACTTTAATACAATATAATGTTATAAATGTTAGTAGTCAACGGCGGACCATCATGGGGGGCCATCAAGGGCTTGGCCCCTGGTACTGGCCCAAAAAAAAAATTAGTGTAATAGGATGATTTATTAGAGATAGTCTAGTACAAGAAATACATGTAGGCCCAAATTTACTTTAACATGTAATTGCTTTAATAGTGTAAAATGTAAATGTAATTGCTACTCCCCCTTATTGACTTTCTACGTACTCTATCTCCTAGATTCCCTATTAGCCAATTTTCTTTTTTTTTTTTTCCTAATTTTTTTTTAATAAACCTAGGTACTAGGAAGTACTGTAACAAAGTAAAACTTGCAAATTACGGAGTATAATTATCATCAATTGGCTATTAGGATTTGGGAAGACAAGTAGTAGTACTTTCGCACTGAATTTGGCTATTAGGATTTGGGAAGACAAGTAGTATCAACTATCAAGACTCCATAGGTAAATTTTAACGCTTTATGTTGTGCATATTGTGCTTCTTCTATAAATTTCTAATTGATGTTTGTGATTTCTAATTTTATAAATTTTTAATTTTTTATATGGAACATGTAGTGTTGTTCGTGTTATTTTAATGAAATATTAACTTGGATATTCATATTTGTTTATGAGTTTATATACTTTGTGAGTTGTGACGACGAATAAATTTTATAAAAATAATAAATAAATTTATTTTATATTGAGAGGAAAATAGCAAAGACCTTTAGTATAAAGTCTATTATTGATGATTTTAGATTGTTAAAAGAGCGACGTGCGTTACTTTAATTGTTGGTTTGAGAATGGGATAGTGACACTTTTTAATTTAATAATTATAGTGATTCTTTAATAGATTTGATAATATTAATATCGTTCGTTTAAATCACTCAAGTTCTATATACTTTGAATTTATATATAGCAAGTTTAGTTTTGATCGGCCCCTAAAAGAAAAATTTTCAAAATCCGCTATTGTTAGTAGTAGTACATTTATTTTTGTAAGGGGTGCAAGATTATATTGATTTATATATGAAAGGAAACCTACATTTCCACCCTTCAATTTAAGGGATTTTATCTAAAATTTATCAATTTTTAACAATCACCACCCAAATGGGTCCTAGGGTAGATAATGAAAAAGACATCTAGCTAAATGAGAGCTTCTTATAAATTTAAGAGGCTATGCCTTAAAATGTTATTGGTATACATACTCATCTTCATAATGTTGGACCTTAACTTTTGTGTTGGTTATATTTGAAAAAAATAAATAATTCAAATTTTGTATTGGCATGTTATATATTCATGGATTCATCAACCTCATATATTGGATAATTAGATAATTGGTGTATGCATGGAGTTAATGCTTAAATTTTAGAGTTATGGAAGGTTGTGAGTTTTATATGGATTTTTGAAATTTAAATTTTTTGGTAAATTTCAAATAAAAAAATGTATTTTGTTTTTGTCTTTTTGTTTTTTGTGATCATGGTCATGGATGAAGATGATGGATAATACATGAAGAAGCTAAGGTGTACGTATGGTCTATGTATGATGTCTTTTCGCCCCCAAATCTAGTGGCATGAGAATGTAGATTGAGTTGAGGCCAACAATTAACACGTATACTTTAAACATAAAACATCATATCATTCATATCTATTTTTTTATGATAGATTGTGATCAGAAATGATTTATTACTTCGTAAAATGTATTAAATATTCCTTTGTTGCAGATAATAAGAAACAGACGTTATAATTATTAATTACTTTTTCTATTTCTTTTGTTTCCTCTTATTTGTTTTGGGTGTTTCTTTGAGATTGCTTTGATACTCCATTTGGTAATATTTTCAACTATTGCAAGATTTGCAACTCCACTTACTCTCACTCTTTCCTCATCATACTCACTTACTACTTTATCTACACAATTTTGCCTTTTTTGTTAGAAAAAAGTAAGCTAACTTCATCGAGACAAACAAAAAGCTAAGGGACAAAGCACAAAGGTAATTTATAATGATACACTACATAGCCACATTAATTTGAACATTAATCGATGTACAAAATCATAATTTGTATTATATTTGTTTTAGATTAATTATATCAGTTTGACTTTTGTACTTATTTTGATTATATAAATAATAAGGTTGTAGACTTGTTGACTTGTTGTAGATCAACTAGGTATTAGCTATCCTTAACTTTTTGGGCTGATTGGTCTTCTACTTGGGCTTGAGCTCCACTTGGATATCTTGAAACTAATATCATGGACTAGGTCCATCTGCCATTATGGCCTTATGGGGCGGCAAATCAGCAAAGTACCCCACTACGTTGCTACAAAGTCTACCATGCTACCTCTTTCTTTTAAGCTACCCAAAATTTAATGCATGGAATGTTATATTTCTTTCTTTTTTAATACTTATAACATTTTATGATTTCATGTAAGCATACAGAAGTTCAATTTAACAACATTCTAATTTACTAAGATACTCCCTTTGTTTTTGTTTAGCTTCCGAATTTAAAATGGCAAGGGAGATTAAGAAAAAAATATTTAATTGTAAGGTTACAACAAATATTACTTGAAAGTGGAGCAAGCATGAAAAAAGCAATACATATACAAAGTACTGACCTCGGAAATAGTATACTTGACGTGTATAGTGAAAATAAGTTTTGACACAATCTCATGTAAGTTACGGAGTATTAATTATGCTACAACATTATATAAGTTCAGATAATATAAGTAAGATAAAATAAGTTAGATGAACCAAAAGAAACCTATGTTTAAGTAAAAAAAAAAACACATCGTGACATTACAATTTATCGGTACAACTTGTGTAACATTACAATTTATCATTTGATAGACACAATTGATTTATTGAGAATAACCAAACTTACATTCAGTTAAACTTTGAACACACCTTTCTAATCTCACCATTAGAACCAGTTTTAACATCAATGGTACTCATCTTAATCATAGCTTTAGGGAAATCAAAATTGAACCTAACACCAAACAACCCTCTAATATTTCCTGCATAATTTTGCACAATTGCACGAGTTGCATCATCGCCCCATAATCGTTGATCGGATTCGAGCACACCATTGCCATCCCTAATGTTCTTAAAGAAATTAACATCAAATCTAGTCCCACTATCTTTGTCCAAAACCACCTTGGTTAAACCATTGCCATTTTTGGGACACAAGGCTTGTAGTTGGGCTAGATTTTGTGAGTTGATTAAAGGATCAGAGTTGCCTGTTGGTGTGAAATTGTAGAGCCTATATTGAAAGAATCTGCATTTGGTTTGTCCAATGGTATGTGCACCTAGAGAGTACACAAATTTGAGATCATAGGTTAAATTATGTTACAAGGATATTGAGTTGTTTCAAATTAAATAAAGGAAATAGTTATATGCATAGTTTTTGTTAGGATAACTTAATACTCGAGTCTAAATGATCTTAGATTATTTTATGTATGAAGTTTGAACAGTGTTTCGAAATGATAATTTAAGGTGTTAATTCCACGACCGTAAATAAGGTTTTGCATAAGTTGCACTACATATACTAAAAGGAGACGTAAGAGCCCTAAGAGGAGCTCACGTGGTTAGGAGCGTTCCTCGGACAAAGGGTCAGACAATTGTACATTAATCTTATGTCTTGGAAGGGCCCAACCCTATACCTTCGAAATATTAGCATCAATACTAAATTTAAAATATATAGTACTTTGTATTATAAATAAATAAATTAAAGTTGTCACGTCTAAAATATTAGGTAGATCCATTGTAAATCTAACGTGAAAATCTACTTCAACTCCCTATTTCTAAAGGGTTGTGAAAGAGTTAAAGTGTATGTTAATCCAATATGTGGTTCATCCGTTATACTAGAAAAGAGTCAAAAGGCGAGGGCATACCAACAAGTGTAACAAGATCATGATCATTGAGACCTTTATCTATTTTTTGTCTATGGACAGCAATATATAGATTCCAGAGGAGATGGCAAGTTTAAGGCACGGGATGCTGAAGATCTCTTGCCATCCAATCTCCCTAGTGGAACTCCCCAATTTGGACCTCCAGTCTGTCCATTAAAGCAAGGAAGAATAAACGTGTATAGATACATAACATGAGACGTATATCCACATGTTACATGTATAATCATGCATGTTTGTATTTGTATTAGTTTAACAAGATTAATTACCAAAGTAACAGAATCACATGTTACATGTATAATCATGCATATTTGCATTTGTATTAGTTTAACAAGATTAATTACCAAAGTAACAGAATCACATGTTACATGTATAATCATGCATATTTGTATTTGTATTAGTTAACAAGATTAATTACCAAAGTAACAGAATCACATGTTACATGTATAATCATGCATGTTTGTATTTGTATTAGTTTAACAAGATTAATTACCAAAGTAACAGAATCACATGTTACATGTATAATCATGCATGTTTGTTTTTGTATTAGTTTTAACAAGATAAATTACCAAAGTAACATAATCACATATTACATGTATAATCATGCATGTTTGTATTTGTATTAGTTTAACAAGATTAATTACCAAAGCGACAAAATCACGAGCAGCTAAAACTAAGATATCAGCACAAGAAACAACTCCTGTGCATAATGACTCAAGTTGTGATTTTGCATCATCAATCACATCAAAACCATTCAATCCAATGTTTGTAAAGGCGGTTCTTTCTGATGAAGGCCCCGAAATCAACACTGAAGCATCACACCCCTACATAATCATCACATATAAAACTTATTACATGAACAAATTAAACAATATTTTATTTATTTATCCTCTTATAAATTCAAAGTGCAACATAAACTACTGTAGTATGGATAATCATCAACAAGCTTTAAAAATGACCACTTGTATTTCAAATTGCATCCTTAAATACAGTGGCGGACCCAATTAAGTGACATGGGGGACAACTGTCCCCCCATTTTTTAAAAAAAAAATAAAAAAAAAAAGTGAAAAAAAACAAAAAAAAAAGCAAAACGCGACACTGCTACAGAACGAAGAACAGCCAACAACACTCAGTCTTCACTCCTCCAATTCGCCATTGCCTCCACTGAGATCGACCGTCGAGGCGTGCGTCGCTGCTCCACCAACCAGGCAACCACCGCCCTGCTGCGTCGCTGCTCTCATTTCCTCACCACTCACCAGTTCACCAAGTCACTACAGCACCACTTCGGTCTTCGGCAAATCGGCAGTTCGGCAGCCTCTTCACTAGCTGCGTGCACCGGCACCGCCTGCGTGCAACCAGGCAACCACCGTCTGACCGTCGAGCCTCGACCGTCTTCGCTTCATCAACATCAATGGTATGTCTTGCTATTTGCTAACCCTAATTCGAAATTTCCAATTTGAAATCCCCAATTGACAATTGTTAACCCTAATTTCCAGATTTTTGTTTAATTATTGTTAATTTTAATTGCAATCTTTGTTGAATTTTAATTTTAATTGCAATTTTAATTTTAGGTTTTACCGTTTTATTAGTATGCAATGATGTGAATTGTGGAAATTGATATATATTTTTCAATTTAATTAGGAAATGTCAAATGATTCACCTAATTCAAACAAATCCAAGGCTACTAGAAAACAACCCGATCTTCGACAATTCAGGTTTAAAAGAAAGAAACTCCATGAAATGAGTCCAATAACTCCCCTTCATTAAGCTCCCCTCAAAGTCAAGAAGATGAAATGGAAATGGGTGGTTCAAGTACTTGTAATGTACCATTTGAAATTTTAATACTAAGTATTAACCAATTTGTGTGTTTGAGTTTTTTTTTGTTTTTATTTTGTTAAGCTTTTTGTAAGTTAAGCATTTTGTCCCCCCAAATTGAAAATCCTGGATCCGCCACTGCTTAAATAGGAGTAACTCAACTCATGTTTAGCTCCAGATAAAAATTTCTAGTTTCGCCACTGATCTTAATGACCTACTAACGAGACTACTAAAACAAGACAAGCAAAACAAACACACAACAAACCTGAACAAAACAATCGTGAAAGTGTAGTCGTAGCAAGCCAGGAGCAATAGTAGAATCATAATTGAAGTGAGATAGCACAGTTGATCTGACTACACCTTCTACTTGTGGGCAACTTGAAACATAATAGTTAGTACTTAACTGAGATTTAGCAGAATTAACCAGCTTACTTAGGACTAATAAGAAGCATAATACTCTAAAACCTTCCATTTTTGTTAATATGTTAACAAATGAACAAAAAAACTAAGAGATTTATAGTCTCAATTCAAGCAAGTTGGGTACCCAAATTTGTAAAACGTGGGTGTGTTTCACTAGCTACTCAGCTTCCACTACAAAGTATGCACTATAGCTGGTGTTTACTTATAAATATGGTGCATGGATATGGTATGGTTTGTTATTGATGTGACTGCTTGCATATAATTCATCAATAAAAATTTTAAAATATGCTTTAAAAATTATTAGACATTAATGAAAGTGTCTAGTCGTACTGATTATGAAATGAGAATGATCATTTTTAAATGAACAAATTATTGCTTTTACATTGTTAGCTATTACATGGGGTTAACTCACTGCAACAAAATAAAGCTAAGGTAACAGTGAAAAAACCATTGTCTAATATTAAAAAAGTGTTGCCTTATACCTAAGGCAACACATATGAAACGTAGTTTATGCCCCCGTTGTCTGTTCATAAGGCAACACTTTCTAGTTCAAAGGCAACACTTTTACAACTCAAGGTAAAATAACACTTTTACACTTGTACAACACTTTTACACTTTAAAAAAAACGAAAGAAGCATATCAACATAGCAAGGATCGGAACCCTTTTTAAAGTGGGGGAAAGTGTAAGAAAATGTTTGCCCTCAAATTCCCTCTAAGGGATTGATAACAATTCTTTACCACTATTTCAATTACTTTGTAGAGTGATTCATATAATTGGCTGGAGGTGATCAAGATGGGCCCGATCCAATTTTAGACAAAAAACATAAAAATTTGACTTTTTTTTTTTTTTTTTTCTTTTTTAGAACGGACCATGGACAAGCATTTATACAGGAGTTTTCAGAAACCATAGATTAAAATGATTAAGAACACACGAAATATTACATACATGAACTTGTATCGATTATAGATTTATAGGGGTGACACAGTATACGTAGTGTATAATTGTTGTTGATTGAGTGACTTGGTAGTACAGATATTTTCTCCGTTACATTAGACAATATTATCAACTTTTAATAGATTAAATATCAACAATACTCCTAGCTATCACTATTAGTTGCATCCACTCATGCAGTACATTGGAAAATTGAATTTCATAGGAGGATGTGATGTAATCCTACTTCACTGTTCAAATGTCTTGCGCAGAATTGAGTGTTACTCAACTAGGCAACTTTAATTTCATGCAATCACCAATTAATTAACCAATAACTTTAGAAAAAACAAGAATGGAGGAGGGTGACATTGCAAGTCTGATCTAGCTTCACAATCAGGATCTTCCGTTCGGAGACTAAAACATCTACCCATTTGGTTATATCTATTTACGCACATTAAAAAATGAAAATAAAGTAGTTATTTAGAATGAGTTGGCCGGATTCGATCTTCTAACTTTGAATGACAGAAGGCGGACTAGCATTATAGTCAAATGATACATCACTTACCAATTAAATGGGCTTCAAAAGAATAATCAAACTTTTAAATGGGCTAATAATTTCAAATTATAATAGAAATTCTACTAAGAAATCAAATTAAAGAGGAGAAATAGTTAATTAATCCATAATACAATACATAACAAGTCAATACAAGTAATGACCGAGCAATATGCAAAGGAAGAAGCAAGGGAACACTTTACTGGTTCGGATCACGAAAGATGGTAGCCTTATAAGTATTGCTATTAACATCAACGAGCTCGAAAACACAAGTATCTCCTACGTGTAGCTTATTGTCCCTTACAAAGGTTCGCCATTCAGATCCAATAATACTCGCCCAAGAATTGGACTTGTAGTAATATGACCTTAAATTATAGCTCTTTTCATCATCGGGTCCTTTTAAAATTAAATTCCGTCTATTTTTATTGTTAAAAAACACTCTAGCATAAGCAAATGGAACAACCTACACAAATAAGGATATATATGATCAATCATCAACTAATCTTATAAATTCATATTAATTAATATAATTAGGGAAAAAATAGCTAGCTAACTAAGTAGCTAGGTAGGCTTCTCTTACCAATATTGGCTGTTTTTGTGTAAGAAGTTTCATTTTTGGATATTCCATGACAACTTTGAAATGAGGATTTTCTGATTTGAAAACTTCAAGACTTTCTATAACACTAGTGTTGTTTTCATCATCCACAACAACACCCTTTGCATCTACATTAAAAAATAAGTTCATATCAATTAGACACGATAGGAAAAGGTTAAGTGTGGCCTCACCTTAAGTCGCATGCAAAACTCGCAACTAATAAAAAACGGAGGAAATAAAACATTGTACCTGCTAAAGTGACTCCATAATCATCATTGTCATCTTGATCCACCTCCTCTTCTTGTAGTGAAATTTTTATCACTTCTTGATCCTTAGTATGATTATCGAACTCTTGATCATACTCTATTTCGAAACAAGTCGTGTCGAAAATAGTGACATGGTATTCATACTTGACCTCATCATATCTAAAGAGAAGGAAGAAACCATATTTAAGTGAATAGTTCTTCACAAAACATTCCCAACCTTTGCTTAGCCACACTTTGCCACCTTCTTTAAACAACTCTACTCTCCAAACTTTACCATCATTTACGTTTAGTTTAACGTAATCATTTGCTAATTGCTCTTCATAATACGTCGTCACGTATTTTTCGGGTATTCTCTGCTTCCCATAAAATGAAGCAACACAAAATATGTCATTTAAAATTAATCATCAAAAAACTACTAGCAACAATTTTGCATGAAACCTAAATAAATACATTGAAATAAAAAATAAATAAAAAAGAAATGAACTTACCAGGTTGTGACTTTGAGTTGAAGGAGCAACAATAAGTTTGTAAAAACAAGGTCCAAGTGCATGCAAATTGTCCGGGGTTGTTTCTGGAATTGTTGTTAATGCAATCTTCTTACTCTTGATTTTGTTGCCTTTCTTAAGGACCTCCATTTTGTAGATTGTGAAATAGTGTACACTAGTTATTGGCTACGGGGTTGATATGGCCCTAATAATTTACACTCTTTTCTAGTAGAGTGTCTTTTTGTTGAGGACAACGGGATGAAGAGGAAGGCTTTTGTGGGTTTGATCAGCGGAAGGCAGAGAGATGGTTGTTAAGATCAGAGGTTCAACAATAATGGTGAAAAGTAACAGAAGTTTTACAAGGGAGAGAGAAAGAGAGATAGAAAGAACAAGTAATAAGTAAGTAGAGGGTCTTTATACATGTATCAGATGTATGTAACGAAGTAATAACAAGAAAATGTTACTCGTAGACTCGTAATTGATAAAAGTCTTGACCCAATTTCTTAGCATTTGACTGTCTTTCATTTTTTAATTCCACGAATACCCGTATATTTCATGCGTAGTACGAATTTTCATATCCTTTTTATACGCGAAATTGTTGGCAGTGTTAACATATTCCCAATTTTGTGTTACCGATTATGTAAGGAAATACATGAACATGGTTAAATTGAAACCAAATACTTGTATAACTTTAAATGCTTATTTTAAAGGGACTTTTTGACTTTATTTATTTTTTTATTTTTTTATTTTAAATTATTAGCTTAGTGCTAGTTATTGACCATTTTAATAAGATGAATAGGATTTGAATGAAACTTTCGCATCCAAACTCATGTTTTAATTCCAAAAATGCTATTTTTATGTACTCCTTAAATTTAAAGAGTTTTCACTTTATAGTAATTTCAACAAAAAAAAAATGTGGTAAGTTTTAATCAGTAAAAGATGATTTTTATTTATTACAAAAAAAATTAAAGTTTTAATCTATTACAATCAAACTAAACTAGTAAATTAATTTCAATTTAGTAGAATTTTGTGATGTTAACATCAATATTTATAAGGGTTTTCAATTGTAAGGAATTAGGACTAAAGTTTCATGTCTAGGCTAGATTATATACTCCAATTTTTTGTTCTAAAAAATTCAACTCAAAACGGAAATAGGGTAAAACAAAAATTCGACGGGAGTTCATGGTTTTATCATTTACTTCGTAAAATTAAACATACTACAGTATATTAGTATACCATTATGAGACCTCCAAATCCATGGAAACTGCATATTCATAAATAATGTACGTAGTTGATGCAAGAGTCTAGTAGTAGTAGGATGGTGACTGGTGAGCATGAGTCTAGTATAGGCTTTTTGGCTTTTGCCAAGTTTCCCATCTTTAATCTTTCTAGTTTCTGCTCATTACTCTCTATTAGTAGTCTAGTAGGATGGTGACTGGTGAGCATGAGTCTAGTAGGATCAGTTTTTGACTAATAGACTTAGTATGAATCCTCCAGCTTGAATGAATACCTTTCCAAAATATATGGAGTATAAGTTAAGAAATTACAGAGTAATGGTCAAATATGTGTATTGAAAATCGTGAAAATATTAAGGGATTATAAAAGAGGGAGCATAGGATTGCATGATATTTTCTGGGATTTTTCTGATGATTATGTATTTAGATATGTTATGTTAATTGTATGTTTGTGATGCTGCTTGTGAAAGTATTGAGTATTGAGTATTGACTATTGACCACCAATTTTTCTATAGGAACATCTTAAATTAAAGATGTTCGCTTTTGACGATCACAAAAGTGTCCACTTCTTTCGTTATCTAGGTGGATTACTTTTGATTTCATAATTAATATATACCGCGTCGAGATGTATATAGACGATCTCTAGTAAAACGATTGCGCCGTGTTGGTGTAACCCTCTCAAAAATATAAGAATAAGAATAGCGAAAATAAAATACAAGTAGATATAATTTTGTCAGGATAATATTAATTTAGTGGTATGAGTTTTTTTTTGCAATGATTAACCCGTATAATTAGACTTTGGACCCTCCCATCTTAATTTAAGTAAAAATATACAAAGTAGACAATAATGGTTGAATTCATTTGATGAATTTATATGTCCATGTCTCTTTCATGCTAGCTAACTCTATCTTCCTCCCCACATCGCGCAATTTTATACACATGAACAATAAAACTACTAACTCTAATTTTCTAACCTTGCCACCTCTTCACCCAAAAAAATACAAAAATAGATAATGTAATGAACAAGTTCTTTATTCCAAACAAGTCATAAAAGATTACATTACTAATATAAGGCATTAAGGGGGCATAATCTTTGATGCCCACAATGCTTGTTACCTCTTCGAACCCTCAAAATGCTTGTTTTTAATGTGTTTTCCAAAAAAAAAAAAAAAAAAAAAAAAAAAAAAAAATAATTAAGGAAGCAATGCATTCTCTAGAGCACAGTCAATTTTTAATTTTTTGGTTTTAAGACGAGACTTTAATTTTTTTTGTTATGCATTTAAGAAGTATGGTCCTAACAAAATCTGAAGTGGAGTCCTCAAGACTCAACTTCATACTCTGTACATAGTATTTTTGCCTATGTACACATTTTTTTGACAAAACCTATATACTAGTACTATCAAAATGCTTTGACAGTTTCATTTCGGTTTGATAGTCCTCAAGACTCAACTTCATACTTTGTACATAGTATTTTTGCCTATGTACACATTTTTTTGACAAAACCTATATACTAGTACTATCAAAATGGTTTGACAGTTTCATTTCCGTTTGATCTGAAATCGATTCGGTTTGTAATCGGGTAGGTTTGAAATTGGTTCAAGTGTCTTACTGGTCGGTTTCAGTTCGATTTAAATAATATCGGTTCGATTCGGTTTCGGTTTATTCTTGAGCGGTTTAAATTCGGTTCGGGTTGTAAACGGTTCGGTGCAGACGGGTTGCAGTTTGTTAATGGTTCGGTGTAAACGGTTTTATTCCGGTTCAAACGGTTTCGGGTTAGAAACAGTTCAGTTTTTTTTTTGTTCAGTTTTATTTTAGTTCAGTTTATAACTGGTTCGGTTCGTTAACGGGATCGGTTCTTCTGCAATTTAATATTAATCGGATCGGTTTTATTTCAGGTTTACTAAATTATGGTTCGGGTCTGTTTTTGATTTCAAAAAATTAGTTTTTTATCAAGTCGTTTGAATTCAGGCAATTAAACGGTTTTGGTTTGAAATTTGATAGTAATTTCTAACTTTTTGCTGGTTAACAAGTTTTATATCAAGTCGAGCACTCATCACTTCATATTTTGGCATCATATTACAAACAAATTCTCATTAATTTTATAAATACACATCATGTTATGTTTCAAGTTTAACCATACTGGTCTTACTAGTTTATTACGAAGTAGATTATAAAAGTTTAGTGAATTAATGTATTATTGTTTTACTGTCAGATTATTATATGCTTTTTATTTTATCATTTAATTAATAGTGTCATAATCATGATTTGATGAGTTATCGTGACATCAAAATTTGAAATTTGGTATTGATACTTAATTAGTAAAAAAGACTGATAATTAAGACTCGTGTATATGTGTGTGTGTATATATATATATATATATATACACACACACACACATATATATGAGCAAAAAAATCGCTTGAAATGATTAATTACTATAGAAACTTTTTTACAAGTGAACTCTCATCAGACAATGCTCATCTCCACATTACACAAATAAACCTACGTGGGATTTGAACCCATATCTTTTGTGCATTTGCACTGTGCTTTACCTATTGAGCTAGTAGGTTAATGTATATATAAAACATTTAAACTAAAAAAAATTAATAAAGAGTAAATTAAGTTTAAAATAAAGTCATGATGACTATATCAAGACATTTTCACTTGTCTTTACTTCCCCAATGTTCTGTCCTTACTAACCAAAAAACGATGCATCTCAATAAAAATACTAAGGTGCACACATGTGTGGAGAAGACAACACCTCTATCAAAGGTAGGATGTATAAAAAATATAAAAATAAAATAAATAAATTAATTGACATATGCAACTCCTTATAGAAAGTATTCTCTTCTATTCTTTTTCTGTTGTGTGACAAACTCAGGTTACTAACAACCGAAACTAATCTTATGCTCATTCGAGCTCGGCCAAATTATAAGCAAGTGAAGTAACTACTACGTAGAAATTCCAACCTTTTTTTGAACATGTCATTTTTGCCTACCCTATCCAATATCCAAAATTATATAACGGAGGAATTTTCTGAATGAAGAGGAAAACGGTGGGTCTTCATTTTTTTTTTGAAAAAAAAAAACTGTGGGTCTTTTTGATAGTGGGGAAAAGTTGATCAGTGTGAATTTTTTTTGTTTATTGCCATTAGTATCATATAATCCTTCCCCACCATCTCCACTTAAGGGAAGTACTTCTCTTTATGTTCTAAACTTCTAATCCTTCCCCACCTTCCACATCACGCACCCGATTTAAACCTTAACTAACTTCCCTCACTTCAGCCCCTATTAAAACCCTACCCACCCATTCTACCACCACGACACCGCAACCCAAGAAAACATAAAAAAAAAAAATCCAACCATAACCTCGCCAACCCGTCTCCCGAAATCAGAACTCCAACATCCACCACCATTAAACCTGGGCATCGTGTCGTGCCGAGCCGCCGCGTGCCGTGCCTGGCGGGCCACGGTCACCGGCGTGCCGGCCTGCCCAGGTTTTCGTGCCGTGCCGTGCCGGAGAATTTCAAAGGCCAGCCCGCGGCCTGGCACGACCCTCGTGCCTGGCGGGCTTGTGCCGTGCCGGCCTTCGTGCTGGCCTGGCGGGCTGGCCTTGTGTAATTTTTTTTTTATTTTTTTTGGTAACGGTTAATAACTTATAAATTATAAAATTATAATTATAACTTATAAGTTATAATTTTATAACCTATAATTTTAACTTTTATAAGTTATAAATTCATAAGTTAATAACTTATAAGTTATAAAATTATAATTATAAGTTATAACTTATAAGTTATAAAATTATAAGTTACAAAATAAATTAAGTTGAACATTTATGTTTTATTATCTTTTATATTCAATATTTATATTTATATATTTAGTTTATACTATTACTTTAAAATTTAATGTTTATGATTTATTAAATATTTTTTTGTATTATTAATTGGTATAATTTTCTTTTTGTTATATTAATATAAAAATTATAACAAACGGGGAAAAAAGGCAAATTGGACTTTGGATGGGAATAATGCATACTTCATATTATTACTACTTGAGTTGAGAAAATTGTACAATGATAACAATGAAAATTGGATAATGATAATATTGATAAACGATAATGATTAAAATCGTACAATATACAAAAATTGTCTATTCTTCTTGTTGCTCATCTTCGTCTTCGTCGTCGGCTTCGGCTTCGGCTTCATCGGCTAGTCGGATAGATTGGGAACTAGCCGAACCCGAACGATCGGAAGCGGAGGTTCCTTCATCGTTGTCGTTGTCCTCGTAAGAACGGTCTTGTGAGCGATTTTCCGCATCCAACCAATCTTTGAAACACACGCACATTTCTAGTGTTTCGGGTTTTAGACTTGTTCTTTTATCGTCCAGAACCCTTCCGGATGCGCTGAAAGCTCGTTCGGAGGCAACAGAGGAGACTTGAATACCAAGAATGTCTCGTGCCATTTCCGCCAAAGTTGGATGCTTCCCGCTTTGTTGTTTCCACCATGCAAGGAGGTCGAGGCTGTTTATCTCATCGTCGTCCATGCCTTTGGTGAAGTCGTAACTCAGGTACATCTGCAACTCCAAGACGTCGCTTTGCGTTCTCCTGATTGATGAATCACCTGAAAACCTTGAAATCAAGTTAGTAGCTTGTGAAAATAAATGTTTGGCCTTCTTACTTACGTTTTTGGATGGTTGGGAAGGCCCTGAGCGAGGAACGGTGCCATATTTGGCTTCATAGACTCTATATAAAGCAAAAAACTGATCCTTCACATTAGTCTTATAGTTTTCTACACCATCGTCAAGAAGCATGCATTGAAAGTAAATGTCAACTAACATAAATGTGTTATCATACTTTTGCCTAGGATCTAATATGGAAGCAAAAATATAAATCAAAGGAATTTCACTATAATATTTACGCCACTTTGTTTCCATTGCTGGAAGATACTGATCAAAATCACTTTGGTTGCGATGATCTGCGAAAAGTTGGGCGAGTAAACATGCATTAGAAAGAAAGTTTTGAGCACAAGGATTGTAAACAGAAGAAAAACAATACGTTATGTTATATAATAACTGTAAAAATTGCATATATCTTTCACAGTTATACCAATCATCATCATATAAAGCAGTTTGTGGAAATTTTTGGTTGTAAAATAGTGTTAACGGATTCTTGTACTCAATTGCCTTGGTTAACATGTCATAGGTGGAATTCCACTTAGTTAGCAATCGGTTTTGATTTTTATTGCCCTTATCTTTTATTGTCTTAGAAAACTCTTCCATTCTTGGTACCTCATGTTTGAGCTATTAATAGACATAATAGCATCTCTGATTTCGTTGTAGTATGGGCCAATTGCCCGAACTCCATCCTGTACACATAAGTTAAGTACATGGCAAACACATCTAGTATGAAGAGCATCACCGTCTAATATTACATCGGTTAAGTTTTGTTTAACAAGATTAGCTGTGTATGTCATAGAGGTTGCATTGTCAAAAGTCATAGACATCATTTTATCTCGAAGGTTGTATTCGTCTATTGCTTGCATTAAATGGTGAGCAATGTTAATGCCGGTGTGTGGGTATTCCAGCATTTTGAAATGTATTATTCTTTTTTGTAACAACCATTGATCATCTACCCAATGGCAAGTCACACATAAAGACACTCTACAGTTAAGGTCCCTCAATTCGGCTTGTAACCGCAATTTGTACTCTAGGAAGTTTTTCATGGCGGTGGAACAAACGGTTTTCCTAGAGATTCCTTTATGTTGGGGTTGTAGTGCTTTGTTAATGTAAGTGTTAAATGGGTCACTTTCCGAGAAAAGAAAAGGTTGTTCGGCGTGTACTATCATTTTTCCTAGTTCATCCCTATCCCTCTCATAGTTGTAGGTGAAGCCGTATGGATGGTACTGGGAAATTTTTGGCTGGGTTGGATCACTAGCTAGTTGTGCACAAGCTTTCATGTGTCTACTTAAGTTTCTCGTCCCGAATTTGGATATTGCCGAGAATATACCATTACATGTTTTACATTTTGCATGTGTTTGGGGTTTATTTAGGAGGAAACAACGCCATACATCACTCTTTCGGTTTTTCAAAAGTAGCATCTCACTTTCGGTTAACCATTCATGATGTGTAATTTGGTTAGTAGTAGTAGAAGGGGTAGAACTAGAGAGAATTTGGGTACTTTCTTGGCTACTTTGGCTAGAATAATAGTTTTGTTGATCACCAAAATAATTAGGTGGGAATTGACCGAATTGTGGGAATTGTTGTGGATTTTGAAATTGGTTTGATGGTGAAAATTGGTTTGGTGGTGGTGGTGGAAATTGGTTTGGTGGTGGTGGTGGAAATCCCGACATATTATAGGGTTGAAAACCGGAACTACCATCGTGCCTAAATGGTTCATATCCCGGGGGGAAGTTACCGGGGTCATTGGTTGGACTCGGAATTTGGGGGCTCGTTGTATTAGGTGGTTCCCCTAGAACTACTACTACGGCCAAGTCGGCCTTTCCCCCTAGATGATGGGTTGTTCGATGCCATAATTAACAATTAGATTTTTAATAAAAACTGATTAACAATAATAATAATAATTTATAACAACAATTTTAACAATAAAAATAACAATAATAATAATTAATAACAACAATTATAACAATAACAATAACAATAACAACAATAATAAATAATAACAATAATTGTAACAATAATAATAATTAATAACAACAATTATAACAATAACAATAACAATTAACAACAATAATAATTAAACAAGATTATTCTAATAATAACAATAAAAACAATAATAAATTAAAGATTAGTTTAGATCTTACAACCGTGCTTCAACGCTCCACTAATTACGATTACGAACTTTTTAATTATTTCCGATATTGAGAAAATAATTAGAGAATTTAAGAGAATTATTAGAGAATATAAGAGATTAAGGATTATCAGATAATATAAGAGATTAGAAGAAGATTTTGTGATTTGGGAAATGAATTGAAGTGGGTATTTATAGGGAAAATGGGGAGGGAAATTTTGTGAATTTTGGCCAAAAAGAGCCGTTATTAGGCTTGTAGTCGTTGCTCTCCAACGGTCATTTTACCGTTTTTTAACGGTGGGCACGCGGGCCGTGCCGTGCCGGGCCGTGCCTGCGTGCCGTGCCCCACACCGTGCCACGTGCCGGGCCTACGTGCCAGCACGCCTGGCCACGGCCGTGCTCGTGCCGGGTCGTGCCTGGAAAACCAGGATGTTGTCCGTGGCATGGCCCGTGGCACGAAATTCGATGGTCGTGCTGTGCCGGGCCTTGGGTCGGGCCGTGCTGCGTCGAAGGGCGGGCCGTGCCGATCGGCACGCGGGCCACCCCGGCTCGTGCCAAGCTTTAACCACCATCATCATAAAATTTAAAAAAGAAAAAACCCGACAAAACAACAAATTAATTAAAATCAAAATTAAGAAAAAAAAAAGAGATACATACCTTGATTTGACCAAATAAACGTCAAAATTGGGTTTACAAGGCCAAATTCGACCATGAAAACTCTTGATATGAAACCCTTGATTTTAATTGCGTCGTCGATGTTGATTTTAATTTGACGTTGGTGTTTTTGTGGAGAGGAGAACGAGAAGAAGGAGATCGAAGAGGACAACACCATGCGACGCCGGCGGCCAGAGAGATTTTCATGGCGTCGTGACGCCGGCGACAAAGAAAATAGAAGAGAGAAAGGGAAGAAAAAGAGGAAAGAGAAGAGAGAAAACGAAGGAGAAGAGAGAAAGAGAAGGAGAAGAAAAAAGCAGAAGGAGAGGAAGAAGGAACGTAGGAGAAAGAGGAGAAGAGGAGAGAGAAATAGAAGGACGCCTTGGGTAGGAGAAGGAAGGGAACCGGGTTTTATTGGGTAGGGTATGGTAAAAAGGTTTTAATTTGTTTTTTTAATTATATTTCGACGGAGAGTTCCGTCGGAAATTTCCGACGGGCTATCAATCCGTCGGAAATTACAACTTACGACGGAAGATTTTGTTGGAAAGCACATATATTTTGACGGATTTTTTTACTTCGTCGGAAATATCCGACGGAACAAAAATCCGTCGGAAATTATGTTTTTCCCCACGGAATTTCGTGTCCGTCGGAACAAGTCCGTCGGAATTTTCCTGTTTTCTAGTAGTGTCATCAAACATAAGTACATAACCCAAGCAAAGTTAAATTTGAACAATTATACTACTTCAATACTTCGTATAAATTTAGGGGGAAAAACCCTAGATTTTTTACAATAATCAATTCAAAGGGAAATTCAAATAGAATTCTACGAAACTAAACAGCATTAGATTGAATAACTCTATATAACACATAATATTCAGCAAAATATCATTGAAAAATCGATCGCAAACACAAAATTTGTTAAATGAACAAAGCTTAAAACAATTGATCATACACAAAGAATGTACTGAAATGTCATCCAATTGGAACAATCAAAACCATAATCCAGCATGAAAAAGTAAACAAATGATAAAAAAAAGTTTAAGCCGAAAAAACATACAAAATATTGAAAAAAACGGAGTAAAATTGAACATTATTATGAAAACAAATTCGGATAATACAGGTATTAAGTGAGTAAATTGCAAAACTTACAATAATTTGATGATGTTTAATTGAATATCGCCGATTTGATCTTCATCTAAGTGAAGCCCCTGAGTCGAAATTTCAGAGAGAGAATGTGAGGGATCTGAGAAAATTACACAGAGAAATGATACAGAAAGAGGAAGAAGAAAGATGTATATCAGCTACGGAACTTACGAAAATGCCATTACTAAGGTGTATTGTACACGGTTGGATCTGATTTGATCAATGGCCTTGACTTGTTCTTATATATAAGTGAGTTCTTATATAGAAGAGGGTTTTTATATATATTAAGATTGTTAGAAAATAATTATGGGGATGAAGAATTAGGGACGTGTTTACACTGTCCTAAAAGCAATTTTAACCCCCACTATGATTGCTATGGGTTAACGGTTAATATGCTTTCAGTATTTTCTCTAAGTTCGAGATCAATTAAAACAATGTAATTGATATATATATATATACACACACACACGTAGTATAACAGTACACTACACGAAAAGAGCAAATTGGCAACGGTTCAAACCCCCCCAAAGGCAACGGTTTTGAACCGTTGCGTATTTGAGGGTTGCCAAATCCCAAAATAATTGGCAACGGTTCAAAACCGTTGCCAACTCAAGCAATTGGCAACGGTTAACCGTTGCCATTGACCATGGCGCCCTTTTTTTTTGTTTTTAAAAATAATTGGCAACGGTTAACCGTTGCCAAATACAATGGCGCACTTTTTTTTTTTTCTTTTTTTAAAAAAAAGTATTGGCAACGGTTAACCGTTGCCATTGACCTGTATTCTTTTTTTTTTTTTGGCTGCACAAATATTGACCTTTTTTTTTTTTTTTTTGGCTGCAATATGATTAATATTATAATATTAATATTAATAATAATAATAATAATTATTATTATTATTATTATAATATTAATATTAATAATAATAATTATTAATATTATAATAGTAATAATAATAATAATAATTATTATGATAATAGTAACAATAATTAGTATTATTAATAACAATACATAAATAATTAATAATAACAATCGCAAGAGATGATATAAATTAGAAATATGTTTCATGTATAGTACATAATTAGTAAGCTAGGGCTACGATTGATGAAGTAGCTAGCTAGTAAACGATATTTACAAATTAAATGTGATGTAGGTAGCCAACATCTTCCGAATTACATGGAGTTCCTCGCTCGTGTATGGCTGTCCCGTTTGCCCCTTGCAAAACATAGAATACACAAAACGTGAGTTAGTAGAAGTGAAGTAATAATAATTGGGGTTAGTTAAATGTGACTTATGCTTGAGATTACAAGAAAAGAGCAAGTAAGAGGTTTTGGGACGCAATTTCTACCAAAATGGCTCAAGTAAGGCCATTTTGGCTACTAGGATGCCTATTTTCGATAATTCTTGTCTATTGAACTCATAACTAGTTAAAACATGTCATTATCAATTAGTTAAATGTGACTAATGCTTGAGATTACAAGAAAAGAGCAAGTAAGAGGTTTTGGGACGCAATTTCAACCAAAATGGCTCAAGTAAGGCCATTTTGGCTAATAGGATGCCTATTTTCTATAATTCTTGTCTATTGAACTCATAACTAGTTAAAACATGTCATTATCACTTAGTTATAGGTGACTAATGCTTAAGTTTACAAGAAAAGAGCAAGTAAGAGGTTTTGGGACGCAATTTCAACCAAAATGGCTCAAGTAAGGCCATTTTGGCTACTATGATGCCTATTTTCGATAATTCTTGTCTATTGAACTCATAACTAGTTAAAACATGTCATTATCACTTAGTAAGAGGTTTTGGGACGCAATTTCAACCAAAATGGCTCAAGTAAGGCCATTTTGGCTAATAGGATGCCTATTTTCTATAATTCTTGTCTATTGAACTCATAACTAGTTAAAACATGTCATTATCACTTAGTTATAGGTGACTAATGCTTGAGATTACAAGAAAAGAGCAAGTAAGAGGTTTTGGGACGCAATTTCAACCAAAATGGCTCAAGTAAGGCCATTTTGGCTACTATGATGCCTATTTTTTATAATTCTTGTCTATTGAACTCATAACTAGTTAAAACATGTCATTATCACTTAGTAAGAGGTTTTTGGGACGCAATTTCAACCAAAATGGCTCAAGTAAGGCCATTTTGGCTAATAGGATGCCTATTTTCTATAATTCTTGTCTATTGAACTCATAACTAGTTAAAACATGTCATTATCACTTAGTTATAGGTGACTAATGCTTAAGATTACAAGAAAAGAGCAAGTAAGAGGTTTTGGGACGCAATTTCAACCAAAATGGCTCAAGTAAGGCCATTTTGGCTACTATGATGCCTGTTTTTTATAATTCTTGTCTATTGAACTCATAACTAGTTAAAACATGTCATTATCACTTAGTAAGAGGTTTTTGGGACGCAATTTCAACCAAAATGGCTCAAGTAAGGCCATTTTGGCTAATAGGATGCCTATTTTCTATAATTCTTGTCTATTGAACTCATAACTAGTTAAAACATGTCATTATCACTTAGTTATAGGTGACTAATGCTTAAGATTACAAGAAAAGAGCAAGTAAGAGGTTTTGGGACGCAATTTCAACCAAAATGGCTCAAGTAAGGCCATTTTGGCTACTATGATGCCTATTTTCTATAATTCTTGTCTATTGAACTCATAACTAGTTAAAAAATGTCATTATCACTTAGTTATAGGTGACTAATGCTTGATATTACAAGAAAAGAGCAATAAGAGGTTTTGGGAAGCAATTTCAACCAAAATGGCTCAAGTAAGGCCATTTTGGCTACTAGGATGCCTATTTTCTATAATTCTTGTCTATTGAACTCATAAATTGTTAAAAAATGTCATTATCACTTAGTTATAGGTGAATAATGCTTGAGATTACAAGAAAAGAGCAAGTAAGAGGTTTTGGGACGCAATTTCAACCAAAATGGCTCAAGGCCATTTTGGCTACTATGATGCCTATTTTCTATAATTCTTGTCTATTGAACTCATAACTAGTTAAAACATGTCATAATCACTTAGTTATAGGTGCCTAATGCTTGAGATTACAAGAAAAGAGCAAGTAAGTGGTTTTGGGACGCAATTTCAACCAAAATGGCATACCTCTTCAAGCTGACGTGTGTCTGTACAATGACTCATCACTATGTCATACATGAATCTCATCACGTATAGGCCACAGTCAACTCCGTTTTCCTGTTGTGCGCACTAGCATGAGGAACAAAGCACATGAATCAAAATGCATAGCAAATAAGCAACATCTTAAGCATTGTAAAGTAAGAAAATCACAACATCATGGGTGAATTACCTTGGGTGCTTTCCATGTAGGACCTCGAGGACATCGAGGATTTATCTTCTTCATGGTACTACAAAAAATCAAAGTAATAAGTTCAAATTTGACTAGTATAATCAATACATATGAGTTCAGATATGAAAATGAATAACAAGAAGTGAAACAAACTAGATGCTTACTTTTGCAATATGGACCTCACGAGGCGCTTTCTTACTTGAGGTAACCGAGCAGAATCAAAGTAGAAGATTGTGTTACTGGAAAAACAAATCACAATTATGGTCCAATGATAACTACACACGAGACAAACAAATCAATAGTTAGCCTATTACAACAAATAAACTGGGAAAACAAATGAACTTGACTAGCATATCAGACGTACTCCTCATAGTATGGGACGAATATTAACTTGTCTCCCGCACTCACTGATTGCCTGACACCCCGTTCAGCATAGTACAACACGTTAGCGGAGTTGCCTAAGATTCTAGCAGTGGACATCTGCTCAGGGCACAACCACCCAACTTGACAAGGAGATTCAAGCTCCCATATTTGCTCCTGGAGTGCTCTGCATGCATGATAACACAATGTTAATCGAAAACCAAACGACAAACACCACTAAACTGAATAACATAAATTGAGTACCAGTTGAATATTCATCAGCGTTCCCACAAGAGCGTCACACACATTCTTCTCTATATGCATTACATCAAGACAGTGCCTAACGTCATGTTCTTTCCAGTACGGGAGCAACCAAAAGATTGATTCTTTTTTAAAGAGAGCAACTGATTCCGCCGCTTTTTCAGATTTCTCAAATACTGTTCGTACACCCTTAACCCGAGCGTAAACCTCCTCACCAGTCAGTGGCCTAGGAGCAGTCCCCCCCTCCACCGTCCCATCGAAAGCCTTTTTCTGCCGACGGTACGGGTGATCGCGCCTGGGCAACCTTCTTGTCCTCAAATACACCTGTTTGAAAGAATGATCAAGGCGTCTGCTTGGCGTATCATCAATACAAATGGGACATGCCTTTTTCCCTTTATTCTTATACCCAGACAAGTTGTCATATGCTGGAAAATCATTAACGGTCCACATAAGAGCTGCACGCAATGTGAACATCTCATTCTTATGAGCATCAAACACGGAAACCCCTTCGTCCCACATCTTTCTCAAATCATCAACCAATGGCGCAAGATACACATCTATGTCGTTTCCAGGTTGCCTTGGCCCCGATATCAAGAGTGAAAGCATTATATATTTCCGTTTCATGCACAACCAAGGAGGCAAATTGTAGATCACTAAAAGTACCGGCCATGTGCTGTGTTGGGTACTAAGAGTGCCAAATGGATTCATCGCGTTCGTGCACAAACCAAGCCTTAAATTTCTGACTTCATCACCAAATTCCCCAAACTTCATATCAAGGTTCTTCCATTGCGGGGAGTCGGCTGGGTGCTTCAGCATTCTGTTTTTCTTTCTTCCCTCTGCATGCCACCTCAAGTTTTTAGCGTCTTTTGGTAAAGAGAACAGACGCTTAAACCTTGGAATTATGGGAAGATACCAAAACACCTTAGCAGGAGGTCCCTTCATACCAGCATTGCAACTCTTGCGCTTGTAGCGCGACTTCTTGCATCTTGGACACTCCTCCAATTGTTCATATTCATTTCGGTAAAGAATACAATCATTAGGACATGCATGTATCTTCTTATACTCTAAACCAAATGGACACATGAGCTTCTTAGCGTAATAGTAAGACTTAGGAATTTCATTCCCATCGGGCAACATCTCACTTAACACGCTCAACAAGGAAGTAAAACTACTGTCCGTCCACCCATGCTTCGACTTAATGTTAAAAAGAGTTAGCACGGCTGATAGTTTGGAGTATTTTTTGCACCCAGGATACAAAGGCTTTTTAGAAGCCTCCGATAATGACTCAAACACGTCACCTTCAAAACCACGCATCATCTCATCCACACCTTCATCCTCAACCTCATCCACATGATCATCCTCAAATCCCTCCTCAGCACCATCATCAACAATATGTTCATCATTCTTGTATTCCTCGTCCACACGGATATCATTACTTCTATCATCATGCACATCATACCAATAACATCCCCACTGTACTCTCCTTCTTCACCATGCCAATTCCACACATGATATTTAACCCTAAACCCACGACAAACTACATGATCTCTAATGATATCAACACTATTGACCACCTTCACATTATTACAATCAACACAAGGACAATAGAGGCACTCGAAACCCATTCTGCGCTGATAAGATGAAGCCGTCTCGCAAAACTCTTGAACCCCATTAAAGAATTCCAATGTATCACGTCTACCATACATCCATCCACGATCCCTCTCCATTAAGTAAATTGTCTCTAAACATGGCAACATATTACGAATAATGTATAATTGCTACATCTATTATATATACAAATCAAATTCAAACACACAACATGCATATAACATTCATATAGATACAAAAATGCATATATGCTTCCAAAGGGTCCTTATCACTCCAACCTAACCCATCCTTGAACGTTTACTCTCACTAGTGAATGTATATCAGATTTCCAATTTTAAGGAAAATCCGGCAGCATTTCCCTCCAGTTCTCCAAGTACACGACGTAGGTAATTACTTACCCACATATGTACCCAGAGAACATGGTGATCCAGGAAATGCTAAGCCAAGATGTTCCTTAAAATCGAAAAAACTGACATACATTCACCACCTAAGTGAGAGTAAACGTTCAAGAACAGTCCCAACCGGGGACTATTCAAGACTTTATCCTAATGAGAAAGCCTTGAACGGGTATCTAGGCATATGATGATACATGCAATCAATTAAAAAACAATGGATTAATCACACATCATGATAGAAGATGCACTATAGTTATATCACACACCATCTCCATAAATATGTGCAACCAAGAACTTATTAAAGCACATAAAGTTATATATATATATACCTGAGTACCTATAAAGGCTCAACACTCTCAAATAGAAGGTCAATGCCAAGGTCTATACTTCGCCCAAAAATTCCTGATAATCTTTTTCAGTGTAACCTATATAGAACACAAATAGAAAACCAGATTAAGGGAAAAGATAAGAATGATATTAGTGAGCAAGAACATGGACAATCAGAGTAAGATACCAGGATGTTTTCCGCCCACTCTCCAAACTGATGATCTTACCCTAGAAGCCCTTGACACCCATTTCTTAGCTTGAAACACGCATATATATAGTGAGAAGCAACTCATAAAGAAAAGTATATTCAAACCCTAAACCCTAAACCCTAAACCCTAAACTCTAAACCCTAAACCCTAAACTCTCAACCCTAACCCTAAACCCTAAACCCTAAACCCTAAACCCTAAACTCTAAACCCTAAACTCTCAACCCTAAACCCTAAACCCTAAACCCTAAACCCTAAACTCTCAACTTTGTTCTCTTAAATAAAAAGGACTAAATTATCCTATAAACAAAATAAAATTCTCAACTTTATTAGTGATGATAAATAAAGTTCTCATAACAATATAGAAATATAGGTAAATGTAGCTTGTACTAAATACAATTCTCATCTTATAAACAACAATAACAACTAAAAAAGGCCTTACATTTGTGGAGGGGGAGCCTTATGCGTTCAATGGAGGGGGAACTGAGCCTTGCGCGTATAAATGGAGGAGTTAAGTAGCAATTATTGACAAACCCTAGCAATTACAAGAAACTTGTCAATATTAACTAATTTAAAGACCAATTCCTTAAAAACCGTAACAATGGAGGAGCGCTAGTACGACTTACCTAGCAATGAGGAGCGCTATAACAATGGAGGAGCTGCTACATTATTCAATAATGCAAGCATATATGGAGGGAGGCAGAAGAGAAGAGCTGAGTGCGTGCGTGAGGGAGGCAGAAGAACAAACCCAGACCCACTGCGTGCGTGAGGAGGCAAAAGCAAAAACGTGAGTGCGTGCGTTTTTGGAGGTGAAAGCAAAAACAGAGGTGAAAGAAAAAACAGAGGAGTGCGTGCGTGAGGGAGGCAGAAGAACAAACCCCTTCAATGGAAGCTTCAATTCAATGGAGGAATGGTTTTGGGAGAGGGAAGGCGCGCGTTTTTGGAGGTGAAAGCAAAAACAGAGAACGAAAGAAGAACGTTTGCACAGTATAGCTGTATGTATTCAAAAACCCGGATTTTTTTTTTAACCGTTGCCAAATCTACCCCTTTTAATTTAATTTTATTTTTTAAAAAATTTTATCAATTGGCAACAGTTAACCGTTGCCAAATGTAACCAATTTTTTTTTTTTTTTTTAAAATGGCGCTCACTTAAGTTGGCAACGGTTTTCATGAACCGTTGCCATAGGGGGGTTGCCTATTTCTTTTTTTCTACTAGTGGTAGGAATCTCTTACATATTGTTTTTGTTCATTTCTTTCTTTCTTTTTTTCTTAAGAATTTTTTTGTCCATTTCTCAATAACATTAATCTGATCATAAGTTTCATAACTCAAAAATAGAATAAAGAAAGTATGACAACATTGAAAAGCCATCTGCAACAAAAGTACAACATCTGCAATCAAATTTCATTTAACTATTGCAATATAAACGCAAGCAATTGAGAATTGTTGGAAAATTAATAGGAAAAATTATCAGGAATAATACGACCTTTGTACGGTCTTTTATGAATAACACCTTCTAATTATTCTGCAATAAAATTACTTTAGACACTGATTTTCCATAATAGGATATAATATCAGTAACCTGTTTCTTAGGTTGAGGAAGGACACGTGTCACATTATGATTGGTTATTAATTGTTAATAAAAAAAAATTATACTTCGTAATAATTTACAAAAAAAATAAAAAAAATTATTAAAAAAAACCCTCCCTCCACTTCCAACTCCTATTCTCCGTTTAGTACCACCTTGTCCGGAAGACTTCACTAACCTACCTACCCCAAAAAAACCCCACTAACTTAAAAACCTTCTCCGACCACCCTACCCTAGCTCCACCCTACTCGGCCATCAGCCTAATGCCCTGTTTAGCACCCCCGCTTCCTCGTTTAGCCTCCATTTCAGCAAGTCAGCTGCAGCACCACCCATCTCCAACCCCCAACCCTCGCCAGTCCGCAAAACCTTCCCTTTCCCCGACCATCAACCTTGGCAGACCCCGTAACCCTCCCTACTCCGACCCTCGACCCTAAACCCGACCCCTTGCAAGATTATCGCTCCAGACCCCTACCTCTTTAAAGGGTTTTAATTATGGTGAGTGGTGGGGTTAATATTGGGCTAGTGGTGAGGGTGGGGGTTTTGGGCTGGTAGGGGCAGGTAGGGTTGCCGGAGAAAGGGTTTCGGGCTAGTAGGGTTGGGTGGGGCGGGGTGGGCGGTGGGGTTCTAGGTAGGTAGGGTAGCTGGTGATGGAGTGTGGCCATTCGGGGAATTTTTTTATTTAATTGAAAGGAAAATTTGACTTTTATCACATATTATATAAATAAAAACCCATTTATTGGTCTTTACCACCTACACTTTTAAAAGTATTATTTTACCACTAAAAAATTTCTAAAAATTGAATTTCACTACCAACTAATGAATTCCGTCCACGAATTCGTTAGCATGGCCCACTTTTAGATATTTTCTCATTCACCTCCCTCGATTCTCCATGGCAACCAGTCAACGACATCAACGCCACCTCTACCAGTATGATCTAGTCGTCGATAGCCCACACAACTAACCACCACTAGGGAAAAAGCATTTCGGGGTGGGGTGAGGTTGGATTCGGTAAGTCTAGGGAGGAGGTTTGACTTCATTGGTGGAATGATGGGCGAGGGCGATTTTTAGGTCGGGAAGGGATCGAAATTTGGCGAGGGGCTAAGATTTTTGGGTCGGAATTAAGTGGGGGATAAGGAGGGGGTCGGATTTCGGTGGAGAAGGGGGTGTGGGTCTGGGGCTAGGGTGGGAAGTTGGTGCCTTTAATTTGGTGAGGTTGGGTTAGGGAGTCGGTATTGGCAATGGCTGGGAGCCGGTCCAGCGTTGGGGGCTGGAGAGGGGGTGTCGGCAATGGGGGTTGGGTTGTTTTTTTAGCGTTCAATTAGTTTTTTTACCCAATAATATGGTGGCACTTGTACATGGTTTGCACCGCTAGCAGATTTTTTGATAGAATTCGTTGGTGGTTAAATCCAACTTTAATTTTTTGTTTTTTTTTATTTGGTGGTAAAATAATATTTTTAAAAGTGAAGGTGGTTAAATTCAATAAGTGGTTATATTTTGTGCTAAAAGTCAAAATATCCTAATTAAAATCAACTTTATGCCTTTGAGCGGTCCGCTAAAAGCAAGTCAACCTGTTGATTATTTCTAAATTATACAACCTCTTAAGGGTATCCGCTTTAACAAGATATATTACCTGCAACCTTAATAATCGATTTTTTTCCAATAAATTCGTTAGATAATCTAATTAACTTTCAATTAAAATTAAACTTTAATAATGGTTAATTAATTATTAAAATAATTAAAAATCACTAGTACAAAACTAACCTCAAGTAACACCCAAAAAATGTTACAAAGAGTGGTAAAAGTGTTATTATAGACAATAGGTAACACTTTAGTGGGTGATACATCCGCCCATGTTACCTAAGGTCTTATGTAACACTTTGGACAACATATGGTAACACTTTTCAAAGTGTTACTATATAACCTCTTATGTAACACTTTTTTATATCATTAGTATCATTTTTAAAGTGTTACTTTTTATTTCTTAAGTAACACTTACTTATCTTTAGTAACATTTTTCAAACATTATGTATCACTTTATCCGACATTATGTATCACTTTTTCAATCTAATGTAACACTTTGTTGATTATTAGGTAACATTTTTCAATCATCTTTTGACATATAGTAGCACTTTATTCGAAATTATATATTTTGCAAGCTAATGTAACACTTTATTCATTAATAGGTAACATTTATTATTATTATTATTGTTATTATTACAGCTACTACAAAAAAAAAAAAAAAATCCAAGAAACACCAATAATTTGAATTGATAAAATTTAATAGTTTCTTACAAAAAATCCAATCAACACCAATTTTTTTTGTCTGGCTAAGTAATCTAATAAGCAAAACAGAAATAAATTCATGAACTTCGGTATTTAGACTAGACCGCTAGCAATAACAAAAGATTGCAGTAGCTAGCAGTAACAAAAGATTGCAGCAGACAGCAGTGAAAGCAGCGCGCATCAACAGACCAGACCAGCAACTAACAGTAGCAGCAGACAGCAATGAAAGCAGCGCACAACACTAAGAGCAGCAGACATCCAGTAGGCTCCAACTAAAGGGAGCCTTAGTAATCTCACACAATCAAAAGTACTTTCCTTGATGGCACCCATCCAGTAGGTTGTACCTGTAGGTCACACAAACTCCAGGAAAGACATAAATAAAACTATCACAAACTAGTTTTTAAGCTACTACCTCTACCAAATTCTTCTATGCATTTCAGCTACTGTCTCTGCCAAAGTCTATATCACAATCATGATGCCCAAGTAACACATGATGTATGCTCACTTTATTAATTTTTGGTTGTTTAATATTGATGAGAGAAGATAACGGTAGGTCCAAAATATTGTTTATGAGAGTAAAATAATGATCCATTTATATACGGCATAGAGCAAAAAAAAAAAAAAAAAAAAAAAAAAAAAAAAAAAAAAAAAAACTTATTTGAAAATGTGCTAGGGACTTGTATAAACAGCCAATAGAAAGATATGTGCGTGTATAAACATAAGGCAGTGATATTGTGAATTTGACAAATATCGAGTTCTTTAGTGAGTCCAACGTTAAAAAAAGCTGAATAAAATCAAAAATAAAATTTTGTAAAGAAATTAATCAAGTGACCAAAGTATGAAACCTTATATGCGTCATAATGAATTCAATTTCGTTTACTGCTTTAATTTTCATGAAATGAATACTTATTAAACGGATGCCCAAGTAACATGTTTTAGTGGATACTTATTAAACGGATGCCAAAGTAACATGCTAAAATGATATAGACTCGGAAAAACAGGCTTTGACTCAGAGCAGAATCAGGCTATATCATCATCACAATCTATAGCAGAACCAGTTTTTTAGCTACTGTCTGCGCCAAATTCTTCGAGGCTATATCATCATCAGCACAATCTGCCAAATGCATAAACCTTTGTTGTGTAGACTTATGCATGTCATAGGACCTCTACTGGGTACTTTCATTGATTAGGATACGGGTTTAAGAGCTTAATACCTTAGTTAGGCAGACAATTATGATCCCACCTGATTGCAGATTCAAGTACCAGAGCACCTGAGTAGAGAAAGAGCACCCGATCACCTGACTTCACATAAAACAAAGTCTAGATTATTAATTTCTTCCATAATCTTAGTAGAAAGGGTATTACAGGCATTTAGTTTGGTAATCATAGGATTCAGAACTACGACATACAGACCAACCACCATAAGATTCCAAGGCATTAATTTTTTCTTTCCACGAATTTAAGCAGAAAAAGAAAAAATGAGAGAGAGTCAGGAAAAAAGAAAAAGCACCTGACTGACTGCAAATTCAAATACCTAAGCACAAAAAGAGCAAAAGAGCACCTAAGTGACTGCAAATTCAAATACCTAAGCACAGAAAGAGCACCTGACTGCACACAAACGCAATCGAGATTAATTTCTAACATATTCTTAGTAAAAGGGTAATACAACAGTAAACTAAATCTAATTTGGGTCCTGATGAAATAAAGAATGGCCCTCTAAATATTCAACAGCTCATAGGTATTCAACTGCCACTATAATATCAAACCTCAATTAAATTCAACCCGCAAAATAGAGTCAGAGCTTCTTTGTTACACAACACTAAATCACTAACTTACAAAATCACACCACAAGCTTCTGTGTTGCATAACCAATAACCATCTTAGCCTTAGAAACCTTACAAAAGGCTTTCGGAGAGAACTAGGAATAGGTGGATTTGCAGCTGTTTACTACGGTTGCTTGAAAGATAGGGTGGAAGTTTCTAAGCTGCCATTATTCTAAATCAAAATTGCAATTCCCGAACAAAATTTACCGAATACATAATTAATTGTGCAGCGACCATCAAATCGAACATTGTGGTGAGAAAAAACACTAATTTATGAAATTGAAGAAATAAAAAAGTAGAAATTGGGGGAAATACCCGCAAGAATTAGCGAGCAGTATAAGCAGTTTGGCCAACAACGATTTCTTGGGTAGTGAATGAGTAAACAAAAATAAGGAATTATAGATTTCTGTGCAAAACTGAACTAAAAGTATACTAGATTAAGAGGATATAGTCACATTCTGATTATCTTACAATTGCACTTAAAGTAACTTTGGGATTTTGATCCATAGCAAATATGCCCACACAATCTTTTTAGTTAGTTTCATGAGATATATTTCTTTATTTAATGAATAAAGACAAGTAATAATGAATTAATTAAAACCTATGTTGTATAAAGCTGTTCGCTAAATGCAAATCTAGTCATGACAATTTCCCACTAGGATCCACATGGTTCAAAATGTGATACAAGAAACTTTAGCACAGGTAAAATCAAATCTTTCGGAGGTAATTTTGGCCAGCTCTAAATACATTTCATCTTTAGCATTACTAATCATTCCGTTGCACCAATAATACATCCAGCTTATATAACAATATTTAGGTTACCTCCACTACCATCAATCAACAACTTATTGAACCAAAATTTATCACATTCCATTTAAAATAACCCATATCAAATGCAAAGAGAAAATGCACAGATTAACATGATTAATCAATCAATTTAATCCCATCCAGAACAAAACTACTAGTTAATCACACCCCACATATAAAAAGTTGTCAAGATTATAACTATTATTGAAAATTAAGAAAACCCAAATCACCAACCTCCAAACAATTGCAAATAATGGGAAAATTGAAGCAGAAAAGGTAAAAGTTTGTAACCTGATCACCAACTCTCTAGCGAGTGACATTGTTGCCAAATAGAAGGATAGTTCATTCTAGAGCAGGATAGTTCCAAAGAGCCCTTCCTCTAAATGATAGTTGCTTGATCAAGTGTAGTTGCTTCAAATTTGATCAAAACTTCATCGTCTTTGATTTGGGGGTCTTCTACCTCTTCTAGTTTCTATACTTCTGGACCTCATGGGCTTGTTATAACAACTGCTTTCATTACGAATCACCCATTTCACCAATTTTTATCGATTTTTGAGGAATGCCGGTGAATACCCAGAAAAGATTTTTAGCATTTAGAGCTGACTAATTATACTAATCCCTTAACTAAAGTTTAATTATTAGAGTTAGAACCCTAAAACCAACACTCAATTCAATTACAAATTACCCAATTCAATAAATTAATTAACATATCAGAGTAATTTACAAAACCCCCAAATAAGAAATCAAGTATAATTGTACCCCCAATTCAGATTAAATCATAAATTTAATCGCTAAACCCAATTATACATATTTTTACAATCACAAATTCACAATTCATTCATCACAATTATGTTTCAGAAATTCAAAGCTTACCTGTATAGTGAAGTGACGGCGTAGCGGTGCAGCGGAGATCGAGGTGTGGCGGTTGGCCGTGGATCGGTGGGTTCCGCGGATGATTGGTGATCGCGGCGGTGGAGCGATAATCAGTGCAGACTCCTTATGGGAGCACGGGTTGCGATAGGGGTAGGCTGCGGTAGGTGGGGGCTACACTGTCGCACCGGGAGGGAGAAGGGGATAGCGGTGGAGCACCGAGAGCGAGAAGCTCTATCAAGCTTGATGGAGAAACCGAGAAATACGAGGGAGGAAGAGAGTTGTGAGGCTATGACGATTTTTAAAAAAAAAATTATATCAACTTAAATTTACAATCAAATTTTACCTAATATCAAAGTGTTATTACAACCAAGTGCTACCTAATATCAAAGTGTTACTGTAAAGTGTTACCTAATATTAAAGTGTTACAAAAATGTTACCTAATTCAGGTATTCAATAATGTAACACCTCTTAGTGTTACCATAAAATGTTACTTTTTTTAAAAGTGTTACTATGGAGTGTTACTTATGTTCAAAGTGTTACATTGAGTGTTACTTTCTAATAAAGTGTTACCTAAGTGTTACTTATTACTCTAATACTTTGCATTTCAAGAAGTGTTACCAATTACATGTTATATAAAGTCAATTATGTACTAGTGAATATTTATATAAAAAAAACCCACTTCAACCTCCATCTCCAGCCACCCCCTTCACCTTCCCCGGCAACCTGCAAACCCATCCCCTCGACGCCGGCCTAGCCCAGATCCATCCTCCCCCGTCGCCGACCCCCATCCCCCCGCGCCACCTCCTTCTCTCTTCCCCTGATATATGCATTTTATACCATGTTTTACCCTGGTTTTATAGCGTATATTTGCATGATTTTGGGTTCTACGGAGCCATTTCTCGCTAACAATCTCTTCTCTAGTGTGTTCGATCTATTTTATTGAGTTTCACAGGAATACGGAGGTTCATTTCTTGGATGAATCGGACTTGTTTTGGATGGTTATAGAAGAGGTTGTTGAGTGAAAGAAGAAGATTTTCCCAATACCCTATCGGGTACCCCATGCCCTGGCTGCTAGGGCGAAGGAAGGAAGAGTTAACTACGAAGAATCATCATAGATCCCACATGCCCGATAGGGCACTCAATGCCCTGGCTGCCAGGGCGGATGAATAAGAAGTGTATTATGAAGAATTTATCAAAACCTATACTGCCCGATCGGGCAGACCGGTCAAAGATTCGAAGTTACCCGTTTTTAATTATTTCCGGATTTTATCTTTCTTAGGGGTATAAATACCCATTGTAATCAGAATTAGGGGGGATCCTTTATTTCCCTAACATTAAAACTTCTTAAAAACCCTAGTTTTCTCTCTTTACGTAGTTTAATTTTCTACTCTTTAGTTTAGAATTATGGTCATGTAGATTATTATTCTAGGGTTAGGTTGAACCCTAGACATGATTAATACTTGATTTATTCTTTTAAATTCTCAATTAATTATTTATATTGTTCATGCTTAATTGATTGTGCTTATGCCATTACTAGATTAGGGAGAATTGGTATTGTTATTATTCCATTGTCTTGATCTCTACGGGAGTTGGGTTTTGACGAATTCGAATAGATCAATTAAGGGTATGAATTGCTCCACAAAAGTAGGTAGAATGAATTGTTAGGAAGTTAGGGTTCCGGATTTAATGTCTTTAATTTACATGATTCCACGGAAGTAGGTTTGATTGTTAATTAGGGAAGCCATTGACAACTCGGTTGAGATCTTTGGTATTTTACAGGGCGTACCTTTCCTTGTGAACATATAATTAGTTGGTTGGGGTAGGAATTTGTCTTGTATTGATTATGCTAGTGGTGATACTTAATTCTAGATGTTTTTATTATTTGATTTTCTTGCTTTAATTAGTAGTATAATATTTTCAACCTTATTTTGATTGACTCGACTAGTTATAACTCATATCAACTCAATATTGATACTACCTTCTTTGTGGGATCGACCCTGACTTACCCTACTACATATTAGGAGGTTAGTTAGGCTTTTATTATTTTTGTTAGGTGAGAGACCGCCTATCAAATTTCGGAGCCGTTGCCGGTGATGGTGACGAATTGATTTGGTTTGCTTCGAATTAATTAGTTTGGGTTTGTAATTATTTTTTTTTAATTTTTGTTTTAAATTTCCCTTGTTCATATTGTCGTTTTATCATGGATTGGAATCAATACAATGGTGAGTATTCTTGTAATTGTCATCGAGACATTGGTTATAATGCTTGGGATTATCATGTTTTTGATTTTGATGCCCCTTATCAAAATTCCCAAAATTTTTACAGGAACTTCTATGATTTTTCCCATGATAGTCGATCTTATGAGAATTACTATGACCCCTCTCCTCAATATTATTCTCGAAACCACTCACAAGAACCCAAATTCTCTCCTGAACTTGCTATTAAAGATTTTTTGGAGGTTTGTGATAGGTCTTCTAAGAGCTTTGAAGAATTGGAGAATTCACATCATAAGTCTTATGAGTATCAAAGTAAAAACCCATATTCTCCATTGACTTTCAATTTTCTTGTGAGCCCCAACCATCTAAATCAAAATTAGAACTTCTTGTTGAAGAAAGTGCTAAAATATTTGCAAATTTCATTGACGATGTTAATTCTAGTTTGGTGCAACTAAGTGACCAATCAAAGAATTTACAAGCCCAATTGAATTCTATTCAACAAGGTCTTAATTGTCAATTGATGTATGATGATGATGATGGCTTAAGGTATGATGAGAATAAAATCCAAGTAAAGGGGAGTAATGATGTAAATTGTGAGAAGTTGAGGGAAGTTATGGATGAAATTTGTGAATGTGATGATGAGGAGCAATTTTGAGGATTTTAAGGTTGAGAGAGTAGATATTAGGGTCTTTATCCAAGATTGTTGACCCTCATATTCCCTTCTCTAGAAAGCTTGATCTTCTTCCTTGTTCTCCCCCTTTACATCTCCCATCTTTCGTCCTTTCACCTCCATCAAACCATGATAATTTTGGGAACAAGGATTCTCATTTGGATTTAATTAAAGTAAAAATTACTTTTGTTTTTCTAAGTCAGTCTAGCAAGGTTGTAAATAATTTTTCTTTTTCTTTTGAGTCTTGTTTTTCTTTTTGTATCTTAAGTAGAGTTTTTAGTATTTTGTTTATCCTTTCTCCAATGTTTTTCTATCTAATATTTTGTGAAATGCATGCAGATGCATTTGAAAAATTTCTAACGGCTTTGATGAGCTATCTCAAAGAGCGACCCAAGTTTACCAACATTTTTGTTTCTCTTTTTTTTTTCTTTTAGTTTAGAGTTTTTTTTTAAAATTTAAGGAGAGTGTATCTTATGCTAGTGGGAGTTTCTATTTGTGTAGGTTTTGATCTAAGAAGGCTGATTTAATAGGAGAAGAAAGCTGGACTGCATTCGGGTTCGATCAGGTAGAGCTCGGCCCGATCGGGCGCGCGTACGAATCAACAAAACTTCTCAACTTCGAAACGCCATAACTTTGCATATTGGTTATAGTCTTATAGAGAAAAAAGTGAAAAAGGTATTTGCTTGTTTTAAAAATCAGAAGACATAATCCTTTATTTCCAAAATATATACAATACTATATTCATTATTTTTGTTTATCTGTACAACAAATTATAGAAGCAGATTCGATAGCCCTATTAATACTCAATATCACAAGTTCACAACTCGGATTTAAGTTATTTCGACTTGTCATTTTTAGATTAGTCCAAACCAATAGATTATACATACTCCTTATTTTTATTTTTATTTTGACAACAACAAATGTATACGTACTCCTTATTAGAGATTGAAAATTAACAAATCCGATAAATTTTGAACTAAATGTGGACTATTATAAATCATTCAATTATAATTCGTGTGATCTATCGTTCTCTTTCTATTAGTGTTTGGAACATAAATGTGATCTATTAATCTATTGTCTTTGCTCGCGCCATGACACAGTAATAGTCAAACAATGTAACAATGCCAATCGTGGAATTAGGTGGATACATGTATAATATAATTGCATGCGTTTAACATATATATGTAAGTAAATCCCAATTTTATATTAACTAGTGTTTATTTATTGAATTATATTTTTTTTGACTTACGGAGTAATATTTACGGGATTATATATTAAAGTGGATTATAAATCAATCACGTGTTTCAACGTTCAGTTTAACTTTATACAAGT
This sequence comes from Chenopodium berlandieri, assembly GCA_034703905.1. Classification (NCBI taxonomy): domain Eukaryota; kingdom Viridiplantae; phylum Streptophyta; class Magnoliopsida; order Caryophyllales; family Amaranthaceae; genus Chenopodium; species Chenopodium berlandieri. The sequence goes on from CM068281.1 coordinate 53,282,541, forward strand.
ATTACTTTTTTACTTTATTTTATTTGAATTTATCCGAAACATATTATTTGTCTAAAATTATACTTCGTAAGTCAATAATATTTTATTTTAGCTTAAATAAATAAAGTGTATCTGAAATTTCTAATTACAAATTATTTTGTTTGAATAATAAGGTATACATTGTTGATAAACAAGTCATAACCTGTTCACTTTTACAAACCCCAAACCCCCCCCCCCCAAAAAAAAAAAAAAAAAATTATTTCATGTTGTAAAATTGATTGTTTTGGTTAAGTGCCAAAAGGCCTTAGCTTTCTTTTGAAGAATCAGATTACAGAACCTTATCTCATCTTTTATCTATGCTTCGTATAAGTAAATAGATAGTTCTATTAAATACTTGGTCAGTTTGGAGTTTGGACTGAACATGTACGGAGTACTTATTACACTCTAGAACCAGTTGTCCAGCGGTTTTCTATGTCTAAGAAATTAAGGAGGGGTAATCCAAATTTGAGAAAATGTTCATGTTGCATTGAATGACAGGCTGACAACTGTAGACAGTTAAAAACATGGGCATGTTACATTTACTTAGTTAAAGCAAAGCATTAAGGGTTGTAATACGGAATACTTAAGTATTCGTCTCATGTTCTCTTTCTTTGAATGTCTAAAATAGAAATGTGATCGATCAATCATATTGTTCTTTGCTTCAAGATACCGTTCAAACAATGTATGGTATATTGGTATGTAATCAGTGGCGGATCTAGGATTTAAATAATAGGTTGTCACATCCCATCATCGTCCACCGACCGCATAAAATATCAAAAATAGTCAAAGCTTGAATAGTGAACAAAAAAAATACATAAAAAGTTCATTTTATAAAGTAATTCAAATTCATATTACAACTAAAAAAGTACTAATTTTATTACAATTGCTCTCGACGAGTTTTCATATTTTGATAACGATGTACAATATCATCCATGCTAACATTGTAAAACAAATCTCTTTCTAGATAAGTAATCAAACAATCATTCAACATTTGATCTCCCATGCTATTACGCAATTTATCTTTTACTTGCGTCATTCCAGAAAATACTCTTTCTACACTTGCCGTTGAAACGGGAAGAATCAACACTAACTTCAAAAGTAAGTAGACTCGATCATGAGTTTCAAACTTTCCCGTCTCAACAAGTTTCGTAGAAAGTTCACTTAGACTTTTCAAATTCCAAAATCTCTCATCATTTCGAACATCAACAATGAAATTTTCAAGTGAATGTTCAAAAAATAATAGCAGCTTTTAGAGTCAAAGAACTAGTATTAGGAACATGCACAATACCAAGAAAACGCTCACACACTTCCCCCTTTTTATTAACAAATCTCAAGCAAAGTGCCATTTGTTCCTTATCGGAAACATCGGCAGATTCATCAGCAAGAATAGCAAAAAATCCACCATCAAGTTCTTCCAATATTGCTTTAGTTGTTTGTTTTGCACAAGCATTGATTATATCTTTTTGGATACTTGGAGAAGTAAGTTGACAATTACCAGGGGCCATTTTAAAAACAACTTTGGAATACTCAAGATCATGGTTTGAAAGAAGAGTTAATAATGAAAGAAAGTTACCTCTAGACAATGAACTTTCCTTTTCATCATGACCACGAAAAGGCAACCCTTGGAACAATAGCCATCTGATGGTTTCAATTGAAGCTTCCAATCTCTTACGATAGGCACTCATGGTTTCCGCCGTTTGTTTTGATAAAGCGGTAGCAATGCTACTCATTTGATTCACGAATAAATTCATAGCAATCACAACATTATTGTGAGCACTCTTGTGTCCACCAACATGCTTTACAATTGTGTTTCTTCTATTCCAATATCTGAAACCTCCATTAACAAAAGCATCGACTCCTGCTGTGTTACTATCCTTAAATAGATAGCAAATGAAACAAAAGGCAGCATCTTTCTCAACACTATAATCAAGCCATGTTGGCCAAGTATCAAACCATTTAACACAAAATCGACGTTTTTTCGGCCCAAAATTTGTTTGAGGAAACGCATGATCTTTAGGTTGACATGGCTTTCTTTGAATGTATGTTCTCCGCACTAAATCCCTATCATCGGGATGAAAATCACACATCCTTCTTCTTTTTCCGGGGTCTTGTGGAAGATTAATAATATCAAGTGCACTTAATCTTCCTTCACCAATTTGAGCACTAGGATCCGAACCACCTTGGTAAGAATATTGTCCATCTTCATTTTGAGGGAAATTGTGAGAGGGGGAAGAATTTTGTTCACTTGCATGATGTGAAGGAGTATTTAGTTCACTTTCTTGGGAATTTTGTTCATTTTCTTGTAGTGGAGGATTTGGTTCACGTTCTTGAGAAGGTAAATCATTTTGTGGAGGAGGAGGATTTAGATTAGGCACTTTTTTAGTAAAAAAACTTGAAATGTCTCGAGTTGTTTTTCTTTTCATTCTGAAATTGAAGTTAAAGGGTGAATGAGATAAATCAATCTAAATGTTTGACTTATCCAAATTTCCCACAATGATAACCAACAAGAAAACTACTTTACACCACTATAAAGATGTATAAGCATAACATTTCTATTAATCCAACTATCACAAAAATAGCATACAATCAAAAACAGAATCAATGAACATTGTAAGAAATTTCATACAAACAACTACCACCCATTTTCGTTAACCTTTCTTTTATAAAGTCAAATTATTATTAATCCATCATACTCTCTAATGACTTTTTTTCTACCAACAAATCAACATCAACAAGTTATAAAACATGACTAAATCAACTAGTGTAAAGGGTTTGTCACAGGTAAAGTTGGCCTCTTTGAGTCTTTGATAACCAATTTTGCCCAATTTCACAGCCACCCCCTCCCCTTGACCCCTTCCCTACACCACCACCGAAACCAGTAAGGCAGACAGTGAGACAGGCAGTAAGCCAGTAAACCACCCTAATTCCCTAAAATAGCACAATTTACACAAATACACAATAGTTATAGGCTTATAGAACTACAATTAAATACACGATTAACAAAAATAAATACACAAATACAAGTACGATTAACCCCCATTTCAATTTCTACTTCCATTAACAAAAAATTCATACACCATTTGTCAAATTGTCAAGAGTAAAGAGTTCAAGATCTAACCTGGGTATAGGCAGTAGGCTGCTTCAATGAAGGAGCGAAGCTCAGCGTGAGGCGTGACTCAGAGCCTCTGAAAGAGTGAAAGTACGAAGCCCCTTCAATGGAGAATTTCGACCCTGCAATTATCAACTCATTTATCAACCCACAATTATCAAAATTCGAATGATTGACTCAATTATCAACCCACAATTACCAAAATTTGAAGAACCCTAAATAATTACAGAAAAAGAACTTAAACAAGATCTAACCTTTGACTCCTTTGAGATTGCTTCGGTGGAGAAGAAAAAGCTCAAACGCCCCTTCAATGGAGTTTTAGCGAGTAGCCGACTAGCCGAGTATGCTTGAATGCTTGAAGCTTCAATTCTTCAATGGAGCCATAGAGGATAGAGTATAGAGAGAGAGAGAGGGGATTAGGGGAAGCGTGGCTGTGTTGTAAGGGAATTAGGGGTTCTGGGTCTTTGGGAGTGGAAATATGCGTGAGTGAGTGTAATTGTTTTTTTTTTTTCAAAATTAATAGTGTGTCACCGGACCCACTATGACACTAAGTGGGTCCGCCCCTGATCGTATACCAACTACCTTTATTTTCCTAGGCAATCTATGCCACCTTCAACTCATAATCCTTCATTCTCATACCCTCCATTTCAATCTCTCTCCTCTAACCCTTATGTCTATCTTCCTCATTATGGTTATACCCCAGGTTCAGGTCATGGGCAATATCCACCAAATATTTCGGGTTTTGGAGCACAATCTGGTCCTGGGCAATATCCATCAAATATTCCGGGTTATGGAGCACAATCTGGTCCTGGGCAATATCCACCAAATATTCCGGGTTTTGGAGCACAATCTGGTCCTGGGCAATATCCACCAAATATTCCGGGTTTTGGAGCACAATCTGCCCCTGTTACTTATTCTGTGGTATGTTTTGTTTTCTCTGAAAAATGGATAGTTGGTAAATAATATCAATAATTTTAATATTTTATATTCTTTCTGCTGTATTTTTTTTCTGTACTTTTATTTCCATGTTCTTCTTCTTCATCTTCCTGTTTACCTCCGTCATCGTAATCCGCGAATCACTATTGTTACTAGTTTCGTCCTCCATCTACTGATGCTTTCCTCCTCCATTGGAGCTTATTTGTCGAGCTTATTAATCCTTACTTATTTGTCGAAATTACAATTTTATGATTTATGATCGAGAAACTTGTATGAATAATGATTTATGATTGAGAAACTTGTATTTACTTGTTTTTAATTGAGTTTATGATTGAGTTTTATGTGTTTTTAATTGAGTTTATGATTGAGTTTTATGTGTTTTTGGTGGAGTTTTTGTTGATTTATTTTGTTTCACAGATGGAGTTTTTGATAAAGTTTTTGCTGATTTATTTTATTTTGCTGATTTATGGAGTTTCATTTGTGAAATTCAAAGTTCTTATTTTCACTAATTTTTGGGAATTTTTGCTGATAATCGGTTTTACAGCATAACCTTCCAGAGATGAGAAAAGTGGGAGAATTATGGTGTGATATTTGTAACATTGGTTGCACGAGCACCGATTGTCTTCAGACGCACTTAAAGGGAAAGAGACACCAGAAGAGCTTACAAAAGCTCTCGAACCCCAATACTGTCTCAGTTGCTTCACTGCCCTTCATGATTCCAAACACAACCGCTGCTACCACGCCTGTTTATGTGAGTACCGGGAAACCAGTGCTCAACACAACCTTCCAATGAAAAGAAGAGCCGAAGAACCATGGTGTGATGTATGTGAAATCAGCTGTACTAGCAATGATCTTTTACGTATGCATTTAGTGGGAAAAAAACACAAGAAAAACTTACAAAAGTTTCAGAACCCCTTGTGAGCGCTGCTTGAAGATACAAAAAAAAAATTGGAAGTCTTTGTTATAATTCATACCAATACTTTCCACTTGAGCTAAATATGTATAATCTTCAAGCTAATGATCTTTGTATTATTTCCTTTGCTTTTGTCAAAAAAAAAAAAAAAAAAAAAAAAATCTTTGTATTTTTTTTTTGAGTAGTCTTTGTTTTTTTTTGTTTTGTTATTATTTCTTTTTCCTGAAATTTATTACTTTTATTTTCTTTTCCAAATTAATTTCCTCTTTCTTGACATTTATTTAGATTAGATAAAAAATGGCTTCCATCAAAAATTGATTCTTCCCAAAATTACTTTCCACTTTCTTGACTTTATGTTCAAACATTAGATAAAAGTAACTCCCATAAAAAAAATTTGTTAACAACAATAATAGTATGGAATCCGAAGAAATTTAGTAATATCTTATTAATTTGACAAATTTATTTGATTGTAATATACGAAGTATTTCAATAACTAGTATGTTGTACATAATTTTATCCATGATAATGACTCATTGTAAAATCTATAGATGTTTAAAATTTGATGATAACTTTTTTATACAAAATCAGAATACATTACGCAAAAAATTAACTTGATGTGTTATTATCGATTTAAATTTAGTTTGAATTTCAAGTTAGTAGGTGAATATTGGTTTTTTTTTTTTTTTCTTGTTTTTTCTTCTAGCGTTTAGTGCTACTCCTAATCTGAAATCCTGGATCCGCCACTATATCTACCATCATTTGTCAACCAACAAATCATATATTTTCATACCAGGTGCAATTAATTAGCATTACAATTTACGTCTATAATTTACATCTATCTATCTACTTTACCATTACTTTTACACTAAAATAAATTGCCATTACATTTTAATAAACTTCACTTCATTTACTATACTGTATGAAACTTTGCAACTCAGAGTAGCAGTCCGCAGACCTCATAAGTTATTACTGCTGACATTTTGAGATTTTGTTTCAGCTTCCTTGCAGTCTTGCAGATTTTATAACGACAGATTGGAATGCCCTTGCAAATTTCCTAATTCCTACTCTCTCTCTTCATGCATTACTAAGGAAATCGTAAATGTGCACACAAAAAATTATGTAGTACATACGAAGTTCAAAAATTTACTAGTTGGACTGTCGCTACGTAAATGTGCATGCGTCCACCAATTTTTTTCCAAATACTCGTTCCAACTCCATTTCCATTCTGAAATTAAGCGTGTTTTTTTTAGATGTCTCAAAATGAAGTGCCTATTCCTTTTTACTTTTTATAGAATATTTTTTGGACCATTTTACTGCTCCTATTTAATTCTACAATATATCCCAAGATTTCTACCCAGTTTTGCCTTTTGTTACTATTACTCCGTATGTACATTGTACTCTGTCCATTTTTTATTTGTACTTATGTGCATAATAAAATAAATATCCCTCAAAAAAAAAAAAAAAAAAAAAAAAAAAGAAAACTAATGAGTTGGCAAGCATCTATACTCTATATATTAAAAAGTGTTCTTAATCAATGATATAGAGTAAGAACACTCAATAAGAATCACTTCATAAGATATGTCTTTAAAATATAGAGTAAGAACACTCAATAAGAATCTTATGAAGTGATATTTTAATTAAACATTGACACGGGTCTTATAAGATTTGTCTTTAAAATATAGTTATAGAGTTATAAATTAATACTAGTATGTACCCCAGGCGTTACCCCGAAATCTCATTTTAGAGATTGTACTTATTTTTTAACATGTTTCGTTATATATATAAAAACACATGATAATTAAGAAAGTTTAACCACTGCATACGAAGTATCAGAGCACATGAGGTCATCAAGTAATATTTGATAGGAAAAATAAACAGGTACTTTATAAATAGAAAAATTAGCTTGTATGTTCTAATTTGATTTTCCTGAATGGAGATCTTCCCGGTGGTGTTTGTATACTTCAAACCCCTCATAGTTGGCCTAATATGGCCTAAATTTTTGATAATTAGTTATGAAGTTTATGTTTATATAGTGTATAGTGTTAACCTTACTGTTTTGACATGATAATTACTTGTTATAAAGTTTGTGTATATATATAAAAAGCGTATCAATCGAGATATATATGCAATTACTTGCAAACTTTTATTCAGAAATATTTTTCAGAAAAATAATTTTTGCAACCCACGAGTTATTACCAAAGCATAGTAGAATTTATTACATTTTTTACTTTAACATCCAAAATTTACTGCAGTAGACTACCGTGCTACATTGACAGGTGCTACATTTTTATGAAATCCTCATACGAAGTACAAGTATATACATTGAAGTGAATTGTTTGGACTTTGAATACATTGCTTTGGTTCTCTAGCTGGCTAGCTGCATTCATATTAATGTAGTAGCTGTTTTTTGTATTCACCAAAAAAAACAAAGAAAGAGTGCTAATAAAAATGTTTTTTTTTTTTTTTAAATGAAAAAAAAATCAACTTATAAGTGCATCCTATAATGACTTAACCGTATGTGAAATACGGAGTACAAACACAAATATGGCAATATGAAGTAGTGGAGCCGTGGAGGCACATAATACATATGTACATATGCTCGCTAATTTAAAGTAAAGAAACCCAAAAAAATCGATTTTATTTTTACCAAAGACAAAAGGTTAAATTCAAAATGCTCAAAAATAGATTGATTATTGCACATAAAAACAAAATTCGACAAAAAAGGAAAAAAAAAGTATACTTATAAAAAAAAACTACTCCATTAATTAAGCTCTTAAATTTGAATTCTCATTAAGATTTTTCTCCACCATAGTTAAATAAAAAATAAAAATAAAAGGAATGTAATTACAAAATATTTGGATAATTAAAACGTGGCTAAATAAATTAGGGTACTACAAAATTTTCAAAATATTAAAACTTGGCTAAATTAGGGTTCACAATATTGATGGTATAGAATTTGAGAGAAAAATAATTTGATGTTGTTGCTTATGCAGTTGCTTAGGTTTAGAATTAGAGGTGACAATGGGTCTTGAATCTAAACTAGATTCAGTTGATTTGTATACGTTTTATTGGATCTGGATCGTTAAATTTAGAAAGCAATTGCAAAATTCATAAAAAGAAAAATAAAAAAAAATAAAATAAAAGTAAAAAAACATCAAACGGAATTAACTCAATATTTATTTTACAATGCTCCATGATACCGATAGTGTTACTTATTCAGTATTTTAAATTTATAAATAAGGGGTTTCTTGTATTTTAAAGGTTACGTGTTATATTGCTACCCACTCTTTGTATATGGGCTTAAAGATTACTCGTACCTGTTAGTATTAGAGGGTAACTTATTTACTACTTAGTATATAATTTAATGATTACCTATTTATAAATAGGATTACTTGTATTTTTATGGGTTCATCTAGTCTCTCTTCTCAAATCATCGCCTCTTTTACAACATGGAAGCAAGCAACCAACCACCAACATCGCCCAAGATAGCCGACAACATAACTTCAGTTTATCAAAAGTTTCCGCTAAGTTCCCCATAGTATTATTGAGAAAGTTTGACCACTACTACAAAATATCAAAGCATGATGAGGTCATCAAGTAATATTAGGTGTTACATTAAAGTGTTTGATCATATAGATAAATCCCTCTTTAATTAATTTTAAATTTTGTTTAAAATCTGATGCATCTTCTACTCTAATCGAAGCATGGATGTGTTGTCCCCGCTACAAGAAAAAAATAGCGTTTCCTTACAGTTGGCCCCTTATTATATAATGGAAAATTAGGTGTAATTGTTAGAGACCTACTTCTTCATCGACAAACTAGGATTATGCAACTCCCATGAACTTATTGTTCCTCCTAGGGTTTAACACTTCCCACAATCTATTAATTCTTACTTTCAAAATCTAATTTTGTCTCTTGTTATTGATTGTTAAACCCATGATCAAATGATAATTTTCTTGTCTTTTCTTTCAAAAAAAAAAAAAAATTTCTTGTCTTGTGATGTTTTATGCCTGTGACCTGTTAGGAGTCTTAGGACATAATAATATAACATGTTTAAGTAAATCACTTCCCAAATCTAGATAGAATTTGAGATATTTTAGTTAACATAAAAAAGCAAAAGGAAACTAATTATAGTACTAAATTTAGTAGTACCTTTTATTAGTTTTACCTTTGATTGCATCCATTATTTCTTCTTCAAATAAGCTGGTAAGAAAAATTTCAATACGGTTGTGTATAAAAACATATTGCACGGCGGGCTAAAAACATTGGGGAGTCAAGGCATTATCTAAGTAGATAATTCCTTGAGGAAAAAAAAAAAATACTAGTATCTACTTTAGATTATATATACTAAAGTAATAAGCATGGGTTAAATACATTAAGGAGTCTACCATTGTGATTTTTAACTAACTTTGGATTTATTCATGTTTGGTTGATTAAAATCCTTAAAGTTCAAATGCTTGTGATTAAATTTTGGATTCTTAATTCCAAAATTTGGAATTTGAAATCCAAAATTAGTTCAACATGGAATTATTGAATTTAGAATCCAAAATTCAATAATTCCAAATTCCAAAGTTAGTTCAATATGGAATTTGGAATTATTGAATTTTGGATTCTAAATTCCAACCAAACATGAATGAATCCAAAGTTCAATAATTCCAAATATGAAGATTAACCAACCAAACATGAATAAATTCAAAGTTAGTTCAACATGGAATTTAGAATTTGGAATTAATTTTGTGTTAGTTCAACATGGAATTTAGAATTTGGAATTAATTTGGATTCTAAATTAATTCCAAATTCTAAATTCCATGGAATTTAATTTGGAATCTAAATTAATTCCAAATTCTAAATTCCATGTTTGTGTTAGTTCAACATGGAATTTAGAATTTGGAATTAATTCTAAATTCCATGTTTGTGTTAATTCCAAATTCTAAATTCCATGTTTGTGTTAGTTCAACATGGAATTTAGAATTTGGAATTAATTCTAAATTTTGTGTTAGTTCAATATGGAATTCCAATTAATCTTCCCAAATGGAATTCCAATTAATCTTCCCAAATGGAATTCCATGCATCAAAACTTTTATCAATCAGGTTTATTTTCTTTATTTTCCAATTAATCTTCCCAATTAGAAGGTAGTTTAGTTTTTTTTTTTTTTTGACAAGAAGAAAAGGGATTTCATTAATAAAATATAGCCACACGGGACTTACATATAAATTCTAAGAAATCAAGAATTCCAACACAAGTATATAATACCTTAAAACTAAATACATCGTAGATTTGATCAACAATTGCCTTTATAAAAAACTTCAAGAAGAAAAGAGATTTCATTAATAAAATATAGCCACACGGGACTTACATATAAATTCTAAGAAATCAAGAATTCCAACACAAGTATATAACACCTTAAAACTAAATACATCGTAGATTTGATCAACAATTGCCTTTATAAAAAACTTCATATGAAGCAATACAATCTGTGAGTTCGCACTGATTCGGCTTGAAATCCACTGATGCATAGCCGTTTGAGTGAAAATACTCATGTGGTCCTCCGGATTCTTACTATTTATTGAAAGGATTCTTACCAGAATTTCATACAAATATAAAAAAAAAATAAAAAAATAATAAAAATTCAAGAGAAAAATCATCATTTGATCTATCAAGGATGAGATCTATTTATTGAAAGCAATTAAAAAGTATTTTGGGGCTTACCACCGGTAAGAACACTAGTGGAAACCCCTATAAAGATTCACAACTGAGACCAAGAGGAAAAAAAATGATAGAGATGGAGAGAAAATGGAAAAGAGTTTTTAATTTTTTAATTTAATTAATTTGTTTTTTTTTTTTTTTTGAACCGGTAAAACATGTGGCTAATTTTTTTTTTTCCTTTTAAATTTTTTTAATAATTATAATATAATTCGTACTCCATATACGGCCAAAATTGAATTGGATCATTGGGGCAACCTTTGAATTCGTAAGTGTGCAACTTGATTAAGTTAACTTTCAAGTTGGTTTAATTTGACAAAGATTAAAATCGATTACCTTTGTTAATGATGGGTAAGCAAAAAAGGTTAAGAGATATACTATATATAGACTAATAGGTAAATTGAACATACCTCAAGGCAAATATAAATCCTATAGAAAATTATAAACATACAAGTACGTTAAAAAGCTATAGGGAGAGAGGATGGTGAGCGAAACTGAGATAATGCAGGTGCTTCGCATGACGGAAGGGACTGATGAAAACAGTTATTCGAATATCACGTTTACGGCGGTAATTTCTTTGACAATCTTGATAGGAATAATGTTACTTTACTTTTATTACTTAATATTCCTTTATTCATTCTCATTTTACTTGTCTCATTCGATTAAAATTTAGACAAGCTAATTAAAATGAGAAATTTTTGTTTTTTAAATGGCCGGTTGTCATTGAATTTTATGAATTAAGAGCATTATAATATCAAACTCAATCTAAAGCTAAAACTGATAATAGTTGAATCTCAAATTTTTAAATTCTATCAAAGCCCTTGGACTTGAAATGCGGCTGCAGTATGGGTTTTCGGCCTCTTCACATACCATAGCCAACACTAATTATTCTTTTTGAAAGGACGGGTGAATAATATTTGAGAGGGGGTTGGAGGCGGAGATGCGGGTTGGGTCGTCGTAGGGCCAAGATAAAGACAAGGCCAAACAAACATACAAACACACAATCAGCAATGCTGAGTACATAAGCGTAATAAAACTCACTAACATGCTTTCATCCTATCATCACACATTTTACCTTGTTGCACCTGTAAACAAGCATATAAGACACTTATTAGACAAATACAAATGTCCATTTAATTTGATTACGCATCGAACGGGTTTCCAACCAAATCCCTACCCCAAATAAATTGAGGTAAACTACACTGGGAGCTAACTGAGTAGGCAAATGTCACGTGAAGTGACTGAACGTCCTGCGCATAATAAAAATAATAAAAGGAAAATACAACTTCCTGTACTCTCGGTAGAAGTTATGGTCAAATATAAAGTCGCATAACTCCCCCCATATGTTCATACTCAAGGTATATACGTTGCAAGAGTTTTGGTGCGTAATCTCTTTTACTTTACGTTGTTTACATATTTTTAGACTTGGTGGTGACTTTTATACCACAATACAATCAATTATTATAATTCATTCAAGCAATCAAACATACCAATAATGCGCCGTAAATTCTATCACTCAGTATTATAAACACCTTAAGTGCACTTAGGCACCGCAATATAATTTATTCCTGTGTATTAAGACACTTAATAGCTCAATTCCCACGCTTAAAGTATCAATAAAAATTATATGAACCATAATAAAATTTTCTTTTCATATTCCAAACCAAATTAAACATTTAGTTTAATTAAACATGCCTTCCATCATGATAATAATAAAATTGTAGTTCATATCCAACATGCCAACATATTTAATTCCAATCACCAATTCATCATAAATAGTTCATACATCACAAATCATTCACCAACATCAATCCATACAACAATTCCAATCAATACCTATCATGATACTACATTGGAATTAATTAATCAAAGCCTAGAATGCTTCTACATACTCAAATAATTACTAAGTACGCGAACTTACCTTGAATATGATCTCAAAATCGCCACGACTCCATGAAATCACTCAATTGAAATTCTCCTACAATCTAAAATCACAAAGAGGCATTAATACCTATTTCACACAAATTTCCAGCAATATATACACTTTTTAAATCACTCATAAATCCTCTAAAACAAGCTGAAAATTAATTTAAAACCCTTACTTTTATTCTCAATTAATAGGTAATTAAAACTCCTTTCAAAAAACATAATTATAACTTATATATATATAAATTCCAGCTTTATTAAATCATTTAAAATTGATGTAAATGTGTTTTACAACACTTATTTCAATAATTTAAATCACCTATAAACAATTTCCATCAACATACATAAACTTAGAAACCTAGGGTTTGTAATTTGGGGCTTTTTAATTCAAAACCAAATCTGAAAATTTATATACATCATACTTAAAATCAAACATCATAAAAATCATCACAAAACCCAAAAACAATAATTAGATCAAGGCCAGATTAGGATTAAAACAATTTTTTTTTGTTCGAACACCAACAACCACGACACTACAGCAGGGCTGCTGCCGCGCGCTCGCTGGTGGTGCCGCTGTTGTCGCCGGCATTCGCTTGTGGCTGCGGTGGTAGCCGGCGGCGTGTGGTGGTGGCCGGCCGGTGGTGGTGTGTGTGGGTGGTGATGAAACAAAATAAAAATAAAGGGGAAGGGAAAAATAAGAGAGAGAAAGAGAAAATAAGAGGAGAGAGAAAGAGAGTTACCTTTGGGTATTCTCCACCTTGGGCAAGGTTCAATTTTCCCATGTGATGGGTATTTATACCACCTCTCTAAACCCTCCTACTTAAATTCCCCTTTCTACCCTAAATGATCCCTTCTCCTAATCAAACTAGTATTTTGACTTTTTTTAAAACCCCGTTGACTTTAAAATTTCCTTAATATGCCCCAAAGTTTTTAAATTATAAAATAAAGTATTTCAAAATTATTAAATATAAAATAAAGTATTTCAAAATTATTAAATAAATAAATTGGACCTTTAATTAAAATAAAACTCTTTAAATTAATAAAACATCATAAATAATTCATTTCAACTTATTTAAATACTTTAAGAAATACTTATTTAAATTAAAATACGTATAAAATTACGGGGTATTACATCAGTAGCCTACAAAATAGGAATAACACATTGTACTTCTCCCATTTCTATTGTTAATTCCTCAATTATTTCCGTATGCATCATGACACTGTTATTAGCAATTCTTACTTGCATAGGATTTTTAGCCCTTTTCCCTAAGAATTTTGTAATTCTTCAAACGTTTTCACGTGAAGATGATGGTTCATCTTTAGTCTCTTGATTCTTTTCTTTTTCACTAGTGGGTCTTTTAGGAAGTAAAACAATAAACTTCTTATTTTTATCTAAATTTTGAAAAGGATATTTATATATATAAGGGGCGATCTTTTCCTTATTAGGTGATACTTCTTTATTAGATTAATGTCTAACTTCGTTTGTTAAAGCAAATTGTACTTGTTTAACTTGTTCTTTTAGCTCACTTAATTTTTCATTAATGTCGGTTGTGGTTATTGATTTCTTATTTTCAATATTAATACAACGAGCGTATATATTATCAACTTCTGATTTTAATTCAACAATTTGATCTACTATATAATTAAGGACAAGACCAAAATTACTAGTATTTTCCGGAATGTGATAGTAATGCTTAAAATCAGGTTTCTTACACTTAGTTGACGGCCTAGTGTTCTCTAGTTTTACTTACTAATTAATTTGATTAACAACTTAGCTTAAATTTAACCGTATGGCCCTGGTACCAAATCGTCGCAGCTGCTAATTAAAAATTAAGACTAACTAATTAAATTATAGCAAATAATAAAACAACTAGTAAATTCGCTTAAGAAAAATCGGTTTATTTAAGATCTTTCATTGGATACTACTTTTATACTGCTGAACAATAATTTCCTACCATTGAAACTATTAATAATACTACTGAAGATTGACGAACTTAACAACTTATTTGAAATTTTTCAATATCACTTAAGATGAAATCTGCTTCCTACTATTGAGAAATAGCTTAGTATTATTGGATAACAAATTTGTACTACTAGGGATTAAAATACTACTACTGTAGACTACAATGGTACTAATTTCGATTTACAAAAGTACTTTAGATATTTATGGTTTGTGAAACTGCTGAACTACCCCTTTGTTATATATTTTTTCATACATAACCGTTATGCTTAGTACTTCCTCATGTTCTTAGTGACCTACTAAGCTTAATAATGATATGATAGATAAACCATATAATGTACATGTCATTTAATTATAATTTATTATGTACAACAAAATGGCAGCCATTCATTATTTAATAGGAACATTTGGGAATTGGGAGGCCTTTGATTGAGTAATCTTTCGAGTTGGTTTGACAACCTTAAAATCCTTAAATACAAAGGCTTGAACTTAGAAGTTGGGACCAACATGTATTATTATACATTTATATAAGCTGTACCATCTTACCTACTTTGTATCATTTTAATGTATTTTCTCAACAAAAGTATAGTTAAGTAATATAAAATGACTGTTTAATTGTACATTTTTTAATTTTTTTCCCAACTGTACCGATTATAAGACAATTTAAATATTGATACAAAATAACTTAAATATTGATACAAAATAACTTAGCAACTTTAACATCGAGGTTTTGAGAATCACACATTACTGGAAAAGATAAAGTCATCTTTAAAATTCCTTTTTCAACAATCGACACTTTCAAGATATATAACGAATACTTAAAGATTTATCTCACAAATTTTTGAAAAATTCGCCTCTCCTCTCCTCCTCTCTTCTAGGGTTTCTCCAAATTTTTGGCCATTTAGGTCAGGAAATTAGACTAATTCCGATCCTTTTCTCTTAATTTTCTTTAGTTTTGCAATTTAGTTTTCAATAAATCTACACGAGTAGTGTAGATATTCGTTCGTCTCCCTATGATGGTGGAGTCGTTAGTTTTTGTGAATTTAGTTGTTTGTGTTTTTTAGGGTTTTTTTTTGTGTGTTAGGATTTATTAAAAAGGTAATCATCTTTTCCCCTATTATCAATTCGTTGGTAAAGAGTTGTCCGAGATCGCAACGGTTGTCAAATCTTCAAAGGCGTTCAAGTGAATTAGATGAAAATCATTCTTACGGCTACAACAAATCGTTAGACCATCTCTCCGAAAAGGCTATATATTCCAGCGATGTGTGAGATATGTACCACAGTGCAAGATCTATTCAACGATCGTAGCTTTGATGAAGGAAACTCTTATTTGATTCAATTTTATGTATTTGTTGATTAGATTTCATTTGTGGATGCCGTATGGCTTTTGATTAATAAGTTGATTTGTTTAAAAATAAAAAAAGAATACTTTGTAAGTAAGAAGAAAAAGAAAATTCAAACACGCTTATCTAATTAAATAAATGCAACATATTTAAAGTAACAACTTGAATCATTGCTCGAACAACAAATGATTAAAAGCGAAACCATCCTGAAGTCAAGGCAACTATAAATAGACTTCATTTCCAAGGCTAGTTCATTGCATCTGTAAAGGTACGTACGTGTTTAACCACATACATTAAAAAGATCGAGACAGAGAGGATGGTGAATCACTTTTTTTATTAGATGAATCACTTTCTATAATTAGAACTTGTAAGTTAGATGCATCATTTTTCCTTTTACTTAATAAAATCTCTCTATCTCTCTCTCCTATCATAAAATAACCCTCTTTATTTTTTTTTCTCTCTATCCCTCCTTACTCCAAAAATCGTTTAGAAATCCGCAATTACAAAGTGATGCATCTTAAAAAAACGGAGGAAGTAGCAGATAATTAATTATTAGATCAATTACGTGTACAACTATGGTTCTTATTATGCGTCTTGATAATATATATTTGATGTGTGTGTTTAACATTGCACCTAGCATTATAATTGCCTAGGGCGGGTTTCAAACTTTTTGGTCTTGTTTAGGGGGTGTAAATGAGCTGAGCCAAGTATTACCTTATTCATGTTCAAGTTCATATAACTTAGGAGAGTTTGATCACGGTCCAGGCTTTCTAGCAAGCTCAAAAATTTGTTCAATAAGCATGGTTCATTTAGTAAACTATTGCAAACGGTTTATGAATGGCTCGTTTATTAAATAAGCCGATAACGAGCGTTTTTCATGAACGAGCTTAATTATAAACGAGTTTATCTAATAAATGAATTAATACTACTTTTGACATTTGAAAATCTCCAAATTAGCATAATAATTAAATCTTAATTATAAAATTTAGATTGAAATTAACAATTGTGAATAAGTCAGTAATTTAAATAAAGCTATGAAATGATCAATTTATTTATATCAAAGCTTTCACATAAAAGCACTTTGCGTCTTCGAGATCTCACATTTTATCGCCTCAGCAAACGAGCAGCTCGTGAACATAAATAAATGAGTAGCTCATAAACATAAATAAGTAGTTCGTGTTGAAGCTCATTTATTAAATGAGATTCAAAATTTGTTCAAGCTTAGCTAATTTATTATGTAAACAAACATGAATGAGATTCAACCCGAGGTTTGTTATATATATATGCACCCGCCACCCAAGGTATTTTTTTTGCTTATTTTGATGATAAATAAGGATGGTTATTGCTCATTTAAAGCAAAAAATAACCTAAAGAACATCTTTCACCCAGATGTATATAAATTTTTTTAGTTCTAATCTAAGTAGTTTATTGATCGGCTCGGTTCATTTACACCCCTAGCTAGCCTTGTTCACGTTAGCAATTCATATTAAGAGAAAATCTTGCAGAAATCATCACCCCTTTTCAAGTTAACGGTTCATATATAGTTATATACTAAGCCAAAATCACAACCATAAATATGGATCGATCCAAGTTTAAATCAAGCTCTTTAATCACGCCTTACATTGTTCTGTAAATTTGTAATTCTCATACATTTATCTCCCGTACAACTTTCTTGCTATCTCACAAATTATCGATCTCCTTCGTCTCTTTTGTTGGCTTTTTGCCCATAAAATTATGTTCACTTTATACGTAACCCGGTCATATATGTTTGTTATATAATGAAAAATAAAGCACATGGTCATATATTTTGACAATTATTATTGCTGAAGTTTCAACGGTTAAGTGGCCGCCGTAAATGACTCTTTTGTGTATTTGATTATGATGAATTAATCACTCAAGACTGTGAGAAGGGAGACTAATTATGTAGCATTGTAGCACTATACTACTTGTCAACACACATGTTTTTTGGTTCTAAGTAAATGATATCCTTGACACCTCGTATATTATATAGGCCTATATTGTACGTCATTCGGATCGAGTACATTTAATCAATCTTATTAAGTTTAATAATGACATGATAAACCGTATTAGGTATGTGTCACATAATTATAATTATTATATACTTCGTACTCCATATACAACCAAAATTGAATTGGATCATTGGGGCAACCTTTGAATTCGTACGTGTGCAATTTTGATTAAGTAAACTTTCAAGTTGGTTTAATTTGACAAAGATTAAAATCAATTATTTTTATTATTGATTGGTAAGAAAAAAAGGTTAAGAAGGATAATATATATAGACTAAGGTGAAACATACCTCAAGGCAAATATAATAAATCTTCAAGATAATTATGAACATACTACATAAAAGTACATTAAAAAGATCTAGGGCAAGACGATGGTGAGGGAAACTGAGATAATGGAGGTGCTTCGCATGAAGGAAGGGACTGATGAAAACAGTTATTCAAATACCGCATTTACGGCGGTACTTTCTTTGACAATCTTGATAGGAATAATGTTACTTTACTTTTATTACTTAATATTCCTTCATTCATTCTTATTTTACTTGTTTCATTCGATTATTATCTGTTACAGTTTGGACAAGATAAGTAAAATGAACATTTTTTGTTTTTTAGATGGTCGGTTGTCATTGAATTATATGAATTAAGAATGTCATTACATCAATCACTTGGTGAGTAAAGTTATAACAATATGTGTAAAAGTTAGGCCCAACTCAACCTAAAGCATAAACTGATGGTTGAATCTCAAATTTTTATATTTTATCATGACCCTTCACATCATAACCCTTGGGCTTATGATGTGATTGCAATATGAGTCTTCTCACATCATACTCAACAGTCAACACTAATTATAAATTATTCTTTTTGAAAGGAGGGGTGAATGTATGATATTTGAACCCTATGACCTCATTGTCACATTGGCTTAAGTTTTGCATATGCATTGATCGTAACACTATAGCCACCGATTTTGTCTAATGCCCAAGTTGTACTCACATTAAACCATTACCATATTTATCATATTTCTAGTTCATATGAATATGAGTACATTTATTTAACCAAGTAGGCAAGTATCACTAATTAGTGATTATATATTAGCTAATTTATTTTACTACCTCCGTTAAATGTTAAGTGCAACTTTTGTCAAAAACGGATGATCAAGGTTATGTGCAATTTTTTATTTTCTTTTCTATTTTATTAAACAAAAAAGCTTAAAAAGACTGATGTACCCTTACTTAAAAAATCATATTTGAATAATTAAGTGGGGTGGTCCCATTTTTTTTCTCTCTTTTTTAAGTGAGGTGGTCCTATTTTTTCTCTCCCTCCTAATAAAATCAGATTTCCCCACCCTTTTTTAAGTGGAGTGGTCCCATTTTCTCTCTCTCCTTTCTTTAATTACTTTCCATTACACTAGCTAATCTTTGCCCCTCAAATTTTGCATTGGTAACCGCAACCCCCTCCAAAGTTGCACATAACATTTAACGGAGGTGGTATTTTTTTGCAGAGGGAGATACTATCAATGTCAAAATCCCTAAGAGAAAATGTCATAAGGGAATTCTATTGCATGGAACATCCAACAACCTTATGCATAGCAGACTTGGGATGTTCTTCTTCCGAGCAAAACTGCTTGAGCGGCGTACTCTATGGGCTCATAGAAACCATTGATAAGGCTCGTCGAGAGCTCGGACATGGCGGCCCTCAAGAGTACCATATTTGCTTGAATGATCTTCCAGGGAATGATTTCAACACTTTGTTTACATCGGTAACAAGTTTTAAGGATAGGCTTAAGCAGCAATTGGGAGATGATTATGGACATTGCTTTGTTATGGGTGTGCCGGGCTCTTTCTATGGTAGGCTTTTTCCTACCAATAGCTTGCATTTTGTGCACTCTTCTACTAGCCTTCACTGGCTATCTCAGGTGATTTATCCTTTTTAAAATAATTTATCACAATTTTTTTTTTTTTTTTTTTTTTTTTTTTTTTTTTTTTTTTGGGGGGGGGGGGGGGGGAGGGTTGTTTTGACATGTGAAAAAAAACAGAATTGATTGATATACTCTATCATATACCTTTACAAGAGAACTTGTTACGCTTTAAATTTGCATTGGATGCAGCTTGGGCCTCTCATACCTAGTGCGAAATTAATTCCACTTGAAAGGAGGATGGGTGAGATTAACTCGACTTTTTGAAGTCCAAGATTTTTTTTTTTTTTTTTTTTTTTTTTTTTTTGTACAAAAAGATCGATTTATATACTCTATGAAACAGAAAGAATTTATAGTTATATCTTATAGGGCGCACCCAACATTATTGGATAAGAAAAAGTATCACGCAAGTAGGGTGATCTTTAGGGACGAAGGAAGTGCTCGATTTGTGTTGATTTAATTAATTGCTACACTTGTACTTACGGCGTGAAAGTTTGATCATTTGCAGGTACCGGAAGGGATAGAAGAGAATAAGAGAAACATTTACATGTCAAAAACAAGCCCTACAAAAGTGATTAGTAGTTACTACGAGCAATTTACAAAGGACTTTTCGATGTTCCTAAGTTGTCGTTCCAAGGAAGTCGTAGCCGGAGGAAAAATGGTGCTAACCTTATTAGGAAGACAAAACAACGATCCATGTTATACCAAGGAATCTGCTTACATGTTGGAGAATCTTGCTAAGGTTCTCAATGATATGGTTTCTGAGGTATATAAACCATTCCCCTATTTTTATTTAGTTATTGTTAATTCTAAAAAATACTTTCTTCTTTTCCCTCTAGGGTTTTGGCTCTTGGGAGGGTTTTCTTCTAGTTTCTTTGCTAGTTCTTGCTTCATTCTCGAAGGTTGATCTTTCTTGATCAATTTACAATCCGTTCTTTATTCTTTTCTCTCAATAGCAGCGGTTTCTTTCAAATCCTTAATATGGCTCGGATTGAAAAAGACATAATTGATGTGTTAGACCTCAATACAGAACCAACAAACGTTGAATGGGTTGATGGAGGAGGTGATGAAGAGGACGCACAAATTAAATTAGCAGTGGTGGGGAGAATTCATACGTCTCGGAACATTAACTTCAATGCCCTAATCAATACCTTAAAAAAATTGTGGAACCCTAAGCACGGTTGTGAGGCCAACGTAATTGGAGACAAAACTTTCTTTTTCCAATTCCATCACTGGAGAGATAAGCAATCTGTCATGGACTCGCAACCGTGGCATTTCGATCACCACATCATGATTCTAGGCGATGCAAAAGGTAATATGAAACCTTCTGAGATTCCTCTACACCTTGTGCCTTTTTGGATACGTGTTTATGATTTACCTTTTGGGGGTAGAAGGAATGAAGAGAATGCTAGGAGATTGGGTAATAAGATAGGGTCATATATCACTATGGACAAATCTGACGTGATTGGAATCAACAAATCATTAAGACTCAGAGTAGAAATTGATGTTACAAAACCGCTAAAGAAAACCGTGGAACTAAAAACAGGGAGGGGGGTGATGGAGGTTCCAATTAAGTACGAAAAACTTCCTGTGTTCTGTTATATTTGTGGCATGCTAGGGCATGGTGAGAAGGACTGTGATGAGGGCGTGAGTCGTAGAAATTTCAGTGAAAAGCTTAGGGTTGCAACTCCATGGAAGGCAACAAAAAACGAAACTATTGATGAGGCAGGGGACTTAAGTAAGGCTGTGAGGAAACTTTTCATCACAAAGCCATCAGACCATAATTCAGGGAATGAAGGGGAGAGTGATGGGGCAAGCAAGAGTAATGATAGTGCCGTCAAGATACGAGAAGATTCTGCCGTGGAGGAACAGGTGGATGCACCTCATGAAAATCAACAGTCAACACCTGCTGGCGAGATTGTGAAGGATGGAGATGAGGGGGTAGAGGAAGTAAGGGTAACCCAGATGAGAAAAACCCCGGAAGAGGAGGAATGTGGCAGTGATCTGAGTGCCAGTGTATCCAACATGTTGGGCAAGACTGGGGACACAGGCAAAAGGGGAGGAATGAAGCACTGGAGAAGAGTTAACAGGGAAGGTGGAGGTGGAAGTAAGAAAGAGAGTGGGCTGGTAGAAAGGGGGAAGCGATCCAGGGAGGATGGAGAGGAGTTGGAAGAGGAGCATCATATTGGGAAAAAAATCATTTATACTACATATTCGGTTGGTGTGGGGCCAATGGCGGAGGTTGGTGATGACCAACCCCGCCTCACCCAATGAGTATCTTTGCTTGGAACTGTCGGGGAATGGGCAATCCCCGATCAGTTCGGAGACTCCGAAAATGGAGTCAAAAATATAGCCCAGATATTCTCTTCATAGCTGAAACTATGGTTGAGAATATAGCAGTAGAAAATATAAAGGGTTTGCTGGGGTTTCATGGGGCTTTTGGTGTTTCTAGCATTGGGCGTTCGGGTGGTTTATGCATGTACTGGAAGGAAAAGGTGGATTTTAGACTAATCTCTTTCTCTCAACACCATATATGCGGTGATATATGGAATGATGGAGCTTTGAAATGGAGGTTTGCTGGGGTTTATGGCTGGGCGAAAGCGGAAGAGAAAATTCACACTTGGCAATTAATTCGAAACTTATGTGAGGAAGAGGTGCCTATACTGCTGGGAGGGGATTTTAATGAACTGTTGTCATACGAAGAGAGGGAAGGTGGTGCATTAGGGGAAAGGAAGGAAATGGAGAGTTTTAGGGAAGTAGTAACAGACTGCGAGTTACGGGACTTGGGATACAGGGGTGCGTGGTATACCTGGGAAAGCGGCAGAAATCCGGAAACAAGAGTTCGGGAAAGACTGGATAGATTTCTTGGCTCAGTGTCCTGGTGTGCGATGTTTCAAAAGGCGTGCGTAGATCATATTGTGCGTATTAAGTCAGATCATGCTCCAATCCTACTACACTACGATGACTTCAATACGAAAAAGAAGAGGAAAAAGAAAAAAGGTTTTAAATACGAAACCTTTTGGCTTGCTGATGAGAGATGTGAAGAAATTGTTAAGGAGGTGTGGGAGGGATATGCAAACTCAAACGTGACGGGGAAGCTAGCAGGTGTTGGTAGGAGGCTGCAAAAGTGGAGTGATGAGCATTACAACAAGCTGGGGAAACAGATAGCGGATACAGAAGATGCTCTCCAAAAGGCTCAAGAAGGACCGAATGACGAGGAAAGTTGTAGAGTATGCAATAGCCTCGAAAAGCAACTTGAAGAGCTTGAAGCAAAATTTGAAGCCTACTGGCATCTAAGATCGAGGGTGGCTGAGGTAAGGGAAGGTGATAGAAATACGAAGTACTTCCATCACAAAGCCTCTCAACGGCAAAGAAAGAACACTATTAGCGGTCTCTGGGATAAGGGTGGAGTTTGGAGGACAGATGAGGAGGAGATCACTGCCATTATTAGTGAGTACTTTGCGGATATTTTTGCTTCATCAAAACCATCAAGCGCTAATTTTGAACAAGTGCTCAAGTCGGTCCCAGCTGGAATTTCACATGCTATGAATGAGAGGCTCATGAGGCCGTATACAAAGGAAGATGTGCGAGTGGCCGTAATGCAAATGCACCCTAACAAAGCCCCGGGTCCGGATGGAATGCACGCTATATTTTATCAGCGGTTTTGGCACATAGTCGGTAATGATGTTGCAAATTTTGTTGTTGGGATTTTGAATGGGAATGAATTGCCGGAGAATGTCAACAAAACTAATATAGCCCTGATTCCGAAAGTCAAAGAGCCCAAATTTGCAGCCGATTTCCGCCCTATCAGCTTGTGTAATGTTTTATACAAACTTGTCTCAAAATGTCTAGTGATTAGATTGAAAGATATTTTAAAAGAAATCATTTCTGAAAATCAAAGTGCCTTTGTTCCGGGTCGCTTGATTACTGACAATGCCCTTATAGCCCTGGAATGCTTTCATTCTATGAAGAAAAGAAGCAAAGGCCGAAAGGGTCACATCGCCATGAAACTAGACATGAGCAAGGCATATGATCGGGTTGAATGGGGTTTCTTACGTCAATTGCTGTTGAAGATGGGGTTTGATGGAAGATGGGTTAATCTGATCATGAGGCTTATCTCTTCGGTAAAATACTCTTTCGTGGTGAATGGGGAAGTATGTGGAGCTGTGACACCGACCAGAGGTCTTCGGCAAGGTGACCCTCTTTCTCCTTACTTATTTATTATTGTGGCTGACGCTTTTTCTCACATGATTCAAAGTAAGGTAGCAACAGGGGAAATTCATGGCGTGAAAGCTAGCAGGAAAGGTCCGGAAATATCTCATCTTCTTTTTGCGGATGACAGTTTACTTTTTACTAGAGCTAACCGACAGGAATGCTCAAACATTGTTGATATTCTCAACCAGTACGAAGCAGCATCCGGGCAAAAAATTAACTATGAGAAGTCGGAAGTTTCTTTTAGTAGAGGGGTGAGAACTGAGCAAAAAGAAGAGATTTTGGGGATTTTGAATATGAAGCAAGTTGAACGCCATGAGAAATACTTAGGTATTCCGAATATCTTGGGGAGGCCAAAAAGGGGCGTATTTGAAGCAGTTCTTGACAGGGTGTGGAAAAAATTGCAAGGTTGGAAGGAAAAGCTGCTATCCCAAGCCGGGAAGGAAATCCTTCTGAAATCTGTTATTCAAGCGATTCCTACTTACCTCATGGGAGTTTATAAATTTCCTGGGGAGGTAGTGAGGAAACTTCATTCGGCTATGGCAAATTTCTGGTGGGGTCAAAGCGAGGGTCGTAAGCGTATACACTGGAAAGGATGGGACTCTATGTGCACCCTTAAATGTCTAGGGGGGATGGGGTTTCGGGATTTAGAAGTTTTTAATGAGGCCCTCCTTGGAAAACAAGCATGGAGACTAATGACATGCACTACCTCACTTCTTAGCCGAGTTATGAAGGCGAAGTATTATAGGAATTCGGATTTCCTAGGAGCCTATCTTGGTTATGGTGGCAGTTTTTCGTGGAGGAGTATATGGGGCTCAAAAGCATTGGTGAAAGAAGGCGTGCTTTGGAGGGTAGGGAATGGCAGCAACATAAATATTTGGACCGACCCTTGGATCTGTGATGATGAGAGCAGATTCGCCACTAGTTCTCCTTCGATGGAATTAGCCAAGGTTAGTGACCTCATAAATTCTGAGACGATGGCGTGGAAGTATGATGTGATCAATGCCCATTTTAATGAAAGGGATGCCAAGGGCATTCTTGCAATCCCACTGAGTTCAAGATGCCCACCAGATGAGATAATTTGGGCTTTCTCAAAAACTGGTATGTATTCTGTGAAGACAGCCTATATGCTGGGTAAAGGCTGCAATTTGGACGAATTTCACCAGGCCTGGGTTGATATATGGAAGGCTCATATAGTTCCGAAAGCTCGAAATTTCTTGTGGAGATTATGCACAAATACAATTCCAGTTCGGGGACTCTTGAAGCACCGCCACTTATTAGAGGAAGATAGATGCCCCTGGTGTTGTTGTGAAAGCGAAACATGGCAGCACGCCTTTTATAATTGTGTGCGTATTAAAGATCTCTGGCATCACTTGGGGTGCGCTGATATGATGAGAGATGTGGATTCCCTGAATGCATGCGAGCTCGTGGAAAGCTGGAAGGACATGGATGAAACTAGGAAATACCGAGGCATTTACTTGATGTGGGAAATATGGCATGCTAGAAACATGAAGGTTTTTCAGGGAAAGGACATTCCAACAGACTCGTTAGCTGCTCGTGTTCTAAGGCGGGTGGAGGAGAGCGTGGAGCTGCTGAAAGTTGCAAATCGAACTACTGCAGCACCAGCCTGCTCAAGCTCTAACACCTGGGTTCCCCCTCCAGCTGGGATTGTTAAAATGAATACTGACGCCTCTATATCGAGTGATGGATGGGTGGGAATAGGGGTGGTTGCGAGGGATGATTCTGGAGCTGTTTTGTTTGCAGCCACAAAAAGGATCCGAGCAAGGTGGGCAGCTGAAATTGCTGAGGCTAAGGCGATTGTATGGGCTTTAAGGTTAGGGCTGAAATTCGGACATAGAAATGCCATCGTCGAATCTGATTGCCAAACTGTTATCACCAGGTTATCGAAGGAGGCATATTTCAGTACAGAGTTGGACTTAGTACTAGGCGATGCTATGTCCCTGAGTTCCACCTATGGCAATCTCCAATGGAGCCACGTCAAGAGAGATGGAAATATGGTAGCGCACAATCTTGCAAATTTTATCCCTTCCGATCTTGAACAAACTTGGGAAAACCATGTTCCCTTAAATGTAGCCCCATATGTACTTATGGATGTTTTGACTAATTAATGTTATTTGTGCTTCCCGTCAAAAAAAAAAATAAGAGTTTATGATAAATAGTAAATTTAAGGACGTTCAAAAAAAAAATACGGAACTATATTTAGGGACAGAGGGATATCATGCAATCAATTTTATGTACGTGCATGAGTATAAATGTGTTACCCATAGCTCGAAAACATTTAATAATTATGGAGGACGGATGTACATACATATTGTGCAGGGTTACATAGAAGAAGAGAAACTAAACACATTCAACGTCCCCATTTATACTCCATCACCTTCGGAACTCGAGTATCTGGTGGCTAAGGAAGGATCTTTTGCTCTCAATGAAGCTTATACCTTCAAAGTGATTAGTTGGGATTCGAATGATGATCAAAAGATTGGCAGCTCAATTGACAGTACAAATCGCGATAACACTATGAATTTACAAGCATCATGTATGAGAGCCGTGGCTGAATCCTTAATCAGTAGCCATTTTGGGGAAGCAATCATCGACGAGGTATTTCGAAGATATAAAGAAATTGTGCTTGCCTTATTGGCCAAAGAGAAGACTGTTGTAACTAATGTTACTATATCCTTGACAAGAAGGGAACGAGGTTGATGGCTAAGGAACTCTTTTACTCGTGGTAGCTTTTGAATAATTGGTTGCCTTAATAAAAAGGGACGTGGTGAACATGTTATTGTTGTTACTAGTATTATTTGATGTTATCCTCGAGCTTTTCACTTGTTTGTTTTTATAAATTGTGCACGTCAATTTCCTCTTCTTTAGTTTATCTTGTCTCATCTTATATACACTATGTATACAACATAAATATGACCTCTTTATATTTATTTTATTATATTTTTGAGTAGATATATATAAATAATACACTTGTTTTAACACGTTATTTAACAAGTTAGTTTAAAAAGATTAATGATTTATTGGACCAATTAATAAAAATTATTTAAAAACATGATGACACACTAACTTCTATGGCCCTATTTTGTTCCAACTAATTAATTAACCTTGCCTTACTTATGATCAACTCTACTATTAGATTGTTTCTTGAATCTATTTGCCTCATACAAACGACCCAACATGGGCTCGGGGTTGAAGTTCAAGGGCGATGCACCCTAATATAAGCTAGTTGCAGGTTCAGGGCACAATAATGTGGTTCCCATTGGGGGTTCGTGGGCAACTATGAAATTATTTTCGAGAGTTACTCCATTTTTCTGTTTGTATGTAATTTGTATTTCCTACATTTTCTTTTATATGTGCGACACTCCTTCATGACATATACTTTGTGGAAGAGATTTGGTAATGTAAATGGAAAAATTAATCAAAATAATTATACATATTGTACCTAACCCTTCTCTATTCTTAGCTTGGTGTTAGAATTATATTGATAAAAAAAGTCATCATTCGCTTACCTATTCTAATCAACTCCCAAAAAAGGTGCCCAAATACCGTATGTATTACAAGTATAAAAAAACAGAAGGAGTATTTTATCTTAAGATTTATTAATTTTACTCGTAAATGTTGCTAATATATATGAAGTACATGTTATTAGTGAACCGCGTACAATTGTATGCTCATGTACGTATTGATCATTTATTAAATTTCCTATTTTTAGTTGAATTGTGTCTCTCCTCAAAAATCACATATAGACGATATAGTACAATGATTGTTTCAACTAACATATATATACTGTTTCCATGTTTTAAAAGTTAAAAATTATAAAAACACTCCTGGTTTAATTTTTCACATAAGTACGACATTCCCAACGATAAAAAGTTAAGGGCTTGTTTGGCATCATTTTTTATTTTATTTTTAAATAAAAAACCAAAAATAGGAAACAAGAAAAAGGTATTTTCACTTTTGTGTTGTTAGTTTTCAAAATTATCATAAGTTAAATAAATTTGACTAATTTTTTTATTCATTATATAATATATAATATATGAATTTAAAAAACCAAAAAACGAAAAAACAGAAAACCACCCCAAACGAACCCTTAATTTGCTAAAATAGAAAAAACGTGACACAGTGCTCCTCAATTATATAGTGACTAACAACATGCACAAAACTACAAAACTTTTATCATATGATAAGAATGATCTAAATTATTTGGTAGATGGGGACGCAAATAATAACTATTGTCATATCTTACTTATGTTTATTGTGGTACTGAATATTTATGTCCCAAGGCTAAAATAATGAAGAACGTTTACTATAAATAATGATCAAATTTACAAAGTTATAGCACATAATTTTTTGCATAGCTCATTTAGAGATATTGTGATAGTTCTTAATACGTTAAAAAGCGACATAATCACTTAAGAGTTAAGAGTAAGGAAGAAAAAGAGAAGAGAAATAGAGCAAGAATGGTTATGGCAACTGAGTTGAAGCATGTATTTCACATGAATGAAGGGTCTGATGATACCAGTTACGCAAAATCGTCGTACATTCAGGTAGTTAGCTAGTTTTATTTTATCATGTCAGTTGATAACAACAACAAACGCATGTTTTTATCATATCTATACACGTGTCTAATTATAAACGCGTTTTAAAATCTTTACATAGTATCATACGGAATTCCCGATTACGTCATTGCATGTCACGAAATAATTATACATTTACATCTTGTACTTTACAAGATAATCCTTCATTTGAAAGATGATTCTATGGTAGTCATCCTCAAAATGACTACCATTTTACTAATTTTTATTAGTTGATTTTGATTTATTTTTTTTAAAAATTGTTCCGTGTATCCTTGAGATTTTAAAAAATGCACCGTGTACCCTTGAAAACTTTCAAATGCACCGTGTACCCTTAATGTTTGTAAAAAAAAAAATGCACCAAATACCTTAATCATCTAACAAATGCACATATTATTGACTTATCAAACTAAAATCATGCTCGCACACTGACTCTCTTATAGTACTTTATATTTATGCAGTAAAACCGTCTAAAAGCAAAAATTACATCTAAATTTAAACTCCATCGATCATTCTAAATCCTAAACTTTTGGATGTTAGAATTTGATTTATAAAATAAGTTTACTTGATAATTAAATGGTTTAGCATAACATTGTAATAATTTAATAGAATTTGATGCTTAGGGGGTCTCAATCTTACAAAATTACCATTTCTTATGAGTCTAGGGGTATTTGGTGTATTTTTTTTGCAACCTTAGGGGTACACGATACACTTGAAAGATTTCAAGGGTACACGGTGCATTTTTTAAAACCTCAGGGGTACACGAAACAATTTTCCTATTTTTTAATGTCAAAATTATTTATCTAATTTAATTTTTTTTTTATAATTTTCCTAATTAATTTACAAAATTCAGTTTTTATAATTAATGAAATTAAAACATAATTTATAAATTAATTATGAAAATATAAAAACATAAGAAAAAAAAATTATAATTAATTTGACATAAAAATTAAATAAAAAATTAGCCAATAAAAAATTAGGATAATGATAGTTATTTTAAGGATGACGAATGACTACCTGTTAGAGATATGAGATAATCAATATTATCGGAAAATATATGTGTGATATATTTACCGTATTGATCTTATTAGGTTAACAATATATTGAGGTTTATATTTTCCGATAATATTGATTATCTCATATCTCTAATGCTACCATAAAAATTTTATCATTTGAATCATAAACACGTAAATTTTACACTCCACTTTGATTCATGGGGTTTACTTGTAGTTGTCCTCCTACGAGGCTACGATTAAAGTATTAAATTATAGATGGTTTAATACTAAACTTCATCACAGTTGAGAGGGTTAGACGCAATTATGTATGCAATTCAATGCAAAACTTAAAACTAAATTCATTGTTATCTAGTCTCTCGTCAATTTTTTAAGTGACACTAATAGTTTCATGCAAGGATTACTAATAAAAAAATTAAAGTTTGCATCAATTAAACAAAAAATAGAGTAAGGATTAAGACCTTGATCATGCATAATGATACATAAAAACCTTTTTATCCATTATCTTAGCATTAAACTCTTGAGATCTAGTGATCTACCAACCTCTTTCCAAGTTAACTTAGAGTGCTGTTGAGCTAAGGTATCTTAATTAAATGATTAATATTATACAAATAATTAAATACGTGTCATATTAAAGATTCAAGCTACACCTTACTTTTCAGTTGTAATCTTCTACAATGGTAATTTAATTTTAATTTTGCTTACAACATGCTTCCACCTTTTTTATTTTTTATATTACAACATATTGGGAAGTTTACATTGTTTACCTACATTCTTTTGACTATCTTTTGTAATTTGTATATTGGGAAAAAAGTAATTAGGCCAGGTATGATTTTATAATATTTTACTTAATAAATAACTTCCAAAAAAAAAAAAATATTTTTTATATATATATTTTGTAATTTAATTTTATAATATTTTACTTAATAAATAACTTCCAAAAAAAAATCCGTAAAAAAAAAAATATTTTATATATATATATTTTTTTACTAAAATATTTAAAGATATTGATGGTATAAAATTTGTGTTGATACACGTAAAGTTCAGAACGCTTATCAATTAAAAAAGAACAAAGAAGAGAAGTATTCTACGTAACTTAAATGGCACCATACAATTAATACAACAATTTTATATTTGGTTTCTTTGAAAAATAGAGTCAAGACGGGTTGTTTATTTTGGCTGGATAGATTGAGAACGACTATACGAGTAGGGCGAGAATTTGACACAATACCAAACAACTACGTACTAAATATATTAATGGTACAAAAATTACATATGTTTTTTGTACCACGTGAGATTTACAAATTTCACAGAGTGAGTGCTAATGGCCAAGCAAGTTATAATTCTCTTGGAATCGTCATTGAGGTGGTGAAAAATAAGGTCGGGCCAAGCCTAAGCATAAAATTCCATGACCAAGTCCATAACATATATATAATGTTGGACTTGTCGCCTTGTCGGGCCAAATAAAGCTTTTGAGGTTTTTGAACCGGACTCAAATTTTGAACTAAAAATGTGTTTTTTAGGGATGACAACCATCACTTTTTTTCGTGGTAACGGAGTCCTAATCATGAATTTGAATTTTGATGCAACAGAAGCAGTTATTAACATTAACAAAACCATTGAAAGAACAAGCTATAAGGGATTCATATTGCAAGAATCTCCCAAAAACCATGTGCATAGCTGACTTGGGTTGTTCCTCCGCCGAGTCGAATACCTTGAGTTTGATCACTGAGCTTATAGACACCATCGAAAAGGCTCATCGAGAGCACGGGAACGAGCCCCAAGAGTATCAAGTCTACTTGAATGATCTTCCAGGGAATGATTTCAACACAATCTTTAGGTCATTGGGAAAATTTGAAGATAAGCTTAAGAAAAAAATGGGAGATGATTTTGGACATTGTTTTGTGAGTGGTGTACCTGGCTCTTTCTATGGTAGACTTTTCCCATCAAACCACCTACATTTTGTGCACTCCTCATACAGTATCCATTGGTTGTCTCAGGTGATGTCTCTATTTTTTTTTTTTTTTGTTTTCTTTTGTATTATTGCTCTAACAACTTTAATTCTGTCCATCAATTATATTGTATAAATCTGTCCATAAAAAAGAAAAGGTAAACAACCCTTGTCCATTCCATTGTATAATCACTTTCTTACACATAATAATGATATGTGACTAAGCCAATTGTACATTGATAAAAAAAAAAAAGGATTTTTGCAAGACACATATGATTGTATTTCCTAGAGGAATTGAATAACATATAAATTTAAAAATGAAAAATATTATAAAGAAAACAGGCCGTGTAGATTAAGTTAACTTGTTACAATTTAAAAAAAGTCATACGAAATAATGTTCAACCATGCATATTTAGGTCGAGTAAGCATTAGTTCTGACTCAACCATGCCTTGACATTTTTCATTTTTCTATATATATATATATAAAGAGAACGATAATTCTAACAAAATTCTACGCATATGTATGACAATTTTTATTGTGATTATAAATAACAAATGCTAATAATCAAATGTTTTATCGTAATTGTGAATGACAAATGCTAGTCTAACTAAAGATTATGAATAGTGACGAAAGTTAGAAGGGTCAACTAAAAAAGAACAAAAACATGTAGGTCATAAAGTCATAATCGTGTCTAATAATATCAATCTCATCGTATAGTCTATATTTAATCAATGTAAATCACGGCGGCGTTCAAATCCAACTAAGATCAATTATACTAGTTACATTTATGATGTTGATAGTTTGGAGTTTAATCATTTTAATTTGATCCGACAAAGTTTAATTTGGTGTTTGATGATTTTGAAACAGATACCAAAAGGGATAGAGAACAACAAGGAAAATGTTTATATATCAAGGACAAGCCCCTCCAATGTGGTTAAAGCTTACTCTGACCAATTTGAAAATGATTTTACGACGTTTTTAAGGCGTCGTTCTGAAGAAGTAGTAGCAGGAGGGATGATGGTGCTAACAATGTTGGGAAGAAAAACTGAAGAGTTATATAGCAAGGAATCATGCTACATGTATGACCTTCTTGCTACAGCTCTCAATAGTATGGTGTTTGAGGTACTCATGCATGATACACCTTTTCTTTTCTTTTTTCCTAACATGATAAACGTATTAGTTGTTATATAATGCTAGTATTTGATATACGAAGTATATGAAATAGAATAATTTAAATTTGATTTTACAATAAAAGTGTAAATTTATTGGTGATTCAATTGTAATAATGCTAAAGTTTAGTAAGCCATTATAAGTAAATTATCAAAAAAAAAAAAAAAAAATCCTCCCATATATAATAGAAGTGATTATTGCACGTAAAAGATAAAGATTGATTGAAATTATATGATGCTAGTATTTTGATTACTTGATAGAATTCTTTAAACTATATTGATGAAAAGTAAAAATGTAAATGGCACGTGATAGATTCAATGGTAATACGAAGTATGTATATGCTAATGTACGGTAAGATTGTACTTACAAGCAATTTTCTCGATCAAAATAGAGGTAATTGTAAGCAAAAGATAAATATTGATTAGAAGCATTACAAAAATGACTAAGGTGCAATGTGTTGTACACAATAGCATTTTCAAATGTACATATACTTAGATATAACTAATTATTAATAGATCGATTAATTAACGTTAAGTTATGTGATAAAGGCTAGGATAATCTTCCTCACGATGAATCAAAGAATTTATTAGAACTATTTGATTAAAAAAATGTTTGATCATTGCAATGTACGTATGTTTGCAGGGTTTAATAGACGAAGAGAAGTTAAATACATACAACATCCCTCAATACCCTCCATCAGCAGCAGAGTTGAGAAATTTGGTGGAGAAAGAAGGATCTTTTAGTTTCGATCAAGTTCATGTTTGTGAAGTTAGTTGGGAAGCAAACGAATGCCATAAGTATTCATCATCAAAGGAGTCCGATCATTACGACTTCTATAAGTGCATGAGATCTGTGGTTGAGCCCTTACTAACAAGTCATTTCGGCGAAACCATCATTGAAGAGATTTTCAAGAGATACAGGGAGCTCATTCAAAATGCAATGGCATTAGAAAACAATGTGTTCATCAACGTTACGATATCCCTTACTAGAAAGGGATAATTAGTAATTCCCATCGAGAAAATCTAAGTATATTTAATTATCTTTTGCACGATGTACTTATAATAAATTCGACTTTGATATTAATGACTTAATGTATGTGATATTAGAGTTGTGGATTAGCTTCTTGTATGTGTTTGCCTTATTGGAGTTCATTCTAGCTAGTATTTTCAAATACTCCATATATATGTATGAAATCAAATAAGCAAAATATTGTGTTTTAATTTGATTATATAAGTAATGATGTATGTAATAATCAAATAATTTTGCATCGGAATTCCATACTATTTACCAAGGAAAACTTAATAAGTGGCCGGAATAATTTTTACGACTTAATAAATTAAATGGAATTTAAAAGTCTTTTTAAATAGAAATAATTGCTCTCGTGTTTCAATAAAAGAAACATTTGCCATCCCTAAAATGTAGGATACCATGTGGAAAAGTGGAATTTGATTATATAATTAAACAAGGAATCTTAATCTTAAGGCTATAAAAAGGCCGTGAATAAGTAGATTGGAACACATCAAAAAAAGAAAACTGAGAAAAAGAGTGTATATTTAGCTTAAGCAACATAGACTATATGATTGATAATGGCAAAGAGACATGTTAACGTTCTCCCGCTTCTTATTGTTGCAATCATTCTGATGGCGGCCACTCATGAAGTGGCCGCTACGTGCCAAGATAGTGGCCAGGGTTGTGCAAAACTCTACAAGTCGTGTTGTGGAAACCTACTTAGTTGCATTGGCTGGTTTTTGGGTTTTTGCGAGCCGTGCCCATCACCTGGCCAATCTTGTAGCTTTTTTAATCAATGTTGCCCACTTGCCCTGGCCTCATGACGTTAATTAAACAGTTTAAAATAATTGCAACGTGATTAGACCCAACTTCATAGAAGTGCACTTCATGACGTTGCCAACTCATCTTCATGTTGGACACGGGTGATGGATGCGTTGACTTTTATTAGTTTAGTAAAGGTTACATCTGTAATTTTACATAATTTTGAAGCTTGTATAAATAGATTAAATCCAAGTACCACCAAAAAGGCCAAAGAAATTAATTACTTCGTATAAAAATATTGCTAATTTGTTACAAGGGCAAAAATGATGAAGATGAAGAAATATAATAAGGCTCTCCTTTTCGTCGTTGCCTGCATTATTATCATGGTTGTATCAACTAACGTGGCCGCTGGTAGGCGGTCGCACACCTAACAAAAACAATAAAAACCTAACTAAACCTCCTAATATGTAGTAGGGTAAGTCAGGGTCGATCCCACAGAGAAGATTGGACTAAACAATGGTTTCTATGAATTACAATAGCCGAATCAAGATAAAATAATGAGTTGAATAATATATACTATGAACTAACAAAATAAATCTAATAATAATAAAGACTCTAGAATTAAGTATTACCGCTAATATAATCAGTACAAGATAAATTCCTACCCCAATCAATTAATTATATGCTCACAAGGAAAAGTAATCCCTAAATAATACCAAGGACCTCTCTCGAGTATCAATGGCTTCTCTAACCCACAATCAAGCCTATTCTCATGGAATCATGCAAATTAGAGACATTAAGCACATTACTCTAACTTCCTAATTATCCATTCAACTACTCTCGTGATGAATATCAAACCCTTAATTGATCTATTCAAATCCGTTAAAACCCAACTCTCGTTGCGATTAAAACAATGGAATAATAACAATACAAATTATCTCTAATCTAGTATTGGCATAAGCGCAATCAATTAAGCATGAACAATATAAATAATTAATTGAGAATTTAAAAGAATAAATTAAGTATTAACTATATTAGGGTTCAACCTAAATCTAGAACAACAATCTACTCTAACATATTAACAAAAAAAAAAAAACAAGAACAATAAATAATAAAGAAAACATGAATAAATAAAGAGATTAAAAGAAAATACCGAATCTTGAATTGAATTGAAGGTAGAAAGCTTGAATCTTGAATTACAAAAGTAAAGGAAATAAAAATAGAGAACTAGTTCTTAATAATAGGAATTGAAAAATAAAATAAACTTAACTAATTAATAAAACACCACTTAGTATATAAATAGCCCTAGAAAAGATAAGAAAGTCGGCAAAAAGCTTGGCGCACAAGGATCCCAGGAGGCACGGACGTGCCTAGTGTGAGGCACGGACGTGCCTCTCTAAAAACAAAAACGCTGCTGAGTCTGTCTTCCAGGCACGGACGTGCCTGGTGATGGGCACGGACGTGCCTGCTCTGCTGCGCGTATCACTCATCTTAAATCAGTTATAACTTCATATCCGGAGCTCCGTTTGAGGAGTGTAATATATCGTTAGAAAGGTATTTAAGTCTACTTTCCAATGAAATTTGAATCACTCCATTATCATTTGTATATCAAAAGTTATGAGCATAATAGTGAACAGATGTCATATTTGTCAAGTATTTCATCAACGTTTTGCTTCATTTTCACTCAAGTTCGTCTTGAACACATGATTTAATATTCGTGGGCCTCGGCATAGCTTCGTGACTTCGTAAAATCTCTAAATTAGCTCCGTTAATCCTGAAATACATCAAAAACAACGAAACTACCCATAAAAGCATCGAATCATCGAAACTAAACCAAATTACACCAAAACGGACTCAAATACTCAACTAAACTAACAAAACTAACTAAAAACAAGCTAAATAATATACACAAAACACGACTTATCAAACTCCCCCAAGCTAAACTGATGCTTGTCCTCAAGCATTTAACCATGAATCACAAAGGAGGAGAATGACAACTCCTCAAACAATCACAATGTGCCATCAAGTTCAAAACCACGATAAAAAAAACGAAATCAAGAGTCAACATGGACAAAAACCACCATTCATCTCATATACTTGGACTTGACAACCAATCTTTCCACACATCTCCCCATACCTACTCACACAAACATGAATAGTTCTCACTTTAGTTGTGAAAAATAAAAACAATAACGCTCATGTGTTTTCGGGGTGAAGAATGAAGCCACTCAACCTAAGCATAGCATGCGTATCAACTTCACACAACCGGCCTCTTTAGGCTTGCAATGTGACTTTCTCCACTTTTAGTGATTGATGCAATTACGAAAATCATGAAATCCATAAAGGGTAAGCTCGGTAAATAAGGGTTGGACAATGTAATTTGGGAATGTGGTGCTCAAAATATAACAAATCCTAATCCCACTACACATTCAAATGTCGGGTTCAAGCCAACCTTATTTCCTCCAACTTCATACAATATAAACATAGCCCTTTTATTTCTTTCTCTTCTCTTTTTTTTTTCAATCATACTCTTTCCTTTTTTTTCCTTTTTTTATTTTTTTTTTCACAAAAAGAAAGGGACTCATAGCAAATTAGGAATTAGGAAGACTTTTAAAGACTTTTAACTCTTTTTCTTTCTTTCTTTCTTTTCTTTTCTTCCTTCCTTGCTTCTAATAAATCAATTCCCTTCTTTCTCTTTTTTTTTTTCTTCTTTTTTTCTTTTTCTTTTTTTTTCATATACATCACTCATAGGGCTTTAACAAGTGTAATGCACCTTCAAAATAAACCTAGAAAAATAGCTATATGGCTTTAAACGTAGGGTATCAAGAAGGGGTTAAAACACGGCTCAAATTGGCTCAACCTACGAGTGAATGGAAAAATAAAAATAAAATTTATATAGGCCTAGAATGTGGAGGCTCTATTCTCTACAAGGAAATTTCAATCATTTTTTCGCAACATGCATCATTCAAGTCTCAAACAGTCAAAGAGCAAGACCAAGAATTCAATTATGTGAAGGACAATCTAATCGCACATGAAGAAACACGACTGAGATAGAGTGAAATCAGTCAAATATGGCTCAAAACTCTCACCGGGTACACAAACTATTCACATAAGTAAAGCGGGGAGACCATCCTGGCCACAAACCAACTCAATTCCAAGTAAATCTGTGAATGGGTTTTCAAAAACTCTTTTCGCAAAGCACACATATATGATTGTTATCATAGAAGTATAGGCATGTAATGGCATATCAATCAACACTAAAAAGAAATAAACTAACCAAATACTAAAAGAAAACTAATATATACATAGTGAAAAGTGAATCCTCCCCCAAGCTAAACCATACATTGTCCTCAATGTATGCATATAACAGTGTAGATGGACAAGGGGAAGGGGAAACAATCTTACCACAAACCATTGCCATAAAAGGTTATATACCGTCTTACATAATTAATAATCAATCCAATGCCAATCAACTCATGACAAAAACAAAGAAAAACAATTTATTTTCATTCATAATCACTTGTTTCACAAATTGAATTGGAAATTCAAATAGGACAAGAATGACATCTAATACTACACGGCATGAACAAATCCTAATCTCATAATCAAGTCAAACCAATATCCATGGAAAAAAGAGAGATAGATTCTCACAAACTTGAAAAGATAGATAAAGGGAAGAGTATACCAATGGTGTGGTGGGTGAAAACCCGCAAGTGAACCTCTTGAAATAAGATCAAGGACCTAGAAATAAACAGCAATGAACCATAGTAGGAACTCTTCTTAGATCATCACTTGCATAAAACACTAAAAGTTAGATAAAAAAAAAAGAAAATAAAATAAAAAGAAAAAAGAAAAGCAATGTTAGTAAGCTTGGTTCTCCTTGTTAAATAGCTCATCAATGCCCTTAATAGCTTGTCAAATGCATCTGCATGCATCTCACAAAATATTAGATAGCAAAATATAAGAGAAAGAATATACAAGACACAAAGAACTCTAATAAACTTCCAAAAAGAAAAACAAGACTCAAAAGAAGACTCAAAATAAAAAGAAAAGTTATTTACAACTGTATTAGACTCAATAGGAATAACAAAAGACATATTTACATTAGTAACACCCAATTGAGAATCCTTATCTGCAAAAGTATCATGGATTGATGGAGGTGAAAGGATGAAAGATGGAAGATAGAAAGGTAGAGAAGTAGGAACATCAAGTTTCCTTGAGAATGGGACGTGAGGCTCAAAAAACAACGTCTTGGATAAAGACTCACTAATCTCCTCTCTCAAAACCTTACATTCCTCAATAGTGGGCCTCTCATCCTTAAAAACATTTATTTCACCTTTACATTCCTCAAAAACCTCAAGATTCGAAAAATTACCCTCATCAACTTGACTTTCATCCACAATACTCCCTAAATCATCATCATCATCATCTACATATCCAAACTCAAGAGGACTAACAATACCAACATTGGTCTCAAATTCACTAGAAAATTTATTAGACTCTTCCTCATTCAATTGAGCATTTTTAGTTTTAAGATCATGAATTATAGATGATAATTTAGAGTTCATACTAGTAAAACTAGCACTTAACTCTTGTAGAGATCTTTGGTTACTACTAAGGCTAGCACAAAACTCTTGTGTAGATCTCTCAAAACTCTCAGTATGATTTTTCATACTCTTCAAATGGTTTTTCATATTAAGTTCTGCGGAAGATATGAGCTCTTGCAGACGAGAGACAGTTTCAGAATCATATTGGGGCTCTTGTGGATGAGAGAAATTTTGGAAATCATAATAGTTGGAGGGGTCATAATTGTGCACATAAGAATCACTATACGGGACATGAGATAAATTATAGGAATCCATGCAAAAATTTTGAGAATTTTGATCAGATGTATCAAAATCAGAAACATGATAATCCCAAGCATTAAAACCATAACCCCCATAATAACCATAAGAATAATCCCCATTATAATGATTCCAATCCATGATTAATTAACAAATAAGCACAAGGAATTAAAAGAAAAGGGGAAAAAATAGTTACAAAAAAAATAAAAAGAGGAAAAAAAAAATATATATTTATTTACAGACTCAACTAATAAACTCAAAGAAAACCAAATTAATCCGTTACCTTCCCCGGCAACGGCGCCAAAATTTGGTAGGCGGTCGCACACCTAACAAAAACAATAAAAACCTAACTAAACCTCCTAATATGTAGTAGGGTAAGTCAGGGTCGATCCCACAGAGAAGATTGGACTAAACAATGGTTTCTATGAATTACAATAGCCGAATCAAGATAAAATAATGAGTTGAATAATATATACTATGAACTAACAAAATAAATCTAATAATAATAAAGACTCTAGAATTAAGTATTACCGCTAATATAATCAGTACAAGATAAATTCCTACCCCAATCAATTAATTATATGCTCACAAGGAAAAGTAATCCCTAAATAATACCAAGGACCTCTCTCGAGTATCAATGGCTTCTCTAACCCACAATCAAGCCTATTCTCATGGAATCATGCAAATTAGAGACATTAAGCACATTACTCTAACTTCCTAATTATCCATTCAACTACTCTCGTGATGAATATCAAACCCTTAATTGATCTATTCAAATCCGTTAAAACCCAACTCTCGTTGCGATTAAAACAATGGAATAATAACAATACAAATTATCTCTAATCTAGTATTGGCATAAGCGCAATCAATTAAGCATGAACAATATAAATAATTAATTGAGAATTTAAAAGAATAAATTAAGTATTAACTATATTAGGGTTCAACCTAAATCTAGAACAACAATCTACTCTAACATATTAACAAAAAAAAAAAACAAGAACAATAAATAATAAAGAAAACATGAATAAATAAAGAGATTAAAAGAAAATACCGAATCTTGAATTGAATTGAAGGTAGAAAGCTTGAATCTTGAATTACAAAAGTAAAGGAAATAAAAATAGAGAACTAGTTCTTAATAATAGGAATTGAAAAATAAAATAAACTTAACTAATTAATAAAACACCACTTAGTATATAAATAGCCCTAGAAAAGATAAGAAAGTCGGCAAAAAGCTTGGCGCACAAGGATCCCAGGAGGCACGGACGTGCCAAGTGTGAGGCACGGACGTGCCTCTCTAAAAACAAAAACGCTGCTGAGTCTGTCTTCCAGGCACGGACGTGCCTGGTGATGGGCACGGACGTGCCTGCTCTGCTGCGCGTATCACTCATCTTAAATCAGTTATAACTTCATATCCGGAGCTCCGTTTGAGGAGTGTAATATATCGTTGGAAAGGTATTTAAGTCTACTTTCCAATGAAATTTGAATCACTCCATTATCATTTGTATATCAAAAGTTATGAGCATAATAGTGAACAGATGTCATATTTGTCAAGTATTTCATCAACGTTTTGCTTCATTTTCACTCAAGTTCGTCTTGAACACATGATTTAATATTCGTGGGCCTCGGCATAGCTTCGTGACTTCGTAAAATCTCTAAATTAGCTCCGTTAATCCTGAAATACATCAAAAACAACGAAACTACCCATAAAAGCATCGAATCATCGAAACTAAACCAAATTACACCAAAACGGACTCAAATACTCAACTAAACTAACAAAACTAACTAAAAACAAGCTAAATAATATACACAAAACACGACTTATCAGCCGCCCTGCATTCCGATAGAAGGCAGTTGCTAACGCGCTTAGGCTTAGGTGTAAGCGATGATGCACCATGCCAAGGAGCCGGGGAGGCTTGTGGTATCGATTATCCCAGTTGCCCCGATTACTCGTGTGACAATGAGGATTGGGATACCTGCTTATAGATCCGCGTGATTCATCTCTGTGCATGCCTAAGTTGGTTTTGATGATCGAGTTTGCCTAAGTCAAAGTAGAAAGAACAAAAAGAATATGAGTGAGTTTACGAGTAGATGGTCGCGTATATGTACGTAATATATACTCCTGAAATGAGACTACTACGTACTATAGTAATATGTATCATGTGTTGTTTGATTCAAAGAAGTGTGCCTTTAAATTTTCTTTTATTGAGATTACATAATATGCATATATTGCAAACAAGCCCTAGTTTTTAGAAACCAAAACAAGAACACAAAATGTTAATGAACCAACTCAATCAAAGCTTAAATAAATAGTTGAGGTCTAAGAATATATTTTATACTCTATCACGTCCCCCGCAAATTCTTAGCTGCATCACCCCTAAACGCAGCAATATATTAACAAAACGCAAGCTACCTTCTTCTTCCTTCTTTCTTTATGTTCTTCCTGCAGTGTTCTTTTTTCTTAGTTTTTTCCTTGTTTTTTTTTTTTTTATGATTCTTTCTTCACTTTCATAATAATTTTGACTGCAATTTTCTCTCTCCATTTTCTTCTCTTTTATTCGATATTTTCTCTTTCCTTCGTTTTCTGCATCATTATGGATTTGGTTGATATTCAGAGGAAATATATCATCAATGGATGTTAGTTTTTGTGTTGTTCGTTGATTTTTAATTAGGTTAGATTTTGGCGGAATTTGTAATTGATTTTCTCATTTTATAATTTGTTGAATTTCAATTTGATGAGTTCGATGAATTTCAATTGACTTTTTGATGAATCTGGTGAATTAGAAAATTTCAATTGAATCTTTGAATTTCTTATGATTATTAATTTAATTGATGAGTTTTTGTGATAAATTAGTGAATGGCTGCATCTTGAATTCGGTTGTTATTACGATTTTTGATTTTTTTTTTAATTAAGTTGCTAATAATTGAGTATACTTTTTGGGAAAAAAAAATGAACACGATGTACTTTAAAATTGAACATAAAAATTGAACATTTAGTACATTAAAAATGAACATTTAGTACATAAAAACTGAGCATTTTTTAATGATTTATCTAATCTTTATTTTCCGTTAGTAATTATATACAATGAATTTGAATTTATACTAAATGTTCATAATTTTTTTTTTGACGTGTTCATTTTTTTATACTAATGTTTATTTTATTTAACGTGTTCATATATTTTTATGAATTTTTATTTTATTAGGTGTGGTCCATCTATTCTATGATTGTGTGATAAATGTTCATTTTTAATATACTAATTTTCATAATTATTTTTGAAGTGTTCATTTTTTATTACTATATGTTCTTTTTATTTTTACGTATTCATAATATTTTTACTAAATTTTCATTTTTAAGGTCGTGGTCCAGCAATTTATGATTATCATGTTCATTTTTAATATACTAAATGATCATTTTTTTAACATGTTCACTTTTTAAATACTAAATATTCATTTTTTTATGTGTTCATTTTTTATTACTGAGTATTCATTTAAATTACCATTATATAGTTGTACAATAAAGGGGTTCAATGGGAAAAAAAAATATTTTTATTCATGGTGTTGATTTGAAATCTTATGAAATAATAACAATTGAGTGATCGAGTTTTCTGTTAAATATTTCTGTAATAATTTTACCAACTTATAACATTTTTTTCCCTTAAAAAAAATCTATTATCTATTACTGAAACAGGTCATGCTTACATCGATCATTTTGGACATATTATCATTACAAAATTTTCCGCCATAAAATATATGATGTCAGCTTTAAATTTTTTTAACAAAATTATTCCACTTAGCATAGTTTTTGGATGTACATTGTATTGTATTTTTTTTTGGGACTAAATTAATTCATTTATAAAAAGCCATACGACGTTTACATTGTATAGTTTTATTGGGAATAACATGCATCATTCATATAATATAATGTACACTATTTTAAAATATTTTCAACACAACTAATCAAAAGTAATATTTATTTTCTTCTCAAATTTAGTTTTAATAATTTTTGCCTTATTATTTCATTTTTCTTATATGCATTGCATTTGTTTATTCCACATGAGTTGCCTCATTTTTATATTTCACAAATAAATTATGGAAAAAAAGATTATTACTACCGTACATCACACGGGCACTAATCTAGTAGGGAATGTATGCCAGTGCACATTTTAACCGTTAATAAATAATTATATGTTGGTAATAATAAAAAAAAGAGTTTAATTTTCTTGATAGGATTTACTCACCATTTAGACAAATAAATCAAATAAGAACCCACAACATGACTATTTTTTTCTTATACGGCATATATGGAAACAATTTAGGGGGCGTTTGGTATGAAAATTAGAAATAGAATGGATATGAAACAAATAAGAGGGGAAAAATGAATCATTAAACTCTTATGGAGTACATTTTTATTCGTTTATTATTTAATAACTATGAAAGGAACGAATCACTTAAACTTATAACATTTTTTTTGGGGTAGGGGGAGGGGATTGTAAGTATGTAAATGTTACCTTAGGTTTTAGAGTGGTAACATAGGAAACCATTATTACTTTACCTAGCTAAATCTTTTAACTAAACACTCGGTAGTTAACGATAATGATTTAATCAAAGCGGGTATTATTGACTTTCTTGACATACCATTATTAGTGATAACACTATTATTATTGAGCCCTATTAATAAATTTGACCATCACAACAAAGTCATAAAGAAAACCAATGGAGTATAATTAATCAATTCAAAGCGACTATTATTAATTTTCTTGACATATACCATATTATTAGTGACAACACTATTATTATTGAGCCCTATTAATAAATTTGACCCTCACAACAAAATCATAAATTATCAATAACTAACATTAATAATGATCTAACAATAACTGTATAGCTAGGTATGTGATTTGTCATTTGTGATTAGATCCAACTTTAACGAACACCACATGACATTGCCACTTTAGCATACATCCAAGATATATATTGACTATGATTTCATTTACATTATTATTATATTTTATTTAAACGACAATATAATATTATGTTATTTAGGGTATTATTTATTGGTTTTGAAGGTTATAAAAAGGAAACCAAAGGAGCATCTTAAAACCCAAACATAAACAAAATAAACGTAAAAGAGCTAGTATTATTATCCTTTATAATTATAGCATCAAAAAATATGATGATGACCAAGAAAAATGTTAAGGTTTTGCTAGTGATTGTTGCCATTACTTTCATGATGGTAGGAAGTGGTGTTGATGCTATTTTCTGCCAAGAATTTGGTGAGTCTTGTGTGGCTGGTGCTTGTTGTGGTTTCTTCACATTAAAATGCAGTGGCTGGACTAGCGGTACGTGCATACCCGTCGATTGGT
Source organism: Chenopodium berlandieri (assembly GCA_034703905.1). Taxonomy (NCBI): domain Eukaryota; kingdom Viridiplantae; phylum Streptophyta; class Magnoliopsida; order Caryophyllales; family Amaranthaceae; genus Chenopodium; species Chenopodium berlandieri. Next base: position 53,327,302 of record CM068281.1, read on the forward strand.
AACCCGATTATTGCATCTACATGCCCGCTTGCTCGAATTGCTCGATCGATTTTTCTTTTCATATATCAATAAGCTAGCTACTCCTAAGCTAGTAGCATGTAAGAGTTCGTATAATCGTATGTTAGTATATGTATGTCGTATTGAAATGTTCTGTTACGTTACTTTTACTTATCGCATTTTCCTTGTATCGCTGTTTATTATGGTTGTGTACCATTCATAATGTATTATGTGTTGTTTGATTTAATTAATAAAGTATTTCGGTTAATTTCCGATTCTATGCACATCGGCTGAGCTTTAATGCATTAATTTTTGTTTTGCCTTATGCTCTCCAAAAACATGTTGAAATTGTAATATAGATATAAGAGAGGAGAAAAAAAAACCAAACATGAATTCAAGCCATTGAAAACGAACTACATAGCAACATACAAATAGTGCAAAACTAAGTTAAAAGTAAGAATCATAATCCCATAATCAATAGATCATGCCTAGCATAAACCCACTAAACTCTATGTCTCCGCTAACACAGACTAATCACTTAGAAAAGTATAATTCTATATATTGGGAGTAAACTAACCACTAACAACTTGAAGTAAATATTCCAGCTAAACAATATTCTACTATATAGTTATCATAATAACTTACCTAAAATATACTACGGTTGTTAAAATCTTAAGATGAATCCTAAGTACCCGTAACATACTCACCATAATGCACAAATGCGTGCAATGGCTGCGCAGACGTGCCAAACGCCCCTACGTAACCAACCCACCAGGAGCCTGCGCAGATGCTCCTTTGATCCTTCGCTACATGGGTATGCACTTAATTGGACCCGCCTCATCAATTTTGATATTATTACAGTAACCCATTTGCGCAAACTAATTTGTTGTACTCCCTCCGAGTGGTGTTTGACCTAAATATAATTACTTTCTCCGTTGTTTTTTTTTTTTTTTTTTTTTTTTCCTAAAAAAAATCTCTTTATTTATTGTTAATATATATTAAACCAAAAAGTGAAAACTTCGTCCTTTTTTTAATTATTAGGACGGAGAGAGAAAGTGATTTAGAAATATTGATATTATTATATGAAGTAAATTTTTATGTGGACCATTTGGTGGGGTAAGGAGTGATAAATTTTCTTTTTAATTATAAAAGGAATAAAAAAAGAATAATATCAAAATGGAAATTAAGAAAATAAAGAACTGATTGAGGGGAGTATCCTCTATGGGGTCATCTTGGAATCCGTAGGTTCGAATGAAGATGACCCCATGGTTCTTGAATTCTATTCAGTTCAGATTATCCCCACACACACTGTACTACCTTCGAGTTCTCCGCCACGAAAAAGAAGTATGGAAGGTCTCACAAGTCAAAAATGAAGAATAAGAAAGGTAAATTATTTTCCATGTATTGGCTTTGCAAGTCTAAGAAGCGCAAAGGAACAAGCCTTGGGCATCTAAGGACTATAATCTGTACTGTGATGAAGCTTGGCAACCCTCATATTTGTACTGCTTAGCATGTTTTCAGAATTGTACCCTCATCCGTCGTTTATATTCTTGTATTAGTTCTGTTAAGATAGTTAAACTCTCCCCTAGTCTTTCTCTTTACACATTTGGTAGTCTTGAATATGTTGGGAGCTAGTCTCCTTTTTTGCCCATTGTATAAAAAAAAAAAAAAAAAAAAAAAAAAAAAAAAAAAAAAGAAAAGAAGAAGCTCTGTCAATTTCTTTATTCTAATCAACCAAATGGCAAAATCTTATTTTTGTATTCACTTTCAATAAACATGTAAACACCACTACTTTTCTTTCTTTCTTTCTTTTTTTTTTTTTTTTTAATACACTATTAATCCACTAACCATTGTCTTAATTACTACTTTTTCTTCGTTCCTAAAAACATACTTCGTATGATTTTGATGAAATTTTTATAAGAGATTGGATAGATGGGGTAACATTTTGAACTTTACGATCACAATTTGTGTACTTTAGTGTTTTCTTATACTTATATTTTTGCATTATTATGCTTGTCATTTTGGGGAGCAACGGTTTATAGCATATGCTGCCTCAAGAATAATTGCAATCTAATGAATGAGCCATAACAAGGGTACGTCGCTTCATCAAGTTCAATAAAACTTCCTCTCACCTTCTCGTAAATCACAAATCACATAAATCTGTGTGTTATTATTTATCCTTTATTAATTTTGCTTGCGCCTATTACAACAAATTGCATATAAGTAGAATTTTTAAGCATAAATACACAACCAACATTAAAAATAAAACCAATAGATATAACAAAATGGGAAGTTGTCAATTACTCCGATAAATACACTAGACTCTCTTAATTAACAAAATCAAAAGTCATTATCTGAAACGAAGCAACTCCGAAGATGAGAACTGCCCGTTGACTTTAATTGCAATAATTGGTTGAAACGCATAATGTTTAGTAGGGTATTGACTTTAGAGTTTATAAAAGATAACCGAAATATGAACTACAGAGCACCAACACAACACAAAACAAAACAAAAAACATTTAATTGAATTTTCATTCATAGCAAAGATGAACACAAAGAAATATGCTGTTGATGTACTCTTGCTGTTGCTGGCCATTACCGTAATTTTGACTGTGGCCGGCACCGGTGTGGCAGCGCAGGAATGCTTAGAATTAGGCCAACATTGCAGCATTGGACAGTGTTGCCCGGGTTCCGAGTGCCTCATCGTCTTCCATCAATCAGTTTATCTTTGCCTACACTAGTAGAAAAAAGAAAATAGGCATCGCACTTTTGGCACCGGTTCAAGAAAACCGGTGGGAAAGAATTGGGCGGGATTGGGAATACAGACTTTTGGCACCGGTTAACCGGTGCCAATTAAAAAAAAAAAATTGAAAACCGGCGAGATTTCGCACCGGTTCAAGCCAAACCGGTGCCAATTAAAAAAATTTAATAAAAAAAAATTTGGGCTTCTTATATTCCCTCAGCCCCTAACTCTCTCATATTCATTCTCTCTCATCAACCCTCCTTATTTTCTGATCTCTCAGCTCGTTCTCCCTCATCTCTCATCTCCCTTATCTCCAGAATCCTCAGATCTATCTAATCTCTCTAATTTATCGGTCAGATCTCTCATCTTCTTCCTCATCTGTTCTCTCATCTTCTTCTTCCTCATCTTGGTTTGGAAACCATCGCCGCCGCCGTTCATGCAATCAAAAGCCGCCGCCGTTCTTCTCTCCGTTAATTATTAGAAAATCAAAATTTTGAGGTTAGGGTTTCTGGTTTCTTTAGTTTTGCGTTTTGGTTTCAATTATTTATGTTAAATTGCCTTGATTCTGGGTTTTTTCCGTTAATTATTCAAGTTCTCTTCGTCAATTATTAGAAAATCAGAATTTATGTGTTTTTTTTGTTCAAAGTATCTAGGCTTTTTGGGTCTGGTTCGACTTTTTTAGGTTTTTTTTGGGTTTTTCTGGGTTCAAAATATCTTGGTTTGAGGGTTTTTTTTTCGGGTTTTGATGGTTTTTCTGGGTGTCTTGGATTATTAGGTTTTGTTAGGGTTTTTTTTATGTTTTTTTTCTGGGTTTTTCGATCTCGATTTCTTGGTTTTACGGGGTTTTTTTTTTTGTTTTTTTGGTTGAATTTATCTGGGTTGAATTTTAGTGCCTTGTTCGATTTTGTGGTGGTTTTTTTTGGGTTGAATTTGAGTGATTTATCTTGTTTTGGGTTGATTTTTTATGTTGTTAGTAGCATTGTTATCTGATTTTATTGTTTTAATTGATGCAGGTTGGAATTGAAGTTTCTGATTTTTTAATTTTCGGTTTGAAGGTCGTGATTTTGTTGAGTTTGAAGTTCGAAGTTTCTGGGTTGTAAATTGTAAAATTACAAATTCAGCAATTTTTCTGTTCTTTTTTAATAAATTGTAAAATAACAATTTATTTGATGAATATATATTTATATGTGATTGTATATCACGATTTTGGTACCTTGTTCGATTTCTTGTTTTGGATTGTATGCTGAATTTTTCATTGAAGGCATAATTGCGAAGAAATTGCAATTTTTTTTTTATTGTTTGAAGGCATAATTGGCACCGGTTAACCGGTGCCAATTGTAGTTAAAATTAAATAAAAAAAAAACAGCGCGACACTTACTTTTGGCACCAGTTAACCGGTGCCAAATTTTCATGGATTTGGCACCCCTCAAATTCCCAACGGTTCAAAACCGGTGCCTTAGGGGGGTTTTGAACCGGTGCCCATTTATTTTTTTCGCCTAGTGCTAAGTCAATAAGCTAGTCCTACATCTATATATGTATAGGAGATCGTATTATATAGTATTAGATTTGTACTAATACTTGTATTGTGTGTTGTTTGATCAAAATCATGCCATTAATACTCTCCCTAGCTATGTTAACCAAGCTAAGATTGGTTTAGTGAAAAATATAGCACTTTCTAATCTTAAGGTTAGAGTTTGATTACCTGTTTATCACTAAAGACATTTTGAGGCCAGGGTGAAGATCCCTTACCCTCCCCTCACTTTCAAAGTGTCAGAAATAACTTAGCTTATATATTAGACCAAAATTTCCGTGATGATTGAGGTCGATCTAGCAAGGGACTTAGGGTGTATGTGTTGTTTGATTCTATATAATGAAGTTTTTATTTTTGTGTCGAATTATGTTTTTCGTAAGTATTTAATACTTTTTGTAAATTGTAGTGTAATTGATTTAAAATAAAACCTGGTAAAGCGTTGGACAAGTATTAGACTATTAGGCCCTGTTCTTTTGAGTTGTATCTTTTTGCTTTGCTTTGTTGAAATTTGCTCTGCTCTGTTGAATCCTGCTTTGCTTAATAGTTGATAATAATAATTAATTATTAATAGTTATTGTTTATTAATAGGAAAAAAAAATAAAAAATAGCCATAGTTGGCAAACACTTTATTTATTCTTGTATAGAAGGGAAATGGCAAATGGGCACGACATTATGGGACAGAGGGAGTATGAGTACTCAAATTCTCATGACTTTTAATAAAGGCAAATCTAAAGGCCGGTATAAAAATCATTTTTTCATTTATAAGTAGATTTTCCTCCATTCGTTTTTAGTTTAATTACAACACTTTGAACGACCAAATTTTATGGGGTTGATTTGAATTTGTTAAAATAGAATGTAATAAATAAAAATTATTGGGGAGTTAAAAAATGAGAAAAAAAATGATAGTAGTTCAATAGTAGATGTAAAAGTAAGAGACGTGAGAAAGGAAAATATTGAAAAGGTGTAAGTGCGGTATGAATGAGACCATGTGAGGAGAGAGACATATTATAAATAGTGTATAATAAATTTCCAATCGAGGAAGTATTGCAATTAAAAAATAGTCATTGTAAAAAATTACTGTAATTAAAAAAATGAAGGGGTGTGGAGTAGGGGTGATATGAGCCGAGCATGTTTGTAAACAGTATAGTTCGAGCTCGATCGGCTCGATCAAATTTCATTTTAAGCTCGATTCGTGGTGGCTAGACTTGGGTTTGAGTTCGACTTGAAACCTTCACGAGTCGAGCTGAATTATCCCAAGTTCGGCTCGAAATTTTTTTGAATAAGCTCGATTATTATTATTTTCCATATAAAAAAAGCTATCTATATAAACATAAATGTATTCTTCATAGATATGACACAATTTGAAGGTTTTTACAAAATATACTCTCTGGCGGAGCCATCGTGGGACAAGTTGTCCCCCCACTTCCCAAAAAAAAAAAGTTTTAATACAATATTTTGCGCAATATGTTAGACCAAAGGAGTTGGCCCAGTAGTCAAAGTGAAATGCATGAGCTTGTGATCTAGGGACTAGAGTTTGATGCTTCCTGCATGCATTTGACTTCCCCCCCCCCCCCCCCTTTTTCCTTTTTTTTTTATAACTCTTTATAAGATAGTATTACTTCAATTTATTTCTTAACAATTACTCCATTTACTTATTTGGATAATTTAATTGTAGTTCCCTTTTTTAAAATCTTTATAATAAGATAGTATTACTTCAATTTATTTCTTAACAATTACTCCATTTACTTATTTGAATAATTGTAATTGTAGTTTTAATGTACAAGATAGTATTACTTCAAATTATTTCTTAACAATTACTCCATATACGTATTTGAATTATTGTAATTGTAGTTTTAATGTATAAGATAGTATTACTTCAAATTATTTCTTAACAATTACTCCATATACGTATTTGAATTATTGTAATTGTAGTTTTGCATGAACATTACCCCAAATTACGATTGTTATAGCTAATTATGACTACAAGTACTACATTTAATAAATAGTTATATTATTTATTGTTTGAAAAATTCAAAAATTATGAACCCCTAATCAAAAATTACGATTAATTTTTTTTTAATTTTTTTTTTTTTTTTTTTTTTACATAAAGATCGATTTATATACTCTATGAAACAGAAAGAATTTATAGTTATATCTTATAGGGCGCATCCAACATTATTAGATAAGAAAAAGTATCACGCAAGTAGGGTGATCTTTAGGGACGAAGGAAGTGCTCGATTTGTGTTGATTTAATTAATTGCTACACTTATACTTACGGCGTGAAAGTTTGATCATTTGCAAGGTACCGGAAGGGATAGAAGAGAATAAGAGAAACATTTACATGTCAAAAACAAGCCCTAAAAAAGTGATTAGTAGTTACTACAAGCAATTTACAAAGGAGTATTCATCTGTAATTTCTCCTATTTACTCTCTCTAAGAAGTCAGAAGCTACGATCAGATCGAAGAGTAAATTTCAGATCAGGATAAAATAAATTAGACCATCATTTGAAAGTCATTAAGTAATAATTATTCGTAATTAAAAAAACATATATGCATAATTAGAGGCATCTTCTAAGAACTCCACCTCATGAAGAAGTGAGCATCCAGCTCGATTCATTGACTTTGTTATTCCTTGCAGTAGTAAAAGGTACATCAATATTATCAAATGTTATATACAGGAAAACAATGGAGCATCATATCACTAAATAAAAATAAAAAGGCCATTAAAAATTATACGAAGTAATTATTATAGCAACAAAAATATATGATGAACACAAAGATATACGTACTTTTGCTCATCGTTACCATTGTTTTCATGATGGTAGCAACTTCGGTTAATGCTGGATTTTTGTGCGCCGAACTCAGGGAATCTTGTGTGGCTGGTTACTGCTGTGGCTACCAAGTATTATCCTGCTTCGGCTGGTTAGGTGGTACGTGCGAACCTTTCCGTTAAGACGCGAAATCTGAAGCTGCACGCCGTCTATTACATTTGCCTGCTCGCTTGCTCGAGCAGTTTATCTTCGCCAAAGTTTATAAGCTACTCCTGTGTTTATGTAGGAGATCGTACTGTGTTGTATTATTTTACTAATTACTTGTATTATGTGTTGTTTGATGTAATCATATACTCCCTAGCTATGTTAACCAAGCTAATAACTTGGTCTAGCGGAAAAATTAGCACCTTCTAATCTTGTGGTTAAAGTTTACTTACCACTAGAAACACTTTGAGGGTGAGAGTCTAACTCTTATCTATTAGACCAAAAAATCCATGATGGTTGAGGTCTGATTAGGATGCTTTCCCTCACCTTAAAATTAATTAAAATAAATTTTATTATTGACTTGTAACAATCTATATGTTGAGGAAATCCTTTTTTTTATTTATAAATATATTTTAAATACGGAACTACCACGTAGATATATACAATTATTAATGACTAAATATATGAATTGGCACACGTAAAAGACAAAAATGATTCAATTATTTTAACAGAGATAATATATACTAGAATTTTTACAATTTAAATGATAAGGGTACAAGCATTATAAACTTTTTCATGTGGACATTATTTACGTCAGATCACCTTTCTTTTTATACCACTGCACGTATATTATAGAAAAATTGATAAATATACTTCTTCTGTGTTTTTTTTTTTATTTTAATTATGCTATTTCTCTTTTTGAAAAGTTGCATATTAATTGCAAAATTTTCTTATGTAGTACCTCGTATGTTTTTTCCATTTTTTGGTTGTGTTCACACACAAAATTCCCTACTTACTTACGAAGTATTACCCTTAATTTGTTCACACTGTTCACATGTAATAACAATCTTTATTACCCCACTTTTTCTATCTCTTTTGTTTTTACATAGACACTTTTGACATACTTCATGCTTTACACTTTTTTTTTAGTCTCGTGCCCAACCCAAAGACTGGTAATGCAAAAAAACGGAGAAATTATGCAGTAGTATTGCTTTATATACAAGGTACTCCCTCTGTTTCATAATGATGTCCCTGTTTACATAAATCGATGCAAGTTTTTGTTAATTTTGACAGCAAATATCTTTAATCACACATTAGCAAAAATTATTAATGTTAGATATTAATAATGTACTCACAAGACGAATCAAACTAGACCCCATTTTATTCTTATAGATTGAGAGAAATTAAGAAGATTTTCTCTTATTTTTAAAAGTCAAAGATTACAAATGAAAACATTATTGTGAAGCGGAGGGAGTATATGCTTATGTTGCCATGCCACAACTGGCAAGTGTGCAAATGTAATTCTTCCAGAAAAATGGGGTTGCATGTAATTATGTATATAAGGAGAAAAGCTAATTACTCGTATAATTTATAGAATCACAATCAAGTCCCTAATCACAACTATTGGAGTTACTCTAACAATAGAAAAGTAAAATGCTCTTACTTCATTGCTGAAAGGATCACAATGGTAATGGAATAAACATATTAATACTCTAGAAGGGGGGGTTGAATAGAGTATGGGCGTTTTTCGCAAAACTGAAAATGTCAAGGCCTTGAGATCAGTTACAGGGCGGAATAAACTGATCTCTGTTTTATAAACCAAGACTTTGAAAACTATTTAAGGTAAAACAGTTAGTAAGCAGAAGGTTATAAACGTTTGTTTTGGATTTTGCTAAAACTGTTTGAAACAAAGAACGAAAGTAAGAACAAGGCAAAATAAAAACAGAAATAAACACAAGGAATTGTTACGAAGTTCAGCACAAAGGCCTACGTCTCCGCCTAGGGTTGTCCAACCCGTAGGATTTTAACCAACTTTTATTTCTTCCCTTAGAGTTCTAAAGCAACCTAGAAGATCTCACTAACTTCTTTCCGTAGTACTTCCCACTACACCTTAGACACTCAAATCCTAGAAATAAAAGCTAACACACTCAAACAACTTCGAGTATTATAAATTTACTACGAAGTGTATCACTCAAGTATTACAAAGTTTAGCACAAGTGAACACTCGTATTTTTCCCTCACTTTTAAGTAATAAAAAGTAGTAAACAATGACAGAATTATAGCTCTTAGAATAGCACAAGACTTCTTGAAAAACTTGGATAATAAAACCGGCTGATCTTCATGCTATTTATAAGGCTTTGAAGCTGACTTTAAAACGTTGCCAGCAGTCTCTGGGTCTTCAACAAACTCCAGAAATTTCGAAGCTTTCAAATTTAAACTTCAAAGCTGTATTTTAAAACAACGTTTATCTTCCAGCTAGAAATCTGTTACAGCATACTTAGCTTCCTAAAAACCAGGTCAGCAAGCACAAGTAACAGCCATATTTATCTTAAACAGAAAACTTATCAAGTCAGCCAAATAAGATAAATAATAAGATAGATAAATAAATACATTTGACAGAAAATTATCTTTACAACATAAAGATAAAATCAGTTACTTAAAGGATAATAAAAATATAAACATGCTTAACAGAACATATGAATAGGTTAGCATACATAGCAGGACATATTCGAATATAACTTGACAGAATCATGAAATAAGCTAAGATAAATAAACAAAGCATATTAGCATATTAAATAAACATTGACTATTCATTTTGACTTCCATCATCCAACATAAAACTAAGTAAGAATATAAACGAAAACAAGGTGGAGTCATCAATTGCAATTCAATTGCTACAAGAAAAGGCTATATATATACAAATAGGTAACAAACAAAACTACGCTTAACTAAAACTAGGAACGTGACATATTACTTCAAACTATCAATCAATAGAAATATGTTAACTGACAATTACACTTGTTTATTATTTTTCGTTACTTAAAATAGGAACAAATCAGAAATATTCTAGGAACTGCTTCCTGCGATTTTGGGAGCACTAATATACTAAACCTTCTCAATTATAAATGCTGACCTAATCTCAAAGTCATAAGTAATAATTATTCATATATTGTCATATCGATCATAACCATGCATCTGTATATCTGTTGACATTAAAGGTTGTAGATGCTAGCTCGATTAGCAAATTATAGTCCTAGTGGTGGTGGGATCAAATCCTACCTATATCATTGTCTTTACAATCTCTAAACAAAAAGTATACATATATAAATAGAGAATAATTCATGGTAAACAAATAAATAACGGTTCTATTATCTATCCTTGCCATCGTTGTGTTAGTGGCAAAAGGTGAGCTCGATACCTATGTAGGATGGTGCTCAAGAGACGGTGAACCGTGCGGACTATGGGAGTTAAGTTCGTGTTGCCAAGGCCATCAATGCAACAATTGGTTTAGTGGTAACGTACATGTCATTGGTCATTGCTCGTTAGAGCACCCTAGCATTATTCGTGCCATTGCGGCTTGCTGCGTAGTACTTACGTTAGTATGTAATGCAATATTATATTATGATGGTTTGTAACTGTGATTTCGATTATGTACCTTACCTATTTTCTGTTTGTTTTAATTATAGAGCATATTGGATAAATTTTTTTGTAAGCATGGGTGAGTCCATGAGACCGTGAGGTTTCTACCGTGGTCGTTTGAAATATGACTATTATATTGTTTTAATGATAAACAATATGAGTGATTCATTTTTTTTCACACTATAAGTTGAACCCAATTAGTATTCTAATATCTACAATGCAAATATAATTTTTGAAAATTTTAATCCAACATAAAATAAATATTTATCAAGAAACTATAAAATGAGAATAAAAATTACATAAATGAAACTTAAAAATTTGATAAATTAAAAAAAAAGGTTGACAATAATATTTTATAGCAAAAATAAAGTAAAATAATTAATTACTTGGAGAAAAATACGTCAATTATGAACTATATAATCATTAAAACATTTTGAAAGTCATATTTCAAACGACCACTATAGAATTTTCATACCGTGAGAATGTGCAACCTGATTACACCATGCTTATAAATTACGTGTACCACAAAATTAGCCATGAATTTTTACTTAAACATAGCATGTTACATACCAAAAAGTGATTCGACACACCCATTGTAAGATAATATTTTCTATGCTCCTTTCACATGGAGGTGTGCCAAAATCAATTTCCTTAAATATAGTGCCGAAAAAACTATTGGAAATAAGAAAGCAAAAGGTTGAAATTTACTAAGAAAATATTACTACATTCCTACTCATCAAATGAAATTAGAAGAAAGTGCCTTTAAAATGGCTACAAAATAAAGCAAACTCCTTAAGAAACCAACTAATAAATAATAATCATGGAGTAAATTCTATTGATCAGTGTGGTAGTGCCATTATAATAGGAACTAAATTATTGCCGGTAAGTAAATCATATAGTAGTTGTTGATGCCACTAATAATGTGTTGCATTACTAAAGCTATAATATAGCAACTAAATTAGGAAGGGATGTAATCAATTTGACAAAAGCATACTTATTTATTGAAACATATTCAACAAAAACTATCTAATCATTATTCCACCAAAAATAATAATGTTGAGGTTCACTTGCTTGGCGCCATGGCATTGCTATTACTTCGTATAGTGTTGGTGTATATCGTTGCAACGGTTGTCGTTGCTGAATTTGCTGATAAAATTTCTGATTTCAAATATATATGGAGCTGCCTTATTCTTGGATCCGTCACTAGCTTTTAAATGATCAAGTTTCTTATTACAGAAAAATTTTCTCCTTAATATTTAAAAAAAGTTTGAGATAACTCTAATGAATATGCTTGAACAATTATACCCTTTGAAATATTTATTTACTTATATGCACTCATTAATATCAATTGTCTCTTTTTTGAACTTTTAAGAAAGTATGCGGTATTTGCCCTAAAAATATGTGTTAAAATAATTTCTTCTCATAAATAATTGCCAATAATTAAAATTCTGACATAAGGCGAAAATGAAAGATCTCCCGGACATGACTATTGGCTGCGCATTGCGTGCATTATGTGGTGATAAAATTGTGTGCATTCTGATATTGATGCACTAAAGGACTAACTAACGTATTATTAGAAAGTCATCAATGCAAATTAGTGTAAATGCCATTGTAAGTCATTGAAGTCGCCTTAGTTAATGGATTAATATGCACGTTCTTCTACGTATAGCTAGTATCTAATATGTGGATACATTGACTTTGAAAGTGCTTAAGACGAACAGATCTAGGAACAAATCGAAAGTATATTTAAAGATAAAGTAAAAAATACAAGAGTACGTTTATTCAATAACAACTAACTCATAGATCATAGCTCTCTCCCGTCATGCATAACATTCCGATCACTTTGATAAGGTCATCCAAGGAGTACATCACAAGCAGTCAGCGTATTGCATTACACCAAAGTTCATCTTGATAGCCACCAATGTGAAATCCCACCAAGGCTTGCTTCTTGAACCACACACTACCATCATTATTGAACCACCACTAGTACAAAAACATTCATTTGCGTCGCTCATTTAAGGTATATTTGCATCGCTTCTATGAGCGACGCAACACGCGACGCAAATGACCCAAAGTCATCAATTTGAGTCGCTCCTATGAGCGACGAATAAAATTTGATGTCTTATTTTTTTCGCTCGTTTCATACAATGAGCGACACAAATATGAGTGACGCAAATGAATATAGTTGATAACATATATTCTATTATTTGCGTCACTTCTTTAACAAACAAGTGACGCAAATTACTCTTTTGAATAACATATTTTGTTATTTGCGTCACTTCTTTAATAAACGAGTGACGCAAATGACTGGTTTGAGGAAGAGAAAATGCCCTATTTACGTCGCTTCCTTTTAAAGAGAGATTCAAATGACAATTTTTTGGAAAATACCAGACATTAAAACTGTTATTCCTTTGAATAATATAATAATGCAAGACAAACAATTAAAATAATAAGATCAAGTACAAATTTTGAAAAAATTTCCTTTGTATTTTGGCCTACCCATTAATTTGAAGTGAACTGCTATTCGTCGTTCGCAAATTACAGGGTGACGCTCGCATTTTCATGTGAATTGACAATTTTGCCCTTGATGTTATATTTCCATATAAGGCTCCACCATGAGTCACTTAGTTACTAAGAAGTGAAATATTATTTCCTAGCCCCCCACTTGTCTAAAAAAATCCCGAGCCACAAAAAAACCCGAGCCCACCATTGTACCATACGGTAATCTCAACCATTTTTGAAATCCCAAGTGTGGACGTTGGAGCCCACTATCAACGATGAGCGACGACAACAGTTGGACAAAGGGAGAACCCTGGTCGGAAGTTCAGAACATGCAAGTTCTATGATCCTGTAACTGAGAGTCGAGGTTGTAAAGCATTTGAATGGGTGGATGAACAAGATGGGACAGCCTGGCAAACAAAGGTGGATCAACAATTTGTTGTTAGATAAGAAGCTGTTGAAGGGAGAAACTAGTGACTACAAAAGGGAAGTTGATGATCTAGGTGGACAGATGAGGTGTTTGCTCAATGAAGTGGACAGCCTGAAGATGAAATGCAAGGCCTTAAACTCTGACAGGAAGAAGATGAGCATAGAGATGCATGGAAGAAAATGGAAGATCAGAGCACTCTGTTCTTTGTGCTGCTTTTGGGATAAGTTTGGTCATATTAGTGATGCTAGTTATAGGGGGGTTTGTAATGCTTAAAGTGTAATTTGTAATGGTTAATAGTAACGCTAGTTATAGGCATGAACATTAATAGTAATGCTTTTGTAATGGTTTATAAGTGGCAGTGAACCACTTTCCCAAACTAATGTACACATAATTTAGAATGAATGATTTAAGCAAGTACCTAAAATTCTGATATAGCATTGAAGTAAATGAGCAACTTAGTTGCATTGGTTTAACAAAATTGGCCTTCATAGCCTAACACCAAAGTATTACTTTAACAAAATAGGCTACTGTTCAAAATATCAACCTACAAAATAGCCTAATACCAAAACTATAAGTTGAAAATATTGCATGCTAATGTTCAAATATCAACATACAACTTAAGTTCAGAAAAACAACAGCAAGATTCATTGAGTCAAATTTCCATGTCTAGAAGTGAGCAGCTTAGCCCTCCTTGTCTGCACTCTAGTGTGCTGAACTTTGTCTTTGTTTGTGGGTTCAGGTTGACTGGAAGAGGGGGTGCTATGTTGCTTGGATTTGGCTGGCCCTGTTGACTCTGTGAACCTTTCCTCTTACTCAGTGGTTCACATCCTGGTTGCTCTTGGGGAAGAGTCTTGTTCCCAATGTTGTTTGGACCAGCCCCTACTGCACTCTGTGTTTTAAACACAAATAAACAAGTATCAACATCCAATTTCATCACAAAATTTAAAAGAAAATGAACAAGTCCCACAGCATACCTTCTTAGCAGCTCTAATCTCACTCTTCTTCCTTTGCTCAACTACCCATGGTGAGTTTAAAGGGGGTCTTCCTGCAGATCTCTGGTCAGTTGGTTTAGGTACATGTGGGACCTTGCAAGTCTTGGGATAGTGGCCCCATCCACCACAATTCCTGTACTAACTCATCCTTCTCTTCCTTCCCTGCTCCCCTCATGTTGCAGATGTTCCCTCACTAGGTTCCAGCTTTCTTTTCTTCTGTTTTGGTCTTCCAGGCTGCACTTTGAAGGCTAGTGGCTTAGGCTCTCTCAAGTTCACTCTCTCCCAGTGCTTTGGGCCTGGCATTGGTTGAATTGCAGGCTCATATGCTGCTCTGTAACTGTCCATAGTGTAATAGGGGTGGACAAACTGCTCAACATCAATTCTTTGATCCATCATACATGCAAAGGCATGAACACATAGGATGCCTGTTAATTTCCAATGATTGCAGGAACAAGTCCCATTTCTCAAGTTAACTAGAACCTGGTCATCATTAAGCTGCACTTCAAAAGTGTCATCCCTGGCAGCTTCAATAATGCAATTCCTAGACACATAGCTCATCATTTGAAACAGCTTATGCACATATGGAGTCATGTTGGTTGTGATTTCCTTGGAGTCCTCCCACTTCTCATTGTTTCTCCTCATCCGTTCCATTTGGGTGAGGATAGGTTTGTCCCTTGCATCTCTAATAACTGAGTTGAAAGTCTCACACATGTTGTTTAGTAACATGTTGGACCTGCAACTATCACTAAATGCATGTCTACACCAGTGATGAGTGGGGATTTTTTCCAAGTAATCATAAGCCTCCTCATCAAGCTCCCTAATCTGTTGCATTGGTATCTGATACTCAAGCTGCAAACACAGCAAGACTAGTGTTTACTAAATTTGTTCATAACAATCTAAGCTACACAACAGGAACATTGTTCAATAAAATAGTTCATAAGACTTTAAGCTCATTGAATCCAGTGTCCTAGTCAAGCTCTAACACAACAAGATCAGTGTTCACTAAATTTGTTCATAACAATCTAAGCTGACTTAATCCAATTTAATGAGCTGGTTTTATTTGTTCTAAAACATCTAAGCTAAGCTACAGACTTACAAGTGTTGTTGCTTTTGCAGCACTCCAAAAGAGCTCTTTGAAAACTGATCCACTGAACTTCAGCTTGAAATTTGCTCAAATGTGCCTAACACATAACCTGGTCTCTGCATTTGGCACAACTTTAGATAGGGCTTCAACTAGTCCCTGTTTAACAGCATCAAAAAACAGCTATCACACTTCATAGAATAAAGAACAGGACACAATAAAGAATAGAAAAAAAACAAGCAATTTTACCTTCTGCCTGTCTGACATGAAGGTGAAGCCTGACCCATCTGCACTCCTAAGGCTCTGCATCAGGGATTCCAGAAACCAGACCCAAGTCTCCCTGTTTTCAACCTCACATGTTGCCCAAGCAATAGGAAAAATGTTGTTGTTTCCATCTTTGGACACTACAACTAAAATCTACCCTGGGTATAGGGGTGAAAGTTCGGTTTTCGGTTTGGTTTTTTTTCCCAAACCGAAACCGAACCACCATATTTCGGTTTGTTGATTTTGCAAACCACACCGCACCACTTTAGCTTTGAAACTGAACCAAACCAAACCACCTAAATTTCGGTTTTCTTAAAAAAAACCAAACTGCACCTAATTTTCCTATCAAGCATCATAAACATCAAGTTTTGCAAATAAACCGAACCAAACCACACCAATTAAAACCGAACCAAACCAAACCAATCCATACAAACATAATTAAACAAGTTGGGCCGAAATTTGGAGGTTTTTTTTTTCTTCAGATTTTAAAGTTAATTACAAAAAAAAAAAAAGCAGCAAAATTTTTAAATAATAGATCTACAAAAATTTAGTAAGAAAAAAGTAATACAACTATGATAATTAATAAATTCTATGGATTACAACACTAAAATCTACAAGAATACTACAATTTCGGTGAGAGATCATGCAAAAAACACATCTTGTTCTTCCCAATCGACCGTAGTTCATATATATTCCCAATTTCTTCTTCGTTCTTAAGAAGCAAATATAATTCCTTTACAAAAAAAACCAAAAATTTTCTTCTTCAAATGTGGGTATGAAATCCAGAATATAGAAAATTAATTTGAGACTTTGAGAGGACTTGAAAGACTATAGGAGATATGAAGGAGATATAAAGGAGAGGGAAGGGAGGCATGAAGGAGGCATGAAAGCAGAAAGAAGTGTGATGATGGAGATTGAAGACAGGAGGAAACGTGAAAGACTGAAAGAGGAGAGAGGAGAGATAAAGGGGAGAGAAGGGAGGCGTGAAATACTGAAATGTGAGAGTTATGGGCATTAGGGTTATTTTTTTAATATTTATATGTGAAAAGGTGGGCTTATGTACAATGAGGCTTGCTCACAAACTGAAATTTATTTTGGGCCGAAAATTTCGGTCCGGTTTTGGTTTTTCGATTTTTGATTTTCTGAAACCGAAACCGAACCATATAATTTCGGTTTCTTGATTTTACAAACCGAAACCGAACCACTTAAGAAAAAAAAAAACCGAACCATATTTCTAATTCGGTTCGGATTTCGGTTCGGTTTGGTTTTAAACCAAATTTGTTTCACCCCTACCTAGGTAAGCTCCTTTCAAGTGGCAGCCATCCACCCTAATAATTGGCCTACAACCCTTCAAGAACCCATCTTTCAAAGGCCTCAAACAAATGAACATTCTCATAAACAAGGGAGCCTCAAGCTGGTCAATGCCATCTACCACCATATTATAACCAGACCCTGGGTTGTATTTCATTACAGCCTTCCCATAATCCCAGACCCTTGCATATTTCTCTCTTGCTGAACCAAAAATTATCAACTTAGCTCTACACCTTGCCATCCAAGCCCTGTAGTAGGTCACTTCAACTCCCAGGTCTTGCAGCACCCTACCCCTGATCTACTTCACCTTCCATGTTAGGTTAGTTCTGAACTCCTCAAGGTACCTCTCTGCAATGAACTTTGTAGTGACCTTCTTGTTCTCCCAGCTTCCCACACATCTATGCTCTAACGAACTACATAGCAACATACAAATAGTGCAAAACTAAGTTAAAAGTAAGAATCATAATCCCATAATCAATAGATCATGCCTAGCATAAACCCACTAAACTCTATGTCTCCGCTAACACAGACTAATCACTTAGAAAAGTATAATTCTATATATTGGGAGTAAACTAACCACTAACAACTTGAAGTAAATATTCCAGCTAAACAATATTCTACTATATAGTTATCATAATAACTTACCTAAAATATACTACGGTTGTTAAAATCTTAAGATGAATCCTAAGTACCCGTAACATACTCACCATAATGCACAAATGCGTGCAATGGCTGCGCAGACGTGCCAAACGCCCCTACGTAACCAACCCACCAGGAGCCTGCGCAGATGCTCCTTTGATCCTTCGCTACATGGGTATGCACTTAATTGGACCCGCCTCATCAATTTTGATATTATTACAGTAACCCATTTGCGCAAACTAATTTGTTGTACTCCCTCCGAGTGGTGTTTGACCTAAATATAATTACTTTCTCCGTTGTTTTTTTTTTTTTTTTTTTTTTCCTAAAAAAAATCTCTTTATTTATTGTTAATATATATTAAACCAAAAAGTGAAAACTTCGTCCTTTTTTTAATTATTAGGACGGAGAGAGAAAGTGATTTAGAAATATTGATATTATTATATGAAGTAAATTTTTATGTGGACCATTTGGTGGGGTAAGGAGTGATAAATTTTCTTTTTAATTATAAAAGGAATAAAAAAAGAATAATATCAAAATGGAAATTAAGAAAATAAAGAACTGATTGAGGGGAGTATCCTCTATGGGGTCATCTTGGAATCCGTAGGTTCGAATGAAGATGACCCCATGGTTCTTGAATTCTATTCAGTTCAGATTATCCCCACACACACTGTACTACCTTCGAGTTCTCCGCCACGAAAAAGAAGTATGGAAGGTCTCACAAGTCAAAAATGAAGAATAAGAAAGGTAAATTATTTTCCATGTATTGGCTTTGCAAGTCTAAGAAGCGCAAAGGAACAAGCCTTGGGCATCTAAGGACTATAATCTGTACTGTGATGAAGCTTGGCAACCCTCATATTTGTACTGCTTAGCATGTTTTCAGAATTGTACCCTCATCCGTCGTTTATATTCTTGTATTAGTTCTGTTAAGATAGTTAAACTCTCCCCTAGTCTTTCTCTTTACACATTTGGTAGTCTTGAATATGTTGGGAGCTAGTCTCCTTTTTTGCCCATTGTATAAAAAAAAAAAAAAAAAAAAAAAAAAAAAAAGAAAGAAAAGAAGAAGCTCTGTCAATTTCTTTATTCTAATCAACCAAATGGCAAAATCTTATTTTTGTATTCACTTTCAATAAACATGTAAACACCACTACTTTTCTTTCTTTCTTTCTTTTTTTTTTTTTTTTAATACACTATTAATCCACTAACCATTGTCTTAATTACTACTTTTTCTTCGTTCCTAAAAACATACTTCGTATGATTTTGATGAAATTTTTATAAGAGATTGGATAGATGGGGTAACATTTTGAACTTTACGATCACAATTTGTGTACTTTAGTGTTTTCTTATACTTATATTTTTGCATTATTATGCTTGTCATTTTGGGGAGCAACGGTTTATAGCATATGCTGCCTCAAGAATAATTGCAATCTAATGAATGAGCCATAACAAGGGTACGTCGCTTCATCAAGTTCAATAAAACTTCCTCTCACCTTCTCGTAAATCACAAATCACATAAATCTGTGTGTTATTATTTATCCTTTATTAATTTTGCTTGCGCCTATTACAACAAATTGCATATAAGTAGAATTTTTAAGCATAAATACACAACCAACATTAAAAATAAAACCAATAGATATAACAAAATGGGAAGTTGTCAATTACTCCGATAAATACACTAGACTCTCTTAATTAACAAAATCAAAAGTCATTATCTGAAACGAAGCAACTCCGAAGATGAGAACTGCCCGTTGACTTTAATTGCAATAATTGGTTGAAACGCATAATGTTTAGTAGGGTATTGACTTTAGAGTTTATAAAAGATAACCGAAATATGAACTACAGAGCACCAACACAACACAAAACAAAACAAAAAACATTTAATTGAATTTTCATTCATAGCAAAGATGAACACAAAGAAATATGCTGTTGATGTACTCTTGCTGTTGCTGGCCATTACCGTAATTTTGACTGTGGCCGGCACCGGTGTGGCAGCGCAGGAATGCTTAGAATTAGGCCAACATTGCAGCATTGGACAGTGTTGCCCGGGTTCCGAGTGCCTCATCGTCTTCCATCAATCAGTTTATCTTTGCCTACACTAGTAGAAAAAAGAAAATAGGCATCGCACTTTTGGCACCGGTTCAAGAAAACCGGTGGGAAAGAATTGGGCGGGATTGGGAATACAGACTTTTGGCACCGGTTAACCGGTGCCAATTAAAAAAAAAAAAATTGAAAACCGGCGAGATTTCGCACCGGTTCAAGCCAAACCGGTGCCAATTAAAAAAATTTAATAAAAAAAAATTTGGGCTTCTTATATTCCCTCAGCCCCTAACTCTCTCATATTCATTCTCTCTCATCAACCCTCCTTATTTTCTGATCTCTCAGCTCGTTCTCCCTCATCTCTCATCTCCCTTATCTCCAGAATCCTCAGATCTATCTAATCTCTCTAATTTATCGGTCAGATCTCTCATCTTCTTCCTCATCTGTTCTCTCATCTTCTTCTTCCTCATCTTGGTTTGGAAACCATCGCCGCCGCCGTTCATGCAATCAAAAGCCGCCGCCGTTCTTCTCTCCGTTAATTATTAGAAAATCAAAATTTTGAGGTTAGGGTTTCTGGTTTCTTTAGTTTTGCGTTTTGGTTTCAATTATTTATGTTAAATTGCCTTGATTCTGGGTTTTTTCCGTTAATTATTCAAGTTCTCTTCGTCAATTATTAGAAAATCAGAATTTATGTGTTTTTTTTGTTCAAAGTTTCTAGGCTTTTTGGGTCTGGTTCGACTTTTTTAGGTTTTTTTTGGGTTTTTCTGGGTTCAAAATATCTTGGTTTGAGGGTTTTTTTTCGGGTTTTGATGGTTTTTCTGGGTGTCTTGGATTATTAGGTTTTGTTAGGGTTTTTTTTATGTTTTTTTTCTGGGTTTTTCGATCTCGATTTCTTGGTTTTACGGGGTTTTTTTTTTTGTTTTTTTGGTTGAATTTATCTGGGTTGAATTTTAGTGCCTTGTTCGATTTTGTGGTGGTTTTTTTTGGGTTGAATTTGAGTGATTTATCTTGTTTTGGGTTGATTTTTTATGTTGTTAGTAGCATTGTTATCTGATTTTATTGTTTTAATTGATGCAGGTTGGAATTGAAGTTTCTGATTTTTTAATTTTCGGTTTGAAGGTCGTGATTTTGTTGAGTTTGAAGTTCGAAGTTTCTGGGTTGTAAATTGTAAAATTACAAATTCAGCAATTTTTCTGTTCTTTTTTAATAAATTGTAAAATAACAATTTATTTGATGAATATATATTTATATGTGATTGTATATCACGATTTTGGTACCTTGTTCGATTTCTTGTTTTGGATTGTATGCTGAATTTTTCATTGAAGGCATAATTGCGAAGAAATTGCAATTTTTTTTTATTGTTTGAAGGCATAATTGGCACCGGTTAACCGGTGCCAATTGTAGTTAAAATTAAATAAAAAAAAAACAGCGCGACACTTACTTTTGGCACCAGTTAACCGGTGCCAAATTTTCATGGATTTGGCACCCCTCAAATTCCCAACGGTTCAAAACCGGTGCCTTAGGGGGGTTTTGAACCGGTGCCCATTTATTTTTTTCGCCTAGTGCTAAGTCAATAAGCTAGTCCTACATCTATATATGTATAGGAGATCGTATTATATAGTATTAGATTTGTACTAATACTTGTATTGTGTGTTGTTTGATCAAAATCATGCCATTAATACTCTCCCTAGCTATGTTAACCAAGCTAAGATTGGTTTAGTGAAAAATATAGCACTTTCTAATCTTAAGGTTAGAGTTTGATTACCTGTTTATCACTAAAGACATTTTGAGGCCAGGGTGAAGATCCCTTACCCTCCCCTCACTTTTAAAGTGTCAGAAATAACTTAGCTTATATATTAGACCAAAATTTCCGTGATGATTGAGGTCGATCTAGCAAGGGACTTAGGGTGTATGTGTTGTTTGATTCTATATAATGAAGTTTTTATTTTTGTGTCGAATTATGTTTTTCGTAAGTATTTAATACTTTTTGTAAATTGTAGTGTAATTGATTTAAAATAAAACCTGGTAAAGCGTTGGACAAGTATTAGACTATTAGGCCCTGTTCTTTTGAGTTGTATCTTTTTGCTTTGCTTTGTTGAAATTTGCTCTGCTCTGTTGAATCCTGCTTTGCTTAATAGTTGATAATAATAATTAATTATTAATAGTTATTGTTTATTAATAGGAAAAAAAAATAAAAAATAGCCATAGTTGGCAAACACTTTATTTATTCTTGTATAGAAGGGAAATGGCAAATGGGCACGACATTATGGGACAGAGGGAGTATGAGTACTCAAATTCTCATGACTTTTAATAAAGGCAAATCTAAAGGCCGGTATAAAAATCATTTTTTCATTTATAAGTAGATTTTCCTCCATTCGTTTTTAGTTTAATTACAACACTTTGAACGACCAAATTTTATGGGGTTGATTTGAATTTGTTAAAATAGAATGTAATAAATAAAAATTATTGGGGAGTTAAAAAATGAGAAAAAAAATGATAGTAGTTCAATAGTAGATGTAAAAGTAAGAGACGTGAGAAAGGAAAATATTGAAAAGGTGTAAGTGCGGTATGAATGAGACCATGTGAGGAGAGAGACATATTATAAATAGTGTATAATAAATTTCCAATCGAGGAAGTATTGCAATTAAAAAATAGTCATTGTAAAAAATTACTGTAATTAAAAAAATGAAGGGGTGTGGAGTAGGGGTGATATGAGCCGAGCATGTTTGTAAACAGTATAGTTCGAGCTCGATCGGCTCGATCAAATTTCATTTTAAGCTCGATTCGTGGTGGCTAGACTTGGGTTTGAGTTCGACTTGAAACCTTCACGAGTCGAGCTGAATTATCCCAAGTTCGGCTCGAAATTTTTTTGAATAAGCTCGATTATTATTATTTTCCATATAAAAAAAGCTATCTATATAAACATAAATGTATTCTTCATAGATATGACACAATTTGAAGGTTTTTACAAAATATACTCTCTGGCGGAGCCATCGTGGGACAAGTTGTCCCCCCACTTCCCAAAAAAAAAAAGTTTTAATACAATATTTTGCGCAATATGTTAGACCAAAGGAGTTGGCCCAGTAGTCAAAGTGAAATGCATGAGCTTGTGATCTAGGGACTAGAGTTTGATGCTTCCTGCATGCATTTGACTTCCCCCCCCCCCCCCCCTTTTTTCCTTTTTTTTTATAACTCTTTATAAGATAGTATTACTTCAATTTATTTCTTAACAATTACTCCATTTACTTATTTGGATAATTTAATTGTAGTTCCCTTTTTTAAAATCTTTATAATAAGATAGTATTACTTCAATTTATTTCTTAACAATTACTCCATTTACTTATTTGAATAATTGTAATTGTAGTTTTAATGTACAAGATAGTATTACTTCAAATTATTTCTTAACAATTACTCCATATACGTATTTGAATTATTGTAATTGTAGTTTTAATGTATAAGATAGTATTACTTCAAATTATTTCTTAACAATTACTCCATATACGTATTTGAATTATTGTAATTGTAGTTTTGCATGAACATTACCCCAAATTACGATTGTTATAGCTAATTATGACTACAAGTACTACATTTAATAAATAGTTATATTATTTATTGTTTGAAAAATTCAAAAATTATGAACCCCTAATCAAAAATTACGATTAATTTTTTTTTTATTTTTTTTATTTTTTTTTTTTACATAAAGATCGATTTATATACTCTATGAAACAGAAAGAATTTATAGTTATATCTTATAGGGCGCATCCAACATTATTAGATAAGAAAAAGTATCACGCAAGTAGGGTGATCTTTAGGGACGAAGGAAGTGCTCGATTTGTGTTGATTTAATTAATTGCTACACTTATACTTACGGCGTGAAAGTTTGATCATTTGCAAGGTACCGGAAGGGATAGAAGAGAATAAGAGAAACATTTACATGTCAAAAACAAGCCCTAAAAAAGTGATTAGTAGTTACTACAAGCAATTTACAAAGGAGTATTCATCTGTAATTTCTCCTATTTACTCTCTCTAAGAAGTCAGAAGCTACGATCAGATCGAAGAGTAAATTTCAGATCAGGATAAAATAAATTAGACCATCATTTGAAAGTCATTAAGTAATAATTATTCGTAATTAAAAAAACATATATGCATAATTAGAGGCATCTTCTAAGAACTCCACCTCATGAAGAAGTGAGCATCCAGCTCGATTCATTGACTTTGTTATTCCTTGCAGTAGTAAAAGGTACATCAATATTATCAAATGTTATATACAGGAAAACAATGGAGCATCATATCACTAAATAAAAATAAAAAGGCCATTAAAAATTATACGAAGTAATTATTATAGCAACAAAAATATATGATGAACACAAAGATATACGTACTTTTGCTCATCGTTACCATTGTTTTCATGATGGTAGCAACTTCGGTTAATGCTGGATTTTTGTGCGCCGAACTCAGGGAATCTTGTGTGGCTGGTTACTGCTGTGGCTACCAAGTATTATCCTGCTTCGGCTGGTTAGGTGGTACGTGCGAACCTTTCCGTTAAGACGCGAAATCTGAAGCTGCACGCCGTCTATTACATTTGCCTGCTCGCTTGCTCGAGCAGTTTATCTTCGCCAAAGTTTATAAGCTACTCCTGTGTTTATGTAGGAGATCGTACTGTGTTGTATTATTTTACTAATTACTTGTATTATGTGTTGTTTGATGTAATCATATACTCCCTAGCTATGTTAACCAAGCTAATAACTTGGTCTAGCGGAAAAATTAGCACCTTCTAATCTTGTGGTTAAAGTTTACTTACCACTAGAAACACTTTGAGGGTGAGAGTCTAACTCTTATCTATTAGACCAAAAAATCCATGATGGTTGAGGTCTGATTAGGATGCTTTCCCTCACCTTAAAATTAATTAAAATAAATTTTATTATTGACTTGTAACAATCTATATGTTGAGGAAATCCTTTTTTTTATTTATAAATATATTTTAAATACGGAACTACCACGTAGATATATACAATTATTAATGACTAAATATATGAATTGGCACACGTAAAAGACAAAAATGATTCAATTATTTTAACAGAGATAATATATACTAGAATTTTTACAATTTAAATGATAAGGGTACAAGCATTATAAACTTTTTCATGTGGACATTATTTACGTCAGATCACCTTTCTTTTTATACCACTGCACGTATATTATAGAAAAATTGATAAATATACTTCTTCTGTGTTTTTTTTTTATTTTAATTATGCTATTTCTCTTTTTGAAAAGTTGCATATTAATTGCAAAATTTTCTTATGTAGTACCTCGTATGTTTTTTCCATTTTTTGGTTGTGTTCACACACAAAATTCCCTACTTACTTACGAAGTATTACCCTTAATTTGTTCACACTGTTCACATGTAATAACAATCTTTATTACCCCACTTTTTCTATCTCTTTTGTTTTTACATAGACACTTTTGACATACTTCATGCTTTACACTTTTTTTTTAGTCTCGTGCCCAACCCAAAGACTGGTAATGCAAAAAAACGGAGAAATTATGCAGTAGTATTGCTTTATATACAAGGTACTCCCTCTGTTTCATAATGATGTCCCTGTTTACATAAATCGATGCAAGTTTTTGTTAATTTTGACAGCAAATATCTTTAATCACACATTAGCAAAAATTATTAATGTTAGATATTAATAATGTACTCACAAGACGAATCAAACTAGACCCCATTTTATTCTTATAGATTGAGAGAAATTAAGAAGATTTTCTCTTATTTTTAAAAGTCAAAAGATTACAAATGAAAACATTATTGTGAAGCGGAGGGAGTATATGCTTATGTTGCCATGCCACAACTGGCAAGTGTGCAAATGTAATTCTTCCAGAAAAATGGGGTTGCATGTAATTATGTATATAAGGAGAAAAGCTAATTACTCGTATAATTTATAGAATCACAATCAAGTCCCTAATCACAACTATTGGAGTTACTCTAACAATAGAAAAGTAAAATGCTCTTACTTCATTGCTGAAAGGATCACAATGGTAATGGAATAAACATATTAATACTCTAGAAGGGGGGGTTGAATAGAGTATGGGCGTTTTTCGCAAAACTGAAAATGTCAAGGCCTTGAGATCAGTTACAGGGCGGAATAAACTGATCTCTGTTTTATAAACCAAGACTTTGAAA
Source organism: Chenopodium berlandieri (assembly GCA_034703905.1). Lineage (NCBI taxonomy): Eukaryota > Viridiplantae > Streptophyta > Magnoliopsida > Caryophyllales > Amaranthaceae > Chenopodium > Chenopodium berlandieri. The sequence continues at coordinate 53,353,399 of CM068281.1, forward strand.
ACTATTTAAGGTAAAACAGTTAGTAAGCAGAAGGTTATAAACGTTTGTTTTGGATTTTGCTAAAACTGTTTGAAACAAAGAACGAAAGTAAGAACAAGGCAAAATAAAAACAGAAATAAACACAAGGAATTGTTACGAAGTTCAGCACAAAGGCCTACGTCTCCGCCTAGGGTTGTCCAACCCGTAGGATTTTAACCAACTTTTATTTCTTCCCTTAGAGTTCTAAAGCAACCTAGAAGATCTCACTAACTTCTTTCCGTAGTACTTCCCACTACACCTTAGACACTCAAATCCTAGAAATAAAAGCTAACACACTCAAACAACTTCGAGTATTATAAATTTACTACGAAGTGTATCACTCAAGTATTACAAAGTTTAGCACAAGTGAACACTCGTATTTTTCCCTCACTTTTAAGTAATAAAAAGTAGTAAACAATGACAGAATTATAGCTCTTAGAATAGCACAAGACTTCTTGAAAAACTTGGATAATAAAACCGGCTGATCTTCATGCTATTTATAAGGCTTTGAAGCTGACTTTAAAACGTTGCCAGCAGTCTCTGGGTCTTCAACAAACTCCAGAAATTTCGAAGCTTTCAAATTTAAACTTCAAAGCTGTATTTTAAAACAACGTTTATCTTCCAGCTAGAAATCTGTTACAGCATACTTAGCTTCCTAAAAACCAGGTCAGCAAGCACAAGTAACAGCCATATTTATCTTAAACAGAAAACTTATCAAGTCAGCCAAATAAGATAAATAATAAGATAGATAAATAAATACATTTGACAGAAAATTATCTTTACAACATAAAGATAAAATCAGTTACTTAAAGGATAATAAAAATATAAACATGCTTAACAGAACATATGAATAGGTTAGCATACATAGCAGGACATATTCGAATATAACTTGACAGAATCATGAAATAAGCTAAGATAAATAAACAAAGCATATTAGCATATTAAATAAACATTGACTATTCATTTTGACTTCCATCATCCAACATAAAACTAAGTAAGAATATAAACGAAAACAAGGTGGAGTCATCAATTGCAATTCAATTGCTACAAGAAAAGGCTATATATATACAAATAGGTAACAAACAAAACTACGCTTAACTAAAACTAGGAACGTGACATATTACTTCAAACTATCAATCAATAGAAATATGTTAACTGACAATTACACTTGTTTATTATTTTTCGTTACTTAAAATAGGAACAAATCAGAAATATTCTAGGAACTGCTTCCTGCGATTTTGGGAGCACTAATATACTAAACCTTCTCAATTATAAATGCTGACCTAATCTCAAAGTCATAAGTAATAATTATTCATATATTGTCATATCGATCATAACCATGCATCTGTATATCTGTTGACATTAAAGGTTGTAGATGCTAGCTCGATTAGCAAATTATAGTCCTAGTGGTGGTGGGATCAAATCCTACCTATATCATTGTCTTTACAATCTCTAAACAAAAAGTATACATATATAAATAGAGAATAATTCATGGTAAACAAATAAATAACGGTTCTATTATCTATCCTTGCCATCGTTGTGTTAGTGGCAAAAGGTGAGCTCGATACCTATGTAGGATGGTGCTCAAGAGACGGTGAACCGTGCGGACTATGGGAGTTAAGTTCGTGTTGCCAAGGCCATCAATGCAACAATTGGTTTAGTGGTAACGTACATGTCATTGGTCATTGCTCGTTAGAGCACCCTAGCATTATTCGTGCCATTGCGGCTTGCTGCGTAGTACTTACGTTAGTATGTAATGCAATATTATATTATGATGGTTTGTAACTGTGATTTCGATTATGTACCTTACCTATTTTCTGTTTGTTTTAATTATAGAGCATATTGGATAAATTTTTTTGTAAGCATGGGTGAGTCCATGAGACCGTGAGGTTTCTACCGTGGTCGTTTGAAATATGACTATTATATTGTTTTAATGATAAACAATATGAGTGATTCATTTTTTTTCACACTATAAGTTGAACCCAATTAGTATTCTAATATCTACAATGCAAATATAATTTTTGAAAATTTTAATCCAACATAAAATAAATATTTATCAAGAAACTATAAAATGAGAATAAAAATTACATAAATGAAACTTAAAAATTTGATAAATTAAAAAAAAAGGTTGACAATAATATTTTATAGCAAAAATAAAGTAAAATAATTAATTACTTGGAGAAAAATACGTCAATTATGAACTATATAATCATTAAAACATTTTGAAAGTCATATTTCAAACGACCACTATAGAATTTTCATACCGTGAGAATGTGCAACCTGATTACACCATGCTTATAAATTACGTGTACCACAAAATTAGCCATGAATTTTTACTTAAACATAGCATGTTACATACCAAAAAGTGATTCGACACACCCATTGTAAGATAATAATTTTCTATGCTCCTTTCACATGGAGGTGTGCCAAAATCAATTTCCTTAAATATAGTGCCGAAAAAACTATTGGAAATAAGAAAGCAAAAGGTTGAAATTTACTAAGAAAATATTACTACATTCCTACTCATCAAATGAAATTAGAAGAAAGTGCCTTTAAAATGGCTACAAAATAAAGCAAACTCCTTAAGAAACCAACTAATAAATAATAATCATGGAGTAAATTCTATTGATCAGTGTGGTAGTGCCATTATAATAGGAACTAAATTATTGCCGGTAAGTAAATCATATAGTAGTTGTTGATGCCACTAATAATGTGTTGCATTACTAAAGCTATAATATAGCAACTAAATTAGGAAGGGATGTAATCAATTTGACAAAAGCATACTTATTTATTGAAACATATTCAACAAAAACTATCTAATCATTATTCCACCAAAAATAATAATGTTGAGGTTCACTTGCTTGGCGCCATGGCATTGCTATTACTTCGTATAGTGTTGGTGTATATCGTTGCAACGGTTGTCGTTGCTGAATTTGCTGATAAAATTTCTGATTTCAAATATATATGGAGCTGCCTTATTCTTGGATCCGTCACTAGCTTTTAAATGATCAAGTTTCTTATTACAGAAAAATTTTCTCCTTAATATTTAAAAAAAGTTTGAGATAACTCTAATGAATATGCTTGAACAATTATACCCTTTGAAATATTTATTTACTTATATGCACTCATTAATATCAATTGTCTCTTTTTTGAACTTTTAAGAATAGTATGCGGATATTTGTACCCTAAAAATATGTGTTAAACATAATTTCTTCTCATAAATAATGCTGCCAATAATTAAAATTGTGACATAAGGCGAAAATGAAAGATCTCCCGGACATGACTAGCTATGGCTTGCGCATTGCGTGCATTATGTGGATGACTAAAATTGTGTGCATTCTCGGGATATTGGATGACTAAAGGCACTAACTAACGTGCATTATATAGAAAGTCATCAATGCAATGAGGTGTTTAGTGGTAAATGCCATTGATAGTCATTAAAGCCGCTTAGTTAATGGATTAATATGCACGTTCTTACTACGTATAGCTAGTATCTAATATGTGGATACATTGACTTTGAAAGTGCTATAAGACGAACAGATCTAGGAACAAATCGAAAGTATATTTCCAAAGATAAAGTAAAAAAATACAAGAGTACGTATTATTCAATAACAAGCTAACTCATAGAGTCATAGCTAATTAAGGTTATGAAGATCAATAACATCTACTGCCTTGCGGTTCTTTTGATAATTCTTGCCACCATTGTGATGGAGATTAGTGGTGCGCCAGCGTGTTGCTATGAGCCGTCGTGTGCGGCTTTCGGGGAACCTTGTGGAATCCTCAACCTGAGTTCGTGTTGCACCGGCTCCTGCGACAGTATGTTTTCCGGTTCATGCGGGCTATGATTAGAACCGCCACCCGTCCGCCGGCCTCTACCGTTGCATCTGCCTACCTGCCTCATATATGATGTCAAATTACTGTACCTTTTTCTTTTGTTTTTTTTGAAACAAAATTACTGTACCTTTAATTTATGAGCATATTTTATAAAAGTAAATCAATTATAAATCAATTATAAATCGTGAATAAAATTTGATGCTCTATATTTCTTCTTTTTACAACCTCTGTTTCATATTTTGTGCAACCTTTATTTTATATTATGTGCAACATTTAGTAAATATAGTTGCTACATATATTATGTGCAACAAATATTTGCTTTCAGTTTTAAGTTGTCTTTTCTCTTCATCTCGCTCACTCCTCATAACATGCATTTTAATATATATTTTTTCTCTCCATTTCAACAATCACCCAAAAAAAAATAAAAAATAAAAAAATAAAAATAAAGCCCCAGCTAGAAACCCTTGTCATATCCTTAATTGCACAAAATATGGAACAGAGGTAGTATTATTTATTTAGTCTGTTATGGATTTGAATGTTTATAAATTTCAACATAAATGGAATTATATGCATGTTCTAGTGAAAAATATAAAAGAAAAAATATTACTCTTATATGGGATTTTATGTTTCATTCATCTTGATTTGTAGTATTTCATTCCTCTGTTTTTTTGTATAGTATGTAGCTGACATGCTATTTTAATCATTCAAATTTCACTATTTTATTTATTGTAAATATTTTCTTTTTTTTGGTAAGTAAAATTTATTGCAAAACAAAAAAACAATCAATCATACAACAAGAGGTCTTAATAAGTTGAGACCATCAATAAACTACTAGCGCTGGAACACAATTATATATAGTTGATAATTCACAAACACAATCCTAACAAGAGATTTTGTTAGAATATGCCTTGAGAGTGTTTACCCCTTTAATGACCCAGCAAGAGTCTCTTTCTCAAGATCAATAAAACTTCCTCTCACATGCCCGTGAACGTGTGGCTAAATCATAGTTAGCGTATCATGTAAATCTGATCTGTGTGTTCTTGTTTGTTATGTTTTTCGTTAATCTTTCTTGTATCTATTACAATAAACTCTGCATATACTAATCTAAAGTGGAATTATTTAACATAATAAAAAATACATGATCAAGTGATCAACATGACATAAAAAATAATACCAATATATATAACAAAGTGGGAAGTTACTCCCATTTATATACTAGACCCTATCCATTAATTAGACAATTAAAGTCATTAATAATAATTATTCAATCTGAAACGAAGCAACCCCGAAGGTGAGAGCCGCCCATTGACTTTTTTTTTTTTTTCCTTTTCAATCTCAATAATAATAGGATGAAGCGTCATAATATTTAGTAGGGCATCAACTTTGAAGTTTATAAAAGGTAACCAGAATATGGACTAATTAAAGAGCATCAGCACAAATTAAAACAAAAAACACTCATTTTTATTATAAAGAAGATGAATACAAAGAAATATGTTGTAGATGTTCTCTTGTTGTTGCTTGCCATTGCCATACTTTAGACCATGGCCCACCGGTGTGGCTGCGCAGGAATGCGTAGGATTTGGCCAATATTGTACCGGTGGACAGTGTCACTACTAGAAAAATAGGCCATTTTCGATGGAAAAACTCCGTCGGAATCACCCTGAATTCCGTCGAAAAACACATTTCCGACGGAATTTGGAACCGGTTGTAGGAAACCCTTTTGTAGGAAAAATGACCTTTTCCGATGGAAATTTCGTCGGGAACACTTTTCCGATGGAATTTCCGTCGGAATTGTTTCGTCGGAAGAGGAATTCCGGCACCGGAAAATCCGTCGGAAATATCCAGACGGATACTGTTCCGCCGGAAAATTCTGACGGATTTTCCGTCGGAAAATGCTTTAAAAAAACAAAAAAAAAGCCTCCCACCACCCCCACCACCACCACCCATACCACCAGCCACGGTACCCACCCCCTGCCCCCATACCCACCCATACCCCCTACCCCCATACTAACCCACCTCCACCATAAACCACCCACCTCTACCCCGTAAACCACCTACCACCGTGAAACACCCATCACCACCAGCCGTCAAAAACCACAAAATAAAAACGAAGTAATTTGAAAAAAAAAACCTCACAATAATCACATAAAAAAAAAACCCACAAAAAAACCAAGCAAAAAACAACGAAATCAATCTATAAAAATTAAACAAAAAAATAAAGAAATCAACAAAAATAAACTCTAGATCAACACCGTACAAAGAGAGGGCTTGTTCCAAATTCCAAATCTAATTGTACAAAAACCCAAAAATTCCAAATTAACACCTAGAATTTCAAATCAAAACCCATAAATAAGGGCTTGTTCTTTGATGTTTCAGCAAAACCCGAAACAAAATAAGAGAAAGAGAAAAGAGAACTTACCTTGAATTCCATCAAAACCCTGAAATTGGCTTGAATTTAGGTTTTAAAGGTCAAATTCGACCATGAAAACTCTAGATCTAGGGTTTTCATGGTCGAATTTGACATGAAAAACCTTATTTTGTTCTTTGATGTTTCATGCGTGAAGTGTTGCGAGGCGTGAAGAGAAATGAAGGAAGGAGAAGGAGAAGAGAGAGAAAGAGGGGGCGGAGGAGAGAGAAGGAAAGAGGAGAGGAGTTCAGAGAGGAAGAGAAGAGGAAAGAGGAAAGGAAAGAGAAAGAGAAGAGAGGCGGAGAGAGAGAAGAGGAGAAGAGAGAGAAATGAGAACTGAAAGGGGGAGGGGGGTATTCCGGATTTTTTAGGTTTTGGTTTTTTTTTTTTTTAAGAAAAAAGCCATAATTCAGTCGGAAAGGTTGTAAATTCCGTCGGAAAATTCCGACGGAATTTGAATCTGTCGAAAACTAATTATTTTTCGACGAAAACTAAGTATTTTTCGATGGATTTAAATTCCGTCGGAAATTTCTGACGGAAAATCTAAATTCGTCGGAAATTCCCGATGGAATTTAAATCCATCAGAAAATACTTAGTTTCCTATGGATTTTCGTGTCCGTCGGAACACATCTGTCGGAATTTGACCTTTTTCTAGTAGTGTGTTGCTCGGGTTATGAGTGCCTCAGCGTCTTCCATTACCCTGTTGGCCTTTGCAGATAATGCCCCGTGATGCGTATTTACGCATCTATTTTGAATTTCTTGAATAAAAGACTCAATCTTTAAACCTTTCTTGGATTTTGATATGTTTAATATACGATTATGGTTATATGTATTCGTTTTTCTTGAGGAAAAACGAGTTAATGAATTTTAATGAAGCACGGATAGAACTCCCAAGGCTCGGTTGAGAGGCAATACTTGAAGGCTCGGTTCAAGAATCAAAGTTTAGCGCAACGGCAAGGTTTAACAAACCATATGCATAAACACAAGGTAAGCTCTATTCATACAATAATCAAAACTCAAATCTGATTTTTATTAATTCTTAACCACGTATTTATAAGCTAAACAATTAGCCTAAATTCGTGTAGAACAAATTCTAATCTTACTAGAAAACTTACCCTAACTTGTAAAGATAATATTTTGCAAATATATTCTTTAAAGTTAAGCTATCTTCTACTAACCGAATTAAACTAAAAAATATATCCTAATAATTAAAATAAACTCCTAAGGCCTAAAACAAGAAAAATCCTAGCTTTCAAGTGAAAGGTAAAAACTCGTAGGTGAAAATCTAAAATAAGCAATAACCATCTCAATACGTATCATACTCCCCCTCTTGAAAAAAAAAACACTTGTCCTCAAGTTTCGTCCTCAAAGCAAGGGATTAAATCGGGAGAAGTAAGAGTAGCACAAACACCATTCCCTAGAAGAACCTTGAACGTTTCATAACCTATTTTCTCAACAATGTCAAATGGTCCCTCATCCATTGGCTCACCATTCTTGTGATCAATATGCAACTGTTGAGCACCCAAGGACAACCATATCTTAGAGCCTTCACGCAAATTAGTGTCACGGCGCATATGTAAAACTTGATGTCGCCTTTCCTTCTTGTTAGTAGCGGTTTCTAGAAGCTTCTCTTGACAAGAAGAGTAGCAAACATGTTGGTCACTTTGGACAACATTAGGCGCCTTTTGTAGACAGTTAGGGGGAAGAGGTTTCAAGCAAATGCGTTTTTCATTAACCAACACTGAATAGATGTTCTCTCTCCCGTCATGCATAACATTCCGATCACTTTGCCAAGGTCATCCAAGGAGTACATCACAAGCAGTCATTGGTATTGCATTACACCAAAGTTCATCTTGATAGCCACCAATGTGAAATCCCACCAAGGCTTGCTTCTTGAACCACACACTACCATCATTATTGAACCACCACTAGTACAAAAACATTCATTTGCGTCGCTCATTTAAGGTATATTTGCATCGCTTCTATGAGCGACGCAACACGCGACGCAAATGACCCAAAGTCATTTGAGTCGCTCCTATGAGCGACGCAAATAAGTGTTATTTTTGTCGCTCGTTTACAAATGAGCGACACAAATATGAGTGACGCAAATGAATCTTATTGATAACATATATTCTATTATTTGCGTCACTTCTTTAACAAACAAGTGACGCAAATTACTCTTTTGAATAACATATATTTTGTTATTTGCGTCACTTCTTTAATAAACGAGTGACGCAAATGACTGGTTTGAGGAAGAGAAAATGGGCTATTTACGTCGCTTCTTTTTTAAAGAGAGATTCAAATGACAATTTTTTTTAAAAATACCAGACATTAAAACAGTATTCCTTTGTATAATATAATAATGCAAGACAAACAATTAAAATAATAAGATCAAGTACAAATTTCGACAAAATTTCCTTTGTATTTTGGCCTACCCATTAATTTGGGAAGTGAACTGCTATTCGTCGTTCGCAAATTACAGGGTGACGCTCGCATTTTCATGTGAATTGACAATTTTGCCCTTGATGTTATATTTCCATATAAGGCTCCACCATGAGTCACTTTAGTTACTAAGAAGTGAAATATTATTTCCTAGCCCCCCACTTGTCTTAAAAAAATCCCGAGCCACAAAAAAACCCGAGCCCACCATTGTACCATACGGTAATCTCAACCATTTTTGAAATCCCAAGTGTGGACGTTGGAGCCCACTATCAACGATGAGCGACGACAACAGTTGGACAAGGGAGAACCCTGGTCGGAAGTTCAGAACATGCAAGTTCTATGATCCTGTAACTGAGAGTCGAGGTTGTAAAGCATTTGAATGGGTGGATGAACAAGATGGGACAGCCTGGCAAACAAAGGTGATCAACAATTTGTTGTTAGATAAGAAGCTGTTGAAGGGAGAAACTAGTGACTACAAAAGGGAAGTTGATGATCTAGGTGGACAGATGAGGTGTTTGCTCAATGAAGTGGACAGCCTGAAGATGAAATGCAAGGCCTTAAACTCTGACAGGAAGAAGATGAGCATAGAGATGCATGGAAGAAATGGAAGATCAGAGCACTCTGTTCTTTGTGCTGCTTTTGGGATAAGTTTGGTCATATTAGTGATGCTAGTTATAGGGGGGTTTGTAATGCTTAAAGTGTAATTTGTAATGGTTAATAGTAATGCTAGTTATAGGCATGAACATTAATAGTAATGCTTTTGTAATGGTTTATAAGTGGCAGTGAACCACTTTCCCAAACTAATGTACACATAATTTAGAATGAATGATTTAAGCAAGTACCTAAAATTCTGATATAGCATTGAAGTAAATGAGCAACTTAGTTGCATTGGTTTAACAAAATTGGCCTTCATAGCCTAACACCAAAGTATTACTTTAACAAAATAGGCTACTGTTCAAAATATCAACCTACAAAATAGCCTAATACCAAAACTATAAGTTGAAAATATTGCATGCTAATGTTCAAAATATCAACATACAACTTAAGTTCAGAAAAACAACAGCAAGATCATTGAGTCAAATTTCCATGTCTAGAAGTGAGCAGCTTAGCCCTCCTTGTCTGCACTCTAGTGTGCTGAACTTTGTCTTTGTTTGTGGGTTCAGGTTGACTGGAAGAGGGGGTGCTATGTTGCTTGGATTTGGCTGGCCCTGTTGACTCTGTGAACCTTTCCTCTTACTCAGTGGTTCACATCCTGGTTGCTCTTGGGGAAGAGTCTTGTTCCCAATGTTGTTTGGACCAGCCCCTACTGCACTCTGTGTTTTAAACACAAATAAACAAGTATCAACATCCAATTTCATCACAAAATTTAAAAGAAAATGAACAAGTCCCACAGCATACCTTCTTAGCAGCTCTAATCTCACTCTTCTTCCTTTGCTCAACTACCCATGGTGAGTTTAAAGGGGGTCTTCCTGCAGATCTCTGGTCAGTTGGTTTAGGTACATGTGGGACCTTGCAAGTCTTGGGATAGTGGCCCCATCCACCACAATTCCTGTACTAACTCATCCTTCTCTTCCTTCCCTGCTCCCCTCATGTTGCAGATGTTCCCTCACTAGGTTCCAGCTTTCTTTTCTTCTGTTTTGGTCTTCCAGGCTGCACTTTGAAGGCTAGTGGCTTAGGCTCTCTCAAGTTCACTCTCTCCCAGTGCTTTGGGCCTGGCATTGGTTGAATTGCAGGCTCATATGCTGCTCTGTAACTGTCCATAGTGTAATAGGGGTGGACAAACTGCTCAACATCAATTCTTTGATCCATCATACATGCAAAGGCATGAACACATAGGATGCCTGTTAATTTCCAATGATTGCAGGAACAAGTCCCATTTCTCAAGTTAACTAGAACCTGGTCATCATTAAGCTGCACTTCAAAAGTGTCATCCCTGGCAGCTTCAATAATGCAATTCCTAGACACATAGCTCATCATTTGAAACAACTTATGCACATATGGAGTCATGTTGGTTGTGATTTCCTTGGAGTCCTCCCACTTCTCATTGTTTCTCCTCATCCGTTCCATTTGGGTGAGGATAGGTTTGTCCCTTGCATCTCTAATAACTGAGTTGAAAGTCTCACACATGTTGTTTAGTAACATGTTGGACCTGCAACTATCACTAAATGCATGTCTACACCAGTGATGAGTGGGGATTTTTTCCAAGTAATCATAAGCCTCCTCATCAAGCTCCCTAATCTGTTGCATTGGTATCTGATACTCAAGCTGCAAACACAGCAAGACTAGTGTTTACTAAATTTGTTCATAACAATCTAAGCTACACAACAGGAACATTGTTCAATAAAATAGTTCATAATACTTTAAGCTCATTGAATCCAGTGTCCTAGTCAAGCTCTAACACAACAAGATCAGTGTTCACTAAATTTGTTCATAACAATCTAAGCTGACTTAATCCAATTTAATGAGCTGGTTTTATTTGTTCTAAAACATCTAAGCTAAGCTACAGACTTACAAGTGTTGTTGCTTTTGCAGCACTCCAAAAGAGCTCTTTGAAAACTGATCCACTGAACTTCAGCTTGAAATTTGCTCAAATGTGCCTAACACATAACCTGGTCTCTGCATTTGGCACAACTTTAGATAGGGCTTCAACTAGTCCCTGTTTAACAGCATCAAAAAACAGCTATCACACTTCATAGAATAAAGAACAGGACACAATAAAGAATAGAAAAAAAACAAGCAATTTTACCTTCTGCCTGTCTGACATGAAGGTGAAGCCTGACCCATCTGCACTCCTAAGGCTCTGCATCAGGGATTCCAGAAACCAGACCCAAGTCTCCCTGTTTTCAACCTCACATGTTGCCCAAGCAATAGGAAAAATGTTGTTGTTTCCATCTTTGGACACTACAACTAAAATCTACCCTGGGTATAGGGGTGAAAGTTCGGTTTTCGGTTTGGTTTTTTTCCCAAACCGAAACCGAACCACCATATTTCGGTTTGTTGATTTTGCAAACCACACCGCACCACTTTAGCTTTGAAACTGAACCAAACCAAACCACCTAAATTTCGGTTTTCTTAAAAAAAACCAAACTGCACCTAATTTTCCTATCAAGCATCATAAACATCAAGTTTTGCAAATAAACCGAACCAAACCACACCAATTAAAACCGAACCAAACCAAACCAATCCATACAAACATAATTAAACAAGTTGGGCCGAAATTTGGAGGTTTTTTTTTTCTTCAGATTTTAAAGTTAATTACAAAAAAAAAAAAGCAGCAAAATTTTTAAATAATAGATCTACAAAAATTTAGTAAGAAAAAAGTAATACAACTATGATAATTAATAAATTCTATGGATTACAACACTAAAATCTACAAGAATACTACAATTTCGGTGAGAGATCATGCAAAAACACATCTTGTTCTTCCCAATCGACCGTAGTTCATATATATTCCCAATTTCTTCTTCGTTCTTAAGAAGCAAATATAATTCCTTTACAAAAAAACCAAAAATTTTCTTCTTCAAATGTGGGTATGAAATCCAGAATATAGAAAATTAATTTGAGACTTTGAGAGGACTTGAAAGACTATAGGAGATATGAAGGAGATATAAAGGAGAGGGAAGGGAGGCATGAAGGAGGCATGAAAGCAGAAAGAAGTGTGATGATGGAGATTGAAGACAGGAGGAAACGTGAAAGACTGAAAGAGGAGAGAGGAGAGATAAAGGGGAGAGAAGGGAGGCGTGAAATACTGAAATGTGAGAGTTATGGGCATTAGGGTTATTTTTTTAATATTTATATGTGAAAAGGTGGGCTTATGTACAATGAGGCTTGCTCACAAACTGAAATTTATTTTGGGCCGAAAATTTCGGTCCGGTTTTGGTTTTTCGATTTTTGATTTTCTGAAACCGAAACCGAACCATATAATTTCGGTTTCTTGATTTTACAAACCGAAACCGAACCACTTAAGAAAAAAAAAACCGAACCATATTTCTAATTCGGTTCGGATTTCGGTTCGGTTTGGTTTTAAACCAAATTTGTTTCACCCCTACCTAGGTAAGCTCCTTTCAAGTGGCAGCCATCCACCCTAATAATTGGCCTACAACCCTTCAAGAACCCATCTTTCAAAGGCCTCAAACAAATGAACATTCTCATAAACAAGGGAGCCTCAAGCTGGTCAATGCCATCTACCACCATATTATAACCAGACCCTGGGTTGTATTTCATTACAGCCTTCCCATAATCCCAGACCCTTGCATATTTCTCTCTTGCTGAACCAAAAATTATCAACTTAGCTCTACACCTTGCCATCCAAGCCCTGTAGTAGGTCACTTCAACTCCCAGGTCTTGCAGCACCCTACCCCTGATCTACTTCACCTTCCATGTTAGGTTAGTTCTGAACTCCTCAAGGTACCTCTCTGCAATGAACTTTGTAGTGACCTTCTTGTTCTCCCAGCTTCCCACACATCTATGCTCTAACTTCATGGTTTTTATTTGCCAAGTCTGCTGTTTTTTTAACTTAGTAGCATGGATCTTGAAATTGCACTTCACTCCACCCTTGCATATACACAAAGGCATCCTACTTGTCTTTGTTTGATACTGAAATCCACATCTGTTCCTACACTGAATAGTAACCCTACTACTATCATTGTGCAAAAAATAGTATTCATACCTATTCTGTATGGCATGCAGTCTAAGAGCTTTCCTTAAAATAGTGAAATTGCTGAACTTAAGCCTATTAACAAGTACAACAGGCTTACTGAAGTCAGATTTCTCATTAAACAAAGGACTGTTGTCCTCTTCATCTGATGAACCATCCAAGCTCCTTAGTTCATCTGATTCTCCCTCAATTTCTTCTTGCACTTGAACCTCACTCACATCCAAGTTCTCTGTCAACCTTGACCTAGGATCCTTGGCAACCCCCTAATCATGTACATCAAACTACTTCCCAAGACTTCTTGTTACCTTCTCCAAAATATCTTCAGAATTTTGGACAGTACAAACCACCTTTCATCCCCACTGTCATACTCCTCATCTCCAGGCACCCAAGTTATTTCAATCTCACTCCCATCAGTAGAAGAATACTCATCCTCACTCCCAGCCTCACTGCCCTCACTACTATCCTCAAAAACCAATCCTTTAACTACAGATTTCTTTTTCCCCTTCCCCTTATCGATCCAACAGCTTCCCACTACCAGAAACCCTTTCAAGCTTCGCTTTACCTTTCCCCTTATCCAACAAATTCCCTCTACCAAAAACCCCCTCACTCTTAGCAGAAACCCCTTCACTCCTTCCTATCCCCTTAACCTTTTCCTGTCTAGATCTAGGTTTAGGAGAATCTTCCCTTTCACTGACATCAGGGTCAGTTTTGTTAGATATTGGGCTCTTCCTAACTGGAAAAGTTTTTCCTGAACTTTTCTTCCCTTTTCTTTCAACCTTTTCTGGAGTGGACTGGGCCTGGACCTCATGTATGGGCCTTAAAGGTTCATCTGCAGTCACAAAAACTTTAACAGACCCTTCCTCATTGACTGTGTCTAACAGCCCATTCACTTCCTCTTCATTTACTATTTCCTTTCTCCCTGTGTTAAAGGTTCTACCTCTTTGTTTATACCACAGTCTGTAGTTTGGAGGGACATGGACATTATAATGCACAAACCCATGCACAACACCTTCCCTCAAATAATGTACATCTATCTTATCCACTACCACATCCCTCCTCCAATAACATAACCCACACACCAGCAAAGCAAATGTTTTGATTTTGACACTCTTTTGGGAACAACAGCACCCCTAACTCTGAATACTATATTAATTAATCCTTGGAGGTTGTTGGCCATTTATCTACCCAATAAACAGATGCAAAGCAAGTCAACAAAAGCCAACATGTCTTACCCCATTACACAGTCAAACGCACTACTTTAATCAACAAAAGCAAACATTTTTAAACCAAAACAAGGACAAACCAGTCAACATGTCACCAAAACCAATGAATTAAACTATATAATTAAGCAATCACACCAATTCATACTTAAATTAATCACATTCTTCTTTAATTACAAGTTCGCACAGTACACAAAGTAAATCACACCCAATTTTTAGGGTTCCTATACTTTTTTTCCCAAATTACCCTACATTCCCCACGGAAATGGCATAATGCACATCATCAGTTGTAGAAAACTACTTTAAAAGGTTCGAAAGGTACCTGTTTTGGAATCTTAATCTGTTGAAGTCAGAATCCACGAAAAATCCAAGCTTTTGTGGATGTTGAAAATGGCTGACGAAGTCTCGCTGAGTTGTTTCGTTCCAATGCTGACACCTCCCCTTACAATTCAATTTCTCAACCACACAATTCACTCTAGGGTTTGATTCTGGACAGTAATTTTGGTTGCTGAATATTTACAGACAGAATTCAATGAAGGAGGAGTAGTTGGGGAATCGATGGTAGGAAAGATAATCGAATTGAAGAGGATGAAATTTGGAGGGTAAACTAAATTGTGGGTCCCACACACATTTTCCGTCACAGATACCGTTATCTAGTGGTGAAACCAAAATTTTAATTTTTTATCAGGTGTTATAATAAAAATTTGAAATGTTTAGGTGTTATAATCAAAATATGGTGTTTTATCAGGTGTTATTTTCTAATTTGGCCTATATAAAATTATTAAATAAAAACCATATTGGCTTAAAAAAAATGGCTTAAAAAAAATAAAAACCATAATTTTTATATTTATAAAATCATCAAATACACGGGTATTACAATTTACCCTCCTTAAACCAAGTTTCGTCCCCAAAACTTAAACTTAAAGCTTATAAAATATTCTTAGAAAACCCTAAGTATAACAGATTAAGAAGTTTTGGGGAAATGGGAGAAAGGTCGTGTTTTGACGTTGCCTTAGTTTAAATGATTCCAATTGTATCAAGGAAGAGAAAACATAAGAGCTGATCAAAGTCGGCCAGACCCAAATTTGGGAAAATTTATTCGGCCTCAGGCCCGACCCAATTTAGTTATTTTTTTATGGGCGGGTTTCGGGAAGCATTTTCATGCAATTTTAGTTGATTTTTTGGCCCAGCCCAAAAATGAAATGGCCCACACGGCCAGACCATTTTGGGTGGGTTGGGCACATAATTTCCGGTCTGAAACTAGCCCGACACGACCCGAGAAGTGAGCTGTTTTTATTTTGCATCACCCAATTCGAACCCAACCCAACCAGCCCAATAATCACCTCTAGAAAACATAAGTTTTTTTTTCTTGGAAACAATAGAAAACATAGGTTTAATTTTAAACTTTTAATCCATCTTTTCATGGCAATTATACAATAACATTCTTAGTAATAGGATATATAACAATCTTTGTTTAGCAAATTTAGGGAAAATGAGAGACAAGAAAGGAAAATTAAGGTAAACGTGCAATAATTGGGGATTGGAAGTGTTTTTCATGAGTCAGTGTCGGAAAAAATAATTCAATGGTGGAAATCGGCCAAATTAAAAGATCCTATCTCACAACCCAAATTTATTTTAAAGTCTCAATTTGTCACTTCAGGTCATTTTCGACAAAAGACCTACTAAAAAGATACGGTACGACAATTTTCCTATTAATTATTGAAGGAAACCAAAATTTAAAGTTATAAAGTAATTAAAATTTCAACAACGTACAATTAGGGGTACAATTAGGGGAATATCACTATGTTCAATATTATAAATAAAAAGCAATTTATTGGGGGAGAGAAACACATAATTCATTCACATTTTTATTTTCATTTTAATTTAAATAAAAATTAATGTTTAAAAAGTATCGTGTAGAACAACACCAACGCAACATAACACAAATGTAATATTCCTCACTTTACTATGTCTATTAAAACATTATGAGATAGAGATAGTGATTAGCTAGTATAAACTTAAAAGGTGTTTCATCTGAAAAATTGTTGGATTTCCTATTTTCTTGCCAAGATAATCATGTCATGATCACATATAGAGTAATTATAATATCGAGTTTTTCAAATCAAATTAATTTGGGTTACAAGCTGTAATACTTAGCTTGACTTTAATTTATACGTAGTACATATTTGTTTACACAACATGCATTAGTAATGGCAATTTCAAATTTCTCCAAATTAATGATGTACATTTCAATGGTTTCATCGTAAATTTTTTAAGAATATTGCATATATATTATAATAAAATACATGTAGCATTATAATTTAATCAGTTAAACTTAGTTAAAAGGAGTTTGTATTATGGATATTTTTTTTCTTTTGAACAGGAGGGGGAAGTTTGTATTATGGAGTTTTAAACTACTTAAAAAATTTCTTTCAAAAAAAAAAAAAAAAAAAAAAAAAAAACTACATAATTTTTTTTTTCTTTTTTTTTTTTTGGAGGCAAACTACTGAAATTCTTGAAATTAAGTAAGTGTTAATGATACAACTCTTTTTCTTTTTCTTTTTCTTTTTTTTTTAAAGAAACTTTTTTTGAAAAGAATTAAGATACAAATGTACGACAACAGTACTTCTATATTTGCCTCAATTTTACTAAAAGGGTCTGGTCAATTTTGTGTTCAATAATGTTTAAGGGACCCACATAGTTTTAGGGTTTATTTCATATCCGATTTTTGGAATTGAAACCTTAATTTCAGGTTCAACCTATACTATTAAAGTATTAAGAGGTCGATTACATTCAGATTGAATCAAATGTTGTTAGTTTACTTAAATTAGTTAAACAATTTCAATTATTATTTTAGTTATTTATTATTGTAAGAAAGCTAGCCAAATTGTCTGATAAACACAAGACTTGTCAAAGATCGTTCAACCTACTTAATTTAATTCCAACAAAATTTATTATTTGCTTTATCCGGATACAAACAAAACTTGGTGATACGAAATTAACCCTATTTAACCGAATTTGATTAACCTCAAAATTTATTATGTGTAAATCCAACTTGATTGAAATTATTTCGTTTTTTTTACCTAACCAACCCGAGTACATCTAATTTATTTATTAATTTATAATAATACAGAGTACAATATAATCTTGCTACAAAAAGTGAAAAAATAGTTCACAATATTGAAGCCACATTGAAGAAATATAATGATGCGTGTCATGTTTTAAAAAGTGAAAAAATAGCGCACAATATTAAAGCCACGTTGAAGAATTAATTAAAACAATAATAATAAAAGAAACTTTCATTACACAAGCCATTAAACAACATTAGAGACATAATACAAACTAAACACCATACTTAAACTAAAGCTAAAAACATCAAAGACAAAGTACAAACTAAACTAAACATAGTAACCCAAACCAAAGCTAAAGTTAAAATAATATTGAATAAAAAGGCCTAAGAAATCACTCATCCCTTCATTCATGACTAACGAACATGTAGTATCATGCTTTTAGTAAGAGTTTCATGCTTCGACTTTAGCAATATAGGTGATTTATCATGCTTTTAGTAAGAGTTGTATGTAGTTTATTGTACACCATCTACTTCCAAGTTCTCCACAAAAATCTCTCAGATTGTAACAAAATATAATAGCGAGTTCATGGTTTTAGTAAGATTTGTAGTCTTATACATCATCTACTACTTCAAATACCCATTTGTTTTGGTCTTTTGAAAGTCATGGCCCTTAATTAGCCTGACATATTAATATTGACGTTGACCGTACCGTCTTAGCTACTACGAGTAGTATTAGCCTATAAGCAAATACATACAGAGTTTTTTTCATATAAATGGAACGACTTAAAACTGACAAAATATAGACGACTAACAGGACGCTGATGAATCGATCTTTAATGAATTAATGGGTTTATTTTGGACTATGCTACTTTCCTGGCATCACTGGTGCAAAGATATTAGCTCTGATCTGCTGCAGGAGATTATATCAAATGAGACAAATGAAAAATGATACTTGTTATTTTAGGTAAGTAATTATTAGTTCTTATATTACTTGAGATACAAAACCATATAACTTATGTATCACGAAGTAAATAAGGTAGTGCTGTCAAAAAAAAAAAACAAAAAGTTGAATTCTACGTAGCGTCAGTAATAAGCTAATTCCTGAAGAATCACTTTCATTCTAAACAAATAAGTAAATAACCAAGGCCTAGGCAAAAACTAAAAAGCTTACAACTCCAACTGGCAATAGGAAAAGATATCTATACTTGCATGAAGAGAAAAAGAGGGTATGAATATTTCGAACATGGAAGCAAGGTTTAAGGGAATGAGTCATCCAAAAAGATACTATACAAAAATTGTTGGAAAAATTGCTTTAAATATATAATACGAACTTTACTCCGTCCGCTAAAAACAAGTTGAACTTTTGTTTATTTCAAAATAATACGAACTTTGGGGGGTGTCCGCTATAAACAAGATTAGAATTGCAATTAAAATTAACAATAATTCAAAAAAAATATGGAAATTAGGGTTAACAATTAGGGATTTCAAATTGGGGATTTCGAATTAGGGTTAGCAAGACATACCATTGATGGATTTGATGCAGCGAAGACGGCCGAGGCTCGACGGTCAGACGATGAGGGCGTAGGCAGCGCGCAGGCAGCGCACGCAGCTAGAAGTGCCGAAGTGGTGACTGGTGAGGAACTGAGGACGGTCTACTGGAGGGCGCGGTGGTCGGTGGTCGGTGGAGCAGCTGACGCACGCAGCGAAGAACGATTGAACGAAGGTCGTCAACGGTCGATCTCAGTGGAGGTAGTGGCGAATTAGAGAAGTGAAGACTGAAGATGGAGCAGTGCTGCTTCAGTTCTTCGTTCTGTCGTTCATATCCTCCAGCGTTTTCTTTTTTTTTTTTTTTACTTTTCTTTTTTTAAAAAAAAAAAATTGGGCGGGACAACTGTCCCCCCATGTCACTTAATTGGGTCCGCCACTGTCTATATTTATACCTAATAAATAGCACTTATTAATCACACTTAACAAGTCTGATAATTCTAAGTCATATACATAACCACAAGTAATACACATGACTAAGGGTTTGTTCTGATTTACTGAGCTGAGCTGAATTGAACTGAAGTTAAGCTGAAGAGAACAAGTCCTAATACACAATATTGCTACACATATAAGTACACATACTACATATTATAATTATCCCTCCATAATCTCTTTATTATCACCAAATGATCGAAACTTAACAAATAATCCCGATAACTTGGAGAGCTGCACGTAATGCGCGCGGGTCCATAACTATTAAAGTTACGAATAAGGAGCAACACCACATGATTTGATTATCATGTCCACAACTAATTTAAAAGACTTAACATACTACATTTGACTTAATCAACAAATTAATAAACATGTGTCACCATACAGAAGGAATTACCGTTCAACATTGCATCCTATATACTGTCACAAAATTTAAGAGGTAAAATAAGTTAGGGCTCGTTTGGTTGAATGAGGGAAGAAATGCAAATTCCTTAATTTATATTTCCATGTAATTGGAATTCCTGAGAAATGTCAATTTGTGTTTGGTTTAATCATGGGAAGTGGAAATTCCCATGAGACGTTTTACTTACCTAGGTCTCCCTAGGTAATTAAATTCTAATCAGATTCCTCTATTTTGTGGGAAGCGGAACTTCTTAGAAATTTTATTTCCATGAATTTGTCAACTAAACAATACCTTTTTCCCAATCAATCGAATCATGTGTATATGGATATAAGAAGAAAAAAAAATGGTCCCGAGGATAATTAAACATCCAATGGCCTAAACTAGCAAAGATGTTTTTCCATACTTTCCGCATTCAGTTCTAGCAATTTCTGCACCTTCTAATCGACCTGAACAACATATACGGATCCCCTCTACCCCTTTTTTTCATCACTAATGGAATCTAAGATAAATCAATGGTTAATAAAGATTATAAACTTTTTTGGAATACATTGAGGGTCTTGTCATTACTTTTTCCGTCATTACTTTTTCTATCAAAGTTCAGCTTGTCCTCAGACAGCTCACTTGGCCTGAAGAAGATCAAATTTTTTGGCATTTTTCATTTACTTGTAATCAATTGGCCCAAATGGGGTGCGTAGTATTGTAGTGCCATCTGCAAACCACCTTTCATTATTTCCACCTACACTCTACTCTTGCAGCTACACTCTACAGTCTACACACTAGGTTTTCTAATGTCATTGGTCAGATTTCCTACTCTTCTACGGAGTACATCAACGTTTTGTTTTGTTTTTTTTTTTTTTTTTTTACAGGAACATCAATGCTTTATTATATCTTCAACCTTTCTTGATTTCTTCCTTTTAGTATTTCGTATAATCGCTACCTAGTAGGCTAATTTTTTTTTATAGGCAACCTAATAGGCTACTACTCGTACTCCTATTTGTCAATTCTATATACAAGTACTCGTATATATTTTTTTTTAAAACGGTAAGATACGGAGATGAGGATCGAACCCCATCTATATAATATGGAGTAGTATTGTATAATGGTTATGCAAAAATAATTTAATAGGGACTTGTTCATTTCACCTTGTACAAATAATATTTAATTAGTAAAAATATACTCCCTCCGTCCCATAATATAGTTCATGTATGTGTTTTTTCACGGTATTTAAGAAATAGGAAGAGAAAGTGGATGACGTACATTAATAAAGTGAAAAGTACAATTATAGACAAAAGTTAGAGAGAGAAAGTGGAAAAAAGTACAAGACATGTGCGAAATTCAACGGTAAATTAGGGAGTACAATGAATAAAGTTAAAAAAAATGACGGTATAATAGTCGTTACATACTATCCAAAAATAGAAACAGGAACAACATTTTGGATCTCCAAAATAGGAAAACAAGAACTATATTACGAGACGGAAGGAATATGTTCAATAAAATAGTTTACTTTCAGGAAAAATAAGTTCAGTTCAGTAAAAATCGGTAACTTTAAAGAACAAATATAATAGACACTTACTAAAGATAATTTAAGTTCAGTAAAGATAATAAAATTAATTTTAATTCAATAAAATAATTTCAGTTTAGCAAAAATTAAGTGAAGTAAACTTGGTCTAGATCTATATGCACACGATGCGTGCTTTAAATTTCAAAAAAACATGTATAACAACTATATTACAAGAGTACGTAAAAAGTAATGGTAGTTTAGGTGGATACCAAATACACATTAAGAGAAATATCTTGAAAATGAGAAGAAAAAAAATTACATAAAATTTTTAAAATACACATTGAGAGAAATTACATAATGAGTAATGTGAATTTTAAAAATTTTAACTTTTTATAATTTTTAATTATTGATACTCATAAATAAAAAATTTAATTTTTGTGTTTGAATATAAGCATTGGCAAGCAAACAGGGAAGTAATTGTAATGGAATATGTATTGCATAGGTGGTAGAAAAGCCAATAAAGATAGCTCATACGAGTATTTTTTAATCTATGTTTCTAGTGAGAAGCTATGATTTTCCTTTGATTCAATCCATCAATCAATGAATAGGCAGCCATATGTTGTAAAAATGGTGTCTAAAACAAAAGTCAGCAGAAATAAACAAGAACAAAAGCAAAAGAGGAAATTCGGTGTGGCGTGATGAATCTATGCCTTTGAAAACGAATTCCGGCGCAGCCAGGGTGCACAATTGTAATCGTTGGATCGTCCCCTAAGATTACACACCACTCTCACACTAAGGAACTTTAGAGTAAGGTGGAGTCTATGAAAACTTATGCCCAAAGAAAGGTGTTTAGCTTGTGTTTGATATCTTTTCAAGTGACAAATCAGAAAAAATCATCCTTCAATTATAATGATGGATGGAGAGATAGAAGATTATAGAGGAATATTATCATAAATGGAGGAACAAAATCAGAATAAACATAGTGAATTAATCAATTTTACGATTCCTCTCGCACCCGGTCGGGCGGTGCTCGCCCGGTAGGACGTCCGTATAAGATTTACTTTGAATTTCCTTTCTTTATTCCCACAATCCCCCACTAAAGGAAGGGAAGAAAAGCCCACAAAAGATGAGAATAAGCAACATATTGGGCAAAGAGGAGTTTAATACATAACTTAGATATTACATAAGTAATTTGAAATCTTAGTGGCTTAGTGAAATGGGGCAATGAGCTACAAGTACAAGGGTGGATAGTACCTTGAAACCCTTAGACTCTTGATCATGGAGTGGACTAATCTTGAAACTCCAAGACTTAACTCAAGACCCCACAACACATACATCACTCCAAAATTTACCCAGACTCCGCGAAGAGATATGATCTTTTATAGCCAAGCATATTCACCTTAGATCTATCTAGTGGAGGCTCTAGAAAACCGGCCAAAGTTTTCATAGATGATAGCTAGTCTTCACAACCACATAGGTGAGTCCTTTAATCGTGCGTCTCAATAGCACAAGGACCCATTTAGAGTAAAATTCAACCTCACAAACAAACAAACATTACAAATATTATTATCACCATAGGAACTAGGACAAATGTAACGTATCACATGACCTTGATTTCTATTCCCCTCGATGATTCTTCAACTTGTTTTCTTGCTAATTACCCTTTCGTCAAAGGATCCGCCAAGCAAGTTCTTTTTGGACCTTACATAGCCCAATGCAATAACTCCATTCTTGAGAAATTGCCTCACAAATTTGTGTCTCATACACATATGTCTCTTTTTTGTAGTTTGAGAGGCATCACCTAGTCTAAAAATATGTAAAAAAAAACGTAAAGTGAAAGAGATTACGCACCAAAACTCTTGGAACGTATATACCTTGAGTATGAACATATGGGGGGAGTTATGCAACTTTATATATGACCATAACTTCTACTTGGAGTACATGATGATGTATTTTCCTTTTTCTTATGCGCAAGAATTCCGCCACTTACGAGTGGTTCTTATAGGTTAGCTCCTGTGCTGGTACCCCTTTATTGGGGCAGGTTAGGGGTAAATCCGTTTGATGCGTAATCAAGCTAAATAAGAAGTTTAGTTATTTATTGGTTGGTTATGTTTTATGTTGTATGCTTGTAAATAGGTGCAACAAGGTAAGTTGTGTGATGATAGGATGAAAGCATGTTAGTGTGTACTTTTTACGCTTATGTCCTCAGCATTGCTGATTGTGTGTTTGTATGTTTGTTTGGCATTGTCTTTATCTTGGCCTTACGACGACCCATTTTGAATGGCGATTACTGGGGACAAAGTAAAGAGAAGCTTTTCAGATGTAGAAGCATATTCATGATGGACATGAGTGAAGAGCAAATCATATTTAGTTTCTATAATTATATGACGTAGTTTATTGCTTTGATTATTATATATTTTGCTTGTGAGACTAACATAAAGGTTTTCAGATATTTATTTCGGTTTTATTAAGGGCCTACAATGGTCGTTCCAAGTTGTAGGTTGACTTTGGTTTGACTTTACTTTCATTTGGTTTGACTTTTTAAGTTGATTTGTTTTGAATGGTTTTAAGGAAAGTCTTTCCGCTTTGTGTCTTTGATAGTTGCCTTAGTTTTTTTCACGGTGGCGGTAATGTCTTAAAATTTCCTATTTCGTATTTCAAAAGAGCAACACATGTATTTAAGGGAAAGTAATTTCTAGGCTGTTACAGTACCCCTTTGTTTCTTTTTATTTGTTATTATTAGATTTTTAAATAATATTCATAATACTCCCTCTGTTTCTTTGAATTGGTTATGTTCAGATTTAAAATATTATTCATAATACTCCATCCGTCCCAAAATACATGAGACATTCGATTTTTTTCACTATTCATGTATTAGTTTTGATCATAATTTTTTACTAGCATAATAAAAATATATTTTTATCATAAAATATAGTGTTAAATAGGTATATATATAAAGTTTCAAAATATAATTTTAAAAATAATTTTCTTAATATTTAATTATATACAAATAAAGTCAAAGTAGTGCATTGGCATGTGTGCAATGTTGACTGTGTCATGTATTCTGGATAGAGGGAGTATAAGATAATATTTA
Organism: Chenopodium berlandieri; assembly: GCA_034703905.1. Lineage (NCBI taxonomy): Eukaryota > Viridiplantae > Streptophyta > Magnoliopsida > Caryophyllales > Amaranthaceae > Chenopodium > Chenopodium berlandieri. The sequence continues at coordinate 53,378,022 of CM068281.1, forward strand.
AATTTACTCACAAAAGTAAAAGAGTCATGTGAGATCTTGTTTGACACTACTGGAAATAGGCCGTTTTCTGACGAAATCGTTCCGACGGACTTAAATTTCGTTGGAAAATTCGTTTTTTCCGACGGAATTTGGGTCTGTCATAAAAGTCCGTCAGAAAAGATAAGTTGCGACGGAAAATCCCTAGGAAATATTCCGACGGATTTATTTTCCCTCAGAATTTACTGCTTCCGACGGAAATTTCTGTCGGAAGCTATATATTCCGAGGGAAAAAAATCCGTCGGAACATATAAATTTCCTACTTTAAAATCCGTAGGAAAATTGCGAGGGATTTTAATACCGTCGGAAAGTTCCGACGGAATTTAAAGCCCTTCCGACGGATTTATGATTTTTTTTTTTTTTAAAAAAAAAAAAAACATTAACCTCAAAAAACTGGAATCCCTTCCTTTTTATTCTCATTTCTCTCTCTTCTCTTCTCCTCTTCTCTCTCCTCTCTTCGATCTCCTTCTTCTTTTCTCGGTGCCCCTTCATTTCTCCATCCCTTTTCTCCTTCTTCTCTTTCCATTTTCCTTCTTTTCTTTCCTTTCTCCTTCTTTTCTTTCCTTTCTCTTTCCTTTCTCCTTCTTCTCTTTCCTCTTGTTTATTTTTTTCCTCAATTATCGACAACAAATTGCTATGGGTTTTTCGAATTTACGTCAGCAAGCAAAATAATTATGGTGTTTTTGATCAAATTTGACCCTGCAAACTCTAGATCTAGAGTTTTCATGGTCGAATTTGACCTTTAAAACCTAAATTCGACATTTTTCCGGTAGAATTGAAGGTATGTTTTCGTTTTCTTTCAATTAATTTGGTTTGTTTTTTTTTTTTAGATCTAGTTTTCAAAAAAAAAATTATTCAGATTTTTTTTCTGTTTTTTGTTACTTTATTTTTCGGTTTTTTTTGTTTATAATTGTAGATGGTGGTGGAGGGTGATGGTGTGTGGGTGGTTGTTTTTAATTTTTTTCTGTTTTATATTTCTCATTTTTAAGCTTTATTTTTCTGTTTTTTTTTTATGTGGTGGAGGGTGGGGTGGTGATAGGTGGGTACGGTACTGGGTGGGCTTGGAGGTGGTCTGGGTGGGGTTAGAGGTGGTTTGGGTGGGTTGGTGGTGGTCTAGGTGGGGTGGTTGGTGGGTTGGAGGTGGGTGGCTACGGCTGGTGGTGGGTAGGTTGTGGATGGTGAATCTGGCTAGGTGGTTAGAGGTGGTCTGGGTTTGGTGGGTCTGGGTCTAGGTCTAGGTGGGGTGGGGTGGGGTGTCTGGGTGGGGTTAGGTGCAGGTGGTTGGGTGGTGAGGGGTGTCTGGGTGGGGTTAGGTGCACGTGAGCAGTGGTGGTGAGTAGGGGTTAAGAGTGTGGGAAAATGGGTTGGGGACGTGGTGGGTGGTGTGGACTGGTTGCGGGGGTGGATCTGGGTGGGGTAAGGGTTAGGGGTGGTGGGGCTTATTTTTATTTTTATTTTATTTACTTTTCCGACGGAATTTTCCGTCGGAATATACTTCCTCCGACGCAAAATTCCGTCGGAACTTCTCCAACTCCGACGGAAATTTCCATCGGAACATTGCGACGGATTTTCACTTAAAGTCAACAAAAGCGCTGATAGAAAAAATTCCGTCAGAATGGGCCTTTCGGACGGAAATTCCCTCGGAATATCTTGAAATTCCTACAAAATGTAATGCGACGCTGCCTTCCGACGGAATTTCAAGATATTCCGAGGGATTATTTCCGTCGATGATTAGGCGTTTTTTAGTAGTGTCATTCGTCTCAACGAATGCTCTATTAATATTCAATCGTTATAATTTTAAAAAGAATGTAATGAAATTTATTAATAGTCAAACAGGTGTATTGACAAACGTGTGAAAGTCAAAACGTATCTAATAAAAAAGGACGAAGGGAGTATTATACGTTAGATATAGGGTAATTTTGTGAAAAAATTAAGAAAATTTTACCAACAACTACCATTATAATGACTACTTTTGAGAACAACTACCATTAATTTTTTTTTTTTTAAAAAAAAAATCTACCACAAAAACCTTGAGTAACACAACCACGCACGACAATAATCTCCAATTGAGGGTGCTAAGAAATCGACCGTTTCGGCGACGAGGGAAGGGAGGAAGGGCGGTTTCATCGACCTAAGAAGGGAGGTGCTGTTTTGTGGATGAGAGAGTTCGATGGTGTAGGTGGGTTGCCCGATAGAGTGGTTTTAGGGGTAGGGAGGGGCCGACCGGCTGTTATCGGTTGTTAGGGGAAGCAGGCGATCGAATTTCAGTGGGGCTGGGGGTTGGGGCATAGGGGAGGAAGGATGGTGGCTGGCTGGGAAGGTTTTTTTAATTATTTTTTTCTTATTTTACAAAAAAAATTTGGACCAATTATGTTGCGACACATCATACATGACTTTTACAAATTAAAAACCACCCTTTCTTTAGGTCACTGGTAAATCGACCTAGTGGAAGAAAATCCACCCAAAAGTTCATAGTGCTCCTGAGTAAATGTAAGTTGGGATTATTGAGAGTAAATTGGTGAAAGTTCGGATTAATAAATTAAAGTGAGTTTTTCTAAAAAAAAATAAAAGATTTTAGAAGTACCTAATATGATAGATCGAAAAGCGAAGACAAGTCGAATTCAGGGTTGATTGGAGGATGAAATGGATTCGTTTGATGTGTTCCTTTAGTAAAAATGTGTTCCTTTAATGGAAAGTGGTGTTACTTATGTTTGTTGGAACATGAAGCAAAATTTCAATTCAAGTTTACATAAACCCTTGTTGAAGGAGGATGGTAGTAGGTGTTATTAAACCCATTTGTATGTGATGACGGTAAAAGTCAATACAACATCATGACCTTTGTATGAGAAAATATACTCCCTCCGTCCCACAATATAGTTTCTGTTGTCCTATTTTAGAGACCCAAAATGTTGTTCCTGTTTCTATTTTTGGATAGTATGTAAAGACCATTATACCCTTATTTTTTTACTTTAGTCATTGAACTTCCTAATTTACCCTTAACTTATCTACTTGCATTGTACTTTTTTCACTTTCTCTCTCTAACTTTTGTCTATATTTATACTCTTCACTTTTTTTCCCCTTAAATTATCCACATGCCTTGTACTTTTGTCTAGCTTTTTTCCATTTTTAATGTACTTCTTCCACTTCTCCTCCCATTTCATATATACTGTGAAAAAAAACACAATAGGGACTATATTATGGGACAGATGGAGTATAAGATATGGTTTTGTCAGATCGCTAAGAAATGTGATTGACATGTATGAATCATAGATATCAAGAGGATTTTATCCATTTGAATTATTGGGGTCTCTTAGGGTAAAACATACTGATTTTGGGTTGTCCTCATCATATTAGCAACATTCATAGACTTTTAATTGTATGTTAGAAGATATCTTGCACAACACGAAACATCATCACCAACTTCCCTCTTTTTATCAATAGTCTCATTGCATGTTTAAATGTATGTTGGTAAACCTTATTTGCGCTGTCCTCACTCATTGTAATAACTTAAAGGTAAATGTCGCTATAATTACCTTAATTGGTATTGTGTAAGGGCTTCTTAATAATACCAATAGTAACTTATGTTACTTTACTGTCCTTTCGTTTGTTCTAAACTCAGCTTAATTAATTTAATTTCAGCTATTTTTTTTTTTTGAAAAAAAAAAAAAAAAATCTAAAAAACTTACAAAGAATTGATACAAGCTTTGGTGTGTCAAAATATTTAAAAGAGGGTTACTTGAAACCCTTATAAAGGCCACTTGTCTCATAATTAAACGAATATATAAAGACCCGCCCCATTTATTTATCCGACGGATCTAACCCATATTATAACTATGGCGGGTCATGGCTTTTAAAAGGCCTCCATTCCTACCTCTCTCAGTTATTTCATTGAAGCGCACTCAACGTTCTCCATTGAAGCGCAGTTGACGTTCTTTGATTCGTAGGCTCAATTTGCGGAAATTAGCGCAGTTGACGTTCTTTGATTCGTAAGTTTCTTTCATCTTTGCCTCAATTTGCGCTACTCGTATCATTTATAGCTTTTTTATTACTAGGTAGTTTGTCTTTACTATTTTCATGATCCATTAATCTTTTATGCTTTACTCTGTTCGACGATGTTATATGTACTTCACTGTATTTTCGCATGTTTTTACTGATGTTTGTATGTCAAGGAGATAAAGAAAAGGTATGTGGTTGTTTTTGGGTTATTTTAAGGGTTCTTTTTTTTTTTTTTTTTTTTTTTTTTACGGGAACTTTAAAACTTACAAACTAAAAAAAATAAAAATAAATTTTTGGTCTGAACTATTTTTGCAGAATTAATCATTAATATTATTAATTATGTTTAAGTATAATTTATATAAAGTTAATATTTTGAAAACAAAAATTGAGACAAACTCTTAATATTTTACTTGATAATCTGTTTATTCTACTTGACTACTTCAGAAAAATATGTTAAATAAATACACGTAAAAGTGATAAAAGTCGAGGGAGTAACCTGTTTCCCTAGGTTTATTCACTTATTGCTTGCCATAATTCGTTTAAATTAAAAATTTCTTCACTTTTGGACTTCATTTTCAAAAGTAAAGACTAAAGAGAACATAGCCCACATCTGAAACACGAGTACTTCAAAAAAAAAAGATTTTTTGATAGTTTCCTTTTAAGGAAAGGTATGATGTTATTTCTTGGCCATCTTGGGTAAATTGGCTGTTGTGGTTATTTTTTAGAGGATTTTTCTATAGTTTTTCTATGTTGGTTGTTTAAACTTTAAAACTTACAACTAAAAAAAATAAAAATAAATTATTGGTCTGAACTATTTTTGCAGCATTAATCATTAATATTATTAATTATGTTTAAGTATAATTTATAAAAAGTTAATATTTTGAAAACAAAAATTGAGACAAACTCCTAATATTTTACTTGATAATCTGTTTTTTCTACTTGACTACTTCAGTAAAAATATGTTAAATAAATACACGTAAAAGTGATAAAAGTCGAGGGAGTAACCTGTTTCCCTAGGTTTATTGCTTGCCATAATTCGTTTAAATTAAAATTTTCTTCACTTTCTTCATTTTCAAAAGTAAAGACTAAAGAGAACATAGCCCACATCTGAAACACGAGTACTTCAAAAAAAAAAAAAGATTTTTTGATAGTTTCCTTTTAAGGAAAGGTATGATGTTATTTCTTGGCCATCTTGGGTAAATTGGCTGTTGTGGTTATTTTTTAGAGGATTTTCTATAGTTTTTCTACGTTGGTTGTTTAAACTTTAAAACTTAGAACTAAAAAAAATGTTGGTGTTTTTTTTTTTTTCTTGTTGATTTGCTTTTTTTTTTTCTTCTGAATTATGTGATTGCCTGTAAAAATGGTTTTTTTTTTAAGGAGTATTGGATAAGTAAGGATTTTCATCTGAGTTGTAGGCTTTACTGCTGTGTCGTCTTTAATTTTGAGGAAATTGCCGCTAATAAAGCTCGATTATTAGCTAATAATAGAGCTCAAAATATCAAACAACAACTTTTAGACAAAAAAAGTATAGAATTGAAGAGTATTTTGTTTTAAGAAAGCTATAATGACAATCAGTTACAGTATTATGTTTATATTATTACAGTATTAACTAAAGCTGACAATCAACTAAAATATGAGTTTGTTAAAGCCTGTCAAGTTATATTTGCGGAGGTATCTTCGGATGAGCAGAGTAGTACGAGTAATATTCTTGATGCATATGATGTATGTATGCATTTAAGGTTTAGTAGGTCCATGATATGATGGTTGCAAAGTATGAACTTGCTTGTGTTGTCTTTTCATTTGTGTTAGTATAAACTTGCCAAGTATAAATTTGTCATCGAAGTATATTATTGGGAAAATAATGTAAGAAAACATTCAAATTGAATTAATTAGTTTAGATTAATCCACATTTTGTACAACTTTTTGATTATTTGAGTTTGCTAGTTAATTATTGTTTTGGGTTTGAATATACCGTAGTATTTTACTGATTTGAAGTTTGTTTGTCTTTTTTTGTTTCAAGTACTCCGGCATTACTTGGGTCAATGGCAGACTTTGGTGATGAATCGACGAACCAGTTGGCAGTAGAAAATGTTGCAAAATCTTGTCACCGTTTGGAGGTGCTTATTTACATTTTTTTGGAATTATTTTCTTAAGTTAACTTGCAATAATATTTTCTTTGCAATTATTTACATTATTTTTTTTTTGGAATGTTGTAAACTTGCAATAATATGCTTAATGTTTTTTTAGGGGACGTTTGAAGACCACGTTAACTGGGTTGAAAGTGGACATGTGACACCAAATGTGGGTTCACAGGGAAATTGTTGTAAGTATTTCGGAGTAGTATTTAATATTTATACTGTTAATAATATGTACTACGTATATATATGTTAATTCCATCCCATCCTTTTTTCTTTCTTATAAACTTTTTATTTTTCAAATAAAAAAAGTATATGAAAAAATTCACATTATATAACTATTGCATGGGCTAAAAAAAACTAGTTACGTATTAATTTAGATTTTGCTTAGATGACAGCATAGATGGCCACTCTCACGATTAGAAAAAATATCTTGTTTTAAACTTATGTTACATCTCTTGAACCCGTATAATGTACGGAATTATTTCTTGAATTTTGGAATAAATTTTTTGGCTTTAAATGCCTTTATTTGACTATTTTGGCTCTAAACTTGCCCAAGTTAGCCCAATTTTTTAGACTCGGTAATATCAAAGTTACTTGCACGGGATTAAATACTTGTTATGCAAAGATAGAGTAGTATTTTGTTTTATTTAGATAAAGTAAACTCTTTTTTACTTATTACTCCTTACTTGTACTTTATTTTTTTTTCTGATAAACTCCTTACTCGTACTTGGTTGCATTGTACTTGGGCCAAAAATTCCATTAATTTTTATATTTTTGCTCTTCTTCTTTAATTTTCAGCGGTTTGTTGGGCTTGGTGTGCTGCCAAGGGCGTAGAAGCGGCTTTTGCATGTGCTGGAAGGACGGTTCCCCCTTTGTCCGTCCAATATGTGGTGGACCACACGTATCCTAAACGTCCCGGATGTCGTGGAGGTGCAGTGGCAGCTGCTTTGGATTTGATGACTGAAGTTGGTATTGCTGAGGAGTCCAAGTATTATGAATACACGGGCATCAAGAAGGGCAATGTAAAAGCTCCTCCGGAAGAGGTATGCATATTTTTCAATGTTAAACTAGCATTAGACCAATTTAATTTTACACTTCTTCTTTTAAAGATTACTGAGTAAATGCGATCATTAAAGATTTTCCTAAGCTACTAGTTGGCAAAATATTGGTAAAATAAGTCAATTGTGCATATCATAAAATCTAATAGGATTAGGTTTTACAATTTTTTTTTTTTTTTTTTTTTTTTTTGAGAAAATAGGATTAGGTTTTACTTGTGTATTAGATTGATTAGTTATAAGTATTTTAATTTAATCGGTTCCTATTTTTAGTACTTTACCCAAAAAAAGTTAGATACATTATAAATTAATTAAATACTTTAATTTTTTTATGACCTAGATAGACCAATGAGATACCGGATAATTTTTTGTGTTACAATGTGTATTAGCATAGGATTTTATGTAGTGTTTGATAGAAAAAGCCAATCAATTTATCTTCTGTTGTTAATTTCCATTTAACATTTTATATTTTTATGATTATCATTGTTTGGTTCTTTACCTGCTTATTGTTTGCATTTCTGAAATATTTTTTTACACTTTGTTTTCTTTGAGATTTTATACATTCGTATATAATTACACATTGAATCAATTGAATATATATGTTAAATCTTTTCTATCAAATAATATGGGTGGGTTAGACTTTTTTTCTATCCAAAAGCATAAGATCAATTTTTTTCATATCAAACACATTATTGGTCAGAAGATACAATATATATAATATAACAAAACTATAGCCTTAAAGGTAGAAGTTTTAATTTGAGATGTGCTTAGTATAAATCTTTATCGATGTAAAATTAAAAAAAAAAAATATTAATTTAAGATAGTTGGAGGCACGAGATATTATATTATTCCTTAGAATTTAGGATTGCTTCGAGAAGCCTACATTCAAAACAAATCTGTTACCTCACCCGCTTAAAAGAAGATTGTATCCATTACTAAAACACACACTTGCAAAATAAAGGGGGTTGACATTTTTATCCAAAAATAAAAAATACTTATATATTTATGTAGCACTATAATTTTAAATCCTTTATTCAGTATAAAATCTTATTTTATCTTTTTTTTCCAAAAAAAAATCTTATTCTGATCTTATTTGGTAGTTTTTGATAGCTAGCTTTCCCATTATTAATTCACTTTTGTAGCGTTACAGTTATAAAATCTTATACTTATACTTTCACTATATGTGACATTTTCTTACTATAATAATTGATGAAGTACCTTATTTGGTGTTGTATAGTAGTAGTCAATATCTGTTTCACACAGATAGACTAATTTATATATACATATACTACGTAGTTTTATTGCTTCATTAAATATATTGATTTATTTTAATATTCTTTTGTTAGGAATTATTTAAAATTGATGGATGGTGCTTAATAAAAGACAATGAAGAGGAAATGGTTGCTGCCTTAGAGATTCAACCTCTAATTGTCAATATTGCCTATGCTTCCGGGGTGTTCTTATTTGATGGGGTATAAATTTTGAATTATTTTTATTTCTAATTTATACTTTTATATATATATATATATATATATTTACCGAATTCTATATTTATATAAGTTAAATTAGTCCCATTCAAAAAAAAAGTTATATTAGTTGTCTTTAAATTGTTTTTGTAGGAGGGGCTTCTTGACCTTGTTGCGGCAGAAAAGTATAATATCCCCGCATTGGTACCGGATCATGTTGTAAGTCATTCGGTACTATTGGTGGGGCATGGAACATTTTATTCTAGCACCAGTTGTAGAGGAGTGAGGAGGATTGGGTACTGGAAAATTAAAAATCAGTGGGAAGAAAAGTGGGGTACCAAAGGTTTTGCTTATTTAATCAAGAATTCGAGCTTGATTGAGATGAAAGAAATAGAGATTGGTCGGACGTTGACCACCAGAAAAGAAAGAGAAGATGCGACATGGGACTATATTCCTATAGTTCCCGTTGTAGTAAGTATTTTTATTACTTATTTTATTTAGTTGATTTAGGAAATTAATTTAAAATTTTTCCAAATTCCTTAATATCTGTCTATTAACTTATAGTTTGTTATGTGTAGGGACGTGTTCCTCCTCCTGTTCACGTACCTTACTTCACTATTGAGGAGATGGTGGACTTTATAAAAAGTCCGGATCATTTGCATCGTGATCTTCTCTTTTTTCTATATGTTGATGATGATGGGTATGTGAAATTATTAATATTTGAGTAATTTATGTTCAATATTTCTTTTTATAATATATATATATCAACAATTAGAATTATTAATTTCTATTTATTTTTGTAAAGGTATGGCAAGGAATCGGCCATCAAGGTATGACAATGATATACTTCGTATACATTTTGTGAAATAAAAAAATATTGGTATATATTTGTTAAAAAAAAATTGTTATACATGTTTCAGGCATTTAATTCAATTTGCCGTCTTTTTGAATATGAGGAAGACAAAGTTGTAGGCTCTCATATCATCACTTCTGATACTAAGAAGTGAGTATTTAGAATTAATGTTTGATTTATTTATTCTAATAGAAAGTTAAAATTCGTACATACCTTTTGTTTTTGTTGGTCTTTTATCATATATATTATGTAACTAATCTAAATGTTAAAATTGTTTCAGGATGTTTAGCTTAAATAGGAGGGATACAATTGTATTTCTGTCCTACAAAGCTAAAGATGATGGGAGAAACAAGAAAAAGAGAGATTTGAAGGATAGAATTAGATATAATGGAAAAAGTTTCAACTTCGCAGATTTGTTAGATTGGGTTGGTAATGATTTGTCTATGGGAAGAGGTAGTGTATAATGGCATGTGTTAAACTTTTTGCATGTTCTTGGTAGAGATCCGATTTCTTATGACTGGATATTTGTAAGACTAACTAGTTTAGTGATCATTAGAGGCCAGGATGATTATTTTGAGTTATGATTCTTATGACAGTGATTGCTGGAGCCTGGGTGCTTGATTCAATTTGCAAAACAATTTGTACTTTCAAATTGAATTAACTTTGAAGCATTTTGTATTTTCTTACTAGTGGGTGCTTGATCAATCTTCTGGGTTTTGCTTTTTATATTTTGATGTAGTCAAATATCTCATGTTGCATCACATATATGAAAATGATGCTTGTATTTTATACATACCACTATGCCTTGTTCTTATTTACCACAAAAACTTTTCTCACTTTCCAAATTTGAGAATACTCGCTTTACATGTGCCTTGTTTTGTAGCACCAAATAGCAGTGAAGTTTTTCTCTCATCTGGTGGGACTATAGTGATAAGAGTTGATGATTTTCGTAAATAGTAGTAAAGTTTCTATCTTCTGGTGGAATCATACTAATTAAAGTGACATATAAGACTCATAAAAGAGTGTGTGTTTGGTAAGCAAAGGATTAGTTGGCTACTGGTATAATTTTTGGGGTTCTACTTTTAGACGGTCTTTAGAATTGTTTTTATGGGGTTGGTTGCACCGTAGACAAGAGTAAGATTATTCGCTTTATGTTTGTTTTTGCTCATTTCATATGATGAAGATGTTAGCATTTGAAATATGTACAAGAATGCATCATATATTGAGTGAAGTGTTGATTTGCAATGTATAAAATGGTTGTATGAGGTAGATTAAGCCTAAAATCAAATGCAATGTTTGTGTTATTGGTTGTTGCACGATGCTTATGCTGGGTAGGTTATGAATTGCAAACAAGTTTAGTGAGATTATCACATTATCTACAGATTTTGCAAGGTCTACAATAAATCATTTCAAGGCCAATGGTGAAACCAATAATAAATCTGTTGTTGTGAGGAAGTTGTGAGGATGAGCGTTTGTTCTCAAACGTATGTTTCATGTTCATATATATTGTCAGTCGTGATTGGAGAACCACGTGTATTGCCTTTTGATTATGTTTTGATGTTTTCAGGAGAAGCAATCTTTTATATCTGAAGCTGGCCGGAAGTCAAAGATTTAAGCTTACAAGAAAGCAAGGCCTTCAGAATTAGCTTGCATGAATGTAGTGGACCTGAAGGACTTGACTCGGGATGCTGCTTTTTTTGCTGGTGGATGTTGTACATATCAAAGGCAAATGTTTTTGCTTATTTTGAGTTTCTATGATACAATTCTACAAAATGCAACATCTACATATGTAAATAGTGTGATGGTATGCTAGAATGCTTAGAACAGTTGTTTCCTCTTCCTAAACTTCCTGGGAATGCATGAGCCTGGAATATTCTATATCATAGCATGCTTGTATATTTTTGCACAAAACATATGTTATGTGGACTATGGTTACCTTATATTGTTATCTGTTTTGTTTTGAGTTCAACTTAGTGAGCAGTATCTGAACTTTGATGTCTGGGGATGTAATCAGGAGAGCTATATTTGACAGTGCTGCCCATTGATAAATAGGGTTGGGGCCTAAATTTAAAGGGTCTTAAGTCTTAACCATTTAGGGTGCGTTTGGTTCAAATAATGGTATGGGTTTGGAATCAGGAATGAAACCAGGGTGGTATGTGTTTGGAACTTGATACTTGATTCCATTTGTTTGGTTTGAGTTGGGAATGATATGTTTTTCTTTTAATTTGAAGCTAAAGGTATGGGTATGGCTCATACCCACCTCCCCCCCTTGGGTTTCAAAACCCCATACCTTGGGGGTTTGAGGTATGGGTTTCAAAATTGAATTTTATAAAAACAAACAATAAATATTGGTTTCCTCATTCTAAATTCATATCTCATACCTTATATACTTGAACCAAATGCCCCCTTAATGTTTTAATGGATATATAGGTTCACTAAAGGACTTTAAGATATAGGGTCAATAAAGTGCTTTTATTGACAACCTGTTAATTTCAAAGAAAAATTAAAGGGCCAAATTGTTAGAAACTTAGAAAGAAAAAACCCAAAATGTTTAAAAAATTAACACGACCGAAGAAAAAAAAAACCAATCTCCATTATCGTCTCCACTCTTTTCGATGTGTCGAAGAAAAAAAATCTAAAGTTCTTCAATTATTTACAAATTCTTGCATATTTGATTCAGAAGTAGTTCCCAATAGTAATCTAATCGGTGATTTCGAGCTTTCAAGCTTCCCAATTTGATAGATGTGATGGTGGTAGAGGTGTTCGTTCGGTTTTCGGTTTGAATTTAGTCCAAATCCAACCCAATCCAAAATATAATTCAGTTTTCAATTTTCCAATCCGATCCGATCCGATCCGAATTTCTCTCCCAATCCAATCCGAATTAAAATTTAGTCATTTGGATCCGATTCGAAAATCCGAATTATAATATATTATATTTAGCGCCTAATACTATTATAAAAATTAAGCTTTAATATAAATACAAGTCTTCAAAATCGTGATTAAAATAAATAGTTCAACATCAAGTCATTAATTAATTAATACAAAGTCTCCTTAATTAATTTTATGTAGTATTAAGTAGTTGAGCTAAACTTCAAAAAAACAAAGAAATCCATATTTATATAAGCTTAATTTTACAATTCGGTTTCCGGTTTGGATTAGATCCAATTAGGGTCAATCCGAAAATTTGAATCTTCAAAAAGTCTCAATCCGATTCGATCCGATTTAAAATTCGGATCCGAATCGAATTGATAATTCGATTTGGATTGGATTGGATTTCGTTTTTAATCTGAACTATGGACACCCCTAGATGGTGGTAAGGGTATGAGCACAACGAGGATCAGACACATCTTCGTCGGAATCCCAAAACAACTCTAATGGATTGTACGTAGGAGCAGGTTGCGTCCATGCCATTGATGAAGAAGAAGGAAGAAGAGAATAAATGGAAAATCCTAGGAGAGAGAAAATGGAGAGAAATTGTATGAGTTGATCATGACGTTGGTGCTAGAGGTGGTCGGTACCTTGTATACTGTGCATTAAAATTCCAATTTACAATCACAATTTTTAATTTTGATTAAACCAAATTGAAAGGATGAAATCAGGAATTTTGGGGGTTTTATATTTGTTTTTGTTGATAATTAGTATGTGCCTGTGCTAATGCACGGGTTATAACTAATAATGGAATATAAAAAAGAGTATATATCAATTACTGATCTAATTTCAAATCACAATAAATTCAATGTAGACCACGCACCTTATTAATATTGATCAAAATATAGTACTATAGTTATATGGTTACGTTGTTACTTTTTTTTTTTATGAACTTATTACGCATAGCTTATCAAAACTTATTTGAACTAATTAGCTCGAATTTAATCTTATCTGAAATATTTCTCTTACAATAAATGAAGAATTTGATAATGATTAAACGTAGACATCATTACATGAATTGTTAACAAACCCACCCAAAAAATGTACCCGAACCCGATATGACTCGACCTGAAATCAACCCAAAACCAAGATTAACCCAATATTTGAGACACAAACTCGAACATAACCTGACTTAGAAATGACCCGACCTGATTGTAACCCGCAAATTATTGACTTGATCTGAACCCGACTTGAACCCGAGAATGACCTGACTTGAAATTGACCCGACCTGATTATAACCCGCAAAATTTTTACTTGAACCGAACCCAACTTGAACTCGAGTATGACTCGACCTGATTATAACCCGCAAATTATTGACTTCAACCGAAACCCGACTCGAACCCGAGAATGACCTAACTCATTTTAACTCGTGAAAACCCGAATTAAACTCGACCTATTTTTCGCCCGACCCGAATGTAACCCGACCTGCTATTGACCCGACCTAAACCCGATAAGATGTATGACCCGACGTGACCCGACTCAAGCATGACCCAACCCGAACCCGACCCGCATAGGTTACGACAATAACTCGAATTGACCCGACCCGAGTTGACTCGACCCACACTTACCTGACCTCAAACCCATCCTATTTACCCGAATTGACAGCTCTAGATGTACCGTTTACACCAACAATTTTTTTTTTTTGCCAAATTTAAAACAAAACCACTAATTGAAATAGCAAATTCATATAATTAAATGAGTGAAATATTAAATCGCTAATGTAATATTTCTATGGAAGGCGCTCGTTATTACACAATACAAAAGTAAAGAATTTAATTGATCAGCAAATATCATCTTCATAAAGCCAAATTTCAAAAACAAATTTAATAAGCATGATGATGAGGGAATAAACAAATCAAACGCAACAAACATATAATTACTATGCTATACAAAAACTAAAATAGATCAAAGTTTATAAAATTAATAAAGTCAGTATACTAAACTATATATCTATGTTACTCTTTAAAGGGAACACCTTTTTTTGGTTGGGAATTTTCCCTTTCCAAAAATAACCTTTATAAAAATACTTATTTACTACAAGAAATATAATCTTTTTAAAAGTAAAAATTGAAAAAAAACATTTAAAAAAAAAAAAAAAAAACTAAAACTGCCAACAATCCTTAAACAGTTTAACGTGGGAATAAAAAAAAACTACCAAAAACAAATTATACACAATAACTACCAAAAAGTTTGATAAAACTATTCTTTTCTTTCTCATACTGCCGTCAAATAAAAAAAACAAAAAATTTTGTTTACAATTGCATCAATTTGGGTGACTCAATTTCTCCTCTATCAAATACATATACAAATTTGTTTACAATTGCATCAATTTGGGTGACTCAATTTCTCCTCTATCAAATTCATATACAAATTTGTTTACAATTACATCAATTTGGGTGACTCAATTTCTCCTCTATCAAATACATAACAATACTTATAAGGTAAATTTACATTTATTGTCTGTATATATCTTGAAAATAACAATACAAATCTAAAATCATTTCAATTTCTTATTTTTTTTTTTTTGAATAGTTTCAATTTCTTATTTAATGAAATGCTTAATGAAAATTATTTTACTTCAAGTTTCTATCTACATGGAATTTAAGTTGTTCGTTTATTTTACTTTTTTCTACTCCCTTTCGGTGTTTGGTTTCCATTTATAGCAGAATTTTTGGCTACAAAATTTAGATTTCATTAAATTTTCATATCTTTTATTAACAGGATGTCCATTGCATACGCTCCTTTCATGTATTTGAACCCGTACTCAAAATTTTGGAATGTGAAGGCAAGGATAATTAGATTATACGAAATTCAGCATCTCAAAAATAATAAAAAAATTTGGAAGATGGTTCTTCTTGATGCTATGGTATGTAAACATTTTCTTAAAAATTATTTTTTCTCTTAACAGTGAAATCTTATTTTATATATGAAATATAATATATGATTAAGTAGTTACGTTAGGATCCATTACTCTTCATTATCTTTAGTTCATTATCTTTCTTTTGATCCATATCGTTAAATAATCTATCAAACCAAATTTACAATGCTTTTGTTATATTATTCCACAATCACATACTTACTCATTTCTCCTTTTGTTTTTTAAAGGGAGAACCCATTCAAGGTATTATATTCACAAAGGATGTTGATAATTTTATTGGCAAACTACAAGAAGGTTCCGTGTATTGTTTTAAAAGGGTACAAGTTATTCAAGCTGATGATTGGTTACGAATAGTTCATAATCCGTATCAACTCAACATAACGAAGGAAACAGAAATATCCTATGTTGATACTGATATCGAAGAATTTCTAAAGTACTCTTACAACTTGGTGTCTTTACATGGTGTAAAGTCATTTAAACGCACCAAAGGAATTGTGATAGGTTTTTATACCACCTTTCATACTACCTTTATTAATTAGAAACTATTAATTTTCTTATAAATATATTCAATATTTCTTTAATTAATATCTTACCGTTTTATGTTTGTTTGGGAATTAGATGTTGCGGGAATAATCATATATGCAAGTGAGATTCACCGAAATGACTTTACGGGTACCATTAAACAAGATATTATTCTACTAGATCAAAGGTATGTGTATAAATCAATTTAAGGCTACTGCCCATGAAATAATAGCCGTAGGGAAAAATTAGTACTACACCTAACTCTAAAGTTTAGAGAATAAATGTGTGTAATTTAATTTACAATACTCAATGACCATGATTTTTTCTTTACAAAAAATATCTATCTCCATAAGAAAGTAAATAGGATTATATGTCACCTCCTATACACATTCATTGAATAAATAAAGAATTTCCTATACACATTCATTGAATAAATAAAGAATTACTAGCATTAAGAAGAGAGAAAAAAAAAATTTGGCCATGAAAAAAAAAATTAAAAAATAAAAAGCTACTTTGACAAAAGTAGTTTAAAAATAATCGTATATGCTAATATTTAGCTGTAAAAAAGAAAAAAAAATCACATTTTATTTTTACATTTAACAAAACTGTCACAAAAAAAAAAAAAAAAAAAAAAAAAAAAAAAATTTGGCACGTCACTTTTTTGACAAAAAAATTAAAAAATAAAAAGCTACTTTGACAAAAGTAGTTTAAAAATAACAGTATATGCTAATTTTTAGCTGTAAAAAAGAAAAAAAAAATAACCACATTTTATTTTACATTTAACAAAATTGTCAAAAAAAAAAAAAAAAAAAACATAGCACGTAACTTTTTTTTTTTTTTTTGGATAAAATAAAAACATATCACAACATTTAGAATTTTTATACTCCATACGTTCTGTACCAGATGTATACATTTTAAAAGCTAAGATATTTTTATTATATTGTGTACAAGATGTATACATTTTATATTAACTTGAAGTATGATACTTCTATCAATGTTTATCCTACTTTTATGCTACGTTCAATCTTTATCCTACTTTTAATTTCAATTTCAATGTAATTCCTAAATTATATGCATTTTTGTTAGTTTTTTTGCTATGAGATTGACGATATGGAATAACTTTGTCAACGAAATTGGTGAACGAGCAATAGAAGAATATGACCAAAATCTCACTTTACTTGCATGTAGTGTCCAGCTTCAAAATTATAATGGTAAAGTTGATTACTTATAATTTTTTTTATAAAATACCATGGTTTAGTATCACAAAAGATTATTTGATATTAATTTTGTTATTCTAAATTTACGTTTTAGGTACATTACATTTGACATCCGGAAGATACACAAGATTATATATCAACCACAATGACTCTACTTCCGATGCTATAGCAAAATGGTTAGTAGTAGTACACTATTTTTTCTTCTATTTTTATTATAGTAATAATGTTTTTTTTTGTATTATAGATAAATAATGAATTAGTCGATCACCACTTATTACTTAATACTTGGGGTAGCATCATGCCATCACGTACATTTAAGAATTTTATCCTAATTAGAGTCACCAAACCAACAAATTGAATTCCTTTTTCAAGCTAATGTGTCCCAATTGAAGGACTTGCATGATCTGGTTTATGTATATAATAAAATTTTGATTTGACATCTCATTAATTTATCTTTCTAACAATAATATATATTATATTATTCATAGGTTAATGAGAAAGAGATGTTGAAGCTGCTGCATTCATGTTATGATAACTCATATGTTTTTACCCTTACATCCCAAACTTCTCGATCGTCACCCTACAAAGTTATTTATGTGACATTTGTTAGTTGGGAGGATGAGTGTGCATATTTACTTAAAAGGTGACCGTATCCAAAACTTATTTTTAAACTTAATATAATTACAGTACACTATTATACTATACTCACTATATGTATTCATTTTTTTAGGAGACGTGAAATGACTAAAGCTCAATCACGAAGCCAACGTGTTGTTGATGTTGTTCCATAAAGAAACTATGTAACACTTTGTATATATACAAGCTCGGAAGCTTTTAAAACTCAGTTTTTTATTTGTACTTTGTGCTTTGTGTAGTATGTAAATATTCAATTTTTATATAATTTTAGAGCTTTTGTGTGTAATTTATATTACAATACTCAACCAACATGATTTTTTCTTTACAAAAAATATTTATCTCCATAAGAAAGTAAATAGGATTATATGTCACCTCCTATACACGTTCATTGAATAAATAAAGAATTACTAGCATTATTATTTTATTAACTTGAAAAAACGAAAGATAATTATATCTGATCTTATGATACAATCTATCAAACCAAGGTTATCAACATTAGAAAGTTTGTTACACAAACTTTTCTAAACTTTTATATACAATTACATATATCATAGGCTCATAGCATTAAGAAGAGAGAAAAAGAAATTTGGCCATGAAAAAAAAATTAAAAAATAAAAAGCTACTTTGACAAAAGTAGTTTAAAAATAACCGTATATGCTAATTATTAGGTGTAAAAAAAGAAAAAAAAATAATCACATTTAATTTTTACATTTAACAAAACTGTCACAAAAAAAAAAAAAAAAAAAAAAAAAAAAAAAAAAAACCAAACATAGCACGTCACTTTTTTGACAAAAAATATAAAAAATAAAAACTACTTTGTCAAAAGTAGTTTAAAGATAACCGTATATGCTAATTTTTAGGTGTAAAAAAGAAAAAAATAATCACATTTTATTTTTACATATAACAAAACTGTCACAAAAAAAAAAAAAAAAAAAAAAAAAAAAAAAAAAAAGATAACCGTATATGCTAATTTTTTAGCTGTAAAAAAGAAAAAAAATAACTACATTTTATTTTTACATTTATCAAAACTGTCACCAAAAAAAAAAAAAAAAAAAAAAAAAAAAATCATAGCACGTAACTTTTTTATTTTTTTTTGGATAAATTAAAATATATCACAAGATTTACCATTTTTATACTCCGTACGTTAAAAATTTTCTACAACATAACTTGGGATAATTTTTAATTACAAAAAAACTTTTAGCCATGGATATTTTATAAATTAATAACATATAAAATATATTTTAACATTTATCACATAAACTATTCACATTCAATATACAATTATCAAGAATTCCTAATTATTTGCCACTATTGTTATCTACTTCCTTTATTTATTGTTTTTTAAAAACAAAACTACCCACTTCTTTTTTTCGTTTTTTTTAATATACAATTCTCTCAATTTTTTTTTTACACATTTAGTTCTCTCCAAACATAAAATTATCTTCAATCTTTACTCTTTGTAATTTTTTATATATTATACTAACGCATTCTATCTTTAAAAAAAATATTATTTCATATAATTATAAACCATTAACGACAGTTGCCATGCCTTCAATCGAGTAATCATCTGTTCCTTCTTCGTTCAAGTTGTCTTCTAATTTTTTTTTTTAAATAAAACAAGTGTAGTCGGCTGTTTTAGTTTATTTTCGTATAATTGATTATCATAATATTGGTTGAATTTCCAGGGATTGTTGATTGTTTGACTATGGAGCACATCAATAAAACTTCTCTATTCGAACTCAAGTAGGATTGCATATTCACGAATGCTCATTTTTGTGCACAACTGACATTATCCTTACAAAGGTAAACCATTTACTGAAATTCTAGATTAATTTACTAATTAAACAATAAACTACGATGGGTTCCCAATTCAACTATAAACTAAAGTATAAAAATGTAAATTATAAATTATTGCTACACCTTCATGTTTCTAAATGACAAATTAACAGCATTGTATTGTTGTTTCTACGGTTGTTTCTTATGGTTTAGCTTTAACGTTTTCATAGAACGTAAATTTATGAGAAAATTCCTGACAATTTCATATGAAATCAATTGCTTAATTGATGAACATCTGTACAAATAAATTTTCACCACTCCTTCATATACCTTCACACTTAGAAAAAATTAAATAAGGAAGAATATAAGATAACTTTTGATGTTTCAATTCTTTGTTTTATAATTATGTAATATATTATTTTATTGGATAATAATGAAGCTGGTATATTGGAAATTGGTCAATTGCCAAGGGGATATGCACAAGTTTTAATTTAATCTCTTACTAAATACTATATAGTATTACCTTATAATACGAAGTAACGAAGTATTTAGTTAATGTTAGTTGCTTTTTGATACCTAATAGTGTCCAAAGTTTATCTAACTTTGTCTAAAATAATTGACACAAATATAAGTTATGTTAATATTAATGATGTTAGAAATTCACTATACTAACTTCCGATAGGCGGACCCATTCACAATTAGATGCTACTGTTGAGTAAATATGATCAACCATAAAAAGTTGAAGATTATGACGTGTCTTTTTTTAATATTTATAAGAATGTATACTACGAGTACTAATTAAAAAAAATTTTACCTTATGTCACACGAATTGTTAATAGTACAATTGGAAAAAAAAATTACCATATGTTTTTGTTTTTGTTATGAGAAAAACAAGATTTTAAGAGGAGAAGAAGATAACATTGACCATTGAAATATGACCAAAAAAAATTATTTAGGGTGTGTTCAATTCATTAATTTTTCACATATCAGATATTATGATATAGGGGTGGGATGATTAGGTGTATGATAAATTAGCCATGAAATTTGCTTAAATTAATAAAGTCACTATGTGTATTATTAAAAAGTAAATTAAACTATCACTTTATTATGAAATAGGGAGTAAAAGTTTACCATGTAGAATTTTTTAAAGTGAACAAAAAGATACACAATACTTACTCTGTTCACCATGTAGAAATAAGCATACCCAATTAGATATGTTAAGGGACCGCCCTACTTAATTAGATCTGTTAAGGGACGACCCTACTTACAACTTATAAGGTGAAAAACTCCTAACATTCCAAATAGATAAACTAACAGTCATAATCAAACAGAAATATAGCCTCAAGACTCAAAATACACTGCACAATCACATGAAATTATGACCTAACCTAAAGCAACGGAGTTGCAAACAAAAGTAATTGGAGTTATTGACCACTCTCTTAACAAGACACATAAGGGATATAAAAAGAAAGTAGCTTAACGCAGCTTACCGCCTTTACAGCTGAAACGGTATAATTCCTTCCTGGAGGACTCAAGACATTGGATGGAAGTCTTATTTTGAAATAGGGAGTAAAAGTTCACCATGTAGAATTTTTTAAAGTTGAGGGCTTTCATATAGAATTTCTCTTATTTCTTTTATGAATAACTATGCACATATGATATATACAAAACCTAATTTTCCCTGTATTTTACTTTCCAAAAATAAAAATAAAAAATGATATATACAAAAGTTTATAAGAAAAGTAAAAAAAGAATAAGGTATTGCAGAAGATACAGTACCAACTTCATTGGACCAAATAAATGGAGTAGCAACTTAAAAGGTAACTATCCATGCAATACTTCGTAAACACAAATTAAACATTTTAGATTTTTATATCATGCACCTTTTTTATAGTATTCCGTTATTATAGTTTAATTAACATTATTTACTTTTACTTATATATTTTTATGTTAATAGGTATGGAAAATCAGATGTCATCTACGTCATACTATTGAAATTTGACACGGAGAAGGATGACACCAGAACAACTAGAACAAGAAGCTATTGCCCGAAATACTCGAAGGCGGACTACTTATAATTTAAGGAGGAATGCTCGACAACAAGCCGGTTCTTCTACTTATAATTTAAGGAGAAATGATCGACAACAAACCGGTTCTTCTACTCTATTGGATATTACTAATCAAGACATCACAACTGACAACTACACTACTTCAAATCGTGCTTCAAGATGCACACGTGAGTTGAGTAATATTATGTTTATAGCCTTCTTGACATTGTTTTTGTAATTAAATACAGTTATTGTCCTTTTATATGACATCAATATGTGTTGATTACAATTTTAACAACATATATAATTGTTTATTATATAGTAATCCATTTGTATAACATCGAGAAATATATATTTTTACAATTTTGTGTATAAATTGGTTAACTTATGCCTAACAAAATTAGTTTCTCTACTATTTTATAGAAAGCAAACAATGTCAAAGAAAACTTTATAATGTGCGTACTAAAAAAATCGTCTTACTAATAATGATTATATTAAAAAAATTATTAGCTATATCACATAATAATTAAAAAAAAAAAACATTGGCCCATTTACCCTTAAACGGTTTGAAAATTATAGTTGCGGCAATTTACACATGGTCTTTCATTACCAAAATAATTCTCTTTATGATTTGCAAATAGAGCATGCATCATATCATGTGAAACCTTTGGCATTACATTAATATCAACCAAGTAACCAGTAGTAAATTAATATTTTTGTAAGTAGTAAAGATATATGGATAGTTAATGAAGTATAATAATATATAAAAATAAAAAAAAAAAAAAAAAAAAAAAAATTGTCTACACTAATTCATTATATAGTAAAAACATAAGATACGAAGTGAAATATAACAAAATACACTATAACATTTAATTAATGAGCTATGTTGCTCTTGATTATGCGGCACATTTTGATTCTTAAGCATCAAATGGTCTAAGATCCATATTTTTGTTTTGCAAGATGAACAAAAATACATTAACTTAGTAAGAAGCTTGATAAAGTTAAATATAAAAATCATGTGACATGTTTTTATCATCAAACATACTAAATAAATTTAATTCATAATCCACAATTCAAAATGGTCAAAATGTCCTATCGCACAATTCTACATGTTTTGGTCGACGAAGTAACCGAGGTGGTAGTACAAGTTTTGGCAACAATGGCATTCAAGAGGTCTTAGGTCCTAATTTCATGCATAACAACAATGTTCAAAGAAATAGAGAAAGAGTATGTCATCGTTGTGCAATAAACTTTCATGAGCAAAGAGGAGTCCCGACTGTTCAATTATCACCTCCGAGAACATGTACATTTTGCCAAGGTCGCCTTTTTCATAATGAAACATCCCAAATATTTTGTTTGTCTGGGAGGATTACCTTGCCAACCTTACCTGTTCCTGAAGATCTAAGTTCTTTATATACTGATCAAACACCTATTGGATTGCATTTTAAGCGTGATATTAGAAAAATTAATCACTTAATTATTTGCTTTAACATCCATGGGAGTGCACTTAGATGAGAGCTTAGCAAATGCTCAACACGGAGTATATACTTTTCGAGCTCAAGGTTCTTTATATCATAAGATAAGCGGACTACTCCCATCTACATCGGAATCTCAGCCATGATTCCTTCAGTTGTACATATATGACACTGAGCACGAGGTTGAGAATCGTTTTGCAGAGAATGGCACATTACGACAAGATATTGTAGAACGAGTTAAAGCCATTCTTGATCAATGCAATCCTTTTGTTCATAATCTTCGAAGTTTGGCTCAGCAAGAAAACGTACAAGATTGTGCCCTCCGTATTAATGAACAACCATCAGATCGACCGCAATATTGTCTTCCTACTGCATCTCAAGTTGCGGTTGTGATTGTCGGTGGAGAAGAAGTTGCAAACTTAAATCCAAGGGATATTTTAGTTCAATCAACTTCAGGGCAATTAATGACTGTGTTGGATACTGCTGGATACTATGATCCTTTTCAGTATCCATTACTCTTTCCATATGGTTCCTATGGATGGTCGATAAATAGTCTCGATAATAATGGAAGAACCATACCTTGCCGAGCATTCTATGCCTATATCATTCAAGTAAAGTACACTCCACTCACATATTAACACATGGATATATATAGTCTTTTCTCATATTTTAATGGTATTTTATTGATTGTAGGTACGACAATGTGTCATATCCATAATCTTAATGGTAGAGCGCTTATTTCAACAATTCATTGTTGACATGTTTGTGAAAATTGAGGCAAATAAGCTAAGGTGGATTCGAGATAATAAAAATACAATTAGAGCTGAATTGTATCAAGGACTTCAAGATTGTTTAGATGTCGGAGAACTCAATCCAGGTTCTTTTCTTAAATATTTTGTTTGCCTTTAATTTTAATTTTACTACTATTATGTATATAAAATAATTAACGGTACATTGTACTTATAGTGAATGCCGGAAAATCAACCATTCTACCTTCTTCGTTTGTCGGGTGCATGTCCCGAATCAAAGATTTCAAGATGCAATGGCATTAGTTACACATTATGGAAAACCAGACCTCTTTTTGACAATGACATGCAACCCATCGTGGAGAGAAATTGTAGACGAGTTATTGCCAGGTCAAACAGCACAAGATCGTCCCGACTTGATCACCAGAATATTCCATGCAAAATTTGAGGAATTCAAGATGGACGTTGTAGAAAAAGGCGCTCTTGGGAAGGTTATTGCCTATGTCTATGTCATTGAGTTTCAAAAAAGAGGCTTGCCACATGTTCACATGCTGCTCATTTTGGACGAAAAAGATAAACCAAAATCTCCGGAAGAGTATGACACATTTGTGAGAGCCGAGATACCTGATAGAGATGAAGAACCACGATTATACGATGTTGTTTTGAAGCATATGATCCATAATCCGTGTGGTGAAGGTCGTCGAAATTCTTCTTGCATGGAAAATGGGGTTTGTAAACGTAAATTTCCTAAACCCTTTGCAGTAAGCACAGTCCAAGGCAAGAACTCATATCCTATTTGTCGTCGTCGTGGTGATCGTCCTCCAGTACCTTTACATGAGAATAGTGCAACCTTCATTGATAATGGTTGGGTTGTTCCATATATTTCATGGTTGCTACTAAAATATGATTGTCATATCAACGTAGAGATCTGTAGTAGCATCAAGAGCGTCAAATATTTGTACAAGTATGTGCATAAGGGTGTAGATCGTGTTTCAATGGAAGTTCGAGCAGGGGCTGAATACAATGAGATTCAACAATATGTGGATGCTAGGTGGGTATGTGCACCTGAAGCCTTATGGAGGATATATCAGCTTCCCATTACTCGAATGTGTCCATCTGTTGATCGATTACAACTAAATTTGCAAGATAGACAAATGGTTAGATTCAGTACAGATCAATCTATTGAAGATATCCTTCAAATGCCACAAAACTCTCGAACTATGCTCACAGAGTTCTTCAAGATGAATTCCTTAGATCCAGAGGCAAGAACATACCTATATAGAGAATTTCCTCAACGTTATCGATGGTTGACGGCTACAAAAACTTGGAGAAAAAGGATAAGTACACAAAGAGTGATAGGTAGAATCTATACAGCCTCACCAATGGAAGGAGAAAGATTTTTCTTGCGTTTGTTGTTGGACATGTTAAAGGCCCCGAATCATTTGAGCATCTACGAACTGTCAATGGAATTGTTTATTCTACTTTTAGAGAAGCAGCTGAAAAACTAGGTCTTATGGAGAATGATGCAAGCATTCGTGATTGTTTACATGAAGCATCAAACTCTAAAATGCCATCTTCATTAAGAAGATTGTTTGTCACGTTGTTGGTTTATTGTCAACTAACTGGGGTTCGATCTCTATGCGATGAATTTTATCATTACATGGCTAAAGACTACTTATATTCAACTTCAACAAATCCAGATCTGGTACGTGATTCAGTTCTATATGACATCGATCGCGTGTTAAAACAATTAGGAAAGAGTGTCAATGACTTCGACTTACCTAAAATAAACATGCGATTGGATGGAAACGCACAAGTAGCTAGAGCCATACATGATGAATTATCAGCACCAGTGCCCCCTAAAGATGTGCATTGTGTTGAGCATCTTAATGACAACCAACGTTCTTCATTTGATATCATTATGGAAGCTATTGATGCAGAGAATGGTCAAATTTTCTTTATAGATGGTCCAGGTGGGACAGGTAAGACTTATCTATATCGAGCCATACTTGCAACAGTCAAGCTTAGAGGGAAATATGGATTACCAATAGCCAGCTCAGGTATTGCTGCCACACTATTGCATCGAGGAAAAACCGCTCATAAAACTCTTGGTATTCCGGTTACGCTGCATGCTTCGTCGACTTGGACTTTAGTAAACAAGATGTAGAGGCGCAATTGGTCAAGTATGAAACTGTCATAATATGGGATGAAGCAACAATGACTCATCGACATGCGTATAAAGCAATTGATCGTAGTTTAAGAGATCTGAGAGGGGTTGATGTTCCATTTGGCGGCAAGGTCGTAGTGTTTGGTGGAGATTTTAGACAAATTTTACCCGTTGTACCAAAAGGAACAAAGGCTCAAACTATAGATGCGTGTTTGGTCAGGTCAACACTATGGACACATGTTCAGCTACTTCATCTCACTCAAAATATGAGATCAATACATGATCCAGAATTTGCAGCCTTTCTTTTAAGAGTTGGAGATGGATGTGAGCCTACAGTTGATGAAGACATGATAAAGTTACCATCTTCAATATGTGTAGGAAGTGGTGATCAAATTTCAGTTGATAATCTAATTCATCAAATATTCCCAAACCTAACTGAGCACGTAGGTGATGTGTCATACATGGTACAAAGAGCTATTATAAGTCCAACAAATGACGAAGTTGACATGCTGAATGAGAAGATAGTTAAAGAGTTTGTCGGAGAAGAAAAAACCTTTTACTCCTTTGACTCTGTTCCAGAAGATCGTCAAAATCTCTATCAACAGGAGTTCTTGAATTCATTATCCTTTGGTGGTTTGCCACCACATATTCTTAAGCTGAAAGTTGCTCGCCAATCATGCTTCTGAGAAATATTGATACAAGTAGTGGATTGTGTAATGGGACAAGGTTAATATGTAGTCGGTTAAGGGATCATGTCATTGAAGATGAAATTTTGACCGGAAGTCATAAAGGGACACAAGTGTTCATTCCACGTATGCCTTTAAAAACGGCAGAAGATGTGAAGTTGCCATTTGAAATGATCCGAAAACAATTTCCTGTGAAATTGTATTTTGCTTTGACCATAAACAAATCGCAAGGGCAAACCATTCCTCATGTTGGTATATATCTCCCCCAACATGTTTTCAGCCATGGACAGTTATATGTTGCACTATCGAGAGGGACCTCACAAGAAACAACCAGAGTTTTGGTTAGCAAAAGAGATACTCGAGGTAGATGTGGTGTATTTACAAAAAACGTAGTTTACAAAGAAGTGCTCCTGCCTCATTTGCCACAACCCTAATTATTAGGTATTATCATAAATATTAAACATGCATTCGTAACTTCCGATAGTCATAATTCATAATCATCTATATTATACATGCATACATAGCTTCTTAAGTCATAAATATCTATGAAATGACTTCTTTATCTTCTTATCAGGGATCAAGCTAAGCGTGATAAAAGTGAACAACTAAGCATCAAAAGTGCATGGAAGCAAAAAGATCTCATGCTACTCTTGATGATTTTGTTTTTATGTTTTTAATATTGTAATTTTATTACACCATTATCTTTAAGTATATGTAGTATAAGTACAATTTATGCGTAAATAATTTCGACTCTTGATGTTCATAAAATATCATGTATGTATTCCATATTTTGTGCACGCATGGCGTGCATATCTTAGCTTGTAACATTAAAAAGGTGTATTTTTAGATTGGACCACCTACGGATGAATGAGAGCAATCTTTATTAATTAAATATTTGGGCCCAAATCCAATCACCAAATCCAAATTATATATACTCGTATCATGGAAGCCTATTGTTTTAATTTTCGGATTTACTTATTGTTCAAGCTTTTTATTTGTGCATCTATATACTACCCAAATTGCAATTGAACAGCTTTACAAAACCCCACATCAATTTTATTTTTCTTATTTTTCTCTCTCCACCCGGCACCCTCACTCTCTCTCTCTGTTCAGGTATTTTCTCGCTCTTCCCGATGTTAATTTTTTTTTTTTTAATTTGTGAATTTTGTTTGTTTTAGTTTTGTGGATCTTGCTTAGGGTTTGAATCAATTAATGGTATTGAAATCAATTGTTTTTATTTTCCAGTTTTCGATCTCGATAATTGTGTATGAATCGTGAGTATTGGTGTTGTTGGATTAATTTAGGTTGCCATGTTTTATTTTTATTTATAATCAATCGAATTTTAGTAAATTGAACTTGTCAAATTATTTTGTTTTTGGCACTTGATTGATGGGTAGTATGTTGAGTTGTGTTGTATTACTATCGACGAAATCGAGCGAATTAGGATTTAGGGTTTTGATGTATATGATTATCCTTTGTTGCAGTTAAAAATCTCATTTAATTAATTTATTATTTGTGCTAATGTAATTGTTTTGAAAGGGTTTTAGTTTGGTGATTATGGTGGGTGGCAAGTATGAAGCTCGCAACTTTAGCGGCTTGGAGCTTTTCAAGGGAACAGCTTATGGACCTGCTAAGTATCTTTCCCCACGTAAAAAGCGGTTCCGTATGATGAACCAGGAAGAACTGGATAGGTACGACAGGAAGGTTACTCAAAGCAAGGGCTTCGATGTCGATGGCTGTACTGGCAATATGCCCGGCCGCATTTCACCCATTCACCCTACCTCTTTTGACTGGAAAATTGCTAATTGTGCTGCACGCTTTGCTGCTTTTCAACATGGGGTAAATTTTGCGTCTCGTCTTTCATTATTTGCATTACTTGCTCTAGTTTATACGAGTTCCATTTTATACTTCATATATCTGATACTTCCACATCTGGTAAATGGAATTTTGATGTTTGATGTCAAAATCTGCCCCACCAAAAGTAGCTGGAGGTGGTTTTGGATTCTATTTTTCTATACCACTGAACAATCTATTGCTCAATTTTTTCTCTTGTCAAATTCATTGCTAGGGAAAACGTTTGGAATTTTTATCACTCGATAAAGCCAACATACAGCCAGTTCAAGGTGCAATGTACTACCTTACATTTACTGCCATTGATACCGTTGACCAAGAGAGTAAAACCTACCGTGCTAAAGTGTGCTTTGAGATTCCTTCTAAGAAATTTCGCTTGCTGTACTTTAAGGAATTCAAAACGCCAAAGAAAGCAGGTAAATTGCTTATTTGTTTTTCCATCTTAAAAGGTAGATTATATTTCAATAAGATTGTTTTTTGTGTTTCCCCATCTCATTTGGCTTTCCACTGTAGTGAAAACTGTGGTATCTTGAGATAGATTAGAAAGTACAAGCATATGTAATATGGTGCTTTTATCTTATGGACATGTATTCCTATGTCAACCTTTTCCTTTTCCTTATCCTGGTGTTTCTCATGATTGCAAGTTACTGCTCGTAAAAAACGAGGTAGCATGTCTGGAAGCAAGATATCTAAAGCTAAAAAGGCAACAGTTTTGCAGTAAGATCTCTTACCTATTTTACGTTTGTCAATATTTTGTTAATTATTAGGAAACTCGATGTCTTGCTACTGACTATGGAGTGTACATCATCGTCTGGTCAGGGCTGGTGGTGTTCTTCCTGCTTACACTGCTTTGTTGTAAGTCATTGTTGTGGAATGTTTTAACTCTCCCCTCTTAATTTGCCCCTTAGTGTACAATCCTTTAATCATCCTTTTTTTTTTTTTTTTCTTATTTTGCCTTTCTTCTTGATTTTAAAGGCAGAGGGTAAAGAGTGAAAATCCTTCCATGACTCATGCTATGGTTAGTTGTGTTACACTTGCTGGTACGTGACAATTTCTTTTCTTTTTTGGTTGTTGCTCACTTATATTGCTATATTTAATCAGGCTAGGGATGTTGCTTCAAAGAAGTGGAAGTCGCTGTCAAATGCTGTAAGTATATACTCCATAACTTTATTTTTATTGGTTTATTTTATATTTATTTCTAACGGCTACTGTACCCAATCTAATCCTACCCAAATGAAGGGGATTTAATGGAACTTCCATTATTAAAATCTTTGCTCACTTAATAATTGAGACTTTCTCAAGATATTTTGTTTGATCATGTAGCTTAAGGTATTTGAATTAATCTTAAGGTATTAGTTGGGTTAGGTTATCCTCTTCTTGAGTTCACACACCGCGGGTGGTAATTAGGTTATATTATTATCAATGTCTTGCAACCGCCATTGTTAGATTGAAACCCTTCATTTTCTGAATGTTATGAATTGCATACAAGTTTAGTAGTTTATCACATTATCTACAGATTTTGCAAGGTCTACAATAAATCATTTCAAGGCCAATGGTGAAACCAATAATAAATCTATTTTTAGCCTTGTTCTTATTTACCACAAAAACTTTTCTCACTTTCCAAATTTCAGAATACTCGCTCTACATGTGCCTTGTTTTGTGGCACCAAATAGCAGTGAAGTTTTTCTCTCATCTGGTGGGACTATAGTGATAAGAGTTGATGATTTTCATAAATAGTAGTGAAGTTTCTCTCTTCTGGTGGAATCATACTAATTAAAGTGACATATAAGAGTATGTGTTTGGTAAGCAAAGGATTAGTTGGCTATTGGTATAATTTTTCGGGTTCTACTTTTAGACAGTCTTTAGAATTGTTTTTATGGGGTTGGTTGCACCGTAGACAAGAGTAAGATTATTCGCTTTATGTTTGTTTTTGCTCATTTCATATGATGATGTTAGCATGTGAAATATGTACAAGAATGCATCATATATTGAGTGAAGTGTTGATATGCAATGTGTAAAATGGTTGTATGAGGTAGATTAAGCCTAACATCAAATGCAATGTTTGTGTTATTGGTTGTTGCACGATGCTTATGCTGGGTGGCCCCGTCTATACAATGTGCCCCGTCTTCCCTTACCTTTGCTCTTATGTGTGCTATGTAATGATTTTTGAAGCACGTTTTATATTCCTATGTGGTGAGCTGCCATTGAATGGGTTTGGAAGTTGTGAGGATGAGCGTTTGTTCTCAAACGTATGTTTCATCTTCATATATATTGTCAGTCGTGATTGGAGAACCACGTGTATTGCCTTTTGATTATGTTTTGGTGTTTTCAGGAGAAGCAATCTTTTATATCTGAAGCTGGCCGGAAGTCAAAGATTTAAGCTTACAAGAAAGCAAGGCCTTCAGAATTAGCTTGCATGAATGTGGTGGCTATAGTTTCCTGCTTTTGCTTTTATCATGGACCTGAAGGACTTGACTCGGGATGCTGCTTTTTTTGCTGGTGGATGTTGTACATATCAAAGGCAAATGTTTTTGCTTATTTTGAGTTTCTATGATACAATTCTACAAAATGCAACATCTACATATGTAAATAGTGTGATGGTATGCTAGAATGCCTAGAACAGGTGTTTCCTCTTCCTAAACTTCCTGGGAATGCATGAGCCTGGAATATTCTATATCATAGCATGCAGGTGTTTCCTCTTCCTAAACTTCCTGGGAATGCATGAGCCTGGAATATTCTATATCATAGCATGCTTGTATATTTTTGCACAAAACATATGTTATGTGGACTATGGTTACCTTATATTGTTATCTGTTTTGTTTTGAGTTCAACTTAGTGAGCAGTATTTGAACTTTGATGTCCGGGGATGTAATCAAGAGAGCTAGGGGTGATTATTGGACAGGGCTGCCCATTAATAAATAGGGTTGGGGCCTAAATTTAAAGGTCTTAAGTCTTAACCATTTAGGGTCCGTTTGGTTCAAATAATGGTGTGGGTTTGGATTGAGGAATGAAACCAGGGTGGTATTTGTTTGGAACTTGATACTTGATTTCATTTGTTTGGTTTGAGTTATAAATGATATGTTTTCTTTTAATTTGAAGCTAAAGGTATGGGTATGGCTCATACCCACCTCCCCCCTTGGTTTTCAAAACCCCATACCGTGGGGGTTTGAGATATGGGTTTTAAAATTGAATTTTATAAAACAAACAATAAATGTTGGTTTCCTCATTCTAAATTCATGCCTCATACCTTAGATACTTGAACCAAATGCCCCCTTAATGTTTTAATGGATAGGTTCACTAAGGACTTTAAGATATAGGGTCAATAAAGTGCTTTTATTGACAACCCGTAATATCAAAGAAAAATTAAAGGGCTAAATTGTTAGATACTTAGAAAGAAAAAACCCAAAATGTTTAAAAAATTAACACGATCGAAGAAAAAAAACCTATTTCCGCTATCGTCTCCACTCTTTTCGATGTTTTGAAGAAAAAACCCCTAAAGTTCTTCAATTATTTACAAATTCTTGCATATTTGATTCAGAAGTAGTTCCTAATAGTAATCTAATCGGCGATTTCGAGTTTTTAAGCTTCCTAATTTGATAGATGTGATGGTGGTGGAGGTGTCCGTTCGGTTTTCGGTTTGGATTTAGTCTAAATCCGACCCAATCTGAAATATAATTCGATTTTTAATTTTCCAATCCGATATGATCCGAATTTCTCTCCCAATCCAATCCGAATTAAAATTTGGTTATTTGGATTCGATTCGTAAATTCAAATTATAATATATTATATTTTAGCACCTAATACGATTATTAAAATTAAGCTTTAATATAAATACAAGTCTTCAAAATCATGATTAAAATAGATAGTTCAACATCAAGTCATTAATTAATTAATACAAAGTCTCCTTAATTAATTTTATGGAGTATTAAGTATTTGAGCTAAACTTCAAAAAACAAAGAAATCCATATTTATACAAGCTTAATTTTACAATTCGGTTTCCGGTTTGAATTAGATCCAATTAGGGTCAATCTGATCCAATCCGAAAATCCGAATCTTCAAAAAATCTCAAACCGATTCGATCCGATTTAATATTCGGATCCGAATCGAATTGATAATTCGATTTGGATGGGATTGGATTTCGTTTTTAATCCGAATTATGGACACCCCTAGATGGTGGTAAGGGTATGATCACAACGAGGATTAGACACATCTTCGTCGGAATCCCAAAACAACTCTAATGGATAGTACGTAGGAGCTGGTTGCGTCCATGGCTTGGACGCCATTGATGAAGAAGGAAGAAGAGAATAAAATGGAGAGATATTGTATGAGTTGATCATGACATTGGTGCTAGAGAAATGGTCGGTACCTTGTATACTGTGCATTAAAATTCCAATTTCCAATCACAATTTTTAACTTTGATTAAACCAAATTGAAAGGATGAAATTAGGAATTTTGGGAGTTTTATTTTTGTTTTTGTTGATAACTAGTATGTGCTCGTGCTATTGCACGAGTTATAACTAATAATGAAATATAAAAAAGAGTATATATCAATTACTGATCTAATTTCAAATCACATTAAATTCAATGTAGACCACCTTATTAATATTGTCAAAATATAGTACTATAGGTTATATAGTTACGTTGTTACTTTTTTTTTAATTTTTTTTTTTATTTTTTTAATTTTTTTAATTTATTTTATGAACTTATTACGCATAGCTTATCAAAACTTATTTGAACTAATTAGCTCCAATTTGAACTTATCTGAAATATTTCTCTTAAAATAAATGAAGAAATTGATAATGATTAAACGTAAACATCATTCCATGAATTGTTAACAAACCAACCCAAAAAATGTACCGAACCTGATATGACTCGACCTGAATCAACCCAAAACCAAGATTAACCCAATAACTGAGACACAAACTCGAACATGACCCGACTTAGATTTGACCCGACCTGATTGTAACCCGCAAATTATTGACCTGATCCGAACCCGACTTGAACCCGAGAATGACCTAACTTGGAATTGACCCGACCTGATTATAACCCGCAAATTTTTTGCTTGAACGTGATCCGACTCAAGCATGACCCAACCCGAACCCGACCCGCATAGGTTACGACAATAATTCGAATTGACCCGACCCGAGTTGACTCGACCCACACTTACCTGACTCAAACCCATCCTATTTACTCGAATTGACAGCTCTAGATGTACCGTTTACACCAACAATTTTTTATATTATTTTTTTTTTGAAAATGTAAAACAAAACCGCTAATTGAGTTTACACCTTATATTATTATCCGTTTTGTTTCGAGTTTAACTTAGCGAGCAGTATTTGAACTTTGATGTCTGGGATGTAATCAGGAGAGCTAGGGGTGCTTAATGGACACTTACTAAAAATAATTAAAGTTCAGTAAAAATAATAAAAATAATTTTAATTCAATAAAATAATTTTAGTTTAGCAAAAATCAAGTGAATTAAACATGGTCTAGATCTATATGCACACGATGCGTGCTTTAAATTCCAAAAAACATGTATAACAACCATATTACAAGCGTACGTAAAAAGTAATGGTATTTTAGGTGGATACCAAATACACATTCAGAGAAATATCTTGAATATGAGAAGAAAAAAAATTACGTAAAATTTTTAAAATACTCATTGAGAGAAATTAAATCAAAAGTAATGTGTATTTTAACTTTTTATAATTTTTAATTATTAATACTCATAATTAAAAATATTAGTGTTTGAATATAGGCATTGACAAGCAAACAGGGAAGTAATTATTAAGGAATACGTATTGCATAGGTGGTAGAAAAGCCAATAAGGATAGCTCATACGAGTATTTCTAATCTACGTTTTCTAGTGAGAAGCTTTGATTTTCCTCTTCATCAATCTAATATCAGTGATTCATCATTTTTGTGTTGTAAAAATGGTGTCTAAAACAAAAGTAAAAAGAAATAAACAAGAACAAAAGAAAAAGAGGAAATTCGGTGTGGCGTGATGAATCACTGCCTTTGAAAACGAATTCTAGCGCAACCAGGGTGCACAATTGTAATTGTCGGATCGTCCCTAAGATTGCACACCATTCCCACACTAAGGCACTTTAGAGTAAGAGGTGGAGTCTATGAAAACTTATGCCCAAAGAACAAAGGTGTTTAGCTTGTGTTTGATATCTTTTCAAGTGTCAAATCAGAAAAAATATCCTTCAATTTATAATGATGGATAGAGGAAGATAGAAGAACATAGAGGAATATTATCATCAACGGAAGAACAAAATCAGATTAAACATAGTGAATTAATCACCATAAACAACCTCTTAAATGGGGGGTTACAAGAAATTAAACAAGAAGAAGAATCCAAGGAAGCCGTTAGAGTCAGACGAACGAGTTCGCGCCCGGTTGGACGGAGCTCGCCCGGTCAGGCGAGCACCCAGACAAAATCTGGGTTGCTCTCGCGCCCGATCGTGCGGACACTCCTCTTTTTCCAGACGTCCTCTCACGCCCGATTGGGCGGAGCTTGCCCAGTTGGGCGAGCTCCCAGTCAAAATCTGGGTTGCTCTCGGGCACGGTCGGGCGAGGGAACTCCGGATTTTACGATTCCTCTCACGCCCGGTCGAGCGCCTGTATAAGACTAATTTGAATTTCCTTTATTTATTCCAACAATCCCCCACTAAAGGAAGGGAAGAAAAGCCAACAAAAGATGAGAATAAGCAACATATTGGGCATAAGAGGAGTATAATACATAACACTTAGATATTACATTAGTAATTTGAAATCTTAGTGCTTAGTGAAATGAGGCAATGAGCTACAAGTACAAGGGTGGATAGTACCTTGAAACCTTAGACTCTTGATCATGGAATGGATTAACCTTGAAACTCCAAGGCTTAACTCAAGACCCCCACAACACATACATCACTCCAAAATTTACACAGACTCCGCGTAGAGATATGCTCTTCTATAGCCAAGCATATTCACCTTAGGTCTAGTGGAGGGTATAGAAAACCGGCCAAAGTTTTCATAAAAGATGGCTAGTCTTCACAACCACATAGGTGAGTCCTTTAATCGTGCGTATCAGTAGCACAAAGACCCATTAAGAGTTAATAAACTCAACCTCACAAACAAACAAACATTACAAACATTATCACCATTGGACTAGGACAAATGTAACGTATCACATGGCCTTAAGTCCTATTCCCCTCGATGATTATTCAACTTGTTTTCTTGCTAGCCTTTTTGTCAAAGGATCCGCCAAGTTCTTTTCGGACCTTACATAGCCCAATGTAATAACTCCATTCTTGAGAAATTTCCTCACAACTTTGTGTCTCATACGCATATGTCTCTTTTTGCCGTTGTTTTTGGCAACTCCAATGGCCGCTTGAGAGTCACAATGTATGGACACCAGAGATGAATACTTCCCCCACAATGGTATGTCGGATAGGAGATTCCTAATAAAAATAAAACCCCCAAAATTCCTGATTTCATCCTTTCAATTTGGTTTAATCAAAATTAAATATTGTGATTGTAAATTGGAATTTTAATGCACAGTATACAAGGTACCGACCACCTCTAGCACCAATGTCATGATCAACTCATACAATTTCTCTCCATTTTCTCTCTCCTAGAGTTTTCCATTTATTCTCTTCTTCCTTCTTCTTCATCAATGGCATGGACGCAACATGCTCCTACGTACAATCCATTAGAGTTGTTTTGGGATTCCGACGAAGATGTGTCTGATCCTCGTTGTGCTCATACCCTTACCACCATCTACTTGTGTCCATAATTCGGATTAAAAACGAAATCCAATCCAATCCAAATCGAATTATCAATTCAATTCGGATCCGAATTTTAAATCGGATCGAATCGGATTGAGACTTTTTGAAGATTCAAATTTTCGGATTGACCCTAATTGGATCTAATCCAAACCGGAAACCGAATTGTAAAATTAAGCTTATATAAATATGGATTTCTTTGTTTTTTTGAAGTTTAGCTCAACTACTTAATACTACATAAAATTAATTAAGGAGACTTTGTATTAATTAATTGACTTGATGTTGAACTATTTATTTTAATCACGATTTTGAAGACTTGTATTTATATTAAAGCTTAATTTTTATAATAGTATTAGGCGCTAAATATAATATATTATAATTCGGATTTTCGAATCGGATCCAAATGACTAAATTTTAATTCGGATTGGATTGGGAGAGAAATTCGGATCGGATCGGATCGGATTGGAAAATTGAAAACTGAATCATATTTTGGATTGGGTTGGATTTGGACTAAATTCAAACCGAAAACCGAACGAACACCTCTACCACCATCACATCTATCAAATTGGGAAGCTTGAAAGCTCGAAATCGCCGATTAGATTACTATTGGGAACTACTTCTGAATCAAATATGCAAGAATTTGTAAATAATGGAAGAACTTTAGAGTTTTTTTCTTCGACACATCGAAAAGAGTGGAGACGATAATGGAGATTGGTTTTTTTTTCTTCGGTCGTGTTAATTTTTTAGGAAAATTGTAAACTAATAATCCCACCTTTAGTGCATCTTCCATTAACAATCCCACCTTTCGAAATTCCAGAAATAATCCCACCTATGGTAGGGATCTTCCATTAACAATCCCTGACCGATTTGATTATTTTAGTAACCGGATTTCTTAGGTTATATGCCATGTGTCAATTTTTTATAGGTTCATTTTATTTTTTGAATAATTAAAAAAAAAAGCCAAAAAAAAAAAATACAGAAAACAAAATTTAAAAAAAAAAAAACACCCCTGCCACCGTCATACCCCTACAAATCTGACGCTTTCTCGCTGTCGTCTTCGCATCGCACCGTCATACCCCTACATAGGTCATCTACTATCTCCTTGGATTTTCCGGTAAGCCCCTTTTCAATCTCCAACTTTGTTTTATTTAATCTTTATTTTACAATCCTTTTTATGTTCGATCTCTTTGTCAATTTTTGAAATTAGATACTTAAAAATGGGGGTTCTAAAATGTTCAGTAACCTAGTTGGATTAGAAGGAACCCCAAAACAATTATGTTTTTAAATTGTACACTGCAATTTTCAATAATCGTTTGCCTAGAATTTTATGTACTATACATGATTTCATTATTACCTTTTTAAATTCAAGTTTTTTACACAGTTTAGTATTGATTTTTTTTCTTGATTGAATTCAATTGATTTATATATATATCATTATATTTTTTTGCAGTATAACAAACATTGAATTTGAACAAGTCAAATTAAAATGGGATATTGCAGACATGCGGTTGAAGGATGTGAAACGGAGCAGACATAGTGCTTGAATCTGGTCAAGATTAGTGGATTTTGGTATTTGACGGTTTCGGCCGGCCGTTTTTGGGGGGTTTAGGGTTGCATTCGTCCGGTTTTTGGTAGGGCTACGGTTAGGGTTAGGGATTCACGATGGGGGGTGGCTGGTGGTTGATGATTTTTTTTTAAGGGTTAATCGGGGCTGGGATGGGGTGTTTTCGTTGGTTTTTTCGACAGTTGTAGGGGTTTATCGGGGCTGGGATGGCGGTATTCGGCGATCATAAGGGTTTTCGGCGGCTGGGTAGTGTTTTCCGGCCGTTTTTAGTTGGGCCTAGGGTATGGGGTAGGTGTTTCTCGGTGGTTGGGGGGTGGCTGGTGGCTGTGGGGGTGGCTGGTGGGGTTCTTTTTGTTTTTTATTTTTATTTTTTTTACCCTTTTTTTTTTGGTTAACTTTTATTATTTTGTCCAATCATCAAGTCACATGTGACTTTGAAAAAAATTTAAAAAAAATTAACCTGCTTAACAGGTTATAGGTCAAAGGGATCGTTAATGGAAGATCCCTACCAAAGGTGGGATTGTTTCTGGAATTTCAAAAGGTGGGATTGTTTATAGAAGACTCACTAAAGGTGGGATTATTAGTTTACAATTTTCCAATTTTTTAAACATTTTGGGTTTTTTCTTTCTAAGTTTCTAACAATTTGGCCCTTTAATTTTTCTTTGAAATTAACAGGTTGTCAATAAAAGCACTTTATTGACCCTATATCTTAAAGTCCTTTAGTGAACCTATCCATTAAAACATTAAGGGGGCATTTGGTTCAAGTATCTAAGGTATGAGGCATGAATTTAGAATGAGGAAACCAATATTTATTGTTTGTTTTTATAAAATTCAATTTTGAAACCCATACCTCAAACCCCCAAGGTATGGGGTTTTGAAACCCAAGGGGGGAGGTGGGTATGAGCCATACCCATACATGGTTAAGACTTTAACATGATTCGGGGCCTTTAACATGATCCAACAACAAACGCAAGAAAAATCTTTCTCCTTCCATTGGTGAGGCTATATAGATTCTACCTATCACTCTTTGTGTACTCATCCTTTTTCTCCAAGTTTTTGTAGCCGTCAACCATCGATAACGTTGAGGAAATTCTCTATATAGGTATGTTCTTGCCTCTGGATCTAAGGAATTCATCTTGAAGAACTCTGTGAGCATAGTTCGAGAGTTTTGTGGCATTTGAAGGATATCTTCAATAGATTGATCTGTACTGAATCTAACCATTTGTCTATCTTGCAAATGTAGTTGTAATCGATCAACAGATGGACACATTCGAGTAATGGGAAGCTGATATATCCTCCATAAGGCTTCAGGTGCACATACCCACCTAGCATCCACATATTGTTGAATCTCATTGTATTCAGCCCCTGCTCGAACTTCCATTGAAACACGATCTACACCCTTATACACATACTTGTACAAATATTTGACGCTCTTGATGCTACTACAGATCTCTACGTTGATATGACAATCATATTTTAGTAGCAACCATGAATTATATGGAACAACCCAACCATTATCAATGAAGGTTGCACTATTCTCATGTAAAGGTACTGGAGGACGATCACCACGACGACGACAAATAGGATATGAGTTCTTGCCTTGGACTGTGCTTACTGCAAAGGGTTTAGGAAATTTACGTTTACAAACCCCATTTTCCATGCAAGAAGAATTTCGACGACCTTCACCACACGGATTATGGATCATATGCTTCAAAACAACATCGTATAATCGTGGTTCTTCATCTCTATCAGGTATCTCGGCTCTCACAAATGTGTCATACTCTTCCGGAGATTTTGGTTTATCTTTTTCGTCCAAAATGAACAACATGTGAACATGTGGCAAGCCTCTTTTTTGAAACTCAATGAATAGACATAGGCAATAACCTTCCCAAGAGCGCCTTTTTCTACAACGTCCATCTTGAATTCCTCAAATTTTGCATGGAATATTCTGGTGATCAAGTCGGGACGATCTTGTGCTGTTTGACCTGGCAATAACTCGTCTACAATTTCTCTCCACGATGGCACTACTAGAAAATCCGCCTTTTTTTGACGTTAAAAAGCGTCGAAAATTTATTTCTCGACGCTTCAGAAAAGCGTCGAGAAAAAGTGAGTCGAGAAATTGGTGTCACAAAAAAGCGTCGCAAATCTCGACGCTTTTATTTGTCTAAATTTTTATACGAAGCGTCGAAACTTGCAGTAGTTGGCGCTCTTTATTAATTTTAGCGGCGCTTTTTTGTGTCTTGAATCTCAAAATTAGAGACGCTTTTTCGTGTCCATATTTCATATATTTGATGTTAAGTAATTTCACGACACTTTTTTCAGTCTATATTTTGGTTGGAAATGCTTTTTCTTGTCCATGTTCTCTATAAAATATCTAGAATATATTTACCAAAAAAAAAAATTTACACTGAAACTAGTATAAATTACCAATATATACACAACAAAATTAGGCCAATTTTTTTATTGCATAATATAAATATTACAGTACATGTATAATAATCTCGTACTAATGAGTTCTCTATTACAAAGGATATGATTCCAACTTATACTTCATTCGTGACTAGTTGTAATGGAACAAATCAGCTAATTTCATCACAAAAAACTTCTATCAATCTCTAGTTTAGCTGCTCCTTATTAGTCTGCTTGCAAGGGGGCATAAAGCAAAGCTCATATTGTGACCAATCATTGTTGGCCTTGAAGTCACAACACACCCTTTGATGTTTTTGGATCATTGGCAGGAACTAGTGGTTTAGTGTGGCCTGGGATGACAAAAGCATATAAACTGTTTGAAGAAATCAAAATCACAACCGCATGAAAACTGCAATGAGCAAATGCAAAAGATACATTTCTTTTTAATGGAGAGAGGGAAGCTAGAGGGATAAGAGAGGGAAAATTGTAGTTTCACACCTGAAACTTCAGTAGGGCCAGACACTCATATCCAAGTTTGAGTTAACAAAGTTTTTGATAAACCTATATAAGGAAGACAGAAAACCGCACAGCTCAATAGAAAACGGTAGTTAAATATAATAAATAACACTAGCTTTAGAGCAATCATAGGGGGGATGTTGCACTAAACCTCTCTTACATGGAAAATCAATTCAAGGCATATTATTTATTTCTTACTTGAACATGTCATATATACATATAATGGACATGGGATTGCATCAACCAAATCAGCAGCCCCCTCTTGCTCTTTTGACATCTTGCTAAAAAAATTTCCTCTTACTCTTTACACCTGTTGCTGATAAATTGCCTTAGTGTATGTAACGAATCCTTCCCCTGTTAAGTCACTTCATATTCTGTAAAGCACCAAAATCAAGCATTTCAATGCAAGAACACAACCATAGTTCTTCTTTAATTAATAAATATATAATTAACTAGAGGAAAAATATACTAAAACAAATAAGAAAAGCCAGAGTATTCATTTCAGCAAGCCCACCCAACTCAACAAAACAACCCACACAATCGTCAAGTAAAAATAACAGCCCGCTGCGATAGAATCAAGTCAGCAAACCACAGAAATTTCCAGAAGGCATAACTCCTAGCACAAAATTCCAAATTGAGAAATTCTTGAGCCTAGATTGGATAACTTTTTGAGATCTATAACTTTTATGAAGGGACCCACCACGACTAGCAGCAACCTACGTATGAATTCAATTTTCACCTTGTGGAACCGATAAACAAACCTCAAGCAGTGGCAGCCCACAGAGTAGTGACAATAATAACTCAAGAATAATTGTAGAGAGCACCCATCATTCTACAATGAATATAAGAAAGAGTATGAGAGCACAATAGCACACACTCTAAATATGCCAGAGCTGAAATTTGAATAGGAAGATAAAAATATAAAAGAATACTAAAATGTAGTTGAGAATTATATAATCAAAAGTATATATAATTCATTGTCGCACCCCACTAAACACCATACACCGAAAATGGGTGCAATGTTTAGCACTCAGAGACTATTAAAGTGCAAGTTGATGTGAATTTTTATCCATTTGATAGCAGCTTATTTGATCAACTTATTGATAACAGCTAGTTGCCATTGTAAAAGATACTAAAAGCCAGCAAGCATAGGAAAAGTCATTATTTTTTTCATTTTGAACATAATTTTGTAGGGGGTTTAAAACTTTCTTTTCTTGTAAATACACAAAACTGACATGTATTCTGTAAAGTGGTAAAAACCTTACATGTATCTTGTAGTGTGGTACAGCCAATGACTACACCTTAAGCTTCTCAAAGGTATTTCTTTTGACGAATGAATGTTTGGCCACATATCCATGTCAAGATCATTGACCATAGTGTGAGAGGCCACCTGAGCCAGAGATACCATTTACAAAAGAGAAAAAGATCAAATAATGTTGACTTTTAACTAAAAAATCGTAATACATACGGAATCAAAAACAATTAAACAAAGTAAAAACAATTTATCAAAAAGAGGCTATCAAACAAGTCTAAACTCATCATAATCGTGCTTCAAACGTAGAACAAAAAGCTAAATTTTCAGAATTGACATAAAATAGAAGCACAATGAAACATAATAATACTTTGTATACATGAAAAAAACCTTGAAATATCTAATGTCTATGAATCAAATATCTAAACAATACAGACAAAGCAAGTACTAACAGGAAGGTAAATTCATTAGGATTATTGTAATGAATAATTTCACGCAACTACTAATAGTGGGAGACAGACAAAAGAAGCCAAGTACAAAGGTCTTCCAAACTAATGTGACTCTATTATAAGGTTACAGAAGCTAGCAGCACAAGCAAACTTTGTAGAATAAGCACAACAAAAACAATCTTGTTCTCCCATTTTTTTATACTCCATAATAAAGATATATAGCCAGTTAACAATAGAAAGTAAGTTGTCTTAGAAAAAAGAAAAAAATAATTGACATGGTAAAAAAGAAAAATTTAATAAATACATCATCCATGTTTAAGGGTAGAGAAAACCAAATAGACTATTACTAAGCAATTAATAGTAGTAGTCATATTCAGACATGCTAAGAAAATAAATATAAATATGCAATCCAAATCTTGTATCTAGAAACTTAGCTTGAGTTGACCAAAAGTAGTAGCTCATATATAGAAACTTAGCTTGAGTTGACCAAAAGTAGCAACATAATTCAGACAACATTGAGAATCAATCAATCATTACCTTCATAAGATATTCACAAGTAATCTAGATCTCTCAACTTGTAAAGAGATGCACGAAAGTCAAGTAAGATATGTAGGACGGTAATACAAGGTCTTCAATTAAATATCTTACTAGCATCTAAAAGAGAGAGATTATGCACCATGGGGCATTTTAGGATCAAATAGATATACATGCAGAGCTTACTTGAACTAGGCACCACAACAACAGAGGTAACAAGTGCTATATGAACTGTCAATTTAGTTAAAACAGAAGTATTAATTGAACAAAATTAATGCAAATCAATATAACCAAAATTATGAAGCTGAGTATTTTAGAATCTAACACTAAATCTGAAATATTTCTGCAATTGAAAAAAAAAAAAAAAAAAAAAAACTAACATCAAAAACTCTTCTTCCCAGAAAAATGAATTCATCTCAACTAGTTGCGTAATCACCAAGAATAAATCACATCAAAGCAAAAAAATAGAAATCAAAGTTTCATATCATTTTTATAAACTGCAAATCGCAAACAGACATACATTCAGCAACTTTCGCCCTTTAGAGATCCGACGATTCTACTGCACACCATTTTCCTAGAATATAATGAGAAGGTGATCTTCGGTTTCAAAAACCCCTTCTTTTTCTTCTATTCGAGGGCCAAACTCTGCTTTGGTCCAACCAATAACTCTGATAGAATGGAGTAACAAAATCAATGTCAAGTTTTACATGCCGTACAGAAATAGATCTAAACAAATGAAATTAGAAATCCAATAAATCACTAATGTGTATGAAAATATCTAGAAACTAATAAATTAAATTGTAGAAATAGAAATTAAACAAGATCTATAACCTAGGGTCTGAAAACGAGTAAAATTGGGTAATTGCAACTTGCAAGTATCAATTAAAATCACATAAAAAAGAAAGAAGCAATTTATATCTATTAAGAGTTAAAAATTAACAAAGATTCATGAAAAATGTAACCTGTGAGGAGAACAAGAGCAATGGCTATCGCAAATCGAATTTGAATGCAAACCATCAGATCTGATAGAAAAACAATAATTTTCGACATGATATATAAATTATTGTGATAGATTATGTGAAACGCGAGAAAGAGGATCTGAATTTTCACTCTAGACCATCACTCCATGAATCTCTGTAAAGAACTCAGATCTAGTGAAGGAAAAAAGAAGATAGTAGTTTTCGAGGTGTTCGGATATGAGAAGTGGGAGGGTTTCCTGATGTTGGGCGATTTTTGTGAATGCGGTACAACTAATTAGGTTCACGTGCGGGCCACATGTTAGTGTCTCGACGCTTTTTGTTGTCTAAAATTACTTTCGACGGTAAAAAGCGTCGAGGAAACGCGGACACCATAAGGAGCTGTTGACGCCCTTGCTTTGGCGTCGAGGCTATAGTGTCGAGAAAACACTCATTTTGTAGTAGTGTGGGTTGCATGTCATTGTCAAAAAGAGGTCTGGTTTTCCATAATGTGTAACTAATGCCATTGCATCTTGAAATCTTTGATTCATGTCTCTTGGACACCCGACAAACGAAGAAGGTAGAATGGTTGATTTTTCGGCATTCACTATAAGTACAATGTACCGTTAATTATTTTATATACATAATAGTAGTAAAATTAAAATTAAAGGCAAACAAAATATTTAAGAAAAGAACCTGGATTGAGTTCTCCGACATCTAAACAATCTTGAAGTCCTTGATACAATTCAGCTCTAATTGTATTTTGATTATCTCGAATAAACCTTAGCTTATTTGCCTCAATTTTCACAAACATGTCAACAATGAATTGTTGAAATAAGCACCCTGCCATTAAGATGATGGATATGACACATTGTCG
This sequence comes from Chenopodium berlandieri, assembly GCA_034703905.1. Lineage (NCBI taxonomy): Eukaryota > Viridiplantae > Streptophyta > Magnoliopsida > Caryophyllales > Amaranthaceae > Chenopodium > Chenopodium berlandieri. Next base: position 53,422,825 of record CM068281.1, read on the forward strand.
TACCTACAATCAATAAAATACCATTAAAATATGAGAAAAGACTATATATATCCATGTGTTAATATGTGAGTGGAGTGTACTTTACTTGAATGATATAGGCATAGAATGCTCGGCAAGGTATGGTTCTTCCATTATTATCGAGACTATTTATCGACCATCCATAGGAACCATATGGAAAGAGTAATGGATACTGAAAAGGATCATAGTATCCAGCAGTATCCAACACAGTCATTAATTGCCCTGAAGTTGATTGAACTAAAATATCCCTTGGATTTAAGTTTGCAACTTCTTCTCCACCGACAATCACAACCGCAACTTGAGATGCAGTAGGAAGACAATATTGCGGTCGATCTGATGGTTGTTCATTAATACGGAGGGCACAATCTTGTACGTTTTCTTGCTGAGCCAAACTTCGAAGATTATGAACAAAAGGATTGCATTGATCAAGAATGGCTTTAACTCGTTCTACAATATCTTGTCGTAATGTGCCATTCTCTGCAAAACGATTCTCAACCTCGTGCTCAGTGTCATATATGTACAACTGAAGGAATCGTGGCTGAGATTCCGATGTAGATGGGAGTAGTCCGCCAATCTTATGATATATAGAACCTTGAGCTCGAAAAGTATATACTCCGTGTTGAGCATTTGCTAAGCTCTCATCTAAGTGCACTCCCATGGATGTTAAAGCAAATAATTAAGTGATTAATTTTTCTGATATCACGCTTAAAATGCAATCCAATAGGTGTTTGGTCAGTATATAAAGAACGTAGATCTTCAGGAACAGGTAAGGTTGGCAAGGTAATCCTCCCAGACAAACAACATATTTGGGATGTTTTATTATGAAAAAGGCGAGCTTTGAAAAATGTACATGTTCTCGGAGGTGATAATTGAACAGTCGGGACTCCTCTTTGCTCATGAAAGTTTATTGCACAACGATGACATACTCTTTCTCTATTTCTTTGAACATTGTTGCTATGCATGAAATTAGGACCTAAGACCTCTTGAATGCCATTGTTGCCAAAACTTGTACTACCACCTCGGTTACTTCGTCGACCAAAACATGTAGAATTGTGCGATATGACATTTTGACCATTTTGAATTGCTGGATTATGAATTAAATTTATTTAGTATGTTTGATGATAAAAACATGTCACATGATTTTTATATTTAACTTTATCAAGCTTCTTACTAAGTTAGTGTATTTTTGTTCATCTTGCAAAACAAAAATATGGATCTTAGACCATTTGATGCTTAAGAATCAAAATGTGCTGCATAATCAAGAGCAACATAGCTCATTAAATGTTACATTGTATTTTGTTATATTTCACTTCGTATCTTATGTTTTTACTATATATTGAATTAGTGTAGACAATTATTATTATTATTATTTTTTTATTTTTTTTATATTATTATACTTCATTAACTATCCATATATCTTTACTATTTACAAAAATATTAATTTACTACTGGTTACTTGGTTGATATTAATGTAATGCCAAAGGTTTCACATGATATGATGCATGCTCTATTTGCAAATCATAAAGAGAATTATTTTGGTAATGAAAGACCATGTGTAAATTGCCGCAACTATAATTTTCAAACCGTTTAAGGGTAAATGGGCCAATGTTTTTTTTTTTTTTTTAATTATTATGTGATATAGCTAATAATTTTTTTAATATAATCATTATTAGTAAGACGATTTTTTTAGTACGCACATTATAAAGTTTTCTTTGACATTGTTTGCTTTCTATAAAATAGTAGAGAAACTAATTTTGTTAGGCATAAGTTAACCAATTTATACACAAAATTGTAAAAATATATATTTCTCGATGTTATACAAATGGATTACTATATAATAAACAATTATATATGTTGTTAAAATTGTAATCAACACATATTGATGTCATATAAAAGGACAATAACTGTATTTAATTACAAAAACAATGTCAAGAAGGCTATAAACATAATATTACTCAACTCACGTGTGCATCTTGAAGCACGATTTGAAGTAGTGTAGTTGTCAGTTGTGATGTCTTGATTAGTAATATCCAATAGAGTAGAAGAACCGGTTTGTTGTCGATCATTTCTCCTTAAATTATAAGTAGAAGAACCGGCTTGTTGTCGAGCATTCCTCCTTAAATTATAAGTAGTCCGCCTTCGAGTATTTCGGGCAATAGCTTCTTGTTCTAGTTGTTCTGGTGTCATCCTTCTCCGTGTCAAATTTCAATAGTATGACGTAGATGACATCTGATTTTCCATACCTATTAACATAAAAATATATAAGTAAAAGTAAATAATGTTAATTAAACTATAATAACGGAATACTATAAAAAAGGTGCATGATATAAAAATCTAAAATGTTTAATTTGTGTTTACGAAGTATTGCATGGATAGTTACCTTTTAAGTTGCTACTCCATTTATTTGGTCCAATGAAGTTGGTACTGTATCTTCTGCAATACCTTATTCTTTTTTTACTTTTCTTATAAACTTTTGTATATATCATTTTTTATTTTTATTTTTGGAAAGTAAAATACAGGGAAAATTAGGTTTTGTATATATCATATGTGCATAGTTATTCATAAAAGAAATAAGAGAAATTCTATATGAAAGCCCTCAACTTTAAAAAATTCTACATGGTGAACTTTTACTCCCTATTTCAAAATAAGACTTCCATCCAATGTCTTGAGTCCTCCAGGAAGGAATTATACCGTTTCAGCTGTAAAGGCGGTAAGCTGCGTTAAGCTACTTTCTTTTTATATCCCTTATGTGTCTTGTTAAGAGAGTGGTCAATAACTCCAATTACTTTTGTTTGCAACTCCGTTGCTTTAGGTTAGGTCATAATTTCATGTGATTGTGCAGTGTATTTTGAGTCTTGAGGCTATATTTCTGTTTGATTATGACTGTTAGTTTATCTATTTGGAATGTTAGGAGTTTTTCACCTTATAAGTTGTAAGTAGGGTCGTCCCTTAACAGATCTAATTAAGTAGGGCGGTCCCTTAACATATCTAATTGGGTATGCTTATTTCTACATGGTGAACAGAGTAAGTATTGTGTATCTTTTTGTTCACTTTAAAAAATTCTACATGGTAAACTTTTACTCCCTATTTCATAATAAAGTGATAGTTTAATTTACTTTTTAATAATACACATAGTGACTTTATTAATTTAAGCAAATTTCATGGCTAATTTATCATACACCTAATCATCCCACCCCTATATCATAATATCTGATATGTGAAAAATTAATGAATTGAACACACCCTAAATAATTTTTTTTGGTCATATTTCAATGGTCAATGTTATCTTCTTCTCCTCTTAAAATCTTGTTTTTCTCGTAACAAAAACAAAAACATATGGTAATTTTTTTTTCCAATTGTACTATTAACAATTCGTGTGACATAAGGTAAAATTTTTTTTAATTAGTACTCGTAGTATACATTCTTATAAATATTAAAAAAAGACACGTCATAATCTTCAACTTTTTATGGTTGATCATATTTACTCAACAGTAGCATCTAATTGTGAATGGGTCCGCCTATCGGAAGTTAGTATAGTGAATTTCTAACATCATTAATATTAACATAACTTATATTTGTGTCAATTATTTTAGACAAAGTTAGATAAACTTTGGACACTATTAGGTATCAAAAAGCAACTAACATTAACTAAATACTTCGTTACTTCGTATTATAAGGTAATACTATATAGTATTTAGTAAGAGATTAAATTAAAACTTGTGCATATCCCCTTGGCAATTGACCAATTTCCAATATACCAGCTTCATTATTATCCAATAAAATAATATATTACATAATTATAAAACAAAGAATTGAAACATCAAAAGTTATCTTATATTCTTCCTTATTTAATTTTTTCTAAGTGTGAAGGTATATGAAGGAGTGGTGAAAATTTATTTGTACAGATGTTCATCAATTAAGCAATTGATTTCATATGAAATTGTCAGGAATTTTCTCATAAATTTACGTTCTATGAAAACGTTAAAGCTAAACCATAAGAAACAACCGTAGAAACAACAATACAATGCTGTTAATTTGTCATTTAGAAACATGAAGGTGTAGCAATAATTTATAATTTACATTTTTATACTTTAGTTTATAGTTGAATTGGGAACCCATCGTAGTTTATTGTTTAATTAGTAAATTAATCTAGAATTTCAGTAAATGGTTTACCTTTGTAAGGATAATGTCAGTTGTGCACAAAAATGAGCATTCGTGAATATGCAATCCTACTTGAGTTCGAATAGAGAAGTTTTATTGATGTGCTCCATAGTCAAACAATCAACAATCCCTGGAAATTCAACCAATATTATGATAATCAATTATACGAAAATAAACTAAAACAGCCGACTACACTTGTTTTATTTAAAAAAAAAAAATTAGAAGACAACTTGAACGAAGAAGGAACAGATGATTACTCGATTGAAGGCATGGCAACTGTCGTTAATGGTTTATAATTATATGAAATAATATTTTTTTTAAAGATAGAATGCGTTAGTATAATATATAAAAAATTACAAAGAGTAAAGATTGAAGATAATTTTATGTTTGGAGAGAACTAAATGTGTAAAAAAAAAATTGAGAGAATTGTATATTAAAAAAAACGAAAAAAAGAAGTGGGTAGTTTTGTTTTTAAAAAACAATAAATAAAGGAAGTAGATAACAATAGTGGCAAATAATTAGGAATTCTTGATAATTGTATATTGAACGTGAATAGTTTATGTGATAAATGTTAAAATATATTTTATATGTTATTAATTTATAAAATATCCATGGCTAAAAGTTTTTTTGTAATTAAAAATTATCCCAAGTTATGTTGTAGAAAATTTTTAACGTACGGAGTATAAAAATGGTAAATCTTGTGATATATTTTAATTTATCCAAAAAAAAATAAAAAAGTTACGTGCTATGATTTTTTTTTTTTTTTTTTTTTTTTTTTTTTTGGTGACAGTTTTGATAAATGTAAAAATAAAATGTAGTTATTTTTTTTCTTTTTTACAGCTAAAAAATTAGCATATACGGTTATCTTTAAACTACTTTTGACAAAGTAGTTTTTTTTTTTTTTTTTTTTTTTTTTTGTGACAGTTTTGTTATATGTAAAAATAAAATGTGATTATTTTTTTCTTTTTTACACCTAAAAATTAGCATATACGGTTATCTTTAAACTACTTTTGACAAAGTAGTTTTTATTTTTTATATTTTTTGTCAAAAAAGTGACGTGCTATGTTTGGTTTTTTTTTTTTTTTTTTTTTTTTTTTTTTTTTTTTTGTGACAGTTTTGTTAAATGTAAAAATTAAATGTGATTATTTTTTTTTCTTTTTTTACACCTAATAATTAGCATATACGGTTATTTTTAAACTACTTTTGTCAAAGTAGCTTTTTATTTTTTAATTTTTTTTTCATGGCCAAATTTCTTTTTCTCTCTTCTTAATGCTATGAGCCTATGATATATGTAATTGTATATAAAAGTTTAGAAAAGTTTGTGTAACAAACTTTCTAATGTTGATAACCTTGGTTTGATAGATTGTATCATAAGATCAGATATAATTATCTTTCGTTTTTTCAAGTTAATAAAATAATAATGCTAGTAATTCTTTATTTATTCAATGAACGTGTATAGGAGGTGACATATAATCCTATTTACTTTCTTATGGAGATAAATATTTTTTGTAAAGAAAAAATCATGTTGGTTGAGTATTGTAATATAAATTACACACAAAAGCTCTAAAATTATATAAAAATTGAATATTTACATACTACACAAAGCACAAAGTACAAATAAAAAACTGAGTTTTAAAAGCTTCCGAGCTTGTATATATACAAAGTGTTACATAGTTTCTTTATGGAACAACATCAACAACACGTTGGCTTCGTGATTGAGCTTTAGTCATTTCACGTCTCCTAAAAAAATGAATACATATAATGAGTATAGTATAATAGTGTACTGTAATTATATTAAGTTTAAAAATAAGTTTTGGATACGGTCACCTTTTAAGTAAATATGCACACTCATCCTCCCAACTAACAAATGTCACATAAATAACTTTATAGGGTGACGATCGAGAAGTTTGGGATGTAAGGGTAAAAACATATGAGTTATCATAACATGAATGCAGCAGCTTCAACATCTCTTTCTCATTAACCTATGAATAATATAATATATATTATTGTTAGAAAGATAAATTAATGAGATGTCAAATCAAAATTTTATTATATACATAAACCAGATCATGCAAGTCCTTCAATTGGGACACATTAGCTTGAAAAAGGAATTCAATTTGTTGGTTGAACAATATCAAATGCAGTAACCCAGCTGAGTCTTTGATAGTAATCTTGATTGATACACTATTTACCAAGACACATACATAATAAAATAAATAATTAATAAAAAGATTCAAAATAAATACTAAAACTAATTTAATTTGATAATCTTACCCTTGAGTGATTTGAGGATTATATGTGTAGCAATTTGTACATGTCCTTTGATCAACAATATAATTCACTTTATAATTGCAAATCGAGCATGCATCATACCATGTGAAGCTTTTGTCATTAATATCAACCAACATTCCAAGAACTCTATATACATTTCCCTATAATGTATAATAAATGTTATTTGAATAATTTATGAAGTGCAACATGTAATTTGTATAAACCAATAAAAGATATATAAACAGTTTCAGAAGGATAAAATAGTAAATTATGAATTATTAATAAATAATACTATTAGAAAAGTAAATCTATGTTAATATTGTAAGATGGTAAGATATTACTATTGGTCTTGATGGAAACTTGTATGTTGTAGTACGACGGGCATTTGATATCAAAAGTGTCTGATACAACGAAAGACCACATGTTTGTATCCATTTAGCTTTTGCTAGAGCAAAGGTATCATTGCAATACCTATAAAAAAAACATTAAGATTGAATTAGATATTTTATGCAACACATTGGCTGTATAAAAAAAATTATATCAAAGTGGCAGTTGATTTGGTGACTCTAATTAGGATAAAATTCTTAAATGTACGTGATGGCATGATGCTACCCCAAGTATTAAGTAATAAGTGGTGATCGACTAATTCATTATTTATCTATAATACAAAAAAAAACATTATTACTATAATAAAAATAGAAGAAAAAATAGTGTACTACTACTAACCATTTTGCTATAGCATCGGAAGTAGAGTCATTGTGGTTGATATATAATCTTGTGTATCTTCCGGATGTCAAATGTAATGTACCTAAAACGTAAATTTAGAATAACAAAATTAATATCAAATAATCTTTTGTGATACTAAACCATGGTATTTTATAAAAAAAATTATAAGTAATCAACTTTACCATTATAATTTTGAAGCTGGACACTACATGCAAGTAAAGTGAGATTTTGGTCATATTCTTCTATTGCTCGTTCACCAATTTCGTTGACAAAGTTATTCCATATTGTCAATCTCATAGCAAAAAAACTAACAAAAATGCATATAATTTAGGAATTACATTGAAATTGAAATTAAAAGTAGGATAAAGATTGAACGTAGCATAAAAGTAGGATAAACATTGATAGAAGTATCATACTTCAAGTTAATATAAAATGTATACATCTTGTACACAATATACTAAAAATATCTTAGCTTTTAAAATGTATACATCTGGTACAGAACGTATGGAGTATAAAAATTCTAAATGTTGTGATATGTTTTTATTTTATCCAAAAAAAAAAAAAAGTTACGTGCTATGTTTTTTTTTTTTTTTTTTTTTTTTTTTTTTTTTTTTTGACAATTTTGTTAAATGTAAAATAAAATGTGGTTATTTTTTTTTTCTTTTTTACAGCTAAAAATTAGCATATACTGTTATTTTCAAACTACTTTTGTCAAAGTAGCTTTTTATTTTTTAATTTTTTTGTCAAAAAAGTGACGTGCCAAATTTTTTTTTTTTTTTTTTTGTGACAGTTTTGTTAAATGTAAAAATAAAATGTGATTTTTTTTTCTTTTTTACAGCTAAATATTAGCATATACGGTTATTTTTAAACTACTTTTGTCAAAGTAGCTTTTTATTTTTTAATTTTTTTTTCATGGCCAAATTTTTTTTTTCTCTCTTCTTAATGCTAGTAATTCTTTATTTATTCAATGAATGTGTATAGGAAATTCTTTATTTATTCAATGAATGTGTATAGGAAATTCTTTATTTATTCAATGAATGTGTATAGGAGGTGACATATAATCCTATTTACTTTCTTATGGAGATAGATATTTTTAGTAAAGAAAAAATCATGGTCATTGAGTATTGTAAATTAAATTACACACATTTATTCTCTAAACTTTAGAGTTAGGTGTAGTACTAATTTTTCCCTACGGCTATTATTTCATGGGCAGTAGCCTTAAATTGATTTATATACATACCTTTGATCTAGTAGAATAATATCTTGTTTAATGGTACCCGTAAAGTCATTTCGGTGAATCTCACTTGCATATATGATTATTCCCGCAACATCTAATTCCCAAACAAACATAAAACGGTAAGATATTAATTAAAGAAATATTGAATATATTTATAAGAAAATTAATAGTTTCTAATTAATAAAGGTAGTATGAAAGGTGGTATAAAAACCTATCACAATTCCTTTGGTGCGTTTAAATGACTTTACACCATGTAAAGACACCAAGTTGTAAGAGTACTTTAGAAATTCTTCGATATCAATATCAACATAGGATATTTCTGTTTCCTTCGTTATGTTGAGTTGATACGGATTATGAACTATTCGTAACCAATCATCAGCTTGAATAACTTGTACCCTTTTAAAACAATACACGGAACCTTCTTGTAGTTTGCCAATAAAATTATCAACATCCTTTGTGAATATAATACCTTGAATGGGTTCTCCCTTTAAAAAACAAAAGGAGAAATGAGTAAGTATGTGATTGTGGAATAATATAACAAAAGCATTGTAAATTTGGTTTGATAGATTATTTAACGATATGGATCAAAAGAAAGATAATGAACTAAAGATAATGAAGAGTAATGGATCCTAACGTAACTACTTAATCATATATTATATTTCATATATAAAATAAGATTTCACTGTTAAGAGAAAAAATAATTTTTAAGAAAATGTTTACATACCATAGCATCAAGAAGAACCATCTTCCAAATTTTTTTATTATTTTTGAGATGCTGAATTTCGTATAATCTAATTATCCTTGCCTTCACATTCCAAAATTTTGAGTACGGGTTCAAATACATGAAAGGAGCGTATGCAATGGACATCCTGTTAATAAAAGATATGAAAATTTAATGAAATCTAAATTTTGTAGCCAAAAATTCTGCTATAAATGGAAACCAAACACCGAAAGGGAGTAGAAAAAAGTAAAATAAACGAACAACTTAAATTCCATGTAGATAGAAACTTGAAGTAAAATAATTTTCATTAAGCATTTCATTAAATAAGAAATTGAAACTATTCAAAAAAAAAAAAATAAGAAATTGAAATGATTTTAGATTTGTATTGTTATTTTCAAGATATATACAGACAATAAATGTAAATTTACCTTATAAGTATTGTTATGTATTTGATAGAGGAGAAATTGAGTCACCCAAATTGATGTAATTGTAAACAAATTTGTATATGAATTTGATAGAGGAGAAATTGAGTCACCCAAATTGATGCAATTGTAAACAAATTTGTATATGTATTTGATAGAGGAGAAATTGAGTCACCCAAATTGATGCAATTGTAAACAAAATTTTTTGTTTTTTTTATTTGACGGCAGTATGAGAAAGAAAAGAATAGTTTTATCAAACTTTTTGGTAGTTATTGTGTATAATTTGTTTTTGGTAGTTTTTTTTTATTCCCACGTTAAACTGTTTAAGGATTGTTGGCAGTTTTAGTTTTTTTTTTTTTTTTTTTAAATGTTTTTTTTCAATTTTTACTTTTAAAAAGATTATATTCTTGTAGTAAATAAGTATTTTTATAAAGGTTATTTTTGGAAAGGGAAAATTCCCAACCAAAAAAGGGTGTTCCCTTTAAAGAGTAACATAGATATATAGTTTAGTATACTGACTTTATTAATTTTATAAACTTTGATCTATTTTAGTTTTTGTATAGCATAGTAATTATATGTTTGTTGCGTTTGATTTGTTTATTCCCTCATCATCATGCTTATTAAATTTGTTTTTGAAATTTGGCTTTATGAAGATGATATTTGCTGATCAATTAAATTCTTTACTTTTGTATTGTGTAATAACGAGCGCCTTCCATAGAAATATTACGTTAGCGATTTAATATTTCACTCATTTAATTATATGAATTTGCTATTTCAATTAGTGGTTTTGTTTTAAATTTGGCAAAAAAAAAAAAAAAAAAAATTGTTGGTGTAAACGGTACATCTAGAGCTGTCAATTCGGGTAAATAGGATGGGTTTGAGGTCAGGTAAGTGTGGGTCGAGTCAACTCGGGTCGGGTCAATTCGAGTTATTGTCGTAACCTATGCGGGTCGGGTTCGGGTTGGGTCATGCTTGAGTCGGGTCACGTCGGGTCATACATCTTATCGGGTTTAGGTCGGGTCAATAGCAGGTCGGGTTACATTCGGGTCGGGTGAAAAATAGGTCGAGTTTAATTCGGGTTTTCACGAGTTAAAATGAGTTAGGTCATTCTCGGGTTCGAGTCGGGTTTCGGTTGAAGTCAATAATTTGCGGGTTATAATCAGGTCGAGTCATACTCGAGTTCAAGTTGGGTTCGGTTCAAGTAAAAATTTTGCGGGTTATAATCAGGTCGGGTCAATTTCAAGTCAGGTCATTCTCGGGTTCAAGTCGGGTTCGGATCAAGTCAATAATTTGCGGGTTACAATCAGGTCGGGTCATTTCTAAGTCAGGTTATGTTCGAGTTCGTGTCTCAAATATTGGGTTAATCTTGGTTTTGGGTTGATTTCAGGTCGAGTCATATCGGGTTCGGGTACATTTTTTGGGTGGGTTTGTTAACAATTCATGTAATGATGTCTACGTTTAATCATTATCAAATTCTTCATTTATTGTAAGAGAAATATTTCAGATAAGATTAAATTCGAGCTAATTAGTTCAAATAAGTTTTGATAAGCTATGCGTAATAAGATCATAAAAAAAAAAAAAAAAGTAACAACGTAACCATATAACTATAGTACTATATTTTGATCAATATTAATAAGGTGCGTGGTCTACATTGAATTTATTGTGATTTGAAATTAGATCAGTAATTGATATATACTCTTTTTTATATTCCATTATTAGTTATAACCCGTGCATTAGCACAGGCACATACTAATTATCAACAAAAACAAATATAAAACCCCCAAAATTCCTGATTTCATCCTTTCAATTTGGTTTAATCAAAATTAAAAATTGTGATTGTAAATTGGAATTTTAATGCACAGTATACAAGGTACCGACCACCTCTAGCACCAACGTCATGATCAACTCATACAATTTCTCTCCATTTTCTCTCTCCTAGGATTTTCCATTTATTCTCTTCTTCCTTCTTCTTCATCAATGGCATGGACGCAACCTGCTCCTACGTACAATCCATTAGAGTTGTTTTGGGATTCCGACGAAGATGTGTCTGATCCTCGTTGTGCTCATACCCTTACCACCATCTAGGGGTGTCCATAGTTCAGATTAAAAACGAAATCCAATCCAATCCAAATCGAATTATCAATTCGATTCGGATCCGAATTTTAAATCGGATCGAATCGGATTGAGACTTTTTGAAGATTCAGATTTTCGGATTGACCTTAATTGGATCTAATCCAAACCGGAAACCGAATTGTAAAATTAAGCTTATATAAATATGGATTTCTTTGTTTTTTTGAAGTTTAGCTCAACTACTTAATACTACATAAAATTAATTAAGGAGACTTTGTATTAATTAATTAATGACTTGATGTTGAACTATTTATTTTAATCACGATTTTGAAGACTTGTATTTATATTAAAGCTTAATTTTTATAATAGTATTAGGCGCTAAATATAATATATTATAATTCGGATTTTCGAATCGGATCCAAATGACTAAATTTTAATTCGGATTGGATTGGGAGAGAAATTCGGATCGGATCGGATCGGATTGGAAAATTGAAAACTGAATTATATTTTGGATTGGGTTGGATTTGGACTAAATTCAAACCGAAAACCGAACGAACACCTCTACCACCATCACATCTATCAAATTGGGAAGCTTGAAAGCTCGAAATCGCCGATTAGATTACTATTGGGAACTACTTCTGAATCAAATATGCAAGAATTTGTAAATAATTGAAGAACTTTAGAGTTTTTTTCTACGACACATCGAAAAGAGTGGAGACGATAATGGAGATTGGTTTTTTTTTTCTTCGGTCGTGTTAATTTTTTAAACATTTTGGGTTTTTTCTTTCTAAGTTTCTAACAATTTGGCCCTTTAATTTTTCTTTGAAGTTAACAGGTTGTCAATAAAAGCACTTTATTGACCCTATATCTTAAAGTCCTTTAGTGAACCTATATATCCATTAAAACATTAAGGGGGCATTTGGTTCAAGTATCTAAGGTATGAGGTATGAATTTAGAATGAGGAAACCAATATTTATTGTTTGTTTTTATAAAATTCAATTTTGAAACCCATACCTCAAACCCCCAAGGTATGGGGTTTTGAAACCCAAGGGGGGGAGGTGGGTATGAGCCATACCCATACCTTTAGCTTCAAATTAAAAGAAAAACATATCATTCCCAACTCAAACCAAACAAATGGAATCAAGTATCAAGTTCCAAACACATACCACCCTGGTTTCATTCCTGATTCCAAACCCATACCATTATTTGAACCAAACGCACCCTAAATGGTTAAGACATAAGACCCTTTCAATTTAGGCCCAACCCTATTTATCAATGGGCAGCCCTATACAAGCTCTCCTGATTACATCCCCTACATCAAAGTTTAGATACTGCTCACTAAGTTGAACTCAAAACAAAACAGATAACAATATAAGGTAACCATAGTCCACATAACATATGTTTTGTGCAAAAATATACAAGCATGCTATGATATAGAATATTCCAGGCTCATGCATTCCCAGGAAGTTTAGGAAGAGGAAACAACTGTTCTAAGCATTCTAGCATACCATCACACTATTTACATATGTAGATGTTGCATTTTGTAGAATTGTATCATAGAAACTCAAAATAAGCAAAAACATTTGCCTTTGATATGTACAACATCCACCAGCAAAAAAAGCAGCATCCCGAGTCAAGTCCTTCAGGTCCACTACATTCATGCAAGCTAATTCTGAAGGCCTTGCTTTCTTGTAAGCTTAAATCTTTGACTTCCGGCCAGCTTCAGATATAAAAGATTGCTTCTCCTGAAAACATCAAAACATAATCAAAAGGCAATACACGTGGTTCTCCAATCACGACTGACAATATATATGAACATGAAACATACGTTTGAGAACAAACGCTCATCCTCACAACTTCCTCACAACAACAGATTTATTATTGGTTTCACCATTGGCCTTGAAATGATTTATTGTAGACCTTGCAAAATCTGTAGATAATGTGATAATCTCACTAAACTTGTTTGCAATTCATAACCTACCCAGCATAAGCATCGTGCAACAACCAATAACACAAACATTGCATTTGATTTTAGGCTTAATCTACCTCATACAACCATTTTATACATTGCAAATCAACACTTCACTCAATATATGATGCATTCTTGTACATATTTCAAATGCTAACATCTTCATCATATGAAATGAGCAAAAACAAACATAAAGCGAATAATCTTACTCTTGTCTACGGTGCAACCAACCCCATAAAAACAATTCTAAAGACCGTCTAAAAGTAGAACCCCAAAAATTATACCAGTAGCCAACTAATCCTTTGCTTACCAAACACACACTCTTTTATGAGTCTTATATGTCACTTTAATTAGTATGATTCCACCAGAAGATAGAAACTTTACTACTATTTACGAAAATCATCAACTCTTATCACTATAGTCCCACCAGATGAGAGAAAAACTTCACTGCTATTTGGTGCTACAAAACAAGGCACATGTAAAGCGAGTATTCTCAAATTTGGAAAGTGAGAAAAGTTTTTGTGGTAAATAAGAACAAGGCATAGTGGTATGTATAAAATACAAGCATCATTTTCATATATGTGATGCAACATGAGATATTTGACTACATCAAAATATAAAAAGCAAAACCCAGAAGATTGATCAAGCACCCACTAGTAAGAAAATACAAAATGCTTCAAAGTTAATTCAATTTGAAAGTACAAATTGTTTTGCAAATTGAATCAAGCACCCAGGCTCCAGCAATCACTGTCATAAGAATCATAACTCAAAATAATCATCCTGGCCTCTAATGATCACTAAACTAGTTAGTCTTACAAATATCCAGTCATAAGAAATCGGATCTCTACCAAGAACATGCAAAAAGTTTAACACATGCCATTATACACTACCTCTTCCCATAGACAAATCATTACCAACCCAATCTAACAAATCTGCGAAGTTGAAACTTTTTCCATTATATCTAATTCTATCCTTCAAATCTCTCTTTTTCTTGTTTCTCCCATCATCTTTAGCTTTGTAGGACAGAAATACAATTGTATCCCTCCTATTTAAGCTAAACATCCTGAAACAATTTTAACATTTAGATTAGTTACATAATATATATGATAAAAGACCAACAAAAACAAAAGGTATGTACGAATTTTAACTTTCTATTAGAATAAATAAATCAAACATTAATTCTAAATACTCACTTCTTAGTATCAGAAGTGATGATATGAGAGCCTACAACTTTGTCTTCCTCATATTCAAAAAGACGGCAAATTGAATTAAATGCCTGAAACATGTATAACAATTTTTTTTTAACAAATATATACCAATATTTTTTTTATTTCACAAAATGTATACGAAGTATATCATTGTCATACCTTGATGGCCGATTCCTTGCCATACCTTTACAAAAATAAATAGAAATTAATAATTCTAATTGTTGATATATATATATTATAAAAAGAAATATTGAACATAAATTACTCAAATATTAATAATTTCACATACCCATCATCATCAACATATAGAAAAAAGAGAAGATCACGATGCAAATGATCCGGACTTTTTATAAAGTCCACCATCTCCTCAATAGTGAAGTAAGGTACGTGAACAGGAGGAGGAACACGTCCCTACACATAACAAACTATAAGTTAATAGACAGATATTAAGGAATTTGGAAAAATTTTAAATTAATTTCCTAAATCAACTAAATAAAATAAGTAATAAAAATACTTACTACAACGGGAACTATAGGAATATAGTCCCATGTCGCATCTTCTCTTTCTTTTCTGGTGGTCAACGTCCGACCAATCTCTATTTCTTTCATCTCAATCAAGCTCGAATTCTTGATTAAATAAGCAAAACCTTTGGTACCCCACTTTTCTTCCCACTGATTTTTAATTTTCCAGTACCCAATCCTCCTCACTCCTCTACAACTGGTGCTAGAATAAAATGTTCCATGCCCCACCAATAGTACCGAATGACTTACAACATGATCCGGTACCAATGCGGGGATATTATACTTTTCTGCCGCAACAAGGTCAAGAAGCCCCTCCTACAAAAACAATTTAAAGACAACTAATATAACTTTTTTTTTGAATGGGACTAATTTAACTTATATAAATATAGAATTCGGTAAATATATATATATATATATATATATAAAAGTATAAATTAGAAATAAAAATAATTCAAAATTTATACCCCATCAAATAAGAACACCCCGGAAGCATAGGCAATATTGACAATTAGAGGTTGAATCTCTAAGGCAGCAACCATTTCCTCTTCATTGTCTTTTATTAAGCACCATCCATCAATTTTAAATAATTCCTAACAAAAGAATATTAAAATAAATCAATATATTTAATGAAGCAATAAAACTACGTAGTATATGTATATATAAATTAGTCTATCTGTGTGAAACAGATATTGACTACTACTATACAACACCAAATAAGGTACTTCATCAATTATTATAGTAAGAAAATGTCACATATAGTGAAAGTATAAGTATAAGATTTTATAACTGTAACGCTACAAAAGTGAATTAATAATGGGAAAGCTAGCTATCAAAAACTACCAAATAAGATCAGAATAAGATTTTTTTTTGGAAAAAAAAGATAAAATAAGATTTTATACTGAATAAAGGATTTAAAATTATAGTGCTACATAAATATATAAGTATTTTTTATTTTTGGATAAAAATGTCAACCCCCTTTATTTTGCAAGTGTGTGTTTTAGTAATGGATACAATCTTCTTTTAAGCGGGTGAGGTAACAGATTTGTTTTGAATGTAGGCTTCTCGAAGCAATCCTAAATTCTAAGGAATAATATAATATCTCGTGCCTCCAACTATCTTAAATTAATATTTTTTTTTTTTAATTTTACATCGATAAAGATTTATACTAAGCACATCTCAAATTAAAACTTCTACCTTTAAGGCTATAGTTTTGTTATATTATATATATTGTATCTTCTGACCAATAATGTGTTTGATATGAAAAAAATTGATCTTATGCTTTTGGATAGAAAAAAAGTCTAACCCACCCATATTATTTGATAGAAAAGATTTAACATATATATTCAATTGATTCAATGTGTAATTATATACGAATGTATAAAATCTCAAAGAAAACAAAGTGTAAAAAAATATTTCAGAAATGCAAACAATAAGCAGGTAAAGAACCAAACAATGATAATCATAAAAATATAAAATGTTAAATGGAAATTAACAACAGAAGATAAATTGATTGGCTTTTTCTATCAAACACTACATAAAATCCTATGCTAATACACATTGTAACACAAAAAATTATCCGGTATCTCATTGGTCTATCTAGGTCATAAAAAAATTAAAGTATTTAATTAATTTATAATGTATCTAACTTTTTTTGGGTAAAGTACTAAAAATAGGAACCGATTAAATTAAAATACTTATAACTAATCAATCTAATACACAAGTAAAACCTAATCCTATTTTCTCAAAAAAAAAAAAAAAAAAAAAAAAATTGTAAAACCTAATCCTATTAGATTTTATGATATGCACAATTGACTTATTTTACCAATATTTTGCCAACTAGTAGCTTAGGAAAATCTTTAATGATCGCATTTACTCAGTAATCTTTAAAAGAAGAAGTGTAAAATTAAATTGGTCTAATGCTAGTTTAACATTGAAAAATATGCATACCTCTTCCGGAGGAGCTTTTACATTGCCCTTCTTGATGCCCGTGTATTCATAATACTTGGACTCCTCAGCAATACCAACTTCAGTCATCAAATCCAAAGCAGCTGCCACTGCACCTCCACGACATCCGGGACGTTTAGGATACGTGTGGTCCACCACATATTGGACGGACAAAGGGGGAACCGTCCTTCCAGCACATGCAAAAGCCGCTTCTACGCCCTTGGCAGCACACCAAGCCCAACAAACCGCTGAAAATTAAAGAAGAAGAGCAAAAATATAAAAATTAATGGAATTTTTGGCCCAAGTACAATGCAACCAAGTACGAGTAAGGAGTTTATCAGAAAAAAAAATAAAGTACAAGTAAGGAGTAATAAGTAAAAAAGAGTTTACTTTATCTAAATAAAACAAAATACTACTCTATCTTTGCATAACAAGTATTTAATCCCGTGCAAGTAACTTTGATATTACCGAGTCTAAAAAATTGGGCTAACTTGGGCAAGTTTAGAGCCAAAATAGTCAAATAAAGGCATTTAAAGCCAAAAAATTTATTCCAAAATTCAAGAAATAATTCCGTACATTATACGGGTTCAAGAGATGTAACATAAGTTTAAAACAAGATATTTTTTCTAATCGTGAGAGTGGCCATCTATGCTGTCATCTAAGCAAAATCTAAATTAATACGTAACTAGTTTTTTTTAGCCCATGCAATAGTTATATAATGTGAATTTTTTCATATACTTTTTTTATTTGAAAAATAAAAAGTTTATAAGAAAGAAAAAAGGATGGGATGGAATTAACATATATATACGTAGTACATATTATTAACAGTATAAATATTAAATACTACTCCGAAATACTTACAACAATTTCCCTGTGAACCCACATTTGGTGTCACATGTCCACTTTCAACCCAGTTAACGTGGTCTTCAAACGTCCCCTAAAAAAACATTAAGCATATTATTGCAAGTTTACAACATTCCAAAAAAAAAATAATGTAAATAATTGCAAAGAAAATATTATTGCAAGTTAACTTAAGAAAATAATTCCAAAAAAATGTAAATAAGCACCTCCAAACGGTGACAAGATTTTGCAACATTTTCTACTGCCAACTGGTTCGTCGATTCATCACCAAAGTCTGCCATTGACCCAAGTAATGCCGGAGTACTTGAAACAAAAAAAGACAAACAAACTTCAAATCAGTAAAATACTACGGTATATTCAAACCCAAAACAATAATTAACTAGCAAACTCAAATAATCAAAAAGTTGTACAAAATGTGGATTAATCTAAACTAATTAATTCAATTTGAATGTTTTCTTACATTATTTTCCCAATAATATACTTCGATGACAAATTTATACTTGGCAAGTTTATACTAACACAAATGAAAAGACAACACAAGCAAGTTCATACTTTGCAACCATCATATCATGGACCTACTAAACCTTAAATGCATACATACATCATATGCATCAAGAATATTACTCGTACTACTCTGCTCATCCGAAGATACCTCCGCAAATATAACTTGACAGGCTTTAACAAACTCATATTTTAGTTGATTGTCAGCTTTAGTTAATACTGTAATAATATAAACATAATACTGTAACTGATTGTCATTATAGCTTTCTTAAAACAAAATACTCTTCAATTCTATACTTTTTTTGTCTAAAAGTTGTTGTTTGATATTTTGAGCTCTATTATTAGCTAATAATCGAGCTTTATTAGCGGCAATTTCCTCAAAATTAAAGACGACACAGCAGTAAAGCCTACAACTCAGATGAAAATCCTTACTTATCCAATACTCCTTAAAAAAAAACCATTTTTACAGGCAATCACATAATTCAGAAGAAAAAAAAAAAGCAAATCAACAAGAAAAAAAAAAAAACACCAACATTTTTTTTAGTTCTAAGTTTTAAAGTTTAAACAACCAACGTAGAAAAACTATAGAAAATCCTCTAAAAAATAACCACAACAGCCAATTTACCCAAGATGGCCAAGAAATAACATCATACCTTTCCTTAAAAGGAAACTATCAAAAAATCTTTTTTTTTTTTTGAAGTACTCGTGTTTCAGATGTGGGCTATGTTCTCTTTAGTCTTTACTTTTGAAAATGAAGAAAGTGAAGAAATTTTTAATTTAAACGAATTATGGCAAGCAATAAACCTAGGGAAACAGGTTACTCCCTCGACTTTTATCACTTTTACGTGTATTTATTTAACATATTTTTACTGAAGTAGTCAAGTAGAAAAAACAGATTATCAAGTAAAATATTAGGAGTTTGTCTCAATTTTTGTTTTCAAAATATTAACTTTTTATAAATTATACTTAAACATAATTAATAATATTAATGATTAATGCTGCAAAAATAGTTCAGACCAATAATTTATTTTTATTTTTTTTAGTTGTAAGTTTTAAAGTTTAAACAACCAACATAGAAAAACTATAGAAAAATCCTCTAAAAAATAACCACAACAGCCAATTTACCCAAGATGGCCAAGAAATAACATCATACCTTTCCTTAAAAGGAAACTATCAAAAAATCTTTTTTTTTTGAAGTACTCGTGTTTCAGATGTGGGCTATGTTCTCTTTAGTCTTTACTTTTGAAAATGAAGTCCAAAAGTGAAGAAATTTTTAATTTAAACGAATTATGGCAAGCAATAAGTGAATAAACCTAGGGAAACAGGTTACTCCCTCGACTTTTATCACTTTTACGTGTATTTATTTAACATATTTTTCTGAAGTAGTCAAGTAGAATAAACAGATTATCAAGTAAAATATTAAGAGTTTGTCTCAATTTTTGTTTTCAAAATATTAACTTTATATAAATTATACTTAAACATAATTAATAATATTAATGATTAATTCTGCAAAAATAGTTCAGACCAAAAATTTATTTTTATTTTTTTTAGTTTGTAAGTTTTAAAGTTCCCGTAAAAAAAAAAAAAAAAAAAAAAAAAGAACCCTTAAAATAACCCAAAAACAACCACATACCTTTTCTTTATCTCCTTGACATACAAACATCAGTAAAAACATGCGAAAATACAGTGAAGTACATATAACATCGTCGAACAGAGTAAAGCATAAAAGATTAATGGATCATGAAAATAGTAAAGACAAACTACCTAGTAATAAAAAAGCTATAAATGATACGAGTAGCGCAAATTGAGGCAAAGATGAAAGAAACTTACGAATCAAAGAACGTCAACTGCGCTAATTTCCGCAAATTGAGCCTACGAATCAAAGAACGTCAACTGCGCTTCAATGGAGAACGTTGAGTGCGCTTCAATGAAATAACTGAGAGAGGTAGGAATGGAGGCCTTTTAAAAGCCATGACCCGCCATAGTTATAATATGGGTTAGATCCGTCGGATATAATAAATGGGGCGGGTCTTTATATATTCGTTTAATTATGAGACAAGTGGCCTTTATAAGGGTTTCAAGTAACCCTCTTTTAAATATTTTGACACACCAAAGCTTGTATCAATTCTTTGTAAGTTTTTTAGATTTTTTTTTTTTTTTTTTCAAAAAAAAAAAATAGCTGAAATTAAATTAATTAAGCTGAGTTTAGAACAAACGAAAGGACAGTAAAGTAACATAAGTTACTATTGGTATTATTAAGAAGCCCTTACACAATACCAATTAAGGTAATTATAGCGACATTTACCTTTAAGTTATTACAATGAGTGAGGACAGCGCAAATAAGGTTTACCAACATACATTTAAACATGCAATGAGACTATTGATAAAAAGAGGGAAGTTGGTGATGATGTTTCGTGTTGTGCAAGATATCTTCTAACATACAATTAAAAGTCTATGAATGTTGCTAATATGATGAGGACAACCCAAAATCAGTATGTTTTACCCTAAGAGACCCCAATAATTCAAATGGATAAAATCCTCTTGATATCTATGATTCATACATGTCAATCACATTTCTTAGCGATCTGACAAAACCATATCTTATACTCCATCTGTCCCATAATATAGTCCCTATTGTGTTTTTTTTCACAGTATATATGAAATGGGAGGAGAAGTGGAAGAAGTACATTAAAAATGGAAAAAAGCTAGACAAAAGTACAAGGCATGTGGATAATTTAAGGGGAAAAAAAGTGAAGAGTATAAATATAGACAAAAGTTAGAGAGAGAAAGTGAAAAAAGTACAATGCAAGTAGATAAGTTAAGGGTAAATTAGGAAGTTCAATGACTAAAGTAAAAAAATAAGGGTATAATGGTCTTTACATACTATCCAAAAATAGAAACAGGAACAACATTTTGGGTCTCTAAAATAGGACAACAGAAACTATATTGTGGGACGGAGGGAGTATATTTTCTCATACAAAGGTCATGATGTTGTATTGACTTTTACCGTCATCACATACAAACGGGTTTAATAACACCTACTACCATCCTCCTTCAACAAGGGTTTATGTAAACTTGAATTGAAATTTTGCTTCATGTTCCAACAAACATAAGTAACACCACTTTCCATTAAAGGAACACATTTTTACTAAAGGAACACATCAAACGAATCCATTTCATCCTCCAATCAACCCTGAATTCGACTTGTCTTCGCTTTTCGATCTATCATATTAGGTACTTCTAAAATCTTTTATTTTTTTTTAGAAAAACTCACTTTAATTTATTAATCCGAACTTTCACCAATTTACTCTCAATAATCCCAACTTACATTTACTCAGGAGCACTATGAACTTTTGGGTGGATTTTCTTCCACTAGGTCGATTTACCAGTGACCTAAAGAAAGGGTGGTTCTTAATTTGTAAAAGTCATGTATGATGTGTCGCAACATAATTGGTCCAAATTATTTTTGTAAAATAAGAAAAAAATAATTAAAAAAACCTTCCCAGCCAGCCACCATCCTTCCTCCCCTATGCCCCAACCCCCAGCCCCACTGAAATTCGATCGCCTGCTTCCCCTAACAACCGATAACAGCCGGTCGGCCCCTCCCTACCCCTAAAACCACTCTATCGGGCAACCCACCTACACCATCGAACTCTCTCATCCACAAAACAGCACCTCCCTTCTTAGGTCGATGAAACCGCCCTTCCTCCCTTCCCTCGTCGCCGAAACGGTCGATTTCTTAGCACCCTCAATTGGAGATTATTGTCGTGCGTGGTTGTGTTACTCAAGGTTTTTGTGGTAGATTTTTTTTTTAAAAAAAAAAAAATTAATGGTAGTTGTTCTCAAAAGTAGTCATTATAATGGTAGTTGTTGGTAAAATTTTCTTAATTTTTTCACAAAATTACCCTATATCTAACGTATAATACTCCCTTCGTCCTTTTTTATTAGATACGTTTTGACTTTCACACGTTTGTCAATACACCTGTTTGACTATTAATAAATTTCATTACATTCTTTTTAAAATTATAACGATTGAATATTAATAGAGCATTCGTTGAGACGAATGACACTACTAAAAAACGCCTAATCATCGACGGAAATAATCCCTCGGAATATCTTGAAATTCCGTCGGAAGGCAGCGTCGCATTACATTTTGTAGGAATTTCAAGATATTCCGAGGGAATTTCCGTCCGAAAGGCCCATTCTGACGGAATTTTTTCTATCAGCGCTTTTGTTGACTTTAAGTGAAAATCCGTCGCAATGTTCCGATGGAAATTTCCGTCGGAGTTGGAGAAGTTCCGACGGAATTTTGCGTCGGAGGAAGTATATTCCGACGGAAAATTCCGTCGGAAAAGTAAATAAAATAAAAATAAAAATAAGCCCCACCACCCTTAACCCTTACCCCACCCAGATCCACCCCCGCAACCAGTCCACACCACCCACCACGTCCCCAACCCATTTTCCCACACTCTTAACCCCTACTCACCACCACTGCTCACGTGCACCTAACCCCACCCAGACACCCCTCACCACCCAACCACCTGCACCTAACCCCACCCAGACACCCCACCCCACCCCACCTAGACCTAGACCCAGACCCACCAAACCCAGACCACCTCTAACCACCTAGCCAGATTCACCATCCACAACCTACCCACCACCAGCCGTAGCCACCCACCTCCAACCCACCAACCACCCCACCTAGACCACCACCAACCCACCCAAACCACCTCTAACCCCACCCAGACCACCTCCAAGCCCACCCAGTACCGTACCCACCTATCACCACCCCACCCTCCACCACATAAAAAAAAACAGAAAAATAAAGCTTAAAAATGAGAAATATAAAACAGAAAAAAATTAAAAACAACCACCCACACACCATCACCCTCCACCACCATCTACAATTATAAACAAAAAAACCGAAAAATAAAGTAACAAAAAACAGAAAAAAAATCTGAATAATTTTTTTTTTGAAAACTAGATCTAAAAAAAAAAAACAAACCAAATTAATTGAAAGAAAACGAAAACATACCTTCAATTCTACCGGAAAAATGTCGAATTTAGGTTTTAAAGGTCAAATTCGACCATGAAAACTCTAGATCTAGAGTTTGCAGGGTCAAATTTGATCAAAAACACCATAATTATTTTGCTTGCTGACGTAAATTCGAAAAACCCATAGCAATTTGTTGTCGATAATTGAGGAAAAAAATAAACAAGAGGAAAGAGAAGAAGGAGAAAGGAAAGAGAAAGGAAAGAAAAGAAGGAGAAAGGAAAGAAAAGAAGGAAAATGGAAAGAGAAGAAGGAGAAAAGGGATGGAGAAATGAAGGGGCACCGAGAAAAGAAGAAGGAGATCGAAGAGAGGAGAGAGAAGAGGAGAAGAGAAGAGAGAGAAATGAGAATAAAAAGGAAGGGATTCCAGTTTTTTGAGGTTAATGTTTTTTTTTTTTTTAAAAAAAAAAAAAAATCATAAATCCGTCGGAAGGGCTTTAAATTCCGTCGGAACTTTCCGACGGTATTAAAATCCCTCGCAATTTTCCTACGGATTTTAAAGTAGGAAATTTATATGTTCCGACGGATTTTTTTCCCTCGGAATATATAGCTTCCGACAGAAATTTCCGTCGGAAGCAGTAAATTCTGAGGGAAAATAAATCCGTCGGAATATTTCCTAGGGATTTTCCGTCGCAACTTATCTTTTCTGACGGACTTTTATGACAGACCCAAATTCCGTCGGAAAAAACGAATTTTCCAACGAAATTTAAGTCCGTCGGAACGATTTCGTCAGAAAACGGCCTATTTCCAGTAGTGTCAAACAAGATCTCACATGACTCTTTTACTTTTGTGAGTAAATTTAAATATTATCTTATACTCCCTCTATCCAGAATACATGACACAGTCAACATTGCACACATGCCAATGCACTACTTTGACTTTATTTGTATATAATTAAATATTAAGAAAATTATTTTTAAAATTATATTTTGAAACTTTATATATATACCTATTTAACACTATATTTTATGATAAAAATATATTTTTATTATGCTAGTAAAAAATTATGATCAAAACTAATACATGAATAGTGAAAAAAATCGAATGTCTCATGTATTTTGGGACGGATGGAGTATTATGAATAATATTTTAAATCTGAACATAACCAATTCAAAGAAACAGAGGGAGTATTATGAATATTATTTAAAAATCTAATAATAACAAATAAAAAGAAACAAAGGGGTACTGTAACAGCCTAGAAATTACTTTCCCTTAAATACATGTGTTGCTCTTTTGAAATACGAAATAGGAAATTTTAAGACATTACCGCCACCGTGAAAAAAACTAAGGCAACTATCAAAGACACAAAGCGGAAAGACTTTCCTTAAAACCATTCAAAACAAATCAACTTAAAAAGTCAAACCAAATGAAAGTAAAGTCAAACCAAAGTCAACCTACAACTTGGAACGACCATTGTAGGCCCTTAATAAAACCGAAATAAATATCTGAAAACCTTTATGTTAGTCTCACAAGCAAAATATATAATAATCAAAGCAATAAACTACGTCATATAATTATAGAAACTAAATATGATTTGCTCTTCACTCATGTCCATCATGAATATGCTTCTACATCTGAAAAGCTTCTCTTTACTTTGTCCCCAGTAATCGCCATTCAAAATGGGTCGTCGTAAGGCCAAGATAAAGACAATGCCAAACAAACATACAAACACACAATCAGCAATGCTGAGGACATAAGCGTAAAAAGTACACACTAACATGCTTTCATCCTATCATCACACAACTTACCTTGTTGCACCTATTTACAAGCATACAACATAAAACATAACCAACCAATAAATAACTAAACTTCTTATTTAGCTTGATTACGCATCAAACGGATTTACCCCTAACCTGCCCCAATAAAGGGGTACCAGCACAGGAGCTAACCTATAAGAACCACTCGTAAGTGGCGGAATTCTTGCGCATAAGAAAAAGGAAAATACATCATCATGTACTCCAAGTAGAAGTTATGGTCATATATAAAGTTGCATAACTCCCCCCATATGTTCATACTCAAGGTATATACGTTCCAAGAGTTTTGGTGCGTAATCTCTTTCACTTTACGTTTTTTTTTACATATTTTTAGACTAGGTGATGCCTCTCAAACTACAAAAAAGAGACATATGTGTATGAGACACAAATTTGTGAGGCAATTTCTCAAGAATGGAGTTATTGCATTGGGCTATGTAAGGTCCAAAAAGAACTTGCTTGGCGGATCCTTTGACGAAAGGGTAATTAGCAAGAAAACAAGTTGAAGAATCATCGAGGGGAATAGAAATCAAGGTCATGTGATACGTTACATTTGTCCTAGTTCCTATGGTGATAATAATATTTGTAATGTTTGTTTGTTTGTGAGGTTGAATTTTACTCTAAATGGGTCCTTGTGCTATTGAGACGCACGATTAAAGGACTCACCTATGTGGTTGTGAAGACTAGCTATCATCTATGAAAACTTTGGCCGGTTTTCTAGAGCCTCCACTAGATAGATCTAAGGTGAATATGCTTGGCTATAAAAGATCATATCTCTTCGCGGAGTCTGGGTAAATTTTGGAGTGATGTATGTGTTGTGGGGTCTTGAGTTAAGTCTTGGAGTTTCAAGATTAGTCCACTCCATGATCAAGAGTCTAAGGGTTTCAAGGTACTATCCACCCTTGTACTTGTAGCTCATTGCCCCATTTCACTAAGCCACTAAGATTTCAAATTACTTATGTAATATCTAAGTTATGTATTAAACTCCTCTTTGCCCAATATGTTGCTTATTCTCATCTTTTGTGGGCTTTTCTTCCCTTCCTTTAGTGGGGGATTGTGGGAATAAAGAAAGGAAATTCAAAGTAAATCTTATACGGACGTCCTACCGGGCGAGCACCGCCCGACCGGGCGCGAGAGGAATCGTAAAATTGATTAATTCACTATGTTTATTCTGATTTTGTTCCTCCATTTATGATAATATTCCTCTATAATCTTCTATCTCTCCATCCATCATTATAATTGAAGGATGATTTTTTCTGATTTGTCACTTGAAAAGATATCAAACACAAGCTAAACACCTTTCTTTGGGCATAAGTTTTCATAGACTCCACCTTACTCTAAAGTTCCTTAGTGTGAGAGTGGTGTGTAATCTTAGGGGACGATCCAACGATTACAATTATGCACCCTGGCTGCGCCGGAATTCGTTTTCAAAGGCATAGATTCATCACGCCACACCGAATTTCCTCTTTTGCTTTTGTTCTTGTTTATTTCTGCTGACTTTTGTTTTAGACACCATTTTTACAACATATGGCTGCCTATTCATTGATTGATGGATTGAATCAAAGGAAAATCATAGCTTCTCACTAGAAACATAGATTAAAAAATACTCGTATGAGCTATCTTTATTGGCTTTTCTACCACCTATGCAATACATATTCCATTACAATTACTTCCCTGTTTGCTTGCCAATGCTTATATTCAAACACAAAAAATAAATTTTTTAATTATGAGTATCAATAATTAAAAATTATAAAAAGTTAAAATTTTTAAAATTCACATTACTCATTATGTAATTTCTCTCAATGTGTATTTTAAAAATTTTATGTAATTTTTTTTCTTCTCATTTTCAAGATATTTCTCTTAATGTGTATTTGGTATCCACCTAAACTACCATTACTTTTTACGTACTCTTGTAATATAGTTGTTATACATGTTTTTTTGAAATTTAAAGCACGCATCGTGTGCATATAGATCTAGACCAAGTTTACTTCACTTAATTTTTGCTAAACTGAAATTATTTTATTGAATTAAAATTAATTTTATTATCTTTACTGAACTTAAATTATCTTTAGTAAGTGTCTATTATATTTGTTCTTTAAAGTTACCGATTTTTACTGAACTGAACTTATTTTTCCTGAAAGTAAACTATTTTATTGAACATATTCCTTCCGTCTCGTAATATAGTTCTTGTTTTCCTATTTTGGAGATCCAAAATGTTGTTCCTGTTTCTATTTTTGGATAGTATGTAACGACTATTATACCGTCATTTTTTTTAACTTTATTCATTGTACTCCCTAATTTACCGTTGAATTTCGCACATGTCTTGTACTTTTTTCCACTTTCTCTCTCTAACTTTTGTCTATAATTGTACTTTTCACTTTATTAATGTACGTCATCCACTTTCTCTTCCTATTTCTTAAATACCGTGAAAAAACACATACATGAACTATATTATGGGACGGAGGGAGTATATTTTTACTAATTAAATATTATTTGTACAAGGTGAAATGAACAAGTCCCTATTAAATTATTTTTGCATAACCATTATACAATACTACTCCATATTATATAGATGGGGTTCGATCCTCATCTCCGTATCTTACCGTTTTAAAAAAAAATATATACGAGTACTTGTATATAGAATTGACAAATAGGAGTACGAGTAGTAGCCTATTAGGTTGCCTATAAAAAAAAATTAGCCTACTAGGTAGCGATTATACGAAATACTAAAAGGAAGAAATCAAGAAAGGTTGAAGATATAATAAAGCATTGATGTTCCTGTAAAAAAAAAAAAAAAAAAAACAAAACAAAACGTTGATGTACTCCGTAGAAGAGTAGGAAATCTGACCAATGACATTAGAAAACCTAGTGTGTAGACTGTAGAGTGTAGCTGCAAGAGTAGAGTGTAGGTGGAAATAATGAAAGGTGGTTTGCAGATGGCACTACAATACTACGCACCCCATTTGGGCCAATTGATTACAAGTAAATGAAAAATGCCAAAAAATTTGATCTTCTTCAGGCCAAGTGAGCTGTCTGAGGACAAGCTGAACTTTGATAGAAAAAGTAATGACGGAAAAAGTAATGACAAGACCCTCAATGTATTCCAAAAAAGTTTATAATCTTTATTAACCATTGATTTATCTTAGATTCCATTAGTGATGAAAAAAAGGGGTAGAGGGGATCCGTATATGTTGTTCAGGTCGATTAGAAGGTGCAGAAATTGCTAGAACTGAATGCGGAAAGTATGGAAAAACATCTTTGCTAGTTTAGGCCATTGGATGTTTAATTATCCTCGGGACCATTTTTTTTTCTTCTTATATCCATATACACATGATTCGATTGATTGGGAAAAAGGTATTGTTTAGTTGACAAATTCATGGAAATAAAATTTCTAAGAAGTTCCGCTTCCCACAAAATAGAGGAATCTGATTAGAATTTAATTACCTAGGGAGACCTAGGTAAGTAAAACGTCTCATGGGAATTTCCACTTCCCATGATTAAACCAAACACAAATTGACATTTCTCAGGAATTCCAATTACATGGAAATATAAATTAAGGAATTTGCATTTCTTCCCTCATTCAACCAAACGAGCCCTAACTTATTTTACCTCTTAAATTTTGTGACAGTATATAGGATGCAATGTTGAACGGTAATTCCTTCTGTATGGTGACACATGTTTATTAATTTGTTGATTAAGTCAAATGTAGTATGTTAAGTCTTTTAAATTAGTTGTGGACATGATAATCAAATCATGTGGTGTTGCTCCTTATTCGTAACTTTAATAGTTATGGACCCGCGCGCATTACGTGCAGCTCTCCAAGTTATCGGGATTATTTGTTAAGTTTCGATCATTTGGTGATAATAAAGAGATTATGGAGGGATAATTATAATATGTAGTATGTGTACTTATATGTGTAGCAATATTGTGTATTAGGACTTGTTCTCTTCAGCTTAACTTCAGTTCAATTCAGCTCAGCTCAGTAAATCAGAACAAACCCTTAGTCATGTGTATTACTTGTGGTTATGTATATGACTTAGAATTATCAGACTTGTTAAGTGTGATTAATAAGTGCTATTTATTAGGTATAAATATAGACAGTGGCGGACCCAATTAAGTGACATGGGGGGACAGTTGTCCCGCCCAATTTTTTTTTTTTAAAAAAAGAAAAGTAAAAAAAAAAAAAAAAGAAAACGCTGGAGGATATGAACGACAGAACGAAGAACTGAAGCAGCACTGCTCCATCTTCAGTCT
The DNA here is from genome assembly GCA_034703905.1 of Chenopodium berlandieri. Classification (NCBI taxonomy): domain Eukaryota; kingdom Viridiplantae; phylum Streptophyta; class Magnoliopsida; order Caryophyllales; family Amaranthaceae; genus Chenopodium; species Chenopodium berlandieri. The sequence continues at coordinate 53,452,513 of CM068281.1, forward strand.
TCACTTCTCTAATTCGCCACTACCTCCACTGAGATCGACCGTTGACGACCTTCGTTCAATCGTTCTTCGCTGCGTGCGTCAGCTGCTCCACCGACCACCGACCACCGCGCCCTCCAGTAGACCGTCCTCAGTTCCTCACCAGTCACCACTTCGGCACTTCTAGCTGCGTGCGCTGCCTGCGCGCTGCCTACGCCCTCATCGTCTGACCGTCGAGCCTCGGCCGTCTTCGCTGCATCAAATCCATCAATGGTATGTCTTGCTAACCCTAATTCGAAATCCCCAATTTGAAATCCCTAATTGTTAACCCTAATTTCCATATTTTTTTTGAATTATTGTTAATTTTAATTGCAATTCTAATCTTGTTTATAGCGGACACCCCCCAAAGTTCGTATTATTTTGAAATAAACAAAAGTTCAACTTGTTTTTAGCGGACGGAGTAAAGTTCGTATTATATATTTAAAGCAATTTTTCCAACAATTTTTGTATAGTATCTTTTTGGATGACTCATTCCCTTAAACCTTGCTTCCATGTTCGAAATATTCATACCCTCTTTTTCTCTTCATGCAAGTATAGATATCTTTTCCTATTGCCAGTTGGAGTTGTAAGCTTTTTAGTTTTTGCCTAGGCCTTGGTTATTTACTTATTTGTTTAGAATGAAAGTGATTCTTCAGGAATTAGCTTATTACTGACGCTACGTAGAATTCAACTTTTTGTTTTTTTTTTTTGACAGCACTACCTTATTTACTTCGTGATACATAAGTTATATGGTTTTGTATCTCAAGTAATATAAGAACTAATAATTACTTACCTAAAATAACAAGTATCATTTTTCATTTGTCTCATTTGATATAATCTCCTGCAGCAGATCAGAGCTAATATCTTTGCACCAGTGATGCCAGGAAAGTAGCATAGTCCAAAATAAACCCATTAATTCATTAAAGATCGATTCATCAGCGTCCTGTTAGTCGTCTATATTTTGTCAGTTTTAAGTCGTTCCATTTATATGAAAAAAACTCTGTATGTATTTGCTTATAGGCTAATACTACTCGTAGTAGCTAAGACGGTACGGTCAACGTCAATATTAATATGTCAGGCTAATTAAGGGCCATGACTTTCAAAAGACCAAAACAAATGGGTATTTGAAGTAGTAGATGATGTATAAGACTACAAATCTTACTAAAACCATGAACTCGCTATTATATTTTGTTACAATCTGAGAGATTTTTGTGGAGAACTTGGAAGTAGATGGTGTACAATAAACTACATACAACTCTTACTAAAAGCATGATAAATCACCTATATTGCTAAAGTCGAAGCATGAAACTCTTACTAAAAGCATGATACTACATGTTCGTTAGTCATGAATGAAGGGATGAGTGATTTCTTAGGCCTTTTTATTCAATATTATTTTAACTTTAGCTTTGGTTTGGGTTACTATGTTTAGTTTAGTTTGTACTTTGTCTTTGATGTTTTTAGCTTTAGTTTAAGTATGGTGTTTAGTTTGTATTATGTCTCTAATGTTGTTTAATGGCTTGTGTAATGAAAGTTTCTTTTATTATTATTGTTTTAATTAATTCTTCAACGTGGCTTTAATATTGTGCGCTATTTTTTCACTTTTTAAAACATGACACGCATCATTATATTTCTTCAATGTGGCTTCAATATTGTGAACTATTTTTTCACTTTTTGTAGCAAGATTATATTGTACTCTGTATTATTATAAATTAATAAATAAATTAGATGTACTCGGGTTGGTTAGGTAAAAAAAACGAAATAATTTCAATCAAGTTGGATTTACACATAATAAATTTTGAGGTTAATCAAATTCGGTTAAATAGGGTTAATTTCGTATCACCAAGTTTTGTTTGTATCCGGATAAAGCAAATAATAAATTTTGTTGGAATTAAATTAAGTAGGTTGAACGATCTTTGACAAGTCTTGTGTTTATCAGACAATTTGGCTAGCTTTCTTACAATAATAAATAACTAAAATAATAATTGAAATTGTTTAACTAATTTAAGTAAACTAACAACATTTGATTCAATCTGAATGTAATCGACCTCTTAATACTTTAATAGTATAGGTTGAACCTGAAATTAAGGTTTCAATTCCAAAAATCGGATATGAAATAAACCCTAAAACTATGTGGGTCCCTTAAACATTATTGAACACAAAATTGACCAGACCCTTTTAGTAAAATTGAGGCAAATATAGAAGTACTGTTGTCGTACATTTGTATCTTAATTCTTTTCAAAAAAAGTTTCTTTAAAAAAAAAAGAAAAAGAAAAAGAAAAAGAGTTGTATCATTAACACTTACTTAATTTCAAGAATTTCAGTAGTTTGCCTCCAAAAAAAAAAAAGAAAAAAAAATTATGTAGTTTTTTTTTTTTTTTTTTTTTTTTTTTGAAAGAAATTTTTTAAGTAGTTTAAAACTCCATAATACAAACTTCCCCCTCCTGTTCAAAAGAAAAAAAATATCCATAATACAAACTCCTTTTAACTAAGTTTAACTGATTAAATTATAATGCTACATGTATTTTATTATAATATATATGCAATATTCTTAAAAAATTTACGATGAAACCATTGAAATGTACATCATTAATTTGGAGAAATTTGAAATTGCCATTACTAATGCATGTTGTGTAAACAAATATGTACTACGTATAAATTAAAGTCAAGCTAAGTAGGAAATCCAAATTAATTTGATTTGAAAAACTCGATATTATAATTACTCTATATGTGATCATGACATGATTATCTTGGCAAGAAAATAGGAAATCCAACAATTTTTCAGATGAAACACCTTTTAAGTTTATACTAGCTAATCACTATCTCTATCTCATAATGTTTTAATAGACATAGTAAAGTGAGGAATATTACATTTGTGTTATGTTGCGTTGGTGTTGTTCTACACTATACTTTTTAAACATTAATTTTTATTTAAATTAAAATGAAAATAAAAATGTGAATGAATTATGTGTTTCTCTCCCCCAATAAATTGCTTTTTATTTATAATATTGAACATAGTGATATTCCCCTAATTGTACCCCTAATTGTACGTTGTTGAAATTTTAATTACTTTATAACTTTAAATTTTGGTTTCCTTCAATAATTAATAGGAAAATTGTCGTACCGTATCTTTTTAGTAGGTCTTTTGTCGAAAATGACCTGAAGTGACAAATTGAGACTTTAAAATAAATTTTGGTTGTGAGATAGGATCTTTTAATTTGGCCGATTTCCACCATTGAATTATTTTTTCCGACACTGACTCATGAAAAACACTTCCAATTCCCCAATTATTGCACGTTTACCTTAATTTTCCTTTCTTGTCTCTCATTTTCCCTAAATTTGCTAAACAAAGATTGTTATATATCCTATTACTAAGAATGTTATTGTATAATTGCCATGAAAAGATGGATTAAAAGTTTAAAATTAAACCTATGTTTTCTATTGTTTCCAAGAAAAAAAAACTTATGTTTTCTAGAGGTGATTATTGGGCAGGTTGGGTTGGGTTCGAATTGGGTGATGCAAAATAAAAACAGCTCACTTCTCGGGTCGTGTCGGGCTAGTTTCAGACCGAAAATTATGTGCCCAACCCACCCAAAATGGTCTGGCCGTGTGGGCCGTTTCATTTTTGGGCTGGGCCAAAAAATCAACTAAAATTGCATGAAAATGCTTCCCGAAACCCGCCCATAAAAAAATAACTAAATTGGGTCGGGCCTGAGGCCGAATAAATTTGCCCAAATTTGGGTCTGGCCGACTTTGATCAGCTCTTATGTTTTCTCTTCCTTGATACAATTGGAATCATTTAAACTAAGGTAACGTCAAAACACGACCTTTCTCCCATTTCCCCAAAACTTCTTAATCTGTTATACTTAGGGTTTTCTAAGAATATTTTATAAGCTTTAAGTTTAAGTTTTGGGGACGAAACTTGTTTTAAGGAGGGTAGATTGTAATATCCGTGTATTTGATGATTTTATAAATATAAAAATTATGGTTTTTATTTTTTTTTAAGCCAATATGGTTTTTATTTAATAATTTTATATAGGCCAAATTAGAAAATAACACCTGATAAAACACCATATTTTGATTATAACACCTAAACATTTCAAATTTTTATTATAACACCTGATAAAAAATTAAAATTTTGGTTTCACCACTAGATAACGGTATCTGTGACGGAAAATGTGTGTGGGGCCCACAATTTAGTTTACCCTCCAACTTTCATCCTCTTCAATTCGATTATCTTACCTCCCATCGATTCCCCAACTACTCCTCCTTCATTGAATTCTGTCTGTAAATATTCAGCAACCAAAATTACTGTCCAGAATTAAACCCTAGAGTGAATTGTGTGGTTGAGAAATTGAATTGTAAGGGGAGGTGTCAGCATTGGAACGAAACAACTCAGCGAGACTTCGTCAGCCATTTTCAACATCCACAAAAGCTTGGATTTTTCGTGGATTCTGACTGCAACAGAGTAAGATTCCAAAACAGGTACCTTTCGAACCTTTTAAAGTAGTTTTCTACAACTGATGATGTGCATTATGCCATTTCCGTGGGGAATGTAGGGTAATTTGGGAAAAAAAGTGGGAACCCTAAAACTAGTAAAATTGGGTGTGATTTACTTTGTGTACTGTGCGAACTTGTAATTAAAGAAGAATGTGATTAATTTAAGTATGAATTGGTGTGATTGCTTAATTATATAGTTTAATTCATTGATTTTGGTGACATGTTGACTGGTTTGTCCTTGTTTTGGTTTAAAAATGTTTGCTTTTGTTGATTAAAGTAGTGCGTTTGACTGTGTAATGGGGTAAGACATGTTGGCTTTTGTTGACTTGCTTTGCATCTGTTTATTGGGTAGACAAATGGCCAACAACCTTCAAGGATTAATTGATATAGTATTCAGAGTTAGGGGTGCTTTTGTTCCCAAAAGAGTGTCAAAATCAAAACATTTGCTTTGCTGGTGTGTGGGTTATGTTATTGGAGGAGGGATGTGGTAGTGGATAAGATAGATGTACATTATTTGAGGGAAGGTGTTGTGCATGGGTTTGTGCATTATAATGTCCATGTCCCTCCAAACTACAGACTGGGTATAAACAAAGAGGTAGGACCTTTAACACAGGGAGAAAGGAAATAGTAAATGAAGAGGAAGTGAATGGGCTGTTAGACACAGTCAATGAGGAAGGGTCTGTTGAAGTATTTGTGACTGCAGATGAACCTATAAGGCCCATACATGAGGTCCAGGCCCAGTCTACTCTAGAAAAGGCTGAGAGAAAAAGGAAGAAAAGTTCAGGAAAAACTTTTCCAGTTAGGAAGAGCCCAATATTTAACAAAACTGACCCTGATGTCAGTGAAAGGGAAGATTCTCCTAAACCTAGATCTAGACAGGAAAAGGTTAAGGGGATAGGAAGGAGTGAAGGGGTTTCTGCTAAGAGTGAGGGGGTTTCTGGTAGAGGGAATTTGTTGGATAAGGGGAAAGGTAAAGCCAAGCTTGAAAGGGTTTCTGGTAGTGGGAAGCTGTTGGATCGATAAGGGGAAGGGGAAAAAGAAATCTATAGCTAAAGGATTGGTTTTTGAGGATAGTAGTGAGGGCAGTGAGGCTGGGAGTGAGGATGAGTATTCTTCTACTGATGGGAGTGAGATTGAAATAACTTGGGAGCCTGGAGATGAGGAGTATGACAGTGGGGATGAAAGGTGGTTTGTACTGTCCAGAATTATGAAGATATTTTGGAGAAGGTAACAAGAAGTCTTGGGAAGCAGTTTGATGTACATGATCAGGGGGTTGCCAAGGATCCTAGGTCAAGGTTGACAGAGAACTTGGATGTGAGTGAGGTTCAAGTGCAAGAAGAAATTGAGGGAGAATCAGATGAACTAAGGAGCTTGGATGGTTCATCAGATGAAGAGGACAACAGTCCTTTGTTTAATGAGTAATCTGACTTCAGTAAGCCTGTTTTACTTGTTAATAGGCTTAAGTTCGGCAATTTCACTGTTTTAAGGAAAGCTCTTAGACTGCATGCCATACAGAATAGGTATGAATACTATTTTTTGCACAATGATAGTAGTAGGGTTACTATTCAGTGTAGGAACAGATGTGGATTTCAGTATCAAACAAAGACAATTAGGATGCCTTTGTGTATATGCAAGGGTGGAGTGAAGTGCAATTTCAAGATCCATGCTACTAAGTTAAAAAAACAGCAGACTTGGCAAATAAAAACCATGAAGTTAGAGCATAGATGTGTGAGAAGCAGGGAGAACAAGAAGGTCACTACAGAGTTCATTGCAGAGAGGTACCTTGAGGAGTTCAAAACTAACCTAACATGGAAGGTGAAGCAGATCAGGGGTAGGGTGCTGCAAGACCTGGGAGTTGAAGTGACCTACTATAGGGCTTGGATGGCAAGGTGTAGAGCTAAGTTGATAATTTTTGGTTCAGCAAGAGAGCAATATGCAAGGGTCTGGGATTATGGGAAGGCTGTAATGAAATACAACCTAGGGTCTGGTTATAATATGGTGGTAGATGGCATTGACCAGCTTGAGGCTCCCTTGTTTATGAGAATGTTCATTTGTTTGAGGCCTTTGAAAGATGGGTTTTTGAAGGGTTGTAGGCCAATTATTGGGGTGGATGGCTGCCACTTGAAAGGAGCTTACCCAGGTAGGGGTGAAACAAATTTGGTTAAAACCAAACCAAACCGAAATCCGAACCAAATTAGAAATATGGTTCGGTGTTTTTTTTCTTAAGTGGTTCGGTTTCGGTTCGTAAAATCAAGAAACCGAAATTATATGGTTCGGTTTCGGTTTCGGAAAATCAAAAATCGAAAAACCGAAACCGGACCGAAATTTTCGGCCCAAAACAAATTTCAGTTTGTGAGCAAGCCTCATTGTACATAAGCCCACCTTTTCACATATAAATATTAAAAAAATAACCCTAATGCCCATAACTCTCACATTTCAGTATTTCACGCCTCCCTTCTCTCTCCTTTATCTCTCCTCTCTCCTCTTTCAGTCTTTCACGTTTCCTCCTGTCTTCAATCTCCATCATCACTCTTCTTTCTGCTTTCACGCCTCCTTCATGCCTCTCTTCTCTCTCCTTCATATCTCCTTCATCTCTCCTATAGTCTTTCAAGTCCTCTCAAAGTCTCAAATTAATTTTCTATATTCTGGATTTCATACCCACATTTGAAGAAGAAAATTTTTGGTTTTTTTGTAAAGGAATTATATTTGCTTCTTAAGAACGAAGAAGAAATTGGGAATTTATATGAACTACGGTTGATTGGGAAGAACAAGATGTGTTTTTGCATGATCTCTCACCGAAATTGTAGTATTCTTGTAGATTTTAGTGTTGTAATCCATAGAATTTATTAATTATCATAGTTGTATTACTTTTTTCTTACTAAATTTTTGTAGATCTATTATTTATAAATTTTGCTATTTTTTTTTTGTAATTAACTTTAAAATCTGAAGAAACAAAAAACCTCCAAATTTCGGCCCAACTTGTTTAATTATGTTTGTATGGATTGGTTTGGTTTGGTTCGGTTTTAATTGGTGTGGTTTGGTTAGGTTTTTTTGCAAAACTTGATGTTTATGATTCTTGATAGGAAAATTCGGTGCGGTTTGGTTTTTTTTTTAAGAAAACCGAAATTTATGTTGAAAGATTTAGAGTGTTGATGGTTGCGCGCTCGCAAACCATGAGGAGCGCCCGCGCTGGGTAAGCGCGGCCGCGCGGAGGTCGCGCCTAAACCGCGGACCTCACTGGAATCTGATCGTTTGAAAGGAGAAAGTTGGCGCGCCCGTGCGTCATTTGGCGCGCCCGCGCGTCCAAGTGGTGCGCCCGCGCTTGGGTCGCGCCTAAACCGCGCCCCCTTCTGCCTCCTTTGTTGAATTTCGGAAGTACAGGAGAGGCGCGCCCGCTCCTGATTAGGAGCGTCCGCGCCTCCTGGTGGAGCGCCCGCGCCAGCCCTGATTTCGCGAAATTCTGACGATTATCAAGTCTTTAATAAAAGGCTTAATTAATAGATTCGAATATATATAGAATTATTCTTCTTCTCTCCCAAAAAGTATTCTTCACAATTCCTCACAAACTTCTTGCAAACTTTTGTGAGAAATTTCTTCCAATTAATCCTTCTTAGTGTTTTTATCATCTTTCATCGATTCTTAGTGCAAAGAACGTTGGGCTGACTTTTGTATCTCAAAGAGTATTTCCGGATCAAACCCAAGCACCATTGTGGGGGAAATTAAACTCTTTAGGAATGTATTCATACGCCTAAGTCAGTGTATCAAGGATTGAGACTCAAGTGGTCACCAATTTCTCATGTTCATGTAGATTGTTAAAGCTTGGAGTAGAGGCAAGTACATTATCTTTCACAACTAGTGTTTATCATTGTAATTTCTGAAATACATTGATATTTTGGTGTTTGGTTGTAATACATTGAATTGTATTTGGATAATTGTATAATTTAATATTAATTATACATGTTTTAGGTTTTGTTCCCACATTTGTTAAAGTAGTTCTTGTTCTAGTTGTTGAATTACTTGAAAACCTAACAATCTAAAGAGTTTAATATTTTAGAAGTAATCAAGCATGTCTAGTGTGAAAGAATTGACCACAAATTTTGTCAAACTCAAGAAGTTTGACGGTGTGGAGTTTCGGAGATGGAAGAAGAAGATGTACTTTCTTCTTACATCTTTGAAAGTAGCCTATGTTATTAGTACTCCAAGACCTAGTGAACATGAGAAAGAATCCTTGGAAAATGTTCGGGAAATGTCAAAATGGGAAAACGATGACTTTATTTGTCGTGGTCATATTTTGAATGGTATGGAAGATGATCTTTTTGATGTGTATCAAAATGTGGAGTCGGCTAAGGAGCTTTGGGAGTCCTTAGAAGGCAAATATATGGCTGAAGATGCTTCAAGTAAGAAGTTTTTAGTAAGTAATTTCAATAATTTTAAGTTTGTTGATGGTCGGTCCATAATGGACCAATTTCATGAATTACAACGAATCTATGGGAACTTGAAACAACATGGTATTTCTATGGATGAATTGTTTGTAGTTTCAAGTATAATTGACAAGTTGCCTGCTAGTTGTAAAAGTGTTAAGCATGAGCTTAAACACAAAAAAGAGGACATGTCTTTGTCCGAGTTGGCCACCCATCTTCAAGTTGAAGAAGGGATAAGAGCCATGGAAAGTGCTAAGGATGGGAATCCTAGCTCATCTACCATTAATTTGGTAGAGGAAAGAAAAACTGGTGCTTCCACTAGTGGAAAGAGGAAGAATAATACCTCTTTCAAGGGAAAGTCCAAGAAGCAAGCAAACAATAACAAGTTTGCTTGTTGGGAATGCGGTAAAGTTGGACACCGCAAGAAGGACTGCTTTTCTTACAAGAAAAGGATGGAGAAAGCCAAGGAGGGTCATGCTAGTACTAGCAAGGAACAACCCACCAAAGGTACTCCAATTCATGAGGTTGAATTTAATTCCGGTTTGGATTTAAATGCAACGGATCCTAACATTTTTATGGTGCAGGATGATGACTCATGGTGGATTGATTCGGGGGCTTCAAGGCATGTATGCAAGATGAGGCATTGGTTCAAAACCTTTCACAGGGTTGGTGATGGAGAAGATCTCTTTATGGGGAACAATTCAACCATCAAGGTTCTTGGTAGAGGACAAGTAGAACTAATGTTTAGTTCGGGGAATGCAATCATTCTTAGGGATGTGTTGTATGCTCCGGATATTAGTAGGAATCTCGTATCGGGGCCTTCCCTGAATAGTCTTGGCTATAAACTAGTGTTTGAAGCTAATAGGTGTATTATTACTAGAGGAACAAATTTCATAGGTCGTTGTTATTTATGTAATGGATTATTTAAGCTTTCTTTGAAAGACATGTATGGATTTGATGATGTTTGTTTGAATGTTGATGCAAGTGATAATCATGTTGATTTAAGTTTATTTGACTTGTGGCATTCTAGATTAGGACATGTGAATTATAATAAAATGTTGTTTATGTCCAAACAAGAATTGATTCCATGTTGTGATATTTCTCCTAATAAGTGTTCTACTTGCATGTTGAACAAGATCACTAGAACTCCATTTAAGAGAGTTGAGAGAAGTTCTAACATTTTAGAACTAATCCATAGTGACTTGTGTGATTTTCATAGTACGCCTTCTTTGGGGAACAAAAGATACATAGTCACTTTTATAGATGATTTTTCTAGGTTTTGTTACGTGTATCTTTTGCATTCCAAAGATGAAGCTTTAACTAAGTTTGATATTTACAAAAGGGAAGTAGAATTGCAAGTAGATTCATTTATTAAGAGAATTAGAACTGATAAGGGAGGGGAATACTATGATCCAAGTTATTTCCAATCTTTGGGTATAATTCATGAGACAACAGCTGGTTATGCACCACAATCAAATGGTGTAGCTGAAAGGAAAAACAGAACCCTAGAAGAAATGGTAAATTCCATGTTATCTTACTCAGGTTTGAGTGAAGGGTTCTGGGGTGAAGCTATGTTGACAGCATGTCACATTCTTAACCGGGTTCCCACAAAGGGAAAAGAATCTACTCCTTATGAACTTTGGTACAAAAGAAAGCCAAACTTGAGGTATCTCAAGGTTTGGGGTTGTAGGGCAATCGTAAGAGTGCCCGGCAACAAGAAAAGAAAGCTCGGTGAAAGGGGCTTGGATTGCATATTTATAGGGTATGCTGAGCATAGCAAAACCTATAGGTTCTATGTAATAGAACAAAATGACTATATATCTGTTCATTCAGTTATAGAGTCAAGAGATGCAATTTTTGATGAAAACCGATTTTCATCAATGAGTAGACCGAAAGATCTACAAATTAGTGCCAATGATAGGGAGATAGTAGAGTTGAATGATCAACTTGAAACTCATGAAAGTGCATTCGATAATGAGAATGTTGAAACTCCTCAAGTAAGGAGAAGTACTAGAGAAAGGAAAATTAGGAATCCTCTAGATGACTTCATAATTTATTTGGTTGAAGGATCTAGAGATACCCTAAGTTCTACTACTCCATATTGTTTCAATGTGGATAGTGACCCAAAAACTTATAGTGAAGCAATTTCTTCCCAAGATAGTGCATTTTGGAAAGAGGCTATAAATGATGAGATGGATTCCATCACGGGAAATAACACTTGGGTCTTAGAGGATTTACCTTCCGGTTGCAAACCTCTTGGTTGCAAGTGGATTTTCACTAGGAAAAGGAGACCGGATGGCTCCATAGTGAAGTTTAAAGCCAGATTGGTTATCCAAGGCTTTAGGCAAAAGCATGGTGTTGATTATTTTGACACCTATGCACCGGTTGCAAGAATAACCTCAATTAGGTTATTAATTGCATGGCTTCGATATACAATCTAGTAATACATCAAATGGATGTGAAAACGACATTCCTTTATGGAGATCTAGAGGAAGAAGTGTACATGAAACAACCCGAAGGGTTTGTTTTGGAAGGACAAGAAGATAAGGTGTGTAAATTGGTTAAGTCCTTGTATGGACTTAAACAAGCACCAAAACAGTGGCATCGAAAATTTGATGACACAATTTTGTCTTTTGGATTCAAGGTGAATCAAGCTGATAAGTGTATATATAGAAAATTTGATGACAAAGGTCATGGTGTCATCATTTGTCTATATGTTGATGATATGCTTATCTTTGGTACAAGTCTACAACAAGTAGAATTGACCAAGGAATTCTTATCCTCATCTTTTCAGATGAAGGATTTGGGGGAGGCGGATGTCATTTTAGGCATCAAGATAATTCGGGACAATGGAAGACTTATTCTGAGTCAATCTCACTATGTTGAGAAAATGATCAAACGGTTCAATATGTTTGATAAGTGTCCTGTAAAAACCCCCATGGAACCAAATGTCAAATTGGTTAAGAATTCGGGGAAAACGATTTCCCAATTGGAATACTCAAGGATAATTGGATCCTTGATGTATGCCATGACTAGTACAAGACCGGATATTGCATTGGCTGTGGGAAAACTAAGTAGATTTACTAGTAACCCGGGTGCACAGCATTGGTTTGCAATAAGGAGGGTCTTGAGGTACCTTAAGGGTACGTTAGACTATGGTCTATCTTATAGTGGTTTTCCTTCGGTTTTAGAAGGATATTCGGATGCAAGTTGGATCACTTACAAAGAAGATGATTCTTCTGTAAGTGGTTGGGTATTTATGTTTGGAGGAGGTGCCATCTCTTGGTCTTCTAAGAAACAGACTTGCATTGCCGACTCCACTATGGCAGCAGAGTTTATAGCTCTTGCTTCAGCTAGTAAGGAAGCTGAGTGGTTGAGGAATCTCATGATAGAGTTGCCTTTATTGTCAAAGCCAATGCCACCGGTGGCAATCCATTGTGATTCCAATTCGGCGTTGATAAAGGCTTATAGTCAAATGTACAATGGTAAGTCTCGGCATATTTCACTAAGGCATAGCCTAGTGAAAGAGCTTATCCATGATGGGGTCATAAGTCTTGACTATGTTCCAACAAAGTTGAATTTGGCGGATTGCTTTACAAAGGCAATGCCAAGACATTCCATCATATTTGCTATGAATGGAATGGGGTTATGTCCAAAAACACAAATTTGTGAAACCCAATCTAACGCTTGAAGAAACATCAAGTCTTAGATTCAATGTGGTTGAATTGCATTTTTGTTGTTTGTTAGCAATATTTGATGACTCATATTGCTATGGTACTTGTGATGTGTAAGGTAGCGTCATTTAAAGTTCTCAAAGATTTAGAGTTGAGAAGCTCTAAATGTAAGTGTCTTGTCACAAGGGCACATTTACGTATATGAGAACCTACCTATATAAGTTCGAAGTTTAGCCGCTTCAAGAAGTCTAGATAAACATATATACTTCGATGAACTTATGAAAGATACGGACACATGGCTGTTTAAAGGTGTCAAGTGATGATTAATTCGATTTGTCTTATGTGTACTTCACCTTCAAATGATTGGATATATCCGCGTGATTCAATCCATATGGAAATCATGGGATATGATCATCGTTAAGTGTGTTGTACTGGGTGTCAATTCAATCCGAAGGGACATTGACATTGATGCATGAGATGTGGTTTGATTGTAAGAAGTGGAGAATGTTTTGAGTAACACTCTAAATGGGGGAGGATTGTTGAAAGATTTAGAGTGTTGATGGTTGCGCGCTCGCAAACCATGAGGAGCGCCCGCGCTGGGTAAGCGCGGCCGCGCGGAGGTCGCGCCTAAACCGCGGACCTCACTGGAATCTGATCGTTTGAAAGGAGAAAGTTGGCGCGCCCGCGCGTCCAAGTGGCGCGCCCGCGCTTGGGTCGCGCCTAAACCGCGCCCCCTTCTGCCTCCTTTGTTGAATTTCGGAAGTACAGGAGAGGCGCGCCCGCTCCTGATTAGGAGCGCCCGCGCCACTTTGGGGCGCGCCCGCGCCTCCTGGTGGAGCGCCCGCGCCAGCCCTGATTTCGCGAAATTCTGACGGTTATTAAGTCTTTAATAAAAGGCTTAATTAATAGATTCGAATATATATAGAATTATTCTTCTTCTCTCCCAAAAAGTATTCTTCACAATTCCTCACAAACTTCTTGCAAACTTTTGTGAGAAATTTCTTCCAATTAATCCTTCTTAGTGTTTTTATCATCTTTCATCGATTCTTAGTGCAAAGAACGTTGGGCTGACTTTTGTATCTCAAAGAGTATTTCTGGATCAAACCCAAGCACCATTGTGGGGGAAATTAAACTCTTTAGGAATGTATTCATACGCCTAAGTCAGTGTATCAAGGATTGAGACTCAAGTGGTCACCGAGTTCTCATGTTCATGTAGATTGTTAAAGCTTGGAGTAGAGGCAAGTACATATCTTTCACAACTAGTGTTTATCATTGTAATTTCTGAAATACATTGATATTTTGGTGTTTGGTTGTAATACATTGAATTGTATTTGGATAATTGTATAATTTAATATTAATTATACATGTTTTAGGTTTTGTTCCCACATTTGTTAAAGTAGTTCTTGTTCTAGTTGTTGAATTACTTGAAAACCTAACAATTTAGGTGGTTTGGTTTGGTTCAGTTTCAAAGCTAAAGTGGTGCGGTGTGGTTTGCAAAATCAACAAACCGAAAGATGGTGGTTCGGTTTCGGTTTGGGCAAAAAACCAAACCGAAAACCGAACTTTCACCCCTATACCCAGGGCAGATTTTAGTTGTAGTGTCCAAAGATGGAAACAACAACATTTTTCCTATTGCTTGGGCAATATGTGAGGTTGAAAACAGGGAGACTTGGGTCTGGTTTCTGGAATCCCTGATGCAGAGCCTTGGGAGTGCAGATGGGTCAGGCTTCACCTTCATGTCGGACAGGCAGAAGGTAAAATTGCTTGTTTTTTTTTCTATTCTTTATTGTGTCCTGTTCTTTATTCTATGAAGTGTGATAGCTGTTTTTTGATGCTGTTAAACAAGGACTGGTTGAAGCCCTATCTAAAGTTGCGCCAAATGCAGAGACCAGGTTCTGTGTTAGGCACATTTGAGCAAATTTCAAGCTGAAGTTCAGTGGATCAGTTTTCAAAGAGCTCTTTTGGAGTGCTGCAAGTAGGGGTGTACATAAACAAGACCGGACCTGAAAACCGACCTGAACCGGACCGGACCTGAACCAGACCTGTTGATTCAGGTCCGGTCCCGGTCCTTGAAAATAAGTGATTCCGGTCTTCCGGTCCGGTCCGGTCTAAAACCGGGGGTTTCAGGTCCAGACCGGAAAACCGGATTTTTTTTTATATCTATATATAAATACTCTTAAACCCTAACCCCAGTCAGCACTATCTCATTTCTCCTCTTCTTCCTCTTCTCTCACGGCTCCCAGTCTCTCATTTTTATTTAAAAAATTCTTCGCTTCATCTTTTGGTAGGCGTGTCGCGTACCTATCAAAAATAACCTAACAGACCAATACTAATGTAGACTGGCAAGTAAGGGTCGGATCCCAAGAGACTAAGGTTCAAAAATAATTAAATAGACTCGAATTTCTACTAAGCAAGAATCAATTAAAATCAATTATCTAAGGAACTAAGTATGAGAAGAATTCGAAAATAAACTAATTAAGATGATTAAATCAAGCAATTAAAAACATCCAAGATCTAGCTTCACCACAACTATTATCGATGCAATTGTAATTCTACCCTTAACATACGATTTCAATTGAACGGGGAAAAGTAAACCCTAATAATTACCAAGGATCTCTCTCGAGTATCAATGGCTTCCCTAACATACAATCAATCCTATTCTCATGGTATCATGCATATTAGAGACATTAAACACATTACTCTCACTTCCCAATTATCAAACCCAACTACTCTCGTGTTGAGAATCAAACCCTAAATTGATTTACTCAAATCCGTTTATACCCAACTCTCGCTGTGATAAAAACAATGGAATAATCGCAATACTATAGTTACGTCTAACCTAGCATTGGCATAATCACAATCAATTTAGCAATTCAATTGTTAAAGTTGTTAAAGAATTTAAAGATTTAATTCATGCATCAATAATAATTGGGCTACACTAGATCTTGAATTAAAGAATCTACTCACACATGATTAAAGGAACAAAAACAATAATAAATAATGAAAACATAATTGAATAACAAAGGATGAAAAATAAATACCAAATCTTGAATAAAATTGAAAGTAGAAAGCTTGAATCTTGAATCTTGAATTACAAAACTTGGAAAATAATAATGGAGACCTAGTTCTTAAGGAGAGAATAATAAAAATAAATAAATAAGGCTTGAATAAAACTTAATGAAATAATAAAACACCACTTGGTATATAAATAGCCTTAGAAAAGATAAGAAAGTCGGCAAAAAGCTTGGCGCACAAGGATCCCAGGAGGCACGGACGTGCCTAATCATAGGCACGGACGTGCCTCTTTACGTAGCAAAATTGCTGCAGTTTCTGTCTTCCAGGCACGGACGTGCCTAGTGCTGGGCACGGACGTGCCTGCTCTGCTGCGCGTATCACTCATCTTAAATCAGTCATAACTTCATATCCGGAGCTCCGTTTGAGGCGTGTAATATATCGTTGGAAAGTTCTTTAAGTCTACTTTCCAATGCAATTTGAATCACTCCATTATCATTTGTATATAAAAAGTTATGAGCATAATAGTGAACAGGTGTCATATTTGTCAAGTATTTCATCAACGTTTTGCTTCATTTTCACTCAAGTTCGTCTCGACCACATGATTTGATATTCTTAAGCAATATGTTTTCATACTCCATGATTATTATACTCAAGATTAGCCAACCATACTCCATTTGCATATAAATCACCTGAAATTCATCAAAACACACAAACGAAGAGTAGTAGAGCACAACTTAAGCAAATAATGCAAATATGCACCAAAGATCTCTAATTTTGTAATCAAATGAGCTTAGATACCCACCTAAAACATGTGCAAAATAAGACCTATCAAATTCCCCCAAGCTAAACCTTTGCTTGTCCCTAAGCAAAGCAATGAATAAATAAATCAAAACTTCACCCCAAATACAATCTAAATCAATAAATATGATTCAAGGTAAATCCGATAAACATGCATCAAAGTTAACCAATCAAATCCACCCAACTACCAATCTTCCCTAACAATTGTCAAATAGAGCAAACCACAAGAGCATATAGAATTCTAGACTAGTGCTCACACACTCAACTCTCATTTATGTGGCGAGTAGAAATTGTACTCGATCGCTCTCCAACCACCCCTTTATATGTGAACAACGCCCTCCCAACTCACGCACTCGTGTGTTTAAGAAAACAAGCACTCAACCTAATAGTCGACTCGAATTATATCAAATCATTCTTTGCATTGATAAACAACTAATTTCACATTCATACAACTCTATGCACAAAGGTCAGAAGGTCTTCAAAGCTTGTAACGTAAGGCTAGGGTAAAGGGTAGGAAATATTTGGGAAAATGTAAGAGTAAAGCCATGCTAAAGGGAGCCAAATCCTAATAAATAAAACCAAGGTCAAAATTAAATAATGACCAAATCATCTCCAACACAACTCAACCCTACCAAAAAAAATTCACCAAACCTCCAATTATAATAAAAATTCCCAACACTTACAATTTCACTCATATATCCAAAATATAGCACTATAAAACTAGAGTGAACAAACGAACTTTGAACTCTTTTTTTTTTCTTTTCAATTTGAATTATTCCCTTTTTTTTTTCTTTCTATTGAGCAACCTTCATTAGAACACTTGAATATTGAAACAATTTCTTTTTTTCAATTGCTCTTTTTGTTTCTTTTTATCTCACATTGGAAATTTTCAGCTTTGAACAATAATTTTTCAATTCTTTTTCCAATCCACAAAAAATTAGAACAAATAAATAACTTCTCAAATTCACCCAAAATTGTGCAAATTATGTGCACACTACAAACTCCCTCACCTCACTCACTAATAGCTCCCCCAAGCTAAGCTTGGGACTAGTAACCAATGGGGCAAATTAGGCTTGTAATGTGGCTAAATAAACAATAAAAGGGCACAAGCAACAACATGGGTAGCAAGAAGGGAACAAATGTATCTAATAATTCTGAAGGCTACCTAAAAGAACAAATGCCTTCGTCCTCCTCAATGTGCATAATAATGAGTCGTATAAACATTACTAAGAGTTATAAACCAATACTCAACTTCATTGACATACCAGGAACTAACACACATTCCTAACCAAATCAACTAGTCAAGCACTATATTCACAGGTAGTTGTACAAAATTGACGCATGTTAAGATTTCATAGCAATCAAACATCAAATCATGATCAACTAATCCACAATATTTATCATAAATAACCAAGAATAAAAACAATTTCGAAAAATTTTCATCAAGGGGCACAGGGAAGCATGATTCATAATTCATTGGAACGTTTTTTTTTTTTTTTGGAATTTTTTTTTTTATTTTTTTTTATTTTTTTTTGAAAGCACTAAATCTTACTACTAGTCTAAACACACCAAATGAAAAAAAATATATATATATATATATAAATATGTAAATAAAAGAGAGAGGGTGAAAGGTATACCATGCGTACCCGAGAACCTCCCCCCAAGCTAAATCAGACAATGTCCTCATTGTCTTAAAGGGAAGCTAGTAGTCAAGGTGACTACTCCTCATCATCATCACCATAATAATGTCACCAAAGCCTCGAGGATTGCAAATGCATCTCTTTGGAACAAATTTGAGCAAGAATGAAACAAAGTGTTAGTGGGAAAAAGATAAAAATTGAGTCATGTGCACTATTCTGATCATAACTTTTTATGTATAATTGATAATGCAGTGATTCTAATTGGGTTGGAAAGTAGACTTGAAGATCTTTCCAACGATAGGTCACACGCAAAAATCCGATAAGTAACGAGAAAGTTATGTCCTGTCAAAGTTGAGCAGTTTTGCTGATCCGTACGCGCGCCCGATCGGGCGAGCTCTGCCCGGGCGAACCCGAATACAATCCAGCTTCCTTCTCCTTTTAAATCAGCCTTCTTAGATCAAAACCTACACAAATATAAACTCCCACTAGCATAAGATACACTCTCCTTACCTCTCTAAGAACCAAAAAAAAAACGAAAACACACAAAAATTAGAAAAGACTAAAATAAAAAACAATAAAATACGGGTTGCCTCCCGCAAAGCGCTAGTTTATCAAGGTCTTAAGCTTGACCATTCTTTTTCCATCGGAAGAATTTAACGCCTTGAGTAACTTATCATACGCTCCTGAAAACATTTCATTAAGCACTATATAGGGCTCAATTGCAATCACAGTAATCCCTACGTAGAAAAGGTTAGGAGCACACAAAGATAACTCAAGGTAAAAAGAGAAATTTAAATAAGGAGATGAAAATATACCACAACCTTCTACTTCCTCCGCTAAAAATTTAGAATTAACAGAATTAATATGTAGGTAGTCTTGTTCTTTATCATCACCCAATAACGACTCTATTATTTTACGCTGACGAATAAGTTCATTAACAAAAGAAAAAGAATTTTCGACTATTGGTTCTACAACCAATGAGTTTTCAATCAAAGGTTCTACAACTAATGATTCTTCTTCTATTGGAACCAATGATACCTCAACCACTGATTCTATAGCCAATGACTCTTTAACCATCGGTTTTTCAACAAATGATTCTTCCTCCGGCGTATTATACAAATTATGATAATATTCATTATGAATCTTCCAATATATTTCATTCGTAACCAACCGTTTTTCAGAATAATCATATATGAATGGAAAAATTCTAAAATCGTCCGGCGCTCGAACAAAATACTCACTACTAAAATCATATATTTCATCTTTCTTCATCCTGTTGCAGAGATGTTTTCCCAACCTCTTTATCTTCCATTTCCCCTCTTTTTCATTTTCTTGCTTCCACTTTATTTTTAATTTTTTTGGGGTGAATTTTCTCAATTATATTCTAAATTACGGTGTTCATTGTTCCACATAACATTAACTATGAAATTTTTTCAATTATATCTAAATTACGGTGTTCATTGTTAGGTGGTTCGATTTCCGGAAAAGGGTCGGTTGTTTACTTGTGTTTGCAAAGAGGTTATTCAGGTTGAAGCCATGCGAATTCAGAGGTACAACTTATACAGTTTTTTGCTCCAGCGACCTCCGTACGCTTCGCCATCGCTGCTGTCTACACAAGCCCACCGACGCTACACACCGTCAAGGTTTTTGAATTATAGATCTAGGTTTCATATAGTTTAAAATGTAGATCTTATTTTTTTTCAATATTTCTGATTATAATTAGTTTTTGATATAAATACTCCGTATATAATGGTAATTTTAATTTATATTTCTTAGATAATTTCGAATTTTGTATAATTTTTTTCTAATAATTTCGATTTCGAATTTATTTTAATCCCTTGATTTAGAAGGTTAAGTTTCGGGATATGTAAATTTGGTTCGTTGATGATGTTTTTTGTAGAAACTTTGTGGCTTGAAGTGAATAAAGAAAAAAAACGAAAAAAATACAAATTCAGGTCTGTTCAGGTCCAAACCCGGACCGGACCAGAATTTTCAGGTCTGACCCGGAACCGGACCTGTTGATTCAGGTCTGGTCTCCGGTCCTCAAAATTCATTGATTCAGGTCCCGGTCCAAACAGGTCCGGTCCGGTTTTGGACCGGTGTACAACCCTAGCTGCAAGAGCAACAACACTTGTAATTCTGTAGCTTAGCTTAGATGATTTAGAACAAATAAAACCAGCTCATTAAATTGGATTAAGTCAGCTTAGATTGTTATGAACAAATTTAGTGAACACTGATCTTGTTGTGTTAGAGCTTGACTAGGACAATGGATTCAATGAGCTTAGAGTCTTATGAACTATTTTATTAAACAATGTTCCTGTTGTGTAGCTTAGATTGTTATGAACAAATTTAGTAAACACTAGTCTTGTTGTGTTTGTAGCTTGAGTATCAGATACCAATGCAACAGATTAGGGAGCTTGATGAGGAGGCAAAAAATCCCCATTCATCACTGGTGTAGACATGCATTTAGTGATAGTTACAGGTCCAACATGTTACTAAACAACATGTGTGAGACTTTCAACTCAGTTATTAGAGATGCAAGGGACAAACCTATCCTCACCCAAATGGAACGGATGAGGAGCGAGAAACAATGAGAAGTGGGAGGACTCCAAGGAAATCACAACCAACATGACTCCATATGTGCATAAGCTGTTTCAAAGGATGAGCTATGTGTCTAGGAATTGCATTATTGAAGCTGCCAGGGATGACACTTTTGAAGTGCAGCTGAATGATGACCAGGTTCTAGTTGACTTGAGAAATGGGACTTGTTCCTGCAATCATTGGAAATTAACAGGCATCCCATGTGTTCATGCCTTTGCATGTATGATGGATCAAAGAATTGATGCTGAGCAGTTTGTCCACCCCTATTACACTATGGACAGTTACAGAGCAGCATATGAGCCTGCAATTCAACCAATGCCAGGCCCAAAGCACTGGGAGAGAGTGAACATGAGAGAGCCTCAGCCACTAGCCTTCAAAGTGCAGCCTGGAAGACCAAAACAGAAGAAAAGAAAGCTGGAACCTAGTGAGGGAACATCTGCAACAAGAGGGGAGCAGGGAAGGAAGAGAAGGAGGAGTTAGTGTAGGAATTGTGGTGGATGGGGCCACTATCCCAAGACTTTCAAGGTCCCACATGTACCTGAACCAACTGACCATAGATCTGCAGGAAGACCCCCTTTAAACTCACCATGGGTAGTTGAGCAAAGGAAGAAGAGTGAGATCAGAGCTGCTAAGAAGGTATGCTGTGGGACTTGTTCATTTTCTTTTAAATTTTGTAATGAAATTGGATGTTGATACTTGTTTATTTGTGTTTAAAACACAGAGTGCAGTAGGGGCTGGTCCAAACAACATTGGGAACAAGACTCTTCCCCAAGAGCAACTAGGTTGTGAACCACTGAGTGAGAGAAAAGGTTCATAGAGTCAACAGGGCTAGCCAAAGCCAAGCAACATAGCACCCCCTCTTCCAGTCAACCTGAACCCACAAACAAAGACAAAGTTCAGCACACTAGAGTGCAGACAAGGAGGGCTAAGTTGCTCACTTCCAGACATGGAAATTTGACTCAATGATCTTGCTGTTGTTTTTCTGAACTTAAGTTGTAGGTTGATATTTTGAACATTAGCATGCAATATTTTCAACTTATAGTTTTGGTATTAGGCTATTTTGTAGGTTGATATTTTGAACAGTAGCCTATTTTGTTAAAGTAATACTTTGGTGTTAGGCTATGAAGGCCAATTTTGTTAAACCAATGCAACTAAGTTGCTCATTTACTTCAATGCTATATCAGAATTTTAGGTACTTGCTTAAATCATTCATTCTAAATTATGTGTACATTAGTTTGGGAAAGTGGTTCACTACACTTATAAACCATTACAAAAGCATTACTATTAATGTTCATGCCTATAACTAGCATTACTATTAACCATTACAAATTACACTTTAAGCATTACAAACCCCCCTATAACTAGCATCACTAATATGACCAAACTTATCCCAAAAGCAGCACAAAGAACAGAGTGCTCTGATCTTCCATTTCTTCCATGCATCTCTATGCTCATCTTCTTCCTATCAGAGTTTAAGGCCTTGCATTTCATCTTCAGGCTGTCCACTTCATTGAGCAAACACCTCATCTGTCCACCTAGATCATCAACTTCCCTTTTGTAGTCACTAATTTCTCCCTTCAACAGCTTCTTATCTAACAACAAATTGTTGATCACCTCTGTTTGCCAGGCTATCCCATCTTGTTCATCCACCTATTCAAATGCTTTACAACCTCGACTCTCAGTTACAGGATCATAGAACTTGCATGTTCTGAACTTCCGACCAGGGTTCTCCCTTGTCCAATTGGTAAGCTTCGCAAAGGGAACACCACACTTGCACTGCTTCTCCTTTGAAAGAGAGGAACTTATGAACGACATCACCTGCACCAATACGCCATCCACAATAAGAAAAACCATTCCTACTTTGAAAAACAATACAATTGAACCAAGGGATTTAAACAATTAGTCCTACAAATCAAAACCCCCAATTTTTGTTTGCGATGAACCCTAATTTCATTTTTTCAAAAATTACAGGCAATTAACACACAATGAACCCTAAATATGTACGAATTACATGATTAATACCACATGCGGATTGAATTATGCACTTAATTCAACAACATAGATTGATTTACACCTCATTAAAGAATGATAAATTAGGGTTTTCTACAATGGGTATTGACGCAATTACCTGATTTCAAATCTTCCTCCCCCGAACAATGATGCTGAAATCAAACAATTTCGACAATTTGATTGTTGAATTCGCAAAATGTGAAGCCTAATTTTGTGTAACCAAATCAAGAGTTCACCGTTTGTGAAGGATATCGTAAATATATAAAGCACTTTAAAAAAAAATAATTGTTATAATGGGCCCAACTAACAGATCCTCTAACGTCGTAACCATTTAGGTGGTGAAACCAAAATTTTAATTTTTTATCAGGTGTTATAATAAAAATTTGAAATGTTTAGGTGTTATAATCAAAATATGGTGTTTTATCAGGTGTTATTTTCTAATTTGGCCTTATTAGTATGCAATGATGTGGATTGTGGAAATTGATATATATTTTTCAATTTAATTAGGAAATGTTAAATGATTCACCTAATTCAAACAAATCCAAGGCTACTAGAAAACAACCCGATCTTCGACAATTCATGTTTAAAAGAAAGAAACTCCATGAAAATGAGTCCAATAACTCCCCTTCATTAAGCTCCCCTCAAAGTCAAGAAAATGATATGGAAATGGGTGGTTCAAGTACTTGTAATGTACCATTGGAGGAAAATTTGGTATACGATGTTGAACTTCTTCCTCATGATCCGGGAAAAAGAATAACCATAATGGATTACCCCGCAAATGAACGAAATGCAGTTAGGAGGGGTTATACTCTTAAAAAACCTTGCCAACCAAAAACTCATGACTTTCCTCAAAGACAAGTGTCTGGTTTACGTCGCTTTAGTGTTCATTGGTTCAAGAAATGGGATTGGCTTGAGTATAGTATTGAAAAAGATGCCGCATTTTGTTTTGTATGTTACTTGTTCAAGAACGAAGTTGATAGTTATTCGAGGGGTGATGCATTTGTTGATGGAGGGTTTAGGGCATGGAATAAACCGGAAAGATTTGAGAAGCATGTTGGTGGAATTAATAGTGCTCATAATCTTGCTTATGAGAAATATGTGAATTTAAGAGATGGAAAAAAAAAATCAATCTTGAATGTGTTTGACAATGCAAGTGAGGTGATTAAAAGTGTATATTTTATTCGCTTGAATGCATCTTTAACTTGTTTAAGATTTCTTTTGGGGCAAGCTTTGGCATTTCGTGGACATGATGAAAGCGGGGAGTCATATAATAGGGGTAATTTCCTTAAGCTTTTGAAATGGTTAGGAGAAAAGGTTGAGGAACATAAGGAAGATAAGTTCAAAGCTCAAATTGTTTTAGGACAATTAGAGTCATTTGACTTAGTTTTTATTGCTCACTTGATGTTGACTATTTTTGGATACACTAATGATTTGTGTGTTGCTTTGCAAAGAAAGGAGCAAGATATTGTAAATGCCATGGAACTTGTCACTTACACAAAAATGGTGTTGCAAAAAATGAGGGAGCAAGGATGGGATACTCTCTTAAACAAGGTAACTTCATTTTGTGCTAAACATGTTATTGTTGTTCTCACTATGGATTCTCCTTATGTTCCTCAAGGAAGATCAAGACGTTTAGTTGAAGAAGCAACAAATCAACATCATTTTCGGGTCGGAATTTTTTTAAGAGTGATTGATTTGCTTCTTCAAGAACTTGATGATCGATTTAATGAGAGGAATATGGAGATACTAATATGTATGGCTTGTTTAAGTCCTAAAGATAACTTCTCATCCTTTGATAAAGATAAGGTACTTAAACTTGCCTCTTTTTATCCCAAAGAATTTTCAAGCTTTGATTTGATGACTCTTGAATGTCAACTTGATATATTCATGGAGAATATGCTAAATGATGAAAGATTTCAAGGTTTAAATGACCTTAATTCTCTTTCTATGATGCTTGTTAAAACTATTAAATAGAAATGGAATGATAATAATTTTGCAGAAAATTAAATTACTCCAAAAACGAATGGTTCAACATAGTGTTTTACATTTATGGAATAATATGTACACAAAAGGAAAAAGTATGAAAGAGTTGAGAAGGGGAGAGACGATACCTCAAAGATGTTTCTGAAAGTGGTGTCAAGCGCTGACCGGCTGTAACTTGAGTGCAAAAATCAAGCAGTTGTTTGTGAGATGCACAAACGGTTGACCGGCTATAACCAGTTGGACTAGAAAGGAGACAATTGTCTGGAAAGTACACAAGTGGTTGTCAGATATTCTTTCTCTAGAAACGTTTGACTCTCTCTAGACTTTAAAAATGTCAAAAACGAGGGAAGGTAAAACCATATTTATAGAAGGGTAAATTCAGGGGCATCCCTGTACTTTTCCCAGAAAGTGAACAGTTGACACTGTCCACCAATGCCTAAGTGAAAAGTGTCACAGGCGCCACGTGGCATGCCACGTCAGCATGTGAAGGGCAAATGTTTTGGGTAAAAATATCCAGGCCACGTGGCCCAATAAGGGGGTGACACGTGTCACCTTAAGAGAGGTTCAAAATGAACCTCTCTTTAGCTGACACGTGGCACTCCTAATCAGTGGGAAAAAGATGGCCTTCAAGGCCCAATTCCCTAGACTGCCAAAAAGCGGCGCAGCCCGTAAGTCCTAGGTTTCCGTAACCTATAAATAGGATGATTTATCCCACTTTGGGAAGACACATTCAATTATTAAAAACACTGAATTCTCACACCTCAGAGAAAAACACCCGATCTCGGAATTCGAGAAAATCTCACTTACAGAGCTCGGAGTCTCCGTTGTTTTACAGAGCTCGGAGTCTCCGTTGTTTTACAGGTACAGGCACCCGGAATCCAGACTTAGTGACATAACTCTCCCGAGTGATACTGAAAACCCCGAAATAGGTTGTATAACATTATATGTTTTTGAGATATAATAATAATAATAATAATAATAATAATAATAATAATAATAATAATAATAATAATAATAATAATAATAATAATAATAATTATTATTATTATTATTATTATTATTATTATTATTATTATTTTATTTATTATTATTATTATTATTATTATTATTATTAAGTATTAATTATAATTATTGTTATTATTAATTATTATTTGAAAACAGAGTAGAGCAGATCTAAAGAACAGGGCTTGATTAAGGGATTTTCCCCCGCCACGTGGACCAATCAAGCTCTGCCACGTGTCATCCACGTGGATCAATCAGAGTCTGCCACGTGTTACCTCGTGAGAGGTCCAAGGTGGACCAATCGGGCTACGACACGTGGCAGACAGATAGCCTATCAGGAAAGCAGCTTTCTACGGCCCAAATTCCTAGGCAAAAGCCCAGTCAGTCCTAGGATTACTGAAACCTTGTACTGGGCACATTTTTCAACACCCTATAAAAGGGAAATGTTCCCTCTAGGGAACACAAGGGTGATTACGCAATCAATACTCATTAACTCACAAACAGAGAAAGTCAGACACCTAACACCTCAAACTGAGCAATTACACATGGTGAGAGGTGAATACTTAGGTCGTTGGACTAACTACCCTCTACCAAACAATATTTATATACCTAAACCTGCACCTAACAAGTTTAGTAATAAGTAAAGGGTCGATCCGCAGAGATGGTGAATTATTGTGTACACTACCGCTACTAAGCTAGGTCAAAGGATATGGGGGAAGAGAGGACTAAATCTAAGGATAGAAGACTAAAAACTAAGGAAAGGAACTAAGAAACTAAATCACTAGGGAAGAGGAATCAAGGCAATCAATGTGACAAGCACAAGCATAGCAATGAACACGGACATTCTCAATAACTTGAAAGGGGCGAAGCTCAATCATCTAGGTCTCTCCCGAGCACGCTACACAATCAAGCACCCAATCCTGGCCAAGGGCTCGTGATCAACTCAAAGGGTTCACTTCTACCTAATTAGCTCTTTCCCAAGCAACTAAATGGGTAGCAATTAGATCATGCATTCAACCGGCCAAAGCGAAAGCAAGCATTACACATACCTCAATGAGCACATCCAAATCACTAAGAATTAATCCGTACACACCACTATACTAGCACTAATCAATCGCAAGCAAACAATCATCAATAATCTAATTGGTCAAGTCGATAATATGGAGAATTGCCTAACAACCTAGGTCACTCCCGCACACACTAGGCCATTAAACTCTCAACCCCGCCTATGAGGTCGTGGTAAACTAAACAATGAAATTCTTCTATTAAGCTAGCTCACTCCCGCACAACTAGCACAATAGCGATTAAATCATGACATCAATGGGCTAGAAAGACATCAAGCATTAAGACCTTCATTTTTAGTTCAATACATCAACAATTCCAATTAAACCATCAAGTAAGTTTTCATCTTGCTCATCAATCACTAATCATCCCTAACCTTAGTTAACAATCTACTCTAACATAATTAAACTAACAAAATCAAAGACATTAACACAAACTAAACTAACAAAAACAACAAACATTAACCAACAAAGAGGAACAAGAGAGAGACTAAGAATAAAACCCAACAAGAAGAACAAATTACCAAAACTACTATACTAATCAAGCAAATAACTAAACAAAGCAAGAATTAAAGAAAGCAATAAATGAGATAGAGTTTAGAATACTCATTAGATTTATGAAGAGTAATCCAAAACAATGTCACTTTGCATCTTCATCTTCTTCAATCCTCCATTAAAGCTCTTCACTTTCTCTCTCTAAACTACCCTAAATTACTCTTAATCTACATTACAAAGTATAAAAACAAAGATTAAAACTAAATCTAAGCCTAATTTATGTGAAGATTGATGGAGAGATGTTAGGGTTTAACCTCTCAAAGAGGAGAGATTAAACCCCAAAGAAACCCCCAATCAAAACTTGGCCAAAAAGAGGAGAGGAAGAAGCTTTTAAAAGACCCGTAGCTGCTCGTGCGCGCCCGCGCACTGGGATTGGCCTGGCAGCGACATTCATTTTCAAACGGCCATAACTTCTGTTCTACGAGGCTTCTGGGGGCGTGCAACCTATCGTTGGAAATCTCTTCAAGTCTAGTTTCTAATGCAACTTGAATCACCTCAATACGATTTGTAGATCAAAAGTTATGGCCAAAACAGTGAGCAAAGGTTGGTCTGCGAGCCATCTACAGAATCTTTAACACTTCATACACCATTTGCGCGCCCTCTACAAGCTCTCTCACTCCTATCTACAGCAAGCTATAGCCTTTTTCATCGAATTGCTTGTGCACTATTTCTCGAGGATTGTGTCGGGCCTCCCGAACGGGCTCCTAAACCTTCCGACGTTTCCTATTTTCCCGATGTCCACCTCTTTGGCCTATAAAACACAAGGAATAACACTAAAATAGCACAAATAAGAAAATAAGAGGGGAATACGAAGGGATTAGCGTAATGATCGGAAAAACGGGGAAAACCGAGCGAAATAGGCTTAAACAAGCGACAAGCGTAGGGAAATGACATGGAATTGAGGCCTAAATAGTGGCATAAATGCCACTTATCAACACATTGCAGATTCTCTCTTGGAATCCAAGAGCGTCCTTTACTTTGCGCACTTAACCCTTCATACACATTCTAACTTGATCGTCGGAGGCGGAGCTCCACCCAACCTGAGTTTTCGTTTTGTTTTTGCAGGTACAGGCGTCCAGAAACCTGTCCCGGAATTGTAACTCTCCCGCAGGACATCAGAAGACCCCGAAACATTTGGCGCCGTCTGTGGGGAGAGTACTTTCGAGATGGATTCACTACCTGTACCGCCCCTAATTGAGAAACGGCCCCTGAACGATGCCCAGGTGACCTCAGACTAAGATACAAAGGACGACAGTGAAGTCGCCACTCGTACGGCCCCTGACGGGACCCTTAGATCTCGGCGCCTCCGTCCCACCGAAAGAAGGGAACGGAATGAAGACCAAGCAAGGCCCAGTATTACAGTCGGCCAGCAGGCTATACATTATCAGGCGGCCGAGGGATCCACTCCCATAAAAGAGATGAGCTCATTAATCTCATGACAAGTCTCAAAGGGGAGATTAAGGATCTCATAAACAAGCCGACGACTGTTCCCATCAGAGAGCAGTCGGCCAAGAAGCCCTTCCAGTCTGGGAGGAGCAAACCGGTCAAGGACTGTGAGGCAACCCCTTACCCTAAAACTAGGGAAAGATAGTCGCCCGTGATCGACTAGACCAAGTTCCGATTCCTTGAGATAGGGAAAAGGAAGGTCATCCGGCATGTTCATCCGGGCGGTTCAAAGAAGACATATTCCGATGCTCGAATGTTAATTCAGCAAAAGAAGAATATGTCAGAGTCGGCTTCAACGTCAAACTTTCAAGATAGTTTTCAGAATACCTCAATGAGGTATTCTCAATCAAACCATGAGAACCAAACAGGCGGCATGTCCGCGTCCTCTGGCCCTCAAGCATACCAGGCGGCCCCGTTTGTTCCTCAACAGGCATACATCCCGTATGGACAACCTTACATGCAGTGTACTCTCTTCGGAGGGCAGGCGGCACCTAATGTCCAGCCCTAGGACTGGAAGCTTTGTTTGCTAAAACTTGGAGAGCAACCAACGACATTCTCCAAGGAAATAACTGAAGCCGCACAACCGGCTAAGGTGAAAAATGTGTTGGTAGGTGCTTATGATGGTACCACCAACCCAAAAGACCACCTGATGGCATACACCAACCTTATGTATCTTCAAGGGTTGGATGATGCCGCATGGTGTAGATGCTTCCCGGCTACATTGAAAGGCGTCGCCCAACAATGGTTCGGCAACCTGTCGGCCGGATGCATAAACAACTTTAAGACGCTTACATAGTTGTTCGCGCACGTCAAACTTCTCCATGAATATTCCTGCCAAGAAAACAAGTCTCGATTTGGGAGCAATCCGGTAGGGAGAGAAGGAAAGGCTACACTCCTACATTAGGCGGTTCAATCTGATGAGAATTCAGATTCAAGGACTGTCTGATGAGATAGCCTACACAGACTTTTTAAAGGTTTGAAGGACGGGTCGAACTTCAAGTTCGATCTTGTCAGAAAGAGGGTAGCTACCCTCCAAGAAGCACTGGTGGAGGCGGACGCCTATATACAGGTGACCGAGCTCTGTAACATCAATAAACAGTCGGACTCTAAGAGGTCTGACAAAAGAGAGAGTCAACCTACACAGCCAGCTAAAAAAGATGAGAGAAAAAGAAAAGAAGTTTGGGTAGCTGAAACTTCTGAACAACCATCCCAAAAGAAAAAGAAAGAAGCTAAAACGTACTCTCCGAAGTACGAATTCACTAAGGACTACTACTCCATCCTCATGGAGATAAAGGACCGGGTCTCCATTGAGAAGCTGACCCCAATGAAAGGTTCCGCCAAAAATCGGAACAAAAACAAATATTGCCATTACCATGAGGACATTGGCCATGACACCAACGAATGCTACGGCCTCAAGCGCCTGTTGGACCGTCTGGCTGATAAAGGGGTACTCAAGTCTTGTGTGTTGAGGCCCAAGGCTACCCTCCAAACTAACGCTTGGCAGCCGTCCAAAAAGAAGGCCAGCTCTGCTAATAGTTCGGACACTGATGGAACTACGATCTATACAATAGCAGGCGGCTTCGCAGGAGGCGGCCCTATCATCCGGGGTAACAAAGACTATATCAGGCGGCTCGATGTGAACTCAGTCGACCAGGAACAGACGTCCACGGACTCCTTCCCAGAAGTTGTTATCTCTGAGGAAGACATGGGCAGAGTCAAGAGGCCGCATGATGACCCTATAGTCATCGAATGCAAAGTGGCCAACCAAAGAGTTGGCCGGATCCTCATTAACACTAGGAGTTCCTCGGATCTCATCAGTCACAAGTTCCTGGCCAAGATCAGGTACAAGCTTGAAAGTATGCATCCGGTCCCTAAGTGGGATTTGGGGGCGGCGTTGTACATCTTGTTGGCCGAGTGGATCTACCCATTCGGCTGGAGAGAAAGGGGAATGACGCCACATGGTCGTCAGGTTCTTAGTTGTTGAGGAACTGACGACCTATAACATGATCTTGGGGCGTCCTACCCTGAATGAATCAAAGGTTGTCATCATTCCTTCTCTTATGCTTCTTAAGTTTGAGAAGGATGATGGAACAGTCGGCTCCCTTAGGGGAGACCAAAAGATGGCCAGGGAGAGTTATCTCTCTGATGTCAAACCTACTGTGGTCGCATCCGGCCCTAGTGGAGAAACTGCTGAACTTGATCAAATCAAGGAAGTCGCGCCTGCTTCTAAAGCAGCCGACAAGAAGAGAAAGGCCAACCAAATGGTGGCCGAGAAAAAGGACAAGCAATAGCAATCACTGACCGGCGAAAGGCCGGATGACCTTCGTCCCCAGCCTACTGGCGAGCACATGGACATTGTTCTAGATTAATCTTGTCCTGAACGAACGGTTATGGTTGGGACGACTGCTTTTGCTAGACTTGGTGCAGATTTGCACAACTTTTTGAAGGAATTCAAAGACATCTTTGCCTTTGAAGTGGACGAGATGCCAGGCATCAACCCGGATCTAGCCGTCCATAAGCTTGCTATGGATCCTAAGAAAAAGCCGGTAAGGAAAAAGAAGAGGAACCATGGTGAAGAAAGAAGCCAGGCGGCGGCCGCCGAGGTGAAAAAGCTATTAGATGCTGGGTTCATTCGGCAATGCTACTTTCCTGACTGGGTTACCAATGTTGTCCTAGTAAAGAAGCCGAATGGTACCTGGCGCATGTGTGTAGACTACACAGACTTGAACAAGGCATGCCCGAAGGATAGCTATCCTCTCCCAAAGATCGACAGCCTGGTCGACTCTATAGCTGGCCATGCCTTAATGAGCTTCATGGACGCCTACTCAGGCTTTTACCTGATACCCTTGTGGAGAAAAGATCAATAGAAGACGACCTTCGTCCCTAATCAAGGGTCATTCTGTTACACTATGATGCCGTTTGGTTTGAAGAATGCGCCTGCTACCTTCAAGAGAATGATTAATACAGTCTTCGTTAATCAAATTGGAAGGAATGTGGAAGCGTGCATTGATGATATGATAGTCAAATCCAAACTCCAGACGGACCATCTTACAGATCTTCGAGAAACATTCGCCACACTTAGGCGGCACCAGGTCATGCTCAATCCCAAGAAATGTGTTTTCGGTTTTGAGTCTGGGAAGTTCCTCGGATTTCTTATTGATCAAAGGGGGATAGAGGCCAATCCGGAGAAAATACAGGCGGTCATAGACATGCAGTCGCCCCGCACTTTAAAGGAAGTTAAAAAATTAACAGGTTGTCTGGCAGCATTGGGGAGGTTCCTCAGTCGGTCAGGTGACAAGTGCCTCTACTTTTTCCAAGCAATCAAGAAGAAGGATATGTTTGAATGGGGGACGGATACAAAGTTATCCCTCCAAAAATTGAAACAACACTTGCATTCTTTGCCAAGGCTCGTCATCCCTCTGCCAAAGGAAGTGTTATACATGTATCTGGCCGTCTATGACCATGCTCTCAGTGCCGTTCTCCTTGCTGAAAGAGACGGCTGCCAGTTCCCCGTCTATTTTATTGGCCATGTCTTGAAGAATGCCGAATTACGGTACCCCATGGTTGAAAAGTTTGGCCTTGCCCTCTACATGGCAGTTAAGAAGTTGAAACCTTACTTCTTGGCACACCTGGTTGTGGTCTACACTGACCAACAAATCAAGCGGCCTTTGACAACCATGGAATCATCTGGCCGAATGATAAAATGGGCAATTGAAATGCAAAGCCTAGAAATTACTTTTGAGCCAACGAAAGCAGTGAAGGGGCAGGCACTGGCCGACTTCATTGTTGCAATGACTTGGCCGGCTGATTCAGAAAATCCAGACCAAGTCTGGAAGGTTTATGTGGATGGGAGCTCCACAATGAACGAGTGTGGTGCAGGCGTCATATGTCAGTCTCCTGAAGGGGACAAGTACGAATATGCACTACGGTTCAAGTTCCAGGCCTCGAACAGGAGGCCTAGATGAAGCCCTACTAGCCGGCATCCGTATGTGTAAGGCGGCTGGGGCAAAGAAAGTGGACGCCTGTTGTGATTCACAATTGATTGTTAGCCAATACCATGGGGACTACAGGCGGTCAAAGAAGAAGCTGGGACACTTGAAGAATTTCACCTAATTCAAGTACCCAGGTCTGAGAATAACCAGGCGGATGCCCTCTCCAAATTGGCATCATCCGCCTCTTGTGACACACCAAGATCTGTTTTTTGGGAGGTTATGGAGAAGAGAAGCATCGAAGAGAAACCTATTGAAGTCCTAGATCAAAGCTCAACCTAGATGGATGGCATCCAGGCCTACTTAACAGACGGCACCTTGCCGTTTACTTATCCATAGATGATTGTTATGAAGAAGAGAGCATCTAACTTTGAAATTCATCAAGAGGAACTCTTCAAAAAGGGATATCTTCAGCCTCTCTTAAAATGTGTCACTCCAGAAAAGGGTCAAGAGGTCCTAGAAGACTCACACATAGGCAGCAGGTCCCTTGCAAAGAGAGCCAGGCGGCAAGGCTACTTCTGGCCTACCCTAGAAGAAGATGCCATAGAGATGGTTAAAAAATGTGACAAGTGTCAAAGGTTTGGCAAACTCATCCATCGTCCGGCTACTGACTTGACGGCTATCCATAGCCCAGTACCATTCGCCAAATGGGGCATGGACATTCTAGGTCCTTACACGCCTGCTACAGGCGGACGGAGATACATATTGGTGGCAGTCGACTACTTCACTAAATGGGCAGAGGTGGAGGCAGTCAAAGGCATTAAGACTAAAGACGTTATTTCCTTCATATGGAGAAATGTCATCACTCGGTTTGTGGTGCCTATGTCTATGGTCTTTGACAACGGTCCTCAATTTGAGACGTCTACTCTCAAAATTGGTTGGGAGACCAAGGGATTTCCCACTGCTTTGCATCAGTCGGTCGTCCCCAAGCAAACGGCCAAGTTGAAGCTTTTAACAAGTTAATCTCAGACGTTATCAAAATGAAGATTGAACGAGCTGGTGGTCTGTGGGCAGACGAACTACCGCATGTTCTTTGGGCCATCCGGACGACTGAAAAAGGGGCAACTGGTGAAACCCCATTCCTCATGAATTATGGTGCTGAAGCTGTTTTGCCTATTGAGCACTATGAACCGACTCTTCGAGTCATGCTTTATGACGAAGAAGCTAACTGGGAGGCCATGCGGCTAGCATTGGACTCACTTCCAGAATGGCGGGGCAATGCAGCCTTACGTCATGAAATCTATCTTCTGAGAATGATCAGAGCTTACAATAAGAGAGTGCACAAGCGGCCCCTGAAAGTAGGGGATTTTGTGTTACGAAAAATGGAAGCGGTTGGTAGGGCCAACGAGCAGGGAAAGCTGACTCCTAATTGGGAAGGCCCCTTCCGAATCTGTGAAGAAATTAGAGACGGCACCTACCGCCTGAAAACACCAGACGGCAGGCAGCTAGACAGAACTTGGAACGTAGACAACTTGATAAAGTACTACTGATACGTGTCGTTTACCGTATAAAATTAAATATTTATTTTCCTGACTTAACCTTCAAAAATATTAACAACTAGTAAAAGGGTAAGCAAGGGTCGATCCCACGAGGAGACTGTTTAACTCTTAAATTCACGTTTAACTAAATTAAACTATACAACGGAAATTACATACTATACACTTATTTACATATGTACAAAGAATTGGGGGGGTTTGTTCAAGATAATACTAAACTAATAAAACTATTACGGAACTAAACTAATAAAATACTATTGACGACACAACTAACCATCCGATTAAATCACTCTTACTTGATTTAATTGATTAGCAACGACCTACAAATTACCATGAGTACTACCAAGTATAATTATTAGACTAACTGTAGAGCCTAAGATAACAAAGACTCCCTATCATCCCTTAATTTAAGCCAATTACGAACTAAGCCAAATTGACTCTAAACCACACTAAATTATACAAGTATGATCGCAACTTATATAAATTAGTCATGACAGCATTATAAACTAGGAGACATCATTAGTCCTAATTAATCTAATCACATAAATGCTTAGAATAATTAGATTGAAAATACTTCCTATCTCATATTATAATCATAATCGCAGACTTAATATAAAATAGGGGCTACTGCATTATACGATCTAAACTAAGCCAAATCGTATAATTAGTACACATTCACAATCACACAACGATAGATAACAATCAATAATGTAATTGCAAAATTTGTCACTAATAACAAGCATTTTCAAATATTAATTAAATTGGAAAAATAACTCAAAGTAGCAACAATACGAACCAAGATAATATGCTAATAAAATCAAATCAAAATAAGTCAATAGAGTAGTAAAAGAATTAATAAGGTATATAATTAAAACAAAGAGCAGGATGGAGAACTTATAAATATGTACTCAAGAACACCCGTACGATCCTCGGGTTCGACCCCCCAGTGCCGTCGTCGTTCTTGTTCGACCTTGAATTCGAGACTAAGCTGCCCTTCAATGGTTGTCTCCTCCTCCAATTGCTTCAATCCAGTGACCCGATCAAAACACTCACTCTCGATTGCACTCTAAATTTTCGGCTAGTTGTGTGTCGTCTCTTGAGAGGGAATATTTGGGGGTTTTTATAAGCAAAAACAACCTAGGTTTTCCGGGATCAAAGAGATAAATTCGTAGTTTAGGATAGAAATTCATCCCTTGAGTTTCGGATGAAGTTTGCCGAGGAAGACGAACTGTTAGGCTATATTTTTGGGTTCTTTGGTCATCACGCCCCTTTCTTCTTATCTTCCTTTTCTTGCTCTTTTCCTTTTCTTTGTTCTTTTCTCACGTGCTTTGCTTTTCTTTCTTTATTTCTTTCATTTTTTTTTTCTTAATTCTCCTTTTGAGCGTGAACAAGGGAAGGAGTGAATGCACTGTTCACTTTGCTTGGCTTTTGATCCCCTTATGAGTCTTCTCTTTATGAGCAATACAATTGGGCCTGCTTTTGGGTGTTTGTACTTGTTTATCCAATTCATACCCTCTTCTTATTTTCCTACAAAAAACACACAATATAAAATTAAGTACCAAATATTATAAAAATAGCTATAAAATAAAATAATGAATAAAGTAAAAACCAAAATAATAAAATAAGTAAAACTCATAAAATAACTAATAAAAGACGACTAAAATTATAAAATTAGGGAATAAAAATACGGACAAATATGCATTTATCAAATTCCCCCACACTTAGCTTTTGGTCGTCCTCGATCAAAATCAAGGTGTACAATAAGAGTAATCCAAACCAACTAACAAAATAAACCTTTTCTCTTTAAGCTCAATTTTCTTTTGCAATTTATTTTAGTGTCGCAATTAACAAGAATGGATCATGATACAAAACAAGACTTAGCACCTTCATTAACCATTCGATCTTACCGCTTCTTTCCCCCAAGTTTGAATCTACCCTAGGGATGCTCAACCATTTTAGCTCGCCTCACTTCAACTTGATGACCCTCATCAAGACTTGCACAAAGTCTAACCCTCCACCGTTAAAAGATCACTAGTGCAATAGGAGATCAAAAAGGACTTTTATATGGTTGTAATGGGGCTAAGGTTAAGGGTAGGAAAACTTTTAGGAATGTGGTGGTAAAATAAAAGTGTCATGCTAAAAGAGTAATAAAAATTTGAATTTGCACAACCTTTATAAAGTAAATTTCACGCACATTTAACCCTTACTAAGTATCAATACCAAAACTTTATTTCAAATGATGACCCTCTTTTATTAATCTATTGACTTTTGATTTTTTTTTTTTTTTTTCTTTTTCTCTCTTTTTTTTTTTTTTTTTTTTTTTTTTTTTGTAACTGAAGGAGAGTCATCATTTTTTTTTTAGCACACAAACCCTTTTTTACTTTATTAAACATTACAATACTTATAATCCAACTCAACTAATAGTACTCTGTTTAGCATGACATTGGTTAAGGCCATAAGTTTGTAATGTGGTTTAGCCAAAAATAGGAAATTTAGGCACAAAAGGGCTAAGCAAAGGGAATTATTTGTGAAATAAAATACATAAATAAAGCCTACAACTCTGAAAGTTCTAATCAAGAAAAATATGCCTTTTATCATTTTTCCCTCACTATGATCATCGATCTCGGGAAGCTAATATGCAAGTCTCAACTTAAGCAATCAAGAAGGAGGGTAAATGTAGAGAAATATGAGTCTTACGAGGTTCGTGGCCCTCCTTTCGGGTTTCATCGCACAAAGGGAAAGCAATCCATCTTACCACAAACAATATCAATGAAGGATTTATGCCATCTTTACATATCATTTAAGTGATCCAATACAAGTTAATTAGTGACAAAGACGAAACCTTTTTTTTTTTTTTTTTTTTTTTTTTTTTTTTTTTTTTTTTACAGAAATTTATTTTGTCACTCAGTTTGGATTTTCTACTTGTACAAGCTGATTTTTTTTTTCGGACATTCAAACATGTTGTCAACTAAAATAAAATAGCATAAGTGTAAATTTTGACAGCATCTCCCCTAAAATATGACACAACGAAAATTTTTACTGCCTCTCCCCCCACACTTAATCCTTTCATTGTCCTCAAAGAAATAAAAAATGAAGGAAAGGGAAGAAGAAACTTAGCTGGTTAGATAGGAGATGTTGATATTCAGAATGTTTACGATGTTGTTGTTCTTTGCACATATTTCAAATTTTCAAACTCAGAGCGTAGTTTTCTCATCATTATTCCTTGTTTTGCTGGCTGGGCATGAGATGGATAGTAAGGCGTTGTACTTGTGAGCCTCTTTGCTGCTGCTGAATTGTAAAAAAAAAAACACCATATCAGTACATCTCACAGACCCAAAGTGCTGTGCAATCGTTTTTTTTTTTTTTTTTTTTTTTTTTTAATAGGTGTGTTAAAAACGAATGAAAGCTGCCAGGATATAAAAGAATTGAAAAACAAACTAATTAAAAAAAAAAAAAATGGAATAAAACAGAAAATAAATGAATAAACAAATGAAATTTAAAGCGGAAAAAAAAAAAATAAATGAACTAAGAACAGAATCAATTATAGCATTGGGTTGCCTCCCAAGTAGCGCCTTTGTTTAGAGTCAGTGGCCTGACGTTCATTTATCTTTCATGCTTGTTCAAATAAAACGTCTTCAATCATATGCACGTGAGCTCGATCATAGAATGGTTTTAACCTGTGGCCATTAACCTTGAAAACTTTGTTAGTATTAAAATCCTTGATCTCTACTGCACCGTGAGGAAAAACATTAATGACAGTAAAAGGGCCAAGCCACCTAGATTGAAGTTTTCCGGGAAATAATTTCAAGCGAGCATTAAATAAGAGAACTTTCTGGCCAACATGAAATGACTTCCTAGCTATATTTTTATCATGAAAGGCCTTGGTCTTTTCTTTATAAATTCTGGCATTCTCATACGCATCTAGCCTTAATTCTTCCAACTCAAGTAACTGTAATTTCCTTTCTTTTCCAGCAAGGTCATAGTCTAAATTACATTGCTTTACTGCCCAATAAGACTTATGCTCGATTTCCACAGGTAAGTGACATGCTTTTCCAAAAACAAGTCTAAATGGGGACATTCCTAAAGGAGTTTTATATGCAGTTCTATATGCCCATAAAGCATCACCTAAACGAAGGCTCCACTCCTTCCTATTTGGGCTCACCATTTTTTCAAGAATACCTTTTATCTCCCTATTTGACAATTCCACCTGTCCACTTGTTTGGGGGTGATATGCAGTAGCAACTCTATGAGTCACATGATATTTTTCAAGAAGTGCACCAAAGGTTTTGTTACAAAAATGAGTCCCTCTATCACTAATGATGGCCTTAGGCATGCCAAACCTATTAAATATATGACTCTTAACAAACTTGACAACTGTTTTAGCATCATCGGTTACTACAGCTTCACCCTCGACCCATTTAGACACATAATCTACAGCAAGAATAATATAAACTTTACCAAAAGAAGAGGGAAAGGGTCCCATGAAATCTATACCCCATACATCAAATATTTCACAAATTAAAACTCCAGATTGGGGCATTTCATTTCTTTTAGACAGATTTCCAGTTTTCTGGCAGCGTTCACAAGCTTTACAAAATAAATAGGCATCCTTGTAAATAGTAGGCCAATACAAACCACATTCTAAGACTTTATGAGCTGTCCTTTGAGGGCCAAAGTGTCCTCCAGTTTCAAGAATATGACAAAATGTAAGTATAGATTCGAATTCAGATTTACCTACACACCTTCTAATCACTTGGTCAGAACAACATTTCCACAAATAAGGATCATCCCATATGTAGTATTTGGATTCAGATTTTATCTTTTCTTTCTGGGTCTTAGTGAGAAAAGGGGGAAATGTCCTAGTTACTAAGTAATTAACCATATCAGCATACCAAGGAGTTTCCACATGATATAAAGAAAGCAATTGTTCATCAGGAAAGAATTCACTCATCATAGGCCAATCTTCTCTAGGGACAATCCTACTTAAATGATCAGCAACTTGATTTTCAACTCCTTTTTTATCTCTAATCTCTACATCAAATTCTTGCAGTAAAAGCATCCATCTGAGTAATCTTGGTTTTGATTCTTTCTTTTTCAACAAATATTTTAGTGCAGAATGATCAGAATAAACTATCACATGAGTACCAAGCAAATAAGGTCTAAACTTTTCCAAAGCAAATATTACAGCATACATTTCTTTTTCTGTCACAGTGTAGTTACATTGTGCAGGATCAAGTGATTTAGAAGCATAATGAATGACATAAGATTCTTTATCTTTCTTTTGACCTAAAACAGCTCCTATTGTTTTATCACTAGCATCGCACATTATTTCAAAAGGTAATGACCAATCTGGAGGTCTAATTATAGGAGCTGTGGTCAATCTGTCTTTCAATTCATCAAAAGCTTTCTTACATGCATCATTAAAGTTAAAGACAACATCTTTTGCAAGCAAAGCACATAATGGAGAAGCAATTTTTGAGAAATCTTTAATAAAACGTCTATAGAAGCCTGCATGACCTAAAAAAGATCTAATTTCTCGGACACATGTAGGATAAGGCAAAGAACTTATTACCTCGATTTTAGCTTTATCAACTTCTAATCCTTTAGAATTAACAATATGGCCAAGAACAACACCTTGCTCCACCATAAAGTGACATTTTTCAAAGTTCAAAACAAGGTTAGTTTCAACACATCTTCTCAAAACACGTGATAAACCATCAAGACATCTGTCAAAAGAATTTCCAAAAACAGTAAAGTCATCCATGAATACTTCCATATCTCTATCAAGAAAATCCGAAAATATACTCATCATACATCGTTGAAAAGTACCAGGAGCATTACACAAACCAAAAGGCATTCTTTTAAACGCAAATGTACCAAAAGGACAAGTGAACGTAGTTTTTTCTTGATCTTCATTAGCAATAGGAACTTGTGTGTAACCAGAATAACCATCAAGGAAGCAAAAATATGAATTTCCAGCAAGTTTTTCTAACATCTGATCAATAAATGGCAAAGGAAAGTGGTCTTTTCTAGTGACTTGATTAAGTTTCCTATAATCTATGCATACTCTCCATCCATTAGAAACTCTAGTGGGTACAAGTTCACCTTTATTATTTTCTACCACGGTAATTCCAGACTTCTTAGGTACAACATGAACAGGGCTAACCCATTGGGAATCAGAAATAGAATAAATAACCCCTGCATCTAACCATTTTAAAAGTTCTTTCTTAACTACTTCCAACATTGGGGGATTTAACCTTCGTTGAGCTTGTCTAACAGGTTTAGCATCCTTTTCTACGAAGATTCTATGCATACATAACGTAGAGCTTATTCCCTTAATGTCAGCTATAGTCCATCCTATGGCTTCTTTGTGTTCTTTTAGCACTTTTAACAAATTTTCTTCCTGAGCATGGTTTAGTGAACTAGATATGATAACTGGTAAAGTCTCATTAGCACCAAGAAAAGCATATTTTAAATTCGCAGGAAGGGGCTTTAATTCTAATTCAGGTGCTTTAACAATTGAAGGAACCAATTTAGTAGATGACTGTGGTAAAGGCAAGTAAGAACTACTTGCATTAAAAACTTCAGGATTATCCATATCCATATCAGAATAAGAATCACACAAATTAAGATTTTCAGTTCCAACCTCTTTATTAAAATTATCAAGATCAAACAATGTGGTACACCATTCATCAAAATTTTCTTGAGCAATCCAATCTACAGCATCATAGCAATCAATAGAACTCACATTATTAATGTCACTAGGATATCTCATAGCATCAAAAATATTGAACTTAATCATTTCACCATCAAATTCCATTGTTAGGTTACCCTCATGCACATCAATTTTGGTTTTAGAAGTTTTTAGAAAAGGTCTTCCTAACAGTAAAGGCACATTATCAGTTCCATCTCCCATATCAAGAACATAAAAATCAGCTGGAAATACTAGTTCATTCACTTGCACAAGAACATCTTCTAAAACACCAATAGGATATGCATTTGATCTATCAGCAAGTTGAATAACAACATTGGTCTTAGATAAGGGACCCAATTGTAAAGTGTCATAGACAGACTTTGGCATAACATTAATGGAAGCTCCTAGATCTAACATGCATCTTTCAAAACTTGAGTTCCCTATTTTACATGGAATAGAAAACATACCTGGGTCTTTGCATTTAGGAGGGAGTTTCTTTTGAATCACAGCAGATATATTCTCCCCCATACTTACCTTTTCAAAATGCTTAAAGTTCCTTTTGTTAGTACAAAGCTCTTTTAAAAACTTAGCATACCGTGGTACCTGTTTAATAGCATCAAGAAGCGGAATATTAACTTCAACTTTTCTAAATGTTTCAAGAATTTCATTATCAAGGGCCTCTTTCTTAGCTTTAGCAAATCGGGAAGGGAAAGGAGGGACATCTTGAAAATGACCAATTTCAGACCTTGAGTTAGTTTTCCCTTGTTCATTTTCACTTTCTTTTGCTACCTTTTTATTCAACTCATTGTTTTCATCACACAACTCATCTCGTGGAATTACTTCTACTTCTTTTTCTACCTCACGATTTTTTATTTTAGGTACAGACAACTCTTTCCCACTCCTTAACATGACTGCTTTAACATTTTCATTTGGATTAGGAGTTGGTTGAGGTGGCAGTTTACCAGAAAGTTGTGACTCAAGATTACTTAATGTGGTACATATTTGACCAATTTGAGTGTCAATATTGTGCAGATGATTGTCAGTCTTCTTCTGGTATTGGACTCCTTGATTATGGACTTGACCTATTTGATTAGTTAATTGTTTTACCATATCCTCCAAAGAAGAACTAGGTTGTTGTTGTGTGCTTTGCTGAACAAAAGGCCTAAATTGATTCGATTGAGGAAATGGTGGTCTAGGTCCATACTTAAGGTTAGGGTGATCACGCCACCCTTCATTGTAAGTATTAGAAAATGGGTCATATTTCCTCTGAGATTGACCAGAATAATTATTTACAGCATTGACATTTTCATTCTGCAAACTAGGACATTCATCAGTAGCATGAGAAAAATCAGAACAAACACCACATACTCTAGCTCTAGACTCATTACCAGGAACAATTTTAGACACTAAAGTGGTTAGAGTAGCAATTTGTTGAGCATTTTCATGTAATTGTGTTTTAATTCCACTCAAGTCCACATCATTTACTCTTTGAACATCATTTCGTGTGCCAAATTGTTGAGTGTTTTGTGCCATATTAGAAATTAACCTCCTGGCTTCCGTGGGTGTTTTATCTACTAATGCCCCCCCACTTGATGCATCTATCATACCTCTATCATTGGGTAATAACCCCTCATAAAAATATTGGATTAATAATTGTTCACTTATTTGGTGTTGGGGACAAGATGAACAAAGTCTGTTAAAACGTTGCCAATACTCATATAAAGATTCGTTATTATTCTGTCTAATTCCACAAATTTCTTTTCTAATGGACCCAATACGACTCGCTGGAAAGAATCTTTCTAGAAACACTTTTTCCATTTCTGCCCATGAATTAATAGAACTAGGTGAAAGTTGTTCATATAACCATTCTTTTGCAGGATCTTGTAGTGAAAACGGAAAAGCATGCAATCTAATGTGTTCTTGTTCTACCCCTTCTGGATTCATGGAAGAACATACCACTTTAAATTCTTTTAAATGTCTATAAGGATTCTCACCTGCGTTCCCATAAAATTTAGGAAGAAGATTAAGGAAACCTGAATTCAGCTTTAGAGGATTCTCTAGTTCTGGAAAGACAATGCACAGAGGGTCTTCTCCTGTTCTTGGTGCTCCCATTTCCTTCAATGTTCGTTCTGCCACATTGTTGTTTTGTTGTGCCATATTGCTGTAATTAATCGGCAATGGATCTTCTATTTCAAGTGCTGGTTCAGCACTGAAAATATGAAGAAGCTCCTCTGGTTTTGCCTCGTTTAAGAAGCCTACGTATGCCTTAATGCGCTGAAGTCTTGCTTCTTTATCGTATGCGTACATGCACCTAAAAAAAAAATTATTTCATAAAACAAGTATATAATGAGTATATTATGTTGCCAGAATGTTACTAAGCTAAATATTGCATTCAGAAATTAGATTATCATTAACATAAATACACATAAACAACATATAAATGGATAAAACTTGTTCAATCTTATTCTGCCAGGAACTTTCAGTACACTTGTTTCATTTTATTTACATTCTAAAATCATATCAGACCATTATCTATAAAAAATCAGTAGCTCTGCTGGAAGCAAAAATCATATAAAGGTTTGTGCAGACTTAATCATTTATAATAGTGTCTTAAACATCTATGACTTGTCATTGAGTCAAATTCTGAAGTAAGATGAAACATATTCTAACCAAACTTGCGTAAAATATACATTTATACAGATTAAAACAAGCATATGTACGGCTATTGAACAGTACCAAATTGAAGGATTACATGAAACAATCACTTAAATAAAATATATAAATAAAACTAAAATCATGCAAGGTAGACTATATTGTGCCGTGAGCATTGGTAGTATACAGTACTAGATAAGGCATCATTAGTCAGCTTATAAAAGAATCAATTAGAACTCATCTAATACTGAACTAGTATAGTAACTAGTTCGGGACTGTTACTTATATTCTAATATTAAGCCAATTTTATATGTAGAACTAGTTAACTTGGACAATATGATTAACTTGCATGATCATGACAACCATATTCACATATTAACCAGTAAATATAACCGAGTAAAACATTGAATTTTAAAGTAAACAAAAATATCTCCCCGGCAACGGCGCCAAAATTTGATACGTGTCGTTTACCGTATAAAATTAAATATTTATTTTCCTGACTTAACCTTCAAAAATATTAACAACTAGTAAAAGGGTAAGCAAGGGTCGATCCCACGAGGAGACTGTTTAACTCTTAAATTCACGTTTAACTAAATTAAACTATACAACGGAAATTACATACTATACACTTATTTACATATGTACAAAGAATTGGGGGGGTTTGTTCAAGATAATACTAAACTAATAAAACTATTACGGAACTAAACTAATAAAATACTATTGACGACACAACTAACCATCCGATTAAATCACTCTTACTTGATTTAATTGATTAGCAACGACCTACAAATTACCATGAGTACTACCAAGTATAATTATTAGACTAACTGTAGAGCCTAAGATAACAAAGACTCCCTATCATCCCTTAATTTAAGCCAATTACGAACTAAGCCAAATTGACTCTAAACCACACTAAATTATACAAGTATGATCGCAACTTATATAAATTAGTCATGACAGCATTATAAACTAGGAGACATCATTAGTCCTAATTAATCTAATCACATAAATGCTTAGAATAATTAGATTGAAAATACTTCCTATCTCATATTATAATCATAATCGCAGACTTAATATAAAATAGGGGCTACTGCATTATACGATCTAAACTAAGC
This sequence comes from Chenopodium berlandieri, assembly GCA_034703905.1. Classification (NCBI taxonomy): domain Eukaryota; kingdom Viridiplantae; phylum Streptophyta; class Magnoliopsida; order Caryophyllales; family Amaranthaceae; genus Chenopodium; species Chenopodium berlandieri. The sequence goes on from CM068281.1 coordinate 53,497,177, forward strand.
CAAATCGTATAATTAGTACACATTCACAATCACACAACGATAGATAACAATCAATAATGTAATTGCAAAATTTGTCACTAATAACAAGCATTTTCAAATATTAATTAAATTGGAAAAATAACTCAAAGTAGCAACAATACGAACCAAGATAATATGCTAATAAAATCAAATCAAAATAAGTCAATAGAGTAGTAAAAGAATTAATAAGGTATATAATTAAAACAAAGAGCAGGATGGAGAACTTATAAATATGTACTCAAGAACACCCGTACGATCCTCGGGTTCGACCCCCCAGTGCCGTCGTCGTTCTTGTTCGACCTTGAATTCGAGACTAAGCTGCCCTTCAATGGTTGTCTCCTCCTCCAATTGCTTCAATCCAGTGACCCGATCAAAACACTCACTCTCGATTGCACTCTAAATTTTCGGCTAGTTGTGTGTCGTCTCTTGAGAGGGAATATTTGGGGGTTTTTATAAGCAAAAACAACCTAGGTTTTCCGGGATCAAAGAGATAAATTCGTAGTTTAGGATAGAAATTCATCCCTTGAGTTTCGGATGAAGTTTGCCGAGGAAGACGAACTGTTAGGCTATATTTTTGGGTTCTTTGGTCATCACGCCCCTTTCTTCTTATCTTCCTTTTCTTGCTCTTTTCCTTTTCTTTGTTCTTTTCTCACGTGCTTTGCTTTTCTTTCTTTATTTCTTTCATTTTTTTTTTCTTAATTCTCCTTTTGAGCGTGAACAAGGGAAGGAGTGAATGCACTGTTCACTTTGCTTGGCTTTTGATCCCCTTATGAGTCTTCTCTTTATGAGCAATACAATTGGGCCTGCTTTTGGGTGTTTGTACTTGTTTATCCAATTCATACCCTCTTCTTATTTTCCTACAAAAAACACACAATATAAAATTAAGTACCAAATATTATAAAAATAGCTATAAAATAAAATAATGAATAAAGTAAAAACCAAAATAATAAAATAAGTAAAACTCATAAAATAACTAATAAAAGACGACTAAAATTATAAAATTAGGGAATAAAAATACGGACAAATATGCATTTATCAACTACTTCTGAGATTTGTAAATTGCTTGTACATACTATCAATAAAACTTGCAATTTATTTCATTATTTTTTACATATCCTAAGGAGCGAGTCGCTTGTAAATATAAACAGTCGGCCCCCTCTTAAGATATTTACAATTTGGGGAAAGCCGCTTGTATGCTACACAGTTGGCCTCCCTTTAACTCTTTATAAATAAGCTAAGTAACTTAGCGCCTGTGTATTCTTTTTTGAACATAATGAGGCCAATGGCCGGAATGATCAAAAGACACCCAACGGCCGATGACCAAATTGAGGCCAGTGGCCGGATGATCAAATTGAGGCCAATAGCCGGATGACTAAATTGAGGCCTATGGCTGGATATTCATGTAATAAATTAATACGTCTGTCCCAGAACAAAAGTAGGCGTCTGGCGACATCTATCCGGGTGAATTCGTCGCAAAGAGCATCTCCCATTTGGGTGGCACATTGCTCTATAACTTAGACACAAACGGCCCAACGGAGTGTTCTAAAGACAACCTCGTAGTCGTTTTACCTGAGACGAAGATAAACGTACCGCCTATTATAAGCAGGCGGTAAACAGTTAAAATCTAAGTCAGAAACCAACTGATATTGCTTGGGACAATTCAGTCGGCATAATTTGAGTAAATAGCTAAGCAAAACTTGGCGAATAAACGGGAATCAAGCGGCCAAAGCCGTTTGTTTCTTATACTCACTCAAATCAAAGTGGCAGAAATTGAGTTAACTCCCAAGGGTTAACCCATAGTCACTCCAAAAAACTTAGGAAATGAACCTAAACAGTACGAACCAAAACCGCCTGTTTTTTGGAAAACAGACGGCAGTCGGCCACGGTTCCTCCTAAGGATTTGCAAAAACCTAACGTAACTGCCTGTAAACCATAAGCGGCTACTACTACAGTTAGCAAATTAAAAAAAACATCGAAAATGGAAAAACCACATAAGGCTGTAGCCGATTGGTTATCCTGTTCCATCAAACTTAGGTGACCGCGACTGACTAACCTAAAAAGTTACACTACAAGAAAACAGCTTGATTCCGACGGACTGTTTCCGACGGACACGTATTTCCGTCGGAAAAATCTAGAAATCCGACCGATTTTTATTCCTTCGGAAATTTCCAACGGATTTTCGACGGAATTTTAAAATTTGTCGGAATTTTCCGACGGAATAAAAATCCGCCGGAATATATGGTGCTTCCGACGGAATATTCCGTCAGACAGTTAATTTTCAGATGGAATTAAAATCCGACGGAATATTCCGTCGGAATGTAATTTTAAAGTCGGAATGTAATTTTTTTTTTTTAAAAAAAAAAAAAGAAAGCCTAACTTAAAAATGAAATGCGCCTCTTTGATTCCCATTTCTCCTTCTTTTTCTCTCTCCTCTCCTCTTCTCCTTCAAAATAACTCTATGTTTCTCTCTCCTCTCCTCCTTCAATTCGGCTTCTTCCTTCTCTCTTATCTTTCCCCTCCGATCTCCAACCGCCACCGCCACCTCATCATTCTTCTTTCCCCCACGATCTCCAACCGCCACCACCACGTCATCATTCGTCTTTCCCCTCCGATCTCCCACCGCCACCACCACTACATCGGCGCAACAACAACACGGGCGCAACAACAACAACAACAACACATCGCAACAACCACAACACAGCTGCAACCACCACGATCTAGATCTAGGTTTTTTTTTTTAATTTTGAAAATATTTGATTTTTGATGTTATTGTAATGTTAGTTTATAATGAATTTTTTTTAGTAATTGTATATTTATTTATTTCTGTAAATTGTTTTGGCCTTTTGGGTAATTTTGTTGTTTTGTTTTTGTAATTTTCAGTATTTTTGGTTTGATTTTTAATTTTGGTGGTTGTTGAAGTGTGGTCGTGGTTGAATTGTGGGTGGTGATTTTTGTGTAATGGGTGATGGGTAGAGTAAAAATGGCGGTTTTGGTTGGTTTCGGTGTGGGTTGGGGTGGTTTCGGTTTGGTGTGGGTGGTGTGGGGGTGGTGGGTTTTTTTGGTGGGCAGGGGGTGGGCTCGTGGTTTCGGTGTGGGTTGGGGTGGTTTCGGTTTGGTGTGGGTGGTGTGGGGGTGGTGGGTTTTTTTGGTGGGCAGGGGGTGGGCTCGTGGTGAGGGGGGGTTGATTTTTATGGTGGGCAGAGGGTGGTGGTGTGGGGTTGGTCTGGGGGTTGTTTTGGGGAGGTGGGGTGGGTGTGGGTGGGGTTGGTTTGGGTGGGTGGGGGCTGTTCTGGGCAGGGTGGGGGTGGGTGTAGGTGGGTGGGTGGGGTGGTCTGGGTTGGTGTAGGTGTAGGTGGGGGATGTTCTGGGCAGGGTAGGGTGGTCTGGGGTGGGTGTGGGTGGGCGTTTTTTTTTTTTTTTTTAATTTAATTTCCCGACGGAAATTTCCGTCGGAATATTCCTCTTCCGACAGAAATTTCCGTCGGAATCCACTTCAACTACGACGGGAAATTCCGTCGGAACTTTGCGACGGAATTTCGGTTAAAGTCAAAACCAGCTTCGACAGAATATATTCCGTCGGAAAAGTGGCTTCCGACAGAATTTCCCTCGAAAGACGTCGAATTTCCTACAAAGGCTGTTCCGAGAGACAGTTTCCGACGGAATTCCGTCGGAAGGCCTTTATCCGATGGATTTTCCCCTGTTTCCGACGGGAAAAATCCGTCGGAATTCAGCTGTTTTCTTGTAGTGTTAACTCATAGCCACCCAACTTACCTAAGCTTGAACCTAAAAGGTACGAATAAGACCGCCTGTTTTCTAAAAACGGGGGACCACTCGACCACTATTCTTGCTAAAAGTTGGTCAAATACCCTAACAGGCGTAGCTACAAAAATTCAATGTCAAGCTGGATGCTTGTTTATGTAGTCAACATAACAGCCGGCCAGTTAACACCTAAGCAAGTCGAGTGATGCTAGGTGTCCACCTGCTGTATGGACGACTGAACGCCTGATAGGTCCAATTTTGCACATGTTTTAGGTGGGTATCTAAGCTCATTTGATTACAAAATTAGAGATCTTTGGTGCATATTTGCATTATTTGCTTAAGTTGTGCTCTACTACTCTTCGTTTGTGTGTTTTGATGAATTTTAGGTGATTTATATGCAAATGGAGTATGGTTGGATAATCTTGAATATAATAATCATGGATTATGAAAACATATTGCTTAAGAATATCAAATCATGTGTTCGAGACGAACTTGAGTGAAAATGAAGCAAAACGTTGATGAAATACTTGACAAATATGACACCTGTTCACTATTATGCTCATAACTTTTGGTATACAAATGATAATGGAGTGATTCAAATTGCATTGGAAAGTAGACTTGAAGACCTTTCCAACGATATATTACACACCTCAAACGGAGCTCTGGATATGAAGTTATGACTGATTTAAAATGAGTGATACGCGTAGCAGAGCAGGCACGTCCGCGCCCAGCACCAGGCACGTCCGTGCCTGGAAGTCAGTAGCCACAGCAGTTTATGCACGCATAGAGGCACGTCCGTGCCTATGGAGAGGCACGTCCGTGCCTATGGAGAGGCACGTCCGTGCCTCCTGGAATCCTTGTGCGCCAAGAAAAGATGTTTATCTTTTTATCTTCCTAGGCCTATATATACATTAAGTAGTGTTTTATTATTAATTAAGTTTTATTTTATTCTCTAATTCACATTATTAAGAACTAGTTCTCTCTATTTTATTTTCTTTACTTTTGTAATTCAAGATTCAAGATTTATACTTTCCACCTTCAATTTAATTCAAGATTCGGTACTTTCTTATAATCTCTTGTTTCTTAATTATGTTTTCTTTAATTATTTTTGTTATTGTTTATTTCATTATGAGTGAGTAGATTTCCTATTCCAAGATCTAGGGTAGCCCAATTATAATTGATGCATGAATTAATTCTTTAAATTCTCTAATAATTATTGCAATTGCTTATGCTAAATTGATTGTGATTATGCCAATGCTAGATTAGACGTAATTTTAGTATTGCGATTATTCCATTGTTTCAATCACAACGAGAGTTGGGTTTAAACGGATTTGAGTAAATCAATTTAGGGTTTGATTCTCAACACGAGAGTAGTTGGGTTTGATAATTGGGAAGTTAGAGTAATGTGTTCAATGTCTCTAATATGCATGATACCATGAGAATAGGCTTGATTGTATGTTAGGGAAGCCATTGATACTCGAGAGAGGTCTTTGGTATTTATTAGCGTTTACTTTTCCCTGTTCAATTGGAATTGTATGTTAGGGGTAGAAATATAATTGCATCATTCGTAATTGTGGTGATACTTGATCTTGGATGTTTTAATTAATTGATTTCTTCATATTCTTTAGTTTAATTTCGATTTTTCCACATATTAGTTACTTAATTATTCAATTATTATTGATTCATGCTTAGTAGGAATTTGAGTCTATTTAATTATTTTTTGAACCTTAGTCTCTTGGGATTCGACCCTTGCTTGCCCTACTACATAGTTAGGAGGATTAGTTAGGTTATTTTTGCTAGGTGTGCGACCGCCTACCAACGCCTGGTTTGGGGCAATCACCATAGTGATTGATTGACCTAGAATTAATAATACTTCAGTATCAAAAATTAAAAGTCAATCAACTCACCTTTGAAAACCAGGCGACCAGTCGTCCAGGGGCAAGAACAGTCGGTATGTCAAAAACCAGGCGACCATGCTTTGGGGAGTCCTCCCTGCTGTTTGCCTCCTAGCACTGACAGGAGTTGACACATCACCAGCCGCCTGTTTCCTGATCTTAGGGTCCGGCTGGTGGGAGGAGGATGGTCTTGGAACGTCGCCCTGTAACACAAGTCAGTGAGTAAGAAGCAGGCGGCAAAATGATAAAAAGGGGTCAAGAGAAAGTATCAAGTAGCTCACCCTGGCCGACTCCTTGGCAGACGACTCTTCAGTCGACCGCTTGCCCAGGATGGCTGCGCGGTATTGGGCGACTGCTTTCTTCGATGCTGAGATCTTTTCCATAGCTTTAGCTGCAAATGAGAAATCAAGGGGTCAGTGAGACTTAACCAACCAAGGCAAATAAGACGCGTGATTAAGCGGTCAACTAACTCTCGGCATCTGTTCACTAAGGCCACAGGCGGCCAGATATGTCCCGTCGTATAACCAATTATACTTGGGAATGTAATTTTGGGGAATGAACTCCCGGACCCCGGTCTTAGGATTGGCCTGGATATCCACCTTGAAGAGCCCTCGGTCCAGGATCTCTTCTTTGGCCTGATGAGGAATAGGCGGCAGATTAGAGCCGCCTGTTAGGTAAGGTGGGTGCCTGTTCCACCTATTGTATTTTTTGTTCTTGACCTTGTCTGGGATGGAGACTATGTAGATGGTGTTCCTCCAATCCTTCCACTTGTTCTCTTTCCCCATAGTCATCATATAGCCCTTGTGGCTAGTTATCTGGTACCAGCCGGTACCGCTTGTTTTTGGGGTACGACTGAGATAATTCATGTGAGCAAACCCTTTAAAGTTGGGTTCAACTTCATGCATCTCACAGCCGGCCACGTTTCCCAAGATGTTGAGCCAAGAATTTGGGGCAAGCTGCCAGACTCCCAGCTGGTACCCATCCAAAATCCTCTCTACAGCCGGATGTAGAGGAAATCTCAAACCAGCTTTGATGGCTGCTTCATAGCAGCCGAAGCATTCATCCCTATAGTTGGCCGCCTCTGGCCAGACTACTGTATCCTCAGCACTTGTCACGGTCAGGATGTAGTCGTGACCCATAATATGGTCAGCTCTAAAGCTCCCAATCTTCTCAAACATGGCCTTCCGCCTACCCTTGGGAACATGGCAATAGTAGGGGGTAAACATCTCTCTTTGACTAGCAGCCGGCTCTGCCCAGTTCTCCCCCTTCTCTACGGAATGGCCTTCTCTCGCTTCTTGTAGCCGAGAGTGTTTTTCTTCAGAGTCGGCCGAGTACCGACTGGAGGTGTTGGGCTCAGAATCACTGCTCGAGCTCTCGGACAAGACAGCCGCCTGATACGATAAGTCAACAACAGGAGGGTCATTCTGTACTTCTTCCCCTGATTCTTCCAGAATTGAATCACTGGGGGTGCTTGGGACGCCAGGCGACACGTCCGAGAGCTCACTTACAGGCGCATAGAACGAGGAACCATCTGAATTGGTTATCCTTGCAGTTCTCTTTGTTCTGGCCATGGTGTCTTGCACAGACACATAGACAGTCGGACTCTGGGCAGTTTGCAAAGGGTGGTCCAGTTTGGGGTAGTCGGCACTCCTAGTACTAGGTTCAGCCGTCTCCGGTGATCGAATGATCACTAACCTAGGTCGTGTCGTGTGCTTTTGGGCTACCATTTTTGGAAAAAAAGAAATATACGAATGGTTCTGCAAACGAAAACAGACGGTTACCTTTGATGTGATGAAGTCTGAGAACCTTGGAAAATTGAGCGGCTGAAAAGTAGGCGGTCTGAGAAACAGGGGGTCAGCCAAACAGTCGTCCAAATGTCAGAGCAAAAGTCCAAAACGTTCCGTCTGAAAAAGTTCGAGAAAGTCCAAATGATTTGGACATCCTCTATTAACAGGGGTGGGAATTCCAAGGGTCGCAAAAAAAAAAAAAAAAAAAAAAAAAAAAAAAAAAAAAACCGGAAAAAAACGTTAGCCAATCAAAGCGTAAAACTTGTCACAGGCTCCACGTGGCATGTCACGTCACCCCTGTGAGGGGCAAATGATTAGGGGATTTTCCCCCGCCACGTGGACCAATCAAGCTCTGCCACGTGTTACCTCGTGAGAGGTCCAAGGTGGACCAATCGGGCCACGACACGTGGCAGACGGATAGCCTATCAGGAAAGCAGCTTTCTACGGCTTTAAATAGAAATGGAGTGATAATAATTTTGCAGAAAATTAAATTACTCCAAAAACGAATGGTTCATCATAGTGTTTTACATTAAAAACCTCAAATTTAATTAAAACACATGAACAGGGAAATCAAAGCCAATCTTCAACGCGCCTGATTCCCATTGCCTCAACGTGCTTGTTGTGCTTCACTTGAGACAAAGGTTTAGTGAGTGGATCGGCGACATTTTCGTCAGTTCCAATCCTACAAATTCTGATTTCACCCTCGGACTTCCATTTCCTTATCATGCAAAATCGCCTCTTGACATGTTTGACCTTATGATGTTCACTTGGCTCCCTGGCCTGAGCAATAGCTCCATCACAATAGAGGTCTATGGGACCCTTAATGGAGGGTACAACATTAAGCTCACTAATGAACTCACGAATCCAAACTGCCTCCTTAGCTGCTTCTGAAGCTGCCAAATAATCGGCTTTAGTTGTAGAATCTGCAGTAGTGCATGTAGGCAAAAGCCTCCCAGCCGAAATAGAGGCCCTGCATCTCGCAGGCGGCAATGTAGCCCTGAATGTTATCCCAAGAATTAGGGGTTAACTGCCACACACCCAGGCCATATCCTCGTAGGATAGCCTTGATTTTATCGTGGAGGGGGAAGCGGAGACCGGCTAGGAATGCTGCCTCATAGCAGCCGAAGTAATTTTCCATCCTGTTAGTCATCCTTCCAGGCAATGGTACCCAGAGCAGGCGGCACCCGGATGTCATAGCCCTCGCCAAGAGGACGTTTTAATTTAAAGTCCGCCAGGTTATTTTCCATGTTAGCCCCGACTTTGGCAGATACATGGATTCGGAACGGATCCCCCTCGTTGCTCCACTTTTTTCTCTCTTCTGCCTCACTACCCTCAACCGTTGATAGTGGGCCACTGCTGCTCTCCTTAGAGCTAGACCCAGAGGCGGTCTCTCCCCCGCCTCTCTCGGAGATAGTTTCCTCATTCTTATCAAAGCCAAACACAGAGGCGACTTCTTCACCATCTCTCTTTTCTGATTCAAGGATCCAATCACTAGGAGTGCTAGGTGCACCCAGAGGGGATCCTCTTCCCTCTTCAGCCGGTACTTCCTCAGGCGGTACACCTTCTATGCCTTCTATGCACAGACATGGAGACGGTCGAATTTGGAGATGAACAAGGGTGATCCAAACACCCAGAGATGGCACCCCCTATCCTAGACTCAGCCGGTACCAGGGGACCGGCTGACTATTGACCTAGGTTGTGCTGTTGGTGAATCCATTTATGGAATGATATGTACACAAAAGGAAAAAGTATGAAAAAGTTGAGAAGGGGAGAGACGGTACCTCAAAGATGTTTCTAAAAGTGGTGTCAAGCGCTGATCGGCTGTAACTAGCGGGCAGAAATCAAGCAGCTGTTTGTGAGATGCACAGACGGTTGACCAGCTATAATCAGTTAGACAAGAAAGGAGACAATTGTCTGGAAAGTACACAAGTGGTTGTCATATATTCTCTCTCTAGAAACGTTTGACTCTCTCTAGACTTTAAAAATGTCAAAAACGAGGGAGGGTAAAACCCTATTTATAGAAGGGTAAATTCAGGGGTATCCCTGTAATTTCCCCAGAAAGTGAACAGTTGAAATTGTTCACCAATAGGGGTGAAAGTTTGGTTTTCGGTTTGGTTTATAGCCCGAACCGAAACCGAACCACTCTAGCTAATTCGGTTTCTAGATTTTAGAAACCACACCGCACCACTTTACTTTTGAAACCAAACCAAACCGAACCGAATATCTTGGGCCTTGTTTATTTGGGCTTTACTCTGCAACTTTTGTGGGCTTCCAAACCGAAATTTAAAAACCTGATTCGATTCCAAACCGAAAACCGAATTACAGAATATCGTTATTCACGGAAATTCCATTTTGATCAGGGTTTTTTTCCAGATTGTTGAAAAATTATAAATTAAAAAAAAAACAACCAAATTTATATGAATAGATCCACAAAATAATAGTAAAAAAAGAAGTAATACACCAACACAATATAATAATTAATAAATTATATTGATTACAACACTAAAATTTACAACTATAGAGTATATAAAAGATAATCAAGAAAAAAAAAATACAAGGACAACCCAGAAAATTTGGGCATGAATTCCAAAAAAATTCTTTTCTCAAATTTGGGTATGAATGAATTCTGAAATAATGAACCACAGAAAAGTCATTCACAACAGCAACAACAACAACTTCGTATAAATCAGATCGAAATATGAGACTATGAGAGAGCCAGAGAGGATAGATGATATGAGAAGAGATTAATCAATGATGATTATGATGGTAATTCCATTATTTTTCACTCAAAAATTAAAGTTAAGAGGAAAAGATGAGGAGAGATGAAGGAGAGAGACTCACAGAAGGAGGCGTGAAAGAGGGGAGACGAAGGAGAGAGAAAGAAGGAGGAAAGAGGCGTGAAGAGGAAAGAAGGAGAGAGCAATGAACATTAGGGTTTTTTTTATACTTATATATGAAAAGGTATGGGCTTATTACTAATGGGCCATTATTTCGGTTTGGTTTCGGTTTTTCGGTTTTCATTTTCCGAAACCGAAAACGAACCATATAATTTCAGTTTCTTGATTTTACAAACCGAAACCGAACCACTTAAGAAAAAAACCAAACCGAAAAATACCTCTCGCCGTCTCCTTTTCCCTTGGGGGCCAACTACTTCCCGGAGCAGTCGCCGTCCTCCCCATGCTTTTGGGAGTCCTCCCTGCTGTTTGCCTCCTAGCACTGACAGGAGTTGACACATCACCAGCCGCCTGTTTCCTGATCTTAGGGCCCGGCTGGTGAGAGGAGGATGGTCTTGGAACGTCGCCCTGTAACACAAGTCAGTGAGTAAGAAGCAGGCGGCAAAATGATAAAAAGGGGTCAAGAGAAAGTATCAAGTAGCTCACCCTAGCCGACTCCTTGGCAGACGACTCTTCAGTCGACCGCTTGCCCAGGATGGTTGCGCGGTATTGGGCGACTGCTTTCTTCGATGCTGAGATCTTTTCCATAGCTTTAGCTGCAAATGAGAAATCAAGGGGTCAGTGAGACTTAACCAACCAAGGCAAATAAGACGCATGATTAAGCGGTCAACTACCTCTCGGCATCTGTTCACTAAGGCCACAGGCGGCCAGATATGTCCCGTCGTATAACCAATTATACATGGGAATGTAATTTTGGGGAATGAACTCCCGGACCCTAGTCCCAGGATTGGCCTGGATATCCACCTTGAAGAGCCCTCGGTCCAGGATCTCTTCTTTGGCCTGACGAGGAACAGGCAGCAGATCAGAGTTGCCTGTTAGGTAAGGTGGGTGCCTGTTCCACCTATTGTATTTTTTGTTCTTGACCTTGTCTGGGCTGGAGACTATGTAGAAGGTGTTCCTCCAATCCTTCCACTTGTTCTCTTTCCCCATAGTCATCATATAACCCTTGTGGCTAGTTATCTGGTACCAGCCGGTACCGCTTGTTTTTGGGGTACGGCTGAGATAATTCATGTGAGAAAACGCTTCAAAGTTGGGTTCAACTTCATGCATCTCACAGCCGGCCACGTAGCCAAGATGTTGAGCCAAGAATTTGGGGCAAGCTGCCAGACTCCCAGCTGGTACCCATCTAAAATCCTCTCTACAGCTGGATGTAGAGGAAATCTCAGACCAGCTTTGATGCTTCATAGCAGCCGAAGCATTCGTCCCTGTAGTTGGCCACCTCTGGCCAGACTACTGTATCCTCAGCACTCGGCACGGTCAGGATGTAGTCGTGACCCATAATATGGTCAGCTCTAAAGCTCCCAATCTTCTCAAACATGGCCTTCCGCCTGCCCTTGGGAACATGGCAATAGTAGGGGGTAAACATCTCTCTTTGACTAGCAGCCGGCTCTGCCCAGTCTCCCCCTTCTCTACGAAATGGCCTTCTCTCGCTTCTTGTAGCCGAGATTGTTTTTCTTCAGAGTCGGTCGAGTACCGAATGGAGGTGCTGGGCTCAGAATCACTGCTCGAGCTCTTGGACAAGGCAACCGTCTGATACGTTAAGTCAACAACAGGAGGGACATTCTGTACTTCTTCCCCTGATTCTTCCAAAATTGAATCACTGGGGGTGCTTGGGACGCCAGGCGCCACGTCCGAGAGCTTACTTACAGGCGCATAGAACGAGGAACCATTTGAATCGGTTATCCTTGCAGTTCTCTTTGTTGTGGTCATGGTGTCCTGCACAGACACATAGACAGTCGGACTTTGGGCAGTTCGCAAAGGGTGGTCCAGCTTGGGGCAGTCGCCACCCTAGTACTAGGTTCAGCCGTCCCCGGTTATCGACTGATCACTAACCTAGGTCATGCCGTGTGGTTTTGGGCTACCATTTTTGGAAAAAAAGAAATAAACAGAAAAACTGCAAAAGAAAACAGACGGTTACCTTTGATGTGATGAAGTCTGAGAACCTTGGAAAATTGAGCGGCTGAAAAGTAGGCGGTCTGAGAGCAGGCGATCTAAGAAACAGGCGGTCTGTGAGAACAGGCGGTCAGTCAAACAGTCGTCCAAATGTCAGAGCAAAAGTCCAAAACGTTCTGTCTTAAAAAGTTCGAGAAAGTCCAAATGATTTGGACATCCCCTATTAATAGGGGTGGGAATTCCAAGGGTCGCAAAAAAAAATAAAAAAAATAAAAAATAAAACCGGAAAAAACCGTTAGTCAATCAGAGCGTGACACTTGTCACAAGCGCCACGTGGCATGCCACGTCACCCCTGTGAGGGGCAAATGATTAGGGGATTTTCCCCCGCCACGTGGACCAATCAAGCTCTGCCACGTGTCATCCAAGTGGACCAATCAGAGTTTGCCACGTGTTACCTCGTGAGAGGTCCAAGGTGGACCAATCGGGCCACGACACATGGCAGACAGATAGCCTATCAGGAAAGCAGCTTTCTACGGCCCAAATTCCTAGGCAAAAGCCCAGTCAGTCCTAGGATTACTGAAACCTAGTACTGGGCACATTTTCCAACACCCTATAAAAGGGAAATGTTCCCTCTTGGGAACACAAGGGTGATTACGCAATCAATACTCATTAACTCACAAATAGAGAAAGTCAGACACCTGACACCTCAAACTAAGCAATTACACATTGCAGATTCTCTCTTGGAATCCAAGAGAGTCCTTTACTTTCCGCACTTAACTCTTCATACACGTTCTAACTTGATTGTCGGAGGCGGAGCTCCACCCAACCTGAGTTTCCGTTGTTTTTGCAGGTACAGGCGTCCAGAAACCAGTCCCGGAATTGTAACTCTCCCGCAGGACATCAGAAGACCCCGAAACAGGGCCTAACCTCGGCCACATTGTGTGGCCAGCCGCATATAAAAAAAATTTGGAATTTTTTTCATCTCAACTTTCATTCTTATTACTTATTAAAATGGAAAAAAATCACAATATTAAAATAAGTGTAGCAAAGGTAAGCTAAGTTTAGATTATTTTAGAGAATTTTCTTAAATAAAAAAAATTCAAGGAACTTATGAAAAATCAAGATAACCACTAAAATCTCAAAAAGCTTAAAAATCGTGAAGAGAAGATATAAAATGAGAAGAAAAAAAAAACATTTAAAAAAAAGAGCCCAAATCTAACAATTGGTCATATAAACCAGTAAATAACTAATTACCCAAATTAGCCTAACTGATAAGTGGGCGCAATTACAAAAATTAGATTATCTCTCCTTAGAGGTGGTTATTGGGCGGGTCATTGCGGATCATCGACGGGGCGGGTCAATTGGGGCCGTGATGAATATTTAGTTTGGCAGGGTCAGGTTAGGGTCAATACGGGTCAGGGTTGAGGTAAAAGTGAAGCGGGCCATTGACGGGCATTTACTCACATACTTCCATTTAGCTGCTAACGTAAATAGGAAACAATAATAGCAATGCATATTCACATCAAAACTCAGAAAATATAAAATATAAATATCTATTATATAATTTAAAAGTCGTTTTAACGACAGTCCGACCCTCCAAATCACCAATCCTGCATTCTCATTCACTCCCGCTAAATTATCAAATCCCTCCAAAATTCTACTTTAAATTTCAAAAAAAAACCAACAAAAAAAAAAAAAAAAAAAAAAAAAAAAAAAAAAAAAAAACCCTAAATAAATAAATATATTTATTAGTAAATGAAAACTGCATAACTACCCAGCCAATTCGTTCATCAGTTTATGCCTTTATGTTTTTGGAACCATCAGTTTATGCTTTCATGGATAACTGTAAAACTACTGCTCTTACCTATTATCCCTCCAATTCGTTATGGAGAATTCTTCTATATTTTCATCCGTTTTATTGCAGTAGATAAATTCTTCTTCTGATATATTTTTGGGTTTATGTAGTTTGGTTTCTTTCTTGATTTTGAAGTTTAATTGGAGAATTTTTTGTTTCACTTGAACATTTGAATTTTGATTATTTTTGGTTCAATATGTGATTAGAGAGAGAAATTGATTGAGTTTTTTTTTTGGTTTGCAGGTTTTCAACATTGACAAGTTGCAAATTTGCACATAGTAGAAGCGGAGAAGAAGATCAGGTTATTTAATTTTGTAGATATATCAATTTTGTTAGAAGAAAATGATTATTCCTTTAACTTATTTAATTTGTATTTTATGATATTTTATAAAGGTTAGTTTCAATCTCTTCTAATCACTTCTTTAACTTAATTAGTGTATTTAATGAGATTTTTTCGAGTATAATTTTGTTGGGTGTTCCAATTTCCCTCCTATAAATATTCACAATAAAGATAAGACCTTTTTCTCCAAATCATTCATTTAATTATATTTTATAAATATATATAGTTTAGTATACTGACTTTATTAATTTTATAAGTTTTGATCTATTTTAGTTTTTATATAGCATAATAATTATATGTTTGTTGCGTTTGATTTGTTTATTCCCTCATCATCATGCTAATTAAATTTGTTTTTGAAATTTGGCTTTATGAAGATGATATTTGCTGATCAATTAAAATCTTTACTTTTGTATTGTGTAATAACGAGCGACTTCCATAGAAATATTACATTAGCGGTTTAATATTTCACTCATTTAATTATATGAATTTGCTATTTCAATTAGCGGTTTTGTTTTAAATTTGGCAAAAAAAAAAAAGTTGTTGGTGTAAACAGTACATCTAGAGCTCTCAATCCGGGTAAATAGGATGGGTTTGAGGTCAGGTAAGTGTGGGTCGAGTCAACTCGGGTCGGGTCAATTTGAGTTATTGTCGTAACCTATGCGGGTCGGGTTCGGGTTGGGTCATGCTTGAGTCGGGTCACGTCGGGTCATACATCTTATCGGGTTTAGGTCGGATCAATAGCAGGTCGGGTGAAAAATAGGTCGAGTTTAATTCGGGTTTTCACGAGTTAAAATGAGTTAGGTCATTTTCGGGTTCGAGTCGGGTTTCGGTTGAAGTCAATAATTTGCGGGTTATAATCAGGTCGGTTCATACTCGGGTTCAAGTAAAAAATTTTGCAGGTTCATAATCAGGTCGGGTCAATTTCAAGTCAGGTCATTCTCGGGTTCGGAACAAGTCAATAATTTTTGCGGGTTACAATCAGGTCTGGTCATTTCTAAGTCGGGTCATATTCGAGTTCGTGTATCAAATATCGGGTTAATCTTGGTTTTGGGTTAATTTCAGGTCGAGCCGGGTTCGGGTACATTTTTTGGATGGGTTTGTTAACAATTCATGTAATGATGTCTACGTTTAATCATTATCAATTTCTTCATTTATTGTTAGAGAAATATTTCAGATAAGTTCAAATTCGAGCTAATTAGTTTAAATAAGTTTTGATAAGCTATGCGTAATAAGTTGATTAAAAAAAAAAAAAAAAGTAACAACGTAACAACTTAACTATAGTACTATAGTACTATATTTTGATCAATATTAATAAGGTGGTCTACATTGAATTTAATGGGATTTGAGATTAGATCAGTAATGATATATACTCTATTTTATATTCCATTATTAGTTATAACCTGTGCATTAACACGGCCACATACTAGTTATCAACAGAAACAAAATAAAACCCCCAAAATTCCTGATTTCATCCTTTCAATTTGTTTTAATCAAAATTAAAAATTGTGATTTTAAATTGATTTTAATGCATAGTATACAAGGTACCAACCACCTCTAGCACCAACGTCATGATCAACTCATACAATTTCTCTCCATTTTCTCTCTCTCCTAGGGTTTTCCATTTATTCTCTTCTTCCTTCTTCTTCATCAATGGCCTCCAAGCCATGGACGCAACCTGCTCCTACGTACAATCCATTAGAGTTGTTTTGGGATTCCGACGAAGATGTGTCTGATCCTCGTTGTGCTCATACCCTTACCACCATCTAGGGGTGTCCATAATTCGGATTAAAAACGAAACCCTATCCAATCCAAACCGAATTATCAATTTGATTTGGATCCAAATTTTAAATCAGATCAAATCGGATTGAGATTTTTTGAAGATTCGGATTTTCGGATTGGATCGGATTGACCTAATTGGATCTAATCCAAACGGGAAACCGATTTGTAAAATAAAGCTTATATAAATATGGATTTCTTTGTTTTTTGAAGTTTAGCTCAAATACTTAATACTACATAAAATTAATTAAGGAGACTTTGTATTAATTAATTAATGACTCGATGTTGAACTATTTATTTTAATCATGATTTTGAAGACTTGTATTTATATTAAAGCTTAATTTTATAATCGTATTAGGTGCTAAAATATAATATACGGAGTATTATAATTCGAATTTTCGAATCAGATCCAAATAACCAAATTTTAATTCGGATTGGATTGCGAGAGAAATTCGGATTGGATCGGATTGTAAAATTGAAAAGCGAATTATATTTCGGATTGGGTTGGATTTGGACAAAATCCAAAACGAAAACCGAACGGACACCTCTACCACCATCACATCTATCAAATTGGAAAGCTTGAAAGCTCGAAATCGCCGATTAGATTACTATTAGGAAATACTTTTGGATCAAATATGCAAGAATTTTTAAGTTATTGAAGAACTTTAGGGTTTTTTTCTTCAAAACATCGAAGAGTGGAGACGGTAATGGAGATTGGTTTTTTTTCTTCGGTCGTGTAAATATTTAAACATTTTGGGTTTTTTCTTTCTAACTTGTTAACAATTTGGCCCTTTAATTTTTCTTTGAAATTAACGGGTTGTCAATAAAAGCACTTTATTGACCCTATATCTTAAAATCCTTTAGTAAACCTATCCATTAAAACATTAAAGGGGCATTTGTTCAAGTATCTAAAGTATGAGGTATGAGTTTAGAATAAGGAAACTAATATTTATTGTTTGTTTTATAAAATTCAATTTGAAACTCATACGTCAAACCCCCAAGGTATGGGGTTTTGAAACTCAAGGGGGGAGGCCATACCCATACCTTTAGCTTCAAATTAAAAGAAAAACATATCATTTCCAACTCAAACCAAACAAATGGAATTAAGTTCCAAACACATACCACCTTGGTTTCATTCCTCATTCCAAACCCATACCATTATTTGAACCAAACGCACCCTAAATGGTTAAGACATAAGACCCTTTCAATTTAGGCCCAACCCTATTTATCAATGGGCAGCCCTATACAAGCTCTCCTGATTACATCCCCTACATCAAAGTTTAGATACTGCTCACTAAGTTGAACTCAAAACAAAACAGATAACAATATAAGGTAACCATAGTCCACATAACATATGTTTTGTGCAAAAATATACAAGCATGCTATGATATAGAATATTCCAGGCTCATGCATTCCCAGGAAGTTTAGGAAGAGGAAACAACTATTCTAGCATACCATCACACTATTTACATATGTAGATGTTGCATTTTGTAGAATTGTATCATAGAAACTCAAAATAAGCAAAAACATTTGCCTTTGATATGTACAACATCCACCAGCAAAAAAAGCAGCATCCCGAGTCAAGTCCTTCAGGTCCATGATAAAAGCAAAAGCAGGAAACTATAGCCACCACATTCATGCAAGCTAATTCTGAAGGACTTGCTTTCTTGTAAGCTTAAATCTTTGACTTCCGGCCAGCTTCAGATATAAAAGATTGCTTCTCCTGAAAACATCAAAACATAATCAAAAGGCAATACACGATTGACAATATATATGAACATGAAACATACGTTTGATCTCAAACGCTCATCCTCACAACTTCCAAACCCATTCAATGGCAGCTCACCACATAGGAATATAAAACGTGCTTCAAAAATCATTATCATAGCACACATAAGAGTAAAGGTAAGGGAAGACGGGGCACATTGTATAGACGGGGCCACCCAGCATAAGCATCGTGCAACAACCAATAACACAAACATTGCATTTGATGTTAGGCTTAATCTACCTCATACAACCATTTTATACATTGCAAATCAACACTTCACTCAATATATGATGCACTATTGTACATATTTCACATGCTAACATCTTCATCATATGAAATGAGCAAAAACAAACATAAAGCGAATAATCTTACTCTTGTCTATGGTGCAACCAACCCCATAAAAACAATTCTAAAGACTGACTAAAAGTAGAACCTGAAAAATTATACCAATAGCCAACTAATCCTTTGCATACCAAACACATACTCTTTTATGAGTCTTATATGTCACTTTAATTAGTATGATTCCACCAGAAGAGAGAAACTTCACTACTATTTACGAAAATCATCAACTCTTATCACTATAGTCCCACCAGATGAGAGAAAAACTTCACTGCTGTTTGGTGCTACAAAACAAGGCACATGTAGAGCGAGTATCCTCAAATTTGGAAAGTGAGAAAAGTTTTTGTGGTAAATAAGAACAAGGCTGAAAATAGATTTATTATTGGTTTAACCATTGGCATTGAAATGATTTATTGTAGACCTTGCAAAATCTGTAGATAATGTGATAAACTCACTAAACTTGTATGCAATTCATAACATTCAGTAAATGAAGAGTTTCAATCTAACAATGGCGGTTGCAAGACATTGATAATAATATAACCTATTTACCACCCGCGGTGTGTGAACTCAAGAAGAGGATAACCTAACCCAACTAATACCTTAAGATTAATTCAAATACCTTAAGCTACATGATCAAACAAAATATATTGAGAAAGTCTGCCAATTATTAAGTGAGCAAAGATTTTAATAATGGAAGTTCCATTAAATCCCCTTTATTTGGGTAGGATTAGATTTGGTACAGTAGCCGTAAGAAATAAATATATAAATAAGTCAATAAAAATAAAGTTATGGAGTATATACTTACAGCATTTGACAGCGACTTCCACTTCTTTGAAGCAACATCCCTAGCCTGATTAAATATAGCAATATAAGTGAGCAACATCCAAAAAAGAAAAGAAATTGTCACGTACCATCAAGTGTAACACAACTAACCATAGCGTGAGTCATGGAAGGATTTTCACTCTTTACCCTCTGCCTTTAAAATCAAGAAGAAGGGCAAAAAAAAAAAACAAGATGATTAAAGGTCTGTACACTAAGGGGCAAATTAAGAGGGGAGAGTTAAAACATTCCAGAACGATGACTTACAACAAAGCAGTGAAAGCAGGAAGAACACCACCAGCCCTGACCAGACGATGATGTACACTCCATAGTCAGTAGCAAGACATCGAGTTTCCTAATAATTAACAAAATATTGACAAACATAAAATAAGTAAGAGATCTTACTGCAAAACTGTTGCCTTTTTAGCTTTAGATATCTTGCTTCCAGACATGCTACCTCGTTTTTTACGAGCAGTAACTTGCAATCATGAGAAACATCAGTTAGTAAACCCGAGGATAAGGAAAAGGAAAAGGTTGACATAGGAATACATGTCCACAAGATAAAAATACCATATTACATGTGCTTCTATTTTCTAATTTATCTCAAGATACCATAGTTTTCACTACAGCGGAAAGCCAAATGAGATCAGGAAACACGAAAAACAATCTTATTGAAATATAATCTACTTTTTAAGATGGAAAAGCAAATAAGCAATTTACCTGCTTTCTTTGGGGTTTTGAATTCCTTAAAGTACAGCAAGCGCAATTTCTTAGAAGGAATCCCAAAGAGCACTTTAGCACGGTAGGTTTTACTCTCTTGGTCAACGGTATCAATGGCAGTAAATGTAAGGTAGTACATTGCACCTTGAACTGGCTGTACGTTGGCTTTATCGAGTGATAAAAATTCCAAACGATTTCCCTAGCAATGAATTTGACAAGAGAAAAAATTGAGCAATAGAACCTCCAGCTACTTTTGGTGGGGCAGATTTTGACATCAAACATCAAAATTCCATTTACCAGATGTGGAAGTACCAGATATATGAAATATAAAATGGAACTCGTATAAACTAGAGCAAGTAATGCAAATAATGAAAGACGAGACGCAAAATTTACCCCATGGTGACAAGCAGCGAAGCGTGCAGCGATATCAGCAATTTTCCAGTCACAAGAGGTAGGGGGAAGGATTGAAATGCGGCCGGGCATACAGCCAGTACAGCCATCGACATCGAAGCCCTTGCTTTGAGTAACCTTCCTGTCGTACCTATCCTGTTCTTCCTGGTTCATCATACGGAACCGCTTTTTATGTGGGGAACAAAATTGATTCAAACCCTAAGCAAGATCCACAAAACTAAAACAAACAAAATTCACAAATTAAAAAAAAAAAATTAACATCGGGAAGAGCGAGAAAATACCAGAACAGAGAGAGAGAGTGAGGGTGCCGGGTTGAGAGAGAAAAATAAGAAAAATAAAATTGATGTGGGGTTTTGTAAAGCTGTTCAATTGCAATTTGGGTAGTATATACCATATGTCTATATATAGATGCACAAATAAAAAGCTTGAAGAACAAGTAAGTCCGAAATTATTTACGCATAAATTGTACTTATACTACATATACTTAAAGATAATGGTGTAATAAAATTACAATATTAAAAACATAAAAACAAAATCATCAAGAGTAGCATGAGATCTTTTTGCTTCCATGCGCTTTTGATGCTTAGTTGTTCACTTTTATCACGCTTAGCTTGATCCCTGATAAGAAGATAAAGAAGTCATTTCATAGATATTTATGACTTAAGAAGTTATGTATGCATGTATAATATAGATGATTATGAATTATGACTATCGGAAGTTACGAATGCATGTTTAATATTTATGATAATACCTAATAATTAGGGTTGTGGCAAATGAGGCAGGAGCACTTCTTTGTAAACTACGTTTTTTGTAAATACACCACATCTACCTCGAGTATCTCTTTTGCTAACCAAAACTCTGGTTGTTTCTTGTGAGGTCCCTCTCGATAGTGCAACATATAACTGTCCATGGCTGAAAACATGTTGGGGGAGATATATACCAACATGAGGAATGGTTTGCCCTTGCGATTTGTTTATGGTCAAAGCAAAACACAATTTCACAGGAAATTGTTTTCGGATCATTTCAAATGGCAACTTCACATCTTCTGCCGCTTTTAAAGGCATACGTGGAATGAACACTTGTGTCCCTTTATGACTTCCGGTTAAAATTTCATCCTCGATGACATGATCCCTTAACCGACTACATATTAACCTTGTCCCATTACACAATCCACTACTTGTATCAATATTTCTCAGAAGCATGATTGGCGAGCCAACTTTCAGCTTAAGAATATGTGGTGGCAAACCACCCAAGGACCAAGAACTCTTGTTGATAGAGATTTTGACGATCTTCTGGAACAGAGTCAAAGGAGTAAAAGGTTTTTTCTTCTCCGACAAACTCTTTAAGTATCTTCTCATTCAGCATGTAAACTTCGTCATTTGTTGGAGTTATAATAGCTCTTTTTACCATGTATGACACATCACCTACGTGCTCAGTTAGGTTTGGGAATATTTGATGGATTAGATTATCAACTGAAATTTGATCACCACTTCCTACACATATTGAAGATGGTAACTTTATCATGTCTTCATCAACTGTAGGCTCACATCCATCTCCAACTCTTAAAAGAAAGGCTGCAAATTCTGGATCATGTATTGATCTCATATTTTTGAGTGAGATGAAGTAGCTGAACATGTGTCCATAGTGTTGACCTGATCAAACACGCATCTATAGTTTGAGACTTTGTTCCTTTTGGTACAACGGGTAAAATTTGTCTAAAATCTCCACCAAACACTACGACCTTGCCGCCAAATGGAACATCAACCCCTCTCAGATCTCTTAAACTACTATGTTGAACTCCTTAATACTTGTAGTACTCTGAGGTGTAAAAACCTGACCCAACCAACCCGATCCGAAACCAACTCGAAAAATATCCAATTCAGATTTCGCATGGTGATGGTGTAGGCGTTGCTCGAAGTGCAGTTGTGAATATGATTGACAATCATAGGAAGTTGATTGGATTTGACGTTGTAACGATTAGGGATAAAAGTAGGGAGCCGCCAATAAATTTTGAAGGAAATTGATTGTAAATTGTTCATGGAACATTAAAGGCAACCACGAAAAGGGACAAACCAAAGGCAACAACGATTTGATCCATGAAAGTTATACCCCATTCATAATCTATGAGATTACTAATTTCATAGTGGTCCTTAACCATGACTGGATATTTAGGTATGATGGTACAGATTGAGTACGTCATGAAGTCAATTCCGCCTGTATTGACCTCAATTCGATTCTTATAGCAACATGTATTAATTGCAACTCAAAAGACAAACAATATCCAAATCGCTCCAAACTAATTAATCTACGCCGGGTGAATATTAATGCACACATAATTCTAATTATTGTGATCACTTAAATTAAACAACATGATTAATGAAAATCTAAACCGGTTGTCCAAATTATCTTATTAGGCGTGATTCTCAATTACAAGTCTTGATTAACACATGCAATATTGTGACAAAAGTAAATAGAATAAATCAAAAATTAAATAAGCATGCATAAATATAGGAAGCAATTAGATAATAATTAAAGGATAAAATTAAATGCATCCTAACATGACACTTATAAATTTAAATAAAATTCTAAGCATGATACTAACATGATTAATAAAACGCCTAAATTTAAACATGATACTAATAATTAAAAATAACGATCCTAAACATGATGCTACCAAGAATAAACATTGTAGAATTAATTAAACAAATTAATGATTAAATTTACTTACTTTGATTGTATGTGAAACCTTGCAACTACATCATGAATAAACCATTAGTAAACTTCAATAAAATATAAATCAAAACAAACTAAATAAAACTAAATTAAAGTAAATTAAATTAAATTGAGTTTAGATTGAAACCCTCAAGGTTTATGATCAACCGTTCACGCGATATGTACCGCCGACAGAGGTTTGGGTAAAGTATTGATGCCTAGGAGTACTAGAAGGAGGAATTGTAAGAGATTTGTGAGATGAGAGATTAAGGAACAAGAGTATTAGGGAGAATGTGAGCAGAAAATGATGCCCATAACCCTCGAAAGGCTACAGTAATTATAGGAATAAATTCGGGAAAAAAGATAGAAAAGTTGGCGCTATAACAAAACGACCATCGTGTCGTGACGAAGTTTTCGGGCGCGACGAGATGAAAATGTCGCGTGACAACTATTTATCGCGACGCGATGAAAATGTCGCGTGACGACGTTTTGCAAAATCTAGAATATTAATATTTTATCTCTTTCATGCGTTCCTATGTGGAAAATTATTTGTTTTAGCCGGCTTTGTACACGTTTAGGAGTTCTAGAAGTTCGTATCAAACTCAGATTGTTTTGTAAATCGGATGATTATTGAATATTTAAAATTGGGCTTAAGAATAAAAATAAAATGTATTAAAATAAATGGTTTGGGCTTGAAATTGAAATAGGTATGGGCTAGAAAAGTGAAATGGATTGGATTTAGAAATAAAATTAAGTATTCTTTTATTTCAACACTTTACTCAAATCAAATGGCGATGAAATGTTTTACTCATCATCGGGTTTCAGTCGGGGAGACATTTTTAAGTGTCTACACATGAGCACAATAATTTAGCATGACTCAAGTTTGAAATTAGACCTGACCTCACCGAATCTAACCCTCACATCCGAATTGACACCTCTAGTAATACTCTATGCTCAAGTTTATAATCTTTATTAACCATTGATATTATCCAGCATTGCTAGTTTAGGCCATTAGATGTTTAATTATCCTCGGGACCATTTTTTTTTTCCTTCTTATATCCATATACACATAACTCAATTGATTGGGAATAAGGTGTTGTTTGGTTGACAAATTCATGGAAATAAAAATTTCTAGGAAGTTCCACTCCCCACAAACTAAAAGAATTTGATTAGAATTTAATTACCTAGGGAGACCTAGGTAAGTAAAGCTTATCATGGGAATTTCCACTTCCCATGATTAAACCAAACACAATTTGACATATTTTAGGAATTCCAATTACATGGAAATATAAATTTACAAGGAATTTGCATTTCCCTCATTCAACCAAACGAGCCCTAACTTATTTTACCTCTTAAATTTTGTGACAGTATATAGGATGCAATGTTGAACGGTAATTCCTTCTGTATGGGAACACATGTTTATTAATTTGTAGATTAAGTCAAATGTAGTATGTTAAGTCTTTAAAATTAGTTGTGGACATGATAATCAAATCATGTGGTGGTGCTCTTTATTTTTAACTTTACTAGTTGTGGACTCGTTGCGTGCGGTTCCCCAAGTTATCGGGATTATTTGTTAAGTATCGATCATTTGGTGATAATAAAAGAGATTATGGAGGGGTAATTATAATATGTAGTATTTGCAATGAATTTGACAAGAGAAAAAATTGAGCAATAGATTGTTCAGTGGTATAGGAAAATAGAATCCAAAACCACCTCCAGCTACTTTTGGTGGGGCAGATTTTGACATCAAACATCAAAATTCCATTTACCAGATGTGGAAGTACCAGATATATGAAATATAAAATGGAACTCGTATAAACTAGAGCAAGTAATGCAAATAATGAAAGACGAGACGCAAAATTTACCCCATGTTGACAAGCAGCGAAGCGTGCAGCGATATCAACAATTTTCCAGTCACAAGAGGTAGGGGGAAGGATTGAAATGCGGCCGGGCATACAGCCAGTATAGCCATCGAGCCCTAACTTATTTTACCTCTTAAATTTTGTGACAGTATATAGGATGCAATGTTGAACGGTAATTCCTTCTATATTGGAACACATGTTTATTAATTTGTTGATTAAGTCAAATGTAGTATGTTAAGTCTTTAAAATTAGTTGTGGACATGATAATCAAATCATGTGGTGTTGCTCCTTATTTTTAACTTTACTAGTTGTGGACCCGCGCGCATTGCGTGCGGTAAGTATCGATCATTTGGTGATAATAAAGAGATTATGGAGGGATAATTATAATATGTAGTATGTGTACTTATATGTGTAGCAATATTGTGTATTAGGGCTTATTCTCTTCAGCTTAACTTCAATTCACTTCAGTTCCTAATTTCCTTCTCTCATAAACAGTTCAGTTCAGTTCAGCTCAGCTCAGTTCAGTTAAGTAAATCAGAACAAACCCTTAGTCGTATTACTTGTGGTTATGTATATGACTGAGAATTATCAGACTTGTTAAGTGTGATTAATAAGTGATATTCATTAGGTATAAATATAGAAGTTGTTTTATATTGAATCAATTTTCTTTGTTGTGCTATCAAAAATAAGAGAGCATAGTGTTATATGATGTAGGAGCTGTTAATTATTTGACTGATTTTACAATGTGATGAATAGGCTGCAAATTAAATTCAATACCGTGATGAGTAGGATGCAAACTAAATTCAATAAATGAATCTGCAATTGATATGCATGATGGTGATATCAATTGCATTGAATAATATAGTGTTACATGATATAGGAACTTTAAATTGTTTCACTAATTTGTAAAAATTGCATTGAATAAACTTGACTGATTTTATTCATTTGTTCCAAAAATTTGGATTCATGATCCGGAACAGAGTAAATTGCAGAGGGTGGTTAGCTTCATTATTAATTATATGGCTGAGGTTTCTCAACAAATGTTTACATGATGGTGATATTAATTGCATTGAATAATATAGTGTTACATGATATAGGAACTTTAAATTGTTTCACTGATTTGTAAAAATTGCATTGACTAAACTTGACCGATTTTATTCATTTGTTCCAAAAATTTGGATTCATGATCCGGAACAAACTAAATTGCAGAGGGTGGTTAGCTTCAGTATTAGTTATATGGCTGAGGTTTCTCAACAAATGTTTACATGATGGTGATATTAATTGCATTGAATAATATAGTGTTACATGATATAGGAACTTTAAATTGTTTCACTGATTTGTAAAAATTGCATTGAATAAACTTGACTGATTTTATTCATTTGTTCCTAAAATTTGGATTCATAATCCGGAACAGACTAAATTGCAGAGGGTGGTTAGCTTCATTATTAGTTATATGGCTGAGGTTTCTCAACAAATGTTTACATGATGGTGATATCAATTGCATTGAATAATATAGTGTTACATGATATAGGAACTTTAAATTGTTTCACTGATTTGTAAAAATTGCATTGAATAAACTTGACTGATTTTATTCATTTGTTCCTAAAATTTGGATTCATGATCCGGAACAGACTAAATTGCAGAGGGTGGTTAGCTTCATTATTAGTTATATGGCTGAGGTTTCTCAACAAATGTTTACATGATGGTTATATTAATTGCATTGAATAATATAGTCTTACATGATATAGTAATTTCCAGTCCACCCTAGAGGCTGATCAGAGCCGGCTCATAGAGGAGAATGAGCAGGACTGCCAAAACCGAATGAAGAGGGCGTTCTCCATCATCCACCCGGGTGCAGACTACAACGTCTGGGAGCTCGCCTATAAATATGCAGACGTGGCCATTCTAGTTGAAGAGGAGGGTCAGCCGGGGCCCGGACCGTATGAACAGTGGGTGGTCGCCGAGTTCCAGCGTATGCAGGCGGAAGCGGCTGCTTTGGAGGCGACAGTCGAGGATGAGGATCCCGGCTCCGTCCCCAACACCGACTTAGCTCATGCGGGAGGGAGCCAAGCTCAGGGCGACCGGGTTACAGTTAATGTAGAGTAGCAACGACCTCCCGGCCTGCGCGCCGTTCATTATCTTGTAATAGCGCCGGAAAGGTCGGACTACTCTGCTATTGTCTTCTACTTAGAGCATTAATATTTTCACCGGCTGTGCCGGTTCATCTTTTTGTAAACAATATTTACATTTTCACCGGCTATGCCGGTTATTTCTGCTAAATTTCAACCAGTTGGTCCGGTTATTGAATGAATTTGCTTCTTTTCCTTTTTGCTGTTTTGAATGTTTTGAATGTCGCATCTTTCTTGCTTTGATAATTTTACAAGGATAGCCAAGAAAACCCAGGCGGCTTCACCGCCATTTGTGTCTTCGCAGACTAGGCAAAGAAATTTGCGAGGGTAGACAAAAGAACCCAGACGGTACAATTACCGTCTGAGTCTTCGCAAACTAGGCAAAGAGATTTGTGAAGGTAGGCAAAGATATTTGCAAGGGTAGACAAGTGAACCCAGACGGTATAATTACCGCCTGAGTCTTCGCAAACTAGGCAAAGAAATTTGTGAAGGTAGGCAAAGATATTTGCAAGGGTAGACAAGAGAACCCAGACGGTATAATTACCGTCTGAGTCTTCGCAAACTACTCTATTTTTTGCCTTGTGTAAACCATGAATGTTTTTCCGCATGCTTTTCGAATGAATTTGTTTCCGCATGACTTGTTGGATTTAGGGTAGGTAATTGCCCCTGGATAGGAGACTGGTATAGACTAAATGATGCCAGGCGGCTATCCATATGCTATAGAGCAAATGCTAAAGCTTTAGCTAAGTGCCAAGTATCAACCGTTTGTAACGGTTGCCGGTTGGGTTTTCGCAAGAACACCCTTCATAAATTCTTGGCCTAACCCAGATGCTTGTCCGTCTGCCTTCTCTTAGTCGATTTGGCGGGACATTAGGTACCGGCTGTCTGTTTTGAGATTAGCCTTAAATGGTACTCGATCCAAAGAGGGGGCCGGATGCATGTTCGGGAATGCTAACCCGTAATTCTTTGGTGCTATGGATCAATCAGGCGGTCAGGGCCGCCTGATTTTTTATCACTAGAACAATTTTCCACCCAGATGGGAGATGTTCTCTTCGGTGAATTCACCCGAATGGGCGTCACCGGCTGGGTCATTAAATTTCCGGGCCCGCTTGTGCTGAGCACAAGACTGGGCGCATGGGAAATAAGTAAAGGGAGCCGCTTGTGTTAAGCACAAGACATGGCGCATGTAAGCACTATAAGTAGTAAATCTTTCTCATTAATTATATAGGAATATACAAAAACTATACAATTTCTAGAAGTAGTACTTTTTGAGATTATCTACATTCCAAGTTCTAGGCAGTTTTCTACCGCCTGGGGCTTCCAGGCGGTATGTGCCGTCTCGTACTTCTTCAAATATCCGGTAGGGTCCCTCCCAATTCGGAGTCAGTTTTCCTTGTTCATTGGCCCTACCGGTTGCTTCCATTTTACGAAGCACAAAATCTCCTACTTTCAGGGGTCGTTTGTGAACCCGCTTGTTGTAGGCTCGAGTCATTCTCAGCCGGTAAATCTCATGGCGCAAAGCTGCGTTGCCCCTTCGCTCTGGGAGAGCGTCCAGTGCAAGCCGCATGGCTTCCCAGTTGGCTGCGTCATCATATAGCATGATGCGAAGCGTTAGCTCATAATGTTCAATGGGGAGCACCGCCTCAGTGCCGTATGTCATGAGAAATGGGGTTTCGCCAGTTGCCCCTTTTTCAGTGGTCCGGATGGCCCAAAGGACATGAGGTAGCTCTTCTGCCCATAGTCCACCGGCTCTTTCCACCTTCTTCTTTATACCGTCTGAGATCAGTTTATTGAAGGCCTCAACTTGACCGTTTGCCTGAGGACGGCCAACGGATGCAAAACAATGGGAGATTCCTTGATCTCCCAACCAGGTCTTGAGGACAGGCGTTTCGAATTGAGGTCCATTATCAAAGACCATAGACATTGGAACCCCAAACCGGGTGATGACATTTCTCCAAATGAAGGAGATCACGTCTTTTGTTTTTATGCCTTTGACCGCCTCTGCTTCAACCCATTTGGTGAAGTAATCTACTGCCACCAAAATGTATCGGCGACCGCCTGTTGCAGGCGTATACGGACCCAAAATGTCCATGCCCCATTTTGCGAACGGAACCGGACTATGGACGGCTGTCAGGTCAGTCGCCGGTCGATGTATCAGCCGGGCGAACTTTTGGCATTTATCACACCGTTTCACCAAATCCATGGCGTCTGCCTCAAGAGTGGGCCAAAAATAACCCTGCCGTCTGGTTCTTCTTGCCAAGGACCTGCCGCCTATGTGTGAAGCACAAAAACCCGCATGCAGATCCTCCAGAACCTCTCTTCCCCTTTCAGGGGTTACACACTTTAGATACGGCTGTAGATAACCCTTCCGGAGAAGCTCTCCATGATGAATAACAAAGCTCAGAGCACGTTTCTTGAGCGCCATTGCTTCAGACGGGTCATCCGGTAAAGTACCGTTTACCAAGTAAGCCCGGATGGGGTCCATCCAGGTGGCACTTCGATCCAGGATACCTATGGGGTCATGATCGATGCTTCTTTTCTCAATGACTTCCCAAAAAACCGTTCTAGGTGCATCACAGGAGGCGGATGATGCCAACTTGGAAAGGGAATCCGCCTGATTATTCTCAGACCGGGGCACCTGACTTTGATGAAATTCGTCAAGTGACACGGCCTCCTCTCTGACCGCCTGCAGGTATTTGATCATAGCCGGATGGGTGGCCTCGTAGTCACCGTTGTACTGGCTAACAATCAATTGAGAGTCTGAGCAGGCGGCGATCTTTGTTGCCCCTGCTGCCTTACACATGCGTATTCCGGCTAGCAGGGCTTCATACTCCGCCTCATTATTAGAGGCTTGGAACCGAAACCGCAGTGCATACTCAAACTTATCCCCTTCCGGAGAATGACATATAACGCCTGCACCACAGCCGTTCACCGTAGAGCTACCGTCTACGAATAACTTCCAAACCTGATCAGGATTTTCCGGTTGCACCGGCCTAGTCATCTCGACAATGAAGTCGGCAAACGCCTGACCTTTCACTGCCCGCCTGGGTTCAAAAGTTATCTCAAGGCTTTGTATTTCAACAGCCCACTTGATCATTCTGCCGGATGACTCAATGGTGGTCATTGGGCGCTTGAGCGGCTGATCAGTATATACAATCACCGGGTGGGCCAAAAAGTAAGGCTTTGACCGTTTGACTGCGACGAACAGGGCCAGCCCAAATTTTTCTATCATGGGATACCGAAGTTCAGCATTCTTGAGCACATGGCTGATTAAATACACCGGTAGCTGGTTACCGTCTCTCTCAGCAAGGAGAACGGCACTAAGGGCATGATCAGAGACGGAAGGGGGCTCACTAGCCTTGGCAACGAATGCAAATGTTGCTTTAGCTTTTGGAATGCTATTTCCGCCTCTTCTCCCCACTCAAATCTGGACCTCTTCCGGATGGCCTGAAAGAAGTAAAGGCACTTGTCACCTGACCGGCTGAGAAATCTTCCCAACGCCGCCAGGCAACCGGTCAACTTCTGGGCTTCTTTCACAGTGCGGGGGGACCGCATGTCAATGACCGCCTGCACTTTTTCCGGATTAGCCTCTATGCCCCTTTGATCGATCAAAAATCCGAGAAACTTCCCAGACTCAACACCAAATACACACTTCTTTAGGTTAAGCATGACCCGGTGCCGCCTGAGTGTGGTGAATGTTTCTCGGAGGTCCAGTAGGTGATCCGTCTGTAGCTTGGATTTGACTATCATGTCATCAATGTACGCCTCTACATTCCTGCCAATCTGATTGATGAAAACGGTATTAATCATGCGCTGGAATGTAGCCGGTGCATTTTTTAACCCAAACGGCATCACCTTGTAACAAAATAACCCCTGATCAGTGACGAAGGCCGTCTTCTCTTGATCTTTTTTCCATAGGGGTATTTGGTGGAAACCTGAGTAGGCATCCATGAAACTCATTAGAGCATGACCGGCTGTAGAGTCGACGAGATTGTCGATCTTTGGAAGCGGGTAACTGTCCTTTGGGCATGCTCTATTTAGATCTGTGTAGTCTACACACATCCGCCAGGTACCATTCGGCTTTTTCATGAGGACAACGTTTGCTACCCAATCCGGGTAGTAGCATTGCCGGATGAACCCAGCTTCTAACAATTTTTTAACCTCAGCCGCTGCCGCCTGAGATCTCTCTTCACCGTGGTCCCTCTTTTTCTGCCTAACCGGCTTCTTTTTAGGATCCACGGCAAGCTTGTGGACAGCTAGATCCGGGCTGACGCCTGGCATCTCCTCCACTTCAAAGGCAAAAATGTCTTTGAATTCTCTTAGAAGTTGGAGCAAGTCTGCTCCCAACCGTTCATAAGCAACCGTCCCAACCTTGACAGTTCTATCAGGACGGCTGTCGTCAAGGACGACATCAATGCAGTCACCAGCCGGCTGAGGTCGTTGATCATCTGACCTTTCCCCGGCTAGTGATTGCTATTTTTCTTGTTTGACGGGGTCCGTTTGGCCCGCCTTTCTTTTCTTACTGGCTGCCCTTGGAGCCGGGACTGCTGCATCGCAGTTATCAAGGTCTATGGGGTTGACATCTCCGGCTGCCCCCATAGTAGGTCTGACGTCAGAGAGATAGCACTCCCTAGCCGTCCTCTGGTCCCCTTTAAGGGAACCGACTGTACCATCGTCCTTTTCAAATTTTACAAGCATGAGAGAAGGAACGATGACAGCTTTGGACTCATTGAGGGTCGGACGGCCAAAAATCATGTTGTAGGCGGCAAGCTCCTCTACAACCAGGAATTTAATCACCATATGGCGTCCTTCCCCCTTTTCACCCAGCCAGATGGGAAGATCTATACTCCCTACCGGATGCACTACTCCTCCCCCAAAGCCAACGAGCGGGTGGGGTGCCTGGTGCATGCTACTGGATTTGTACTTGAGCTTGGTCAAGCACTGATAGCTGATTAGGTCAGACGAGCTCCTGGTATCTATTAAGATCCGGCCAACTCTCTGATTGGCAACCTTGCATTCGATGACTATGGGGTCATCATGAGGCCGTCTGACCTTGCCCTGATCCTTTTCAGAAATAAGGACCTCAGGAAATGTCTTTCGACGCCTGGGTCTCCTCAACTGAGTTAACCAGCTTCCTGATGTTATCTTTGGTGCCCCGGATAGTGGGACCCCCACCGGCAAAGCCGCCAGCTATTGTGAAGATAGTCTCTTCATCCGTTTCTGAATTTGCAAGAACAGCTTTTGCCGCCTGCCCTTTCTTGGCCAGGGTGTTGCCCTTGGCTTTGGGCAGGTAAGACTTTAAAGCCCCTTCGTCGGCCAGACGGTCTAATAGCCGCCTGAGGCTATAGCAACCATTAGTGTCATGGCCAACATCCTCATGGTACTGGCAGTATTTGCTTTTGTCCCGGCTGCCTACGGGACTCTTCATAACAGCCGGCTTGTCGAGAGACATCCGGTCCTTGATCTCCATGAGGATGGAGGAGCAGTCCTTTGTGAACTCGTACTTGGGGACGTACGGTTCAGATTTCCGTCTGAGCTTCTGAGCCGGCTGACCAGATCGGTCTGCCGCCCAGACCTCCTTTCTCTTCTTTTCTTCCTTTTTAGCCGGCTGATGTTGTTGTTGCCGGCTGTCTCTTCTGTAGGATTTTTTGGAATCCGACGGTTGCTTTACAGCACAAAGCTCCGTCGCCTGTATGTAGGCTTCAGCTTCCATTAACGCCTCTTGGAGGGTGGCTACCCTTTTCCGGACGAGGTCAAACTTGAAAGTCGACCCATCCTTTAGACCTTTAAAGAAGTCTGTGTAAGCAACCTCATCAGACAGTCCTTGAATCGGAATTCTCATCAGATTGAACCGCCTGACATACGACCGGAGTCCTTCACTGTCACCCTGCTGTATTGCCCCAGATCGAGGCTTGTCTTTTTAGCCGGGATGTTCATTGAGAAGTTTGACGTAAACAAGTACGCCAAGGTCTTGAAGTTGTTGATGCAGCTGGCTGGTAAGTTACCAAACCACCGTTGGGCAATGCCCTTCAGGGTAGGGGGAAGCATCGGCACCAGACGGCATCATCCAACCCCTGTAGGTACATGAGGTTGGAATAGGCCATTAAATGATCTTCTGGGTTGGAGGTACCATCATAGGCCCCTACCAACACGTTTTTGATCTTGGTCGGCTGTGCCGCCTGGGTTATCTTAGGGGAGAACGCCAAGGGTTGTTCTCCCAAGTTTAGCAGGCGCTGCTGCCAATCCATGAGTTGGAACGGCTGCTGCACATTTCTGCCAAACGGACCCGTTTGGGTAAAAGGGGATCCACCCAGCCCATTCGGCGAACCGAACAGACTAGGTTGGATCACTTTGGGTCCAGACCGGGCGGATGGTTCGCCCGTCTGACTCCCTAGACTTGTTCCCGTACGCCTGTTAGAGGTGTCACGGAAACTATCAGGAAAGGTCGACGTTGAAGCCGACGCAGACGCCAGACTTCTCTTCTCTTGGAGAAACGTCCGGGCGTCAGAGAACACCTTTTTGGAACCATCCGGCTGCAAGTGCCGGATGGGTTTTCTGGGCTCTGCTTGCGGGAAGCGGAGCCGATTTTGATCGAACCGAAGGCCTTCCCCCTCCTTCGGCTTTGGATGAGGGGTAGGGACTCGGTCTTTAATAGCCTTCTTGCTAGAAGAAGGCTTCCTGGTCGGCTGACTCTTCTTGGGAGTAGCTGACCGGATGAGGTTCTGGATCTCGCTCTTGAAACTATTCATGAAGCTCATGAGTTCGTTCGTAGTAACGGGAGCAGAATCCTCTGCCGCCTGGGCAGCCCCAACCGTGTTGCCGGCTGGGTTGCTTGGAGCAACTTGGATGTTTTCCCGTTCCTTCTTATCCCTGGAACGGGTGTGCTTTGTTCTGAAGGACCCTTCTGGGGCCACATAGGTGTTGAGTTCGTACTCATCACCGCTTTCATGGTCCGTCTGGACCTCAGGCTCAGCTGATGGCCGCCTGTCCTGATCCGGTGGTACAGGGTTAGAAGCCATCTCAGAATTACTCTCCCCACAGACGGCGCCAAATGTTTCGGGGTTTTTTGGTGTGTCCTGCGGGAGAGTTACAATTCCAAGAATGTCTTCGACCACCTGTACCTGCAAAACCACGAAGACTCCGGTTGGGTGGAGCTCCGCCTCCGACGATCAAGTCAGTGATGTACGGGAGGAAGAAAGTGCGTAAAAAGGGGAATTACTTCTCGCGTAATGGGAGAATTCCGCAATTAAGATTGCTCGGGTTTGGTGTAAAATATATTTATGATTGTCTTGAATACCAATGGAATGTGAGTGAACTCTTTTTGGGAGGAATTGAATGCCCCATTAATGAGGATTCTCCCACTATTTATAGTGGGGAGCATTGGTTCCCCAATTAGGGTTCCTAGGACACGTGTCAGCAGGGGATTGGAGCCCTGCTGACCAATAGCAAAATGCCGCGTGTCGCGCTGCCATTGGGCCACGTGGCTGGGGTAATTTTACCCCAAACAGACTAAATTGCATAGGGTGGTTAGCTTCATTATTAGTTATATGGCTGAGGTTTCTCAACAAATGTTTACATGATGGTGATATTAATTGCATTGAATAATATAGTGTTACATGATATAGGAACTTTAAATTGTTTCACTGATTTGTAAAAATTGCATTGAATAAACTTGACTAATTTTATTCATTTGTTCCTAAAATTTGGATTCATGATCCGGAACAGACTAAATTGCAGAGGGTGGTTAGCTTCATTATTAGTTATATGGCTGAGGTTTCTCAACAAATGTTTACATGATGGTGATATTAATTGCATTGAATAAACTTGACTGATTTTATTCATTTGTTCCTAAAATTTGGATTCATGATCCGGAACAGACTAAATTGCAGAGGGTGGTTAGCTTCATTATTAGTTATATGGCTGAGGTTTCTCAACAAATTTTTACATCATAGCCATAACTAATGAGAAGTATACTTTTGTTCACTAAAATGTACTTCTCGTATAGGTATGAAAATAGATATAACTTCACTATTAAAAGGTTGTTGTTTCACCTGTTTGATTGGTTTAATTTTTTTTAATTTTTTTTTTTTTAGAGATTAAAACGAAGGTTTATTAATGTTATCACAATGTAAAATATATTCTTCAATTAGCAACAACCAAAGTGTTCTATAATAACAAGGTTAATACTTTTTTAGAAATTTAACATTAAAATTAAAATTAATTAGACATTATGATAATCGGCCGAACATTATTGGCGTCCTAGGGTTTTCCATTTCTTTTCTTCTTCCTTCTTCTTCATCAATGGCGTCCAAGCCATGGACGCAACCTCTCCTATGTACAATCCATTAGAGTTGTTTTGGGATTCCGACGAAGATGCGCCTGATCCTCGTTGTGGTCATACCCTTACCACCGTCGCATCTATCAAATTGGGAAGCTTGAAAGCTCGAAATCACTGATTAGATTACTATTAGGAACTACTTCTAAATCAAATATGCAAGAATTTGTAAATCAATTGAAGGACTTGGTTTTTTTTTAGAATATCGAAAAAAGAGGAGACGATAATGGAGATTGTTTTTTTTTTTTTGGTCATTTAATTTTATAAAAAAATGGGTTTTTTCTTTCTAAGTTTCTAACAATTTGGCCCTTTAATTTTTCTTTATATTGACGAAATGTCAATAAAAGCCCTTTATTAACCCTATATCTTAAAACCCAAGATCCTTTAAATTTAGGCCCAACCCTATTATCAATCTACTATTTACATATGTAGATGTTGCATTTTATAGAATTGTTCATAGAAACTCAAAATAAGCAAAAACATTTGCCTTTGATATGTACAACATCCACCAGCAAAAAAAGCAGCATCCCAAGTCAAGTCCTTCAGGTCCATGATAAAAGCAAAAGCAGGAAACTATAGCCACCACATTCATGCAAGCTAATTCTGAAGGCCTTGCTTTCTTGTAAGCTTAAATCTTTGACTTCCGGCCAGCTTCAGATATAAAAGATTGCTTCTCCTGAAAACACCAAAACATAATCAAAAGGCAATACACGTGGTTCTCCAATCACGACTGACAATATATATGAAGATGAAACATACGTTTGAGAACAAACGCTCATCCTCACAACTTCCAAACCCATTCAATGGCAGCTCACCACATAGGAATATAAAACGTGCTTCAAAAATCATTACATAGCACACATAAGAGCAAAGGTAAGGGAAGACGGGGCACATTGTATAGACGGGGCCACCCAGCATAAGCATCGTGCAACAACCAATAACACAAACATTGCATTTGATGTTAGGCTTAATCTACCTCATACAACCATTTTACACATTGCATATCAACACTTCACTCAATATATGATGCATTCTTGTACATATTTCACATGCTAACATCATCATATGAAATGAGCAAAAACAAACATAAAGCGAATAATCTTACTCTTTGTCTACGGTGCAACCAACCCCATAAAAACAATTCTAAAGACTGTCTAAAAGTAGAACCCGAAAAATTATACCAATAGCCAACTAATCCTTTGCTTACCAAACACATACTCTTATATGTCACTTTAATTAGTATGATTCCACCAGAAGAGAGAAACTTCACTACTATTTATGAAAATCATCAACTCTTATCACTATAGTCCCACCAGATGAGAGAAAAACTTCACTGCTATTTGGTGCCACAAAACAAGGCACATGTAGAGCGAGTATTCTGAAATTTGGAAAGTGAGAAAAGTTTTTGTGGTAAATAAGAACAAGGCTAAAAATAGATTTATTATTGGTTTCACCATTGGCCTTGAAATGATTTATTGTAGACCTTGCAAAATCTGTAGATAATGTGATAAACTACTAAACTTGTATGCAATTCATAACATTCAGAAAATGAAGGGTTTCAATCTAACAATGGCGGTTGCAAGACATTGATAATAATATAACCTAATTACCACCCGCGGTGTGTGAACTCAAGAAGAGGATAACCTAACCCAACTAATACCTTAAGATTAATTCAAATACCTTAAGCTACATGATCAAACAAAATATCTTGAGAAAGTCTCAATTATTAAGTGAGCAAAGATTTTAATAATGGAAGTTCCATTAAATCCCCTTCATTTGGGTAGGATTAGATTGGGTACAGTAGCCGTTAGAAATAAATATAAAATAAACCAATAAAAATAAAGTTATGGAGTATATACTTACAGCATTTGACAGCGACTTCCACTTCTTTGAAGCAACATCCCTAGCCTGATTAAATATAGCAATATAAGTGAGCAACAACCAAAAAAGAAAAGAAATTGTCACGTACCAGCAAGTGTAACACAACTAACCATAGCATGAGTCATGGAAGGATTTTCACTCTTTACCCTCTGCCTTTAAAATCAAGAAGAAAGGCAAAAAAAAAAAAAAAAAAAAAAAAAAGAAAAAAAAAAAAAGGATGATTAAAGGATTGTACACTAAGGGGCAAATTAAGAGGGGAGAGTTAAAACATTCCACAACAATGACTTACAACAAAGCAGTGTAAGCAGGAAGAACACCACCAGCCCTGACCAGACGATGATGTACACTCCATAGTCAGTAGCAAGACATCGAGTTTCCTAATAATTAACAAAATATTGACAAACGTAAAATAGGTAAGAGATCTTACTGCAAAACTGTTGCCTTTTTAGCTTTAGATATCTTGCTTCCAGACATGCTACCTCGTTTTTTACGAGCAGTAACTTGCAATCATGAGAAACACCAGGATAAGGAAAAGGAAAAGGTTGACATAGGAATACATGTCCATAAGATAAAAGCACCATATTACATATGCTTGTACTTTCTAATCTATCTCAAGATACCACAGTTTTCACTACAGTGGAAAGCCAAATGAGATGGGGAAACACAAAAAACAATCTTATTGAAATATAATCTACCTTTTAAGATGGAAAAACAAATAAGCAATTTACCTGCTTTCTTTGGCGTTTTGAATTCCTTAAAGTACAGCAAGCGAAATTTCTTAGAAGGAATCTCAAAGCACACTTTAGCACGGTAGGTTTTACTCTCTTGGTCAACGGTATCAATGGCAGTAAATGTAAGGTAGTACATTGCACCTTGAACTGGCTGTATGTTGGCTTTATCGAGTGATAAAAATTCCAAACGTTTTCCCTAGCAATGAATTTGACAAGAGAAAAAATTGAGCAATAGATTGTTCAGTGGTATAGAAAAATAGAATCCAAAACCACCTCCAGCTACTTTTGGTGGGGCAGATTTTGACATCAAACATCAAAATTCCATTTACCAGATGTGGAAGTATCAGATATATGAAGTATAAAATGGAACTCGTATAAACTAGAGCAAGTAATGCAAATAATGAAAGACGAGACGCAAAATTTACCCCATGTTGAAAAGCAGCAAAGCGTGCAGCACAATTAGCAATTTTCCAGTCAAAAGAGGTAGGGTGAATGGGTGAAATGCGGCCGGGCATATTGCCAGTACAGCCATCGACATCGAAGCCCTTGCTTTGAGTAACCTTCCTGTCGTACCTATCCAGTTCTTCCTGGTTCATCATACGGAACCGCTTTTTACGTGGGGAAAGATACTTAGCAGGTCCATAAGCTGTTCCCTTGAAAAGCTCCAAGCCGCTAAAGTTGCGAGCTTCATACTTGCCACCCACCATAATCACCAAACTAAAACCCTTTCAAAACAATTACATTAGCACAAATAATAAATTAATTAAATGAGATTTTTAACTGCAACAAAGGATAATCATATACATCAAAACCCTAAATCCTAATTCGCTCGATTTCGTCGATAGTAATACAACACAACTCAACATACTACCCATCAACATCACATGAATCAAGTGCCAAAAAACAATATAATTTGACAAGTTAAATTTACTAAAATCCGAATGATTATAAATAAAAATAAAACATCGCAACCTAAATTAATCCAACAACACCAATACTCACGATTCATACACAATTATCGAGATCGAAAACTGGAAAATAAAAACAATTGATTTCAATGCCATTAATTGATTCAAACCCTAAGCAAGATCCACAAAACTAAAACAAACAAAATTCACAAATTAAAAAAAAATTAACATCGGGAAGAACGAGAAAATACCTGAAGAGAGAGAGAGTGAGGGTGCCGGGTGGAGAGAGAAAAATAAGAAAAATAAAATTGATGTGGGGTTTTGTAAAACTGTTCAATTGCAATTTGGGTAGTATATACTATATATAGATGCACAAATAAAAAGCTTGAAGAACAAGTAAGTCCGAAGATTAAAACAATAGGCTTCCATGATACGAGTATATTTAATTTGGGTTTGGTGATTGGATTTGGGCCCAAAGTTTTAATTAATAAAGATTGCTCTCAGTTCATTTGTAGGTGGTCTAATCTAAAAAAGAATTAGCCTATAAGGTAGATGGCACTACACACCCCATTTGGGCCAATTGATTACAAGTAAATGAAAAATGTGAAAGTTTTGATTTTCTTCAAGCCAAGTGAGCTGTCTGAGGACAATCTAAATTCTGATAGAAAAAGTAATGACAAGACCCTCAATTTATTCCAAAAAAGTTAGAAAAGGGCTAGAAAGAAACTTTTTCCTTTAATTTATACTATGTATCTCTTACTAACCCTTTTGAGTTAATTAGGTTGAATATTAGTGTGATTCTTCTGTTCCGGTATGTGATTTTCTTAATTTGTTTTGAGTAGAAAAAACATTAGATCATCAATCACAATTGCTTGATAACGTTTTTTTTTTTTTTTTTTTTTGTTTAATTGTATGTATTATTCGTTTGATTAATATCACAATTTGCCTTTTTGGGTTGATAATTGTGAGCTATAGTTGTCGTTTTTTCTGTGAAATAATAAGGGCATATTGGGAGTTTAATTTGGACAACACTACCTAGTGGCTAGTAGCCTAGTACCTACTACTTTTTCCTTCACTTACGCAATATTTCCTTTGTTTTTTTTTATAGTTGCAAAACTTCTCTTTTCATGCTTGCCGATGCATGTTTTCAGTCGTTAATATTTTCAATTACCAGTATGTAAAAATTATAAATTTTAGATATTAAAATAGTATAAATCGGACGAATATAACAAGATCTCACATGACTATATTTCCACTTAAGTATAAATTGTCAAAGCTAGTCAAAGTGAAACACATGAATAGTGTAAAAGTCAAAGTGTTGCAACTATAAAAAACGAAGAAAGTACTCATCTACATTTCTTTATAGAAAAGGAGTTACAATGGTTTTGAATTTCTTTGGACTATACTATCCTTCTCAAATATTTGCATGCACGTACTATGTTGAACTCCTTAATACTTGTAGTACTCTGAGGTGTAAAAACCTGACCCAACCAACCCGATCCGAAACCAACTCGAAAAATATCCAATTCAGATTTCGCATGGTGATGGTGTAGGCGTCGCTCGAAGTGTAGTTGTGAATATGATTGACAATCATAGGAAGTTGATTGGATTTGACGTTGTAACGATTAGGGATAAAAGTAGGGAGCCGCCAATAAATTTTGAAGGAACTTGATTATAAATTGCTCATGGAACATTAAAGGCAACCACGAAAAGGGACAAACCAAAGGCAACAACGATTTGATCCATGAAAGTTATACCCCATTCATAATCTATGAGATTACTAATTTCATAGTGGTCCTTAACCATGACTGGATATTTAGGTATGATGGTACAGATTGAGTACGTCATGAAGTCAATTCCGCCTGTATTGACCTCAATTCGATTCTTATAGCAACATGTATTAATTGCAACTCAAAAGACAAACAATATCCAAATCGCTCCAAACTAATTAATCTACGCCGGTTGAATATTAATGCACACATAATTCTAATTATTGTGATCACTTAAATTAAACAACATGATTAATGAAAATCTAAACCGGTTGTCCAAATTATCTTATTAGGCGTGATTCTCATTTACAAGTCTTGATTAACACATGAAATATTGTGATAAAAGTAAATAGAATAAATCAAAAATTAAATAAGCATGCATAAATATAGGAAGCAATTAGATAATAATTAAAGGAACAAATTAAATGCATCCTAACATGACACTTATAAATTTAAATAAAATTCTAAGCATGATACTAACATGATTAATAAAACGCCTAAATTTAAACATGATACTAATAATTAAAAATAACGATCCTAAACATGATGCTACCAAGAATAAACATTGTAGAATTAATTAAACAAATGAATGATTAAATTTACTTACTTTGATTGTATGTGAAACCTTGCAACTACATCATGAATAAACCATTAGTAAACTTCAATAAAATATAAATCAAAACAAACTAAATAAAACTAAATTAAAGTAAATTAAATTAAATTGAGTTTAGATTGAAACCCTCAAGGTTTATGATCAACCGTTCACGCGATATGTACCGCCGACAGAGGTTTTGGTAAAGTATTGATGCCTAGGAGTACTAGAAGGAGGAATTGTAAAAGATTTGAGAGATGAGAGATTAAGGAACAAGAGTATTGGGGAGAATGTGAGCAGAAAATGATGCCCATAACCCTCGAAAGGCTACAGTATTTACAGGAATAAATTCGGGAAAAAAGATAGAAAAGTTGGCGCTAGAACAAAACGACCATCGTGTCGTGACGAAGTTTTCGGGCGCGACGAGATGAAAATGTCACGTGACAACTATTTACCGCGACGCGATGAAAATGTCGCGTGACGACGTTTTGCAAAATCTAAAATATTAATATTTTATCTCTTTCACGCGTTCCTATGTGGAAAATTATTTGTTTTAGCCGGCTTTGTACACGTTTAGGAGTTCTAGAAGTTCGTATCAAACTCAGATTGTTTTGTAAATCGGATGATTATTGAATATTTAAAATTGGGCTTAAGAATAAAAATAAAAAGTATTAAAATATATGGTTTGGGCTTGAAATTGAAATAGGTATGGGCTAGAAAAGGGAAATGGATTGGATTTAGAAATAAAATTAAGTATTCTTTTATTTCAACACTTTACTCAAATCAAATGGCGATGAAATGTTTTACTCATCATCGGGTTTCAGTCGGGGAGACATTTTTAAGTGTCTACGCATGAGCACAATAATTTAGCATGACTCAAGTTTGAAATTAGACCTGACCTCACCGAATCTAACCCTCACATTGGAATTGACACCTCTACTAATACTCTATGCTCAAGTTTATAATATTTATTAACCATTGATTTTATCCAGCATTGCTAGTTTAGGCCATTGGATGTTTAATTATCCTCGGGACCATTTTTTTTTTCCTTCTTATATCCATATACACATAACTCGATTGATTGGGAATAAGGTGTTGTTTGGTTGACAAATTCATGGAAATAAAAATTTCTAGGAAGTTCCACTCCCCACAAAATAAAAGAATTTGATTAGAATTTAATTACCTAGGGAGACCTAGGTAAGTAAAACTTATCATGGGAATTTCCACTTCCCATGATTAAACCAAACACAATTTGACATTTTTTAGGAATTCCAATTACATGGAAATATAAATTTACAAGGAATTTGCATTTCCCTCATTCAACCAAACGAGCCCTAACTTATTTTACCTCTTATTTTGTAACAGTATATAGGATGCAATGTTGAACGGTAATTCCTTCTGTATGATAACACATGTTTATTAATTTGTTGATTAAGTCAAATGTAGTATGTTAAGTCCTTAAAATTAGTTGTGGACATGATAATCAAATCATGTGGTGTTGCTCTTTATTTTTAACTTCACTAGTTGTGGACATGATAATCAAATCATGTGGTGTTGCTCTTTATTTTTAACTTCACTAGTTGTGGACTCGTTGCGTGCGGTTACCCAAGTTATCGGAATTATTTGTTATGTATCGATCATTTGGTGATAATAAAAGAGATTATGGAGGGGTAATTATAATATGTAGTATGTGTACTTATGGGAGGTATCT
This sequence comes from Chenopodium berlandieri, assembly GCA_034703905.1. NCBI lineage: Eukaryota > Viridiplantae > Streptophyta > Magnoliopsida > Caryophyllales > Amaranthaceae > Chenopodium > Chenopodium berlandieri. The sequence continues at coordinate 53,540,141 of CM068281.1, forward strand.
TCGTCGGCCATGCTTGGATTTGAAGTTGTGAATATCAATTTTGAGGCACGACCGTTTTTCAATAATGCACAAGCGTTCCCAAATGAATTGGCAACAACCCGACTATGCATGTGGTCGTGCTTGGCTTCGGCAGGCTAAAATGGGTGAAATAGTCGTGGTTGGACTGTTCCCCATGATTCAGAGCCACTATCTTCCTCTAAGCATTTTCCTAAGAACTCTACACTTATCATTTTCCTAAGAACTCTACACTTATCATTGGTTTGGAGTGGTGTTATGATGTCTCATCTGGTGTCGAACTTAATAAATGAGTAGCACAATCCTAAACTCCCCCCTATCTTCCCTAGTTATGCCTCCTCATCCACAACGTCAGACCAAGAGGAAGTAGGCATAATGGGCAGTGATATAGATAAATTGTTAAAAACAAAGAGAGCAAACTAAGAAATTTTTCAGTGCTTTTGTGGTGTGGCTAGCCACACCATATGGCTAGACGACACACACCAAAACACCGACCGAGTAATCTCGACCACATTGTGTGGCCAGTCGCATATGAAAATTTTCGGAAATTTTTTTCATCTCAGCTTTCATTCTTATTGCTTATTAAAATGAAAAGAAATCAAAATACTTAAAATAAGTGTAGAAAATATAAAATGAAAATCTTACCAACAAAAACAAAAATAAAACCCCAAAAAATCCTGAGTTCATCCTTTCAGTTTGGCTTAATCAAAATTAAAAATTGTGATTGTAAATTGGAATTTCAATACACAGTATACACGGTACCAACCACCTCTAGCACCGGCGCCATGATCAACTCATACAATTTCTCTCCATTTTCTCTCTTTTAGGGTTTTCCATTTCTTCTCTTCTTTCTTCTTCATCAATGGCGTCCAAGCCATGGACGCAACCTCTTCTATGTACAATCCATTAAAGTTGTTTTGGGATTCCGACGAAGATGCGCCTGATCCTCGTTGTGGTCATACCCTTACCACCGCCACATCTATCAAATTGGGAAGCTTGAAAGCTCGAAATCACTGATTAGATTACTATTAGGAACTACTTCTAAATCAAATATGCAAGAATTTGTAAATCAATTGAAGGACTTGGGTTTTTTTTTAGAATATCGAAAAAAGAGGAGACGATAATGGAGATTGTTTTTTTTTTTTTTTTTTTTTTGGTCATTTTAATTTTTAAAAAAATTGGGTTTTTTCTTTCTAAGTTTCTAACAATTTAGCCCTTTAATTTTTCTTTTATATTAACGAGATGTCAATAAAAGCCCTTTATTAACTCTATATTTTAAAACCCAAGATCCTTTAAATTTAGGCCCAACCCTATTATTAATGGACAACCCTGTCCATTAATTTAACGACCCCTAGCTCTCCTGATTACATCCCAGACATCAAAATTCAAATATTGCTCGCTAAGTTGAACTCAAAACAAAACGGATAACAATATAAGGTAACCATAGTCCACATAACATATGTTTTGTGCAAAAATATACAAGCATGCTATGATATAGAATATTCCAGGCTCATGCATTCCCAGAAAGTTTACGAAGAGGAAACAACTGTCCTAGGAAATCTAGCATACCATCACACTATTTACATATTTAGATGTTGCATTTTAGAGAATTGTATCATAGAAACTCAAAATAAGCAAAAACATTTGCCTTTGATATGTACAACATCCACCAGCAAAAAAAGCAGCATCCCGAGTCAAGTCCTTCAGGTCCATGATAAAAGCAAAAGCAGGAAACTATAGCCACCACATTCATGCAAGCTAATTCTGAAGGACTTGCTTTCTTGTAAGCTTAAATCTTTGACTTCCGGCCAGCTTCAGATATAAAAGATTGCTTCTCCTGAAAACATCAAAACATAATCAAAAGGCAATACACGATTGACAATATATATGAACATGAAACATACGTTTGATCTCAAACGCTCATCCTCACAACTTCCAAACCCATTCAAAGGCAGCTCACCACATAGAAATATAAAACGTGCTTCAAAAATCATTATCATAGCACACATAAGAGCAAAGGTAAGGGAAGACGGGGCACATTGTATAGACGGGGCCACCCAGCATAAGCATCGTGCAACAACCAATAACACAAACATTGCATTTTATGTTAGGCTTAATCTACCTCATACAACCATTTTATACATTGCAAATCAACACTTCACTCAATATATGATGCATTATTGTACATATTTCACATGCTAACATCTTCATCATATGAAATGAGCAAAAACAAACATAAAGCGAATAATCTTACTCTTGTCTACGGTGCAACCAACCCCATAAAAACAATTCTAAAGACTGACTAAAAGTAGAACCTGAAAAATTATACCAATAGCCAACTAATCCTTTGCATACCAAACACATACTCGTTTATGAGTCTTATATGTCACTTTAATTAGTATGATTCCACCAGAAGAGAGAAACTTCACTACTATTTACGAAAATCATCAACTCTTATCACTATAGTCCCACCAGATGAGAGAAACTTCACTGCTGTTTGGTGCTACAAAACAAGGCACATGTAGAGCGAGTATCCTCAAATTTGGAAAGTGAGAAAAGTTTTTGTGGTAAATAAGAACAAGGCTGAAAATAGATTTATTATTGGTTTAACCATTGGCATTGAAATGATTTATTGTAGACCTTGCAAAATCTGTAGATAATGTGATAAACTCACTAAACTTGTATGCAATTCATAACATTCAGTAAATGAAGAGTTTCAATCTATCAATGGCGATTGCAAGACATTGATAATAATATAACCTATTTACCACCCGCGGTGTGTGAACTCAAGAAGAGGATAACCTAACCCAACTAATACCTTAAGATTAATTCAAATACCTTAAGCTACATGATCAAACAAAATATATTGAGAAAGTCTGCCAATTATTAGATTGGGTACAGAAGCCGTAAGAAATAAATATATAAATAAATCAATAAAAAATAAAGTTATGGAGTATATACTTACAGCATTTGACAGCGACTTCCACTTCTTTGAAGCAACATCCCTAGCCTGATTAAATATAGCAATATAAGTGAGCAACATCCAAAAAAGAAAAGAAATTGTCACGTACCAGCAAGTGTAGCACAACTAACCATAGCGTGAGTCATGGAAGGATTTTCACTCTTTACCCTCTGCCTTTAAAATCAAGAAGAAAGGCAAAATAAGAAAAAAAAAAAAAAAAAGGATGATTAAAGGATTGTACACTAAGGGGCAAATTAAGAGGGGAGAGTTAAAACATTCCAGAACGATGACTTACAACAAAGCAGTGTAAGCAGGAAGAACACCACCAGCCCTGACCAGACGATGATGTACACTCCATAGTCAGTAGCAAGACATCGAGTTTCCTAATAATTAACAAAATATTGACAAACGTAAAATAGGTAAGAGATCTTACTGCAAAACTGTTGCCTTTTTAGCTTTAGATATCTTGCTTCCAGACATGCTACCTCGTTTTTTACGAGCAGTAACTTGCAATCATGAGAAACACCAGGATAAGGAAAAGGAAAAGGTTGACATAGGAATACATGTCCATAAGATAAAAGCACCATATTACATATGCTTGTACTTTCTAATCTATCTCAAGATACCACAGTTTTCACTACAGTGGAAAGCCAAATGAGATGGGGAAACACAAAAAACAATCTTATTGAAATATAATCTACTTTTTAAGATGGAAAAACAAATAAGCAATTTACCTGCTTTCTTTGGCGTTTTGAATTCCTTAAAGTACAGCAAGCGAAATTTCTTAGAAGGAATCTCAAAGCACACTTTAGCACGGTAGGTTTTACTCTCTTGGTCAACGGTATCAATGGCAGTAAATGTAAGGTAGTACATTGCACCTTGAACTGGCTGTATGTTGGCTTTATCGAGTGATAAAAATTCCAAACGTTTTCCCTAGCAATGAATTTGACAAGAGAAAAAATTGAGCAATAGAATGTTCAGTGGTATAGGAAAATAGAATCCAAAACCACCTCCAGCTACTTTTGGTGTGGCAAATTTTGACATCAAACATCAAAATTCCATTTACCAGATGTGGAAGTATCAGATATATGAAGTATAAAATGGAACTCGTATAAACTAGAGCAAGTAATGCAAATAATGAAAGACGAGATGCAAATTTTACCCCATGTTGACAAGCAGCAAAGCGTGCAGCACAATTAGCAATTTTCCAGTCAAAAGAGGTAGGGGGAATGATTGAAATGCGGCCGGGCATGGTGCCAGTACAGCCATCGACATCAAAGCCCTTGCTTTGAGTAACCTTCCTGTCGTACCTTTCCAGTTCTTCCTGGGTCATCCTACGGAACCGCTTATGACTTTCCGAAAGATACTTAGCAGGTCCATAAGCTGTTCCCTTGAAAAGCTCCAAGCCGCTAAAGTTGCGAGCTTCATACTTGCCACCCACCATAATCACCAAACTAAACCCTTTCAAAACAATTACATTAGCAAAATAATAAATTAATTAAATGAGATTTTTAATAAAAACAAAGGATAATCATATACATCTAAACCCTAAATCCTAATTCGCACGATTTCGTCGACAGTAATACAACACAACTCAACATACTACCCATCAACATCACATGAATCAAGTGCCAAAAAACAATATAATTTGACAAGTTAAATTTACTAAAATTCGAATGATTATTAATAAAAATAAAACATGGCAACCTAAATTAATCCAACAACACCAATACTCACGATTCATACACAATTATCGTCAATGCCATTAATTGGTTCAAACCCTAAGCAAGATCCACAAAACTAAAACAAACAAAATTCACAAATTAAAAAAATTTAACATCGGGAAGAGCAAGAAAATACCTGAACAGAGAGAGAATGAGGGTGCCGGGTGCAATTTGGGTAGTATATACGGATATACCATATGTCTATATATAGATGCACAAATAAAAAGCTTGAAGAACAAGTAAATCCGAAAATTAAAACAATAGGTTTCCATGATAGGAGTATAATTAATTTGGGTTGGTGATTGGATTTGGGCCCAAAGATTTAATTAAGGGAAATTATCAATGATACCCTCTAGGTTTTGACTTTTATCAATAAAACACTTCATTAAACTTTCATTATCACCGGTACACCTAAACTTTTCCCTAAATACCTACAGTAACCTTAACGTTAACTAAACGTTAATGAGGCTCTGTTGTCAGTGTTTTAAAGATTAGGAGGCTAAAAATACTGCATTGCCCCTCTCATTTAATTTCCCTCCAAATTTCCCTTCCATTTTTCCTCTTTTTTTTGTGAAATTTCCCCTACTTATACACCTTCCCTTCCTGTTTGCACTCCCCCTTTCCATTCACGCTCTTCTTTTTGCTTTCATTTTTTATTTCTCTGGAAAATCAATGGCTTCATCTGGCAGGGCTTCATCTTCAAGCAATAGAAATGGAAGAGGTAAGATTTGTGCTTGTGCATAGTGTGGTTCTTGGGAGTTTAGATTCAAAAATATTATTAAAATGTAGGAACTCCTCGTGAGTCAAGACCTCCTCAGATTCTTTTTTAATATGAAACTGCTAGAGAAAGGAGGAGGTTTAGTTTCAGTCTACAACAAAAAAAAAAAAGAAAAAAGTAGGGCACCATAATATATGTATCTTGGCCATGTCTTCAACAAACAAAAGCAAAATACAATATGTGAGGAACTGCCAGGTGCCAGTCGAGCATTTACTTGGCCAAAGGTTGATTAGAATAAACATAAGAATATAGGATGCATTATATATATTATACTTATCCATTTGGTCTCTTCTTTGTATGCATCCTTGTTAAAGAATTACTTTGAATTCTGATATTTGTTCCTTCAAACTGCTTGCTTCAAGCAAATTTTCAATCTCTTTACTTGGATTTGCTAGATAATGTTACAAGTCATGCTATGCAAATTATTCTGCTACTCTATATGTTACTCTGAAGTCTGAATTCTAGTTGATGCTAGGACCCACAGTAACAGTCTTCATTCTTATTCAGAGATTTGTACTTCTCTAATGCTCCCTTCAAACTCTACATTTTTCATCTCGTCAATGAGATATCCATAACGGTTGTTCTTAAAAGTTTTGTGATTATGGGTCTTCAATAAAAGAAGAGCTCCAACCGCACAGAGTGTTCTTGTTGTCAAGGCTCAAGTGGTGGGAAGGGCTGGTCTATGCTTTTACAATTCCAGCAAATAAGAGACCCTAGATTAGATTGATGGTGGTTGTTGAATACTAAATGGAAGTTGATAACAGTGGACACCATTGAAGAATAGGGGAGAGAGTGAAGAAGATGAATGATCAAATTTTTTGTATTTAATGTTGTTGGTTGGGCTTGAGGGGGGGGGGGGGGGGGGGGTGAATGAGTGGGGGGGGGGGGCATTTTAGTCAATCCAACTCAGACCAAAAACGAGCCTCATTAACGTTTAGTTAACGTTAAGGTTACAGTAGGTATTTAGGGAAAAGTTTAGGTGTACCGGTGATAATGAAAGTTTAATGAAGTGTATCATTGAGAAAAGTCAAAACCTGGAGGGAATCATTGATAATTTCCCTTTAATTAATAAAGATTGCTCTCATTCATCCGTAGGTGGTCCAATCTAAAAATACATCTTTTTAATGTTATTTGGGCTTCTTATGTCTTCTCCAACCAACCTAATCATTGCCTATCAATATTTTATGTTAAAAACTAGTGTGTGTTCCGGACGATGTCCCAGATTGCTAGTGTGTGTACTTCTTTAATATGATAATTATGTTCCACTGTTTGTATATATAGTTACTTAGTTAATATATGGTTCAGACTCGGGTGTCACTTGTTTTTTTTTTTTTTTTTCTTTGTAAATAAATGAATTATATTACCTCTCTTTCCTTAATAAATGAAAGGAAAATATAATATTATGTGAAATTTAAAACATGAATAAAAGTTGGTTGAGATGGTAAATGTATTACATTTATGTTTCGATTCTAGCTCAAAGCATAAACACTAAGACGTTGAATTTGATTTTGGATACATACTGTTCAACTCTAGTGCAGAAAATGATTGAAATATTGTTCCCATGAAACATGGAAATTGTATAAAATTCAAAACAAGTCATGTAAAGGTGCCATTCAGACAGTTGACCACATGATAAAGCAATAGCATCACATAATTTAACACTTAAATATGTGACAATATTAGTGGGGCACATTATCTAGAATCTAGTGCAATATAGGACCTAGTGTGCAATGTATATGGATGTAGAGAAACATACATTAACAAGACAGCCCAAAGTATACCAGGGAAAACAACACAACTCCTATTCTCATATGCTTGTTAGTAATCATTTGAGCATGTCACAAGAGTCAATCATGAATCCCATTTTATTGCAGTTTATCAACAAAAAAAATAAAAAATTGAGCCATTTCTAATTTTCAATCAATTCTGCACAGGTACATTTGTCCATCTTCAACATGTAAACAAGTAGCGCGTGGTACTTTGAAAACAAAAAGAAGACATTGTTTCATAGCCTAAGCTGCATTTTAGTCCGTGTATCCTACATTCTACAAAAATAAGTTACTTAATTCCACCTATTATTGTAAGCGAGGACGATGTCCATCCTCAATGGCCTATCATGCTAATAGATGATTTTTTTATGTAACACACCCGCCCCCCCTCCCCCCCAACCCCCTCAAACCAAAAGAAAACCAAAGACTCATAGCATAAGTTAGCCTTACTGTACTTAGAGGCAAATGCTAGCTTGACAAGATTACCAAGCAAAAATCCCAAATGTCGTAGTTCACTAGTTTAGACCGAATGGTGTGGGCATGTGGGGCATGAAAGGCAAGGTCTCCATTGTAATTATCAAATTTTATAGCTTTTGTGGGCCAATTGACTAAATTGGTAAATAAAAAGGACCCCCAGCGACAATTTGGTAAAAAAAACTAACCCCAAGCGACAATTTGGTACAAAAAAAATCATCTCAAATGACAATTAACCCAAAAAATACAAAAAATTCCGACAAACTACTCGTAAATGTTTAATAAGTTAGTTCGTTTCTCGTGGTTTTCTTACCAAAATCTCCAACCCCTTTTTCGGAATTAACAATTTGAAGAAAAATTATTGTTTAAATATTAATTTTCACGTGATTTTTCTACCCCATATTATCGATTTTTTAAAAATGAGGTTGAAAATAAATTTGATATCGGGATATAGCAAAATAAAACGAGATGACATATTAATTAAATTTTAAAATGACAAAAATAATTTAAAAAAATATAATAACGAATTGAATTAGGAAATTTGAAGACTTTGTCGGAAAAAATTAGATATTTTGGTCTAATTATCGCCTGAGAATAATTTTTTTTACCAAATTGTCGCTTCGAGTTAACTTTTTTTACCATATTGTCGCCGGAGTTATTTTTTGGAAATTTTGACTTTTGCTACCACAAAAAGTCTTGACTTTCACTTTTGCTGCCTCTAAAATTTTTTATTTTATTTTACTACCACTAAAATTCACTGTTGTTAGAATTTGCTACCAGAAAACGGAAACTGTTACTGTTGCCGTTTGTGGGCCCCAAGCAGTTAACTACCCAACGTTCCTTTCTCGTCTTCTCTCTCCTAGAACCCTTTGCTCTGTCTAACTGTTGCTAGCCCCTCCATTGAATGCTCTCAACAACCTTCATTGAAGGCAGGAGGCAATTTAATTTTTTATTTTACTATCACTACAATTCACCATCTCCATCTCTAACATTTCTGAATTCTGCAAATTGAAGGTCTTAGTGAAGCTGGTGCGAGGAAGCGTCATCTGCATTGTGGGAAGTTGAAGAGTTGCCTGAAAACGACTGTTGGAAGGTACACTTAACCTAGTTACTTATAGTGGTCCAACAATGGTGGTTTTTTCGCAATAATGCATTGTAGTTGGGGTATTTTTGGTATAATATGCAATTAACCCTAGGTTACTGACATTTGATTATTTTAAGCGTTGATTAAGTAATTTAAAATTGATGCTTTGACATTCATGTGGTATGGTATGGGGATACAATAAGAATGCTTTTTTTTGCTTTATTGAATTGATTTAGTTACAGTGAATAATAAAATAGTGTTTGATGTATTTCTTTATTGCTATTAATTTATAGGCATAACAAATGGCTGTTGTTGATAATGAGGTTGACATTAAGCTTAGAATATATGGGGGTTTTGTGATAAAGACGCGTAAGGGAGGAGGGCAGTACCAAGTGTATGAAGCTGGGTTCACTTATTGGAAAAGGAATGTGCCTCTCAATTACTTTTCAGTAGGATACTTAAGGTATTTATGTATTGAAGGGATTAGGGAGATGGGGTGGGATGTACCTACCCTATATGCTGTGTGGTTCAAAGAGAAGGGTAAGTCTTGGATGACTGGAAAAAGGAAAATAGAAACTGATGATGATGTAAAAGGTTTATTAGATGTCAAACACAGGGATGGGTATCTAGAGTTGTTTTGTACTGTTTCTGATGAGCCTACCCCCACTGTGGATCCCTCAAGCATTGTGGCTAAAGATAATAAACCCACCTCAATCCCAGAACAGTCCACATTGAATGACAGTGACCATGTGTCTAGGCAGACTGTAACTGGATCCAATCCAACCCAAACACAGCCCACCCAAACAAATGAGGGGTCTACCTCACCTCAAACCCATGTGTCCACCCAGACTGATACTGGATCTAAACCAACCCAGATAGAACATTTCCAAACACCCACATCTCTCCTTACTAAAACCCAGAAAAAAGCCCATGAACCTACTAAACTTGCATTAAGAAGGAGCCCAAGAGTGAATAAAGTACCAGAAACAGAACCTTCTTTGACCAAATTGAGGAGAAGCCCTAGGTTTTGTACAGCTGTTGACAAGGGGAAGGGTAAGGTTGGAGAAACAGTTGATGATGTTGCTGTGAGATTGCAAAAGGGTGTAGGTGAGGGAAGTGGGAAAATAAAGGCAAAGAGGGCTCTGAAATTGGGTGAAGAGGAAGAATCAGGTTCTGGGTCATCAAGCTCAGATGACAGTGACCTAGACATTGAGTGGGAGCCTGGGGAGGAAGAGGCACACAGTGATGATGAGGTTTGGCCTAGGCAGACTGGAGAAGGAATATTATCTACAGTAGAGCAGAGCTTGCAGCTTGTTACATATGGGGGTGAAACTTCACATGATGTAGGTGTGGATAAGAAGGCAGTAAAACAATTAGGTAAGGATATTGATTGGGAGGAAGTGGATGTTCATGATGAAGGCTCTGAATCTGATGAGCTAAGAAGTTTACATGGGTCAGATGAGGAAAAAGATGAAAGTCCATGGTTTCATGCAAAAACTGATTTCAAAAAACCAGTTGAGCTGGTGAAAAAATTGAGGTTCCCCAACAGCACTATTCTAAGGAAAGCCCTTAGGATACATGCAATAGAAAACAGGTATGAGTATTACTATTTGCACAATGGTGGTAAAAGGATAACCACATTTTGCAAGAGAAGGTGTAAGTGTCAGTGGATTTCCAAGAGAAGTAAATTGGCAGGGTGATGCAATTGTAGTGGTAGGGTTAAGAAGTGCAGATTTAAGGTGTCAGCTAGAAGGTTGTTCAACAGTGAAGCTTGGCAAATAGTAGATTTTAGGCCAAAGCATATGTGTACGAGGAGTAAAATGAATTCAATGGTGAATGCTGAGTATCTTGCTGAGAGGTATGTTCAGGAATGGAGGCATAACCCTAGTTGGGATCTTAAAAGTTTCAGAGCTAGGGTGTTGAGTGACTTGGGAATAACAGTGAAGTACTCTAAAGCATGGCTTGCTAGGGCTAGGGAAAAGCTGATGATTTATGGGTCAGCTTCTGAGCAATATGCCAGAGTTTGGGACTATGACAATGCTGTAATTAAGTACAGTCCTGGGTCTGGGGTGTGCATAGTTGTTGATGTGAATGATAGCAGACCAGAACCACCCCTTTTTATGAGGATGTACACCTGTCTTCAGCCACTGAGAAGTGGTTTCATTAAAGGATGCAGACCTTTAATAGGTCTTGATGGCTGTCACTTGAAGGGAGCCTACCCAGGACAAGTACTGGTGGCTGTTGGCAAAGATGGGAACAACAACATATATCCAATTGCATGGGCTACAGTTGAAGTGGAGAATAAGGACACTTGGTGTTGGTTCTTGGGGTGTTTGAAAAAGGACCTTGGTGATGTGTGTGAGGGTGCTGGTTACACTTTCATGTCTGACAGACAAAAGGTGAGGCATCATTTACCTAATTCACATTACATAATATGATATGAGTTGTACTTACCTAATGTGTTGCTGTTTGATATGGCAGGGTCTCCTTGAAGTATTGGAATTGCAGGTGTCATTTGCTGAGAAGAGGTTTTGTGTGAGGCATATCTGGGCCAATTTCAAGCTTCAGTTCAGTGGATCAACCTTCAAAGACCTCTTCTGAAATGCTGCTAGGGCTACAACATTGGTGAGAAGTGAACTTGACTTGAGTTGCATGAATGAGTTGGCACACTGTCTAAACTGAGTTGCTTGCATGAATGAGATGCCACACTGTCTACACTGTTAGTTGCAAGAATTAGGATACTAAGTTAGTTGCATGAATGAGTTGGCACACTGTCTACACTGAGTTAGTTGCACTGATTGTTGTTTAATGTGCTTTGATTGTTATGGATACCTTATTTATGTTCAATGTGCTTTGATTGTTGTTGATACCTATTGCTGAATTAGGAAACTATTATTTATGTTCTGCTGTTTTTGGTATTACCTGGTAGGCTGACTTTGAGGTGGCAATGGAATCTATACATTTCTTGTCTGAAGATGCATATGTATATCTAGATAACATTCCTGCCAAGCACTGGTCTAGGCATGCATTTTCTTCGGACTGCAAATCAAATATGCTTCTCAATAATGTCTGTGAGACATTCAATGCTGTTATAAGAGATGCTAGGGACAAGTCCATACTCACTCAGATGGAGTGGTTGAGAAGGTATATGATGAAGAGGCATAATGAGAAGTGGGAGGCAACCAAGAAGATGGATGGGAAGCTCATGCCCTATGTGACTAAACTATTTGAGAGGATTGAGAGGGCTGCCAGGCACTGCATAGTCCAAGTTTCAAGAGATGACTCATATGAGGTTGAGCTTAATGGTGATACAGTGCTAGTTGACTTAGGTAACATGACTTGCACATGCTACCATTGGCAATTGACTGGTATTCCATGTGTACATGGGTATGCATGCATATTGGACAAGAGGGTAGACCCAGAAGACTTTGTGCATGAGTATTACACAAGACAGAAATATATGCATGCATATGAGGAACCTGTGAAGCCTATGCCTGGACCCAAGCATTGGGAGAAGCAGCATCATCTTCAACAGCCCCTACCTCCAGCAGTAAGAGTTATGCCTGGTAGGCCAAAGGCAAAGAAAAGAAAGCTGGAGAGAGGAGAGGGAGAAAGCAGTGCCAACCAAACAAAGAAGCAGAAAAGACAAAACAGGTGTGTGAAGTGTGGAAAACTTGGTCATTATGCCAAGACTTGTAAGAATGAACCAATGCAAGCTCTTACAGTTCCACCACAGCCCAACATACCATGCAAACCAGTTTTACAAAATGCATGGATGAAGGAACAAAGAAGGAAGAAGGAGGCAAGGGCTGCTATGAAGGTGTTTACATTACCCTCCTTAAAATATTACATGTTTATGGTGTTGGTTCTTGTTTCTTTATTTGTTGGTTCTTGTTTTGTTGGATGACCTTTTATTTTCAACTTATGCCATTACAGAGTGGTGGGACTCCTAGTCCAAGGAGCATAGAAAACAAATCATTCCCTCAAGAAAGAGCATCCCAACAAACTGTGCCCTCCACACAACCATCCCAACAGCCTGTGCTAGGCACCCAAGCATCCCAGGCATCAACAACAACAACAGCAGCAAAAGGCTCAACAACAAAGCAAGGGAAAGGGAAAAGGAAGAAGAGTTAGGGTTAGGGAGTCCTAGTTTTTTAGTGCCTAGACTGTTAACATCTGTGGTTAATGTAGCCTGAAACAATGATTATCTGCTTTTGAAGACAACTTTAATTTCACTTTTTCTGTATTTAACAACTAATCCTCTGGCATTTGCTTTAATATTTGATGTGCAGTGCACTTTTGTGCCAAAACAGCTATGAAATGGAAGACTATTTTATTGCTAATCAAAAGCATTGTAGATTTCATTCATAATAATTCAGAGTGTTCATATGCCAATTGTTGTCAAACACTGAGATCATCTAAGTACACAATCAGCACCTCTGACCTGCACTACCCTAATCTTATTTCAATACAACTACAACAATTACCATTACAATCAAAAATACAGAACAAATGCTAATTGCTAGGACTGTTGTGCAACCACCAACATTGATTTGTTGCCCTCCTTGCTTGTATTTCTTCCTATCAGCAGTTAGAGCTTTGCACTTCACAACCAAGTTGTCATTTTCACTTAGCAAACACCTTCTTTGCCCACTTAAATCTTCAACTTCTCTATGCAGTGAGTTGATTTCTCCCTTCATCAACTTCTTGTCAAGTAAAAGCTGATTAATCACATCCCTTTGCCAGTCAGTCCCTTCTTCCTCATCCACCCACTCAAAGCACTTGCAACCCCTACTTTTTGTTTTAGGATCATAGAATTTGCAGGCTTTGAACTTCCTTCCAGGGTTCTCTCTTGTCCATGATGTCAGCCTAGCCATAGGTATACCACAGTCACACTTCCTCTGTTTGGATGGAGAAAACCTAGCCAACGACATTATAGCCTGCAATACAACCAAATTTAGCATCAACAACAACAACACATCCATTATTAACCAATCTGCACCATCAATTTCATCCATACATAACCCAACTCAAAACCCCTAATTTCAATTGGGATAAAAACCCTAAAATAGTCTAATTGAAATTATCTGCCAATTGCACCATTTGAACATCAAATTCAAATTCTGCACCATTCCTAAACAATCGCAATTGCAAGTATAACAACATTAATTTGACACAAAATTGCAATTTCTTGTTCCAATTGGTTTCGCATTCGCAAAAAATTTTTTAAAAAAAATTAATTGCTACAACTGTGCTCACCTTTGGAGAAGATGGAATTTCGCCCAACAAATTTCGCCCAACAAATTTCATCCAAAAGCACAAACTAATCCCAATTGCTTTAGCACCTCCAATTAATTTCGTACTAATTAAACTTTGGAGAAGAGGGGTTATTCACAGCTATGACTTATACTCAATAAACTGACAAAACGAACGTTATAGTGGGGCCCACAAACGGCAACAGTAACAGTTTCTGTTTTCTGGTAGCACATTCTAACAACAGTGAATTTTAGTGGTAGTAAAATAAAAAAAAAAATTTAGAGGTAGCAAAAGTGAAAGTCAAGACTTTTTGTGGTAGCAAAAGTCAAAATTTCCTTATTTTTTTGCCAAATTGTCACTAAGGGTTTTTTAATTACCAATTTGGTCAATATTATCATATCTAATAGTTCAAAAGTATATGGTTACAGTACAAATAGCAATAAGAAAATACTCCATGCAGTTTTGCACCATTGATTATCCACCACTTTCCTGATTCCTCTTATCCCCTTCCACCATCATATACTTATTTGATAGCAAATAACATTTTTGGACACAGTTATAAAGTTCTAGGTTTGAACCTATGGCCTTCAACCATGGAATAATCCTATTGAAGATAATTCTCACTCAAGTTTTAGGTTTCTACCACATCAATTATCCATACAACATAGGGAGAATATTACTACATCAATTATCCATACCTGTATGAAAGCATCTAACTCATTAAAATGAATGAAATAGCACTATCTTTTTTGAATCTTAATTAGTTGATTAGAAATTAGCTCACAGTCTTCTCCAGCCACTTGTATTCTTTTTTCACAATGTTTTTTTTTACTAGTTTCAAGTCTCTCTCCACTCTTATAAAGTATAAAAGAGCTCAAATTATGTTTAATAAGATCGATCTATCATAGATTACATGTAATCCCCTGTATTTTTAAATATTTTATAAATGAAATTTTATTTTATTTATAATATTTATTTGTATTTTTTCAGAATTTAATTTTCAAATTATTAATTTGGGTCAAAAATTATTTTAGGCTAAATTATTTTATGAACCTATATCCTACAATCCATTATTAAAAAAACAAAGTCTAACTCATTTGTTTATTTAATTGGCCCATTATTTTCATGAGGCCCAATTCTACCCTACAATTCTCTCCTATAAATACCCCATGAATCCCCAAATTTTCCCCCACACAAAAAGGCTAGTCTTATTTTCTTCCTCCTTTATTTCTTATTATTTTCATAAAGCTTATGTAATTGATTTTTGGGTTTTGGTTTTTATTGCTTGAAATTAGTTTATTTAGTATCAAAATCATGTTTTTGATGTTTTAAACTAATAATTTCAGATTATAATTGTTGTTTTAATTTTCAGATTTTGTAATTTTAAACCTAGGGTTTTAATTAAGTTAAATTGGGATTTTAGGGTTCTAATGATCAATTAATTTGGGGCTTTTGTTCCTATTGAATTTCTAATGATTAATTAAGCATAAAAATAAATTTTCAGTTTTCCGTAATCAACTTTGATCTCCGTTCTTAATTTTTTTTAATCATGTTTTAATTACGTTTAGATTCTAATTCGTCCAATTTTTGCAAAAAAAATAGAGTTTTTCGTGTGTAAACGACGTTTTAATCAAAACTTATTACCTTTGGTAGTAAGCACAACCCTCTCGTGGCAAAATTCAGTCTCTAATTTAAATATGGTTTTCGGACAATTTTTGATTTTTAACGAAGGTTTAATGTTTAATATAAATTTTCATATTTTTATAAAGCTCTAAAATTGCTGTAATTTTATGAATAAGTATGTATTTTAATGTTTTTATGTAGGAAATTTTAAGAATAATATAAAAGCTTTTAATTCTAGCAAAAAGGAAGGTTATAAAGTGTTGTTTAATTGAAGGTTTGATTGAGTTTTTATGAAACTAATTGAATTCTAATTATATATTTCAAGTTTAGATTGTTGTATTCATACATTCTACTGTTAAATTAAATTTTCAGATTTTTAATCTTGGTTTTAAAGGTTTTAAATCATGGTTTTATGATAGATTTTTAGGTTTTTAACATACTAACCTACTATATAATGATTATTTCAAGTAGAGATGTTTATGAGGTTGTTTTATAATCTTAAACTAAATTTCCAGATTATAATCCTTACTTTAAAGTTGCTGAAATTTTATGTTATAAGCTATATTTTCATGATTTTAACATATAGACTTATAGTTGAACCATTGAATTATTAACTTTGACTATTGTGAGTAATTTAAAAGCATTATTTCAATGGTTTAAAGGGTTTTAAAGTAAGTTAGTATTGCTGTAAATTATGTTGCTTAATTAGGTATTGATTGAATTATTATTATTTGGTTTAGGAGAGGACTTTGTAGAAGGCGATTTTTAGTTCCTAAAGTGGCCAACCAACTCGTTTACTCAAGGTACGTACAAGGATACGAAACCTTGACTCTAGAAGCATGTTTAAGGGCTTGGAAGACTTAGCATCATGTTAGGAAACTTGTGGATTGGTTGGAATTGTATGGTAGTAAGTTTGATTGGTAAATAATGTGATGATTGGTTTTGTTTCATGTATGAGAAATGCGTATTAATTTATCTTGTAAGCATTATTTATGCATTAACTTGCAAGATGAGCTTAGAGGCAAAGGTACGTGAGTATATGGAATGAATTATTTTATTACTCGTTCATGATTATTGAAGTGGAATGAGTAAAGGGAGAATTAAAGTCTTATAAGACGAGGTTGGGGATTGAGGTGCCTTATGCACTTAAGGTGTTTATACACCGGGGTAGTTAAAGGATTCAACACTAAATATTTTTTGTCACTAATAAAACAAGAATTGAATCGAAAACTTGAATTACTTAAATGATTGTTGTTTGATTGATTGTATCGTTTTGCATTTGAGTCATCACCAAGTTTAAACTTGTAAATCACGTAAAGTGCAATATGGATGAGCAATAAAACTCTGGATTTGTGCACATCTAGAGTAATGACAAACAGGGGTTGGGGTACACGGGGTATTAGCCATGTACTTTCTAGAGGTCGTCTGATCTACAAGTCTCTTGTTTATAAATGTTTTCTTTAAATTATAAGGAGTTAGATGAGATCTCATACTAGCTATGGCCACAGAGTCGCGCCCATCTGCCATTGGATGTTTATTAATGTTTCCGAAAGGAGGCATAGGGTTTTCTTTTATTAATGTTCCGAAATGGAGCATAGGGGAACAACGTGGTCTATTGCTTAATCCAATCAATGAATGAAATGAATTATTTATTATTTTTTAGTGAAGTCTTAGTAATGTTAATAATACAGTTGAGACATGTGCCTGAGTAAGTAATTAAATAGTGTGTGTTGATTGCTTATTAGTAGTATGCTAGGAATTCTTTGTTATATTTTGTAGCTTGTATGTACTCAGCGTTGCTGATTGCGTGCTTTTGTATGTCTTTTTCTTGGTCATGGCCTTCGCCTTTTCAATGACCTTGTAATGATCCAATTTTAACACTTGTAATATTGGGGAGCAGATTAATCACAGGTTTATGCATAATCAGAACTTGCATCAACGTGGTTGGATTTTGAGTGGAGTGTTGGATATTTCCACAATATATTTCGTTTCATAAGTTTGGATTTATTTTAACTCAGGTTTGATTTATTTACAACTTTTATTAGGTTTTGAATAAGGGCCTTAATGGTTCCGACTTGTAAGACTAAATTTGGTTTTGATTATTGGTTTTGGAAACTTATTTATAATTGAGTTAGTTTTTCAGCTGCTAAATTCTGAACTAGCCTTAACGTTTAAACACGTGGCGATAGCACGTCAGTAATTCTCTTGCAGATTGTTAAAGGTATTTACAGGTTTTTAAAGAGAGAATTATTGGGGTGTTACATTATATCTTGCAACTTCTTACCATTTATCATAGATTGTCTCCTCCGCATTATAACTTATTACCATCTATCATAGATTATCCACTCCGCATTATTGTATCTTGCTTAGTTACTGCTTTTGTGTTACTTGGACTGTAAATAATACTAGAAATATTTAAAACCATAAATTACATCAATTCAATTGAAATTAAAATTAAAAAAAATTTAGAAAACCCCAAGAAAATACATCTCATGCTGCAATCAATATTAAGGTTTCCGCTATTTCGTATACATCCACAGAAATGACTCCAACTCCGATCGGAGCACATATGTCGCCGGCAACCACGAAAAACAGACATGATCATTCTAATGTGAAGTGCGATCTTTAAAAATCTCCTCCATTGTGTTTGGAAAAATCTCCAAATCTGTTTTGATAAATCCTAATTGAATGAAATTGGAATGAATAATTTTCAAGAGTTTGAAGATTTATAACGTTCATATAAAATTAAAAAAAAAAAAAGAATATCAACTTGTATAGCTATTTTATTATAATATATATTGACTTTACATTTTGGTGACATATAAACTAACTCAAAACAACATTAATGTTTGTGATGACATATATAACTTTGAGGGTTATTTTGTTGTTGTTTTTTTTTTTTTCTACCATTATTCCACTTATTTTTATTGTTAAAAAAATTATTACAAACATTTAAAAAATAAATAATTACACAAGTTTAAATTACTCTATTAATAAATATAATTAATATATCAAATAATATATATTTAATTTTACGTAATTTGTTAATTAATAAATAATTTTTAATATAATTGTTTTCTTTAACATGGCATATCTTATGACGTAGTTTAATTTTTAAAACATAAACACTTTCATAATGATTTAGCTTATATACATAAGAAAAGTTTAATTAATCTCATAGCAATATAAATTATTATTTCGTTTATATTTATTTTATACGTCATTACAAAAGTTTGTTTATTTAAATAATTATAAAAGTGTATTTATATGATTTTTGTAATAATTTCTATGAATATATTTGTTTATATTAATTTTAAAAAATGCTAGATCGCCATTGTCTTCCAAATTTTATGTCAAGATTTGAAATTTTTATTCAAATAAATAAATCAACATTAATTTTTAAATACTTACTTCTTATTATTAGAAGTGATGATATGATATCTACAACTTTATGTTTCTCTACTCAAAAGACGATAAATATAGTTAAAGACCTGAAATATACCAATAAATTTCTTTATTTTACAAATAATTCTTTTATTGCGAATAATAAGAAACGAAAGTACGTATTATATCAATGATTGATTAATTGTCATACATTTAAACAAATAAACAGTTAAAAATACTAAAGTTACCAACTGCTTCCCATAAAAAAAATAAAAAAAAAAAAATTTGTAGGTTATAATCAGGTCGGGTCAATTTCAAGTCAGGTCATTCTCGAGTTCGGAACAAGTCAATAATTTTTGCGGGTTACAATCAGGCCGGGTCATTTCTAAGTCGGGTCATGTTCGAGTTCGTGTATCAAATATTGGGTTAATCTTGGTTTTGGGTTAATTTCAGGTCGAGCCGGTTTCGGGTACATTTTTTGGATGGGTTTGTTAACAATTCATGTAATGATGTCTACGTTTAATCATTATCAATTTCTTCATTTATTGTAAGAGAAATATTTCAGATTAGTTCAAATTCGAGCTAATTAGTTTAAATAAGTTTTGATAAGCTATGCGTAATAAGTTGATTAAAAAAAAAAAAAGTAACAATGTAACTATATAACTATAGTACTATATTTTGATCAATATTAATAAGGTGGTCTACATTGAATTTAATGGGATTTGAAATTAGATTAGTAATGATATATACTCTATTTTATATTCCATTATTAGTTATAACCCGTGCATTAACACGGCCACATACTAGTTATCAACAAAAACAAAATAAAACCCCCAAAATTCCTGATTTCATCCTTTCAATTTGTTTTAATCAAAATTAAAAATTGTGATTGTAAATTGATTTTAATGCACAGTATACAAGGTACCAACCACCTCTAGCACCAACGTCATGATCAACTCTTACAATTTCTCTCCATTTTCTCTCTCTCCTAGGGTTTTCCATTTATTCTCTTCTTTCTTCTTCTTCAGAAATGGCCTCCAAGCCATGGACGCAACCTGCTCCTACGTACAATCCATTAGAGTTGTTTTGGGATTCCGACGAAGATGTGTCTGATCCTCGTTGTGCTCATACCCTTACCACCATCTAGGGGTGTCCATAATTTGGATTAAAAACGAAACCCAATCCAATCCAATCCAAATCGAATTATCAATTTGATTCGGATCCGAATTTTAAATCAGATCAAATCGGACTGAGATTTTATGAAGATTCGGATTTTCGGATTGGATCGGATTGACCTAATTGGATCTAATCCAAACGGGAAACCGATTTGTAAAATAAAGCTTATATAAATATGGATTTCTTTGTTTTTTGAAGTTTAGCTCAAATACTTAATACTACATAAAATTAATTATGGAGACTTTGTATTAATTAATTAATGACTTGATGTTGAACTATTTATTTTAATCATGATTTGAAGACTTGTATTTATATTAAAGCTTAATTTTATAATTGTATTAGGTGCTAAAATATAATATACTCCCTCCGAGTTTTTTTAATTGCAACTTTAGTGTGATTTGCGGTTCACGAGGCAAAAGTTAAAGGGCATGTGGTAGTGGGGTTAATTAAAGGTGATTAAAGTGTGTGGAGAGAGAAAGTTTGGCCACCACTTGAAAAAGTAGTGGAAAAGTAAGGGTAAAATAGTAATTTTGAAGGTTTTTGTTTACCCAAAATAGAAAGTTGCATTTAGGGAGTATTATAATTCGGATTTTCGAATCAGATCCAAATAACCAAATTTTAATTCGGATTGGATTGCGAGAGAAATTCGGATCGGATCGGATTGTAAAATTGAAAGGCGAATTATATTTCGGATTGGGTCGGATTTGGACAAAATCCAAACCGAAAACCGAACGGACACCTCTACCACCATCACATTTATCAAATTGAAAAGCTTGAAAGCTCGAATCGCCGATTAGATTACTATTAGGAAATACTTCTGGATCAAATATGCAAGAATTTTTAAGTTATTGAAGAACTTTAGGGTTTTTTTCTTCAAAACATCGAAGAGTGGAGACGGTAATGGAGATTGGTTTTTTTTTCGATCGTGTAAATATTTAAACATTTTGGGTTTTTTCTTTCTAACTTGTTAACAATTTGGCCCTTTAATTTTTCTTTGAAATTAACGGGTTGTCAATAAAAGCACTTTATTGACCCTATATCTTAAAGTCCTTTAGTAAACCTATCCATTAAAACATTAAAGGGGCATTTGGTTCAAGTATCTAAAGTATGAACTCAAAACAAAACAGATAACAATATAAGGTAACCATAGTCCACATAACATATGTTTTGTGCAAAAATATACAGGCATGCTATGATATAGAATATTCCAGGCTCATGCATTCCCAGGAAGTTTAGGAAGAGGAAACAACTATTCTAGGCATTCTAGCATACCATCACACTATTTACATATGTAGATGTTGCATTTTGTAGAGTCAAGTCCTTCAGGTCCATGATAAAAGCAAAAACAGGAAACTATAGCCACCACATTCATGCAAGCTAATTCTGAAGGACTTGCTTTCTTGTAAGCTTAAATCTTTGACTTCCGGCCAGCTTCAGATATAAAAGATTGCTTCTCCTGAAAACATCAAAACATAATCAAAAGGCAATACACGATTGACAATATATATGAACATGAAACATACGTTTGATCTCAAACGCTCATCCTCACAACTTCCAAACCCATTCAATGGCAGCTCACCACTAAGGATTATAAAACGTGCTTCAAAAATCATTATCATAGCACACATAAGAGCAAAGGTAAGGGAAGACGGGGCACATTGTATAGACGGGGCCACCCAGCATAAGCATCGTGCAACAACCAATAACACAAACATTGCATTTGATGTTAGGCTTAATCTACCTCATACAACCATTTTATACATTGCAAATCAACACTTCACTCAATATATGATGCATTATTGTACATATTTCACATGCTAACATCATCATATGAAATGAGCAAAAACAAACATAAAGCGAATAATCTTACTCTTGTCTATGGTGCAACCAACCCCATAAAAACAATTCTAAAGACTGACTAAAAGTAGAACCTGAAAAATTATACCAATAGCCAACTAATCCTTTGCATACCAAACACATACTCTTTTATGAGTCTTATATGTCACTTTAATTAGTATGATTCCACCAGAAGAGAGAAACTTCACTACTATTTACGAAAATCATCAACTCTTATCACTATAGTCCCACCAGATGAGAGAAAAACTTCACTGCTGTTTGGTGCTACAAAACAAGGCACATGTAGAGCGAGTATCCTCAAATTTGGAAAGTGAGAAAAGTTTTTGTGGTAAATAAGAACAAGGCTGAAAATAGATTTATTATTGGTTTAACCATTGGCATTGAAATGATTTATTGTAGACCTTGCAAAATCTGTAGATAATGTGATAAACTCACTAAACTTGTATGCAATTCATAACATTCAGTAAATGAAGAGTTTCAATCTAACAATGGCGGTTGCAAGACATTGATAATAATATAACCTATTTACCACCCGCGGTGTGTGAACTCAAGAAGAGGATAACCTAACCCAACTAATACCTTAAGATTAATTCAAATACCTTAAGCTACATGATCAAACAAAATATATTGAGAAAGTCTGCCAATTATTAAGTGAGCAAAGATTTTAATAATGGAAGTTCCATTAAATCCCCTTTATTTGGGTAGGATTAGATTTGGTACAGTAGCCGTAAGAAATAAATATATAAATAAGTCAATAAAAATAAAGTTATGGAGTATATACTTACAGCATTTGACAGCGACTTCCACTTCTTTGAAGCAACATCCCTAGCCTGATTAAATATAGCAATATAAGTGAGCAACATCCAAAAAAGAAAAGAAATTGTCACGTACCATCAAGTGTAACACAACTAACCATAGCGTGAGTCATCGAAGGATTTTCACTCTTTACCCTCTGCCTTTAAAATCAAGAAGAAGGGCAAAAAAAAAAAAAAACAAGATGATTAAAGGTCTGTACACTAAGGGGCAAATTAAGAGGGGAGAGTTAAAACATTCCAGAACGGTGACTTACAACAAAGCAGTGAAAGCAGGAAGAACACCACCAGCCCTGACCAGACGATGATGTACACTCCATAGTCAGTAGCAAGACATCGAGTTTCCTAATAATTAACAAAATATTGACAAACACAAAATAAGTAAGAGATCTTACTGCAAAACTGTTGCCTTTTTAGCTTTAGATATCTTGCTTCCAGACATGCTACCTCGTTTTTTACGAGCAGTAACTTGCAATCATGAGAAACACCAGGATAAGGAAAAGGAAAAGGTTGACATAGGAATACATGTCCACAAGATAAAAACACCCATATTACATGTGCTTCTATTTTCTAATTTATCTCAAGATACCATAGTTTTCACTACAGCGGAAAGCCAAATGAGATCAGGAAACACGAAAAACAATCTTATTGAAATATAATCTACTTTTTAAGATGGAAAAGCAAATAAGCAATTTACCTGCTTTCTTTGGGGTTTTGAATTCCTTAAAGTACAGCAAGCGCAATTTCTTAGAAGGAATCCCAAAGAGCACTTTAGCACGGTAGGTTTTACTCTCTTGGTCAACGGTATCAATGGCAGTAAATGTAAGGTAGTACATTGCACCTTGAACTGGCTGTACGTTGGCTTTATCGAGTGATAAAAATTCCAAACGATTTCCCTAGCAATGAATTTGACAAGAGAAAAAATTGAGCAATAGAACCTCCAGCTACTTTTGGTGGGGCAGATTTTGACATCAAACATCAAAATTCCATTTACCAGATGTGGAAGTACCAGATATATGAAATATAAAATGGAACTCGTATAAACTAGAGCAAGTAATGCAAATAATGAAAGACGAGACGCAAAAATTACCCCATGATGACAAGCAGCGAAGCGTGCAGCGATATCAGCAATTTTCCAGTCACAAGAGGTAGGGGGAAGGATTGAAATGCGGCCGGGCATAGAGCCAGTACAGCCATCGACATCGAAGCCCTTGCTTTGAGTAACCTTCCTGTCGTACCTATCCAGTTCTTCCTGGGTCATCCTACGGAACCGATTTCTACGTGGGGAAAGATACTTAGCAGGTCCATAAGCTGTTCCCTTGAAAAGCTCCAAGCCGCTAAAGTTGCGAGGATGATACTTGCCACCCACCAATACCATAATCACCAAACTTAAACCCTTTCAAAACAATTACATTAGCAAAATAATAAATTAATTAAATGAGATTTTTAAGGATAATCATATACATCAAAACCCTAAATCCTAATTCGCACGATTTCGTCGATAGTAATACAACACAACTCAACATACTACCCATCAATCAAGTGCCTAAAACTAAAATTCGAATGATTATAAATAAAAATAAAACATGGCAACCTAAGTTAATCCAACAACACCAATACTCACGATTCATACACAATTATCGTCAATGCCATTAATTGGTTCAAACCCTAAGCAAGATCCACAAAACTAAAACAAACAAAATTCACAAATTAAAAAAAAATTTAGCGTCGGGAAGAGCGAGAAAATACCTGAACAGAGAGAAGAGAATGAGGGTGCCGGGTGCAATTTGGGTAGTATATACTATATATAGATGCACAAATAAAAAGCTTGAAGAACAAGTAAATCCGAAAATTAAAACAATAGGCTTCCATGATACGAGTATATTTAATTTGGGTTTGGTGATTGGATTTGGGCCCAAAGATTTAATTAATAAGATTGCTCTCGTTCATTTGTAGGTGGTCTAATCTAAAAAAGAATTAGCCTATAAGGTAGCGATTATATGAAATACTAAAAGGATCACCAACCTTTTGGTTGATGGTAAATTGGTAAGCCCCTAATCTCTTAATTTCTTACTATATTTTTTACTTTATGTTCACAATAATTGTAGTATCTCTATTTGAGAGTTTTTCTACCCTTATATCGGGTTATTTCTACCCGTATATCGGGTTAATTTTTCTCTCTTTTTGAGAGTTTTGGGGCTATGTTCTTTAATTTCGTACGAAAAATTGATTTGTTGATGAGGAGTTGTGTTGTGTTGCCATGGAGGTTAATTCTACATCTACAATCAATTGTATCGAATGGTGTTCGATTCCAAAGCTACAATAATAGATCGAAAGACCCCCTCGTGAAAAGCTGTATCAAACAGCGGTGTGAAAGAGGGCATTTAGAAATGTCAGATCTAGATAACAACTATCGTAATTTTGTCAAATTAGAATATTATTCGATTCAGTTTGTATTGTATTTGCTAGTTTTGATTTATATTGTAAATGTCGTATGACTCTTCCATCAATGAATTAATTTTCTTTTCAAAAAAAAAATGAAATACTAAAAGGAAAAAAGATTGAAGATATAATAAAGCGTTGATGTTCCAGTAAAAAAAAAATAATAAAAAAAAAAAGCGTTGATGTACTCCGTAGAAGAGTAGGAAAACCTATTTGACCGATGACATTAGAAAACCTAGTGTGTAGACTATAGAGTGTAGCTGCAAAAGTAGAGTGCAGGTGGACATAATGAAAGGGGGTTTGCAGCGCAGATGGCACTACACACCCCATTTGGGCCAATTGATTACAAGTAAATGAAAAATGTCAAAATTTTGATTTTCTTCAAGCCAAGTGAGCTGTCTGAGGACAATCTGAATTCTGATAGAAAAAGTAATGACAAGACCCTCAATTTATTCCAAAAAAGTTAGAAAAGGGCTAGAAAGAAACTTTTTCCTTTAATTTATACTCTGTATCTCTTACTAGCCCTTTTGAGTTAATTAGGTTGAATATTAGTGTGATTCTTCTGTTTCGGTATGTGATTTTCTTAATTTGTTTTGAGTAGAAAAAACATTAGATCATCAATCACATTGCTTGATAATTTTATTTTATTTTTTTTTGTGTGTGTGTGTTTAACTGTATGTATTATTCGTTTGATTAATATCACAATTTGTCGGGCGCGCCCCCGTTGATCTTTATGATCAATTTATCAAAGCAATCTTTGTGGCAAAGATGTAAATATTTGTAACAGTAAATTGCCACATATTAAGTTGCGTCATTGTGGGCAATTACTCAGCAATTGAGTCATCTAACAGCCGTTATCTATCATGCAAACCGTCAAGTCGCAAGTCTGGGAAATTTGGATTGTTTTGAGCCACATATTATTTTCATCTTGGCTGTGTAAAGTCAAAAATCCATACTCTTTCATCCATTGTTTACGTTGTTCATCTTGTATGAGTAAATTCAAAAATCCATACTCTTTCGTCCGTTGTTTATGATGTTCATCTTTTACGGCAAGCGAAATCGCCTCGATTGTTGAGTGCCATTGTTTTCGGCATATGAGCAATTGGTTGGATTGTTGGGTAAGTGGATTACCAACTATATAATAAAATTTTATTTAGCATAATTGCATTGTGGTTTTTGTTTTTCATCACATTTATGGATTATTATCTTATTTGATTACTACAGAGTATTGTAGTGTGTGGATGGTTGTAGTAGATGTTGGTGTGAAGTATTGAATGAGTATGTAATCAAATGTGATAATACTAGTTCGATTAGTTGGACATTGATAGGATTTGGTTTTGTTTCTGGTTGTATTTGTGTTAGAATTGTAAATCCTACAAACTAGCCATGGAGAACTGCAATGATTCGCCCCCCGTAGTTTGTGGGTACAATGGTAGTGTTTTGCAAGATAAGGGGAGCGGTGTTAGGTGCAGAGAGGAGCCTTGTCTGAAGATGATGCAAATCGGGTTAGGGATGTCGGAGATGACATTCTACCTTATGTAGAAGGGGATATCCCTCCATCTACACTATTAAAACCAATCACTGTCATGTGCATTTATGGCACATGTAAAAGCAAGTTTGATAAACGGCAATAATGTGCCGTAACGTCCAAAGCAGCACAACAATTCCACATCAGATGCTCATATGGCAAAGAGGGTGAGTCACCCCATGCGATTTTACCATATTATCCCCGGTTTAATGATGGAAAAGTCTATGTTACCCCAAAGATTGACAAAGTAAATTGATCATAAAGATCAACAAGTATTTTCCCCAATTTGCCTTTTTGGGTTGATAATTGGGAGCTATAGTTGCGTTTTTTCTGTGAAATAATAAGGGCGTATTGAGAGTTTAATTTGGACAACACTACCTAGTGGCTAGTAGCCTAGTACCTACTACCTTTTCCTTCACTTACGTAATATTTCCTTTGTTTTTTTTTTTTTTTTTATAGTTGCAACACTTCTCTTTTCATGCTTGTCAATGCATGTTTTCAGTCGTTAATATTTTCGATTACCAATATGTAAAAATTATAAATTTTAGATATTAAAATAGTATAAATCGGACGAATATAACAAGATTTCACATGACTATATTTCCACTTAAGTATAAATTGTCAAAGCTAGTCAAAGTGAAACACATGAATAGTGTAAAAGTCAAAGTGTTGCAACTATAAAAAACGGAGAAAGTACTCATCTACATTTCTTTATAGAAAATGGGTTACAATGGTTTGGAATTTCTTTGGACTATACTATCCTTCTCAAATACTTTGCATGCACGTACTATGTTGAACTCCTTAATACTTGTAGTACTCTGAGGTGTAAAAACCTGACCCAACCAACCCGATCCGAAACCAACTCGAAAAATATCCAATTCAGATTTCGCATGGTGATGGTGTAGGCGTCGCTCGAAGTGCAGTTGTGAATATGATTGACAATCATAGGAAGTTGATTGGATTTGACGTTATAATGATTAGGGATAAAATCTAGAATATTAATATTTTATCTCTTTCGCGCGTTCCTATGTGGAAAATTATTTGTTTTAGCCGGCTTTGTACACGTTTAGGAGTTCTAGAAGTTTGTATCAAACTCAGATTGTTTTGTAAATCGGATGATTATTGAATATTTAAAATTGGGCTTAAGAATAAAAATAAAAAGTATTAAAATAAATGGTTTGGGCTTAAAATTGAAATAGGTATGGGCTAGAAAAGTGAAATGGATTGGATTTAGAAATAAAATTAAGTATTCTTTTATTTCAACACTTTACTCAAATCAAATGGCGATGAAATGTTTTACTCATCATCGGGTTTCAGTCGGGGAGACATTTTTAAGTGTCTACACATGAGCACAATAATTTAGCATGACTCAAGTTTGAAATTAGACCTGACCTCACCGAATCTAACCCTCACATCCGAATTGACACCTCTAGTAATACTCTATGCTCAAGTTTATAATCTTTATTAACCATTGATTTTATCCAGCATTGCTAGTTTAGGCCATTGGATGTTTAATTATCCTCGGGACCAATTTTTTTTCCTTCTTATATCCATATACACATAACTCGATTGATTGGGAATAAGGTGTTGTTTGGTTGACAAATTCATGGAAATAAAAATTTCTAGGAATTTCCACTCCCCACAAAATAAAAGAATTTGATTAGAATTTAATTACCTAGGGAGACCTAGGTAAGTAAAACTTATCATGGGAATTTCCACTTCCCATGATTAAACCAAACACAATTTGACATTTTTTAGGAATTCCAATTACATAGAAATATAAATTTACAAGGAATTTGCATTTCCCTCATTCAACCAAACGAGCCCTAAGTTATTTTACCTCTTAAATTTTGTGACAGTATATAGGATGCAATGTTGAACGGTAATTCCTACTGTATGGGAACACATGTTTATTAATTTGTTGATTAAGTCAAATGTAGTATGTTAAGTCCTTAAAATTAATTGTGGACATGATAATCAAATCATGTGGTGTTGCTCTTTATTTTAACTTTACTAGTTGTGGACTTGTTGCGTGCGGTTCCGCAAGTTATCGGGATTATTTGTTAAGTATCGATCATTTGGTGATAATAAAAGAGATTATGGAGGGGTAATTATGATATGTAGTATGTGTACTTATGGGAGGTATCTTCTTCGGCCATGCTTGGATTTGAAGTTGTGAATATCAATTTTGAGGCACGACCGTTTTTCAATAATGCACAAGCGTTCCCAAATGAATTGGCAACAACCCGACTATGCATCAATGCATGTGGTCGTGCTTGGCTTCGGCAGGCTAAAATGGATGAAATAGTCGTGGTTGGACTGTTCCCCATGATTCAGAGCCACTATCTTCCTCTAAGCATTTTCCTAAGAACTCTACACTTATCATTTTCCTAAGAACTCTACACTTATCATTGGTTTGGAGTGGTGTTATGATGTCTCATCTGGTGTCGAACTTAATAAATGAGTAGCACAATCCTAAACTCCCCCCTATCTTCCCTAGTTATGCCTCCTCATCCACAACGTCAGACCAAGAGGAAGTAGGCATAATGGGCTGTGATATAGATAAATTGTTAAAAACAAAGAGAGCAAACTAAGAAATTTTTCAGTGCTTTTGTGGTGTGGCTAGCCACACCATATGGCTAGACGACACACACCAAAACACCGACCGAGTAATCTCGACCACATTGTGTGGCCAGTCGCATATGAAAATTTTCGGAAATTTTTTTCATCTCAGCTTTCATTCTTATTGCTTATTAAAATGAAAAGAAATCAAAATACTTAAAATAAGTGTAGCAAAGGTAAGCCAAGTTTAGATTATTTTAGAGAATGTTTTTTAAAAAATAAAAATAAAAAAAACTTCTGAAAAATCAAGATAATCCCTAATATCTCAAAAAACACAAATATCGTGAAGAGAAGATATCGAATGGGAAAAAAATCATTAAAAAAATAGAGCTTAAATGTAACAGTTGGTCATATAAAACAATAAATAACTAATTATCCAAATTAGCCTAACTGACAAGTGGGCGCAATTACGAAAATCATATTATCTCTCCCTAGGGGTGGTTATTGGGCGGGTCATTAACGAGGCGGGTCATGATGAATATTTAGTATGTTAGGGTTGGGTCAGGGTCAATACGGGTCAGGGTTGGGGTAAAAGTGAAGTGGGTCATTAACGGCATACCCACATACTTCCATTTAGCTGCTAACGTAAATAGGAAACAAAAATAGCAATGTATATTCATATCAAAAACCCAGAAAATATAAAATATAAATCTTATCAACAAAAACAAAAATAAAACCCCAAAAAATCCTGAGTTCATCCTTTCAGTTTGGCTTAATCAAAATTAAAAATTGTGATTGTAAATTGGAATTTCAATGCACAGTATACACGGTACCAACCACCTCTAGCACCGGCGCCATGATCAACTCATACAATTTCTCTCCATTTTCTCTCTTCTAGGGTTTTCCATTTCTTCTCTTCTTTCTTCTTCATCAATGGCGTCCAAGCCATGGACGGAACCTCTTCTATGTACAATCCATTACAGTTGTTTTGGGATTCCGACGAAGATGCGCCTGATCCTCGTTGTGGTCATACCCTTACCACCGCCGCATCTATCAAATTGGGAAGCTTGAAAGCTCGAAATCACTGATTAGATTACTATTAGGAACTACTTCTAAATCAAATATGCAAGAATTTGTAAATCAATTGAAGGACTTGGGTTTTTTTTTAGAATATCGAAAAAAGAGGAGACGATAATGGAGATTGTTTTTTTTTTTTTTTGGTCATTTTAATTTTTAAAAAAATTGGGTTTTTTCTTTCTAAGTTTCTAACAATTTGGCCCTTTAATTTTTCTTTATATTAACGAGATGTCAATAAAAACCCTTTATTAACCCTATATCATAAAACCCAAGATCCTTTAATTTAGGCCCAACCCTATTATCAATGGGCAACCCTGTTCATTAATTTAACCACCCCTAGCTCTCCTGATTACATCCCAGACATCAAAGTTCAAATACTGCTCGCTAAGTTGAACTCAAAACAAAACGGATAACAATATAAGGTAACCATAGTCCACATAACATATGTTTTGGGCAAAAATATACAAGCATGCTATGATATAGAATATTCCAGGCTCATGCATTCCCAGAAAGTTTACGAAGAGGAAACAACTGTTCTAGGCATATGCACACTATTTACATATGTAGATGTTGCATTTTAGAGAATTGTATCATAGAAACTCAAAATAAGCAAAAACATTTGCCTTTGATATGTACAACATCCACCAGCAAAAAAAAAAGCATCCCGAGTCAAGTCCTTCAGGTCCAAGATAAAAGCAAAAGCAGGAAACTATAGCCACCACAATCTTGCAAGCTAATTCTGAAGGCCTTGCTTTCTTGTAAGCTTAAATCTTTGACTTCCGGCCTGCTTCAGATATAAAAGATTGCTTCTCCTGAAAACATCAAAACATAATCAAAAGGCAATACACGTGGTTCTCCAATCACGACTGACAATATATATGAACATGAAACATACGTTTGAGATCAAACGCTCATCCTCACAACTTCCGAACCCATTCAACGGCAGCTCACCACATAGGAATATAAAACGCGCTTCAAAAATCATAATCATAGCACACCAGCATAAGCATCGTGCAACAAACAATAACACAAACATTGCAATTGATGTTAGGCTTGATCTACCTCATACAGCCATTTTATACATTGCAAATCAACACTTCACTCAATATATGATGCATTTTTGTACATAATTCACATGCTAACATCTTCATCATATGAAATGAGCAAAAACAAACATAAAGCGAATAATCTTACACTGGTATATGGTGCAACCAACCCCATAAAAACAATTCTAAAGACTGTCTAAAAGTAGAACCCGAAAAATTATACCAATAGCCAACTAATCCTTTGCTTACCAAACACATACTCTTTTATGAGTCTTATATGTCACTATAATTAGTATGATTCCACCAGAAGAGAGAAACTTCACTACTATTTGCGAAAATCATCAACTCTTATCACTATAGTCCCACTAGATGAAAGAAAAACTTCACTGCTATTTGGTGCTACAAAACAAGGCACATGTAGAGCGAGTATTCTGAAATTTGGAAAGTGAGAAAAGTTTTTGTGGTAAAAAAGAACAAGGCTAAAAAAACAGATTTATTATTGGTTTCACCATTGGCCTTGAAATGATTTATTGTAGACCTTGCAAAATCTGTAGATAATGTGATAATCTCACTAAACTTGTATGCAATTCATAACCTTCAGTAAATGAAGAGTTTCAATCTAACAATGGCGGTTGCAAGACATTGATAATAATATAACCTATTTACCACCCGCGGTGTGTGAACTCAAGAAGAGGATAACCTAACCCAACTAATACCTTAAGATTAATTCAAAGCTACATGATCAAACAAAATATATTGAGAAAGTCTGCCAATTATTAAGTGAGCAAAGATTTTAATAATGGAAGTTCCATTAAATCCCCTTCATTTGGGTAGGATTAGATTGGGTACAGTAGCCGTAAGAAATAAATATATAAATAAACCAATAAAAATAAAGTTATGGAGTATATACTTACAACATTTGACAGCGACTTCCACTTCTTTGAAGCAACATCCCTAGCCTGATTAAATATAGCAATATAAATGAGCGACATTCAAAAAAGAAAAGAAATTGTCATGTACCAGCAAGTGTAACACAACTAACCATAGCGTGAGTCATGGAAGGATTTTCACTCTTTACCCTCTGCCTTTAAAATCAAGAAGAAAGACAAAAAAAAAAAAAAAAAAAAAAGAAAAAAAAAAACAAGATGATTAAAGGTCTGTACACTAAGGGGCAAATTAAGAGGGGAGAGTTAAAACATTCCAGAACGATGACTTACAACAAAGCAGTGTAAGCAGGAAGAACACCACCAGCCCTGACCAGACGATGATGTACACTCCATAGTCAGTAGCAAGACATCGAGTTTCCTAATAA
The DNA here is from genome assembly GCA_034703905.1 of Chenopodium berlandieri. Taxonomy (NCBI): domain Eukaryota; kingdom Viridiplantae; phylum Streptophyta; class Magnoliopsida; order Caryophyllales; family Amaranthaceae; genus Chenopodium; species Chenopodium berlandieri. Next base: position 53,573,022 of record CM068281.1, read on the forward strand.
TTAACAAAATATTGACAAACATAAAATAAGCAAGAGATCTTACTGCAAAACTGTTGCCTTTTTAGCTTTAGATATCTTGCTTGCAGACATGCTACCTCGTTTTTTATGAGCAGTAACTTGCAATCATGAGAAACACCAGTTAGTAAACTCGAGGATAAGGTAAAGATACCACAGTTTTCACTACAGTGGAAAGCCAAATGAGATCGAGAAACACAATAAACAATCTTATTGAAATATAGTCTACTATTTAAGATGGAAAAACAAATAAGCAATTTACCTGCTTTCTTTAGGGTTTTGAATTCCTTAAAGTACAGCAAGCGCAATTTGTTACAAGGAATCCCAAAGCACACTTTAGCACGGCAGGTTTTACTCTCTTGGTCAACGGTATCAATGGCAGTAAATGTAAGGTAGTACATTGCACCTTGAACTGGCTGTATGTTGGCTTTATCAAGTGATAAAACTTCCAAACGTTTTCCCTAGCAATGAATTTGACAAGAGAAAAAATTGAGCAATAGATTGTTCAGTGGTATAGGAAAATAGAATCCAAAACCACCTCCAGCTACATTTGGTGGGGCAGATTTTGACATCAAACATCAAAATTCCATTTACCAGATGTGGAAGTATCAGATATATGAAGTATAAAATGGAACTCGTCTAAACTAGAGCAAGTAATGCAAATAATGAAAGACGAGACGCAAAATTTACCCCATGTTGAAAAGCAGCGAAGCGTGCAGCAATATCAGCAATTTTCCATTCTAAAGAGGTAGGGGGAATGATTGAAATGCGGCCGGGCATATTGCCAGTACAGCCATCGACATCGAAGCCCTTGCTTTGAGTAACCTTCCTGTCGTACCTATCCTGTTCTTCCTGGTTCATCATACGGAACCGCTTTTTACTTTTCGAAAGATACTTAGCAGGTCCATAAACTGTTCCCTTGAAAACCTCCAAGCCGTTAAAGTTGCGAGCTTCATACTTGCCACCCACCATAATCACCAAACTAAAACCCTTTCAAAACCATTACATTTCAATTCTTTAGCACAAATAACAAATTAATTAAATGAGATTTTTAATTGCAACAAAGAATAATCATATACATCTAAACCCTAAATCCTAATTCGCACCATTTCGTCGACAGTAATACAACACAACTCAACATACTACCCAATACCCATCACATCACATGAATCAAGTGCCAAAAATTCGATTTACTAAAATTCGATTGATTATAAATAAAAATAAAACATGGCAACCTAAATTAATCCAACAACACCAATACTCACGATTCATACACAATTATCGAGATCGAAAACTGGAAAATAAAAACAATTGATTTCAATACCATTAATTGATTCAAACCCTAAGCAAGATCCACAAAACTAAAACAAACAAAATTCACAAATTAAAAAAAAAAAATAACATCGGGAAGAGCGAGAAAATACCTGAACAGAGAGAGAATGAGGGTGCCGGGTGCAATTTGGGTAGTATATACCATATGGATACGTAAATCCGAAAATTAACACAATTAATAAAGATTTAATTAATATAGATACGTGTATAATTAATTTGGGTTTGGTGATTGGATTTGGGTCCAAAGATTTAATTAATAAAGATTGCTCTCATTCATCCGTAGGCCGTAGGTGGTCCAAGCTAAAAATACACCTTTTTAATGTTATTTGGGCTTCTTATGTCTTCTCCAACCAACCTAATCATTGCCTATCAATATTTTATGTTAAAAACTAGTGTGTGCTCCGGACGATGTCCCAGATTGCTAGTGTGTGTACTTCTTTAATATGATAATTATGTTCCACTGTTTGTAATATATAGTTACTTAGTTAATATATGGTTCAGACTCAGGTGTCACATTTTTTTTTTTTTTTTTTTTTTGTAAATAAATGAATTATATTACCTCTCATTTCCTTAATAAATGAAAGGAAAATATAATATTATGTGAAATTTGAAACATGAATAAAAGTTGGTTGAGATGGTAAATGTATTACATTTATATTTCGATTCTAGCTCAAAGCATAAACACTAAGACATTGAATTTGATTTTGGATACATATTGTTCAACTCTAGTGCTGAAAATGATGGAAATATTGTTCCCATGAAACATGGAAATTGTATAAAATTCAAAACAAGTCATGTAAAGGTGCTATTCAGATAGTTGACCACGTGATAAAGCAATAGCATCACATAATTTAACACTTAAATATGTGACAATATTAGTGGGGCACATTATCTAGAATCTAGTGCAATATATGACCTAGTGTGCAATGTATATGGATGTAGAGAAGCGTACATTAACAAGACAGCCCAAAGTATACCAGGGAAAACAACACAACTCCTATTCTCATATGCTTGTTAGTAATCATTTGAGCATGTCACAAGAGTTAATTCATGAATCCCATATAATTACAGTTTATCAACAAAACAAAAAAATAAAAAATTCAGCCATTTCTAATTTTCAATCAATTCTGCACAGGTACATTTGCCCATCATCAACATGTAAACAAGTAGCGCGTGGTACTTTGAAAACAAAAGGAAGACATTGTTTCGTAGCCTAAGCTGCATTTTAATCCGTGTATCCTACATTCTACAAAAATAAGTTACTTAATTCCACCCATTATTGTAAGCGAGTACATTGTCCATCCTCAATGGCCTATCATGCTAATAGATGATTTTTTTTATGTAACACCCCCCCAACCAAACACCCCGTAACAAGTACCAGGTTACCAAGCAAAAATCCCAAATGTCGTAGTTCACTAGTTTAGACCGAATGGTGTGGGCCTGTGGGGCATGAAAGGCAAGGTCTCCATCGTAATTATCAAATTTTATAGCTTTTGTGGGCCAATTGACCAAATTGGTAAATAAAAATGACCCCTAGCGACAATTTGGTAAAAAAAGCTAACCCCAAGCGACAATTTGGTACAAAAAAATCATCTCAAACAACAATTAGCCCAAAAAATACAAAAAATTCCGACAAACTACTCGTAAATGTTTAATAAGTTAGTTCGTTTCTCGTGGTTTTCTTACCAAAATCTCCAACCCCTTTTTCGGAATTAACAATTTGAAGAAAAATTATTGTTTAAATATTAATTTTCACGTAATTTTTCTACCCCATATTATCGATTTCTTAGAAAATGAGGTTGAAAATAAATTTGATATCGGGATATAGCAAAATAAAACGAGATGACATATTAATTAAATTTTAACATGACAAAAATAATTTTAAAAAATATAATAACGAATTGAATTAGGAAATTTGAAGACTTTGTCGGAAAAAATTAGATATTTTGGTCTAATTATCGCCTGAGAATAATTTTTTTTACCAAATTGTCGCTTTGAGTTAACTTTTTTTACCATATTGTCGCCGGAGTTATTTTTTTGCCAAATTGTCACTAGGGGTTTTTTAATTACCAATTTGGTCAATATTATCATATCTAATAGTTCAAAAGTATATGGTTACAGTACAAATAGCAATAAGAAAATACTCCATGCAGTTTTGCACCATTGATTATCCACCACTCTCCTGATTCCTCTTATCCTCTTCCACCATCATATACTTATTTGATAGCAAATAACACTTTTGGACACAGTTATAAAGTTCTAGGTTTGAACCTATGGCCTTCAACCATGGAATAATCCTATTGAAGATATTCTCACTCAAGTTTTAGGTTTCTACCACATCAATTATCCATACAACATAGGGAGAATATTACTACATCAATTATCCATACCTGTATGAAAGCATCTAACTCATTAAAATGAATGAAATAGCACTATCTTTTTTGAATCTTAATTAGTTGATTAGAAATTAGCTCACAGTCTTCTCCAGCCACTTGTATTCTTTTTTCACAATGTTTTTTTTACTAGTTTCAAGTCTCTCTCCACTCTTATAAAGTATAAAAGAGCTCAAAATATGTTTAATAAGATCGATCTATCATAGATTATATGTAATCCCCCGTATTTTTAAATATTTTATAAATGAAATTTTATTTTATTTATAATATTTATTTTTATTTTTCCAAAATTTAATTTTTAAATTATTAATTTGGGTCAAAAATTATTTTAGGCTAAATTATTTTATGAACCTATATCCTACAATCCATTATTATAAAAACAAAGTCTAACCCATTTGTTTATTTAATTGGCCCATTATTTTCATGAGGCCCAATTCTACCCTACAATTCTCTCCTATAAATACCCCATGAATCCCCAAATTTTCCCCCACACAAAAAGGCTAGTCTTATTTTCTTCCTCCTTTATTTCTTATTATTTTCATAAAGCTTATGTAATTGATTTTTGGGTTTTGGTTTTTATTGCTTGAAATTAGTTTATTTAGTATCAAATTCATGTTTTTGATGTTTTAAACTAATAATTTCAGATTATAATTGTTGTTTTAATTTTCAGATTTTGTAATTTTAAACCTAGGGTTTTAATTTAGTTAAATTGGGATTTTAGGGTTCTAATGATCAATTAATTTGGGGCTTTTGTTCCTATTGAATTTCTAATGATTAATTAAGTATAAAAATAAATTTTCAGTTTTCCGTAATCAACTTTGATCTCCGTTCTTAATTTTTTTTAATCACGTTTTAATTACGTTTAGATTCTAACTCGTCCGATTTATGCAAAAAAAATAGAGTTTTTCGTGTGTAAACGACGTTTTAATCAAAACTTATTACCTTTGGTAGTAAGCACCACCCTCTCGTGGCGAAATTCAGCCTCTAATTTAAATATGATTTTCGGACAATTTTTGATTTTTAACGAAGGTTTAATGTTTAATATAAATTTTTAGATTTTTATAAAGCTCTAAACTTGCTGTAATTTTATGAATAAGTATGTATTTTAATGTTTTTATGTAGGAAATTTTAAGAATAATATATAAACTTTTAATTCTAGCAAAAAGGAAGGTTATAAAGTGTTGTTTAATTGAAGGTTTGATTGAGTTTTTATGAAACTAATTGAATTCTAATTATATATTTCAAGTTTAGTATGTTGTATTCATACATTCTACTGTTAAAATAAATTTTCAGATTTTTAATCTTGGTTTTAAAGGTTTTAAATCATGGTTTTATGATGGATTTTTAGGTTTTTAACATACTAACCTACTATATAATGATTATTTCAAGTAGATATGTTTATGAGGTTGTTTTATAATCTTAAACTAAATTTCCAGATTATAATCCTTACTTTAAAGTTGCTGAAATTTTATGTTATAAGCTATATTTTCATGATTTTAACATATAGACTTATAGTTGAACTATTGAATTATTAACTTTGACTATTGTGAGTAATTTTAAACCATTATTTCAATGGTTTAAAGGGTTTTAAAGTAAGTTAGTATTGTTGTAAATTATGTTGCTTAATTAGGTATGATTGAATTATTATTATTTGGTTTAGGAGAGGACTTTGTAGAAGGCGATTTTTAGTTCCTAAAGTGGCCAACCAACTCGTTTACTCAAGGTACGTACAAGGATACGAAACCTTGACTCTAGAAGCATATATGTTTAAGGGCTTGGAAGACTTAACATCATGTTAGGAAACTTGTGGATTGGTTGGAATTGTATGGTAGTAAGTTTGATTGGTGAATAATGTGATGATTGGTTTTGTTTCATGTATGAGAAATGCGTATTAATTTATCTTGTAAGCATTATTTATGCATTAACTTGCAAGATGAGCTTAGATGCAAAGGTACGTGAGTATATGGAATGAATTATTTTATTACTCGTTCACGATTATTGAAGTGGAATGAGTGAAGGGAGAGTTAAAGTCTTATAAGACGAGGTTGGGGATTGAGGTGCCTTATGCACTTAAGGTGTTTATACACCGAGGTAGTTAAAGGATTCAACACTAAATATTGTTTGTCACTAATAAAACAAGAATTGAATCGGAAACTTGAATTGCTTAAATGATTGTTGTTTGATTGATGCTATCGTTTTGCATTTGAGTCATCACCAAGTTTAAACTTGTAAATCACGTAAAGTGCAATATGGATGAGCAATAAAACTCTGGATTTGTGCACATCTAGAGTAATGAAAAACAGGGGTTTGGGTACACGGGGTATTAGCAGTGTACTTTCTAGAGGCCGTCTGATCTACGAGTCTCTTGTTTACAAATGTATTCTTTAAATTATAAGGAGTTAGATGAGATCTCATACTAGCTATGGCCACGGAGTCGCGCCCGTCTGCCATTGGATGTTTATTAATGTTTCCGAAAGGAAGCATAGGGTTTTCTTTTATTAATGTTCCGAAATGGAGCATAAGGGGGACAACCTGGTCTATTGCTTAATCCAATAGTGAAGTCTTAGTAATGTTAACAGTTGAGACATGTGCCTGAGTAAGTAATTAAATTGTGTGTGTTGATTGCTTATTAGTAGTATGCTAGGAATTCTTTGTAATATTTTGTAGCTTATATGTACTCAGCGTTGCTGATTGCGTGCTTTTGTATGTCTTTTTCTTGGTCATGGCCTTCGCCTTTCAATGACCCTGTAATGATCCAATTTTTACACTTGTAATATTGGGGAGCAGATTAATCACAGGTTTATACATAATCAGAACTTGCATCAACGTGGTGGGATTTTGAGTGGAGTGTTGGCATAGGCGGTTCTGGGCCGGAGCAAGGTGGTCGACGGAACAGGGCCCCCAAATTTGAGGGGCCCCAAAATTTAGATATATATAATTAAGTTAGGCATAATATCTTGAAAGTGCAGTTGGTGTAGTGGTTAGAGCAATTGCTTTGAGTGTACAAGGTCTTGGGTTCGAGACACGCATTAAACAATTTTTTAATTTTTTGGGGAGCTGACAGCTGGCTTCAATTTTCTCAAATATATTGATTCATTGAATGTAGTCAGTAGTCTTCCTCTAGAAAGCTCCGCCCAAAAATTCAGATTCCTTTTTTCCCCAAAAATTTTCAATCTACTATTTCAATTCCAAAAAAACTCTATATCTTCTAATTTCTAATTCTTATTTACTTTCAATTATTATCTTCTTCATTTTCATCAATTATTCAATTAATTTTCAAATTTTTCATCTCCCAAAATCATTTTTCCCTATATTAGTTCATAATTTCAACGGTTAAATCTTCAGTTTGAAGATGAAATTAATTATTAAACCGTTGTTAATCTCCCAACTTTTCCTATATATGCAGTTTATTTACTCTTTCAATTTTACAGATAAAAACGAATCCGTTAAGATAATCTTAATTCCAAAGTTCTTTGCAAGTATTGTGAGTATAGGCTATAGCTAGTAATCGGAAAAAAATTCATCACAAACCTCTTCGGATTAATCCCGGATACGACTTTTTGTTAAATTTTAATATCTGGGTATGTTGAATTATTTCCTGTTGTTTAATTTAAGTGCATTTTTCTGATTTTTATTAACTTTTTTTTGTTGAATTTTGTGGGTGGGAATGTGGGAGCAGAAGAACACTTTTGATTCGACGCTTGCTGTGTATGAACTATGAAGCCTTCTGCAATTTAAAATATGCAAACAGAGCTACTCTTTTTAAGTGATTTCTAGGATTTAAAATTTAATTTTGACGAACTTTCTGATGTAATGAATTTTTTTATCAAATAAAAATTGGGTATTAAATTTATCGAGTAGAAGGCACCATTTTAAAAAATTGAACAGGGCCACATAAATAATTTGCAATTTTAGCCCCGGCACTGAGTGTTGGATATTTCCACAGTATATTTCGTTTCATAAGTTTGGATTTATTTTAATTCTGGTTTGATTTATTTACTACTTTTATTGGGTTTTGAATAAGGGCCTTAATGGTTCCGACTTGTAAGACTAAATTTGGTTTTGATTATTGGTTTTGGAAACTTATTTATAGCTGAGTTAGTTTTTCCGCTGCTAAATTCTGAACTATCCTTAACATTTGAACACGTGGCGATAGCACGTCAGTAATTCTCTTGCAGATTGTTAAAGGTATTTACAGGTTTTTAAAGAGAGAATTATTGGGGTGTTACATTATATCTTGCAACTTCTTACCATTTATAATAGATTGTCTCCTCCGCATTATAACTTATTACCATTTATCATAGATTATCCACTCCGCATTATTGTATCTTGCTTAGTTATTGCTTTTGTGTTACTTGGACTGTAAATAATACTAGAACAATTTAAAACTATAAATTACATCAATTCAATTGAAATTAATATTAAAAAAAATTTAGAAAACCCCAAGAAAATACATCTCATGCTGCAATCAATATTAAGGTTTCCGCTATTTCATATACATCCGCAGAAATGACTCTAACTCCGATCGGAGTACATATGTCGCCGGCAACCACGAAAAACAGACATGACCATTCTGCTGTGAAGTGCGATCTTTAAAAATCTCCTCCATTGTGTTTGGAAATCTCCAAATCTGTTTTGATAAATCCTAATTGAATGAAATTGGAATAAATAATTTTCAAGAGTTTGAAGATTTATAACGTTCATATAAAAAAAAAAAAAAGAATATCAACTTGTATAGCTATTTATTATACTTCCTCCGTTTTTTATTAATTGCAACAAGTGTACCTTTTGCGGAGACCGAGGCAAAACTTTTAAAGCATGATTATAGAAAATTAAGGATATATGGTTAAGTATTAATCCAACAAAAAAAAAAATTTAACTTAAATTAAACTAATAACCCACCACCACTAGCACCACCCTAACATCGAAACCACCACCACTATCCAGCGGCACCGAAACCACCACCATCATCCAGCGGCACCGCAACCAACTCACCCACGAAATCACCCATTACCGCATCCACGATACCACCAACCCACCACCCATCGCACCCAAGAACCCACGATCTACACCCACGAACCCAAGAACACACCAACCACAATCTGCACCCACGAACCCACCACCACCGCAAGAACCCAATTCAAACCCAGAAAATCGAAGTTTTTAATTCAAACCCATCCAATTCAACCACCACCGCCACACGCCACACAAAACCACCACCACACACCACCCTAGAACCACCAGATCTAAAACCCAAAAATCAAACCCATCCATAAACTACCCCCACGAACCGCCCAAAACCACCATCATCGACACCCACCCATAAAGCAACCGTCCACGAACCACGAAATAGCCACCCACAAACCGTCAACACCCACCCACAACCACAAAGAAGATGATGAGAGGAGAGATGAAGAAGTAAGAAGATGAGAGATGATGATGATGATAGGAAGAAGATGAAGATCGAAGAAGATGAAGGAAAAGATGGTGGGGAGATGAAGATGGAGGAGAGTGATTATGGGGAGATGAGATGGTGGGTAGATGAAAAAAGTTGATTCTGATTTTTTGGAGGAATAAAGTTAGATAATGAAGTTAGATTAGGGTTATAATAATTTGTAAATATGTGTATTATTATGTGTTAATAATTTTTAAATGAGGGTATGTTAGTCATTTTACTACAAAAAAGTTACTATAAAAAGAAAAAAAAAACTTGTTGCAAATAATATGAAACACCCACTTTTAGTAATTGTTGCAAATAATAAAAAACGGAGGAAGTAATATATATTGACTTTACATTTTGGTGACATATTAAATAACTCAAAACAACATTAATGTTTGTGATGACATATATAAAACTTTGACGGTTATTTTGTTGTTGTTGTTGTGTTTTTTTTTTTTTTTCCTACCATTATTCCACTTATTTTTATTGTTAAAAAAAATTATTACAAACATTTAAAAAATAAATAATTAAACAAGTTTAGATTTGGGAGCAAATCAGCATCAACAGGCAATGGGTTATCACCAGGCCAGTCCGCATATCTAGGCCCAAGGTCAGATAACAACTTGTCTATTTCATCCTCGTACATTACATTAGTTAAAGATTCAGAATCTCATTATCGACATCATTTCTGTGGAAGCCCTCTTCTGGAGAACGTTTACTGTCATAAGAATCATTTTGTGAAGGTTTTGTAAGATTCTGATCAAGTAACAATCGGCCAGCAACCTGAGTTCCAGTTGTTATCTGACCTTGGGCCTAGAACTTCTTAGATGTGCGCCCAGAAACTTCATAGCTCACTCCTCGATATAGAGATACAGATGTCCCTGACCTCCAGTTTTCCTCTGGATTGAAAATGAAGAATAATGCCAATAAACATACAGGAAACTAAAAGGTTACAAGCCATATATACAAGAAGTTCAACAAAAATGCAATGACAAGAAAACCCAAATAAGAAGTCACACTATTCTATATAAGAAGAGATAAGACACTACAGTTAATGTATTTAGATAGTAATGAACAATCAACATAAATTTCTCCAGACTTACAAAGGATAAAGAGGTTTGTGCTTGTAGACATGAGTCATGACAAACAGAATCTTGGATGTTCCAGTCTCATATTCAAGGACTACAAACAACAGCCTCTTGTGATCATAAACATGCACCACAACTCAACAAGTTTCAGGACAAGCTAAGCATGAACACAACAGTAGTGACATTGCTGGATTGAGCCAACATACCTGATCTGGTCCACCCAATCAGCTTTTCATACTATTTCTCTTTCTCTTTTGATTGTAATTTAACGTAGTGACTAGGTTAGTTGGTTTCACATATATTGCTGTTATAACATGAATCCTGTTCTATAAGAAGGTCTTGAACTCTTGATATAAATTCGAAGAATATAGTCTGTAAGATCAGAAATCACTGATAAAGTATAACAATCACCTTCACTCCATGAGATCTATAGGGTATCTATGAGATTTACTTCATTTTCTTAAACATTAAATTAAAGTATTGCCAGAATAATGGTAAGGATGTTGAATTGAAAAGGTAATTTTAATCAAAGAGTAACTGAATTTTCATCTCCTTCAACAATAGGCTCAAGTATCAATTATCAATGGCCATATAGTGGACACCTAGTAAAAAGGGGAGGGGGTAAGGCTAACTTGATAGAGTGACAGTTTGTTTTTACCTATTTCAATGATAATTGATTACTAACCAAGTATCTCACACTCTCACTTATAAATATTCATTAACTTTCAATGAAGTTCAGTGACTACGTTGATGATAAGTGAGTTAAATAACTTATTGAGAATTGAGATCATGGGAGTTGAGAGGAAAGATCTTTACCATAAACAAAATACTTCGTATGGGGAATTTTATAGGATTTCTATTCCTTTAGATTATGTGCTTCATGTTCAATCAACCACGAGATCATTTGTGAAGACTCTTGAGCCATTTGCACATTGGCATATGATATGAAACTAACTGTTTCTCTTCAGAAATGACTAAGAGTTGGCAAGTAAAGCCTTACCAAGATTTGCTTCACAGTGATTTTAAGTCCTATAATGCTTATCCAGCACAGCATCATTTACTAAGATATTCAATATATTTGCAAAATGACAAATGAAACACTAAAACAGATGCATAATGTATACTTATGTACGGACTATCTTGATTTTTGAGAATGTGGAGTATCTCAAACAATCTATAAGAAAAACATTTAAACAAGGATATGATGGTTATTACACCCAAGGTACAAAAGGATACTCTGACAAGTGCTTAGACAAGTAGAGGAAAATTATGACCATTTCAAAGATTTTTAGTAATGAACCTTATGCAATCAAGTATAAATGTGTGTATATCTCAAGTACTGATGGTCGATTATGGTGCAAAACATAGATTTATGAGGAAAAAAATCATGACTAAGTGCAAGTGTAGCCTCATGGCAGTGCCTCCTATGTGTCTCATCATTTTCCACATAATGGTCTAAAGGTCCCCAGAATAGGCACAATGATCTATCATCACAAAGATACAAAAAAGGGCACTTTAGCACTTTCTTCATATATATTATATTCGATTTTGACAACATTCAGCTAAGCAGAGAGACAGCAACCAAAATTAAATTGCAAGGCAATAAATTCCAGTAAAAGTAAAGGAGATAAAAATCATAAGATGCAAACCTCAAGAATCTCATGCATACGTTTCATATTTAGTGCAGGAGGGCCCTCTACTTTCAATCTCACTATTTCTGCGGATTTCCACTTCTCATGGATGCGATCAACCACTGCTTGTGTAACGCCTCCACCACCTATCTTCACTTTTTGCTTCGTGTTTAAAGTCAATTGCATTAACCTCCTTCTCTCAGACTCTGGTAGAGTAAGCTCAGCCATATAAGTCCTGCTTCTCTTTATGACTGAATTAGCTTCCTCAGGTTTTACAGCAGGTTTCTCCCATGGAAATCGCACGTCGTCCTCATTGTCAAAACCTTGCTCTATCCCTAATGAGAAATTCTCAGAAAACCCACCATGTGTATTAGGGAGCATTCCTTCTTCTACATAGAATATATCCTCGATCAACTGACCCTTTCTCAATCATCCTTTCTTGGTTATCATCACTTTTCATTGGCATCATCCATATAGCCAAACTTTTTCAATTTTTTTACTATCCTGTCCATAGTACTACCACTGGTATGAGTACTAGATGAGTCACTACTAGAACTAAACGAATACAAACATATTATCCCTGCTTCTATAGTTCAATGCAAGTTGGGGTGATTTGGGAGAATTTCTTTGGCGGGTTTCCTTCCACTTCTCTAACCAAGCACTTGATGATTTTTCATCACTATTTGACTGAGAAAATGATGTTTGGCTGGAATTCTCATCAGTTCTATTTGACCTGGAAAAGGATGTTTGACTAGAGGATCCCTGATTTTTATATTTACTAAGCAGAAAACTCGAAGTCCTAGGTAAGGCCTGCTCATTGATTACCAGATAAAATTCTGAGTTGAGCAATAATTGCGTCTACCAAAAGTACCAGTGTAATTGTACCTAAGTAGTGGCATAGGAACACCTTGAAACTTGGAGAACGAGCTCTGGAATGAGTCAATAAAACTTGTAGAGCAGAGTTCACAACTCTGAACCACAGACATCCTATCTTGAGTGCAGAAACAAATCCAGCAAAGTTAATAGAAGGTCAATAGAAATCCTAAAATGCTAATATACAAATTTAAAACTTAATTCATCTTTGACTCTTTGACAGTTGACACCAACCATGATAATTGTGAAACACTATAAAAGTATAAAATGGAATAAAATAAAGGTTAGTGTAACCAAATTAATTTCATTGAGCATCAAGAATGCCAAGTCGAGGAGATGTTCAGATATTTAGGGCCTTAAGTTTAAGATATGTAGGAAGCCTAGTCCACCAACTCAATACAAAGTATTTCTTTCTAATCCGTTTTGATTCGCAAAATGATAGATATAGTTTGCCATCAATAGATTCTAACTTTTTATACACTCAAAATATGATTATGACTCCATTTAATTTATCATGGAAAAATTACAAACAAAAATCAAAGATGAAGGAATAGCTTCATTCAAATTGATGAAGGAATAGCTTCTCTAGGTATCTATCAGTACACAGCTTCAGTCTTCTTCAATTTTTATCACTCTCACTAAACCTTAAAAACCTAATAGGCTAATATCAATCAAATGCCTCAACAATATTGGATCAAAATTGGTTCTTGACTCATCAAAAAGATAAAAGCAGCATAACACTAAGCTCAAATTATGAAAACTGAAATGCTTCTTAATAACAATTCGTATCGAAAAAATGGGTGCGGATTAAATCCTCAATTGTTTCCCCAAATTCCACTTACATAGTACTGCAACACTACTTAGTTTTTAAATACAACTAAAATACAGATAAAAACAATAAAAACAAAAAACCCCAAAAGGAATTACATAGTTTACATACAAATTAATGGGTCATATTCAAGTTAAACTCTTTAATTACAGATTGAAACAACACAAATAGCAATATAATTCAGATAAACAACCAAGAAAAGCTTAAATTGATAAACATTGAAAAGGGTAAAGAGGATAAACGACAGTAATATAGATACCTTACTAAAGAATAGGAGCTCAATGGGGCTAACCCCACTTTTGAGGAACAAGAAATGGGGAAAATTGCAGAAGAAATTTAACAGAAATGGTGGATTTGACTGTAAGAGGATGAGATGATGTTCTGGGAAGTAGAAGAACTGTTTTTTTTTTTTTTTTTTTTTTTTTTTTTAAGGTAATTGCGAATTGCTTATAAAAAAAATCTAGAAGAGTTTAACAATAAAATAGTATGGTAGAGGAGGGTTGTACACTTGTACGGTTGTTTATATGTAATGTTTTATCTTATGAAGCCTCATTAATATGTAGTGTTCTTTATTTTATATGTAATGTTCATTTCATTCATTTATTTTCTCTCTTCAATACTCTCTCCTCTCCATCTAACTTCTTCTTTCATTTTATATCTTGATTTTTATAGCTTTTATGTGCTTAATTCACACTCATAAACACATTTATACCAGATTTTACACTCTAAAATTCGAATTTCACAACCAAATTTCGGAATTTTCATGATTTGAGAATTTTGGGTATTTTTTTATTTTGGCTAAAAATAACTTGCAATTGAGTGTTCCACTTGCTTGATTTTCACTATTAATTCACTTTACAAGGGTTCTATTCATTTGAGGTATGACTTCTTTTTCTTTGTTCATCTTTGTTCTATTTCATGAATATGAAACCTAGTTTGTGTTTCAATAGTGAACTATCTCTTTGCTTGTTATTTTTACCTATATTTTGTGTTTTGTGATGATGTTTGTTGTTCATATAAAGTTTTATTATCATGAAATTACTTGATTGTTTGAATATAATGTTCTTTTATATTTATATGTAATGTTATTTTATTTTTAAGTTATGTTCTTTTATTGAATGTAATGTTCTTTATTTTATATGTAACGTTCTTTTTGATGTACTCTATGTTCGTTTGTAATGTATAATAAATATTTATAACTACGATTTTTTTATTTATAATAATGTTCTTTTATTTATATGTAATGTTCTTTTATTTATAGGCAATGTTCTTTTTATTTATATGTAATGTTCTTCTATTTATAAGTAATGTTCTTTTATTCATAGGGTGATGTTCTTCCGGGTGTACTATGCGCATGGTACACCCGGGTGTACGAAACAATTATTGGTTTAACAAATGAATTAATTGTGATAAAAACAAGTAAATAAAAATCTATTCTATATTGGTTTAATACTATACTCGTTATAGATAGGAGAGTAATTTCTTTGTGTATATTTTGATTTTTTCGCCTCTTATTACTGGATATTTGTATATTTATTTACTTATTTTTATTTATTTATTTATTTATTTATTTATTTTGTATGGAGAGAGTTGTGAGTAAATAAATTTTGTATAAGACATGGTTTCGTTAATTTTATTGTAAAACGGTCAATTTGAGGGTAACTTTAACACTTTTTATGATAAATTAATCTTTTTAGGAGTAACTGTAAATTTTCAATGAGTTTGATTGTATTTTAATGTGTAATATCTAATGTATATATGCTATGAAGCCAAATATGATTAATCTAAAACATTATAAGTGTTGTTTAAGGGTAAAATTTATGTTATGAAAATGGTAATTTGTAGCATATAAGGATAACTTTAATAACTTTTAAGGTAATTTTAATCTGTCTTACAATAAATTGATGAAAATTCATCTTCATCAAAGAAATTGTGGTGAGTCTAATAATGTAGATGAGGTTCAATCCCAAGTATTAGATATCACCCTAAAACTTAAGTATTAGAAGTTTATTAACATCCACTTTTGTTTAAAAAATTAAAATAACAATAGTGAATTAGTGATGAACATGTGTTTGAATTATTTTTCCTTGATTTAATATAGTGTCACTCCATTATTTTAATACGAGTATAAATTTTCAAAATGTGACAATAACTTATTTAAATTAATTTTGTACAACTTTTTATCACTTATTATTGTCTTAGGTAGTAGAGATTATTTCAAATAAATTTACAACTGAAATCAGCTGCATAAAACGTACCATTTGCACAACTTTTTATCACTTATTATTGTCTTAGGTAGTAGAGATTATTTCAAATAAATTTACAACTGAAATCAGCAGCATAGAACGTACCATTTGCACAAGATCAATACGATAAATTCCATAATCGATTCTCATACTTTATTATATTTATAAGCTGAAAAATAGTTCATGCGTGTTCTTTTATTGGCTGTAAAAAAACATATCCACATTGGTCTATCTTGAATAGAGATTATCCAATCTGACAACCCAACTCATCATGACATGGAGCCAAAATTAATTAAAATAGCAAACTAAAAATGATCCAAATCTTAGACTAATTAATACAAGGCCAGGTGAAGATCAATATGTATCTATCAAGATAATGGTAAATTAGGCAAATTAAATCTTATCACTAAAATTTAGAAAAGTCCATTAATATTTAATGGTTACCATAAATTCCCATGAACCTGGTACAGAATTCTATAATTTATTATGTCACGGTATTTGGACACACTTTGGCAATTACATACCACAAACCCCAGTTCTTTTTTGTATTTATACTCCCATGTTATTTCAGTGATCCGATAAAATCAAAGACATTTACTTACTCTTCTAATCAAATTAATCATCTTTTCTTGGTGGGTTTTTTTTATTCTTTTGTTCCTTTGATTTTTAGATTAAAAATTGTCAATTTCCCAGTTTTTTTCTTTCCTAATCAAACTTTGTTTTGGGTGAATTTTGCAGAAAAATGGCTGGTGTTGATGTAGAAGTGATTATGCATGGAGAATTAGAGAAGAAGGTGGATAGTAATGGTGGAAGTGCTTGCTGCCATGGCAAAGGCCCAGGTTATGCTACTCCTTCGGAAGCCATGGCTGGGCCCAGAGAATCTCTGCTTTATGTTACTTGTGTATATACTGGTAAAACCCTTGCACCCAAAAAACTAAAAAAAGATTCAATCTTTACTGTTTATAAATCTGCCTTTTTACCTTTAGTTCATAGATCATTATGCAATCTTTTAGTTCATAGATAATCATGCAATCATTTTTGTTGATAGATATTTTGAAGATCTTATTTTGCATGAAATAGGAAAAAAAAGGGATGATTTTTTTTTTTTGGGGTGAAGGGTAATGATTGATTAAGGTTGGGAAATGATGAACTGAATTGATGTATGAATTAATTTCAAGGGAGTGTTTGAATTTTAGTGTTGTCTATGAGATGGGTTTTGATGGGAATTGTGAAATTTTAATTTGGTGCCTATGTTTTGAGATAGTTTGAAGTTCTTTTTTTTGCACGTAATTAAAAAAAAAAAAAAAGGATTTTATTTTTGCTATCTGTGAATGTTAATGATTGATTAAGGTTGGGAAATAGTGAACTGAATTGATGTAAGAATACAACACAGGGGAGAGTTTTGATTTTAGTGTTGTCTATGAGATGGGTTTTAAATTTTTAATGAGAAATGTGATATTTTAATTTGGTGCCAAATTTTTTTATTTTCTGATGTGTGTGTCTCAAAGATGGACAAGGTGAACGAGGCATGAACAAATTGTTAAACCTTGGGATTTAACAAAATCTTTGTACGAGATAGTCTCACACTAGGTGACTGTGAGATTAAGAGGGAGGGAGGGGGTGATTTCTCGGTGACTTCTTACTTTTTCCTAGAGTCAATGTTTGATGTCTTACAATAAGTCAGTGTATTGTAATATCACCAAAGACTTGCTTTTATGATAAGAGTGGGGAATACAGCTTTGTTGGGAAATTGAGCTGTGTAATTGATTAGCCAAAGTAGCAATCTGCTTCGAATATGAAATGTGAATCTCAAGCTAAATTCTGCCAAAAAGTCCTTGCTAAGTGTAGAGATTAGGCAATATCACAAATTTTCTATGACTGTTTCCTGAATATGAGTTCAGTTGCTGCTTTATTTTGTGTAGAATCCAATTTGGTCTTGTAACATGTGCTGGTGTAACATTAAGGTTACCTGGTATCTGCAGGAACTGGGAGAGAGAAGCCTGATTACCTAGCCACAGTTGATGTGGATCCTAACTCTCCTACTTACTCAAAAAGTTATCCATCGATTGTTTGTTCCTCATTTGGGGGATGAATTGCATCATTCAGGGTGGAATTCCTGCAGCTCTTGCCATGGAGACTCATCCGCTGACAGACGTTTTCTCGTGCTCCCCTCTTTAATGTAAGGCTTGTTACTCATATATTCCTCAATTTTAGCATGTTGTCAATTGGAAAATCTAGCTTTTGATATTATAGTCATCGTTCAAAATATCAGAAGCTTTTACTTAACCATTGGTCAGAATTATCGATGCTACCTTCTGCTTATCCAGTGGATTAGCTTCTGTTTTATTGATGCTAGTAATGTTACTCTCCATGATTGATTTTTTTGCTTCATGCATTGAAGTTTCGGATACATGATCTGATGGTCTGATTATGTAAATCGGTTAAGAAGATTGACTCTCGTGCTAAAGTAACATTTGATCTAAATTTTCAAGTGAAGGGTGCATATGGGTTTATCAGATTTAACCATTAAATATTGACTTGTTTGATGAGTCTCTCTTATTCTGTTATTGCAGATCAGGAAGAGTTTACATTGTAGATACGAAAAAGAATCCAAAGGCCCCCTTGTTGCACAAAGCTGTTGAGCCTGAAGATATCTTGGCGAAGACTGGATTAGCTTACCCCCACACTTCTCATTGCCTTGCCTCTGGTGACATCCTTATCTCATGCCTTGGTGGCGGCGATGGAAAAGCTGAGGGAAATGGGTTTCTCTTACTTGACAATGAATTTAATGTAAAAGGAAGGTAAAAAGAAATTGCTGTTTTATTTTTCTATCTGCTGTTGCATGATGCACCTCTGTAGCTTTTGATACCATATTCCTTGCATAGAAGGTCATCATATTGACTTCTAGTATTTTATGTTACTTCTGTTTTATTCAGTTGCTAATTTGATTTCTTCATTTCACCTCAAATATTGAGTGTGTTATACTCGACACTCAATCATGGTTTTAGATACTCCATTAGGGCCACAAGCTTGCAAACTTTTGTAATTATGCCGAGTCTGAAGCTGTGGCACATACCCTGGTTTTAGGGTCTGTTCACATTTACTGAACTGAGTTGAACTGAATTGAACTGATTGGAGCTGAGCTGAGCTGAGCTGAAATGAAAATTTTATGAGAGAAGGAAATTAGGAGCTGAAAATAACTGAACTGATTGGAGCTGAATTGAACTGAACTGAACTGAAATTAAGCTGAAGTGATAGGCCCTTATGCTTATATTGTATGTCTCTAGCAAATTTGGTTCATGTAGCCGACCCCACTTATGGGATTAAGGCTTTGATTGATTGATTGATTGTATGTCTCTAGCAAACTACCTTGAGTAAATTTTAGTTGCTTAGTCCTCCTTGATGGATTTTCATTATGTCAGGTGGGAAAAGCCAGGACATAGTCCAACCTTTGGCTATGATTTCTGGTACCAACCGCGGCATAAGACAATGATTAGTTCATCATGGGGAGCCCCTTCGGCTTTTTCCAAAGGTTTTAACCCTCAGCACGTGTCTGAGGGCCTATATGGAAGACACCTATTTGTATATAGCTGGCCTGACGGTGAATTGAAACAGACATTGGATCTTGGCAATACTGGACTTCTACCCTTGGAGGTGGGTTGAGAACTATTTGTGAAATTCTTGTTTAATTAATGGAAATGGTGCTTCTTTGCTTATACGTGTCCTGTAAATAAACAGATATGGTTCCTTCACGACCCTTCTAAAGCTACTGGTTTTGTTGGGAGTGCACTATCAAGTAACATGGTTCGGTTTTACAAGAACCCAGATGAATCTTGGAGCCATGAGGTATGCCATGCTTTCTGCCTAGTTGCATGAATTGGTATTGAGTAATAAAAAAGAAGACCAAATTAATTGGTTTTCTGAGATATGAGAAATTTGAAGGGAAGAAAAGGTAGTAAGAATGAAGGAGTAAATTACCATTTACATTGCCTATGTTTTTGTTCCACTCTATAATTGTGGTTTGCTACGTTTTGGTCTAAGCACAAGTTGGTGAGACAGTAAAATCAGACTATCAAAAATGAAACACATACTTAAATTTCACCCTGCCTCTCAAAATCCAACCAAACATGAGAAAGTGATCTTAATTTCCTTTGACTTCTTTGTTTTTTTTTACGAATTCCTTCAGCTTAACAAGTTTTAATGCATGTTTTGCTTTTCAGGTTGCAGCATCTGTAAAGTCAATACAGGTGCAAAATTGGGTTCTGCCTGAGATGCCTGGGTTGATAACTGACTTTTTAATCTCCCTAGATGACCGGTTTATATACTTCTCGAACTGGCTTCATGGTGATATTCGACAGTATAACATTGAGGATCCCAAAAACCCTGTTTTGACTGGCCAATTGTGGGTTGGAGGTCTTATTCGGAAGGGAAGTCCTGTTACAGCAGTTGCTGAAGATGGTTCAACTTATCAGGTTGATGTTCCAGAAGTTCAGGTAATATCTTTGTGTAATCTTCGGTCCTCATGTAGTTATGCTTGAATCAGGCTAACAACTTACCGTACTGAAACATACCATGGAATCTTAGGTCTTTAAACTTACCTATTTGTACTGCTGGCTTAATACTGCTTGAATTAGGTCTGACAAATTTTAGTCCTTCTGTTTCATATTGTTCATCTCATTTAGAGTCTTTTGATGAGGCAAAATTGGTCAAAATGGGAAGAATGATATATAGGGGATCTTTAAACTTGAACTATCTGAACAACTTGGATTAGTCCCATACTCCCATGAATTGAATCTGAATAGTGTCTTAGGCAGACATACTACGCTTGATTTAGGTTAGGTTTGTGATTGTGCAGGTCCTTAAGCTTGTATTAAGCTAATGGAGTACTACATACCCTTGAACAAATCTGTGACTTCTCTTGTTATAATGCCATTTTATTTCAAGCCCTTTAGATCTTATTGCCTTAAAACCAAAAGCTCACTGTTCTATATTTTGCAGGGCAAGAGACTGAGAGGTGGGCCTCAGATGATACAGTTAAGTTTAGATGGGAAGCGTCTTTATGTGACCAATTCCCTCTTTAGCACATGGGACAATCAATTCTATCCTGAACTAAAGGAACAAGGATCTCACATGTTGCAAATAGACGTCGACACTGAGAAAGGCGGCCTTGCTATAAATCCCAACTTCTTCGTAGATTTTGGCTTGGAACCTGATGGTCCTTCCCTTGCCCATGAAATGAGATACCCTGGTGGTGACTGCACTTCAGATATATGGGTTTGAGCAGACAAACTGCTCAGCAAATAAGAGTTCATGTTTAATAAATTTAGCAAGTACTGGAAATATCTGAATTATGCTGCAGATACTTCTGTTGTACTGTGGGATTACCATTAGATATTAATGTTAAAACTTATTTTTATTTGTTAAAACTATTGAACTGCTGGTTTCCATTTTATGTACATGTATTATGTTTTCCATTAAAGAGCACCATGCGCATGATGCTCCTAATGAATATGCACTAAATTTGAACAAAACATATCCGTGGCCAATGTCACGTGTGTGGTGCCCCAAGGTGTAAGATATAATTTGCCGTAAAGAAGTTGATCATACACACGCTTACTAAACTTACACGCCATTATAAGAAGAAAAAAGACCGAATTCTGTCCGCACACAAGAGTTTTAGCCTTTGAGGAATGGCATATTGGCATCTTATCCTCTGACCTCTATCACATCCAGCACAGGATGTGAGTTGACACCAGTAGTATCAGTCTTGATGATTACTGTGATGAATGGTGTATTTACGAACAAATTTGCCAGGAACTGATAAGCTAATTGTCAGAGTTTAAAGAAAAAAAGGCTGATAATTGACAAAAGGCCATGAATCCAGCTCTTTAAGAAGCCAATTGCTTCATTTTTGTTACACTAAAGTATATTTTTATTGCTAGCAGTTTTCATAACTGTATTATACCAGTGACTTAACAGGGCAGGACTACAGATTTATACAGTATGTTAAAATGGGTTTCACACTTTCACCATTTATTTGCCTGATTAACTTATTATAGATTCTGAAAGAATTTGCATGACAGCATGAGTGACCAGTATTATACCACGTCTTTCTTCCTATAGAGGGTCACAAAAGACAATGATGCAGACAAGATGAGATACTAAGTCTAGACTCTGGAGTAGCACAGTCCAAGACTTGATTATACATGTTGAGATGATGACCTTAGTTGACCTAAACTCTAGGTTATTTTCTTGAATTGACCACAAAAATAAAAGACACCATTCTTAACATTATCAACCATCCTACTAGTGTCCTAGGAATTTATTCAGTGCGCTATGAAAGTGACCAATACCCACAATCTTCTGTAACCTTTTGCTTGGATAATGCCTATTTAAGAGAATGATGATAACAATCACTTCTCATTTTAAAATACAAACCATAGAAAACAGATTTATAACAAAATCAAAGCTATGGAGTACTATCAAAACTACAGGCCATACACAAACCAAGAGTATGACAGTAGTTCCACTGAGGTGCAGTACAACGAGTATGATTACGAGCAGTTCCACAATGGCAGACACACTGAAGTCGAGCAAGAGACGATGTTTGCTGAGCAGAAAAACTACATCAGTTTTAATGCTCTGAAGGGTGATCAGGCACAGTCACCCCAGGGAAGTCATGGTCCTCTTCAGCCTGCAAATACCTGGCGCCGTGGCCATTCTAAGTGTCACAGGTGCAGGGGTTGATCAACAACAGGACTGCAGGAGGCCGAAAATGAGGACTATAGCTGATTTCAGTTTCTTTCATGGCTGTTGTTTTCCTAGCTAGTTTCTATTACAATGCATATTAATGTCATAAATAATACTAAGCCATGTTTTAGAGGATTCTGAAGTAATATAGTGCAAGATCTATCAAACACGGAGTATATCAATAACTAATTAAAGACCTATTCATATTTACCTCCATTTCATGCTTTCAAAAGATAAAATGTTCAGGGAAAAAAAAAAAAAAAAAAAAAAAAAAAAAAAAAAAGAGTTGGGTATTTGCCTAACTGAAATTTGATTCATTATGGGCTGATGTTTCAGACCCTTTTGATTACTCAACTTGAGGGAGTTGACGCTCTATGAATAGAATATTTGGCCTCTAATGTTAAACCATGCTTATTGACCTCAAGGACAAATACAGAGCCTTTATGGATAGATCGAAAGGGGAATATGATTCTTCTTTAGGGATCGGATATGAATTTGTTTAAAGAGGCTGAATGATATATTCCCTTCGTCCACCAGTAATTAATCTGCTTTGCAAGATTTCGTGACTAAAATTCTTGTAACAAATGTTGAACACAAACTGTGTTATTTCTAGTTTCACCTTGAGCTAGCTAGATGCACCAACACTATTTTAGTACTCATTTGAACGAGCAAAAAGTAACCACAAACGAGCAAATGAAATGAGCATGCACCCAATATAGCATTGGTTACACCAAGTTCTAAGTGAGCCTATATACAAGACAGATTTTCCGGTATGTTGCTGGTTTATAATTTGTAGACGGATTAAGCATCATAACTTAAGTTTTCTGACCAACACTATTCCGATGCCTTTAAAAAAAACTCATGCCTTAATCAAGAAGCAGGTCACTTTTATGCAGGCTTCATCACGATGATCAACAAGATTATTTGATCCTTAGTTTACTCAAATCAAAATCACATGTTCTTTTTGCCACTAGAAAAGTTGTGAGATACCCATAATCAATACATTATATCTACATATCCTAATTTGTTTGGGGAATAGATTCAGATTCAGTGTTTCTGCAACTTGTAAATAATTATACTTCTTATTCAGAATGTATTTGGCCTATTTAAGAGTACATCTTCTCACTTAATAGCAGAAACACCAATCTCTAAACCGAGTAAATTCACACACAACCCACAAAACAATGAAAGGCTACCGCTATAATGATAGTATGCAACATCATGGAAAGAAGAGCTGGACAAGTGATGAGTCCAGTGACAACTCCAGTGATGATGACTCCAACGATGATGAACAATCGACAACACTTCCAATCCCTGCTTATTCCACACGAGCCACGTACATCAGCTATGGAGTACTGAAATATGATAAGGCAGCCAGGGGTAAACCCAAGCCCCGATCTAGAAAATAATCATAGGTGCACGTTGCAGGAGATGAATAAAGTTTCCATAATCACTCTTCAAGTTTCTTAACATGTCTAGTCATGAAGCAAATAAAACAAGGTTATGCTTTGTTGTAGTCTGAACTGATGCAGTTTGTTGTGTACAATTGTTTCAATTTGTCAGTATAATTTAAGGTGTCCTAGACTTTAAGTTTTGTTTAACTGTACGATGTGTGCTTTGACATCTTCGGTGCGTGTATCTAATTTGTCTCATATATGGACTGCATCAATCTGAACTAACTTGTGAAGCAGATGATATAAACGTATGGCCTAGATCTGAGGTGTTAGATTTCCTAGATTTTATATTTTTGGTGTTCAATGAACTTCATCAACTAAGCTGCAAATATGTACACCTAGATTATCATGACCTGATTCAACCCGCCACGAAAACAAGCTGAGCATGGCCCAGCCTGCCATTGACAGGGCTGGTTCATAATAGACAGGGCAAGCAGCCAATTTGACCATCAATAAAGGTGGCAATGGGTCATGTCAGCACGAGGGATGACATGAAGCTTAACAGAAGACCGCAGAATGAAATGCTAAGGGGTCAAGTGGTCCAAAACGACTATTGTGGCCTCATCACTCATCAACCGTGTCACCCAGTGGCTCAAGCACGGCCCACCGCTACATTTAGCCATCAATATGAGATTCAATCAATCAATCAAAACCTTAATCCCATAAGTGGGGTCGGCTACATGATCCAAAAGTGAGCCATCAATATGAGATTAATAGAAAGAATTTTTCCGAACTTGTTGCATATCCATGTCATGTAGACCAACAGATCTAAGACGTGATTTGGTGCTGGTTTACCAAAATCGGGCCCTTATGCTACACCATAAGTCAAAACCAATCATTAAGCAGATCATGTTTTCCCTCCTTGGTAGGCAACCATTATGCAAAGCATATCTTAGTGAAAATTATAAATCATATTATTTGACTAAAGCTAATCATTCTGAGCTGCTAAACGTGCAAAAACCAATGTGCTTTGTAATTAGAGCAAGTAGGTGAAGTGCGGTCCATCAAAGTGCATGCCTAAAGTTGGCTTTCCACTTTGTCACCTTTACAATATAAAGGTGAGTATAACACTATATAGTGCTCTCTAAGAGGAAATGATGGGAGTGCATAAATAAACAGCTCAAAAGGGAAAAGAAAAATGGAATACAAAGCAATGAGAAAACTTACATGCTGCTTGTTTTTTATATTCATCAGTCTCCTGCTCCACGTTCATGGTGCCAAAACGGATACTGAAGCATACTTGCAGTGTAATGGTTCAATAGCCGAATGCCAGGAAGAGAATGAGATGTTGATGGTGTCGGAAATAGCTCGGAGGATTCTAGAAGGGAGGAAGTACATCTCGTATGGTGCTATGAACAGAAATCAACCTGCCTGTGGCGGTCCTAGGGGCCAGGCTTATTCCAGCAATTCTGAATGTCTTGGTCCTGCAGCCAATCCGTACCACAGAGGCTGCTCTAAGTATTATCGATGTAGATCAGACACTTAGCACTGTACCTGCTTCATATTTGCTGCTACTTGTGTATTTATCACAGAAGGAAAATTTTCTAAAATATATTGGTTATCAGTTGTGCAGTCCATATTTGCTTTTACTACGTTTTTGCTTACTTAGACTCAAGTGTTAACCATTGCTGTCAAATCAGCTGGTCAGACTGGTTTTGGGTCAGTTATATCTGGGTTCAATACAAGATCATTATTTTGTTTGGGACAAGGCTTCGATTGTTGTTGTAGTACAATAGTACACGATCCATTTTCAGGTCATTTTTGGCTCAAACTATTTTTCATATATTTCTTCTTACTATGGGCAAATTGTGTTCAAACCTAAGATTTTAGGCAGGTTCTAATCAGGCTTTTGAGTCAGGTAAAATCTAGACTCTTCGTTTCACTTCAAAAAAAAAAAAATACAAGTAGCAATGCTTATTGATAAATTCTCTACCTCTAAGATTGTTCTGTTCTGGCAAAGAATATGAGTAAAAAAACTGAAGGGAACTTCGGAAACATAACCCCATTCAATTTATAAAACTCCAATTTATAAGCTCAAACAGTTCCTGAACATTTGTATTACACCTACATGGCAGGAACAAAAAGAAAGGCCCTTCAATAAAAAAGACGTATCATATAAGGCATACATGTTGACAACAAAGATCAGGACTATTAGCATGCTTCAAGAATGTTTTTGCAGCAAAACCAGAAAGCAACAGCCACAAGGATTAGATCCCCTCAATTCTTTCTTCTCAATAGTTGATCACTTGGTCCTGTCGTTTATGAGGGTTAGTTCCAGCATCAAACTGAAATACTCAAATTGTAGGCTCACTTGCAAGATAGTTTCCAAACTTCTCTGAGATTTGATGAGCCATCAGCCACTTCAGCAATTAAGCTGGCTATCATCATACCTGCAACATCAGTCAGCAACAAATTAAGCCAACCAACCGCAGGTCAGAGATGGCAAACAACAGAATCTCTGCAGTAAATTTCTTGATACTCCGTGGTAAGTTGTGAATAAAAAGCCAAAATCTCCCTTTGTCCCATATTACTATGCACATAATCACATATTGGCCATCCCATATTAATCTCTCTCTTACTATCTCTCTCTATAACTCCAAATTTCTCTTACATAGTCTCTCTATATATAGTTCTTAATCTCTATAGCATTTTTAAGTAATCTTAACTATAAAGGATGTAGAAAGCATTCATTGAATCCACCAAACAATACTACAATAGAAAACGTGGAAAAACATACTTCATGACATTCTTCTATCACAGACAGCATAAATAACCCTCTATTTATGCCTAATGCCTTAATCTCTCAATAATACGAAAGACAATGCTGAGCATCATATGGCATACAACCAAAAAACCTACCGTCTTTCTCTACAATAGATACGAATTGCCTTGATCCTCCACCTACTCCAAAATAATGCTTCTTTGCAGAAAAATAGATAACACCGTGTGGATGGCTGACACACTGCAGGAGTAGTACATATTATGTTTAGTCTTGAAAAAACAACTTTATCCTGCAAAATGCAAATACAAAAGAGAAACACTAACTACATACTTTTTTAATAAGATTGTAAAGGCTCTGTAGAGTGGAGATAGAATAAACAGTCTCAGCCATTAAAATCACATCATATCCTGTATTTGGATTGTCATCAGATGATGTGGCATTAATACTGTCTGGGTGAGCATGTGGAAGAATTCGATCCACTTCTCTCCAATCACCAGCAAAATAACGAATTTCACAATTATCAGCAATACTAGTTCCTGACCGAAGATTTGCATTCACGTTTGGAAGAGTGAGACATTTTAAGACCTCTACATTGAAATCCTGAAAATGAATGGAACCTGCACCCTGAAACGAATAAATTTGAACAGCTGAGCAAATGAGAGGGAGCAGGGAGGGGGACAACAATGAACAGTTAGCAGTGAGACAGTGACGTGCTCACCTTGAGGGAGGCAAAAATTCCAGGAAGCCCATGGCCACATCCAAGCTACAAACAACAAAGGTTACACTGTTACTAAAAAGCATGGAAGAAATGAAGATTAAAAAAAAAATCAGCTGAATTCGATTTTCATTGAAAAACCAATTGAAAAGATAATTCTTTATCTCAACATACCTAGATGTCACTTCGAGCTATACAATTGTTCACATTGGATATGGCTAAGGCATCATCAGCACATAACTATTGCCTATAGGCTACAATCAAGGTCAAGGCATTACCCATACCATCATGAAGGGCCAAAAACTATGCACTGTTACCACATAATGCAAGCCAAACTTACACATGACAACCTAAAGGAGGTCATACACGAGGTTGCTTGCCAAAATCCATGACGTCCTCTTTAGGCAAGTGGAAATTTTAGACGGAAAGTGGAAAGGAGCATCTTCCCGAGTCCCCAAGGCAATATTCTAGAGTCATGGGTTACCATTGACTATGCAACTATAGATAATAATTAGAGCACAACCGAAGATGATCCAAGTGAAACCTATATAAAGGCTAGAACTTCCACCCCAGAGAAAGCCAACCTTGGCATTCTTTGTTTCTCATCATTACAAAATCACAAACAAAACTAATCACCTGAAAATTAAAAGCCCACCTCTAAGACTCTCTTCCCTTCAAATGATAAATCCCCTTTTTGAATCTCTGAATGGAGAGTTTTCACCAAATCAAGCGAGCCTTCCCAGAGTTTAAGGCCTCCTGTCCTCCATATATAATTCATAACACCAATTGCTAGTTAGTAAATAACGGCATGGTAAATCATAATATAAGCGTCACAGGATTACCATAAAGTAAATAACATTGCACACCTTCATATTTTCCAGGAACTAAATCAGAGTTTGGCAATGCAAAAACCTCTTGTGTACTCACCCGACCCTGTAAATTTTTTTTAAAAAAAAATGTTCAAACTTTATTGCACTTCAAATCAACATGTCAAATTCAGTTTTCTACCCAGTCCCTTCCCCACTTCCTATTCTACAAGTCAAAAGCAAGTTAAGGAAAAGAATATGTAAGGCTTTTATTATCCAAGAAAGAAGAAGAAAATATCTTGTCAACAAATGAAATTAAGATACAGCCTTTAATTAAATAATATTATAAACAATTTTAAGTTTGTATGCAAGACCTTAGTACAATCATTTTGGAACATGTCAAAGGTTAAAGCTTAGACATGTATGGTTCATTAATAGAATTAATTGAAACAGATTTCTAAATAAATTACAAAAAGATTGCATCAGTTTCAAAGTTGATTGATCAAGAGTTCTATAAGTTCTCTGCCATCATCCTTACAAATGTGATTTAAGTGTCTTTCAAGTTTTCAAACACATTATCGTCGTAATGAATTCAACATCAAGAAAAGCTCCTACTCAAACCATTGCTTAGAAACAAGGTTATCCGAAAACTATCTAACTATTTCTTCCCCTTTTCGCCTACTAGTCCGGTACTAACTGCCTCTGCGTGTCTCACAATAGTATGTCCTACAAAATTCTTCAACATAAGTTCATGAAAAGAATGTAAATTGAGTATATCCTTGTAATTAAAATGCCAAATCACTAGGCTATACAGCTTTTAACATTAAGCTTCCAACACTTTCCAGTATCAATTTCTGAATGCATAACAAAATCATGTGTCGATCAGTGTTATTAATTTTTACAAATTTCCACACACTCCAATTTCTACAAATTATACAATTCAGAAAAAAAATTACCTTGAGCAAAGTAACAACCCCCAAATCAACCTTCTCCACAGTATACTTAACAGAAGCAGAAACCTAAATCATCAAAAAAACACCCAACAAAATTACCAACCAAAAATGCCCAAAATTTAGCTAAAAATTCACAAAAAATTATAATCATAAAGTAAAATTGACAAACCTCAGAAGGGAGTACTTCTACACAAGGGGGAGGAGGAGGAAGAGGGGTTTCTGGGAAATTCAAAAACCCTAATCCTCCATTATTGGGTTTATTCTTGCTCTCATCAGCTGATTGAAAAAGCTGAAACGATCTAACCCCTGTATTCTATTTGCAATAAGAAAACAATAGTGATTACAGAAACAACAAAAGAGAAAATTTTGAAGATGATTAGTAGGAAAGCTAACCTCGGAATTTGCCGCCATTTTTGCAGTTCACCGGAAAAACACAGCTGAAACAGAGAGATTGTAATGTGTAAGCTACATTAAGTCTAAAAATTATGGGCTAATTGTATTGGAGAGGTAGACAGCCCATTACTATGCTCCAGTCTAAGTCCAATCCTTTAATTACCTCTATACGGATATGGGTTCGGATATGGATACGGTTACAGATAGCAGCATACGGTGTAGAATGTTCAATTCGGGTGCAAGATATGAAGTTCTTGTATTTTAATTGTAGATCAAAAGGCAATGTGACAAAATTCACCATGGACCTTAGTCACCTCCGAATCAAGTACTAGAGGAAACAATTTTATCTCATGTTTTGATCACTACTTTATCATCTACTCCGTAGCTAACTAGTTTGTGCAAATATAATTATATATTAATTATTTGTACCAGTTGTATGGTATTGAATTTAAAATTTATCTTTAAAAAATCAACTATTTCACTTTTTAATTACTAACAATTGTCTCGTAAATTCTCTTTTTTTCATTTACAAAAAACCCAATACTAGTATGTTCTGTGTGTAATTTACGTTACATGATCTTTGTCAAATTCATTATACCTTTACTAGTGTGATATTTTTATGGGAATCTAATGATTAGATTTTTGGTCCAATTAGTAGGTAAAAAGTTTTTAAGTGACTAAAGTGTTGTACAACCATTCATTACAAACTCAAAGAATCAAATTCTTCTCAAAAAAAACTTTGTTGCTATTGATGGAGAGTCATATTATGACAGAATTACTCCATATATATCCTCAACATTCCATGGAATTATAGCAAAAAAAACATCTACAATTGCTTTGAATTTGTAATACAAGGCCTCTCTTTAGTAAACCAAAATTGACTTTTTATGATAAACAATTTAAAACTTTAACGCCGAATATATTTCGTTAAAAAAAAATTAATTGGTAGGAATTAAGTACTTGTAGTAAATTAATGGCTTAATTAAATATATCAAATTAACATACAAGCAATATCCATCATATCCATTCATACACAACCATTTCTAATGTGAATATACAAATTTAATATGCTTTTATTAAAAAATACTTGTATTAATTAATTTTTATCACTACAAAGTACAAACTCTATCTAGATGTTTGCGGCTTGAACTTATTCTTCTTCCACTTCCACTAATTTATATAAGCATAGATTCTTATGTATTTTTTTTTAATTAATATGAGACATGTAACCAAAATTAGGAATAAAGATTTTTTTAATTTTTTTTAATCAAAGACATGAATCCAATACTTTATAGTTTCATTAACCACTTTGGAAATAAAGTAATATGGAGGGAATAACACATAACACCAAAAATTATATTCTCGATATGATCGATTATCTCATGCAATGCACCTACATACTCTTTATAAACACCGTACACTAGACAAGTATATTTCCTACACACCAAAAAAATTAGATCAAATTCCACATTATTTTCATTTCTTACTCCAAATTACAAGCAATTAATTATATTTACATTGTGAAATATGACATGGGGATGGGGATATGGGCATCAACACACATCACCATGGCAAGGCTCATATGGCTATGGTGGTAACCCATATGGTTATGGAGACTATCATCATGGAGGGCACCATGGTTATGGTCATCATAGTGGTCATCACCATGATTATTATGATCACGATCATCATCACCATCACGTTCATTATGATGATCATCACCACCATGGCCACCATCACCATGGTCATCACGACGGCCATCACCACCATCACCACGGCCACCATCATTATGACGATCATTGTTCATAAAACTCATTATTTATATGAGGTTTTATGTAAGATATATGGCTAAACTTTGTTGCTATGCTTTTGTGAGACGAGTTTCAATTCTTTGTATTAAAAGAATAAAGAATTCCCAGCTATTATGTGTAACTTAGTTTGTAGTCTTTGTACTAGCTAGTTATATGATATTATGATGTACTCCTTATTTGTGTGTGTAATATTAGTAAGATTAACTTTTTATTTTCAAATCCATATGAAATTTTCACTTAGCAATTTAGTATGTTCTAATTATTCCAAGTTCGTCATTTCGTATGTTCCGATTATTCGAAGTTCGTCATTTCCTTATAAACTAAGTGGCGTGGTACATACGTACCTAGCTAGTAATAAGTAAGACATATAATGAGTTTTATATATTTTATACTCCGTAGAAGATAATGTATATTATATAGTAATACATGCATCTATCAATAACAACATAATGGTATGGTAACTTGGTAACTAATGAGTGTGGGTATGATTAAAAATCTAATGAAGGACACCTTCTTAATAGGATCTCGGGATATCAAGTTGGTATTTAGAACCATGCATCTTTTGTAAATTTCTCTACCAATACAATATAACTCCGAAATAGCCACAAATTAAACAATACTCATTCTCATGACTTTATTATAGCCCTACTGAGAGATTTGTTTTGGCTCAGCTCCAAACTTACATAAATGATCTTGAGGGATAACCCACATATTTTCTTCAATTTTGGAAAAATTATCCGAAATTGGTCCGAAAGCATGGAGGCCTTTAGTTTTGGAAATTTAACGACTTTTTTGGACAAAAAAAGGAGAGTTCGGGGTGTTTTGCATGACTCCACGACATCCAAGGAAGGCATTTGGGTGGTTGAACCATCCACTTCACCTCTAAACTGAAAAGAGGAAAATTTATAGTATTTTAGAAACAAAGAGTACCTTTAAAAAGCTCGGATAATAAGACTTGCTTTTATTTTTGTAAGAAAAAAGATATATAGCT
Organism: Chenopodium berlandieri; assembly: GCA_034703905.1. Classification (NCBI taxonomy): domain Eukaryota; kingdom Viridiplantae; phylum Streptophyta; class Magnoliopsida; order Caryophyllales; family Amaranthaceae; genus Chenopodium; species Chenopodium berlandieri. Next base: position 53,605,464 of record CM068281.1, read on the forward strand.
GCTAATGATCTCCCTATCGCACCCCCCAAAAAGTAAAAAATAAAAATTATCAATTCGAAAATTTAAGTCATTACGCATAGCTCAATAGCCTCAATCATAAATTCATATACTCTAATGATTAAAAAAAATAATAATAAGATTCACCTTGCTTAATTTTCATTCGAGATAAATCGAGCACTTTGAAAAAAAAAATATCAATATTTAAACACTATTCATATCCTCCGTTTGTGAGAGTCTGTCCCAATTTTTTTTGGGTTTTTCCCAATTTTTTGGGATTTTGATTCTCATCTATGGATGAGAATTTTATTTTTAGGGTTTTAATAATTATTGAGAAGGTGATTTGAATTCATATAGGTTTAGGGTTCGTCATCAACTCTACGATCAAAACATCAGTGCAGATTGCGAAGGTCTCTACTTGGAAAGATGCAAAGACATCGAAAATCTCTGCTTGCATCAAGTTTGAAGCGGTGGAGCGTGAGCTATGCACGATATGCAAAATAGTAATGATTTTGATGGTAAAAGTTATGTTATTTTCTGATCTATGGTTTATAAATCTTTATTATTATTGTAGATGTCGTATGTCTATTTATTAATGATAATATTATACTAATGAGTCAAAAAAAAAAAAGATTGGAGCCATTGCCAAGGGCAAAAGCTTCAAAGTTCAAGCAAACGTTGCAATCTTGCATTCAAAAAATAATCAAGACTTTTGACTTAACATGAGTAACATCCACCATTTTGTGTTGAAAAAAGGAAGTCAAAATCGACAACTTTGAACATAAAAATAGAAAACAAAAAAAAAAAAAAAAAAAAAAAAAAAAAAAAAAAAAGAAAAGAAAACAATTTCTTCAACAACCACTCTTTTTCATTTTCTCTCTCCTCCTCCTCTCACTTCCTCTCTCCTCGACCTTCCACAGTTTCAGCCATGGAAACCTCAACTTCCGGCAATGGTGGCGGCGGTGGTGGCGGAGGTCCGGCGCCGTTTCTGTTGAAGACTTACGACATGGTAGACGATCCGTCGACCAACGAGATCGTATCTTGGAGTGATTCCAACACTAGTTTCATCGTCTGGAATCCTCCTGAATTTGCTAGGCTTTTGCTTCCTACTTACTTCAAGCATAGCAATTTCTCCAGTTTCATTCGTCAGCTCAACACTTATGTAATTTTCTCTCAATTTTTTTTTCGTTTTCTACTTTGATTAATTTGCTTAATTTTAGGTTTTTGATTCAACTATGTCGAATTTTGATAGGTTTGTTCTGTTTCTTATGTTGATGTTAATTAATTTGCTTAATCTTAGTTTTTGATTTATCTTTAGGAAATTTGTAGTTTTTGTTCTGTTTCTTATGATGATGTTAATTAATTTGCGTTAATCTTATTTTTGATTCATTTTTTTAGGACTTTTGTAGTTTTTGTTCTGTTTATTAGGATGATGTTGATTAATTTGCTTAATCGTAGGTTTTTTAATCGTTTTTGAGGAAATTTGTTGTTTTTATTCGATTTCTTATGAATTTTATGATGATTTTTTATATTAGTAGGTGTTGTTGAAGTGTTGATTGTGTTATTGTACTGGACTTTTGGTTATCTATGCGAATTTAAGAACTTGCTTGATTGTAAGATTAGTTCAGGAATTATTAGGCTGATTGAAAGCCAAACTTTGTTCTAAACGGTATTCCTGTAGCAATTGGTGTTATGGATGTTTAGTTATGGGAGGCAGTATGGGATCCGTAGTAGGGGAAAAGATCACCCGATTGATTGAGTTGTCGAATGGCTTGTTCTCCCTGATCTGAATAGGAGGGTCAATTCCTTCCCTTAGAACTGTACGTGAGAGTTTCCCACCTCATGTGTCATGTCTATTAAGTTTAGACAAAATGCAGACAAGTTCAATGAAACAATTACTGAATCACCCCTGGCTTCAAATGTTTCAGACAACTTCTGTGAAATAATTACTGAATCAAAGATAGTATAGGTTGGTAGGTGGTTTGTGGTTGGTGTAGTGCAAGGTTTTTAAGTACTACGTATATTACATTTTGTGCTAATAGGGTTTACACTGCTTTTGCTTGATCCTTGAATGAGCTTCATGAGAGGCTCTTAACAATTAGTTTTTCGTGTATTTAAGACTCTGGGCTAAGACATGGGTTGATATAATTGTGAATGATGGTAAATGTAACGTAGCCTTTTGTGGTTTTGTATGTCTGAGATTCTGAGCTAAGAAATGGGTCGTTATGATTGTGAGTGATGAGAATTTACAGATTCTGGATATCTTAGACTGTGAAATTAGTTGACTGTTACTCATTAGGGTCTGTGTTGACTATGTTTGGATTTTAGGAGCTGTTTAGCTGTTTAATTTCAAATCTGGATGTAGTCAATCCTGATAATGTTCCCCATCTTTTTATTTGACATGTCAACCTTTGATTTAAATTGTGAAATTCATGATTCAGAAAGTTGGAATCTGCTTCTGAAGTATCGTTATTCATTACACTCAAGGTGAATGACCTAGCGCTGCTCTGATTTCGTAATAGTGTACTGCTGGAGGTGTCTTCTGATTACATTGCTGTTGGTCATTGTTACTCCTTATTATTTCAACTTTCAAGTTTCTTTGTTAAATTAAGGACTTGTATGAAAATAAGAGCCTGAATATGGTTGGTTTAAGGCTAGTTTAATCATGTCAGGTGGATTGAACATGGAACATTAAATTTTTTTGGCAGGGATTTCGGAAGATTGACTCAGAAAAATGGGAATTTGCGAATGATGATTTTATAAAAGATAAGAAGCATCTCTTGAAAAATATCCACCGGCGAAAGCCCGTCCATAGCCACAGTCATCCTCCACCAGATCCAGAAAGAGTAGCATTTGAGGAAGAGATGGAAAAGCTCAGTCGTGAGAAAAATGAACTTGATGCAAAAGTTTCAGGTTTCAATATGCACCATTGTGCGGCAAAGTCTCAACTTGAAGATGTCACGCTGCGACTTTACGATATGGAGAAAAGGCAAGAGAAGCTAATTACCTACTTGCAAAAGGCAATTCAAAATCCTGCTTTTGTTGAACATCTTTCTCAGAAAATAGATGCTATGGACCTCACGGCATATAACAAGAAGAGGCGGTTGCCCCGATCCGATCACTTCCTACCAGCAGGGGAGAATAATTTTGGGGACAACCAAAGCTTTTGCAGACCAGAGGTTGCTAATACTTATCAGCAAGATTTGTCGAATAAACTTAAACTAGAGCTGTCAACAGCTGTTTCTAAGATGAATTTGGTCTCAAATAGTACACATAGCTCAAATGAAGACTGGGCAAGTCCAACAAGGAGATCATCTGGGACAGACCCAAAAGATGCAGAATTGGGTATATGTACACTGCCATTTGCCACAGAAACTTTCGATTTGTCAGATGCTGGAACATGCCTGGAATTTAAGATGGATGCTTCATTGTCGGACAAAGTTGGAGTAAAGGAATGTCCAGGTTTGCCGTCTTTGCAGCAAAACATGGTGTCAGCAGAAGAATGTGATGTGATATGCTGCCAGTTGAATCTTTCATTAGCTTCTTCCCCTGTACAACTCAATCAAAATGCCTATTCAAGTAGAGCAACCCATATGGACGTGGATGCTAGTGGATCTCAAGGGACAAAACCTGATGCCAGCGATAGTAATAGAGATGGACTGGGGGTGGCTTCAAAGAACAATCATCCAATTGGTAATGTTGCCAATTCCTCATCATCACAAGAGACTCGGAGTCATAACCAGGATCCTACTCCTGCTGCACCTGCCCGAGTAAATGACCACTTCTGGGAGCAGTTTTTGACTGAAAGGCCTGGAGCTTCAGATACAGAAGAGGCTTCTTCATGTTATAGGGCTCTACCTGGTGATGAGCAAGAAGACAGAGGGTCAAGCCATGGAATTTCCAGAAATGCAAAGAATTTGGGTAAGCTCACTCTTTGAGCTGCTACATTTATTATGAATAGGATTTGTATAGACAATTAACAGATTTCATTCTGTTGAAATTATCCAGATCTATACGATTTAAACTACGCCAACCATAATTTAAGTTGAATCAACTAAACATTAAATGTTGTATTTTGTAAATAATAATCTAATACGAGTAGTATTCTGCTGAAATCTGATTGTTTCTTTTGATAACTGCTAGTTGCTCGGCTTGCTCATGCAATTAGCTTAACCTTGTTTTCCTCTTTACGCCTTTTAGTTGCAGACCTTGCAATGCATTAGCTATTGTTTTCTAGAATGCCAATTAAAATGTAGATTTCTGTAGTCTGTTTTTGATCATCGAATGTGCCAAATAGCTGAAAAAGCTTGCCATATTTTTATCCAAGTTCCCTAGAGTCGCCCATAAACACTCTAGATGGAAAGGTTCAAATGTCATAAGTTTACAGGACTTGAGCCATTATTAGAAGCCTTTTACTTCCTTTCCTTATAGCTCCAGACCTAAATCCTACTGGAACTCCTTGTTTACCTCTGTTACCTACATTCAATACAACAAAACTAAACACTTCAAAGACCAGCCAAACGGCCCAAACCTTCATAAACTAGCCGAGCCTAACGCTTGGACAAGTATCGTCATCTAATAATTCACTAGCATCCCTATTATCGACCTGTATCGGAAGCTAGCAAAGCAGTAGGCTCACGAGTGTAACAAGGCTCAGCCATTCTTGACTTGTATAGATTTGGATCTGTTACAGCCGTTAATCAATTTTCAAAGTACCTGACAAAATATGCTTTTCAGTCTGCTTTTTTCCCCCTCTTCTTGTCCTTAAGCTGTAGGCTTGTGCAGTACAAAAACATTAGGTAGTGACTAGTGACTTAGTGAGCCACTGAAGTTAGTCAAACATTAGTAGTAGTTTCTATCTCACCACTGTCTAGCTTCTGTTGACTTTTGTTGCTAATGGAGCTCACAAAGCTTTGCATATGTAATACAGTAAGACTGTTGAGAGTGGAAGTGATTTCAGCACCTTTAAATTGATTCCCACACTTTAACTTGTGAGCGGAGTCGCAACAACTCTGAAAGTGCCCGAAATGGTGCTCATGGCCATGCTCTCCCTTTCGAGGTTGAGCATGTCATGCGCGTAGGACTCATAGGAGCACTGTTTTAGCTACTCTTAGATGCAATGTATTTCAAGCTTAAAGACGTACTCAATTTTTTATGGGTTGCCACTTGCTATATAGCCTAAATTATAATGAACGTGTAATCTGTGGATTATTTTTTATAATCTTGCAAATTTTATACTGAATAGCTGGCTGTCAGCCACCTATTATCATATAATAATTACTATCTAATCATAATCACATACATGGACAACTAACAATTTGCAAAAAAAATATCCAATTTTCACTTCCACTACAATCATTATTCACAATCTTTAAGATAAGAGCATCACAGCAAATTCATAACTTTATTTCTTTTAACATCACTCGCCGCCTTCTATGGAGAAACAAAAGCCTCACTTCCTCCTAGTCACCTTCCCGGCGCAAGGCCACATCAATCCGGCCCTCCAATTTGCCAAGCTGCTCCTACGAGCTGGGGCCGATGTCACCTTTATCATCGCTACCTCTGCCCACCGATGCCTTAAAAAGGCCACGATTCCTAAGGGTATAAACTTCACCACGTTTTCTGATGGGTATGGCGATAGTTTTAAGGTCGCCGATGCAGATATACTGAACTACCTCTCAACGTTTCGCCAGCGCGGGATTGAGGCCTTATCGGAGTTCCTTGACAAGAGTGTTGTCAAGGGTAAACAAATTACATGCGTGGTGCACACAATCATACCTTGGGCCGCCGAGGTGGCACGTAAGTTTCATGTGCCATCCGCGCTCCTTTGGGTTCAACCTGCCATGGTTTTTAATATCTACTACTACTATTTCAATGGCTATGGTGAGGCTATAAATGAATGTGAAAAAGACCCTTCATGGTCGTTAGAATTACCAAACATGCCATTGAAGCTCAAAGCACGTGACCTCCCTTCATTCCTTCTTCCTTCCAACCATTCCCTTCACGCTTTTGCCATCCCTTCATTCCAAGAGCAAGTACAACAATTAGAGCTTGATGATAAACCAATAATCTTAGTGAATACATTTGAAGCTTTAGAAGTTGATGCTTTAGAAGCTATTGAGAGGTTCAACTTAATTCCTATCGGCCCTATCCTTCCCTCCGCCTTCTTGAATGGAAAGGACCCCTCCGACAAATCCTTTGAAGGGGACCTCTTCCAACAATCTAAGGAGGCGGATTACATGGAATGGCTAAACTCGCAAGGAAAGAATTCCAAGGTGATCTACTTGTCGTTTGGAAGCATCTCAGTGCTATCCAAGCCGCAGATGGAGGAGTTAGCCAGAGCCCTGATACAAACCCACAGGCCGTTCCTGTGGGTCATTAGTAGGGAGAAGGCGAGCCATGGAATAAATGTGGAGGGTAATAATGAAGAAGAGTTGAGTTGCATGGAGGAGCTGAAACAACAAGGGCTTATAGTCCCATGGTGCTCCCAAGTGGAGGTGTTATCCCACCCCTCAGTGGGGTGCTTTGTGACACATTGTGGGTGGAACTCGACATTGGAGAGTCTAGCATATGGTGTCCCCATGGTCGGGTTTCCACAATGGACGGATCAAATGACAAATGCTAAATTGATGGAGGATTTATGGAAGGCCGGGGTAAGGGTCAATGTGAGTGAAGAAGGAGGTGGTGTATTAGTTAAGAGTGATGAGATTAAGAGGTGTTTGGAGGAGGTTATGGAAAGTGAAGAGATTAAGGAGAATGCTAAGAAATGGAGAGAATTGGCGGTCGAAGCGGTCAACGAGTGTGGATCGTCTGATATGAACTTGAAGGCTTTCATGGAGGAATTGTTCAATAATAATGTTGATTGCAAAAAGATTCATAAATGATGAAGAGTTTGATTAATGCATGACTTTATCGCATTACATTTGTTAAATGTTAAATGTTAGGCCTAAATGTTAATTACTACTTTATTATTAGCTTAGCCGATAACGTACCTCAATAGTCAACATTAACACGATACTAGTTTCAATAATATGCTAGCTAGTCTTTTGTATGAATGTATGATTAATTTCTTTGTGTTTTAAGCTATTCTCTAGCGCTACAATGATCGTGTTGGTTATTGTAGCAAAAACTTTTGTTAGCATTGAAATTTGAATTGATTATACTCCATTTATTCTTTAAAATTCAACTTACTTCTCCATTTAGGTGTTTCACAAGATTTGACTCGCTTTTAATTTATTACTAAGTACCGGAGTATATTTGGCTAATTTTATTTACTATATCACCCCTCTTATCCCACAATATTTATGTCTAAATTGGCGATGATTGCTTCCCTCTTTTTGTGGAGAGTAGTGGAGCTATAATTAGTACATTATAATGAAGGTCAATGAACCAATAAGCTCAATTGATCAAGACAGATCTAATCTAAAGCCACAACACCTAACATTGGAAACACACAAATCCTTTGAGCATTCACACCTAAACCTGAATTTATGGGTCGGGCTTTCTAAGTGATGGAGAATACTTCATTGAAATAAAATATCTCCATTATTAGTCGGTGCATGTGTACATGATACAATATTTATTGTATCATAACAAGTTTCGGATCTATTTCGGGTATGGATTAGGTAACTTAATTATGTTTAGAATCGGTATGTGACTATGTGTAATATGTCACTCTAATCCGATTCGAAACCAGCATAGTCAAGATATGTCAACTACCCTAAACAAATAAAGAATTTAAAACGAGTACACATTGCATATTCCAGCTTACGACAAACCTATGAAGACAGCTTGAATTTGCCAATGAGTGGCAATTGTCATAATTTGACCCACCAGTACAATAAACAACCATAAGTCCATAACATAAAGTAGTTTTTATAGTACAATGTTGGTAGTAATTTCAAGATAACAACACAAAAAATGTAAGGACTAAACATAATTGAATAAAATCTTAAAATAATTTACTCTTACTAGAAATTTTATCCCAACACACACGTTATCATTTGTGCTAATCAATTTCATAATTTATATCCTAATCTAAGAGATTATTGAGAGAAAAATAAAAGTGTAAATGTTTAGTTCCCTTTAGGACTTTTATCTACTCATGTAATTTCTAAAAATTCATACATTTGCGGAGTATTTTATAATTACCAATCAGGTGAATGATTTTTGTTGATCATCATAAAAACCATCATATATGTTGACCACCTATGAAAGGAACATATCGACCTAACTAAAGTTGGCTTCTATCTTAATATTGAACATAAAAGCCTTAATAATGATTAATGAAGGATGACAAATTGACAATAGAAAACGTCATTGCCAATTCCATAACTATAGCCAAAATATAAGAGCGATGCAGAAGGTATTTGATCTCATACAATATCATACTTAACTGTTTTTCGAAAATTAATCAACTAATCTAGCTGACATCCATAGACACGAGTTGCTCTACCAAGATGTCACTCATGCCATATCACTTTGAGTTGGCCCTTTATAACCATATTATTTATGACACAACAAGCAAACATTTAGTATCTCTCTTTCTCTCTCGGTGGACCACTAGTTCAGACCGTGACCCTTACCATATTTAATGTCTCTCAACTAGGTAAAAATCAAATCTTTTGTTAAACCAAAAACAAAATCCCAAAAAAAACAAAAAAAAATTCACTCACTTATCAAACAAAAACCCTTAAATCTTTCCCACAAAACTCCCAAATTAGCAATGCTCACAATCAAACTCAAATTACTTATTACATTACTCATAATCTTACAAACCCATCTCATATTCTCAAAAGGGTACTCAGATTTGAGCTTAAATTCAACAGAAAATGATGAAATTGTGAAAAGGGTTTGTGATGAAAAGATGGGAAATTGCCCTGTTGCTACTGAAGCAGAAGAATTTGAGGTTGACTCAGAGATAAACAGAAGAATTTTGAGTATGAGTAGAAAATATATAAGTTATGAAACATTGAAGAGAGATGTTGTGCCTTGTTCAACACCAGGATCTTCATATTACAGTTGTGGTGCTACACCAGCTAACAGATACAGAAGAGGTTGTAGTGTTATCACTAAATGTGCTAGAATGTACTGATTTTTCAAGTTTCTCTCTTGAAAAAAGAACCAAATTTTCAGGGTACTTGTGTTATCATTTTTTTAATTTTTTGTGGTTTATTCGATTTGATCTTTTGTGTAATTGATATTAGTATGATAAATGAATGTATTAGATACAGTAGTGAAGGGTTAATTATCTTATTTCTATCTTTGTTTGTGGTATAATTTTATCTGGGATTGGACTCATTGGAGTACTAATTGAAATTTTGTGAATTGGGACATTATTGATGAAATGACAGTTAATTACTATGAAAAATAATGGTAATTTTGCTGTAATTTCTGTTCTGTGTGACTGAAACTGCAGAAGAAAATCTGAAAATTGATGATGGAGTATATTAACAAAAAAAAATTATGTTTTTTTGCTGTAACAAAGATGAATTGTGGGCATAAGTGCAATGGTCTATGGTGTGAATGTGATCCTGGCTATACCAAGACAAATAGACAATGTCACCATCCAGATTCACAGCCTATGGCTCGCTTTGTTACTCCGTCTATCCGATCACCATGTCGTGCCCTGCGTCCGATCAACTCATACCCTTTGATCGGAAAGTCAATTTTCGAATATGAGATGTAAACATGTAAAAATCATAATGAGCAAATTGTAGTTAGATTCAAGTAGGTGCCCTTTCAACATATTGCCTATCGTTAGTTGCCTAACTGTTAAGCAATTAGTCAGACTTGGTGGTGTAAGATTCATCTCTGAGCAGGCCACTTGATTCATCACCAGGACGAGAAATAACCAACTTACTTCTCAATCGAAGCTTAGCAATAAGAGTTCTTGATGATGAACTGTGCTCGAGTTTGTTGAAATCTTGATCCAATCTATTTTGCATCAATTATCCAAATTGCGTAAAGATTGAGGAACTTGTTAATTCTTGAGTTTAATCATCTACTGTCTTTACTAGATAGAGTAAATGTCAAGGCCAGCATTATCGTTACTACAGGAGAAAGTTTAAAGTCAATCATTTCCAAAACTTGCACGAAATCACACATGAGAAAAAGAGTACGCATCATCAAATATAAGAGTAAAAAACAGGTTGAATCCCATCATTCTCTCTCCTAAACAATAAATCCAAAGGCAGGTGAATTCAGATTGTTTTACAGGTCAAATGATAATGACTTTTGTGAGCCAAGACAAAACTATGCATGACCTTTTTTCAACATACTTCATTTTCATGTCAAAAAATAAGGCCATACAGTATATAAACTCAAAGAAAGCTACTTTCTTTCATTACAGCTCGAATCTGCAGAGGTTTGAGCTGCCAGAAAGGCGACTTCATTGTTATTCGTATTTTCGAGTGAACCAATCATCGGGCAACAGTCAACCCCATCATATTATTACATATTTACATAGCTCGAACGAATTTTATTCTGAAATTTGAGTTCAGGAGTTCACAAACTTCTGGTCTTGAAGAGATAAAAGACATTTCCTCCAATATGGAGGGGACTGAAAGGTGTTTCTGAACATATATCCTTTTGACTTGATACAATAATTACACAATTGTAGCAAATCTGTTTTCTTAAATAGCTACAACAAGATCTGATTCTATTGTTTCAATAGAGATTAAATTGATCTTTTTGCCAAGTAAACCTAATTCATAAATTAACAACAATAAAAAAAAAAAATCACTTCGAAAGCTTCCAAAGCAATTCGTTTGTTCAATTATTCTCGATCATTTTGATGAAATTCTTAATTATCCCTTTACCTTCTGGAGTGAGAACACTTTCAGGATGAAACTGGACTCCCTGCAAATTGAATATGAAAAAGGTGTTAATGTCTAATTCTGAAAAGAAACCATGCACAATTAAAAGGGTGAGCTGCCAACACAAAAATGCCTCTCACAATAACCATGGAAGTTACCAAGAGACCACTTTATACAAAAAAATGGAACCGGCATGTTTATTCATTCTTTCTAGTGCATATTAGCATATCTTTGATTGCAATGATCAAAATGACAAACTCACACCTCTTTCTTTCAGAAAAACAAAATTATTTGATTAGTAAGATCTGTTCCCATATTTCCTGTGTCAACACTCTTCAATCTCCAGTTTCAATATACCATAATCAATAATTGTAGATGAACAAAGTGATAGACTTGGTAAACAAATGAATCATTTAAAACTAATTCAACAGGAAGCCCAAGAAAAAAATTGCTCAAAAATTGAGACATCAACATCCTCAAACTACAAAATGCAAGGCCATGACTTGTTCCAGTATGCATGTCTCAAAGTGAACTGAACTTATTGGCCTTCCTTTCTGAATGGGGACAGATTTTTTTTTCTCCTTCCCTTAAAGATCTTTCCTTTTTGGGTGTTGGGAGTAGGGGTAATAGGGTAGAAGATGGCATAAAGCTGTAGACAAGTTTTTACCTGTAAATTTTTGTATTCTTTATGGTGAGCAGCCATGACCAACCCATCCTCGGTCCATGCAGTAATTTCAAGCTCATCAGGAAAGTTATCTCTGGTAATTACTAGGCTATGATATCTTGCAGCAGTAAAGGGGCTGTAACATAGAGAAATTTCCATCATTAAAGTCTGGAATATACAATAGAAGGTACATTTTCGGAAACACGCAAGTTAACGCACGTGTAAAACATAGCTATCTTCATTTTCCAGTAGAACACAGCTAGAACTATTTGTTTTTCTTTTCTTCTTTTTCATTAAGAAAAGAAAAACCTAGTTTTCATAGAAAATACTTTATTAAACCGATGATCTTTATCAAGTTAGCACTTTAAACTATCCTACAGACTTGGTGACAGGATGCAGATAAGAAGAGCAATAGTAGGAGGCTCCATTCCTATAACCTAGCATACTTCAGTGATAGAAGAGGGTTAGCATGCTGAAACACTCAAACAGAAGGCGACCTACAAAAATAACCTAACATAGACGCATAGCTTAACTTCAATCAATGACAATGAAACAAGGCTCCTCTTCAGTAAATACGAGCTAAAAAAACAATTTTGACAGTTCAACAACACCTTATACTACAACTACACACACACACACACACACACACACACACACACACAAAATGCATTAGTTGCAATCCTGTAAATCTAAATAAAAAGAGCACTACAAATCGCCTGCATGATTAAACCTTGCTATATAAATCAATTACTACTCCAAAATTAGATCACTTGTAGTAGTGTAGCACCTCTTGATTTTGATGCATTACTCTATTGATCTAGACTTATATCATAAAAAACTATACACAACAAAGCACTTACTTGGGTAAGCCTGTAAACAAGCCATTGCTCCCCTTCTCATCATAGTACACAGGTGAGCTTTTCCCATGCACAACTCCGTATGGGGAACGCACAACCTTCCCTGTAAAATTATTACGATAACATGATTTATCAGAAGAAAAAAGGCTCTGCAAGAGACAAACACACACTTGGAATAGAAATATAGTATACATCAGAAACAGTCAACAAGTAAGATGAAACAGCAGTAAACACCCCATGCAATAATATATTTCGTACATATGGGCTGTAAGTCTTCACGAGTAATTCAGCTTTTTTTTCCCCCCATTCTCTATGAATGACAAGGGGATTCCTTTATTGACTCCATAAATATTGGGTGATATTGAAGAAACTCAAATTTAGATGATAAACACATGATGGCACTCAAAGCCATGGATTCCCTTTCCCCACTAATACAAGTACATTCCTTTTAATTGCAGGTATACCTTTCTTAGACTTAGAATTCACAATAATTCAAGCATTTCATTCAGTGCTGGTAACTCCAGTATGTTCTTTTAACATCACCAGTAAAACAGCATATAAGGTTCAATCCTTTCATTCAGTACTGGTAACTCCAGTATATTCTTTTAACATCACCAGTAAAACAGCATATAAGGTTCAAAACTTCACATCATCATGAGCTCTGGACTCTTGAGTAGAGCATTTTAACCTCAGTACATGCTCTTCCTCTAAAAAAGGTAAGAATAATATAAGTCCAGCTAGAGATGTTTTGACCTCTTTAGAATGTGTAATTCACAAATCACAATGTGAGTACACCCCTAACCTGCTTAATTATATTTAATCACAATGAAAACCTCCTAACTCTTATACTAAACTAGTAAACTTACAGCTGTTACAAGCTAAGTAAACAATTGCCTGTAAGAACAATTTAATGACACTTTACAACAGCAATACTGACAGCAGCATAGATAGACAGAGAAGTTAAAGCAGAATATGAAGCAGCATCATATCTAATATTCCAATTTACAGTATAAATAAGCCTCTAAGCCAATTGAGAAACAAAAGTGAATTTTTACCTCCAAAAGCCTCTCCAATGCACTGCAGACCCATACAAACACCAAATATTGGTACAGTGGGTCCCAATTCCACAACAAGAGCTAAAGAGATTCCTGAATCTTGTGGTGTACCTTTCAATGTAAATGCATGAGCATTTTGTTAACAAGGGCAACAATATTAACATCAGCAATCATATAGCCACATATACATATATTAATCGACCAACCCTTCAACCAAGCACTTGGACTTCATCTTTCAATCGAAAATAAACAGAATTTTTAGGTTTCGGAAGATAAAAAGAAGTACAAAATGTCAGAAGTATGAAAGTATCTAAAGTATATAAAAATTCTACTCCTCAAACAAGAGTTGTTGTCCAAAACTCAGATGATGATGTGATACATTCTATCCATGTACATGAACATCATCATTTTTAAGTAGTTATTGGATTTTCAAAAATCTTTCAAACTTAGGATCCTAGTACTCAGCCCCATCACTTAATCAAAAAAGGAAACTAGAGTAGGACAACAATTGGATGTCTATGAGGAAACACTTCTACAAAAAATATATCTGTCTATTTATCTAACATTTGAACCCAATTAAACAATTGACATACTCTAAGTTTATAAATAATAATAAATAAATTTATTTTTTTTCTGTTCTCCTAAGATGTTGCAATCCTTACCTCCTAAGAGTTTCTGCAGCCAAAAAAAATTAACCTGTTCACAAACATTCAGCCAAAAAGATATCAGAGATGATTTTGTGTAAAAATCTTGAGGCTGAACCCCCTCTTTTGTGAATTCCAAGGCTTCAACTTGCCTGTCTCTCTTGCTCACTAGTCTCATCTTCTTTTTATTTTTGCAGATTTGTATGCAAACAGTTCAAAACTATCAAGATACGAAGTACCAGATAACATGTATAGGTTCGGATCTTCTACCAGGAAATGAGATCATTTACCCCCACCCCCCTTTTACCCAACTTTCACAATTTCCAATTGTAATCTTAAGGTCAATATTTCTTTCACTTCCACTAATCTATAGGGGAAAAAAATAAAGGATGTAGGACTTGTATCAGGTCCACACCCAACATCACTCCTATGCATCTGAAAGGACTCCACCCTTGGCAGATATATTGTAAACCTGAGATATTGAGAGACTGCTTCATGATTAAACACACACTGAGTGTTGGTAGCTTTGTAATAATAAGGAATGTAGCCAAACTATATGATCCATTTAAAGGTAGTCCATTACCATGAAAAAGCAAAAGAACAAAAAAAATTACTCCAATCAAAATGGACATATTGTACATAAATTTAAAAAAAATTAAAAAGTAAACAAATACATAAAAGAGTAAAAAAGCTCTCACCTGGACCCGGAGATATAAGGATTCCCCTTGGATTTTTCCTGGTACAACAGTTTGAACAGCATAAATTAACTTTAATCTAATTGAAGAAAAGAAAATTTAATACAATGCTTAAAACTTCAGACACACTTGCAAGCAACAAATTAACATAACAAAAATAAATAAACTCAACCACTCTTCTCCCACCTTACCTTTTCAAATCTTCCACAGAGATCTCATCATTTCTGTATACCTCGAAATTCGTACCTAATTCTCCCACATACTTGAAAATGAAAACAACATAATATTTAAAGTTAGAAAATAGCTTTCTTGTAACCAACAACTTAAATGTCTGTTTATGCAGTAACTTTAAACCAATCTTCCAAGTCTGAAACTTAAAGCTCAGATACACTGATACAATATTCAGATAAAGCAACTATGTCAGAAGGCTACTTAGGTCATCAATCCAATTTGTATAAGAACACAAAGAAGGAAGCTTGGAGTATACTCTTGCAATATCCACACCAGAGTTTGGAAAAATAAAGATTTCAAAAGGCAGATTTCTCTGGCATTAAAGGTGAACATTTTAACTTTTGCAAAACGTAACTATGACTGAAATCACAAGACAGCAGCCATATTCATGAAGAGTCTTTATGGACAAGGTAAAGTGACCAAACCAAGAAAAGAAGAAGGGGGAAACCCCCACCTAGTGGGATGAGCAATAAACCCATGACTATTAGTTGAAGGCATAAAGGCATCCCAACCAAGAGGGGAAAGGGGGGGAAGGCGGGGGGAGCCCCACCTGGTGGGAATGTGGGACAAGCATCAAACCCAAGACCATCAGGTTAGGATAAGAAGTGATAACTATTCCTCCAACTAAAGTTCACTATTCATAAAGAGTATCAAAGCTCTAAGAAAAGGGAAACATACCATGCTTGTTACCATTTATCTTAGTACTTAAACAAACAAAGTTATAAATTTGACCCTTCAAATTTGTAAAACCTGCGACCATTACATTAC
This sequence comes from Chenopodium berlandieri, assembly GCA_034703905.1. Taxonomy (NCBI): domain Eukaryota; kingdom Viridiplantae; phylum Streptophyta; class Magnoliopsida; order Caryophyllales; family Amaranthaceae; genus Chenopodium; species Chenopodium berlandieri. The sequence goes on from CM068281.1 coordinate 53,621,192, forward strand.
ATCAACACCAGGCTAGTAGCTCAAAACTTAGTAATCAACACCTTTTCATGATTGAACAAATCTTGATACTATAGTTGAAAATCAATATCCATGCGACTTCCTGTTTTCATTGAAGAGGATTTCTAATGTCCTGTTCTCATCATTACAACCCCCTAAACAATTATACATGCCCCAAGACTTACACTCTTGTTCTCACTAAAACTCAACCCCCTCCCCCACCCCCCCCCCCAGGTAAAATTAGGATGCACACGTGACCCAACTGAGTCAAATGGGTAAAGCACCATGTATTACTAGACTACAGCCCGAATACCATAGCTATAAAAGGACACAAAAACATTAATATGATGGTTGGACATTTCAAACTCTATGAGAAAGACATGTGAGTATGAACCCAAGACATACACCAGATATCTAGAATCCAACTGGCAATTAATAATGATAATTCCTAACATGAGGTTGATGAGTTGTGAGTGACGCAATAACTATCAAGCAACTTCTAAATGCCATGGTGCACTTTGGACTATAAACAACTAATTTCATTATTTCATTTACTGTCAAATTTTTGTAGCTTCTCAACTAGATTTAAATAGAAATCTGACAAGCAAAACCAACCGTATTTTCAGTTACTACCTACTGATCTACACGTGCCACCATATTGTATCAACCGATTTCCAAATTCCACACTGCCATATGAAGAAAATACAACAAAATTTTGTATTTTATTTGATTCCCATATTATTATTGCTTCTTGACTCAATTTAGTTATAAGAATATCCACATTTGTCGTTAATATTTATAGATGCAAGTCATGCAACCATTTTGTATCAACCAATTTCCAAACTCCATGATGCACTATGGACTATATACTCTCTACAACTTTTGGAATTCGCTGAATGTCCATCACAAATGATTCAATAACTGAATCTTGTACATTAGCTGCTCAAAAAAATACCCTTTTCTCCCTAGCTAATTATCCAGCATGACCCCCCCCCCCCCCCCCCTCCTCCTCGTCTTCATCCTCATTGAATCCACCACCTCCGATGCAATATATAATTACTAACTGACCTTCTAAGCTCAAAATATATATATGCATACCAGCAAGGCAGAAAAAGCCAACAAATTCAAAAATCATGAAACTCAAACCTCTAAAATCAAATAATCCTCACTTTATATCACATGCTCTAATTCCCAATGCTCTCCCCTTCACTTTCAACAGAACCCAATGCATCAATCTACCCAAATTCCCGCTTATAAGTTACATTCATCATTAGTATGTCACAAGCAAAAATATTTTGATCAAATTTGGTAATATTATATGAAAATCAGCAGAATTAAATTCACACAAACACATGCAAAAAAATAAAACTATCTCAATCAACAATGCAACTTTAGAAACAGCAAAATCAGAATAAAACAAACCTGGCAAAGATTATAAGTGAAGCTATCATAATTATCAATGACAATGAAAGGGCGAGAATCCACAGCCTTAGTATCCGCCGCAACAGCCTTCAAACCACCATTAAAATCACCTCCATTTTTAATTGAAAACTTCGACGATGATTGGGCGGGAAATTTTCGAGAAATTAGGGATTTGAACGAAGTTTTGATCGGGGAAGTGGTGGAAATTTGGCCTAATGTATGCATGGTGGTAAGAATTTGAAAGAGGGAGAAAATGGGGTATTAGGGTTTTTGAGAAAATTTAGGAGAGAGAAAATTTAATTGGAGGGAAGAGAGGACGCTCAGGAGCAGGAGAAGGCACAAAATCTGTTGAAATTAACTGATTTCTTTCCTTCGTGTTTTCAAGGAATGAATTCTTGATTTTTTTTATTTTTTTTATTTTTTTTTTGAAAACGATTTCTTGGATTGATATAGAATTACAGAAATACGGACTATGGTTGAGGTGCAATGAGCAACATAATATGATTTGGATGCATTGAGGTATTGAGCCAAAGTATTGAAACTTTTTACACAATTAGTTTTAGTACTACTAATTAATACCCATGCGATGTCCGAGATGTTAAAAATGGGTGGGTTAAAATATAATTAGAAAAACACACACGAAATGGGCGGGATTTTAAGGTCTTTTGGAGAGGGGGAAAAAAATTGCTTTTGTATAGTACTAGATTAGGTCTCGTGCCATGCACGGTAATGTAAGGCCTTGTTCACTTCATCTTAGAAAATAATTTCAGTTCAGTAAAAATCAGTAACTTTAAAGAAGAAATATAACAGAAAATTAATAAAGTGCAGTCAAAATAATTTAAGTTTAGCAAAAATATTTTCATTTTATTAAAAATAATTTAAGTTCGGCAAAAATACGGTGAAATAGTGAACGGAGTATGATGTGAAACTAAACATGGAATATAGCGAAAAAGTCAATTAGTCAATGAGTGTATCAAATTTACGTCTTAGCCCTTATATATATGAGTGTTAAAAAAATTCAATGATAAATAAGTATCATTTTCCTTTTTATTAACCAACCAGAAGTATTTTAAAATTATATATTACGCTCAACTTATTTTGCGCGAAATTTTGTGTATTACGAATCATAAATTTGAGCATGTTTTTAATATTGTACAACATTATCTTATTCAAAATATATTAATAATTAATAATTTGAAATAATAAAATATGATGTCCATTGTGTTACCCAAAGAAATGACATACGGGATAATATTTATAAGATACAAAGTTACAGATATGGAAAATATTTTATTACATAAATAAATAATATGTGAATCAAATTATTACAATCATAAGATTTGGCGAATATATTGTATGTAATATATAGTAAGTAGTTGAATGCATTGGCTTGAAAAAACAAAGAGGGGGTTTTGGATGGAAAAAACAACACCAGAAAGTGACATGTGTCATTCTTGGTGTCTGTTTTAGTATTATATTATTATATATATATATTGATTGATGATTATAGATTAGAAATTTAGAATCCAAATCATACCCATATCTTAGAATATCAACCATTTCCATGTTCAATAGTCAATATCGTCATCTCCATGATTAGAATATCAACCTTTTCCATATTCAATATTCAATAGTCAAGATTATCTCCATGATTAGCAAAGCTAGTAAAGTACTCCCTCCGTCTCATAATATATTTCCTATTTTCCTATTTTGGAGATTCAAAATGTTGTTCCTGCTTCTATTTTTGAATAGGTAGTAAAGACCATTATACCCTCACTTTTTTTTAACTTTATTCATTGTACTTTCTAATTTACCCTTGAATTTTGCATATACCTTGTACTTTTTTCTACTTTCTCTCTTTAATTTTTGTCTATGATTGTACTTTTCACTTTTATTAATGTGCTTCATCCACTTTCTCCTCTTGTTTCTTAAATACCGTGAAAAAACACAAACATGAACTATATTATAGGACAGAGGGAGTATAAGTTATCGTCAATGAAAAAAGTCTTTGATATATGGAGTATGTGGTTAAGGTTTTCTTTTTGTGTAATTAATGGTTATGAGTTTTGAGTTTGAAGCTTGTTTCTAACAATAACTTTTAATTTTAACTCAAGTCTAACATGTCTGTCATATGATCTCATTCTTTGATTTTAGGTTCATAAATCATGGCATTGTTGAATTGGTCATAAATCATCGTATGAGAACTGAAAAAGAGTTATCAAGCTTTCAATTTCACAACCGTAACAAAATAAGGACTAATGAATTTAGCGTTGCTGTTGTTCTATCTCATCAAAATTTCTTGTTCATCACTACATCCTACACATCGAGTACTTAAAGACCGATTACAATCAAATTCTGTAATAAAATGACTTTCATATTTGGCACCCAGCTCCCCATGTCCCCAAGGACAGCAAAAACTGAACATTTGAGGTACAGAAACACCAGGGGAAGATCCTATCTCTTATCTAAGTTTCATCTACCAAAAAGAGCAGTCTCACACCAAAATTCGCTACATCTTTAAGAAGACTCGACGTCAGATTCTTCCAACCCTTCTCTATACACCTCAAAATCATCACCTCTCAAACTACAGATCAGATGAAGCTTGAACGAAGTCATCTTCACTGCAAGTAGACGCTACAAACAAGAAAGTTCAATGAGTTATCTTTCAGTAGCAGACCAGCAGGAAACAAAAAAAAATATGGCAAGAAAGTAACAACAGTCTCGATAATTGCAATTCTTGCAACACAATTCAACCCAACGTATTACATAATCAAGCAACTATCAAAAACTGAATTATTAACCACAAAATAGCATCCCTATTATCCAAACACCCTCTATCTTCTTAGTCCTAAAACGAGTCCAATCTATGTTTCATGATCTCATTGATCTATATTTGTGCCACATCACTACATCCACCAATAAGTTCTAATCAAGCAGGACACATGACGAGGAACAAATTGGAACATATGAAGGTAATCCCAGCCCCCCTCCAACCTCCCCCCTTAGGATTGCCAAAAAGAGAGAGCTCCTAAAAGAAGTGCATGTATGCAGAGCAGAAAATGTTCAGATGCCATGCATGTGTACCCAGATAATTCATTGGGAGCTTCCTTGAAAAAGGGTCTAAATCAATCTCAAACCTCAGTTTGTCAAGTCCCTAAAAGCTCACTCTATGTCTCTACCTATAAGGGATGTCCACTAGAATATTTTCTTTCACTAAAGCAATTCCGAGGCTCTCTTAAGCACGCTAAATAAAAGTAAAAGTGACATTCATCACAATATATCTAACAGTATTTCTTCACTCAATAGAGTCAACACCATAAACAGTGTATAGATAGTACTGTAGTAGAGACAGTAGAGCAGTAAATTGTGACACTAACCAGGATACGAGATGATTCGGGTGACAAAGGATTCCCTTCTTCACAAACAACAAAATCTGAAATAAGCTCTATTACACCTGTCATGACAAAAAAAAAACACTTAATGTTCACAATTTCTTTTCTCCTTTGAAATTCATTTGGGGATGTGACAGAGATCCTGAACAATGAAAATAGCAGACCTTTGTTTAATCGCACAGGCATCCCTTGCTTGCGTAGAAAGGGCTCCATCTCATGGCTGAACTCAGTCAGAGGTCCTTCTTTAAGCTCCACCTGCAAGATGCATCATTTGTTTAATTAAACAGACAAACATACAACAATGAAATTTGGATTCAAGTTCGAAGTTATATACAAAATATCAAAGAACGAGAGCACAAAAATGATGGATGATGCACAGAAGACTTTTAGCCTCGAAATATTCTTAATCTCTCCAAGCAAGAGAATATTATCATTTGCATATACATGACCCACCAATGTGGCAGAACAAACTTAAAACTGAGAAACAGTTACTATATACAAAATACAAACTAACCTTCTCGGTAGCAAGACATCCCGTCCTTGCAAAATCAAAAACTTCAAACTCTTCAAAAACTCTGCAAATGAAGCCACAAATAGCAACATTTAGAGGAGCATTGGCACAATAACTTCAGAAAGCCATGTACTACTTTCAATTGCTTCTCAATGCAAACATTGAAGCGAAAATCCCTAGCAGATTTACAGAAATAATAAAAAAAAATTAAAAAAAAAAATCAGCCCATCTTTAGACAGTCTTTTATCACCGAGAAAAAGGGAAAGAAAATCAGCTAGTCCCCTAAACATTGCCCTAATAAATACATGAAATGCGAAAGTAATAAACAATGACAGACACAACTTTAGAATAGCTTCTCATGCATACTTTTTGACCTCTTCCTCTGACATGTCTGTAAAGAAAAGACCGGTCTCTCCACGCAAAAACTGCAAAAACAGGAAGCAAACAAAGAAGAAATGAAACAAGATCATAAATTGACCAAGAAATGTAAATTAGACAAATAATAAGCAGATCATTACCTTTGAAATTTTATGAAGACCAGGTTTAATCTTGTCAGAAGCAGAACGACCTAAAGCAATCTGCATGACTTTGTTCGATCCAAGAAAGAATCTGAAATAGCGAGTGGCACAATTTAATCATCAGTCATAACTAACACGTAGAACAACCAGCAAGAAGCACGACTAATAGAAGCAAAATAGCTTCATATGATTCTTGATGAATTAGAATTTACAAACCTAGCTACACATTGTAATTTAACCAATTCCACAACCATGTCAATTAGTCACTACGACAGGCCTACAATGCTCATTCAACTGTGATCATTACACAGCATAGCCATTGAAAAGACCACTCAAGCATTAAGTAATGTACATAATATGTATGAAAAATTCAATCTTTCACCCCTAAATACGTCAAACATCGAAATAAAGTAACATCAGACTGCATAACAAGCACTTATATGGAAAAAAGGCGGTTGCCAATCATAATCACCTGCCGGAGGACTTGATAGAATCTCTGAACTGTTTGAATTTAAGATTCCTCATGTTCTCGAAAGCGAAGACGTAAACAGAGGGGAACTTCTCTGCTGCTTCCCTTATTGAGTTAACAATCACCTCCTTATGCTCTCTTCCCTTCTTCTTTGTCTTTGATAAGGTCACTGCAGTTTCAATTTATTTTCATATTCAAATTCAAATTCACAAAAAAACCCATCATTTTCTCTGTAATCACTCTCTGACCCACTTCAAAATTAAAGATAACAATTTAACATACCCAAAATCAAATATCGAACAATCATACGATTCACTGATTAAAAACACCAAAAATCCCATAAAAAAATTGAAAACAAAATATAGAAAAAAGATGAAACAACTACAGCTGGTAGAACTAACAATTGCATAAATTATATCAGATGAAAGAGCGAGCTATAATTCTTCTGTTTTTCACAGTATAGCAGTACATAGAAATTCTTAATACATTGAAAATTATAATAAAAATTAACAGAATAACATATTAAATAGGGAAAAATACGAATGTAAAGCTAAGAAGAGAAGGAGGAAGAGAATACCTGCGCGATTTCTTTTGGATTTCGGCATGTTTGGAGAAGAAGAGAGAGAAAGAGGACTGCGGGAAGGAGGAAGAAGAAAGAGGGGGCTTAAGCAAGGAAGGTGTTAGGGTTTTATAAATTCAATTTCATTTTATTACAACAAAAAGCTGTCTCTAGAGTCTAGGCTAGAGAGTTCAGAACTCGGTTCGGACCAGAAAAATGGACCGGATTGGATTATACTGAACCTGGACTTGATAAAAGAGAATCGGTTTGGTTTCTGGGTTAAGAAATTTGAATTTTATTTTTCAGAGATTTTAAGAGGGGGCTATCCAGGTTACTTTCGGAGATTAACAAGCGTAAATATTTGGACTTGTAACATTGTCACATAAGCTTTTCTCCAATAAAACTAAGTTTTAAGAAAGTGAGAAATTTTATCTTGTTAGTGACGCCGTTAACTCATTTTATTTCCAAAAGTGGTTGTGCACCACCAGTCCAACTCTTCTCAACCAGAGCTTACATCGGTGTTTTAGCTACGTTCCTCACAGCAGTTGTTGATAGCTAAGGGCAGGGCTTGTGTGTTGGAGATCTACAAATTTCTGAGGTATTTTCAATTGTCGAAGAAAAGGAACATAACAAACCCTGTGATTTCGACATAATGTTCAAGAAATTCATGGTGACATTCCTTCAACAATGAACACACATCACCATTGACAACCTTCAATGTAATACCCCTAATTTTTGGACATACTTACTTAATTATGTAGTAATTTCTTCAAATTTGGAGTTAAAATAAATTTTAAATTTTGGTGCCAAAATCTTTCGAACAAATTAAATATTTTCATATTTCTAAATTAAATTATGATCTTGGTCGGTCTATATTTTACTAATTAATAATGTATGTCGTTTTGAACTTAAATATATTATTTTCTAGATTTTATCTTAATAATACTTAACAACCTTAGCCTAATTATCTTATGATTTACAACTAATTTAGATTTTGATATTATCTAAAATATTTTATAGTTGTATTTTAATGATAAACTGATTTAATTATCAAACTAATTATTTTCTTAATGATTTTCGTATATTATTATTAAAAAAAGAAAAAAAAAAGAGGAAGATATCCCACGTACAATATTGAGACTTAGAATTGGATGGTATTATTTTATTTGTTTTTTTTTTCTTAAGCCTTAAGTAGCTAAATTCTAGATAATCTTGATTTCAATCCCTACTTCAACCAAATCAACACTTATCCTATTTCTCTCCTCATCTTTTCATTTAATTTCCCACATATATTAACCTATGCTAAATTGCATTCAAATTCACTTAACCAACAAACTTATCTTAATTCTACACTCTCTTGAACTCTTGTAATCCCCCGTATTTTTAAATATTTTATAAATGAAATTTTATTTTATTTATAATATTTATTTGTATTTTTCCAGAATTTAATTTTCAAATTATTAATTTGGGTCAAAAATTATTTTAAGCTACATTATTTTATGAACCTATATCCTACAATCCATTATTATAAAAACAAAGCCTAACCCATTTGTTATTTAATTGGCCCATTATTTTCATGAGGCCCAATTCTACCCTACAATTCTCTCCTATAAATACCCCATGAATCCCAAAATTTTCCCCACACAAAAAGGTTAGTCTTATTTTCTTCCTCCTTTATTTCTTATTATTTTCATAAAGCTTATGTAATTGATTTTTGGGTTTTGGTTTTTATTGCTTGAAATTAGTTTATTTAGTATCAAAATCATGTTTTTGACGTTTTAAACTAATAATTTCAGATTATAATTGTTGTTCTAATTCTCAGATTTTGTAATTTTAAACCTAGGGTTTTAATTTAGTTAAATTGGGATTTTAGGGTTCTAATGATCAATTAATTTGGGGCTTTTGTTCCTATTGAATTTCTAATGATTAATTAAGCATAAAAACAAATTTTCAGTTTTCCGTAATCAACTTTGATCTCCATTCCTAATTTTTTTTAAATCACCTTTTAATCACATTTAGATTCTAACTTGTCCAATTTTTACAAAAAAAAATAGTTTTTTTTCGTGTGTAAACGACGTTTTAATCAAAATTCACTACCTTTGGTTGTGAGTACCACCCTCTCGTGGCCAAATTCAGCCTCTAAATATGGTTTTCGGACAGTTTTTTTAATTTTAACGAAGGTTTAACGTTTCAAATAAATTTTCAGATTTTTATAAAGCTTTAAACTTGCTGTAATTTTATGAATAAGTATGTATTTTAATGTTTTTATGTAGGAAATTTTAAGAATAATATATAAGCTTTTAATTCTAGCAAAAAGGAAGGTTTAAAAGTGTTGTTTAATTGAATTTTGAAGGTTTAATTGAGTTTTTATTAAACTAATTGAATTCTAATTATATATTTCAAGTTTAGATTGTTGTATTCATACATTCTACTATTAAATTAAATTTTCAGATTTTTAATCTTGGTATTAAAGGTTTTAAATCATGGTTTATGATGGATTTTTAGGTTTTTAACATACTAACCTACTACATAATGATTATTTCAAGAAGAGATGGTTATGAGGTTGTTTTATATTCTTAAACTAAATTTCCATATTATAATCCTTACTTTAAAGTTGCTGGAATTTTATGTTAGAAGCTATATTTTTATGATTTAACATATAAACTTATAGTTGAACTATTGAATTATTAACTTTGACTAATGTGAGTAATTTAAAAGCATTATCTCAATAGTTTAAGGGGTTTTAAAGTAGCTTGGTATTGCTGTAAATTATATTGCTTGGGTATTAATTGAATTATTATTGTTTGGTTTAGGAGAAGACTTTGTAGAAGGCGATTTTTAGTTCCTAAAGTGGCCAACCAACTCATTTACTCAAGGTACGTACAAGGATACGAAAACCTTGACTTTAGAAGCATGTTTAAGGACTTGGAAAACCTTAGAATCATGTTAGGAAACTTGTAGATTGGTTGGAATTGTATGGTAGTAAGTTTGATTGGTGAATAATGTGATGATAATTGGTTTTGTTTCATGAATGAGAAATGTGTATTAATCTATCTTGTAAGTATTATTTATGCATTAACATGCAAGATGAGCTTATAGGCAAAGGTACGTGAATATGAGGAATGAATTATTGTATTACTCGTTCATGATTAATGAAATGGAATGAGTAAAGGGAGATTTAAAGTCTTATACGATGAGGTTGAGGATTGAGGTGCCCTATGCACTTAAGGTGTTTATACACCGAGGTAGTTAAGGGATTCAGTACTAAATATATTGTTTGTCACTAATAAATCAAGAATTGAATTGAAAATTTGAATTGTTTGAATGATGGATGTATGATTGGTTGTATTGTTTTGCATTTGAGTCATCACCAAGTTTAAACTTGTAAATCACGTAAAGTGCAAGATGGATGAGTAATAAAACTCTGGATTTGTGCACATCTAGAGTAATGACAAACAGGGGTTGGGGTACACGGGATATTAGCCGTGTACTTTTAGAGGCCGTATGATCTACAAGTCTCCTGTTTACAAATACTTTTTAAAACTATAAGGAGTTAGATGAGATCTCATACTAGCTATGGCTACGGAGTCGCGCCCGTCTGCCATTGGATTAATGTTTTCGAAAGGAGGCATAGGGTTTTCTTTTATTAATGTTCCGAAATGGAGCATAGGGGGACAACCTGGTCTATTGCTTAATCCAATCAATGAATGAAATGAAATGAATTATTGTTAGTAATTAATGAAGTCTTAGTAATGTTAATAGTTGAGGCATGTGTTAGAGTCAATAATTAAATTGTGTGTGCTGATTGATTTTAGTAACATGTTAGGGATTCTTTGTTATATTTCGTAGCTTGTATGTACTCAGCGTTGCTGACTGCGTGCTTTTGTGTGTCTTTTCTTGGTCATGGCCTTCGGCCTTCAATGACCCTGTAATGATCCAATTTTTACACTTGTAATATTGGGGAGCAGATTAATCACAGGTTTATACTTAATCAGAACTTGCATCAAGGTGGTGGGATTTTGAGTGGAGTGTTGGATATTTCCACAGTTTATTTCATTTCATAAGTTTGGATTTATTTTAACTTTGGTTTGATTTATTTACTACTTTTATTGGGTTTTGAATAAGGGCCTTAATGATTCCAACTTGCAAGAATAAATTTGGTTTTGATTATTGGTTTTGAAACTTATTGAAAACTGAGTTAGTTTTCCGCTGCTAAATTCTAAACTAGCCTTAACATTTGAACACGTGGCGGTAGCACGTCAGTATTTCTCTTGCAAATTGTTAAAGGTATTTACAGGTTTTTAAGAGAGAATTATTGGGGTGTTATAACCTACAGGTCCCAGGATCGAAACCTGGCTCTAATACCATTTTGTAACACCCCCGATTTACTAGCTAATAATAAACAAGAATTAAAGAAAAATAAACAACCTTTAAATAAAACTGCGGAAGCATACACCTAAATCGGAGGTATCACCGCCACACTCAACAACTTGTCAAGTGCTAAGGCTTACAAAATCCCAATAATCACAACTCAATAATCTAAGTGAGCTATATATACAACTTTACAAACTTGTTATAAAATACTAATCGAAACACTTGAGCTCCTTTAGCTACGATCACTTGATCAACCTGTTTAGACAAACTTGACTACTCACCATTAAGGACAAATTTCAAAATAAATCATCGCAGGGCCACCATAAGAAAAAGACATGGCCGCAAACACAAATAGCAAAGCAAAACAACACACACCTCAGCAAAAAGCTGAGTAATCATCACATATCAAAATACAAATAATAATAAAATGATTAACATTGCTAGCTCAATTAAACAATATAGTTCAACACTACATTACACATTGTACTCTGAAATAACCTTTGTCAAATCCAACCTCGAATAATAATATGATATTTTACTCAATTAACTCATTTATCCCATAAGTGTGCCACGCTCTTTGTTTTATACCTAGCCTTGGACATGAGTAATTCGAATAAATAAACCAACAAGTATAAAAACTTGAATACTCTCAATAACCAGAAAACACTTTAACCATGACCAATATGGGTCAAATCCCACTGTAGGGGACCATAGAAAAATATAAATAAAGATTGTACCTCATTCTTAAATCATGATCATTATCTCCTTACCAACATGCCAAGGACTAAGGTAATTAACATCGAACCTCGAACCAAGAACAACATAATAATTTTCAACTCTTTTGATCTCATACTTGATCAAATAATCATTTACAGATTCATAATCAATATCTCAATAATGGCACATGTTCCCAAATAATATAACCATTCGAACTCGATTCAATCATAGTATATCTCAACTCTTATAGGACAATAATTCTAATTCCCAAATTTAATAATTCTTAACCCAAGAATAATACTCTGCATTAATAGCCCTAAAACCTCAATAACAATACTTCCTACATCAACAACATTAAAAACCCTAACATAGTTGTACGATCAATTATATATATACAATAAAAATAATACGATACTCACATCCAATCAAATCATATAATATCATAATAATTAATCATATATACATACAAGATTACAAATAAAAATCATACAATTCATACATACTTATACGATATATAATACAAACAACTCCAATATAAGGTTCGTGTGAGATTACCTTTTGAGAAGTAAGAACTGATCAAAAACACCAAACAGAATATATGTATAATGGTAAACAAAATAATAAAATCAAGGAAATAGGATATTGTGAGGCTAAGTGGTTGAGAATTGTTTTTAGAGATCTAAGAAATGTGAATAGATTATAAAAAAATCATCTTGCTGCCAACGTATGAAAGTCACGGTTAAATGGCTTTTTTTTTTCTTTCTTAAAAGCAATTGGTAACTTTGTTAGGGTTTAAGATAATTTTAATAGGATAACAAAAATAGAGTATAAGATCAAATTTATAAACTAACTTAAAATATCATATTTTAGCCATAAAATATATTTGATAAAATCTTAAAATATTCTGGTATTACAATCTACCCTCCTTAAAACAAGTTTCGTCCTGAAACTTAAAAAAATAACTTACTCGTAAATTTGAGAGAAAGTAAAACCAAACCAAACTTTTCTTTATAAAATATATATAGATGGAGTATAGAATTATTAGGGGTATTACACACATTCAAGGCGTCAAGGCAAATGCGTCTAAAATATATGGGTTTTGTAGTAGTGATTCAATAACATTATCATATTCAAACCCTAAAAACCTAAATTCGATCAAAGAAGTATTTCATTACCTAATGAAATCATTCAGATATCACTTCAGAAGTAGCAATAACAAAACCGCTCTAAGTAGTAAGCTCATTCAACAACAATCGTAACAAAATTCAGAGGAGAGAAGACGATGATGAAGCGAGAAAAGGAAGTACGTAGCGAATCGTCAAATTCGTATCAGTGCTGACCGCTGACTTGGAGCGAAAGCTGGAAGTCGGGATTCGTGCCTTCCTTTCTTCTCTTTTCTTTTCTTTTCTTTTCCGGTCGTACTCCAAAGTTCTAATTATTTTGCTACCCCTTATATATGCGTTTAAGCAAACCCGCCAAACACTAACACGATACAAATTGAACATTTTTTCCGTAACGTTTTAATTACAACATTTTTTACCAATACCGACTCTTACAAAGAAAATGTTCATTTTAGGGACATTGTTACACATCTACCCAAAACTAATAGATTATTAAAATATTAATGTTTAAGTCAGGTTGGATTCCACTAACATAATTATCATAACCTTATACTTCCTCTGTTCTTTATTAGTTGCATCCAAGCAACTTGGCACAAATTGAAAAAATGGGTCCCATGTGTTAGGGGAGAGATAGAGAGAGTATATTGCTCAAAAGGAAAAGGATGCAACTAATATGAAACTTTCAAAAGTGAAAAATGATGCAAGTAATAAAGAACGGAGGAAGTAATAAGTGTGGGTAGTCTAGCCATTGGGTCAACCAAGTTTTTCCTAATTTTAGACTTTTAGTTTGGGTGGGTTAATTAGATAAAAAGGAGAAAAGAGAAAGTGGTATAAAAAAATGGTTAATTACTAGATATTATGCCCGTGTTATGTCAAATAATGCCCGTATTATATTAAGTAAGTTCAATAAAATATTTTATAACAATAAAATTAATGTAATTTAATAAAATCAACTAAATTGGTATTAGTATATTAATAATGTATGGTTATGGAAAAACTATTTTTGTAATTACTTATTGAAGATACAATAAACAAAAATCTTTAACAAATAAAATTGTGAGAAAAACAAAGATATTATTTGTTAAATATTTTAATTTATTTATAAAAATAAAAATAATCATCATAAAAAATATATAGTTGTGGAAAAACTATTTTTGTAGATGTTTATTAAATTATAAAATTTGAAATTTCAATTCAGTGTTCAATGGAGGAGAATTATTTCCTCCCATTGCTTATCATACTAATTAAACATGTTAAAAATGGAATATGTATTTATTAAATTTAAAAATCCAGTAAAAAAATTAAACAGACAAACTTAATTAACACATACAACTAAAGAAAAAAACATTAACTTGAATTTTGTATTAATAATTTTACTAATAATTAATATTTTAAAACTTAGCTAAATATTGATCATCATTTAATCTATATTATATAAATCAAACTCTTCCACTTTCAAGACATACAAGTTTTTTTCTACTTTATTGAGCTCATATTTTCTTCTATTTTATATTTCCCTCCCATCTCAATAATATATTTGAATAAGGATATATTTCAAGAATATGGAGTATTAATATTTGTTCCAACTTCTCTAACTCTAATGAATAAGCAATTGTGGTTAAAAAAAATATTAGTATAACATGCACGCATAGCATGCAAAAAATGCCAGTTATTAAAATAGTATAACACTCATTAAAAAAAAAGACTTTAAGTTGTGGTTGAACTCTCATTTCCGCAAGTATATATACAAATTTAGGTGGATTAAGTAGGGGCCTTTTCATATAATGTTATACTCCCTCTGTCTCAGATTATTTGCACCAAATATCTTAAATGGACGTTCTAAATTACTTGTACTTACTATTTTCTATTTTAATCATGTAAACCCCAACAAATATTTACTATCATACCTTGAATTTGAATAAAAATCTTAAATCATCTTTATTACTTCTTTAACTTGCAATTTCATCCAATCAAATATCTACCCACTTGTAAGTTCCAAATAGGGTTGTTAATGAGCCGAGCCGAGACCGAGCTTTGCTAGGCTCGGGTCAAGCTCGTGAGCTTGGAGATTCGGCTCAGCTTGAGCTCGTGGCTCGTCGAGCCTGGAATATTGAGCTCGGCTAGAGCTAGAATGCTCGAAAACGGAGCTTGGTTTGAGCTCGTGGCACCGCTCGAGCTCGAGGTTTAAATGAGGCTCGTTTAAAAGCTCATTTATAAAGAGAGGCTTATTTAGGCCGCCCATCATATGAACATGAGCTTGTGTATTATAGTTTTATTTTTATTTTATTTTATGCCTTTTCATTTATTAGCTTTAGTTAAATGTATAAAATAAATATATAACTCGAGCCGGCTCGCGAGCTTTATGAGTTGAACTTAGCATGGCTCGTGTATCATCTCATTTATTCTCGATCCGAATTCGAGCTCGAGCTGAGCCCCAACAAGCCGAGCTTTGACCAAGCCGAGCTCGAGTTGTTCGTGAGCTAACTCGGCTGATTAACAGCCCTAACTATGATTGTAAAAAAATGATGTCACTAGCACAACTAAGTTACTGCCCTATTATCAATTTATCTCTACTAACTCTCTTCTAATATGCTTATTTGTAATCATGTTACATTATTTAATCTAACAACCTCTTGATGTTAGCTATTGATGTTGGTCTTGCAATAAATTTAGATCGATATATATATGTGAAGATTAAATTAAAGTTAACATAATTACTCAATCAAGTTAATTAATTAAGCTTAGCAAAATTAAATAACATGAATTACAATCAATAATGAAGATGTAATGCTAAATTGTCAATCATTAAATTTAATCTACCCAATTAAAAGCCATAATAGATAGATCCCCGATTGCCACATGAATTATGATGTTCATGCATCAAATATGTTGTCCACAAAAACAATCAACTCACGCCCATATATAAAAACAAATAATAAATTCATTAAGGTGCCCTTGTGTTAAAATTTTGATGCAAGTTATAGCTAGTTCTATGAGCCCTTTGTATTGGACCCTTCCAACGAGAGTAACAAAGAGTAAAACAAAAGATGATTCCAAGAGTCTGGAACTCCTGGGAGACACCAGTGGCTACAATCTTGTGGAATCCCCTTTCGCCGCTTGCTTCCAGGACGTCGATATATTGATGGGTGCGCTTCTTTTCTATAATCTGTCAATTTTGTAATGTTGAGGTATAACACCAGTGTCTCCTTTTCTGAAATTATTGTTTCAAGCCTTTGCATTAACCATGGATATGGTGTTAACATATTTTCATCAGTTATTGGAGTTGTGTTGTTGTCACAAGTGCCCCCTGAATCCCAATCATCTCCCTTGACCCCTGCACCAATCAAGTGAAATAATATCAATCAATCAATCAAAGCTTTAGTCCTATAAGTGAGGTCGGCTACATAAACTAAAAGTGATAATTCTAGGTAGCTACAATCGAGGACCAAATTTCTCCTACAAATCTATGCTTTATATCTTTTCTAGTTTAAAATTGTGTATTTATTTGGATCATGTACATATGTAAATGTATAGTTCAAATTTGACTCAATGATCACATAATCATAATCTTTGAGGCGAAATAACTAAAAGTGATAATTCTAGGTAGCTACAATCGAGGACCAAATTTCTCCTGCAAATCTATGCTTCATATCTTTTCTAGTTTAAAATTGTGTATTTATTTGGATCATGTACATATGTAAATGTATAGTTCAAATTTGACTCAATGATCACATAATCATAATCTTTGAGGCGAAATGTTACCTAAAATGAGTATTGAAGATGAGAAGATCGGCGTCATGGTACTTGGAGATAGAGGCTTCCAAAGTGTCCAGCCTCAAGGTTTCTCTTCTCCTCGAGATTTGATTTTGTTGGATTAAGAAGGGTGCAATGATGAACATTATGCTGCAATTATAACCCTAAAACCAACTGCCAAGTTTTAATTAGCCAGCTTCATCAAGCTAATAAAAAAAAGTAATAATACTTAATTGAGTCAAATTATCATGTAATATTCATCCATTTGTCATTGGAAGTATTTAGCCCTTTAACAATATTTCAAACCAATAATTTAATCTACTCCATTAATGCATAAACAAAAATTAATAACCGTTAATTTCATGTCTTTAATTAGTCTTTGTTGCTAGAAAGTGTTTAGTATGTGTTTAATTTTTCTAGTATAGCACAAAAAAATGACAATAGGCCAAAAACAAATTTTCCATAATGGTTGATTTAACGAATACAATGCTATAAAAATCATACCTTACTTGTAATAATATGTTGAAAAATCCCGGGATCCTGAGGTTTGTACGTTAAAGATTTTTAAAGAACAAATCAACGATTTACACATGTTCCTGTTTAATGAATCTCCGATGAACATTAATCTCTCCCCTCTTAGCATCTCGTACAATAAAATTTCTTATTGTTTTGCATCGATTGCTAAATTTCTTATTGTACTAAAAAAAAGTTAATATTATGACAAAATAGGAGTAATATGAAAAAGTTTGTGATATACGCTGGTGTTGAGGACCCTTCTTATTGTACTCGTACAATAAAATTTCTTGTCATTCCTCCTGGCTTGGAGTAGAACTTGTGCAAGCAATCAAGCATATACATATCTGATGTGTAAAATATTTCGATCAAAGAATACTCCTTATATAATTGATTATGTTTCGTACTCCTTGAAAAACCACCATTGTTATATTTATATCATGTCTCATGTATACTGATTGAGTGAGGCGTAAGGGACTGCCTCCGCTGTCAACTACTCTAGTTGCGACTTGAAAAGTAATCATATTTAGTTACAACAAGAAGCATAAACAAACCAGGTTAAGTTGAATTACAACCAGTGATTGCAAATGATCGTCTTTATTACATAGCCAGTAGGCCACAACTCAGCAATTCAGCTACCCTAATATAACCCCCCAGCCCTATTTTGTAATACTCTTATTACAACGGGAATGTGACTCAACACGAACATCGATCCACAATCACAAGGCCATAGCACATCAATTCAACAGCCAAAATGCCATTATGCCGAAAACCAACTTCGGCCCCACTTTTTTCACAGAATCCAAACCTGCGAATAAAATGAAATCATGTAACAAACCACACACTTTAGCAAACAAACAGTATGCTAGCCATAAAATACAAGGTAAGTTATGAACTGACCAGCCAGCTTATTAGCTTCCTCTGGAGTAAGGCGTGCATAAAAGTGATAGGAGCTATGAAGTGGCCTTATCTGGGATTCAGAGCTGCAACAAAATTTAAACCAGGCCGAAAAAAGGAGAACAACAGAAATAACCTGTATACGTACACACATATATAACTTACTCCATACTTTATTACTTGCCTCATTGATAAATTTTACAATGTAAACATTGAGAGACGAATCTAACAAGATCATACAAGACTACGGTTTTCTATCCATATAAGGCACAATTTTTGTTTGGTCATGTGTGAATAGTGACACATCCACAAACGATGCAAGTAAATAAAGGACGGATGAGGTATGTGGGAGGATAGATGTATAGAAAAGCAAAAGTATGAAGACAATGTGTAAATGTAAATACCAGCCAGCATCTTTCATCAGTTTATGAAACAAAGACATTACATCTCCACCGGATTCACGATTTTGTAAGATGACTTCCAGCTTCAGCACGACAATGTACTGCAAAGTTACAAGTAGAATGCTTTTAGCTCCTGTTCTAGACAAATAAAAGGACTGTTTGCAAAACTCAAATAGAAGCCACAAAATGATAAGCACAAACAATAACAACACTACATCTTTGGGTTTAGGGTACACAAGATTTTCATTAGTTCCTGCCAATTAAAAAAAAAAAAAAAAAAAAAAAAAAAAAAAAAAAAAACCCGATTATGCACAACATTAAAAAAATAAGATCAGCTGCAGGAATAACCAAGGTAAAGGGCAGAAACATTAATGCAGAGGATGATAAATTGGAAAAAAAGATCGTAACAGAGTGAGACTTGCCATCTTGGGGATTAGGGATTTTCTCTTCAAGCTTCATCTTCTTCGCAGCTGAAACCAATCAAATAATCTCGTTAAGCTAAGCGACATAATGGTGAGACGTAATGGTTAATCTTTCTGTAAAACATTTATGAAAAAAAAAGGGTATATAGCTCATTCAGTCAACAATCACTAAGCCAGGAAGCAATACACAATTCACGGTTTACATGCACAAAATTGTATAAATACAAGTATACGAAGTTCCACACCAATCAATCTATAATATGTTAACTGCTAAGGCAATGCATTGCATCCAACAATATAATACTCCGTAAATGCTAACGCAATGTATTGCATATGACTCGTGACTCGAGTGATGATTGATGAGAAAGGAGAATCCTAATTATACTGAGATTATTTATATCTTGAAAGTGCAACTATAAGATACTGTAAACATTATGCGACAAGTTAAAATTGAGGCATAGCAGATAAATACAATGAAAATTTCCCAGAAAATCAAAATTGCTACTATGACGAATAATTGAATAGCATACAAGGGTATGAAAATGAAAACACAATCGAGGAGTGTCTTTGTTGGACGCCAGCGGAATAGGAATAACCTGGTTAGATTCATTCGATGTAAAAAGAGAAAGCAATTCAATCAATTGAATTGATCAACCGTTTTTTACTGAATACAAACTATGAATTAAATTGCCCTAAAAAGAACATCGATACGTGAAATCTATGATGTGCGAAAGAGATATTACAAACTTATGCAATCAATTGATTGACAAATTACAAAAGAGATTCGACGATTACCTTTGCGGTTCAATTTGGGGTTTTAGGGTTTGCAAGCAACTTGACAAGAAATCACGAATACTAGCTGAGAAATTATAATACAAATTTCGAGAGAAATTTACAAGTAGAAGATAACAAATGCTTTACAAAACCTCAAGATATAATGACTCAACATAAAATTTGAAAATAAGGAGGGAGAACATAAAGCACCTCGGATTTTATGGCAGAATTTGACAATGGTTTTTTTGGACAATGCAAAGCAGAATTCTATATGGTGAGTTTATGGCTCGAGAGGTGGAAGACAAAGAGATAGACTATGAAATTATTTCAAAGTCCCGTAACTTTTTATAGTGGAATTAAAGTATACACATTTTATATTGCCATTTTGACGTAATTACTCGAAACTTCATGGGTAATGCAGTCTTTTCCAAAGTTTAAAGTGATAGCAACAAATGAAGGGGTAGATTGTTCTTTTTGCAGATTAAATGAGGTAATTTAAATAGTATTAATGACATTTGCTGTAATTATAACAACAAATGAAGGGGTAGATTGTTCTTTTTGCAGATTAATGTATGGGTGATTAAGTGATTTGAGAATTTATATTTGAGTTATTTATGAAAATACCAATATAATTCCTCCTTAAGTTTATATAGAATCTAAAGTCTATTAATTAAATTGATATGGATAGATAAGTTAATTTTTATAAAATATTTTATAAGGATAAGTTAATGAAATTTGAAGAAATTAATTAAATTGTTATGGATAGATTAATGTATAGTTGTAAAATAACAATTTTTGTAGATGTTTATTGAAGATACATGAAACAAAAATTTTGAAGAATCAACTATGAAAATATATTTCCAAAATTAAAGACACTTATTGATAGGTTGTTTCCTTGTTAAATATTTTTATTTATTTATCTTATCAAAAAATATATTTATATATATTTATTTATCTTATCAAAAAATATATTTATATAGGTTGTTTCCTTGTTAAATTGTTCTAACCAAAAAGGGCCATGTGATAACCTCATAGTTATGAATATCTAATTATAAAATTTACAACATCACGAAAAGATTATTCTACAACATCTGATAGATATGGTCACGACGGATTAGGAAAGATTATTCTACACTAATAATGAGAAAGCTATGATCTTAAAATTGTTATTTATTTATTTTTTTTTTGACGGGATAAAACTGTTAATTGATTATATATTATCATAAACAATAATGTTTTTTTTATAAGATGAATTAAAATATTTGAAAATAAATAAATAAATATGTGTATCAATAAATATCTTCAATTTTAGAAACAAATTTCTTTAATTGATTTAGGTGGTCCATAACTATAATTTTCCCATACCAATTTAATTCAAATTTCATTAATTTTATTGGGATTTTCTACACTATACCCCTGAGGTATTGGGTTTCCACACCGTACCCCTCCAAAAAATTTCTTCCACACCGTGCCCTTGAGTTTTAGGTTTTTTATACGTACTAACCTTCCGTTAAGTGGACATTAATCAAACGTTAAGTTTTCATTTCTTCTTTGTTAGTGATATATGACTAAATATTAGTAAAAAAAAAATATTTACAAAAAAAAAGTTAATATTATGACAAAATAGGAGTAATATGAAAAAGTTTGTGATATATGCTACTTTTGAGGACCCTTCTTATTGTACAATTAAATTTCTTGTCATTCCTCCTGGCTTGGAGTAGAACTTGGGCAAGCAATCAAGCATATACATATATGATGTGTAAAATATTTCGATCAAAGAATACTCCTTATATAATTAATTGATTATGTTTCGTACTCCTCAACTTCAGCTTGATCAATAACCATGTTCTCTCCATTTCTAAATATTTGATGGTTTTGCATTTCGAGGACTAACTATGATTATATAATATTCTTAAGTATATCGATATAAGTTATATCAACTATTTTTACTAGATTTGTTTTGATATTGCCTTCATAACATTGTTTTTCTTCACTATAACCATAATTATGAACAGAAAACTTTGCGGTACGGTTAAAGTCCAACGTTAATAAACAAATATAGTTAATATACCAAACATATGGAATATTTGTTATATTTTCATGAATTATGGAGATATTTTCTGATTTTTGATTTTGATATGATAAGAAACCATTTACAAGTATATACGTTATTTTTGTTTTCTTAGAATTTCTTGCTTAGCATATGTATATTAAACTCTTTCTAAACTTTATTACTGTATGATACTTCAATTAATTATGGATTTGAATGTTTATAGTTTCATATGTTTATTGTTGAGTTATTGACTAATATATCCAAGTTGACTCTTCCAAATACCAATTGTACTATTGTCCAGATGCTTATAACGATGGTCTGCACACGATGAATATATTTGTAGATTAAAATTTAATGAATATCTAGATCATCATGTTTTAAATGACATTTAGAGTACATATACTACGTACTCTCCGACTCTCCATCCCATAGTATAGTGAATGATTCTATTTTTTCGATCACGGGGACTAAGTGTAGTGGAGGGAATGGGAAAATGTTAGAATGTTTTTATATAGAAAAGGTATCATTGTTTAATGTTTATAACCAGTTATCAAACAGATCGTAAGCATTTTAACTTTTTATTAAGTACAATATAAGTAATTATCAAATGAAAAAATTAGGAAGAAGAATTTTGTTAACATTTTTAACAGATTCAATTTCTTAAGAATCCTTGATTTGTGTGAGATTCTAGACAATGACAATTATGATTAACGCTCCCAATGGGTCTGAAAAATCAGGAAATTATACCCTCAAATTCGGCTACTGGTTCTTGCAAAATAGCATAAGATATAATCAAGGTTGCGGGAATTTATGGAAAAAAATGGTGGAAGTCGTCAGTTTGGCCCCAAGCACAAAATCTTCATATGGAAATTAATCCATAATGCTCTCCCCACGAATGAAAACTTGAAGAAGAGGAATGTACCTGTCACAAGTATATGTCACCTGTGTGGCAAAGAGGAGGAGACCAGCAAACATCTGTTTCGAGATTGTGATTTCAGCTTAAGAGTATGGCGAGGAGGAAATCTGGGAATCCATGCCAACAGGAGCTCAGACACCAACATTGGTGATTGGACCCGGGGATATATCTATTACTTCATGAGTGGAAAGGAGGACCTCACCGAGACTCTTATAGAGTTCGTATGTGCTTTGTGGAGTATTTGGCTCGCCCGCAATAATGTAGTCTTCCACAACAACAAACCTGATCCGATAGGCACCATAAAGCAAATTGCTCACTGGAAGAGCAGGTGGCACCAAGGTAAAGAGATGCAGAACGATGGGCTCAGGGAAACCGTCTCGTGTACAGAAAGGAAATGTAGTAACTCAGAAGTTATTTGGAGTTCAAGCGAGCACTACAGAGATTACACTATAAGGATCCTTATTGATGGAGCTTGGAAGAAAAAAATGACAGACAGAAGAGAAGAATGGAGTGCAGCAGCAGGGTGGGTAATATACAATAATGGGGAAAAAGTTCAATCCGGAAGCAAGACCATCTTTGCCAACACTCCCCTACAAACGAGGCTATAGCAGGACTTCTAGCATTGAACAGCTACAACCTCACAGGGAAGGATGTCAGCATCATCACAGACTCAACAACCTTAGTTCAAGGATTCATCAACACCACAAGAGCATCCCGCGAAATTGAGGATATCATCCACGACATCAAAACAAAAGCAGCCTTCTAAACTCCTTGCAAATTAGGAAAATGAGTAGAGATGTAATAGCAGAAGCCCATAACATGGCAATTTAGGCTAGAAGGGGCTAATTTTGTCTTCTGCTTACTGTGCTGTCAAAAAAAAAAAAAAAATGCTCCCAACGATCTAATATACTGAGTACTGTTTATATAGTACGAAGTAAATGTTTGAAGTCATTCTTTTATACTAGCTATATAAGAAGTCATTCTTTTATACTAACTATATAAGAAGTCATTCTTTTATACTTCGTACTGATAATAAGGTAGCAGACTAGCTGGAAAACTCAATGTTGCATTTATAACCGACTAGTGGCTTGGCGCTACGTGCGCGCCTGCCGGTATGTGTAGAACTAGAACTAACAAATTTTGGCACTGACATTGTTTATTTGCAGATGTTATTGTGGTAAGAAGCAATTAGAATAGAAAGTGATAAGCTACAAATATAATTTACTACTCTAATGATAACACTAACACTAGGTTTGGATAACAATAGTGAAGGGGAGGAAGAGGAAGGAAAAAGAGGGAAGGGAAAGGGAGGTGTGGGGAGGGACATGATGACCTTCCATTTTCCTTCCAAATCTCTCCAACAGCGGAGGAATTTGGTTTATTAAAAGGGGAAAGAAAATGGATCCTTCCAATTCCGTTTCTTCCTTCCTTGCATTTAATATCCAAACAAAGGATGATGCATCTCCCCTTTTCTCTTCTCTTCCTTTCCCTCCATTTCTCTCTATCCAAACATATATAGTGTAAGTATAATATGCGAAGAATCTTTTTTAAACTCCCATATCTTTTTTTGTATAACCTATTTCATTTAATCTCCGTTTCATATTATGTGCAACAAAGACATTAACACGTACTCTTACGCAAATTTTGTTTGTGAGTGTTAAACTGAGAGAGAAATAGAGATGCATGTGATGATGAGGAGAGAGATAAAGAGAGATGACAAACTTAAAAATTAAAGGAAGGAAAACATTTGTTGCACATTAAGTGCAGCTTCCATTTTTAGTAAATGTTGCACATAATATGAAGCGGAATCGGTAATTAGATGATGAGATATTTTAATAGCTCTTTATTTTCTTCTTACATTTTGTAATACCCAGTATTTTTATACGTATTTTAGCTTAAATAAGTATTTCTTAAAGTATTTAAATAATTCGAAATGAATTATTTATGGTGTTTCATTAATTTTAAAAAGAATTATTTTAAGGGAAATTCTCAATGGTAGCCCCGAACTTTTGGCAATTCTCAATGGTAGCCAGTTTTTTAAAAAATTATCAATGGTAGCCCCAAACGTTTTAAAAAGTTGCTTCCGTAGCCTATTTACTTTGAAACCGTTAACTTTCCGTTAACTTTGAACTATGGTTAAATATTTGACGTTGGTCAGCATTTAAGACTGTTTAATTGATTGGAATTAACTTTTTGATATTTAATTAAATTCGTTTAATTATTTAAAAAAAAAAAAAAAAAAAAAAAAAAAGAAACAGAACGAACAAAGGGGAAACAAAATCGAAATTTTGATCTCTAATTCGACAAGTTGTGTTGAAATTGATTGAGGGCTTTGTTTTCTTTTGATTTCAATTGCAAAATCATGTAAATAATTGTTATTTTCGTTTTGAAATCAAAGAGTTTGATTCAAAAGTTTTTATGAACCCTAACTTTTTCCCCAATTTGATTTTGAATGAAAATCATCAAATTAATTCAATAAGATTGAAAATTGATACCAAAATCTTGTTTTGGGATTAAATTCGAACATCAAACGCTAGAATATCCTGATTTTAATTCGAAATTGTTCGAATTTTGGGACGTTTTTGTTCTTTTTCTTCGTCGCGGCACCACCGTAGGTGGCTGCGTGCAAGGGTTGCGCGCCGTTCAACTGGGACGTCGGTGGTTGCGGTGGCTCGACGTTTTCCGGCTACTTTGGTTGCGGTGGCTGTGCGTGCAAAGGTTGCGCTGCTACGCTGACTGCTGCTACACCTTGCTGCTGGGTTGAATGCTGCCTGCTGCTGCGTTCGTGGCCCAGGCTTAGTATTTTTTTTTTTTTTTTTTTTGTGAAAGAAGGCTTAGTTAACCTTTTAAAATAACCTTAGTTAGCTTTAGTTAACCTAACAAACCGAAATGACCACTTAATAACAGAAACTTAACGTTTTTTACTAATAAAGGCTACGGAAGCAACTTTTTAAAACGTTCAGGGCTACCATTGAGAATTTTTTAAAAAACTGGCTACCATTGAGAATTGCCAAAAGTTCGGGGCTACCATTGAGAATTTCCCTTATTTTAATTAAAAGTTTATTTTTAATTATTTAACAATCTTGAAAATATTTTATTTCATGATTTGGAAACTTTGGGGCATATTATTTTATAAAAGGAAATTTTAAAGTCAACGAGTATTTAGAGAAAGTCAAAATGTTAGTTTGACTAGGAAAGAGATCATTAAGGGTAGTAAAGAAATTTTAAGTAGGAGGGTTATTGAGAGAGGATATAAATACCTAGAGCTGTCAAAAGCTGATCCGACCCGAAATACCGACCCGAACCCGATTACTAACCGACCCGTCTAAACCCGAAAAAATGATGACCCGAACCCGATATGACCCGACCTGAAACCAACCCTAGACCCGAGTTAACCCGAGTGTTTGAGACCCGAACCCGAACATGAACCGACCTGGAGATGACCTGACCCGAATATAACCCGTAAAATATTGACTTGAACCGAACCCAACCTGAACCGAAATTGACCCAAACCCGTTTTAACCCGTCAAAACCCGAATTTAACCCGACCTGAATTCAACCCGACCTATTCCTAACCCGACCCGAATTTAACCCGACCTATTACTAACCCGACCCGAAATTCAACCCGATCTGTCACTAACCCGACCCGAAATCAACCCGACTTGTTATTGACCCGAAATTAACTAGCAATCTAGGATTACATCATATCATTTTTAATTTTTTTTTCCCTAATTTTATGAGTTATTTTCCTATTTAAGCTTATTCAAATATTTTCAATAAAATTCTCTATTATCATATGTATTACAATTTATATGTCTCAAAAAAACCTATAAAAATTTATGAATACCACTACTTTTTGGATGCATGTGCATTCTTTATTTAAATTTAGTAATTACGAGTTACGAATACTACTACTTTTTAGGTGTAAGTTCATTCTTTCAACTAAGCAATTATGGTTTACGAATACTACTAATACTACTACTTTGTAGGTGCATGTGCATTAATGTAGTCAATTACGGTTTACAAATACTATTTGACCTTAGGCTTGTTTGTTTTATCTTCTATTTTATAATAAAAAAAAAATTCAAATAAAAAAAAGTTAAAAAATAATAATTTCGGATAATGATTGAATTGAACGTGATAATGATTGAATGCGAGCATGAGTATATGACAATGACCCGATGATAATCTGACCCAAATAATTTACCTGTACCCGATCATGACTTGAGTTGTCTGGACTCGAGAAAGTGGTGACCCGAACTAGAGCTGTTAAAAGGCTTTTATTGGTCTTTTATTTTTCTAATTTTATTATTCGTTTGCCTATTTAATCTTATTTAAATGTTTTGAATAATGCCATTAACTGTTTAAAAAAAATGCCATTAAAAAAAAACGTGAACTCGGATATGAACCTATAAAAAATAAACAAGTTTAGATAATTTCAAATAAAATAAGTTTAGAAAAAAAATTTATTATATTTTAACTTATTTAAACTAAACCTATTTTATCCGAATTTATATGAACTTATTGTATTTTATCTAAACATGTCATCTCGAATATGAACTTATCTGAAATTGTTATCCCTAAAATGAGTGGAATCAATGTGAATAGATTAGAATAAGGTTTGAACTTATCTTCTAAAAATCTAAACTAAACCTATCTTATTGGAATTAATATGAACTTATTATGTAGATCTTATCTAAACTTATTAGAACTTATTACCTCAAATTTAAACTTATCTGAAATTATTTCTCTTACAATAAATGAAGTAATTGATAATGATTAAACGTGAATGTCATTACATGAACTGTTAACAAACCAACCCAAAAAATGTACCCGAACCTGATATGACTCGACCTGAAACAACCCGATACCCAGATTAACCCAATATTTGAGACCCAACCCGAACATGACCTGAC
The DNA here is from genome assembly GCA_034703905.1 of Chenopodium berlandieri. Taxonomy (NCBI): domain Eukaryota; kingdom Viridiplantae; phylum Streptophyta; class Magnoliopsida; order Caryophyllales; family Amaranthaceae; genus Chenopodium; species Chenopodium berlandieri. The sequence continues at coordinate 53,648,917 of CM068281.1, forward strand.
TAGGAAATGATCTGACCTGATTATAACCTGCAATTTTTTACTTGAACCAAACCCGACTTGAACCCGAACATGACCCGACCTGATTGTAACCCGCAAATAATTGACTTGAACCGAACCCGACTTGAACCCGAGAATGACCCAACTTGGAAATGACCCGACCTGATTATAACCGCAAATTATTGACTTGAACCAAACCCGACTCAAACCCGAGAATGACCCGACCTGATTATAACCCGCAAATTATTGACTTGAACCGAACCCGACTCGAACCCGAGAATGACCCTAACCCGTTTAAACCCGTGAAAACCCGAATTAAACCCGACCTATTATTCACCAGACCTGAATGTAACCCGACCTGTTATTAACCCGACCCAAACCCGATAAGATGTATGACCCGACGTTACCCGACTCAAGCATGACCCAACTCGAACCCGACCCGTATAGGTTACGATATTGACCCGAAATGACCCGACCCAAGTTGACCCGACCCACACTTACCCGACCCAAACCCGACCTGTTTACCCGAATTGACAGCTCTATAAATACCCATCATATGAGCAAAATCAAACTTTGCCCAAGGTGGAGAATACCCAAAGATAACCTCTCTCTTTCTCCTCTTATTTTCTTTTCCCCTTAATTTTTCCCTTCCCCTTTATTTTATTTTTATTTTGTTACATCACCACCCACACACACAACCGGTCGACCACCACCACAGCCACCACCGGCCGGCTGCCACCACCAGCGAGCGCCGGCAGCAGCAGCATCGACCAGCAGGCGCGGCAGCAGCCTTAACGTGGTGGTGCTGTGCGCGCACCTTCAAAAAAAAATTCTTCCTTTTTGATTTTTAATTCAATCCACCCTTAATCTAATTATTGTTTTTGGGTTTTGTGATGATTTTTATGATGTTTGATAATAAGTATTTTGTATATAAATTTTCCGATTTGGTTTTGAATTAAAAAGCCCCAAATTGTAAACCCTAGGTTTCTAAGTTTATGAATATTGATGGAAATTGTTTATGGGTGATTTAAATTATTGAAATAAGTGTTTTAAAACACAATTACAGCAATTTTAGATAATTTAATAAAGCTGGAATTTTTTATATATAAGCTATAATTATATTTTTTGAAAGGATTTTTAACTACCCATTAATTGGGAATAAAAGTAAGGGTTTTAAATTAAATTTTAGCTTGTTTTAGAGGGTTTATGAGTGATTTAAGGAGTGTATATATTGCTGGAAATTTGTGTTGAATAGGTATTAATGCCTCTTTGTAATTTTGGTCTGTAGGAGACTTCCAAGTGGGTGATTTTATTTAGTCGTGGCGATTTTGAGATCGTATTCAAGGTACGTTCGCGTACTTGGTAATTATTTGATTATGTAGAAGCATGCTAGGCTTTGATAAATTGATTTCGAGGTAGTATCATGATAGGTATTGATTGGAATTGTTGTATGGACTGATGTTGATGAATGAATTGTGAAGTATGAATTATTTGTGGTGAATTGATGATTGAAATTAATTATATTGGCATGTTGAATATGAACCACACTTTTATTATTGGCATGATTGAGAGCATGTTTAATTAAACTAAGTGTTTAATTTGGTTTGGAATATTGAAAAGGAATTTTATTATGGTTCATATAATTTTTATTGATGCTATAAGCATGAGGAATGAGCTATTTAAGTGTCTATGTACACAAGAATTAAATTATATTTTGGTGCCTAAATGCACTTAAGGTGTTCTAAACCGAGGGATAGGATTTGTGGTGCTTTATGCGCTTAAGGTGTTATCTAACACTGAGGTAGTTTAAAAAGGGTTCAACATTTAAGTTATGTGGTCACTAATTATTCAAGAATTAAATTGGTATGTTTGATTGCTTGAACGAATTATAATGTTTGATTGTGTTATGGTTGAGAGTCATCACCAAGTCTAATAATATGTAAATAACGTAAAGTGAAAGAGATTACGCATCAAAACTCTTGGAACGTATATACCTTGAGTATGAACATATGGGTGGAGTTATGCGACTTTATATTTGACCATAACTTCTACTGGGAGTACAGGACGCTGTATATTCCTTTTTATTTTGCGTAGGAATTCTGCCACTTATGAGTGGTTTCTTTTATACTGGCACGGTTAGCTCCCGTGTTAGTACCCCTTTATTGGGGCAGGTTAGGGGGAAACCCGTTCGATGCGTAATCAAGCTAAATAATTAGACTAGTTATTTATTGAGTGGTTGTGTTGTACATTTTATGCTTGCAAACAGGTGCAACAAAGTAAGTTGTGTGATGATAGGATGAAAGCATGTTAGTGTGTTTTAGTTACGCTTATGCACTCAGCATTGCTTATTATGTGTTGTATGTTTGTTTGGCCTTGTCTTTACCTTGGCCCTACGACGACCCATTTCTAATGGTGAGTAGTGGGGACAAGTAGAGAGAAGTTTTTCAGGTGATGAAGCATTTTCATGATGGGCATGAGTGAAGAGCGAATCATGCTTAGTTTCCATAGGATTATGATGTGTTTTATTTGCTTTGAATATTATTTATTATATTATGCTCATGAGACTAACGCAAAGGTTTTGCGTATTGTTTGGTTTTAACGGCCTACAATGGTTCTAAGTTGTAGGTTGACTTTGTTTGAATTTGGTTTGACTTTACTTTCGTTTGGTTTGACTTTTGAGTTGACTTGTTTTGAATGGTTTTAAAGTTAATCTTCCGCTGTGTGTCTTTGATATTTGCCTTAGCCGTTTTCACGGTGGTGGTAATATCTTAGATTTTCCTATTATGTATTTTAAAAAGGGCAAAACAGGTATTTTAAAGGAAAGGAATTTCTAGGGTGTTACACATATCCTCAAGAAGGTTAACGGAATACGAAGTAGCTTATTCAGAACTGAAAGTAGTTATTGGACTGAGTGATGCCCTAAATTGTCACATGTAATTTGTGAGTATTTTATACTAATATTGTCAAACATATTTATAAAGCTAGGTCAAATCATTCGATAATTCAAAAAATTTCGAGAAATAGATAGCTTGATAATCATAAAAGTAATATTATTCATGCGGTATGAAATGAGGATGGGACGGGTACAATCATAAATCTACCCCTCGCTCTGCTACGTTGCTAGCATCACCCTAGCGGGTATGATTTTTGGGTGCATATAGGCGCATAGCAACTATTTATTTATCATGTATATAGGAGGGCGTTTTGGGGTTTTCAATTTTTTTTCGTTTGATTTTTTTCTACAGTGGTACATTCATGTGTACTATTATGCTACAGTGGTACATTCATGTGTACTATTATACATGTATAATGTACCATCCAGTTTGTGCAGCTATTCTCCATTTTTCTCTGTTTCACTTATCTTCTCTCTTTCTTCTTTCTTCCACCAATTTGCGATTTACTTGAATGCGATTTGCGTTTCGCACCACCAATTGTTGCGATTTGTGGTTGGAGGTGGTGCCGCAATTGGGTGATTTTTGGGAGGTGCAGGAAGATCGAAGTCGAACCAATTGTTGCGATTTGCGGTTGCAGGTGGTTGTTGTGGGGATGCGGGTTTTGGAGGCCGAAAATTAAGGGGCTGGTGGTCGATTGGTTGGTGGGTTCGGTGGTTTCTGGGTACGGTGGCTTGGGTTCAGTGGTTGAAGGAGAAGGAGAGGGAGTGGGTTGGGTTTGGTGGTTGAAGGAGACGGAGGGTGCGGTTTGCTGCTGGTGGTGGCTGGGTGCTGCTGGTGGCGGTTTGGTGCTGGTGGCTTGGTGCTGTTGTTGTTGGTGGCAAGAGGAGGAATGAAGAAGAAGGCTGGCGTGAGAAACAAAGTAGAAAAGGAGAATGACTTCTCTAAAATAAAAATAGGAGAAGGAGAATGACCCATATAAGGCAAAAAAAAAAACATATAAGCTAATAAATGTCTGATATCAGATATTAATAAAAATGTACCAGCCAATAAAAGGAACCTATCAGAGTATCAGCCAACAAAATATATATATATTAGCCAACAAGAGGAATATATAAGTCAACAAGAGAAATATATAAGCCAAGAGACGGAACATATCAGCCAACAAATGAAACATATCAGCCAACAAAAGGATAAAATAGCAAATAAAAGCAACATGTAAGCCAACAAAATATGCATGTCAGCCAACAAGAGGAGTATATCAGCCAACAAAAGGATGAAATCAACAAACAAAAGCAACAGGTAAGCCAACAAAATAAACATATCAGTTAACAAAATGAAACATATAAGCCAACAATTAAAATATACATATCAGCTAACAAAATAAATATATCAACCAACTAAAGAAACATATAAGCCAAATTATGTCTGATATCAGCCAACAAAAGGAAAAAAAAAAGAAAAAAAAAAGACATATCAGCCAACAAAAGGAATATGTTAGCCAACACAAAAACCTTATCAGCCAACGAGTAAAATATATCAGCCAACGAGTAAAATATATCAGCCAAGCCTCCCGCACCAAATAGTTTGTGCGTCCGTACGCATGCAATACCTTCTCTTAGAACTTACAGAGTAGTACTTGTAGTTAGTAGTACGGAGTTCTTCGTAAATAATTACTATCATTGCTAGAACAAATCTACAAAATATATGACTTTATACTTTCGAGTCCATATGGACGGTATGACGCTTTTATTAAATGGGTCGGATCTCCCCGGAAACCTAAAGGGCCAAGTCCTAAACCGAGTTCAAAACCCCAACACCTTATATACTATTGTCAGTTGAAGTACACTCTAAAGTCCAAACCTTTGAGCACACCAATTTCATGCCACCATGGCTGACTGACCTTTACCTTCTCAATTGAGTAAAGGCTTTCTACCCTTTTTCTTTCTCTCTATTACCTGAATTGGGTTGAATTCAATTTCCAAAATTTCTGCAATTTTTTGCATTTTTTTCTTTCAATTGTTTTTGTGAAGAAAAAGGGGGGAAATTGATGAAAAATGGCGAGCAGTGCGAAAAACAATGGAATTGAAGACGGAGAAGTTTCTACTCAAATGGCAGAACAGCTTGAAAGATCTCTTAAACAAGGAGAGAGATTAGTGGGTCCTACTCGTAGACCAGATGGTACTCTTCGCAAACCCATCAGAATTAGGGCTGGTTATGTTCCTCAAGAAGAAGTTGCAATTTATCAATCCAAAGGAGCTTTGGTAATAATTTTTAATCATTCATTAATTCTTAGTTTTGTAAGATAATATGTTGTAATTTTCTCCCTTTTTTTTTTGTTTAATTTTGTGTTAATTTGATGATGATTGTAATGTGAATGCCAATTTATATTGAAAAGATGCTATCTTTTTCATAGTTTGAGGATTGCTTGTTAATTTAGTTGGCTATCTATTTGTCAATTTTACTTTAATTTGTGTGTTTTTATTGTTAATTTATGATTTTTTTTTTTGGCAATGTATTCCTGCAATTGATGATCATTCTTCATCTTTAAGGAATTGTTGGAAAAGGGGTATGATTGGGGCTGTTTTTGCATGAATTTGGTAGAATTTTGCAGAAATCCAAAAACTTGAATTTTGGGTTGGATCAATGTTGATGAAAGGTTTTTTTTTTAGTGGTTTTAGTAAATGTGGTTTAGGGATAGAATTCGCAAGCTCTTGAGAGAATCTATTGGAGATCTCCCTTTTTCGGTTTGTATCTTCCGTACTAGGTAGTTCTTGAGCCTTATTCGAAGTTTTCCCTTGTTTGCGTATTTTATATATGAACTGTATTTGACCAGCATTAACTCATTGACCGGACTACAAAGTGGACTCGCTGTTTTGTTAATTTTGCGTATAGCCGTATAGGAACAACAAAGTTTATCCATTTCTCTAATTTTTAAAATGATGAGAATGACATGAGCTTATGTCGTTTGATTGCAACTTAAATAAGAAAAGACTAGTTTTCCTCCCTTTACTTGGCACGCCTACCTCTACATCACCCTCTCCCTCCGTTGCCTCAGCCTCCATGCTGTAATTTAATTTCAAAGTTGCTTCATTTCCCGATTTTCTTCTTCTGTGTGTGTTTATATGTGTGTTGTAGGATTGCAGCCTTCAATTTATGAATATGATACGAACAAAATCTAAGAGGATTGACTAAAAAATTATTGCAGTGGAAAAAGGAGCTGGAGTCACAAGGGCCACCTGGATTTGTTCCCGAAACGGAGGCAAAGCCCAAAAGCAAATCTGTTAAGAGGAATGAGAGAAAGAAAGAAAAGAAACAGCAGGTACTCCTTATATTATTCTTATTTTGGCGTAATAAATCCTGATATGCTTTATATACAACTAAGGCGTCTACTATATTGAGCACTTCTTGTTGTACTTATCATTATTCAAACTGTAGTAATTTGTACAAACAACTTCTCCCAAGCTTTTGAATAATTTTAAAGGATCTGGTCTGGATGGAGCTGAGAGATTCAACTTGAGCACCCGTCTTACGTCTTTTTGTGGACGAGATCATGCACAATTGGGGTTTCCTGCCTTTTGTTTTTCGATTATTTTTATTGGTATGGGAGACTTGTAACTACCTAACAAGGACCTCCTGCTTTTCTTAATCCCCACATGTTTTGATAATATATCAATGTAAAAATGCAGCAATTTTCATGTACACCCCTTGCTACTCCAGCTTTCCCTATCTATAGACTTAGTGAAATTTGCTCTTATAGCATACAACTTTGTAGCTTCCATAGCTTCATTCGAAGCTGTGTTTTACAATTTCCAATCTCCACTTGTTGCAAGATTTTATTTGGATTCCTGTAATAGTATTATTGTAGTTTTCAATTTTTACCATCCTACGTCATAATGTTTTGCATTGAATGTAGAGAAGGGATAATACTGGAGTGCAGCATGTTAGCCTTGCTGAGAAAGAAATCGAGTTAGCTCTGTAAATAAATGAGAGCAGTGAGAAGGAAGGCGTAAGAAATTTAAAATTGTTTTATTTTGTATTTTGGAGAGAATTCAAACCTCTTGAATGCGTCAAAATCTTTCTATTGTCTGTAATTAGAATAACAATATTAATTTCTTTCTTCTTTCTTTAATTTCTGCTCCTGATATGCTAGTTCATAAGCAACATATTACTCCCCCCCCCCCCAACCAATATGGATTTTAACATATTATGAAATTATTAGCTAATACTTATATTGGCCTTCACAGGCTGCCGTTGAAAGGGTAAGTAACCCAGATCATTCAGCTGACGAGGATCTGAAGGAGACAAGTTCTAAAGATCCTAATCTAAAGCAATCTCTGGAGTCTGCTGCTTCTCAGATTAGTCAACTAGCTCTTTCTACAAGCACGGCTACTAGTAAACCTTCAGTGGATCCTGCAGTAGGATCAGATACGGCCAATGCAGGTGTAGATATTGACAAAAAGATCCGAGCTTTGAAAAAGAAGGTACCGTTCCTACTTCCTATCAATGTTATTTTCTGCCACAAAAGTATGTTTATTTGATAATTGGTTAGTGATAATCAAATTTTATATCTGCTATTTTCTGAAGGATTGAGAAAATCTTCATATTACTCTTTCCCTTACTCTCATGTATATTGCATACAAAAAGTTATTAAATAAAATTACCTTTTGACAGATTTAGGAACTTGTATGTCTTTTCGTTCCTTTTCTTTTTTTAATTGTTACTCCCTGTGTTTGCAAATAGATGTAACACTTTGAAACATTCCTATTTTGGCTTGTGGTCTCGCTTGCTCTCTCCCATTTTTTCTTGGATACTTTTTCTCATATTTACAAACTGATAGAGTCATGAACATGAACATGGATAATAGTTTACAGTCATGAACATGGATATATAAAATAGTTATCTATTGTTTCCTTGGTATGAATTCAAATATCACAAATTCACAATTATAACCAATAAAATATGATAAGATGCACTTGCTGGTAATCTATATTCTTAACTAACTAAAGATATGGTTGTGGTCTTGGGGATGATGAGGAACTCATCACATGTCTCAAGGAACTGTTTGAAAGGATTATTTTTTGGAGGATGATTCAATTTATGGTTGGGAAATGTTTTTCTTGGTTCAAAAGTTGGGATTTTGGGTACTCCTGCAATTTTCTATTGTGGTGGTGCACTATGGCTTATACATGCTATTGGTACTTCATGTGGAGGACTTTGGCTCCCTTTTCCCTTTGTAGATTTATGTGGTACTTTCAAGTAGCTCATGAACTGAATTCCTTCACTTAGAAGGTGACAATGATTAGAACTCAACATGAGTAATGTGCTCCAAGTGAGACGGCTTGTCAAGTGTCAATCAATCCAAGATGATGTGGTGTGTTTTTCCCCATTAAGCATTTGCATCTTCAACACTTGATTGCCTGCTACCTTTGGGTGATTTAGTTGCAATTTTTAGTAAGGATATGTTTTGCTTATATACCATTATGTATTTTTTATGAGGGTAGTATGTAGTCTTCGTGCAAACGAAAAGTGGGAGATGGTTTGGTGCCATCCCTTATTGTTGATATATTGACGTATGTTAGAAAGAAAGGGTAAATTATCTTTGCTAAGTTTTTATTTAATTCTATGCGATTGTGTCATTCTCTATCGTGTACTCATGTACTAGATCAAGTTGGCTTGTTAAAGTATACTTCCTATTGTGTGTGTGTGTGTGTGTGTGTTTTTTTTTTTCCTTTCTTTTTTCAAATTCATCATTTGAACTTTTACACCCGTTGGTGCACAACTTATACCATTAATATGTTGACTTATTTTATAGTAAAAATTATCAAAAGTTTTAAATTTTGGAAGTATATCCGAGACAAATCTAACAAGGTCACACGATTATATTTTTCCTAGCATGCAAATCACAAAACATGGTCAAAGAGAAGTGTGAATTGTGTGAATGTCCTATTGACGAAATTAAAAAAAGGAAGGAGGAAGTATATGCTTATAATTTATAGTAAACTCTCAAAGTGAATTTGCTGTATGCGTGAACACTGAACAGTCTAGCAGGGGCAACTATATATAGGTGAACAGTCTAGCAGACCAACTACACATAGGTGAACAGGCTAGCAGAGCAACTACATATAGGTGAACAGGCTAGCAGAGCAACTATATATAGGTTAAAAGCTTAGCAGAGCAACTATTACAAGATAAGGCTACTTACACTTGATCCGTTTTTTTATTTCCCCTTGGGAGAAATCTAGAGGCACTGGGATAAGTTTCTGTTGATTTAGGCACACGTAAACGCCATAAAGGCAACTTGTATGAGGGCTTTTTACTGGAATCACTAATATTAGCTCTTGTCATGTCTTCTTTAGTTAAAACTAATGAAGTATGTAAATTTAAATAGATAACTGTCGTGCATCTTAAATCAAGTAACTCTAACCTAGCTGGTTGACCCTTCCTTGGATAAAAAGTAAAATGAAAAAACCAAAGAATTCACATCTAAATTACAATAAAGCCATTTTTCAAAAAAGTTAACAAATTTTGCTTGGTTGCTAAGTGTTTCAATTTCAGTTTTTTGAAAGGTTATTCTGATTTCTTAGAGTATTTACTTGTTGGGGGACAGTTCAATGATGAGGTTTTTAGAAAGAAATGATATTGTAGAAGGTGATAAGAATGGGTATGGTTTACATGTGGTTTGATCTCCATATTTCTTTTGAATTAATTTATAAATCTTAGTTTATGTTAGATTGTAGGTTGGAAAATAGTTTTTACATTGGGGCAGAGTGGTTTTATATTTGTTGTGTATTTTCGCTCTGTAAAATTTGCTTTGTCCCAATTCTAGGATCTCATGTTGATTTTAATTTTTCAAATCGATTATAAGTGGTATTTCATGGGCAACTTTTCCAATGCACTTCCCCTTGCATCCTCTCATTATGGCTTACCTCCTCTTAAATAATATGCAAAGTCAAAGTAGAAGTATTCTGTAAATGGGTGTCGTAGTGATTTCTAAGGATGCAATTGAAATTTTAAGTAGTAAGGGCTTTTATAGATAATGACCGAGGCTGAGGGACAATTGACATTACAAGGTAAATTGTTGATAAATTTATAGATGTTAAGCCTTTTTGCTACCCTGCAATCTTCTAGCATCTTGGAATCACATAGGGTTCTATAATTCATCTAGATCAAAAATAATTTCCTTTATGGGCCTCGAGAAACTTCAATGGACAGTGGCGAACACCTTTGTTGTTGTCAAATAATTATTAGGTGCGTGTAGGACAATGGACTTTGGGTAATGTAATATTTTTGTTGAGGAAATAGATCATAGCAAGGATTGAGGTAATTTTTCTCGCTTTGAAGTTTAAAGCACCACTCATTTCTATAATCCATAGTTCCATACCATAGGCATTACCAGATTCAGCACTAGCTTTGGTGGTGTCAAATCCCATCTTGACATTTATGGCTCACCTCCATGAAGACCTCCAAAGACATGTACGTAACCTTCCTTAGACCGGTTAATGGTCTTTGGACGTGTATGTGATATCTGATGAGAGATTTTGCCTATTCAGATATTGATGGTTATTGTAAGGTTAAATCTGAGGTGCTTATGAGCTAGAATGATGAATCATGAATGTTGAGAGGATAAGAGGTGGAACACTTTGTTGGTCACTTGGTTAGCTGGTTGTGAGGCTCTGAGCAAAAGCCACAAATCATGCCCCCTTTAATTTTAGTATCTTCCTTGGATCTATGGGCTATGGCTCTGTATTTGCTATCTTATTTCCTGGCATGTTCTGTGGGCCCTTCCTTAAGGCTATGAGCTTAAAAGAACATTAAATTTAATTTTAACTCTATACAGATGTCTAGAACCTCTATTTCTTCACAAAAATAACTAGATAAGGTGCTTGACAGTATAATTTGAAGTATAAAGTTTAGAATATGTTTGAAGTATAGGATAATAAGAACTAGATTTTCTTAATATGTTCAATTCTTGGTAATCGATATGACTGTGATGCTTGGGTTAACACCCCCCATATGCCATTTCTGTTACATTATATCTTTATCAGGACAGTGTGGCATCTGTGAATTTTTAATGTTTGGTTGTTACATAAGACTTCTCAGACACATTAAGGCCAAATTATAAATACCTACTGAACCTGAGAGAGTGCCTGTCTTTGGCTGTTCAATAGCTGTAGGGTTCCTGTAATCCTATATGATTGGAGTAAGGTATCTTGTTCATGCTGAATGCCTCCTTTTAGGTGTTGATGGGAATTTAGGAAATTTTGGGATTCAAGAGTTGTTTAGCTTTATAAAAGCTAAGGCTGACTCTTGTTTTGAAGGTTATATCTGTTAAACTATTTACATTATCTCCGTGACCTTGTCAAATTCGTGTACAATACCACAAAGACAACTTTAAGTGGTTGGGTCATGTACAATGGACTAAGGTTTCTGGGCTATTTGGTAGCCTTGGGCCATACTGGTCAGGTGTTTCACATATCAGGTCTGATGCAAAGGTGTGCAATACCTAATGGGACAATTGAGCAATTTCAATAGAAATAGGGGTTAAGCCTGTCAACTCGTTTGAGTCACCTAATGGTCATAATTTTTATGTATGATATTAGACTTTGGATTTATAATTATGTAGAGAGCCATGAGCTCACCGTTTCACACGGAACTACGGAAGCCCCTGAAAGTGTTTCTAGAAGTTGTGGATGCTTTCCTACTCCTGTGGCTCTGCAAAGGGACAAAGGCTATTAAAAGACTCTGGAAGTTTCTTTGAGTTCCCTGATACATAGATTTTTCCTTTTGGGCAATCAGATCATAACATCCAAAAACATATCCCTAGCAGCATTCTGTTGGAAACTACAATAGAGATTATGAAGGCATCACAGCATTAAACTATGTGAGGAAAATGGACAGATGTCTCCCATGGTTACCTATTGGTATTTGGGGCCTACAACAATTCGAAATCATTACTTTGGACATTAGTTGTATGCTGTAAAAGCAAACATTTTTAAAAGCCTATCAAGCTCCGTACTAGTCCTTGAAGGGTGCCAGGGTCCATATTATAGGATGCATCCCCCAATGGCCTCAGCAGTTTCCATTTTGGAGGCTCACATTTTAAGAAGATTACAGCAACCAGAGTGAGCCTACTTGGGTTTCCCAGCTCTGTTATGAATGACAAAATTAGGTTACTGAATCGACAAAGCTCATTTTCATCGCTAGGAAAAAAAGTTTGGATGATTCGTGGAGGAAAGCCTCCTCTGCTCCTATTTCAAAGGATATAACTCGTTCTCTATGCAATCTTGATTTGTGGATTGCAGTATGTCATGGCTATTAAGAAGAAATTGTACTGGTGTCGCATAGGAATGGAATTATTCTCTCATCATTTATAATCGTTCTATACCTCAAATCTTACTGTCATTTTTCTTTTTCTATATTCACATGCTACGGTGTATATGTGAGCTATGCAAATCTGTCATTTATTACATGTTTCTGAGCTTAGCAAATCTTACTGTCATTTATTACAATATGCTATGGTGTATATCTGAGCTTAGCAAAACTTACTGTTATTCCCTTCCTCTATATTCACAATGAGGTTTGCTTTTAATTTAAGTTACGAGCTTAATGTGGTATTAACCAAATTTCAGTTGACATCAATTTATGCTACATGTGGGTTATATTTACAATTTTCTTCAGATTAAACATATTCTGATCCATGAACTTGAATTTGGCTTTCTTCAGATTCGGCTTGCAGAAGCTCAATTACAGAAAGCTAGCCCTGAAGATATGAAGCCTGAGCAGCTTGAAAAGGTCAAGAAGTTGGAAGGTTGGCGCGAGGAGCTAAAGCTTTTGGAAGGTGAAAAAACGACAGAATCAACGTCGTGACCCTCATTACTTGTAGTCGCTATTCAACCAAGCTTGTCTCGATTAGTTGGTAGTCGCTAGCTGAACCCCCCACTAGGGTCTAGGGGCTCTTGAGAGAAGGTACCTCCCCCCACCTCTCGGGGGGTGTACTCTCGAGTGTTTGAGCTTTTATTGGTCAGGGGAGTTGTGATGGTGTCAACTCAAAATTATATACTAGTATATTTAGTCATATCTGCACATAACGTGTGGTTATTGTTGATTATTGTGATTCGGTGGAGAAGAGTTGCTTTGTTAGAGTCCAATATTTGTGGTTTGTGCCATTGTAACTTATGTTTTACATGCCGTGTTATGAAATTTAGTCATGTAACATTTGCATTGCAAATTTCCTTTTTGATATCGTACTGCTTTGCATTCATTGTTGAACAAGAAGAGTTGATCAAATGTTGTCGCTCGCTCATCCAAGGACAAGCAACTGATCAACTGTATAAGGAGTAAATCGTAAAGAAAATTGAATTGTAGTTCTTACAACCCTTTCTAAGTTTACTGATATAACAGGTGATCTGCAAGCAGACAACCACAACAAACATACATAAATTTTTTACATGTTACTATGTCAGTGGTGCAACCGTTGATCCAATTAGATTTTTTAAAAACATTACGCTGTGTTGAATATACAACGATTGCATCAGATCGATATTTTCTGCCATCCTGCTCAAATCCAATTGAAGTGGATGTATGATTCAACCTCGTGCTAATGTCTTCCTGTCCCCCCAAACCTATTTTTAATACAGTCATATAGACATCCTATCAGGGCACCTAGATTTCCATTTCTTAATTAAGATTAAATTATATAATTATAAGACATTAATCATCTACTATTAAGTAATGATCCCTCTTCTTCAAAAGATGTACACTATTTCTACATGCTTCATTGTTACTAGTTCATCCTTTTTACATCTTATTACGGCGTATCAATAACCTTGCACTTGTTGCACATCCTGTTTTAGAATTCAAGATCGTTTCTAATTCCTCACATTCTCAATCATACAAACTCGACTTAAAATTACATAATACGAACAAAAATCCTAACTCGACAATTCAATATTGATCATTTTATCATGATTAGCTAATCGACAACTAATCCTAAATCCTTGAACTCAACCAGATCCGAACCACCCTTATAACAAAACAATAGTATTGTAAGTAAGAAATTTAATTGAAACAAAATTAGATAGATAAGGGCATATATAGAGGAATAACACGTAAACAATCTGTTAATTACACAACAACACTTGATAAAAATAACATTAATAACAACATAATCAAAAGGGCAAATTGATAAATCCCAACATAATTGATTAATTAAGAAGAAATTAAAAGAAGTTGGGGTCATAACCATTGCTAGCAGTAGCCAAGATATAGTAAGCAACAATATGACCAATAGAACCCCATGCTAGAACGTCCACAATGTTGAACCCAACAGGGTCATTAGACTTGAGAAGGCTAACATACTCCTTAGCACGAGTATCGCCGGCCTCGAAATGAGTCATTCCGTTCTGCTCTGGTACTTGCTTAGCCATGTTCTCTCTTTGGAAGTTAAAGAACACAAATCTCCCTAGGAAAAGTGACAGCCCTGTACTCAGACTTATCACCAATGATGGGTTCAGTTCGGCTCTGCAGGTCATCGCTCTTCTTTTTCCTGACATCGAAAGGCTACTGCTGCGCCTGCTGAGTTGCAGGGGACGTAGCCCTGCAAAAGACTTGCATTTCATAAGCTGTTGCTGTTGCTGTTGCTGCTGCGGCTGCTTTGAGCTGCAGGGTGCTAGTAAAGTGCTGCTGCTTAATGCTGCTGTTGCCGTTGCTGCTGCCATTTTTACTGTTTTTTTTTTCTTGGGTGATTTTAAAACACAAAAATTGTATGGTATGAACTATAAATTGATCATGTAAAGATGAAGATATCTGAAAAATGGATATGAAGAATGATGTCCACAAAATCTGACAGACAAATCAGAATATTTTTGTGGGTGGTATTTGAGGATTTTTTAAAAAGATTTTATTAGCTGAGGTGTACTGTTTTTATTGGTTTGTTGTGGATCAAAGATTATATTATTAATCCTATAGTTTTTTTCAATATGAAGCTTTGATTAAGTATAATTTGGTTGAAAGATTATCAAAAAATGAGGATCCGTGGCGCAATGGTAGCGCGTCTGACTCCAGATCAGAAGGTTGCGTGTTCGATTCACGTCGGGTTCAATACCCCCGAAATTCATTGGATCAAATCTTTTGTTTTTTTGGTTGGTTCTTGCTGCTGTATGAGTTACATGTTGAGAGGATATATTACATGATGATGATGATTTGTGTTTTGCGTAGCACTACGATTTAAAAAAGGTTCAATTCAACATCCATGAGCTAGTTTCATTCTCCTACTAATTACTCCATATAATAAATGTTTTATGAGTCTCATCTTTATATGGTAACAAGGGTTTAGATATACGCAACCTTATCCCTATAATTTTACGATAGTAAGTTAATAATGTTAAGGAAAATTTATTAGAAAATCCCTTTTAAGTGATGTACTTTGTGGTGAAGGTCTTTTTGTTAAAAATATATATATAGATTACGTATTCATAAGGAATTTGAAAGAATAATTAAAAAAAAAAAATTAGTGTGCTCATTTTGACTTCTTTCATAAACAATTATTCATTTATCTTTGAATAGACTAAAATTTACAAATTTAAAGAATCAAATTTAAAAATTATGCACTAACGACAAATTAGTTATTCTTAAGTATAATTAATGATAGGTGTACACGGGAACAAGATAGAAATATTAGCAATCAACATATCCATTGTCGAGTGTGTCATTGTCATAAGTTAATGACC
This sequence comes from Chenopodium berlandieri, assembly GCA_034703905.1. NCBI lineage: Eukaryota > Viridiplantae > Streptophyta > Magnoliopsida > Caryophyllales > Amaranthaceae > Chenopodium > Chenopodium berlandieri. Next base: position 53,664,536 of record CM068281.1, read on the forward strand.
TCAAAGGCTCAAATATTTTTCTTTGGAAGTGTTTAGTGCGTAGCACAATCTCGTTTTTGCATTGCATGGGTTCTAAGCTAGTAAGTAAACATGTTTAGTTGTTTAAGTAAGCTTTTGTACTAGATTTTGACACTCCAAACATTGATATCGGATAAATTATAGTCAAATTTGAACTCTATATTACTGCGAAGTGCTTTGGTGGTTAAACGGTTAACCTACTCTTAGAGTCTTGATCAACAAATTTTCAAATCTATCCACCAAATTTGGCAATGAGATTTGTCACATCAAGAAGATAAGAGCAACTCCTTGTTCTTCAGATAAATATGCAAACAATCAAGCATTGCTCTAAACAAGTCTGAAATTTTTGAAACAGAAATGCACTCATTCCTCTTCATTTTGATAGAAAAAATTTTAAACAGACGCGCCGCGTACAAGACATCAGCAAAGTCTGAGAGCAATTACAAAACATAAGCCTAAAAGTTTTGCCTTATTCAAAACCCCCATATTAGGACCTCAATTCAAAACACACTTTGATACTTGTCCTCCCAGCCTTCCAAACTTTCCCAAACAGCAAAGACAAGCAAAAAAACTAGCATCCTAAGCGAAAATTAAGATATAAGGCACACCGCCCCTTTCCTCTTAAAAGATCCAATACGCCAATGTCCGTTCCCCACTCTAATACCTGTAGTGAGCTGGCTTGTATGGACCCTCAACAGGCACGCTGATGTAGTCAGCCTGGTCCTTAGAAAGCTTGGTGAGCTTAGCACCGAGCTTGCCAAGATGAAGGGCAGCAACCTTCTCATCAAGGTGCTTGGGCAAAACGTAGACCTCCTTCTTGTATTTGCCAGAATCCTTCTCGTTCCACAACTCAAGCTGAGCAATAACTTGGTTGGTGAATGAGCAGGACATGACAAAACTGGGGTGACCGGTGGCACAACCCAAGTTCATGAGACGACCCTCAGCCAAGACGATGATGCCAGTCTTGGTCTCGGGGAAGACAAAGCGGTCAGTTTGGGGCTTGATGGTGATCCTCTTGACACCTGGGTAGTTCTCAAGTCCTTGCATGTCAATTTCGTTGTCAAAGTGACCAATGTTGCAAACGATGGCGTTGTTCTTCATCTTCCTCATGTCATCAACCATGATGATGTCCTTGTTACCGGTGGTGGTAACAAAGATATCAGCCTCAGAGACAACGTCGTCCAAGGTCAAGACCTGGAAACCTTCCATAAGAGCTTGGAGAGCACAGATGGGATCAATCTCAGTCACGATCACACGGGCACCAGCAGCCTTCAAGGCAAGAGCACAACCCTTTCCGACATCTCCGTATCCACATACAACACCAACCTTTCCGGCAATCATAACATCGGTGGCTCTCATCAAACCATCGGGAAGGGAGTGACGGCATCCGTACAAGTTGTCAAACTGTTAACAAACACAAATACATTATAACCACACCAACAAAGCAAGTTATGATAATGTCAATACGATGATTCGATTCTGATTAAGTGTATCGTTGTCTAAGACTCGAATTTATACCTTGCTCTTGGTGACAGAGTCGTTAACATTGATGGCGGGGAACAACAAGGTACCGTTAAGCTGCATCTGGTAAAGCCTCTTAACTCCGGTGGTGGTCTCCTCTGAGACACCAACCAATCTTTGCTTCATCTTGTGGTACCTCTTAGGGTCAACCTTCAAGCTCTCGACAATGAGGCCCAACACAAGTTGGAACTCGACATTGTCAGTAGAGCTTGGGTCGGGTACCTTTCCGGTCTTCTCAAACTCCTCCTCGGCCTTAACTCCCTCGTGGATCAACAAGGTAGCGTCACCACCGTCATCAACGATGAGGTCGGGACCGCCAGCTGCACCCCAGTCAAGAGCCCTCTCTGTGCACCACCAGTACTCCTGGAGGGTTTCACCCTTCCAGGCGAATACTGCAGCACTGTCCCTAGCAATGGCAGCAGCAGCATGGTCCTATATAACAAAGTAAATCAATAATTCAATTAATTAATCAACATTTCTTGCTAAAATCATGTATGAATTTTATAATAGATCCACAAAAACCGCATCTGAATCTCAGCCAAAAGTAATCCTAAAATTCATGCTAAGATCCTAATATTTAGCTCATATTTTCAATTTTAACTTCAAAATTTCATGATATTTATGTTTCTACATATCTTAGCATCAAAATTAAGACAGTAACACTGAGATCAATTCATTTCATACTATAATTATATAACTAATCCCACAAAAAATGATTAAATAATTTTAATCATCCAATTTATTATAAATTATTATCATAAGATCTGAGATCTTAAGAATCCAGAAATGAATAACCCATTTCGAATTGAAAATAGCACAAATTAAACATTTATTCATTTTAAACTCTAAACACCAAAAATGATTAAATAATTTAAGAATATACCACCATTTTTATCATTAATCAAATACCCCACAATTTTTAAAATAAAAAAACACAAGATCTGAGATCTTAAACCCTAGAAAAAACAACCCATTTCAAATCAAAAATTCTACAACTCAATCATTTACTCATTTCTTTAAAATTATCACAAAATGAATCAAACCCAACAAGATCCAATCCACAAAAACAATAAAACCCCATTTAAGATCTGAAAATTCCAAAATCAAGGGTAAATCACAGATCAAAAAAAGAGGATTAAATCGAAAAAATCACGAGATTAATGAAATTATACCTGAGTAGAGAAGATGTTACAAGAACACCAACGAACTTCAGCACCAAGAGCAGTAAGAGTCTCAATAAGAACAGCAGTTTGAATAGTCATATGAAGAGATCCAGTAATCTTAGCACCTTTAAAAGGTTGAGAAGGACCAAATTCAGTACGGCAAGACATAAGTCCAGGCATTTCGACTTCAGCAAGCTCGATTTCGAGTCTACCGAAATCAGCCTGAGACATGTCTTTAACCTTGTACTCTCTTCCAGAGGTGGTCTTCTCGACTGACAATGGAGTCGCCGCCATTGTTGCTGAGCTCGGAGAAGAGGAAGAGAAGAAGAAGAAGAAGAGAGAGAAAATGGAAGGAGTGATGAGAAGAGAGAAAGAGGGGTGTAGCGAGGAGTTAAGGGAGTGAGGGTAGGGATATAAATAGGTTTGAAGAGATTGGTTTTGACGGTCACGATTTATTTGAATTTATCAATGTTTTGATTTTGAGGGGTTGGTGATTTGGAAAATTATAATAATATTAAATTAAATTGAAAATAATAAATTAAATTGAAAATAATTAAATTATAATAATATTATTATTTGGTGATTTGGAAAATTATAATAATAATAAAATTGTTGTTTGTTGTTGTTGTTGGTCATGGACTATTGGACTATAATGGTGGAGTATCATGTTTGAATTTGACGACTCTATAAAGAAGCCAAGTAGTTCGACCCGTTTATCGTTTACTCTAAATTAATAATCACGTATACTGTTTTACGTACTTATATATAATAATAATACAGAGTATTTTATAAAATTAGTTTAGATTTATGCTTTGTGATACATAGTTATAAACTTATAATACTTTCTCATTATCTGCTACTTTTTCATTGTCTTGAACGCAATACTATAATGATAAATATCTATACTCCTACTTTAAAACACAGTAATTCAGCAGTTTGTTAGATTTGTTTTGATTATTAATGTCCAATTGTTAATGTTTATAATTTATTTTTTTTTATAATAAGTATTTAGAGATATTTCGAAGGGGAGTTTCCTTCCCAAGGCTCTATACTTGTACCAGGCGATTCGGCCTTAATTCTTTCTCTCAATGAGCGGAGGAGGCAGGGGTTCATAATTAGAGGAAGTAGTGAACTTATTGATTCATGTGAGTGTGTGACGTAATGGTTAGAATTGGTTGCAGGAGTTTGTTGTGCAAAATGAGAAAGGTGACGTTTGATTCAAAGTTACCGTTGATGTTTATTGACGATTAATTTAATCTTGGTTGGGTCAATGGTCAATCGATTAACCACAGTTTTTGACATTGACCACATTTTTCGGTATGTTATAACAAATGTCATGTAGGATAATGAGAACATTTAACAGGGGTTCCAAATATACAAACTTAACATTGAAATAGTCATGAAGGTCAAATAATAATGTATATGGAAGTGGATCGGTCCATATTGGATATCATCCAAAAGACTTCAACCAACAAAGATAAGTAATCAAAGTTAATTACTTATGGCCTGGTATTTAACAGGGCATGTATTGTTTCTTCCTAGTTTTGGTTTGTAGATTATGACTAATGTACAAAATATTGCTTATACTATGACTAATGTCACATTATATATGTTGGTTAATTTGTTTAGATCTTACAACAATAATTAGGGTTTTCAGCCAATTGATTGTGAAACCAATTGAAAGGTAGAGTTTTTCTATCTCATCGATAAGTAATTTTAATTCACTACACCAAGCCTTTCTGTATAACAAAATAGATTATTGTTTTCGTAGGTCCAAATTATCTACATTTACACGATGTATAATGAGTTATAAAGTCATCAAAAGCATCTTCTTTCTCTTATGTGGGACAAACTTTCTCACCCACCTTCACAATTGAAGACTTCTAATCCTCTCAACTCTCAAGTCTCAACAATAGAGGGGTAGAACCGTAAGGCCATTGAATTTGACTCTTGTTACCAAAATTTATCAAAATGTACTCAAGAAAAACACTTGATAACTCATGTTAAAGTTGTATGGTTGCAAAATGCAACCCCTACTCATGCTCACACCAACAATTCTTGTATATTACCAAAATACCTCTCTTTATCTTTTCAAAAACCCAATCCTCAATAACCATACACTTCCTATAAGCTATGACTTTCTTATCACTTAGGCACTTATACTTTTGTTTTGAAATTAGATATCCCATGCATTAACACGAGTACGATTTAGTTTGCAATTTATGAAGCATCTTGTAATTAATAACACATTAATAATGAGAATATGCAGCGACATTGCAACGATCATATATACAAAGCTAAGCTAATTCACTCTTCATTCTTCGCCCATTGAAGACTATTCACAACAATAGATGGGTGGGAGACCTAGAATTTCTTTGAATTCGATTCTCTATGTAGATTAAAATATATTAAAATTTACTCAAGAAAAACACTTAACAATAAACTCACATTAACGTCCTTTTATGTTTGATCGCAAAATGCAACCCCTACTTACTTTATGCATGCACCATCGGTTTTTCCATACTACTCAAACATCGCTCTCCCTTTCCAATAAATACTCAATCCTCAATAACTATGCACTTCCTCCTAAGGTCCTGTTCACTCCACCTTATTTTTGCCGAACTGAAATTATTTTTACTGAACTGAAATTATTTTTGCTGAATTGAAATTAATTTTATTAAAGTGAAATTATTTTTACTGAACTGAAATTATTTTTACAGATTCTCTATTATATTTTTTCTTTATAGTCACTGAATTTTACTGAACTAAAATGAAATTATTTTTGCTGATTTGAGCTTATTTTTACTGAACTAAACTTATTTTTACTGAACTGAAATTAATTTTACTAAATATTATTGTTTTTAAGGTGAAGTGAACAGGGTCTAAATATTGATTTACTATAATTTTCACTTACTTTTACTGTCAACATTGTTATTTCTCTTAAATTTAATATCTCATGCATTAACGTGATTAGACTAAACATTTTGTATTGCACTAATGGTCCTATATGGGATACATTACAATTAAGAAAACTTAGGGAAATCCTCAATTAACACAATCGGCATTAAAGATGACAACCGGCATTGCCACAATTACCATACATAGCTACAATACATGTTAAATTGTTAATTCATTCCTCTGCCAATAATAAACGTTAGAAAACGAACTATAATCAAACAACCAAGGAAATTTTATAAATGGTAAAATGTCTCTCTACGATCACCTACTCTAATAAACCAATCCATATCATATATAGACGTTGTTTTTATTAAGGACAAAGGGAGCATAATGAACTTCAATTGTAGTAAAAAGCTTTAATAAGACTAGTTCTAATATTCTATTATGGTCATTGCCCTTTCTTCCCATGCTTCCTTCCAAAGTGAAAAGCCCTTTTCACCACCAACAAAAAAGTACTATTTTAACTTATTTTTATTGGTAGGTAATAAGAATTATTCTAATGGGGTAAAATCCTGCACAAATCAATTTACCTTGGATTAGTGATTGATCCTGCGACAAAAGGGAGGAAGAAACAGAAGGTGATAGATCTTTAATTACCTGAAAATGTTCCTAGTGAAAATTTATTTGATCTTTATGTAAACATACACGGTAATTTAAAGTCTACTAAATACCGACTAATTTAAATTAATTTACTCCGTAAAACTGAATCAAACCCCAATCAGGTGGAAAATTCTCCTAGTACACATTGTTGAGTTCCCAAATTTTTAAGTTGTAACCCAAAATTTGGTAAAACTGAAACAACTCTCTTAATTCAAACGCTTATTTATCTCAATGTTAAAAGTTTTGTAGGATGTACAATTTTTTAATTTTAATTTTTTTTTAACTAAAAATAGTAGAAGAATTATATAAAAAATAATTCATGTCATTTGGGCTCCACAATATGAGTGTAATTCTACGATTCTACAACATCCACAAATGAAGATTTTTTATTGTTTTGTCACCAACTTTATGGTTGGTATTCGGTAATGACTAATGAGTGACCTTTTTAAATGATTTTTTATGGTAGTGAGTGACTTTAACAATGGCAAAATGGCGACACCCTTACGATGTTGATCTTTTTTTCCCTTTTCTACTTTATATTTTGGTGAAAGTATAATTTAGAATTACATAAACTCTCTTCATTTCAATTTACCATGTCTTTTTTTTTCTATCTCAATTTAATTTGTTCATTTTTGTTCTTGATAATTACTCATTATTAATTTATTATTATTGCAATACTTTCTCCTTTCACTATTTGAAATTATGATTTTATTGTCTCAATTCTTTAAATTGACAAATTAGGTGTAACTCTCGAGAGGAGGACTTCTGTATCATAAAATATGATTTGAATCTATTTGACTAAAGGATCGTAGTTTCTTCAATCCAAATCTACAATAATTCAATATTGTGCTCAAGAAAATATCTACATCAGTTATTCTCTATGCTTAATTTAATAATATAGTGTTTATAAAAACTTAGATTTGGCAAATGTAGTGGCTTTATAGTTGTAATTGTTTCAGTGAAGTAGGTGAAACCAATTCTTTAATATTATACGCATATGGCCATATGGGCATAGCCGCATAATTGACCCATGAAGATCTCAAGGCATGAAGGCAGCTATACATTAAAATTTTAAGGAAAAAGGTGATCCAAAGCTCATTATTTTATTTTGTTATTTGAATCTATGAGATTAAGAAAGTCTCTAAAACTAATGAAAACTCATAATATTGATTAGGGATACATTTTATTCACCTACAAAAATAAGTTTCAAGGTTAATTAGGATTGATCATATCCAATCAAGAATCAAGTGTAAACATAAAATAACATCATGATTGGTCAAGTATAATAGTTAATTTTGAATAGATTTAGGTAAATAGAATGAACCATAAATTGAGTATTGAGCAAAGAAATTGTCATTTTGCAGTAACCCCAATGTTAAAGTTTTTCTTATAAATTTTATAGTCATGTTATTTTCACCCTTGGTCCTATAGCTAGACTTGAGCTTTCAAATTAGGCTCAATTAGTGTGTAATAACATGGTATTGCCTATTGATAAATCTTCAACTCCAATAATTTTTATAAGAATCACAACTTCTTGTCGGATTTACAATTCTCAATAAAACATAATGTCATTATTCCAAGTGTCACAACTTTATAAGTTTGTTTGTATCCAATTTTAAAGTTAGCATAATCTATCAAATAAAAACCAATTGAAGCAACATTTTCTTCGTACATTGATTACTTCTATTAATTTTCTTTTAAGTTAGTTATTTTGCATAAAAAAGCGTGTAGCAAAAATAACAATCACCCCACAACCCAACCAACAAAAAATATTTGTGATCACAATTAAACACCATCATATAACCAACAAAAAATAATAAAACAAAAAATAGGCTAGTCCTCCTTTTAATAGGAAAAACTTAATCTGTCAAAAAAAAAAAAAAAAAAAAGAAAAAGGAAAAACTTCAAAAAGAAAATTAAAGTTTTAGTAATGAGAGTGAAATGAAGTGGTGTCGGTGGCCCATTTATACAGGAAAGGTGAACAAGTGTGTGAATTTTCATACAATCAAACGAAATTGGTGCAGGGCCACCAGACAGGGAGTGACGCTAAACACTTGATTGGCTCACGTTCACTAGTCGCTGCGGTATGAAGTCACCTTTTTCAATTTTTTTAAAAAAAAAAAAATATTCTTCCTAATATTACTCTGTATTATCTTTGCTATAAAATATACGAAGTATGTCTCATTTTAATTGGTATATTTATTAAAGTAAAACTTTGGCCGATAATATCTTTGATTATCATTACGTATTGTTCCTTTGTGGAATCGAGATGATGATCATGTATGGGTCATTGTCCACCAATCTTAGATCCGGGTAATCTGTAAAACGAACTCTAAGCCTCCCCGAGATAGAGCCTCTGAAGCTTAAATCAGTTAACCAAGAGCGTAGGAGAGTAAAAGAGATAGAAGAAGGAGAGAAAGAGCCATACCTTCTGACTTAAGGGGTATTTATAATACTTTGTGATGTTCTTACTTCTTAGGTCATAGGCTTGGGCTAGTGTGCTTTTAACTTGCAATGTTCGTTGGCATACCGAAGGCTTTTATATAAAGTAATGAGTTGGGCCATTAAAGTTAATGATGATATATGAATAGTGGAAAATCCCAAGTCTAACTTATAAAAAAAAAAAAAAACGGAAGGAGTATACATTAAACCGATTCCAACAAATATCAACATGACTAGGGGTGTTTGGTACTTTGGTACGTGGGAATTAGGGCTTGTGAATGGGAATTGAAGAGGTGGGACCGTGAGAGTATATATTGTCTTGTGGGAAGAGGAATGGTAGATTGGATTGAGAATGAGAATAAAATTGCTCTATTCTCATGATTTTATTACTTATTGGGAGCAAGTAAAAGAGATGGTAATTGGGAATAAAGAGGAAAAAACCATTTTGCCATTAATAAAAGCATAAGGATATAACATTAGTAAGGGTGTTATTGCAAATTTGCTATTTATTCCCAATTAATTCCCTTCACAATCTAAACAAGGGATTAACAATATTTTATTGAATTCCCAACCATAAATCTCAATCCCATTCCCAACCCTCTAATCCCCAAATTCCCATTCCCACTTACCAAACGTCCTAGAGGTTAAAAAAATTAGGCCAGACCAGGCCTTAACATCATATCTCGTGCCCAAACCTGCAAAAGTAGGTCAGGTCTGGGTTTTTAACTAAAAACGCGTTTTAGGCTTGTCCAAACCCGCCCTGTTTTCGAGCCGGGTCGGGCAGGCTACCGAGCCAAGTTGATGTTGTTCACCTTTAAAATGCCCCGACTATGTACTATTTTTAGTACTATGTATAAAGCATCATTAGAGATCAAAGTGAAATATGAGAATAATGAAAAAGTCAAAGTAAGACAGTTATTAAGAAATGTAAGGAGTAAAAACAGACCAAAATTCCTTAGTTACGACCACTCCTTTTGAATTGGCGGTTTTTATCCAAGGTAAAACTGAGGTTTTAACATAAACTTGTAAAATACAAATGTTTGGAGGTAAAATACCCAAAGCCACAGGGCCCAATTAAAAGTTAACATATGGCCCTCTTCGATGTTGAGCTAGCTCAACCAAAGTTGGCTAACTAGAGCTTGCCACGTGGCAAGCAACATGGAATTCCCCTAATGATGAAACCTACAAAAGTCACCATGACCCAATTTCCGAAAAGAAACTTCATAAAAAAGGTATCGCCCATGACATGAGTCACCTGTGTACGTATTGATCGACAAATCAAAATACACCTTCTTAGCACTCTAGTGCCCTAATGCACATAATTTAAGGTCACTCGAAATACCTCAATCATTTATTGATGGGAAGGTTCAATAAAAGATTTTCGTTTATCATAATTCATCAATTCAAAATGAATTTAATAAGATCCCAAAATACTATATTTTTCGTTAACCATTATTCTATCATAAACAATGCATAAGTCAAAGGGGTGAAAAAAAAAGCCCTATTCACTAATGAGAAGTTCATGTAAGCTGGCCAAGTTATATATTCTCCCTCAATTTCAATGCATTCACAAGTTATATTGTCCAATTAAGCCTTTGTTTCCTTTAAATAATATCAAATTTAAGAATGAAGAATGTGATTTTTAAGCTAAATAAATAACTTGGAATGTAGGAAAGTTGATTGTCCCTTTCTTTACAATATAAGGATTGGTGGTTGAACACCTGTACTACTTGTACTCCGTGTCTCCATGAACTTAGCAAACAATAAGCATGTCAAAATAACTGTATTACTTTACATATATAAACTATATAAAATACATATTTATTTTTGTCCAATCCACCAACTCTGACCACTAATTTTTATTAATTCTTTTAAATAAGCAATTAGGCAGCCAAATTAATTAAAGCTCGTGACTAATGAGGAGAGTTAATCATACTAGCTACTACTATTACAACTTACTAGGTTGCCACTTTTATTGTTGGTGTTTGGTAAGGACTTTTTATGCTTTTTAATTTTAATTAATATACTTTATCTTACAAGAAAAAACCTGCAATTTTAGTACAAATTAGGCATGACATCGTTTTAAGTTTAGGCAACATTTACATTTGATTAGAGGCACTCGATTTAAAAAAATAAAGATAAAATTAAATAGAAGTTAGTGACCATAACTATCATTCACCATATCGTGCCACCATACCTTAAATATCCGGTTATATTACTTGTAGTTGTGATAATTACTTCGTAATTAATAGAAATAATTTTATATCTTAATATAGTTTTAGTTTGGAATTTTTCGTAACAAAAAATTAGTTTGAAACTACAGGAAAATTTAAAGTCGGTTGGCTATACAATCAAGTTTTAATTGATTGTGTCATTAATCGAGTAAAAATGCTTGGTATTATTGGAAAATCTAAAGTTTTTTTTAAACATAAGAAGGTGTTTTTTATGAGTTTAAATCCTCTGTCTCATTTGTGTTCCACTTAATTTGATTGGTTGTCATAATTACAAGAATTCACTTTTCAAAATTTGATAGACAAAAAAATATTATGACAACTAATCAAAATGAGTGGAACACAAATAAGAAATGAAAAGTGAGATAGAAGATTTTTTTTCGTGCTTTTTTATTATGACACAACTCAAACAAAATATTGATCAACTATAGCACAAAATTGAATTGAATACTTCGTAGTTTATAGTTGTTTTCAATTTCTTAAATTATATTGGACAAAATTTTCATCTTTGTCCAAATATATCATTCGACAACAATGATATAATTATAGACTATATTATATTATTAGTTTTATTATTTTTTATATATTGATAAAATAGAGTTATTTTGGTACAAGAAACCTTTTCTTTTGGAATAAAAAACAAAATATGCTCAATTATTATAATCCTGTCAATTCCTGTAATATTATTGGGCCAAAGATATATCTCATGAATGTCAAATAGTTGGGTCTCGGGTACTTAAATAGTTATTGAAGTTAATTATCTAATCATGGTCATTACCAACTCCCAAAATAAGCTTTCTCTGAGTATGAAATTGCTAAATAAAAAAAAAAATAAAAATTATGAAATTGCTAAATAAAGTCATAACTTTTCCAAACAATTCACCAACCACAATAACAATGACATAATCAAACTCCTTACCCTTACTAATGGTAGTAATGTATACCTTATTTCTCACCTACTACATATTACCAAGTACATTTTCGCTTTGTTGTACTTGTACACCTACCTTTGCTTAGTGGCATTCCAATAAAAACAAGAATTTATACGTATAACAAAATTTAGGTATATATATTCACATGATGTGATATTTCTTATATTTAACGACTATAAGAAAATCATAAAAGTTTGGTAAAGTTTGCCAACTTCAAGATCGATTGATCAAGCATGCAGTAAAATATACTCCTTCCAAATTTAAATAAATGAAACGTTTTCTTGTGCACGAATGTCAATATAAAATTTTAACTGAAAATATTAATAAGTAAAAATTATAACAATTGAACATTAACAAACTATTCAATGAAACGATTCCAACAAGTTCCCACAAGACTATATTTATTCTTATGTATAAATCACAAACATTAGTCACAGTGCATTAAATGAATAGTGTAAAAAGTCAAAACTTTTCATTTATTTAAACATGGAGGGAGTAATATGATAACTTTCTTAATTTTGAAGTTAATATATACTAAAGCTCGACTATATCAGTAAAGATCCGACTAAACTCAAATTTGATCGATGAATAACCTAATTGATAATGACTTGAGTTTTAAAAGTTCGTGAAAAAAGTTTATAAAACTGCATTTCGATTCTATAAAAGGAATGAGTTTTATTCTCAAACCCAACAAGATATGACTAATATAATATAAATATAGAGTTGATAAGTTGCTCATCTTATTCAAAAACTTAGTCCAACTCGAATTAAAAAACTTAATTAACTTATACTATGTAGTGTAGTATTATCATCATCTAAATTCTCTTTATCCTATCATATAAAACTTATGAGCTATAGACTTATAACTTATATAAAAAAATTAATGAAATACAAATTTAATTCTACACTTCGAATGTAAATTTCAAAAGACCAATTCATGTGTAAAAAAATCATTTTAAACTAGACTAAACCATAACTATCATAATTTTATTAATTCCATACCCTCAAGCACCCTCACGTGATAGAATTCAAACCTTACACCTCTGGGATCGAGTCACACACTCACACTTTGTAGGTAGATTGACAAAGTAGTTATATGGATAACTAATTAACTATATATACTCCATCCTTATTCTATGAGATTGAAAAGAGAGTATATCTCACATTCTCACTATATGTTGTGGACTAGTGGGTTAGTGAAGTCCACAAACCGCAAAGGGCCCAAATCAGATATTTTTAACCATATTATATTTATTTTAATACTAATTTTTTTTATATTATTCTAAAATAAAATAAGAAATATTTTTTTGTGTCGACACTTTCATTTTCTCAGATCCAAAACCAACCTCTTCTTTCTCTCTCCTCTTTTTCTCTCTCTCCACCAAACCACAGTAAAAAGATAATATTATATTAAATTATTGTTATTTCATCATCCAAATATAAAAATAAAAATAAAATAAAATGATGCACCAAATCTCATCATCACTGTACTACAAGGACATAAAAGTAATTTCACAACCATCCATTTCCCTCTTTAAATCTCCTCCGCATTTCATCAAACACCTTGTGTGCACTCCCTCTTCTCTCCTCCCTCCATCTTCTTCTTCCTCCACCCTCAAATCTTCTGCAAACCCATCTTCTCTTTCCTCCCCTCTTTCAATGGATCCCGTCAATGTCTGGGGAAACACTTCCCTCGAAGAAATCGACCCAGAAATCTTCGACCTCATTGAGAAAGAAAAGCGTCGTCAATGTCGAGGCATTGAGCTCATCGCATCCGAAAATTTCACCTCATTTGCCGTCATTGAAGCTCTTGGATCTGCTTTAACCAACAAATACTCAGAAGGTATGCCCGGAAACCGCTACTATGGCGGCAACGAGCATATCGATGTGATCGAGAATCTTTGCCGATCAAGGGCACTTGAATGTTACAGGCTAAACCCAGAAAAATGGGGTGTTAATGTTCAGCCGTATTCTGGGAGTCCGGCGAATTTCGCGGCTTACACGGCCGTGTTGAATCCGCACGACAGGATTATGGGGCTTGATCTTCCTTCAGGTGGGCATTTAACTCATGGGTATTACACTGCTGGTGGGAAGAAGATCTCTGCAACTTCGATTTACTTTGAGAGTTTGCCTTACAAAGTGAATTTTCAAACTGGGTATATTGATTATGATAAGCTTGAAGAGAAAGCTTTGGACTTTAGGCCTAAATTGATTATTTGTGGTGGAAGTGCTTATCCTAGGGATTGGGATTATGCCAGATTTAGGGCTATTGCTGATAAGTGTGGTGCTCTTTTGCTTTGTGATATGGCTCACATTAGTGGCCTTGTTGCTGCTGAGGTATATTTATTTATTTGTTTTTTTTATTCTTCATTTGAATTATTATTTATTAGATTTTGTTGTTTATTTTGAATTATTCTGTGTTGATTTGATGTGGGTTGTTGAAAATTATTGATTATTAGATCTGGGTTTGTGTGTTTTTGTATTGTTTTTTGGGTTAGTCATAGGAAGTGAGATCTGATTTTGTTGAATTGGTCCATTATTGGATCTGGAATCTGTGTGTGTATCTCTGTTTTCATGATTTCTATGTATTAAGTATGATATTTCTATGTTTTGAACGGGCTCCTTTGGTAGGTGGTAATAAAAGGCGGTAATGTTAATGAAGTTAAATGTAATTTTGCAATCATGATTTTGAGGAATTGACGGTGATGAGAAGGAATGTAAGATGTATATCAGTATATGTGTTTTGATTTTGCTTCTCCAATGTGCAAATCTTCTCCAATTAGCTTTACTACAATGTAATACTGTGTATATAATTAGCATTTTGTTCTTTAATCATCTCATTGTCTATCTGTTTTAACTTGTAAGGCGATTATTGTTTAGTTAGATGGATAGTGTGGGTTATATAAGATGTTATTATTGATAAATTTGGTTGTTAAGAGGTTTGGAATACTATCCTTGAAGAAGCTGGTTAAGGCGAGAGATGGTTGTATGAAATTAATACCCTTGCATAGCTGATCTCTGATTTTTTGCTCGTGTTATGACTGCAGGAAGCTGCAAGTCCCTTTGATTACTGTGATATTGTCACCACCACTACTCACAAGAGTCTTAGGGGTCCAAGGGCTGGTATGATTTTCTACCGTAAAGGCCCAAAACCACCAAAGAAGGGCCAACCCGAGGATGCTGTTTACGACTTTGAGGACAAGATCAACTTTGCTGTTTTCCCTTCTCTGCAAGGTGGTCCTCACAACCACCAAATTGGTGCCTTGGCTGTTGCTCTTAAGCAAGCCATGTCTCCTGGGTTCAAGGCTTATGCCAAGCAAGTGAGGGCAAATGCTGTTGCAATCGGAAACTATCTTATGAGCAAGGGATACAGCATTGTTACCGGGGGAACTGAGAACCATCTTGTTCTCTGGGATCTTCGCCCACTTGGATTGACAGGTAACTTCAAGACGAACCATTTGGCATCCCTATTGCTGCATTCTTTACTACTATGTGCATCTTTGGAAGATAGATATTCAAAGCATTGAATTATTCTGAATATTTTGGCAGGAAATAAGGTGGAGAAGCTCTGCGATCTCTGCAACATCACTGTTAACAAGAATGCTGTGTTTGGTGACAGCAGTGCTTTGGCTCCCGGAGGTGTACGAATTGGTATGGATATTCCATTTTATGTACTTTGTATAAACTATTGTCCCTGCAGTTATGCACAAAATAGTTTTAGTTATTGCATTGAAAGTTTATAACTTAAAACCAACACAAGTAATAGTGCATCACTGCATTGGTATATTAATTGAACATATTATAGCGTGTTGGTACTTATGTGACCTATAGCAATGAAAATTTGAAACTCAAAACTAACACTTAATAGTGAATTGGTATATTGATCGAACATATTTTAGCGTATTGGTACTTATGTGACCTAGTGACGGATAATATTGAACGAGAAAATTTGTTTCAAGTGTTTAAATTACTTGGAATGAAAGGAGTGTTGCTTCTTTGTACCAAGTATTAGACTAATATTATTTTGACTTCTTGGTGCAATGCATATAACTTGAACTAATGGAAAATTGGCCAATAGAATGTGTAGCTTGCTATGCTTTCTAATACTCCGTATGAAGTTAGTGCCTCCACGATAAGATTTATTACTTTTTTGTCCTGAGGTGATTGTATGACGGCTTAGATTTTCCTAATGCCTGGTTTATAATGCATCTGTACTTTCATTAGTTATCACGTACAACTGTACAAGATTATGGGATCAGGAATTTTTCA
This sequence comes from Chenopodium berlandieri, assembly GCA_034703905.1. Taxonomy (NCBI): domain Eukaryota; kingdom Viridiplantae; phylum Streptophyta; class Magnoliopsida; order Caryophyllales; family Amaranthaceae; genus Chenopodium; species Chenopodium berlandieri. Next base: position 53,680,670 of record CM068281.1, read on the forward strand.
ACCTGGCTGCATTTGTTTGACTGACATGAAATAAATATTTTTAGTTTGTATAAAAAATTCTCCATCTTTTTGACTTATATCCACCACAGTGGGCTGCATCTCTTAATCTAGGAATCGTGCGCTTGTAATTCCACACTGCTCCTTAATTTTACCGCTTAGGAATGATGTATAACTATAATTGCGTGTTTGGTAGGTGCTCCTGCCATGACTTCAAGAGGACTCTTGGAGAAAGATTTCGAGCAGATTGGTGAGTTCCTTCACAGGGCCGTCACCATCACTTTGAACATCCAAAAGGAGTATGGTAAGCTCCTCAAGGACTTCAACAAAGGTCTAGTGAACAACAAGGAGATTGAACAACTCAAGGCTGACGTCGAGAAGTTTTCATCTTCATATGACATGCCTGGCTTCTTGAAGTCCGAGTTGAAGTACAAGGACTAAGTATTTTCGTGTAATGATAATCGGGATCACTTCAGTTTTCTCCCTGAGCGAAGCCTCCAATGTTATGCTGTCTCAGTGGAAGAAAGCTAATTGTGCTTTTTAGTATATTAGGGGATCTGATCCAAAGAAAATAGTTCTCGAATTTTTACATTTCAGTGAGTTCAGTAGTTATTTTTTCTTTTCTTTTTTCTCTATGGAAATTAATCACGCAGTTTTTCATTTGGAGGTGAAATTTATATGAAATAAACATTGTAAAATTGCCTTTTCTTTTCCTTTTTACACCCATGCTTTATCAAATTAATTTGATAGCCAAGGTTGAATGCCGCCCTCCCACGTTCTTAATACTGTAATGCCAATCCTCTTGGATGAAATTTGATGCTTGCTTATTTTAGCAAGCAACTACAAATACTCCGTAACTACTAGTACCAGATCGATCTGTCGATTGATGTCTTGTATGGGACTCTTGTAAAACAAGCCATTATGATGAATCAATCAATATAATCGATAATGTTATAATACTGAGATAACATGTTCACTATTAGGTTTCAGCAGCACACAATGTTTCACCAATTTTTCAAGGCGATGACTTATGCTGTTTAGTTTGTAATGAGTACACTAGAAATGTGTGTTTCAATTAAATTACTTCATCCTGTGAAGGAAAAAGGTTGTCATTAGTCGATGGTTTAAACTAATGATGCTATGTGAGCTGCTGGTGTGACTCCAATACTTCACATTATCTTCTCGGATGTTTCAGGTTTCAATATTAACAAGCCATAGCAGGCAAATTACTACATTATTTATCAACAAGAATCGAATTCAGACTCTTCTTCAGTTTCTATAAATTCCATACCGTACTCTGAAGCACACAATATCATTTAGACATTTACCTTTACTCATACAGGCAACTACTAGCTGAATAAGGTTCTATTGTAACGCACTTAGGAGGAACTTTAACAACTTATTACGCTAGGCTACTTGAATAAAATTTTCCCAGTAAATGGCTCAGTCAAGAGTAACAGCCTAACAGGGGATTGAATCTGCCAAACAAAAGGCAGAATTTTGCCAAATAAACTTCTCATGTCGACTCTTCAAGGTAATCAAACATTTCAGTTAGGAAGAATAGTGATTATGAAACAATTCAATAATTATCGAGCATAGCTCAAACTAAATAATATACTCTGTACGGTAAAAATCAGGCAGATATTACAAAGCGACTTTCTGTGTTAATGTAGCAACTTGTTTTAATGGACACAGCACACATTCCTCTCATTTCAAACTCTATTCAAATGAAGCCTAGTGGTATACTGATATTCAACCACAAACACCTACCAATATTTCAGCTCATACACTTCATATTCTGCTATACTCTGAGAATGACAAAACATAACGTAAACATGATCCACGTAAGTGATCTAAATGTGCAGACAAGTGAAGTATTCACTTCTTTAAAAGAGAGATCAGAAGGTTGATGAAGGCAGGATGTACAGAATCAGTCACCTCAAACCAAGTGATGAAACATTCAATATAGGCTGGTGGAAAGGGTAAACTGAATGGAGACCAATGAAGCACCTTGAGGAACTTCAATCAAAGATTTCCTGAGCAGAAATTATGCTATGTTGACTGCAGAAAAAGAATGAAAAAAATTATTTTATTTTTTCAAAAAGGATATACACCATCAATTTTATTAACAAACAATATGCATACAAACACACAAATGCAAAGCCTTCTCAAAATGATGGGGTCGGCTGCATGGACAAATAATTAATCTCTCCTATGTTAATCCACAAAGATCCTCTTCTCTATTCGCTTCTACCAAGTGTTACATGCTCTTGCAAGACCATTTTATTCATGTTACTTACTTTAGCAAACCCAATTTGAACATACATGCAAATAAAAAAAAAAATAATAAAAAAAAAAATAACAAAGAAGAAAATATGCTAAATAAATCACAGCCCATACAGTAAAATCACAATGAAGAAACTATGCCAGAATTAATGGTATTTCTGTATATTAGAGCCATTCCTGAACACGGCCCTGACTTATTTGAGATTTTCAAATTGACTCTGCTGTAGAGAATTTTCTCCTAATAACTGTACTATTGACAGCATAACAACAACAGCCCCAAAACAATTTGGGGTCGGCTAAAATGAATCGTAGTGTAAAGTGAGAAGCAACAAAAATAATGTATGTACAAATAAAATTTTAGGGTTTTAAGGAAAACTTGCCAAATGCAACTAGCAAAAGTAACCATTTTGCGGGTTACAACCTTTAGATCTATTTTTGCAAAATAAAACCTAAAAAACACAACCTCTAAAATTACAACCAAGAACCTGGTTTCGGCCATTTAAACGGGATGTGATGTCATTAATAACCAAGTTATTGGAAACATAAGTTGTTTTGTGGGGAAGATAGTTAACATCAGTTGTTTCATGACTATTAAATGACATCACATTCCCATTAAAATGGCCAGAATACAGTTCTTGGTTTTAGTTTTAAATGTTGGGTGTGTTTTTACTTTTTAGGTTATATTTTGCAAAAATATTTTTAAAAGGTTGTAACTCGCAAAATGGGTACCTTTGCTGGTTGTATTTGGCAAATTTTCCAAGCTTTAAAAGAGTAGCAAGTAATTAAAAAACAAAAAAAAAAGAAAAACATGTGAGTAAAATACATACTTTTAATGTATTGGAGATAAATGTCAATAAAATTTCACTACAACCAAAATCAAACACATAAACTCACATTTCAGATTTCAAACAAAGGCGATTTAAGAAATTTTACAAAATTAGGGTTGATTAGGAATTTTGAGAAATATTGGAAGGAGTTAGGAAGGATATGAAGCTTATGGATTTGCGGGAGATTGAGGTATTTGATCGTAAGGGATGGAGGAAGATTTTTGTGGATGACTATACGGAATAATTACTTTGGTTCATGTAGCAGACCCCACTTGTTTGATTAAGGCTTTAATTGATTGATCTTTAAGTATAAGGTTACTATAGATAGTTTCCTAAAGAAAGTCGAAAAGCTAAATTTGTTATAAGAAATACAGGTTTTTTTTTTTTTTTTTTTAAAGAATCCCTCATCCCAGCCTCAGCCAACCACCACTACCACTGGCACAGGCCACCTTAAACCAATCATTAGAGGAATCGATGGTGGCCAGCAGACCACCATAGCGTAACAGGGAAAATAGCATAAGGTAGCAAGGAAATATGCAGGTCCTTACTGTTCATCTTTGTAAACCCGGTAATATTTCTCTGCATGCTGCCGTTGACCAATTAGTTGAGCAAAGCGTTCATCATGAGTGATGACAATTAACTGAAAATTCTCCTGGCCTTTTCTGTCCTCCATGATTCTGAAGAAAATGACCCAATACTAAGATGTTTAGAATTTAATTAGTAATAGGTATGAACCTCTGCAAATACTATGCATACCTAAGAAGAGCAGCAGCCAAACTCTCAGAATTTGGGCCGTCCAAGTTTGTTGTTGGCTCATCGAGTGCTAAGATTCCACAGTGGAGGCAAAAGGTTTCTGCCAAGGCCAACCTTATAATAAGTGAAGCAAGAACCTTGAGATGCAGATGCCAAGAATGAGAATGTCAGAAATAACATACAAGTATAAATGGAAAAGAAAGTAAATGTAGAATATCTCTATGGACACGCAGGCTTTAATAGACTGCTTCACCTTCTGGCCAGCACTGCACCTTCCTCGCATTTCAAGCTCAGCATCACCTGTCTGCATGAGCACCTGAAACAGAAATCACAGACAATTAATAAATATATCCACTGATGTTAAGAGCTGCTGTGAAGCAACAAACTTAATGATAAAATATTACGTAGTCAAGAATATGGTATTACCTTATAACTGTAAGATCTAGTTCCAGCACCCTCAGAATCAGAATGTATGTATATGTAATCAATGTCCTGGCCTCTGTATGTTTGCTGCCAGATTTCGCGAATAATTCTATTTATTTCTTCCATTTTCATAGTGTGAAAGCGCATCAGGGCCCTGAAGGAAGGTAAACCCAACATAAGAAGCCATGTTCAGCATTAGCAACTAGCACATAAAGCCCGTTAAGCGACAAAATGTGTGGTATGAGAGGGCAAAGCTTTATGACTACAAGTGCTGGACAAAGTATTCAAGGCCTGACAGTAATATCAACACAGAAATACGAGACTTCTCAGTTCGCCCAATACAAAACTGAGGTCAAAACATTATAGACTTGTACACTAGTTAATCGCAAACATATTACATCTTCAGGGGAAAAAAATTAATCACAATGGCATGTAGCAACAGTGTCAAACAAAGAAGATGCCAAAAGAAAAAGGGGAAAAAAAAAAAAAAGAAAAAAAAAAAGAACCTACATTATATACTGGAAGTACATAAATTCTGAAAACAGGAAACAAAGGCTTAACTTCCAGATAAATTGTACTGTTCTCTAGATTTATGAGGGAGTACTTACTTGTCAAGAGCGTTGTAGTATCTATCAAGGTCTTTGTTTGCCATTTCTTTAGTCTGTAAAAATCAGACACCAGTCAATAATATAATGAAATTAGCTTAAAGAAAGGATGTAAAAGCTGTGTGAAAGTTACCTTGAGCTGGATTAATTGGTCAAAGTGGCGTTTGTCTATATCCTTGTATTGTGGTTGTTTAAGATCAATCTTGTTTTTTGATATGTTGCTCTCATACACGGACATTGTTCCATGAAACCTATTCAACTACAGACATTACAGAAGTTATAGATTTTGTTAATATCTGCAGCTTTTTATAGCAACTCAACTAACCCAGTAGGATTTTTATTTATAATTGTGTAGAAGCAAACATGACAAGATATATCACATTTTTAGACAGATTTCAAGCATTAAAAAAAAATAAAAAAAAAAAAAAATAAAAAAAAATAAACATATTCCAAGAAAGGCACGAAAATGTGGCTTCCAAGCTGGCAAAGGGAGTGCTATAAAAAGGTAGGAATCCATGCAGAATATATGAAAGTTGTCATACGTATGAAGCAGAGGGAGTGGCAGGTAAGTGAAACAGAAAATACTATCCCCAAACGCAACAAAATAAAAACAGAATAAAAGGCCCTCTAAGGCCCTAATGCTTGATCGTCATAATACAAATCTATGCTTCAGATTCAGCAGATACATGTTGGTTACTTGGATTGGATCCAGCAAAGATGCTTAGTAAACAACCACCAACTTAGTGCATAATCAAAATGCACCTCAAATTTTCCAACCAATTGAAATAATTGTAGCCTGACATCTGATAAAAGTAGGTGATATCAGATATGACTTGTAGCTGATAGTATGACACATACACAGAACCATAACACCACTAATAGTAACATAGCATCTGCCTATATTTTAGTAACTTGAAATGCAATCAGGTATCACAAGAATCAAGCAACACAATGATTTATTACTGTAGTTAAACTGATGAATGAGACTGAGAATACCTCAGACAGAAGCCTATCTCTTTCTTTGCCTAACTTAAATAGTTCAGACTCAATTATCTCAGCACTACCAATCTCTACTAGTCTCTGCTCCAGCAACTCAAGGTCACGAGTAAGCTCATCTACTCTGGCTTTTGCCTCTCGATATATAATGTTGTCATCAATATTATGTCTCAGTAACTCTTGGTTCTTCTTAATTTCACGTGCACTTTCCAGTTCATCAGATATTTTTTTCTTCTTTTGACCAGAGTTCTCAAGCAGGGATTCTGATTGTGACTTTCTTACTTGTAGTTCCTTTAAGCGCTCTGCTTTCTTAGTCTCATCATACCTGCCAGCAGAATGTTATAAAAAAAAACTCACATGGAAAGAAGTCAAGAGCACAAGAAAGGACAACCAAATGACCAAAGGCATGATTGAGTTGCATACTCTTCTATCTTGGAGTTAAGTTTGAGAAGGTCTTTGAGCTGCTGCTGTTGACTTCTCCATAGATCAGCTTGCCTCTCATATTCACAATCAAGTTTTTTTTTAAGAGCATTGTAATCACTTAACAATTTCGATGTCTCCTTGGCTAAAGGATTAATAACCTCATCATGTTGCTGCAATTATGAAAAGAAATTAACTTCAACTCATCAAAATCATATTCAAAGATAAATACACATTATTCTGCTTTTAAATTGTTTAATCAATAAACATCGAACACAAATAAAAGGAACTACAATTGATCAAACAACAATAATACCAATCACAAAATTGTTGTGTACATAAATGAACCTCACTTCAAAATATTCAATAACAAAATGGACCTAGAATAGTGCTATCAATATACGTATCTGTTGAGTTCCTTATGACGTGTCCTAAAAAATCCAGATACAATGAAAATAATCCTCATATCAACAATAGACCAAATGTTCTGCCATATCAATCAATTTTAAAAAATCATGCTATTCAATTCTTAAATTTAAATTGAATATATCCGATGAATAACGGATAAACCAATAAAGATTCAAAAGTAACAGTACTTCAGATAAAACAAAGTCCCATTAACATCAAGTTTAGATGGTTTGATCCTATGATAATCGGACTCTTCATTTTTACCTCAAGTACCTATGTCAAATTCTCGACACCCAGACATATAGGACACTTAGATCCTTCATCTTGGACCTAAATTGTGGAAGTGGAATAATTTCACATAACAGCCAAGTCGGATAAATGGACACATACCCGTGTTGGACATGGGTACCCGAGCTTGAGTAACTTAGGTTTGATCAATTTTAGATTAAATTCATATGCTTAAATGAAATTTACAAGGTAAAATATACCAATTACACAAGGATTTATAGGAAAGATAGAGAATAAGTCTGAATCTCTTGATTGTGCTCCGTTTGTTTTGGAGTGTTGTAGTCTGAGAGCACATCAGTTCAATAGGAGGATATTGTTGTTTAAAAAGGACAAAAAATGGCTTCTGTGCCACGAACCCTATGAACTACATCATGCTAATCTGTTATTAGTGTTGTAATTCACCTAATTTTAGCAGCTCTACCTTCTGATTTTGATTAGAGAATTTTTCGTCAACTATCAAAGTCCCAATTATGGGGTGCCGGAGGAGTGGAGGGCTGATCATGGAGCAAGAAGCCAACAACTAAGTAAAAATTAAAATCAGGGCAGCGCATCACACTTCTCTTATGTGACGAACTTGTTTCAGCAGAATTTAGAGGCTAAGAAAGACAATTTAACAACAGAATAATACAAATATAATCCCAACAACTTTGTTAACAAAAATACATTAAACAAGATCAGCGGTCGAATCTCCAAAATGAAATTTAACTATCAACTAATAGTCTCCAAAGACTGTTAGTATTCAATTCCAATAATCAAATTCAGCTTTTGTAATTGTATTTTATTCGTTTTCGCCTTATGCTCCTTTCTGTCATGTTAATCTCACCTAAGATTTGACCACCAGTTTCATTTAACACATTTTTCATAGCAAGGTTGATAGTTGGTATTGTTTTAATACAATTTTGTTAGACCAACAAATCAACAATTGCTGGTTTCATCTGCATCAAAGATTCAATAAAAATTCAAGAAAACAGCATTTTGGGGTAAAGCAAGAGGCATTGCAGATTAGACAATGCAAGATTCAATCGAAAGCTGTGTATTAATGCTAATTTGACCAAAACCATCAATTCTACAGGTTACCTTCTCCTCAAGCTCCACTTGACTTTTCTCCTCCATCAAACTTTGAAGCTCATCTTCCACTTTATTAAAATTATTCAGTACAGCAACAGCTTTCATTTTCTCCTCCCTAACTGAGTACAACCGAAGGGCGGTACTGTTTGAATCATCCGTCATATACCTTTGTTCTTCTCTTAACTTCTCGATATCATCCTGCAATTTATCCCTACATAGCATAGAAAATGAGCCAATGAGACAAAATTGGGAGGAACATGGTGTTACAAAAACAGTGAAGTTGTCTACAATTACAGTCAAAGTGCCTACATTGCTATTTCATATGAACTGCTAGAAATATGCCCAATCTACTTAAGTAAAATAAAGAAGAGAGAAAAGAGGAAAAAGAGGACACTTGTCAACCAGGCAAGTGAAAGAGCTTAGTTCACACACTCAAGCCCCAAATGAGACTGGCACACTGCACAGGTAAGACAATAAACATGTAGATTCAGCAAGAAAAAAGTTATCAATAAGTACATGACTTCAACATTTAGTACGAAGTTAGAAGCTAAAGCCATCTTCATATCTCTATATATTGCTCAAAGGTAAAAGCACATGTGACGAGGAATTTATATCTCAGAAGAGGAAAAGAGAAACATATCAAGCTAAAACATATACAAAATAAGAAAACTATCAGGATAATATATACTTATTGTTCTGCAGATCATTGAGCTCTGAATTGATGTCTTCCATAGATCGAATACCCAGCCCTCGACAACTGTCTTCCAATGTAACGACTTGACTTTTTAAGGTCTGGATCTCTTGGAAATACCTGTCCGCTGTCTCCACAGGCGATACCAAGGCTTCAACTGAATCCTTGTCAGCCTTTACTTGGGCAACTATACATGAAATCTACATGAAAAAATAAATAGTGTAGTATAAGACTAAAGAACCATGGATTATCAGGGCTAACATCATAACACAGTCTTGATTTTTATAGCAGTTAAACCTGAGAAAAGGCAAAGATGGAACTTTAGAACTTATTTTCCACATTGAACAAAACTTAATGTCAACACTGTAACTCAGCAGGAGATGTCAAGAGAACATCAGGATTCAAATGAAAGTACATAAGATTAAGCAACAAGCCTTAGTAATGATCCACCACTAAACTCAGAAATGATCACAATGTGAAAAACCTACAATGAAATATTTCAGGTGAATATCTTGGAATCATTTAGTAGACAAGTATCGTGAACAAATCTAGCAGGCACGATGGCACACACACACACACACACACACACAGCTAATGTTATTGCTAGAAGATAAGAGAACACAAGTCCAAAATATTACATCATCGAGTGCCTGCGTCTTCTGATCCAACTCTTCATTTAAATTAGCTAGCTCCGCCTCTGCTTGCGGTATTGCCTCTTCTTTAAATTTAGAATACTCATCATACGGTGCTCGGAGGCTGTACAACTGCTGAAAAATGGAATCAGCACTCGCAGCTTCTGCTTCCACCTCCTTCATACGCTCTCCAGTAGTGGCCATACTTTCCTTTTGCTGATCATCAACCAAAAAAATCCATTTTGTAAAATAACAAAAAGACATTGTAGAGATCACAAGGCTTACAAGATCAACCAATGAAAAAAAAAAAAAAAATCAGTAAAGCAGGCTTCTGACTATATCATATCACACCATTACTCACAATTATTAATCAAGAATTTGTTCTCTTCACCTGAAATAAGGTATTCAGGTTTGAAATTTCTACAGTCTGGTCTGGTTTGGTCTGATTTGAATTTTTTTTGGTCTGGTTTGGTCTGATTTGAAATTTCTGGTCTAGTCTAGTTCTCTGATTTGACTGAACATAGACCTTAGTTGCAATTCAAATAGGTTCTTGTTAGATTCACCTTAAAGTCTATAATAAAATATCTAATTTTCATAATTTTTACAAAAATGAAACTAAAGATATATGGCAATAAGAAATAAAAATATGTAGTAAGAGATTTTTGTTTGGTCTGGTCTGAATTTTAGTGGTATGGTCTGATGTGGTATGATTTTTAACAAGTAAAAGGTAATAGGAATGAAGTGAAGAGATCAAAACCCAAGTCCCTCTCATAAGGCTTTCGGGTCCCGCCCACAGCGATTTAAGGAGTCAAATGCATGCAATCTTACCCAAGTGATTGAAGAGAGCTTACAACATTAAATCCTTGATGAAACCTTCAGTAAACACTAGTAAATATCCTACCTTCTTGACAAATTCATCCTCCTCTTCAGCAGAAAAAGGACGTGCACAACAAGGACAAATATGATGGTTTCGAGCAGTAAATTCAAACGGAACAAACATTTTGCGCATACCCTCTTCCATATCGCATTTACTGCATCGAGTTAGTCAGAATAATTAGTACATAAACGAAAGGCCATGCCCGCTTCTAAAGAGCATAAGATGTCCAGAACCTTCTCAGAGCATCTCTTTTCTCTTTGGCCTTATTCAACGCTAGCAGATAGGAATCAACACCAAAAAGTTGCTGATCCAGTGATTGAAGTTTTGACTCAATGAACTTCTTCCTAGCTGAAAATATACATGGAGAGGCATTTAGATGAAAAGTTAGGTGAATAAGATAAACAATCAAAATAAGTGCATATATCTTTGAAATATTCAGATGAATTAGCAACAATAAAATGCATTTCTCCATCAACACGGTTATGATTAGTATACTTCTTACACACAAACATTGTTCAGGATGAGACAATTCTAACACGAGACAGGAAACGCCAGCATTCAAGCATAAAAATCTTTGAAGACAGGGGCTAACGTGGCTTACAAGTGTAAGGTAAATGAAATTGCCAAATACCAAAGGAGTGGGGTGGCGGTGGAGGATTATAATTTGTACATGAAGGGTGCATATTGCACTTTGTATCATAACAGGAAATGAAATGGAATTCACAAAAAAAAAAAAAAAAAAAGCTCATTTACACACCATAGTTACAGCATTCATAGCTCGGCGAACATAGAGTATTGATGACACTCCCTTCATACCCAAACAAAAGTCCCATTTGACCCAAAAATCATGTCCCAAGCAACTACAACATTTAGCTACTCCATGAGATTAAAAATCAAACTTACAGTTCATATCTCTTTGAAATTTACTTAAGTTATTGCTGATTTCTTTGATCTTCAACTGCAACAAGGAAACTTCGTTTTCAACTTCACGGGACTTGGGGATAAGGTCATCAAACTCACTGCTTGTAGAACTGCACATATAATGAAAATTTAAAGATTTTCTCCACGTCCGAAAGTTTTCAACACTTTCACTTTATTCCATTTTTAGTAAACCTATTTTCTTACCTTTCCTTCTTTTAAACCACAATATTTACCCCGTTTCACTCACTCTCTTTATTCAACTTTTTTTTACACCCACCCACTTTTTAACATTCTCTCCCTTTATCTGCCTTTTCTTGCACCCACTCACTACATCATCACTCTCTTTCCACTTACCTTTATTTGTGTACAGAACGTAAAAGTTAATAATTTTCGTAAACGGACTCAATATAGTAATAAAAATATACTTCATCCAAAGCATACCCCAAGAAAACTTCCACAAGAAGTACCAATGAATCTACTTCTTCCATTTCTCAATAGATTCACTATTTTGACTTTTTACAATGTTTATAAACTTACTTTGACCTTCTATATCTTTGATTACATATAACAATTAAAATAAGGACCTTTATCATTGACTTATTGTAGTCAAAGTTAGAATATATAAAAAAGTAGAAAGTCATATCATTTTTCACCAGTCACCATAGACAAAACAAAAAAGGATGTCAGTATGCACTCCTTAATTAGTTCCATTGTCAATTTGGCGGTGCACTTAGCAGCTTAGAAATAAGCAAACAGATTTTTTTAAGGATATAGCTTCCTTAATTGAAACTTTCAAGTTCCTCATGTCGAAACGTTTGTATAGTTGGAGTCATGTTTCAAACTCTAATCAATACACTAAAATTTCTTATCCCTCACTTTGTATGTGTCATCATGGTGTCTTTCTTATATAATTCTTCATTACTCCCTCTGTCCCTTAATTAAGAGCTTATTTGGGTTTTTATCACGGGAATTAAGAAAGTTGATTGGGAATACATGTGTGCATGTGGGGTTAGAGAGAGATAGAGAGAAAAAAAAGAAAAAAAGTGGTTGGGAATTATTGAAAAAAGGGAGAGAAAGTCTTGGGAATTGATGTAAAAAGTCATTATTAGTAAAAAAAAAAAGGATGACAACTCATAAAAAAAGGGGAATACTTTCAAAAAGTAAACCTTAAAATAGAAATAGGCTCTTAATTTTGTGCTCCCCAAAAAGGAATACAGGCTATTAATTAAGGGACGCTGGGAGTACTAATTAAAAATGGGGAAAATACACCCAAGCAAACCATCGTAATAGGAATATGTATCAATATCTCAATTGTTAGTTTATTTCCTAATACTACACTAGCCTTACATGCATGTGTCATTGTATTGTGTGCTTTAATTTTTAAAATTCACTACTTTAACAACTCAAATTGATTAACAATACAGCAATAAACCAAAATTTTGAAATTTGACATAAACAATCTTTAAAAACTTACTTTATCATTGAAATAAATAATCATATGGCTGAGGCCTAAGGGGAAGAAACTTTAGGTTATCACTGAGACAATTTGGCATTTATAGATCATTTCAAAAAAAATAAAAAATAAATAAATAAAATAGGAAAAGGAATCAGCCAAAGAGGGTGTTTTTTTCAACTTCTTATGCTTATAATTTTTGCTTGATTTGACTCATTTCCTTTAATTATTTTTATTAAATAAAAGGTATTTCATTATGTTTGTTTGTTTATAAAGCATCAATTATGTTTCTAATTAGCTCTACAATTAAGAAAAGTTGACAATTTGGCCTTTTAATCAATATTATTATAATACTAAAACAGACATCAGGAATGACATGTGTCACTTCCTGCGGTTCTTTTCCTATAAAACCCCCTTTCACTTTTTTTTTCCTTCTTTTTGAGCCAATGCCATTAATTACCTATTATAGGTTATACACAAAATATTCACCAAATCATATAATTATAACATTATTCTTTTTCTTTTTTTTTTAATAACATTATTATTTTTTCTTTAATCTCCATTAGCTATTTATGTATATATTAATTATGTTTTCCACTATCACAAAATTAAATAAATGCACAATATATAATTTATGCTTCGGTACAATTTTTATCTTCTCAATAGATTTTTAATTTTGAAATGGAAATTTGGTATTTTAAAAATGGTTTAATTGGTTTCTTGCATAATTCTAATACGAAAAATATAAGAAAACAAATGGAGTACGCATGAAATCATGTACGGAGTAAGACAATTTGATTCATTAAAATTTCATCCTTTTTAGTTTTTATCTCCAATTTTTTCATATTATTATATTTTGTTAGGGAAAAAATTTAGACCAAATACCAATAAAACTGGGTTATTATACCTACCGGTTGAGTGTAATACATATTATTAAATACTTATTTGGTAAATAAAAGGAAAATGATACTCTAATAGAATTTAGAGATATAAAGCTTTATTATGTTATTGCTCCACCAGGTATATATACACCGTCTAAGACTAAAAGTCCATTCGTTTTGGTCTAAGATGTAGTTTTTTTATATACACGCGGTCAAATCAACCCTTTCGTTATTTTCCAACTTTAATTACATTGTAAATGCATAATAAGAAGAAAATAAACACAAAGTGTGTTATATTTGTATTTTGTCCATATTTTTCTTTATCATTATTTTTTAATTTATTGTAGTAAGGCTACCGTGCATGGCACGGGATCTAATCTAGTTGAATCCATATATGTCGTGTTCTATATTGTTGATTATTTTAGAACTAATTATTGGCAGTTTATGGGGGCACCACCACCTCCTCCTTCAGTTATCTAATAGAGATAGATCATGATTTAGGAAGCTCTCAATAAACAATAAACCCCTATATCATTTAAATCGTGACTTACTGTGAAGCAAAATCAAGACATATAAAAGAAGAAAAAGATCAAAGTAGATCTTCAAAAGCTTGAAAATAACCTTTTAGCCTTGAGAATTTCACATCTCAAATCCTTCTCTGGTGGGAGTCTCCCTTTTAGTACTCCTCTAATCTTATCCTTGTGCTCATCCATTCTAGAAATAGAGCATAATACGTCAGTTTGAAGATATATCAGGCAGCACAGGAGTTTAAAAAAAAATAAACTACCCTCAACAAAAACACGAAAATTGAACAACTCCAGAGCTTGTAAACTGACATTTTGTATAACTTTTTCTTGTGCTTTTCTATCTCTGTTTTCATCCAAACCAACTTTTTTCTATCATCAGAATCTTTAGCCAAGATATCTCTTTCACGATTCAGAGATTTAATCTTACTGTTCAAGTTGAAGATTTCACTTTGCTTTTGCCTTATAATAGAATCAAAATCTCTTTCAGCAAGTTGTTTTATCTTCCTCTCCAACTCGAGATTCTGAAGCAAACAAATTATGAAGCATAATGGTATAAGAAGTAGTAATCAAGCAGGGGAAACATCATAGAAGAAAGCCATAAACAAATATAATACCGTGTGCCTTTCTCTTTCATCTAAGCGAGGGAGATCAAATCCAGATAGCTGATCTTCATATGTCTTACGTTCACTCTCTTTTTCTTTAATGCGTTTCAAAATATTATTCTGTAAGGAATAATCCAGAAGACATGACACTTAATATTATGTGGACATGAATGAAATTAAGCCGATTGTTTATTTAAAAAAAAGAAAAAAGAATTGTAACAACCTTATAGTCCGCATTGGCCCTCCTTTTAGCTTCAAGATTCTTCAACTTGTTATAAGCATCGTTATAGGAGTCCAGTCCTGCTTTAATTTCAGTTTCATTTGATTTCTGTAACAATCTCAGTTAAATATTTTACAAGCCATAAAAAGATGGTGTAAAAATGGCAAGGAGGTTCGTAGATAAGTATAAAAAGTACAAACATGATAATATACTCCATATACAGAGCAGCTGATTCTCCGGTATTCTAGAGAGGAAGAGCAGGGTTAAAGAGGGGATAAAGTTGAGAGTGTACTCCACTCCAGTACTCCATTACCAGGGGAAAATATAATATCCCTTCTCCCAAGTAATCAACACCTCATCTTTCTCCTATTATTTCCACATCTATCCTTTTATACTCCTACTACCAATCTACCATGACCATCAACAATTTTGCCTCTTTCTTCTTCCCTTCCCATTAAATCTTTCTCTGTACATGGTGTAGAATCTGGTCATTTTTTCCTCCCTACTTAGTTCTACAGCAAATCAGAAAGGGTTCAAAATGGTTGTAATAATTGGTGATGACCAGACTCATGAAACTTATTTTAGTAAGCAAGCCCACCAATAAGTAAGCATATCATTAACTTTAAAATCCAATGGAAATACAAATCTGAGAACATATGCTTTTGCACATCGCAAGCATCAGAAAGCCCAAAGATTATTTACAAAATCATAGAAAAGGTAAAACTGACCTTCTTCTCATTTAAATCCTTCTCCAAGTCAAGTATCCTCTCATTTATATAACTTGTACAACTCAAAGCTGTTTCATCACTGAAAGGACCTTTTGTAAGGGATCCCAAATTGTGCATAGAATAGAGCTCTTTGATCATGGAGTCCCTGTCATTCTTTAACTCAGTATGAGCCTGGAGCCAAAAGGAAAAAACATCCAATAATTGTAAATAATAAAGAAAAAGAAACAGGCAACAAATACAATTTTAGATAAATCACACAAGGTAGCTCCCCGTGGTTTTGGGATGTTCATGTGAAAAAAACAAAATAAAATAAAAATTAAAAAATCAATTGACTATCACAACCCTCAACAGGATCTAAAGCAATAACTACTGGCACTCACCCTAATTAAAAAAAAAAAAAAAAAAAAAAAAAACCTCATTCATTCCCTGCTCAGTCTATTGACTCTTATCCTATTCATAATATCTAGGCTTTACAACAATGAAAATTTAAAATAATAAATAGGCTACTCTGAAATAAGAGTATAAAGTCAGGATTTTTATTTATATCTTTTTTGGGAGATAGGAGGTGGGATCTTATGCTTTATGTGGCCCTATCTCAAGTCAATGCCCACAAGAGTTGATCCCCCCACCCCCCTCCCCCTCCCCAAAATAAAAAGAAGTCCGCACCCATGATACTGATCGCACAACCCCAGATGATAGAGTGAGATAGTTATAAACCTGCCCTCATCAACGCTTCATAAAATAATTCAAGAAATGTAAATGCAATTTTATTTAAGAGTCTAGGACAGTGAATTACATAGAAATTTAACTTTGAATTATTTTATAAGTAGTTGGAATGGAAAACTCCATCATGTCAATGCAGTGTAGGGAGTTGATATATAGGAGATTCTGCGATATGCTCCATGCATAAACACTATGGACTAAAGGTCCCAGCTGGCACCTTGTTAAAAACAGGGTTACCTTGTGAAATTTACTTTTAATAATATATATGTAGACTTACATCTGCTGCACTTTGAAGTTTGCTTATCTCTACAAGATACTCAGTAATTTTTTTGCCAAGGATATTACTTGTTTTCTCCAAGTCATGTCCTTCTCTGACCAATTTGGCAATTAGCCTATCCTGTTGAGAAATTTTTTCATCAAACTTTTCCTTCCACTCCTTCAATTCTTCATCAGTCTCTGAAATACAAACAATATTAAATGCAATATACTCAAATACAGACTGTTAATGCAATTAGCACACTCAAGAAATAATGAGACACAACAGAGTGACAGACCTTCAATTTCTTCGTTGAGCGCTAGATACCTTTGTTCCTGCTCTTTATATGAAGCACTTCTTGTGGCACTCTTTTCGGTTATCTGATCCTGTAGCTTACGCAGATCTTTTAGCTTAATTTCAGTGCATTGTATCTTCGCATCAACCTCTTCGATTTCCTTATCCAAATTCTGCATTTGAACTTTCAAAAATTCCGTTCTTTCCTGATCTTGAGCAATACTTTCTCGTAACTGTCAGAGAATGATCAAGGCCGTAGACCATCAGAACATCCCAAGGAAATCAAACATTAATGTTTCCAGCTACAACAATTAAAGACAAATAACTATAGATCACCAAAACTACAACAGAGGAATTAGACGCATATGGGTAGAAGAAATTGCAACTTAACACAAAGGAAAATTATATGTACAACCCTAAGGGATAATTATTAGAAAAAGTTAAACATCATGCACAAAGTAAGCATTAATACTAGTGATCAACGTGTGAATTTGTCATAAACTCCTAGACTAATACCAATTAGGAATGAAATTTAATGCTTATAGTTAGACCTTATGTTGCGCATATCATTACATAAATAATTTAATATAAATAGACTAGAAGAATGAGTAGAAGGATAGAAACAGGACTATTGAACTACCTCAAAGGTATACACCTGTCAAAGATACAAGTCATACGACAACAAATCCAATAAACATGAAGAGAAAAGACATTTGATCTTAATCATGGGTACTGCAGTGCTACTATTTCATGTATCCCATAAGCCTCCCCATAACTGGTGGCCAGACTGGACACTGGTGCATTACATTGCACCATTTCCCCTCATGCTCTTACCTACCATTTTTTGGGGAAGGGGGAGGAGGACTAGGTAAGGGAGAAAGTACTTAACCTTTCCTTTACATTGACTGATCTCAGCCTCCCTTCCTCTTTTACCTACAGCAGATAAAACACATACAATCTTCCAAGAACCATAGATGACAACTAGCTACCTTCATCCAATGATTGTGAGTAAAGTTTCAAAAATTGGAAAATTGTCTAAATCTACAGCAAATCTTATGTTTTAAATGGTGCGAGACGCACAAGGTGCAGATGGTCAATGGAGCCAAGGTGCAAGGCAAAGGCCGTGCAACTTTCGTATACAAGATAATGAGACACAACTTTGTCCATTGTTTTTGTTCTAATTTTATTTCTTTTAAGGTGGTACAGAGTAACTTTAATTGAGTAAAAAAAAAGGCCAAAAATAGTTTTAAAAAATTGAAAAAAAAATAATCAGGAGGGGGGAGGGGGTCACATGACTATAATCAAAAGGTGATTTTTACATAAAAAAATAATAATAAAATTAAAAAAATGTAACAGAGGGTGGGTACCAGTCAATCTGTTAGCTAAAATGGAAAGGAAGAAAAGAAAATAAAAATAAAAAATCAAACCTCATACTGTCAAAGAGGAGAAAGAACATGGAGAATAAGCTCATCCAAAAAAAGGAAAAGAGGATATAGAAAATTGTAAATTTGTGACGGAAGAAGACAGTTAGAAAAGAGAGAAGAAGATAAGGTCGAAGAGAATCAATGAAAGAAGTTCATATCGAAAAGAGAGAAAGAGTGAACTTAACTTCAAACACATTGGTACATGCCCCCTGTTTACACATAATTCACAAATAAATGGTACGTAGATCACTCATAATATACAAGACCCAGGAAACTGACCAAAAAAGATGCAGGAAGTATATGTCTAAGACCCTAGGAGAACAAGAAGGAAAACCTTATAAGCAGAATCTTTTAATGTTTGCAGATGCTCTAATTTCAGCTTGTATGTCTTGATCTCTTGGGCCTGCTCTTTATGGAGCTTCTTGATGACCTCCAATGCCTTAGTGTATCTGGTCAAAGCACATTGAAAGAACTCAATCCAACTCTCAACTTTTAACCCAAAAAAAAACAACTCTCAACTCAGGCTATACTTAATAATGAAATCAAGTCAAGGTGCCAATGAATTATAAAAGAAGTCATCTCACAGCACTATTTTCTCTATGATTATAATTGCATTAGTTCAGCAATAAATAGAAACCCAGCTATGACATAATAGTAAGTTTTTTTTATGAGCCATCCCTCATGATGTTTTCTAATTATTATGCAGAACTACCGACTACCTCTACCGGTGCACCCTTTCCAGACATGCATATGCCTAGATCTAATAAATGGCCTTAACCAATTTTGCTTAAAAGGCTGTTGTTATGACTCCTAAGTAGAAACAGATACAGAGATTGTTAGTGACAATGGCAATTGGTATAACATAAACATAGAGCTCCCACTACCCTGTTGAAGCATAAATGTCTCTGCTAATTATAAAGAAGATTAAAAAAAGCATACAATTATGCTCCAAATCACATCAAAAAAATTTACATAAACCATCATAATGCCAAGTGACTAGAGCCTTACCGGGTCGCAGAGAATATATCATCAAATTTTTTTTTCAGAGTGGAGGAGTCTTGCAATGGCCAGTTAGCCTCATCTTGGTGCACAAATATCACATTTTCTAGAATCGCTTTAGAAACACCCATCAGTGCAGGGATTTCTCGATCCATATCAGCACATCTGTAGCTGAGACAAACTTTCTAAAAGGAAGTAAGAGAATAATGTGTGAGTGGAGGACCTACTTTTCCTTTTCAGCAAGACATATACAAGTTTACAGATTATACACAGACACAATAGCATGTAGTGTAAGAGCTAAAACTATTAATTGCGAGGTCTCTTCATCCTTCAGACAAACAATTCAAATGATGGAGACTGAAACATAACAAAGAAAGAAATGGAGGCTAGCACCTACATCAATTTTACCAGATATATTCCTTGTAAAATAAAAATAATAGTAAGAACTTACAGATGCCTAACATGCACCTTCCTACCAGCAAATTGACAATATGATAAACACATTTGAGCATAGCATATGGGCTAGAGTTGCATTGCGCTAAAGTTTAGGCTTAATATTTGGAAAATAAATAAAATTCTCCTTTTATATTCAAGTCTAAATGATATCCTGGATTTCTAGGGCTATGTATATCCCTTCTAGAGGACATACATTACCAACCATTTCGTCCAAAAGGAAAGGGAAACACCACTATGTACTGATGAACAATCAGCTATGCAACATAAACCGTTAAACACATTGAACTATACATCACCCAAACCCCTAACAAACAGCACATGAAAGAAGGCAATTCGCACAACACCTAAAGCTGCAAAGGTTTCAAAATATAGCCGTTGAAATATCACTAAACAATGATACTAGCAACATCCAAGTTTCAGTAATTGCCGCAAATAAATAATCTATGACGTACAACACAATGATAGCATTAACGAGCATATATTCACCTCCCCTGTATTTGGGTTAATAGTCTGGAGCACACTTTCAATAGCTTTATACTCCATCTTAGACGCCTTTTGGGTTAACTGAAACGACCTTATACACACAACATCTTTCCCTGCGGCTGTCTTAAACCGGAGCTTAATTTGCGCTTTTGTCTCTGTCTCTCCCGCTACCTACCATTCATACCCAACAAAACAAAACCCTCATATTAGCACCAATCTCCAACAAAATAAAACAAACCAAACAAAAAATAAATATAGCTCAGAGAATTAGATACCTTAGGATCATGAATGAAGCTTTGACCCGACCTAGCATTCGGAGGCAACTCCCCGGTGCATGCAACCTTCAAGCACTCGATTACAGTCTACACCCAAATCAAACTAATTACAAAACAATATAGAGTAATCCTACAATTCCAAGTACATTAATCATCTTTCTAATGGTGTGTTTGGATAAAGAAATAGGAAAGAAAAGAAGGGGAGGGAGGTGAAGGGGAGGGAGGTGAAGGGGAGGGAAGAGAAAGGGAGGGGAGGAAAGAGAGATGAGTTTTCCTTCCACATCTCTCCATTGATGGAGGGATCAATTTCTTACAATTTAGTCCCTCCATTTCTCTCCCTCCGATTCCCTTCCTTCCTCATTTGTTATCCAAATGAAAGATAATCTATCCCTCTATTTCCCTTCCCTCCATTTCCTTCAATCCAAACAAAGTGTAAATTTCAAATTATCACTCATCATTAGCCAAACTTCACACTTTCTTCATCTCTACATGTTATACATTTTGCAACTAACATATGAAAAATAAATAAATAAATAAATAAATAATTAAATTAAGAAATGAGCAACTCAATTTAATCACCAAACAGTATATTAAAAGAAAATAAACATCCCACTATAATCTAATAATTAAAAATACCAAGCAATACTACATTCAAAGCCCAGAAAAATTAAGGTTAATTATAACAAAAATAAGAAAATGGGTAACCAAAAAATACAAAAAAAAAAAAATTAAAATAAAATAGAAATATACAGTTTTTCCGGCGCCATTGGAGCCCACAATTAAGGTTAAGGGTTTGAAGAAGGTGATGACATGCTTGTTTTCCGGGTCGAAACTCCGGATACCTTTAATCAGCATCTTGTCTACTGTACTCATTTTTGCTGCTTTCAATACAATTTGCAGCGAATTTCAAAGGGTTTTATCTGATTTGGGTGTTTTTGATTAATTTGCTGCAAAATTAATGGAGTTTTCGCCGGAATTTTTTCCCCGGCGAAAGTGTGAGAAATGAAACAAGGGTTTTGTGGGGGTTTAATTTTCAATTATTTTCACTCAAAAGTTTTGTCACTTTGTGAGTTGTTTATGTGGAGTTTTGCGACTCTGTAATGGGCGCGGGAATACTCGAACGATTAAATAAATTGGTTACGGAGCAAGCCAAATTCAAGTCAAATGGTGATAGCGGTTATATTAATGAAAACCTAACATTATTTAGTGACATTTATTTAATTAATAAGATAATTAAAACAATAATTCAACTCTCTTCTCGTGCTCTTCAATGTTCGATAGAGAGAGTATAATAAAATAGATATATTAGATGGTTGAATAATTCTCAATCCCTACTCATTTGGTATTCAAGAGTCAAGACTTAAGACCCAAGTTCAAACTTATCTAATCTCAAACTCATTCTAATCAAAATGTTCGTGGCATGTTCAAATTTCTTAATGTATTACAAAATCCGACTTCATAACAACTATTTATAGTTCAAAACACTCTTTCTTAAAACACACCGTACAAAGAAAAGGATTAGAGGAGCTCAACTTGTGAACCATGGCATGGTGGAGGAGAATTGAAGCTCCCTCCTCCCTCCTCCCTCCTTCCTCTATCCTCCATTAAAGCTTCCTCCTTTCTCCATCCTCCATTGAAGCTTCCTCCTCCTCCTTCCCACAACCTCCACCATTTTCGACACCTTCAATGGAGGACATGGTCTCCCCTACACTTTAGGGTTGATCATGCACATAATTTCACCATTTATTCATAAGAGTTTTTGTTTATGGTAGTGTAGTCGGTGAAAGGTGGAGACAGGGAAATTAAAATGGTGTCGGTCAGTCGGTGGAAGGTGGTGAAAATGGTGGTGTAGGTGGAAGGCGGACGTGATGAAGATGGTGGTGCCTGTGGAAGGTGGTTAGAAATCATGGAAAGAAGGAGGAAGTTTCGGTGGTGGAAATTGAAAACGACCTTACTGTCTAATAACTCACCAATGCAAACATCGTCTAACAGGGTAAGATGCGTAGTTAGTAAACAATGCCCAACAATGCACATCCAAAATATGACACAGTCATCACAACTATATCGATAAATCAACGAAACAAGTTGATCAAAAAGACCAACGGGGGTCTGGAGTGCCCTTTCAAGAGATAATCTTCAAACTTGGGAAGTTTATCAATGTGATGAGTTTGGATTTTCTCCATTGAAGCTCTTTCATCATCCTTTAAAAGTCGTTGATATATCCATAAAAGCTTTAGCCTTCTTCTGCAATTCTTCATTACTGTAGACAAATTACAATATTAACCCTAATTTATTGGCTGAAATTATGAATACATCTCTTGTTACTCCGTTTTTTTTTTTTTTTTTTTGAAACCATATATCTCTTGTTAATAAAAAAAGAGAAACTTATATTTGTCTGGTCTTTTGCTTTGTAAAGAGGAAATACAAGTTTATCTCAAACATGATAAAATTGTAATATTTACTGTGAAAATGGGTAAAAACGCTACTTAAAATAGGGATTTATCCCAACTATTAAAAATATCGGTTTTAAGGTAAAATTACACAGCGGTTTGCTACTAGGCAGCCTCCTACGTAAAAAACCAAAATTCACAGTTCATAATAATTCCTAATGAAAGTCTCTCAATCTAAAATTCCAACTCCCAAACGTTTAAAAAGTTTCAAACACTCCGCCAAAAATGAAGAATTTCCTAGAAAAAACCCATTTTTCATCAACAGAAACGACAATCACAACAACAACAATTAAATTTCAAACAGTTGTTGATGATTGGGATAAACCCTTTTCCAACGAAGAATTGGAAGCCATTGAAGCAGCTTTTGAAGCTGCAACATCAGCAATTTCTGCAACCCCTTCATCTTCTTCGTCTTCCTTCAAAACCCCGCGTAGCAGTTCCTTAGTTAACAACGACGATGACCCTAATGCCCGACCCACGACCCGCCGTCGATTGCCGGGCTCCATTTCTTGCTCAAATGGTGAATTGGGTTCATCTCCGAATTCGAGTTCTTTCGCTCTAACCCCGTGTTCAAGAAATTGGGCCTTCCACCACCAAGGTAAAATTCATTGGATTGTTTTGGAAATTGGGGTTTGTTTAATTTTATAAATTTGGTTAATTTTGTGCTATTGCCTGGAATTTGGGATTTTGATGGTTTTTTGCATATTGGTATTGATTTGTGGGGATAGCAGTATTTGGGATGAGGGTTTCGTTGTAGTACATATAAATTGAATTTTGTAACTTTGTTTGTTAGGCAGTGTGAAAATGAAGTATCCTGCACTGAATTTTGGTGGCCGCATTGTATATTCCCGGACGACGGAGGAGGTAGAGGAAGCTACATTGGAGATTTTGAAGTTTCTGGAGGCTAAGAAATGCAAAACAGGCAGGGCTGTTCTCGGCCTCGACATTGAATGGAAACCTAGCTTTGATCGAGGTTGGTTTACGTGGTTTTCTTATTCATGCTTTGGTGTTTCGTTTGTAAGACTACCAAGCTCATATCTACTTGCGCCTCTTGCTTGTCTGCCATGATAAACATGATCACGCACTACAACTTTGTTCTTGGGACTGTTATTTGACTTTGGGTACTAATGGACCAGCTAAAATGACCATTATAAACTCTTTGTACTTCTTAATAATGGTGAAGTAGCTCATGATTATGGTGCTCTACACCAAGTTTTTAAAGAGCTTTAATATTACCATAAAATATTGTATTTATAACCCTTATCCATCTTGTGTTGGAGCCTATTCAGAGGTCTCAAGGAATGTTGTTGTTGATGTTATTATGTCAGTGCTTGTGTAGTTTGGCTTAGGCACCCGATCTATCATTGCTGGAAACCTTTTATCATGTTACTATTTATAAATATGTGTTTAAGCTGTTACTATTATTTTGAGGCAAGACGTGTTTGTACGTGTAATATCTTATTAGAGGTATCTAGTAGTGATCATTAGCTTTTAATTACCCCTAGTTTAAACTACGATAGACTTTGATGGTTGTGACTTGATGAAGTGCTTTTGAACGTAGGCTTTGTGGTCACGCCATTATTAGCCTTTAATAGGATGATAGGTTTGTACCATTTGGCTTTATATATGGATGGAAAGCTCCATACTCAACTAGGATGATTGAAATTTGGCTTTTTGGGCATAGTTGTTCCAGATTGGTAATTGTTTAAGATACGTTCGAATCATTGGTTCATTGGCAATAGTTGAAAAGGTTCAATGTGCACTAGACGATAGGAGTCATAGGGCTTAGGTGTGGAATGCAGTTCTTAAAGTTGTGTTTAACACAGATTGCATACATGGAATTAATGCAGCCTGTACATCTCATTGTGCCATTTAGTGTCCAAAAGCAACTTGCCGAGATCTTCACAAGTGCTCTGTTGAGCCTTTTCAAACACTGGTTTGAGGTGCTTATCTGACAAACAATGTTCACTTGTAAAAAGCTTGCTTTTGACTTAGATATATACTTCATTTTTGTTTGATTTTGGTACATTAGACGTTATTAGGGATGTGAGGCGATTTGGACAATGGAACCATGTTGAAAGTGCTTGGTTTGAAGATAGGGTTTTATTTATTCTAGCGAGTAGTATGATGATGTCATAACAGTAGCCTTTAAAGACGTGATTTATGACAACATCTGCTTTGTGGATCATTCTCTCGAACTTGTTATGATTCCCATTTCCCTTGTGGCTTGTAATTATGGGCATATATTATCTTTGCTGCTTACTTGGAAACCCCCCTTCCCCTCCACGTTGTGCAAGTTATCTTTGATTTTAATGAGGTCTGTAATTTGGTGAGACTATGCTTAATTTGGTTCGGAAGCTTAATGCGTCTTACATCAACTTATCATCAATGATGCCTGAAAAGCTGAAATGATTGGAGATGCTGTTCTATTTTTTTCTGCTTCCAAGGACATCTCTAAGTATGGAACTAATTATAGCCAACTCATTAACATTGGATTTTTTCCTTGAACTTTAGCAATTAATGCCAAGCTCATTGAGGCCATCAATTGACTAATAATTTGACATCTGGTTTCAGACCCCAAATCTCGTGTTTGGCAGTAGCATAACTTATAATGGGTGGTCTTAAATGTAAGCAACTTTTGTTCTTCTGAGATTACTAAAAACAACATTTAAGATATCTTCTTGGTCAACCTTATTGGTGCACTTATGGAATTAGCCTTTGGGGGGTTGGAGCCTTGACTTTTGAATTTCTTAAGATATTATTTCCATTTTGACAACGTGATCATGTCCCACCAAATTATGGACTTTGCAGTAGAGACTGGCTTACCAATATGATTGTGTTCAGCGCACAACGTCCTTGCCAGTGACCTTGACACTCAGGATACCCTCTTGTGAGAGTGTGAGATCATAATCTCTAGAGGGTGACCTTTGATGTGTCTTCTTTGATAACCCATATGTTGTGGTTAGATTCAAATTTTTTTCAAATCTTTAATGGTGTTCTTCTTATTCCCTTGAACTTGGCATTGTCACAAAATGCTGCTAGTGCCAAGCCCTTAAGAAGGTAAGATCATTCTGATATCTCTTTTGTATCAGTAGTATCATCCATTTGGAGGGATTCTAGCTTTTGGTGTGACAACTGTGATAGAGCTAACTATGTTCCCTTGAATACTTGAAACTATATGGCTCATATTGTGAATATGAATATTATGTATGGTCATAAGGCCCCTTATGACACATATTTGTCACTTCATTATAGCTTTTCAGTTTTCCAAACTGATAATTTCTGAGTCAGAACTCATAAGGGACTGTTACATAACAGCATATAAGATTGATGCTGGACTGTTAGGTCTGTAACCAATTTGACCGATGTTGTTGCATCAATCTTGACCTCAATGTAGTATGCTTATGCAATGCATCAACTTATGGTATTATTCCTTCCATCGATGTTTTTTTCCCTAACTTATTGGGTGGAGTATATCTTTCGGTTCTTGACCTTATTAATTAAATTTAGTGTGCAGTTTAGTGGTTTTTATCATCTTTTTTGTTATCTTGCTATCTATACTTTACATATATTAATAACTTTTAGTGTGCAGTTTATTGATTTTTATTGTCTCTTTTGTTATTTGCCCCCCACCACATTTTGAGCCTGAAGCCCCATCAGCCAATCCCACCTTTGTCCTTCCATTTGGAAACCCAAAAACCATTATCACATCCCCAAAAGCTGCATATTTACGCTAGCAAGAGCAAATTTGAGATATTAAATCAGGGTAATAAATGGTATTTGCAGACATAAACTTCAGATAGAGTAATATGATCCTGTAGACCTGAAAGATCATGGTTAAGGACTTGATGGTGGTTGAGCTCAATCATTGAAGCCTTTTATCCTAAGTTTTAATGGTGGAACCGGAATTTAACTGCTAAAAGACCACCACAAAAATCCAAATAGACTAACTTGACCACTGCAACAGAGCCCTAGAAAGAGATGAAGGTTGGTCAGTTGCTGAGGGGTAATAGGGAGCAATGGATCATCATCGGAGTTGGTAAGAGACAAAGATGGTGCTTGGTTGGAGAAGGATAAGGGAGCAGATGAACTCTGTTCATGAGCATGGAATTTGTGCTATAGTGTTTGTGTGTGCGTGTTTGTCGAATGCGTTTTCTTTTTGTTGTAAATGAACCAATTATGTAACCTGAATTCCCTTTCTTGAATCTTTTCTCCTCTATTTCCCTTACCAAGGTAGGCGACTTTAGACATATATATGAGGTTGCATTGGTGCAAAGTCATGAGCTAAGAGATGAATTTAATGTTTTTGGCCTCCAAATATGCCTCGCCGGGACCCTTGGAAAGCATAGGAAGCACCTTATTGTCTAACCTAGGTGAGTCCAAAATTTTTTTGGAGGCTAAGAAGGCAAACATGTTTTCAGATCATTTTTGGACCTAAGTGTCATAAATTCAAGTAATGGTGGGGGATGCATCTTGGGCTCACAAAAGGTTGTATGAAACCACATACACACACTATTTATTCACATAAAGGCCTAAAGTGACCTAATATTAATTACAGGAGGCATGTCTATAACTGGCTAAATTAATACTCGTAGTTAAGAGCTAAAATGGATGGCTTCCACCACCCAATGCTAGTTTGGAACCATAATAGCCTATCAATAGGTTTATAAAGTATCAAGAATGAGTTTGGTTCAATGATATGACTATTTAGAAACTTTGTTACAAACTTACAATAGTAGTAAAGAGTTTGTTCAATGATATAAGTAATGAAAATTGTGCACCGAGCCACCGACAAACACTTTGTAAGAAAATGACCACTATTTTCTAACCATTCTTATATTGAAATTACTACTTTTAACAAGATGAAAATTGTGTGTGGCAAGGCACTATAAGGCCAGGGTGGGCAATCTAAGACATATTTATGCAGGATGCAAAGTCGTGGGCTAAGATATGAATTAGATGGAATCAACCACTAAAACAGGCCTTGCGGGGTTCCTTCGGAAAATTGGGATGCACCTTGTCGGTCCAAAAATGTCCTTAGAGGCAAAATTTAAGGTTATAATACATGAAATCGAACCTTCGGAGATTTTCAGACCCTAGTGTAATGATGGGGGATGTTTCTTGTGGTCACAAATGGTTGTTTGGAAGCATATACTCGCGCTAATCAGTCACTGAGTCCCATCTCGAGGTGGCTTTAATCAATGATGGAAGACATGTTTTATAAGTTATAACATTCTAAATTGATAGTTAAGAACCAAAGTTGATGGTTCAACCCCCCCGAGCGGCCTGCCGGGGTCTTGTGAGGTCTAAGGGAAACACCTCTTCCTCTTTCTTTTCTGGGCCGAAAAAGTTGAAAATGATTCAAAATTGAAGGTTATAATTCATGCATTGAGACCAATTTCAGGTACTTTTTCAAAAGTTGAAGTGGATGTGGACTTGTGGAGGGTGTCTCACGGGGTGATAAAAGCTGGTTTGGAACCAGAACAGGCTTATCAATAGGGTTACAAAGTATCAAGCATGAGTTTGATTCGATGATATGATAATTTTTAAATTTGTTGCAGCAGTAGTCAAGAATCAGTTTCAATGATATCAATGATAAAAAATGTGCACCAACAAACGTTTTACAAGTAAATTACCATATTTTCTAACCATTTTTACATTGATCTTTGTGCTACAGGTATTCCACAGGGAAAAGCTGCAGTCATGCAAATATGCGGGGATATGCATCATTGTTATGTATTGCATATTATTCATTCTGGAATTCCTGGTAGTCTGCAATCTCTCCTGGAAGATTCTACATACATCAAGGTTGTGAGTTTTGTAATTTTGTGCTTCTAAATTATCTCTCTTGTGAACCTCTTCCTTAATGAATTTTGTATCATTTACAGGTTGGAGTTGGTATCGACAATGATGCTGTTAAAGTCTTTCACGACCATAATGTGTCAATAAAATCTTTGGAAGATCTATCCAGTCTGCCCAATCAAAAGCTTGGTGGTGTACCTAAGCAGTGGAGTCTGTCTTCACTGGTCGAAACATTTACTTGCAAACAAGTACATAATTGGTACCTCTTGCTTTACTAATTATTGGTTATTGCTTCCCTTGAAGTTCTCTTTAATGCTGATGGTGTCTTTAACTTTAGTTGATTCTTTAATAGCCTTTTTTATATGCTCGGATATCATCTTGTTGATTTATGATCACCAGAAACTTTGCTCATCAGTTTCTTTCCTAATTCTCATTCTCTCTGTGTGTCTGTGTGTTTTTTTTTTTAATTTATTCGTATGATTCTAAGATAGATGATAGTCATTAATTTGAGACATGAATGCAGCACACCTTGCATTTTCTTTTGGAGAATTTTATTATAGACGTTGTAGATCATACCAAATTTGGGCATTTTGCCCAGACCCTGTCAGCTTTGGGGAACTTAGCCACTATTCTTCATACTCGTGCATTTTTTTTTTCTTCATTGCAGTTGCGTAACATGACAATTGTGAGAATCACATACGATAAAGCTTTTTTGTGGAACTTCTCATTTGTAACAGATTCTGTTGTTAGCCATGTTATGTGCCTTGTCTCTTCCTTAATTAGCCCTAAGAATGAAATCCGGTGAAGATTATTCTATGTCATGAGTAATTTATTAAAGGATCATTATAATACAAAGATATATGATACAAAGTTGTTGCAAATTCGTGTCTAATTTCAATTTAAAATATTCTGTGTCATGAGTAATTTATTCTGTGTCATGACACAGAATTGTCTAATTTCAATTCTGTGTCATGAGTAATTTATTCTGTGTCAACGCGATGCTTAGCGTCTAAAATATGAATAAGGGGGTTGCCTATCCTAATTTCTTTTAAGGCTATATCCCAGTCTAATTTCAATTTAAGTTTCACTATGAAGCTTAAATTTGCCAGTTGTGACTCTTGTGAGTCCATGTTTCTGTGTGATTTCTTGATATCTAATCTGAAGTTTAAAAGCTGCCTCAATTGCTTTTCCCATCTGTGCTATGACATGTTCTAACAATTGATTTACATATGGATTGAGTTCTGTGTTTTTATTCCACTGTGGTATTTGTCACCTCAGAAAACTACTCTTCACTCTGACCATCAATTTTGTTTTGTGTGTTACGACTGTGGCTCTAATTGTCCCCATTACTCTTTTGGCTGTGTTATGTGCTCTTTTAATAGTAAAGATTTACTAATTAGAGATTGTATTGAATATTTGTATGCAGCTCGTGAAGCCTAAGAAGACTAGACTAGGAAATTGGGAAGCTGATCCTCTTTCAAAGGCCCAGTTGCGGTATGCAGCAACTGATGCATTTGCTTCATGGTACCTCTATGAGGTAAGTAAAAGTCAGTCTGTTTCTCTTGAATTGGCACTTGCAAATTAATCATCTTACTATTCTGCATTTCCCTTCGCATTAGGTGCTGGAGACCTTCTCAGATTTACCAGAGAATCAAAAGGAGAACTTAATCCAAAAATAGCTTCTGGATTATAAAGTATGGCTGAGCTTTGAGAACTGTTGGGAAGTGAGTGGGTTGTCCGTCCAAACCTGAATCAAGATGCTACACCCAGGTCTTTGCTCAATATATATATATCAGTAGTATTTTTTTTACAAGTCCTGTAATTTATTTGTCCCGGAAGGACTGGCCCCTGCAAGAAGCAATGGTGAACCCACCCATCTCATAGGCAAACCATAGTCCAACATTAATTTTCTTAAAAACCACTAACGCAATATTGAAGCCTGGAGAGATGAAAATCAAAATTTCAACCTCGAGGAGGTTGGGAGGTTTGAGCTCCCTTTCGATTCCCATATTTTTCAGTATCATTTAACCTTCAGTGTGAATCTTGTTAAGAATGTATCAGTTGGTCATGAAATATCTGTAACGAACGAACAATTACTATCAGATCACCAGGGAGCGATCGCTCCCACAGAAGGGATTGTAAAACACATCCCATGTTTGCATCAACAACTCACTTTGTTTTAATTCAATGTATGTGTTAATGTGTTATCCTTAAATTAAATGTGCCCTTGATGGTGCTTATGACTGTTATAAATTTTCTGACTCAGGATTTCATCCCCTGAATTCTGAGGTAATGTAACATGTTATGCTACTGTTTAATCATAAGGAGCTCCATAACATTTTTCTACTCCCTCCGTCCCATAATATAGTTTCTGTTTGTGTTTTTTCATGGTATTTAAGAAATAGGAGATAAAGTGGATGAAGTATATTAATAAAAGTAAAAAGTACAAGCATTGAAAAATCTTAGAGAGAGAAAGTGGAAAAAGGTAAAATACATATGCAAAATTTAAGGGTAAATTAGGGAGTATAATGAATAAAGTTAAAAAAAGTAAGGGTATATTATTCTTTATATACTATCTAAAAACAGAAATAGGAATATTTTAAATCTTCAAATTAGGAAAAGAGGAACTATATTATAGGATGAGGGGAGTATTTAATTTTATAAATTTTTTTTTTTTCCAATGCTGCCATTTTCAATGTGAAAGTGATTGCAGAGTTGGCACTGTTGTTTGCCACTTTGCATGTGAGTGGGACCCTTTTCCTCTTGTCAATGTGATTTTAATGGTCTCTGCTTTCTCTCTCTACCCCTTTAGCTGTAGGGTAGTGTCCCATGTGACTAAGGACAAGAATTTTTCTCACTTTTTATCTGTGAACTGAAGAAGAATATGACAGTTATATTGAGATAATAACAGTTTGTAAAGTTTTCTGGAAAATCTCTAAATTTTCTGTGATTTAGAGGTGAAAGAAGCTATTACAAGTATCGTTATTTGAGGAATTATTTATCCTATATTTCAGCTTCCATTTTTGGCAATTTTTTGGTAGAAAATTTTCCAACAGACACAAGTACAGGTAAGAAATTGATGGTACTTACGTACTAGTGTCACTGTATGGAGTATGGAGTATGGAGTATGGAGTATGGACTACCGTTATGATGAGTGTTGTACAGTTGTCACAGGTAACAAATTTTATTTGACATCTAATACGTGCATATAATTTAAACGCGTATGTTACGTGGTTAATAATAGTCTTAATACAAAGTATCTAAGATGGGGGACCATGGATATTTTGTACGTTAAATATGTGCATTGAACTACTCCGTATCTTGCCATCTAGAGAGAAGCTAAGCTTATAGGAATGTGATCAATGAGGGATAGACTATAGAGACTACTACGTTAGTGTCTGAATTGCTTTGAATCAAACATTTGAATTTCTTGGTTATTAATATGAAACCTTTTTTTGGAAGTTGGGTTGATTCTACATTGAGAGAAAATACAAGTTGATATTAGATATCAACCAAACTTGTTAATATAGGGGTGTTGCGGTCTTTTCAACTATGTTAGTCAGGGGCAAAATTATAAAAATAAAGATTACAGCTCATTCCCGTAATTCAAACCCCGTCCAAAAGAATCGACGTTAATGATCATGGTCAATTCGCCTTCAACCAACGCAAACTCTTGTGGCTGCCTTCAATGGAGAATGAAAAGTTCATCTTCAATGGTGAAGCAATGAAAGCTCATCTTTTATGGTGGAAACAATGGAGGAGTTTAACACACCTACCTTTTGGGGTTAATTATACCCTAAATTACTCCTTTTTACATAGGGTTTTCGTTTAATTTGGCGGCGAAGCCGCCGGTAATGTTTGAGATTCGCCACCGGTAGTGTTTGAGATGGGCCGTCGGTAGTGTTTGATCAGATTGGCGTGCATCCCTTCATTGTCAAGGAGAGAGGTGGGTTTCACTTTGGGGGCATTGTTTCTCTCTCCTTCTCCCCAGATTTACCCACAAATAGGCACAACGTAGTCCACATCAGCTTTCCATTATTATATCAATACTTTTCCAAAAGTCTTGCCTATTATTTACAACATTGTCATTATATTAACAATGTTTGTTGATATCTGATATCAATGGGGACCGGCTCATACATTGATGCTTATTGTGGGTAATCTCTTTTATCATACAAGTATAATTTTGGTAATAATGAAAGATTATTGAATCATAAAAATGAAGCAATTTTATTGAACTTATTGACCCTTTTTCAACTTCAAAAAAATTCATTGGACCATGAAAAAAGGGTTATTATTTATTAATGATTGTTATGATTCATATAATGCTCTTTATATTTTCTCAAAAATATACATATACATATACATACATACATACATACATACATACATACATACATACATACATACATATATATATATACATACTAGGGCATAAGGTTCCTTCTACACCTATGTGTATTTCCAATTTATTATTTCTTCTTCTTCTTTTGACTCATTTGGAGCTCTCCTAAATAAGTAAGATTATTTTGACACAAATAAATAAGTAAGATTATTGAAACATCATTAGGTCACAAAAGTGTGTATTACTAGAATGGTTTTTTTTTTTTTTTTTTTTTTTTTTTTTTTTTTTTTTGTTTGTTTGTTTGTTTTACCTTAACTTTAGTAGGAAAAGTGTGAAGGACAAGTAGCAATTAATTATTTGGGTGTCTAAATTTTTAAATAGGAAGAAAAATGATTTCATATTGTCAATTAAATTGTGTATTTGTCCTTTTCGTTAATAGTTGGATATTTATTTAATAGTATATTAATTACCAAAAATTAGGTTAAATTTTCTTCATCAATTACAGCAATAGTGTATCACTTGTCATTTTCTTCTTCAATTGCTAATTAAGTTTGTAATTTATTTATTTTTAATTAATAAATTTGATTTTAATACGTTTAGAATTATTTACGTATCATTGTACTTATATATGGAAAACAAATATCAAACTAAGTTATGTGGATCGAACTTGTTTTTGTAAACTATGGAGTAATCGGTAGATTTTTTATTCCCTTATTTCTCTCAGATAAATATAAAACTCTAATAATAACTATACACTATATACAATATTTAGTATAAGTATAGTCAAATTAAAATTCTATTTGGATTGTAACTTAGCACTTAAGATACGATCAATTTGCTTATCTAAACTTAACAATACTTAAGTAAATCTTATTGGAACTTATATGCCCTCATTTCTCTTATAAGTTCTTTTCTGAACTTGAAGTACCTTAGTTTTTAGTAATTGATTTATGTTAATCATTAAGTATACTTTTGTATTACCCAAACTTCACCCACTTTGTGAGGCTATTAGTGTTCTTATAATAACTAGTCTCTCTTATCAAAATTTATTTATCACTTACATTAATCTATGAATTTTTGCTAGTGTGCAAATTTATAATGAGTGAGAAGATCTTTGTGGATAGTATAATGCATTGTAAGCATCCTAGCACCATTAATAACATGAGGAACAATAATGGTGCTAGTAATATATGGAGTACTATGTATATGAATTTTCTCTTTCAAAACCATTAAGACGAGTATTCAACAATCATTTTAAAATAAAACTAAAATAAAATTTTAAGTAATATCATTTAAAAACTTTTTAGAAGGACAACAAATTCCTTAAAAATTGGGTTATAAAATAGAGATATACACGAATCATTTGACATTTTGACTTGCCAACCATTTAACAAAATAAATAAAAAAGGTATATATGAATAGATAAGTAATAAATGAAATAAATAATTAAATAATAATTTATTATTATAATTATAATATACCGTCTTAATAATAATAATAATAATAATAATAATAATAATAATAATAATATACCGTCTTTTTTTTTTAAAGGAATAATAATATACCGTCTTAATAATAATAGATGTTTGTGTTGACTTGACAGGGTTCTTCTCCTTTGATACAGTCAGGGCTATTTGACTTTGTTCCTGGTTGTGTTGTGGCTGATGCGGCTCACCGAAGCGGGTCAAGTACGAATCTAGTTGTCGGACAATTGGATATGGTTTCCTTCCCTTCTCCTTTCTTCGCTTGGGGAATTAGAGAAGGAGTGTTGCGTTGCTAAACCAGGTTCAGAAGTTCTCGAAAATTCAGGACATTAGGGTGCATACTGCTGCACATATTTTCACTAGAATAGGCTTTGCTATAGCTAGAGGAGTGGGGGCTCAGCCGCCCAAATTGTTTTCCGGCTTCTCACTAATTTTTTTATGGGTTGTATCACTTTGTTTGTTTTTTATAGGTTTTCTTCCTTTCTCCTTTTCTTCATTGGGAGAATTAGAAACAGATGTCGTTGCTTTGCTTAAACGGATACAGAAGTTCTCTCAGGCTCAGGATATTAGGACTAGAGCAGCAACCCACATCTTTGTTAGGATTAGCTTTGCTATAACCAAAGGAGTGGGGCTTAAATTGTTTCTCGGCTTCCACTAATTTTATGTAAATCTTTTGAGTTTATAATAATAATAATAATAATAATAATAATAATAATAATAATAATAATAATAATAATAATAATAATAATCTCTGTTAGGGGCGATTAGGGGCGATTAGGGCAGGGTTGTTCCACGTCATTTTCAGGCAGGTTCCCGGCGTTTTTCAAGCTCCGTCAGGTCTGACGTCGATTTCTCGACGGCGGCTCCTTCAAGGCAGGTGGTTTTCGGGCGGTTTCAGGCGTAATTCAGGAGAGTTTCGGGCGGTTTCAGGCGGGTATTCTAGCGTATTTCTGCCTATTTTCAGGCGAAATTCAGGCTATTTCAGGGTAATTTTCAGGTGGCTTTCTCGGCTTTATTCCGGCAGCCTCTCCGGCGTTGTATTTCCGTCGAAGCTTAGGCATTTTCAGGGCAATTCGAGGGCAGTTTCTTGGCGAAATTCAGGGTCGTTCCGCGATCTTTTTCAGGCTGGTTCCTCGTTCATTATCCAGGCGTTTTTAGTTCCCTTTTCCGGCGGTTTAAGTTGCGAATTGAGCTGTTTTCCAGGCAGCATTACGGTGGTTTGTTGCGTCTGTTTTCAAGGCTTTTGTCTTCGTTTTTGTGGTCTGTTTTTGGGTTGATCAGGTGCAGTTTTTAGGCGTTTTCATAGTGTTGTTTTGCTGCAATTCCGCCAGCGGTTTCCGGGCAGTTTCGGGTGGCTGTTTTCAGGTGGTTTCGGGGTAGTTTCCGGGCTGTTTCAGTTGCGTTCTTGTGTGTTCTACTTGGTTGCTGTTTTTGGAGCTTCTTTGGTGCGATTTGCGTTGTGTTGTGTTGTGGTGCGGTTCTCTTGTGGCAAGTTGTGGTGGATGTTATGCCTCCTAGTGTTCTCTTTCATTGCCCGTTCGTGGGTCTTAATGGGTGTCAAGATGGCAGGGGTAATGGGCTCACTAAATCTTCTTTGATCACTCATCTCCGTGACCGCCATTGTTGTGCGGATGCGCGGGATATGACCCGAACCTCTCTTGCTTCTGATTTGGCTATTTTCTTAGAGGCGGAGTCAACTTTTCGGCGTATGGGCATTTGGCTTTGTGGGGAGTGTTTCAAGACTCATACTTTTCGTTCGAAGTGTCGACATGGTCGTGGTCCGGATGTTTTTGTGGACCCTCCTGATTTGGGGGACGACGTTGTTCGGTTTGTTCTTTATGGTTTTCCTAAACCACAAGGTCTTTCTTCGGAGGTATCTGATCTTGTTCCAAGTGCACCTCGTCAGTCTCCTTTGGCGTTCGATGTTGCTCTCCTGGATCGTATGCTATCAAAGCGGTTCCGTTCGGTGAAATCTATTCCTCCTAAGTGTCGCTTGGGTTTTTCTCGGGTTCTCAAAGGAGCGCTTGATAAGGTGATTTGCAAGCCTGATGACGTCTCTTGTTGGGTTCAACTGCTTGTGTTGCCTCTTTGTGTTCTTAAAACCTTTACCCCGAGGAGTAGTCGTGAGTGTTCTTCGGGTGTCCGGCGGCAGCGGCAGGAAGAGAGTATCTCCTCTGCTATTCGTTCTTGGTGTGAGCCCGGTGGTTCTATGCTTCTTGTGCGGGATACGTTGGCAGATGTGTCTCCTCCTTTGTTGGAAGCTGATGATGAGCATGATTTGTCTGATCGAAATATTATGCAGTGTAAGAGAAAGATTTGTGACGGACATTACACTACTGCGGTTAGGGTTCTTTCGTCTTCTGGTCTTGCTCCTTACAATGATGCTACTCTTGTTGATTTACAAGCTAAGCACCCTTCTTTTCCGGCTCCTATCTTACCGGATATCCCCGTTGATCAGCCCCTCATTGCTACATCTGCTGTTGTTTTGGATCAGATTAAGGGTTTTCCGCGTGGTACGTCATGCGGAAGAGACGGCTTGCGTGCTCAGCACCTTCTTGATTGCTTGAGTGGTGCTGCGGTTGCTATTTCAGATGAGTTGGTGGGCTCTATTACGAAGGTGGTTAATCTCTTTCTCGCAGGAAAATGTCCGGCTGTGTTGGGGGAGTATATTGCTAGTGCTCCTCTCACGCCCCTTGTTAAGCCCGGTGGTGGTATTCGTCCTATTGCTGTGGGTACTGTTTGGCGGCGTTTGGTTTCAAAGGTTGGGGCTGCTTTACTTGGTCCGCGTATGGGGAACTATTTAGGAGGTCTTCAGTTCGGTGTTGGGGTGCCGGCAGGTGGCGAGGCTATTCTTCATGCTGTTAATCGTTTGGTTGAGGCTCGGGGTGGTGATGTTGGCCTCTCTATGTTGCTGGTGGATTTTCGGAATGCCTTTAATTTGGTTGATCGTACAGCTTTACTGCGTGAGGTTCGTCTCCGTTGTCCTGCTCTTTCGCGTTGGGTTGAATTCTGTTACTCTACTCCAGCTAGGCTCTATTATGGGGAGCATACCTTAAGGTCATGTCAAGGTGTGCAGCAGGGTGATCCTCTTGGCCCTTTGCTTTTTGCATTGGTGCTTCATCCGTTGGTTTGTCGAATTAGGGATTCTTTCGACTTATGTTTGCAGGCTTGGTATTTGGATGATGGCTCTATTATTGGTGACACCTTGGTGGTAGGGAAGGTTTTGGAGTTGATTTTGGTGGAGGGACCTCGTCTCGGCCTCCATGTTAATGTTGGGAAAACGGAAGTTTTCTGGCCCACGGAGGACCCTCGTAGCCGTCTGGCCGGTGTCTTTCCTCCAGATATTGCTCGTCCTGCTCATGGTGTTAAGCTGCTTGGGGGTCCTGTCGGTGCGGATGCCTCTTTCTGTGGTGAGCTTGTTTCGCAGCGAGTGTCGAAAACCATTGTGCTCATGGATGCTGTTGCTAAGCTTGAGGATCCCCAATGTGAGTTGTTACTACTTCGTGCGTGTACTGGAGTTTCAAAACTCTACTTTTCTATGCGCACTTGTCCTCCTCGTCTTTTTGAAGCGGCCCAAATTTCTTTTGATGTGGCCCTTCGAGGTTCTGTGGAACGTATTGTAACTGCTTCGGGGCCAGGTTTTGGTGATTGGCAATGGCGGCTTGCCACCTTACCTTTTTCTTATGGGGGATTGGGTGTCTATTCAGCGGGTGATGTTCGACACTATGCTTTCCTTGCGTCGCGTTTGCAGTCTTCTGGTCTTCAGGCTTCGCTTCTTCGCAATTCTGGTATTGTTGGTCCGGGTCCGGCCTTCGATGACGCTGTAAGTCTTTTTAATAGGACTGTGGAGATTGACCTTTTGCGTAACCCTAGTGAGATCGCTGCCCCCAAACTCATGAAGAAATTGGCAGATATATATTTCACGAAGGTCACTGCTTCTGCAGAATCCGCTTTCTCCTTATCTCCGCGTCAGGTTGCCTTATGGAAGTCCCAGCAGGGGGATCACACTTCTTCCTGGTTGTGTGCGGTCCCGATATCAGGTCTGGGTCAGACTATGAATGGTAAGACTTACCGTTGTGTTCTTTGCTACCGGTTGGGTGTACCCTTGTTCTCCGTATCGGCACCTTGTTCTGCTTGCTCAAGGGTTTTTGCTGGGGATATTTATGGGGATCATGCAGTGTCTTGTGCTGGGATGGTGGGTATTAAACATCGGCACAACGTTGTTCGTGATACCCTTGTTGATATTTGTTTCCGCTCTGGGATTTCTGCAAGGAAGGAGGTCAACGTTGGGTTGATTGGAGGGAACGACGGGGCTCTTCGGCCAGCAGATTGTTGCTTTACTCCTGGGATAGAGGCCTAGATGTATGTGTTGACTTGACTGGGTCTTCTCCATTGACTCAATCTGGGTTGTCTGACTTCATTACTGGTCGTGTTGTGTCGGCTGCGGCTCAGCGGAAGCGAGACAAGTATGGGGCGCGTTGCAGGGCTATTGGCTATGGTTTTCTTCCTTTCTCCTTTTCTTCATTGGGGGAATTAGAGAAAGATGCTGTTGTATTGCTGAAGCGGGTTCAGGCGTTCGCTAGGACTCAGGATATTGGTGCTCGTGCGGCTGCTCACATCTTTAATAGGATTGGGTTCGCTATAGCTAGAGGGGTGGGGGCCCAGATTGTATCTCGGCTCCCCACTAATTTCTTGTAAATCATTTGACTTTGTAGGTGTTTTTATAATAATAATAATAATAATAATAATAATAATAATAGTTTAATAATAATAATAATAATAATAATAATAATAATTTGCCGACAATTTTGTTTTGATTGGGAGAGAGGAGGGGGGCTGAGAAGAAAGTTCCATTGACATAAGAGCATCAATCTAAGCCAAAGTGCTTATAAATCATGCTTTTATATTGATAATGACATTCTTTAACACCAAACTATTGAAAATTAAGAAAATAAAAATTAAACACACCAACTTTACTCCATGCTTTTATATTGATAATGACATGCTTTTATATTGACATGTTTACAGCAACATATATACATACAAGATACAACATACTATTGAAAATTACGTCCCTCTCAATAAAACATTTGGTTAATCTAATCATCAGCACAAAAAATTTATTTATGCATAAATCTACATCAAATTACGCCATTTTGAAAAGGTGAACATCAAATTAAGCTACCCCTCATTCTATAACAAATTTTAAGATTACTAAAGTAAGGTCATACAAATAACACCTAAATTTAATTAATTAATAAGAATTCAACACCAATTAACTACGGAGTAGTAAGTAGTGTACTTGGTAGGGGTTTCACCTTAACTTGAGGTCTCGAATATGGCTCTTATATCGCAATTTGGAGTTTGGAGATTTTCTTATTCTTCTTTCCATAATCTAACTAATTGTATATTTGTATTGACTAAACTGCAAGAGGTACCAATTTAATATGTACGATCTTTCTACTTTAACCACCAAAAAAAAAAAAAAAAAAATCTATTAATCATTATAGTTTAGCCGTTAATTAAATAGCATCAAGGTATATCCTTCTCCTACTTCAAGGGAGGGTTAGTTGAGAAGATTTTTTTTTAAAAAAATGTATGCTTAGGTCAACTAAGAAAGATTACGCCACTCCATAGTCTATATTGGAAAGACTAGAGTTGCAAGTTATAGCCAAGTCAAGAGCTTAATTAACACATCAAATTAGTAATTAATCTGTGTATTCCAAGATTTTTCTATTTGCCTTCGAATTAGACTATTGTCCATTTGTCCCTTATGTACTGCGGAGTATTTAACTTTTTTGTTCTTTTTAATTGATCTATCTGTAATTTTACGCTTGTAAATACGCAACATACTTGAATTAAATAATATTGTCACATATGAATATATGATTGTATCTTTTCTAACATAAGCGTAAACAGTATAATAGCCTAAGTGGTGCAAAAACAATTCTCCAAGACCCACCAATATTGTGAATGAACCATTTCTAAACATTTGTTGAGTCCAATTCAATCATCACTCAGGGAACCCAATCATCTAAGAGTTGCTTTATTAATGGGCCTATGTTTAACCATGGTCTTCCCTACATTCATCTACATGTTAATTGGGTACTAATGAACAAACAAGAAACAATTGAGAGTTCTATCCTTATCACACAAACATGAAATTACGACTCAACCAATCTCCCAATGACAAACTCGACAAGTGTCCAATGTCCATCACCCACGAGGGATTTATTTCACTGAAAGTACTTATCTTTTAAGTCATACCTATTACGATGTACACGATAGGTCGTAAGTTTGATTCCTTTTTAATCTCATCTAAATTACTATCTTGCTATTCTATCTTTTAAGGGATAAATAAAAGTGTACCCGCATGTATAATCCCCTATTTTGATTACTTACTCTCTAATATAGCTATATGTTTTTAATAAACTAGATTACAATTAAGAGTTAATAAGTACCATCACAAAAGAAAACATTTCATTAAAATAAATTGATCAACTCTCAAGCTTAATTAATTTTGCTATTAAATTTACATTATTATCATTAGTAAGGCCATCTTCTTATAAAAGTTAATATTTTATTTTACTACTTTCGGTTCGCATTATTTGTAATAAATGGGTATTATTTGTGAGATATAAATAATTCCTTTGTTGCGAATAATGGGAATTGGAGGTAGTATTTTAAATTCCAGAGGTAATAATTATGTTGAAAGCTTTTCTGTCCTTTTAATATTGAATTCCAATGTCCTATCCTATGTAAATATCCATGTCAAGTGGGAAGGTAAAATGTGTAGAAAAAAAATTTGCCGACTTGATAAATAATAAAATAATAATAAGATTAATATTAGATATATTAAAGTTCAATTATTTGATATTGTGCAAAGAGTGTGACATTTCACAAGGAAGAGGGGGTGGCTTACTATCCACATATATGTATATTCTTGTCATAGCATCAAGACAATTCAGAAGAAAATCTCACTTCTAATGAGGACGAAATCATGTACCCTACTTACACACACAAATTATAAATAATAATAAAATATAAATACAATAAAATAAACATCGGATCCCTACACACAAGTTTAATTGAGGAGAATATGCATGGCATTTTCAATTTT
Organism: Chenopodium berlandieri; assembly: GCA_034703905.1. Lineage (NCBI taxonomy): Eukaryota > Viridiplantae > Streptophyta > Magnoliopsida > Caryophyllales > Amaranthaceae > Chenopodium > Chenopodium berlandieri. Next base: position 53,722,384 of record CM068281.1, read on the forward strand.
TGTGGCTCATTCTTCAAACCTAGGCTTAGGAGAACACAACTTTTGCGTGGTCAAACTACGTTTCTGGCTCGTACGATGAGATTTACAAGCTGTCTAAAGATAATTTTAAAAGAAGTTAAAATTTAAAAGTGAGAAAAACACGTTGTGTCAAAAAAAATATATATATCTAAAAAAGAGGATTCAGATTATGACAACATGAGGAATACTAAGAAAATAAATTTGCTTACTTGAATGTCTTGTTGCTTCGTCTAATAAGAAATCATTAACAAATACAACAATTAATCAACTATCTGTGATTGAACCTTCAAACTAATTTAGCTAAACATTCCAATCACCTCAACAAGTCAACATAACTAAATTGATCTGTTGTCTATCTATATATGATTGGCCTTTCAAATTAGTATTAGAGGAAATAAACCTTGATTAGAGGAATAGAGGTCACCATTTCAACACAAATAATATGTTCATTTAAATATTTCGGTCGCTCAGCATAATTAGAACTAAATTAATCAATTATCTGTGATTGAACTTTCAAACTATTATTCCTAGATAGAGAATATAATAAAAATGCTCCTTAAATGAAAGACATTGTTCTAAAGCAAATATGTTTATATTAGTCCTCAATCAAGTGGATACAACACACCCTTAATTTAAATTAATTTCACCATGTCTCTATTTATCTATAAGAGTCTGTCATATAAACTACCAAAACTAGGCCGAAATTTAGACAATTATTATCAGGATCGTCTTGTTGCTCATTTTCTGGGGTGTTAGAGAAGGGTAGACACATGAAAATGTAATACAAATTGTGTGACTTTAGTCAAGTCGTTGAAATGGGTCAATCAAAATTCTAAACAACGAAATACTAAGAAGATTAATAGAAAAAGTATATACTTTTTATAGAATGGCATGATCATGTTTAAATTGACATTTTGCTTCTTTGCTATTTTAGATGGATCTTAGTAGAAAAAAATAGACTACTGCAAGGTATAATCCAAAAAGCTTAATCAACTTGTGGGCCATGTGGCATTCTATATTAGACTATATATAGTAAGAAATAAATTTTTTTGGTGACAAAAATTATGTCATACTTTTCCCTCTGAAAAAAGAGAAACTTGAAAAAAAAAAAAAAAAAAAGTCATGTGTCCTATATCGTACATATAAAAGCCTAAATGTGAGGAGTTATGTCAAGTTTTGATAGAAAATCACTCCATAACCGAATCATCAATTCAGATTAATTGATTTTTTTTTTTCTTTCTCAGACTCACGATATTACAGATATAAGTTATTGGACATTTCATATAAGTTACTGAACATATTAGTTTTTGAAATTTTATGTAATGGATGGTCTTACAGTAAAACGGACTCACCCAATACTTTGTATTTCGATTTGGATATAAATTGACAAGTATGAATACAAAAAAAAAAAAAAGAAAAAAGAAAAAAAAAAAAGAAAAAAGATTTTAAAGTATAATTTTTAGTCTAACACCCCAATTTGGTTCTCAAATCCCATAAAGCCATGCACCCTAAGAAAGATTGTTATATACATTGAGTGTACGGTGCTAGACTGCTAGTCTGCAACCTAAGTATATAATTTTCTCATTTGAATGTTTATTGTTGATTTAATCATCAAATAAAGAATAAAAATTAACTTTAGATTAGTTGGGTGTATAAAAAATCTTAAAACCCTAAAAGATTAATCTAACGCCCCAATTAACAAGACGTATAAGAAAGTGGGAGGGGCCTATTTAAGATTCTTGGAATCAAAAGCTTTAATTGAACAATAGTGAGACTCAGAAGAATCAATTCAATTTGCATCTATCATTTTTATTTATTTTTTTGGCAGAATCATCAATCAATAGTTATAGAAGTGTTTTACGAAGGTGAATTTCGCTCAAAATTAAATATTACCATGTTAACTAGGAAAAAAGTATCGATCTCTAAAGGATTTTAAATAAAGAAAGATTGCTAGTTAAATAATAACGTATAAATCAACATCAATAGGAGAACCTTGAATCTAAAAATCAGGAAGTATACAAAACTCAATTAATGAAATTATTTATCCGTATACGCTATAACTTTAAGTTGCATTCTAATTAAATTATCAAATAATTATAGTTCAACTCCTGATAGCGAAATCCATATTGTAACTTGTTTCACTAAATTACATCATAAATGCACAAAAAAAGGGTGTTGATGTATATGTATGTATATGTGTTTATGATACGTATATATATAGACACTATACACGGCCTCGTATTTCACCATAATATGCCTTTAGATGGGGTGATTTTCATTAATTATAATTAATTAATGTCACTATAATATGCCTTTAGATGGGGTGATTTTCATTAATTATTAATGAAAAATTATGTGATTGGCCAATGTCTAATATAGAAATGTCCAAAAATGGCCATGTAATATGAGTACTAGATTGGATTATATTAATAGATAAACAAATTAGTACTCCGTATTAAATAATTAACAGAATTTGTTGATCAAATTAACCAATTACTTAAGAATATGTACGTACTTGTGTCTGCAATAATTTCATGTGATGGGAAACCGACTTCTCAGCTAAATATAGGGAGGATTCCCAAATATGGGAGTGGGAGTGACCCTTCTAACTTTTGTTATTTCCCCCTTATTTATTGCACCGACGGAAAGCTACGTTGTTTCCTCATTTTGTACGTCAATAATACCTTGATGATGCCTTTGCCTTCGTTCCGTTATGTTTGTCTCGTTTGGAATATGTCATTAAGTTATGAAGACTTTGATCATGATTATTTATCGTTCTATATAAGCTAAAACAAATTAACGTGAGATCTTGCTTGATATGTCTCGATATGGTAGGATCAAAAATCATCAACAAGCATTTGACATCCTATTGCTTGAGGTCTAAAGTGTAGTAGAGTATATACTTTTAATTTAATTTTATTTTATTTTATTTATTTATTTTTTTTTCAAGGATAACGTTAGACAGGAATATTATAAATTAGAATCTGCTAAAAGTACAAGACTCTGCGAAAACGGACCCATACAAACAAATTCCGAACAACCACGAGTATCCCATCTTGTTACAAGGTGGGCTACCATATTACTTGCCCTACGAACATGAGAAAAAATAAAAAGCATTAAAAAAACTTAGAAAACATGCAAATATCATCATAAATTAAACCGTAGCATTGAAAACTTGGAAAACTTTTAATTTTACTTATTTACATAATTTGTTGTCAAAGGTAGCATTGAAAAGTGTACATCTCCCAAAAATGATACTTTGCATTTACTTGTTTTGGGTAAGGAAAAAAACCCTACTAAATTAAAGCCTTTTATAACACAGTCAATCTAGCTACACAAGTCAATGTTTAAAAGTAATTGGAGAAGGTGAGAGAATTCTACTCCCAAGTAGCATATAAAATGATAAGATCAAACTTGGACTTTAAAGTTTGAGTTCTACCATCTGTCCATCTCTACCGGAGTAGCTTGGTAATTGAAAGAAAAAAAAAAAAAAAAAAGACGAACATTGAGTAACGGATGGAATATAAGTACGTCATAACTCTGTATTTTATTGTTTTATATTTTTTTAGTGCATGTATCACCTTGATATGTCGTGCTTTATGGGGATTTATTTGTCTTAATTAATTAGTTGTTAATTATTCTTGAATTAGATGTAATTAAAGTTTGTGTCAGTTAACATGCATGTCAACTTAATTAAGTAGAGTAGTTTTAGCAAGTGAATAGGAGAAAGATCGAATCATGGTAGCAGTCAGTGGCGGACCCAGGAATTTCCGACTGGTGAGTCACAATCGATAACCAAATATGTAAAAAAAATTTTTTACCAAACAACCAAATAATAGTACTAAAAAATACATCCAAAAACCCAGAAACCATTTATCCTCTGTTCTTGTACCCTCTTTCTCAAAAGCAAATCATCAACCAGTTTCAGTGCAATGGAGAATGAACAAAAAAAAGGAGCCACTTTTTGAGTCTTGAGATGGGAGGAGAGAGAATGTAATTAAAATATGATCAAGGGTTATAATTAGTGAAGTTAGAATTTTTTTTTTTTTTTTTTTTTTTTAGAAAAAACTTAAAATTTTTTTTGGGCCCTGGTGAGTCATTTGACTCACCAGGCACAAGGGCAGGTCCGCCCCTGGTAGCAGTCAATTGACTTTGCGCGTTGTCATTCTGCATCACTAGTTCAGAATTTTAATAAAGTTTGTATGTAAGTCAATCTTAACGACCGTTGAAAACTTGAAATCTACTAGTTCAGTAGTTCTAATTTAAAAATACCAGTGTTTTCTTCAAAAAATATACGAGTGTTCATATATACAAAGTATCTTGTTTTTATGCATTTCGACATATTGGATTTCCTCTTGAGTAGGGTTTCGTAACGAGGTTCCATTATAAATTCGCTACAAAATTATTTAGCTATCATAAAATAGATTTTTCAAATTGTTGATAACAGCTTGTGCTTAGGTAATTAATTGAATATGAATCGCGCATAGTAAACCTTTTTTTTTTTTTTTTTTTTTTTTTTTGTGTGTGTGTCTATGATCAAACAAAATCGACCGTGTAGGCGGTGTAGCTACGGATTGGACATTTGAATTGAAGTTTTTAGTTTTGCACATCTTAGGCCTTAGGGAGTTAGGGTGGTGGTTGATGCTTTGATGGTTATGGCGTATAAAAAATAAATGGTAATTAAATTATGTAGTACTTAGTACCACTGCTTGTTTTTGTTACGAAGTAGATCATCTCACATATATCAATCTTTTGTTTTTAATGACATGTTCGGAAATAATGTTGGTTCAAATGTCAAATTGAGCCAAATTTCAATTAGATACATGAAAATGGACGTTTTACAATTTGGCTATATTCTTTTCACTTGGTTTTTATCAAATAATAAAATTTATTGATTGAATTGAATTTTATAATAAATTGTTGAGAAAGCAAGCCTTTTCTTTGGATAGGAATGAGACGTTTAGAATTTTAATTATTTGAGCTTGTGAGGTTGAAATTTTGTAATTATTTCTTTTTAAATATGTCAAATGATATTAATTTTTTTCCTAGAATACAATATACGTTGTACTTTGTTTATATAAGTATATACGAAGTGTATAGCTATCCACCTTACTAACTTCTTTAACACAAAGTAAATAAGATTGTCTATAAGCGAAGGATATTTCTCGTACATTAGCATATGCACATTAATATATTATACTTTTAGAATTATGATGCCACTTTTTAAGGGGTTTTTTTTTATTATTATTTTTTTTTAATTTTATTTTTTGTTATCGGATGATTTCATACTTAATGCTAACAAAAATAATTGCACCAATCAACAAACGTTATTTAAGTAAAACCTTGATTCAAACTTGTAAGGCTCCTTAAATTGATTGGCCTATTTGTCCTGGCATGAAAATACACAAGTAAACAATTGATTGTTGATAAAATGATAAGGGATTTCTAATATGTAGTATTTTTATTTCTTGGTCGAGTGTCATGAAAAAACTTTGTTTTAATTTGTAATAAGATGTAAGAGGTTGCCCTAAGAGTAATAATGTTCTGAATTAGAGAATACTTTGAAAACCTTCAAAACTCTTTTCCATATCTCTGTAATTAAATAGAGCCTTCACGGGTAACTCAAAAACATTTTTAAAAAAAGGTTCAATTTAATAAACATAATTACAAGAGAGAGAAAAAATTGCGTTGATCACCCCATCATATTAAAAATAAACATTTAGTATGCCTTAAAATTTTGTTCATTCGTCTAGTGGTTTCACTAAATTTAAAATAATTATTGCAAATTAAAATTGTAGAGGGTCCTATAGAAGAACTATTATATGTCCCTCATCATGTTCATGCATTGATTAAACATACTACATACTACTACAATTTTGATATCGTTAACTTAAAATTTTGAATTCGCCTGACCATGTCCCTTTATATAACATTACAGAATTAAGGTTGGAATTGAACCAACAAGTCTATCGTACCACCTCAAACTTTAGTAATGGATCGAAATCCTAGGGCTAGGGCAGAATTACAAGATATGTACTTTCATTTGTGGAAGAAAAAAATTAAAATTAGCCGACAAATGCCAAGAAAACCTATTTATGACCCCATGAAATCGACCACATTTTGCAAATAAACATCACCAACAAATAAAAGCTTATTTTACATACGTTTCAATGACAAATTGGATAGAAAAATATAAAAAAACCGTCATACTCTTTCATAAATTATGTGGGGTAATCACCTTATAATAAATAACGTTACTTTAGAATATGATCATATAATATAAAATCTATATTGTCTATATAGTTACTTAATTTTAATAAATGCCAAGCATTTCAACAATTTTTGGCTTGAATTTAATTTGGAAATTGTCCAATAAAAACCATGATTTGAGTTGTCTGTGGAAAATAGGACGACTCACCCCTTTAATTTTCATGCATAAACTTTATCAAAAATATAGATAATGGCATTATAGCATTAGTTTGGACCATAAAATTAAAGTAGATTTTCAACCTGTACCAAACATGGAGTATTTATTGAATTATTGTAGTTATCCTATGTTTCGAGTTTTAGTATTACTATGTACTCGTACTTAATATGAAAAATTGAAAATACTTCTCTGAACAATTGGGTAGAGGTTTTGCCAAAGATTCGTGACTTTGTTACATTTATCTACTGAATAATCTTCACGTTCGAAATAAAAAGATTAATAAATGAATAACGTCATACTATTTATAAATTATACTTGTATTTCAATTCATTTCCAAGATATGTGACAAAGACAATTCAAGGTGCAATAAGCTAAGTTAGTTGATTTAGGTTAACAAATTCAAAGACGGGCGCAAGTTATAACAAATTAACAATTACGGAGTATTGTTTTGGAGGCATCCAGTGCACAATGCTCACTATGGTAAGGATAATAACAAATACTCAAGTTCAATATATACCTAAAATAGATTATAATGAGGTTTAATAAATTCAGATAAGTTCAGGTTTTCAGGTGTAAATCAGATAAATTTAAATAAGTGAATCTCAGGTGAAATAGAACGTACCACTACCACACTCTTAATAGTATGAAATTTAAAAACTAATCGTAAACAGTTATGTAACAAAATAAGGAAATATAACCTTATAAAGTAACTATGAAGTTTATTTGATTAAGATCCAAATTAGTCAAACGAGAGCTACTTATCATAAGCTAAGTAGGAGTAATAAGCATGTAATTAATAGTTAATTAGGTAGCTGCGTGAGGCATGTTAGTTATTCCCTCCCCTGAATCCACACTGCAAAACCTGCACCTTCCATGAAAGGAAGAGGTGACAAAAACTAACTTTATTTAATATGCCAAATTAAGCTTAATACTTTAATAAACCACATGGACCGACTTTGTATTTAATCGTACTATATGTAATTTAATTATTCTATAAGTGTGATTAATATATGATTATATATACACTTGTATATAATCTGTTCACTGTATACATTTATTTGCATTATTGGTTCTCACCAAAGTAATTAATCTAATTAGAAGAGAATCTATTACTAGTAGTAATTAATCTAATTATGCATATTATATGTATTATTCATGCATTAGGAAATAATTATCGTCAGATCTTTACAGTATATATGTCGGCAATACAGTATATTGAGAGCTTCATATAATTTTGCATTTTGCATATCTTAATATGAACCGAGTAATACAAGTCAAATAAGCAATGGATGTCAAACTACGAGTAGTTTAATAAGTTCATTAATTTGTGTGGGATGATAACAATGTCTCAATGCCTAGATATTTCTAGTGGCCTAGTGTTAGAATCCAACTCCTTTTGATGTATTAGATTCCATTTAAGTGCTTTCCTAGAGTTTAGGTTATGTTTTCTTAGCTTGAGGTCCCATTATTGTGTTACTGTCAGATCAGTGTTCACTAGGAATTCTCCTTGTATGTCATTTAAAGCTCTTTAGAGGGCGAATGATTAATGAAATCTTAAAGCCTTCTACCAAGTGTTGCCTTGCTTTTATGCTTGTTTGTTGTTAGACCTTTATAGAAATTGTGTCTTACTTGCATATTAGCTCCCCTCCAACCCAACTTGATGTGCTAAGGACTCGTGGTTCGGACCCGCTTGTGCCCGCTTTGAAGTATCGGCCGTCACAAGCCCCGACCACCCGCACTCCGTCGCCCAGATAGACGTGAGTGCTCCTGATATTCTATTTCCCGCTTGTGTTGCTTTGTGCTCACAAGCCCCTCTTCCGCTCAAGGCTAGCGTTCTTGCCGCCAAAAGGCTAGAGCGCGCCGCACGTTTCGGGGTCCAAACTCCCGGACCGTGACAGTTGGTATCAGAGCCGAGGCTCAAACCTCGTCGCAAGCAACCCGTGTAGGCACCAAGGAGGGCTACACGAAGATGGAATTCGTAGAAGAAAGGCTCGCTTGGCTCGAGGAGAAGGCGGATAAATGGGCCGAGTTCCAAGTCATTGTACACGAGCAAGCCGAGCAAATTGTGAAATTGATGGCTGACAGAGATGCCCTCCGCGAACAATTGCAATTTGTTTAAGGAAAAGCCGACGAAGCACTTGAGAAATGTGCTACCTTAACGAGCGTTGTGGGCAGAGACGCACTGGGTGTTGGTGCGGCGAAGATAAAGCCGCCCAAACCTCGCGACTACAGTGGCGTTAGAGATGCGAAAGAAGTTGATAACTTCCTCTTCGACATGGAGCAGTACTTCCGAATATGTCAACTAAGTGACGATCAGAAGGTGGATACTGCCATCATGTACTTGTCCGAAGATGCTAAGCTGTGGTGGCGCACCAAGCACGCAGACATCGAAGCAGGAAGGATCAAGATTGATACATGGGCGGAGTTCAAAGAGGAACTCAAAGAACAATTCTACCCCGTCAACACAGCGTTTGTTGCACGGATGAAGTTGCAAGAGTGCCGCCAGAAGGGTTCTCTTCGCAACTATGTTAAGGAATACTCGGCGATAATGTTGGACATCACAGACATGAATGAGAAAGATCGTGTGTTCAACTTTGTCAACGGGCTAAAGGAATGGGCGCAGCGAGAGATTTTGAGGCAGAATATTGATACCCTCGCTGCTGCTATGTGTGCTGCTGAGAGATTGATGGACTACTCAGTCGGGAAGGGTCGTCAATCCGAGAAGGATTCAAGTGGGACGTCAACACGCTCTAACAGTCCGTCTCCAAGCTCTCCAAAGGGTACAGAGAACGGCTCACGAGTATCGTCCAACACCATTAATACATATCATAGAAGAAGTGGAGGAGGTGATGCCCAGAGACAAACATCTACCCCCTCCCACAACTCAGGAAAATCGAGGGCCGGCGCATCCTCGGCAAACACAAGGGCAATAAACTGCATACTTTGTCGAGGTCCACACAAATGGTGGGATTGCGAGCATAAAGAAGAACTTGACAAGATCCAAAAGAGATTGTCATCCATGTCCGTTCAGGAGGCCACAAAAGAGACTAGCAGCGATGAGGAGCCCACATATAGGATGGGTTCCATACGACGCCTGAGTGCTATGAGACTGATAGCACCTCAAGAAGAACCAGAAGTCCGATATCTTTCGGCTATGCGAGTGATGGAGCCTGAGAAGAAGGCAACATCGAAAAAACAAGCTCGCACCAGAAACCCAGAGAAGCGGGAGATGAAGCCCATGGAGTTGGCAACATCCCAGATACACACCCGCCAAAACCAGAATCAGTCACAAGGTTCGAAGCAAAGAGCGACGAGCCCAGAGACACCAAAGAGACACCAAAGAAGAACCTCCCAAGAGGGAGGAAAAACAGTGGTTGAGCAAACAACGCAGGGCGCGTGCAAGGGATTACAAAGAAAATGGTCACCCAAGAGGCACCAGCAACAACTTGAAGCTCTCCACCACAGTCTCAAGGAAGCAGCTCCCCAACAGATGATGGTGGAAGCAGCTGTTCCCCTTAATTCAACAGATTCCACTCCCAGGAGGAAATTTAGAGATTAAGCTCTCAACAAGATGTTCGAGCCGAGCGACTTCAGAGACAAGCTCCTCGTCAACAAAGAAGATCCAGCTCAAGAGTCAGATAAGATTCCAGAAGATAGCCGCACCAACGGCGCATCCGAAACTTGAGATAGTTTAGGGTTTCTAATTTTGATTGTAACTTTTGTAAGTCGACGAGGTCGTCGACAGCTTAAGTGGGGGAGGATGTTAGAATCCAACTCCTTTTGATGTATTAGATTCCATTTAAGTGCTTTCCTAGAGTTTAGGTTATGTTTTCTTAGCTTGAGGTCCCATTATTGTGTTACTGTCAGATCAGTGTTCACTAGGGATTCTCCTTGTATGTCATTTAAAGCTCTTTAGAGGGCGAATGATTAATGAAATCTTAAAGCCTTCTACCAAGTGTTGCCTTGCTTTTATGCTTGTTTGTTGTTAGACCTTTATAGAAATTGTGTCTTACTTGCATATTAGCTCCCCTCCAACCCAACTTGATGCGCTAAGGACTCGTGGTTCGGACCCGCTTGTGCCCGCTTTGAAGTATCGGCCGTCACAAGCCCCGACCACCCGCACTCCGTCGCCCAGATAGACGTGAGTGCTCCTGATATTCTATTGCCCGCTTGTGTTGCTTTGTGCTCACAAGCCCCTCTTCCGCTCAAGGCTAGCGTTCTTGCCGCCAAAAGGCTAGAGCGCGCCGCACGTTTCGGGGTCCAAACTCCCGGACTGTGACACCTAGCAACATATTTCAGCTACAATTTTCTCTGGTGATTAGCCACAACATATGTAGCTTGAATGATGCTAAATACACCAATTTGCTCGCTTTTTATTTCTTTTATAAAGCAAGATTCTCTGATCATTTTTTTTCTTATGGTGTGTTTGGATGAAGAAATGGGAAAGAAAAGAAGGGGAGGGAAGAGAAAGGAAGAGGAGGGAAGAAAGATGAGTTTTTCTTCCAAATCTCTCCATTGTTGGAGAGATCAATATCTTACAATTTAATCTCTTCATTTCTTCCCCCTCCAATTCCCTCCTTTCCTCATTTGTTATCCAAATGAAAGATAACCCATCCCTCCATTTCCCTTCCCTTCCTTTCCCTCCATTTCATTCAATCCAAACATAGTGTTATCGAGGGAACTTTAAGCAAAGTACCTCATATTAGCTAAATTGCTAAGTACAGACACGTTAAAGGACCAAATCAACCATAAGCTTAACCTAATAGTTGAGACCTAAGAATATGTTTTATATTCTATCAGATAATATATACACTCCAATGGTTAAGAAAGTTCTTCAAGATACAACAAAAAAGCATGATCGAGTTATTGTCTTTTATCCACTCCTTATTATATCAAGTTAACTATTTTGTTTTCGTCTCTAACTACTTATAATTCTTCATATAATTAAATAAGGAAGGCCCAAGTATTATATCAAACAAGTCCTTATCATATCATATATGGTTGATATTGTGCATAATAAACCATGCTAGCTAAACTATTTTAAGTGGTTGATATTGTGTATAATAAACCATGCTAAACTATTTTAAGTTTCGACCTACTATATTATTAGCCAACATAACACATGTACTTAAAAGTTAAAACCGTACAATTTATTTTTATTTTTTTTTGACACAAAAAACCGTACAATTATTATTATTGTTTTGTTCATATTTTTCTTTGGTTTATTTATTTTATGGAGTTTGTTTTGTACTACTATGTCTTTGTGTAATCTTTTGGTGTGTACGCTATATTATGTCGGGAGTTTTATTATTTTCTACACTACTAATTTTGAGCATATGATTGTGAGACTCCTTGTCAACCCTAATGAGAAAGCAGGAATTGGTATCTTCAATATTGTTATCTATAACCTATAATTTTTATAATACGGGAATATATATTAAAAAGCGATATCACTAACAAGAATTAAGCTAAAAAGTCATACTATCTTATTTATATTTTATTTTTTAATTATGATTTTATTCTCAACTCAATTTAACTTATATTGAATTAAAGTGTGATTTTTTTTTTTTTTTTTTTTTTGTGTTATATTTTATTTTTCTATTAATTCAATAATACAATATGATGATATTTAAAGCAATAACATATCTATATATCGTCTTAACTATACACTAGTTTTAATTATCATAAAATAATTAGAACTATTTACTAAGTCGGTACATAATTTGCCAAGTGTGTAAAGACTATAGAGCCCCTCTTTTTTGGATAGAATTTAGTACCTACCTCTTTGGTTCTTAATTTCAACTTTTTTTGTCCTTTTAGAACTTTATTGATTTACTGTCTAATTAATTCCTACACCCTTTTTCTCTGTCACTACAAGTTTTACTTTAATAATTAAGCATTCCATCAAATGATTATGGACAAAGTTATAACCCTCCAAAAGGTAATTAATAATAATTTTTTTGGAGGAAAAAAAATTAGTTTTAAATTTCTTCATTTTATTTAATAAATCTCACTATACTACAACGTACTGAAACCAAATGATTTCTACCTCACTTTATTAATTATATTATACTACTTTATATACATTCTCTCTCGTTTTTCTAATCTTATCTTTTTCTTAAAGCTTAACTTAGTTGGCAAGCTAATTAATCATAACAAAACAATAGTGCTTGTACTCTATTTATATTACGAATGTCCTAGAACTTCAATTATAACACCTTTGAAACGCAATCACTTCCCCATTATAATTAAATCCATGCATAAGCATGCGTTTAAATGATCTATAAAACCAATGTAATGCATAATTATTGTGGTCGAAAATAATATTATTTCGTAGAATTTTTCACACTAAGGTCTATTAATCAAAGACGTAGCATATAAGATTTTACCAACCTCTCTACAGTATATTTTGTACTTCCGCAGAGTACTTAATGTTTTTACGAGTTGTTGAGGCATAATCTGTCCAAACAACATACGTAAGTGTCTCACATTGGTTAATATTAAAAGAGGTAAACAATTTATAAATTAATAGATACTCTTCCTAGTATTATGTGGTTTTGGGACGGAAGCTCATTGAACTTATGAAGTGGACTCTCTCTCGGTGACGGGTGCAGCTCAGGCTCGTATTTAAACACGATATAAAAAGCTATGCCCGTGATTTGGGACCTTTAATTCCTTAAATGTACTCTGGGCCGAATTGAATTAGTTTATTCGAGGGGGAGTGTGAAAAACTGAAAATGCACTCTAATCCCATAACTGATTGTCTATATTTGCTATAAATGATTGTGGACCATTTCCTGTAAATTTTTTTGGTGAAAAAGTAGTGGGATATGAGAGAATTGTAAAACTCCATACATAATTAAAAATAAGTGTGGAATATCAATCAATCAATCAAAGCCTTAATCCCATAACTGTGAAATATCACACATTAAAATCAAATTTATATACAAACTATACAGTAGATATTTACAAAATTGAAGATAAGAGTAAATTAATTACAATTCTCTATTAAAAGAGATCTATAAGCCCGTGATCGCTTCTTTAATTAAAAAAAAAATTACAATTATCTATTAAAGACTAATTATTAATTTGTTATTATGATATGTTATTTAATTAAGTACATAAATCACTTTTTAGTTTTTACCAAAAAAAAAAAAAAAAAAAAAAAGTACTCTTACCTAAGTCACTAATTTATGTTTCCTCAAAAAAAAAAAAAAAAAAAAAAAAAAATCACTAATTTATGTACTTTGTAAAATTATGTGGTATATATATACGTAGTATATACTAGCATTATCAATAGTAGTGAGTCATTTGATTAAAAAAAATATATATATTGGTCACTTCATTATTTTAGATATTTAAGATTACTTATTGTATGTTTTTTTTTTTTTCAAGATTAGTATGGGGTATAATATACAATTAAGAGTAAAAGATACACATACATACGGAGTACGAGTAGTAATTAGTGAGTAAATGTTTTCTACATTAAAATGAAATAACAACCTTTTTAAAGGAAATTGACAACCTGGATAAAATGTTAGTTAAGTGTTACACTCCTTCATTTACTCCTCAAATCAACAAACTACTTAAAATCAATCGATCCTCAAGACTCTTATTAACAATCATATGCTGTAATTTCTATACCTATCTTGATAAAAAAAAAATTATTTTTTTTTAAAAAAACATTTAATTAATTATTAAAAGCATAAAAGCACACACCATAGTTTGCATTTAGTGGTCTCCACCCAACCCCCTTATTTCTCTCTCTCTCTTTTTATTTTTTATTTTTTATATAATTTTTTTTATATTGATATTAATATTAATTATATTTATTTTTAAAATGTAATTTTCTCTCTCTTCCCTTCTCTCCTTTATATTTCTCATCCATTCCTCTCATTCACTCTTCAGGGCTCAATGATTCTCCATTCCCTCATCAAATACTGAGCCCTTGATTTAATTTTTTCCTATAAAACCAGAACCAAAAATAAAAATTCATCATTTAATTTCTCACATCTCTCAAAAACCATTTACGAAGTAACAAATTAAACATTATCTTTCACAGTATGGCGTTTTCTCCGGACCTTAGCAAGAGCACAAAGCTAGAAAGGTACAACAGCTACCTACGGCGCGTGAACAACACTAAGCTATTAGCCGCCTCGTCGAAGCTCCTATTCCGAGTAACCCTCCTCGTGGCGCTTCTCCTCGTATTCTTCTTCACCCTCAACTACCCAATCGGCGGCGGCGGCGGTGACTCGCAGAATGCGTCAATCCACACCACGAGCCGATTCTTCTCGTCGGGCTTTTACGGGACTGGCGCAGCCTGGGAGAAGCAAGTGCGCCAGTCCTCAACCCCGCGGCGCCCTAACGGATTTTCCATACTTGTTACGGGCGCCGCAGGTTTTGTCGGCACCCATTGCTCCCTCGCCCTCAGAAAACGGGGCGACGGAGTATTGGGACTCGACAATTTTAACAGCTACTATGACCCATCACTTAAACGGGCAAGGCAGAAGTTATTGTCAAGGTAAAACATCCATTCATTTCCACAACTTTACCACATAACATGTTTTTTATTTCTTTGCACTTTATTCTAGTAGCATATAACAAGAATATTTGATACTCTTTACTTGATATTTTATTCTATTCTTTTTTTTTTTTCTTTGCCTACAATTAATAGCAAATTGATTGATTGATTGATTTACAAAAGATAATTACTCGTCTCGAAATATTGTTCTTACTTTGATGGTGATTGTTTTTGGTAAAAAAGTCAAACTAAAATTGTGATTCAATATGAATTACAAAGATCTAAAACAACTTCATTAGAGGCAATTGATTAAGTATAATAATTATATTGATAGTATTGTTAAATTTCATTTCTTTTAATATTGGATTAGTGCTATACTCAATTGTAACTTCTTTAAAGCTTATTAGACAACATAATTACTGATTTTCGTTAAATATTATTTTTAATTTTAGAGTTATATAATTCACCCATGTAATCCAAATTCTAAGCATTTATAGGGAACTTAAGATATATTATTATTGTATTATTATTATTATTACTATATATTCATTGTGAAGGACCAATAGTATTAATTCCTAATTAAATTAATATTTTTGTGATTATTTTATATAGGAACCAAATCTTTATAGTGGAAGCAGATCTAAATGACACCCCAATGTTGAACAAGTTGTTTGATATAGTCCCGTTTACCCATGTGCTACATCTTGCGGCTCAAGCCGGGGTGCGTTACGCTATGAAGAACCCTCAATCTTATGTACAATCCAACATTGCTGGCTTTATTAACCTCTTAGAGGTGGCTAAGGCCGCGGTCCCACAACCCGCGATTGTTTGGGCCTCCTCGAGTTCTGTTTATGGACTTAACAAGGATAATCCGTTCTCGGAAATGGACCGGACCGACCAGCCGGCTAGTCTTTATGCTGCTACTAAGAAGGCTGGGGAGGAGATAGCTCATACTTATAACCACATTTATGGGCTTTCTCTTACTGGGCTTAGGTTTTTTACTGTTTATGGGCCGTGGGGCCGACCGGATATGGCTTACTTTTTTTTCACCAAGGACATTTTGCAAGGGAAGCCCATTAATATTTACAAGACCCATGATGGGACGGAGGTGGCACGTGACTTCACGTATGTCGATGACATCGTGAAGGGTTGTGTTGGGGCTCTAGACACGGCGGAGAAGAGTACCGGGAGTGGTGGCAAGAAGCGAGGGCCGGCTCAACTGAGGGTGTACAATTTGGGGAATACTAGCCCTGTTGGGGTTGGGAGGCTAGTTTCCATCTTGGAAGGGTTATTGAATGTGAAAGCTAAAAAACATGTGATCACAATGCCAAGGAATGGAGATGTGCCCTTCACCCATGCTAATGTTACCTTGGCACGTAAAGATTTCGCGTACAAGCCCACCACGGACTTGGCTACCGGTCTTAGGAAGTTTGTGAAGTGGTATGTTAGTTATTATGGTGTCCAACCGAAGGTTAAAAAGGATACTCCTTCCGAAGCCGAGTGATCAATTAAAGACATTCATCGTGGTTATACGCCCGAATAGTTCATAACAAAGAACATGGGCACCTCTCTTTTTTTTCCATTTCGATTTTTTATTTAATTGCTTACGGGGATGGATGATGTTGTACTATAGATATAGAAACTTTAAAGTGTTCATATTATATAAGATTATTACTATTATTATTATAGGAAAAAAGGAAGGAGGGAGATTGTTAAGTGTAGATCATGGAGAGGTAATAATGGAATTTGGATCCAACCAAAAACATAAAAGAAAGAAAAATATTGTAAAGCCTAGGTGATCTTGTTGGGGAATGACCTACTTCAAAAGTGAAGTAGATGATAAACCAAAAATATTTGATTGAATGTCAAAGTCAATTTGTAATTGTAACAGAAATGAAAGAACAACTATGACATCAAGCATCTTTTTCTCTTGTTATTTTTTTTTTTACAAGTTATGGTCATATTTATCTTTTTTTCTTTACTCCTTGTAGTAAATAACGGATGCACTCTTCTATTATTATGCTCGTACTTGATTGAAATAAGTAGCTCTTTATTGATTATCGAGTATCTACTGCTTTAGAAGAAATAACTGTGTATTATGACTCAATTAAAATCAAGCTTAATAGTTGTCCTGCCTGGTGAAACATGAGTTTACAAATCTCTAAACACTTTCAAAATATTGTTGTAAGTTATTATTATTTTTAAGCATATCACAATTATTAATCGATACTTACTCATAGTTTTTTTACTCTTCACTCCTGTATCTTTCAACATTTTGGCCTTTCCAAAAGTGTCCATTCTTTTGATCATGATTGGTAAACAAAGTGGCAGCTTTTTGAGTGATTGCTAGTGGACTGAATTAGTGAGGATAACCGGTTGTTTGATCAAATTATTGATTGCCATTTGGTAGATGAATTTGCCGAATAAGTCAAAGTTAGATTGTCTTATTAGATCACCGACACTAATCTATGGTTAAAAGCTAATTGATTTTTATTTCTTTAATAATTATTTTGTATATTGAAAGTGGAGAGAGCAATATCCCACTTTCATACTCATTTGGGTTTTAATTAATCATCAAACTTAAATTTATAAACTTTCGTAGCAAGGTTATATCTACTGTACATCTTACCCACCTCAATCAAAAACATAACTAATTTAGTTCTAAAATAAAGGATTACGTAAGTAAATGACATTATTCTACGGTATACTATAAATGTCAATTTAATTAGTTAAATTTTTTCTAAAGTAATATTTAGAACCTATTACTTAATCTCGTCTCTATTATTTGAACATTTGAAATTTTATATTAAATGATATAAGTGGATTATAGAAATAGCTTATAGTTGATTGAACTTAAAATACTGTTCTTGACCATATCATCATCATAATGTTTAAAGAATCTTATTTAGCCGTTATTTTAGGGTTTTTGTTGATAGAGAAACAGCATTTTTTTTTTTTTTGTCAATGATGCTAGTGAGCTTTAATAAAGTAAACTAAAGGGACCAAATTTGTAAAAATAAAATAAAAATAAAGGGGACCAAAGGGCACTAGCAAAGAAGCTAATTTAAAGTTATGTGTATGAACATTTATATAAAAAAAAAACAGAAAATGTGAATATTATCCTTTTTTTTTAAAAAAAAAAAAGAAAAAAAAAATGATTATCATCCTTGTATTGTAATACGAAGTATATGGTTTGTAGAATTCTTCATTTTTGAAAATATTTACCAAGAATTTTTGATGTGAAATTGGATGGAAGATTGAGGGAAGCAAATCTGAGTCGAGTGGCCAAGAGGTAGTGTGATTTATTGTTTAGTTGTAATACATTAATTATTTAAGTCAAAGTTTTTTTTGAAACCATTTAAGTCAAAGTTTTTAATACAATACAACCCATAGGTACATATCGAATATTAATATAAACATTATAATGATATCTTTCAAATTAAAAAAAAAATTAATAAATAAATTGAAATGATACTAGCAGTAAAAGCTTAGGATAGAGAACACAATGATATGATGATAGATTTACTTTATTTTGAGTCTATATTAAAATATATATATATATATATATATAGGATGATTTTTGTTTTCTTCGTCGATAATTTGAGATGTTTAATAGTAATTTATATTTACCAAGTTAAACTTAATTGGTTTAGTGACAAAGATTGTATCTTGGGTTTAATTCTCACTAGAGACACTCTTAGTGGCGGATATTGGACCAAAATACATGGAGGACTAGACTTTAAAATTTAATCTTTTGTTGAAAGTTTGAAATTGTATTTATCTAACCATTAACAAATATTGACTATGTATTCCTTATGTCCATAAACTCTTAAAATAATTACGGGGTCAGACTCCTATCAGCACCAATGAATTGAAGAACCTCTCCTGATTATTGAGGTCGAAGTCCCTTATCCTCCCCCCTCACTTTTAAAGTATCTAACCCGTAAATAGTGAATTGAACCTAAAAAAAACCATAAGGGTTAAGATTTGATCAAAGATTTCTCCTTATTATTATAAAAAACAAAAAAATTAGCAAAATACATTTAACATCTTTGTTGATAGATAACTTTTGTAAAACTACTGTGTTATACTATATCGAATTATCGATCACTCCTTAACCCATGTTGTGGGTGGTGGTGAACGGGCATATAGCGGTGGAAATTGCTTTAATGTTAAGCTTCATTGGAAAGGTTCTTCTGTCTCCTTAACCCATGTTCATTTTTTGCACTTTCTAGTTGGTGAATATAACGCATAAAGTTAAAAATTAATAATATCCCGACAGCTTGATTTAGAGGAAATTTCTAAGGTTGAATTTAATGTAGATTCATTGTTTGAGTAATTTGAGGTGATTAATCAAGGTTTGAAACTTTGAAATGTATTTTAGCATGTATTTAAAATATCCAAAAAATCTTGTCACTTTTTTTTAGAAAATATATATTCTGCCCTTAATTTATATGATGTAAGTTGGATGTGATTGTGGGTCATTTACGATATTGAGTTAAATAGTCGTCATTATATATTCTTTAGATCTTCGTTATATTATACGAAGTATATAGCTTTAGATCTCCATCATATTAATTTGTCCTCATTATACATTCGTCGCTCTTTGTTATATTATACGAAGTATATAGCTTTAAATCTCCATCATATTAATGTTGTCTTTCAATCTTCAATTTAATTATTTGAAGATGATTTAATATAAAAATGTGACTCGTATCAATTAAAAAATTCTCTGTAATAATTTATAATTGAATCTTATATAGTGCATACTTTGTATGAAGTATTAAGTTCCAAAAGGTATGTCACGAAATTACCCAACATGGACGCTGCTAGTAAGATGGTGGTAGAGAACCTTATCCCTGCAGTAACTGCCTTTCCTCCTTTGGAAAAGGGGGACGATGAGGCTACCAGCTCCCCAAACAACCAGGAGTGTAGGCAAGCTAAGGTCAAGGGATCGAAGAAAATCCATATTTTCCTCAACAGATCGTGAAGTAATCAGTCCCTTAACATTCCAAATGTGTCTTATTCGGACCTGAATCAAGGAAAAACCTTAAAGTGATAAAATTAAATTGACTGCTACTATTAGTTCATGACCTGCTCATGTGGCGGTTTGCAACTGTCTCATGAATATCAATGTTTTAGACGATTGATATATTACACGAAGTATAAGTCAACTTTTGAAGAATTTTGTGTCACCTAATACATTTTGAAAACCCCTTAATTAGTATGTACATTTTAAAATTTAATATTGTATATGTTACTATTGATACAAAATGAAGTAAATAATACAAATTTTTTTCAAAAAAAAAAAAAAAAAAAAGTAAATAATACAAATTGAAAGGAGTGTGTATTTAGTTTTTGATAACCAATACAATAACTTTAAAATGTTAGTTAAATTAGTTCTAATAACAATCTTAGCTTGTTTGACTAGATTAAATTAAAAATTTGTTTCGAAATCATCATACTTGTAAGCAATAAAAACTCCTACACATACGAATCCTAGGATAATATGGTCTGGTCAGGAAACTCCACCAAACATACATCAAAGCTGTATTTTGGGTTTGGCAATTCTATGGTCAACTGAATTCAATTACAAATTTATTTGATCTATATATTAAAATTAATTGATTTATATATTAGATCAATTTGTGCACATCAAAATATTCCATGTTTTAATTTCATTTCTTTTCGGAGAAGTCATTAGTTATAACTAATAGAATCAATAATAATTAGAGAAGAGGTCAGTACGTATATTTTGGTGTTAGTTAAAGAATGATATATACTGTTAATATAACTAGTAACGTACAGTAAGCTTTCTTAGTTACAGCTATCATACAGCCGATACAGGTAGCGAGGGATGTACTAAGCTAAATTTCTTGTTATTTTTGTGCATATAAATATGCCTTTTAATATTGTAGACTTGACAAAACTGATAGATTTAACTTAATTGAGCGAATAACTCAATCTTAAGTCAAATTATGTCTAATATGAATACATTGACTATGTCAGGTTTAATAGAATCAACACTCAACCCAATTGAACAAATAAAATAATTACTCATGACAAAATTATTTGATTTAGATCAATTTGTGCCCAATTTGAACAATCCATTTGTCACTTCCTATTATATGGATGAATAATTCTACTTGCATCATAAGAATCGAATTTTAAAAAAACAAGCATATACATTTAAGTCGAGAATTTGTAGGTCTTGTACGTTGATGTCGATTAAAAGATCATATATCCGCTTCTTAATAATAGTTTGATTCCCTCGGGGAGTAAGATAAGTATTTAAAATATTGCCTAAAGTGGTATTAATTTGGGAATGCATGACAAAATTACGTGTCGATCGGTGTAATTAATGTTCATTTTAATTTAATATTTCTACTTTTAGTTCTCTTATCCAACGCCCCGAGGCGTTCGTTAGTGTTAGAAATATGCCTTGAATATGTTTTCGAGTTTTGGATTAGTGAGCGGTAGCTCGCGAGGTAGCGACGAAAAGTGGAGCTATAGCTCCTACGTGAGCGAGCTATAGCTCGCGGAGGTATTTAGGTGCTGCTGGGTCGAGTGAGAGCTCACTCAACCGCGAGCGAGAGCTCGATCGCACGCAACACAGGAAGTCACGCGCGGCAGGCGCGCGCAAGTTTGAGAGTTGCGCGCAGAGAGTCGGCGCAACTTTGAGAGTTGCGCGCGGCATTTAATGCTGAGGCGGTCAACGTTTTTCTACGCATCTATCTATCTTATTTCGGAGTGCTATATATACCCCTTAGGGTTATTTGTAGCCGTATGATTGTGTCATTGAGTGATTATTCAAAATTCTGAGAGTCTTTTGTGTATTTCTCATCTGTGAGATCTAAGAGAGATAACATTAGAAATCCGAGAGACAATCAATCTGTTTTCTGTGATTGTTCTCAAATCTGTTCTGAATCTGTATTTTGTTTTCCCCAAGATCACTAAAATATAACTCTCGCCTGCCCGTGGATGTAGCCAACACATTGTTGGTGAACCACGTAAATCTGTGTGTGTTTTTTCTTGTCAATTTTACATCCAATATTTGTTCTTTCTTGCATCCGTTGTTACAACAGTTAGCATTTGCCAATTAATAATATGCAGCGAAACCATCTAATATACATTTTTCGTACTTGTAGCATAATAATTAATAAGTGTTATTGCTAAACAAAACCTACAAATTCATTTAAGTATCTTCTAATTTATTAAATAGCATGTTTCACACTCATTATCCCCTTTAAATTTATTTTCACCCCACTTGCCTATGTAGTGGCCAATATACTAATTTGGAGCGTTAAATATTAAAAATTAAAAAGCTTCATATTAATACTAACAAAATTAATTATTGTTGAATTTATATTAATTCTCCTACCTCCTAATTAATGCATGCATTATTGCTCATTTGTTATGAGTGAAACAAACCTCATGACTTCTAGTTTAGTCTAGATGCTGCATGATTAAGGAAGCATTTTGATGGTTAATCTTTAATTTGTGAGGGATCCTTTAGATTTGGTTGTCTAAATGTAGGGTACGGTTGTCGGTAAGTGTCATCTATTATCAAATACAACCCTTTAATTCAATCTCATCATATTAGTGTCAAAACTATATCTTATATGGAGTAATATTGATTTGATTTATGGCCCAAATTTGCGATCATCATCCAATGCAACAATATGATATGAACATAAAACTTTGCCTTACACCCAAGCCGCACACAAAGATATTTTATTAAAGTAATACACACCTGACTCAATACGCATTTTAATGACATGAATATTACCTTATGTGTAAAAAAAATGATATTTTGTCAAGATGTATAAAATACTATTTCTTTAAATTTGTAAATAAACAACATAGCTCAAAATTGTTTAGAAATCAAACATTAATAGAACTTATTCAGCTTAAATGCTACTTTTGATTTGAGTTTTGAAGACATACTCATGATGTAATGAACCACTCTAACTTTTTAATAATGCAATGCAATAGAAGAAGCATATTAGTGTCCTCGAAGTGTCAGACTACTTGGGGAAAAAAAAAAAAAAAAAACATGATGATCAAAATTAAATGATTGACCTAATACATCAAGATTCTTTCCAAAAAAAATAGAAAATTTAAATATCAAATAAACAATGTCAGAAAAGACACAGTACATGAAGTGAGTCAGAAACTTATGGGCCCATTAACTGAATGATACAATCAGCCCATTAGACTGAAACCTCCAGCTTCTGAATCACGGAGTAACATACTTGATCCTTCCAATTTCAGAGCATTTATCCTTTTTTTTCTTCCTTGAAAATTTGCATGAACAATTTTTATTTTTTTTTTTTATTTTTTTTTTATTTTTTTTGTTGAAAGTAAGATACAGGGGAAAAGATTAGGAACGTCTTCTCACAAGATCGTGCCCTAACCTATCTTGTAGTAAAAAGTATGAAAACTTGCTATCCAAGAAGGGATCAATATCCCGGTGGGTCGGAGTAGAGTAACCCAGAGACGCAGCATAGTCTGCTGCTCTGTTTCCTTCACGAAAGATGTGTTGAGATTTAAAGGCTAAGAAGGAATCCCAGATGATCTTGATGTCTTCCATAAGCAGCTCAAGCTTCCACGGGCAGTTGTAGTGTCCCTGCAAAATAACAGTCAAATTATCGCTTCAATGAAAATATGGAAATATTGTGCTCCTTAGCCAAAAGAACGCCATTTCGAAGGGCAATTGCTTACGCAAAAAAAGCCGAGCAAGAACCTAAGTTATAAGTACAACTAGAAATATGATTGCCAGTAGCATCCCGAATGAAAACACTAGCAGTAGAATTATGAAGACTTGCCGAACCATCAAAATTTAACTTGCAATATCATGTTGGGGGAAGAGACCATGGGACGATCGTATCAGTAGTAGTGTGCTGAGGTTTAAGAGAAGAGTTAGTATCCGAGAGGTGAAGGGAGTCTAAAAAATTCCTTGCCTGCCATTCCTGGTAGAGTGACGAAGCACAGAAGAAAACTGACTATACAAAGGGGGTTGAGGCTTTGAATACAGACGCATTTCTGCATTTCCAAAGACTCCATAAAATAATTACAAACTTGGGAAGCAGGCATTAGGACGAACGTTTAAGGGAAGATAGGAGAGCATGGAGGGAAGAAGACGGAGGAAGGATGCCTATCTAGTTTCTAACAGAGGAGGAGGACCAAAGGTGAAAAGAGAAAGGGCAATGCAGATGTAACACCCCCGATTTACTAACTAATAATAAGAATTAAAGAAAAATAAACAACCTTTAAATAAAATTGCGGAAGCATAAACCTAAATTGGAGTATCACCGCCACACTCAACAACTTGTCAAGTGCTAAGGCTTACAAAATCCCAATAATTACAACCCAATAAACTAAGTGAGCTATTTATACAACTTTACGAACTTGTTATAAAATACTAATCGAAACACTTGAGCTCCTTTAGCTACGATCACTTAATCAACCTGTTTAGACAAACTTGACTGCTCACCATTAAGGACAAATTCCAAAATAGATTATCGCAGGGCCACCATAAGAAAAAAACATGGCCGCAACACAAGTAGCACAACAAAACAACGCACACAAACAAACACACGTCAACAAAAAGCTGAGTAATCATCACATATCATAATACAGAGTATAGTAGAATAATTAACACTAATAGCTCAATTAAATAATGTAGTTCAAAACTACATTACACATTGTACTCTGAAAATAACCTTTGTCAAATCCAACCTCGAATAATAATACGATCTTTTACTCAATTAACTCATCTATCCCATAAGTGTGCCATGCTCGTTGTTCAATACCTAGCCTTGGACATGAGTAATTCGAATAACAAACCAACAAGTATAAAAACTTGAATACTCTCAATAACTAGAAAACACCTTAAACCATGACCAATATGGGTCAAATCCCACTGTAGGGGACCATAAAAAAAATATAAATAAAGATTATACCTCATTCTTAACTCATGATTATCATCTCCTTACCAACATGCCAAGGACTAAGGTAATTAACATCGAGCCTCAAACCAAAAACAGAGTAATAATTCTTAACCCTTTTGATCTCATACTTGATCAAATAATCATTTACAGATTCATAATCAATATCTCAATAATGGCACATGTTCCCAAATATTATAAAAATTCGAACTCGATTCAATCATGGTATATCTCAACTCTTATAGGGCAATAATTCTAATACCCAAATATAATTACTTCACAACCCAAAAATAATACTCTGCATTAATAACCCTAAAACCTCAATAAAACAATACTCCCTATAGCAACAACATTAAAAACCCTAGAAATAATAGTACAATCAATTATATACAACAAAAATAATACAATATTCAAATCAAATCATACAATATCATAATAATTAATCATATATACAAACAATACAAACAATAAATCATATCACACACAATAATACGACATGTAATACAAACATCTCCAAAGTTTCGTATGATTACATATAATAATAATACAATCAAATTATTAATCAAACAACTCCAAAATATTGATAGTGTGATTACTAGATAATAGATTATAAACATACAACTCAAAAAAAAATTAAATTTGTGTGATTACCTATCAACAAACTAGCACTAGGTCGGGCGACAACGAGGTACGACCCTCGTATGCTTTGAGTTTTACAAACATGATATAGGCTTCTCTATTGATCACATTATAAAACATTAGATATGATGATGAGAATGATTTTTTTTTTTAAGAAAATATCAAATCTTGGTTTTGTTTTACGCACAGCCAAAAGGAAAATGACGGCAATCCTTTTTTTTAGCAATTGATAACTATTTTAGGGTTTAAGATAATTTTTATAGGATAACAAAAATAGAGTATAAAAATTCAAAAAATAGTTTAAAATATAATATTTTAGCCATAAAATATATTTGATAAAATCTTAAGATATTCGGGTATTACAGCAGAAATAGATGATCCTAGGTTTCAGGACATGTGTTACAAAAGGCACAATGGTGCGAGACATTAATATGCCTAGAAGCTAACGTGTGACGAGTGGGAAGACTATTTTGGAGAAGTTGCCATAAAAAAAAAAACTGAATTTTAGGAGGGATATCCAAATTTCATATCTAATGAAATTCCCACTTCAGAGAGAACTGGGGGAGTGGTTATGAGCTAACCACGTAGCAGACTTAACCGTAAATTGACCATCTTTAGATAAACCCCAATAAGGCTCACCAAATTAACAGGAAGGATAGAGGACGACAAAGGGACATCCCAAGAGTTATCCTCCCTAATAAAGGTATCCACAGTTAGATCAAGATTTGAGATTTGATCCGGGTCCAGGTCTAACAAGGCTATGATATCAGTGTCAGCACACCAAATATCAACCCAAAAAAGTATAGAAGAACCATTCCCTACTTTCCAACGGAGGCCGCGAATGATAAGAGGACGGATTTGAAGAAGTTTTTCCAAATCCAGGTATTCCAAGGTTGGGGATTGTAGTTAAGGAAGTGAGAATGACGAAGATATTTAGCTGAAACCGATTGGACCCACAAATTAGTAGGATATGTAAGGAGCTTCCAGCCAAGCTTGGCTAAGAAAGCAGAATTAAGAGCCTTAGTTTTCCGTGATCCAGGACCTCCCTGACTTTTAGGTTGACAAATGGTGTCCCAGGCAACCAAAAGTAACTCCTGTTTTTGAGGAGAATTTTCCAGAAAAAATCTCTATTTATTTTATCTAAAGAGGTAGTAATAGAAGTAGGTAATCTAGCAGTGGACATAGCATAAGAAGGGATAGCCTCTAGGTGACTCTGGATAAAGACAACCTTACCTGCTTTGGAAACCAAATTAGATGACCAAGCATTCATTTTTTGGTCTGCTTTTATAATCAAAACGGAAATTTTCTTTAGCATAAGTACGAGAATTAAAAAAAAAAAAAAAAAAAAAAACCCTAAGTAGCGGTCTAGGTAAGATTTAGGAGTCATATTAAAATAGTTAGCTAAAATTGATTTATTTCTATGAGTAACATATTTTGAGAAAACAAGAGAAGATTTCTGAAAATTTATAAGTTGACTCGAAAGGGAGGCGAATGTTGTTAGGGTATCTCAAAGAGTACCACAAGCAATAGACGTTGCTTTACAAAATAAAAGACTATCATCGGCAAATAAGAGACAAGGTATAGTAGGGGCAATTTTGATGCCAACACCTAGATTTTTCGAGTGAGAAAGGAGGAGAAGTTTTTTGAATAAGACTTCCATACAAATGACAAAAAGGGCTGGTGACAGGGGATCACCTTGGCGTAAACCTCTGGAAGGGCAGATAAGGTTAGTAGTAGAGAAGTTAACAACAGGGGAATAAGAAGTCGTAGTAACACAAGTTTTAATCCAAGTTTGGTTAAAACCAAAAGAAGCAAGGGTAGTCTATAAGAAGTTCCATTCAATACGATCATAAGCTTTTTCCATATTTAATTTTAGAGCTATGATTTTGGAACGGACCTATGATTTTCTTAAGAAAAGGTTTAAGACGGTTAATCAAGATTTTAGAAATAGCTTTGTACATAGTACTACATAGATTGATAGGTCGATAATGACTAGCTTTGGATGGAGTAGCAATTTTAGGAATTAAATTAATAATAGTATGGTTTAATTCCTTTAGCAAAATATCAGTATGAAAAAAACACAAATTTGATTGTACCTGCGAGGGCGAGAACATGGTGCACATATTACTTCCGAGAGAATAAATACAAATATATAACTAAGAGCATAATGTGCATTTAAAAAAAAAAAAAAAAAAAAAAAAAAAAAAAAAAGAGCAGAATGTGCAGCATACTCTCAAAGCTTAAACATAATAAGGTTATGGTATTTTGTGCAACCCTTACATTCCCCTCAACTTCCCATGAAGTAAATGAATAGACTAAAAGCTTTTGGTGTAAAGTTTTGACAATTTTTAACATCCAAATTACTGTCAATTATATAGGTTAGTTGATGTTGCAATTTCTTAATTTAGGGATGTTTAGCAAAGATAAGTTTCCAAAATTATTAGCACGAGTCTTGCAGCTACACCAGCTACAAAGCGGGTTGTGGTTACAGCTTAGGCGACTTGGTAAGACCAGAGCAAAATGATTCAGGTTGTAGTTACTGCTAGTTTCCTGCTGGTCTGCTGCTGCATTACCTGCAAACTCGCCCCTTGGTTGGTAGAAGTTTTGATGCATACTGGAGGATGCTGGAAGCTACTGCTTTTGAAGTGAACGTGGATGGCGCTATATACCGGGTATCAGCAGTTAAGCAAAAGCTAGTATGCCAGTAGTTACACTGGGGCAAAGATGCCAAGATGGTGTTTGATTTACTTACAGCCATTCAAAACAAAGTCGGGACAAAAAAAAAAAAAAAAAAAAAACGAACTCAGCGTATTTTTTAAAACACGTGAATACATTTGTAATTTGTAAGTATCACTTAGGCCCTATTTAGTTTACCTTATTTTTGCTTATCTGAATTAACACTGGTCTAATCTGATCTTATCTAATTGGTCTAATATGATCTCATCTGGTCATTATGTAAATTTCATAATTTTTTTCATTACGAAATTAAAGATATTTAGCGGTAAAAACGATGATTTAATCCGAACTTATTTTTTCTGATATAATCTAGTCTGAACTTATTTTTTCTGAAATAAGTAAAAATAAGTTAAACTAAACAAGGCCTTAAAGGGGTGAAAATTTCAGATATTGCCAGAGTACGTACTCGAATGTTATCTATAAATAGCTCCAGAATAAAACCTTTATAAAATTCGAACAAGCCTTGGATAAAATATTCAACTGTATGCCTGACCAGTGAATTGAATCTGAAAGAAATAAATAAAATCTACCTAAATTTTGTGCAATACTAGTGAGCCAAGCATAACAGAGCCTTCATTGACACCAGCTAAGCTCTTAGACTCGACAGATTTGCAGAAATTAATCAGACAAATACAAGTATTGCATTCTCACCATCATATCAATCATACTTGAAAACCACAGCAGCGAAAGTTGTACCTAATTGCAAAGCAGTAGCTAAGAGAACATCCATCAAAATAGAAGCAAATAAAAGAACCTAAATTGAATCCATTTCCTACAGGCTACAGTCACTTGCTATGAACATTCGCAGTTTTACTTATCATTAAAAATCGTCATTTGATCTGGATTGGCCACCATAGCCTCCGCCACTGCCACCACCGTAGCCTCCGCCGCCGTAACCGCCACCTCCGTAGCCACCACCTCCACCTCGGGGGGGACCTGGTGTCCTCTCATTTGCAATACTCACACGGATGTTGCGTCCATTCAGATCCTGTATATACATCAGTGCACAAATTTTTTTAATAATGATGATCTACATGTGTATTTTGGATATCTAAAAGAGCTTTGTAAGTAGGTTGTGTGTTCTCACCTGGCCATCCATGGCAGACAATGCACTGTTTGCGGCTTCAGCATCTGCAAAGTTGACAAACCCAAATCCCCTAGACCTTCCTGTGTTTCTATCAGTGATGACCCTAGCTGTAAAATACAAAAAAAAAAAAAAAAAAATAAAATGAATGACTTAACAACTGCAGACTTTAAGACGATCACTAAAACTTGCAATACAGTTGTTTCTGAAAAACAGCTTCAACAAGAAATAGATAATACTCACCATCTACTACTTCACCAAAATTGGCAAATGCATCCTTCAATGAGCCATCATCAGTTGCGAATGAAAGACCTGAAGTGGACATAATAGTTGAGTTAAAAAGTTCCATACTAAAATTGCATAAATTATTACTTGTATAAATCAATCAAATACCTCCAACAAAAAGCTTTGAAGAAGACATGCATCGAATAGCAGTCATCATAGATGAGTTGGAAGTTTGTGAGATGCCTTGACCAAGTATGCTGCCAATTCTGTTTAGGAACGCCATTTTCGACAATAATCTGCACAGAACATGGAAAATCAGGCGGGTACTATAACTTAAAATCTCAAAGGAAAAAGATCCGCATTTTACAATATCTTAAATTTCAAATTTCAATATGAAAACGGGCAAGTTTGTTGAATATCTATTTTTCATACACTATAATCATATGCTTCACACTAAATCATCATAAGGAAAAGGTTTTCCGCAATCTATACATTAAAGTGTATAATCTCATAGGAAGAGCACTCAATGGGCTTACAATTCACATGCTAAAAAAAAAAAAAAAATACAATCTTGCTGTTATAGTAGCTAATTAGTAGCACGAAGTACCCACTTCCTATTCCAATATTTAGCAAACAAAAAAAGAGTTGAATCAAAAAACTCGCGAGCTGTTTGGTAGTTGGTAGTATAGGGTGGTAATGGGAAGGAATTAAGCATAAATTTGTGAGGTAAGCATAGCATTACCAGGGGCATGAGCTCGAGACGTTCTTTACAACTTATTCCAATTACCATTATTTATAACCGATTACAATACGTGTCGCCAACAGCTCAGATACTACCTCCGGTCGCTATTATTTGCAACTTTTACTATTTTTGGCCGCCAAGCATTATTTGCAACTTTCCAATTTCTTTCCCTTTTTAACAAACTTTTTTGGTTAAAAAGACTTTTATATAGTGGTCCCCCTTTTTATTTTCTCCCTCTCCTCCTAACCCCATGTACAAAATCAGATTTTAATAGTGGTCCCCCATTTTATTTTTTCTCTCTCCTCCTAATCACATGTACAAAGTACCCTTTCCTTTTATTATCAAATTATGTTTCGTGAACAGTGAAACCCTCCAAAGTTGCAAATAATAGCGACTGGAGGTAGTACAATCTAGACTACTAATCAGTAAGCTTAACCCTTAAAACAATTAGTTACAGTAATCAAGCATGCCATTTCTCAAAATGTACAACAAATAATTAAGTCATTGAACCCTTTCAAACGATAGGAAATAAAACCTTATTAATTCATACAGAACATCATTATATGATTATATAGAAAATACTATTCATGCAGCCAAGAAATCATAAAACTCATGAATCATTCTTCAATCAAACTTATTCATCAGAATCCAAAAATTAAAACCAATACAGAGTACAGATTAATTAACCTAAAACTCCCTAACTTTGATAGAAAATATCTAATAAATCATATCCCAATTACACAAAAACTACATCTTGCATACCAAGAATGAACATTTCAAAAACAAAATCAACATTAATACATATTTAACCTAAAATAACTAATCATGAATCAATCAATATATAATTTTCAGCAATAATTAAACAAATCAGCAAGAAATTGACATGAAACAGGGCAGCATAAACTACAAATCATCAAATGATTTACAAAATAGAAGAACAAATAAAAAAAATTGTAGATCGTAAAACGACAAACGAAAAATGCAAGAAAAAACCCTAAAAATTGAAAAGAGGAATACCTGAAGAGAGAGAAAGAAGAGAGAGAGCGTGAGGTTTAGGAGCGGCTAGGGTTTAAGCTTTTGAGAAGCTTAAAATGAGGTTTGGTATCACAAATATCTTACGGACCTCTTTTTATAGGGTTACAAAAATATCATCAAGGTTTTGGGGTTTTAGGATTTTCTTTTTATTAAAAAAAAAAAAATTCTACCATTTGCTTGCATGATTAATTGATTAATGCAAATATAGGGTATGGGTATGGGTATGGGTATGGGTATGGGGGCGGCTTATACGGGTTTGGTTTTTTAGGTCGCTTTGTTTAAGGTCCACCGATCCGATTGGATGTGGATGTGGATTTGGATCGGGCTTCGGTGGGAGATCATTTTTGGTTGAGTGGTGGTTCGGGTTATGAACACTTTTAAGATTGGACATCTATCCATTGTTCGGTTGAGTTGTGATTCGACCATTTTTTGCTCATAGTTTTAAAGGGAAATAGACAAGATGATGATTCCATCTTTAAAATTGGATTTTGAAATTTATAACGATCATTTAATAATAATTTGAAATGTAATACATGAATTAAGTTGCGTGATACAAAAATAGTCTTCAAAAATGGGTCAAGAACTAAATTTTAAAGATATGTACAACCGGAAGTGTGATTGGGTTAATAATGAATACCCGACGTGTAAATCTTGGTCTAATCAAGTTTTATCTGGGCCACCAAACTTGAGTCGAATGGTTGGGTACAATTTATAATTTGACAATTATATCCTACAAATGAGATCATGATGCGTATCATAATCCCAAATGAGCAGATGGTTATAAGCTATAACCAAATTAATAGGTAATGAGAAGGTGTCCCGACAAATTGAAGCCTCTTAAGGTCACTTGGTCCGCGTAGATGGGCAAGACCTCTCGGGAGAGGGGGAAAGGGTAAGGGAATTCCCAACCCTAAGTGACCTCTAGTAAAGCTTGATCCCACAATTTTTTGGTTAAAATTTTCAACCCTTAAACCAAATATTACTTGGTTGTTCAACATACTTCATATGGAGTACAATTTTGTGAACAAAATTTATAAATGCGAAGTACTAACTTCTTGGATAGAGGTCGTAGAGCCAACCATACTTTAAGTATTATTATGAAGTACTCGTACTATATTAGATAAGTTTGAGGTGATTATGGATCGAGTTAGACTTGAGCAGAAAAATATATTGACCAAGACACACTTCAAAAAATAGGCCTCTACAAAAGAAGTTGATCAGTAGGCCCATTACTCGAGTTCGAGCAGCGCATACTTGATAAGTAGATAAGCTTAACTAAACATCACACGAAGGAGTGTGGCCAGCTAACCAATTCCACATGCATGCACCATCCCACTTCAAAGCTGTTTGTGTATAAGACTTGAAAAACACAGCAAATGTGACTACTAGTGTAAAAAGTACATTTTCCTACAAAACTACTTAAGCGTCTACAAGAGTAGTTAAGCATCCATATTATCCATCTTTATATACGTAGTAGAAAGTTTCAACATACATACTCCTTTCGATCTTTTGTTGTTTCTCCGTTGTGTTGTTTGTGTTTTTTATTTTTTATATATTAGATTTCAAATGAAAAGAACAAAATAATAGCTGGAGAAGAACAACATCACATAATCTATTAACTATTACTAAAACAAAACATTGCTAACATCATTAACTCTGAAATTATCCTACGTGTCATTCTCACATTAAAAATTTTCCCACCAATTTAATGTGTGATGTCATCAATTATTAATGATTTTATTATTTTTTTTTTATTTGTATCTACACTTTTGATTTCAATGTATAAGTGTCTATATAAAATTCAATTAACCAAGTTTCTCTCCTAAATTATAGTTTCACATACCTAATTTGTTTGATGTTTGATCGTGGTTTCAATTTTTTTTACTTTCCTTAAATGTAAATTATTTTATAAGTTCTAATTTTCATATATAATAATGTAATGCAATTGAACATACATTAGAACATTACAAGATATATTATAACCTAGTAGAATACTAAGTAACGATTAAGGATAAGTCTATCATGCTTTTTAAATTATAAATTAACATAATAAAATGTTCTTGGGCATTGTACATCAAGCTAGATTATTCTTTGTAAATGAAAATTTGGCTAACTTAGGTTATTGGAGATGAAACCGACCAAATTAATCAAACATGGGTTGACCGATCAATCTCATAGCTAAAGCTGGCACGAGCCGTGCCAGCCTACATGCCGCCCAGCACGGCACGGTCCGACACGATGGTCGCCAGGCGGGCCATGAGCCGTGCCGCATGCAAGCCAGCTATAAAACAGGCACAGCACGACGTGTTGGCCCGTTTTTTGGCCCGTGGGAGGCCTTCCAGGCACGGCCCGTGGCACGACCCGGCCTGGCACGCCCAGCAACGCGGCACGGCACGGTCCGACACGATGGTCGTTGCTCTTCTTCCCCTCTAACGGCCATTAACGGCTATAATGTCGTTGCTCTTCTTCCCCTCTAACGGCCATTAACGGCTATTTTCCTAAATTTTTCTATAAATACCAAATTTCATTCACTTTCAAATCACAATTCAACTCATCTCTTCTCTTAATCTCTAGTTCTCTTAATATCTTATACTCTCTAATTATTTTTATTAATATCGAAAAAAATTAAAAGTTCGTAATCGTAATTAATGGAAAGCGTTGAAGCACGATTGTAAGATTCAACTAATCTTTATTATTGTTGTTAATATTATTGTTATTACTTATTAATTAATATTATTGTTATAATTATTGTTATTGTTATTGTTATAATTGTTGTTATTAATAATTATTATTGTTATTGTTATAATTGTTGTTATTAATTATTATTATTGTTATTTTTATAGTTATTGTTATTAATTATTATTATTATTGTTATTGTTATAATTGTTGTTATTAATTATTATTATCATTATTGTTATAATTGTTGTTATTAATTATTATTATTTTTATTATTAAAATTGTTAATTTGTTAATTATGGCATCACCAAACATGAACAACCCATCATCCTCTAAGAAAGCCCAATTTGTCTGTGCTAATAGTTCTAGGGAATCACCTAATCCAATGACCCCCCCCCCCAATTTCGAGTCCTAAGACAACAAAAGATAAGAGCAATAAAAATCAAAACCGATTGTCCAATTAGGTGGAATTCCACCTATGACATGTTAACCAAGGCAATTGAATATAAGAATCCTTTAACGATTTTTTACGGCGGAAAATTTCCAAACAATGCTTTATATGAAGATTATTGGTATAAATGTGAAAGATATATGCAATTTTTACAATTATTATATAACATGACATTTTGTTTTTCTTCTGTTTATAATCCTTGTGCTAAAAACTTTCTTTCAAATGCATGTTTACTCGCCCAACTTTTCGCTGATCATCGCAACCAAAGTGATTATGATCAATATATTCCAGCAATGGAAACAAAGTGGCGTAAATATTATACTGAAATTCCTTTAATTTATATTTTTGCTTCCATATTAGATCATAGGCAAAAGTATGAAAATACATTTATGTTAGTTGACATTTATTTTCAATGCATGCTTATTGACGATAATGTAGAAACCTATAAAAGTAATGTGAAGGATCAATTTTTTGCTTTATATAGAGTTTATGAAACCAAATATGGCACCGTTCCTCACTCTAGCCCTTCCCAACCATCCAAAAACGTAAGTAAAAAGGCCAAGTATTTATTTTCACAAGCTACTAACTTGATTTCAAGGTTTTCAGGTGATTCATCAATAAAGAGAACGCAAAGCAATGTATCGGAGTTGCAAATGTACCTGAGTTACGACTTCACCAAGGGCATAGACGACGAAGAGATAAACAGCCTCGACCTCCTTGCATGGTGGAAACAACAAAGCTTGAAGCATCCAACTTTGGCGACAATGGCACAAGATATTCTTGGTATCCAAGTCTCCTCCGTTGCCTCCGAACGAGCTTTCAGTGCATCCGGGAAGGTTTTAGACGATAGAAGAACAAGTCTAAAACCCGAAACACTTGAAATGTGCGTGTGTTTCAGAGATTGGTTGGATGCTGAAAATCGCTCACAAGACCGTACTTACGACGACAACGACAACGATGAAGGAACCTCCGCTTCCGACCGTTCGGGTTCGGCTAGTTCTCAATCTATGCAACCAGCCGATGACCTTGAACGCGAAGACGAAGAAGAAGAAGAAGAAGAATAGATGAAGAATAGGCAATTTTTGTATATTGTATGATTTTTATCATTATCAATATTATCATTATACGATTTTTATCATTATAAATAATAAAATATGAATATTAAACTTAATTTATTTTAGAAAAATAATAGTATAAAGTATAAACATTATTAAAAAAAAAAAACCAAAGAAGCATTCTTCTCAGCAGCACGATGGCAACACACAACCCGGCACGAGCCCGCTCGGCACGTGGGTCGTGTCGTGCCGTGGGTTGGCCTGCGATTTTGGGTGGCATGGCACGGCACGCCACTTCAGGCACGGTGGCACGGCACGCCGAAGACCGTGGCCCGCCAGGCTCGGTCCGCGGCGACCCGACACGGCACGTTGCCCACCTTTACTCATAGCTTTACGATAGTAAGATTCAGAAAGAAAATTCAATATTGACAAAGTATAGAATATAGATAAAATTGTTTAATACGGTAAAATCACATTTCAACTTATATCATTAACCATGAGTTGATCGACTATATTTTATTGTTTTCCCTTATCCTGCAACAATTGAACAAAAAAAGTAGGGGTGTCATTACCTTATCCGTTAAGGTAAATTTTATGTTGTTTCAGATGATTTAGAGAGAGAATGAATTGAGTTTTTATTTAACTATACATATATCATCTTTCCCACATTGTTATTTTGGTATCATACATATTATTAACGTATATATTTTTAGCATTAGATATAAGTGTACACCCAACCTTAGCAAGTTTATCAAACAATATTTAGGTACAATCATACAAAGCTTAGACGTAAGAAATGTTAAGCATGGTCAACAATGTACAATATATGAATTTAGACTTTAATCTATTCCATTTGTAGATTAAAATTCATTTGAAGTGAGGAAATAGATAAGAAAATCTCCACTCCCAATTCCAAAGAGCCTTTAGCGCTACGATCTTAAACTCTTAAAGTCATGAGAATAAGACCTTGTTAAATTCACCTTATTTCAGAACCTTATTCCTTTCTAACTTAACTTCACTTGCACTATTTGAAAACGCATATACAATACACAACTTTGACCATGAATATAGAAATATGGGCAATAACGAAGACTATAACCTTGTTTATTTCACCTTATTAAGGAATTAGTACATCTGAAGCATTTTTCACTTGCATTATCCAAAAAATTCAAGCGATAAAATATTAAAATACACAACTTTGACCACGAATACAGAACTAGCGATAACGGCCCTCGAGGTGTTATAGCCTAACCCATAACGA
Source organism: Chenopodium berlandieri (assembly GCA_034703905.1). Classification (NCBI taxonomy): domain Eukaryota; kingdom Viridiplantae; phylum Streptophyta; class Magnoliopsida; order Caryophyllales; family Amaranthaceae; genus Chenopodium; species Chenopodium berlandieri. Next base: position 53,759,204 of record CM068281.1, read on the forward strand.
AACTTATTCTCTATCTTGGTTGCTAAACAAAATCAAGGCTTCCTCCCCTTCCCAACACAGACAGCACACACAAAAATAATAAGAGAGAGAAACACGAAACTCTCTACACACCCCAGAAGAGCAACATTCATACCATAAGAGAGAGAAAAACTCGAAGATTTTTTGAAAATATTATTGCGGCTGCTTCAATTTCTACTCTCCAAGATCAATCAATTCAATCAAAATCTTTATTAATGCTATCAAATGAATTTGCTGTTTAATCATAATTTTCATTTATTTCTTAACTCCTTTTGATTCGATCTTTATTGGAAAAAATTTAAAGAGAATTGAAAAAATTTCTTTGGGATTGTGCTTTTTTCTCAAAGTGTTGAATAATTCCCGCTTTATTCCTCTTTTTTTAATTTTTGAAGAGATTCTTCATTTTCAATTTGGTATTGTTACTCCTATTTTTGAAAGAATTTTCGAATTAGGGTTTCGTTTTTTTTTTTTTTTTTTTTTTTTTTTTTTTTTTTATAATTTTAATTTTTTGTTTGTTTTGGTGGAAGTAGTAGTACTGCTGCTGTTGGTTTTTAGTTCGTTAAGAAATTTCGGAAGAATCTTAGGTTTCTGTCGGATCGGCAGCTGAAATTACGGAGGTGTGAGAATATTTGGACTTTGATTTAGGGTTTGTATTGATCATAGAAATCACTAGTAGTTGATAACTGAAGATTACCGAGCTTCCAATTGTTGAGCTGCTCAATTTTATTGTCGAATTTGAGTTTCGACTTCAGTGGATTTAGCGCTGATTCTGTTGATGAGCATTGTTTAATCTGGGCATGGAAGAGTATTGTAGTTATAAAATCAGGAAATAGAGAGGATCATCGAGTTTTTTCGATACTTTGATTCGATTCAAGCTTGTTGCAGTAGCTAAAGAGTTGATTGTTAGAAGATCAATTGGATAAAATTTCAACTTCCATTTGATTTTGGTAGCTTTGACCCTGTTATACTACCCCTTTTGATAGGGGATGATATTGTGTTCTGGGATTTGAGAATAAGGTGGAAGATAGAAAGAATCATAGTATTGCTCTGTAGTTGCCATCGTTTTTTCTGAAGTATCCAATTGGGGCTGTTAACAATCTAACACCAGTTACATAGTTCCGGGGATAAAAATCATAGACGATCCTTTGAAAACTCGGTTGCTGAGCTCATTTAGCATTGGCTTTGAGTTTGTTGTGGCAAGTGATTTGTCTGAATTTGAATTTTGAGTTGGTTGGCTGAGAGTCTGAGACTGAGTTTATGGAAGTATATTGAAGCTGGAAATGTATGTGGGGACATGGTGCATGGACAAGAGCTTAGTTGTTGGTTTGGTCCCTGTTTGGAACATTGCCTTAGCAATAGCTTACTAGTCCGAGTGTTTGCGCTTGCAAGGGGTGACAGATTGCTGAGGCCCTTGGAAGTTTTGCAATGTCTCGTTGCTATCCTTTCCCTCCTCCAGGATACGAAAGGAAGCCTAAAGCAGACGGCACTGACGTTCACACTGATGTGATTAAAAAGGTTAATACCAATGCTCTTTCAATTGTCTGTGATCCATTTTGTTCATGTGATGCGACACAATATGATAGACTATGTGCTAATATGAAACTTTTTACTGGCACTTATTATACCGTCCTCTGCGTTTGTGTTGTGGGGGGAGGGGGGGGGGGTTACAATGCAGCACAAGTGCCACTCTAGGGATTTTTACTCTGTTCACTTTTTAGTGGGATGGGAAATACTGGTATACTGTATTCCATATTTGCGGTTCCCTGTAATGAATTGATACTGGTGATTAGTAGTCATGAAGACTTAGTTAAGAAATTGGAATCACCTTAACCCCGTCAGTTCTGCATATGCCATGGAGGAATTTTGGCATTTTTGCTAATAATTACTTTGTATATGCTATAGACCATCATGATTAGATATGCAAACTCAACACTCTTAGTTTCGTTGACTTTTGTATAGAGCCTATTCTTGTGGAGTACATTAATTTAACATTTTATTGATTTTCTTTTGCATGATACATGATTTGTTTCTTAAAATTTTATTTAAGAAAATGACATCTGCTGCTCCCCATTTGACAACTTGATTGATGTTGACCTTGACACCTGAGGTTGCTATATGAGATTGTGTCCATCTTCGTTCTGCTCTATCACTATTTTTGCCCCTGTGGATTTAATGTCTTGGAAGTAGTGGATGATTCTTGAATGCAGATTTTATATAATTAGACATTGGAAGTGGAGTTATGAGTTCTGGTCACTTATTTGTTTATAATCACCAGGGTATATGTTTACATACTATGTAGAGGGTGCTGACAAACTGGAACTTAACTAATTAGATTTATAAAGTGTACTCCAATCTTACCAATGGTAAAAGAGTAAATATCACAATATGAACAATTCCTAGGAATCTAAGTTGCAAAATGTGATTAATTGAAACTGTCCATCATAGATAAAGTTGGTGCATTCTTAATAGATAGTTTGCCTTTCATTCCACATATTAGTTGAAATATGATTGGGATCATATTGTTGTCTGTGTAACTAGATACTATGGTAGAGTAATAGAAACATGTCCTAATTGTATGTGTTTTCAAAAGGTTCCCAACTTTTAGGGTTGGAGTAGTCTGAAATAATATATGCCTTAAACTTGAAGACTGGATTCTGAAATCCTAAATCTGAGCTTTAGCATTAAGCCAAAAGCTCGTTGTGCAGGCTCATGATAAGTAAGATTTTCAATATATTTCTGACATTCATTCCAAGTATTTCACGGCTAGCCAAGGTGTTAATTAGTGGAATTATCTGGACTAAAACATCAATTTTCGTTTTCAAGCCAAAACCTCTGTACTTGTCAAACTTATTCAATTCTGCTCCACTTAAATAATCTTAGCATTTACTGCTTAGAGAATTTACCTACCTTTACAAGCTGCTATGTGCAATATTTCTGAAGGGAACTTATGAATCAGTGACCTATCCTTATTTGGTGAGCCAACTTGAGTCTATAGTGCTTAAAAGTGTTTTATACTGTGGGCTTCTCCACTTTGCAATCTCCATTTGATCTTTTTGTTTAGGTTTAGTTTGTCCTTGTATTTATTTGTAATCCAATTTTGATACATGTGTTGCGGATTTATTATTGTTTATGTCAGATATAATTGAAAAGTAAATTTCAAGATCCACCTTACATTGAACACCCTAGAAAAATAAATAGATTATCTTACCCAATGAATCAACTCTAGATTTTTCATTGCAAGTTATCATAAGACTTAATCGATGACTGCATACTCCTTTTAAAGGAGTTCTCAATGATCTCGCACTCAAAGGTTACTGCTTGATCTCAGCCTTGACCAAACCAAAGCCTACTAGCTGCAGTTGCAAATTTGGTTTTAAGACATCATATGTGTTTTACTCTGTTTGTGTTCACAGTTTTTGTTACATAGCTGCATTTAAAAACTTGACATGAACTTTCTTAGAAGAGCTGGATGGAGATAGGCTTTTGTAAAGTAGTGCTTAGAGATTTTTGTTGCTTAGTAAGTGTTTACAAGGAAATTTGCTTGACTTTCTTGAGGGGCAAAATTTGCTAATGCCTGTTTTTCTGTAATGATATTAAATTTTGTGTTTACCTTTCTTGTGAGTAACATTGGTGTAATTTTTGCACATAAAGTATACACTCTGTATCAACCATTGTTGTTAGTGTCATCGTCCGAATCATAGGATTATGATCCAATTTTAGCCAAAAGGTCCGAATTGGAAGCAGAATCGACATCGCTGCAGGATCAGTTAGGATCGGACGGTCCTTTTTTTTTTTTTTCCCCACTTGGATCGTTGTTGGAGGACAATCCTGCTTGATCATACTGTCCTTATAAAAATGAGCCCAAAGCAACCAATTGTTTCTCATAAGCCTAGAAAATGACTACCCAACTACTGTAACTATAAATTCTACCCAACTACTGTAACTATAAATTCTAGCATATTAAATGCTTGAAAGATGTGTATATAGTTATCTGGTTTTACTGATCCAATCCTACTCCCCTCACCAGTCCAATGTGGGATCTTGATCCTGACAACCTTGGTATCAACAATGCATAAATAGTTATAGTTTAGGAGACCACACTGCTTAAAAGAACTCTATGCTGCATTGTATGCTTAAAAGAACTCTATGCTGGACTGTGTGCTCTTTTATGACAGATCAAGTGTTTAGACAAAATGAACTTCATTTAAGCGCTTTTATTCGTAACTGCTACTATTCCTGATGATGATGCTGGGCGTTAGGTTTAGTGGCTACAAAAGTACAGATTTAATATCTCCGTCTTAATTTCATTTTTAAGTGAACTGTTGGAATTATTATTATATGATGTTAATATGATTTCTTATGCAATTATTAGGATTTTGGTGGATATTTTTCATCATGGAGATAATGCATAGGATAATGATGATTAGAAATTTGTTTTGGTTTATTGGCTTTCAGTTTGTTTGTTTTAGGGGGGGGGGGGGAAGGAAGTGGCTTCTAGTTTAGTTTTTCACTTATTAGGTTTACATTCGACCTCATATTCTCACTTTTTCTGTAATAATTACTAAAGGTCATGATTCTCATGAAGCCAATTCTGCTTGGTATTTAGACTGTTGCACCCTATTCATAGTTGCGGCCTAGATCCTCTTTGGACACCAAAATATGGTTACGAATATTGTAAAATGATTGCCTAGTGCTGCTTTAGTTTGATTAAGGTTTTGACTAATTGATTGATTGTATTGGTTACGGATATTGTAGCTGACCCCACTTATGGGATTAAGGTTTTGATTGATTGATTGATTGCCTAGTGTTGCTTTATTTTGTTAAGAAATCTGTATATATTTAAAAAAAAGAAAAGAAAAGAAAAGAAAAGAGATTATAAATATATTTTGATATATTAATTAATGTAATGTATTGTAACGAATATAGTTTAAAGGCACAAAAAAAGTTCTTAAATCATTATATGTGAAAATAAATACGAGTTTTATGAGTTGCTGACCAAAGTATTTCACATCTGAGCTAGACTTAATTTGGCGGATTTTTGACCAAGTTGCTCAATAGCTTGGGAGTTGTCGTGCCTCACTATTACCCTTAGGTGCAAGTACATGGCCTTTTGTGCTATTAGTTAAGATTTTTATCTTAACAGTTTTTTTCTTATCTCAAGTCTCATGAGTGGAAGAGTGGGATCTCATGGAGAGGTTAAACGAGGTAGAGGGAGACCGAAAATGACTTGGTTTGAAGGAGTTAGGAAAGATATGAAGCATATGGATTTGCATGAAAATGTGGTATTTAAACGTAAGGGACGGAGGAGGAAGATTTTTGTGGATGACTATACGGAATAATCACTTTTGGTTTACGTAGCCGACCCCACTAATGGGGTTAAGGCTTGGATTGATTGATCTCAAGTCTCATGTGTGGTTGAATGCTAACAATGCTTGGTTATATCATTGCTTGATCATTACGTATGGCCATTCATTTATCTGTTTGGCTGATGGCCCATTTAGTTGTATCTTTGGGTTCATGGGTTGAGTAAGGTGACGTAGGGGATGATGGACATACTTGAAAAGCTGGGGGCCTGGTGAGTGCAATTTAGATGCTAGAGGATATTTTCAAATCAATATATGATGCGAGCTCAAAATTTTTGAATGTTAATGATAGATTAGGGAAGGTAGCTTGTGGTAGTTTTTGACTTTTTGATTAGGCGTATGTTACTTAACATTTATTCTGACAAAAATTGCTGAATGTTATACAGCATGTGTAGAAATTTTGCTTCATGGCTTTGTGTGCTGGGTCTTCTTAGTTGTTTGAGTTTTGTTGATGATCTTTCCATTGGAAATAGATAGCAGTTTGAAGTACTCCTTCAAATTAATGAACTGAATTGTAATATTAGCCCTGACAAAACTTTCCTAAAATGATTGGAAGATTTTGTAAAAAGAAACTGTTGTCCAGTTTGAGAAACACAATGCTGATCCTTGATTGATTATACCTAGGGTTGCTCTTTTTTACTTGCTTAATTGAATACGTAAGGCACGTCGTTAGGTGTTTACAGGATTAGTGAGGCTTTGGCTCTAGTCCCATGGCCTGAGTATGAGTTTTTGAATGGTAAGACCGCAATTAAGATCATTTAAAGGATATAAGCTCATTGCATAAATCCATCAGGCTGCGACACGAGACCTTGATCAATATCATTTAAGGATAGAGTCTGATACCTAAGCATGAATATTTTAATGGTTAGACCACAATCAAGATCAGTTGAAGTATCCGTGCTCATGAAATAGAGATATCAGGTTTAATCCCTAAAAAAGTAAATAATCGGGTATGAAGAATTGAAGATGTTAAGTTGGGCTTTTAGGGGATATTGGCATGAAGATGTGCTATTGACTTTCATCTGATGCTGCTTTAATGAATTTGTAATAGTCAACTTGTGCATTTTAGCCTCCCGGTTATAAACCTTATAATTGTTGAAATTTCAACTTTGCCTCTCAGTTTATTTCCCGTTTTAAGTGGCTGAATGTACTATTTATTTTGGTGCATAGACTTTAGGCAAATGTTGTCTTTGGGAAAGTGTGATGGTTGGAATTGGATGTTATCAGGGTCTCTATTGAGTGTAGGTGGCTTTTGTTACATTTAGATTCAGTATGCGAGTTGATAATTTTAAAAAAAACAATGACATTTCTACATGTAAAAGTGCTAATAGTCCCAGCATGGTTTATTGAAACTAATTAAAGACGTTTTTGTAGTGTACATTGTGTTCATTGAGGTTAGTTCATTTTCATACTTGCCAGGAGCATTGGCATGTTTGAGTAAACTTGGAGAAATAGGTATTTATGAGTTCTTTGGTGAATCCATCATTTGTGAAAATAACATTATTGCACTTTAAGTTGCCTAACAATGCACATGTTTGTGTGAATTAGTTGGTTGATGTTCTTTTATGCTTGTTGGTCACTCTAGTGTTGAGCAGGTCTTTCTTTGAGGAATCTTCAAACTATCAAAATAGATTGATGATATTGTAAACGATATACTTCCTTCCTTCTTTAATATTTGCACCATTTGGACTTTTACTTTTGTGATTTATACACAAGGGAAAATAAAGTCCCGTGGGATCTTGTTAGATTTATCTTGATATATGTTTTTAAAATATCACCCCCCCCTTTTTTTCGTAAAAGATAATTAAATATATTCATGGTTAAAGTTATACATTAAAGCGTAAAGCTTCAAATGTTGCAATAAAAAAATAACGAGAAAAGTATATATCTTTGGGAAGACAATTTGCTTTTTGTCATACAAAAAACTGTTTCCTCATTGTGTATACTTAAATATGGAGAGCCAAATAGATAAATAGAAAATTGAGAAAGTGAAAGGATAACTATCTTGTTCTTGAAGCACGAAATAACTTTTTTTGGAAATGGATATGGCTCTATCTTCCATATTGTTTGTTTGGTTCCAGTTTCCCAAAAGGGCAACTTGGCAACATGATTTCTATCTCTTGTTGCATAAGTCTGCTTACAATATACTTCCTCCCTTTCTTTATAGTTGCAACACACACTTTATCACAGTATTTAAGAACAGTGGACCTCACACGATATAATACACTTAAAATGGGGTTAAGAGGTTGTTAGAAGTATAATCAAGTGGGCCATGAGCTTTAAATAAAGGTAATAGTACAATTTTCACCATTAAATCTTTCCTTTTATAGTGTGTTGCAACTATTGTGACATTTTCATTTTAGGGAAGTGTTGCAACTATAAAGAAACGGAGGAAGTATATTTTTTTATATGTTCAGCATACATATACTGTCTTTGGTCTGCTCATGATTGTAAGTTATAATGCTGTCGTATATTCTGATTCTTATTCTGGGGTTCACAGTATCGTTGGTTATTAATACATTACTTCGGTTGTTTTGCTAATTACGCGTTTTCTGCTCTTTTTGGTTTCATTGGTATATATTCAACGGGTAATATGGAAATTGAATGGCTCATGTTTGAATACTTCACTCACCTCATGGTTTTGACTTCCAAGGTATATAAATTGAAGCTACTGATGATTTTATGTATATGACCCTACTGGCTAAAAGCCTAAATCCAGTGCAACAGATTAATACTTGTCTAAATGAACATGCAAATACGGTGCAGTTTATGCAAGGTGAATCAAATCACTGTTTTTGCATTTTATACCCTGATTGCAAAGATGAATTTTATTCCTTCCCTTTGTTTGGGGAAAATGGTAATTTATGTAATTCAATGGACCTAAGGTAGAGCAGTGTGCTGCCAATGGAGAATAAGCTGTTCACCTGAATCCTGAAGGTATATTGTCTGATGTGATCCCATCGTTATGTGAACTGTAGTAGCAGGAAGTAGTGATTTTTACTTTTTAGTGTGTTCTGACCTTTAGCTGTTTTAAAATTATCACATTTTTCTTATTTTACTCCTGATTCCTGATTTTTTTTTTACTCCTGTCTTTTGTGTTCTCTCTCTACATTTCTCTTTTATTATAGCTCTTCGGCCTCTTCCCTTATGTGGTTCATTTCCAATCTTGTTGGTGGAAATTACATATGGTTTCATATCTATTTTGAGTTCCCGAGCCTTGTGATAAGGGTTGGGCTGATGCATGGCAGTTATGAAGGATCCTTGTGTTTTCTGTCTTGATTAAACTATTCTGTTTGAATAATTGATTACTTTTGTCTCCCTGTTTTTTATGCTAAAATCTTTATGCTGGTATTTGGTTTCAAAGTTTGTCGATATGTTGGATAAAAGGATTTGTCTCTGAATTATGAAAATTTAAATGGGCGTTAGGAGTGTTGTCGACTTGCCTTGGTCTTGTGTAGATTTCTTGATTGATTTGCTGGCGAAAATTTTTAAATCTATCTATATCATGCTGCAATGATCTTGATTGGAGTTGATTCATTGTCGGCTTTTTCAGGAAAAGCACAAAGAAAAGAAGCACAAAAAGGATAAGAAAGACAAGGAGAAGAAAGATGGAAAAGAAAAACGTGAGAAAGAAAGAAGTGATGAAAGACATAGAGAAAAGAAAGACAAAAGGGAGAAACGTAGAGACAAAAAGAAAGACAAGGAGAAGGACCGAGATAAAGATAAACATAAAAGCAATCTTCTTCCAGTTGAGAAGAAGATTGTGGGTTCAGCTGTCAGCCATGTTTATAACCCCTCCGAGAAGAACAAGGAGAGGGAAAGTGACAAAAATGCTATTTCGGCTGAGAAGAAAATTGGTGGGCTTTCTGCAGTTCACAATGGAATCCCAGTTAGTAAGAACAATCACCAGATCTATGAGGCTAAGAGTTTTAATCATGCCTCAGATCTGGGCAGGAAGAGCGTGGATGAAGAAAGGAGAACAATCAATCAATATCCTAATAAGAATATTGGTGCAGAGAGAAGGAAGGATGGAGTTGTCAAATTGGATTCAAAGAGTGGTGGATCTCTCCTGGATTCAAAGGAAAGGACCAAAGAGAAACACACTCTTGATGAAAGGATGGATGGACGAGGTGCCATTGGCGATGCCAAATCTGGTGGAAGTGCTTTGGTCTCCAATCCTGTTGGAGTGGTTCAAAACAGAGTGGGAGGAATTGTCAGGCCTGTGGATAAGAAGATTGAGCAGAAAGTGGATGGGAAAGAAAAAAATAGGGAGAAAGAAGGCGGTGATAGAAAAGGAGAAAAAAGAAAGGAAAAAGACAGAGAGAAATCAGTTCTCAAGGACAAGGACAAGGACAGGAAAAAGGAGAAGAAGAAAGACGAGATAGCTAAGGCAACAATTGAACAGAAGCAAATTCATGTGACAAGAATGAAAGATGGCAGTGATGATCACATGCAGAAGCCAAGCACAAAGGACGCAAACAAGAAGGATATTTCAGGTGTCCAGAGTGTTGGGTCTCAAAACAATGCAAAGGATAGCAATCATCACGCTACTACTGTGAATAATAATCTCAAGAAACGAAAGGACATTGGTCTCAATGGAATTTATGATGGTGAGCTCTTTCTCAGCATTGTTTTTGACTGCTTGTGGAAATTGCTTCATTAGATAGATTAATTTTCTGTTAGATGTAGGTGGTGGTTAAAATTGAAAAGAAAAATAAAGGGATCCAGCTCCTAGGACTATCACAGTCTAGTCCTATTCTTTGGACTGTGAAAGATTGGGAATAGTGCTCAAATGTGAATTGCTACAGTACTACTAGTTAGATTTATCATGCCAATGATGTATGCACGATCTTGAATTTTCCTGTAGCTTATGTGAATGCTACTTATGTTTGGGTTTATCTCAACAGAGTTTGTCACTCGGCCTAATAAGCTGGCAAGAACAACAGCTTCTCCCCATCCCTTGACGGAAAATGGAAGGAGCTTGGAGCCTTGCCAGAATTCTGCTGCATTTGCTCCTGTTACACAGCGCCCTCCCACGAATAGTATAGTGGAACATAATCTTTCTCATGATGGTACACAGAGGCCAGCCATGAAAATTAAAGTGGATGGCAAGGAATGCAAGATAAATGGCACAGTTGCTGAACCGTCTACACAGTCTTCTCGAGAAACAACTGCAAAAGTAGAACGGAAATCTATTGCTCCTACAAAGCCACCTCATCCAGATACCAAGTATCTTGACCAGGTGCTTTCAGTACCTAAATTAGATGAATGGTCTGGTTTTGACGACCAAGATTGGCTGTTCAACAGCAATTGCTCCCCAACAAGGAAGCCGGAGGTCAAATCATCTGGGATCAATGAGATGCCGCAGGTATGGGCAAGAGCCTTGTGGTTAGAACCAGTAGATGTTTATGCTTTGCCATATGTTATTCCGCACTGATTGGCTCCATGAATTGTGGTTGTGGTTATTCTTTACCCCTGCTCTATGAGGAGGAAATCCTAGCCATGCTCAGAAATATTTGCAGCAGAGGCTGTGAGATTGAAATTCCAAATTTTCTGCCTCAAAAGCATGCTCCTTGAAGCTACGAATTTCGTAGATTGGACTGAGCTCTTCCTGCATGTTCATTAGCATCTAGTGTGGTTATTTTTCCAGAGCTTTCTCAAATTGAAGGAAGCTGTCGGTTGTGTCACACCTGCCTCAGCTATGATGCTGCTCGCTCCAAGAGCTAGGGTTCGATGGCAATTTTAGGGCCTCCTGGCACGAGATAAATTGATTCTTTCATAAGGGGAGTAAAATCAGCTTCCCTAAAAGCTATAGTCGCTACGGTTGGGAGAATTGTTTAGATGGGAGATGTATTAGCTTGTGAAAATATTTTTGTTAGAGCAATGGGAGCCTTTGCTAATCTTTTCAGTGTAAGAGAAACTTAGCTGTGGTGCATGCACCCACCGATTTTGATTTGTAACATAATACTCTTAATTTACAGAGAAATGTAACATAGAAGGAAATGGGAAGAGGTAGCTTGATATATACTTCGTATATATATACTACGTATGTTTTTTCCTCGTATGCTTAGGATCATTTAAATTGATTTGAACTTTTGAAGTGAGCCAGTTCTCTAGCAAAAATATCAATGGTAAAATAGCTACTTTGTAACAGAGTAACAGTATATTTCCTTTGTTTTTTTAAGTGTCTCATTGGGAATTTTTGCATTAGTCACTTGACCTACTTTTACTAATGTTTGTGAATTATAAATTTAGTGGAAGTAGACAACACCCCTACCATTTGGGGTTAACCTTGCCATTCTATTCTCCATTTGTTCTAAGGGTTTTGGTTTAATTCGAAGGTGATGACGAGGAAGAAGATGATGGTGGTGATCCGGTGACTTGTCGCTCCGTCGTAAATCTAGGGTTCCGGTTGCTTTGTTGGGCTTCTTGGTGAACCTTTCGCTGCAGAAATCGTACACCCGGTCTTGGTTCTCCGCTTTCTTTCAATTAATTGCCGGTCGTGGTTGCTTTGTTGGGCTTCTTTTGCTTTCTCTCTGCTGGACGACTAGTAAACCCAGTGCTAAACTCCTTCAACAAACCGTTAGCATTAGAATATTATCAATCGCGTTTTTCAAGGCAAATATTTACCACATTGCTATTTGAGCAACAACCGTTAGTGTAAAATTGATAATTACATTTTCTTATGTTGAAATTATGTCTAGTGTAATAATTTTTTATATTAGGAGCATAGCAGTGTTTTTATTACTCGTACTCACTTTTTTTTTTATTACTCGTACTCACTTTTTTTTTTGATGCAATACTCCCTCTTTCTTGTTGTTCTACACACTTATGTTTTATGATGTGTTACATTATGCACCTAGCAGGCTAGCAGTATATGGAAGATGTGTTCTGCCTAGAACAGTTAAAACGGTTTGACTGTTCGATTGTAGTTCGGTTTGAAATCAGTTTGGTTTGAAACGGGTCGATTTAAAATCGGTTTAATTGGTCGGCGGGTTGGTTAAAATTATTATTGGTTTGGTTCGGTTTTGGTTTATTTTTTGTCGGTTTTAATTCAGTTCGGCTCATAAACGATTCGGTTTGTGAGCAATTTGGTGCAAACAGGTTGCGGTTTGTAAATGGTTTGATGTAAATGGTTTTTAACCGGGTTCAAACGGTTTCGAATTAGAAACGGGTCGGGTTAACAATGGTTCGGTCATTTTTCGGTTCGGTTCTTTTTTTTAGTTCGGTTTAGAACTAGTTCGATTCGTTAACGGGTTCGGTTTTTATACGGTTTAACATTTATTTGGATCTGTTCAGTTTCGGATTTACTAAAATACGGTTCATGTCGGTTTTCGATTTTTAATCGATTTGGTTCCAATTTGTTAAAGATGTACACAAATATTTCTTTTTCAAGCTAGAATTTTGGAGTTTCTTTTTCAATTGATAAATTGATTAATAATATTCTTTATTATAATTTTTCGAAAGAACAAAGGATGCAATCTCATTCTAAAAATTTGGAGAATTACAATAATACATCAAAAGAATATTTTTTTTGAGAACATACATCATAAGAATTTGACTAGGCCAACTTTTGTACAATATAATTCTGAACAAAATATGAAGCACTTTGATGATGCCTTTTAAAGAAAAGACAGAGATTATTTTTGCTTAATACATAATTACATAAAAAAAGTCAGGGAAAACAATGATGTACTTCGTAGTAAACATGTGTGCATAATTAGATTTCATTTAAAATTCCTTTTAACGTGATTTTAATCTTCCCTTTATAGTAAGCGATTTGTAAACGTTCGACTTATAAGCGATTTAGTTTATAAACGGTTCGGTTAGCAAGTGGTTCGGTTTGTAAACGATTCGGTGTAAACATGTTGCGGTTTGTTAACGATTCGGTGTAAACGGTATTAATCCCGATTCAAACAGTTTCAGGTTGGAAACAGCTTCGGGTTAGAAACGGTTCAGTTCTTCCAATTCAGTTTAGAATTGGTTCAGTTTGTTAACGGGTTCGATTCTTATACGGTTTAAAATTATTCGGATCGGTTCGATTTCGGGTTTACTAAAATACAATTCGGGTCGATTTTCGGTTTTAAAAAATCGGTTTTTAATCAGTTTGTTTCCCATTTAGATCGGTTGGTTTCGAACAGCTAAACGGTTTTGGTTTGAAATTTGACAATGCTAGTACTTCTGCCAGAAATTGTAGTTGTTGAAAATTTAAGGAAAATTTGACATTTGCTACCAGCGAAAGAACCTTGTGTCACATTTGTTACCTGTTTAATATTTTATTTTATTTTACTACATCCAAAAGTTACAACACATAGCTTTTGCTAAGTGGGCCTACTTTTCATTAAATAATGATTGAATTTATTTTTAAAAAAAATAAAAAAAATATCCCAGCCACTCTTGTCAGCCACCCCTCCGTGCTGGCTGCTGGCACCTAATGATCTCGGCGACCCCACCCCCACACCTTTCCCACTCTGCTTGGAAAAAAAAAAATGAAATGGGAAAATGCAAAAAATTAAAACCTTGAGTTTAATGAGAAGTTTAGAGGTAATAGCATCAGTAGAATGAGAAACAGAGTGAAGGGTTGAAGACAAAGGCAAGAACTTGGAATTGAGAAGAGGGTAAGCAGCAGCAGGCAATGACGGAATTTCTTCCCATTTGCAATTGGGATTCTGCCGAACATTTCCGCAACTGAAGTAGGAAATTCATTTAGTGCTTGTATGTCATATACTCATACCTGAACCGTTTTTTTTTTTTTTTTTTTTTAATGGAAAAGGTTTAGCTTCTTGTTCAATATTGTGTCCATAATTATGTCAAAAGCTAACAAGCATTCCGGGGTGTTAGATAAGAGAACTAAATGTGGAAATATTAAAGTAAAATTTAGATTAATTACACCGATCGACGCGTGATTTTGTCGTGCATCCTGAACTTAATACTATTTTAAAAGTAATATATTAATTACTTATCTAACTCCCCGTGACACTTGTTAGCAAGATCCAAAAAATGGAATATCAGCATCCAATAATTCATTTATTGAAATATTGCAATTAAAAATATGAAAAGTATGTTTCGGTATAGGCATTTACTTATCCATTTATTGAAATATTCTACATTCATCTACAAAACATGTGATAAGATAAGACTAATTATCATTTTGCTACGTTTATTTCTTGAAAATATAGGAAAAGATAAACATCAAATTTTCTTAAATCATTAAAAAAAACCACTTGTAAATTAATGCCATTGTAAGAAAAATACAAGTATTGTAAATATGATCAAAAGTCACTTGAAAATAAATATTTTACTCACAAAATCGTTCTCTTTACAAAACACATGCATTTGCTATTATAAAGTTTTAAACTATATAACCACCTCATATCGTACAGTTTTTTTAGAAGATAATCAAAAGAAATTAAAAATAAATTAAAATTGATTCAAATTGCTCCAATTTACGGCTTTAAGTTGTAGAATGAAGTTCTTGTACACCTAGACACAAAATGCTCCTATTTACGGTACATCTTACATCATTGAAAGCCAATTGGAGTACCAACAATAGTTGGAATCATTTTCCACCAATTCTTAACAAAAAACCCAAAAAAAAAAAAAAAAAAAAAAAAAAAAAAAAAAAAAAAAAAAAAGTAGCCAAACACGGGGAAGATTAGACCTAAGCTAATTCACCTAAGAGAGATGGGGCATCCCTAATTACTTCATTGTTTCCAAAGTTTATGAACATTAATAATTAAAATTAATTAGAAAGAAATGGAGATTTTGACAAATAACTAACAGTCATGCTATGTTCCTAAAAGATTATCAAGAATTAATGCGTGCTCTATATAATTACATTCAACTACTCTATAATTTTTGCATGTGTACAATTAAGTACTCGTATATGCTAGAAAATGTGAGTCAAAGGCCAGAATTCAGCGAAAGGTTGTCTTTTAAAAAATCTATAAATCAAGTCTATTATTGTTACAACTTATAAAATCTTTTTAAAAGGTGGATTTTTTTTATAAAAACTCAGTTTTAATTAAAAGGTGATTTCTAACATTTTTAATACATTACAAAATTAAACTACGTAATAATAAATGGTTTAATTGTTGAAACTTAAAGATAGCTAATCAATACTTCAACATGTATAATCTTTGCAGGGCAAGAGCACAAGATGCTGGAATGGCCAAGTCTCCTAGCTGCTTTATATTTCGAAAAAGTTTGTGTTTGATTGTAATAACTCTAATATTCTACCCCTTTCTCTAATAACTCTGTATCTTTTGCTACGTACTCCAAGTGCGCCTTTAGTACATAACTAATATTTTATTCGAACCCTTTAACCAAAATAAAATGAATAGTTTAACTATTGGAGTTGTGTGGCAACAAACATACAAAAAGTTCAAAATAATGCACTAGTCTTTATAAATTGAGGTTGCACGGATCACCTTGTATGGGAAATCCTTTTTGCTTCATTAATTTCCATGAATTTGACAAGGCACCAGAACATACTTACTTAATACTTATGCTTCCAAAATTATATATCCTTTCAGTCATTAATAACTATGAGAGCACCTCACTTGCTTATCACGATTGGACTGAAAACGATAATTTTGTTTTATGTAGGGATGTCAATGGGGCGGATGTTGGCTTTCCCATCCCTATTCTCACCTAAAATTTTCATTCCCATCCTCGTACCGGGTCTAAAATTCATCCCCATCCCTGTCCCGGCAGGTACTATTACAAAACCATCCCATAATATAAGTGTATTACAAAGTATTATATTTACTATTTTATTTTACATAATATTAGTTTTTTATAAAATAGTATAAAAGTATATAATTTTGTTTTTAAAATTATATAGATGTGGGTATGGGGTGGGGATGGGACGAGTACCAAGTGGGGCAAGGCGGGTATGAAGTGGGGCGGGGTGGGGATGGTGCGAGTACAACCTAAAATCCACCTCTGCCCCATCACCCATGACGGGTATGATTTTTATCCCCCTCCTCGCCTCACCACCTGTCAAACCGAGACCCACCCCCACCCCATTGGGGCGGGGATGGGGCGGGCCGGGTCTCCTACTTGACCCGCCCCACTGACATCCCTAGTTTTATGGTTCAATTCAAGCATCGTCATCATATACTTGACACAATCGATCAACTTTTGTAGAGGACATAGGAGATGGACAATCAAGTGGTTGGAGGTTCGATTCTCATCTCCCCATTCTGTGATAGAGTAGAGGGACCCCTTCGTATCTTACTGATTTTCTGCTTTTGGATGGTTCAAAGGAATATATATATTGGACAACATCTAACTTTTTTAGCTCGATGATCTTCTTTTGAGTTTGGTTCTTGGTCTTATGTACTAGCTCATTACCTTGCTAGAATAGTGTCGTTTGGTTATGATGAACAAGTATGGGTAAATTATAGTAGACAATAGTAGTCCTTTAAAGATTCCCTGTATATATATGAATGTATTCATGGACAATTTGTTTGACGATTATTAAAAGCACTAGTCTTTTTCTTCTTCTTCTTCAAAAAAAAAAAAAAAAAAAAAAAGGGAAAAACTGTATATATTTAAGTAATAAATATTTCATTAAGTTACTTAGTAATGAAGTTTCACCTAGAACATCGTACGGAGTAGGTGAAATTTATCCGCCTTGTAGGAAGGGTTAGGTTAATTAGATGCATGATCCCCGCATTCATTTGCTGAACACTAGAGATCTACCTGCTTTTCATTTATTCATCTTGTCGACATGATCGAGAATAAACCAATATTATTGTAAAAACCTTATACTATACGAGTTTCGAACATAAAATTGCTTACTTTTTATTTGAGTTGTTTTTCAATAGAGTTTATATGAATGCATATGCTTATTTTAAATCATGTAGATGACTATTGATTAATCATGAATCCATATAAACTTAGGATACATATAAATTTCATAAGAAAGAATATGTATGCACTCCATTTAACAAGGAACAACTTAATAATATAAGTATAACTATATAAAAAATCTTAGCAAGGTCTCAGAAAAGCAATACATTACAGGAGGCAACATATATATATATATAGCTAACTACAACGACAAATATCGAATTCGGGTTAAACTCCAAAAGAACAATGTGTATAAGACAAGACCTCGAATAAAGGTGCCAGTACAAGTTAGAAATTTAGATCTTGATATAATGATATATATATAATTTATGTATAGCGCTATTACATAATTCACGTACAAATTAGTACCTTTTGTTGCTGTCATGTTTCTTAAAAAATGGTATCCGAAGCTCATAACTTAACCATTATGGCTAAGAAAAAGGACCTATGACTTTTTTATTTTTTATTTTTTATCTTGCTAAATAAAATATGTTACACTCACATTCATTATCCTAATATGGAGTAAGTTTTCACTCTAATAATACAAATATTGGAGTATTATAAGCAGTAAAATTATTAATTTCTCAATTAGATAGGGACCAGATCGAGTGATAGTATAAGCTATTAGAAGCATTATTTGCTGTCCACCACACGTATGTACGAAATATACAACTTACTAGCATTAATTCCACCACTTACCAAAGCAATAGCTATGAATATTTAATGCTATG
This sequence comes from Chenopodium berlandieri, assembly GCA_034703905.1. Classification (NCBI taxonomy): domain Eukaryota; kingdom Viridiplantae; phylum Streptophyta; class Magnoliopsida; order Caryophyllales; family Amaranthaceae; genus Chenopodium; species Chenopodium berlandieri. The sequence goes on from CM068281.1 coordinate 53,777,175, forward strand.
TTTGATTGCTTACAACTACTCTTTGTATCATATGATTAATGAATTATGAACCCATTTTTATTTTTTTAATTTCTCTATATATAGCATATACTACCCTAACTCACAATTATCAATATAACATACCAAAAAAAAAAGGTTTGAATAAAATACATATATACATACATAATACATACCATAATGGTGGTTTGTAGTACTATGAAAAACTCTAATGATAATGATAATGAAGATAATCTTGTTTATGGAATAAGATTATCTTCCGTAGGATCGGCGACAGTAACGGGAAATTTAGTTTATGAACCTAATAACATGGATTTAGCAATGAAAGTACATTATCTAAGGGTAGTGTACTTTCTTGATAGCCAAGCAATTGAGGGATTAATCCCTTTTAAATTGAAGGAGGCAATTTTTGCATGGCTTTGTTACTATTATGAATCTTGTGGAAGGTTTAGGAGATCTGAAGAAGATGGTAGACCTTTTATCAAGTGTAACGATTGTGGGGTTAGATTTGTCGAAGCAAAAAGCTCGAAAACCCTAGATGAATGGATTCAAATGGAGGATACTTCTTCTCAAAGGCTTCTTGTTGCTGATAATGTTCTTGGTCCTGAGCTCACTTTCTCTCCTCTTGTTTTTCTACAGGTTTGCTTCAATCTTTCTTTTAATTTAAATAGTACTTGTTGTTCAGAATTAATAGTCGCATATACTATTTTAAGTCGATCAAATCTTATATTGAATATACAGATATTGCTGTCACCATCTACTCATCTATATATGTTGAAATTGTTTTGGTTCGTGATTGAATTTAGACCTCAACTATAAAGGGTAGTTTTGTAAAATCATTTCATAAAATAATCATAAAAGACTAAGACAATGTAATAATAAGTCTAATGACAACGAACAAACTCGAGACATAGATGTTACTTTCTCCCCTTTAGGATGTGTTTGCAAGGTCCACATCTCTGGGTTTAATTATTAACACTTTATTTAATTTATATTTTGTTTTTTAGATATGTTCCATTAACTTGAATATATAACTACCACCTAAAAACCAAACACTTGTTTGTTTCTTAGTTGTAATTAATTTGATCACCAAAATAAGGCTGCATGGCTGCATATAGTTTGTTTCTTTGTGTAAATGTATCATGCATCATAAATATATTTCTATATTTAGTGATTACTCAACCACTTAATTTGATTTTTAAAGCATACAAGTATGTTTAATTCATACTCGTAGGACCAACAAATTCATATGTACAAGTAGGTGTAATAAATAAGATTGCCTTTGTTTTCCTACGGCCAAAAAAAGCCTAAATCATCCCGCCGGTTGTTTAAATCCCATGCATATTGTTTTCAATATCGCCATGTTTTATCGGCCAATAGCATACAATAAATTTCAGTATAAATGTATAATTAATTGGCTAAAGTTTTAAAGTAGTACTCAAAATTTATAGTTGAATCTCATCTACATCGATTACTATATTTGTAACTCTCTCTACACATAAAAACAATCATGCTCATACGGATCAAATACACCCGCAAACCATATTATGTAAAAACAATTATCCTTAGTAATTTTGTTTCAAGAAATTAAAAAAAAATCATATGGATGCTTTGGAGAAAAACATCTTTATACATATCCTTTTCAATATTGCCACATTTCACTTACAAGTTATAATCATAGGTCATATTTATTTATGTAAAAACTACCTATCATAATTTGTTTCATGAATTTAGAGGTTATTATTTTATTAAATTTTTGATTTGCTTAGGAAAAAAGTATCTTTATCAATCTATATCAAAATTCATACCATACTATAATCTAAACTAGCATCGATTGCATACATTAAATGCAATAGATCAACGAGGTGCATGCATGATGGTCCAGGGCAAAGAGAGAACTGCCAAAAATTAATTTGTGGGACAACATAATTACTAATTTGACTCCTCAGTTTTTGAAATAATGAGTACTTCCTCTATTTATATTTACATACGTATTTGATCGATTTAATTTATTTCCATTTTGAGGTGTTTCTATCTAATGTATTCACTTTTATTTTGTGTCCGGCAAAAACACATTTTACCGTGTAAAACACATTTTACCGCGTTATAATTTATACTTTTAACTATTTTATTTTATCCAACTTTTTTTTTATTATATCAACTCAATCAAGAGTACATAAAATCAGAAGTATATTCTAGCTTAGTATTGTACTATATATGTATCTTGTTTGTCTAAAACAATAGTCATGGGTTAAAATAGAAGTGGACCCATTCAACTCAATTATTACTTATAACATGTAAGATGAATGAAAGGTACATTTCTTCTAAAGCCTGGTCATATAGTTTGAGTAATTAAATTTGATGGGAAAAAGCAGTAAGATCTTCAAAGCTATGATTTTGAAAGATTAAGACAAATCAATATTGCTTTATCAAAAGCTTAAGTACTTTATTATAATAGATGGTGAGATTATTGACATTTCAGTAGTATACCCAATCTTTGTTGGAAGGAATTCCCTAGGTTTGTCAAAGATCTAACAATAAAAACCAAAAAGACTACATCTGATTTTTAAATATTACAACAACCAGATTTGCACACTATTTAGACACTCATCAACTCCTATTTGACTATTATTCAATTGTGAATAGAGTAGAACGTAAGAAAAAATACAATAATGTGGAATTTTGTTAGATAAGCTTGGTATATACTTTTAAATAATTTTTTTATTAGGGTTAATTTGTATTTTGGGAAAATTAAATACTCCAAATTATACTTCATATTAGTAACGAAAGGATCAGAGCGAGTATGAATCAACTAACATAAGTAACACTTAAAAAATAAGAATCAGCAAGAATGGTAGCAACACTAGCAAGATCATAATCTTATTATCTAGGTCACACAAATAGAGATATATACGAGGTATGAAATTGATAAGACTAACACTCATATCGTTTGTTTGATATATTTTTATTTCTAAACCCTTATATCAAACCACAAAGTAGCTGGGGCTTAGAATCTTGACGGAAAAATTCAAATATTCAACACAAAACCTTTATATTATATATCAACTAAAAAATAAATATTCATTTCCATATAAAATCAAAATCCAAACTCATATCATAGTGATCTTGAGCCCGATGATTTCAAATCTATATCAACTTATGAGCCAAACACCATAGATGTTAAATTGAAGAAACTATATACTATGTCAACCACAATAAATTAATTGCCCAATCAAAGTGTAACAAGGTGTTAAAGATAGTGTCCTTTAGTGGACCTTAATTTGTTACTTTAGTGGCATAGTCCGTATTTTATCAAGAAAAAGTTTGTCTTCAAATTCCAAATTTGGAAATGGATGATTTTACAATAAATTAGATATGGACAACTTTATGGCATGGCAAATTGACAACCACAACAAATTGGATTTTAATTACTTAATTCACTATAATCCTCCCACCAAATTGTGTACGACAATATTTTTCATAATGCATCTATAAATCTATTGCTATTTTGAGGAATTTAACTTATTATTTTTAAGACTACCTAAAAAAAAATATTATGTCTATGATAATAAACATTTCACTAATACTTCGTAATTTGTTTGATGAACGAAGGAATTTAACTAATAATTTGTTCTTGGAAAAACTAGGGAAAATTTAAATTTGGTTCAAAAGTGTATGTAATAAGTGAAGTACACTGTAGTCACATAAAAATATAAAATTCTAGGATAATGATGATAAAAAATATAAATTTGTAATTTTGATCATAAAACTTTATTCTTGTTAATGCTGCTTAATAACATGTAAGACCGTGTTTAGTTCAACATATTTTTGCTTATTTATGAAAAAATAAGTTCAGATCAAATCAGATCAGAAAAAATAAGTTCAAATCAGACCATTATTTTGTGTGCTGTTTTTTATCGCTAAATATCTTTAATTATGTAATGAAAAAAATTATAAATATTACATATTACTAAAATACACATTAATACGAATCTAACAAAATCCCACTTAATATTTCTTGTTTATAGATTATTGTACATATAAGGTCAAAGTCTGGTCAAGTCAGACAATTAGATCAGATAAGCAAAAATAAGATGAACTAAACAAGCCCTAAGTATGTAACAAATAGAACACTAACATGTTATGCTGTAATAATACATTATGTCTTTATATACTTAATCTATTCATGTATCCCAACCTCCATTCTATTAATACTATACCGAAACTATAGTGGTTGAAATATATATATGTTTTTAATAGTTTACATCATTCGCATACTTAATAACTCAGATAAATTATAATTAAGGAAAAACATACTCACAAATATTCTTATTAAAATAATCTAATGAACAACTTATCAACCTTTTATATTTTTTTTCTTATTTATAATTAAAGATATTAACAGTATACCGAAATTAAAATGGGTTCCACCTCTTTTGATCGATTTGCATCAGCCTCAATTGTACTATAGTAGGTTGTTGTTTCGGTTGGCAGTTTACCAATTAATGAGACATAATTGCTCACAGTTAGTAGCTAGGAGATATCCAGAAACTCCATATTACTCGTTCTAATTGACTAAGACTAACCTTATTTTGTATTCGATAGTAATCATAAATTCATAATATTAGCCGCATTGTCTATTCTCTCCGTGCCTGAATAAATGATGAATCGTTTAGGATTTAGGAAGTACTTTGCTTGGACAATTCTAAACAATACTTCACTTTTAATCTATGATAAATTTTGAGAAAATACAAGTTTATTACCTTGATAAGCTTGAAAATGTTTATCAAATGACATACTTGTAAATAAATGCTCAACGCATTAGAATTTATGGATAAAATTGCTAATTGAATTAGCAACTTTAGTGTAAATTCGTTATTTGAGTTAGCAATGTTTTAGAACTTAGCGATTTTACACCATAAATATTGAAAAAGATACACATATTTCGTTTATCATGGTGATAAAGTAGGATCACCTCATATATTTTTATACCCCACATGCCATAATTTAACATTATAATAATTCTAAATTGAAAGTTTGTGGATGTTATCCTTGAAATAATATTTTTATTAAAAAAAAATAAAAATAAAGATAAGAATAAAGAAAACGTTAAGAAAGACCTCTAGAACCTTAGTTTTATTGCGACAACATGGAGTGTTGGTTTTTATTTTGAAGCACATTTATTTTCTAGGGGTTTGAATTTTAGATTCATTGGAGTTTTTAGCTCCATATTTAGGTTGATTGAGCTTTGCTAATATAAAACTCTCACTTCTATTTTATTGATTTTTTTTTTTATTTTTTATTTTTATATTGATATGGAATTATGTTTATAGATTATAAGTACATTTGTTTTTGCTTTTATCATTGTACAGATTACCTCTTTCAAATGTGGAGGATTATCTTTGGGCCTCAGCTGGGCCCATGTGCTAGGAGATGCATTTTCAGCAGCAAACTATATGAACACTTTAGCACTATTCTTGAATGGGCTAAAGCCCAATTTTTCTCCCAACCTAAACAAAGAACCTCCTCCCCGAAATCTCAAGCCCAAAAAGCCCATAAACTCAGATCCATCAACTCTAAAGATAGTGGGTCCACTTGGAGACCATTGGATCATGCCCTTACCCTGTGAAATGGGCACAATCTCCCTTCATTTGAAGCCCACTCAATTGACCCAATTGCAAGCAAAATTTTCTGAGAATGATTCCACTCTAAGCCCAATACAAAATTTTGAGATGCTCAGTGCTGTAATCTGGCGGGCCATAGCAAGAATCAAAGATGGGCCTGAGCCCAACATAGTGACCATCATCAAAAAAGACGCTTCAAGCCCAATAGAGGATGTCATGGCTTTAAGGAACAACCAATTTGTGGGGTCGGTTAAGGCGGATTTTTCAGTAGGGAAGGCCCATCCCAAAGTGCTTGCGGGCTTGATCCAAGACAAGGCCGAGAGCGAAAGGGATCAAATTGAAGAGGTTGTGGGCCAGGACCCTGGAGGATGTGATTGTATTATATACGGGTCGAATTTGACATTTGTGAACTTGGAGGAAGTGGACTTCTATGGGTTTGAGTTGAAAGGTTTAAGGCCAAGATTTGTGAATTGTTTTGTGGATGGTGTTGGAGGAGAAGGGGTCGTTTTGGTACTTCCAAGTCCAAAAGATATTAATGATAAAAGCAATGCCAAAACTTTGAGTGGAGGAAGAATTGCGACAATAATTTTGCCAAAGATTTATATGATGGAGCTCAAGAAGGAGTTGAAGGAGTGGGGTCTTAGTGCTTAAACAAGGGGAGTTTTATGCTTTATAGTAATATGTTTCGAAGAACTAGTATAGCGTGAGTTAAAATTTAGTATTTTGTCGTGTTATTATAAACACTCTATATAATTTAACTATAACACAGTTAGCTATGTTTTTGTCATCTATGTAGTACACCATATGAAATTGATATATAATTATGTGTATGTCATCAAGAAGTTAGATCATACAATCTCTCTGTAATAAGTGTTCGGGATGAAGTGGTGGCGGATGCTCCTGAATGTAAAGATGTCTTAACACTCTTTTTACTATTTTAATGTATGAAGCACATAATGTATCAAATTTAATATGTATGAAATAGATTTGGAAGTAAAAGCTTGTTTCTCATAACTCTTTTTTTGTCTTAGCTTGGAGATCATCCGGTTGGCAATAATCTAGCATACAATAACATCTATGGATATGTATCTATTGTATTCTTGTACTTGCTTCCAAAAAAAAAAAAAGAAAATTATTTATAGTGGCTAATTAAATTTGATCAATACAATAATATTTAAAATGTATAAATCTCATAGAACTAGTTATGGCGCAAAGGAATTAAAACGTCATGGTCTTAAGATAGACTTTATATTATGTCCAAACACTTGTAAGTGTAAGAAATAGAAATGTTTCGGTGCAAATAACTTTAGTTAGTTTGTTCAACGTGTTTGTCAAAAAAAAAAAAAAAAAGGTTTGTTCAACACTTGAATTAATGTTGTATCTTATTCCAGATGTGGTGCATAAGATTGGAGTAATAGGACCAATAGCTAGCGAGCCCTAAAACATTTGGAGTAAAATGTCACCTTATTTGTGTTACACAATATAGTAAAATGTTACTATATTAGTATTACACAATATATTCTGAAGAGAGCGAGGGATAAGTCAAGTGGTTAGAGCTTTCTTTTAATTCTAGGTGATCCTGAGATCGATTTTTATCTCCGCCTTTGTGCTCTCTAAAAAAAAAAACAATATATTCCGTAAAGAAAAAGGCAATATCTGGTATGAGGTGAAAAATGTCACTTTATTTTATTAGTCAAACATAGAAATCACTCGTGACCTATACTTATAGATGTAATACAAAAAATATTGGAATGAGGTTAAATTTATAGCAATCATATATGTAAACAATTCCAATTAGGCTAATATAAAGAACTAATGGGTAGAAGTAAAATATTATCATTGTTATTATGAATATAAAGATGACACTGGTCGGGATGGCTCATGAGGTCATGACACAACACGTTACTCTACAAACGAAATTGTAGCTAATTGGCTTCCTTTTTATTTTTTTTAGAAAAACTTTGATAAAATATAGAGCATGTAACAAAACTTCCTACTGCAAATGTTTTCTGAAAAAGAAAATTTGATTATGTTTTCTTGAGCTTCAAAATTGCTGATAAAATTTGGTAGGGAATGGCTCAGTGTTACATTCAGAGAACTTCGTCTTCAACTGCCTGATTTGTTTATAATGTTCGGTGTAAAGGATAAGACTCATAAACCTCTGGTCCTCTAAAGGGGACAACTCTATTATTTTTATTTCTGGTTTTTGTCAAGTTCATCTCTAAATTCTTGTCAGAAAAAAAAAAAAAAAAGTTCATCTCTAAATTTACCAAATAGCCCGCAAATCTAATAACATTCATCACCATGAGATTGGATCGTAACTTAAAAAAAAAAAACAAAACTAAACTAAATAAAACAAAATCTTGAATGAGACAGTTGTAAATAAATATGAAAATTCGAAATTACGGTACATACTATACTTACTCGTCTTGTAGGTAACTTGGACATTTTGTCTTACAATAATTAAGTGTGAAAATGTCTCACTCAAAATTTGCTAAAATCGCCACTTTTTCATGTTTTTTTTTTTTTTTCATCATTGAACACCATTTTTCCATTTTATGGCAAAACAATTAAAACCTCCCATCCACCTCCAGCTCCACATAAAAAAAATCAAAACATTATCCTTAAGTTGGGACCAAAATTACATCCATCAATCCAAGAAGCTGAAAACAACATATGGTGTATTTTTTCAAAAATGCTCTCAAAAAAAAAAAAAAAAAAATATATGAACCTCGCAAGTTCACCACTCTATTTTCCTTCCCTTTCAATTCAAATGAAATTGACCTCAATAATCTTCTCCAGTGTTCCTTTGGCGCATCGCTAGAGCTGTCACTCATCTTAAAGCTTTCAACTCTCATTTAGCAATTTTATACTTAATCTTCGTTAGTAAATTGGTTGTACGCTTGGTTGTATGCTTGTGTCTTGCACGTACTGGTTGTACAATGTAGATTTACGGAGCCATAAGCATCGATGCATTATTTTTCCTCTGTTCTTTAGTACTAGCATTGTAAATGTCCATAAAGAAGCTCAAAATGGTGTAAGAAAGTAAAATAAAATCAAACTTTGAGAGCAAATTCGAGCAAGAAGCATAGATGTATATATGCAATATGTTTCTTGATTACACAGTTAACACCTATAGACGATATAATCAGGGAGACAAAGCCCACATCAATGCTTGAACTTATAAGCACAATCCAAGCAATCAGCAAAGGGCTAATTCTTCCTATTCCTAGTAAATCCACAAAATGTGGTTAAAAAAACTACTGAACAAGCCTTCAAAAAAAAAAAAACCTACTGAACAAAAAAAAACAGATATATACATAGCGAGGCTTATCATTAAAATCGTGATTAAGAAGGTGATTCACTCCTTTGACGGCGCATTCTAGCACCCCATGAGTTTTTCTTAGCATCTTTGTACATGCTTCTCTTCTTCAATTCTGATAGTTGGCTCTGCCAACGACCTCTCCAATCACTTGTGTCCTTCATTTCCTGATTGCAAACAAAAGTCAGATATTACGAGAAATTTTGATGCAATAATATTTCCTGGCTTTCAAAAATGGAAGGATTCAATGCTTCATAAAATCATCAATATGTACAAACAGGACAAGTAACAACTAGGCTGGTAGTGGGGTTTTATTCAAAGATCTGGATAGAGGAAACATTTCATGAGTAGGTAATCATGTTTATCCTTCTCTTCAAGAGGATAGCACATAATTAAACAACTACAACGCATTAACAACAAAGGGACCAGCTAGCTTCTGTCAAGGGAAAACTACATCTGATTGGTTGTTTCGAGATTAAGATGAATAATATTGAACCTTGGCCGACTGATAACATACTCAGTTCAAAATTATAGGTCTAATTGAACTTTTGTGGTCAACTTGTTTACTTTTCACTACTATAATTGACAGGGTATCAGACTATTACAGTAAAACTTAACAACAGTCTTATGATAATACAGAGCACCATTTAAAATTTATCAAAAATTATTTATTTTTCAATACATATTTCAACAAAGTAAAAAATTTAAAGGTAGCAAGTGGCTTGTTAGTTTGAAAATGAGGAACTATTAGAGTATTAGGTTTAACAAACCTATGAAGTTCAAACTTGTAACATTTTTCGTTTTACCTTTTTTCATTCCATCAAATGGGACGGCATCTTAAATAACCATTAATATAGTCAGCAAAGATTCTAACAAAAACCCATCACCTAACAAAGTCAATTATGGCATTCCCTAGTCGATAAGTGTCTAAAATTGTCAACCAAAAGCAGCATTAAGAAGGGGGCGGGGGGACTTTAGAATTGTGATGATACTACACTTTATGTCCTCACTTATTCGTCCTGCAATATACCTAAGGAAAAGAGTACCCTACATGATCAAGCATAAGCTTATATTACATGTGACTAATATGCCACGATCTAACAGTGAAGCAACATCATCTTCTAGGGAAGTTTATGGATGAAGAGGAGAGGGGAAACAACATTAATCTCCCAAGGTAAACCGAAGGCTTTATGATGAACAAAAAGTAGGAGTCTTAACCAAAACCGAGATATACTGTTTAGCTATAGAACAAGAACATAAAATGCGAAAGCAAAATCACAGACTTGAATTGATCATCCCCACTACAAAGTCGGCAGAGAAAATCCAGGCAGTTAGCTTAAATAGATTTAGATTGAACAATTTTAGAGGTGATTTCAACCAAATTTACCACAACACGACGGCATTAGTGCCAAGTAATTGATAGCAATTTCTATACATCCGAATTGAGTTATGGTTAGGCAACATGACAAGGTTAGCTCTTTTTAATTGCTAAATCTATAATAACCTTATCAATCAACATGACACGTTACGTATAAGTACAATCAACCTATAATTAAATTTATCAATAAACTTGTTTCAAAAAATATATTTATCAATGAACACCAATATTAGCAATAAGGTAATACAGGAAACATCAATTATTCATACCAAACGGCTCAATAATAAGTACAGAGTATAAATTTAGCTTCAATTCACAAAGCTAGTCATTAAATTAGCTCAATAACAAGAACAAAACTAAATGAACCCTAATTTTCAAACACAAAATTGATAAATTAAGGATTAAACTATCCTCAAAAGTCAAACAATCCAGATCAAAAACAAAGATACCAAACTCAAATTTTCACAAACCCAAATACCAAAATCAAAATTCAACAACACCCAGATCAAAATTAATGGCATAAATTCTAAAAAATATGCTATAAATATACCTCATCATCAAACTGGTTCATCTTCTTCCGAGCAGAAAACGCAAGATGAAGTCCGCGCGCCATATCTCGATCATACATAGCTCTCATTCGAGCATCAGACAAAGTTTCATACGCTTCTTGAACACGAATAAATCGGTCAGTATACTCCTGCACTAAATCTGGGGGTGATACATCAGGGTGATATTTGCGCGCGAGTTGCTTGTAAGCCTGCTTAATTTCAGACAAATCGACGGTTGTTGGGATGTCGAGAAGCTCGTAGAAGGTCATTTCTGAGATGGGTTTTGTGATTCCGCCATTGTTGAGGGTAGCTCGAGCTTTGAGAGTTGAAAATGGCGGTGTTGTTTGGAAGGAAATGCGATTTGAAGGGAGGTAAGAGGAAGAAGATGGGATTGATGAAGTGGGGTTTGACGGAATTGGAAAAGGTGAGTTTTTTGAGATCAAATTATCGTAGTTTATTTGCATTTTTTCTGGTTTTTGGATTTTTTTTTTTTTCAAAATGTTGGGCAAATTGGGAGGTTTGAGGAGGAGGAGAAGAAGTATAAATTGAGGTGCTGAGGAAGTTGAAAAAGGCCCAAGATTTTGCGTGCAATTTGGAAAATGACCATGGTGGCTTTGTAATTTATACTAGTAATTTTTTTTTCCGTTTTCGGTAACTTTTACGAAGGATAAGGATATGTGTTAGCGTATTGGTAAAGTCTAATTAGAAATTAGGATTCAATTATTCAATTTAAGTATGAGTATGTGTAAAAAGGAAGTGACTTGTAGAATGATTAAGATTGCACATTATTTTCTTAATCACCCTTCTAATTGAACTTATTGAACTCTTGCAAAAAAGATGATTAGTGAAGTTATTGAATCAATATATTCGTTAAGTACGGATTATATTTATGAATACTTAACTACTTAAGCAATTAGGGAATATCTCTTAAAAACTAGTGGCCGGATACTTTATTTCACCTTATTTAACATTTTCCATTTAACACATAGGTTCAAGGGCAATTATTAACATATTGTCCAACTAACATTATGCAGATCTTATTGGACATTAGGATTATCTAATTATTTTCAAAGTACCTTAGTTATGGATTTATGCTATATAACATGATTTCTATAAATGATATTGTAACAAACTTCATTCATTGCCCAATTCCCTTTAACTTATATTAATAGATGTAGTGTAGAAGAGTAAATCACTAAATCTATGTGAAAGTATCACATCTAACACTCAAGCAGATGTAGTTTAGAAGAGTAAATCACTAAATCTATGTGCAAGGCAACATTTTAAGTATCACATCTTACACGCCAATATGTGAGGTTTACACGTTAGTTATAAAGTTTACAAAAGTTAATTTCACACGACAACACAACATTTAATCCTAGAAGTTATATTTTTTGTAACAAACTTCATTAACAGTCCAATCCCCTGTTTCCTAATGAAAGTAGAAGAGAAGAGTAAATCTATGTGCAAATCCAACGTTTAAAGTATCACATCTTACACGCTAGTTATAAAGTTTATAGAAGTTAATTTCATATGACAACACAACATTAAATCCTAGAAGTGATATTTTTTGTAACAAACTTCATTAATAGTCCAACCCCCCTTATCTTAATGAAAGTAGAAGAGAAGAGTAAATCTAAGTGCAATCCAATGTTTTAAGTACCACATCTTACACGCCAGTATATGAGATGTACACGCTAGCTATAAAGTTTACAAAATTTAATTTCACACGACAACACAACATAAATCCCTACACGATTTAAGTCATGCTTACAAGCCATAATCTGAGATGAACACGCTAGTTGGAAGTTAATTTAACACGACAACACGACATAAGCCCGACATAATTCGAGCCACGGATAACTGAAAAGAGCAAGTGTATGAGGTAGGATAGTTTTGCACATTGGGCCATTGAGGGTGGAACTTGGGAGGAAGCCTTAAATCCCCTGATCACGTGATAGGCAGCTGACATATGGATAAAGCGATAACACCCAAAATCGAACACCAAAAACCCTTTCTCCCAAAACCCCATTGAAATTGTGAGTGTATTACCAAAAACATCATAATAATAATAATCTGGATAATCTTTCTCCTCCAAATTCAATCTAATTTTTGAATTGGGTATTTGAAGTAATCATTAAAAACCCAGAAAAAATGGCAACAATTTCTTCAATTCTCCCATGTCATGGCCTACTTCAACACTCTTCATCTTCTTCAAAACCCAAGTTTTCATTACAAATTTTGGTTCAATTTCCCTCTTTTAATCACGGGTTTGGTCTAAATTTCAAGCCCATAATTGCTGCAAATCCGCCATTGTTGAAGGTTCGAGCTGTTGTAGCTGAAGAAACTTCATCTTCATCTTCTGTATCATCTTCTTCAGATGGGGAAGAAGCTCGTAGATTATACATTGGTAACATTCCCAGAAATCTCAATAATGATGAACTTCGTAACATTGTTGAAGAGCATGGCGCCGTTGAGATAGCCGAGGTTTCTAATTTCTTCAAAGCTTTCTATTTACTTGAATTTATTTTTCAGGGATTTATTTACATTTTAGCTATTTATGTTTGATGTGAGTAACATTTACAGTTTATTTATATGCAATTTTGGTCTTTTGCTTTGATGGGTGTCTGTTTAGTTGAAATTTTGTTCAATTATTTGTGCTGTGTCAAACTGTCAAAAGTTTATGATTCTTGTAGAGTAAGAATTGGTGTATTTATACCTTGAATACTGAACATATGTTTATTTAACAAAATGGATTTCGCCGGCCTCGCTGGTGCTACTAGTGTATGTATGCCTTGTAGTAAGCAATGTAGATCACTTGAAGAGGTGGAGCAATTGCAGTGCCTCTTATTTTGGTGGTTAAGGATTGTAATTATCGTTGTTTCGAGGTATGGAGTATAATTTGACAATGTTGTTATATGGAGATCATACTAGATATTGGTGGTTATTAAAGGCTTGGTTTTTAACTAAAACTATGATGTAAATATGTGTTGGGGGGGGGGGGGGGGGAATGAGCAGGCTGCCAGTTAACTGTATTAAGGTGTTGATCGAGCTTGGGTTTAAGGTGAAAACGTTACAATGGATGATTGAGGATACTGAGATTAGTGAGGCTTTGTTGCTGTGTGATTTGTTCCTTTTTCTATATATGTTTGTCAGTGTTTGGGAAGTCATCATGTCATCCCCTGAAATTGTATTTCTACCAAAAAAGTTCAAATTGTATGATTTAGAGGAGAGGCGAGGTGTTGATTGTGATGGGGGGAAAGCCTAATATCAACCTAAAACTAGATATATGCATTACAATTGTATCGATTAGTAATCAAGAGTTGGAGAGAGAAGGGGGGGGGGGTGGAGGACGGCATACTTAGGCTCTTTAGAAGCCTTGCCCATGATATGATCTACTGATCTCTTCTTTATATGTAGACAATTAAGACAGGACAAGGGGTAAAAAGAATATTCACTGATTTTGATCCTATTTTGAAAAACTTTTTCAGACTTTTGATTCTCTTACAAGGATTCACATATCAATTCTTATAAGGGAAACCATGTAAAAGAAACAGACCCCATGGTGGTGCTACAATGCTTGGCTTCAGTCAGATGCAAAGCAGCAACTTGCAGTTGAATGAACCATGATTCACCAATGCCATATGCTAATCTAGAAACTTAAACAAAGATTAAATGCTCTTATATCTGTAAATACTGAAGTTCTATTCTAATTCTATCATCCCTGTGGCCTATTTACTTTCCTTTTGTGAGCCCGCTTTTATGTGTGACCACTTAGCTTTTCAACTAAAGATAAATGACGGGTACTGGGGTATATTTGAGAAAATCTTCAGAGTTTTTCTCTAGTAAATCCTTTTTTTGGTGCTTGAGTGTATCCAGCCTTTCTTTTAGCAAATTTTATCTGGAAGGTCATATTCCCTCTGAAGTTGAGAGGTTTTGTGTGGACGCCAGCATTGGGAAGGAACATCACGAACGATATGCTGTGAAAAAGGTGGCCTCTTTTGTTTGCTTGTCGAGCTAATTGTGAATCTTGCTCATATGTGTTCATTCACTGTGAGCTGGCTTGTTACGGAGTTAAGAGGTTTGGGTTTGTCCTTTACATTTATAAGATTGGGTTACAAATTTGTTTTGTGTGATTTGGAAGGGTGAAAGGTTATCCAATTGGAGAGATGCGAAGGAACTGGGCTAACTTGTAAATTATAATTATTGTGTTTCTCCTTGAGGACATCTTATTTTTCTCGCCGCCTTCCTCTTTTCGAGTTTTAATAAAAAAAAAATTGTTAATTTATAGTTAACTTAAGAGCAGATATAGAAGTAATACTGAGCTGAATAGTGAAGAAGCAATTAGTCTTCACCAAGATTCTAACCCCTCTTACTTCTATACAACCTCCGTCAGCTGTATGATGAGGAAATAACAATAGATGGATTCAACTTTGATTTATTTGAATCCAATTCCTTGGAGGATAATGAGGTGGAGAAAATGAGTCTGCAAGAGCATAGAGCTCTAGATAAAAGCCAAAGGAGGGGGGGGGGTCTTTGCAGAAGACCACAATAGATAGATGTTTTATGTAGCCGACCCCATCCCTTGGGAATAATGCTTTGGTTTTGTTATTGTGAAGGACAGTGAATAGTGGACAGGGTTCAGTCATGCCTTTTCGTGAAATAGGTTTCGATCAACCGTGAAGTTTGGTTTATATATGCTGGTGTTTTTACTACTTGACAGTCGTAACAAAACTTGTTGTAGTATATTACTATATTTTATCATCTAGAGATGAATTTTTAAAGAGGTTAATCTACACTCCTCTTCAATTTTTTGTGTGGGTTGGAGGCATCTTTTTTTCTGTATGAAATTATGTGATGTCTAAGTGATATGCAAATGCTTCTTGTTTCGTGCAGGTGATGTATGATAAATATTCTGGAAGAAGCAGAAGGTTTGCTTTTGTGACAATGAAGACTATTGAAGATGCAAATGCAGTGATCGAGAAGTTAAATGACACAGTATGCACTCTTGTTGCCCCTAAAATTTTATCAATCATTAATGCCATGGGTCTGTGTACAATAACAGCATCGGATTTTGACCAATATTTCTCCATCTTTTGCCCTTTCTGATTCAGGAAATTGGTGGGCGTAAAATAAAAGTTAATATTACTGAGAAACCTTTGCAAGGTATGGACAGGGCAGTGACCCAGGCAGAGGATTCACAATTTGTCGAGAGTCCCTATAAAGTTTATGTCGGTAATCTTGCAAAGACAGTAACTAATGAGTTGCTGAAGGATTTCTTCTCAGAGAAGGGGAATGTTCTCGGTGCAAAGGTTCAACGGACCCCAGGGACCTCCAAGTCTAGTGGTTTTGGGTTTGTTTGTTTCTCATCGGATGAGGAAGTAGAAGCTGCAATTGAAGCTCTCAACAATGCTGTAAGCGGATTTAGCATATGACTTGATATCTGCTATTAGCTTTCTCAATGCTCCATAATCAGATGATCTGGACATTAGCTGTTGTTTTCTTTTCAACATTGTAGTCATTTTATTTTCAAGTCTCCTGATGCAGAATTTTTCATTGCAGGTTTTGGAAGGGCAAAAGATACGCGTGAACAAAGCTTAGGTCAGGAGAGGGGCTTAAGCTGTTAGGATGGGAAGTCTAAGTTTTGTATGTGCCATTAAGCTCTTTTTCTTGATTTAACTTCATAACAAAGTTAATCAGAAGATTTGAAGAGTTTGTTCTTGACTGCTCGAGTCTGTAAGCTGAGGCTTTGTTGGTGCACTGGCTAAGTGGCCAGTTGGTCACCCCAAATAGCTTAGTTGGCATAGTTAGCTTTCAGATATAACTATTTTGCTCACAACTTTTATTGTTGTCATCATCTTCATCCGCTGCATAATATATTTGTTGTTTATATTTGCTTAATTGGGATTCCCTACTTCCATAATTCATGCATAATTATCCCATGCAATTTAGTATATCATGTATTAATAGATTGCTGGAATAGTTATAAAATGGTTCTTTGTTCTTCAGACTTGCCATTATTGTTGATTGCAACTCAACCATGGTATGCTGATGCTCAGTAAGCACAAGGCCTTGGCGTTGGTATGCTGATGTTGCCGCTTTTCATGCAGCCATGCCCATGCCCAATTAAGGTGCGTGCCGAGGCCTATGCATGGGCAGGGCTGCCCAGGGCAAGGCATGCCATGACCCAGCCTGGGGCATAGGCACGAGGACAAGACATTAGACACGTTAGGCTTTGTAAAACCTATATTGGCAATTGAGGGTAGCGTCTTAGCTTGTTTTAAGGCCAAGACAACGGAAGACCAAATTAAGGCAAGACAATACATTGTTCACATAACACAAGGCCTAAACAAGGCAGCTTAAGACTTGATAGTAAGGGGTGGGTCAAGCATTAATGAGATGGTTTCAAGCACCGAGTACACATCCTAGTTCCCTTTGGGAACCCCGGGAAGCACCTCGATGTATAGCCTTGTTGTGTCCGAGAATGTTCCATAGAGGCTAAATTTGAATACACGAATTCCGACAATTTTTGGAGATTTTGGGATCCGTCGTCGAAAAGTCGAATAATGTTAGGAGATGCATCCTAGGGCCATATAATGTGTTTTGAATTATATATAGTAGTTGATCATATAATATAAAGGCTTGTTGTGGCAAAGTTAATGTAAGGGGACGTGTATGTAAGCGACTACGACGTTGACAGATTAAATGCAAATTTGATGGCCTCAGCCACCCAAATAGCTTTTTAGGGGTCTTGTAGGGTCCATGGAAAGCACTTCATCCCATTCTGAGCCAGAAAAAGTCAATTGTTGATCAGTCTATTCTATATATATTTATTCCCCGTCCCAGTGGTCATAATTGTGTTTACTTGAGCCCTACGGAGCTACTTTTATTACTAATATGCGTTTTCTAGTGTTTTTGTAGAGTTGGTACTATTTTATAGGAAATCGCAGATTTGGAGCATTTTCCTAGATTTATTGGAGCCACTACGAGCATTGGAGACGAGACGCATTTTTTATGATCATATTCCGGAGCCCAGGACCGTATATGAGGAATCAATCCGGTGATTAAGGGCTCGATGAAGTGAATAGGAGCTCGGGCAAATTGGACCTATGAAGAAGATTAGTTTTGGGCCAAGAAGTGTGAAGCCCAATTGAAAAGAAGAAGAAAAGGCCTGCCCAAGCATCCGCCCGACCGGGCAAAGGCTCGCCAGAAGGCGCGCGGCCGGGCGAGAGAGAAGACTAAGGAGCGAAACTTTGCCCGGAGGCGCGCCCGGCCGGGCGGTGCCTCGCCCGACCGGGCGCGTGTTTTTATTAGGCGTTTTTAATTATTTTATCTTTTTCTTTGTTTAGGATTTTTAGTTTAGTATAAATACTTTTTTGTGGCCAAAGATTTGAGACGTCTTTGACACGGACCACTTTTTCTTTACCTTCTTCTCTCTCTCTGTCAACTTTCTCTTTCTACAACTTTCTCTTTCTCTCTACACACTCTTGATTCATGCAATTCATTATTTCCTTTAATTTTGGTAACGATTTCTTCCCTCTCTACTTTCAGTAATTTAATTGTTTGATTTAATTATGCTTTCTTTAATTGCTTTGTCTAGTTTAATTTTAGTTATGTGTGAGTAGTTTAAATCTAGGGTTATGGGGATCCATGAATAATACGAAGGGGTAATTTATTATTGTTGATCATTGATGATTGATTAATTTCCTATTGATTGATTTAATGCTATGCAATTAGATTAGGCCTGGTTTAATTGTATGAGTCATGCAATATTGATTCGAGATTCGACAGATGAGAATTGATGTTTAGGCTTAGTTTCAATAGGCATGTTAATCTATTAATGGTTAGGTCGAGATTCGAGAGATGAGATTTAATACCAGTAGATTAATTATGTGATTATAATACGTAGCGACAACCCTTTATAATCTGGTTAATTTATGCATTGATAATTGATCGTATGTTTTATCCTGGAGTATTATTTATTGGTGAACCTATACCCTAGAACTTTTTATTATTGATTATTTCCTTTGATTAATTTGCTTAGTTTTACTATTAGTTTAATTCATACAAATGCAAATTGGTTACCTGATAATTTAGATTATAATAATTAATTAGGAGTAAAAGAACATTGTTTCCCTGTGTCACTACTACAAAAAAGGCCAAAGAGACCCGTTGTAAATGACATAAGAGACCTGTTTAGAGGAGGTCTCTAGCTCACAGGTCTCTTTATCAAAGAGACCTGTTCAATGGAACAGGTCTCTTTGTAATAAATAAGAAACCTGTTTAAGAAGTTAACAGGTCTCTTTGCATGTAATTACATCACATATTTAAGAAGGGGAAGAGACCTGTTATTTAACGCAACAGGTCTCTTTGATATCCATTAAGAGACCTATTACATTAGATAACAGGTCTCTTTATTCTATTTTTTTTAAAATAAAAATTCGATGATATATATTTATTATTTTGTAATTATTCTACTAAAAATGGAAAGAAATTGTAAAATCACAAAATCAAACAATTAAATAAATTTACATAAACTTATATTATTATTGAATCACTAGTAGTAACTTACTGCAGTAGTGAGTAACATTTACAAGTAAATAAGAAGAATAATAATTTACAAGTATATAAGAACTTTTGGAAATAATTTACAAGTTACCAAAACCAACAACAGTCCCATCATTTTATGCGGCAAGTGAATACAACACATCATGGGTAATTCTTTAGCCCTCCATTCATCAGCTTAGCGAGTTTCTTGAATTGCTCATCCTCCTGTACACCATTAAGAGGATCAATGAAAAAAAAAAACTACAAGGCTTTAATTCAGGTAAAAAACTAGATAGCAACAACATAAACACAACCTTAACAACTGATTTAGCAACCAATCATCTCTTCCTATTCCTGCATAAAAGCATTTCGATACACAGATTTCAAAATGAATAATACCACATTACATTTCTAGTTCAACTATACATTTCAAAAAATTCACAAAAACAGGAGAAAAAAATGCAATCAAAAGTTCACAAAATTAACTGTACATTTCATTATTTCAATAAATTCACAAAAACAGAAGAAAAAACAAGTAATAAACCAATTAACCAACAAATTGCAATATTCAGAGATTTCAATAAGACAATAAACCAACACATTTCAAAATTTCAATACTTCAATACTTCAAATCTTCAATACCCAGAACAATTGAATAAAAGTATAACTGTAAAACAATTAAACAAGTAATAAACTAATAATTCAGAGATTAAATTCAGATTTACATACCGTGAATTGGGTCTAGCGATTTATCGAAGTGAGCGAAGTCGAATGGAGAGCAGCGAGTCCAGCGACGAGCTGACGAACGGACGAAGCAGTGAATCACGAAGCAGCGACGGCGGCGACTCGACGGACGGAAGGACGGAGTGCCGGGAGTGGAGCCGACGAGCGAGAGCGGCGGACTCAGTTCAAAATTCAAAACTTCAATAATCATTAATCAATTTAATACCCACAAATGACAAATTCACAATAAAAGTATAAACTATAAAACAATTAAACAAGTAATGAAATTCAGATTTACATAATACATACCTCCATTGATTAATTGATTTGGGTAAATTGGCCAATTGAATTTGCGAAGTGCGAACAACGAACTGGAGATTTGCGAAGTGCGAACTTGTCAACTTGAGATTTGAGATTTGCGAAGCAGCCAGTGGAAGCAGCGTCTGGCCGAGCTTTCGCCTGAAACCCCCACGCACGGCGAACGGCGACGGCGAATCAATGGCGACCTGGAGACCTTCCGCCTTCGAAGAGAGAGAAACTAAAAATTGAAAAGTTAGGGTTTGGTTTTTGTTTTCTTCTTTCTGTTTAGGCTCTTGTTTTTTCTTTTGTTTTTTTTTTTAATTTTTTTTTTTTGAAAATGGGGGGACAAGTAGCTCCGCCACTGAAGGTGAGGGTCATGGTGGGCCCTTACACACATAAGAAACCCGTTGAGTTTAACAATAGGTCTCTTAATTCCCTCCCTCTATATCCCGCAACAAAAGTGGTGGGCCCTTTGACATTTTAGAGACCTGTTATCACTAATATTAGGTCTCTTATGTCAAATAGACCTGCTGTATTTACCAACAGGTGTCTTATTATGGGTTTCTTTGGCCTTTTTTGTAGTAGTGTGGATTCGACCCTACTTCCCTATCTACTTTAGTTAGAGGACTTAGGTAAATTACTTTTGATTAGGTGATACGACTAGATCCTGTCAATTGTCTAACATGAAAGGTTATTCACGTTTTCGGATAAATTTTAGGTAATTTTTCTGGAATTGAAATGAAAGTGAAAACGTCAAAACTATTGGTTAGACTCCATTACTTAGAACAAAATTATACCTTGTGAAATCATATTGATCAAATACATACTATTAGAAGATACATTGCGTACCTTGCTAAAAAAAATAAAACCCCAAAAACTAACTTTAAAACACTGTCAAATTGCTCATTCTAATTCCTAACCATTACAGAGTTACTGTAACATGTCTCAAAATCACTGGACTTTCATTGAACAACTCATTGAGCCTCATGGTAGCTTTTGTAATTTGAAATCATTCAAATATTGTTTCAGGTGAATCTTAGCTTCTGCTTCGCAAATTAAGACCTTCAATGGAGAAAAATTGTAAATATTACTGCGATTGTGATGCTAGTATTCGAAGGAAAACCTATGATTGAGTAATTAGGGTTATGAATTGGTGTAGTGGTAGAATTGGCGTTCAACTTTAGAAGTTTTTGAAATTTAGGGAGTAATGTGTAGAAAGTTGACGTGATTATGTTTCTTTGATATGAGACTGAATTACTTGTGATTAAAAGTCTATTTTTCACTGGTAACATTTCGATGCGAATATCTGCTTCTGTTAACTTTTAGATTTCATTATTATGGCTTTATACCGCGAACATGATGAGGTTTGGATGCTAGTGTTATCAGTTATTTGCAAGAAGCAATTGTTGGGTCTGAATATGTTTATAGAATAGTGCAAGGCACATCTCTAAGGGTCGGATCCTGTTTTTTGCCTCTATTTTTGTATGTTCTTTTCACAAATGTGGGTTCATGTGCCATAACTTGTTTCTTTATCATGATATAGTCTATCATATATGGTTTAAAAGAAGTTGAAGATGTACTTATCATGAAAGTGGTATTGCGGACTTGGTGAACAACTCGGGTACAGCCCGGAACCAAAGAAGTCATGGAGGCATTGCATGCCACATAGATGTTAGCATGATTGGGCAACTTGGAAGTGATTCTTTCTACTATCATAAGTTTTTTTTTTTGGCAGTGATTTTTTTCTACTGCTCTTGGTTTTAGGAAATTAAAACTTGTTCATTTGGTTTGAAAGTTACCAATTCAATTTTATGCTTGCAAGGATCGATTAAAATAAAGGATGCAGAGGCACAAGCTTATGTCTAAATTGAAGTTTATAAGCTATTTCTTTCTGTTTTTAAAGGATATTTTGGCATTTAAAATTTTAAATCGTGCCTTATAGCAGTTTAGCTTCCTTGCCCTTCTTCTCCTGTCACTTTTTTTTTTTTGGTTTTGCAGGGACCCCTTTTATTCTCTTATTTCATTGAAATTCAATCAGAGCTTGTTATGAGGTATTTCTAATGAAAGGCTTAGTAACTTACCATTCTTTGTCTGTATTTTGTGCTAGCTGGTTTATGAAAGTTTGTCTTCCATGGTTTAACTAAATCGACTATTACTTTGCTCTTAGTTTTTTTTTTTTTTTTTTTTTTTTTTTTTTTTTTTTTTTTAGTTTTCTGCTTCTAATTTGGGTGGTGTTGGCCTCCGTTAGGACGACTCTTGGCACTGTAAGCAGCACTATTCTTGTCAAGTTGTAAGTGTGAAGTGATGAAATGTTTTTTCTTTTTTGGGGACAGAAGATGGAATAAATTAGTTACTTATCTTCTTAATCGTCTGATCCTTTCACTACTTGGACATCTTTATCTCAAGCTTTTCTAAATAAATTTTCCCCACTTGTTAAAACGGCTAAATTGCGTAATGATATTACTAATTTCACTCAAAATGATTTAGAGTCATTATATGAGTCTTGGGAAAGGTTTAAAGATTTGCAACATCAATGTCCTCACCATGGTATCCCCGATTGGCTACTTGTACAAACTTTTTATAATGGCTTAAATCATTCTATTAGAAGTACTATAGATGTTGCAGCAGGTGGTGCTTTAATGAGTAAGACTACTGAAGTGGCTAATAAGTTATTAAAAGAACTTGCTTTTAATAATTATGGTTGTTCTAGTGAAAGGTCCATTGCTAAAAAGAGTATAGAAATGTATGATCTTGATGGCATTACCATGTTAAATGCTAAGGTTGATAATTTGACTAAAAGTTTCAGTAAAATGAGTAATGTAAGTCTTATTTCTACTCATGATGTGCATGTGTCTTGTGATTATTGTGGGGGTGCACATGCAAGTAGTGATTGTCCAAATGTTGAACAAGCTCAATTTGTTTCTAATTATAATCGATCACAAAATGACCCTTACTCTAATATTTATAATCTTGGCCGGAAGAATCATCCTAACTTTTCATGGAAGGAAACCAAGCTAATAATATTAGACCACAAAATCCACCTGAGAAGGTTTCCCGCAAAGACAACCGCAACAAGAGAGACCTTCATGGGAATTGGCTATTGAAAAACTTGCTAATGCCACTTCTGAAAGATTCGTAAAATTGATAAACTTGGAAAATAGAGTTTGATCAATTAGCTAATTCAACAAAAAATATGGAAGTTCAAATAGGACAAATAGTTAATGCTATTAATTCTAGGATCAATTAGCTAATATCTTATGCTATTAATTCTAGGATTCTTGAACAATGTAACTCTATCACCTTAAGCAATGGTAAAATCCTTGATGATATAAATGTTCAAGCTAAAACCAGAGAGATAGTAAGTGAAAATGCTAAGAATGAAATTGAAAAGCAACTTGAAGATAACAAAGATGATTATAAACCTGTTCCTATTAAGCCTTATGTACCTCCAATACCTTTTCCTCAAAGACTTATGCAGAACAAAGTGGATCATCAATTTGAAAAATTTCTTTAAATGTTTAAACAATTGCATATTAATATTTCCTTTGTTGATGCAAATACCTTCTTATGCTAAATTTTTTAAGGAAATTATGTATAAAAAGAAGAAATTGGAAGACTATGAGACTATTGCTTTAAGTGAAGAGTGCAGCGTTGTAAATTGTAATTCAACAAAAACTTCCGCCTAAATTGAAAGACCCTAACAGCTTTTCTATTGCTTGCATTATTGGTATTAATTTTTCTAGAGCTTTATGTGACTTAGGAAAAAGTGTCTCACTCATGCCATTGTCTATTTACAAGAATCTAGACTTAAATGATTTAAAACACACTACTGTTTCTTTGCAACTTGCTACTTGCTACTTGCTGATATATCTATTAAATATCCTCTAGGAGTAGTGGGAAATGTGCTAATGAAAGTCGATAAATTTATCATACCTATTGATTTTATTATTCTTGATATGGATAAGGATGTTAATGTACCTACTATTCTAGGAAGACAATTTTTAGCTATTGCTGGTACTATAATAGATGTTAAAAATGATTAAGTTAACTTTTGAAATTGGTGAAGAAGAGGTGCATTATGATTTGTTTCAAGCAACAAAATACTCTTCTGTTTCTAATCATGTGTTTAGAGTTGATGAGATCATTGATTTAGATAGAAAATCAATAGATTTTGTTTCTGAAAATACCCTTAAAGTAGGTCTAACAGGTGGAGGTATATCTCAAGATGAAAATATAAACTTAATAGAGATTGCAAATGATATTGAAGCATGCCCACCATGGAAGAAAAAAGGTTATTCCGAAGTTTTAAAGGTAGCTAGCTTACAACTCAAACCTTACTTGGTTGGTGAGATAGAGAATGAGATGGTGCCTAAACGAGTGAGTGACTTCTTAGAAGATCCTGGTAAAGAATACTCGTGGGAGTCAGGCTCGTGACTTAAAACACGTGCTACTTGGGAGGCAACCCAAGCTCTTTTCTTTTTCTTTTATTGACTTCTGTTTTGTTTTTCTCATTCCTATTTTATTTTATTTTTATTCTGTCTATTTTTTTTTATGTTTCCTTTAACTTTTCAGAAGATAATGAAGATGGTGAGCTAGACACTTTTAATAGAAGAGAAGAGAATGACTATTCTGCTAGCTGTAGTTAGCACCTGTGTAGCTGCTGCTCATTTCAGATGCTGTGCAACCTGATTTGTTGTGGCCTGATACACTAAAGGAGCAAGCTTCTAATTTTACCGTCAGGTTGTCTCTTCCCATGCCCTTGGTTTTCTTTGGTTTTTGTGTTCTTGGCTGCTATAAATACCCCTACTCTTTGCTCTTTAGTCCTAGCTATAACATTGAGGACCATGTTAATCCTTAAGTGTAGGGGAGAGGTCATAGCATTTTTCTGCAATTGCCTTCTGTGTTGAACTTATACTTAGTTTTGGTTTGATTTGTGTTAGCCATAATGCCATGTATGAAACATGGTTGAATTTTGTGCAGGTTTTCACGGAAAGACATGATTGATTAGAATTTAGTAAAACATTTGAAAGTTGCTAATCCTACCTAAATGATTGTGAGTAATTAAAGCTCAAAGAGTCTTTATGTGAAGTGTAAAATATATATAGGAATATTAAAATGAGTTAAAGATTTCTTCCAACAATCGAAGTGTAGCAACTAAATTCTCTAAACTAGAAAAGTGTATAGAATGTCAAATGTAGTAGAGTTTTTTTCATTTGGGGTTATCTTGTTGAGTTCAGCGTCTACGATGATTTCCACCTCAAGTAAATATGAAATCCCTTCTTCTTTCTTCATACTAAGGCAAAAAGACAACCTTATTGCTTGGCGAAGCTCGTACTCGAAATCTTGAGTATCAACTCTCTCCCAATCAACTCCAAACTTGTTGCATGTGTCAATCGATGTGGCACTCGCTGCATTAAAAGCCATGTCATAATCAAATTTTAATAAATTTATCATATTATTTTTTTAAGAAAAGGAAAATTTGTCAGAAAAATCTTTTAAAAGCTCCATTTAAAAAAAAAAAAAAAAAAAAACCTTTTAAAAGTTTTCTGGGTAAAAAAACCACCACGTTCATTTTTTTGCAAGGAGAAACCTATTTACTTAATTACCTTCTAATTTACTTGATTACTCTCTAATTTACACTAATTACCCTCTAACCCATCTAATTATTCAATAATTAACTTTAATTTATAAAAAAAATGCCCACCACCCCCAACCACTAGCCAACCACCTCCTCCCCTTCCCCTTCTTCTTCCCCTAACAACATCCCCCTCCCTTGTCGAACCCGCCGCCCAAGTCCCTCCACCCCCAGCGACCTACCACCACCGTCGGCCGACCTTCCCTTTCCCCCTTATCCCCGCCAACTACCACCACCTCCATTCGAACTTCTTACTCTTATTTGTCTTTCAAATACTCTCAAACTCACTACCATAATTTGCAAGGATCTTCTTGGAAGCTTTAAATCAAGTTCTCCCACACAATCAATTTGTTTTTGCTTCGATTTTATTTGCTTGAATGTTGCGATTTGAGGTTTTTTAATTTTGTACATCTTGCTTGCAATTGATGCTTGTTTTGGCTTTAATTATGTATGTATGTGATGATAGGGTGATTTAGAAGCAAATTGCAATTGTTTTGGCTTCCATCTTGGGAAAGGGTGGGAGAAGAAGGGTTTGGTAATGGCAAAATTTGAAGTTGATGAGTTTGGTGGAGGGGGAGATGGAGGAGAGAGAAAGTGGCAGCGAAGGGGGCTGCTGCCGCCTGCTAGGGAGGAGGAAAAAGAGGGGGTGGATGGATGGTGGTGGGTTTTTTTTTTTAATTTAATTATTAATTTAATTATTATATGGTTAAGTGAGAGTTAGAGGATAATTAAAAGAAATTAGAGATTAATTAAGTAAATTAGAGACATAAGGTCTTCTTCAACAAAAAAAATTTACAATCGGGTTTTCATATCCAAAATGCTAAAAATCAAGTTTTCATTTGCCAAAATGCTTTGAAAAGTGCTTTTAAATTTTTCTGACAAATGTTTCAAAAATATTCTAACCTCTTTTAGGGATCACCAAATCCAGATCAAATAATCTCTTAAGCCTCAAAGCACTTTTGAAGTATTCCTCTTGCTCATCAAATCTTGTTTGCCTATTAGCATATTTGTTGTATCTTTTTTCAATAAACTTTTTAATTTGGTGTTCATTGATGATTTTGTTCCCATATATTGCCAATTCTTCTCAACCTAGAGGTCTGTTGGCATCTCATCAGCCTGTAGAAAGTAAGGTGAATTTATCTCAATACTTGCAAGATTATAGGCATAAAATCTATGTGCTACTGTTTTTTTAGAACAACTAAATACATCTACTACTTTTCCCTTACTTATAAAAATCATAACCTACAACATAATATGACCACCTTAAAAGATTAATCTAACATCGTTAAATTAATGATACCCACCAAATTATTTATTCATTAACCATATTCATTCAATGAATCTAACTTTCCTTTGCCTTTGTCAAAAAAAAAAAAAAAAAAAAAAAAAAAAGAATCTAACAAAATCATCATTAAGTAAGGGAAAAGTAGTAGATGTAAAAACACTTGTTTTATCCGAAATAAAATTCTTAATCATTATATTTTCAAAAATAGGATAAATTAGAACCTTTTAGAACAAATTATGTAAAATTTATTCGTCAATTAACAAATTACGTAAAAACTTATTCGTAAATTAACAAATTAACGAAATATATATAAGAGCTTAAGATAAATCCTAATAATTCTTATATACTTGATCAATTATTAAACTTTAGTTATTCCATTATTTAACACTCTAGCTCATCTCATTGCTAGATCATGTGCTCCTGATGTACCTGAACATGTTCGTTTTGCTCCATTCCCGGAAAGCTTTTTAACGCTTGCGGATATGGACATTCATTAATTTATGGCTATGTTTCTCAGTCAGTGTTTTGGTACGTGTCATCTTGTCGTACAGTGTGGCTGACCACACCAAAAAAGCTTTGATTTTGTTTCTTTGAGGGAACTTCATCTACTAGTAATAGCTTGGGCTTAAAAATTGATAAGTCTTGGTACATATCAAATATCTGTTTGCAAACATATACCATGGGCATTTTATACATAAATAAATAATTTAAACTTTTTACTATGTATAAAATTGTAAAGATCCATTAAGTGAACAAATAGTATCATCAGATGGTGTAGTTGTATAATAATACTTTCTAGTGGTATTAATATATCATGATATTTTTTGATAATATTCATAAAGTTTTGGGACTAAGAAAATTCCAATGGCACTTATGTGGTATTTGATATTGACAGTACCATAGAAATTTAAGTTTAACAGAAAAAGACTTATATACCTAGTATGTAATTATGTATAATGCTATACATATCGGGTATATACCTAGAATCACCTAAATAATTGTACACATCTCTCTTTCCTAAGTGAATATTCGAAAATTTTGGATCGAAGAAAAAATCGAAAATTTCAAACTGAAGATCAAAAGGCCGAATTGATATGATAGGACTAGATGGAGAGGGTTGTCGTGGTGTGTGTGGGTTTTTTTTTGTTTTAATATATTCAATTGAGCAGTGTGTTGGGTATTGCAATTTGATACTATAGGAGTACTAAATAAAAAAATTACAATAGGAGTACTAAATAAAAAAATTACAATGTGTATCACAATTTGATGTTTTGAAAATATACATCAAGTGATTAAGACAATTCGACAAAATCCAACATAAATAAATTTTAGATATTTATTCAAAAAAAAAAAAAAAAGAATTTTGGAGATTAATGAAATAATATTGTCACAATCAATTTTATTATTTATTTTTATTCACAAAATAATAATAATAAATACTTCCGCCGTTTTTATTTACTTGCAACACACCTTTTTGGCACGCATTTTAAAGGAGATATTATACTAGGTAAACAGATAAATTAAATCACAAAATTTTACCACCGATAAGAAGAAAGGGATAAGTTGCTACGGTTAAAATTTCATAGCTTAATTAATTCGTTTACCTAATTTAATCAACTCATCGAAAAGCGTGATAAAAGGTGTGTTGCAACTATTAACAAACAGAGGAAGTATGAATTTTGACGATACAAGTGAAGTATATCTCTTTTTTATTGATGAATATATAACATGTATTACTTGCATAGGTTATCTATGGAAAATTAACTTAAATTATCCAATTCATGCACTTATGTTCTTTTCATTTTTTCAATGCTAATGCTGTGGACTGTGGGACTGTGGGAGTAGCCAAGTAGGACTGTGGGAGTAGCCAAGTAGGACTGGGAGTAGCCAAGTAGGACTGTGGGAGTAGCCAAGTGACCCAAATCATATGCACTACCACGAGCACCTCATGGCCTAGATTTGGTAGTGGAGAAGAAAGGCAGGTTAAGCAATGTCCACAATTCCGCATGGCCTGTATCAAAGACTTGACAGTTCGATCATAAAATTCATAACATGAGGGTCGAAAAGAGGCTCCCTGTCCATGCTCATGATCATATAGATTAATTGTGAGTAATTGTCACAAAGCCTTGTTCATGTTCACAATCATTATTTTGAAAATACTAGACAAGGAAATGACAAGTCAATTACCCAAACAGCATTGTTCCATTGACATCTTACTTTGAAAAAAAAGGACAGCCAGATAACAAGTCTCCTGCCTCTACTGATATTACAAATCTGTCTTAGCCAGGGGGCCAGTTCATTTGACGTCCTCCAAGTGGATGTGATAAACAGATTGACCTGATGAACAAAGAATTACAGCTTGTTAGAGCACTGAAATTAAGTTGAAATGTAGAGTTTATGTGATTAGCTTAACTTACATTCTTTTGGACCATCATTAATCACAATCCTGAAGCCATCGTCAAGGCCTTCCTGCTTTGCTACGAGCTTTGCTGTGTAAAGAAGGCGGCCAAGAATCTCGCAGTGCCTTTCCTCAGCCTATACGTACACAGAGATAAATTATCAGGACAGCCTGTGAATATTGCAGGAAAAATCTAATAAAAACTGTGTGTTTTCACTCATCCTTGTTCTTATTAGCTTATCTAAGATGAACACCCCAAGCTTCTCCAACAATCCTGTAATATTCTTGAGAAATAATGTGGAATGGGACCAAGTACTAATCTTCAAATTAGCTAATCTGAGATGGGATCAAGAACTAATTATGTTCTACAAACTTCTACTTATCAATGCAATAATGTCCAAATTATAACATCTGCTGGACCATGTTTCATATACAAACCATTACATTTGTATTAAAAGCATATGGTTGTACTACCCGTGCAGATATCAGTTGTGAAATATTGAGCAACATGGATTAGCGGGATAATTAATTCCCCATCTAAGTTCACGCATAGGTTCCACAAGATATGTGGCACTCTGGAGTCTGGAACTCCATATATCCCCAAAAGCCTTCTATTCTTAATATTGCCTTCCTCTTGAATAATTGTATGTATCTTAGCACGAGAACATTATAATTGGAACCAAATTGGAATTTTTTTTACAGGAGAAAACTCTCCAATGTTTGGAGATACTAATATATGCATATCTCAGTATCTCTTAATAATAACATTCTCTTTCTCAAATTTCTCCTACAAAAAATAATCATTCAAGTAAAGAGGTTTAGGCTAGGACTCAATGGAAAATTAAAAATCATGTGTCACTAATGTGCATTTGAAATGTGTTGAGCCCTGGCTACTCAGCTAACTCAAAAGTTCAAAGTGACACTGAGCATAGAAGCCAAATTAACTATGTTTTTGGCCAAGTATCTAGCTGTTTCCTGGCAAACTCCAAAGAAAGCAGATGTGGATAACTTCAAAAAAATACTAAATGTCTGATAACAAGTTCTACAACATGAAACCTAAAGTAACTCACTTCCATTATGCCTATTAGAAGATATAAACCGTGTTTTGCTAGGTGATTACCTAGCAGACTTCAAAAGAGCACCGTGACCAAAGAGGAATGTGACAGATACAGCATTACTAATTGACTATGCACACAGTGATTATACTACCAAGTTCCAACCTTCAATTACAATAAACAAGGAAATATCATATCACATGGCCATAGTAAAACCAAGAACTCTATAGATGCTGTTGGAAAAGAAAGCATTGATACATTACAAGCACAAGACACAAGGATAATATAATAAAACCTAAAAATCTATTCGCTCCATTGGAACAAAGCAAGCATGTAGCACACAGATAAGGTAGATATATTGAACAGCAGTATAGTGTGGAATGTGGAAGTAATAAGTACCTTGGAGAATCCACTTAAGCCGTCCTTAACCTTGGGAATGATAACAATGTGAACCGGAGCTTGTGGGTTTATGTCCCTAAAAGCAATAACCTACATGAAAGCAAATTGAAAGTTATAAACAATAAAGTGGGTGAATTGTAGGAAACAATTATAAATGTCACACTACCTAGAACATATTTACAGCCAAAGCTAAAGATACAAACTGGAAGAATAAATTATCACACTGATGAAATTGAGATCCTCACTAAGCTCAAACAAAATAAATGTTATTAATCGCAATGAAATATGCCATTAACCCATGTGGGACTCAAAGAACCAACTTTGACAAAGCATAAGGATTTAATTGGGACATAAATGCACAGTAGAAAATAATGAGAGAAAGGCACAAGCAATTTGGAAAATGTATCCACATAATTAAATCAAATAACAATATGATGATGGCAGTAAATGGCACTTCAATGAAGGGGCCTAAAAGACATCTTAAGCTTGATATGAGCTTTGCACCATTGCACTTCATGAATTATAATTTAAAAGCATTGTCATTTATGAAAACCAACAAGAATAATGTCAAAATTCCAACAAACAATGCTAATAAACACAAATATAAACAATGAACAAGATAAATGACAAGGCCACATTCGTCGATTCAATACGAACATTTCTCAAGAATCTCAACTCATAATATCAGTACCTGTTCGTCCTCAAACACAATATTGGCAGAAATTTCCTTGCTGATAATCTTGTCAAATCTGCATCATTAAACTCAACCAACACAACGATCCAAAATGCAAATATGAACTCATGTAAATATTCATATTTCTAAGGCTACGAAAACACAATTGCATTCTTTTCTTTCAAACATTCGTGCAATTCAACCCAACTTGGAAAAGATGTTAATTTATCAGCAATCATTGAAATAAATGACATAATTCTTACAACAACCAGCTAAAGGTATTCTTATTTATTGTCAATTTGTCATTACTAGTTCTGTACATAGCAGAAGTTTTGCACAATGATCAAAAGCAATAACAATCAAAACACAAATACCCCAATTCACACAGAAAAACCCTAATCCTAACAAACTTAATCAATCTTACAAGTCACCCCAAATCAATTCTTAAATTCACCAAAACATGGGACAAAATTAGGGTATTCTGCGTTAACAGAACCCAAAAAAAACTACATTAAAAAATGAGAACATGAATTGAAAGTTTAAAGGGGAATCGAGGGGAGTAGAGAAAGAGACTTAGTCTTGCAGGAAACCATTTAATAGGAAGCATTTAACAAACAATGGAAGCTGATCTATGTTTGAAATGCTTTAGCAGAATGTAATTATATGCAGTAGTGATTCAGTATCGTGTTCAGTTGCTACCTAAGAAACAGCAGCTAGAGAAGGTTTACGAGGTTTTAACCGTGTATCCATGAGTCAATCACAGTTCTAGAATATGTTTGCTGAATTGCAGATTACAAAGTATTTTTGTACCTTATTAACATAAAACTAACAAAAACAGAGAAAAGAGCATATAATTTGCTGCAAATAGAAGATTTATGGCACATTACTGATCAACAATAATTTAATGGTCTTGTACATTTATTCCACTTTGGTAAAACAGACAGACCAAATTCACCCAAACACCAAATTCACTGGAGTTCAGAG
Source organism: Chenopodium berlandieri (assembly GCA_034703905.1). Classification (NCBI taxonomy): domain Eukaryota; kingdom Viridiplantae; phylum Streptophyta; class Magnoliopsida; order Caryophyllales; family Amaranthaceae; genus Chenopodium; species Chenopodium berlandieri. The sequence continues at coordinate 53,810,043 of CM068281.1, forward strand.
ATGCTTTTACTCCTAAAGTTCTAAGTCAATTAGGGCATACCTTTTGAAGCATCTTGTAGTTTAACGTCCAATTGTTGCACCATCTTCTTCCATCCACTCATAGATTCTGGACATCGGTTACAGAGCACAGGTCTGAAACAGTTTCTAGCAGGCAGCCAGGCACTTCAATCGAGAATCCGGACCTCACTATTTAGTACCTTCTCTTCTTTGCAACACGAGATGAAGCACCTCTGCTACTGGCCTCCATCAAATTAGAGTTCTGCCACATCCAATCTTACCGCAAAGTCAATCTTATAAATCAATAACACAGCATGAACGTTGAGTATTTCATATCAAGCCTTAGCTGTAGACTCTATAAGCAGAACTTGATCCTCTTCAAGCGGGCAAGAATCAATCACAACTGGTAGCAGTTCACTGAAACTCATGTACCTCAACTACCACTCCTTGAAACACTTTTGCCGACTCTTGAATTTTTGATATCATCTAGCTTTGACAGCACTCTCAGCATAGCACAAGGTGGCCGTAATTAAATTACTATTGGCCTTGAAGAGCTTTGAGATTTGACTTTAGCTTTATCATTACTCTAAGGCGGTGATATGCACATGTCAGGAACATTCAATTTGGAAAAAGTTCAAATTTCCCAGCCTTAATATTTGCTGAGGCGACTGGAAAGGCTGCTATACATTTCCCAACTGATCAACAATCACAAAATCTAAATCCAAACCCAGGAGTAGACTGTTCAGTGTTAGCAACATATGCCAAGACGGATGCTTCTAACTATTCTCTCTTTTATAAGTGTAGGCACCTTTTTTGGCTGGCATTCTCCCATTTAGGAATTCATTACTCTCTATAAACTATGACTATCTTGACTGCATAAGATATTGCCCTGCTCTTGCAACTATGTTGTTCAGTAGTTTATTCAAACCAAAAGGCACATAGGATTAGAAATCCAAATTTGAAAATATATCAAAAGTACGTACCTAATATAGGGGAAGAAGAAGCCTGGATCTTCTTTCATATTTGCTTAGTTCACCCTGTTATCTTGTCCTCTCTCACCCAATGTTTTTCCTTATACAAATTAAAGAAGCCAATACAAAAATGTTGTAGGCTCAGGGGCAATACCACCGAGTGGTATCCAGTACAGAAACCAAGGTTATGGGATCGGAGGATGGGCTGGCAATAAGTTGAGAGGACCTTCATACTTAGAATGGAGTTCATGACCTCCATTCCCATGCTTTTTCTAAACAAAAGCTCTCATTAACGTTCATGCAAAATCATCCAGAACACAGAAAATCAACAGCCTATCATAAAAGTTTGCTAGTCATTTAATGTGTCTTGCTAACACTACATTTGGGGAAGAAAATGATTAGAATGAAAGATGTTGATAGTAAATCAACAAGATGAAGGAATATGCTTATGCAGCATGAGCTGCAAAACAAGACCCGGCATCTTAAGCCTTATCAGTATGCATCAACAATTCAACAACACATGCAGGTATAACCAAGAAGGATATGGACCTAATTGTACTGTAAAAAGAATTCTAGACATGAATGAACCTAAGCTCTAGAACACAGAATGGTGTCTGCGTTACCATTATCCTTCTAGAATACATAAATTAGTCAGTATCCGATGAAATGAAACATATTTATAAAAAAAAAGTATGCATGTTAGACTATTGCAAGTTTGACCTTGTCTGCATTCTTCTTCAAAATTGAAAAAAATAAAGAGAACTGAGGCTCAATGACACATCATAGATCAATCCCCAGCAGTTATCATCTAGATTCATAGTTTACATCATCTAAGAAATCTACCAGCCTGATTATAAAGAATACAAATACACCGAAAATTTCTACCATATTACGGAGTAAATCTAACTTCCTCATGTAGCTGACCCCACTTATGGGATTAAGGCTTTGATTGATTAAATATAACTTCCCAATGTCACAAAGCCATTTTGGATCATGAACTGAAATACAAGAGCTCAAGAACACTCCACAGCTAAAGTCAATTAGGGCATACCTTCTCAAGCAATTCCTCATGCTCAGTTCCAATATTTGCTCCGTCTTGCTCCATCCTCTCACACATTTCAGGGATTATTTTTCCTGCAGCTGCATAGATCTGAAGCAACCCCAAGTAGACAGTTGAAAGGAGAGATTGATCTTTCTTAATCAAATGGAAAAATTGTGCAGCATTGTTAACATCCTTCTGTTCAATTAAATACTCAATAAAAGGATCAAAACTCCCAGCAAGTGGCTTCCATTGGTTAGCCATCGCCTTTTCCAAATAATCGATCTGGCATTTCCCCAGGAAATAATCCATGAAAAGGGCATGGGCCCCATACTTTATCTCCAGATCTATCTGTAACATCCTTCAGCAATAGTTCAGCCTCCTCGAGCGTATCATGCCTCAAGTAAGCACCTATAAGCTGTAACAATAGTTGGGAGCCTGAGATCATAACTCTTATACTTGGAGTTTCAATCTTGGAAGTACTTTTTCAGAAGCTCAATAGTGTCTAGCTTTGATAGAATGTGATGCATAGTAAAGTAGCTTAAGTTGTTAAGCTGTAAATTTTGACTTCATCTTATCCCATGCCCGAATGACAGACTCTAAATCACCAACACCAGCATACAGGCTAATCAAATGATGGTATGATTGGTATCCAATACAATCAGGATAGTTTGAATCACCCAAAATTTCCTCCACCTTTTTCAAGGATGGAACAGCTTTCTGATACTGACCAGCTTTGACATATGCTGAGGCAAAGATGCAGTATAGTATCCACTCATCTGTAATATTTTCCTGTCTTTGAGCCTCGTCCATAACTCATTCTACACCCTCGAGATCATTTAAACATGCTATTCATCCATGTTTCGTAGGAGATAAGACTTAAAGGGATGTTTATCCGCTTCATTTCCTCTGCAAGAGGAGGCACTTTCTCTGGCTCATCTACTTTCATAAAGAGATTTATAAGATTGCTGAATGCCAAATGATTGGTATACTTCATCTCATCCATCTTGTCAAAAAGAGCCAATGCTTTCAGGCATCTTTCCAGTACAGTAACAATTCAAAAGAGCTCCATATACGACGCCTTTTTTCACTTCAGGAGGTAGACTATCAAAGTACTTCTCTGTTTCGCAAATACCCTTAACTTTACAAAGTATATTCAAATGCAATGCATACTCAGAATGCTCAAATTTGTCCTTCTCCATCCATTCAAGGATCTGTATGAAGCAAGATCACAAGATTCAATTCCACATCACAAGTGATAAAACTCTTCTCCAACCATCACTATCATAGTAACATATCGAGAACACATACATTCATACAAGCCATCGAATAGAAAACATAAATATAATGCTTTTGAATACTATTGCCATACTCTAGTAAGCCACATTAGAATACACAAAATACGTCCTTTTTCACCCAACTGGGTAACGGAATACGAGGTATGTAACACTACATACCAATTCTTTTTTTTCTTTTTTTGAAGAAAAACACTACATACCAATTCTGAATAATGGTAATTACTCTAAATAGTAATAACAATCAAAATTATGAATAATAATCAAAATCTTACCCCAGTCGACAGTCGTCCTCCATGATTGTATGCAAAGTCACCAGATATATATATCTTGAACATAAATGCACTTTCTGACAGCAAACTCACAAGAGAGCCCATAGCGAATCCTTCAAGCAACATAATGAAACCACTATTATAAGAAAAGTACTCAAGGGAACACAAATAAAATAAAAACTCCTCAAGTTGTCATCATAAAGACGCAAATTATCCACATTAATTTATTAATTCTGGGCAGGATTATCCAGGATTGAAGAGAACAGATTGTAGGAATTAGCAGTATTGGTCAAATTAAGGTTTAAAATAGATCAACAATGGTAGTTCAAACTTCAAATGACACTGCAACAGAAGACCTATGGCTTCCCTGTGAATTCTGAAATGATGCATGTTGGCACTCTACTAACTGAAATTTCCTAAAGTGATTAAGGTAAAATTTCTGGATACTAATTTGTATTTGGTGATTATAGTCTAATCTAACCAAAAGAGAAAAGGAGAGAGAAGGTAACTGTTTGAGATGAGATTGAACGGTGGGAAAAATCTCATGAAGATTCGAAATTCCAAGAGCTTCCACAACCAGGTTGTGATTGCGATTGGAAGAATGGCTCCATTATTTTCTCTGTCTAACTCCAAATTTTCTCTCTTTGCTTATTTCTCTAGTTGGAAATCAAATTCCTGGCATGAAAAGAACAATGTGTTAGAGAGCAGCACAAAACAGAAATCAAATTGCAGAAAAGTTTAAATTAAGATTTTACCAAATGGAGCAAACAATTGAAAACCTCCAACCACCACTGCTGCCACTGATCTGAACCAGGTTGGGGAGACAAAGAGAGCAAATGAACAAATTAAAAATCCCAAAAATTATTAGTAATTAAACTAAGAAATATAATTGAAATAAAAAAGCAATTTAAGAGCACTACTCACGATAATAATGAGTACTTTAGTTGGCTCGCAATAACCACAGCAACCTCAAAAGCTCAAAGACAGAAACCCCGACTTCACCATTTAAACCTCGACTTCACCATCGCTGCTTTGTTGGTTCGGTTACCAGAATTTCACCTAATTGTCAAACCCACAAATCATAAGCAGTAAAACCCACAATAATTCTCCCAACAATTTATCAAATAGTCTAATAAATTGTTGAAATAAAACCAGTTTTCCCAACTTCACTAACTAACGATTAAGCAAAAATAAATGTTCCTCGCCACAAATTCAGGAGAAATTACATAACTCAAACACCTCCAAAAAGTGAAGAAAAAAAAAAAAAAGCCATCAAAATCAAAAGATGCAGAAAGAAAAACATCAGCTTACCTCAGAAGCTACTTCAATAAAAATAAAAAATAAAAAATCATAAATCATAACACTCAAAAACACCCATTTGTAGAGAGAGAAAAAGATTAGCCAAATTAGCCCATACATTTTCTAATCAATTCAAGCAAAACAATACTACTAAAAATCAAAATTAAATTTGATAGAATTCGAATTACAAAATCCAAGAGGTTTTATAAGAGGCACCCATTTTGCTCCAATTTGGCTTTTAAGAGTTATAGATAAGCCTCTAGATAGCATATACATACAGCACTACTATACATACTTGATAACCTCACTCACCTGAAGATCCTTAATATGCATTTCAAGACAACTCCATGGGCGGTTTCATGAGGTGAACAAGGACTTGCTTGCTCACAGCATTTCTTTTGATGACATGACAGGTTCCATCATCTTTGAGTAGTCATTAGAACAAATTTAGGTCAAGTCAGTAGAACAATGTCAATTTGGGGACAAGCAAGGGTAATGGAAGCCAAGTATGAATGATTCCCTCCCTAACCTGCCAGTTTTCAAAATTAATATCACACACTTTACAACCAACTTTGACTTGACAAAGCATTAGCAGCGAAAACACTATGATTTAAAGGAACATTTGTTGCAAACCATCTACTACGCACATATCACCAACCTTATAAGATCCCTTATCTATCAGTTCAAGTTAGAAAGGCAGCTAATAGACATGACTAATCTTACTTTACAAGTACTTAAGATTGTTTTGAAGGGTAAGATCCACAATAAAGCAACAAGACAAGGAAGCAAAATAATTGATCGCGCCATGTTGTAACAATATTGGCAGCAGACTAGCAGCGCTGAAATTTTGCCTTTTATATGAACGAGTTTGAAAATTTGCCTTTAATTCAAACAAAATGGAGCACTGAAAATTTTCTAAATCAGTCATATGTAGTCAAATAGAACAATATTTTTAAGTTGTAGTGTTAAGTTTATAAACTCGCCCAATGTTTTACAGATTCATATCAATAAGTCAAAGGAAATTGATGTTGTTGAATGTTATCAAGTGTTAGACAAACATGTTTTCCCTACATCGCTCTTAAAGTGACAAAATTGGTATTAAATTAATCAATAAGGCTACAAAGCACCACAAAGAGAAAAGAAAAGATAATACAACACTACCCACAAGAATACTGTATTATTCAGAAGAGAAGAAAGAATTTGAGGTAAATACTGAATGAACTTAAAAATGAGATACTTGATAGATTATAAATATTTATTGGAAAGAAAGATAACTTAGGGAAGAGCTCGTGATATTAACAACAAGATGCATTTAGTTTGAGAACAGGCTGAAGTTTATAAAATCGCTGTCTAATAGAGAGGATCTCACAGGGCCATGATCAAATAAATCATCCATGTTTAGGTGATATTGTTTCTCAACATGGTGAACCATCTCATTGTGCAAGCCATTGTATGATGGAAAACCCTCGCGCCCAAACGAGTCCAGAAGATCTTTAGCAAATAACGTAATGATACGGCCATCTTTATCAAATGCTGCAAGAATACCCTTATTTGTACCAGCCTTGAGTATCCTTTCTTTCACAAAAACTGTGTGTTGGGGGTCAAAGGGGCAAACCAACCATGGCATTGGCATTGGCATTGGCTTTGGACTACCAAAAGATGTACTAACGTTGCCATCAAAGTGAACGAAAACCACTTCAAAATCAGCAACCCTTGCTGTTATATTCCGATTGTACCACTCAAGCAATGTATAATAAGTGTCTGATGGCGTTTTCACTTGGTCAATGTAAAGAAGGACATTCTTTCCCCGGAGTTCACCTATAGGCACTTGATCAATATTATTGCCAATATCATTATTATTAGTCACATTCATGCGAAGAACATAATCCCGTGACCCATAAACCAGCAAAGACTCTAAGGTGACTGCCCTTATTGCTTCCAATTCACGATGGACAAGGAAATGCCTGGTGAAAGGATATCCATTGATACCCAACCGGTTAATAACATATTTTCCCAAGCGATCCGCAATATTCATTTTGGGGTCCAGAATGACCAGTTGATCCTCTTCGATATCGCAATCGTAATCGCCAACTTTCCAGAGCCTGCGGCTTACAAAGTCGTTGAAAGGTGAAATCCACCAATGAGGATTAGCAGATATGTCGAGCTCATGTAAGACATAATTGACAGCCTCCTGGAACAATAGTGGATCCACACACTCTCCGTAGGGTATGTAGACAAGAACGATATGGAATTCCTGGTCTCGAGCCTTACATTCTTGAGAAACCAAGTTGAGTGTCCGAATCAAGGTGCCATCACAGCACAAGTACAACCCCACAAGCTTATCTTTGAATACAGAAACTGAGACCTTATTCTCATGATCTATACCCACAGTTGCAGAATTATTATTTATCTTGTAAACAAATTCAGTGTCTAAATTAGAATGGAGCTGGGTGTGAATTTTCCACCAAGAAAACTCAAGTTCAGGAGCACAAAGGGGGGGAAAAGATAGGGCAATATGGTCCACAGTTTCGTGCTCAACAACCGTTTGATGGTGGTCTACAAGGAGACCAATTGGGGAAGCACCAAGGCCAAGGGACTTGCATACTTTGTCACGACGCAGCGTGTCAGAGAAAGGAATTGCAAGCCAGGACGACGGAAAACCTGAAAAGAAGTGGTCGAAAGCGTCCCCATCATTAGCCCAGTGTCGTCTCGTTTTAGCCACGACGACTACCTCCAAATTGGGTAGGTTGGAAAATGCAGTGATCATCCCTCGAATATCATTGCAAGTATCTGATAGCCAAACTTCAGGCACAAAAAAGCAACAAACCAAGATGTCCTTTCCCCTAAGACTCTCAACTTCAACTTTATTGCCATCATTTCGAAGCAAGTAACCGTTGTTCTCTTCATTAGTGGTGGTGGACAGCAACGAAATAACATCGAAGACCTCACCTTTCTTAAAGGAAGGGCAACGTTTGAACATTAGATCTTTTTCGTCAGCTATAAATAATTGATCATGCAGTTCACAACAATTCTGACGATACCACGTGTAGCCGTCCTTAATAACATTATCATCACGGACCCAATTCTGATAATATTTTGGCAGGGTTTTATATAGGATAGGGCGTGGATAAGGAAATAATATTCGGTGTTTTGGGCGTGGATCTTGAAAGTGCATTATAGATTCTACAGTCCTACAAACCCAACTCGATGGAACATCCGGGAAGCAAAACTTCTTCCCGATCTTAAACAACCTAGACATTCTCCAATTCGATTCAAATTTAATTCAAAATCAATGAAATCAACAGCACAGAATCAAAGTATACAAAATAATAAATTAATACGGAGTAATTCAGAAATTTTTTTATCAAAATCTAACCTTTCCCTTCCACCGAACTATGCTTGTCAAAGTGTCTGGAAAAGAAGAACAAAGCTAGGGTTTGTGTTTGGGAAAAAAAAACTGGGAAAAGAATGTAAAAAAAAATCTCTAATTTAGAGGGCTCTTGATACGTTAAACTTGAATAGGAGAAAACGGTTTAACGAGCCCTTTACCATTAAAGGCACGTATATATACGCTTACAACATTAACCTAAACCGTCAAAAACTACTAACAAGATATATACAAATATATTCACAAAATATATCTAATTATATCCTAGCAGTGTCAGTCAAATTGGTGATAGGGTTTTCATAAAGTTTTGGGCTGAGAGAATTCCCCAATTCCTTAAAAAAAGATCAGGCCTTTACACCATTTTCGATTCTTTTGATGATCTGGGTGCTTTAGCAATTGGCAAGATCTGAGCTTTTTTTGAGTTCAAAAAAAAAAATTGAGTCTTTTTCATAGAAGGTTTATGGAGGTGATAGGGTTTTCATCAAGTTTTGGGCTGAGAGAATTCCCCAGTTAGGATGACAAACCCAATTCAAATAAGATGAAACAAATTGAGCTGAAATAGAACTGAACCTGGTAAACTTGCATCACCCTTCAGCTTCATCGGCTCATCAACATCATCACTTCCTGCCCCACCATTAAGGACCAAATTCTTCCTCCCTTCATTGATTGTGAGCTCAATTTAAGAAAGACCCACAAAAAAAGATCAAGTCTTTACTCTATTTCCGAGTCTTTTGATGATCAGGGTCTTTTAGCAAGTTTATAAAATTGGCAAGATCTAATTTTTTTTGGGTTCAAAATCAAGCCTTTACTCCTTGGGTCTTTTTCATGGAGGGTTGCTTCTTTTCAAGCTTATTGTGTGAGATGGTTAAATAGTTGGTAGTACTGTAGTAGTAACTAATAATATTGGCTTTGACCCTTTGATTAATGATTTAGAATTTTAGATAGTGATCTTAGTCATCTTATGATCTAAGATTACTTTGGCTCATTATCAAATATTGAATGCTTAGCGCAGCATCCTTAACAATGAACAATTAAAATTATTTGTGTTACTATTTAGATAGAGATCTTAGTTTGGGATGTCAGTGGGGCGGGTCTTCCATCCCCACCCCGAGGGGATGGGTCTAACTTTGGCAGGTCGTAGGGCGGGGATGGGTCTAAAATTCATACCCGCCATGGGTGATGGGGTGGGGGTGGATTTTATGTAATACCCGCCCCGTCCCCCCACCCCGCCTGACCCATACTCGCATTATACCCGACCCATAAGTATATAATTAATTAATAGCATACAGCAAAAAAAATATATATATTATTGAATTGACTAATCACTAATGAAGTCTCTAGAACCCACACAGCCACACTCATTCAGTCATTCTCATTCTCAAGTCTAAACCCTAGCCGTATCACACTACTCTCTCCTCTCAGTCTCTCACCTCTCTCCTCTCTCCTCTCAAGCTCTAATCAATCACCACCTCTGAATCTCGTCGCCAAGTTGTGCGCTCCGATCAAAACTCTCCTCTCAACGCTCCGATCTGCACTTTTCCCTATATATTCGGTACTCTCTCAGACTCTCTAACTCTTTTTTTTTTCCCCCAATTATTTTCTAGGTATATAATTGTGAATTTCGTGGAGTCAATTCAATATCATTGTTATGGTTTAATTGAATGATTTTGGTGTATCCTTCCCTACTTTTCATTTTTGTTTTGGTTACTAATTCTCTCTCTCACACATTAATTTGATTTGCAGCCAAAGAATCTGCTATTGGATTCCTATGGTGTTCTGAAAGTTTTCTGGAGATGGCTAGGAGAAGCCCAGGAAAGGCCTCTCCGATGCTTTGTTCAAAATGCCCAAGTTGCTGGAGAAGGTTGGGAGAAGGCCTGGAGAAGGCTTTCTAGCAAAGGGAGAGGGCGCGGCAGCAAGGGGAGAGGCCTCTTCGAGCTGGGTACAAACTTCCCAAATTCGCTGGAGAAGGCTTGGAGATGGGGCGGGGATTTGGCGGGTATGGGGCTGAGACGAGGATGGGGAGGGGATGGTTTTGGAGTTGGACCCGTCGGGGCGGGATGGGGATAATTTTCGGACCTGTCGTGAGGATGGGGATGAAAATGTGAGGCGGGGATGGGAATGGGAATGCCAAAACCCGCCCCGCCCCGCCTTGTTGACATCCCTAATCTTAGTCATCTTATGATCTAAGATTTCTTTGGTTGCATCATTAACAATGAACAATTAAAATTATTTGTGTTACTATTTGAATAAAGTAGTGTATAAAAAATTAGGGAATGATGAATAGTGTCATGAACAAACGTGAATGGTTTTCCAAACCGTTAGTAAATTAAATACTCCCTCTGTCCCTTATTTTATTGCCCTATTTGACTATACACGGTCTCCAAGACGTGTCTTAAAATGTTTATATCTTTATGTCCATACACGTGAAAATTATAAAAACGTGATATTAATAAAATATACAATGAGACGAATCTAACAAGACCACTCATGACTATATTATCATTTATAGATTAACGGTAATTTATGGTCAAAGTTTCAAAGTTTGATCCAAGAAATGGCAATAGGGCAAAAATAAAGGGACGGAGGGAGTATGTATTTTAATTTTTTGTAAAAGATAAATTGAAATGGGGTAGGTGAATAGTAACATGAACAATTCTTTTTTTGGTTCATTGTTTAAAAGGAGGATGTTGGAAATTATTTGTTGGAAAGGAGGAGGATGTTGGAAATTACTCCCTCCGATTTTATTTTATTTTTTATTTGCATCACTTTCCTTTTATGAATGTTTTATTTTTATTTGCATCACTTCTATATATAGTAAATTTATACTATATTTTATTATTTCTCTCTCTTACTCTAAACCCCACTTAAATAATTTATCATTTTCTCTCTCATGGTCCCTACTACTCTCTCTCACATACTTTCACTTTCATGGTCCCCACATTACTTTTACCATAATAAATTATTCATCCACTCACATTATTATATTATACCAAATTCATTCTCATAAAATTTCGGCAATCACAAGTGATGCAAAAAAAAAACGAAGGGAGTATTTATTTGTTTGGTTGATGTATATGAGAGAAAAAGTTGTTTTTTTTTTGTTCATGAATAAGAATGCTCTTACATGGTGGAGTATTGGAGTGTGGATTATGGATTGTGGAGTGTTGACCCATTACATTTTATACAACACTAAATGCGGACGTCTAGGCCGACTCATGTGGTTCGGATCAAATGCTAATAGATTGGCATAGGATTATACTAGGAAAATATAGATGGGCATAGGTTGGGGTTATCACTTATCATGGCCTCATGGGATCAAAAAGTATGATACCAATAGAGTTAAATTTAGCACAAGCATTCTGTTTGAATTAACTTCAATGTAGGTACACTTGTGGATAAAAAAAATTGAGTTAAGGGAATGAAATGTTAAGTCTTTACCGTTTTTGCTAATTTAGGCCCAGTTCACTTCACCTTAGAAAAATAATATTCAGTAAAAATAAGTTCAGTAAAATAGTTTAGTAAAAATAATTTCAGTTCAGTAAAAATAAGTTCAGTTCAGTAAAATTAATTTCATAGTAACTGTAAAATAAGAAATATAATAAAGAATCGGTAAAAATAATTTCAGTTCAGCAAAAATAATTTAGTTCGGTAAAATTAATTTTAGTTCAAAAATAATTTCAGTTCAGTAAATTAATTTCAGTTCAGCAAAAATAATTTCAGTTCAGTAAAAATAATTTCAGTTCAGCAAAAATAAGGTGAAATGAACAGGGCCTTAGTAGAATTACAAAAGCAATGTCAGGTGTATGGAAAGTTATTACAAGAACTCTAATCAAGCTTATTAAATAAGGCAAATTCTAACAATGATGTGAACGGAAGATAACCCTTTAAAATGCAAGCTCTCTATGCTAAAACTTGTGTTTGATTAATTAAGAAACACTCTCTTAGATGAAATGAAAAGTGATTCACAATTATCATATGTGGGCTTTGTAGCCTTTGTATTTACGAACTATCGTTATCATGGTGTGATAACGAGGTTTGAGACGTAATTTGTGTGGAGTTGGCTTGATTTGCATAATTTATTATATTTTTCAGACTTTTGATTCTCTTACAAGATTCACATATCAATTCTTATAAGGGAAACCATGTAAAAGAAACAGACCCCATGGTGGTGGCTACAATACTTGGCTTCAGTCAGATGCAAAGCAGCAACTTGTAGTTGAATGAACCATGATTCACCAATGCCATATGCTAATCTAGAAACTTAAACAAAGATTAAATGCTCTTATATTTGTAAATACTGAAGTTCTATTCTAATTCTATCTTCCTGTGGCCTATTTACTTTCCTCTTGTGAGCCCGCTTTTATGTGTGACCACTTAGCTTTTCAACTAAAGATAAATGACGGGTACTGGGGTATATTTGAGAAAATCTTCAGAGTATTTCTCTAGTAACTCCTTTTTTCGGTGCTTGAGTGCATCCAGCCTTTCTTTTAGCAAATTTAATCTAGAAGGTCATATTCCCTCTGAAGTTGAGAGGTTTTGTGTGGACGCTAGCGTTGGGAAGAAACATCACGAACGATATGCTTCGAAAAAGGTGGCCTCTTTTGTTTGCTTTGTCGAGCTAATTGTGAATCTTGCTCATATGTGTTCATTCACTGTGAGCTGGCTTGTTACGGAGTTAAGAGGTTTGGGTTTGTCCTTTACATTTATAAGATTGGGTTACAAATTTGTTTTGTGTGGTTTGGAAGGGTGAAAGGTTAATTATCCAATTGGAGAGATGCGAAGGAACTGGGCTAACTTGTAAATTATAATTATTGTGTTTCTCCTTGAGGACATCTTATTTTTCTCGCCGCCTTCCTCTTTTCGAGTTTTAATAAAAAAAAATTGTTAATTTATAGTTAACTTAAGAGCAGATATAGAAGTAATACTGAGCTGAATAGTGAAGAAGCAATTAGTCTTCACCAAGATTCTAACCCCTCTTACTTCTATACAACCTCCGTTAGCTGTATGATGAGGAAATAACAATAGATGGATTCAACTTTGATTTATTTGAATCCAATTCCTTGGAGGATAATGAGGTGGAGAAAATAAGTCTGCAAGAGCATAGAACTCTAGATAAAAGCCAAAGGAGGGGGGGTCTTTGCAGAAGACCACAACAGATAGATATTTTATGCAGCCGACCCCATCCCTTTGGGAATAATGCTTTGGTTTTGTTATTGTGAAGGATAGTGAATAGTGGACAGGGTTCAGTCATGCCTTTTCGTGAAATAGGTTTCGATCAACCGTGAAATTTGGTTTATATATGCTGCTAATGCTGGTGTTTTTACTACTTGACAGTCGTAACAAAACTTGTTGTAGTATATTACTATATTTTATCATCTAGAGATGAATTTTTAAAGAGGTTAATCTACACTCCTCTTCAATTTTTTGTGTGGGTTGGAGGCATCTTCTTTTTTTCTATATGAAATTATGTGATGTCTAAGTGATAAACACCGCAAATGCTTCTTGTTTCGTGCAGGTGATGTATGATAAATATTCTAGAAGAAGCAGAAGGTTTACTTTTGTGACAATGAAGACTATTGAAGATGCAAATGCACTGATATGATCGAGAAGTTAAATGAGACAGTATGCACTCTTATTGCCCCTAAAATTTTATCAATCATTAATGCCATGGGTCTGCGTACAATAACATCATCGTATTTTGACCAATATTTCTCCATCTTTGCCCTTTCTGATTCAAGAAATTGGTGGGCGTAAAATAAAAGTTTTTATTACTGAGAAACCTTTGCAAGGTATGGACAGGTCAGTGACCCAGGCAGAGGATTCACAATTTGTCAAGAGTCCCTATAAAGTTTATGTCGGTAATCTTACAAAGACAATAACTAATGAGTTGCTAAAGGATTTCCTCTCAGAGAAGGGGAATGTTCTCTGTGCAAAGGTTCAACGGACCCCAGGGACCTCCAAGTCTAGTGGTTTTGGGTTTGTTTGTTTCTCATCGGATGAGGAAGTTAACAGGCTAAAGTCGTATCACCTAATCAAAAGTAATTCCTAAAACCACTAACTAAAATAGATATGGAAGTAGGGTTTGTTTGTTTCTCATCGGATGAGGAAGTTAACAGGCTAAAGTCGTATCACCTAATCAAAAGTAATTCCTAAAACCACTAACTAAAATAGATATGGAAGTAGGGTTGAATCCAAAGGGAAACAATGTTCTTTTATTCCTAATAAATTATTATGATCTAAATTATTATGAAACAAGTAAGAATTGTGAGAATTATACTACAGGCTATAATTAAACTAAGGGAATAATCAATAATAAGAAGCCTAGGGTCATAGGTTCATCAATAATTAATACTCCGGGATAAAATATAACAATCAAGTATCAATGCATAAATTAATTAGATTATAAAGGGCTTTCGCTACGTATTATAATCACATAATTAACTTAGTGGTATTAAATCGCATCTCTTGAATCTTGATTTAACCATTTATAAATTAACATGCCTGTTATTGAAACTAAGCCTAAACATTAATTTTCATCTCTCGAATCTCGAATCAATATTGCATAACTCATACAACTAAACCTGCGCAAATTTAATTGCATAGCATTATAACAATCAATAGGAAATTAACCTAAAACATTAATAATCAACAATAATAAATCATCCCTTCATATTAATCATGGATACCCAAGAACCCTAGAAATAAACTACTCGTGCATAATTAAATCTAAACTAACCAAAGCAATTAAATTAAGCATGATTAAAAGCAATAATGATAAAACTAAAATAAAGAAGCAAAATAAATAAAGAGCAATAAAATAAAGTATACGTAAAACAAATAAAAAGCATCCAAAGAATCTAATACTAAAATTATATATAAACTAAAAAGAACGAAACTAAAACTAAAACTAAAACTAAGCTAATAACTACTTAATAAAAGCTACCTCCTACGTACTGCTACTCCTCTTTATATAGGAAAAGAAAAACAAAACCTAACCTAACTAAAACTCTAATCCACTACCCAAAAGTTGCGTACAACTAGCGTCCACGCCCAGCAGCTCTTAATTAGGCTTTTTTGCAACAAGGCCTAGCCAAACTATAATAGCAACAGCAAGCACTCGCCCGATCAGGCAATGGGCTACCCGATCGGGCCCGCTATCCTCACGCCTAGCAGATTCACGAGATTGGATCTTTTAACTTGAATTGGGTTGATTCAAAACTTGAGCCCAACCTCCTCTTTTGGACTTGGCCGTGATATTAGCTTGTAAAACTTGGACTCCTTCACCAATCGAGCCCTTAATCACCAAATTAAAATTCTTTAACTTGGTCTTGGGCTTAAAATATCCAGTCATAAAATACGATCGGACTCTAATCAATAAGCTCGGGAATTATCATAATTCTGCAAATACCTACAAAATAATACAAACTCTACAAAAACACTAGAAAACGTATATTAGTAATAAAAATAGCTTTGTAGAGCTCAAATAAGCACAAATATGACCGTGGGACGGGGAATAAAAATATATATAAAATAGTCTCATCAGAAGTAGAAGCTGCAATTGAAGCTATCAACAATGCTGTAAGCGGATTTAGCATATGACTAGATATCTGCTATTAGCTTTCTCAATGCTTCATAATAAGATGATCTGGACATTAGCTGTTGTTTTCTTTTCAACATTATTGTAGTCATTTTATTTTCTAGTCTCCTGACAGGATCTAGTCGTATCACCTAATTAATCAAAAGTAATTCCTAAGTCCTCTAACTAAAGTAGATAGGGAAGTAGGGTCGAATCCACAGGGAAACAATGTTCTTTTATTCCTAATAAATTATTATAATCTAAATTATAGAGTAACCAATTTATATTTGAAGGAATTAAACCAATAATTAAAGCTAAGCAAATTAAACAAAGGAATAATCAATAATAAAAGCTCTAGGGTATAGGTTCACCAATAAATAATACTCCAGGGTAAAACATACGATCAAATATCAATGCATAAATTAACCAGATTATAAAGGGTTGTCGCTACGTGTTATAATCACATAATTAATCTACTGGTATTAAATCTCATCTCTCGAATCTCGACCTAACCATTAATATATTAACATGCCTATTGAAACTAAGCCTAACATCAATTCTCATCTGTCGAATCTCGAATCAATATTGCTATACTCATACAATTAAACCAGGCCTAATCTAATTGCATAGCATTAAATTAATCAATAGGAAATTAATCAATCATCAATAATAAACAATAATAATTTACCCCTTCGTATTATTCATGGATTCCCACAACCCTAGAATAAAATCTACTCACACATAATTGAATCTAAATTAAGCAAAGCAATTAAAGAAAGCATAATTAAATCAAAACAATTAAATTACTAAAAGTAAAGAGGGAAGAAAATCGATACCAAAATTAAAGGAAATAATGAATTGCATAAATCAAGAGTGTATAGAGAGAAAAAGTGTAGAGAGAGAAAGTAAGAGAGAAAGAGGGAGAGAGAAAGAAAAGTCGTCCGTGTCAAAGACGCCCTCAACTCACTTAACAAAAGCATATTTATACTAAACTAAAAAACTAAATCAAAGAAAAAGATAAAATAATTAAAAATCCTAATAAAAACACACGCCCGGTCGGGCGCGCCTTTTTGATCTTAAGTGCGTAGCTCGCGCCCGGTCGAGCGCGCATCCGGGCGAACCTTCGCCCTATGGTCTTCTCCCTCGCCCGGCCGGGCGAGCCTTTGCCCGGTCGGGCGGATGCTTGGGCAGGCCTTTTCTTCTTCTTTTTAATTGGGCTTCACACTTCTTGGCCCAAAACTAATCTTCTTCATAGGTCCAATTTGCCCGAGCTCCTATTCACTTCATCGAGCCCTTAATCACCGGATTGATTCCTCATATACGGTCCTGGGCTTCGGAATATGATCATAAAAACCGCGTCTCGTCTCCAATGCTCATAGTGGCTCCAATAAATCTGGGAAAATACTCCAAATCCGCAATTTCCTATAAAATAATACCAACTCTACAAAAACACTAGAAAACGCATATTAGTAATAAAAGTAACTCCGTAGAGCTCAAGTAAACACAATTATGACCATTGGGACGGGGAATAAATATATATAAAATAGACTTATCATCTCCTGATGCAGAATTTTTCATTGCAGGTTTTGGAAGGGCAAAAGATACGCGTGAACAAAGCTTAGGTCAGGAGAGGGGCTTAAGTTGTTAGGATGGGAAGTTGTAAGTTTTGTATGTGCCATTAAGCTCTTTTTCTTGATTTAACTTCATAACAAAGTTAATCATAAGATTTGAAGAGTTTGTTCTTGACTGCTCGAGTCTGTAAGCTGAGGCTTTGTTGGTGCACTGGCTAAGTGGCCAGTTGGTCACCCCAAATAACTTAGTAGGCATTGTTAGTTTTCAGATATAACTATTTTGCTCACAACTTTTACTGTTGTCATCATCTTCATCCGCAGCATAATATATTTGTTGTTTATATTTGCTTAATTGGGATTCCGTACTTTCATAATTCATGCATAATTATGCCATGCAATTTAGTATATCATGTATTAACCGATTGCTGGAATAGTTATAAAATGGTTCTTTGTTCTTCAGACTTGCCATTATTGTTGATTGCAACTCAACCATGGTATGTTGATGCTCAGTAAGCACAAGGCCTTGGCGTTGGTATGCTGATGTTGCCGTTTTTCATGCATCCATGCCCATGCCTAATTAAGGTGCATGCAGAGGCCTATGCATGGGCAGGGCTGCCAGGGCAAGGCATGCCATGACCCAGCCTGGGGCATGGGCACGAGGACAAGACATTAGACACGTTAGGCTTTGTAAATAAAGCATATATTGGCAATTGAGGGTAGCGTCTTAGCTTGCTTTAAGGCCAAGACAAAGGAAGACCAAATTAAGGCAAGACAATACATTGTTCAAATAACACAAGGCCTAAACAAGGCAGCTTAAGACTTGATAGTAAAGGGTGGGTCAAGCATTAATGAGATGGTTTTAAGCACCGAGTACACATCCTAGTTTCCTTTGGGAACCCCGGGAAGCACCTCGATGTATAGCCTTGTTGTGTCCAAGAATGTTCCATAGAGGCTAAATTTGAATACACGAATTCCGACAATTTTTGGAGATTTTGGGATCCGTCGTCGAAAAGTCAAATAATGTTAGGAGATGCATCCTAGGGCAATATAATGTGTTTTGAATTACATATAGTAGTTGATCATATAATATAACGGTTTGTTGTGGCAAAGTTAATGTAAGGGGACGTGTATGTAAACGACTACGACGTTATTGACAGTTTAAATGCAAATTTGATGGCCTCAGCCACCTAAATAGCTTTTTGGGGGTCTTGTAGGGTCCATGGAAAGCACTTCATCCCATTCTGAGCCAAAAAAGTCAATTGTCTAACATGGAAGGTTGTAATTCACGTTTTCGGATAAATTTTAGGTAATTTTTCTGGAATTTAAATGAAAGTGAAAACGTCAAAACTATTGGTTAGAGTCCATTACTTAGAACAAAACTATACCTTGTGAAATCATATTGATCAAGTACATACTATTAGAAGATACATTATGTACCTTGCTAAAAAAAAATAAAACCCCAAAAACTAAATTTAAAACACTGTCAAATTGCTCATTCTAATTCCTAACCATTACAGAGTTACTGTAACATGTCTCAAAATCACTGGACTTTCATTGAACAACTCATTGAGCCTCACGGTAGCTTTTGTAATTTGCAATCATTCAAATATTATTTCAGGTGAATGTTAGCTTCTGCTTCGCTAATTAAGACCTTCAATGGAGAAAATTTGTAAATATTACTGCGATTGTGATGCTAGTATTCGAAGGAAAAACTATGATCGAGTAATTAGGGTTGTGAATTGGTGTAGTGGTAGAATTAGCGTTCAAACTTTAGAAGTTTTTGAAATTTAGGGAGTAATGTGTAGAAAGTTGACGTAATTATGTTTCTTTGATATGAGACTGAATTACTTTAAAAGTCTATTTTTCACTGGTAATATTTCGATGCGAATATCTGCTTTTGTTACCTTTTAGATTTCATTATTATGGCTTTATTACCACGAACAAATGAGGATTGGATGCTAGTGTTATCAGTTATTTTAAAGCATAATGTAATATTAAAAGCTAGGATGTTGATTATGAATGGGATACACTTTTGTGTAGTGTTATAGCTCTTGTCTTTTGCGGGATGCATGTAAAAAGAGGAGTGAATGGATTTGATCTTTAACTCATGTATCATAGGTGCAGCCCAAGTAGATCTTCAAGAGAGTTTTATTTTATTTTATTTTATTATTATTTAATTTTTTTTGTGACCAGAATTTTAAGAGTTTCGAAACATCACAACTTTTACGAATTGCAGATGAACAAGAGCGCACTACTAGATATTGTCCTCTTTGGGTCCTAGCCTGCAACGATTTGCTTTAGTGTGGGCTCGTCCCACCCAAAAGACATCGGTATCAACCTCTTGTATATAGAAGGCTTCGTTCTCCTCAACCTTGGACGTGGATGAAACATCTAGTTCCCTGTCACCCACCCTCAATTTTGGATCGGATTGGATATCCGATTTGAACACCTTCGCTGGGACGATGATATAACAATTGGGATTTTAACACTTGAAAATTTGGGCCTGATTTAGCATTGGACACTGGCTCTTGTAGCCTGTTGGTTGGGCTTTTGGATTTTTAGGTTAAACTCCGTTTTTTTTTTTTTTTTTTCCAAAGAAAAAAGAAAAAGCACTGCTGTAGAAGAGTTAAAGACTTAAACCATCACCAGACAAAAATAAAGACTTAAACCATCACATGTGGTCTCTGACTCTCTGTTATGTTTCTTTTTTTTTATTTTTATTTTTTTTATTTACGAAAATCGATCTGTTTCATTGAAACTCTCTCTAGAAAACCCTAACCTTATCCTCTCACCGCTTCTCAACCCCTGCTCGCCGGCGATCCTAGCTATCGCCGGCTATCCTAGCTATTGCCGGCGAGTCCAGATCTTCTTTGTTTGGTAAAATGAACTAGCTAGTTTGTTCTTCAAGTTCATCGGTGGTTCATCTCGTTTTTGGTGTCGAAAGGAATTCCGTTAATTGTGGAAACAAGGACGACTTAGAAATTGTGGATCTTGTTTCCCCCAAACAGGTAATTTGGAATTTCAATCTATCTTTATTTTTCATGCTTAACGAGGAGGGTGATGGCATATGGTTTTGCTTTATTTCTTCAAAAGGTTTAATTTTTGGATTCAAGTGTTATCCAAGATCGTTCCTTTCATCTTTCAAAAAAAAAAAGATCGTTCCTTTCAATTGGGATTGCAAAATTCATTTCATTCTTGAATTCTCCTGTTTTTCAAAATAAGGAATTGTTTCAAAAGAGTTTAATTCTTCGATTCTTTAACTATTAATTTCAAGAGTTTGCAGAAGACTCTTGATTCAGGGAAGTATTTTTGTTTCTGTTATTTTTATTACTGTAGTTGAAATTGTCAGCAAGTGTGTTAATTTGTTTTGTTGTAGTTATGTTAAAGTTTTGATTTTTATTGTGGGTTTTGCTCTATTATATTTTTATTGTGGAATCACTTGATATTCGATCTGATTTGGTATGGTTCTCTTTCAAGATTTCATTTTTTTCTGTGGGGTTATTGAATTTTTAAGAATAGATTTGCGGGTGGGTTAATTGTGATGTTTTAGATTTGGTATAAGTCATTTTCTACTCCTTTTTCTCTTTCCCTTTCCGTTGCACTTTGGATGTCTGAAATTGATTTCATGAGGTTCATGAAGTTGGTGTATAGATAGAGCAAATTTGACATTTGGAGAGGTAATTAGAGATATGAATGAAGGAAGGTATATGAATTGGGTTTTTCTTGAATTCTGGCTCTATGTTTGATATTTGTTCTGATTTGGTGTGTGTTTTATTGAGATTTTAGTAAAAGTTTGTATGTACTGGGGGTTGTTTTCATATTAAACCCACAGAGCTTAAGATCCCTTGCAAGTTAATTTTCTCATCTTTTCATGATTTTCCTCTTAATTTCATAACCCTACTTAGTAATATTTTTCGGTGATTCTGGGTTATTTGCATAAATTTGAATGTTGATTACATGCATATTGATGTTTTCTTACATGGGTTATAATAAATTTTTGGTGGGTATGTTTTGGAATTTGAATTCATGAGGTTGAATTGAAGAAGGAAAGCTCATGGTCTATGTAGACATAAAAGAATGTCTTTGAAATTGAATTGAATTTTACTTGAGGATGATATTGATGAAATAAATTTTCAATTCACAAAGATGTCTTTGGAATTTTGAACTGTTTTAAAAAAGGTATTTAGTGAGCAAGTCGAAGATTACTCATGAAACGATTGAAATTGTTTAATGATTGATTGTCATATAACCTTTTTTTAGAGTTTGTGTGGAGTGATACAAGAATTAATTTTATAAGATGCTTTTTTAAAAATTTTATTTCTAGTGTTGCTTACTCTAGAATTTTAATGGTTTATTGCTTTGGTTTTTTGCGTTTGGGTTTTCATGGAATTGTATAGTTTTATTTGCAAGAAGCAATTGTTGGGTCTGAATATGTTTTTAGAATAGTGCAAGGCACATCTCTAAGGGTTGGATCCTGTTTTTTGCCTCTATTTCTGTATGTTCTTTTCACAAATGTGGGTTCATGTGCCATAACTTGTTTCTTTATCATGATATAGTCTATCATATATGGTTTAAACGAAGTTGAAGCTGTACTTATCATGAAAGTGGTATTGCAGACTTGGTGAACAACTTGGGTACAGCCCGGAACCAAAGAAGTCATGGAGGCATTGCATGTCACATAGATGTTAGCATGATTGGGCAACTTGGAAGTGATTCTTTGTCATAAGTTTTTTTTTTGGTAGTGATTTTTTTCTACTACTCCTGGGTTTAGGAAATTAAAACTTGTTCATTAGGTTTGAAAGTTACCAAGTCAATTTTATGCTTGCAGGGATCGATTAAAATAAAGGATGCAGAGGCACAAGCTTATGTCTAGAATTGAGGTTTATAAGCTATTTCTTTCTGTTCTTAAAGGATATTTTGGCATTTAAAATTTTAAATCGTGCCTTATAGCAGTTTAGCTTCCTTGCCCTTCTTCTCCTGTCACTTTTTTTTTTTTGGTTTTGCAGGGACCCCTTTTATTCTCTTATTTCATTGAAATTCAATCAGAGCTTGTTATGAGGTATTTCTAATGAAAGGCTTAGTAACTTACCATTCTTTGTCTGTATTTTGTGCTAGCTGGTTTATGAAAGTTTGTCTTCCATGGTTAAACTAAATCGACTAGTACTCTGCTCTTAGTTCTTTTTTTTTTTTTTTTTTTTTTTTTTTTTTTTAATTTTCTGCTTCTAATTTGGGTGGTGTTGGCCTCCGTTAGGACGACTCTTGGCACTGTAAGTAGCACTATTCTTTTCAAGTTGTAAGTGTGAAGTGATGAAATGTTTTTTCTTTTTTGGGGGCAGAAGATGGAATAAATTAGTTACTTATCTTCTTAATCGTCTGATTCTTTCACTACTTGGACTTCTTTATCTCAAGCTTTTCTAAATAAATTTTTCCCACTTGCTAAAACGGCTAACTTGCGTAATGATATTACTAATTTCACTCAAAATGATTTAGAGTCATTATATGAGTCTTGGGAAAGGTTTAAAGATTTGCAACATCAATGTCCTCACCATGGTATCCCCAATTGGCTACTTGTACAAACTTTTTATAATGGCTTAAATCATTCTATTAGAAGTACTATAGATGTTGCAGCAGGTGGTGCTTTAATGAGTAAGACTACTGAAGAGGCTAATAAGTTATTAAAAGAAATTGCTTTTAATAATTATGGTTGTTCTAGTGAAAGGTCCATTGCTAAAAAGAGTATAGGAATGTATGATCTTGATGGCGTTACCATGTTAAATGCTAAGGTTGATAATTTGACTAAAAGTTTCAGTAAAATGAGTAATGTTAGTCTTATTTCTACTCATGATGTGCATGTGTCTTGTGATTATTGTGGGGGTGCACATGCAAGTAGTGATTGTGTTAAAGTTGAACAAGCTCAATTTTTTTCTAATTATAATCGATCACAAAATGACCTTTACTCTAATACTTATAATATTGGCCGGAAGAATCATCCTAACGTTTCATGGAAGGAAACCAAGCTAATAATATTAGACCACAAAATCCACCTGGGAAGGTTTCCCGCAAAGACAACCGCAACAAGAGAGACCTTCATGGGAATTGGCTATTGAAAAACTTGCTTATGCCACTTCTGAAAGATTCGTAAAATTGGTAAACCTGGAAAATAGGGTTTGATCAATTAGCTAATTCAACCAAAATTATGGAAGTTCAAATAGGACAAATAGTTAATGCTATTAATTCTAGGATCAATTAGCCAATATCTTATGCTATTAATTCTAGGATCTTGAACAATGTAACTCTATCACCTTAACAAATGGTAAAATCCTTGATGATATAAATGTTCAAGCTAAAACCAGGGAGATAGTAAGTGAAAATGCTAAGAATGAAATTGAAAAGCAACTTGAAACCAGCTACGAGTATGCTCTACGCTTCAGTTTTCAGGCCTCAAACAATGAGGCAGAATATGAAGCTTTACTAGCCGGAATCCGCATGTGCAAGGCGACAGGGGCACGAAAGATAGACGCTTGTTCCGATTCACAATTGATAGTGAGTCAGTATAGTGGCGAATACGAAGCAACCCATCCGGCCATGATCAAGTATTGCTGTTCTCGATTTTCACCTTAATCCTCTGGCCTAAACCTCTCCAACCCTATCCCGACACCTGCCTGCAGATTTCGGACCCTTCCGGCGCCGGAAAACTGGTCATCACCCACGTCAATGGGGGTCTTCCCTAAGTCTCTCACCTTAGCCATCATCCCTCGCATCTCTTCAAAGAACTTCTCCTGAGCGCTCATCAAGAGTGAAATTTTCCCATTGTGGTCTTCTTTGAAGCGGCTTAACCTTCCCTCTAACCTTTGGTTGGCATCTTCTATGGCTTCCCAATTCTTCCTCGCCTCATCTTCTTGATTTTTGCTGAATTGTTCCGTGAGTGACCGTTGGAGGGTCTCCATGCTTTCTGCAATCGTCCTGGCGACAATTTGTTGGATGGAGTTCTCACCGCCATCCACTTTCGACACTATCTCCATCATGTGTCCTTCTAACGCCTCAATTCGTTGAGTGTTGGTTCCAGGTGCCGGGGCCATGGCTGCTCTGATACCAATTGCAACGGATATGCGCGAGCTAGATAGCAAATACAGATTCAAAGGAAGATAATAGGCGGAAAGACAAGGTTGATTGGTTAGATAGTTGCAAGTTCAAGATTAGTGACTTTAGGTCACAAGTCTCCAAGGCTAATGAATTCTCTTTCCTAAGCTTCCCATATATATAGGACTACACTAACTAGTGATGTGGCATCAAGCCTTAATTGCTACATTTACTACATTATGTCATTTACCCAAAAGCACAAAAAGCATCATAAAGTAAGCTAATAAGACACCAACGGCTACAGCTCTAAGGGGTTGGTGTTGCAGGTTGCTGTTGTGGGTGGAGAGTGCTCCTCTGCCTCTGTTGCTGCTGCTGCATTTGTCTCTTTCTCCTGCTGTAAGTGTGGAGTAGTGGTGGTGTGGGTTGGCTCATTACACTATGTTGAGCTAGCTGAACTTCCTCTTCATCAATAGCCAATAGACTATTAAATCTATTTGTCACAGGCACATTTGCATTTGGCACAGTCTGTTTAGAATCCTGCACCCTTTGGACAGGTCTCCAGACTTTCTGGGGTTCCCCACCCTTTGCGCAGTCTTAGCATGCTGCTTAGCTTGCTGTCTGGCTTTAACCTTATGGTTAGGGCATTGGTTACCTGAATGACCCATTCCTTTGCACCCTAGGCAAGTAGGCAGACTATGGGCTTCCATTCATACTCAACACTTTGAGTGATCACAACACCATTCTCATTTATGAATTCAATCTCCTCTTTCAGATCACCCTTCATACTCACCATGACCAAAATCCAAGCATACCCAACCAGCTCTGTAGCTTTGTCAGTTTTGATAGGCTTCCCCAAATGCTAGCAATTTTCATTAAGGCTGATTTCCCCCAAAATTTAAGGTCTAAATGATGGAGTCTAATCCACACCGGAACTTCATGAACTACCTCTGATCTTAAATCCAAACCAGGCTCCCATCTCTTGACTATGACTGGTTTTCTATCAAAGAAAATAGGACCAGCTTTCATTGCTTTCTCTCTCCCATCAACAGAACGAAAACGTATCAAGAAGACCCCATTATCCATGGTTGTGATGTGAGTCTAAAACACCCCTCCAACAAGTTGTTATGGTATTTAGACTCGAATGAAACACAACTCACTTTGAAACAACTTAAAATTGTGAAATTAACCAAAACTCAAGAACACACTCAAAGTTCTGGGTTCTTAGGCTAGAGACAAGACACACTCAATCTCCCCCAAATCTTGTCACTCAAGAACTAACTCAAAGCAACAAGGAACAACACTCAAACTTTGGACAAACACAAAGAAGAATGTTAAGCAAACCTCACGGTTTTTATGTATATCTCCAAAACTGATTTTATTTCTGGTTTGCTCTCCCTTTTATAGAGGAAAGGAGCAGCAAAAAAAAAAAAAAAAGCACACCGAAAGGCAAGGAAAACCGTCCAAAAGATGGAGAGCCAAAAGCCACGGTTTTCCCTTAATACAAGCTAGCTTTAAATGCACTAATTAAGCCTAAAGATGAAGAGTTAAACTCTTCCTATTACAACCGGCCAAAGAGCAACTCTTGGCATTATTTTTAGCAAAGAAAAGTTACAAACTTACGCTAATAATAATAAGTAAATGGAACAAGAATCACACGCCCAAAATAGTAGTGAAATGGGCCAAAGTGTGATTTATGCCAACCGTTTTCCAATCTTCAATCCACCCATGAAATGCAACATAGAATTTCGGCCTTCTTTGATAATGGATAAAACCCAAGAGTTTCCAAGACTAGAGCAACTGGTTCTTGATCCATGAAGCTTCTAAGTGGGCTTCTTGATCTTGGATCAGGTTGACACCCTATCAACCCCAAATTTACCCCACATTCTACGAGTGAAGCTATTCATGACATTAAGAGGAATTCTTGAACTTAACACATAACAGACAATAGCTGAGCTCCAGAATTCTATCTCTATCACCATTCTTTTCACAAACATTCTCACAACAATTATTTCCATTAATATTTTCAGACAAATCCATACCATCATCAACATTCTGATTAAACACCTCACTCCATTTTTTTCCGCCATTAAAGCAGGAGGTCTCAATGACAGGGGAGGCATAATTGGATGAATGATTAGCAGAATTAACAACACCATTAAAATTCAAATTACCATCCAGGCTATCAAGATTACATGAATTAACATCCCTAATCATCAACACAGGGATTGGATTTACAAACCTTGAAGAATTGAGCAGAGAGCTTGCAACCTCTGTTCTGGGTTCATCTGGCGTAGCTGGCGACTTCCCACCAATCACATTCATACATTGAATCAATTGATCAGTATACTTCTCCCTATCCTCCGGAGAAACTTGATTCACCAGAATCTCCTCATTCAATTCATCATCTAGCCAACTTTCAATCGAAATTGAGTCCACCATTAACCCTTGATTCTTGATTTCAGCACGACCTCGGGAAATGGGGGCCAATTTCCTTTTCTTTTTAGATTTCGAGCTACTAGAATTCTTCCCTTTCCTTTCTTCCCCTTTGCCATGGCTCAAAACCAAAAGTTTTGAAGGAAAGAAATGGGGCCAAGAAGAAAATTCTCTCTCTACTTTCTTTTCTTATTATTGTTGTTTTCTCTTGGTGCCCCCTTTTCCCAGTATGCTTTCATGCCGTAAAGGATATATTGTCTATTACACAACAACTTCTTTGTGCTATTACTTATAGAACTAATTAAGGATTTGTATGGTGTTGTCGTATAGGCTACCACTACCCATAATGTTTTGTTCATAGATGTCATTTGAGAACACACTTATTGTTTTACTTCTGGGACAAAATTAAGAAATTTTAGTACCCTGATTTGGCACTATATATCTTTCCTAATTGAATATGCAACTTCTGATTTTCAGGGATCATGCTGGTGGAAGTGATAATATAAGAGAGCTGGTTCCTGGAATCAAGGTTTATGGTGGTTCGATTAATAATGTGAAAGGATGCACTAATAAAATGGATGGTGATTGAAAGCCTATGACAGGGTTGAATGGAATTTTGTCGGGCAAGTTACGAGGAAACTGGGCTTCTGTGATGAGTGGGTTCAAACAATTTTTCAATGTATTTCAAGCTGCTCTTTTCAGTTCTAGGTGAATGGGGACCTTGTTGGCCAGGTCATTCGCCAACGAGGCATACGATAGGGCGACCCCATGTCACCTTACTTATTTTTGCTTGTTGCTGATGCATTTTCCTACCTGTTCTTATGCAACCCAATCGGGTAAGATCCATGGAGCCAAGATTTGTAAGGGAGCACCCCGTATCTCTCATTTACTCTTCGCCGACGATAGTATTCTGTTCAGTAGAGCCACTAATAATGAGATTATGGAGATTGTAAGAATTCTGAGAATTTATGAAGCGGCTTCGGGGCAAAAAATCAGTTTTCATAAATCGGAGGCGGTATTTAGTAGGCGTGTTCCTGGGCCAAAGAGGGCTGAATTGTGTAGTTTGCTGGGTGTAAGGGAGGTTGCGAGGCATGATAAATACCTTGGTGTGCCCACCATCATTGGGAAATCAAAAAAGGCAGTTTTTGCTGGTATTAAAGAGAAAATTTGGAAGAAACTCCAATGATGGAAGGAAAAGCTTTTGTCTAAGCCAGGTAAGGAGGTGCTTATCAAAGCCATGGCCCAAGCCATTCCAACATACTTGATGGGTATGTTCAAAGTCCCTGACAGCTTGATTGAAGAGATTCATTCTATCTTGAATAGATTTTGGTGGGGGAATGGGAGGGAAAGGAAGATGCATTGGAAGGGTTGGTCTTCATTATGTCTGCCTAAGAAACGTGGGGGTATGGGTTTTCGAGATCTGAGAATTTTTAACCATGCGCTTTTAGCAAAACAAGGCTGGCGTTTGCTGCAGCATAATAATACTTTGGTATACAAGGTTCTCAAAGCCCGTTACTTGAAGCATTCTTCATTTCTTGAGGCTTGGAGAGGGCTTCAACCCAAGCTATACTTGGAAGAGCATATGGGGGGCAAAAGCTCTCTTGAAAGAGGGTCTTCAATGGAGGATTGGGAATGGCCATTCAGTCAAGGTGTGGACAGATAGCTGGGTTCCCCGAATTGGCAATTCGGGTACTCCTATACCCCCCCCCCGAATTGGCAATTCGGGTACTCCTATACCCCCCCCCCCCCGCTAATGGTCTCCATGATGGTGATTTAAAGGTAAGGGACTGATGGATTGGGAAAGAAGATGCTGGAATCGTGACGCTTTGGCCCTACATTTGCGTGATGAGGATGCAACCGCTGTTCTAACCATACCTTTGATCTCAGCCTCTGAACCACTCTCTTTTCTGGAAATACAATGTGAATGGTATATTTTCGGTCAGATCAGCCTACTGGCTTGGAATGATGGGTAACAATGCATCTTTCAATCAGGTGGACGATGATATGGTCTGGAAGAAAATCTGGAAGCTGCATGTACCCCCAAAACTTCAGCATTTTCTGTGGCGTGCATGCTCCTTTTCTCTAGCAACCGGTGCTGAACTCAAACGCAGATACCTCCGTGAAGATAGCACTTGTTCTCGGTGTAATGCAGCAGATGAGTCCTTAATTCATGCCATTTTTAAATGTCCAGCTGCATTAGCTATTTGGGATAAGAGCAAATTTTTTCAGGAAGTTGAGGAGATTGATGAGGATAATTTCCAGATCATATTCTCAAACATGGCTGCTCATATGCCTCTGCCAGACTTTGAACTATTCAATCTCAGATTGGACATCTTTAGTTAAACGAATCCTATCACAATTCTTTTCACAACCATTCTCACAGCAATTATTTCCATTAATATTCTGATTAAACAGCTCACTCCATTTTTTTCCATTAATATTCCGATTAAACAAATTCTGATTAGTATTCTGATTAAACAAATTCATACCATTATCAACATTCTGATTAATGGAAATGTCAGAATATATCGTTTCATTTTCACGGATCAAAGAAAGGGTGAAATTTCGAAAAAAGAAAAATTCCGACTAAGTCTTTGACGAAGGGAATCAAGACTCGTTATTATTTCGACACACGACTCTAAAGGGGGATAGGACTAAGCGGAGCGAAAAGGGCCATTTCATAGAAGTTCATTGATATCTTCTTTTTATAAAGCAAATCAACTTCGATTCTTGAATAATCCACATCACTTCGATCGATTGCGTAAAGCCCACGGTAGCAAGAGAACCGAAGATTTTTTGTTGCCATCGGAAAAAATAAAAGGGTTATGATTCGCATCTCGAAAGAAATGCATTGATACCCGAAAAAATTTTAAGTTCAATTTTTTTTTATTAATCAGAATGTTGATGATGGTATGAATTTGTTTAATCAGAATACTAATCAGAATTTGCTTAATCAGAATATTAATGGAAAAAAATGGAGTGAGCTGTTTAATCAGAATATTAATGGAAATAATTGCTGTGAGAATGTTTGTGAAAAGAATTGTGATAGGATTCGTTTAACTAAAGATGTCCAATCTGAGATTGAATAGTTCAACGTCTGGCAGAGGCATATGAGCAGCCATGTTTGAGAATATGATCTGGAAATTATCCTCATCAATCTCCTCAACTTCCTGAAAAAATTTGCTCTTATCCCAAATAGCTAATGCAGCTGGACATTTAAAAATGGCATGAATTAAGGACTCATCTGCTGCATTACACCGAGAACAAGTGCTATCTTCACGGAGGTATCTGCGTTTGAGTTCAGCACCGGTTGCTAGAGAAAAGGAGCATGCACGCCACAGAAAATGCTGAAGTTTTGGGGGTACATGCAGCTTCCAGATTTTCTTCCAGACCATATCATCGTCCACCTGATTGAAAGATGCATTGTTACCCATCATGCCAAGCCAGTAGGCTGATCTGACCGAAAATATACCATTCACATTGTATTTCCAGAAAAGAGAGTGGTTCAGAGGCTGAGATCAAAGGTATGGTTAGAACAGCGGTTGCATCCTCATCACGCAAATGTAGGGCCAAAGCGTCACGATTCCAGCATCTTCTTTCCCAATCCATCAGTCCCTTACCTTTAAATCACCATCATGGAGACCATTAGCGGGGGGGGGGGGGGGGGGGGGTATAGGAGTACCCGAATTGCCAATTCGGGGGGGGGGGGTATAGGAGTACCCGAATTGCCAATTCGGGGAACCCAGCTATCTGTCCACACCTTGACTGAATGGCCATTCCCAATCCTCCATTGAAGACCCTCTTTCAAGAGAGCTTTTGCCCCCCATATGCTCTTCCAAGTATAGCTTGGGTTGAAGCCCTCTCCAAGCCTCAAGAAATGAAGAATGCTTCAAGTAACGGGCTTTGAGAACCTTGTATACCAAAGTATTATTATGCTGCAGCAAACGCCAGCCTTGTTTTGCTAAAAGCGCATGGTTAAAAATTCTCAGATCTCGAAAACCCATACCCCCACGTTTCTTAGGCAGACATAATGAAGACCAACCCTTCCAATGCATCTTCCTTTCCCTCCCATTCCCCCACCAAAATCTATTCAAGATAGAATGAATCTCTTCAATCAAGCTGTCAGGGACTTTGAACATACCCATCAAGTATGTTGGAATGGCTTGGGCCATGGCTTTGATAAGCACCTCCTTACCTGGCTTAGACAAAAGCTTTTCCTTCCATCATTGGAGTTTCTTCCAAATTTTCTCTTTAATACCAGCAAAAACTGCCTTTTTTGATTTCCCAATGATGGTGGGCACACCAAGGTATTTATCATGCCTCGCAACCTCCCTTACACCCAGCAAACTACACAATTCAGCCCTCTTTGGCCCAGGAACACGCCTACTAAATACCGCCTCCGATTTATGAAAACTGATTTTTTGCCCCGAAGCCGCTTCATAAATTCTCAGAATTCTTACAATCTCCATAATCTCATTATTAGTGGCTCTACTGAACAGAATACTATCGTCGGCGAAGAGTAAATGAGAGATACGGGGTGCTCCCTTACAAATCTTGGCTCCATGGATCTTACCCGATTGGGTTGCATAAGAACAGGTAGGAAAATGCATCAGCAACAAGCAAAAATAAGTAAGGTGACATGGGGTCGCCCTATCGTATGCCTCGTTGGCGAATGACCTGGCCAACAAGGTCCCCATTCACCTAGAACTGAAAAGAGCAGCTTGAAATACATTGAAAAATTGTTTGAACCCACTCATCACAGAAGCCCAGTTTCCTCGTAACTTGCCCGACAAAATTCCATTCAACCCTGTCATAGGCTTTCAATCACCATCCATTTTATTAGTGCATCCTTTCACATTATTAATCGAACCACCATAAACCTTGATTCCAGGAACCAGCTCTCTTATATTATCACTTCCACCAGCATGATCCCTGAAAATCAGAAGTTGCATATTCAATTAGGAAAGATATATAGTGCCAAATCAGGGTACTAAAATTTCTTAATTTTGTCCCAGAAGTAAAACAATAAGTGTGTTCTCAAATGACATCTATGAACAAAACATTATGGGTAGTGGTAGCCTATACGACAACACCATACAAATCCTTAATTAGTTCTATAAGTAATAGCACAAAGAAGTTGTTGTGTAATAGACAATATATCCTTTACGGCATGAAAGCATACTGGGAAAAGGGGGCACCAAGAGAAAACAACAATAATAAGAAAAGAAAGTAGAGAGAGAATTTTCTTCTTGGCCCCATTTCTTTCCTTCAAAACTTTTGGTTTTGAGCCATGGCAAAGGGGAAGAAAGGAAAGGGAAGAATTCTAGTAGCTCGAAATCTAAAAAGAAAAGGAAATTGGCCCCCATTTCCCGAGGTCGTGCTGAAATCAAGAATCAAGGGTTAATGGTGGACTCAATTTCGATTGAAAGTTGGCTAGATGATGAATTGAATGAGGAGATTCTGGTGAATCAAGTTTCTCCGGAGGATAGGGAGAAGTATACTGATCAATTGATTCAATGTATGAATGTGATTGGTGGGAAGTCGCCAGCTACGCCAGATGAACCCAGAACAGAGGTTGCAAGCTCTCTGCTCAATTCTTCAAGGTTTGTAAATCCAATCCCTGTGTTGATGATTAGGGATGTTAATTCATGTAATCTTGATAGCCTGGATGGTAATTTGAATTTTAATGGTGTTGTTAATTCTGCTAATCATTCATCCAATTATGCCTCCCCTGTCATTGAGACCTCCTGCTTTAATGGCGGAAAAAAATGGAGTGAGGTGTTTAATCAGAATGTTGATGATGGTATGGATTTGTCTGAAAATATTAATGGAAATAATTGTTGTGAGAATGTTTGTGAAAAGAATGGTGATAGAGATAGAATTCTGGAGCTCAGCTATTGTCTGTTATGTGTTAAG
The DNA here is from genome assembly GCA_034703905.1 of Chenopodium berlandieri. Classification (NCBI taxonomy): domain Eukaryota; kingdom Viridiplantae; phylum Streptophyta; class Magnoliopsida; order Caryophyllales; family Amaranthaceae; genus Chenopodium; species Chenopodium berlandieri. The sequence goes on from CM068281.1 coordinate 53,842,880, forward strand.
TTCAAGAATTCCTCTTAATGTCATGAATAGCTTCACTCGTAGAATGTGGGGTAAATTTGGGGTTGATAGGGTGTCAACCTGATCCAAGATCAAGAAGCCCACTTAGAAGCTTCATGGATCAAGAACCAGTTGCTCTAGTCTTGGAAACTCTTGGGTTTTATCCATTATCAAAGAAGGCCGAAATTCTATGTTGCATTTCATGGGTGGATTGAAGATTGGAAAACGGTTGGCATAAATCACACTTTGGCCCATTTCACTACTATTTTGGGCGTGTGATTCTTGTTCCATTTACTTATTATTATTAGCGTAAGTTTGTAACTTTTCTTTGCTAAAAATAATGCCAAGAGTTGCTCTTTGGCCGGTTGTAATAGGAAGAGTTTAACTCTTCATCTTTAGGCTTAATTAGTGCATTTAAAGCTAGCTTGTATTAAGGGAAAACCGTGGCTTTTGGCTCTCCATCTTTTGGACGGTTTTCCTTGCCTTTCGGTGTGCTTTTTTTTTTTTTTTTGCTGCTCCTTTCCTCTATAAAAGGGAGAGCAAACCAGAAATAAAATCAGTTTTGGAGATATACATAAAAACCGTGAGGTTTGCTTAACATTCTTCTTTGTGTTTGTCCAAAGTTTGAGTGTTGTTCCTTGTTGCTTTGAGTTAGTTCTTGAGTGACAAGATTTGGGGGAGATTGAGTGTGTCTTGTCTCTAGCCTAAGAACCCAGAACTTTGAGTGTGTTCTTGAGTTTTGGTTAATTTCACAATTTTAAGTTGTTTCAAAGTGAGTTGTGTTTCATTCGAGTCTAAATACCATAACAACTTGTTGGAGGGGTGTTTTAGACTCACATCACAACCATGGATAATGGGGTCTTCTTGATACGTTTTCGTTCTGTTGATGGGAGAGAGAAAGCAATGAAAGCTGGTCCTATTTTCTTTGATAGAAAACCAGTCATAGTCAAGAGATGGGAGCCTGGTTTGGATTTAAGATCAGAGGTAGTTCATGAAGTTCCGGTGTGGATTAGACTCCATCATTTAGACCTTAAATTTTGGGGGAAATCAGCCTTAATGAAAATTGCTAGCATTTGGGGAAGCCTATCAAAACTGACAAAGCTACAGAGCTGGTTGGGTATGCTTGGATTTTGGTCATGGTGAGTATGAAGGGTGATCTGAAAGAGGAGATTGAATTCATAAATGAGAATGGTGTTGTGATCACTCAAAGTGTTGAGTATGAATGGAAGCCCATAGTCTGCCTACTTGCCTAGGGTGCAAAGGAATGGGTCATTCAGGTAACCAATGCCCTAACCATAAGGTTAAAGCCAGACAGCAAGCTAAGCAGCATGCTAAGACTGCGCAAAGGGTGGGGAACCCCAGAAAGTCTGGAGACCTGTCCAAAGGGTGCAGGATTCTAAACAGACTGTGCCAAATGCAAATGTGCCTGTGACAAATAGATTTAATAGTCTATTGGCTATTGATGAAGAGGAAGTTCAGCTAGCTCAACATAGTGTAATGAGCCAACCCACACCACCACTACTCCACACTTACAGCAGGAGAAAGAGACAAATGCAGCAGCAGCAACAGAGGCAGAGGAGCACTCTCCACCCACAACAGCAACCTGCAACACCAACCCCTTAGAGCTGTAGCCGTTGGTGTCTATCAAGCTAAAATGATTTTTTTTCAATACATATTTCAACAAAGTAAAAAATTTAAAGGTAGCAAGTGGCTTGTTAGTTTGAAAATGAGGAACTATTAGAGTATTAGGTTTAACAAACCTATGAAGTTCAAACTTGTAACATTTTTCGTTTTACCTTTTTTCATTCCATCAAATGGGACGACATCTTAAATAACCATTAATACAGTCAGCAAAGATTCTAACAAAAACCCATCACCTAACAAAGTCAATTATGGCATTCCCTAGTCGATAAGTGTCTAAAATTGTCAACCCAAAGCAGCATTAAGAAGGGGGCGGGGGGACTTTAGAATTGTGATGATACTACACTTTATGTCCTCACTTATTCATCCTGCAATATACGTACCTAAGGAAAAGAGTACCCTACATGATCAAGCATAAGCTTATATTACATGTGACTAATATGCCACAATCTAACAGTGTAGCAACATCATCTTCTAGGGAAGTTTATGGATGAAGAGGAGAGGGGAAACAACATTAATCTCCCAAGGTAAACCGAAGGCTTTATGATGAACAAAAAGTAGGAGTCTTAACCAAAACCGAGATATACAGTTTAGCTATAGAACAAGAACATAAAATGCGAAAGCAAAATCACAGACTTGAATTGAACATCTCCACTACAAAGTCGGCAGAGAAAATCCAGGCAGTTAGCTTAAATTGATTTAGATTGAACAAGTTTAGAGGTGATTTCAACCAAATTTACCACAACACGACAGGCATTAGTGCCAAGTAATTAATAGCAATTTCTATACATCCGAATTGAGTTATTTGGTTAGGCAATATGACAAGGTTAGCTCTTTTTAATTGCTAAATCTATAATAACCTTATCAATCAGCATGACACGTACGTATAAGTACAATCAACCTATAATTAAATTTATCAATAAACTTGTTTCAAAAAATATATTTATCAATGAACACCAATATTAGCAATAAGGTAATACAGGAAACATCAATAATTCATACCAAACGGCTCAATAAAAAGTACAGAGTATAAATTTAGCTTCAATTCACAAAGCTAGACATAAAATTAGCTCAATAACAAGAACAAAACTAAATGAACCCTAATTTTCAAACACAAAATTGATAAATTAAGAATCAAACTTTCCTTAAAATTCAAACAATCCAGATCAAAAACAAAGATACCCAACTCAAATTTTCACAAACCCAAATACCAAAATCAAAATTCAACAACACCCAGATCAAAATTAATGGCATAAATTCTAAAAAATATGCTATAAATATACCTCATCATCAAACTGGTTCATCTTCTTCCGAGCAGAAAACGCAAGATGAAGTCCGCGCGCCATATCTCGATCATACATAGCTCTTATTCGAGCATTAGTCAAAGTTTCATACGCTTCTTGAACACGAATAAATCGGCCAGTATACTCCTGCACTAAATCTGGGGGTGATACATCAGGGTGATATTTGCGCGCGAGTTGCTTGTAAGCCAGCTTAATTTCAGAAAAATCGACGGTTGTTGGGATGTCGAGAAGCTCGTAGAAGGTCATTTCTGAGATGGGTTTTGTGATTCCGCCATTGTTGAGGGTAGCTCGAGCTTTGAGAGTTGAAAATGGCGGTGTTGTTTGGAAGGAAATGCGATTTGAAGGGAGGTAAGAGGAAGAAGACGGGATTGATGAAGTGGGGTTTGATGGAATTGGAAAGGTGAGTTTTTTTGTTAGGTTTTATAGTAATTCAAGAACAAGAACTACTTATAAACGTGGGAACAAAATCTAAAATGAAGTATCATTTAACTTGATTATACAACAATCAATATTAATCAAAATATTGCACCCAGACACCGAAATATCAGAGTATTACAGAAAATACTAAGAAATACACTAATGTGAAAGATATTACACTTACCTCAACTCCAAGCCTTTGAGAACGAACATGAACATGAGAAATACAAATACCACTTGAGTCTCAATCCTTGATACACTGTCTTAGGCGTGTGAACACTTTCCTAAAGAGTTTAATTTCCCCCACAATGGTGCTTGGGTTTAATCCGGAAATACTCTTTGAGATACAAAAGACAGCCAATCGTTCTTTGCACTAAGAATCGAATTGAAGATGACTAATTCACAAAATTGGATTAATTGGAAGAGATTTCTCACAAAAGTTTGCAAGAAATTTGAGAGAAAATTGTGGAGAATTACTTTGGAGAGATATAGATTAATTTTTTCTATGTAAAAGCTTTCACGAAATCAAGCCTTTAATAAAGACTCAACCGTCAGAAAACCGCAAAACAGTGAGGCGCGGGCACGCCTCAAAGTGGAGCGAGCGCTCCTCATCAGAAATGCGAAATTTCCACAGGAAGGCAGTGTGGTGCGCGGTTTAGGCGCGACCACCAGCGCGGGCGCGCCAACCAAGATGCGCGGGTGCGCCACCAGACGCGCGAGCGCGCCAACCTCGCTCTTCCAAATAGCCAAATTCCAGAGAGGTACGCGGTTTAGGCGCGCTCTCTGCGCGGCCGCCCTACCTTACGCGGGCGCCCCTCATGGTTCGCGAGCGCGAAACCATCAACACTCTAAATATCCAACATTTTTGAGATCAAATTATCGTAGTTTATTTGCATTTTTTCTAGTTTTTGGATTTTTTTTATATCAAAATGTTGGGAAATTGGGAGGTTTGAGGAGGAGGAGAAGAAGTTGTTTCGGGGTTTTCTGGTGTCCCTCGGGAGAGTTACAACTTCGAGGCTGGAACCGGACGTCTGTACCTGCAAAATAACGAAGACTCCTTGGGTGGGAGCTCCGCCTCCAACGGTCAAGTTAGTATGCGAAGGAGAGTATAATGCGAAAGGTAAAAGGGCGCCTGGTGCTAGGACGAGTCTAGCAGTCGGTGCCGAGTGAAGAGGGATTGCCTTGGTTTTCGTGCAATCCGAGGATTTGTGAATAGTGTTGTCGTTGTCATAAATGAGCATTTATGACCGTATTTATAGCATTGGGATGCGTGCTAGGTTCTAGGTTTTTTGGCTAAACCCTAGGACTGACTGGGCTTTCTTGGGAAATGAGCCCAATCTGCTACCTGCCTTAGCAAGATGAGGCTGCCACTTGTCGTGGTATGATTGGTCCATGATGGACTAATAGAAGGGTGCCATATGGCAAGCTCTGGTGAGCTCAGCTGGAGTGACACTTGTCAGGACCTGGTTGGTCCACATGGAGAGATGAGAGATTAGGGAAAATCTCCCCAATCATTTGCCCCTCACAGGTGGCGCGTGACCTGGCGCGCGTGACCTGTGATATGTGTCGACCCCTAGAGAGGCGACAGGTGTCATTCGGAGGGTTGGCCGAGCATTTTCCCGCTCTTTTTTGAATTTGAACACCCCCCTTGCCTTGGTCTTTCCCTATAAATAGGGCTGGTCAACAAGTCATTTGTCCACATTTGTTCACATTGTTTCTAAAGGAGATCACTCGGACCCAAGTCTTTTACAAATTTTCGGAGCAGTCGGACATCGCCGCTTACTTTCTTCTCGGACGTCTGCTTTCTCGTCTACCTCAAATCTTCAGGTAATCATCTGTACTTTGTATCTCTTTATTTTTTATTTACAAAGTATGGTGTCCCAAAGACACTCGGCACGACCTAGGTTGTTGATTAGTCGGTCACCAGGGACGGCTGAATCTAGGACTGGGAGTGCCGACTCTATTTTTCTAGAACCACCCCTGTCCTTTGCACAGCGTCCGACTGTTTCCATGTCTGTGCAGGACATCATGGCAAGAACCAAGAGGACTGCCGGAATAACTAACTCTGATGGTTCCTATTCCCATATTGACCTTCCTGGCCATAGTTCCGGTACCCCAAGCACCCCTGGCGACTCAATTTTGGATGAATCTAGGGAGTCGCCTCCCAAGGAGGAGGCGGCTCCTGCTGGAACCTCTTATCGCGCTGATATGTCTGAGGAGTCGTCTTCTGAAGAAGAGGCGGCTCCTGCCGGATGCTCTCAGCCAAATGATTCGTCCGACTCTAGTGACGAGTCAGACGCAAGCAGTGAAAGTCAGAGCTCACTTGGTTCTGAGGAGCTATACTCCAGGATTCACACAGCTAGGGAATCTTTGAGTGTGTCAATGGGAGAGAACTGGGCCGAGCCCATGGCTTCCTACCGAGCTTCTCATGCTCCCTTTTTCCATCACGTGCCTGAAGGAAGGCGGAAAGTGATGAAGGAGAGATTCGGAGAGTTCATCTCCATTCATATAATGGGGGACGACTACTGTATGTCGGTCCCTGACAGAGAGGATACAGTAGTTTGGCCGCCTGATTCCAGCTATGGGTACCAATGCTTCGGTTGTTATGAGGCGGCTATTAAAGCCGGCCTTAGATTTCCTCTTCACCCGGCCATTGAGGCCATTTTAGACGGATACCAGATTGGGCTGTGGCAGCTGGCCCCCAATTCTTGGTTTAACATACTCGGCTATGTGGCCGGGTGTAGAATTCACGGAGTAGACGCCAGCTTCGAGGCGTTTGCTCAAATGAATTATCTCAGTCGGACTCCAAAGGCAACAGGGTTCAGCTGGTATCAGCTGACATCCCATAGGGGATATGTTATGGCGCAAGGTAAGGAGAATAAGTGGAAGGACTGGCGGACCACCTTCTACATTATCTCTTGCCCCGATCATGCCAAAAATATTAAGTACAACAGGTGGAATAGGGATCCACCCTTCCTAGCCGACAAAGACCTGCCGCCTGTCCCTTCCAAGGCCAAGCGCCAGATTCTAGATGCTGGCTTGTTTAAGGTAGATATTCAGGCGGACCCTGAATCTGGGAAGAAAGTATTTGTTCCCCAAAAATATATTCCCAAGTACAATTGGTTGTATGATGGGACGTACTTGGCCGCCTGTGGGCTTAGTACTGAATTACCTGAAGGTAGCTGCCCGCCTGTTTTTCGTTTTAAGCATGCTGCCTGTTATGTATTCTTACGTCTTCTTGATTCTAATTATGTATTCTTGTTTTTGCAGCTGCAGCAATGGAGAAAGTCACAGCCTCCAAGAGGGCGGCGGCTCAGTACCGCGCGCCTGTTTTGGGCAAACGCCCTCCTGGGGAGTCGCCAGCCAATCAGTCGGCTGGGGTAAGATTTTTATTTTTGAACCCAATCTTCATGCCTTATAATTTCCAGTGAACATTTCTGATTATACCACTTTTGTGCAGAACCAGGCGTCCCCTCAACCGCCTCCCGAGAAGGCCAGGAAGCAAGTGGGGGGGGGGGGATACTAGCACCCTTTCTCGTGCCTGAAAGCACGTGGCGGCCAAGCCTGGGTCGTATCCTGCTGCCCACCTTCCCCTTGAGAAGAACAAAGAGAGGTCCAAGCCGCCTCAAGAGAAAAATAAAGAGAAAGACAAGCGGCCGCAGGAGAGGACTAGGGCTTCTGAAGGTATCCCTGCTTTCATGACTCTACTTAAAGCATCTTGCTCTTGGATTAGTCGTCAAATTTTCCATTCATCTTTTGTAGGCGGACCCCCTCCTCAGCCGGATATCATTTCCATGGCCAGGACCATGCTGCAGGCCGTCCCCTCTCAGGACAAGAAGTCGGTAAGGGGGTTCGGCACCCTCAATCTGGATGGCATCCTTGCCTTGCTGGCCGAGGTAACCTTCAACCTTTGCATTCTTCTTATTTCTTTGAAGGTCAACTATCTTGCTAACCGACTGTATTTTGTGTTCCTTATCAGTCGATGCTGCGCGTACATGGTCTCCGTCGGCCCATCCAAGAGAAGAACGAAGAGGTAAAAGCTAACAAGGAGCACGCCGCCTCCATAACTGACAGAGCTATGTTTTCTATTTTTCAAAATGAAGTCTTGACAAATGACATATTGCTTGCGCAGGCGGCTGCAAATCAGCAAGTCAAGACTGACTTGGAGGCGGCTAGGGAGGAGATAAAAAGGCTCAAGCTCCAAGTCTTTGAGAACCAGGCGAAGGCCGACGCGCATGACGAGTTTAAGAAGGCGGCTGAGGATCTGAAAACGAGCAACACCCGCCTGAATCAGCGCCTCGCCAACCAAGAAAAGCAGCTGGCCAAAAAGTATAAGGCAAGGTTTGAGGAGGAGAAGGAGGCCTTGGTTGCTGACATGATGGAGGACACCAGCGCCATCATGAAAATGACCTGGGCCAGCCTCTGTCCAGATGCCGACTACTCAGCATGGGAGAACCAGTTTGCCGCCTGTACTCGTGAATATGATGCAAAGGTCATGGAAGGAGGCGGCGACCTGGGAGGGTCCGAGTCCTCTTCTTCTTCTGAAGAGGGAGCGCCGACTGCTGAGGTTGAGGGGGAGTCTTCAAAGAAGGCGCCTGAACAGGAGAAGGAAGCTGTTCAGAGCAATCAAGCATCCCCTACTCACCAGGAAGAGACGGCTGCTGAAGGAGAGGTTCCCCCAGCTGTTTAAGCTTTGTTTAAGTAAACTTGATTCGGCCTGCGTGCCGTAACTTTGAATCTTTACCCGGCCAAGGGGCCGGGGCTTCTGAATATTTCCTACCAGCTTGTCTGGTTTTGACTTAACTTTGCCAGCTTAGTCTGGCTTGTTTATAAAAATGCGACTGTTGAGTCGTCTTTTGCTACTACATGTGCTATTGCCTTTTGCTTTGATGTTTTTTTTTTTTTTTAGCCGCTTGTATGGCATATCCAAGTTTTGAGCTTTTGCTAATCAGTAACATGTCGACCCTTGATGTCATCCGTCCTTGCCCCTGGGCGACTGGTTTATTTGCCGAAAGGAAAGCAATTAGTCGGCCATTGACAGACGGATTCTAGCAACAGACATCTAAGGTTCTAAGCGAAATACTGTCGTAGAACTTCGGTGCCGACTGAAAACCAACTAGGAATATATTCAAGTTGCCTAGTTCTTAGGGAGCAGTCGGCTTGATGTTTCCTAGTCGAAGCGTTTGTTTGGGTGCCTTTATGCCAAAGGCCAGGCGTAGGGCCCAGACATTAGAAATCCGGACTAAGTAAGAGGGAGAAACTATGGGTCAACCTTAGAGTTTAACCAATTGTTGTTGCTCTTAATCCTGAGTAGTAGAGGCATTAGGCGTCAGTTGCCGACTAATCCCCTTGATTTGTCAATTTATCGACTATTAACTCAGGGTGCGCCTCCTGTACTTATCCCAAGTAATACAGGCGGCTATCCGACGCAGATGTCAACTGTTGACACTTTAGAAAGTGTAGAGTTATCTTTGTCTCACAATGGATACGTTGTCCTTGGGGACAGCCGTATTGGGGCTGTGTAATAAGTTTATAGAGCATTATTCCACCCAGAAGGGAGCTGCTCTCTGCGACAAACATCCAAATGGCATGTTGTCGGATGCCTGCTATTTTTTGGGATAGGTCGTATTAGCTTAGAGATTTTGCGTAATCAGGCGGCTAGGTGCCAAGGCTGATTAGCCGCATGGTGGGCAAACAGGCGTGCCCTTTAACCAAAACAAGTTTGAGGGCATCCGTCTGTCCTGGAACAGGCGGAGCGTCCCTCTGTTAAAACATACAAGGAAAAAGATGAACTTGGAACTTTCATTAATGAACTATGAACAATACATCAAAAGTAATATTCGTTCCAAGTTCTGGGAAGGGTCCGGCCCTCTGGAGTTTCCAGGCGGTAGGTGCCGTCCCTGACTTCCTCATAGATTCGGTAGGGTCCTTCCTAGTTAGGAGTGAGTTTTCCCAACTCGTTGGCCCTACCGACTGATTCCATCTTCCTTAGCACGAAGTCTCCTACTTTAAGTGGGTGCTTGTGCACTCTTCTGTTGTAGACTCGTGTCATTCTCAGGCGGTATATTTCGTGGCGCAGGACAGCATTGCCCCTACGCTCGGAAAGGGAGTCTAATGCCAGTCGCATTGCTTCCCAGTTTGCATCTTCATCATATAGCATAACCCGGAGAGTCGGTTCATAATGCTCAATGGGTAAAACAGCCTCTGCCCCATATGTGAGGAGGAAGGGTGTTTCACTAGTCGCACCTTTTTCAGTCGTCCTTATGGCCCAGAGAACGTGTGGGAGTTCGTCTGCCCATAGGCCGCCTGCTTTTTCAATCTTCTTTTTAATACCGTCTGAAATGATTTTGTTGAATGCCTCGACCTGGCCGTTTGCTTGCGGCCGCCCGACTGAAGCAAAGCAGTAGGCGGTTCCTTGATCTCTCAGCCAAGTCTTGAGAACAGGCGTTTCAAACTGGGGACCATTGTCAAAAACCATGGACATTGGAACTCCAAACCGAGTAATCACATTTCTCCAAATGAAAGAGATCACATCCTTGGTCTTGATGCCCCTGACTGCCTCAACCTCCACCCATTTGGTGAAATAGTCGATTGCTACCAGGATGTATCTTCTGCCGCCTGATGCTGGCGTGTATGGTCCCAGGATATCCATGCCCCACTTAGCAAATGGGATTGGACTATGGATAGCCGTTAGGTCTGTAGCTGGACGATGGATTAACTTGCCAAACCTTTGACACTTATCACATTTTTTAACCAGGTCCATGGCGTCTGCTTCCAGAGTCGGCCAGAAGTACCCCTACCGCCTCGCTCTTTGGGCAAGCGACCTACAGCCTATATGCGAGGCGCAGTATCCAGAGTGCAGGTCTTCTAAGACCTCTCGTCCCTTTTCAGGGGTAACGCATTTCAAGAAAGGTTGCAGGTGTCCTTTCTTGAGGAGTTCTCCCTTGTGCATGACGAAACTGGCCGCCCGCTTCTTTAATAGGACCGCCTGGTTGTGATCAGCCGGCAAGGTACCGTCTGTTAGATAGGCCTGAATGGCATCCATCCATGTTGAACTTCTGTCAAGGACTCCAATATTATCTTCTTCAATACTCCGTCTTTCCATTACCTCCCAGAATACAGTTCTAGGAGTGTCGCATGAGGTCGAGGATGCCAGTTTGGACAAAGCATCCGCCTGGTTATTCTCGGACCTCGGGACCTGAGTCAGCTTAAATTCCTCAAGAGAGCTTGTCGCCTGTTTTACTGCGTCTAAATACCTGGCCATAGCCGGATGGGTAGCTTCATAATCGCCATTATACTGGCTGACTATGAGTTGTGAATCTGAACAGGCGGCTATCTTTGTTGCCCCGGCTGCTTTGCACAGGCGGATACCAGCCAAGAGGGCCTCATACTCGGCTTCGTTGTTTGACGCCTGAAACTTGAAACGAAGCGCATATTCAAACCTGTCGCCCTCGGGCGACTGACATACAATCCCAGCCCCACAGCCATTCGCTGTGGAACTCCCATCCATGCTGACTTTCCAGAGTTGATCAATTTCTTCGCTTTCCGGAGGCCGAGTCATCTCCACTATGAAGTCAGCAAAGGCCTGCCCCTTCACAGCTTTCCTTGGCTCAAACACAATCTCAAGAGACTGGATCTCAATTGCCCACTTGATCATCCGTCCTGACGACTCCATGGTCGTCAAGGGCCGTTTGATGGGCTGGTCTGTGTATATGACTACCGAATGTGCCAGGAAATAGGGTTTCAATTTCTTTACTGCCATGTAAAGGGCGAGCCCAAATTTCTCCACTAGTGGGTACCTCAATTCAGCGTTCTTCAAAATGTGACCGACAAAGTACACTGGGAGTTGGCAACCGTCTCTTTCGGCTAGTAGAACGGCGCTCAAAGCATGATCTGATACTGCAAGGTACATGTAAAGCGTTTCTTTTGGTAAAGGGCTAACCAGCCTCGGCAGGGAGTGTAAGTGCTCTTTCAACCTTTGGAAGGCCGACTCAGCATCCGGTCCCCACTCGAACTTAACCTTCTTCCTTATTGCCTGGAAGAAGTAGAGGCACTTATCGCCTGCTCGACTGAGAAACCTCCCGAGAGCTGCAAGGCAGCCCGTCAGTCTTTGAACCTCTCGGACGGTTCGAGGCGATTGCATGTCGATGTCCGCCTGTACCTTATCAGGATTAGCCTCTATTCCCCTTTGATTTATCAGAAATCCGAGAAACTTCCCAGACTCAACTCCAAAGACACACTTTTTTGGGTTAAGCATGACCCTGTGCCGCCTGAGTGTGGCGAATGTTTCTCGGAGGTCTGCCATATGGTCTGTTTTGAGTTTTGACTTTACAATCATGTCATCAATGTATGCTTCCACGTTTCTTCCAATTTGTTCAAAGAACACTGTATTTATCATTCTCTGGAAGGTTGCAGGGGCGTTCTTCAGACCAAACGGCATGACCGTGTAACAGTAAAGTCCCTATTCTGTGACAAAGGCGGTCTTCTCTTGATCCTTTTTCCACAGAGGGATCTGGTGAAAGCCTGAATAGGCGTCCATGAAGCTCATCAAGGCATGGCCGGCTGTTGAGTCGACCAGGCTGTCGATCTTTGGCAAAGGATAGCTATTTTTCGGGCATGCCTTGTTCAAATCGGTATAGTCCACACATATGCGCCAAGAACCATTCGGCTTCTTTACCAGTACAACATTTGCAACCCATTCTGGGTAGAGGCACTGCCGAATGTATCTTGCATCAAGTAGCTTTTTAACCTCAGCGGCTGCCGCCTGGTTTCTTTCTTTCCCATGATGCCTTTTCTTTTGTCGCACAGGTTTCTTCTTTGGGTCGACAGCTAGTTTGTGCACCGCTAGGTCTGGACTAATTCCTGGCATCTCGTGGACCTCAAAAGCAAAAATGTCCTGGAATTCCTTCAACAATTGGCGAAGGTCATCACCGAGTTCAGTCATAGCAGTCGTCCCCATCTTAACGACTCGGTCAGGACGAGTGTCATCAAGGGCGACATCAACGTGCCCCCCGGCTGGCTGAGGGCGGAACTCATCCGGCCGCTCCTCAGCCAGTGACTGCTATTGCTTGTGTTTTTTCTTGTCCTCCGTTTCGGAGGCCTTTCTCTTCTTGCTGCCTGCCTCTGGGACAGGCGCCTCTTCAACGTCTTTCTCGTCTGAGTTTACCGTTGTTTTGATGTCAGTGAGGTAGCATTCTCTGGCCATTCTTTGGTCACCTCTTATGGAGCCGACTGTTTTGTCGTCCCTCTCGAACTTGATTAACATAAGAGATGGAATGATCACTGCTTTGGAGTCATTCAGAGTGGGACGTCCAAGAATCAAGTTGTAAGCAGTAAGCTCTTCCACAACCAGGAAACGGATGACCATGTGGCGCCCTCGCCCTTCTCTCCCAGTCGGACAGGCAAATCTATCTTTCCAATCGGATGGACGAATCCTCCTCCAAATCCTACTAGAGGATGGGAGACAGGCTGTATACTCTCAGTCCTGTACTTGAGCTTAGTCAAACATTTATGACTGATGAGGTCCGACGAACTTCCTGTGTCTATAAGGATTCTGCCGACTCTTTGGTTGGCCACCTTACACTCGATGACAATCGGGTCATCATGCGGCCGTCGGACACCACCCGAGTCTTTCTCATAGATGATTACCTCAGGAAATGAACTTCCGGAGGTCTCGTCTTGATGAACAGAGTTGACATCCAGACGTCTGATGTTATCCTTGTTTCCCCGTACAGTCGGGCCTCCCCCGGCATAGCCGCCTGCTATTGTGTAGATGGCAGCTTCATCAGTGTCAGAGCTGTCGGCAGACTCCTGTCTTTTTTGTCTGGCCGACTGCTTTTGCTTGGGAGGCTGCTTTCCCTTGGGCTTCTTGACATAGTAATCTAGATTTCCCTTTTCAGCTAGTTGATCTAGCAAACGCTTGAGACTAATACATTCGTTGGTTTCATGCCCAACGTCTTCATGGAAGTGACAGTGCTTGTCTCTGTTGCGCTTGTTAGGGTCGCTCTTCATAGGTGCCAGCTTCTCGAGTGAGAGTCGGCCCTTGACTTCTGTGAAGATGGTATGATTATCCTTGTTGAATTCATACTTTGGGGAATATGGAGTGAATTCCTTTCTCTTTTTACTAGGCGGCCGATTAGTGGAATCGGCCATCCAAACATCTTTTCTCTTCTTTTCTTCTTTAGGGGCCGCCTTCAGTGGTCGACTCTCTTTTCGTTCAGACCTTTTTTGCTCCCCTTGCTTTCCCATGTGACAGAGGTCGACCGCCTGTATGTAGGTCTCGGCCTCCATCATTGCCTCTTGTAGAGTAGCCACTCGTTTTCTGACTAAATCAAACTTGAAGTTCGAGCCGTTCTTCAGCCCTTTGAAGAAATCAGTATAGGCTACTTCATCCGGCAGGTTGGGTATTTGTATCCTCATTAGGTTGAACCTTTTTATGTAGGAGCGCAGTCCCTCCTTTTCTCCCTGCTGGACGGATCCTAGATCAAGAGTCGTCTTCCTGGCAGGAATGTTCATAGCAAAGTTGGAAGCAAACAAATAGGCCAAGGTCCTGAAACTGTTGATACAGCCGGATGGTAGGTTACCGAACCACTGCTGGGCGACTCCTTTCAAGGTGGCCGGGAAATACCTACACCAGGTGGCATCATCCAACCCTTGAAGGTACATCAGATTGGTGAACGCCATCAGGTGATCCTCTGGGTTAGTGGTGCCATCATAGGCGCCTACTAACACATTTTTCACTTTGGCTGGCTGGGAGGATTGTAAGATCTCCTTGGAGAAGGCGGTGGGCTGTTCTCCAAGTTGGAGCAATCGCAATTGCCAATCCAAAGGTTGAACTTTCTTTGCCCCCTGAACTCCGAAAGGAGGAGGCGGTATGAAGTAGTGAGCACGCGGCACATAGGGCGGCACAAATGGTGCCGACTGTTGCTTACGAGAACTAGAGGCGGATGGTGTACTGCTTGTTCGGATCTCGTAATTTGATCCTGAGTGCTTCAGAGAAGTGTCTTGTACACTATCAGGAAAATCAGAGGTGGAGTCCGACTCAGATTGCTGTTGGCTTCTTTTCTGCTGAATCAGCATTCGGGCATCCGAGTAAGATTTCTTTGATCCGTCTGGTTGAACAGCTCGGATTGGTTTTGGTCCCCTTCCCATTGAGGCAGGGAAGCGATGCTTGGCAAAGTCAATTAGAGGTTCCCGCCTTCCCTCCTGGCGAGGGTGGGGGGTCGCCTCTCGGTCCTTCAACGATTTCTTCTTTCCTGAGCTGGAATGCTTTTTGCTCGGCCCCCCTACTTGGGAAATGGAGGTCTTTTTTTTGATGAGATCTTGTATCTCACCCTTGAAACTTCTCATGATGGCCATAAGATCGTTCCTCGAGACAGGAGCAGTCCAGTCGACCGCCTGATGGGAGTCAGCCGTATGCCCGACTGCTTGGCTTGGGCCAGCCTGGTCTTGCCGTTCCTGCCTCTCTCGAGGTGTAGTGCGTCGAGCCCTCAGGGTCCCATCTGGGGCCGTGTGAGTCTCAACTTCAGGCTCAGTGTCTTTATCAGAAGAGACATGAGGCTCGTCCTCAGGGCAGTCGCCCAGGGGACGCTTGTCCCTGTTAGACGGTACAGATTGCGATGCCATCTCAAAGGTACTCTCCCCACAGACGGCGCCAAAATGTTTCGGGGTTTTCTGGTGTCCCTCGGGAGAGTTACAACTTCGAGGCTGGAACCGGACGTCTGTACCTGCAAAATAACGAAGACTCCTTGGGTGGGAGCTCCGCCTCCAACGGTCAAGTTAGTAAGCGAAGGAGAGTATAATGCGAAAGGTAAAAGGGCGCCTGGTGCTAGGACGAGTCTAGCAGTCGGTGCCGAGTGAAGAGGGATTGCCTTGGTTTTCGTGCAATCCGAGGATTTGTGAATAGTGTTGTCGTTGTCATAAATGAGCATTTATGACCGTATTTATAGCATTGGGATGCGTGCTAGGTTCTAGGTTTTTTGGCTAAACCCTAGGACTGACTGGGCTTTCTTGGGAAATGAGCCCAATCTGCTACCTGCCTTAGCAAGATGAGGCTACCACTTGTCGTGGTATGATTGGTCCATGATGGACTAATAGAAGGGTGCCATATGGCAAGCTCTGGTGAGCTCAGCTGGAGTGACACTTGTTAGGACCTGGTTGGTCCACATGGAGAGATGAGAGATTAGGGAAAATCTCCCCAATCAGAAGTATAAATTGAGGTGCTGGGAAAGTTGAAAAAGGCCCAAGATTTTGCGTGCAATTTGGAAAATGACCATGGTGGCTTTGTAATTTACTAGTTGTGGTCCCGCGCGCGGTATCCTTATGGCGGTGATTATTATTGGTGAATACTGTATTCGGTGGTTCTGTTACACGGTAATTATGTTTGCGTAGTGTGTGCATGTCGTAAAAATTTCAAGTATTAAAGGCAATCTAAAAGGGGAATGTTGCATTCAAAGTTATTATATGAGAAGGATGTAACTTAAATTATGTTATTAGAAAGAAGTTATTAAATTATTATTGAAATAAATAACATCAACGTAAAGGGATCAAACCTCTACCTTCGCGCGTGGTACCCTAGTGGCATTTTTTTTTATTAGTAAGTAATGTATATGATGATTTTGTTACATGTTAATTAAGCTTGTTAGTGTGTTTATGTTGTTAGAATTTAAAGTATTAAAGGCAATCTTTCTTTTTTATTTTTTTTTGTTTTATTTTTTTATTTTTTTTTTCTATGTGCTAAATTTAGTCTACTTATGTTGTAAAATTGTTTTTCCAATGTTATAAAGTATTCCTACGTATGTTTTTTTTTTTTAATTTTTTTTTATGTTCTAGATATTCTTTTATCTATGTTCTCTATTCTTTTGTTTATGTTTTAAATTCGGTCTTCTTATGTTCTTAAGTTGTATTTTTCTTATGTTATATTTTTACTATCTATGTTCTAAATTGCCTCTTAGGTAGTTTGGTTGACTGTACTTGTTTGTTATTAAGCTATTAGTTGTCCAATTTGCAATGTTTTTTAAAAAGTTTGTATTAGTTAATGGAAGAGGTAAAATGGTATCTCTAAAGTATGGAGGAGATCATATATCGAATTTAAGAAGTAATTATTTATAAATTACTTATGTTATATTATAATATTCTTGTACACAACTGTGTACTTTACATTAGTTGATCTTGAAATTCTTCTTCTGAGGTTTAGGGGTATTCATAGATTTAAAGGTCTCATAATAGAGCTGAATAACTAATAATAGACCACTGTAAACTACCGATGAAGCTGAAGGAAAAAATAACAGCAGAAGGTTCTGAAGTTGTCTTCTCTAATTTGATTGAAAAGTATATACTACGAAACACTTACTTTGTAAACAGTTGGATGTAGGCGAGTATCGCAATTTACTTCTCTTATATTCTGTATTATGGTACAAATATAATCATAAACAGATTTGTAGGTGTCTTTTTTTTGTTAAAGGGAATATTGTAATTAAGTTAGTAAAAAACGGAACAATTCTAATTTACCATAATTTAGATATTTTATACAAATCTATAAGTAAACATTACATCATTGCCTAATTTTTTTTAACAACATTCGACCTTTTTATAGTGTTTTCTAAGAACATTAACTGTTGTACATGTTCTTAGCAAACTCTTCAAAAGTTTTCGCTTAACAGCATTGCAATCCTATTTACATTAGATACTCTACCTTCATCTAAAGGTATTTTAATGCAATAGCTAAGTTAATGTGCTAAGTTATTGTGCTAAGTTAATGTGCTAAGTTATTATAAAATTAATGATATAATGTAATAATAATCATGCAAATAAGAGTTTTAATGCAGTTTGTTGTTTGTGGGGGTAAATGCAAATGTTTGTTATAGCTAATGGCGAAAGGGCTAAGGACGTATATGTAATACCCCTTATTTTTGAAAGGTATTTCCTAAATTAAAGAGTATTTAATCTCGTATTTTCGACGTATTTTCTAACTTAAGAGTATTTCAGTTTTGGAGCCAAAATGATGTTTGAATTTTGGCGCCTAAATCATCTGTCTTAATTAAATGGATAAACTAAACATTTTATAAATAGTATTTTGATTAAATAAATTAATAAAATTAGAGGTATTTTCGGATTTAAAAATCTGATTTTTGTAAATAATATTTTCGGATTTTTCCAATAAAATCCAATTTTACTTAATATCTTGCTAAACTAATTATTTTCATGAAATAAAATTAATCTCCTAAAACTAAATAAATGCCATTTTCGGATTTTACAATTAAAAAAAAAATCTGATTTTTACTCTAAGAAAAGTATCTTCATTCCTAAACTAATGAAGTATTATTTTCGGATTTCATACATTAAAAATCTGATTTTTCTCAATTACTTGCTAAGTTAATTATTTTTATGAAATAAAATGATTTCCTAAATTAATCAAATAGTATTTTAGATTTTATATAACAAAAATCTGATTTTATTAATTATTATAGACCAAAATTTCGGCTACCTTAATTATTTAGTAAGAAAATTGATTTTTATTCTTCCAAATATTTATAAACTTATTGAATATTTAATTTTAGACAAATAAATTATTTTACAAAATCCCTAAACTAACATAAGAGGACCGAAAATATTGAGTAATATTTAGCTCAATATTTTCGGCCACTCATGAATTTTTATAAAAGATTTTCAATTTATTTTATTAAAAATAAAATCCTTTAAATTTCCTTACTTCTATTCTTAAATCTAAAACTATTTGATTCTATGTCATACTTGCACTCCAAGCTTAAAACCTACCAAATAGAAATTCATGATCAAATAAAATATTATAGCCTTCCATATATTTAAAACCTTAATTTCTATTTCTCAAAAACTTCCATAAATTATAAACCCTAAAATGCCATAAACCCATCACCTAAACACCTATAAATACCCCTTTCAAACACCCCAGAAATCACACCAAAAACCTCAAGAAAATTCTCTTCTTCTTCCTCCTTTTTTTTCCTCACGGTTTTTCTCCCCTTTCCTCCTTCCCATTTCCCGGCCACCGCCACCACCGGCGGCCACCACCACCGGCGACCACCTGCTCCCGGCGACCACCAGTAGCCGCCCTCTGCCGGCCACTCTTGCTCCTCCCTTGCCTTGGTTCCACCACCATCCTTCAATCCTTCCTTTCTCTTAATCTTGTTTTACATTATTGATCATTTTCCTAAGTATTATTTCTTACATAAATTACGTTATAAAAACAGAAAATTTATTTAATTAAAAAAACAGAAAAGTATTTATTTAAAATGTAATGATACTTTATAATTAATTCATGCACGTATAGGGTAGTTTAATTAAGTTGTTGTGTTTATTTGTTAGCCTTATATTAATTAAGGTTATAATTATGTGTAGGGTGTTCGTGATTTAGAGAAGTAGTTGTGAGTCGTTCGTGGTTGATCAAGGTACGTTATGTGGTTTGATACTTTCAAAGTTGTGTATGAAATTATATCTTAGCACGAAATTATGATTTAATTATGTCCGTATGAAATCATACTTTATTAAATTCCATATGAAATTATACTTTACAACATCATATTTATTCCGTATGAAATTTGATAAAATAATAATTTATTAAGTTCCGTATGAAATTACATTCCGTATGAAATTATGTTCCGTATTAAATTATGAAATTATGTCGGATTGAATTTAATGATTTGGATTTAAATTAAAAGAGGCTTTGAATTGTGATTGGAAATTATTGGAAAAGATTTACAAGTTTATTGTGACACAAGTGCAACGGATTTTTAAAAGGTGCTTTTAAGCAAATCAATCGATATGTTATAAATCCCACTTAGGGAATGGATTAGAGAAGGCTATGGACTTTGCATGACCTAGTCTTTCCTCAAGATTGGCCTTTGATTATAAAGTAAACCACTTGGGGGGTGTGCACACTTAGTGAGGAATTGGTTTGGAATGAATCGATTGAGTTTTTAACTTGTATTAAAAGAATTGGATTGGAAAAGTTCTTATTTGAATACGGTATTGGTATTTTTATAAATTAAACGTAAACAATTTAAATTACGTTTTACTTATCTTACACATGACTTACTTAGCATATTTTGCTAATACGTGCTTTTGTTTTGGCTTTGCTCTGTTTACCATTTATGGTAAGCAGGTGAATATTTCAGGTGGAAATTGATTGATGCATACGGGAGTCCACGGGAATTTCACCTAGTTAGGAAGAGTTTGAGTCATTTTATGTCACGAATTATGAACAAATTTTATTATGGTTTATTTAATAAAGGATAAAATTTTCCGCTGCAAAAGTATTTTTGTATAAGCCTTGCATTATTACGTGCCGATAATACGCCCAAGTCTATCTCTACGGTATTTATACGTATTTTTCTACAATCTACGTAGAGAGAGATTTGGGGGTGTTACAAAGTGTTGTCGGGTCTTAAAACAAGATTAAAAGTTGAAATAAATAAATTGGATGGGTAGACTTAAGATTGGGCATATAGGATAGAGTTTCGCATTCTTTTTCAAAAAAAAAAAAAAAGAACCTATTTTCTTCTTTGGAAAGATGATGGAGAAAAGGATGCTCGGGTTCTCATAATGAGGCCTATAATGGGTACGCCTCTCTGTCTAGGCAAGGCTCACCCCGACGCTGTGGGTAACTTACCTGGGAGACGCGGGCTCGACCATCCTATATCATGAGTCGAGTACATTATTAATTTCAAAATAAAATGAATTAAAATTTTCTGAGTTTCAAAACTATGTGTGCATGCAAGTTAAGTATAATATGAATTTTTGAAGAAGTCCATGGACATGATCTTTGGGTATATGTGTGGCCCATATATGTTAAACTTATATGTTTGTGAACATTGGTATGTTTATATGAATACTTATTGAATTATTGTTTTCTAAACAGATGTTGGATGATATTAGGAAGAAGAACTTTAACATTCACTACTTGAAAAGTGATGCAATCAGTGTTAGCGACTTTGTGACAGGAATAACAGTATTAGCTCTACACTACCATGAGAAGTATAATCTTGAAGTCTTCACCCAACCCCTTTGGCTAGTTCTTTTGGCATTAGCCCACTTACCCAGGCTTAAGAAGTACTACCCTTTATTTGAGAAGTATGGGGATGTGATTAAGGAGGATGGGCTTTGGAATGAGAGACACCACCATGAAGGGAGATGGCTAGCCACCTTGACCCATTTTAAGAATGACCTACATTACTTGGAGCGTAACTATGAACCTAAGAGAAAGTCCGTCGAGCCACCTAAACTTACCCCTCACCACACATTGAGAGAGGTTGACCAACTCCGCTATCTAAATGCTCAACTTCCTTTCTCTTACCCAAAGTATGAGGGAGACTTTGACTCTTTTGATGATGAATCCATTGCACCACTTGGAAGGCGTAAGAACTATCCTCATCCTTCCCACTTTTCACAGTATAATGTACCTATACCACGTGAACATCCAAAACCTCGAACAAAAGCCCGAATTCCAAAAAGGCCTAGAGTTCATGACTTCTCATCATCTTCTAGTTCCAACTCTTCATCTCCTCCACAACCCAACAACCCAAACCCTCGAGGAAACCCAAACCCAAAGTCAGGCCAAACCCCAAACTACAGTGATTATGTACCAACCTATTTGAAGGAACCCAATGGTAACAAGAAGGCTAACAATGAAGATCAAGAGTTCGATCCAGTAGAAGAGGAGGGTTCAAATAAATGATTTATGTTATGATTTGTTTCAATAAATTATATGCATAATAAAGTGTACTTCGAATATTAATTAGTAATAATAATAAAGTATTTGCTTGATTTCTTCTATGTTTACGTGTACGAATAAATTTTAATTTTTTTTTCTTCTTTCTCTCAAATGTGAACATCAGGAAAAATACGTCTTTAAAGTTAAAGAATAAGAAAGCTGGTTCCAATATGGGCAAGGTCCTTAAGAAACTAACCCATCTTGCTGAAAACATTACCCAAGTAGCAAACCAAGGGAAGGGTTCAGGAAATGGGGATACTTTTGGTGAAGTCTTTAAGGGTATAGCTGCAGCCAAACCGCCCTTTTTCTTAGGAAAAGAGGACCGAGCTAGCCTTGAAAACTGGATCCGAGAATTCGATAAGTTGTTTGATGCAATCAACTGTCCAGAAAATATGAAGGTTAATAATGCTGTATACTACTTAAAGGAAGAAGATGACTTATGGTGGACCCAAAAGAAAGAAGAATTGATGATAGACCCTAATTTTGGCTGGGAGGATTTTAAGGTAGCTTTGAGGAAAAAGTTTTATCTTGACCATTTGAGGAAACAGAAATGTATGGAGATCACTAACTTAAGGATGGGAACTATGACTGTGAGTGAGTACTATTCTAAGTTCATAGAGTTGATGAGGTTTGCACCGGAAGTAGTACCAACAGAGGCTATCAAAGCCCAAAGGTTCGAGCAGGGGTTAATTTGGAATCTACAAGGAAAACTGGGTGAGGCAACCTATGAGAGTCTAGATGAGGTGTATGGCCGAGCTGCCCATTTATATGGGATCAAGGGAAGAGAGCTAGGGAGCATGTCAGGGGAGAAAAGGAAGTCCAATGATCAACCCCAAGGGAGCGATAAGAAGCCCAAGAACCATGCGAGTTTTGGGAATGGGAACCATGGGGATAAGAGGGACTTTAAGGGGAATTTTCGGAGAAATTCGAACCATGGTGGTGAGAATAGAGAGAACAAGGAGAGAAATAAGAGAAGTTACTTTTGTAAGAGATGTGAGAAGGATCACCCGGGGAAGGACTGTGCAGGCAATAAAGTGACATGTCAATACTGCCAAAAATTGGGACACCGAGAGTATGAGTGTTTCAAGAAGGAAGCAGATTTGAAGAATGGAAAGGTTCAGGATGGACGGAATCCCCCAAAACCTCCACAAACTAGCGGACCTGCCCAGAACACTGGAATCAGCAATGGTGGAAACACTTCTAAGGGCCGGATTTTCGTAATGAATAGCCGTGAGGCTGAGACTTCCAATAATGTGGTAATTGGCATCTTTCTTATACATTCTTTATCTGTGAAAGTTTTATTTGATTCGGGTGCATCGCACTCTTTTATTTCTAAGGCAGTGATAGAAAGTCTCCAGCTAGAAAGTCCAGAGTTAGTCTCCTTGGATGTAGCTATTCCAACGGGGGAAGTTAGGGAGTGTTCTAGACTTTTTAGGAATGTACCCTTAACTATTTCAGAATTAGAGTTTCCCTCGGATTTAATTGAATTTGACTTCAAGGATCTCGATGTGATATTGGGAATGGACTGGTTGGGGAAATACAAGGCCCAGATAGATTGTGCGGCACAGAAAGTCACGCTTTATGGCCCAACAAAAACCAGAGTGACTTATAGGAAGGAAGGGAAAAGTCAAGGGATAAGAATTATTTCAGCTTTACAACTTCAGAAATGTCTCAAGAAAGGGTATCCATTATTCATGTGTAGCCTCCAAAAGATAAGGGATGAAGAGGGAAAGAGTGATACAAAATTACCTGTTGTGGAAGAATTTCCCGATGGAATACCAGGCATGCCACCAGAAAGAGATGTGGAATTCACGATTGATTTGGTCCCTGGAACTAGACCTATTTCCAAGGCTCCATATAGGATGGCCCCAACCGAGATGAAAGAGCTAAAGGCCCAATTGGAGGACTTGCTTGAAAAGGGATACATTAGACCCAGTTACTCACCATGGGGAGCTCCGGTACTGTTTGTAAAAAAGAAGGATGGGAGGTTACGGTTGTGTATTGATTATCGTGAGTTGAATAATGTAACCGTGAAAAACAAATACCCACTACCCCGGATTGATGATTTGTTTGACCAGTTGAAGGGAGCAGGAACGTTCTCGAAAATAGATTTGAGGTCGGGTTATCATCAGCTGAGGATTGCGGAACAAGATATTCCTAAGACCGCTTTTAGGACCCGTTATGGCCATTATGAGTTTATAGTAATGCCGTTTGGGTTGACAAACGCACCGGCAGTGTTTATGGATCTGATGCATCAAATCTTCCGACCCTATCTAGATAAGTTTGTAGTAGTATTTATTGATGATATTCTGGTCTACTCGAACAGTAAGGAGGAACATGAAGAACATTTGAGGAAAGTGTTACAGCTGTTAAGGGAGCATCAGTTATATGCCAAACTTTCTAAGTGTGAGTTCTGGTTAGAAGAAGTTGCCTTTTTTGGACATGTGATTACTAAGGAGGGAGTCTCGGTTGACCCAGCTAAGGTACAAGCTGTGCAGGAATGGCCAACCCCAAGAAATGTGTTAGAAGTGAGGAGTTTCCTAGGATTGGCCGGATATTATCGAAGGTTTATAAAAGACTTTTCGAAAATAGCAAGACCGATGACCAACTTGATGAAGAAGGAATGTAAGTTCATTTGGTCTCCTGAGTGTGAGGAAGCATTTCAAACCCTCAAGGAAAAGTTGACAACAACACCTGTGCTAGCATTACCTGACGAGAGTAAGGAGTATGAGGTGTATAGTGATGCATCAAAGTTTGGGTTAGGATGTGTTTTAATGCAAGCTAGGAGGGTAATTGCTTATGCCTCAAGACAACTGAAGACATATGAGCAGAATTATCCCACGCATGACTTGGAACTTGCTGCCATAGTGTTTGCCTTGAAGATTTGGAGACATTACTTGTATGGGGTAACTTGTAGGATTTTCACCGACCACAAGAGCCTAAAGTATATCTTCACCCAAAAGGAATTGAACATGAGGCAGAGAAGGTGGTTAGAATTTATCAAGGACTATCAGTTGTTGATCTAGTACCATGAAGGTAAGGCAAATGTAGTGGCAGATGCCTTAAGTAGAAAGTCAAGACATTCGGTATACACGATGATATTACCGGACCAACTGTGTATTGAGTTCCAAAAGATGAATCTGGAAGTAGTAGAACAGGGAGAAGTCAGTCGAATGTTGAATGCTTTGATCATACGACCATCGATTCTCGAGGAGATTAAGAACAATCAATGTGAGGATGAAAAATTGAGGAATATAAAGGAAAAAGTGGGTGAAGGGCAAGTATCGGAATTCACCATTGATGAGGATGACGGACTTCGTTTTAAGGGAAGATGGTGCGTCCCACAACACCGTGGGGACATCAAACAAAGGTTGATGGAGGAAGCCCATAGTTCTCCTTATTCAATGCATCCCGGAGGGGACAAACTGTATAAGGACATGAAGAAAATGTTTTGGTGGCCCAACATGAAAAGAGAGGTTGCAGAATTTGTGGCTAAATGTCTAACATGTCAGAAAGTCAAGATTGAACATCGCAAACCACAAGGGAAGGTCCAATCATTAGAAGTGCCTAGTTGGAAGTGGGATTCCATCTCTATGGATTTTATTGGGGCATTACCAAAACTTGGGCAGGAAATGACACCATTTGGGTAATTGTGGATCGATTGACGAAAACAGCGGTCTTTATACCCATGAAAAATACTTGGTCCATGGAGCAATTGGGAAAAGCCTATGTTAAGTATGTAGTCAAGTACCATGGGGTGCCAAGCGATATTGTGTCAGACAGGGATTCGAGATTCCTATCCAACTTTTGGCAAAGTGTGCAAAAAGCAATGGGGATGAAACTACTAATGAGCACGGCGTTCCACCCTGCCACTGACGGACACACCGAGAGGACCATCCAAACATTGGAGGATATGTTGAGGGCATGTGTAATGGAATATCAAGGGTCGTGGGAAGACCACCTGGATTTGATTGAGTTCTCCTATAACAATAGTTACCATGCAAGTATTGGGATGGCACCATTCGAAGCCCTATACGAGAGGAAATGTAGAAGCCCAGTCTGTTGGAGTGATATCAGTGAAACGATGGTACTTGGACCGGATATGATTGAAGACATGGTTAAACAAGTCAAATTGATACAAGAAAAGATCAAAGCAGCCCAAGACAGACAAAGAAGTTATGCTGATCCAAAGAGAAGAGAAGAAGAATATTAAGTAGGAGGGAAAGTGTTGTTGAAAGTGTCACCTATGAAAGGGGTTATGAGATTTGGGAAAAGAGGAAAATTGAGTCTGAAGTACATCGGACCATACGAAATTACCCAACGGATCGGAAAGGTGGCATATAGGTTGAACTTACCTAATGAGCTAGAAAAGGTCCATAATGTATTTCATGTGAGCCAACTCCGGAAGTATATACCTGATGCGACTCACGTATTACAACCCAGAACATAGTAATGGACGAAAATCTAACTTATGAGGAAAGACCTGTCAAAATCTTGGATACTAAAGTCAGGAGCACAAGGAACAAGGATGTGAGAATTGTAAAAGTGTTATGGACAAATCACAGGATTGAGGAAGCGACATGGGAAGCTGAAGCCGATATGCGAAAGCGCTACCCAGACCTGTTTCTGGAGGTTAGTAGTCGAGTTACGAGGGCGTAACTCTTTTAAGGGGGGTAGAATGCGATTGAGTTTCGCGCGCATTTATTCCCAACCCTCTTAGTTAGGAATAGGCTGTGTCTAGTTAGAATGTTTAGCATGTGCATGAAATTAATTAACTAAAAGCTATTTTCAAAGAAGAAAATCTTTTTTCTTTCCTCATCACTCCGCATAGTTTCAGGGCGAAACTTCTTTTAATGGGGGTAGACTGCAATACCCCGTATTTTTGAAAAGTATAACGCCAGTAAGCCGGGACTAGTCCCTGTCACCACCTACTTTACAGAGGGTCGCGCGTAACCCTCAAATGGCCATAAATTAAAACAGAATGTCC
The DNA here is from genome assembly GCA_034703905.1 of Chenopodium berlandieri. Lineage (NCBI taxonomy): Eukaryota > Viridiplantae > Streptophyta > Magnoliopsida > Caryophyllales > Amaranthaceae > Chenopodium > Chenopodium berlandieri. Next base: position 53,868,972 of record CM068281.1, read on the forward strand.
CTAGTGTGCACACCCCTCACTAATGCCCATTGATTAGGAGGAAGACTAAACAGCAAAATACGTTAATTTAAACCAACTAGTAGCAACCATAACTACTAGTGGGAAACCTGTTCTTCACCCTTTCGGGTTTCATTTCCCTTCTTAATTTTAATGTACATTTCATAGATTAAATTGTCCGATCACATTGCACACAAGTATTGCACAAATCAATTTAATCCCAAGTAACAATGTTTCAATTTCAGTATTATTAGAACATAGTCATTCTACATGACATACTAGCTACAACTCGTTTCCCAATAGGCCTTGAAGACCATCAATCACATATAATCAATCATCCAATTCCCAAGATTTTAATTATTAAAAAAAAATTAAAAAAAAATAAACTCATACGAAATACGATACCAATTAATCAAATTTTCGAAAATACTTATACTAGTACACAAATATAGAAAACTAGTATATAATATGATTCCATAATATCATACAGTAACACACCCATCACATATAATTACATAAGCACATAGTTGGCACACAATATTTCAAAACAATTTCCTTACAGGATTCTAAAGATGATGGACATTGAAAATTACCTTGAGTTGCGCGTAAATCTCAAGGTAAGTAACCTCCGAAACGTTCATCTAGTAGCCTCCATCTACAAATAAACAGATAATAATACTAAGTCAGTATGACTCACATAGCTGATACGAAGTTAGTAGTAGTACACTAGTACGTGGGTAATTAAGCAACTACTTCTAACATATTGTATTGATGACAAAATTTGGAGGAAAAAGAAAAAAAATATTATTTTCTAGTCAACTATGACTATAAATTTAGAAGTATAGTATGTGAATAAAGAAATGGTCCACTACTCCACTACCACAACTTTTCCCCTCCTAGCCTGCAACCCACACACAAAATTAAACTCCAAAAAAAATACTTCAATGGTGTCTACTTTGGCAGAAAAGAAAACAACCCATTTTTTTCTAAAAAAAACTTCCAGTTTGTCAATTACAAGATGTTCAACGAGAGACAAGAAGATTACAGAAATTGGGTGGGTAAGATAAGAAATCAAGAGAAGGTTTAATCAGCATTTCGAATTTGCCAAGCTCAATTCAATACAAGAGAATCACAGTAAGAAAACTCATGGCTTACTGATGAAAGATCGGTTGGGGATGACGACTTGGGTAAAATTGAAAGGGATGGGTATTATTATTCGATAATGTTATACGACATATCAGTTTTGGGATTTAGGTGTATATATAGATTAGAAAACTTAGGTTGAGTTGCTCTAGAATATTCAGAAGATAAGACCCAATTCAAATTGAGTTTGTTGTAACTTCCTATCAAAAGGATCAGCTTTAATTTTTTTTTTTTTTTCAGTTTTCAAAATCAATTTCTGTAAATTATCCAAATTCAGTTTTTTTTTAATAAATCCGAAAATAAAAATAATAATTATTAAAATTTTACTATAACATATAAATTTGAAAATAATTATAAATTTAAAAGTTTATTCTAGAAAAATCGTTGATTAAATATACTAAAAAATTTGGGGTATTACATCTACTCCCCCTAAAACGAAAGTTCGTCCTCGAACTTTAATGTTAGTTAGCTCTCAAAATAAGGCTCACAAGATGACAAAAGATGAGTTAGCATTACATTATACCCCCCTTTAAGAGTTTCGGCCTCGAAACTCAGCGTACCTGCTAAAAAAGTTCTGTGTAGCGCTTTTTCATATCATCCTCGGCTTCCCAAGTTGCTTCTTCAGAATTCTGATTAGACCACAACACTTTAACTAACTTTACCGCCTTATTTCGAGTATTTCTCGTTTTAGTATCAAAAATTTTCACTGGGCGCTCTTCGAAAGTTAAGGTCTCATCTAGCTCAATAGTCTCGGGTTTGATAACATGGGTAGGGTCATGAACATACTTTCGGAGTTGTGAAACATGAAAAACATTGTGAACATTGGCTAACTCCATGGGTAAGGCTAGTTGGTATGCCACCTCTCCAACTCTCTTTAATACTTCATACGGCCTAATGTATCTAGGACTTAATTTCCCTTTCCTACCAAACCGCATGACTCCCTTGGTGGGTGAAACCTTAAGTAAAGCCTTTTCCCCGACTTCAAATTCCACTATTCTCCTATTCTGGTTTGCATATGACTTTTGTCGATCCTAAGTTGCCTTCATGTTTGCCTAGATAAGCTTAACTTACTTCGTTGTTTCTTCAATCATTTCTAGCCCCAAAGTCAAAGACTCACTTATATCACTCCAACATAATCTACATTTTCTCCCATACAATGCTTCATAGGGTGCCATTCCTATGCTTGCATGATGACTGTTATTATATGAAAACTCGACCATAGGTAATCTTTCGTCCCACGATCCACCAAAGTCCATCACACAAGCTCTTAACATGTCCTCCAGGGTCTGAATAGTTCTCTCTATTTATCCATCTGTAGTAGGGTGAAACGATGTGCTAAAATTCAGGATAGTGCCAAATGCTGGCTGAAACATTTCCCAGAACTTTAATAAAAATCTAGGATCTCTGTTTGGAATGATATCTTTAGCAACTCCATGTAGCTCACAATTTCTTTCACATAGGCGTCTGCCAACTGATTCACATTCCAAGTGTCCTTTATTGCTATGAATCTTGATGTCTTCGTTAAACGATCAACTATGACCCAAAAAGAATTCTTTGCTGCCCTTGTAAGCGGTAATCCAATCACAAAATCCATAGAGATAGATTCCCACTTCAATCCTGGCACATCTAACGATTGCAGTTTCCCTCCAGGTCTCATATGTTGTATCTTCGCTTTGTGACATTTAAGTGATGTATTCATTTTACATAGTATTTTATCCCCGTCCCGTGATCATAGTTAAGAGTATTTTTGGCTCTTTAGAGCCAATTGTATTACTAATATGTGTTTTCTAGTGTTTTCGTAGTTGTGGTATTATTCTACAGGAAACTGCAGATTTGGAACATTTTCCGGCACTTAGTGGAGCCACCGCGAGCATTGGAGACGAGACGCATTTCTATGATCGTATTCCGAAGCCCAGGACCGTAATTGATGATTCAATTCGGTGATTAAGGGCTCAATGAGGAGATTTGGAGCTTGGGCAATTCGATCCAAGAAGGATGACAAATTGGGCTAATTAAGGTAACAAGGCCCAAAGGACGAAGAAGAGTAAGCGCAAGCATCCGCCCGACCGGGCAAAGGCTCGCCCGAAGGCGCGCCCGGCCGGGCGAGAGGAGAAGGCCCGGGCATGCTTCGCCCGGATGCGCGCCCGACCGGGCGCGAGCAACGTATACTGAAGGAAGAAGGCGCGCCCGACCAGGCGCGTGTTTTTATTAGGCGTTTTTAATTATTTTATCTTTTCTTTGTATTTAGGATTTTTAGTTTAGTTTAAATACTTTTTGTGGCCAAAGATTAAAAACGTCTTTGACACGGACCACTTTTCTTTACCTTCTTCTTTCTCTCTCTCTACAACTTTCTCTCTCTCCCTACACTTTTCTCTTTCTCTCTACACTTTTTCCCTCTACACACTCTTGATTTATGCAATTCATTATTTCCTTTAATTTTGGTAACGATTTCTTCCCTCTTACTTTGAGTAATTTAATTGTTTTGATTTAATTATGCTTTCTTTAATTGCTTTGTCTAGTTTAATTTTAGATATGTGTGAGTAGTTTAATTCTAGGGTTATAGGGATCCATGAATAATACGAAGGGTTAATTTATTATTGTTGTTTATTGATGATTGATTAATTTCCTATTGATTGATTTAATACTATGCAATTAGATTTGGCCAGGTTTAATTGTATGAGTTTTGCAATATTGATTCGAGATTCGAGAGATGAGAATTGATGTTTAGGCTTAGTTTCAATAGGCATGTTAATCTATTAATGGTTAGGTCGAGATTCGAGAGATGAGGTTTAATACCAGTAGATTAATTATGTGATTATAATACGTAGCGACAGCCCTTTATAATCTGGTTAATTTATGCATTGATATTTGATCGTATGTTTTACCCTGGAGTATTATTTATTGGTGAACCTATACCCTAGAGCTTTTTATTATTGATTATTCCTTTGATTATTTTGCTTAGTTTTATTAGTTTAATTCATACGAACATAAATTGGTTACTTAATAATTTAGATTATAATAATTAATTAGGAGTAAAAGAACATTGTTTCCCTGTGGATTCGACCCTACTTCCCTATCTACTTTAGTTAGAGGACTTAGGTAATTACTTTTGATTAGGTGATACGACTTTAGCCTGTCAAAATTTGGCGCCGTTGCCGGGGAAACGGTTTTATTTTTTATTTCTGATTATTTTTTTAGTCTAAATTATTTTCTTTCGTCTCAGAGAACGCAAGTTCTTTGGGACAGTTTCTCATATCTGTTTGTTTAGTTCTGTATTTATGCCCAGGAGTTCTAGATCAGGTTACATTCCGTTTGACCCTGAAATTGAACATTCTTTTCATAGACAAAAGAATCTTTTTAGACAGGTACGAGCTACTTCCGAGGGTACTATACCTTTGGAACCACCATCTGATCCTAGTGATACAGAGGTTCATTCAGAACTAGAAGCAGAGATGACGCACCAACCACCTCGCAAGCTCAGCGATTATTCGCAGCCAACCCTGACAGATCCCACATCTTACTCCTCCACCTGCCCTCGAAGGAGTACAATTTGAAATCAAGCCCCAGTTTATCACTATGATTGAAAGGAAGCAATTTAGCGGAGCTAAGGCTGAAGATCCAAATCTTCATATTTTAGATTTCTGCCAGTATTGCAATACTATTAGGCAAAATGGGGTCACGCAGGACCAAATCAGGGAGATTCTTTTTCCCTTTTCTTTGTGTGGTAAAGCAAAATTGTGGTATAATGGATTGAATAAAGTTGCTCTTGGTATTACTAACTGGGATACTCATGCTTTGAATTTCTATAATAAATATTACCCTGCAGAGAGAACAGCTCTGCTACGGAGTTCAATCAAAAATTTTTCCCAAGAGGTTGATGAAATTTTATATGAGGCTTGGGAAAGATTCAAGGATCTGCAGAGAGAGTGCCCACACCATGGGATGCAACAATGGCAGCTTATTCAAGCCTTCTACAACGGGCTTGGAAATTCTTCCAGATCAATCCTTGATTCGGCAGCTAATGGGAGATTTATGAATCTGAATGAAGATATAGCAGGAACGGTTATTGAAGAGATGGCAATACACAACTCCCAATATGGGAATCCTAGAGGTTTTGCCAACAAGGGGAAGCATAGTGTTGATTCAGTATCCTTTGTTCAGGCTCAATTAACCTCTATTTGTCAGAAACTTGATAATCTTAGTACTATTATTCCTGCTCCCGTAGCTAATGTTTCTGCTGTGAATAATTCTAATGATACTTTTTGTGAAAATTGTGGAATTGCAGGTCATTGGGAACATGATTGTAGGAGTTCCATGGAGCAAGTTAATGCCTTCCAAACCTTAAGGCAAAATAACCCATACTCCAACACTTATAATCCTGGCTTCCGAGACCATCAAAATCTTTCCTACCAGAGTACCAATGTGCTAAACCCTCTGCCTCCACAACAACCACAACAACAAGCACCACAATAAACACAGCAACAATATTATCAACCTCCCAACCAAAGGGGCCAACCACAAAATCCACCTCCATCCACTAACCCTGCCTTGTCCGAAATTAGAACTATGTTAGCAAGTATGCAAAAACACATGCAGAGTAGGGATACGCAAATTGATGCACTTTTAGCACATAATAAAATCGTAGATAATCAAATTGCGCAACTTTCCTCTGCTCTACAAACTCGCCAGCAAGGAGCCCTACCATCGCAGCCGGTGCAACCTACAGATCATGTGAATGCAATTACACTGAGAAGTGGTTCAAATTACGATGGGCCTTCTATGCCCAAAGATGATGAACCAATAATTACAAATATTACTAATCATGATTCTGTTACACCAAATATTGTTATTACTAGCCCTGCAGGGCTCCAGAGTAAAACTAACATTTCTGATGATACATTGCAGGGTGTAACTCCAAAGAAGGATAAAAATAAAGACAAGAGTAGGGATGTACAGAAACCAGTTATCAAACTACCATTCCCAAATAGACATCTTAAGAGTAACGTGGATAAGCAGTTTGGAAAGTTTCTGGAGGTTGTCAAGAATTTGCAGGTAACAGTTCCTTTTACAGAATTAATTACTCAAGTTCCTACATACTCTAAATTTATGAAAGAGATTTTGACCAGAAAAAGATCTATTAGTGAGGTAGAGACAGTTGCTTTTACTGAAGAATGTAGTGCTATACTACAGAATAAATCTCCACCTAAGCTAAAAGATCCGGGTAGTTTTTCTATTCCTTGTCACATTGGAAATTTGATGATTGATAAAGCTTTATGTGATTTGGGTGCTATTGTAAGTGTTATGCCACTATCTGTGAGCTCTAAATTAAATATGGGAAAATTAAAAGCTACCAATATTACTCAGCAAATGGCTGATCGTTCTCTTAAATATCCTTTAGGTGTTTTAGAGGATGTACCTGTTAGAATAGGTAAATTTTATATACCTGTTGATTTTGTTGTTCTTGATATGGAGGAAGATTTGAAAATTCCAATTATATTGGGTAGACCATTCCTTCATACTGCAGGGGCAATAATAGATGTGAAAAGTGGTAAACTTACGTTACGCGTAGGGGATGAAAATATTATTTTTAATTTACATAATGCCCCCAAAAGCCCCATGTTGGAAGAAAAGTGCTATAGTATTTATGTGGTTGATGTAAATAATTTTTCTAATAAGCCCCAAGCTCTCGTTAGAGATCCCTTGGAGGCGGTATCTTGTGTTACATCTTCCACAGGAAAAGCCACTACATGGAAGGATGAAGTGGATGCTATAGAAAAGGCTCTAAATTGTGTAGGGCTTGGGTTTGAATAGGAACAAATCGAGAAAAATCGGACTCAAAGTGCTGTAGGGCGCCCGACCGGGCGAGCACTCGCCCGACCGGGCGCGAGAGGAAGTCCGTATACGAGCATTCTCGCCCGACCGGGCGAGATGGCGCCCGATCGGGCGCGAGAGAAAAGAGGATTTTCGCACAAAATTCTCACAAAGGTCGAAAAAAGTGTTCATCTCGCCCGGAGACGCGCCCGGCCGGGCGAAGCTCCGTCCGGCCGGGCGCGAGAGCGCGACAGCACAACCGGCCAACTCCAAAACGCCATAACTTTTGCGTTTCTTTACGGAATTTCGCGTGTGACCTGTTGTTGGAAAGCTCTTCAAGTCTACTTTCCAATGCAATTAGAATCACTGCATTATCATTTGTATAAAAAAAGTTATGATCGAAATAGTGAAGCTGACTCGTTTTTACCTCTTTTCTTACTAACATTTTGCTTCTTTCTTGTCCAGAATTGTACCAAGGTGATGCATTGCAACGCTTGGGATGGTGGAGGCTACGAGTTGGATGATGAGGGGTAGTATTTTGGGTTACTAATTTCTCTTTGAGCCAATGAGGACATTGTCTGGTTTGGCTTGGGGGGAATTTATTGTATATACAAGTACTCTTTCTTCCCTTTTTCTCTTTATTTTCTTTTGTGTGTTTAGTTTAGTTTTATCGCTTTCTAGGGTAGTTTTACTGCTTTGATAAAAAAAAAATACAAAAATACGTTCCAATGAATGATAAATCATGCTTCCCTGTGCCCCATACATGAAAATTGTTTTGATTCTTGGTATATGATGATGAGTATTGTGGATAGGTTAGCCATGATTTGATGTTTGATTGCTTGAATGCCCTAACATGAGTCAATTTTGTCCAACTTCTTGTGAATATAGTGCTTGACTAGTTGATTTGGTTAGGAATGTGTGTTAGTTCCTGATATGTCAATGAAGTCGAGTATTAGTTTATAACTTTGAGTAATGTTTGTATGACTCATTATTATGGACAATGATGAGGACGAAGGCATTTGTTCTTTTAGGTGGCCTTCAGATAATTTTAGATACATTTGTTCCCTTCTTGCTACCCATGTTGTTGCTTGTGCCCTTTTATTGTTTATTAGCCACATTACAAGCCTATTTTGCCCCATTGGTTACTAGTCCCAAGCTTGGCTTGGGGGAGCTATTAGTGAGTGAGGTGAGGGAGTTTGTAGTGTGCATTTTAATTTGCACAGTTTTGGGTGGGCTTGAGAAGTTGCATAATTGTTCTTATTTTTGTGAGTTGGAATATATTGAAAAAAGTGTTCAAAAGTGAAAAAGTTCCGATGTGAGATAAAAGAAGAAAAAAAAAGAGCAAAGAAAAATTGTTTGACGTTCAAATGTTTTATCGAAGGTTTCTAGAAAAAAAAGTGAAAAAAATCAAAAGAAAAAAAAAGAGTTCAAGGTTTGTTGATCACTCAAGTTCTATAATATCATATTTGAATGAGTGAAATTGTAAGTGTTGGGTATTTTTAATATAATTGGATGTTTGGTGAATTTTTGGTAGAGTTGAGTTGTGTTGGAGATGATTTGGTCATTATTTAATTTTGACCTTGGTTTTATTTATTAGGATTAGGCTCCCTTAAGCATTGCTTTACTCTCTCGTTTTCCCAAATTTTTCCTACCCTTTACCCAAGTCTTACATTACAAGCTTTGAAGACCTTCCGACCTTTGTGCATAGAGTTGTGTGAATGTGGAATTAGTTGTTTATCAATGCAAAGAATGATTTGATGTATTTCGAGTCGACTAGTAGGTTGAGTGCATGTCTTTTAAACACACGAGTGTTGTGAGTTTGGGAGGGCATTGTTCACTTTTAAGGGGTTGGATGGAGAGCGATCGGATACATTTTATATCTGCCACATAATTGAGAGTTGAGTGTGTAAGCACTAGTCTTCAATTCTATATGCTCTTGTGGTTTGCTCTATTTGACAATTGTTAGGAAAGATGAGTAGTTCGATGAATTTGATTGGTTAATTTTGATGCATATTTGTTGGATTTGCCCTGAATCGGTTATGTTTGGTTTTGATTAATTAATGGGGTGAAGTATGATTTGTTTATCCATTGATGGGCTCTTTGCTTTGGGACAAGCAAAGGTTTGGCTTGGGGGAGTTTGATGTATTCATTTTACATAGTATTTTATCCCCGTCCCGTGATCATAGTTAGGAGTATTTTTGGCTCTTTAGAGCTAATTGTATTACTAATATGTGTTTTCTAGTGTTTTCGTAGTTGTGGTATTATTCTACAGGAAACTGCAGATTTGGAACATTTTCCGGCACTTAGTGGAGCCACCGCGAGCATTGGAGACGAGACGCATTTCTATGATCGTATTCCGAAGCCCAGGACCGTAATTGATGATTCAATCCGGTGATTAAGGGCTCAATGAGGAGATTTGGAGCTTGGGCAAATCAATCCAAGAAGGATGACAAATTGGGCTAATTAAGGTAACAAGGCCCAAAGGACGAAGAAGAGTAAGCCCAAGCATCCGCCCGACCGGGCAAAGGCTCGCCCGACCGGGCGAGAGGAGAAGGCCCGGGCATGCTTCGCCCGGATGCGCGCCCGACCGGGCGCGAGCAACGTACACTGAAGGAAGAAGGCGCGCCCGATCGGGCGCGTGTTTTTATTAGGCGTTTTTAATTATTTTATCTTTTCTTTGTTTAGGATTTTTAGTTTAGTTTAAATACTTTTTGTGGCCAAAGATTAAAAACGTCTTTGACACGGACCACTTTTCTTTACCTTCTTCTTTCTCTCTCTCTACAACTTTCTCTCTCTCTCTACACTTTTCTCTTTCTCTCTACACTTTTTCCCTCTACACACTCTTGATTTATGCAATTCATTATTTCCTTTAATTTTAGTAACGATTTCTTCCCTCTTACTTTGAGTAATTTAATTGTTTTGATTTAATTATGCTTTCTTTAATTGCTTTGTCTAGTTTAATTTTAGATATGTGTGAGTAGTTTAATTCTAGGGTTATAGGGATCCATGAATAATACGAAGGGGTAATTTATTATTGTTGTTTATTGATGATTGATTAATTTCCTATTGATTGATTTAATACTATGCAATTAGATTTGGCCAGGTTTAATTGTATGAGTTTTGCAATATTGATTCGAGATTCGAGAGATGAGAATTGATGTTTAGGCTTAGTTTCAATAGGCATGTTAATCTATTAATGGTTAGGTCGAGATTCGAGAGATGAGGTTTAATACCAGTAGATTAATTATGTGATTATAATACGTAGCGACAGCCCTTTATAATCTAGTTAATTTATGCATTGATATTTGATCGTATGTTTTACCCTGGAGTATTATTTATTGGTGAACCTATACCCTAGAGCTTTTTATTATTGATTATTCCTTTGATTATTTTGCTTAGTTTTATTAGTTTAATTCATACGAACATAAATTGGTTACTTGATAATTTAGATTATAATAATTAATTAGGAGTAAAAGAACATTGTTTCCCTGTGGATTCGACCCTACTTCCCTATCTACTTTAGTTAGAGGACTTAGGTAATTACTTTTGATTAGGTGATACGACTTTAGCCTGTCAGTAAGGCACTTTACCACAAACTCGGCTACTTCACGCTTCATGTTCGGCCACCAAAAATGTTGCTTAAGATCTTTATAGAGCTTATCTCCTCCCGGGTGTACAGAGTACGGGGTGTTGTGAGCTTTTTCTAAAATCTTCCTTTTGATGAGATCTTCATCTTTAGGAATACACCATCTCCCTTTGTATTTCACTGTTCCACTATCATGGACATCAAACTCAGTTGTTGCTCCTTTTTATTTCATCTTTCTCACCTTGGTCAACCACTCATCGAACATTTGCTTCTCACGAATCTCATCATATATGGTAGGTTTGACTAACATTGCATTCAACTAAGCGTTCACCTGGCCATACTCCATCACTTCCAAGTTCAACTTCCTAAAGTCTTCACAAAGTTCCTTGGCTAAAACCATCAAGTTCACTGTATGACTTGTCTTCCTACTCAAAGCATCAACTACCTTGTTCGCTTTTCCTTCATGATATAGAATATCTGGGTTGAAATCGGTTAGCACCTCAAGCCATCTCCTTTGTCTCATGTTTAAATGACTCTGTGTGAATATGTATTTAAGACTCTTATGGTCCGTATACACCTTACATCTCACACCATACAAGTAGTGTCTCCAAATTTTGAGAGCAAATACCACAGCTCTTAGCTCCAAATCATGAGTAGGGTAATTCTGTTCATGCTGCTTGAGCTGCCTTGATGCATAAGCTACAACCTTCCCATGTTGCATAAGTACACACCCAAATCCATTCTTAGATGCGTCACTATAAACTTTAAACCCTTCAGTCCCTAATGGTAAGATTAAGACTGGTGTTGAGGTAAGTCTTTGCTTCAATTCTTGGAAAGATTGCTCTCACTTCTCATCCCACTAGAACTTAGTAGTTTTCTTCATCAAATTTGTTAGTTAAGGGTTGAGCTATCCTCGAAAAGTCTTGCACGAATCTTCTATAGTATTCAGCAAGCCCTAAGAAACTCCTTACTTCAGTCACACTTGTTGGTCTTGGCCAATCAGAAACAGCTCGGATCTTAGATGGGTCCACCGCAACTCCTTCCTTTGAGATCACATGGCCTAGAAATGCTACCTTCTCTAGCCAAAATTCACATTTTGAAAATTTGGCATACAACTTCTTTTCTCTAAGAATCTCCAACACTTTTCTTAGATGTCCTTCGTGCTCTTCTCTATCCCTCGAGTATACCAAAATATCATCTATGAACACTACCACAAACTTATCCAAATATGGCTGAAAAGTTCTATTCATGAGATCCATAAAAGCTGTCGGCGCATTAGTGGGTCCAAAAGGCATAACAGTGAACTCATAATGTCCGTATCTCGTGCGAAAGGCTGTCTTTGGTATATCTTCCTCAGCAATCCTCAACTGATGGTATCCCATCCTCAAGTCAATCTTTGAAAAGATCCCAGCACCTTTAAGCTGATCAAACAAGTCCTCAATCCTGGGCAATGGATATTTGTTCTTTATAGTGACATTATTCAACTCTCGGTAATCAATACACAACCTTAAGGTTCCTTCTTTCTTCCTCACAAGCAAAACCGGTGCTCCCCACGATGAGACACTCGGCCTTATATAACCCTTCTCCAACAACTCTTCCAACTGTACCTTCAACTCTTTCATCTCTGCTGGTGCCATTCTATATGGTGCCTTAGAAATAGCTCCAGTCCCATGCACTAAGTCTATTTTGAAATCCATCTCCCTATTGGTGGTATACCTGGGATTTCATTTGGAAACACATCTTGGAAGTCTCTCACCACTGGAATGTGATCTATGGATTTCTCTTCTACACTCACATCTTGCACATGGCATAAATAAATAGGGTAGCCCTTTCGAATATAAGAATGGAAAGTCATGGCAGACACAATATTGATCTATGGTTTTGACACAACTCCCTAGTAAGAGATTCTATTCCCCCTTGGTCCCCTAAGAGACACCTTTTGGGTATGACACTCAATTTTAGCCTTGTACTTGCTAAGCCAATCCATTCCCAATATTACATCAAAGTCAGTTAAGTCAAATTGAATAAGATTTGCAAGCAACTCAGTTCCAGCAATGTTAACTGGAATACCTTGGTATATGGATTTACAAGGAACTACCTCCCAAGACGGAATTGTTATGTTGGTTTGATACAAAGATGAAGGTTTAAAAGCATGTTTATTCACAAAAGAGTGAGATGCCCCAGAATCAAAAAGTAAATAAGCAGGTTTTGAGTTCACGAGAAAAGTACCCGTCACAACGTTAATTAGCATTGGAGTCAATCTCGCTCTGGTTCATGACATAGATTCTTCCATTACTGGTCCTACCATTGCCATTGTGGTTGCTTCCTCCGCCATTGTTGTTGTTGTTTTGGCCATTCCCTCCTTGAGCATTGCCATTTTGGCCCTGAGAATTGTTGTTATTGAAGCGGTTGTTGTAGTTTGAGTTCCTCCTATAACCACCTCCATTATTGCCATTGTTGTTACCTTGCCCATTTTGTGCTTGATTGTTGCCATTTTGCTTCTTTGGACACTCAAATTTCTTGTGACCAACCTCCCCACATTCAAAGTAAGTAAGCAAATCTCCATTGTAGTTGCGTCCTGGATGACTCTTGTCACATTTACGACATCGTCAATTGCGAGATCCTTGCTGATTCTGTTGTCCTTGGCCCCGGTGGTTATTGCTTCGATTGTTGTTGTTATGGCCTCCCCCTGCTGACCATTTCCACCATTCCCATTGTTATTACCCCCGAGGCGTGGTCTCTTATCATATCCTTGATGGTTCGATGAGCTCTCACCATTCCCCTTCCTCTTGTGCCTATCCTTGACCTCTTGCTCACGCTTCAAAATCCTTTCGATATTGCAAGCTCTATCATAGGCCTCCTTATAGGTAGCAGTAGTGCCAACCCTAATCACCTTCTTTTGGATCCTAAAAGTCAATCCATCCTCAAACTTTTGAGCCTTGGATCTCTCATCAGGCACTACATTAGGACAAAACCTAGCATACTAATTAAATTTCTCAGCATACTCCTGCACACTCATACCAGCAGTTTGGTTAAACCTACTGAACTCGTTGTACTTTTGTCTCTTGATATGTTCAGGAAAAAAACGATCCCTGATTGCTTTCTTAAAAGCCTCCCAGTTAAAGTTCTGTTGAGCTCTTATAGAGACTCCTTCATTTTCCCACCATATATCAGCAGCCTCGCGTAAATAAAAAGTGGCTTGGTCCACCTTCTGAGCATCAGGGATACCAGCAACAGTAAAAATCTTGTCAAAGTCACGTACCCAGTTCTCAACCAACATGGGATCTTCCTTCCCCATGAATAGTGAAGGTTTCAATGCAGCAAGTTTCTTAGCCATGGCGGCTTGAGGGTCGTTGTCATTGTTGTTGTGGTTGTTGTTGTTGTTCAGCTGGTTTTGCAACAACATCCCAAGGTTCTGGTTCATTTGCTCAAGAGCTCTCAACCTTGCAGCAAGTTGTTCGGGAGTCTCAGCCATTTGTGCAGTTCTTCTCCAACGAGACCTAGTGTAAACGTTGTAATTTTGCATACACAATCTGCACAATTTCAACACTGGTGTTACCACCATACATATTTAACACGATTTATTTAGATCGTGTGAATTGCAATTAAATTAACAACCACATTCTTTCATGTAACACATCATTAGTACATATAGACAAGAATTAAGCAATTATTAAATCTCAATAACATTCATAGAGCCAGCCAATTTCCAAACCAAATAATGTCCATCAACTTAGCATTATTAGACTATAGATTCGCGCATTGCTTTTGTGATCCCACTATAATCCAACCCAATCGTTACTATACTTGACTAAAGTATGCACAAGAAATAAGAGCTTCGTTTTATATAAATACAATAGTAAAAAAAAATAAAAAAAAAATAAACAAAAAACGAAATGATACTACTTTATTAAGTTAATTAATAAACTGAAAATGACAAATCATAAATATGTTTATCGAAAATTATTTTATTGCAAAACCAAGAGAGAATGAAAATCATCTTTAAAATAACACACTAGCTAGTGCTAATTAGTTCAATAAACAACTGGTTACAAATAAACTAAAACTATAATATAGTTTCTAATCATAAGAAACTAGCTTTTATTTGTAAAAGTATTATAAAAGTTTTAACTAAATAAGCTAAATGCAACTTAAAAATTCAACCATCATTTTCCCCTTGACTCTCACGAGCTTCATTTTCCTGAGGCTCCTCCTCATCATCATCATCCAAGTTATAGTCAAATTCCCGTTTAGCTTCCATCATTGCCTTCTCAAGGTATTCCAAAGTAGGGATCCATCTTACATTATAATAGTATTTATCATTTGGTTTACCTTCAATGTATAAATCAGCATAGTTCTTCTTAAGTTGAGAATAGGGTCCCCTCACACGTAGCGTGTGTAAAAGAATCTGAGATCGTCTCTCCGGAGTGAGGTAATCGGATTGGCCCTCAAGTACGTTGTAATGAAAATGTTCAATGCAAAGATTCAAACGGAAGACATAACGTCGAATGTCTTCGTTGTACTTCATATGAATCATATAGGGAGAATCGGATAATACATTTGTACTCTTCCTAGCACTCAACTTTCTTGCAGTTTTACGTTCTATAAAAGAAAATAAATAACCACATCATAAGTACTTAATAGAAGTACTATAAAACACATGGATCCCTTATCGTGATTCCCACACTCACGGCGTTCCTAAGCTTAAATCAATTTACAAAACTTATATACAAGTTTTTAAACCTAAGTTTTTAATTTAATTCATTTTAGTCCCTAAATTTCGAAAAACCTGGCTCTGATACCAATTTGTAACACCCCCAGAATTCGAGTCTTTGTAAAACAATAAGAGTAACCTTTTTACCTTTCAAACCCAACCATCGAACCTTGGGAGAGTTACTGCTACACTTATTTTCCATAGAAAACAAATGCAACGCAAAACAAAATACCATTTTATAAACTAAGTTATCTGAGTGGCAGCAAAAAAATAAAATAGTCGTTACATCCGAACTGTAAAACATTTTAAAAACATTAATTAAAAGGAAAATAAATAAGTTCAGAATTAAACTAAATTGTCTTAGATACGTGATTATTCTAATGTTTCCTCACACATAACTGAGTACCCTCTTACCAACCTGCAAAATAAATCAGAAACCACGAAAGGGAGAAAACTCCCAAAATCAGATAAACTGAGTAATTCCAACTCCATCCCGTAAAATAAATAATTTTAGTTCGAAAACATTTTATACATAATACAAATACATAGACATTATGATATTAAACCATTACCACATTGTCACGTAACACTCTTATTACTTATTGTTAAGAAAGGGAAAGAGAACGCCAATAAGCCGGGACTAGTCCCTGTCACCACCTACTTTATAGAGGGTCGCGCGTAACCCTCAAATGGCCATAAATTAAAACAGAATGTCCCTAGTGTGCACACCCCTAACTAATGCCCATTGATTAGGAGGAAGACTAAACAGCAAAATACGTTAATTTAAACCAACTAGTAGCAACCATAACTACTAGTGGGCAACTGTTCTTCACCCTTTTGGGTTTCATTTCCCTTCTTAATTTTAATGTACATTTAATAGATTAAATTTTCCGATCACATTGCACACAAGTATTGCACAAATCAATTTAATCCCAAGTAACAATGTTTCAATTTCAGTATTATTATAGTCATTCTACATGACATACTAGTTACAACTCGTTTCCCAATAGGCCTTGAAGACCATCAATCACATATAATCAATCATCCAACTCCCAAGATTTTAAATATAAAAAAAAAAAAAAAAAAAAAACTCATACGTTACCAATTAATCAAATTTTCGAAAATACTTATACTAGTACACAAATATAGAAAACTAGTATATAATATGATTCCATAATATCATACAGTAACACACTCATCACATATAATTACATAAGCACATAGTTGGCACACAATATTTCAAAACAATTTCCTAATGGGGTTAATAAAGATGATGGACATTGAAAATTACCTTGAGTGGCGCGTAAATCTCAAGATAAGTAACCTCCGAAACATTTACCTAGTAGCCTCCGTCTACAAATAAACATATAATAATACTAAGTCAATATGACTCATATAGCTGATACGAAGTTAGTAATAGTACACTAGTACGTGGGTAATTAAGCAACTACTTCTAACGTATTGTATTGATAATAAAATTTGGAGGAAAAAGAAAAAAAAAGATTTATTTTATTAGTCAACTATGACTATAAATTTAGAAGTATAGTATGTGAATAAAGAAATGGTCCACTACTCCACTACCACAACTTTTCCCCTCCTAGCCTGCAACCCACGCACAAAACTCCAAAAAAATACTTCAATGGTGTCTATTTTGGCAGAAAAGAAAACAACCCATTTTGTTCTACAAAAAACTTCCAGTTTGTCAATTACAAGATGTTCAACGAGAGACAAGAATATTAAAGAAATTGGGTGTGTAAGACAAGAAATCAAGAGAAGGTTCAATCAGCATTTCGAATTTGCCAAGCTCAATTCAATACAAGAGAATCACAGTAAGAAAACTCATGGCTTACTGATGAAAGATCGGTTGGGGTGACGACTTGGGAAAAATTGAAAGGGATGGGTATTATTCGATAGTGTTATACGACATATCAGTTTTGGGATTTAGGTGTATATATAGATTAGAAAACTTAGGTTGAGTTGTTCTAGAATATTCAGAAGATAAGACCCAATAATTCAAATTGAGTTTGTTGTAACTTCCTATCAAAAGGATCAACTTCAATTTTTTTTTTTTTTTTTCAGTTTCTGTAAATTATCCAAATTCAGGTTTTTTTTTTTAATAAATCCAAAAATAAAAATAATAATTATTAAATTTTTTACTATAACATATAAATTTGAAAATAATTATAAATTTAAAAGTTTATTCTAGAAAAATCGTTGATTAAATATACTAAAAAATTTGGGGTATTACACAAAAGGTCTCTTATAATTATAATTATAATTTATTTCATCAAATGAAATAAATTATAATTATTCTTTTAATGAATGTGTTGTCTTCATTTATGTAGCTAGTTTTAATAATTCTGTGGCTTTCCTAGCAGGGTATTTTCATGTGGATTGCTAAATATAGCTCGCAAATCTCCACATAAAGCCCACAAAATTCACTTGATTTGACAATATTGCCCTTAACCAAAAAAAAACACACTCACACTCTCATCACCAAAAAAATATATCACTCATCTTCTTTCTACATCTCTCAAAAAAAAAATCAAACTACGGCAATGTCGAGGCGGCAAGACAAGGAATTGGCGGCGGCGGTGGAGGGAAGGAGGTCGCAAGGAGGCAAGGTACAATTTCTTTTAAAAAAAATTAGAAAAAAAATTAAAAACCGCCGTGATTGGCGCCAGTGGTGGTGGCGCCAGCTGCAGATGCCGGAACTGGTGGCCTGGCGTCTGGGCTGGACGTCGTAGCCACAGTTGTGGCCTTTTTCAAAGGCGCCGCAGCCGTGGCTATGGCGTCCAGCCCAGACCCCAGGCCACTGGTTCCGGCGTTTGCAGCTGGCGCCACCACCACTGGCTGGGCGTCCAGCCCAGGCGCCCACCCCCCATTTTATTTTCTTTTTTATGTTTATTAATTTTTTTTTTAATTTTTTTTTTTTTGAAAATAAGAATATTTTATTTTGAATGTGTATTTTTATAAAAATTTTCAATTTCATTGTATTTTTTTTTTATGTTTATATTTCCTTTACAATTATTTGTTTGTTTTATTTGTACATTTTTATTTTTATTCTTTATTACAATTTGTTAGTACATTTTTTTGTTCATTTGATATTGTTTTTGGTTAGTTAATTTATTTTAATTTTTATTTATGTTTATATATATTTTTTATGTGTTGGTTTTTTTCCTTTCTTAGTGTATTTTTTATTCTATTATTTTTTTTAAGTGTTTTGTTAATTTCTTTATTATGTTAATTTGTTAATATGTTTTTAGTTTATTTGATTTGGGTATTGGTAGCTATTTTTCTTATAATTTTTTTTATGTTTATATATTTTTTAATTTTTTGAAGGTGTCGCATTTTCGCCATGGTGCGGGGAAGAATATAGACCTTATTAGAAGTGGAAACTACTCGATGGAGAGCTCGGGGCCCAGACATCTTAGATCCCGTGGAATTTCGGCCTCGGCTCGTAGAGAACGGGTTCACCATCGGGATGAGGATGAAGATGATGATAGTGAGGAGGAGGAGGAGGGCACATATGAGGATGTGGACGATGGGAGTGGACCGTATGATATAACGGTCCATTCAGTCAGAGGCTTGATGACATGTACGAGACGCATAGGGTAGATGTGCGTAAGGGTAGGGATGGTAGGTTTGTTAGTAGATCTGGCACATCATCTGCGTCCACCGTGTTTGGGGTAAGCAAAAAACGGTCAAGGGCCGTTAATGATTCTTGGGTGGTTAGGGGTGAGGTGCCTGGGGGGCCTGTAGACGGGAGTGTGATTCCTAGCTTTCTAGGACACATAGCTACCCATATCTGGGAGGACCAGGAGAGGGGTTTGGTGACGGGCATTTTGAAATGCCAAACCCGGGAAAAGACTTGTAACGTTTTGAGCAGATGGGCTGAGGCTTGGCCGATGGAGAGCGAGATGTTCAAGCGACTGCAGGGCACTAGGGTGAACCACCATCCTGCCACCATGCACGATATGATTGACTCTACGCTGATCACAGCTTTCGTTGAGCGATGGCAGCCGGATACGAACTCTTTCCACCTTCCATTCGGTGAGATGACGATCATGTTGCATGACGTCGAGGCCATTCTTGGGATTCGCATAGAGGGTAAACGCCTTTCTATTGTGACTGATGCGGATCAGGCAGATTTGCTGTCGGAGCTATTGGCGGTGGACAGGGCTGCGCTGTACATCGGGGCGCTTAGTGTTTGGGATCACGGCGGTGTGAAGATCGCATCCGTCTTGCAGCGTTGTTTGCACCCCGGTGCATGTAGGACGCACGACGCACAGCTGGCTGCTTATGTTTTTCTTCTCCTCGGGTGTACCTTGTTTCCGGATAAGAGCGAAGACAAGCTCAGGTCACGCGACATAGTTGACGCGTGTGAGCCCGACAGAGTTGGGCAGTTTTTTGGGGGTCGGCTACGTTGGCGTATCTGTATCGCCAACTAGGATTTTCGAGTCGGGCTGACGCAGCAGGTATCACTGGATGTCTGACTTTATTGCAGACATGGATATACGAGTATTTTCCTACATTTCGACCACACCGTGACCCAGTTCCTATAGGTGATGGGATGCCCCGTGCCTGTGCGTGGAGTCCGCGGTTGGAGAAGAAGTCCGTTGACCGCCTCCGATCGATACGGTTATCTCTTGACAGGATGTCCCCCTTAGAGGTAAAGTGTATAAATTATTTCTAAATTTGTAATGTAATGCATTTATTATATGAATCTTACTAATTTGAAAAATTATGTGCAGGTGAACTAGATGCCTTTCGGCCAGAACCCTAGTAATAGGGTACCCAAGACCCTCTACACGGGACTCATACAGTATCGTGAGATCGTGGAGGTGTACATGCCCCAGCGCTGTCTTCGCCAGCTTGGATTCGTCCAAGTTGTCCCTCCTCCACCGGCATGGCCGAGTAAGGCGGTCCGATGTGCATCGTCGAAGGAGTACGTCGTCCAATGGCCGGATAGCATGATTGCCACGTGGGAGCAGTTTCCGATGGTTGCCCGCTTATGGACTGCGGAGCTGCAGAGGCCGCCTACTGGGGTGCCTCCCATGTGTGACCAGCACTACATGGAATGGTACAACCGGTATTTGCACCTGAGGTTGATTAGAGACCTCGACCATGACGACGACGCCGATGATGATGATATGCCACCGCCAACTGCCGTAGATGCGGTATGTCTGAACAAAAATTTATTGTTGTGTTTTTTTAAAGTGTTATATATCGTTATTCAATTTCATGTTTTATTTTTTGTTGTGTGTAGTGGATGGGAAAGATAATGCAAGGCGTACAAAAACTCTCTCTTGAGAGGGACAGCATGAGTGCAGCAGGGAGAGCTGCTGTTGATGAGTTGGAACAGACCCTTGCGCATTGGGAGTCGGCGGCAAAGAGGGATTACTGATGTTTTTGGCAGTTTATTTGTTGAACATTTTTTACATTATCATATTAGTTTGTGAAATAGGACATTATCTTTGTAGTTTGCAGAATTTAATATTATCGTTTTAGTTTTTAACATTTGAAATTATCGTTTTAGTTTATAACATTTGACATCATCTTTTTACTTTGTAACGCGCAAAGTATGCATGCAAGATATAAATGTAGTGAACAGTACAATACGAGGATAATAAGCAACGCAAAAATAAGGTTCATAGAAATAGTGTACCAATGAAAAACTAAAAAGTTGCTAGGGTGTTCCATTGATGGATCCGGTCATGATACTGCGCATCCCAACCCTCTACGCTTGCTGTGCGAATGTCGTACCACCGAGGTATGATCGGTGGCACAGGAAAATCAGATGACAGGTCCAGTCGGATGAAATGTTTGTATGACGACCCAAGAAATGCAATAGCTAACTCTCTGACCGGTGTAGTGACGGTCTCACGCGAAGACCAAGGGAGAACCGAGGTACAAGGATAATAAACTCGACTATGCAATCCCAGCCCGAAATGCATTACTGCACACTTGTAAATGTTTGCAATGGCAAAGAGATCTAGTGGCGCGTCGAAATAGTGATTTTGACCGCAAGGTCCTCCTCCCCACCGGATACGCCGCAGAGCACTATCCAAGTCGTCCTGGTACACATGACGATAAACATCTCGGTTAGAGGCAATTTCACTGTACATCAACTGACGCACTAAACCGTAGTTGTCTTCGCCCATCTGAAACACATCAGCCACGACTCGGAATCCGCAGTTACCATCTCCAACTACATCATTCCACCCGTCCAAGTATGACATGATGATGTTAGGTATCCTATCCTTGTATGGAAACTGATCAATATCAAATCTTCCTGTTAAACATATAATTAAACACAGTGAACAAGTCATAAGTAATTAAAAAAACATTGTAAAATGTAAAGGAATGTAAGTTATTGTACCAATTCTGGGCATATTCACAGACGAACTAGACTGGCTACGACTGGATGACGATGTACGACCATGACCACGACCACGAATATACTCAAACGCACTCCTGTTCAGCCGTTGGCGACCTCTAGGTCGCTCGACCCCTTCCGGTTCCTCGTGATCTAAGCAAGACGAGTTGAACATGTCATGTAGTACGTGAGTAGCATCACGAATAATAGAAGGGTGACTGGAGGACACTCGGTCATACATCGACCAAAACTGCTCCAACTCCTCCTGTTCATGGTTGACCGTTTGTGTGTCTGCATGCTCACCAATAACGAGCGTCCGCCAGAATGGATGAACCTGATCAACATGTAACGACGCCCTTTCTTGTGTAATTCGGTGAATGGTGCATGCGCATGGTAATCCATGAGTTACTGAAATAGCACATCCGCACCGAACATACACTTCATCAGCCACCTCCTTCATCTTGTTGTGCTCGGCCAGAATCAACCCCAGGCTGTAGTTTGACACACGCCCATGTAGAATCTTAAATATGAAATGGCTATACATCGTACCATGTCGCCGCCTAGAGTCCTCCAGAGAGTTCCTAATGTCGTTCTTCTGAGTTTCAATTGCCTTGTTTATTCTCTCGAACAGTGTATCCAGAGCAGCGGTGGAAGAATAGTCCAGTCCTCCGTAGCTCTATGAGCACTCTCAACTCTACATGTTGTAGTGTTTCCAAAATGAAGTACTTGCTTTGTCCAATATTTGACAAACTTTTCCCTGTGAGGTGTCCACTGCTGCATCACATAGTTATCCACTGTCGGACACCATTGGTACGAATCTCTGAAGTTAGCCATGGCTCGATCGTACTCTGCCTCTGTGGTAGCTTGTAGGATCTTCCGCCACTTACCATTCACCAATCTCTCTGCCATTTCCAAATTCTTGTTGAAAAGGTTGTAGGCTTTCACTTTCACACAGTTGTTGATGTGCCATGTGCACAACAAGTGCTTCGATTGTGGAAACAGCTCTGCTATGGGGGCAAAGAGACCTCCCTCACAATCACTAACGATGGCTGATGGCTGAACATTAGGGCCGATGTAGTTTCTCAGCTTCTCCAAGACCCAATAATAACTCGCAGCCGTCTCATCCTTGATGACTGCATGCATGACCAATCAGAAAGTTTTGGTTCGTTGGAGTCATCCTTATCATCTGAACCAGTGGGAACTTGTACTTGTTTGTCTTGTACGTTGAATCGATCAAAATCACAGATAGCCAAGACTTGATCATATCAACACAATCAGGATGCACAAGGAATAGATGAGTCACCTCCGCTATATCTTCATCAGAATCATATCAGAATCATACACATACAAAATTAAAACATAATCATTTATAAAAGTATTCATACACATACAAAATTAAAACATAATTATGTATAAAAGTATTCATACACATACAAAATTAAAACATAATTATTTTTTTTGTAAATTATTAACACAAATCTAATTTCCACATACAAAATTATAAAATAAATTTATTAACAAATATTTAAAACAGAATTTCAAATTAAACAGAATTTTTTTTTTCTAAGAATTTCATATTTTCAAATTTATAAACAAAACACACAAAAATATATATATATATATATATATATATATATATATATATATATATATATATATATATATATATATAATACAGGATTTGCAGGCGGCGTCTGGCCGGAACGCCTAAACCATGGAAGTGGCGCCTAGTCGGGACGCCGCCACCATGGACCTGGCGCCTAGCCATGACGCCGGTACCGTGGTGGTGGCGCCTGGCCAGGACGCCCTTTCCATGGTTGTGACGCCCTGCCAAAACGCCACCCCCATGGTTCCTGCGTCCAGACTAGACGCCACCGCCACGGTGGCGGCGCCCCACCAAGACGCCGGCCGTCTAACGGTAATTTTTAAAACGACTTTTTACCTCGCATCGCGGCGACAATGACGGCTCTCCGGTGTCCCCCGGCGACCCGGTCCAGCTCCATATTTTTGGTGCGAGAATATTATGTTTTCGGTAAATTTTAAAACATGGACAAATGTGTCAAACCAAATCAAAATTGTGGGCTTTAGTTGGTAATTTGTAGGCGATATGATATTTAACAAAGTATAACTTTACGAAGTATAACTTTATCAACTTTTCGACTTCCTTACTTTGAAGCATAGTCCCTAAAATACTAAAATTTAAGAAAGAATTAATGAAAACTAATATACTACGTATACACTAACTAATTTATATTACACACATTACATTAATAATAATATTTTATATATGACTCTAGGTCAACAAGTTAACGGTGAGTCGTGATTCGTCAAGTCAACGAGACAATTTTTTTTTTTTTTTTATAAAGTCTAAATTTTCATTATTGGATAGCATATTGGGTACCTGATAACCGATCCGAAAATCTAGGTACCCGAAGTTCGAGTACTCGAACTTATCGGTTCGGTTAATGGATATCATTTTTAGTGTTATTGGTTATCGGGTACCCAAACCGATAGTGCTAATGGTACGGGTACTTGACCCATGCTCTCCCCCTACTTCCAACCTAAGTAGCTCATGGTCAAGGATCCCAGGATGTTCGTTGTGGTCAGGACCTTGGGATGACCTTAGTGGCAAGTGTGGATTTTTGCCGCATTTTGTGTCATGGTACTTGAGTTTTGAAGAGGTAGTATTTTGCTCACATCAACGTTGTGTACCGCTCTTTTTGCTAGGCCCTTATGCTACATTGCTACTCCCATTTTCAGCTTCCTCACCTTCTTCGTTCCGATTTGGGTATTTTATGGTGGCGGCAAGTTCATGACTCCCAATTAAGTAAGTCTTAATGGGGTTTGTCTTGCTGTTTTCGACCAAATGTTCGTGGTAGCAATGCTCTCCTTTGCATAGGTCATATTACCAAAGCATGTAATGAAATTTTAGTGTGTGTCTTGTATTTTAGTTCCTTTATTTTAGCTTAGGTTGTAATTTTCTCTTTATTTATGAAGTTCTCTTTGTCAAAAAAAATAAATAAATAAATAAATAAAAATAAAAAAAAGAAGTTACTATAGGAGTACTAAATAAAAAAAATTACAATGTGTATTGCAATTTGAAGTTTTGAAAATATACATCAAGTGATTAAGACAATTTGACAAAATCCAACATAAATAAATTTTAGATCTTCATTCAAAAAACAAAAAAAAAGAATTTTATTAATGAAATAATATTGTCACAATCAATTTTATTATTAACTTTTATTCACAAAATAATAACAATAAATACTTCCTCCGTTTTTATTTACTTGCAACACACGTCTTTGGTACGCATTTTTAGGGAGATATATACTAGGTAAAAGGATAGATTAAAATCACAAAATTTTACCACCGATAAGAAGAAAGGGAGGGATAAGTTGCTACGATTAAAATTTCATAGCTTAATTAATTCGTTTACCTAATTTAATCAACTCATCGAAAAGCGTGATAAAAGGCGTGTTACAACTATTAAAAAACAGAGGAAGTATGAATTTTGACGATACTAGTGAAGTGTATCTCTTTTTTTATTGATGAATATATAACATGTATTACTTGCATAGGTTATCTATGGAAAATTAACTTAAATTATCCAATTCATGCACTTATGTACTTTTCATTTTTTTCAATGCTAAGGCTGTAGGACTGGGAGTAGCCAAGTAGGACTGTGGGAGTAGCCAAGTGACCCAAATCATATGCACTCCCACGAGCACCTCATGGCCTAGATTTGGTAGTGGAGAAGAAAGGCAGGTTAAGCAATGTCCACAATTCCGCATGGCCTGTATCAAAGACTTGACAGTTCGATCATAAAATTCATAACATGAGGGTCGAAAAGAGGCTCCCTGTCCATGCTCATGATCATATAGATTAATTGTGAGTAATTGTCACAAAGCCTAGCTCATGTTCACGATCATTATATTGAAAATACTAGACAAGGAAATGACATGTTACTTTGAAAAAAAAGGACAGCCAGATAACAAGTCTCCTGCCTCTACTGATATTACAAATCTGTCTTAGCCAGGGGGCCAGTTCATTTGACGTCCTCCAAGTGGATGTGATAAACAGATTGACCTGATGAACAAAGAATTACAGCTTGTTAGAGCACTGAAATTAAGTTGAAATGTAGAGTTTATGTGATTAGCTTAACTTACATTCTTTTGGACCATCATTAATCACAATCCTGAAGCCATCGTCAAGGCCTTCCTGCTTTGCTACGAGCTTTGCTGTGTAAAGAAGGCGGCCAAGAATCTCGCAGTGCCTTTCCTCAGCCTATACGTACACAGAGATAAATTATCAGGACAGCCTGTGAATATTGCAGGAAAAATCTAATAAAAACTGTGTTTTTTCACTCATCCTTGTTCTTATTAGCTTATCTAAGATGAACACTCCAAGCTTCTCCAACAATCCTGTAATATTCTTGAGAAATAATGTGGAATGGGACCAAGTACTAATCTTCAAATTAGCTAATCTGAGATGGGATCAAGAACTAATTATGTTCTACAAACTTCTACTTATCAATGCAATAATGTCCAAATTATAACATCTGCTGGACCATGTTTCATATACAAACCATTACATTTGTATTAAAAGCATATGGTTGTACTACCCGTGCAGATATCAGTTGTGAAATATTGAGCAACATGGATTAGCGGGATAATTAATTCCCCATCTTAAGTTCACCTGTTCACGCATAGGTTCCACAAGATATGTGGCACTCTGGAGTCTGGAACTCCATATATCCCCAAAAGCCTTCTATTCTTAATATTGCCTTCCTCTTGAATAATTGTATGTATCTTAGCACGAGAACATTATAATTGGAACCAAATTGGAATTTTTTTTACAGGAGAAAACTCTCCAATGTTTGGAGATACTAATATATGCATATCTCAGTATCTCTTAATAATAACATTCTCTTTCTCAAATTTCTCCTACAAAAAATAATCATTCAAGTAAAGAGGTTTAGGCTAGGACTCAATGGAAAATTAAAAATCATGTGTCACTAATGTGCATTTGAAATGTGTTGAGCCCTGGCTACTCAGCTAACTCAAAAGTTCAAAGTGACACTGAGCATAGAAGCCAAATTAACTATGTTTTTGGCCAAGTATCTAGCTGTTTCCTGGCAAACTCCAAAAAAAGCAGATGTGGATAACTTCAAAAAAATACTAAATGTCTGATAACAAGTTCTACAACATGAAACCTAAAGTAACTCACTTCCATTATGCCTATTAGAAGATATAAACCGTGTTTTGCTAGGTGATTACCTAGCAGACTTCAAAAGAGCACCGTGACCAAAGAGGAATGTGACAGATACAGCATTACTAATTGACTATGCACACAGTGATTATACTACCAAGTTCCAACCTTCAATTACAATAAACAAGGAAATATCATATCACATGGCCATAGTAAAACCAAGAACTCTATAGATGCTGTTGGAAAAGAAAGCATTGATACATTACAAGCACAAGACACAAGGATAATATAATAAAACCTAAAAATCTATTCGCTCCATTGGAACAAAGCAAGCATGTAGCACACAGATAAGGTAGATACATTGAACAGCAGTATAGTGTGGAATGTGGAAGTAATAAGTACCTTGGAGAATCCACTTAAGCCGTCCTTAACCTTGGGAATGATAACAATGTGAACCGGAGCTTGTGGGTTTATGTCCCTAAAAGCAATAACCTACATGAAAGCAAATTGAAAGTTATAAACAATAAAGTGGGTGAATTGTAGGAAACAATTATAAATGTCACACTACCTAGAACATATTTACAGCCAAAGCTAAAGATACAAACTGGAAGAATAAATTATCACACTGATGAAATTGAGATCCTCACTAAGCTCAAACAAAATAAATGTTATTAATCGCAATGAAATATGCCATTAACCCATGTGGGACTCAAAGAACCAACTTTGACAAAGCATAAGGATTTAATTGGGACATAAATGCACAGTAGAAAATAGTGAGAGAAAGGCACAAGCAATTTGGAAAATGTATCCACATAATTAAATCAAATAACAATATGATGATGGCAGTAAATGGCACTTCAATGAAGGGGCCTAAAAGACATCTTAAGCTTGATATGAGCTTTGCACCATTGCACTTCATGAATTATAATTTAAAAGCATTGTCATTTATGAAAACCAACAAGAATAATGTCAAAATTCCAACAAACAATGCTAATAAACACAAATATAAACAATGAACAAGATAAATGACAAGGCCACATTCGTCGATTCAATACGAACATTTCTCAAGAATCTCAACTCATAATATCAGTACCTGTTCGTCCTCAAACACAATATTGGCAGAAATTTCCTTGCTGATAATCTTGTCAAATCTGCATCATCAAACAAATATCATAACTTTTAAACTCAACCAACACAACGATCCAAAATGCAAATATGAACTCATGTAAATATTCATATTTCTAAGGCTACGAAAACACAATTGCATTCTTTTCTTTCAAACATTCGTGCAATTCAACCCAACTTGGAAAAGATGTTAATTTATCAGCAATCATTGAAATAAATGACATAATTCTTACAACAACCAGCTAAAGGTATTCTTATTTATTGTCAATTTGTCATTACTAGTTCTGTACATAGCAGAAGTTTTGCACAATGATCAAAAGCAATAACAATCAAAACACAAATACCCCAATTCACACAGAAAAACCCTAATCCTAACAAACTTAATCAATCTTACAAGTCACCCCAAATCAATTCTTAAATTCACCAAAACATGGGACAAAATAAGGGTATTCTGCGTTAACAGAACCCAAAAAAAACTACATTAAAAAATGAGAACATGAATTGAAAGTTTAAAGGGGAATCGAGGGGAGTAGAGAAAGAGACTTAGTCTTGCAGGAAACCATTTAACAGGAAGCATTTAACAAACAATGGAAGCTGATCTATGTTTGAAATGCTTTAGCAGAATGTAATTATATGCAGTAGTGATTCAGTATCGTGTTCAGTTGCTACCTAAGAAACAGCAGCTAGAGAAGGTTTACGAGGTTTTAACCGTGTATCCATGAGTCAATCACAGTTCTAGAATATGTTTGCTGAATTGCAGATTACAAAGTATTTTTGTACCTTATTAACATAAAACTAACAAAAACAGAGAAAAGAGCATATAATTTGCTGCAAATAGAAGATTTATGGCACATTACTGATTAACAATGATAATTTAATGGTCTTGTACATTTATTCCACTTTGGTAAAACAGACAGACCAAATTCACCCAAACACCAAATTCACTGGAGTTCAGAGATGCTTTTACTCCTAAAGTTCTAAGTCAATTAGGGCATACCTTTTGAAGCATCTTGTAGTTTAACGTCCAATTGTTGCACCATCTTCTTCCATCCACTCATAGATTCTGGACATCGGTTACAGAGCACAGGTCTGAAACAGTTTCTAGCAGGCAGCCAGGCACTTCAATCGAGAATCCGGACCTCACTATTTAGTACCTTCTCTTCTTTGCAACACGAGATGAAGCACCTCTGCTACTGGCCTCCATCAAATTAGAGTTCTGCCACATCCAATCTTACCGCAAAGTCAATCTTATAAATCAATAACACAGCATGAACGTTGAGTATTTCATATCAAGCCTTAGCTGTAGACTCTATAAGCAGAACTTGATCCTCTTCAAGCGGGCAAGAATCAATCACAACTGGTAGCAGTTCACTGAAACTCATGTACCTCAACTACCACTCCTTGAAACACTTTTGCCGACTCTTGAATTTTTGATATCATCTAGCTTTGACAGCACTCTCAGCATAGCACAAGGTGGCCGTAATTAAATTACTATTGGCCTTGAAGAGCTTTGAGATTTGACTTTAGCTTTATCATTACTCTAAGGCGGTGATATGCACATGTCAGGAACATTCAATTTGGAAAAAGTTCAAATTTCCCAGCCTTAATATTTGCTGAGGCGACTGGAAAGGCTGCTATACATTTCCCAACTGATCAACAATCACAAAATCTAAATCCAAACCCAGGAGTAGACTGTTCAGTGTTAGCAACATATGCCAAGACGGATGCTTCTAACTATTCTCTCTTTTATAAGTGTAGGCACCTTTTTTGGCTGGCATTCTCCCATTTAGGAATTCATTACTCTCTATAAACTATGACTATCTTGACTGCATAAGATATTGCCCTGCTCTTGCAACTATGTTGTTCAGTAGTTTATTCAAACCAAAAGGCACATAGGATTAGAAATCCAAATTTGAAAATATATCAAAAGTACGTACCTAATATAGGGGAAGAAGAAGCCTGGATCTTCTTTCATATTTGCTTAGTTCACCCTGTTATCTTGTCCTCTCTCACCCAATGTTTTTCCTTATACAAATTAAAGAAGCCAATACAAAAATGTTGTAGGCTCAGGGGCAATACCACCGAGTGGTATCCAGTACAGAAACCAAGGTTATGGGATCGGAGGATGGGCTGGCAATAAGTTGAGAGGACCTTCATACTTAGAATGGAGTTCATGACCTCCATTCCCATGCTTTTTCTAAACAAAAGCTCTCATTAACGTTCATGCAAAATCATCCAGAACACAGAAAATCAACAGCCTATCATAAAAGTTTGCTAGTCATTTAATGTGTCTTGCTAACACTACATTTGGGGAAGAAAATGATTAGAATGAAAGATGTTGATAGTAAATCAACAAGATGAATGAATATGCTTATGCAGCATGAGCTGCAAAACAAGACCCGGCATCTTAAGCCTTATCAGTATGCATCAACAATTCAACAACACATGCAGGTATAACCAAGAAGGATATGGACCTAATTGTACTGTAAAAAGAATTCTAGACATGAATGAACCTAAGCTCTAGAACACAGAATGGTGTCTGCGTTACCATTATCCTTCTAGAATACATAAATTAGTCAGTATCCGATGAAATGAAACATATTTATAAAAAAAAAAAGTATGCATGTTAGACTATTGCAAGTTTGACCTTGTCTGCATTCTTCTTCAAAATTGAAAAAAATAAAGAGAACTGAGGCTCAATGACACATCATAGATCAATCCCCAGCAGTTATCATCTAGATTCATAGTTTACATCATCTAAGAAATCTACCAGCCTGATTATAAAGAATACAAATACACCGAAAATTTCTACCATATTACGGAGTAAATCTAACTTCCTCATGTAGCTGACCCCACTTATGGGATTAAGGCTTTGATTGATTAAATATAACTTCCCAATGTCACAAAGCCATTTTGGATCATGAACTGAAATACAAGAGCTCAAGAACACTCCACAGCTAAAGTCAATTAGGGCATACCTTCTCAAGCAATTCCTCATGCTCAGTTCCAATATTTGCTCCGTCTTGCTCCATCCTCTCACACATTTCAGGGATTATTTTTCCTGCAGCTGCATAGATCTGAAGCAACCCCAAGTAGGCAGTTGAAAGGAGAGATTGATCTTTCTTAATCAAATGGAAAAATTGTGCAGCATTGTTAACATCCTTCTGTTCAATTAAATACTCAATAAAAGGATCAAAACTCCCAGCAAGTGGCTTCCATTGGTTAGCCATCGCCTTTTCCAAATAATCGATCTGGCATTTCCCCAGGAAATAATCCATGAAAAGGGCATGGGCCCCATACTTTATCTCCAGATCTATCTGTAACATCCTTCAGCAATAGTTCAGCCTCCTCGAGCGTATCATGCCTCAAGTAAGCACCTATAAGCTGTAACAATAGTTGGGAGCCTGAGATCATAACTCTTATACTTGGAGTTTCAATCTTGGAAGTACTTTTTCAGAAGCTCAATAGTGTCTAGCTTTGATAGAATGTGATGCATAGTAAAGTAGCTTAAGTTGTTAAGCTGTAAATTTTGACTTCATCTTATCCCATGCCCGAATGACAGACTCTAAATCACCAACACCAGCATACAGGCTAATCAAATGATGGTATGATTGGTATCCAATACAATCAGGATAGTTTGAATCACCCAAAATTTCCTCCACCTTTTTCAAGGATGGAACAGCTTTCTGATACTGACCAGCTTTGACATATGCTGAGGCAAAGATGCAGTATAGTATCCACTCATCTGTAATATTTTCCTGTCTTTGAGCCTCGTCCATAACTCATTCTACACCCTCGAGATCATTTAAACATGCTATTCATCCATGTTTCGTAGGAGATAAGACTTAAAGGGATGTTTATCCGCTTCATTTCCTCTGCAAGAGGAGGCACTTTCTCTGGCTCATCTACTTTCATAAAGAGATTTATAAGATTGCTGAATGCCAAATGATTGGTATACTTCATCTCATCCATCTTGTCAAAAAGAGCCAATGCTTTCAGGCATCTTTCCAGTACAGTAACAATTCAAAAGAGCTCCATATACGACGCCTTTTTTCACTTCAGGAGGTAGACTATCAAAGTACTTCTCTGTTTCGCAAATACCCTTAACTTTACAAAGTATATTCAAATGCAATGCATACTCAGAATGCTCAAATTTGTCCTTCTCCATCCATTCAAGGATCTGTATGAAGCAAGATCACAAGATTCAATTCCACATCACAAGTGATAAAACTCTTCTCCAACCATCACTATCATAGTAACATATCGAGAACACATACATTCATACAAGCCATCGAATAGAAAACATAAATATAATGCTTTTGAATACTATTGCCATACTCTAGTAAGCCACATTAGAATACACAAAATACGTCCTTTTTCACCCAACTGGGTAACGGAATACGAGGTATGTAACACTACATACCAATTCTTTTTTTTCTTTTTTTGAAGAAAAACACTACATACCAATTCTGAATAATGGTAATTACTCTAAATAGTAATAACAATCAAAATTATGAATAATAATCAAAATCTTACCCCAGTCGACAGTCGTCCTCCATGATTGTATGCAAAGTCACCAGATATATATATCTTGAACATAAATGCACTTTCTGACAGCAAACTCACAAGAGAGCCCATAGCGAATCCTTCAAGCAACATAATGAAACCACTATTATAAGAAAAGTACTCAAGGGAACACAAATAAAATAAAAACTCCTCAAGTTGTCATCATAAAGACGCAAATTATCCACATTAATTTATTAATTCTGGGCAGGATTATCCAGGATTGAAGAGAACAGATTGTAGGAATTAGCAGTATTGGTCAAATTAAGGTTTAAAATAGATCAACAATGGTAGTTCAAACTTCAAATGACACTGCAACAGAAGACCTATGGCTTCCCTGTGAATTCTGAAATGATGCATGTTGGCACTCTACTAACTGAAATTTCCTAAAGTGATTAAGGTAAAATTTCTGGATACTAATTTGTATTTGGTGATTATAGTCTAATCTAACCAAAAGAGAAAAGGAGAGAGAAGGTAACTGTTTGAGATGAGATTGAACGGTGGGAAAAATCTCATGAAGATTCGAAATTCCAAGAGCTTCCACAACCAGGTTGTGATTGCGATTGGAAGAATGGCTCCATTATTTTCTCTGTCTAACTCCAAATTTTCTCTCTTTGCTTATTTCTCTAGTTGGAAATCAAATTCCTGGCATGAAAAGAACAATGTGTTAGAGAGCAGCACAAAACAGAAATCAAATTGCAGAAAAGTTTAAATTAAGATTTTACCAAATGGAGCAAACAATTGAAAACCTCCAACCACCACTGCTGCCACTGATCTGAACCAGGTTGGGGAGACAAAGAGAGCAAATGAACAAATTAAAAATCCCAAAAATTATTAGTAATTAAACTAAGAAATATAATTGAAATAAAAAAGCAATTTAAGAGCACTACTCACGATAATAATGAGTACTTTAGTTGGCTCGCAATAACCACAGCAACCTCAAAAGCTCAAAGACAGAAACCCCGACTTCACCATTTAAACCTCGACTTCACCATCGCTGCTTTGTTGGTTCGGTTACCAGAATTTCACCTAATTGTCAAACCCACAAATCATAAGCAGTAAAACCCACAATAATTCTCCCAACAATTTATCAAATAGTCTAATAAATTGTTGAAATAAAACCAGTTTTCCCAACTTCACTAACTAACGATTAAGCAAAAATAAATGTTCCTCGCCACAAATTCAGGAGAAATTACATAACTCAAACACCTCCAAAAAGTGAAGAAAAAAAAAAAAAAGCCATCAAAATCAAAAGATGCAGAAAGAAAAACATCAGCTTACCTCAGAAGCTACTTCAATAAAAATAAAAAATAAAAAATCATAAATCATAACACTCAAAAACACCCATTTGTAGAGAGAGAAAAAGATTAGCCAAATTAGCCCATACATTTTCTAATCAATTCAAGCAAAACAATACTACTAAAAATCAAAATTAAATTTGATAGAATTCGAATTACAAAATCCAAGAGGTTTTATAAGAGGCACCCATTTTGCTCCAATTTGGCTTTTAAGAGTTATAGATAAGCCTCTAGATAGCATATACATACAGCACTACTATACATACTTGATAACCTCACTCACCTGAAGATCCTTAATATGCATTTCAAGACAACTCCATGGGCGGTTTCATGAGGTGAACAAGGACTTGCTTGCTCACAGCATTTCTTTTGATGACATGACAGGTTCCATCATCTTTGAGTAGTCATTAGAACAAATTTAGGTCAAGTCAGTAGAACAATGTCAATTTGGGGACAAGCAAGGGTAATGGAAGCCAAGTATGAATGATTCCCTCCCTAACCTGCCAGTTTTCAAAATTAATATCACACACTTTACAACCAACTTTGACTTGACAAAGCATTAGCAGCGAAAACACTATGATTTAAAGGAACATTTGTTGCAAACCATCTACTACGCACATATCACCAACCTTATAAGATCCCTTATCTATCAGTTCAAGTTAGAAAGGCAGCTAATAGACATGACTAATCTTACTTTACAAGTACTTAAGATTGTTTTGAAGGGTAAGATCCACAATAAAGCAACAAGACAAGGAAGCAAAATAATTGATCGCGCCATGTTGTAACAATATTGGCAGCAGACTAGCAGCGCTGAAATTTTGCCTTTTATATGAACGAGTTTGAAAATTTGCCTTTAATTCAAACAAAATGGAGCACTGAAAATTTTCTAAATCAGTCATATGTAGTCAAATAGAACAATATTTTTAAGTTGTAGTGTTAAGTTTATAAACTCGCCCAATGTTTTACAGATTCATATCAATAAGTCAAAGGAAATTGATGTTGTTGAATGTTATCAAGTGTTAGACAAACATGTTTTCCCTACATCGCTCTTAAAGTGACAAAATTGGTATTAAATTAATCAATAAGGCTACAAAGCACCACAAAGAGAAAAGAAAAGATAATACAACACTACCCACAAGAATACTGTATTATTCAGAAGAGAAGAAAGAATTTGAGGTAAATACTGAATGAACTTAAAAATGAGATACTTGATAGATTATAAATATTTATTGGAAAGAAAGATAACTTAGGGAAGAGCTCGTGATATTAACAACAAGATGCATTTAGTTTGAGAACAGGCTGAAGTTTATAAAATCGCTGTCTAATAGAGAGGATCTCACAGGGCCATGATCAAATAAATCATCCATGTTTAGGTGATATTGTTTCTCAACATGGTGAACCATCTCATTGTGCAAGCCATTGTATGATGGAAAACCCTCGCGCCCAAACGAGTCCAGAAGATCTTTAGCAAATAACGTAATGATACGGCCATCTTTATCAAATGCTGCAAGAATACCCTTATTTGTACCAGCCTTGAGTATCCTTTCTTTCACAAAAACTGTGTGTTGGGGGTCAAAGGGGCAAACCAACCATGGCATTGGCATTGGCATTGGCTTTGGACTACCAAAAGATGTACTAACGTTGCCATCAAAGTGAACGAAAACCACTTCAAAATCAGCAACCCTTGCTGTTATATTCCGATTGTACCACTCAAGCAATGTATAATAAGTGTCTGATGGCGTTTTCACTTGGTCAATGTAAAGAAGGACATTCTTTCCCCGGAGTTCACCTATAGGCACTTGATCAATATTATTGCCAATATCATTATTATTAGTCACATTCATGCGAAGAACATAATCCCGTGACCCATAAACCAGCAAAGACTCTAAGGTGACTGCCCTTATTGCTTCCAATTCACGATGGACAAGGAAATGCCTGGTGAAAGGATATCCATTGATACCCAACCGGTTAATAACATATTTTCCCAAGCGATCCGCAATATTCATTTTGGGGTCCAGAATGACCAGTTGATCCTCTTCGATATCGCAATCGTAATCGCCAACTTTCCAGAGCCTGCGGCTTACAAAGTCGTTGAAAGGTGAAATCCACCAATGAGGATTAGCAGATATGTCGAGCTCATGTAAGACATAATTGACAGCCTCCTGGAACAATAGTGGATCCACACACTCTCCGTAGGGTATGTAGACAAGAACGATATGGAATTCCTGGTCTCGAGCCTTACATTCTTGAGAAACCAAGTTGAGTGTCCGAATCAAGGTGCCATCACAGCACAAGTACAACCCCACAAGCTTATCTTTGAATACAGAAACTGAGACCTTATTCTCATGATCTATACCCACAGTTGCAGAATTATTATTTATCTTGTAAACAAATTCAGTGTCTAAATTAGAATGGAGCTGGGTGTGAATTTTCCACCAAGAAAACTCAAGTTCAGGAGCACAAAGGGGGGGAAAAGATAGGGCAATATGGTCCACAGTTTCGTGCTCAACAACCGTTTGATGGTGGTCTACAAGGAGACCAATTGGGGAAGCACCAAGGCCAAGGGACTTGCATACTTTGTCACGACGCAGCGTGTCAGAGAAAGGAATTGCAAGCCAGGACGACGGAAAACCTGAAAAGAAGTGGTCGAAAGCGTCCCCATCATTAGCCCAGTGTCGTCTCGTTTTAGCCACGACGACTACCTCCAAATTGGGTAGGTTGGAAAATGCAGTGATCATCCCTCGAATATCATTGCAAGTATCTGATAGCCAAACTTCAGGCACAAAAAAGCAACAAACCAAGATGTCCTTTCCCCTAAGACTCTCAACTTCAACTTTATTGCCATCATTTCGAAGCAAGTAACCGTTGTTCTCTTCATTAGTGGTGGTGGACAGCAACGAAATAACATCGAAGACCTCACCTTTCTTAAAGGAAGGGCAACGTTTGAACATTAGATCTTTTTCGTCAGCTATAAATAATTGATCATGCAGTTCACAACAATTCTGACGATACCACGTGTAGCCGTCCTTAATAACATTATCATCACGGACCCAATTCTGTACCACGTCTAACTTTGGCGGGTCGCAGGGCGGGGATGGGTCTAAAATTCATACCCGCCATGGGTGATGGGGCGGGGGTTGGATTTTATGTAATACCCGCCCCGTCCCCCCGCCCCGCCTGACCCATACTCGCATTATACCCGACCCATAAGTATATAATTAATTAATAGCATACAGCAAAAAAAAAAATATATTATTGAATTGACTAATCACTAATGAAGTCTCTAGAACCCACACAGCCACACTCATTCAGTCATTCTCATTCTCAAGTCTAAACCCTAGCCGTATCACACTACTCTCTCCTCTCAGTCTCTCACCTCTCTCCTCTCTCCTCTCA
This sequence comes from Chenopodium berlandieri, assembly GCA_034703905.1. NCBI lineage: Eukaryota > Viridiplantae > Streptophyta > Magnoliopsida > Caryophyllales > Amaranthaceae > Chenopodium > Chenopodium berlandieri. The sequence continues at coordinate 53,906,195 of CM068281.1, forward strand.
AGCTCTAATCAATCACCACCTCTGAATCTCGTCGCCAAATTGTGCGCTCCGATCAAAACTCTCCTCTCAACGCTCCGATCTGCACTTTTCCCTATATATTCGGTACTCTCTCAGACTCTCTAACTCTTTTTTTTTTCCCCCAATTATTTTCTAGGTATATAATTGTGAATTTCGTGGAGTCAATTCAATATCATTGTTATGGTTTAATTGAATGATTTTGGTGTATCCTTCCCTACTTTTCATTTTTGTTTTGGTTACTAGTTCTCTCTCTCACACATTAATTTGATTTGCAGCCAAAGAATCTGCTATTGGATTCCTATGGTGTTCTGAAAGTTTTCTGGAGATGGCTAGGAGAAGCCCAGGAGAGGCCTCTCCGATGCTTTGTTCAAAATGCCCAAGTGTCTGGAGAAGGTTGGGAGAAGGCCTGGAGAGGGCTCTCTAGAAAAAGGAGAGGGCGCGGCAGCAAGGGGAGAGGCCTCTCCGAGCTGGGTACAAACTTCCCAAATTTTCTAGAGAAGGCTTGGAGATGGGGCGGGGATTTGGCGGGTATGGGGTGGGGATTTGGCGGGTATGGGGCTGAGACGAGGATGGGGAGGGGATGGTTTTGGAGTTGGACCCGTCGGGGCGGGATGGGGATAATTTTCGGACCTGTCGTGAGGATGGGGATGAAAATGTGAGGCGGGGATGGGAATGGGAATGCCAAAACCCGCCCCGCCCCGCCTTGTTGACATCCCTAATCTTAGTCATCTTATGATCTAAGATTTCTTTGGTTGCATCCTTAACAATGAACAATTAAAATTATTTTTGTTACTATTTGAATAAAGTAGTGTATAAAAAATTAGGGAATGATGAATAGTGTCATGAACAAACGTGAATGGTTTTCCAAACCGTTAGTAAATTAAATACTCCCTCTGTCCCTATTTTATTGCCCTATTTGACTATACATGGTCTCCAAGACGTGTCTTAAAATGTTTATATCTTTATGTCCATACACGTGAAAATTATAAAAACGTGATATTAATAAAATATACAATGAGACGAATCTAACAAGACCACTCATGACTATATTATCATTTATAGATTAACGGTAATTTATGGTCAAAGTTTCAAAGTTTGATCCAAAAAATGGCAATAGGGCAAAAATAAAGGGACGGAGGGAGTATGTATTTTAATTTTTTGTAAAAGAGAAATTGAAATGGGGTAGGTGAATAGTAACATGAACAATTCTTTTTTTGGTTCATTGTTTAAAAGGAGGATGTTAGAAATTATTTGTTGGAAAGAGGAGGATGTTGGAAATTACTCCCTCCGATTTTATTTTATTTTTTATTTTCATCACTTTCCTTTTATGAATGTTTTATTTTTATTTGCATCACTTCTATATATAGTAAATTTATACTATATTTTATTATTTCTCTCTCTTACTCTAAACCCCACTTAAATAATTTATCATTTTCTCTCTCATGGTCCCTACTACTCTCTCTCACAATACTTTCACTTTCATGGTCCCCACATTACTTTTACCATAATAAATTATTCATCCACTCACATTATTATATTATACCAAATTCATTCTCATAAAATTCCGGCAATCACAAGTGATGCAAAAAAAAAAACGGAGGGAGTATTTATTTGTTTGGTTGATGTATATGAGAGAAAAAGTTGTTTTTTTTTTGTTCATGAATAAGAATGCTCTTACATGGTGGAGTATTGGAGTGTGGATTATGGATTGTGGAGTGTTGACCCATTACATTTTATACAACACTAAATGCAGACATCTAGGCCGACTCATGTGGTTCAGATCAAATGCTAATAGATTGGCATAGGATTATACTAGGAAAATATAGATGGGCATGGGTCGGGGTTATCATTTATCATGGCCTCATGGGATCAAAAAGTATGATACCAATAGAGTTAAATTTAGCACAAGCATTCTGTTTGAATTAACTTCAACGTAGGTACACTTGTGGATAAAAAAATTGAGTTAAGGGAATGAAATGTTAAGTCTTTACCGTTTTTGCTAATTTAGGCCCAGTTCACTTCACCTTAGAAAAATAAATATTCAGTAAAAATAAGTTCAGTAAAATAGTTTAGTAAAAATAATTTCAGTTCAGTAAAAATAAGTTCAGTTCAGTAAAATTAATTTCAGTTCTGTAAAAATCAGTAACTGTAAAATAAGAAATATAATAAAGAATCGGTAAAAATAATTTCAGTTCAGCAAAAATAATTTTAGTTCGGTAAAATTAATTTTAGTTCAGCAAAAATGATTTCAGTTCAGCAAAAATAATTTCAGTTCAGTAAAAATAATTTCAGTTCAGCAAAAATAAGGTGAAATGAACAGGGCCTTAGTAGAATTACAAAAGCAATGTCAGGTGTATGGAAAGTTATTACAAGAACTCTAATCAAGCTTATTAAATAAGGCAAATTCTAACAATGATGTGAACGGAAGATAACCCTTTAAAATGCAAGCTCTCTATGCTAAAACTTGTGTTTGATTAATTAAGAAACACTCTCTTAGATGAAATGAAAAGTGATTCACAATTATCATATGTGGGCTTTGTAGCCTTTGTATTTACGAACTATCGTTATCATGGTGTGATAACGAGGTTTGAGACGTAATTTGTGTGGAGTTGGCTTGATTTGCATAATTTATTATATTTTTCAGACTTTTGATTCTCTTACAAGATTCACATATCAATTCTTATAAGGGAAACCATGTAAAAGAAACAGACCCCGTGGTGGTGGCTACAATACTTGGCTTCAGTCAGATGCAAAGTAGCAACTTGTAGTTGAATGAACCATGATTCACCAATGCCATATGCTAATCTAGAAACTTAAACAAAGATTAAATGCTCTTATATTTGTAAATACTGAAGTTCTATTCTAATTCTATCTTCCTGTGGCCTATTTACTTTCCTCTTGTGAGCCCGCTTTTATGTGTGACCACTTAGCTTTTCAACTAAAGATAAATGACGGGTACTGGGGTATATTTGAGAAAATTTTCAGAGTTTTTCTCTAGTAACTCCTTTTTTTGGTGCTTGAGTGCATCCAGCCTTTCTTTTAGCAAATTTAATCTAGAAGGTCATATTCCCTCTGAAGTTGAGAGGTTTTGTGTGGACGCTAGCATTGGGAAGGAACATCACGAACATATGCTCCGAAAAAGGTGGCCTCTTTTGTTTGCTTTGTCGAGCTAATTGTGAATCTTGCTCATATGTGTTCATTCACTGTGAGTTGGCTTGTTACGGAGTTAAGAGGTTTGGGTTTGTCCTTTACATTTATAAGATTGGGTTACAAATTTGTTTTGTGTGGTTTGGAAGGGTGAAAGGTTATCCAATTGGAGAGATGCGAAGGAACTGGGCTAACTTGTAAATTATAATTATCGTGTTTCTCCTTGAGGACATCTTATTTTTCTCGCCGCCTTCCTCTTTTCGAGTTTTAATAAAAAAAAATTATTAATTTATAGTTAACTTAAGAGCAGATATAGAAGTAATACTGAGCTGAATAGTGAAGAAGCAATTAGTCTTCACCAAGATTCTAACCCCTCTTACTTCTATACAACCTCCGTCAGCTGTATGATGAGGAAATAACAATAGATGGATTCAACTTTGATTTATTTGAATCCAATTCCTTGGAGGATAATGAGGTGGAGAAAATGAGTCTGCAAGAGCATAGAGCTCTAGATAAAAGCCAAAGGAGGGGGGGTCTTTGCAGAAGACCACAACAGATAGATATTTTATGCAGCCGACCCCATCCCTTTGGGAATAATGCTTTGGATTTGTTATTGTGAAGGATAGTGAATAGTGGACAGGGTTCAGTCATGCCTTTTCGTGAAATAGGTTTCGATCAACCGTGAAATTTGGTTTATATATGCTGCTAATGCTGGTGTTTTTACTACTTGACAGTAGTAACAAAACTTGTTGTAGTATATTACTATATTTTATCATCTAGAGATGAATTTTTAAAGAGGTTAATCTACACTCCTCTTCAATTTTTTGTGTGGGTTGGAGGCATCTTCCTTTTTTTCTATATGAAATTATGTGATGTCTAAGTGATAAACACCGCAAATGCTTCTTGTTTCGTGCAGGTGATGTATGATAAATATTCTAGAAGAAGCAGAAGGTTTACTTTTGTGACAATGAAGACTATTGAAGATGCAAATGCACTGATATGATCGAGAAGTTAAATGAGACAGTATGCACTCTTATTGCCCCTAAAATTTTATCAATCATTAATGCCATGGGTCTGTGTACAATAACAGCATCGGATTTTGACCAATATTTCTCCATCTTTGCCCTTTCTGATTCAAGAAATTGGTGGGCGTAAAATAAAAGTTTTTATTACTGAGAAACCTTTGCAAGGTATGGACAGGTCAGTGACCCAGGCAGAGGATTCACAATTTGTCAAGAGTCCCTATAAAGTTTATGTCGGTAATCTTGCAAAGACAATAACTAATGAGTTGCTAAAGGATTTCCTCTCAGAGAAGGGGAATGTTCTCGGTGCAAAGGTTCAACGGACCCCAGGGACCTCCAAGTCTAGTGGTTTCGGGTTTGTTTGTTTCTCATCGGATGAGGAAGTTAACAGGCTAAAGTCATATCACCTAATCAAAAGTAATTCCTAAAATCACTAACTAAAATAGATATGGAAGTAGGGTTTGTTTGTTTCTCATCGGATGAGGAAGTTAACAGGCTAAAGTCGTATCACCTAATCAAAAGTAATTCCTAAAACCACTAACTAAAATAGATATGGAAGTAGGGTCGAATCCACAGGGAAACAATGTTCTTTTATTCCTACTAAATTATTATGATCTAAATTATTATGAAACAAGTAAGAATTGTGAGAATTATACTACAGGCTATAATTAAACTAAGGGAATAATCAATAATAAAAAGCCTAGTTTCATAGGTTCATCAATAATTAATACTCTGGGATAAAATATAACAATCAAGTATCAATGCATAAATTAATTAGATTATAAAGGGCTTTCCCTACGTATTATAATCACATAATTAACTTAGTGGTATTAAATCGCATCTCTTGAATCTTGATTTAACCATTTATAAATTAACATGCCTGTTATTGAAACTAAGCCTTAACATTAATTTTCATCTCTCGAATCTCGAATCAATATTGCATAACTCATACAACTAAACCTGCGCAAATTTAATTGCATAGCATTATAACAATCAATAGGAAATTAACCTACAACATTAATAATCAACAATAATAAATCATCCCTTCATATTAATCATGGATACCCAAGAACCCTAGAAATAAACTACTCGTGCATAATTAAATCTAAACTAACCAAAGCAATTAAATTAAGCATGATTAAAAGCAATAATGATAAAACTAAAATAAAGAAGCAAAATAAATAAAGAGCAATAAAATAAAGTATACGTAAAACAAATAAAAAGCATCCAAAGAATCTAATACTAAAATTATTTATAAACTAAAAAGAACAAAACTAAAACTAAAACTAAAACTAAGCTAATAACTACTTAATAAAAGCTACCTCCTACGTACTGCTACTCCTCTTTATATAGGAAAAGAAAAACAAAACCTAACCTAACTAAAACTCTAATCCACTACCCAAAAGCTGCGTACAACTAGCGTCCACGCCCAGCAGCTCTTAATTAGGCTTTTTTGCAACAAGGCCCAGCCAAACTATAGTAGCAACAGCAAGCCCTCGCCCGATCAGGCAATGGGCTACCCGATCGGGCCCGCTATCCTCACGCCCAGCAGATTCACGAGATTGGATCTTTTAACTTGAATTGGGTTGATTCAAAACTTGAGCCCAACCTCCTCTTTTGGACTTGGCCGTGATATTAGCTTGTAAAACTTGGACTCCTTCACCAATCGAGCCCTTAATCACCAAATTAAAATTCTTTAACTTGGTCTTGGGCTTAAAATATCCAGTCATAAAATACGATCGGACTCTAATCAATAAGCTCGGGAATTATCATAATTCTGCAAATACCTACAAAATAATACCAACTCTACAAAAACACTAGAAAACGTATATTAGTAATAAAAATAGCTCTGTAGAGCTCAAATAAGCACAAATATGACCATGGGACGGGGAATAAAAATATATATAAAATAGTCTCATCAAAAGTAGAAGCTGCAATTGAAGCTATCAACAATGCTGTAAGCGGATTTAGCATATGACTAGATATCTGCTATTAGCTTTCTCAATGCTTCATAATAAGATGATCTGGACATTAGCTGTTGTTTTCTTTTCAACATTATTGTAGTTATTTTATTTTCAAGTCTCCTGACAGGATCTAGTCGTATCACCTAATCAAAAGTAATTCCTAAGTCCTCTAACTAAAGTAGATAGGGAAGTAGGGTCGAATCCACAGGGAAACAATGTTCTTTTATTCCTAATAAATTATTATAATCTAAATTATAGAGTAACCAATTTATATTTGAAGGAATTAAACTAATAATTAAAGCTAAACAAATTAAACAAAGGAATAATCAATGATAAAAGCTCTAGGGTATAGGTTCACCAATAAATAATACTCCAGGGTAAAACATACGATCAAATATCAATGCATAAATTAACCAGATTATAAAGGGTTGTCGCTACGTATTATAATCACATAATTAATCTACTGGTATTAAATCTCATCTCTCGAATCTCGACCTAACCATTAATAGATTAACATGCCATTGAAACAAAGCCTAACATCAATTCTCATCTGTCGAATCTCGAATCAATATTGCTAGACTCATACAATTAAACCAGGCCTAATCTAATTGCATAGCATTAAATTAATCAATAGGAAATTAATCAATCATCAATAATAAACAATAATAATTTACCCCTTCGTATTATTCATGGATCCCCACAACCTTAGAATAAAATCTACTCATACATAATTGAATCTAAATTAAGCAAAGCAATTAAAGAAAGCATAATTAAATCAAAACAATTAAATTACTAAAAGTAAAGAGGGAAGAAAATCGATACCAAAATTAAAGGAAATAATGAATTGCATAAATCAAGAGTGTGTAGAGAGAAAAAGTGTAGAGAGAGAAAGTAAGAGAGAAAGAGGGAGAGAGAAAGAAAAGTCGTCCGTGTCAAAGACGCCCTCAACTCACTTAACAAAAGCATATTTATACTAAACTAAAAAACTAAATCAAAGAAAAAGATAAAATAATTAAAAATCCTAATAAAAACACACGCCCGGTCGGGCGAGGCACCGCCCGGTCGGGCGCGCCTTTTTGATCTTAAGTGTGTAGCTCGCGCCCGGTCGGGCGCGCATCCGGGCGAACCTTCGCCCTATGGTCTTCTCCTTCGCCCGGCCGGGCGCGCCTTCGAGCGAGCCTTTGCCCGGTCGGGCGGATGCTTGGGCAGGCCTTTTCTTCTTCTTTTCAATTGGGCTTCACAGTTCTTGGCCCAAAACTAATCTTCTTCATAGGTCCAATTTTCCCAAGCTCCTATTCACTTTATCGAGCCCTTATTCACCGGATTGATTCCTCATATACGGTCCTGGGCTTCGGAATATGATCATAAAAAATGCGTCTCGTCTCCAATGCTCGTAGTGGCTCCAATAAATCTGGGAAAATACTCCAAATCCGCAATTTCCTATAAAATAATACCAACTCTACAAAAACACTAGAAAACGCATATTAGTAATAAAAGTAGCTCCGTAGAGCTCAAGTAAACACAATTATGACCATTGGGACGGGGAATAAATATATATAAAATAGACTTATCATCTCCTGATGCAGAATTTTTCAGTGCAGGTTTTGGAAGGGCAAAAGATACGCGTGAACAAAGCTTAGGTCAGGAGAGGGGCTTAAGTTGTTAGGATGGGAAGTTCTAAGTTTTGTATGTGCCATTAAGCTCTTTTTCTTGATTTAACTTCATAACAAAGTTAATCATAAGATTTGAAGAGTTTGTTCTTGACTGCTCGAGTCTGTAAGCTGAGGCTTTGTTGGTGCACTGGCTAAGTGGCCAGTTGGTCACCCCAAATAGCTTAGTAGGCATTGTTAGTTTTCAGATATAACTATTTTGCTCACAACTTTTACTGTTGTCATCATCTTCATCCGCAGCATAATATATTTGTTGTTTATATTTGCTTAATTGGGATTCCCTACTTCCATATTCATGCATAATTATGCCATGCAATTTAGTATATCATGTATTAACCGATTCCTGGAATAGTTATAAAATGGTTCTTTGTTCTTCAGACTTGCCATTATTGTTGATTGCAACTCAACCATGGTATGTTGATGCTCAGTAAGCACAAGGCCTTGGCGTTGGTATGCTGATGTTGCCGCTTTTCATGCAGCCATGCCCATGCCTAATTAAGGTGCATGCAGAGGCCTATGCATGGGCAGGGCTGCCAGGGCAAGGCATGCCATGACCCAGCCTGGGGCATGGGCACGAGGACAAGACATTAGACACGTTAGGCTTTGTAAATAAAACATATATTGGCAATTGAGGGTAGCGTCTTAGCTTGCTTTAAGGCCAAGACAACGGAAGACCAAATTAAGGCAAGACAATACAATGTTCAAATAACACAAGGCCTAAACAAGGCAGCTTAAGACTTGATAGTAAAGGGTGGGTCAAGCATTAATGAGATGGTTTTAAGCACCGAGTACACATCCTAGTTTCCTTTGGGAACCCCGGGAAGCACCTCGATGTATAGCCTTGTTGTGTCCGAGAATGTTCCATAGAGGCTAAATTTGAATACACGAATTTCGACATTTTTTGGAGATTTTGGGATCCGTCGTCGAAAAGTCAAATAATGTTAGGAGATGCATCCTAGGGCAATATAATGTGTTTTGAATTACACATAGTAGTTGATCATATAATATAACGGCTTGTTGTGGCAAAGTTAATGTAAGGGGACGTGTATGTAAACGACTACGACGTTATTGACAGTTTAAATGCAAATTTGATGGCCTCAGCCACCCAAATAGCTTTTTGGGGGTCTTGTAGGGTCCATGGAAAGCACTTCTTCCCATTCTGAGCCAGAAAAAGTCAATTGTCTGACATGGAAGGTTGTAATTCACGTTTTCGGATAAATTTTAGGTAATTTTTCTGGAATTTAAATGAAAGTGAAAACGTCAAAACTATTGGTTAGAGTCCATTACTTAGAACAAAACTATACCTTGTGAAATCATATTGATCAAATACATACTATTAGAAGATACATTACGTACCTTGCTAAAAAAAAAATAAAACCCCAAAAACTAACTTTAAAACACTGTCAAATTGCTCATTCTAATTCCTAACCATTACAGAGTTACTGTAACATGTCTCAAAATCACTGGACTTTCATTGAACAACTCATTGAGCCTCACGGTAGCTTTTGTAATTTGCAATCATTCAAATATTATTTCAGGTGAATGTTAGCTTCTGCTTCGTTAATTAAGACCTTCAATGAGAAAATTTGTAAATATTACTGCGATTGTGATGCTAGTATTCGAAGGAAAACCTATGATCGAGTAATTAGGGTTGTGAATTGGTGTAGTGGTAGAATTAGCGTTCAAACTTTAGAAGTTTTTGAAATTTAGGGAGTAATGTGTAGAAAGTTGACGTAATTATGTTTCTTTGATATGAGACTGAATTACTTGTGATTAAAAGTCTATTTTTCACTGATAATATTTCGATGCGAATGTCTGCTTTTGTTACCTTTTAGATTTCATTATTATGGCTTTATTACCACGAACAAATGAGAATTGGATGCTAGTGTTATCAGTTATTTTAAAGCATAATGTAATATTAAAAGCTAGGATGTTGATTGTGAATGGGATACACTTTTGTGTAGTGTTATAGCTCTTGTCTTTGCGGGATGCATGTAAAAAGAGGAGTGAATGAATTTGATCTTTAACTCATGTCTCATAGGTGCAGCCTAAGTAGATCTTCAAAAGAGTTTTTTTTTTTTAATTTAATATTATTATTTAATTTTTTTTTGTGACCAGAATTTTAAGAGTTTCGAAACATCACAACTTTTACGAATTGCAGATGAACAGGAGCGCACTACTAGATATTGTCCTCTTTGGGTCCTAGCCTGCAACGATTTGCTTTAGTGTGGGCTCGTCCCACCCAAAAGACATCGGTATCAACCTCTTGTATATAGAAGGCTTCGTTCTCCTCAACTTTGGACGTGGATGAAACATCTAGTTCCCTGTCACCCACCCTCAATTTTGGATCGGATTGGATATCCGATTTGAACACCTTCGCTGGGACGATGATATAACAATTGGAATTTTAACACTTGAAAATTTGGGCCTGATTTAGCATTGGACACTGGCTCTTGTAGCCTGTTGGTTGGGCTTTTGGATTTTTAGGTTAAACTCCGTTTTTTTTTTTTCCAAAGAAAAAGAAAAAGCACTGCTATAGAAAGAGTTAAAGACTTAAACCATCACCAGACAAAAATAAAGACTTAAACCATCACATGTGGTCTCTGACTCTCTGTTATGTTTTGAGCAGATGGGCTGAGGCTTGGCCGATGGAGAGCGAGATGTTCAAGCGACTGCAGGGCACTAGGGTGAACCACCATCCTGCCACCATGCACGATATGATTGACTCTACGCTGATCACAGCTTTCGTTGAGCGATGGCAGCCGGATACGAACTCTTTCCACCTTCCATTCGGTGAGATGACGATCATGTTGCATGACGTCGAGGCCATTCTTGGGATTCGCATAGAGGGTAAACGCCTTTCTATTGTGACTGATGCGGATCAGGCAGATTTGCTGTCGGAGCTATTGGCGGTGGACAGGGCTGCGCTGTACATCGGGGCGCTTAGTGTTTGGGATCACGGCGGTGTGAAGATCGCATCCGTCTTGCAGCGTTGTTTGCACCCCGGTGCATGTAGGACGCACGACGCACAGCTGGCTGCTTATGTTTTTCTTCTCCTCGGGTGTACCTTGTTTCCGGATAAGAGCGAAGACAAGCTCAGGCCACGCGACATAGTTGATGCGTGTGAGCCCGACAGAGTTGGGCAGTTTTTTGGGGGTCGGCTACGTTGGCGTATCTGTATCGCCAACTAGGATTTTCGAGTCGGGCTGATGCAGCAGGTATCACTGGATGTCTGACTTTATTGCAGACATGGATATACGAGTATTTTCCTACATTTCGACCACACCGTGATCCAGTTCCTATAGGTGATGGGATGCCCCGTGCCTGTGCGTGGAGTCCGCGGTTGGAGAAGAAGTCCGTTGACCGCCTCCGATCGATACGGTTATCTCTTGACAGGATGTCCCCCTTAGAGGTAAAGTGTATAAATTATTTCTAAATTTGTAATGTAATGCATTTATTATATGAATCTTACTAATTTGAAAAATTATGTGCAGGTGAACTAGATGCCTTTCGGCCAGAACCCTAGTAATAGGGTACCCAAAACCCTTTACACGGGACTCATACAGTATCGTGAGATCGTGGAGGTGTACATGCCCCAGCGCTGTCTTCGCCAGCTTGGATTCGTCCAAGTTGTCCCTCCTCCACCGGCATGGCCGAGTAAGGCGGTCCGATGTGCATCGTCGAAGGAGTACGTCGTCCAATGGCCGGATATCATGATTGCCTCGTGGGAGCAGTTTCCGATGGTTGTCCGCTTATGGACTGCGGAGCTGCAGAGGCCGCCTACTGGGGTGCCTCCCATGTGTGACCAGCACTACATAGAATGGTACAACCGGTATTTGCACCTGAGGTTGATTAGAGACCTCGACCATGACGACGACGCCGATGATGATGATATGCCACCGCCAACTGCCGTAGATGCGGTATGTCTGAACAAAAATTTATTGTTGTGTTTTTTTAAAGTGTTATATATCGTTATTCAATTTCATGTTTTATTTTTTGTTGTGTGTAGTGGATGAGAAAGATAATGCAAGGCATACAAAAACTCTCTCTTGAGAGGGACAGCATGAGTGCAGCAGGGAGAGCTGCTGTTGATGAGTTGGAACAGACCCTTGCGCATTGGGAGTCGGCGGCAAAGAGGGATTACTGATGTTTTTGGCAATTTATTTGTTGAACATTTTTTACATTATCATATTAGTTTGTGAAATAGGACATTATCTTTGTAGTTTGCAGAATTTAAAATTATCGTTTTAGTTTTTAACATTTGAAATTATCGTTTTAGTTTATAACATTTGACATCATCTTTTTACTTTGTAACGCGCAAAGTATGCATGCAAGATATAAATGTAGTGAACAGTACAATACGAGGATAATAAGCAACGCAAAAATAAGGTTCATAGAAATAGTATACCAATGAAAAACTAAAAAGTTGCTAGGGTGTTCCATTGATGGATCCGGTCATGATACTGCGCATCCCAACCCTCTACGCTTGCTGTGCGAATGTCGTACCACCGAGGTATGATCGGTGGCACAGGAAAATCAGATGACAGGTCCAGTCGGATGAAATGTTTGTATGACGACCCAAGAAATGCAATAGCTAACTCTTTGACCGGTGTAGTGACGGTCTCACGCGAAGACCAAGGGAGAACCGTGGTACAAGGATAATAAACTCGACTATGCAATCCCAGCCCGAAATGCATTACTGCACACTTGTAAATGTTTGCAACGGCAAAGAGATCTAGTGGCGCGTCGAAATAGTGATTTTGACCGCAAGGTCCTCCTCCCCACCGGATACGCCGCAGAGCACTATCCAAGTCGTCCTGGTACACATGACGATAAACATCTCGGTTAGAGGCAATTTCACTGTACATCAACTGACGCACTAAACCGTAGTTGTCTTCGCCCATCTGAAACACATCAACCACGACCCGGAATCCGCAGTTACCATCTCCAACTACATCATTCCACCCGTCCAAGTATGACATGATGATGTTAGGTATCCTATCCTTGTATGGAAACTGATCAATATCAAATCTTCCTGTTAAACATATAATTAAACACAGTGAACAAGTCATAAGTAATTAAAAAAACATTGTAAAATGTAAAGGAATGTAAGTTATTGTACCAATTCTGGGCATATTCACAGACGAACTAGACTGGCTACGACTGGATGACGATGTACGACCATGACCACGACCACGAATATACTCAAACGCACTCCTGTTCAGCCGTTGGCGACCTCTAGGTTGCTCGACCCCTTCCGGTTCCTCGTGATCTAAGCAAGACGAGTTGAACATGTCATGTAGTACGTGAGTAGCATCACGAACAATAGAAGGGTGACTGGAGGACACTCGGTCATACATCGACCAAAACTGCTCCAACTCCTCCTGTTCATGGTCGACCGTTTGTGTGTCTGCATGCTCACCAATAACGAGCGTCCGCCAGAATGGATGAACCTGATCAACATGTAACGACACCCTTTCTTGTGTAATTCGGTGAATGGTGCATGCGCTTGGTAATCCATGAGTTACTGAAATAGCACATCCGCACCGAACAGACACTTCATCAGCCACCTCCTTCATCCTGTTGTGCTCGACCAGAATCAACCCCAGGTTGTAGTGTGACACACGCCCATGTAGAATCTTAAATATGAAATGGCTATACATCGTACCATGTCGCCGCCTAGAGTCCTCCAGAGAGTTCCTGATGTCGTTCTTCTGAGTTTCAATTGCCTTGTTTATTCTCTCGAACAGTGTATCCAGAGCAGCGGTGGAAGAATAGTCCAGTCCTCCGTAGCTCTATGAGCACTCTCAACTCTACATGTTGTAGTGTTTCCAAAATGAAGTACTTGCTTTGTCCAATATTTGACAAACTTTTCCCTGTGAGGTGTCCACTGCTGCATCACATAGTTAACCACTGTCGGACACCATTGGTACAAATCTCTGAAGTTAGCCATGGCTCGATCGTACTCTGCCTCTGTGGTAGCTTGTAGGATCTTCCGCCACTTACCATTCACCAATCTCTCTGCCATTTCCAAATTCTTGTTGAAAAGGTTGTAGGCTTTCACTTTCACACAGTTGTTGATGTGCCATGTGCACAACAAGTGCTTCGATTGTGGAAACATCTCTGCTATGGGGGCAAAGAGACCTCCCTCACAATCACTAACGATGGCTGATGGCTGAACATTAGGGCCGATGTAGTTTCTCAGCTTCTCCAAGACCCAATAATAACTCGCAGCCGTCTCATCCTTGATGACTGCATGCATGACCAATCAGAAAGTTTTGGTTCATTGGAGTCATCCCTATCATCTCAACCAGTGGGAACCTGTACTTGTTTGTCTTGTACGTTGAATCGATCAAAATCACAGATAGCCAAGACTTGATCATATCAGCACAATCAGGATGCACAAGGAATAGATGAGTCACCTCCGCTATATCTTCATCAGAATCATACCAGAACAGGTAACCACGTGCTTGTGCCTGGTGTAGAAGCTGCTGTATAGGGTTCCTTCCCTCTGACCGTTCAAACCTCATTTTCTGTCTGACGTTGTAGATGTGTCTTCGGTTTGGCTGGTCTTCAGGAAATTTCTCTAGCACAGATGCTAATATTTTAGCAGGCTTCACTTGAGCATCACTCATTTCTTTGACAACCAGTTTTGCAGCAGGACTTAAGCCGCTTAGCTGTCGATGACCCACTTCATATACTATCATCTCATGGTTGTGATACCCCCATTTAGAATAACCTTTCACTTCCCAACCGTCACGACTTACTAGTTGCCGAACCTTTACTCTGTATTCACACCCACAACCTTTCCGCTTTGTATCAAACCGAGTAGCTGTACTGAAATTTCTTTCTTCTATTTTGCGATAACGGTCGCATCTCAAAATGCGATCCATTCTACCATCCCGTTGAGATTTATGACTTGCTACTACCAAACAAAAACCAAATGTAATGCAACCTGTTTAGCCCAATCAATCGCTTCTTGAACATCTTCGAAGGGACCATCATGTACAAATATCCCACTGTAATAATTTCCGTCTCCACCGTAATCCTGCATCAATTAGATATTATATTTAAATACATATAATTATGTAAAGCTTAAATTAATACATTTAACACAACATTAACACATAATTGGTATCTACATTTTTAATTTGTAAATTTCATTTCAATATTTAACGCATAATACATTTAATTTATATATTTACACATAATTAACACAAAATTACAAACATAATTATGTATAACAGTTTTCATACACATACAAAATTAAAACATAATCATTTATAAAAGTATTCATACACATACAAAATTAAAACATAATTATGTATAAAAGTATTCATACACATACAAAATTAAAACATAATTATTTTTTTTGTAAATTATTAACACAAATCTAATTTCCACATACAAAATTATAAAATAAATTTATTAACAAATATTTAAAACATAATTTCCAATTAAACATAATTTTTTTTTTTTTAAGAATTTCATATTTTCAAATTTATAAACAAAACACACAAAAACATATATATATATATATATATATATATATATATATATATATATATATATATAATACAGGATTTGCCGGCGGCGTTTGGCCGGAACGCCTGAACCATGGAAGTGGCGCCTAGTCGGGACGCCGCCACCATGGACCTGGCGCCTAGCCATGACGCCGGTACCGTGGTGGTGGCGCCTGGCCAGGACGCCCTTTCCATGGTTGTGACGCCCTGCCAAAACACCACCCCCATGGTTCCGGCGTCCAGACTAGACGCCACCGCCACGGTGGCGGCGCCCCACCAAGACGCCGGCCGTCTAACGGTAATTTTTAAAACGACTTTTTACCTCGCATCGCGGCGACGATGATGGCTCTCCGGTGTCCCCCGGCGACCCGGTCAAGCTCCATATTTTTGGTGCGAGAATATTATGTTTTCGGTAAATTTTAAAACATGGACAAATGTGTCAAACCAAATCAAAATTGTGGGCTTTAGTTGGTAATTTGTAGGCGATATGATATTTAACAAAGTATAACTTTATCAACTTTTTGACTTCCTTACTTTGAAGCATAGTCCCTAAAATACTAAAATTTAAGAAAGAATTAATGAAAACTAATATACTACGTATACACTAACTAATTTATATTACACACATTACATTAATAATAATCTTTTATATATGACTCTAGGTCAACAAGTTAACGGTGAGTCGTGATTCGTCAAGTCAACGAGACAATTTTTTTTTTTTTTTTTTTTATAAAGTCTAAATTTTCATTATTGGATAGCATATTGGGTACCTGATAACCGATCCGAAAATCTAGGTACCCGAAGTTCGAGTACTCGAACTTATCGGTTCGGTTAATGGATATCATTTTTAGTGTTATTGGTTATCGGGTACCCAAACCGATAGTGCTAATGGTACGGGTACTTGACCCATGCTCTCCCCCTACTTCCAACCTAAGTAGCTCATGGTCAAGGATCCCAGGATGTTCGTTGTGGTCAGGACCTTGGGATGACCTTAGTGGCAAGTGTGGATTTTTGCCGCATTTTGTGTCATGGTACTTGAGTTTTGAAGAGGTAGTATTTTGCTCACATCAACGTTGTGTACCGCTCTTTTTGCTAGGCCCCTATGCTACATTGCTACTCCCATTTTCAGCTTCCTCACCTTCTTCGTTCCGATTTGGGTATTTTATGGTGGCGGCAAGTTCATGACTCCCAATTAAGTAAGTCTTAACGGGGTTTGTCTTGCTGTTTTCGACCAAATGTTCGTGGTAGCAATGCTCTCCTTTGCATAGGTCATATTACCAAAGCATGTAATGAAATTTTAGTGTGTGTCTTGTATTTTAGTTCCTTTATTTTAGCTTAGGTTGTAATTTGCTCTTTATTTATGAAGTTCTCTTTGTCAAAAAAAATAAATAAATAAATAAATAAAAATAAAAAAAAGAAGTTACTATAGGAGTACTAAATAAAAAAAATTACAATGTGTATTGCAATTTGATGTTTTGAAAATATACATCAAGTGATTAAGACAATTCGACAAAATCCAACATAAATAAATTTTAGATCTTCATTCAAAAAACAAAAAAAAGAATTTTATTAATGAAATAATATTGTCACAATCAATTTTATTATTAACTTTTATTCACAAAATAATAACAATAAATACTTCCTCCGTTTTTATTTACTTGCAACACACCTCTTTGGTACGCATTTTTAGGGAGATATATACTAGGTAAAAGGATAGATTAAAATCACAAAATTTTACCACCGATAAGAAGAAAGGGAGGGATAAGTTGCTACGATTAAAATTTCATAGCTTAATTAATTCGTTTACCTAATTTAATCAACTCATCGAAAAGCGTGATAAAAGGCGTGTTACAACTATTAAAAAACAGAGGAAGTATGAATTTTGACGATACTAGTGAAGTGTATCTCTTTTTTTATTGATGAATATATAACATGTATTACTTGCATAGGTTATCTATGGAAAATTAACTTAAATTATCCAATTCATGCACTTATGTACTTTTCATTTTTTTTCAATGCTAAGGCTGTAGGACTGGGAGTAGCCAAGTAGGACTGTGGGAGTAGCCAAGTGACCCAAATCATATGCACTCCCACGAGCACCTCATGGCCTAGATTTGGTAGTGGAGAAGAAAGGCAGGTTAAGCAATGTCCACAATTCCGCATGGCCTGTATCAAAGACTTGACAGTTCGATCATAAAATTCATAACATGAGGGTCGAAAAGAGGCTCCCTGTCCATGCTCATGATCATATAGATTAATTGTGAGTAATTGTCACAAAGCCTAGCTCATGTTCACGATCATTATATTGAAAATACTAGACAAGGAAATGACATGTTACTTTGAAAAAAAAGGACAGCCAGATAACAAGTCTCCTGCCTCTACTGATATTACAAATCTGTCTTAGCCAGGGGGCCAGTTCATTTGACGTCCTCCAAGTGGATGTGATAAACAGATTGACCTGATGAACAAAGAATTACAGCTTGTTAGAGCACTGAAATTAAGTTGAAATGTGGAGTTTATGTGATTAGCTTAACTTACATTCTTTTGGACCATCATTAATCACAATCCTGAAGCCATCGTCAAGGCCTTCCTGCTTTGCTACGAGCTTTGCTGTGTAAAGAAGGCGGCCAAGAATCTCGCAGTGCCTTTCCTCAGCCTATACACAGAGATAAATTATCAGGACAGCCTGTGAATATTGCAGGAAAAATCTAATAAAAATTGTGTTTTCACTCATCCTTGTTCTTATTAGCTTATCTAAGATGAACACCCCAAGCTTCTCCAACAATCCTGTAATATTCTTGAGAAATAATGTGGAATGGGACCAAGTACTAATCTTCAAATTAGCTAATCTGAGATGGGATCAAGAACTAATTATGTTCTACAAACTTCTACTTATCAATGCAATAATGTCCAAATTATAACATCTGCTGGACCATGTTTCATATACAAACCATTACATTTGTATTAAAAGCATATGGTTGTACTATCCGTACAGATATCAGTTGTGAAATATTGAGCAACATGGATTAGCGGATAATTAATTCCCCATCTAAGTTCACGCATAGGTTCCAAAGATATGTGGCACTCTGGAGTCTGGAACTCCATATATCCCCAAAAGCCTTCTATTCTTAATATTGCCTTCCTCTTGAATAATTGTATGTTTTTACAGGAATATTTTTACAGGAGAAAACTCTCCAATGTTTGGAGATACTAATATATGCATATCTCAGTATCTCTTAATAATAACATTCTCTTTCTCAAATTTCTCCTACAAAAAATAATCATTCAAGTAAAGAGGTTTAGGCTAGGACTCAATGGAAAATTAAAAATCATGTGTCACTAATGTGCATTTGAAATGTGTTGAGCCCTGGCTACTCAGCTAACTCAAAAGTTCAAAGTGACACTGAGCATAGAAGCCAAATTAACTATGTTTATGGCCAAGTATCTAGCTGTTTCCTGGCAAACTCCAAAGAAAGCAGATGTTAATAACTTCAAAAAATACTACTTAATGTCTGATAACAAGGTCTACAACATGAAACCTAAAGTAACTCACTTCCAATATGCCTATTAGAAGATATAAACCGTGTTTTGCTAGGTGATTACCTAGCAGACTTCAAAAGAGCACCGTGACCAAAGAGGATGTGACAGATACAGCATTACTAATTGACTATGCACACAGTGATTATACTACCAAGTTCCAACCTTCAATTACAATAAACAAGGAAATATCATATCACATGGCCATAGTAAAACCAAGAACTCTATAGATGCTGTTGGAAAAGAAAGCATTGATACATTACAAGCACAAGACACAAGGATAATATAATAAAACCTAAAAATCTATTCGCTCCATTGGAACAAAGCAAGCATGTAGCACACAGATAAGGTAGATACATTGAACAGCAGTATAGTGTGGAATGTGGAAGTAATAAGTACCTTGGAGAATCCACTTAAGCCGTCCTTAACCTTGGGAATGATAACAATGTGAACCGGAGCTTGTGGGTTTATGTCCCTAAAAGCAATAACCTACATGAAAGCAAATTGAAAGTTATAAACAATGAAGTGGGTGAATTGTAGGAAACAATTATAAATGTCACACTACAGCCAAAGCTAAAGATACAAACTGGAAGAATAAAATATCACACTGATGAAATTGAGATCCTCACTAAGCTCAAACAAAATAAATGTTATTAATCGCAATGAAATATGCCATTAACCCATGTGGGACTCAAAGAACCAACTTTGACAAAGCATAAGGATTTAATTGGGACATAAATGCACAGCAGAAAATAATGAGAGAAAGGCACAAGCAATTTGGAAAATGTATCCACATAATTAAATCAAATAACAATATGATGATGGCAGTAAATGGCACTCCAATGAAGGGGCCTAAAAGACATCTTAAGTTTGATATGAGCTTTGCACCATTGCACTTCATGAATTATAATTTAAAAGCATAGTCATTTAAGAAAACCAACAAGAATAATGTCAAAATTCCAACAAACAATGCTAATAAACACAAATATAAACAATGAACAAGATAAATGACAAGGCCACATTCGTCGATTCATTACGAGCATTTCTCAAGAATCTCAACTCATAATATCAGTACCTGTTCGTCCTCAAACACAATATTGGCAGAAATTTCCTTGCTGATAATCTTGTCAAATCTGCATCATCAAACAAATAACATAACTTTTAAACTCAACCAACACAAAGATCCAAAAATGCAAATATGAACTCATGTAAATATTCATATTTCTAAGGCTACGAAAACACAATTGCATTTTTTTCTTTCAAACATTCGTGCAATTCAACCCAACTTGGAAAAGATGTTAATTTATCAGCAATCATTGAAATAAATGACATAATTCTTACAACAACCAGCTAAAGGTATTCTTATTTATTGTCAATTTGTCATTACTAGTTCTGTACATAGCAGAAGTTTTGCACAATGATCAAAAGCAATAACAAACAAAACACAAATACCCCAATTCACACAGAAAAACCCTAATCCTAACAAACTTAATCAACCTTACAAGTCACCCCAAATCAATTCTTAAATTCACCAAAACATGGGACAAAATTAGGGTATTCTGCGTTAACAGAACCCAAAAAAAACTACATTAAAAAATGAGAACATGAATTGAAAGTTTAAAGGGGAATCGAGGGGAGTAGAGAAAGAGACTTAGTCTTGCAGGAAACCATTTAACAGGAAGCATTTAACAAACAATGGAAGCTGATCTATGTTTGAAATGCTTTAGCAGAATGTAATTATATGCAGTAGTGATTCAGTATCGTGTTCAGTTGCTACCTAAGAAACAGCAGCTAGAGAAGGTTTACGAGGTTTTAACCGTGTATCCATGAGCCAATCACAGTTCTAGAATATGTTTGCTGAATTGCAGATTACAAAGTATTTTTGTACCTTATTAACATAAAACTAACAAAAACAGAGAAAAGAGCATCTAATTTGCTGCAAATAGAAGATTTATGGCACATTACTGATCAACAATGATAATTGAATGGTCTTGTACATTTATTCCACTTTGGTACAACAGACAGACCAAATTCACCCAAACACCAAATTCACTGGAGTTCAGAGATGCTTTTACTCCTAAAGTTCTAAGTCAATTAGGGCATACCTTTCGAAGCATCTTCTAGTTTAACGTCCAATTGTTGCACCATCTTCTTCCATCCACTGATAGATTCTAGACATCGGTTACAGAGCACAGGTCTGAAACAGTTTCTAGCAGGCAGCCAGGCAGTTCAATCGAGAATCCGGACTTCACTATTTAGTACCTTCTCTTCTTTGCAACACGAGATGAAGCACCTCTGCTACTGGCCTCCATCAAATTAGAGTTCTGCCACATCCAATCTTACCGCAAAGTCAATCTTATAAATCAACAACACAGCATGAACGTTGAGTATTTCATATCAAGCCTTAGCTGTAGACTCTATAAGCAGAACTTGATCCTCTTCAAGCGGGCAAGAATCAATCACAACTGGTAGCAGTTCACTGAAACTCATGTACCTCAACTACCACTCCTTGAAACACTTTTGCTGACTCTTGAATTTTTGATATCATCTAGCTTTGACAGCACTCTCAGCATAGCACAAGGTTGCCGTAATTAAGTTACTATTGGCCTTGAAGAGCTTTGAGATTTGACTTTAGCTTTATCATTACTCTAAGACGGTGATATGCACATGTCAGGAACATTCAATTTGGAAAAAGTTCAAATTTCCCAGCCTTAATATTTGCTGAGGCGACTGGAAAGGCTGCTATACATTTCCCAACTGATCAACAATCACAAAATCTAAATCCAAACCCAGGAGTAGACTGTTCAGTGTTAGCAACATATGCAAGACGGATGCTTCTAACTATTCCTCTCTTTTATAAGTGCAGGCACCTTTTTTGGCTGGCATTCTCCCATTTAGGAATTCATTACTCTCTATAAACTATGACTATCTTGACTGCATAAGATATTGCCCTGCTCTTGCAACTATGTTGTTTAGTAGTTATTTCAAACCAAAAGGCACATAGGATTAGAAATCCAAATTTGAAAATATATTAAAAGTACGTACCTAATATAGGGGAAGAAGAAGCCTGGATCTTCTTTCATATTTGCTTAGTTCACCCTGTTATCTTGTCCTCTCTCACCCAATGTTTTTCCTTATACAAATTAAAGAAGCCAATACAAAAATGTTGTAGGCTCAGGGGCAATACCACCGAGTGGTATCCAGTACAGAAACCAAGGTTATGGGATCGGAGGATGGGCTGGCAATAAGTTGAGAGGACCTTCATACTTAGAATGGAGTTCATGACCTCCATTCCCATGCTTTTTCTAAACAAAAGCTCTCATTAACGTTCATGCAAAATCATCCAGAACACAGAAAATCAACAGCCTATCATAAAAGTTTGCTAGTCATTTAATGTGTCTTGCTAACACTACATTTGGGGAAGAAAATGATTAGAATGAAAGATGTTGATAGTAAATCAACAAGATGAATGAATATGCTTATGCAGCATGAGCTGCAAAACAAGACCCGGCATCTTAAGCCTTATCAGTATGCATCAACAATTCAACAACACATGCAGGTATAACCAAGAAGGATATGGACCTAATTGTACTGTAAAAAGAATTCTAGACATGAATGAACCTAAGCTCTAGAACACAGAATGGTGTCTGCGTTACCATTATCCTTCTAGAATACATAAATTAGTCAGTATCCGATGAAATGAAACATATTTATAAAAAAAAAGTATGCATGTTAGAATATTGCAAGTTTGACCTTGTCTGCATTCTTCTTCAAAATTGAAAAAAATAAAGAGAACTGAGGCTCAATGACACATCATAGATCAATCCCCATCAGTTAATCATCTAGATTCATAGCTTACATCATCTAAGAAATCTACCAGCCTGATTATAAAGAATACAAATACACCGAAAATTTCTACCATATTACGGAGTAAATCTAACTTCCTCATGTAGCTGACCCCACTTATGGGATTAAGGCTTTGATTGATTAAATATAACTTCCCAATGTCACAAAGCCATTTTGGATCATGAACTGAAATACAAAAGCTCAAGAACACTCCACAGCTAAAGTCAATTAGGGCATACCTTCTCAAGCAATTCCTCATGCTCAGTTCCAATATTTGCTCCGTCTTGCTCCATCCTCTCACACATTTCAGGGATTATTTTTCCTGCAGCTGCATAGATCTGAAGCAATCCCAAGTAGGCAGTTGAAAGGAGAGATTGATCTTTCTTAATCAAATGGAAAAATTGTGCAGCATTGTTAACATCCTTCTGTTCAATTAATACTCAATAAAAGGATCAAAACTCCCAGCAAGTGGCTTCCATTGGTTAGCCATCGCCTTTTCCATATAATCGATCTGGCATTCCCCAGGAAATAATCCATGAAAAGGGCATGGGCCCCATACTTTATTTCCAGATCTATCTGTAACATCCTTCAGCAATAGTTCAGCCTCCTCGAGCATATCATGCCTCAAGTAAGCACCTATAAGCTGTAACAATAGTTGGGAGCCTGAGATCATAACTCTTATACTTGGAGTTTCAATCTTGGAAGTACTTTTTCAGAAGCTCAATATTGTCTTGCTTTAATAGAATGTGATGCATTGTAAAGTAGCTTAAGTTGTTACAAGCTGTAAATTTTGACTTCATCTTATCCCATGCCCGAATGACAGACTCTAAATCACCAACACCAGCATACAGGCTAATCAAATGATGGTATCCAATACAATCAGGATAGTTTGAATCACCCAAAATTTCCTCCACCTTTTTCAAGGATGGAACAGCTTTCTGATACTGACCAGCTTTGACATATGCTGAGGCAAAGGTGCAGTATAGTAACCTAAGCCGTATTCGATGAAAGTCGTATGTACGGTTTGGAGGGAGATCTTTCATATCTTTCGAGATCCTAATATTATTCTGTCTTTGAGCCTCATCCATACCTCATTCTACACCCTCGAGATCATTTAAACATGCTATTCATCCATGTTTTGTAGGAGATAAGACTTAAAGGGATGTTTATCCGCTTCATTTCCTCTGCAAGAGGAGGCACTTTCTCTGGCTCATCTACTTTCATAAAGAGATTTATAAGATTGCTGAATGCCTAATCATTGGTATACTTCATCTCATCCATCTTGTCAAAAAGAGCCAATGCTTTCAGGCATCTTTCCAGTACAGTAACAATTCAAAAGAGCTCCATATACTAAGCCTTTTTTCACTTCAGGAGGAAGACTATCAAAGTACTTCTCTGCTTCGCAAATACCCTTAACTTTACAAAGTATATTCAAATGCAATGCATACTCAGAATGCTCAAATTTGTCCTTCTCCATCCATTCAAGGATCTGTATGAAGCAAGATCACAAGATTCAATTCCATATCACAAGTGATAAAACTCTTCTCCAACCATCACTATCATAGTAACATATCAAGCACACATACATTCATACAAGCCATCGAATAGAAAACATAAATATAATGCTTTTGAATACTATTGCCATACTCTAGTAAGCCACATTAGAATACACAAAATAAGTCCTCTTTCACCCAACTGGGTAACGGAATACGGGGTATGTAACACTACATACCAATTCTTTTTTTCTTTTTTTGAAGAAAAACACTACAAACCAATTCTGAATAATGGTAATTACTCTAAATAGTAATAACAATCAAAATATTGAATAATAATCAAAATCTTACCCCAGTCGACAGTCGTCCTCCATGATTGTATGCAAAGTCACCAGATATATATATCTTGAACATAAATGCACTTTCTGACAGCAAACTCACAAGAGAGCCCATAGCGAATCCTTCAAACAACATAATGAAACCACTATTATAAGAAAAGTACTCAAGGGAACACAAATAAAATAAAAACTCCTCAAGTTGTCATCATAAAGACGCAAATTATCCACATTAATTTATTAATTCTGGGCAGGATTATCCAGGATTGAAGAGAACAGATTGTAGGAATTAGCAGTATTGGTCAAATTAAGGTTTAAAATAGATCAACAATGGTAGTTCAAACTTCAAATGACACTGCAACAGAAGACCTATTGCTTCCCTGTGAATTATGAAATGATGCATGTTGGCACTCTACTAACTGAAATTTCCTAAAGTGATTAAGGTAAAATTTCTGGATACTTATTTGTATTTGGTGATTATAGGCTAATCTAACCAAAAAAGAAAAGGAGAGAGAAGGTAACTGTTTGAGATGAGATTGAACGATGGGAAAAATCTCATGAAGATTCGAAATTCCAAGAGCTTCCACAACCAGGTTGTGATTGCGATTGGAAGAATGGCTCCATTATTTTCTCTGTCTAACTCCAAATTTTCTCTCTTTGCTTATTTCTCTAGTTGGAAATCAAATTCCTGGCATGAAAAGAACAATGTGTTAGAGAGCACCACAAAACAGAAATCAAATTGCAGAAAAGTTTAAATTAAGATTTTACCAAATGGAGCAAACAATTGAAAACCTCCAACCACCACTGCTGCCACTGATCTGAACCAGGTTGGGGAGACAAAGAGAGCAAATGAACAAATTAAAAATCCCAAAAATTATTAGTAATTAAACTAAGAAATATAATTGAAATAAAAAAGCAATTTAAGAGCACTACTCACGATAATAATGAGTACTTTAGTTGGCTCGCAATAACCACAGCAACCTCAAAAGCTCAAAGACAGAAACCCCGACTTCACCATTTAAACCTCGACTTCACCATCGCTGCTTTGTTGGTTCGGTTACCAGAATTTCACCTAATTGTCAAACCCACAAATCATAAGCAGTAAAACCCACAATAACTCTCCCAACAATTTATCAAATATTTGTCTAATAAATTGTTGAAATAAAACCAGTTTTCCCAACTTCACTAACTAACGATTAAGCAAAAATAAATGTTCCTCGCCACAAATTCAGGAGAAATTACATAACTCAAACACCTCCAAAAAGGGATTTCAGCACAAAAAGTTAAGGGAAAAAAAAAAAAAAAAAAAAAAAAGCCATCAAAATCAAAAGATGCAGAAAGAAAAACATAGCTTACCTCAGAAGCTACTTCAATAAAAATAAAAAAATAAAAAATAATATCATAAATCATAACACTCGAAAACACCCATTTGTAGAGAGAGAAAAAGATTAGCCAAATTAGCCCATACATTTTCAAATCACTTCAAGCAAAACAATACTACTAAAAATCAAAATTAAATTTGATAGAATTCGAATTACAAAATCCAAGAGGTTTTATAAGAGGCACCCATTTTGCTCCAATTTGGCTTTTAAGAGTTATAGATAAGCCTCTAGATAGCATATACATACAGCACTACTATTACATACTTGATAACCTCACTCACCTGAAGATCCTTAATGGGCGGTTTCATGAGGTGAACAAGGACTTGCTTACTCACAGCATTTCTTTTGATGACATGACAGGTTCCATCATCTTTGAGTAGTCATTAGAACAAATTTAGATCAAGTCAGTAGAACAATGTCAATTTGGGGACAAGCAAGGGTAATGGAAGCCAAGTATGAAATGATTCCCTCCCTAACCTGCCAGTTTTCAAAATTAATATCACACAATTTACAACCAACTTTGACTTGACAAAGCATTAGCAGCGAAAACACTATGATTTAAAGGAACATTTGTTGCAAACCATCTACTACGCACATATCACCAATCTTATAAGATCCCTTATCTATCAGTTCAAGTTAGAAAGGCAGCTAATAGACATGACTAATCTTACTTTACAAGTACTTAAGATTGTTTTGAAGGGTAAGATCCACAATAAAGCAACAAGACAAGGAAGCAAAATAATTGATCACGCCATGTTGTAACAATATTGGCAGCAGACTAGCAGCGCTGAAATTTTGCCTTTTATATGAACGAGTTTGAAAATTTGCCTTTAATTCAAACAAAATGGAGCGCTGAAAATTTTCTAAATCAGTCATATGTAGTCAAATAGAACAATATTTTTAAGTTGTAGTGTTAAGTTTATAAACTCGTCCAATGTTTTACATATTCATATCAACAAGTCAAAGGAAATTGATGTTGTTGAATGTTATCAAGTGTTAGACAAACATGTTTTCTCTACATCGCTCTTAAAGTGACAAAATTGGTATTAAATTAATCAATAAGGCTACAAAGCACCACAAAGAGAAAAGAAAAGATAATACAACACTACCCACAAGAATACTGTATTATTCAGAAGAGAAGAAAGAATTTGAGGTAAATACTGAATGAACTTAAAAATGAGATACTTGATAGATTATAAATATTTATTGGAAAGAAAGATAACTTAGGGAAGAGCTCGTGATATTAACAACAAGATGCATTTAGTTTGAGAACAGGCTGAAGTTTATAAAATCGCTGTCTAATAGAGAGGATCTCACAGGGCCATGATCAAATAAATCATCCATGTTTAGGTGATATTGTTTCTCAACATGGTGAACCATCTCATTGTGCAAGCCATTGTATGATGGAAAACCCTCGGGCCCAAACGAGTCTAGAAGATCTTTAGCAAATAACGTAATGATACGGCCATCTTTATCAAATGCTGCAAGAATACCCTTATTTGTACCAGCCTTGAGTATCCTTTCTTTCACAAAAACTGTGTGTTGGGGGTCAAAGGGGCAAACCAACCATGGCATTGGCATTGGCATTGGCTTTGGACTACCAAAAGATGTACTAACGTTGCCATCAAAGTGAACGAAAACCACTTCAAAATCAGCAACCCTTGCTGTTATATTCCGATTGTACCACTCAAGCAATGTATAATAAGTGTCTGATGGCGTTTTCACTTGGTCAATGTAAAGAAGGACATTATTTCCCCGGAGTTCACCTATAGGCACTTGATCAATATTATTGCCAATATCATTATTATTAGTCACATTCATGCGAAGAACATAATCCCGTGACCCATAAACCAGCAAAGACTCTAAGGTGACTGCCCTTATTGCTTCCAATTCACGATGGACAAGGAAATGCCTGGTGAAAGGATATCCATTGATACCCAACCGGTTAATAACATATTTTCCCAAGCGATCCGCAATATTCATTTTGGGGTCCAGAATGACCAGTTGATCCTCTTCGGTATCGCAATCGTAATCGCCAACTTTCCAGAGCCTGCGGCTTACAAAGTCGTTGAAAGGTGAAATCCACCAATGAGGATTAGCAGATATGTCGAGCTCATGTAAGACATAATTGACAGCCTCCTGGAACAATAGTGGATCCACACACTCTCCGTAGGGTATGTAGACAAGAACGATATGGAATTCCTGGTCTCGAGCCTTACATTCTTGAGAAACCAAGTTGAGTGTCCGAATCAAGGTGCCATCACAGCACAAGTACAACCCCACAAGCTTATCTTTGAATACAGAAACTGAGACCTTATTCTCATGATCTATACCCACAGTTGCAGAATTATTATTTATCTTGTAAACAAATTCAGTGTCTAAATTAGAATGGAGCTGGGTGTGAATTTTCCACCAAGAAAACTCAAGTTCAGGAGCACAAAGGGGGGGAAAAGATAGGGCAATATGGTCCACAGTTTCGTGCTCAACAACCGTTTGATGGTGGTCTACAAGGAGACCAATTGGGGAAGCACCAAGGCCAAGGGACTTGCATACTTTGTCACGACGCAGCGTGTCAGAGAAAGGAATTGCAAGCCAGGACGACGGAAAACCTGAAAAGAAGTGGTCGAAAGCGTCCCCATCATTAGCCCAGTGTCGTCTCGTTTTAGCCACGACGACTACCTCCAAATTGGGTAGGTTGGAAAATGCAGTGATCATCCCTCGAATATCATTGCAAGTATCTGATAGCCAAACTTCAGGCACAAAAAAGCAACAAACCAAGATGTCCTTTCCCCTAAGACTCTCAACTTCAACTTTATTGCCATCATTTCGAAGCAAGTAACCGTTGTTCTCTTCATTAGTGGTGGTGGACAGCAACGAAATAACATCGAAGACCTCACCTTTCTTAAAGGAAGGGCAACGTTTGAACATTAGATCTTTTTCGTCAGCTATAAATAATTGATCATGCAGTTCACAACAATTCTGACGATACCACGTGTAGCCGTCCTTAATAACATTATCATCACGGACCCAATTCTGATAATATTTTGGCAGGGTTTTATATAGGATAGGGCGTGGATAAGGAAATAATATTCGGTGTTTTGGGCGTGGATCTTGAAAGTGCATTATAGATTCTACAGTCCTACAAACCCAACTCGATGGAACATCCGGGAAGCAAAACTTCTTCCCGATCTTAAACAACCTAGACATTCTCCAATTCGATTCAAATTTAATTCAAAATCAATGAAATCAACAGCACAGAATCAAAGTATACAAAATAATAAATTAATACGGAGTAATTCAGAAATTTTTTTATCAAAATCTAACCTTTCCCTTCCACCGAACTATGCTTGTCAAAGTGTCTGGAAAAGAAGAACAAAGCTAGGGTTTGTGTTTGGGAAAAAAAAACTGGGAAAAGAATGTAAAAAAAAATCTCTAATTTAGAGGGCTCTTGATACGTTAAACTTGAATAGGAGAAAACGGTTTAACGAGCCCTTTACCATTAAAGGCACGTATATATACGCTTACAACATTAACCTAAACCGTCAAAAACTACTAACAAGATATATACAAATATATTCACAAAATATATCTAATTATATCCTAGCAGTGTCAGTCAAATTGGTGATAGGGTTTTCATAAAGTTTTGGGCTGAGAGAATTCCCCAATTCCTTAAAAAAAGATCAGGCCTTTACACCATTTTCGATTCTTTTGATGATCTGGGTGCTTTAGCAATTGGCAAGATCTGAGCTTTTTTTGAGTTCAAAAAAAAAAATTGAGTCTTTTTCATAGAAGGTTTATGGAGGTGATAGGGTTTTCATCAAGTTTTGGGCTGAGAGAATTCCCCAGTTAGGATGACAAACCCAATTCAAATAAGATGAAACAAATTGAGCTGAAATAGAACTGAACCTGGTAAACTTGCATCACCCTTCAGCTTCATCGGCTCATCAACATCATCACTTCCTGCCCCACCATTAAGGACCAAATTCTTCCTCCCTTCATTGATTGTGAGCTCAATTTAAGAAAGACCCACAAAAAAAGATCAAGTCTTTACTCTATTTCCGAGTCTTTTGATGATCAGGGTCTTTTAGCAAGTTTATAAAATTGGCAAGATCTAATTTTTTTTGGGTTCAAAATCAAGCCTTTACTCCTTGGGTCTTTTTCATGGAGGGTTGCTTCTTTTCAAGCTTATTGTGTGAGATGGTTAAATAGTTGGTAGTACTGTAGTAGTAACTAATAATATTGGCTTTGACCCTTTGATTAATGATTTAGAATTTTAGATAGTGATCTTAGTCATCTTATGATCTAAGATTACTTTGGCTCATTATCAAATATTGAATGCTTAGCGCAGCATCCTTAACAATGAACAATTAAAATTATTTGTGTTACTATTTGAATAAAGTAATGTGTAAAAAGTTAGGGAATGATGAATAGTGTCATGAACAAACGTGAATGGTTTTCCAAACCGTTAGTAAATTAAACGGAAGGAGTATATATTCGTTTGATTGATGTATATGAGAGAGAAAGTTTTTTTTTTTTTTTGGTTCATGAATGAGAATGCTCTTACATGGTGGAGTATTGGAGTGTGGATTATGGATTGTGGAGTGTTGACCCATTACATTTTATACAACACTAAATGCGGACGTTTAGGCCGACTCATGTGGTTCGGATCAATTGCTAATAGATTGGCATAGGATTATACTAGGGAAATAGAGATGGGCATGGGTTGGGGTTATCACTTTTCAAGTTTTCATGGCCTCATGGGATCAAAAAATATGATACCAGTAGAGTTAAATTTGAGTCCTTTTTCTAAATAATGTTGGGAAATTATCTAATTCCCAAAATACAGTCAATCTTTTTTTAATTCCAAAACTACCGTCCACGTCAGCTAAGGGAAAAAACCGGTGTTTTTTATCGGTCCAGCAACAAACGGCTACTTGAAGTAGTAGCGGTGTTCTGAGAATAAACCGCTACTTCAAGTAGCGGTGTATGAAATTGAAACCGCTACTTGAAGTAGCGGTTTATTCCCAGAATACCGCTACTTCAAGTAGCGGTTTGTTGCTAGACAGATAAAAAAAAATCGGTTTTTTTTCCTTAGCTGACGTGGACGGTAGTTTGGGAATTAAAAAAAGATTAGCTGTATTTTGGGAATTAGATAATGTCCCAACATTATTTAGGGAAAGGACTCAAATATAGCACAAGCATTCTGTTTAAATTAACTTCAACGTAGGTACATTTGTGGATAAAAAAATTGAGTTAAGGGAATGAAATGTTAAGTCTTTACCGTTTTCGCTAATTTAGGCCCAGTTCACTTCACCTTAGAAAAATAATATTCAATAAAAATAATTTCAGTTTAGTAAAAGTAATTTCAGTTCAGTAAAAATAAGTTCAGTTCAGTAATATTAATTTCAGTAAATTTAATTTCAGTCCTATAAAAATCAGTAACTGTAAAAGAAGAAATATAATAAAGAATCGGTAAAAATAATTTCAATTCAGCAAAAATAATTTCAGTTCAGTAAAATTAATTTTAGTTCAACAAAAATAATTTCAGTTCAGTAAATTAATTTCAGTTCAGCAAAATAATTTCAGTTCAACAAAAATAAGGTGAAATGAACAGGGCTTTAGTAGAATTACAAAAGCAATGTCAGGTGTATGGAAAGTTATTACAAGAACTTTAATCAAGCTTATTAAATAAGGAAAATTCTAACAATTAAAATGCAAGCTCTCTATGCTAAAACTTGTGTTTGATTAATTAAGAAACACTTTCTTAGATGAAATGAAAAGTGATTCACAATTATCATATGTGGGCTTTGTAGCCTTCATATTTACGAACCATCGTTATCATGGTGTGATAACGAGGTTTGAGACGTAATTTGTGTGGAGTTGGCTTGATTTGCATAGTTTATTATATTTTTCTACATGTTAAAAGAAAATATATATTTTCTTCATATAAAGTTTTTTATTAAAAAAAAAAAAAAAACATCCTTACAGAAAAATGTAGAAATTGAGATCGAGTATAAGTAAAAGTGATGTTTTTCTAACTCCGAGTTTGGTTTTTATGATTTTTGGTCTGTTTTGTTCACTTTATTTTTATTTAGAAAAATTTGTGAAAAAGGTCCTTTTAAATAGATCTTTTTGTTGCAAAGGTCTTTTTATAAAAAAGATGGCACAAAAGGTCCTTTTATCGCACTTAGGTTGTGGCGAGGACGGATTCCGACAAATGACTTTTTTTTTTTCCGACCAAAAAAAGTAACGTGCCTTGCATGAAAATCTATTTTTCTCCCTTTCCCCACTTTTTCCTTTATTAAACCCTAATTTCTTCATCATCAACCTCAACACAAACCCTATTTTGAGAAAAAAATCATCAAACTCCGATTCTAGTCCATCGCATTAAAATTGAAGCCAATTGAAGATAGATCAAGCAAGGTAAGGGGCGAAGGGGAAAAAAAGGATTTTAAGTGGTCATGGTGACTTTTTTTGGCCAAAAAAAAAGGTCAATGGTCGGAATTCGGTCAAAGGACCCTTGCCACAACCTAGATGCGATAAAGGACCTTTTGTGCCACCTTTTTTATAAAAGAACCTGTACAACAAAAAGACCACTTAAAAGGACTATTCTCACAAATTTTCCTTTTATTTATTTGACTTATTTATGTTTTGTTTTGTGTGAGAAAAAAAAATAAGTTTGTTCTTTTCAACTAAATTTTGAATTTATCTGAACTTATTTTTCTTAGAATAAGTAAATACAACTTTTCAATTTAGACTTTTTTTTTTTTTAACAAATTATAGTTATCCAATATAATACTACACTTGCTGTATTCCCATGCTTGAAATTAAAACATTTACAAGATATTTTCATATCTCCAATAAAAAGACTTCAATTATCCATATTGAGACATGCATAGAGTTTTCTATATAATTCACTTTGCTTACACAAAATAGCATTGTATTGGCTTACCAAATTCATTCCAATCACAACTTTAGTATCCCTTCTCTTACTAATTCAACTTCAATGGCTTAGTTTATTATAACCTTTGCAACCTTTTATAGGGGGGTCTTGCGATCTATTGTAGTTTTTGAATTGAACATAACTTGACCAATTCGGAACACGGCGCACAATCATCCACATACCATAAATACTCCAAATTCGGAACATCAAGTACAAGCTTGCGCCCTAAGATACTACTACAGAAAAACGTATTCAATTTCAATATACGAAGAGAATGTAAAGATATACTAATGGGTGTTTCAGGACTCAAGGAACCACATAAAGTCATGTACTCAAGAGACGGGCAGCTCGAAACCAGCCTAGTCAAAGAGTCATCAACCGGGAAGCAAACTACAGAGATATGCAACTCTTTCAAGTTAGGCAAACACAAAGACGAGGGGACTTCAAGATCAAGATTCACGTCGAGCTTCAACACCTCGAGTGTTCGACAATTAAAGATAGCCGAGGGCAGCTTATCAGGTTCCCTTACACGAATATGAATATCGAGCTCTTTAACCCCTCGAGTTAAGGGATATGTTATCCATTCATTAACATGTTTAGGTTCCAATTCGAGGTAACAACAAGTATCATAACAATAGCCTACAGTCCCTACATTACAATCGAGATTAGTTTTCGCAAAGTGAAGTCTAAATGTGGTGGTAATTGTCGACTGACATGCTTGCAATACGTTATCAACAAACATCTTGAAAGTAGGGAAAAGCTCGATCAAGTGTGGATGTTCCGCACAATGTGATATAGGGGAGTCGTCAAAGTCGAGGCGTGTTACCCCGGTGAAAAGCCGCCTCCATCGCCTCGATAAAAGACTAGTTGCAACGACATCCTTTGTGGGAAGGTATGAAAGTATGTTGTCTAATAAAACATGATCAGGTAAATTACTGATCCTATCTTTAACTGCATTATCTTCATCCCTTTTTCGTTGTTTTCTACACCTGAAGCAAGAAATCATGACACTTCCAATGAAAACTAGAATTCTCTCTATCTTGTTAAAGAACCAATTAAACAAAAGTCGAAGAATTACCTCAACATTGGTTTGGAGTTGGATTTGAAATCAAACATAGGATTTGAATCAAAAGAAAATTTACAGCGTTTATTGTGTATGATTAGAAAAACTGGAGTTGAATTCTTGTATGCTTTTTGGTTGAATAATATGGAAATTGGATATTAATTAACAAAATACATATAAATAAACATAAACTAACCCTTGTCTTAAACATGGTGTCACGTTCTTCAAAAATAAAATATAAAAAAAAAAAAACATGGTATCACATACCTAATATTATTAGGAAACTCTTTTGATATCAAACTTCTATCTTAACTTTGACTTCTAAATCAAGTTAATTTGCACCTAATAAACAGGAAAAATATCTTATGCAATCATTATATATTCTACAAATTTACGTGGTACACCAACTATCTGTTGTATAAGATACTAGCCTTTTTAATAAATTTTGTACCTTTTAAGCCAATTATAAGTGGTTATATACTTCTAATGCTAAGGAAACGTAGGTATTTGTTCTTTATAGGTGAAGAAGATATTGAGTATGTTTTTATCGTATTACTCTATTCATTTTTATTACGTAGTAAGAAAAGAAAAAAAAAAAAAAAAAAACATCCAACCTGTAATTGTCATTAACGAGTGTCCTTATTAACACATGCGTTTCGAAAATCTTGGTAGTAGTTTATGGCCGAATGTGCATGAAAAATAAATTTTAAAAAATATTGGAGAAATATAAAAGGATATTATTATGAAGAAAATGGAATTTGAAACGAAGGGAGGATTATAGTTAATACACAATCAACTGTTCACGATGCGTTAAAGAGGTAGCAACACTTGCATGTTCTGAGATATGAACAATAATACACAATCAACTATTCACAATGCGTTAAAGAGGTAGCAACACTTGCATGTTCTGAGATATGAACAATAATAGGTCTCCAAGCAGTCGAAATCTCAGAAAAGGAGCTGAATAAAGAGCAACAACAACAAAGCTTTAGTCCCAAAAAGCGGCATAAAGACCAACGGAATAATATCTGATACAACAATCACTAATTCCACATATGTACAAGGCAGCAGAGATCAACATTGGATCCCCATAGACAGGCACAAAGCTCATATAGTTTTAGGCCACCCTCACGCTGTAGATTCTATTTACGTATCATGCACCTCGTGGTAGATTGATCATAAAGTACTCAAAGTTGTCCTAAAATAAGTAGTGTCCGTGTTTAAGAGATAAGACTCGTACGAATACTAAACTGTGTTGTTCTGACATGTGAATATAGTGGAATTGGAACCAATAAGTTTTGAACTGTAAAGATTGTACTCGCTCAATAATCTTTCTGTTCTGTACTAAACTTATGTACTGTAGAAAGTAATGCACAGAAATCATGATTTTTTAAATTTAAATGATTAATATATAAAAATAATTAGCAAAGATTCAGGTATGTAAACATTCCCTCCACCCCCCCCCCCCCCCCCCCAACAAAAGAGAAAAAAAAAAGTCCTCGAAAATATGATAATACGGGTACACTGGACACATGCTTCAGCGTCCAATCACACTGCTCGACCTAGTATAAATGACAGAAAACATAAGAAATGGGATAAAAGGGGGAAATTAGGGCCGAGGGATCTCAACAAATAAAAGGGAAGGAAAAAAACATCAAGATACTGAAGATGGTACTATAAGTCCATAACACGTAAAAGACAAGAAAATGAAGCAGTAAAAACAACTGCATTTGTAAATACTTGAGACAGGATTACCAATTGAAGCAAATTTCCATGAACCTTAAAAAAGACCAAAAGGTAAGTTAGGGCGGCAGTTTTCTTCTGATAACCAGGCAATTTATAAGCTACTTATATAGTTGTATCATAAGTTTTTCAGATGTATTATCTCGCATATTCATATCTACATATCATAGATAACCAACATTGGTCCAGGAATTGCTAATTGTTTCACACCTCTAACAAACCAGAAAACAATCACATCAGCTATGATTGAGCCATTTTCACCATTTCATACAAGAGAGCATTTGACACCCTACTTGTCAATCGACAAACAGAGAAACTTGAATAAGCTGCACTTAAGTATTCCCATGAAAATTTCATAAACATAATCATATTGACATAAGACTTGCCAATATGAACAAAAAGAACGACTACACCTGCCAGATCAATTCAGAGGCTCGGCAGAAAATTACCTGAAGTCAACTAGTGTTAACAATGAAACATACAGTCTACCAGCAGGGCCACTTTGCTTTGCTTGACAAATTCCTTTTTTCATGCTTTCACTCAGCACATCTACTTCTGCTTGAACTTAGTAGCTTAGCTAATGGGAGAAGTTTCTGGAAAATGGAGAGCAAGGAAGGGGGGAAAAAGAAAAGAAAGAAAGACCAAAGGGGAAAATAATTTTTTTTAAAGAAAAGAAAAAGAAGCAAGGCAAAAGGTATTGGCATAAGCCAAGCACTGGTGAACTCAAAAGCAATATGGCTATAAACCTTCATATATAGAGCAA
This sequence comes from Chenopodium berlandieri, assembly GCA_034703905.1. Classification (NCBI taxonomy): domain Eukaryota; kingdom Viridiplantae; phylum Streptophyta; class Magnoliopsida; order Caryophyllales; family Amaranthaceae; genus Chenopodium; species Chenopodium berlandieri. The sequence goes on from CM068281.1 coordinate 53,942,644, forward strand.
ATATCTATAGATAAGCAATCTTCGACAACACCTGTCAATCCCATAATACAAAATAGACTCTCCCTTGACGGCATACCTCAGTTAAAATTCACAGAACATGTCCTTCCAAATTTCACTTGGAAAAGTTCTAACAGAAGCCTCCATTGTGAAGTCAGCACCTGTGCATCAAAAGTAACAGACCCAGCACCCGGGAGAAAAGGGAAAAAAAAAAAAAAAGTAAAAAAAAAAAAAAAAAAAAAAAAAAAACAGAGAGAGAAAAGACCTAAGATCAGTGACACTACAAGGAGAGGTTCAATGACCACCCATCATAGACACAAGTAAAAAAAAAAACGAAAAATAAAAACAAACTAAACAAAACTCAAAACAGCTATTTAACATTTTGACCAGAAAACACACAATGGAAAGAAATCTAAAAGCTGCCATCCAGATAGCCCATTTCTCTATCATGCAAAATCTTACCAAAGACATGAACAACAAAACATCTCAGATTATTTTAGGATAAACTCAGATTAAAAAGACATAATTGTCCTCAATTAATACTGCAAGAAATTCGTTTCTGCTTTAGCAAGAGAAAGTTAACATACACTTTATATCAAAGAACCTTGCTACTAACACTGGACGTTGACATTGCATAAAGGAAGATAAAAAGGCTTGACAAGTCACCAACAAAGAAACCATTGCTCTCTTTCACCTCCATCATACCTGCAAAAAAAGAGGCAGCAAGGCCAATTTGTGTAAAGAACAATATCATCAGAAACCTCTGGGCACTGAAACAAAATATAAGCAAGCCACTGCTCATCCGCAAGTTCAGAATTCAAACAAATTGATCCTTCACTAGCTTTTGCCTGAGGCCAAACTGTCACTGCCATGTCAAGAAATTTGAAGAAAGATGTGATCCTCAAGCTTCAGAACCATTTTCCTAATATGAAGACAGCTTGTAGCTTAGGTGAGCAACCCCACATGAATATCTCTCCAAGGCAGTAAATCTGAAATTTTTACTGTCAGTAATGCTTATCATCAACATTAACCTCAACTCGGCCATGAGTAACTCCAGTTAAAGAATCTGAATGAGCTGATTATTGACTTCTCAATTATCACCACCTGTAAATACATAAATTTTAATATTATTTAGCAAAAAGCGCAAATTTATTAGAACTTCAGACATAGAGCATAAATTTTTGAATTTTGATGTACTTCCTCCGTTCTCTTTTAAATGCAACACACACTTTTGCACAGAAATTAAGAAAGTGGACTTGGGTGAGTCCCATGTGACTTAATTCACTTAATTAGTCCTTCTAATTACCAACCCCACTCAATAACTCCATCCCTACCAACTACAAAAACACCTCAACAGTCACAGTCACCTCCACCGTACTGCCACTGCATAAACCGTTGCCGCCATTACCACCACCACTAGCGCTCTAGCGCAACCACCGTCACAGCACCACGCTCGTCTTAAAATTGACGAAAAAAAATTTAAAAATCAATAGCAGAATGCTAGATCAAATAAATTTAAAGAAACAAAATTAGCTCTAAGAGAAGACAAATTAGAGAACGAAGTGAAAGAATTTTAATTTGGACAACCCACAATCATCCCCACCGCAATTACGATCTACACCCCAACCAAAATTCCGCCCTTATTGCCCTCCCCTATTTTTGGCGTTATGGGTAGTAGATCTTGAGGTGTGGCGGTGATTTGGAGCTAGATTGTGAGAATGGTGGTAATTTTGAGAATATCAAGATTTTAGTGTTATGGGTAGCAGATCTTGAGGTGTAGAGGAGGTGGATGGGTTTTAAGGTTTGCAGATCTGGTGGTCAAAGTGGTGGGGGAGTCGGTGATCGAAGTAAAAGTGTTGGTGTTGGTGGTGGTGTCGGTGGGCTCGACGAAAGAGGTGGTGGTGGTGTCGGTATGTGTGGTGAAATGTGAAAGTTGGATGGTGTCGATGAGAGTGGTGGGGTGCTGGTGATGTCGGTGAGAGAGATGGTGGTAGAGTCGGTGGAGGTGGTGGTGGTGGTAGGTGGTTATGTATGGCAGTAGGGTGGTGTAACTTTAAAAATAGAGAAATGAGGGGTTAATGAGAGAGAAATATAGAGTAACATAAAAGGGGAGTGGGTAAATTAATCAAAACTAACAGTGAAATGAGTAAGAAAGTAAAAGTATTAGGCTGGTTAATTAAGGGTAAAACAAAAAATTCACTCAAAAAAACTTACCATTTATAGTGTGTTGCATTTAATATGACATTTCCATTTATGGGAAGTGTTGCATTTAAAAGAGAACAGAGGAAGTATATTTTACCACGTCCATCAGCATTTATACAAGTCTAGGGTATCAGCCAAATTACAAAAGCAGCGGTATCTGAAACATTAGATAACTGCATGCCAACCTGTTGGCTCCCCTCCCCACCACAAAATAAGAAAGAGGAAAGATAAAAATAGTAAATAAATAAATTATAAATTTACTTTTAAAAAAAAAAAGGATAAAACAGGGATGTAGACATGCAGATGAATGAAAAAAGGAAAAATATACAAACTAAATTTCACCTTCTCGCTCAAAAGAGTAATCAGGCTCAGCGCCAATGTTGTTATTTTCAGCAAAGGTTTCTGGATCACAATTAGACTGGCTCTTAGAGTTTTCCGCAACATCAGATCTATCGGATTCGCTTTCATAAATTGCAGCTTTCACTGACTTGCTTTTATCACATTCAGATCTTTCACTCTCAATGATAGAGTGGTTCTTTCCAGAACAGTTGCTAAAGGAAGTTCCATCCCTGAGGTCAGTTGAATTCCTGGAACTCTTTTCGTCGTCGTCTTTTACATGCTTTCTGCTATTGCGGTCTAGTTTATCATTAATGCTTCTGCTATTTTTCCTTTTCTCTTTGCCTTCAGGAGACTTTGATCTTGACCGTCTTCTATGCTTATCCTTCAATTTGTCCTCTCTATGCCGAGAGGACTTGCTGCCTGTGTGGGATTCGTGTTCTGCTGATAATGACCTGGAACGCCTCCTGTCACGATGCTTCCGTTTTTCTTTCCTGCCTTCATCCTTTATTCCCTTACGCTCAACATCATCTCTTATAGGTTTGGATGTTGAGTGCCTGGAAATCTTAGATTTATTCTCATCCACTGATTGAGAGGATGTCTTCTTGCAAATTTCTTTGACATTTGAAGTGGATCTAATTCCTTCCCCGCATTTTGATTCTTCTTTTTCATCAACAGGCTCACCTTCTTTCACCTTCAAAAAATCCTTAGTGTCCATTGATCTTGATCTTGATCTTGACTTTGAGCGCTTTCTATGAGTTGTTAAGTTCTCATCTGAACTTTGGGGGGACAACTTTCCACTCTTATCATGCTTATTTTCAGATGATGCAGACCTAGAACGCCTCCTACCACGATACTTTGCCTTCTCCTTGCCTTCATCAATTCTCTTACTCGACTTGTGCCTATCCTCTACAGATTTAGACCTAGATTGCCGACGCTGCTTCAACTTTCTGTCTGCATCATTAGCGGGGGAAGATCTACCTCCTTGGTGAAGTCCTGGTGATTTGGAGCGGTGACCAGAACTCCTACGATGTCGAGGTTTTGGTGAATCTGAGCGGTCTCGATACGATCTCCTCCCTCGAGGACTAGGACTCCTACTCTTATTCCTTTTGAAATCAGACACATGATAATCACGTGATCCTTTCGAATCTCTCCTTCCAGATCTATCACTAACATCTCTATATGACCGCCTATCATATTCATAGCCTGTATAGTGGCGATACCTTACTGGAGACCTAGATCTATGATCTCGAGAATGTCTTATCTGAGGAGAAAAAGAACGAGAACTATGGCGAGACCTTCGAGGAGACTTTGATCTCCGACCACGAAAATGGCGTGCAGGTGAGAAAGATCGAGATCTACGTCTTTTACCATAACTTATAGGTGACCGTGACCTTGACTTGGACTTAGACCTTGCAATAGAAGGTGATGGAGATCTGCAATAGAAAAAATCATTAAAAGCAACAAAAGAAAAACTTTGGTACCAAATAGGCCAATGTTAACTTCTGTCATGTTCACTAAGTGTATGGCAGGAGAAATTTCCTTTCATCTACCAATTAACTTTAAAACAGCACATAATATACATGTTACATGACGCACAGCTAGAGCAAGAACAATCCCAACAGTATACAGATATGAGCACAAGATTCACGACAATAATAACACATGCAAACAATCAGCCAAAGCACAACCATTCCCACAAATATTGGCACATGTCAAAAAAAAGAAATATTCCTAACAAACTGCACCGTCAACAATCCCCCAGGTTGTCAACTCCTACATTTTTTTAGATGACATCTAATCATATCAGAGAAACCAGCAAGCACCAGGAAAAATAAACAAAACAGCACGACTAACTCCCAAGTCATACCTAGATTTTTTCTCTGGCTCTTTTTCGTCAATTACAAAACCATCAGCCCTCAGTTTCTTTGATATTTCTGCAGCTCTAGCTGATGCTAAATCTGTAGCAGACTTCACTGTAGCAGCACGGTTGGCTGCTTGTTGTGCGGTCATTGTCTGCTGCATCAGCAATGCTTGCTGAAACTGCATCTGCTGCATGGCTACTGCTTGCTGCATCATGATTGGCAAGGATGAAGCTGAAGAACCAGCAGGTTTCTGAGGAAGTGATTTGGCCATCTCAACATTCAAGGGGCGGCCACAAACATCCATGTTATTGAGAGCAAGCGCAGCCGTTGCCTCTTCAGGTTTTGCATACTCTATGTAAGCAAAGTGCTTTGAGTCAGCGATGGTGCAATCCACCACAGTACCACAAAAGGCAAAAAGTTGTTTCAGGTGTTCTGCAGTGAGAAGAGGATTGAGGTTGCTAATTTGGACAGTTTTCTTCAACACATCAGCTTTATTATCTGCCTCACATGCACCTGCACATAGTTGCTAGTAACATCAGAAGGATCCCCATAAAAAAATATGTGATTGTATATAAATGTTTACTTTTGTGGGGTGTGGATGGAGGTGGGGCTGGAGGAGAGGAGAAAAGATATTAAATGTGAGAATAGATGATAATATACTCATTAAGCATTAGCATTGACAATTCATTTCTGATGTTGAGAATATAAACTACTTTATGTTGGCAAGAAATATTACTATTTAGCACACTTATTTTGAGCAGATCACCAAGTTCTATTTACTAGCTTCTGAATGTTGTTTCAAAAGAAATTCTTGGGATTAATATACTGCTAGTATACACTAAAGCCTAAAGAAAATAATGAGATACAAATATAAATGTTTTCTGACCTACTAGAGCACAAAAGTAAACATCTATATTTCTCAGAAATTTGCTCTAAACCATCATCCCTCAAAAAAAGGAAACTTCTTTAAAAGAGGTTTTTTTTTTTTTTTGTGGGGGGGGGGGGGGGGGGGAGATACTAGTAGCAATGATAGAAACACGTAGATAGTGATAAGTGAATATAATGACAGTGATGACAATGATTATAGCAATATTCAAAGAAACACAATAGGGAGGGGGGGTCAGGGGAAATGGGGTAGAGTGCAGTACTGGAAGAATCTTTAGACAGCTTAGATTGAGCCTGTAGCTGAGCAGTATGGGCTTGAAGAGCCTGAGCAGCCATGATTGCCTGTGCTGCAGCCATTGCAGCAGCAGAAGGTGCCATTGGCACTTGGCTCATGGTTCCCATGGTAGAGGTTGCAGCTATTGCACTCATGAGCAAGTTGTGTGTGGGGTGGGTAAACTTGCAATCTGTTTTGAAGCACCGACCATTAAGAAATTCCCTGCATACTTCCCCCAAGGAGGCTCCAATACCAGGCAAAATCACCCCACCAGAAGGGCCAGGAACAAGTCCAGGAATCATCCCAACCAGACCAGGAAATGCCCCAGAAACAGAACCAGCATAGTTTGGCATGTTTGGCATATTAGCATTAACAAGGTTTGGATATGACACTGTAGGAGCCACACCAAGCAGTCCTCCATTCGAACTTCCTGTAAAATGTATGACACACACCATTCAGCAAAGACATATAAGGAGTACAGCAAATAGCTCATATCCAGTCCAAAAAAGGAGTAAATGTAGACACCTAACCAGTGCATTAAAAAAATTCAGCTTGTAACACAATAACATTACTATCATAATAACATGAGCCCAATTATGAATAATAAAACAAAATAATATCCACATGCAACAGTTGACAAGCAACGAGTAATTCTACACAATTTGCAGATTAATTTCAGCTGTTCCCTAAGAGAAAGCTCATATTTAGCCAACAAAAATCAGCAAAGTCAATGGCAAGAAAATAGTCATGCTGATGGGATGTAATCAGACACCTCCCTTTGTCGGTTTGTCCCTCTTTGATCCCCCCACCCAACTGAAGTTATAAATCTTCAGATGTACACAATCATATCAACAAAGATTTTAGTTAATTAAGTATGCGATACAATGCACTAAGTTCATCACTTTAATTTCAGAAGGACATTCCCCCACCCACCCATCCACCCCCAACTCGAAATTAAAGTTTTCCAGGTGTAAACTATTACGAGTAAATATCAACAAAGAGCTTAGTTAATTACTAAGCATACACATTTCAATGGCTATATTCATAACTTAAATATCAGAGGGACATTGTTCCAGTTTCCTATTCTTTAGCTGAAGAGATTGCACTCCATTCTCGATTGCTGCATGTCACCAACTAGAAGCTCCGAGTTCAATAAAATAAAAGCAAAAAGGTGAAAAAGAAATTACCTGCACTGAAAAATACAGGAAACGGGCTGCCCATGATAGGCCTCCCATTGCATTCCACATGGACCATATAATTTCCTCTCTTAGGGACAGCATAGGTAACCATATACGTCCCATCACCCAGGTCCTTCACAATCCCGTCAATGTCTGAACCTCCGACCCCTACTCCCGGGGTAACCTTAACCTTAACCTGAGCATCCCCTTTCGGGATCTTTCTCCCATCTGAATCCTTGGTAATCAAATTAAATGTACACGGTGAGCCTGCTGACCCGCCAGAAACTCCAGCACCAGCTGCAGTACACTTGGAAGGGTCAAGTGGCCCAATTGGCTTGTTTACGAGATCTTCCGCCTCGTCTTCACTGTCCGAAGATAAATCAAGAGCCTTAGGTTTGCTCTTGTCCACATCCTTGAAAGTAGCCTCAAAAGCCGCCTTGGCAGCCGCAGTTTTCTCCGCTTCACTCTTCAGCTTTGCTTCCTCAGCCTGTCTCGCCCAAATTGGCCGAATAGCCACCGCATTCCGGTCAGCCATCAAACCCTAAATACCTACAATCTCAGAAAATTATAAAAAAATCCTAAAAAAAAATCAATAGCCCCAATTATAGAATCAAACCCTAGTTACCAAGAATTCCAAAAATTAGAAATCGGCTAAGTACATAAACCTGACCTAGTAGAAAATTAAAGTTAACCATGAATAGAAATTGCAAGCATGTAAATCATATTGCCGAATAACATAAAATTCCATACCAATTAAAAAGAAAATAAATCAATAAGTCAAATTAGCCTCAACTGAAGATAAAATGCAGAAAATTAAGCATACAAAGATATTCAATTAGCTCAATTTTTAGCTTAATGTGTCAAAAAAAAAAAAAAAAAGAACAGTTGGGAAACTGGAAAAGTTGAAAGATGAATACAATTGAAAGATTGAGAAGAGAGAAAATATTAAAAAGAAATACCAGGTTTTGAAGAAATACAGTCGATTGGAAGGGATGATAGAGAGCGAGAGAGATCTGCGAGAGCCAAGAGGCTTTTGATTTTTTGGGAGGGGGTGTGTAATTTTTTATGCAATTTACCAAAGTATGATTGAAAGGTGGGCACGGGGCGGGTTGGCCTACGGGCGGCCCGGCCCGTCACGAAGTTTGACTAAACACAGCACGGCCCGTCAGCTGGCCCGGCCTGGCACGGTGGTCGCCTGGCATGCCGTGGGTCGTGCCACGGACAACAATTGCAATTTTCCAGCACGGCATGGCACGTGCCCGCCTCTTGGCCCGCGTGCCAGCCTGCTTTATGACCGTTGCTCAACGTCTCTAATGGAGACCGTTGCTCAACGTTCTTCTTCCTCCTTAGTTTCCAACGGCTACCTCCCCTAATAGCTCCATCTTCTTCATTCCAAATCACATATTTACAATCTCTTCTCTTAATCTCTTATATTCTCTAATAATGCTCTTAATCTCTTAAATTCTCTAATTATTATCTCTTAATATCGAAAAAATTAAAAGTTCGTAATCGTAATTAGTGGAAAGCGTTGAAGCACGGTTGTAAGATCTAAACTAATCTTTAATTTATTATTGTTGTTATTATTATTGTTATAATTATTGTTATTAATTATTATTATTGTTATAATTGTTGTTATTAATTATTATTATTGTTAAAATTGTTGTTATTAATTATTATTATTGTTAAAATTGTTGTTATTAATTATTATTATTGTTAAAATTGTTGTTATTAATTATTATTAATGTTAATTAGTTATTATTAAAAATTGTTAATTTGTTAATTATGGCATCACCTAACACGAACAACCCATCATCCTCCAGGAAAGTCCAATTTGTCCGTGGTAATAGTTCTGGGGAATCACCTAATCCAATGACCCCCCCCCCCCAATTTCGAGTCCGACCAATGACTCCGGAACCGCCCCCCTAGGTTTTGAGCAATATAGGCATGGTAGTACTTCCGGTTTTCAACCCTATAACATGAATATGCCCGGATTTCTACAAACCCAATTTCCACAAAACCAATTTCCACAATTCGGTCAATTCCCACCTAATTTCTTTGACCCACAAAATTTTTATACTAGCCAAGGTAACGAACAAGATACCTCAAATGCCTTTTTTCTACTACTAACCAACAAACCCCCGAATCTACAAACACCCAATTCCCAAACACACAAGAGCAATGGTTAATCGAAAGTGACATGGTAAATATTAAAAGCCGCAAAAGTGATGTATGGAATTATTTTGTGCTAAATAAAGCCCAAACAAGAGCAAAATGTAAACATGTGGTAAAATATACACGGCAAAATCCAAGTCCGGTACGGGACACTTAAGTAGACATTTTAGAACATGTGCACAACCAGCTAGTGATCCAACCCAGCCAAAAATTTCCCAATTATATCCACACAGCTTTACCTACAACTATGAGAGGGATAGGGATGAACTAGGGAAAATGATAGTACACGCCGAACAACCTTTTCTTTTTTTCAAAAGTAACTCATTTAACACTTACATTAATAAAGCATTACAGCCCCAACATAAAAGAATCTCTAGGAAAACCGTTCGTTTCGCCGCCATGAAAAACTTCCTAGAGTACAAAATGCGGTTACAAGACGAATTGAGTAAACTTAATTGTAGAGTGTCTTTGACTGCCGATTCTTGGGATAGTGGTTATAAATGTCACTATTTATGTGTGACTTGCCATTGGGTAGATGATCAATGCATGGTTGTTACAAAAACGAATAATCCATTTTAAAATGCTAAAATACCCCCACATCGGTATTAACATTGTTCACCATTTAATGGAAGCTATAAATGAATACAACATTAGAGGAAAAAAAATTATGTCTATGACATTTGACAATGCAACCTTTATGACATATACTGCTAATTATGTGAAACAAAATTTAACTGATGTAATATTAGATGGTGATGCATTTCATACTAGATGTGTTTTCCATGTTCTTAACTTATGTGTACAATATGGAATTAGAGCAATTGATCCATACTATAACAAAATTAGAGAAATTATTATGTCTATTAATAGCTCAAACATGAGATACCAAGAATGGAAAAGTTTCTAAGACAACAAAAGATAAGAGCAATAAAAATCAAAACCGATTGTCCAACTAGGTGGAATTCCACCTATGACATGTTGCCCACCTTTGCACCTAGTATCTCACATTTATTTTTTACCGATGACAGTATTTTATTTGCTAAAGCTAATCTGTAGGAATGTTCTTGCTGATATAATCAGTAAATATGAGAGAGCTTCCGGTCAAAAAGGGAATCTTGGTAATACGGATGTAGCTTTCAGCAAATGTGTGACTTTTAGAGAGAAGGAAGGAAACTGTAGAGACGCTGGGGGTAACGAAGGTTGACAGACATGCGAAGTATCTTGGCCTACCCACAATTATTGGCAAGTCAAAAAAAATCTGTTTTTGCTTTGATCAAAGAGAGAATCTGGAAGAAGCTGCAAGGTTAGAAAGAGAAACTTCTTTCACGACCCGGGAAGGAGATCCTAATCAAGGTTGTAGCTCAAGCGATTCCCACTTATATAATGAGCATTTTCCACATCCCTGAAGGCTTAATTGATGAGATACATGCTATGTTAGCTGGTTTTGGTGGGGAAGTAAGGAAGATCATCGCTCTTTACATTGGCACAGTTGGGAAGCTCTTTGCAAACTGAAATATTAGCATGGGTGGAATGGGGTTTTGGGACCTTAAATGTTTCAATCAAGCTTTTCTTGCAAAGTAAGGTTAGAGATTACACAATGATTCGACCTCCCTCCTTGCTCGAGTGTTAAAGGCGAAATATTACAAAAATGGGAGCTTCCTTCATGCAAGACGGAGGTTCGATCCTAGCTTCACATGGCGTAGCATTTGGGGGGGGGGTAAATTCCTGCTGCTTGAAGGTTTGGGCTGGAAGGTGGGAAATGGGTTAAGTATTGAAGTGTGGGAAGACACTTGGGTGTACAAAGAAGGCAAATTTCATACACCCATGCCTGTGGTTTTTCATGACCTTGATTTAAAGGTGTAATACCCCGAAAATTTTGAGTATATTTTAGTAAATGATTTTTCTAGTATAAAAAAAAATGGTAATTATTTTCAAATTAATATTTCTGATTAAAAAAAAAATTGATTTTATCAATTGGTTGTTTCAGATTGAAATATATATATATATAAAAATCTGCCTAAGAATAATTTTCAAAAAAAAAAAATGTTTTGAAATTATTAAAAAAAAAGAGAGAGAGAGAAAAAGAGGGGTGATTAGTTTTATCGGATGGAGATGAGCTAGTACTACCAAACTCAATCTAATTTGAGTTCTATCTTTTGAACTTTCCAGAGAAATAAATCCCTAAATCCCCTACATTATATATACCACCTCCTAAATACCAAATTTGCTTACCGTACAAAAGAAAACCCACCTTTTTCAATTATTTCTCAAGTAATCAACAATTTGTTATCCCCAACCTTGATCTTTGACTGGTAAGCTATAATTCACCACCATGATTCTCATATGAGATAAATTTGATTTATTTTGGCATATTTGAACAACTGATTGAACCTCTCCCTTTGTTTTTATGTCTTACCCGTTCAAAACTCTCGAGCCCATCTAAACATGGGCACGGGCCGTGCCCGTGCCGCCGCGGGCCGTGCCTGGCCGTGCCGGGGTGGGGGCCGTGCCGTGCCGGCTCCGCGGCGGGCCGTGCCGTGCCGTGCCTGAATTTGGCACACCCCAGCCCACGGCACGGCACGGCCCACGTGCCTTGCGGGTCGTGCCGTGCCGGGCCGCGGGCCAAACCGTGCCAGCTTAATTTTTTTTTTTTTTTTTTTTTTTTTTTTTTTAATAAATGAAAAAAAAAACGAATTAAACGATATATATATTTTTTTAGTACAACTTAATATATGTGATTAATTTATGTTTATGTTAAATGTTAGTGTTAATATATTTTGTTTTCATTTTTTGAACAACTTTATTTTAATTTAGGTTATATAAATTATTTATCTAATTAATAATTATGTTTAAGTTTATTTAAACAAATAAAAACAATTTTATTAATTTAGTAAAAAACAACAATGCATATAATAAAAAAAAATACGAGTGCGATAATCCGAAAACACAAAAAATTGAAGAATAACTTATTTTATTATATGACGGTAGCCGGTACGAATGTACGATAATTCAATAATACAAAATAAGTAATGATAATTAAAAATCGTACAATAGTGTATGAATATTGAATAACTTCATTTATTATACGGAATACGAAGTTAGATAATACAAAAAGAATACAATAGTGTATAATGTAAATATGTAATCATGTAATTATTATTGGTCGTCTTCGTCTTCGTCTTCGTCTTCGCCTTCGTCTTCATCTTCGTCTTCGTCTTCGTCTTCTAGAGGTTCAAGTTCATCCGCCAATTGAGTTGATTGAGAAGTATGAGAACTAAAAGAAGTCGACGTTCCTTCATCGTCGTCGTTTTGTGCATAAGTACGATCTTGAGAACGAGTTTCGGCATCCAACCAATCCTTGAAGCAAACACACATTTCAAGTGTTTCGGGTTTTAGTCTTGTTTTTCTATCGTCTAAAACTCGTCCCGACGCACTAAAAGCTCTTTCGGAGGCAACGGAGGAGACTTGGATTGCAAAAATATCACGAGCCATTGCCGACAAAATTGGATGTTTCACGGTTTGTGATTTCCACCAATCGAGGATGTCGAGGCCAAACTTCTCTTCATCGTCCATGCCTTTCATGAAGTCGTAACTTAAGTACATTTGCAACTCCGAAACATCGCTTTGTGTTCTCTTACTTGATGATGATTCCGTACCTGAAAACTTGGACATCATGTTAGCAGCTTGTGCAAATAAACCTTTGGCCCGTTTACTTGCATTTTTGGATGTTTGAGAAGGGGCAAATCGAGACACGGTTCCATATTTACTTTCATAGGTGGAGTATAAAGAAAAAAATGCATTTGTCACCTTAGTTTTAAAAGCTTCAACATCATCTTCAAAATTCATGTTAGTATAATAAATATCAATTAATAAAAAGGTGCCATCATATTTTTGCCTAGGATCTAAAATAGAAGCAAAAATATAAATCATAGGAATATCGGTGTAATATTTACGCCATTTTTCCTCCATGGATGGAAGATATCCACGATAAACATGTTGAGATCGGTGTTCCGCAAAAAGTTGTGCAAGTAAACATGCATTACTAAGAAAAGAATGAGAACAAGGATTATATACAGAAGAAAAACAATGTGTCATACCATATAGTAATTGTAAAAATTGCATATATTTTTCACAATTAACCCAATCATCTTCTAGTAAAGCATTTTGTGGAAATTTCATATTATAAAAAAGTGTTAAATGAACCTTGTACTCGATTGCCCGACTCAACATTTCATAGGTGGAGTTCCACCTAGTTGGACAATCCGGTGCTATTTTTATGGTTTTTATCCGTTGTTGCCTGCAAAAACCTTTCCATTCTTGATATCTCATGTTAGAGCTATTAATAGACATAATAGCATTCCTTATTTTGTGATAAAATGGACCAATTGCTTGTGTTCCATCCTTCACACACAAGTTAAGAACATGACAAATGCATCTAACATGAAGTGCATTTCCATCTAATATAACATCGGTCAATTGGTTTTTGACCAAATTCGCACTATATGTCATAGAAGTTGCATTATCGAAAGTCATTGACATGATTTTATCCCTAAGACTATATGCATCAATGGCTTCCATTAAATGATGTGAAATGTTAAGACCGGTATGAGGGTATTCAAGCATTTTAAAATGAATGATGCGTTTTTGTAACATCCACTCATTATCTAACCAATGACAAGTAACACATAAATAGTGGAGTCCGTAACCACCATCCCATGCATCGGCGGTTAAAGAAACTCTACTAGGAAGATTAGCTAATTCATTTACTAATTTCAATTTGTACTCTAGATAACTCTTCATGGCAGCAGATCGAACGGTTTTTCGGGAGATTTTTTTGTGTTTTGGTTGTAGTGCTCGGTTAATATAGTTGTTGAAGGCATCATTTTCGGCGAAAAGAAAAGGTTGTTCCGCATGTACAATCATTCTCCCAAGTTCATCCCTATCTCTCTCGTAATTGTAAATGAAGCCTTGTGGGTGGAATTGAGAAATTTTGGGTTGGGTTGGATCACTAGATGGTCCACCACATTTTTTTGTATGTCTTTTAAGGTGTCCCGTTCCTCCCTTGGTATCGGCCGAGAAAATTTTACCACAAGTCCGACACTTGGCCTTTTGTTTTTGTCCATTTTTACTTAATTGATAATGTGACCAAACTTCACTCTTTCTTTTGGTTTGAGCAAAATCCTCTTCGGTACACCACTCTAATATGTTAGGATTTTGGGTGTTGGGCATTTGGGTGGATGGTTCACTCGACCCGCAGGCTTGTGTTTGGCTACTTTGGGAAGGAAGAGGAAAAGGAAATTCATGTTGTTGAAATTGGCTTTGTTGAAATTGGGTCCAAGGAGCCATATCATCCATTTGTTCTTGCCCTCCCGTGATTTGGGGATGAAAGAAAGGGGTGGAAGTGTTTGGAAAGGGCATGTTAGGGGAGGGAAAGGGCATGTTAGGGGGGGGGCATAGGCATTGAAGTGTTTGGATTTGGTGATTCTCTACGTTTTGACTTGGCTTTTCTAGAGGAGGAGGAAGCGTTCGGGTTTGATGCCATAATTAATTAATAATAATAACAATAAAAGTAACAATAACAATAATAATAATAATACAAATAACAATAACAATAACAAAGTAACAATAACAATAATAATAACAATTCACAACAATAATAATAACAATAACAATAAGAATTAGTAAGTAGTTTTTATATAAATTAAATTTTTAAAAATAATTATAATAATAGTAGATTACTTGGATCAATGAGATCCCAGGTAGGAGAGGTTAGGAGCGACGTTGTCCAGAGCCCAAGTCCCGCCTTAGACAGATTTCAACAATCCAAATAACCCACAATTAAAATAGAAAGTAGTTTTTATATAATTAAGTAGTTCCAACTTCCAAGAATACAATAATAATAATAATAATAATAATAATAATAATAATAATAATAATAATAATAATAATAATAATAATAATAATAATAATAATAATAATAATAATAATAATAATAACAACAAGATTAACAACTAACAATAACAATTAAAATAAAGTTGAGTTAGATCTTACAATGACGCTTCAATGCTTTCCCAAATTTAAAATTTCCCGAACTTATAATTTCCCGAATTTATAATTTCCCGAATGTAAATATAACAATTTTTTTTTTTGGTAGTAGACTAATAAAGGTAATAATAGTAAAATGTAAAATTTATAAGAGAGTAGGAATTTTTTTTTTTTTTTCACAAAAGAGAGCAAGATTGTACGAATTGTAGGAATTTGAGAATTGAGAATTTGGGAGTAAGAAAATTAGAGAATAAGAGAGAAGAGATGAGTTGATGAATTGTGAAAATTTTGGAGGAAAATATGAGTTATTTATAGGGAATTTGGGTGGGAAAAGGGGTGGAAAACTAGCCGTTTATAGCTGTTGGAAAACGGCCATAAACGGCTAGTTTTCCAACGGCCATATGGCACGGGCCGTGCCGTGCCGTGCCGTGCCGTGCCGTGCCGTGCCGTGCCACGTGCCGTGCCACGTGCCGTGCCGCCGGGTCGTGCCAGCGTGCCGGCCCACGTGCCGGCCACCGTGCCGCCCGGCGTGCCTCGTGCCGTGCCCGTGCCGAATCCCCCAATTTTGCTCACGGCACGGCCCACGGCCCACAGGTGGGCCGCCGTGCCGTGCCGTGCCGGCGACCGTGCCGTGCCGGGCCGTGCCGGAGTCGTGCCGTGCCCGTGCCGCCCGCGTGCCGGCACGGCCCGCGCCCATGCTTAAGCCCATCCTCTTTGATGACTCTTGAAAATCTCGATCAGAATAATTTACCAGAACAAAACCATGGAAATATCCTATCTTTGGATGAAAGGAAGAAGAAGACAAGCTATTATGGGTCTCGTGGAATGTGCTTGTAAAGCACTATGTTAAGATTACTTTAATAAAAATAGCCTACCTTAGTATCTAAATTATAATGAGAACATTGTTTTATAAATTGTCTTTTCTCCAATTTTATTATAATGTAGTGTTTTCTGTACACAAAAAAGTAGTACGCTAACTTACTAACCCACGTGAGTATTATATAGCTTCGTGACGAGTAGGACTAATTTAATTATCTGTTTATTTGTAGACGGAGGCTACTAGGTGAACGTTACGAAGGTTACTTACCTTGAGATTTACGCGCAACTCAAGGTAATTTTCAATGTCCATCATCTTTAGAATCCCATTAGGAAATTGTTTTGAAATATTGTGTGCCAACTATGTGCTTGTGTAATTATATGTGATGAGTGTGTTACTGTATGATATTATGGAATTAAATTATATACTAGTTTTCTATATTAGTGTACTAATATAAATATTTTCGAAAATTTGATTAATTGGTATCGTATAAGTTTTTTTTTTTTTTTTTTTTTTTTTTTTTTTTTTTTTTTAATTAAAGTCTTGGGAATTGGATGATTGATTACATGTGATTGATGGTCTCCAAGGCCTATTGGGAAACGAGTTGAACTAGTATGTCATGTAGAATGACTATGTTCTAATCATACTGAAATTAAAACATTGTTACTTGGGATTAAGTTGATTTGTGCAATACTTGTGTGCAATGTGATCGGACAATTTAATCTATTAAATGTACATTAAAATTAAGAAGGGAAATGAAACCCGAAAGGGTGAAGAACAGGTTGTCCACTAGTAGTTATGGTTGCTACTAGTTGGTTTAAATTAACGTATTTTGCTGCTTAGTCTTCCTCCTAATCAATGGGTATTAGTGAGGGGTGTGCACACTAGGGACATTCTGTTTAATTTATGGCCATTTGGGGTTACGCTCGACCCTCTGTAAAGTAAGTGGTGACAGGGACTAGTCCCAGCTTACTGGCGTTCTCTTTCCCTTTCTTAGCTAAAGTAATAAATTTTTAATGTGACAACTTGATTTTGGCTTAGTGTTATAATGTCGATGAAATTGTGTTGTGTAAGATGTTTTCGAACTAAAATTATTTATTTTACGGGATGGAGTTGGAATTACTCAGTTTATCTGATTTTGGGAGTTTTCTCTTTTTCCTTGTTTCTGATTTATTTTGCAGGTTGGTAAGAGGGTACTCAGTTACATGTGAGGAGACGTTAGAATAATCACGTAGCTAAGACAATTTAGTTTAATTCCGAATTTATTTATTTTCCTTTTAATTAATGTTTTTAAAATGCTTTATAGTTCAGATGTAACGACTATTTTATTTTTGCCGCCACTCAGATCACTTAGTTTATATCCCTAAACCGTATTTTGTTTTGCTTTGCAATTTTTTTCTATGGAAAATAAGTGTAGCAGTAACACTCCCAAGGTTCGATGGTTGGGTTTTGAAAGGTGAAAAGATTACTCTTATCGTTTTACAAAGACTCGAATTTTGGGGGTGTTACATGTAGTCAGCACCTGTGTAGCTGCTGCTCATTTCAGATGTTAATTTGTTGTGGCCTGATACACTAAGGGAGCAAGCTTCTAATTTTATCGTCAGGTTGTCTCTTCCCATGCCCTTGGTTTTCTTCGGATTTTCTGTTCTTGGCTACCATAAATACTTCTACTCTCTGCTCTTTAGTCATAGCTATAACATTGAGGACCATGTTAATCCTTAAGTGTAGGGGAGAGGTCATAGCATTTTTCTGCAATTGCCTTATGTGTTGAACTTATACTTAGTTTTAGTTTGATTTGTGTTGCCATAATGCCATGTATGAAACATGGCTGAATTTTGTGCAGGTTTTCACGGAAACACATGATTGATTAAAATTTAGTAAAACATTTGAAAGTTGCTAATCCTACCTAAATGATTGTGAGTAATTAAAGCTCAAGAGTCTTTATGTGGAATGTAAAATATATATAGGAATATTAAAATGAGTTAAATATTTCTTCCAACAATCGAAGTCTAGCAACTAAACTCTCTAAACTAGAAAATTGCATGGAATGTCAAATGTAGTAGAGTTTTTTTCATTTGGGGTTATCGTGTTGAGCTCAACATCTACGATGATTTCCACCTCAAGTAAATATGAAATCCCTTCTTCTTTCTTCATACTAAGGCGAAAAGACAACCCTATTGCTTGGCGAAGCTCATACTCGAAATCTCGAGTATCAACTCTCTCCCAATCAACTCCAAACTTGTTGCATGTGTCGATCGATGTGGCACTCGTTGCTTTAAAAGCCATGTCATAATCAAGTTTTAATTAATTTATCATATTATTTTTGTAAAAAAGGAAAATTTGTCAGAAAAATCTTTTAAAAGCTCCATTTAAAAATAAAAAAAAAACATTTTAAAAGTTTTCAAGGTAAAATAACCACCGCGTTTATTTTTTTTTTCAAGGAGAAACCTATTTACTTAATTACCTTCTAATTTACTTGATTACTCTCTAATTTCCACTAATTACCCTCTAAGCCATCTAATTATTCAATAATTAACTTTAATTTATAAAAAAAATGCCCACCACCCCCAACCACTAGCCAACCACCTCCTCCCCTTCCCCTTCCCCCTCCCCTAACAACATCCCCCTCCCTTGTCGAACCCGCCGCCCAAGTCCCTCCACCCCCAGCGACCTACCTCCACCGTCGGCCGACCTTCCCTTTCCCCCTTATCCCCGCCAACTACCACCACCTCCATTCGAACTTCTTACTCTTATTTGTCTTTCAAATACTCTCAAACTCACTACCAAAATTTGCAAGGATCTTCTTGGAAGCTTTAAATCAAGTTCTCCCACACAATCAATGTGTTTTTGCTTCGATTTTATTTGCTTGAATGTTGCGATTTGGGGGTTTTTAATTTTGTACATCTTACTCGCAATTGATGCTTGTCTTAGCTTTAATTATGTATGTACGTGATGCTAGGGTTATTTCGAAGCAAATTGCAATTGTTTTGGCTTCCATCTTGGGAAAGGGTGGGAGAAGAGAAGGATTTGATGATGGTGGAGAAGAAGGGTTTGGTAATGGCAAAATTTGAAGTTGATGAATTTGGTGGAGGGGTAGATGGAGGAGAGAGAAAGTGACGATGAAGGGGGCTGCTGTCGCTTGCTAGGGAGGGGGAAAAAGAGGGGGTGGCTGGATGGTGGTGGTTTTTTTTTTTAATTTAATTATTATATGGTTAAGTGAGAGTTAGAGGATAATTAAAACAAATTAGAGACATAACGTCTTCTTCAAAAAAAAAATTTACAATCGGGTTTTCATATCCAAAATGCTAAAAATCAAGTTTTCTTTTGCCAAAAAGCTTTGAAAAGTGCGTTTAAAAGTTTTTTTTTGACAAATGTTCCAAAAAAATTCTAACCTATTTTAGGGATCACCAAATCCTTATCAAATAATCTCTTAAGCCTCAAAGCACTTTTGAAGTATTTCTCTTGCTCATCAAATCTTATTTGCCTATTAGCATATCTGTTGTATCTTTTTTCAATAAACTTTTTGGTGTTCATTGATGATTTTGTTCCCAGATATTGCCAATTCTTCTCAAGCTCGTGATCTGTTGGCATCTCATCAGCTTGTAGAAAGTAAGGTGAATTGATCTCAATACTTGCAAGATTATAGGCAGTAAATCTATGTGCTATTGTTTTTTTAGAACAACTAAACACATCTACTACTTTTCCCTTACTTAAAAAAATCATAACCTACAACATAATATGACCACTTTAAAACGTTAATCTAACATCGTTAAATTAATGATACCCACCAAATTATTTATTCATTAACCATATTCATTCAATGAGTCTAACAAAATCATCATTAAGTAATTTGTTAATTCACGAATAAGTTTTACGTAATTTGTTAATTCATGAATAAGTTTTACGTAATTTGTTAATTGACGAATAAGTTTTACGTTATTTGTTCTAAAAGGTTTTTTTAATTTATCCTATTTTTGAAAATATAATGATTAAGAATTTTATTTCGAATAAAACAAGTGTTTTTAATAGATCGAATTCTGATTTAATAAGGATAAGTACGGATATTCGACTAACCCAATAGTGCCAAATCAGGGTACTAAAATTTCTTAATTTTGTCCAAGAAGTAAAACAATAAGTGTGTTCTCAAATGACATCTATGAACAAAACATTATGGGTAGTGGTAGCCCATACGACAACACCATACCTTAATTAGTTCTATAAGTAATAGCACAAAGAAGTTATTGTGTAATAGACAATATATCCTTTACAGCATGAAAACATACTGGAAAAAGAGGCACCAAATAAGCATAGACATAATGAAAAAGCCTATATCTTTTTTTTTTTTTTTATTATTATTATTATTATTATTATTATTATTATTATTTTGAAATGATCTATTTTACTCCTAATCATAAATTCTATTCTAATCACTTGTGCAGACAATTTCCAGAGACCACATATTTCAATCTAGTGCAGACTTATATCAAGACATTCAAGCTGCTAAACGGACAACAATTCAGTCCTGACAGTCATTCGATATTCACCATTCATAATTTCATTGGGAAGCCGCCAATTCGCAGGGTTCAAAAAAATCGTATTCGAGGTAATCTAATACAAAGTTATAAATTTTTGACTTATTGTTATAAATATAGCTTATTTTAAAACCTCGAGTTTTGTTTGACATCACTTTAGTTCGCATCTTCTACAATTACGCTATTGCCAATTGAGTTTCTCAATTTAAACTGATTCACACTTTTTATATTCTAATAGCAGCACCATCAGAACTTATAAGTTGTCTTAGTAAGATTACAAGATATATTCTAATAGTAGCACCATCATAACTTGGGTTTTCATGGAATTGTGCAGTTTTATTTGCAAGAAGCAATTGTTGGGTCTGAATATGTTTATAGAATAGTGCAAGGCACATCTCTAAGGGTTGGATCCTGTTTTTTGCCTCTATTTTTGTATGTTCTTTTCACAAATGTGGGTTCATGTGCCATAACTTGTTTCTTTATCATGATATAGTCTATCATATATGGTTTAAAAGAAGTTGAAGCTGTACTTATCATGAAAGTGGTATTGCAGACTTGGTGAACAACTTGGGTACAGCACGGAACCAAAGAAGTCATGGAGGCATTGCATGCCACATAGATGTTAGCATGATTGGGCAACTTGGAAGTGATTCTTTCTACTGTCGTAAGTTTTTTTTTGGCAATGATATTTTTTCTACTGCTCCTGGTTTTAAGAAATTAAAACTTGTTCATTAGGTTTGAAAGTTACCAAGTCAATTTTATGCTTGTATAGATCGATTAAAATAAAGGATGCAGAGGCACAAGCTTATGTCTAAAATTGAGGTTTATAAGCTATTTCTTTCTGTTCTTAAAGGATATTTTGGCATTTAAAATTTTAAATCGTGCCTTATAGCAGTTTAGCTTCCTTGCCCTTTTTCTCCTGGCACTTTTTTTTTTTTGGTTTTGCAGGGACCCCTTTTATTCTCTTATTTCATTGAAATTCAATCAGAGCTTATTATGAGGTATTTTTAATGAAAGGCTTAGTAACTTACCATTCTTTGTCTGTATTTTGTGCTAGCTAGTTTATGAAAGTTTGTCTTCCATGGTTTAACTAAATCGACTAGTACTCTCCTCTTAGTTTTTTTTTTGTTCATCACTTCACACTTACAACTTGACAAGAATAGTGTTGCTTACAGTGCTAAGAGTCGTCCTAACGGAGGCCAACACCACCCAAATTAGAAGCAGAAAACTAAAAAAAAAGGGCTGAATTAATAACAAACTTTGCGATTGTTTTTGAATTGCTGTTCCTGACTCCTCGAAACCTCTTTCCATCTTTAATTATTGATTTGATTTAATTTGATTTGCTACAGCCAATTAATTAAGTAATTAATATGAACTCTATTTGATATGGTTAAAGAATATTTTTTATTTTTTTTTTAATTACGAGTAATTTTAAATACAAAATATTTCTTTCATGATATAATTAATATGAACTCTATAATTTGATGTCTCGTTTTCGGCTGGAGTAGATAGATAGATAGATAGAATTCAAATTGAAAGTGGCATGATTTTCCTGTTTCAGGAAACCCCTTTAAGGGGATGACAATATTGATTTAGATACTCAACTTTGAGTATCGTTTGACAAAAAGTGTGGACCCTTTATTAATATTATAATACATTTTGTAATTTTTTTTTTTTTTTTTTTTTTTGAAAAACTTACAATATGGATTTAGTGGACCATAAATTGAAAGTGACATTAATATATTTTAAAGAGTCTCACCACTGGGAAATTAGATTTCACATGAGTTGCTAAATTGAGAAGTGAGTTGGATATCACCATTAGAGGTAAAAAACAACTCACTTTGTATTTCAATACTAAAAGTTGAGTTTCACCAATGGTGAGTCTAAGGACATCAAGCACTATCATTTGATGAGCACATTTATCAGCTTGCTTTCGTTGGAGGAGGTTTACAAGATGGAGGCAATCAGAGTCAACCTCTAACCTTTAAAAAGAAAATAAATCAACAAGTCAAATTAGCCTCAACTGAAAATAAAATGCAGAAAATTAAGCATACAAAGTTATTCAATTAAGCATAAATTATCCTCCTCATGTAAAGATATCTCTCGTAAATAGAAAATGACCAAAATGTTGAATTTGCAAAATTGTATTTCTTATCTTATTTCCTCAATACTTTTTCTTATATATAATAACCATAGCAAGATTGCAGAAACAGTACTATAGTATAAGATAATCTCCGATTTGTTTAGATGTTATTGCTGTGCAGAAACTAGTAATTAATGAAAAATCAAGAACAAGAGGCTCGTGCATTGAGAATACTAGAAAGAAGTTCATAGGTTCTTCAAAGCCGATAACTGCAAAAGAGCTTTATCAATGAGTCTGATTCAAAAAATTTATCTCATAATTTCTATCAAAATTTGCCTTGAGACAGGACATTGCATCGCCCTGATTCAAGGTATTGCAATCTATATATACAAGCAGTTACAATTCCTACCACCAAGTCCTTCAGTCCACCCAACAGACCAAATAAGCCAGTTGAGAAATTTCGGAAGACTAGGTCGGGACTCTTAGTCCATTCGAGTAATTTCCCCACTTATCAAGAGTGAACTGTCAAATTTGGACATTTATCGTAAGAGATATGTACAATAAAAATTGATACCAAACCAAGAAAATTTGCACCTAGCGCATCCATCTACCCATCTTGGTAGCCATCATTTTTCTCTTCTTATGGGCTTGATGCTTGGCAGAAACCCCCATTTTCCTCTTGGCATTTCTGACAGGATTAATAACAGCCATGAGCTTCTCCTCCTGCTTCCTCTTGAACCTTTTTTCTCCAAGATCATTCCTCATCTGGTTGTAAACTTGTACGAAATTCTGAGTACCAAGTTTGTCCTGTATCTTTTGACGAACTTTTTCTGCACGTTGCTTTACATCATCTGCATATAGATGAAAAAGACATTTTAAGCTTTCAACTAAAAAACGCGAAACCATAGAGTATATAAACCTACCCTGGATGCGCTTCACATAATAAAAAAATCAAAGGTAATGATTTACCCAGAAAGGGAGAGTGATTATATTATAAAACTCTCCTTCCCTAATCGCCCCCCCCCCCCCCACTCTCTCTCTCTCTCTCTCTCTCTCTCTCTCTCTCTCTCTCTCTAAGTCTGTTTTCACTCCACTTTGCTGAAAGCTACTCATAGGTAACTGGTGAGCTAAGCCACCTGCTTAAATAAGCCAAAGCTGTTTTTATTTTATTTTATTTTTTTCCTTCATACTGTCATAGTTGCAAACGAAAAACCAAACAAGCCACCTGCTGAAATCTCCAAAATGCACTTCAATGTCTTCAAAGCCAGCCTTATAGTTCAGCGCAACAATGTGGCAGACATTAGGTACAATACGAAATACTTGGAGGTTGAGGAAATTATAAATCTTACCTGAAACTACTTTTCCAGAAAACCCCTCGCAAAGTTTGTAAATTGGGAACAACAACAAATAGGCATACTGCAGGCAATCTTCTTGAGTGGTCTGCTCAGCCACCAGTCTAAGACTACCAAGAATCATCTTCATCTGAAATTTATACAAAAAAAGGTCTTTAGCAACAAAGGAAGCAGCAGCAACAACAACAACAACAACAAAGCCTTAGTCCTAAAATGATTTGGGGTTGGCTAACATGAATCGTCATAAGTAACCATAATATATAGGGAAAGAGACATAACAAGATAATCCATTGAAAGAGCTTGAAAAAGGCGAGTAAAGAGAGAAAAATGAGCATTCAAGTAAAATTAAGGAAACTTTAAAGAAAACTAAGAATAGACTTCAAGAAAGTTTTATAAGAGTGCTAAAATCGTGTTGATAAACATAAGGTTTGAGAACAAAAAAGCCATAATTACACAATGTGAACAAGCAAAGGACAACTGGTTCAGAATCTGTGCTTTATAACCTAAGAGCTCACTGACCTGAGTATCCTCAGTTTGAAGGGCAGTTTTTCCCATTGTGTTCAGTAAACCAGACACGAGCAAAGAACTAAGATTATCGTTTTTCTGATCAAAATTATCGTCATCAAATCCACAAGTGAACACTTCTGTGATATTCCTTCCACTTTTTGTATCAAGCAACTGACAAGCTTTAAGAAAACATCCTTGATCGCGTGAACCTAGGGAGGACCAAAATGTACAGGGATCCTGAAATTCTGTTTGACGCAACAGAGACTGTATACCACAGATTGCAAATGCAAGATTGCATTTAACAATTCTTCTTACACCTTTATCAGGGAGTTGAACCTTTAATCGACTGCATAGAGATGAAGCAATCAGGAACATCCTACTCGTGCTTGTAAGGCAAGTTGTTCCGATTTTTTCCCCTTTCTTTACCATTTGTTCAAAGTACAATGCAACAAGACGGCTGGATATGTTACAAATCCATGGGTGTGGATGCACAAGAAGCTCAGAGACTGCCTGCCATATATCCTGGAAAAAAGAAAGTATTACCAACAAACACTTGAGAATATTCAGATTAATTGCTGCAAATTATTACCCTTGTTGAAGCAACTAGCTTCATCTTTTGAAGTAAGAAGAAATAAATAAAAAGCTTGTAAACTCGATTCTGTTATGAAATTTTTAGAGAAGCAATGGACCGTATAGAAGCTTCTCTGCAGGAATATCTAGAAAAAACAAAAAAACATTCTATAGTTTTGACTGAAATGCTAAGCTTCTAAGAAACCAGTGCTTCCAGTTCATTACTCTTCTCAAGTCTTATGCATTTGTTCGAATGTCTCTTCCTCATTTACTCGAAAAGAACATCAAAATCAATTCATTCAGCAAGAAAAGAGACTTTCAGAGATGCTTCATGCTCCTCCTGCCTCCACCCCCCCCCCCCAAAAAAAAAAAAAAAACCAATGCTATGATGACTGAAATATGTATCCATGTTATGAATTCTCTCTAATAGCAACCTAGTTTAAACATTTCAGGTCAAAACTATATACCAGCATTATCCAACTCTGAGAAATTTAAGCACTAAGCAAGATCAATACTAAAAAAAAATCCTTACCCATGAGACCTTGTCATAAACTCATAATATCATATGTTAAATTACGAGTATCATTTATAAACATCTACATACATGTTTTCCAGTCTAAATTGGATTTCGAAAAGATAAAGGGACTATGAGCTAACAACAAGAAACTTACTTCAATATCCCCAACAAAGAATAATTCTGGAATCTGTGTAAGAATTTTCTCCAACAAAACAAAAGAATAATATGCATCCTTCCAAAAGGGAATTGTTTCCGGATCTGACAGATTTAGGTGCCCACCATTCAACACATCAATAGCAGACTGCACGGTCATTTTCATAACAGGCAGCACATCATTTATGTGCTTCCGAAATCCTCTCTTCATCACTTCAACAACAAATCCAAGGGCCTGGACAAAATAAACACTGACAGTAAGAACATTTTGCGTATCAACTCTAAAACCTTAAGCAAGTTACCAGACAATATATTCCCAAAAATAGAAATTGCAGCCTAGTAGACTCAGCATAATAACATCACCAGAATCAAGTACGAGAAAACCAATAGACAAAATCATCTAATTTCAAGTGCCGAACGACCCATTCTTTCTCCAACTGATCCTACCCACCACTACAGAGAGCTTAGGGGGAAAGAAGTTGAATAGGGAACGAAATGTGTATCGAAAATGTTAGATGCATTACATTTACTATATTACCATCATATAAATCATTACCTGAAATGATAGGCTCCGTAGCTGTTGTTGCTCCCCCAAATACCAAGTAAGACACATATTTAAAATGGACTCAAGTGGTTGTGAGTTTATGCGGCCAAGAAGATGCTTTATAACAATGCCAATTAAGGAGCGAACTTGATTATCAGGATCGTTGGCCAAAGCACGAACCAAAGTGAGAAAAAAAATCGTTGACTGCTCACAAATTACGCTCTCCGGAAACCTCTTAATAATTGTCTTAAGCATATCCAACACAGCTGATCTCCCAGTGGCATGTTCATACCTTCAAACAAAATTTACATAAAACAATGTGCCTAAGAGAAATCAATAACAATTTCACATTTTAGATCTCAAGTAAGGATGATATGGTATCTTACCTTAGATGAATCACAAGGAAATCAAGATGCTCCTGCCTTCGTTTCTGAGAAAGTTGATAGTTAAGCAAGAATTGTAACAATATTTGACTGCATTTTCTGCGGATAGCTTCCTCTTGACTGGTTACCATTAATTTTGCAACTTGATCCATTAGATCATATATTTCAAGGACAACAAGTTTGCGCCGCACAATTGCCTTTAAAAGTGTCAAGGCAACAAAAGAGGGGTTTTTTTCAAGATCAACAAAAAGAGGAAACCTGATCAATACATGCAATTGATCAGCTGAAAGGGTAATTTTGGTGCTCTGTAGCAGGGCAATCAATAATTTTAAACAGGACTGCATTACAGGACTATTTACATTAGATGTACTTTGCGCAATGCCCAATAACGTCACTTTTATCATGTCAGCTTGAGATTCCAAGGAGGGAAGAGGCAGCCTTGTCAAAGGGAATATACACTTGAGGGCAACATCTACTATCTCTTCATACTTAGAACTCAGGCAAGATGTCAGAAGCTTTATAAAGGGATCCAACAGAGAGATCAGATGATCATTGCCCTTGTGAAGTTTAATATTTCTCAAACGATTGTGGAGAAGTCGAAGAGCAAAGACTGCAATAAGATATGAGCACTGTGGTTCGGTCCCAACATAACATTTCATAACAATTTTACTACTTGCCTCAAGATGTTTTTCTACTTTTAACCCCTTCACTAACTTAGTTTCTCTTCTACGTTTATCCTCAGAAAGCCAATCATCAATTAGGCCATATATGAAGATAAAGAGATCAATCTGCTCAACAGAGGAGTTTCTTTCAAATCCTTCAGCAATGTGAGTCAACATAGTCTCCAATTTTAATTTAACTTTTGGTGTCAAATGCTTCTGCATATGCGCAGTTACTGGAGAGAGCAGCTTCAAACCATGGGATTTGAAAGTCACATTTTGGGCAATCAACCTAAGTGTATCAAAAGACATTTGTTTTCTAGTCTCTTTCATTTTAAAAGCAACCTTTTCCACCTCTTTTTGCTCAGCTACCTCACTAAAAATGTCATTATCTACTGCACGAAGCAGCTCATCCAAACAAAAGTCTAGCATACCACCTACAGTATCTGGAAGGCCTTTTGACAAGATGAAGTTAATAGTATATCCCAAAACATGAAGCTCAAATCCTCGTTTCAATGTCGCACTCAAAGCCTTGACTACAAGTTTAAGATACTCAAATCCGAGTTCCTTCAAACATGCAACCAAAGCACATCTGGCTTCATCACGAATGCTTTGCAGACGATTTTTAAGGAAGTTTGATATTCGATGAATGATACTTGAAAGATGAGTGTCCAAGGTGTCACCAGGAAGTTTCTTTAAAACTTTTAGGATGGCAACACTAATATTAACATTCACTTTCTGTGGATCAGAAACAAGCAGTTTTTGCAACTTTGGAAGCACAGTACCAGTAAGACAGGCCTGTGTCGCAGAAAACATATAGCTGGCACCTTTGGGTATAGTAGCTGAATTAGTTATGTCTTCAGGATCATTTTCTGTTACATCATTTCTTGGAAATACCAGGTCAGGTGAGGAATAGGTCTCAGAAAAATGAAATTGGTCAAGGATAGAGCAAACAAGTCGTAACAGGACCTTTTCCCTATCGAGCTTTTTTTCCATATCCCTGAAACATCTCATTAGTAAAGCATAGTATGATTTCCATCCCAATTGACCAGAAATAGAAGAAATGGCATCAAGACAAGCACTTCTAATATGCTCCCCCTTTCCTGCTTGCAAGTCATACAACATACTGAAAAAGAGGGGTATGAACACTTTCTTCAACATGAACTGGAGAACAGGAAAAATGCAAATGAATCAACAAGTCAAAAGGGCAAAAACTGTATAAAAGAAAAGGCAAACTGCAACATATAGCTAACCTCGGAAAGCTGCCCAGTGGCAATAATATTTCTAAAGCGTGACAATGCTCTGGCTTTCCTATGTTTCTGCAAGAGGAAAAATAAGTCAGCACTGCAGCAGTACACACAAGCAATTTTCATACTATCTAATAAAAATATAATTTAGATATAGAACATGTAAACTACAATCTAGAATGAAATGCCTCACTGGACCCTTCTTTTATCCAATTGAAGAGAAATTGATTACTGAGGAAATCATAATACAACAGCACCAGGAATCTCAAATAACTAATGTAAAAAAAAGTACTGAGCCAATCCAGCCGAAACATAAGACAAAGATAAACAAGGGAGAGTTCAGGCAGCATACTACTAAGTTGAAGCTACATAGACAAATGAGTCACACAAATCTAGAGACTAAGGAAATGACAAGAAAAAAAACTGTCGGTATTATCTGATCATGAATTTCATTGATGATTAATCATTTAGATACAAACACAGATATCCTTCCCTTGTTTCTCCAGAAACTACCGTCATCACTTGCATACAAATCAATAAACTACTGGCAGTCCCAGTACAGCACCAAGCTACCAACCACAACCTCTCAACTCACCTCCTTCCCACCCTGCTTGAGCGGAATAACAATCAAGTCCAAACAGTCGCTTCAAATCACCAATGAAAAGGATACTCTTGACCCTATCTCAACAAACCTACGTCTGTATATCCTGGGGCAACCAAAATCTTTTGCAGAAATTAAGTTTCCATAAAAACGATAGCCCAAATTAGTACCAAAGGAATGCCCAAACTAAAACACTTTAATCTACGCAATTTCTAAGGGAAAAAAGTCTTCCAACATGGGTAACATTCTTCAAAAGTTGCTATCTCATTACAAATCCTGTTGACTCATTCAAAAGAGAATTTTTTTAAGAATATACAAAGCACACATAAACAATAAAAATTGGGGCACTTTTAAAAAAAAAAAGTGACAGCTAATATAGGGCCACTAAGTGAAAAAGCAAGGACTGTATATTCTAATTCTTCCCATTCCCAACTTCAACAATGACACATAAAAGATGGAATTTGGAAAAAAAAAAATCAAATTTTGGGATTGGAGATTTCATGCGTGAAAGGACCTCCCAGCCATTCGACTAGAGAATATATCTATTATTCACTCTTGCCAAAAAAATTTGTTACAAGAGAGCATTGCCAGAATGGAACAGGCCAAACAGAACTTAGAACCTATACAAGTCCTAGCCTTCCGCCTCTCTAAGTACACACTCTAATTAGTAATTACCATGTTACACATGCATGACTAGAAGATCAACATATGTTTCCTGACCCAGTCATCATTTTATCCAAAGCTGGCTGGAAATAACGTGTCACCATACACAGCAAGTGAGCTGTAACCTCAACTAAGCGATAATGGTTCTGGTTCTCACTAACCCGATAGTTGTAAGAACAGAGAAATTGAATTCTAGCTCCATTGATTTTCAAACTCCAGTTTAAAATAACCCCTTTTAATAAATTTATTCAGAATATAAAACTTCCGCCACTCTTTCCTAATCGCAATGTTGGCAATTTTATGTTTTCCAATGCACATTTTATACCATTTATATCTTTACAAAAAATAGTAAAATTATGATAATAAGATATTTTGAAAGCATATTTCAAAACAAATCTAAGAAGATCCCATACAAATTGGATAGAGGGAGTTAAGAATAGACCACCTTTTGTACTTTATACGTTGGATATGGGAAAGCAGGGAATAGATGTAATAGATCCACTTTCCATTAAGTAATATGCTGAGAAAGGCCAAAGATGACTTGGATAGAAGGAGTTAAGAAGAAACCTGAGTCACCTGACAATAAAGGCTCAATCCGAGACCTGATTTTGACCCAATTATATTCAGAAATTTAATCAATACCCGAAATGACCTGAAGATAGACTCGGATCAAAAGAGGTCCAAATCATGGGCCGACTCGAAATGACCTGACTCATAAATGACATGAATATTGATGGCTACAAACTAATTTGAATACACATCCCCAATTGACCAAAATATATATTACTCCAGCCATCCCACATTAATTTGAACAATTATCACTTTACAAAATTTTAAGGAGATAAGTACTGAATGGGTTATCTACTGTTATATTAATAAAGAAGTAGATGTGATGGGAGTTAGTCAAGTATGTATTTTAACAAAAACATAGGTGTGAACAGAAGTCAAGTCCAAAAGAATGGTAATAAATAGATAACTGATAAGTCCATACCTAAAAGGAAATCATTCGCTCTCATGGTTCATTTATTCCGTCCAAGTAAAACGCGGCATGTTCAAATTAATTTGATACTTGTTTACTTAATGCTTTAACATATAAATCTTACCATATGAAAGCGCAATTCTTACCAACTTATCTTATCTGAAATAAATCAAAATAATAAGCTAGCTATAACTTAGTTTTAAGAATACTCAAAATTAAACCACCTTTGTTGATTTAGATGTTGGGCAAAATTGAGTCACGTGGTTAGATTCATCTCGTACTATACCTTCACATTATCAAATTTTTAGATTATTTACTTATCTATAATTATATATTTAAAGTTTGAAATCATGCATTGGCAATCGTGAAAGTAAAAACGTTGCGAGTAAAAGAGAATGGAGGAAGCATAAATTTATGGTTCAAAAGTTATGTACTCCAAAATAAAAGTTCACATAATAAAAACTAATCAAAAGAGAATTTGAACTTAGTATTGAAGCCATAACTTAACTTTGTTGCATCATAATCTAAGTGGTCAACCTATGTCTAAGCAATGAAAGGAGCTTATGGTTTTTTGAAAGGAAAAGGGAGCTTCTTAATTGGATAAGAAACAAATCGATTTATTACAAATTATAAATTATTTTCCAAGTCATCTTAAGAAAAATGGCATTCTTCACAGATAGTTATCTGATGAAACCTAATCTTGAAAACAATAAACTAAACTTAGAGCAGACCACAATAGACTTGATCCAAACACAAAGGACCCACGTCAAGTCGTCAACTGGACCGCAGCCATCTAAATGCTATGTTCCCAGCTAAAAATGTAATGATGAAAGTGGGTTTTCAAGAGCATGGCAAAAGATAGAAGAAAATGGAGGAAAAAGTATCTGTGTATGAGCACGGGAAATTGATTCTTGATTCATGCAGCCTACCTCAACTTTTAGGGAATAAAAGAATAAGACTTTGGTTATGTTGTTGTAATTATAATAAGAAATATTTAAATTCGGGTGAACCCTCATTTTGCAGAAATTTAACCCAAAAAAAAACCCTGGTGAACAAAAAAGGAACCCTTAAGACTCGATAGTAATTGATACCTGTAAATGAACGATGTTATTAAAGAAGTCTACTTCAGCATCTTCACTGCAAAGGACCTTTAAACTTCCAAGATTTGGAATTCCTGAAAGCTTCAGGACCATCTCATGTAACAAATCAATCCATTCCTAGAATCATACCCAACAATCAATGTGACCTTGAGAATCCAGTATATGAATAAATCACTATAATACCAGTAATGAATAGAGTTTCAAAAGATGCCTACCTTTTGCATAGTTGTTATTTTAGTCATTGCATCTCCCATGTGCTTCAAAAGGAATTTATTTACAATATGCTGAATGTGATTATCAGTCCAATAAGGGTCATCAATTGCCATTGTTCGTGCAGGAACATCCTGGTTCTTTACTTCTTCCCCAATTATTAGTGCAGAGAATTCGACAAATGAGAGGAGTGACTTATATGCAGATTGTCTTAAAATTAACTCATCAGATTTGATGTCATAAATACAGTGGGATAATATCACTATAGCTTGATCCTCACTAACACCGAAGAAGTAATCTGCTGTAATTCTGTCATAAGCGTTGATGATAATATCAAAGTCAAGGTCGTCCAATTCCATTGCAGAAGTGGTGGCATTTAATTCACAAACGAGATTAACCTGCAAATACAAGAGAAATTATCAAGGAAAAGACATGGCCCACCCTAATAAAAAAAAATGTAAAAAAATTTAAAAAATCCTGGCAACCATAAAAAGGAAATTCTAAGAACATAAGACAATCACCATAGAGCGAATGGATGAATCATTCTCAGCAAGAGCACCCAAAAGATTACAGATAGACGACCGAACACCCCTTTCAGCAGATATAAGAATGGGAGATACAGCCTTCAAGATTTTAGTGTTAGCTTCACTTCGTAATACTGAAACTATATCCCTGAGGATCTGCAAAGCTTCCATACACAAATCTAACAAAAAAAATAAAACAAATTACTTCAGAAAATAGAACTAAACAAAATGAACTCATCATGAAAGAGGAATAGGGCCCTACCAGAATTTTTTATGCCATCTGACGCAAGCAAAAGCAAGATATCCACAAACTTTCTTGCTCCTGATTGATCGTTTATGAACTTTGATAGCAATTTCAGAACTCTCAGCAAAGTTTCCCCAGGATGTTTGAGCAACTTCCTGCAAAAAAGATGGATGAAACACACAAAACGATACAGGCACAAAAATCCACTGCCCAGAATGTAAAATTGGCATTCACTGCCCACTTAAGGGATTAAGGCCTTGATCAATTGATTGATTGACTGCCCAAAAGCAGAAACCATAGGGTAAAAATAAACAAGATCCAATGAAGAAATGATGAAATAGAGACTGAAAATTGATTTAAAGCAAATGATGAGGGAATGAGTGGTGAAGGCGCGAGCGTCAACAGGAGAAATAAAGATTACTAGAATAGTGTCAAATTAAAAGTAATTAAAAGCATTAGCTAATCCATTGAGGCCCTATTCTCTTCACCATAAATAAAATAACATTTCTTAAAAATCAATTCTAATCGGAAGAAAATCAAATTAGTGGAAAAATCAGCTTTGATCATATACATATAAAGTAAATCTGGTAAAAACAAATAAACGGAGGAAGTAATTGTTATTCTTTATATATATAAAGAGAGATAGATATTTGCCAAAATAATCATTCTGCATTTCATCATTTGAACCAAATTACACAAGACTAGATTTTCACTTTAAAAACGACTATATAGATAATATTAGATAATATCCAAATACACTAGGATATTATCAAATATTATCTATGTCCTACGTTCGAGACTTAGAGTTTCACAACGATCCTCTACCTCAAGGGTTCTATTAATATAAAAGTAGATATGATGAGAGTGAATGTGGTATTAATGTAATTACTTTAACGAAAAATTAACAATATCTCTCAATTTTCGGCTAATTAACTGTAGATATGTAGTGTAAGAGAACTATGAAAGAGATGAGTGGGTGTAGAAAAAGTAAGAGAGAGGGTGTAAAAGGTAGGTGGCTGTAAAATAAAGTAAGAGAGAAGGTAAAAGGGTGTGTGGGTGTAAGATAAAGTAAGAGAGTCAGAGAATGTAAAAAAGTCGGTGGGTGTAAGATAAAGAAAGAGAGTGAAAATGTGTACATATTTGTGGTTGGAGGGTTTGATAGGAAAGATAATATGACAATAATTGAAAAAAGCAAAATGAGTAGAACAAACAAAACAATTATAGATTCCAAGCAACTAGAACAATAAAACTTTTTATAGTTAAGATAATAGAAACTTGGTAATATTAACCCAATGACAGTCAGTAAAAAGTTTAATCAGTAATAAAACTAATAATCAATCAAATTGAATAAGTAAATATCTGATAAATATGAAGAAAAAAAAAATCAGTAAAATAATTGTTAAAGTAAATAACCTTGTAGCTAATGTAAGATGAATAACCGTGAAGGTGGCTTCAAAATGGGCTAAAACAGCTAAAGCCTTTCACAATTATATTATAGGGAGATTAAAAGAAAATGGGATACTTTCCAGTTATGGTTTTTGCAGTTACTTTACAAGGACACCTCGTCCTCTTTTTATACATGGTTCTGTGCACTTCTTTAATAAGTTAGATAAAGAAAATTCCATTAATTGCAAAAATACCTAGATTTGGAATCATAGGTCTTTTAGTAGGTAAAGTTTTTACCTACTAGATTTCACAGCTTCAAAAAAGCATGCCTTCCACTACAGAAAGTATTTACAGTCCCACTTCCTCACCCTCCCAGTTTATGACACATAGAGGGTTGTCAATATTCCTAACCTAAGTAACCTTGTAGCTAACCAAGAAGAATAAAAGTGAAGAAGGCTAAAGAATAGAGAGAAGAAGCATCTTCACCCATTAATTATATTTTAATGCTAGAAGAACCATCAAGAAACATTATGCTGAATTGCTGAGTCAATCTTGATAGAAAACAGGCGAACAGAAATCAAAAACATAAATAACTATTCTTCACTTCAATTAGAGAGCTACATAGAAATATAACGAGCACATAAAAAATAATATACCTTTTTTTCTCAGTGAAAGAGTGACATAGATGGTACAGGCTGTCAACAAGACCATCAAGGTTTGAACAAAAAACGTCATCAATAACATATCCATCAATCCCAAGCTCATCTTTAACAGTTAGAAGGTTCTCAGTGAACTTGAGAACGCTATAAATTATGGCTTCAGAAGCTGTTGGAACAGATAAGATTGAAAAGATATCTGGAATTAGGTTCTTTTCTCTGCATAAAAGAGAAACAAGTCTCGGACTCTGGCTCATTGCAAGAAAGCAAAAGAACAAAGAGCTTGGCTTTTCGCTACTTGAGCCCTCCTGCTTGAATCCATGTACTAAAGGCTTCACTGCCTTGAAGAATATATCCCAAAATGTAGAGCCAAAATCATGGTCCTCGTAATTATTAAGAATGGAAGAAATGATCTTCAGGCATAATGATCTCATATCTTTAAATTGCTTGACCGCCGAGCTGGTCTGTTCATATATTCACAAATATGATCAGTGATTACAGCAAATTTTCTGCTTATCCAAAGTATATATGTAAGAGTAATACTACAGATTAAAGCCATTTTCAATAATAAGCACTGGTGAGTCACATATTTTTAGCAAAAAGACAAGTGACACTATTATACGTGCCTACTGAACTTAACCCAGCCCAGATCTACTTTTCCAGCCTCACCACAGACACAAATATGTAAATATGTAACATTTATCATAAACAAATTAAAGCAGTAAATTATATAGTTAATTGTACCCATACATGGCTCATAGCTTCCTTTCTACTTTCTTGCAAGGTAATATCGGATGAACCATCAAGTTGAGCAGGTTGCTTAGGACTTTTATTCAGAATACTTGAAGCACAGCTGTCGAGAATACGGACAACACAACCCAAGAGAAGATCGAGATATGGGCTGACACGTGAAGCATCAAAAATTCTAAAAATTTCTTCAACCACGTGCAAAAACCCAAATCTCTTTTTCAAGGGAATGGCCAATATTCTCTCCACAGAGAATAAATTCAATAAAATTGGCAATTCAAATTCATCCAAATTGCATTTCTCTGAAACCCAAGCACAACTTTCTATTTCTTCATTACCAAGATCAGTAATTTGCAGAGACTTCAACAATAGTAGAAAGAAAAGAGGAAGCTCAGCAACAGTGAATTCAGCAATAAATCCCAGCACAGCCTTTCGATTGCTTACACTTGCATGCTGTATGATAGGGAATTAAAATAATGTTAAGTCAGCAATTCAATTGGACAAAAAAGCAATCAACCACTACGACATCTCACCTTTCTTGAGGCAAGTGTCTTAAGGCTTCTAACTTTTGGCATCAGCAATCGAATAACTAACGGGACAAGTTGGGCTCTGTGCTCTTCTTCAACCAAATTAGAGTCTTCGGATAAACTCCAAGTAGCAATTTCTTCTCTCAAACATTTAGAACTGACAAGATTCTTCAGATGCTTCTCATAAGGGAGCAAGAACCTATCCTTCCAATTTAAGAGACAATCCAAAACCCTTATTTGTATCTCAACATCATTGTTATCAAGCAACCTGGAAACCTCACTCTCGTCATATTCCAATCACAAAGATACAGAGGGAAAAAAGACATAAACATATACATACATATAGTTACAAACCTATTCACCAAGACTTCTTTCAATAGTTGACTGCAGTAAAATGACCGAGGATTCTTCATCAACTTAAATAGGTTAAGCCACTCCATGAGTACAACTTTCCAATCCTTACCAGCACAAGCATGTGAATCAAACGATTCCAACCTACAACAGAGGCACATATAACAGACAATTAGTACAATTCTCCAAGCCACGCCATGACATGACAAGCCCAGTTCTAATCATTTAATAAATAAAAAAATCAGCACTCACCGCCGGTTTTCATCACTGTAGCCCAGAAATTTCAAAAATAATGGAACTATTTGGCGAGAATGTGACTCGGTAACGGTTGGAATCCTTTGTAAGGCTTGGAGTAGCAAAGGAGTTATAGACAAGCCAGATCTATCAGAAGATGTGCTACAAAAGGAACGGAAATGTTCCACCAAATCTAACCAGGGCAACAGAGCAAGCAATTAGAAAGCCATTAATACAATACGTTGTCAGCCAGCAGACTAGTAAAAATTCACTGTATAGCCTACCAGTTCTCTTAGAGGATAAGAATTTCAGTTCAAAATTTTAACTGAAGATGTTTATAGTACTTAAACAATGCACTAGAGGTAGAACTGACAACCAGGTTGGTCAGGAAGGGTTGGGGTTGAAAATGTTCAGGTTCAGGTCATTTGTCAGCTTGGTACATTTCAGGTTTTGGTCAGAAAATGTTTGTTCTTGACCCACACATTTCGAGTTCAGGTAGACCAATTGATTAAGGGATTTCAGAAATGCTATGTAGTTTGTATTCGAGTTCAATATATATAACCATATATCGATAAATATAAATATATAAAAAATTAAGTGCAATATAATATATACGGATGAACTTATCGATATATGATATATTCAACCTAAAACGATGTATGCAACCAACCAAGACAATGTTATACCCAACAAATGTAACATTAACTACAATAAAGGCAATAATTTACTGGTCAATCAGAAAATAAATGGGATGGTCAGGTTTGACACTATTTTTTGAATTAGTCAGGCTTAGGTAAAAAAAAAAGGTTTCAGGTCATGAATCCTTGTTCATGGCCCACTTTTTTGTATCAGGTCGATTTTTTACAGGTCTAATTAGAGGCAAATAGCAAACACAATTTTCCACCCAATATCTTAGATTGTATGATAAATAGTTATGTACTTCAGGTTCTTGAATGACATAAGAATTTTGAAGAGCTAGTACAAACCATTTTTATCGCTACATGCTATCATGTTGGAGTTGTCTAACCCATGAGCCTTTATAGAAATGGTCTGGCATTGCTTGAAAAAGCAGATAAACTTATTCCACAAGAGCCCAGGATATGTGCTGATCATAGCAGAAAGGCACTCTAAAGCTGCATTTGATAAATCCATGTATTGGTTATACAGAAGCCCGATAGTGCCATAAAAAGCTGGCAGTACATGGGCTTCAGTTACCCCAGGCGCAGATAGAGAAGTCCGTATTCTAGAAACTAGCAAAGTGACCTTTCTACCAGTGGCAACTGAGATGGGTGTTTGCTCAATAGTAAGAAGCAGGTTAAATACCTGCATGTCGCACACAATAATAAAAAAAATAGCTGTTTAATGGCCAAATCAACACAAAAATTTATTATCCATGGTGAGGGGAAAAAAAAAATTACTGAATAGAATGTACATTGTAGCATTGGGTGCCAACGTGATCTTCTTCAGAATCTTCTGCATCCATCTGTTGTGATTCATAATTCAAAAGCTCATAATGACACAATATTTTAAGGGTCGAAACACGAAGTTCCTTGTCGGGATGAAGTAGGTTCTCTGAAAATACATTCAAAGCATCCATCCCATCTGCTGCTTCAAGCTTTAGATGTCTTATCGAGACACCTTTGTTTTTTTGGAGACTCTCCCTGACATTTGTGCAGGTTTTATAAGACAAACTATTCTGACGGAATATTGCAGAAAAGCATAAAGGTAGAAAATTATCAAATAGTTGCTTATAAGAGCAACATAACCAGATTACTTACACATATTTCAAATCCAAATACTCTGCTACAGCAGACAGTATTTGCTGTGATGATTTATAACTTTTTCCTAGATGCAAAATCTTGCTGGTATGTTCTTGTTCAAATCTTTCAAGTCTTCCTGCACCATGATAACTTTGTAAAGCAGCACCAATTAGGCCCTGCCATATACGTTTGGGAACTCCAGCAACAAAATCTGGAAAAATATACAAATGGATCAACAAATTATTGATGAACCAAATGAGTTAAAAAATCATTCAAGTTCGAACCTTGAGACTCTGTTACAGTAGGAAAAGAATTCAGACCAAATGTTAAATACAACAGTATCCAGAAAGTCATGTAGCACTTTTTTTCAACATTCAAGGGAATGCATGCATGTATGGAATGTAATACAACAAAACGACATTCCTAAAAGTTACCCAGCGATCGGGATTCAAAACAGAGCTTTGACATGAAGCAATTCATTATAAGAGACATGCTGAAAACGATCTCCGTAACCGAAATGCCATTCCGTTGGCAAAATTTTATACTTTTTACAAAAGATCCACATATATTCTATCCACGTTTCGCCAAATTGCAGATCTCATAGTGATTATTGCATTCCATTTGATAAAACCACTTTGACAGTCCTTAGAGATAGCAAAAATAATAATAATTTCATCGACCAAAATGAGACAACAGGGGTGCTTCTAAAACCACTTTGACAGTCCTTGGAGTTAC
This sequence comes from Chenopodium berlandieri, assembly GCA_034703905.1. NCBI lineage: Eukaryota > Viridiplantae > Streptophyta > Magnoliopsida > Caryophyllales > Amaranthaceae > Chenopodium > Chenopodium berlandieri. Next base: position 53,981,679 of record CM068281.1, read on the forward strand.
CCATACTAAGGTTTCCATCAAGGGTTTAATGACAGCTATGTAGCCAATAGGCAAGTAACACAACCTACCAGCCCATAGGTGTAAAAATATCAGCTTACTATACTCAGATTTCCCAAACCTAAACAGACCATTATTTTGGCCAATACAGCCAAAAACAGAAACAAGGACAGTATGGCAGATACAAATACCATTAAATCACGGCATATCAACCACAACCATTTACGTGAACCCACAATAAGCATACGAATTTATGAATAGCTTAAATGTTCCCCTTTCCTCAATCGGTAATCAAAAAAAGGTTTCAAAAGATTACACAGACTATATTTCAACAATTATACAACAATGACTATTAAATATCAGCTACAAGAATAAAACCGAAATTTTAGAGACTACAAAAGACAATAGAAGGATCATACGCCAGAAACTAAGATATAAATCCTGCCCAGTCAACCCTCACTTTTTACGTGATGCCGCATAAACAATACATCTGAGATGCATAAGCCTTACCACAATTGAGACCACAACCCCATTATAGAAACCTGTTTCTATCTTAGAAAATAAGAAATGAACACAGTTATTTAACTGTGGAAAAGTGAAACACTCTGACACAAAATTTAGTATCTTTAAGTTAGCCAGAAGAGAGACGAGAAAGCTCTATTTTAAAGTTTGAGAACAAAATCTACCTCCAAGAAGAAAACAATACAAACCCTTACCAAATTAAGGTGGTTAAATATTATAAGATCACTATTACCAGGGTGAACTCTACATTTCTGCTTATAAACATACAATTTTACATAGTTATTCTCATGCTCCACAATCAAATTAAGTGATCAATTGGATGAAAGTGGGCTAAATTTGGTGGATTCTGCACCAAATCTCTCCTGGTTGGAGCAGGAAGGTATTTCTTTGGTGAAGCGGAGAAACTGGGTATATCAAACATGCCCGCCATGGGTAGTTGATAGGTGGCGAGTATCAGAACTTTCCTGCACCACCCCAAATCCAATTACAACACACCAACCCTACCCAAATATTATACAATATAATAATATCATCAAATGGTAAAATTAAAGGTGATATTACATGTATAACAGGTAGGCAGGAATTGAATATCACACTTAGGTGGATATTACATGTATACAAGGTAGGCAGGAATTGAATCACACTTAGATAGTCAGAATGGGCAGCAGGGCAGGTATAGATGGATAATGGAAAACCTCTTAATTGGTGAAGTAGGTATGATTTTAAACCTGTACCTACCTTGGTGTGCATGGATGTTGGTGTTGACATGGGTGAGGGTATTTGAGTAAGTGGTAGATATGGGTATAGGATAAGGTGTAACCACATCCGACGATTGTTGTTCCTAACTGACCTTTACTAGACATAGAGTAAGATATTCATAGAGCATCCTAAGGAGCAAATTCAAAGTGAAGGTGGTCCAATTCTCTCTTCTGCAATATTTTAAGAACAAGATGTTGCATATAAAAACAAAATCTCTACATTGCCACTACCGATTGAGACTGTTAAGTTGGAAAATTCCAAAGAGAATCCTTCAACAAGACTTTTCTAGCTCGTGTGAAACTACAGAGTTAAAAGTTGTACCTGTTTCAGTTATTAATAGCCGATCAACCTCATCAACCAAATTCATCAGATACTCATTCCCCTCAACAGATAAGAAATAAGGGATGCAACAAATGGTTCCCCAAAGTAAAGCCAAAGTGTCCTCATCTACTACTTCATCAATTATTGTATCCCTGTGCGTCATATTTTTTATCACTCCTATCCAGTAGCAGATTGTCTCTTGAAAAAAACATCTGGACTTTACAACCAATTCCTTTGGCATTCCTTCTAGAACATTAAAACATCCCGTTTTAGCTTGAAATCTTTCACAATAAGCCAGCATCAAATGCAGAGCTTCTCCCTTAGCTATTTCCAGTACATTCAAACAACCACTATCAAAATGACAAAAAAGCTCAGTAAGTAATGCTGTAAAGTATTGTTAACTATCGGCAACATATCCATGTGGCAAAGCTACCTTAAAATATTGCTTTGGAACGCAAGTATAGCATAGTCCTTCATGACCAAATCTTTCAAGAGCGTAAGCAAACTGAAACAAAGATTTAAAATGTCAGCTCAAAAGACCTGCTTCTCCTAAAAATCAACCAATGTTACCAAGTATCTAAGGTAGGATACCTTGAGCTCTTTAATTGAAAGACAGGAGCCCACTGCAAGGCAAGTTCAGGAATACCAGTCGAATTGTTGTTATTGCAAATACCATCAAGAACGCACAACAGGAGCTGAAAAGTCTTATCAGCAGCCTCAGATACCAGTCCCTTTGTTTCACCACTGCTAAATGGAAGAATAAATTTCCACATGAGCAAATCTACTAGCTTCTGCATTTGCTTGTAGTCTGCACATAAATATAGAGCAGTCACACTAAGAAACAGTTATACAGCTTCACAGCCTACAAGAACTTTACACACAAAAATCCATAAGCTCACACACAACCTACCACCAACTTTTCGGCCATGATCGACAGAAATTATTGATATAAGCACTGATAACAGGCGGGATAAATGTTGAGAATATCCGCCAGATAGAGAATTAGCAACAGCTTCATACAAGTTATTCCATATCAGCTTCAGCTCACTGACATCCAGCTCCATACATCTTTCAAGAGACGCAATCACAATTTCAGTAACAGTGTCAGAACCTGCAGTGAAATGAAATGGTGAAAAGTATATAGGGTGAAAACCTTTGAACTTTCACTAAAGAGATTGATGCCTAATAAGATGCAGAAAGACAGCAAAAGATTAAAAAGATAGAAAAAAATAAATCAAAGGCAAATCAAAAATTCACAACCTACCTTGGTTAAACTTGTCACCTATACTTAAGAAGCCACTATCTGTTAATAAGACCAGCACTCGAACTGCGCGTGAATGAAAGTTAGATGATGTTCCTCTCATAATATGCCACAGCAACGCACTAGCTCCAAATTTTTTGGCCTCAGATGGTTTTCTTGCAGCTTCATGCAGAATTTTACTAACACCTGCATACAATATTAATAATCAATAACCAAAGACTGACAGGAAAATATAAGGGTCTCTTATATACAGCTATATTCACCCAGCTTATAATTGCACATATGAACCAGGCCAAAACAGGTATCACTCAATGCATAATAATGTCAATCGTTCAAGGATCAACTTTACTTAAGAACTGTGCGGACAAAAGTTCAAAGGGGCAAAACAGAACATCTGACAGAACCTAAAGTAGTATAAGATACAGAAGGAAAGCAGCCTTCATTTAAGTACTTATGTATTACTACTCAAACTACGAGTGCAGAAATACAAGCAGGAAGGCAAGCAGAAGGGTGCAGTATGAAAAAATGCACTGTGGAGGTCAATCAGTTGATCAAGATCAATAGATCTCCATTGAATTAACTTCAGTTTTCCATATTTCATCATAGAGTGGAAGACCAGATTATTGAACTACATAAATATACAGAGGACCAGAAGTAGATAAACCAAACTATGCGCATATAAGAGCACAAAAATTCACCACAAAACAACACATATGGAGCCATGAGTCTAAATGTCTGATAGTGTACATCTTTTAAAAATCTCCAGCAGACAAGGTCAAGAAGAAAGCTTAGGATACCATTTAATCTTATAATTAATTCAACATTCCCCTACTGATGAAACTTTCAATATTCTTCTCTAATTGCCTACAGTGAGTAATAATTACAAAGCATAGAACACCATAGAACACAACACCCCACAAAAGCAGCACATCAAGCATTTTAAAGTACTAGGTGGATAACATTCAAGAGGTAGATGACTCATGGTTAAACATAGAAGATAATGACCAAAAAAAAGGATTTATTATATGAGCTATTACTAATTCAACTGAATGCAATTAAACTGACACTAACACATTTTAACTAGCCAATCAAGCAGCTCAAATCTGAAGATCTATGATCTAGAATATCTGAAGGCTAATCACTTTGTACGTTTACAGAGATCGCAGGACCCCAAAAAACTTTACTAACATCACCTTCTTTAAGTTGTGGAGTAGGTGCATTTCTCAGCAAAAATGACAGCGCTTTAGCCATAAACTCCTGGACAAAATCTTTGGGATAATATCTTAGTTTGACTGTAACCCTACAAAGCAAATTTTCAAAATTGTCAAAGGATTTTCAGTCAACAGTGAGTAATTGTCAATGCCTAGTGAATTTATACCAACAACAACAACAAAGCCTTACAACCAAAATGATTTGGGGTCGGCTATCCGTTAAGGAAAAAGAGCATGGCAAGGTAGTCAATTGACAAATAATACATTAATACTATAATAGTGCCAAAACATACTATCATATGCTACTCTATACACCACACAAAAGAACGAGACACACACACGGATGGCTGGTATCGGAAAACCTAATTCGAGAACAATAAACTGAGCAAATAGCAAGAAGAAAAATTAATCTTAGATCATATTCAATTAGAATATCGATTAACACATTTGCAACCAAGACAAGGTCATCAACGTATATCTAATATGGGTGCAAAGCTAAGTTCTCGATAAAACAATTCAAAAGGTTTGGGGCATGATAAGTAGGTCCAAGATTTAGATATGGGTAAAACGACACGACGTGAATGTTAATAAATATACATTTATTGTAATAAGTAGTGTATACTACCTCTATTCTTTCATGTTCTACTCACAATAGATATGCGATTTAAAAAATTGTTGAAGAATTAAGTGTAAGATAAAGTGCGAGAAAGAATGTAAAAAAGTGGGTTTGTATAAGAATAAGGTGATTAAAACAAAAGAGGGAGAGAGAGTACGGAAAGGTGTAATTATTGTGGGGTTGAAGAGATAAGATGGTAAAATGGATATGTCATAAATAGAATAAATCAAAGTGAATAGAACATAAAAGAACGGACTAAAAATAGAACAAAAAAGAACGAAAGGAGTATTTAGTAATATTTAGTGTATAATAAGAAGTGTATATTTCCTTATATTTAGTATTAACAGATGCCCACGTACGAAAAATAAATAAAAAATTAAACAATAAATCAAAGTCCATCAAATGACCTAGAAAAGGTCAAAACATAGAGTACCCTTAAATAAACTAGAAACTTACAGGACCACACACCCACACCTGCCTGGATGCCTGCCGCATGAAAAAAGATGACAGAGAAAACAATTGCGGATAAAGAAAGAGATATTGAGTGGCGGCAGCCCTATTCACCAAATTCTCATCCTCTACTCTCAGTCTCCCACCATCTAATTGCCAATTTGTGGTCATGATCTAAGCCATTAACGTCTCCTGCTAGAGGACATCACCTGCCCCCTCCCCCTCCCCCTCCCCCGCCCCCCAACACCCCCCTTCTCTCTTTTGATTTTACAGTAGTCATCGGAGTTCCTATCCACATTTGCCACTTTCTGATTTCTAAAAAAGCTTTCAAGTTTTTTTGAATATATATATATATATATATATATATATATATGTATGTATGTATGTATATATATATATATATATATATATATATATATATGTATATATATATATGTATGTATATATATATATATGTATGTATACTCCCTCCTTTCTTGAAAGTTCGACTCACTTTGCAATTGCGCGGTCTCCAATAAACATCTTTGACCATGAATAACTCGCTTTGTGTATATAAGTGAAAATTATAAAAAGTTGATATTTGGATTATTTATAATAAGGGGAATCTAATAAGATCTCACATGCTAATTTATTTGTATTGTGTAGCTCATAAAATGTGGTCAAAGTTATTTTATTTTGACCTCATGAATAGTAAGTGAGTTGAAGTTTCAAAAACAGAGGTAGTATATATATATATATATAAATATATATATATATATATATATATATATATATATATATATATATATATATATATATATATATATATATATTAAGATCATGTGAGAAGCTCATATAAGGTGAGAAGGGTGAGAAGATATATTGGTCGTTGGATTAATTGCATCTAATGGCTGGTGTCATTTCCGCCTCATTAATGGCAATTATGTAAATTGGTAGAAGTCTGTATTAATAAATAGAAGAGCAGTGCCCAGCTATCCACGTGGCTACATTATTGGCTTTACATTTACTTTCTCTTTCCACATCTTTTCTCTATCTTACGCACCCCTCTGTTTTTTTAATGGAAGATCTCCATCTCTAACCATTTTCCAGTTGAAAACCATTAATTTACATGCTCTTTATGTAGAAAATTTTTTTTTTTTTAAATAGATTTAAGATGGTTAATATTTGAATTGAAATCTCCTTCCCCGCTATAACAATTATGCAAGTTGAATTATATACTTGATCCAAACCCATAAAGAGGAGAGGGGAAACATATTCGTAGCTGGAAAGAGTAGTTTTCAGTTGACGAGCGAGGTTGTCTTAGAAGATCATGTGGTTTGTTTTGTGGCCATACAGTAGCCGTTTATAAGATCAATTGAGTGAGTGCTCCATATTTACCATGGAAGTTCAATTGTTCATAATGTATTTTTAACACACTATTAATGTATCTATAACACACTGTTAATGTATCTCTAAAACAACTCTAATGTATCTGTACTACAACACAGATAACTTACAACACCTTGCTAGTGTATATTGAAGTTAATATTGGGAAAGGGAAGGGATGAAATGTAATGTGGCTCAAGCTCTCTATCATTATTTTTCCTTTTTTGATTTTTGAAAATTGATTTTATTGGTGCACTTGAGATTTCTGTTAACTGTATTTATAAGGTGAACTTGATGTATCTACAGTAATAACTCGATGTACCTCCAATAATAACTTAATGTATCTAAACTTCTCACCCTTCTCACCGTAAACATGCTTCTCACCGGATTCCAATCCTATATATATATATATATATATATATATATATATATATATATATATATATATATATATATATATATATATATATATTCTAGAAAAATAAAATCTTCTATTTAGTATCCAAAAAAAACAATAAAAATACGTAGTAATAAAAATAGACACGTTAAAATCTGCATCTGCAGCTTCCATCTAGGTTCCTAGGACCCTTTGCACTTCAGTGCGCCTCATGGCATTTTAAATTAAAAGTCAAAATTCCCACTTTGGAACTTACAAAATACAAGTGCAAGGACTGTAATTTTTAAATCAACAGTTTCTTAAGTTTAAAATGGAATGTTGAAAAAAAAGAATAATAAATAAATATGTTAAGTGGAATCTTTAAGAAAAAACAAAGACGAATAAAAAAATTGGTAGGGTGGAATGATGTGAGAAAAAGAAGACCAAAAAATAGATTGAGAAGATTATTAAAACTTGAAAATAAATAGGAAAAAAGTTGTGTAAATGGATCGTGTTAATGCATCAAGTAATAAGGTGAGTCATCGACCTTAATATGGAATAACGCATAGTGTAAACATTAATTTGAAAAACACTTTCATGAACAGTTTTAAACATTATGGAAGGAGTATCAAATAAGGGGCACGAGGTGCCTTTCCAGCAAGAAAAGAAATTGTAACAACTGCTTGATGCAAAAAGAAATACAATCCTACTAACATTTGTTTATATGGAAAGGAAAAATTTCATATTTTCCCAAACCGCTCATATCACAAAAATATGTAGAAGCACTTAAAATACCACTAAACTACTTATGATGAAATTTCCCATAGTAACACGTTTTAACTTCAAATCACATCCTATAAACACATGAACATAAAGCCAAAAGAGATCAATATAATTTATTTAGATTTTTTTTTTCTTCAATCTAACTGAAGAACGCATGTATAACCCAAGTTAGGAGAACATCGGCAATATGATAGAAAAATATAACGAATAAGATAACTTGCTAAACATTTAAAATAAAAACTTGCACTTACTCGAGAACGTGAACAACTTTTTGGGTGAGATACCTCTGCAAATACATCATTATACATGACAACGAGGTAAACATCTGCAAACAAGTAAATCAGCTCTTTCATAAGTATTTGTAATCCTAAGAAGTACAAAAGGCTGACAGAGAAGGATATTCCTAAGAGACATAGGTAGACCTGCTCAATAATCTCTGGTTCTCGGTCAGCTTTATCTTTGAGAAGACCCAAGTATGACTCAATAATCCTCGGAAGAAAGCTGTCAAAAAGTACATGAAGGAAGCATGTTAAATGATATTGACAACTCCTCTGAATGAAAAAAAAATAACAATAAAAATAAACAAACTTCAAGAATCGAGAAATTAAAAACTACAATTTAAAAGCACATAGAAGTGATAGAATCACATATAAAATAAATTCTAGAAAAAATTACATGATCTGGAAGCACCTAGATTGACAAGGACAGCATTTTAAGTTCTGTTTTCTCGGATCTTGAATAGTAATTAGAGAACTGCATCAGTATCATTGTCGATAACATCATGCATGATTCTACATAAATAGAAGGATTAAGTTTTGTCTGGGGGCACAGGTATAAACCATCCTTGTATATTTTAAACATAATTCTACATGACCTAACCAACTAAATATTATTTAATTAATAGTAACTAATGATAGTCAATTAGTCATTCCAAAGATCTGCTCAAAACCCAAAATGCCATCTAAAATAAATAATTAAGGAACAAATTAGATTTGAACGTTTAAACGGCAGCGTTTGTAATTCCTAGAATTAAATCATCGCTAGACATTTTGGTGAAGCTATAGACATCCTATCAGCAGAGGAAGAGTGGTTTTTAAGTCACTTATGCAGCAATCTTTATTAGATGAACGATTTCAAATTGCATACTTAATCCCATATAATTTCTCTTAGTTCATGAAGTGGAGACTCAAGGGAAATGCAACAGAAAAACCCTAGCTGTCTGTCAAATGAGTAAGGCGCTTGCAGTGGTGGATAAAGACAGATTTGCTTGCCTTTTGAGGTGTTCCTGACTCCTTGCAGTCAAGATTAGAAAGCAACCTTATGAAGTGTTCTTGACTTCTTGCAGTCAAGAGAAAAAATCAGAATTAAACTAGATTGAGCAGTTGTTGGTGCTACTCTATCCAAGTGAATAATTGACTTTAAACTCAGAATATCTATGCATAATATCCATGTTTTTAACAGATCAGGTCCATATACTTTCATTTTCATTCTCCAGAAAATAACCCAACCAAAAGATTGTCCTGGGTGGGTGTTAATGATGTCAGACTGCATACCAACATCATCAAGTGCAATATTACAGGATCAAAAAAAAATGCATCAGCACAGAATTGAAGCTACTTTATACCAGTGCCATTTTGTTTAATACAAAGTAACAGAGAAGCTATACCGGAGAGTTAGATCGCAATATTGATAAATAAATTATGACTGACAATCACAAACTTACGGTATAAACTCTTCACCTAGATCTCTTGATAACTCCGCAATCAACCTGTAGAGAAAATGAAGAGTTCATCCTCAATACCAAAATAGTAACTTAATATTATTGCACTTCATATAACATAATGAACCACCTATAACTCTATAAGAAGGAAACAAAAACTTATTATATATCAATCAATCAATCAAAGCCTTAATCCCATAAGTGGGGTCGGCTACATGAACCAAAAGTGATTATTCCGTATAAACTAGAAAAAACAAAATTGTACATACGAATATACAGAACCAGTACTCTACACAATATTATATTCCACTAGTAACTAGTGAAAATCCAGATTAAAAAAGGCAAACCTGAAAATAGCCTCTAGTGAAAGCCGCGCTTTTATTTGCAACCTAGACAAGAGTCTTGCGATTATCATATCCTTGTGTAATAGAGCCAAAGACAAGGTTTGTACAAGGGGCATCAATTCTTCATATAACGAAATGAAATCCTCGGCTGTATTTAACTCCTGAACCAAAACCCCGACGACAAAATTATAAATACGTGACCACGAAAGTGATGCCTTCCCATTGACAACATTAAAGATAAGAACTTTCGAATGCAAATTGCCTCAATTATGATTACATGATACAATTGCTTCCATCAAAATTAGCCATATGGAAATAAAATAAAAATCAAACTATACAATAATGATAAAAGGGTTATAGTAAAAAAAAATTAGCGTACCCTCCAATGAATTAGACAATCCAAGAAGAAATAAGAGCCAGAAGAGGGCTTAGCCTTGACGGTTTCGAGATTTCGAAAAACATTGATTTCCAGCTCGTCGATTTGTTGAGCACATGATTTGAACTGCACAACAAAATTTCCAACAATTGAATTAACTCACCTCCAAACAAACAAATTCAAACATCAAAAAAATATTAAAAAAAAAGTAGGGTTTTAAGTAGGGTTTATGGTAGAAGTGAGAGAACAGTACCACAAAGCGGCGGTTGCGGAGGCCAGGAGTAGTATTGAGAGATTTAACGGCCTGAGCTTCATTGGCCGACGCCATTAATGGTTGCCGCTGAAAAAGAGGACAGAAGAGATTGAAGAAGATGAAGTTGTGAAAATGGTGGTGAATAATGTGAGAGAAAGGCGGCAAAAAATAATTATCGAAAGAGTGTTAAGTAAAGAGGGGATATATAGGTTTTCATTTACCAGCTGTTGCGGCTATATATGAGAGGGCGGCCTCTTGTTGTTTTTTTTTTTTTTTTTTTTTTTTTTTTGAGTCAAACTTTGACCATAAATTATCATTAATCAATACAAAATAAGAGATACATAATCATATACTTCCTCTGTTTTTTTTTTAAAATATGAAAAAATTAAGTCAATAATGACATATGAATAGTGTAAATTCCAACTCTACCTTATAAAAAAAAAAAACAGAAGGAGTAGAATTTTGTTAGATTTTTTCATTGTATATTTCATTAATCAATATCACATTTTAATAATTTTCAAATGTAAGAAAATGAAGATATATATATACTCCATACATTTTAAGACGCATCTTGGATACAGTAAAGGGGTAAAAAAAATAGGGACAAAGGGATTCTTATTAGATCACATGATTAAGTGGGCTCGTGTAAATATAAGGTGTTGCACATATGAATTTGTTGCACTTTATCTTCCATTAAATTGACATTTTTTTAGTAATTTACGAAAAAATAGTGTTAAATTTTTAAATAATATTTGCTTTCATATCAATAATTGCAATAACTAATTTGACATTGGCCCTTAATTATGTCTAATGTTAAGAAAATTAATAATTTTTTTCTTAAAAAATCATTTTGAAAGGATCTTGACTTTTTTCCAAAATTAACATTGGGTTATGAAAGGTATCATAGTACAAATCTGAAAATTTTAACAATAAAATAAAAAAGATCTAAAATGTGAATCAAATTTTGATGTATGTAAGTTTAGACATGCTAGAAACATTGAACTATGGTGCCATTGGATTTGTTATAGCCCCCTATTTCAAAGTGATTTTATTTATGCGCACTTAAAAAGAAAAATTTTGGACGTTACAAATTGTTCAGAATTAGAAAATTACAAGAAGAAAAAGAGTGAGAGAATGGTTTTGTGTATAAAATCACACTCAAAAATTACAAGAAAAAGAGTGAGATAATGGTTTTGTGTGTAAAATCACACTCACAAAAGTCATTTTTAAAGATAGTATACATCATAATTAACAGATAAGATTAAGGGCCAATCATAATGGGGCGAGAATCAAATAGCAATTACAAGCGTTACAAAATTAAACCTTCAAAAACGTTTTGGTAAGTGTTTCATGATTGTTGTAAAAAATAAACAGAGAGAAGGAGACATAACTCATAAGAATCGTAACTGAAAAGGTTTTAAAAAACTAAGCCCCGTTCAGTTTTTCTTAAATATTTTTGCTGAAGTGAAATTATTTTGCTGAACTTAAATTATTTTTACTTAACTGAAATTTATTTTACTAAACTGAAATTATTTTTGCTGAACTGATATTATTTTTACTGATTCTCGGTTATATTTTTTCTTTACAGTTACTGATTTTTACTGAACTGAAATTATTTTTACTGTACTGAACTTATTTTTAATAAACTGAAATTATTTTTGCTGAACTGAACTTATTTTTACTGAACTGAAATTATTTTACTGAATATTATTTTTTTAAGGTGAAGTGAACGGGGCCTAGCCCAAAATACTTGACAAAATCAACTTTGCACACATGTCAATGCAATAATTTGACTTTATTTTTATATTATTAATGAAAATCATTTTAAAAATTATATTATTATAAAACTTTATACTCCCTCCACCCACTATTATCTGCAACATATACTATATTACTTGTTTCGGGGTTTTTTGATGTGTCCTACGGGAGAGTTACAATTCCAAGAATGCCCTTCGACGCCTGTGCCTGCAAAATCACGAAGACTCCTGGGGGTAGGAGCTCCGCCTCCGACGATCAAGTTAGTAAAGATACGGGAGGTAGGATGCACGTAATGTAAAAGTTACTTCTCGCGTAATGGGAGAATTCCGCAATTAATATTGCTCGGGGTAAGTGTTTTTCTTGTTGAGGAGTATTCAATGTGTGTAATAAATGTTCCCGATGCCCATTAATGAGGGTCCTTCCACTATTTATAGTGGGGAAAGGATGGTTCCCCCTTTAGGGTTTGGAGGACACGTGTCAGCAGAGGATTGGAGCCCTGCTGACCAACGGCTGGGTGCCACGTGTCACTAGGCCATTGGGCCACGTGTTTAGGGTATTTTTACCCCAAACATTTGCCCCTCACTGGTGCTGACGTGGCAGGGTGCCACGTGGCACCGGTGAAACGTTTTTTTTTTTTTTTTTTTTTTTTTTTTGGCGCCTCTTCAAATTCTTTTGAAGGAGGGAAAAGCAGAAGGCGAAGAGTCACGACTCTTCACCTTCTGGGACAAATCCTATAAATAGGAGAAGATGCCCCCGAGCTCTCATTTACAAACCTTGCAAAATTTCTGAAAATTTGAGAGCAGCCGGCAATTTGAGAGTTGAGAGCATTCGGAGTTGAGGTTTGTTGAGAGCAACCGGTCTACAGACCGTCTGGGTCGTTGCAAGCTAGTCAAAGGTTTTCGCGAGGGTAATCAAAGAAACCCAGCCGGATTTTGAACCGCCTGCGTCTTCGCAAGCATCCCAAAGAATTTCCAGATTTTCTTCTAGGTACCGTCTCTATTCTTTCTAGCTTTTTCATGTATTTCCGTTTGAGTCTTTTACTCGCATTTTTGTTCATTGGTCCCATAAGTAGATGGACCCTTTATACCCATACCCGGAACCTAGCTGTGAACTCAGCCGGTTTATTAGTACAGCTGAGTCTAGAACTGGGTCTGCCGCCTCTGTTCTTTGGGACAACCCTTTTTCAACACCCATATCGACCGACTCTGTGTCTGTGCAGGACACAATGGCCAGAATCCGGTCCACTGCCAGAGATCCCAACTACAGAAGTGGGAGCTCAGATGAGAAGCCGCCTGAGGTCCCAGCTTCAGGCGGTGAAGTAGAGCAAAGAGAGGTAGAGCAGAGAGGCTCACCCGGGGGCACTCCTAGCACCCCGAGTGATAGCATTTTAAATGAGGAGGCTGCTCCCCTCAATGAGACCAGAGAGCAGGCAGGCTCTGATAAGGAGGTCTCCAACTCCCCAGCCGGCTCTGATGCCGGTCGCGTTCAAAGTAGCAGTAGCAGCTACTTAACCGAATCCGAGGATAGCGAGGAGGCGGAGAGGCCTTCTTGGGATAATAGGAACGATCCTCTCATGATCGCCGTCTCCTCAAAGGACCGCGAGCTCATGCGGGCTGCGCTGCCAGATTTTATCAAACGGCGGCCGCTGGGAGGTGACTACACAATAAAAATCTCGGCTGCTCTGGGAACAATATGGTGGGAGGATGAACAGCCGAACGCAAACGCTTGGTTCGGGTGCTACGAGGCGGCCTTCTTGGCCGGAGTCCGCTTCCCTCTCCACGACACAATAAAGGCCATTCTTAGGGGGTACGGCCTGGTTCTCTGGCAATTAACCCCCAACTCATGGGTAAACATTTTAGGGTATATCGACGCCTGCGGGATGCAGGGTCTCAACCCCGGCTGGGAGGCGTTTGCCCATATGCATTACTTGAGTAGGAGCCCAGGCGGCTGGAGAGCCTGGTATACCCTAACCACCCAGCCCAAATACCTCATGACCTTGGACAAGCCATCCAAATGGTCAGAATGGAAGCACCAGTTCTACTTGGTTAAGGCCCCAACTACAGAAGAGAACAGAGAACTCCGGATCTACAACCGGAAACCGGAACTCTTGGGAACCAAGTGCCGCCTGCCCCCTGTCCCGGAGGATGATAGAGAGACCATTCTTGACTCCGGATTTTTTGAGTTAGTTCCTGACACCCTCTCATCCGGAGAGATAATAAGGGTACCTAGAAACTGGGTGCCCAAACATGAATTTTTTAGGGACGAATGCTTCTTGTCCGCTTGTGGTCTAAGCAGCATGTTTAAAAAACGTATGTATTCGGAACTCAGCCGGTTTCTTTCGAACCGGATGCTTTTATTTCCTTGCTTGTTTATTATTCTAACCAAGTGCCTGCCTTTGCAGAAGAAGCCAAGAAAATGCTGCCCACCGAGAAGACACCGGCTAGGTCGGCTGCCGAAATCCGGAAAGCCAATCTGGAGAAAAAACTTGCTGCCCAGGCGGCGAGGAAGGTATAACCGTCTGATCCCTATTGACTTTAATCTTTTTATCCCATAACTTATATTTTTTCTCGCTTTCAGGACGGGAACCAGATGCCCCGGTCCCTTCAAAAACAGGTCAGGCCACCGCCGACCCAACAAGAGTCTGCATCGAAGGTGCAGAAGACAGCCGACCGGCCAACTACCGGCGGCAAATCAATAAAGGTCCCAGGCGGGCCCGGATCTGCGGATGTGCTTTCTGCCATCCCATTGAGGACCGCCGGTCCCTCTGAAGGCCGCTCGGGCCACAAAGGTAACTTCGACCTTACACTGCTTGACCTGCCCATGCGGGTCAAGTCTTATTCACAGTCTCGATCGCAGCCGGGGGATTCTCCAATCAGCCGGCAATCTATAGGCAGAGCATATGCGACTTTCTCACCGTCTGTTTCTGGTGTAGATAATTCTCCCCGCTGGCCGGACGGGGCACAATATGCCCGGGCCATGCTGAAAGCCGTCCCTAGGGACGAGAAGGAGGCGATCCCTGGGATCAACTCCTTTAATGCCGACCGGGTGCTGGTCGACCTGGCCGACGTATGCTCCAACAACCGTGTGGTAATTATCTTATGCATTTTTTAAATATGCAGTATTAATCCGGCTGTCTTTTTGCAGGCTATGTTGCGCGTAGAGGGGCTCAAGCGAGCTTATACCCGCAAGGCTGAAGAGGTAAGGAGAAGCAAACGGGCTGTTGATGACGCCCATAGTGTTGCTGACTACTCTTTGTACATGCATGGCTTAGAAACTAAATCTATACGCATGGAACAGGCGGAGAAGACCAAGGCCCTCCAACAGCAGGTTGATCAACTGAAAAACCAAGTTGATCAACTGCAGGCGTCCCTGGATGATGCCAATAAAAAGTTGGAGGAACAGAAAGAGCCCCTCCAGCGGCTGAGCAAGGCGGAGACTGAAAATGGCCGCCTTGCCAAAGAGAATGAGCGCCTGCTCAAAGAGGCGGCTGCTGCCAGCAAAAACTTCAAGGCCACCTTGGAGGCGGAGCAGGAGAGGCTCATTGAAGAGAATGAGCATGACTGTGCGAACCGGATGCAACGAGCGTTTTCCCTCATCCATCCGGAGGCGGACTTCACCGTCTGGGAACTCGCCTTCAAATATTCTGATCTTGCCATTCTGGCCGAGGAGGCGAATGAGCCGGGGCCCGGACCATATGACGCTTGGGTTAGGGAGGAGATTGCGCGAAGGCAGGCGGAGGCTGCTGAAGAGGAAGAAGTTGTTCCTGAAGCCGACGCAGCCGCTCACCCTGCTCCTACCCTGAACCAACCGGATGAGGACCGGTTCACTGTTCGCCTCGAGTAGCAGCCACCTCCCGGCCTGCGCGCCTTGCATTATCTTGTAATAGCGCCGGATGAGATGGGCTACTTGGCTGTAATTTTTTGTTTTGAATATTGACATTTTCACCGGCTGCGCCGGTTTGTACATTTTTGTTATGAATATTATCATTTTCACCGGCTGAGCCGGCTTTTGAATGCACTTTGATTTTTCACACTTGACTTTTGAATGCTTTTTATGTTTCTGCACTTCAATGATAGAATTGTTATTATCTTTTATACATCTTTCTGCGAGGATAACCAAAGAACCCCGCCGGTAACACTACCGCTTGGGTCTTCGCATACTAAGCGAAGAAATTTGCTAGGATAGCCAAGAAGACCCCACCGGTAACACTGCCGTCTGGGTCTTCGCAAACTAGGCGAAGAAATTTTCAAGGATAGCCAAGAAGACCCCACCGGTAACACTGCCGCTTGGGTCTTCGCAAACTAGGCAAAGAAATTTTCAAGGATAGCCAAGAAGACCCCACCGGTAACACTGCCGTCTGGGTCTTCGCAAACTAGGCGAAGAAATTTTCAAGGATAGCCAAGAAGACCCCACCGGTAACACTGCCGTCTGGGTCTTCGCCAACTAGGCGAAGAAATTTTCAAGGATAGCCAAGAAGACCCAAAACAAAACCGGATGGCGTCTGGGTAATAGCCCCTGGATAGCGGTCTGGGTCTTTGCAAGCCAGGCGGCTATCCATATGATATAGCATGAATATATACACTAAGTGCCAACATTAGATTTGGGAGACAGTCGGTTTATACTGAATTACCGGTTGGGACTTCGCAAAATGATTACGCCTAATTAGGATGTCCATTCACCGGTCGGGCTTCTGCAAGCATACCCCTGAATGAATTATGGCCTAGAGAGTCAGGCGGCGATATTGAGTACCGGCTGAGTTTTGGAAACAGCCTTTAGTGGTACTTCTTCCAAAGAGCTGGCCGGCTGCAAGTTTGGGGTTGCTAGCCCGCCCTTCTTTGGTGCGAGGGATCGTCAGGCGGACTTGTCCGCCTGTGTGATCGCTTAGAACAATTTACCACCCAAATGGGAGATGTTCTCTTCGATGAATTCACCCGTATGGGTGTCACCGGATGCTAAAATTAGTTTCTAATGCCGCTTGTGGTAGGCACAAGACATGGCGGATGTATACAAAATTTGAATGTAATTCTCATTAATCATTGGAAATTTACAAAAGATGTACAACACTTAGAAGTAGTATTTTTTGAGGTTATCTACATTCCAAGTTCTAGGCAACTTTCTTCCGTCCGGAGTTTCCAGGCGGTAAGTGCCGTCTCGTACCTCTTCAAAGATCCGGTAGGGTCCCTCCCAATTTGGGGTTAATTTGCCTTGTTCATTGGCCCTACCGGTTGCCTCCATTTTGCGAAGCACAAAATCTCCTTCTTTCAAAGGCCTTTTACGAACCCGCTTGTTGTAGGCTCTTGTCATACGCAGACGGTAGATCTCATGACGCAAGGCAGCATTCCCCCTTCGCTCTGGGAGAGCATCTAATGCCAACCGCATGGCTTCCCAGTTAGCCTCCTCGTCATATAACATAATGCGTAGAGTAGGCTCATAATGTTCAATGGGAAGAACTGCTTCAGTGCCGTATGTCATGAGAAATGGGGTCTCTCTGGTTGCCCCCTTTTCGGTTGTCCGGATAGCCCAAAGGACATGAGGTAATTCCTCTGCCCATAGTCCACCGGCTCTCTCTACTTTCTTCTTTATCCCGTCTGAGATCAACTTGTTAAAAGCCTCAACTTGACCGTTTGCCTGAGGACGGCCAACGGATGCAAAACAATGGGAAATTCCTTGGTCTCCTAACCAGGTCTTGAGAACAGGCGTTTCGAACTGCGGTCCGTTGTCAAAAACCATGGACATTGGAACCCCGAACCGGGTGATGACGTTTCTCCAGATGAAAGAAATCACGTCTTTCGTTTTAATCCCTTTTACCGCCTCTGCCTCAACCCATTTGGTGAAGTAGTCTACTGCTACAAGAATGTAGCGGCGGCCGCCTGTGGCAGGCGTATAAGGGCCCAAAATGTCCATGCCCCATTTTGCAAACGGAACCGGACTATGGATTGCCGTGAGATCTGTTGCCGGTTGATTTATCAATTTGGCGAATTTTTGGCACTTATCACATCTCTGTACTAGATCCATGGCATCCGCTACAAGAGTGGGCCAGAAGTACCCTTTCCGCCTGGTTCTTCTGGCCAGGGACCTGCCGCCAATATGCGAAGCACAAAACCCCGCATGCAGGTCCTCCAAAACTTCTCTCCCCCTAGCCGGGGTTACACATTTCAAAAACGGCTGCAGGTAACCCTTCCGGAGGAGTTCCCCTTGATGCATAACAAAACTTGAAGCACGCTTCTTGAGCGCTGATGCTTCTAAAGGGTCATCCGGTAAAGTACCATCCGTCAAGAAAGACCGGATGGGATCCATCCAAGTAGCACTTCTGTCCAGGACTCCAATGGGATCATTCTGAATACTTCGTTTTTCAATGACTTCCCAAAAGACCGTCTTAGGTAAATCACAGGAGGCTGATGATGCCAACTTTGAGAGGGCATCCGCCTGATTGTTTTCAGATCGGGGCACCTGTCGCAGATGAAATTCATCGAAGGACCCAACTTCTTCCTTGACCGCCTGCAAATATTTGATCATAGCCGGATGGGTGGCTTCGTAGTCACCAAGGTATTGGCTAACGATCAGCTGTGAATCCGAGCAGGCGTCAACCTTTCTTGCACCGGCTGCCTTACACATGCGCAACCCGGCTAGTAGGGCTACATACTCTGCCTCATTGTTGGAGGCTTGGAACTTAAACCGTAGTGCATATTCAAACTTATCCCCTTCCGGAGAATGACAGATAACACCTGCACCACAGCCGTTCACCGTAGAGCTGCCGTCTACAAATAACTTCCAGACCTGATCAGGGTTTTCCGGTTGCACCGGCCTAGTCATCTCGACAATGAAGTCGGCAAACGCCTGACCTTTCACTGCCCGCCTGGGTTCAAAAGTTATCTCAAGGCTTTGTATTTCAACAGCCCACTTGATCATTCTACCGGATGACTCTATAGCAGTCATCGTGCGCTTGAGCGGCTGATCTGTGTATACCACAACCGGATATTCCAAAAAGTAAGGCTTCAACCGCTTGACTGCCACGAATAAGGCCAACCCAAATTTTTCGATCATGGGGTACCGGAGCTCAGCATTTTTAAGGACATGGCTGATGAAATACACCGGCAGCTGAATGCCATCTCTCTCAGCAAGGAGAACGGCACTAAGGGCGTGATCAGAGACGGCTAGATACATATACAGAACCTCCCGGGGCAGGGGGCTCACTAGCCTTGGCAAAGAATGCAAGTGCTGCTTAAGTCTCTGGAATGCCGCCTCTGCTTCTTCACCCCATTCAAACCTTGACCTCTTCCTGATTGCCTGGAAGAAATAGAGGCATTTGTCACCTGACCGGCTGAGGAACCTCCCCAATGCCGCCAGGCAACCGGTCAACTTCTGGACCTCTTTTACAGTGCGGGGAGATTTCATGTCAATTACCGCCTGTATTTTTTCCGGATTAGCTTCAATGCCTCTTTGGTCAATCAAGAATCCGAGAAACTTCCCAGACTCAACACCGAATACGCATTTCTTTGGGTTAAGCATGACCCGGTGCCGCCTGAGTGTGGTGAAGGTTTCTCGCAGGTCCGTTAGGTGATCCGTCTGTAGCTTGGATTTGACTATCATGTCATCGATATACGCCTCTACATTCCTGCCAATCTGGTTGATGAAAACAGTCTTTATCATGCGCTGGAATGTAGCCGGTGCATTCTTCAACCCAAACGGCATCACCGTATAGCAGAATAACCCCTGATCAGTGACGAAAGCCGTCTTCTCCTGATCTTTCTTCCAGAGGGGTATTTGATGGAAGCCGGAATAGGCATCCATAAAGCTCATTATTGCATGGCCGGCTGTTGAGTCGACTAGGCTGTCGATCTTTGGAAGCGGGTAGCTATCTTTTGGGCATGCTTTGTTCAGATCTGTGTAATCCACACACATCCGCCAAGTACCGTTCGGCTTCTTTACTAGAACAACATTTGCCACCCAATCCGGGTAGTAGCATTGCCTAATGAACCCCGCATCCAACAGCTTTTTGACCTCAGCCGCTGCCGCTTGAGATCTTTCTCCACCATGATCCCTCTTTTTCTACCTAACCGGCTGCTTTTGGGGATCTACGGCTAGCTTGTGGACAGCAAGATCCGGGCTGACGCCTGGCATCTCTTCCACTTCAAAGGCAAAGATGTCTTTGAATTCCTTCAGCAGCTGAAGCAAGCCTTCTCCCAACCGTTCGAAGGCTACCGTCCCGACCTTGACTGTTCTTTCGGGACGGCTGTCATCCAGGATGACATCAAGGCAGTCACCAGCCGGCTGAGGTCGTTGGTCATCTGACCTTTCCCCGGCTAGTGATTGCTATTTCTCCTTTTTGACGGGTGCCAGTTGGTCCGCCTTTCTTTTCTTACCGGCTGCCCTTGGAGCCGGGACTGCTGGGTCGCAGTTATCAATATCTATGGGCTCACCCTTGCCGGCTGCACCCATAGTTGTCTTGACGTCAGAGAGATAGCACTCTCTGGCCGTCTTCTGGTCCCCGCTTAGGGCACCGACTGTACCATCATCCTTTTGAAACTTGACCAGCATGAGGGACGGGATGATGACAGCCTTAGATGCGTTGAGGGTAGGACGGCCAAATATCATGTTGTAGGCGGACAGCTCCTCCACAACCAAAAACTTGACTACCATGTGGCGTCCTTGCCCCTTTTCACCCAGCCGGATCGGAAGATCTATGCTTCCGACCGGATGCACTACTCCACCCCCAAAACCGACTAGTGGGTGAGGAGCCTTGTGCATGTTACCGGATGTGTACTTGAGCTTGGTCAAGCACTGATAACTGATTAGGTCAGACGAGCTCCCGGTGTCTATTAGGATCCGGCCAACCTTCTGGTTGGCAACCTTGCATTCGATGACGATGGGGTCATCATGAGGCCGCCTGACCTTGCCCCGGTCCTTTTCAGAAATAAGGACCTCAGGAAAGATATCTTTCGACGCCTGGCCCTCATCCACTGAGTTGACCAGCTTCCTGATGTTGTCTTTGGTACCCCGGATGGTGGGACCCCCTCCGGCAAAACCGCCTGCTATTGTGAAGATAGTCTCTTCATCCGTCTCGGAGTTTACCGGACCGGTTTTTGCCGCCTGCCCTTTCTTGGCCTGGGTATTACCCTTAGCCTTGGGTAGGTAGGATTTTAGGGCCCCCTCATCTGCCAGACGGTCCAATAGCCGCCTGAGGCTATAGCAGCCATTGGTGTCGTGGCCAACATCCTCGTGGTATTGGCAATACTTGCTCTTGTCCCGTTTATTCACGGGACTTTTCATTTCAGCCGGTTTGTCGAGAGACATCCGGTCTTTGATTTCCATGAGGATGGTGGAGCAATCTTTTGTGAACTCGTATTTGGGGACATACGGTTCTGACTTCCGCCTGATCTTCTGGGTCGGCTGTCCTGATCGGTCATCTGCCCAGACCCCTTTTCTCTTTTCTTCCTTTCTTGCCGGCTGATGCTGTTGCCGGCTCTCTTTTTTGTCAGACTTTTTAGAGTCTGACGGCTGCTTGACAGCACAAAGCTCCGTCGCCTGTATATAGGCTTCAGCTTCAATTAACGCCTCTTGGAGGGTAGCAACCCTCTTCCGGACGAGGTCAAACTTAAAGGTCGACCCATCCTTCAGACCTCGAAAGAAGTCTGTATAGGCCACTTCGTCTGATAGTCCCGGAATCTGAATTCTCATCAGATTGAACCGTCTGACGTATGACCGGAGGCCCTCCCGGTCGCCCTGCTGAATTGCCCCTAGGTCGAGGCTAGTCTTTTTGGCAGGTATGTTCATTGAGAAATTTGACGTAAACAAGTACGCCAAAGTTCGAAAGTTATTGATGCAACCGGCTGGTAAGTTACCAAACCACCGCTGGGCTATGCCCTTGAGGGTAGCCGGGAAGCATCGACACCAGACGGCATCATCTAACCCCTGAAGGTACATGAGGTTAGAGTAGGCCATTAGATGGTCTTCTGGGTTGGTGGTGCCGTCATAGGCCCCCACCAGAACATTTTTGATTTTAGGCGGCTGTGCCGCCTGGGTTATCTCGGGTGAGAACGCCGTTGGCTGTTCCCCCAAATTTAGCAGGCGCAGCTGCCAGTCCGTGGGTTGGTACGGCTGCTGCACTTGCCCACCGAAAAGACCCGGTGACATAAAAGGGGATCCACCCAACCCATTCGGTGTGCCGAATGGACCAGGCTGGATCACTTTGGGTCCAGACCGGGCAGAAGCTTCGCCCGTCTGGCTCCCAGGATTCGTTCCCGTACGCCTTTGTGAGACGTCATTGAAACTGTCCGGGAAGGTCGACGTTGAAGCCGACGCAGACGCCTGACCTCGCTTCTCTTGGAGAAACGTGCGGGCGTCTGAGAATGTTTTCTTGGAGCCATCCGGCTGTACGTGCCGGATGGCCTTTCGCAGCTCCCCTTGAGGAAAACGGAGTCTGCTTGGGTCAAACCTTAAGCCCTCCCCCTCCTTTGGCTTTGGATGAGGGGTAGGCACTCGTTCTTTGACCGCCTTCTTTCCAGAAGGCTTCTTGGCCGGCTGACCCTTCTTTGGAGTCGCTGACCGGATGAGGCTCTTGATCTCACCCTTGAAACTATTCATGAATGACATGAGTTCGTTTCTGGTGACGGGAGCAGAGCCCTCCACCGTCTGAGCAATTCCAGCCGGTTGCCCGGCTGGGTTGCTGGGAGCACCTTGGCTGATTTCCCGCTCTCTTCTATCTTTAGCACGAGTGTGCTTCGTTCTGAAGGACCCATCCGGGGCCACATATGTTTCAATTTCATCTCCACTTTCATGGTCCGTCTGGACCTCAGGCTCGACCACAGGCCGTTTGCCCTGATTCGGTGACACAGTATCAGAAGTCATCTTAGAAGTACTCTCCCCACAGACGGCGCCAAATGTTTCGGGGTTTTTTGATGTGTCCTACGGGAGAGTTACAATTCCAAGAATGCCCTTCGACGCCTGTGCCTGCAAAATCACGAAGACTCCTGGGGGTAGGAGCTCCGCCTCCGACGATCAAGTTAGTAAAGATACGGGAGGTAGGATGCACGTAATGTAAAAGTTACTTCTCGCGTAATGGGAGAATTCCGCAATTAATATTGCTCGGGGTAAGTGTTTTTCTTGTTGAGGAGTATTCAATGTGTGTAATAAATGAACCCGATGCCCATTAATGAGGGTCCTTCCACTATTTATAGTGGGGAAGGGATGGTTCCCCCTTTAGGGTTTGGAGGACACGTGTCAGCAGAGGATTGGAGCCCTGCTGACCAACGGCTGGGTGCCACGTGTCACTAGGCCATTGGGCCACGTGTTTAGGGTATTTTTACCCCAAACATTACTATATTTGGGTACTCTCTATTATGTGCAACAATTTTTTTTTCCATATTTAGTAACTTTTTCCAACAAATTGACTACAATACCCTTACTTTAAAAATTATAACCTCAGCTACATACTTAAAACAAAATTAATTAAAAACTAATTTAATGTAATTAATCTCAAAATTTTCCACTCATCGTCTTCATCTTCCCCAATTACTTTCTCTCTCCTCCTCCATCATCAAATTTCTTCACCTTATTTATCTTCCTATTATCTTTCTCTCTCCTCCTTCAACTCATTCTCATGAATTGAAGAAGAAGACCAACCTTAAGTGTCTCGATTCCAGATATGAGTTGGTGGGTTTCGTGCGTTCTTAGGGTTGTGGGTTTCGTGTGTGGTTTGGGTTCGTGGGTTTCGTGGTCTAGGTTCGGTGGTTTGGGTTTGTCAACTAGTGGATTTTGGCGGTCTAGGTTCATCGGCTGGTGGGTTTCGATGGTCTGGGTTAGTGTAGTGGTGGGTTCGGTGGTTTTGGTTCGTGGGATGGTGGGTTTCGATGGTGGTTGCGTAGTTGGGCGTAGGTTGTTGGTGGTTCGTGGGGTGGCGTGGTGGTTTAGCATCCGTGAGCAGTGGTGGTTCTCCTCTGTTTAACTGTGGTTCTTTTTTATTTATTTTAAATTAATTATCCGTTTGTTTGACTTTAGCTTGGGTTCCGCGCACACTCCCTTTGTTGCAAATAATAGTGGGCGGAGGGAGTATTAGTACCTATCTACAATATATTTTGTGACAAAATATATTTTTATTTTGTTGGTAAAAAATTATGGTCAAAACTAATATATGAACAGTGAAAAAAGTCCAACATTCTAGTATTCTACCATTCTAGGACGGAGGGAGTTGAACTTTCAATCACAAAGTGGCCCAAAAACTGCAAAAAGGTAGGCACACCACATTACAAAAAGGTAGGAACATGAACCAGCAACTCGCACGTTGGGATATCTCCTTTTTGCTAAATCTTATCTTATTTATCAAATACTAGTCTTAACCTTAATATTAAGTTTATACCATTCAACGCATAAACCTAAGATTATAAGGCCTTGTTCACTTCACCTTATTTTTGCTGAACAGAAATTATTTTTATTGAACTAAAATTATATTTGCTGAACTAAAATTATATTTGCTGAACTCAAATTATTTTGCTGAATTGAAATTATTTTTGTTGAACTGAAATTATTTTTACTGATTTTTTATTATATTTTTCCTTTAAAGATACTGAATATTTCCGAACTAAACTTAACTTATTTTTACTGAATTGAAATTATTTTCACTTAATATTATTTTTTTAAAGGTAAAATGAACAGGACCTAATACTTATTCAATTTAACTTAGTCAAATCCAATTGAAATGTGATACGAAATTACAGAGTAATAATTATCAATAAGAATTAGCATGCATCATCAAGAATCAATAAATCACAACCATCACTTTGTGAGACAATGGGCTGACAATACCACATTGTCCTCATTTTATCAAGCTCCTCAACATATACGTAAAGTGCATGTGACCTCGACCTTTAGTGAAACACAAAATAGTCTGCATACTCTAAATACTCCAAACGAGAAACATAAAGTACAAATACGATCCAACCCCAAAGCTGCCAAGTGTGGGACACCGACCAGCACGACGACCGTTTGTGAAAAGATTGCAGCATACATTCAACAATTATGCAGCAACACATGCAAAGTTGCATCTCTACAAAATTAAGGAAAAGCACAATGACCAAAAACATTTATTTTACTCCATTGAATTAAGTTCCCGCAAGTTTACAACTAAACAGCAAATTCATGTAACCAGTTTCCTCGCCAAAAAAACTACCACCTTACAGCATAATTTCCTCTAAACAATCAATTGATTTACAAAACTGACACCCTAGCTTCATCAAACGTCTCTCTTAGTCTCCTTGAAACTACTCAAAGCTGTGTTTAGTAACCGAATCCTGCAACCACAAAAAAACACATCATTATATAATACACATTGTTTCCTGCAGTAGTCATCATCATTACAAATTACTTGCGCAACAGATGCTGCTGATTCAAAGCAATGAATAGTACTTGCCCGAATTATCCATCGGACTTCCAACAGACACTGGTGGCTCCGGTTCCTTGATATCAACAACTACACAATCTGACATCAAAAATGTTTTTGCTACTGAAGATGCATGCTCCAAACAGCATCTCACAACCTGATTAAGTAAATTAGAGGCATTTAACATCACAGCATAATTTACACGATTCAGCAAAAACCCGAAAGTCACCCAGGAAGACTTAATGATTTATTCAATCACACATGTCAAATCACACAGACCCAACATCTCTCACACCCATTGCCCAATAAAACTCATCCAACTTACCTTGGTTGGATCAATGATTCCTGCAGACATCAAGTCCTCATACTGTCCAGTGGCAGCATTATATCCATATCTTGGGTCGTCACTTGACA
This sequence comes from Chenopodium berlandieri, assembly GCA_034703905.1. Classification (NCBI taxonomy): domain Eukaryota; kingdom Viridiplantae; phylum Streptophyta; class Magnoliopsida; order Caryophyllales; family Amaranthaceae; genus Chenopodium; species Chenopodium berlandieri. The sequence goes on from CM068281.1 coordinate 54,007,580, forward strand.
ACACCTACACCCATAGAAAAAAGGATACCGAGAAATCCATAAGAGAGCAATATCTCATAATTAAAACTTCTGTCCAAAAAGGGAATGTGGCTATTTTGCAGGATGGCGCACATAACTAGCTAGCAATAGCACATCATTTTTAGCATTATTTATTAAAAAACCATCCCCTACACCAAGTATTTTTGTAAATATTATTTGCCCATTGATCTTTGGGAGCGAGTCCTATTACACCTTTTATTGCACTTTGAAGTTGGTGTGAAAAAACATGAAACTTTAATACGTATTCAGAAAGTCCAGCTGCACGGCATACTAGGTGATCTCAATTCTCAAACATAGGCAGTGCATATCAGTTTTTCAAGTTATTTTTTTGAAATTACATTCAGCCTGTAATACAGCTTTTCTCAAGCAATTGGCAGAAGAATTATAAATGAATTACATACCTTTTCACTGACTACACTTCCATTTACACCAGCATTTTTGGCAATCAACTTCAAGGGATAGCTTAATGCTCTTTTAACAATATCTGCCCCAACCTGCAAAGAAAACTCCAGTGATTAAAATTTAAAAGAATCAGGAACAGCTATATTACAATGATGGAAAGGGAAGTGGATAAAGACAAATTGGTGTCATTTTACCAACAAAGTACGAAATCACACTATGAATCAGGCAAATTTGAAGTTCCAAAAGCTATTACCATAACAAGCAAAAAGCCTAAAACTAACAACTCTAAAAAAACAGCAGAAGAACGTCATACAACTCGAAGTTGACAATAACAACATGCATCATTAAGCAAGCACACGGCAGCCCATAATAAGTTATCATGGCAATATAAAAGAATGAAGTGATGTTACATTGTCTAAATTTACAATAGAAAACCATCTCTAGGTGTCTAACTAATATAAATAGCCACAAAAGGCCTATGTTTAGGACAATACCATGCACATTCATTTATGAATCCTTTCTTGCCCTTCCACAAATAATATGATATAAGGATGAATCTTATTATGGCTACGCCCACTAATTATGATGTCTGACCAGAACCAACGCGACCAAACGCACTAATTAATACGGAGTATAAAATCAAGCACTTTTTCTCTGAATAACCCAACTAAACTTAGTCAATGACAGCAAAATAACAAAAAAAACTTATTCTGATAAACTTAGCCTTGATGATGAGAGCGGATGCCACTAATATCATCCACAATGACCACAAGCAAGAGAGTTTTCCATCAGCAGTGCTGTGTCTTGTGATGAAAATTATACACACCCTAATATATATTTACTAAGAAAAAGAGTTTGCCCTCAGCAGCACTACATCTGGTGATGAAAATTATGAACACCCTATAATATACTTAGAAAAATAAATAAAAATTCCTGTTAAAGGAAATTAAATGGACCAAACCTTTTCCTCATCGTTTTGAAGCTGACCCTTAATAGCATCCACTTTAGATGAAAGCCGAAGTAGAGTGCATCCACCTCCAACAACGATTCCTTCTTCAACCGCCGCCTAAATTGCAAGTAAAATTTAATATATGTTATGTACTGCTAAATGGTACAGTATTCCATCTAAGCAAAAAATATCAGTCTCCTCTTCGAAAAATTATCCAATACCTTTGTTGCATTAAGGGCGTCTTCAACTCTCAGCTTCTTTTCTTTCAACTCTGTTTCAGTTTGTGCTCCAACCTACCAAGAAATTGTAACATGTTGTGAGCAAATGAAACCATTACATTAATCATTCTGGAGATTTTGTATACAGCCCACTGTATAGGGTTTGATGCTGAGAGCAGGAAGGTAGCATACCTGAATAACAGCCACTCCACCAGAAAGTTTTGCGATTCTCTCTGTAAGCTTTTCCTTCTCATATTCTTGCTCAGCAACCTGCAACAAGAATTTGCATAAGAATGCAAAATCACCGAATCTAGCAATGTTATAATCTGAAAAACAACTTCACCTCAATTTGATTCTTTATTTGTCCAACCCGTTTTGTCACAGCTTCTTGAGTGCTTCCATCACCCACAATTGTGGATGAATCCTTTGTTAGAACTATTTTGGCAGCATGACCTAAAACCTCCTTGTCAGCTTTGTCAAGTGTGAGACCAACTTCATCTCGAATAACGGTTGCTGCAACCAATCACAAAAATTGAGATAGCTGAGTGCAAGATAAGCAGTGAAGGAAAACAGGTAATCAAAACAAAAAATTCATAGGCAGAATAATGTAAGGCAGCAAGGGTTTAATGTAATCATTTACCTCCTGTAAGGATGGCAATGTCATCAAGATACTGACTTTTACGTTCACCAAATCCAGGAGCCTTGAGTGCTGCAATTTTCAAAGAACCTCTCAACCGATTCACAACAAGGGTAGCCAAAGCTTCCTGTTCAATATCCTCAGCTATTATCAGTACCGGGTAACTTCCCCTAATGGCATCTTCCAAGATGTTAACCAAATCCCTTGCGTTTGTAATCTTTTTGTCAACTAGAAGCACCTGTAACAACATTTTCACAAAAAATGTTAAATGCAATACCACAATATGTGACAACATAAGACAACCCTACTAATAATGTTCAACAGAGTAGTTTTGAATATATTGCAAACCTTGCAGTTCTCATACTCCACTGTCATTTTCTCAGCATCAGTAACAAAATAAGGTGAAATATAACCCCGATCAAACTGCATTCCTTCAACAACATAGAGACTGTTCTCGGCACTTTTTCCTTCTTCAAGAGTCACAACACCTTTCCTACCAACTCTGCTCATTGCTTCAGCAATCATATTTCCTACTTCATGGTTGTTGCCAGCACTGACAGCAGCTACATCAGCTAGTTCACTGTCTTCAACCTGCAAAAGATCAATTATGCTTACTGGTGACTGCATATTCATAAAAGTTCACATATTAATTAAGTACAAATTCTTTGTAATATTACCTCTTTTGACATCAACTTAAGCTCAGCTACTAGTGCTTTTGTAGTCTTCTCAATACCTCGGGTGATCAGAACAGGATTTGCACCTGCTGCAACTACCTAAACAAACCAAAAAAAAAAACTCCACAAAATTATTTATCAAACAAACAGTCATTGAATCAAGTGGGAATTATACAGCATCTTCACTAACAAACCTTGACCCCTTCTGCAATCAGACCTTGTGCGAGGACAACAGAAGTAGTTGTCCCGTCTCCAGCCAAATCATTAGTCTTAGCAGCCGCCTGTCTCACTAATTTCGCCCCAATATTTTCAACTGGGTCCTCCAACTCAACCTTCAGGTTATAGAAAAACCACAACATATAAGTAATGGTTGACCAACAATACAGAATATAAATAGATACAATCACAGGATTGCATGGTTTTATGATCAACCCAACTCTATCATGAAACAAGATTTACATGAGGGGTTAAAAACTTATACCTCCTTAGCAACAGTGACACCATCATTGACAATCTTTGGGGAACCATATTTGCTCTCTAGAACAACGTTCCGGCCCTTAGGACCCAGGGTAACCCCCACTAAATCAGAAAGCTTGTTCACCCCACTCTGGACAACACATTTAGTAAATTTAGCAACATAAACAAGAAAGTTACAAAAAAAGTAAACCTAAGAATATTGATTGAATAACTATTCTTAGGCCTAGCCTAACTCACTTGCAGCCTCTTGATAGCAGACCCATCTTTGTTAAAATACAACTCTTTGGCCATCGCGTTGATCTTTACTGAACGTGAATTCCGCAGAACAGCATTAGATCGTCTCCCTAAAGTGCTAGAAGAAGATATGGACGCCAATGAGGATAGTTTGTCAGCAGAGGTCAAAGGTTTCTTATCCAGAACACGGGCGGCACCAGGGGCAGCCATTGCAGACATGCTCGTGAATGTTGATGCCATTTGTTTAGAAACCACGAGATTTCACTGCAAAAACAAATTAATTAACAAATCTTCATAATATAACAAACCTATCCATTCATTTATATAGACATCACCCTTTTTCCAAAAAGCATAATTTATCAAATTCTAACAATATACTTCCTCATAATAATAAGGGTCAATTTGACTTTGGTAGCAAAACTTAGTCATCTCCAACCGTCAATTTCTATCTTTAGTTCTTCAAAAAAAATATAAAAATGAATACCCACGTTCACATTTGTGACTCAATACTTGTATGTAAAAGTTTAACATTACAATGGTCAACTATCACCAATTGTAGCCTATTCATCGGGAATTAATAGTTACGGTGATAGTGTAATTGGAACGAGTAATATAATAACTTTATCCGAGCCTTGGGAACGATTGAAACACAACTATTAAAGAACACATACATATTCATGATAACATAGTGATACAAACAATAGTAATTACATCGCAATATGCGCATATTAGCGAACTTATTAGCAAATAAAGCTAACATCTCAAAAACAAATTAATGAAAATAAAGCTCAATAATTAGTGAACAACATTAGGGTTTTGCATAAACACAAAATTCAAAACTTAATTTACAGAAATTGCATAGAATATACATACAGAATGTAAATCTTGAAGATTGAAACGATGAAATCGAAGTAAAATAGGAGAGAGAAAATGTAACCTTACGAAGATGGAGAAATGGATAAGAGGAGCTTTGAAATGGAGAGTGAATACTGAAGCAGAGAGAAGAGTGAGTGACTGAAGAGGTAAGGTTTTAGCGAAAACCGGAAAATGAGAGAAATTAGGTTTAAATTGAGGGAAAACCGGTATTTCTTTTAGCCTCTTGAACCTTCTTCCTAATTATGGACCGTTGGATTTATTTATCTCTTGTTGTGCTTAGAACTCTCTAGAATGTTTTGGTTTCGTTTGTTGGCCAACTTGACATTTTTGGCACCACCATGGCTCCCTACTTCCCCTAGTAATGTGAATAGTGAATTGTATTTGGGCTTGGTCGTCATACGGTTGGTATCCAATCATCTGCTCCACTTAATTGGTAGATATGATGAGTTTGTCGTAAGATGTGTCAAACAAATTGCTTAGACCGCAATGATAACAAGTAGGTTGTCGTCTTTAATTGTCAAGTTTTTACTGCGCTTCGATGACAAGTTTGACACCTCGATGAAGGATTGTGGATTTATTATGGATGATTTTACATTACTCAATTTATAGGCGCGTGCGCTGAAAAGCTCGCAGTTGGAGTTGTGCAATATGACGCCTATTAGTGTTGATTTGTCATAAAATGGACAATCGAAGCTAAGTTCAAATGAACTAGGCGGTGGTGCCCCCCTAAGCAATAATAATATAGTTGGACGGAGGCTGATTTGGGCATGGGGCAAGCTGTCATGAAAATAGCTCGACTCAATACAAGAGGGCAATAGGCACATCAATGGGTCATAAATCGTACAAGTATATTAATCATATTCAAAACTTAACATGAGATAGAACACAAACGATAAATTTGCATGTTTAATAAAAACCAATTTATTAAAAAATTTAACAAAAATCAACAGGGTTTGTTGGTACGCTATGATAGGTGGATTGTGTATGAGCTTTGTTTATGAAAGTTGACAAAAATTAGACATGTCACTTTTTTATTTTGACTATTGTACAACATGATCTGCTTGAGCATGAGACATGCTAGCTCGATCGATGAGCTTAAATGGCATACCCCCCATGCGACTATGGCCGACTTTAGATGGAAGTGGTTGAGAAGCTCGTGTTTGTAGAGAACTCAATGGATAAATGAGATTCGCATAAGTTTTGTGACAAGGAAAAACAATTTTCATCGCCACAAAAATGTGGTCTCCAAAGAGCAATGTCACACAAAGGCAAAAAAGAAAAACGGTTATTTCATCAAATAGATAAGGTATTGCAAAATTCACGTGATACTTATGGTAATTTTCAAAATTAACAAGGTATTTCTGAGGTCTAAAATGACATTACAAGTAATATCTATGAAGTATTATCCTATTTATATAAAACATTTACTAGTAAAATTTCAAATGTTTTGAGTGCGAACTAATCGGGTGCTTATTCCTAATTGGTTGTGGGTTTGAAGCCGGGCATGGATCTTACTCTCAAACTTACCGCCCACTGTGAAACCCGAATCTTGTTCTAGGGTTTAAGATTTTAGCTGTTTCTGCTCTCAATTCATCGAGCTTCCTTCTCTTTCTTCCTCAACCTTCACTAATCATCAATGGCGAAAACCCCATCTCCCATTTCAATGTGATGCCGTTACAAACTTAGCTGTTTCATTCAATCAAGAGCTTTTTTCAGGAATTTTATTTCATTTCTTCTCTCTATTCGTCGATTTCGTTGCTAAAAGATGCAATTTCTGAGTCGAATCTTATCGCGCAATTCACCTTCATGTTACTTCAGTAGTGCGAGTATATTATCAAAGTATTTGTCAGAAATCACCCCAATTGGATCCCCCAAATTCAAGCTTTTTACAAATTCTAGAGGTTTCTCGAATGAATCCAAAAATGGCGGTGGAAATCTTCCATGGGGTGACAGCAAAGTAGGCGGTGATAATTTTCAGTGGGATGAATCGGCTTCTTCTTGGTCTACTGGGTTAACCAAAGATCACTTTGATGGGGAAGCAGTGGGTCATCAGGTTAGTCACCATGTACCTTATGGTGGTGGGGTTGGTTCGGTATCGGAACCTCGATCGAATTCTCGTTCATCGGGTGATTCTTCGGAGAGATTGTTAAGGAAGCAATTGGCAGAGCTGCAGCGTGAGGCGCGGCGAGAGGCGAGGAGAGAGTTGGATGCTGAGGATGTGTGGGATGAAAAGATGGAAGAGACTGGTGTGGTATTGAAGCAGATTACTGAGCCTGGTGCTAGAGGTTCTTACTTGAAGGATTCCGAAAAAGCCGAAATGTATCGGTTGCATAAGGGAGACCCTGAGGTTTATAATGTGGAACGGTTGGCTAAGGATTTTAGGATCATGAGGCAAAGGGTGGTTGCCATTCTTTGGCTTAAAGAGCTTGAGGAAGAAGAGGAGAAAAAGCTTGGTGAACCTTTGGATGATTCTGTTGAGCTTTTGCTTGATGCTTTCCCTGAGTAAGTTCATTTCTTGATGCATTTTATGTGTTAAACTGTTAATTACTGAGTTTGAATATTATGAACCAGATTATGAAGTGAGCATAGAAATTTAGTGAATGTATGTGGAATTTTGTTATGTATCAATTGGTTCTTGGTTTTGTTTCTTTGAGGTGTAATGCAATTGATATGGGTTTATGGCCGATTAGTGCTTGTTTTTTGAATTGTTCTACCTGTTGAGTGCTTGAATGACTTAATTTGGCAGTTGTTCATTGTATGTTTGTGGTTGAAGTTGATGTTTAAGTTCTCTGCGATGGAAAAGCAAGATGTAAAATCCTAGTTGGGTTCTTATGTAACTGCTAGTTTGTTTGATAACGTACCCTTGCTAATCGCAGAACATCAGAAGTATGGTATGAATAATTTGTTAGTATTGATTTCTTTGATGGCTGTAGTTGAAACTAGTAAAATCCCAATGTGCTTAAAATACAGCACTCCTCTATAGTTTCCCCTCTTAGCAGGTCATTAGATCTGTGACAGATTCTGTGTCTGTTGGTCGGAATCCTATTGGCTGTTACCTTTCTTGTGTTCAGCTTTTTCCCCCTTGCATAAAGTAATTTTATTTAGCTTGCTTTTGTGCAGATCTCTACTCTTTTCTGTTACTGCCATTTCATTCAGTTTACATTCGGATAATTTAGTTATTACTCTATATGTGGGGCACTGTTGTTGACCTGCTTTTGCTACTTACTGAAGCTTGAAGGAGAATATAAGTACTTTGTTGGACCTAAACTTTTGTCTGAGGCAAATTTTTAATTTGCGCCTTCCAAACCCTTTCAGTACGTTCTCTCTTGCCACACTCTGTTAAACTTCTCTTCATCTTTCATCTGTTCTATTCTTTTCTCAGTCGAGAATACAAGATTAAGTTGTTCTTCCCATGGCACCATGTGTCTTTGTTATGGGAGTTAAGCTGTTGAACAATCTTTAGAGATGATAAGACATATACCACATTGTGGAAACAATATGAGTTGTGTATTTAGGAGAGTAACTTAAGTTGTAGGGTTATGTTGTTGAAATTCTAGTCTGGTATCCTACTCTATTTTTTTTGGAATTTGTCCTGAGTTGCTGTTACTAAATTTAAAGAGCAATCAAGTATTCTTAAGCTTTTTCACAGGTTACCCTTTGTAATTTGGCGTAATAGATAAGTTGCTTTTTGGTCATGGTTTTATGCATGATGTACTCCTATTGTTTGGGATTGTGTGCAATGCATACAAATTTGAGTATCCTTATAGTCAGGTTACTGATATCAGTGACGTATCTGCTTGTAATAGACCAGATTTCCCACACCAAGATTAAACACAATTAACAGTAAATTAAGGCTAAAGCTTGAGTATTTAATTGCTAATTATTGTACGATTACAAACTAAGAGTGATAAGTATAGCTTTAGGCTATAAATCTCATGGTAGCTTGAGGCTACTAATCTCACCAAGTGTTTCATTCAATTTCTGGATGGATTTCTTGTTACACATACGAACACTACTTATACTCAAGGCTTCTAATGTCTCTCTGTATACACTACTTAGCTAATGTAGAAAAACCATAAGCAAACATAGTTGAAGCTGGTTGCTTTCTTTCCTAAACTCCTCCTTAATTGGATTTGTCTTCTTGCATAGAAATGCTCCTTGTTTGCTACTCTTGCTGAGTTGCTGTTGACCTTGCTCATGTTGGTGCTGACCCTTGTTCTTCCCTTTTCCACGCCTTGAATACACCAATAAAGGTGTTTGACCCGGTTGACTCGAGCCTCTAAACCAGTCCATCACACTGCTGTATGGTTTTTGACCTTTTGATAAATGATGACTAATGTTGACTCATTCCCCCCCCCCCCCCCCCCCCCCCTCCACCATTTTCTATATTACCACCTCTTTCTTAATATATTGTCTTCAAGTTAATTTTAGAGCTTGTCATTCCTTGTTTGTAGACAAGATCATTCATGATTCTTCAATTTGAAGGTATTATGACTTGCATGCTGTATCTCTTGTTGTTGGGGCTTAGTGAAGTAGCAAACCTTTAAGATTAAGATTAAGGATTTATTGCCCCCATTTGTCAATCAATGACATCCTTTTGATGTCTTTCTGTATACACTCCATTTCTTTCCTCCCCATAGGAAAAACTAAATACTTCGTATAATTGAAATAAAACAATAGTAGCTCGTAATATACTTATTAAACTCATATGAAACACATGATCCTGGCCATGTAAATAATGCACGATGCAATGTGATTGACACTTTCATATCCCAACTTATATACACAAAATAGGATGATAGTATATATTTTGGAAGCTGAAAGCCCCTGGGGAGCGGGTGTTTACCATATAATGGAATCTCAGGACTTGGAACCTTCTTCTAGGCAGGGAGAAAGGCAGAGCCGCAGAGTAAGAGAGGACAGGAGGTGGGATAAACTTTTTCCGCATCTGCTAAAATCAGAAATGTCAGAAATTGACAAGTTAAGAAATTTCAAAACCTACGTACAATCCCAAAGTACAAAGGTACTTTGTACTCATAGTTGCTTCCAAAGGAAGTCTTGTAAATATTACTGTATTACCAAATTTACCCTGTCATGAGCAAGAGCGTTTTTAGAGGTATTGGAGCTACAAGCCTATTTTGAGGCTTTTGAGCTATTCACGTGGCCATTGTGAGTGGGTAATCTGGTGTACAAGTTTATCATAGATGCAAAGGGGGATTTGTTCATGCAATAGAGTCAACCAAGGACTGATGGCAATAAGAAAGCCCAATAAGTGGTTCTACACACTCTAACTTAGACTTTGTGGTCATATGATTGGGTTATAGATGTAGCAAAGCAATGACGATTTTTCTTAAAAGTGAATTACTTTACTTTAAAGGTGTAGATTTACTCTTGGAATAGATTGGGAAACTAACAGCATCAACAGAAGCTGGAATCATGCTTCCCAGGTTTTTGAGCTTATAGTTGCAAAAGTCTTATTCTCAGGATCTAAGTATTTTTTTTTGGGACCGATGATAATGTTTCAAAGGAAGATGAGAACTTGCTAGGCCTTACTGAACCTGTCTATTATGCTGGTAGTTTCTTTCTCGGATGAATTTGTGATGAATCATCATAGGATTTGGAAGTAAAGCTAGTCAATGGTAAAGAAATAAATAGTCATTGTCAGAACTTGCTTTAGGAAGAAAAAGATGTAACTAAGAGACGAGGACTTGAAATTGGGAATCAAATAGAGGCTTCTGATCTTTGAACATACTTGATTTGTGCTTTTTCACCCGTGTGTAGACTTAGTTGTCCTTGCTATGTATTCCTTATATTGCGTTTTAATGCTCCCTCTCTCTCATGTGTGTGTGTGCGTGTGCGTGTGCGTGTGCATGAGACAGTTTATTTTATCGAACTTAAGATCATTACAATTATCTTTTAAGTAATTGGAAGACAGAAAGTGTAATTTGGTCAAGTGTATTGTAGTTTGGATTTTGGGGTTTCCAGTTATTTCATTAGGAAGAAATGTTTTGCTATTATCAAAAGATTTTTCAGAGTTTTATCTCTTTCCTTGTGTTTGCTTGAATGCCCTCTGCTGTTTTTTTATTCTTCTTGGCTTGGTTTGTTTGTATGTAGACTTTACTAGCCATATACCATTTTATTTCCTTCACTCTGTGCTTCTACTTTATAATTACTAGAATTTATTGTTTGTATTCAGGGTTGCATTACTTCCTCACAAATCGCAATTGGTTATATTGTTATATTATGCTTTAAAAAATAACAAAACACTACTTGTAAACTACACTGCTGATTTTTGGACTCAAATTTGCCCAATTTGGCTGTGCTGTATGCCTGTATCTGAAGCTTTTAAGATTTCCTGCAACTAATCCATATTGTTGGGCCTATTAAACCGTGAGCAATGTAGGTTTTTATTTTATTTATTTTTTAATTTTTAATTTTTAATTTTTAGTTCAAGGCTTCCTTGTCGGGAGTATAAAAAGATAAATATCAATTCAATAATGAAAGTTTGAAAGTTTCTCCTTGAATTTACCCTGTTGGTTTTATTCTTGCAGATTCTTCGTTTCCCATGATAGAGAGTTTCATGTAGCCTCACTTCCATACAAACCTGATTTTAAGGTCATGCCCGAGGGTTGGGATGGCACCACTAGAGATCCGGATGAAGTACACTATGAGATATCAAAGAAGGAAGATGATATATTGTATGAAGAATTCCTTCAGAAGTTTAACTTCAACAAGATGAAAGTAAGTGTCTCTTTCTCTCTTCGTTTCACCTCTAGGAGACTTCAATATTGAGTCCTACACCTTTTTTTTTTTGTGAGAAGCCCCTTGTAGGTAGGGGGGAAATTGGGGATCCCTCTAACAATGGGTGAAAATTGAACCCCTCTCACAGAGATCAACCTTGATACTCTACACTCTGCTATTGGGTTGCACACTTGCACTAAATACCCTTGGCTGTGAAAGTGTGAATCTATCGTTACACTTGAATTATTGCTTTCAATTCCATTTCTTTTTAACTGAATGGTTTTGACTTTCAGGCAGTGGGCTGAATACTAAATATAACAGAAGATTAAAGATTACAATAGCAAATATTATACTTAATACACTACTATATCCTCCACTGGCAAACAAAGTTTGTGAGAACTTTGGTCCTTTTTTTCTAGGACAAAGTGGTACACCTTGTCTGGTAAAGCTATTGCTCTAGTGTCTTGTTTCTTGAAGAAAAAGGAGGAGAAAACCTTGGGATGTACTATATATATATTTTTTCCATTCATGTGAGAGTGACCATCGATTTCCGTTGTGTGTAAGGGCTGACAGTTAGCTGGCACATCCCAAAACTGAATGTTTGGCGACTAGATTTGGTTCTAATTATTGCTGGTCTTTTAACTTGCTGTGCTGTGATTATGTTGCCAACAGTTGACTATTTTTGTGCTTATAATGTTGTGTAATGCAATATCCACTTTTGTGAGCAGTTCAAGAACGAGGTTAAGGTGCACAAATATAGTAGGAGGCGCCCTTCAGATGGTTGGAGTTTTACAGTGGAGAAGTTAGGACCTCGGGGAAAGCGTGGAGGAAGTGGTGGATGGAAATTTGTGAGTCAACCAGATGGATCAACACGACCATTGAACGATATAGAGAAGATGTATGTCAAGAGGGAAACTCCTCGTCGCCGTCGGAAAATACTCCCGTAAGAAGCAAATATTCATATCACAGCTACAACTTAGGCAGCATTTTTTGTTTGGTTCTTTTGTATGATAGAGCTGTTATCTCTGCTCCAAATTTGTATGGGTGCAAGTCAGCACTTTTGTATCCCTGGATCTGGTTTTGGTTGACATTTCCTATGACCGATTAAAACAGAGGATTTGTTGACATATCTCTAAGGGTGAATAAAATGATCCACTCCAAATATTTGGCTAAACCACTTGCTTTTCCCCCCTACCAAATGAGTGGATCATTTTGTCAAGTCCTGGGATTGTTTTATCCATCTCCGAACTAACGTTGCAGCAGGTTTTAATTCAAAAGTCTTGGCCAATGGAAGTTCACCGTCTTCTTTACTTGTAGACGAGATGACTGTAGACGAGTTGACTGTAGCCGGATTTCAATTCTAGGTTTTTCGAGTATTCAGTATACCATATTGACTTTGTTAAGCAATAAACCAGTCAATCTGCTAATTTGCTGGCAGGTGCTTCTCTTGTCACAACAGTTGGCAATTGTAAGATGTATTATACAATCTTTCCAAATCGGATTGTCCATTGCATTTGTATTTGTATTTGCCAGAATTAAGTGATTTAAATATATTAGGAAGAGTTGATATTTGCGTAGACTTGACTTGTCAAAGTATGTGGGAGGCGTATTACAGGTAATGAAATGTATTGTGGAGCATTATCGTACTTAAGAATGATGCATTTTGTATCAAAGATAGTGTCAATTTTTTGGTCTTAGACGTGCGATTTTTCAGTGAATGGTCCAACTCCAATAACCCAATCATTCATGAATGTCTCATGTCATGCCAATACGGGAAGGAATAGCTGGCTAAAGTGGTCAGCATTGACACAAACCTTAATTACGTGTACAAGTAACATAATCTTTCTATCTCTAATTATTCGACACACTTGACTTTTACTACAGAGTATATACAAACTTTTTTTGGTCTTAGCATGAAGTAAAAAAGAAATGTATTTCGTGAGTAATATATTGTAGGCCGTGTTTGGTGAAAAGCTAAATGTGAGGTATTTATATTGTTAACTTTGTTACCCAATTGACTGTTGGTGTAGTGGTGATTGAGGCTGCACTTGATAGGGAGAACCGCGTGTTCGATCCCCCGCAACAACAATTGGGAGGGGACTGGAACCTAACCACTCAGAACTGAACCCCGAATCCGGATTAGCCCAAAGGGTGAATCGGGTGGAACACCAAAAAAAAAATAAAATATTGTTAACCTTGTTTGATAAAAGGCCAAAAGGCGAAGCTAATCGTATTAGTAGATTTCAACTAGATTATTGTATTAATTGATTTGACTAATAACTAATTGATTAAAGTTGTTTGAGTATACAGATGACTAATAAGGACATTAAAATATTCTAATATGGTAAGAGTTTTGGGTTTAATGCCATCTCACTCTAAGATATTTGAAAAAGCTAATAAAAAAAGCATTCAATAAGCTCATTTGGTGGAATTAGCTATTCAAATCATCTGACCACCAAATACCCCAATTAGCTTATTGTATTGGTCAGCTAACCAAAATAAATCAAATCAACTAATTTTGCCTCGATAAGCTCACCACCAAATACCCTCGTAATATCATTGACTAACATAAGTGGGCTAAGGATATACACTGATTGAAAAGAAAAAAAAACACTAAATAGGGTTAAACATGACCTTAAATATCAAGGTTTGATTCTTACCAACTATGGTTTTATGCGGGGTGATCTCCTAAGGGTACGAGTGTGCCTTGCTGCACCAAGCCTAGATTGATTTACTTGTAGGTTATAATCGAAATCCAATAAGGTATTTGTCTTTACCATATCTCAACATAAATCACAATCTAATAAATTCTGTTTCCTTACCATATTGCAACATAGGTTACAATCCAACAAGATCCTTTCTTACCATATCACTGGTAAGACATAGATTACAACCTATTAAGACACTATTTCATTTTGTATCACAAGATTCACAACATAGGTTATGATTTGATAAGATCCTTTTCCTCGTCATCTTTCAACATTGGATACAATTAGATAAGATCTTTTCACTCACCCTATTACAACATAAGTTACAATTTAGTATAACCTTTTCCCTTACCATTTAACGGTATAAGAAAATTTCATTTAGACTGTTTTTTTTACCGTATTACAATATACAAAGATGATTCTTATTTCTTATTACTTGCCACTTAATCACTTATACACCAGTAAATACTCTAAAAAAAAAAAAAAGATAAACGCGGGATCCGGAGATCTTCATGAACTCAAAAATTGTGTGGCTCCCCCCATTTTGCAACTTCAATCAGGGGGAAAAAATAAAAAAAATTGAGTCTTGACAGCAAAAAAGGAAACCTTTTTAATTTTTTGGATTTTCCATTTTTTTGCCTTTCTCTTTCAAAGTAATTCATACCAAACGTAACAGAAATACCGTCGTCCCTGTTCTTTCTCTCTCTCCTCTCTCGGCTGTTGCTGTCAAATTCCTTTGAACAATTTCTGAGAGAGAATACAGAGAGAGTAAGAGAGGGGGGAAGAATTTAATATTCAAACAAATTTGGCAAAAAAGATTGGGATTTTTCACAAGTTACAACGTTAAAGGAGCCTCCTTGTTGAGTTTTTTAGATTGTTTTGGAAATACCCATGTTCGGAAAATTCTCAAGAATCTCAAATTAATGAATATTTGATTGGTTTTAGATGTGTAATCCACATTTTTCCCTTGAAAAAGTGCCAAGTGGGTATCTGAATTTTCCAATTAATTTTCAAAATTTTGTTTGTGATTCTTGAAATTTGATGAATATATATATGTTGGTGTTATCAGGGTTTTGAAAAGAATTTGGCTTTCAAAGGGTTTTGAATTTCGCATTGGATTGGATTGAATTGGGTTTATTTTTTGGTTTTGGGGCAAAAATTTGTCAATGGTGATGTCGTCAGATAATGTTAAGGGGCTTGTGTTGGCTGTTTCTTCGAGTATCTTTATTGGGTCAAGCTTCATCATTAAGAAAAAAGGTCTCATGAAAGCTGGGACAACTGGGACTAGAGCAGGTTTTGATCCTCTCAATCTTTTTATTATTTCTTATTAATGTTGTTTTTGATCCTGTGTTTAGAATTCATGAATTTCTTGGAATTGAGATATTGGGATTTTCATCATTGTTTTTTTGGTTAAATGGTTTGCTTTTTTTGTTTATGTTTTGTTTACCAGGATCAGGAGGCCATTCATACCTGTATGAACCTTGGTGGTGGGCAGGAATGATTGCAAGTAAGTTTTTGTCGGATTTCGTCGTGTGAAAATTAGATGGATGTGGCTGCTGTCATTTGTTTTTTGTTTGTGTCGCCTTTTCGAGTTGATTGAATGATACATGATGGTGAATTGAATTGTGGACTAATAGTGTCCCTTCATTTGTATTTTGCTAGTGATTGTTGGGGAGATTGCTAATTTTGCAGCATATGCTTTTGCACCTGCAATTCTTGTTACTCCTTTGGGAGCCCTTAGTATTATTTTCAGGTTTGGTCAATGCAACATTGGAATTCTTTCACCTGAATTACTTGTCTGTTTTAATTTTAAATTTAATCTCCTAAAGCTAGTTTCTGTAATGCAGTTCAGTTCTAGCTCATTTTATCCTCAAGGAAAAGTTGCACATATTTGGTATGCTTGGTTGTGTTCTCTGTGTGGTTGGTTCGACCACTATTGTCTTACATGCTCCACACGAGAGAGATATTGAATCTGTTAAGCAAGTATGGACGCTTGCAACAGAGCCAGGTAATTGCATATGGAACCTTATCAGTTTGACTTTGTCTTCTTGTCTTGTCTTAAAGATTTAAATAATTGGTATTTCATGTGGTATATTGATAGAACACTGAAATTCACATAGTTTTGCCATAATTCTTTTTTGCTCAAGAGGAATTTCTTTCCAGGGTCGTGCTTTCCTTTTGTGTACCTCCAAAGGCTTGCGGCAGTCTAATATGCTTACCCATGATATTTCATATACAGTGTTTATTAGCTTTGGTATTCAACAATCTGCAAGTGCAAGAAATAGCTGACCAGAAAATTTATCTGTGAACAGGTTTTCTTGTGTATGCTGGCATTGTTGTTGTGATGGTTATTGTACTCATTTTCTACTTTGTTCCACGTAATGGGCGGACACATATGGTTGTGTATATTGGAATTTGCTCCCTCATGGGGTCCCTTACGGTTTGTTCATTGAATCCCAGCTTTACATGTTCACAATTTAGCTTTCTGGCTTATCCACTCATTGGTCAGACATGATTATTTTTTGCATATGTAGGTTATGTGTGTCAAAGCTGTGAGTATTGCCTTGAAGTTGACTTTTGAGGGAAATAACCAGTTTAAATACTTCCAAGCATGGTTCTTCACCATTGTTGTAATTATTTGCTGTCTCTTGCAAATTAATTACTTGAACAAGGTAATTGTTGAAATTATAGTCTCACTATGATCTCTGTCTTCTGCAGGATGCTATATTGTTGTTCTTTCAATGTTTATCAATTCATTTATTCAGTAATGCTCTATGAATTATGATTGATGTTAGAGTTCTGTTATGACTATGATTTATTGCGTACTTATTTACTATATGCCGTGACTTGTCATAAGCTAGGTGTTTTCAAGGCAACTACAATGGTAGCCTTATTATTTTCTTTAATTGACTTTCTCTTGAAATAATTTTACAAATCAGCTAACTGTAGAATTTGAGCACAAGCTTGATATTAGTCTAATTGAGGCAGTTGTTCTTACCTTGGCCAATATGCATTAGTGTAGAACGTGCAACCTAGTACACAAGGACGGGATTGATATAGATACCTATGTCACTTGAACTCTATAAGACTATTATTACCTCAAGTAACCATATTGAATACTGGACACTCTATAATGGGAAGTGGCTTCATTTTGGGCTTAACGTTTACATTGTTTAGTGTGACCTCATCTTCATGGTAAAAATAATTTGGTTTGTTGTTCTATTTAATTCACTATACTAGTTTGGAAGATTACAAGATGCTATGCATCTCTGTATGAAATTCTTTTAACTAATAACGGAAGATGCCTGTAGTAATTCAAAGAGCAATCTGATGTTTAAAGTATCCTTATTAGTCACAGGGAAGGAGAAGTAGATCAAAGAAGAGTTGAACCTAGGCTATGATATTGCATGCCTATATTTTACTACAGAGTACAGACATCTTGTTAGAAATTATGGTGCTACGGGATCTATGTAGCCGACCTCAAGTTGGGGCTTTAGTGTATATTATTGAGATTTTAAGGTAAGTTGCAATTTTCTTTCCTACTTCAATTACTCCACTGTACTACCTCAACCCTTCCCTCTTTTCCTTCAGCAGTACCTATGATTGCTACCAGTAGAACCACTAGATCTACGCCTCTACCACCACCATTACGGCACCAATACAACAGCAACTACTACTATTATCTTCTTTTTTGCACCCTTTCCCTCTTTTCTTTGTTACTTTTAGTTGTTACCTAAATTTATAATAAATTAATTGGATTTGCATTGGATGAAAATTTACTAACTGAAGGGCACTATTTACAAACCTACTTACATCAAAACAAAATACATAGAGAATAACTAAGAAAGGAAGATTTGGATTGGTTGAAAGTGGATGCTTATTTATCTGGACTTGCAATCACAAGAGGTGGAGTGAAACTCTGCATTTTCTTGTGATCTGCTTATCTTATGATTTCTGTTATATATTTTCATGATTTAAGACACATACCTCTAGACAAGCCACAACTGCATAGGTTTCCCTTCCACATAATTAGTGACACCTATTCTTTTTATTGATTTTGTCAGATTCATCACCATGAATACTGAAATTTATTGTTGTGGTATTGGAAATTTGACCCATACTCTTCCTGTTTAAGATATACTTCGTATTATGACATGCTTACAAAATCACAATTTTCCATCTTTGCAAAATCACAACCATTATATAAAAAAGGGGAAAAAAAAAAAAAAAAACCCTCCAATCTTGCTTTGATAGGCTTTTGATTCATATAATAGCTACTTTTGTGTTATAAAAATGAGAGTTTCTGCATGGGTGATTGGGTGGATATCTCCATCATTAGGATGAATTTAGTAGGGAAAAAAACGCTTTTTTTGTTTTCTACTTGTGATATTTGCTGGTGAGAAAAAAAAAAGTTTGTAGGTATCTTTTGATCTTGTTTGCAAGCATATGTGCGCTCTACGTCATTAGTGTTCATTATTTTTTTAAAACATGTTCTCTACTGCATTACAAAGGCTACCTGGAAGTTATAATGACATTTATATTGTTGCAGGCCCTGGACACCTTTAACACTGCTGTTGTATCGCCTGTCTACTACGTCATGTTTACTTCGCTTACCATCCTTGCCAGTATGATCATGTTTAAGGTAATATTACTAATGCAAAATTCTCATTTACAATTAACCTTATGGCATCTACAGGGGATAAAAATCTAGTTTGAAGTTTCGCTGTTGTTGCAACATAAATATTTTTTCTAAACTGCTAATTATTTCAATTACAGCACATGTTGCAGTCTGGATAATGTCTATATATACACCATTAATAAATGATGAAACGTTAGAGATCCTTATAGCTCGTTTAGAGAACTGGATATAAATACCATATTGATTCCTATTCTTTAATGTTGCAGAACTAAAAGCTCTGAAAGGTGAAACAACCAGACAATTTCACCAATTTATTGCCAAAAATAAAAACAAATCTGTCAAATTAATTATTCTAATGCTGGTTACAACAGCATTAATGTATTGACATCTGTTCTTGCACTAAATGAATATTCCTCTTACGGCTATGATGTTGAATTAGTGTTACTAGTTGTCTAGTTCAGTAAATTTAACAAATTGCGGCAATTGCGCACACCACATTACACTTGACCGAGACCTTCAGTATGTTTTGATGCGCTTAAAGTTTACTCCAAAATGAATGAATTGGCCTGTACCGTTTAGATGTAAGTCTATATACTGTGATAAGTTTTAAAGGAGTTTAAGATTTTCCTTCATCTGTTACTCTTACATTCTTCTTTGGTGGGGGCTTGAGTAGCATTTAGATAGTCTATATACCGTGATATGCTGTTCATTTTATGATTTACATTGCTCTTGTGTTTGTCCAAATCTTCAGGATTGGGATTCACAAAATGGTTCACAAATAGCTACAGAATTGTGCGGATTTGTAACCATTCTCTCTGGGACATTTCTACTTCACAAAACCAAGGACATGGGAAATACTCCAGCGGCAACACCACTTGCTGCAGCTGAACTTTCTAGGCAATATAGCGTCAATTGCAATCATGAAAATTCGAGGCATTCTGACTGCAATGCTAGCCCTGATCGCAATTTCAGAGAGTAAGCTAGATGTTTTGGAGATCTAACAAATATTTTGCCGGTTGTCCCTTGGAACTCAACGAGACAGATGATACCTCGTCTCTTGGAGCACAAAGTTCGGGCTTGAAATGTTATCGCATTACAGAATGGCCAGTTTTTTGTTTTTGGCTGAAGTGCAGACCAATTTCTGATAAAAGGGTATATATTTCATTGCGGAAGGCTCTTATTATTTGTAGGGATACAGCTACGTTAGCTAGAATTTTTTTTCCACCTATTTTTTTTCGCTACGTAGGTTTGAGGTGTTGTGACTTGTGAATATGTTTCGGAAAATAAATGAAAAATATTGGTTATGGCAAAAATCTAGAAAGGCAGATCCTAGATGGTATGAGAAAGAAATTTGTGCAGTATTTTCAGAACCTTTTTACATCACCCCTTAGTTTGATGGATTAATTACATTACCATATGTTAAGGATTAAACCTCTTATGATCAGCTAGTAAAAGAAATGTTATTTTTACTAGTACTCTTGTATGTTCTTTCAAATTTTAACATACTCTTTATACCAGCTATTATTTTATGTTGACGTCTGTGGTGTGTCCATGCAAAATGACGCATTGGCTATTTGGCTATATGTTTACAAAGTTACAACTTACAACTTTACAAGTGCTTATGCCAAAACATGATACATACGAGTACATGATAATATGATATGTATGCACACATGATGCATTTAATGTGTCAACTACATTTCTTATAATCATAATGTAGAGATATGCATATTATATTTTGATTATGATAAACTTAGGCAAATGCATTAAAATTTTAAGAATAATAAGTAGTAATATGCATAGTGGCCAGTCAATATAGTAATTTGATTGAATTATCAACTAACATTCATCTGTGAATTGTGATGGTTAAGATTTGAGAGGGGCTTCTTTTTTTTGGTATTTAGAGAGCCACAAAGGCGGGGGTGAGAATCGATCCCAAGATCTCCTGGAATCGGAAGGGAAGCTCTAACCACTTGAGCTATCTTCTTAATTTCATTATAATAATTAACTGCACATGCCACCTAACGTTTCTTTAAAAGCTTTAGGTCATCCCCTATTCACCTAAGATATATTGAAATATAATAGCAGCCATGGAAGTTCGTTAAAAATAGTCATAGAAAAGCATGACTTGAATATGCTTATAGGTAAGTTGCTTGAATGTCCTTAATATTTTTTTTTTATCTTTTTTTTAATCTAATTTCTTGAATCCGCTATCTCTATGACTACAAATACTTGCAAAATGATTAAATGAGTCAGCCATATTTGCCCTATTCAAATGTTAAGCTATGTCACTTGTTTTTTTTTGTTTTTCATGTACAAAATCAATGCTTTTATATTATGCATTTATTCTTGAATATACACTACTCCGCATTTATCTTTGAATGTTCAACATTTTTCCTCCAAAGTTTTGACAACTCCACATGCAAATTTACCAAAATTCTCTTAATATATATATATATTTGTTTGTTTATACGGAATATTTACCTGGATTGTCTCTTCCATTGAGGCAGCCTAGGTTTATGAAATTATTAAGGGTCGAAATCGTTATTTTTGCAATTAAGTAAAGGACATTTTTGTAAATAAGTCATTCTTCTTTTTCCTTCATCTCCTTTTTTACTCCTATAATCCACCAACAAAAATCGACCTGCCTTCATCTTCATCCTGCGATCTAACCCACCTTCATTTTCCTTCTTATTCCTTCGATCTCCACCCACCTTTTTTTTGTCGTCTCCTTCTTCAATGGAGACTTCGCCAACACCAACGGTCCAACATTAACAGCACTAAGAAAAAACATGGAGAAATAAAGAGTATGGTTAATCCCAAAGAATAGGTGAGCTTTCCCTCTCCTTTATTGGTTTGTCCATTGAAACCGAGATTACCCTCTACTAGGCTACCATTTAAGCTAAGCAGAGATTTATCCATTAACATCGTTAGTTTTTGTGAACAAATCCAGCTAAATAAAAGTATAAGAATTTTTTTTTTTTTTTACTTTTATTATTATGAGAGCACATATTTCTCGATGTTATTTATAAACTAGATGAAAGCTTGTGCGATGTACGATTTTTCATACATATGATTCAAGAAAAGATATATTTTCCTATATACTCTAAGTGTTTTTTTATTTTTTATAATTATTTGATTTATTTTACAATTTAATAATTTAAGACATAAAAAAAATAAAAAAACAAACAAATAATAATTTATTAAAATGATATTGCCAATTACAAAAGTATAATTTTTTTAATGTAATTTATAATGCGACTTAATTTATTGTTGTTTTGTATTTTATTCGTTGTTATTAGTTATATGACAATAATATGATATCTTTCAAAAAAAAAAAATTGTAAATATGATATTTCATTGATTACATATTAGGATAAATCTTTAATGTGAAAAGATAATAATTTTTTATTTTTAACATAATTTAAATCCTAAATCATTATTCGTTGCTTTTTACACTTGAAATTAAACTCTCAAATCTATATATCATTTTGTATATTTCTCTAACAAATTATATGTCTTTTCAATTTTTTAGACATAAAATGTTTAAAGAAGGTAAAGTTTTTTTTTATTGCGTTATAAGTTTTAATTTTTTTTTATGAAAAAAACATCTTATTAATCGGGTATTTAGATAAAAACCATTAATTTTATAAGATAGTTTTTATTTTTTAAAAAAAATTTAAATCCTAATATCCCACGGTTTTTTATACATAAAATCTCATAAAAATAAATTTTTTAATTAGATCATACTCATATTATTTTTGATTACTTTGCTATTGTTTGTTAAGGATAATTTTTTATTAATTTTAAGTAATTTATTCCCCTATTAAATATTTTGATAAGAACATTAAAAATAATAATTATTAGATGTAATATTTGGATGTAAAAATATTTGTATTAAAAAAAATTTCGATAGGATCACCAACTTTGTTCACACCCATATCTCTTCCATTTGATAAAAGTGGATAAATAGAACATGTTAGCAAAAATAAAATTTATATAAAATTAATCTTTATAGTCTTATAAAATAAATTAAAATATTTACCAGAAAGTGAATAATTGTTGTGAAATTAATCTAAAAATTGTAATTATACAAAATTAAATCTATGCATTGGAATTTTTTCATCTTCCCCAATCGCCCAAACAATAGTATTTTGAAAAATTGAATCATTATTTTGTTGTCGCTAACAATACGTGCGATATTACTTCTTATTTGTAACGACTGAAAACTATCTAATGGAGTAAACTTTTCCTTCAATTGATTTTGAACAAAATTGTAGAACAAAGTTGACTTTAATTGAGGCATGAACGTAATCACCCTGTAATTAAAAAAAAAAAAAAGTTAATTTTATGACTTAATTAAGCTACCTAAATCACAAAAATTTTGTTTTAATCATAATAATATTAATTGATAAAAACTAAAAGGTTCATTAAAAGATTTAATAAATGTAAACGAATTATAAAGATATAATACCTCCTCATCCTATATGATCATCAGGCGAGAAACTCGTACTTTGATATTCCAAAGATTTTTGCTCAAATATAATTCTCTGATTAAATTAGATCTGCATGTAAAAACAAAATTCAGTAAACAAAACATAAACATATAATCATTAAGTATCCCAAATAAACACAATTTAAGCAATAATCACAAATATACATTTAAACATGGGTGTTAAAAATTAGGCTAAGAATTTCCCAACTATTGATGACCTAATAAAATTGACACAAAATTAACGACACAAAATTTGCTTGGTTTGGTTTTGTATTGATACGAAATTTTGTTGGTGTCATATGATGCGTCAATTTATAATGGTAAATATCATAATTTTAATTTAATTATAATTAAGGAATAATTTTTATTTCTTATCATAAACACTATCAAAATTTATCTTATAATAGTAGGTATATAAATCAAAGTTGATTATTTTAAAAGATAATTTTTAGTTTTTTAAATAAATTAAATCCTAATAAATCAATATTCGTTGTTTTTAATTACGTGGCAAAAATCTTAAATCCCATTCGTCACTTTTGTTTAGGTGACAAACGAATTATATAATTCTAAAATAAAATAGAAATCTAATTTTTAATTGGTTGAAAATATACCTTTGCTTATGTGGTGCGCCGAATGCTCTTGAAAAATGCCTACTTATATATATATACACTTAGATTTGTCATTTGATAAACAATAATAATAATAATAAACAATATCAAGGTGAGAAATTTGTATTTTCTCTTCTTCGATTATCTTTTTGTTTTTTACCTAAAAAATAAAGAATTTCATTAATAAAAGTTAGTTTTATGACACAAAAAAATTCTAAGAAATCTAACAAATAAACACAACTAAGACTTTAGAACTGATTTACTTAATTTTTAGAGTTAAAAAAAAAATCTATTTTCATTTTAATTATTTTGGGGAAATTTCTCTCTCCTCCTCCCTATACGGCTATATCCCCTGCGCTTTGAACGTAAAAATGTAAGATTCCGACAATCATCCCCTTTCCGGTGACCTCAAATAAATTCCAAATCTTTTTCTCTCTTTTTTCTGCGCTTTTTTTTTTTTTGTTATATTCAGACTTCATATTAACTCCTACTTACCCCCAGTTTGAAGAATCACTGATCCTAAATTTGAAGGTTAGTAATTTTACTCTGATGATCTTGTTCAAATCAAGTGTTTATTTTCATCTGGGCATGTGTTATTTTCTGCAATTATCAAAGTTTAATTGAATAATTTTGCCATTAAACATTGTTTTGAGTAATGGGTAGTGATTGATTTTTGAGAGCAATATAAAATTATTACATGAATTATGATTCCTCCTCCATTAAAGAGAAAAAAATGGAGTGAGGCAGAGGAAAAAACACTAATTGATAGATATGGAGAGCTGATCTTAAATGGGAATTTGGGAAAGATGAAAACTAGGGAGAAAAAATTTAGACCCATTGCTTTTTATGTGAATTCAATGCACCATGATAGGGACCCAATTGTATTTCCATGGCAATGGACATGGAAAGATGTGTCCACCAAGGTGCAAAACATGAGGCATCAGTATTTGCTGGTTAAGCAAAAGATTAAGAAGCCGGATTCGGATTCGCCTTTGGGGAGCAATTTGGTGGGTAGTGGAGAGGAATTTGAGTGGGATGATGGTGTTTCACATTGGTCAAATTTTCTAAGGTACAAGGAGGTATTTGGGGATGTGCCTTTTGTTTTTAGTAATAATCATGATGATTCTATGTTGGGAACGGCTAGTAACGATGAGAATGGTGGAGGGTTTTGTGGGAGTAGTCGAGGGGTGGATATGGTGCATTTTGGCCATTTAGGTCATTCAGGAGAGGAGGATTTTGCCGCGGGGATTGATGGTGGGGAAGACGGGGTCTTGAGTCTCGGTTTTGAGTATGAGGGGGAGGGGGAGGAAGGAGAAGAGAATGTTAACAACAGCAGTAACCATTTAAAGAATGATGGTGATGAAGAGTTAGCATATGAAGAGGTTGAGGCTAATGGATTGGAGTTGAGAAAGAAGAAGAAGGTAATTAAGGGGTTTGAGAAGAAGGCTTGGAGTTTCTTAGCAAATCAATTGGGACAATTGAGGGAAATGGAAATGCGGTTTGACCAAAAGGAGATAGAACGGGATCGAGACAGGCAAAGGAAGGAAAATTTGCGTGTAGAGCGTGAGAGAGAAAGGGATAAGATGTGGCAAGAGAGGGATAAAGAAAGGGCAAAGAGGGAGAAGAATATGGAGGAGCTGAGGAAGCGAACATTAGAAGAATGGGAAGCCATGGAAAAGGAATGTGAAGAAAGGGATAGCAGAAGAAGAGAGGAGCTGTTGATTCAGGAGAAGGAATGGGAAGAGAGGATGAATTTGAGGAGGTCTGAATGGAAAAAAAGGATGGATGACATGTTGAATCAGCATCGAGCTGAAATGGGACAGATTCAGTCCCGGATACTGCATGAACAACAAAATCTCACAACTCAGTTGCTCACAATTGTTTCACAGTGGTCAGGCCATCCTAGTGGGCTCTCTGATCATGCAGGAACGAGCAGTCATTATCTTTCACAAGTGATGCCTAATATGCACCATGTGAACGGCATGGTTCATGATGATACTAGGGTTGATGGAGACAACCAAGATGATCAATTCATAGTTGATTGATGATCCTGATGCTTCTGCCCCTTTTTGCAGCTGTACTCCAGGGCAGATATATTTCTTATATGTGAGGATATTTGCAATGGCAAAATGTAGAGTAAGAGAATTCGGCTGTAACATTGTAAATTGATTTGAAATAAAATTCCTTGTTTCCTTTTTTCATTCTTTGTTATTTTAACTGACAAACTCGAAGTATATACACTCTGATACTCCTCCAATCTCTGTCCTTGTTTTTTTAAACTAGAACAGTAAAATAAATAGTTTATACAGAACCTGCCAAATACATACTGGTTGGGAAAGAGTCAAACAATTGTGTGATCTCTTTTGTTGGTCTGCTATTGAAGGCAAACACTCCCTTTACTCAGAAACAAAAGTCGCATATACTATTTTGGTCGTCCAAAGAATAGTTGTCACCTTTCTTGTATTAGTAATGGTATGATTGGATTTCTCAGATGCCCCAACTTGTTGATTTATCTGTTAAACATGAGAATAACCAACTAATAAGGTCTTTCATTGAAGTTATGTCATTTTTTTGGCTGCAATAGCTTCTTGTTGTTCTCCCCGTGTTTTTACTATTATAGTTTGTTTGTTTTAATATATGGGCGCAAAATGTGGCTATAATTAGTTGTTAATTAATATGTAATTGTCCTTAGAGCAATGACTTGCTATCACCTATGATAAGTTTCAATTTTTATTAAATTTTGATAGAATTGCTGGATTTGCCTGTAAGATATACAAAGTAAATAACATAATGATCCCATAATTGAATTCCACTCGAGCTTGTCATGTATTTGTGTTGTCATTCTCTGTAGTGCAACTTAGTAAGTTTCTGGGAGTATTTCATAGTTATACTTTTATATATAATTTCTGGAATTACCTTTCATTCAATGCTCTTAGCAAATTTGGGTTATATGGCGAATCTGTCTCGTTGGTTTTGTATTGCAGCGGATTTTGCTTCTGGATTAGTGGATGTCTTTTCTCTTTGTGCGAGCAGAGTTTTGTTCTGATTGCTGCTTAAGGTTGTAATGTTTGAAAAATACCTTTCTTTGTAAGGTTGTAATGCTTAAGGTTGTAATGTTTGAAGAATACCTTTCTTTTGTAACTTGAGTTTATCCTCATGAATACATTTACCAAAGTACTATTTCAAGATTTCTTCATTTCTTGCAACTCATCTTACTAGGTAAAGGGAGGATCAAGGAGTGGAGGGATGGTTAGTCCCTCCATCTCTCCCCAGTGTGACCGGGGTTCGATCCTCACCCCGAGCACCCGTCCTGTGGTAGGAGGGGCACCCCGTATCTTACCAATCTTACTAGGTAAAGGCTTGTCATATTATATTAGCTAGTCCTGGAATCTTATGCAGGAGTTGCTTGATTGTTTTCTATGTTTTTTGCGAAAATTTTTGTGTTTTGGCTTTTGACAGAAATTTCTCTGTAAGTTCTTAGTATATTGATAACCATAAAGTTTTTACTTAACCAGTCTAACCCCTGGGACAGTGTAGTTTTATACTGCTACTGGTCTACTACAGCTATTTTCAGTATGTCATGCTTTAAACTTTCAATACTAAAAGCAGCAAGTGTTTACTGAGCTATTGACCAAACCGGATGAACCAAGTTTGACCCATTTCTTTTGCCTTTATATTGCACAGGTACACACTTCATATATCTTTGAAATTGCACACTGAGCACAACCCACAATCAAACCAAAACTAAACACGAACCCAACCATTTTTTTTTGAACCGGTAGCTCTAATCTTAAGAACTAGTCTATCAAATCATGAATAGAAAAGAAATTGTACGAAGCACATTGACACAAATAAATAAGGGTTATTGTTGACTCAATTTGTAAACGATAGGGGTTACATTCAGCCATTAAGAAGAAACTGAATACATAAAGTTGATGCAATATAAAAATGTATCAACATCAGAGAAAAGGTGCTGAAAAAATACAAGCAAGCAACTCGCAGCACTTTAGAAAGAGACATTAAGCATTTTTCTGATCCAGCATTTTGCATTTTCAAATCAACACAACGCAACATATATTAGCTACTTGGATTTGGACTTCAAAAGAAATGTATCTCAGAGTCTCAAGTGATCCAAGCAATTCCATGAAAACATAGAACATGACTTCAAAGTGCTTGCTTCAACTTCATAAATTGGGTTTTACAATATGCCATTTTTCAAGTATGGCCACATCGTGCAAGCATAGGTAAACTATCATGCATGTGTCAACTGATCTACAAATTACAGCATGTTACAGAATATACATTCTTCTACATACTAAACCATATTTAATCAGCTGAGATTGAGATGATCAAACCATCCCAGCTCCTGAGCCACAATATGTGCATTAATGCTGTGTCTGTGAACGATCCTGTCTGCATTTGGAAGGAATCACCTCAAATCCCCATCTTGCATCTACAAATAAAAAATTTATTCATAAACAAATTGATACAAGTCATACAACTACGCGCTTAAACATACCCTGCTGATACTTATACTCAAACAGTGCTGGAAATCAGTCAGAACACGGTGATGGTCTAAGAGCAGAAGAGCTAAAAGCGCCGTCTGAAAGAAGCTTCAGGGCTTCATGGATGATTTTAAACAAGAATATTGCAAGGCTGAAACTTGGAAAAGGTCAGTCTTACCATAACGTAGTGGTGGACGACTGGATTCCAAGGGCCATGGTATTCATGATAGTATATTAAAGATGAGGTTCTGGGCGTATTTTCTCCATAAGTATCTCTTCAATGCCATCCACAAAACTTGTTATGCTTTTCCGTACATTTAGATCAAAAGAATTTGCCACCTCCTGCAACACAAAAAGTGTGGAAATTTTATCGAAACATTTTTTATTATTACTGTTTTTTCCTCTTAAAAGGCTGATAAAATAAATAAAAAAATAAAATTATAAAAGCTTAATCTGTAATCAAACAATTTTTTTTTTCTTCAATTTATCCTAATTATTACATCTAAAAATGCATAGTAAATGTTAATACCATGATTTATCATTGGGCTTTAAAAAAAAACATGCAGAAGTATTTAAGTTTAGTGATTCAAATGGAAAATAGATTATCCTTCCACCCCAAGTTATAGTCTCACTTACAGTTCTAGGGTATCCAAAGACATCCTACACTTCCTGAGGTATCAATCAGGTAACCTTCAATGATAACTAACGCCAAAAGCTTTTGCTTCAATACACATAGCAAGACTCATCCTAGGAGATAGGAATAATAGCAACTGAGTAGAAAAACTAATTACCTCAACTTTGGAAAGCAAACTCAAAGAAATTTCTTTTGCATTCTGATTAGAACTCCGGAAAGAGACTAGTTTAAGTGGGGATATTGATAGTGGCCAACCCTGAGAAGGCTTTATAAAGGCGTCTATCCCACCATTCATGTGAGCAACAATTAACTCGTCCTTGTCCAGATACTCAAATGAATGCCTGCAACAGGCAAAAAGAAGAAACGTAAATGGGAAACATTTGATACAACTGGGTGCGATATTTCTACAATTGGTATGATTCATGATCTGCTAATACGTATATTATGAAATTTTAACCTTCTAGGTCACAGTTTTACTGTTTTACTCTCTAAACAAGGCTCTTCAATCATCAAAAAGGGTATATACATTGAAATTTAATTATTTGCTTTACACCAACATGACTTCAAGCCAGATTGTGACTACAAGAAGCAAAGGTAACTTTGAGCCAGATAACAAAGTACTAGACATCAGGTGAATGCATTTCCAGGGAATTTCCTTATGTTAGGCAGCAAACATAAGCTCGATCATTATCAACTACTACTGAATACCCTATTGCTCTTGAAGTTTCCTTTCACTTTTCTCTTCTTTTTCCAGCAATGAACAGGAAGGTGAGTCAGAAGTTTAGAGCTTTACCATTTCTATAGGCCACAGATTTGAATACCTTAGCCAATGTGCTCTCTGTCTTTCAAGTTTCACTTTCAACTAATCATAGCAGCAGATTCTCAGAGTGATTTTCAGTTTTCCTTTCGTCTATTCCTTGGATTGTTTCATTACTATTTTTTTATCATATTCTTTATGGGACTAAGGCTTTGTTGTTGTTGGTTCTGAAAAATGTAAAGGATTTACAATTGAAGATTAACTTTGTTAATGGTTAAGGACTTAAGGGCTCCTTTCCATCTATCTTGACTAAGAAGAGGGGGGGAGGAGGGGAGTGTGCTCCTTTTCTGATTTTGAAGTTAGAGAACATCACTAGGAAGCACCACATCTATATATCCTTTGATAAGCTCTTTTCCTTTCTCATTTTCTACATTGACTATCCTGCTTCAGATTTTCTCACATTTACTGTCCTTGGTTCTCCTTGTTCTACAGAATATAAAAAAAGACTGGATAAATCTCATGGTAAACAGCTAGTATCCACCCCTACATAGAAACAGAGCATACATGAAAGCTTATGACTCATCTAGGTCAAGTTTATGTTCTGAACCATGAAGCATGTGATCACAAACTCACTTGACAGCCATAGTGAACAAAGCTACAACAATGAAAAAATAAGGTGATCCCAATATTTCTGAAGTTTATATTTCTATCTTTTACTGATGATTAGATAGCAAGAAAATTACACCTGCCTGGTTTACTTATTAGGTGTAGTTTACTTGTTAAATTTGAGTGAGTGAAGTACCTGCTTTTATTTTAATGTACCGAAAATACACAACAATTATTATTTCAGGCATGTAGAGGTGCAGGAAAACTTGTTAAGTAAAAATCACCTGGACTTATTAGCAATCTTCACCATAAATCGTCTTAAAGTGCAAATGACGATTCTGTCTTGGACTTTCTGCAAAAACCATCCCAAGGAAGACCTTGTCTGGGGTACTGATAGCACAGTAAATAATTTGCTGGCACAATGCAAGAGAAAATGTCAAGTAAATTACAAAATATGAAGAAATTCAAGTTACTCATACATCCGCATTATATGATGACAGAACTAAGAATTTTATTTTAGAAAGAAAAATGGTTATGTGCACAGATTTATCATAGATATCCTTCACCAGTTACCAGTAATAGGTTGTAAAATCCTTTAGTGTCAATTTCACTATTTCAGCAGTATCTGCACACTTTGTTTATTATTCCTTATCCCATGATTAATATCTTTTGATGTCTTCTACAATAATAGAAATAAATTATTATGCCAATTTACCATCAAGAAATAACACTAATAAAGGTAAATTAGTACTTCAACTTGCGGAAAGCATCATCTAAAATTAGAATTGTGTGTCAAAATAACAAGAAAAAGTATAAAGGTTAATTGGGATAAGACAAAGGAAGAAAATATTGATATCATCACTCATGGAGCTCATACTCATTTTAGTGAATATAAGGGTTCAAATATCTAAGTAGCTTCTCTCAAAAGTCATAGGAAATAGGAAATACTTGAGAAATGCAGTTGGAATAGATAATATGAAAGACAAACCTGAAGGTGTTTGCAGCTTCAGCAATCTCCCCTATGTAAACATCATTTGGAAAAATCTGCAGACATCAGACAACATAGTATTTTACAAGCAGTTTAAAGAATCCAGCATTGAATCTAGCTTGTCAACTTCACAAGGATACAGAACATCTGAAGGGAATTGATTTTGAAATACACCACTAAAGCATGAGTAACTTCCAGAGTATTCCAAAGACAAGCCATGGCATAAATATATAAAAGAAGGAAATGAAGGGAATGCATAAAAACAAGTTAAGCAAATTAGTCAAATGGAAGACTCACATCTGCTTTTACCAGGTTTGTAATGCATAAACAAAGTTTGAAATAGGACATATCAAGAGAAAGACAGTTTTTCCCTATTAGGCATATATGTTTAGCACCTGTAATTGTAACATCATAAGAAATGCAGGCTTCTCTCTTCTCAGAACCCTCATTGATTCAGTTCAACTTTTTTGTGAGGTGAGGGTGGGTTTGGGGGGGTTGGGGGGGGGGGGGGGGGGTTTGATTTTAATTAGAAAAAAAAGATACAGTAACCCTTGTGGAGTCCAACAATAAAAAAAGCATGACACGCCAGTCATGTTGAGTTAATCATAAAAATCCATACACAAGACCATAGCA
Source organism: Chenopodium berlandieri (assembly GCA_034703905.1). Lineage (NCBI taxonomy): Eukaryota > Viridiplantae > Streptophyta > Magnoliopsida > Caryophyllales > Amaranthaceae > Chenopodium > Chenopodium berlandieri. The sequence continues at coordinate 54,039,400 of CM068281.1, forward strand.
AAGCAAGAAAAACAAACAAGTTCCTATGAAAGCACTAGCAATAAATTTATTAATTCTATTTTCTTAGAAATGTGAAATGCCATTAAAGTACACTAGCATAAGATCATACGCTACTAAATTTCCAAAAACCAGCATACCTTGTCTGAAAAAACCCAACCCCCCCCCCCCTCCCAACAAAAAGATAGAAAGATATTACGTAGCTAAAGCAAGTCCCAATCTCAATTCTCAAGTTGCACAAACTGACAAATTTACAGTTTTATTTGAACTTTGAATTAGTGATTCATCTATGATACCTAGTTATCCACATCAGCTGTCCAAACAAAAACCATGCAACTTATGTAGGTAGAAAGGATCCCAGGAAAGAAGGCATGTTGCTAAATAAAGTAACCATTAATGATCTCAAAAGGTGCATGTTCAAAACAAGGTGGACCAGGTCCTAATATCCAAGATGCGAGCCAGGTGGAAACACAAGCCTGTAAATCCTGACACAACATACTTTTTCTACTTATAGATACATAATACCAATTATATGGACAAATTGGCGTATAATAACAAATGACACAAGCATAACATTCTTTGAAAGACAGTTAAGTGATTAGAACTGCACCAAGCCCACAAATATATTGAAGTTATATCAATGTAATAAGCAAGGAGAACGATTTCACCAGAGCTACCTGAAATGAAATTATGAAATAGTTCATAAAGTTGTACCTCTACATTTTTAAGATCCATAGTCCCGTCAATGACCTCTATTAGTAACTCATGGTTCACTTCACACTGCTTGAAATTATCTTCAGCATTCAGCCGACACATCTCACCTTCAACATCTGGAATGTATGTCTTCAATGACACCCTTATTATATTTCCTTCAAGGTCTATCACCTTCAAACCAGTTAATGCCTCCTCGATGTTTTCAATGACCTCAATCCTAAAATAAATAAGAGAGAAGATAAGACAAAATTCAAGCAATGCAAGTCAAATACAACCTTAAACCAGGGAAATTTTTCGCCATCTGTACAATCTGTAGACTAAGAGCACTACAAAGACGAGGCAGTTGTTTTATATGGGATATACAAATTGTCCTGCCACCTTTTCAAGTTGAGGTCAAGATCCTCCATGGACTTCAATGTCGCATTGTTCATCTCAATTTGATGTTTCAACTTCAAAACCTGGAAGATAAAAAGCCAAAAAACATAAACATTCACATCGATAGTTGACATCAATCAGTACCACACAGCATATATCGATAATATACTTCCTGCACAAGTCACTGAAAATTAAATTGGTCAAGGCCAAACATAACTGGCTAGCACCATAATATAAGATGTCATGAAAAAAGTTAACCTCGAAGTAGTCTCCATGAAGTGCCTTTGCTTCAGGTTGACCCTCTCCAGATTTGATTCTATCAACATGTTCTACTGTTTTTGCTAGCCCCAGTCCCTGTGTTTAACCATATGGCAATAAGTAAAGACTTTGAGTTGGCACAGCCAGAGACAAATTTCTATGACAAGACCATTGGAATCAGGATATTCCATTACTCATAAGCAAGTTCAACTTGTGGAAATTTCAGGCTGAATGCTGAAGATATAAGACTGTTACAATTACTACACAACTCTACAACTGTATTTCAGGCAAATAATCATTGACCAGCACCAGTAGACCTTCTAATTGTGTGATTATCGTTGAAAACTCACCTCCAAACCAGTATGCTCCAAGAGATGGCGCAATGACTCAAGATTACTTTCCAATTGACAAGTACCTAAAATTACCAAACCAATTAGCAAGCTGTTTGGTATCTATTAAGATAATATGACAAAAAATATATGCAGTGGCCCACCTTCCGTGTACAATTTTTTAAGATTCTCGATTTCATTGGATAGGGACGCACTTTCAGCCTCTGTCGTCCTAAGCTCATCTCTCAAAGAATCCATGTAAGCATCTGCAAGTATGATTCAGGTACAAATCACATGAAAACATTTGGTAGACATATCTACAATCCCTCTATATCATTGCAAAACGGTTATATCCTTTTATTGAGTATTTCATTTCAATAGTTCTGCAATCATTATAACTCATACAACTCACATCTGCAAATTAGTAGCCTCGCCCGGCCCTCACACCTTCAACGAAGGATCTAATGTTACAATTGATATCCTTTGATTAATAGGTTTGCCAATTTTTAACACATCTAAATACTAGGCACTCCCATCCATCCCTAAAACGCGTCACTATGACATACTCGTTGCTTTTCCAAATTACCAAATCCCTCTATTTCCCCTAGCAAAGGAATTAAACTTGTTCACATTTCATAAAATCCAAGTGAGTTTTTTTTTTTTTTTAATTACAATGTACTTCAATAGCTTATAAGTGATTCTTCTCATGTTACGAAAACGAGCAAAACTTACAAAATTAGCAAATCAACACATAATTCACACATAATAAACAAACCATTCCAGAAAAATGATATGGGAATTCAGCATAACAACACCAAAGAAGACAAAACTTAGAAATGTGCTTACCCAAATCTTCATCTTTGAAAAACCCAACATCCGAATGCTCGGAGACAATTTCTTTCACATTGGTCTGCATTAATTTCATATATTAACAGTATTATAAAAGTTATTAATTCACAAAGCAAATCATAGCTCGAATCATAACTTACTAAATTAAATTAAAATAAAGTAAGAAGGATGGTAAACCTCAAGAGCTTGAACGCAGTCTTGAAGAACAGAGTCGGAATCTGAAGAGGAAACTACGGAATTGGTAGCGGAATTTGTGAGGAAATTGGATAATTCATCAATCCGACTGGAAAATTACAAAATTTAACAATATGAGTGAGAAAATGTGGGTTGAAAATAAGGGGATGATTAGAGGAGAGAGAGAGATTACCTGCGAATAGTTTCGACCTCCATTATCAGTTTGCTGAAATGAATTAGGATGCTCCCGCCGCTTTGGGGTGCCCTCGCCTTTCAAACTTGAAATTTAATTTCAAACTCCCTTCATCCTTGTTTGTTTGCCCATATTCTATTTTAACGAATAAAGATTGTCCAATGGTAACACGTCTTCTCCGCTTACTTCACTAAAGTGAAAACGACAAAGATATCCCTCATCTAATAGCAATTTTTTGGTATAGAGGAAGCAATCAGTTCATTTCACTTCTCTAAGCTTACTTTAGCTTGTATGAATTTTGGTTGTCTCAAAAATATGACTACTTAAGTATTACGAGTAATTTTATTTTGATTACGAGTAATTGTGATGGAAAGAAGATTCTTCTAACTAACATGCTACAAAGTATATTTTAAATTTTAGGGGTGTATCGGTGCATAACATCACCTAGTTACTTAATATCTATGTTACATGAACTCTTCATTTCACCTCAATTATCCATGTCGAACCTTCGATACTCGGACATGGATATGACAATTGGATACATCACTTTTAATTCAAATCATGGAATTTTTTCATAAAATAGTCTAGTCAGACACTTGAACACGTACCCCTATCGAACTTGGGTACTCGAGTCCATTTAACATACAAAGTAGTTTGTATTAATTGTACATTAGTGGCTCAAATGGGACCTTGCACGATATAAGGTAGGAGAAATATACAAAGTTAGATGCAAAATCAATCCGATAGTTTTCATACATAATTTTTGTACACGAAAACTAACAAGGAACACAAAGTATATTCAATTATTCATGCTATATGCAAATTTAAGAGAGTGATATTTGTGTGAGGTGATTCAATTTCCTTACATAGATGATGTAGTCTTTAGATATGAAAGAAAATCGTGAGCTAATGGCCTAGTTTATGGAATTATTTAGCCACGTTTAAAATGGATTCATACTTCCAAAACATTGTTTACTTCATAATCGAATCGAGTCCAAGGCCGATAAATCAAAATCACCAGTGTCATAATTTTAATTTATTCAACATGTAGCTAGATGATGCTATTCAGATGGGGCTTTTTAATTGAATTAACCTTAATCTTAGACATTCCCTGATTGTAATAAGATGGCTTTAATGCCATTGAACTTCAAAATTTTCATTCACAAGAGAACTCAAATCACCCAATCTACTCAACTTCGAAAGAGGGTGGCTACAAACCAGAAATCCGACCCATTAAACTGTGCAACTTGAGCAGAAAATTCGTTAATACATTTATAAACTTTTACCAAGTTTAGGATAGCATGATGCTTAAGTAGGGATCATTTGATTACTTATAAATCAAATAGTTAGTCACTGAACAGCACAAGGGAATAATTTACCAGGGAACTAAGCAAATAGTGTGTGTTGACAGGAGAACAAGCTGCACCCAAAAGTGGGATCTCCCTAGCTACAGCAAATGGGATTTTCATTGACAAGCTAGCTAAAATATTCATGTCTCAAACCACAAAATCTAAACAGCCCATCTAGATACAAATCACTATACTACATGTCTTCTTCGGATATCCATGGACACATCAAACAGAGCACCACCACTCCCTGGCTTGGATCAATAATCACTTGCAAACCTTGCCATCTCAGCCTACAAAATGCAAATTACATATTAGATCAATAGCATTGAGTAATTTCCAACACCACAACAATCTGCTGTTGCCTAGAAGATATTGGTGCTGAACAAGATACTTTGAGAATAATGTGTCTTTTGAGATACAATAACACTCTAGAAGCACAAATCGATAAGGCAGCTCATCCTTAAAATCAATTTGCAATCTCCAAAGATATTTTTTTGGTGCAAAAATCTCCAAAGATATCAATATTCAACAAGCTGTTATCAAACCTTATATAAACAAACCGACACTACAAATTTTATTAACATAGATTATTAAAACAAAGTACACATGACTTTCTCACCTCAAATGCACCTTTCAAACAGTCAAGTTCCTTGTCTAGGTCATTGATCGCTTGATTGTATGCCTGTGTTGGTGAAGACTGGCTTGTAGTGTGAATCTGCGCAGATAAAACAATCCATTTAACAATGCATGAGACATGTAAGGGGGGCTCAAGAATTCTCAGATATCAATTCACAATAAGATGTGAACTAAAGGTATTAGTCGCCACCAATGAAATAAATGGTCTTTAAAGTCCTTGGCTAATCAGATACACAAAAGTAATTACTACACTCTCGAGCTTTACTAAAAGGCACAAGATATTCAGCAATATGATTAAAAAACTGTGAGAGATACCAACTTCTGCAGAAACTCATAAAGCAGAGGCATAGCAGCATCACCCATCTTATTTATTAATGGACTAAGCATATTAAGGAGAGATGTGATGAGGTCAACACCTTTTCACCAATTCATAATAACAGAGGCTAGCATAAACCTAGCAGCTAGCACTCTAAAAGGCACGTATGCAAGATCTATATTTAAAATAAACCAGAGACATAAAAGGAGGAACATAGTTTCAAGGGGTACAAGATAGCAAAACGATTCTAACAACGAGGCTTAATAGATTAAAGTATTCATAATTCACATGTGGCGCATTTCCATCAGAGAAGCATCTCAAACTGATTGTTATGGAAAAAATAAAGCCTGGTCAATAAAATCAATAATTAGAAAATAACCACATAAAGCATTCTCAAATATCATTATCTTATGGGGCACCCCTAATACTACCACTGCTATAATTCTCTCAGCTAAACCCAAGTTCTGCTCTTTGACAACCTTGGGGGTTAAGATCCACATATTGTACATGAGCTCATAATTCTCCTTTAATCAAAATTTTCATCAAATATCTCATATTTATCTCGGCTCTAACATTACACATAAATCATTAAGCTGAAAACATTCGCTAAAATATACTACAGGAGCTAAATTACTTAATAATAACAACATAAAACAAGTAAATTATCAACATTAGCTTCAAATTTAAGCTCCAAATTACAATTGCAGAAAAAATAAATAATAAATCGATAATACTAGTAGAAAAAACCAACCCTAACAAGAATTTTGTACTGAAGAGGGTGTGGAAGCTTGTAGCCGGCAAAAAGGACATTTGGGTCTCTGTGCAATTGCCTATACCATGTCAGAAAAATCAACAAAATCAATCAGCAAAATCGATCAAATTAGGGTTTTTGAAATTAGAAATTTGGAAAATAATTAATTACATGCGGAGGATGTTGCCAATGGTGTGGTCTTCTCTCTCAATGGTAAAAGAGGCAGCATTGATGATCTTCGTATCTCTCTCATACGAAACCCTAAAACAACAAGAAAAATAATCACCATTAACAGCAATTATCAAATTATTAATAAAAAAAATTGTGATTATCACTGAAAAAACAAAGTGGGAAAAGATAAAGATTGAGAAAATTACTTCTTGACGCCTTCAGGAACGACGAATCTCTCGTATCGATCAGGAGCATTCATCTTTCTCTCTCTTCTCTGATGCTAAGCGGAGGAATTAACAAAGAACTGTGTTCAACTCTGTTCTAAAATTCGAGGGGTTTAGATATGTTTTTATTTTCAGTAATTTTTAATGAACCTTGTACAAGTACTTTTATCCTTTACCGTCCCTTAAATAAAATTACAGTCAATACTCTCTTTTTTTTTTTTTTTTTTTTTTTTTTTTTTTTTTTTTCTATAAATACATGATACATACCTTGTACTTTCGGTTTCGGCTAAGTAATTTTTTATTTTTTTTGGTAAGAAAGAGGGGCAAGCCCTTGGCTAAGTAATTTGAGATTAGTAAAAATACAATCCCTAAATTATTGTATTTGTACACTTTTGGTTCCTCATCTTTTAAATGTTCATTTTTGATCCTTCAACCATCAATGAAGAGTTGAGAGACTAAGCTTAGTTAGTAATAGTTTAGGGGCCCTGAAAGCTTAGTTAGCAGTAGTTTAGGAACCTTGAAAGCTTTGTTAGCAATAATTTAAGGACTAAGCTTTATCAGTAATAGGTCAGGGACATTGAAAGCTTTATCAGCAATAGTTTAGGAATTTCGGTTGCTTAGTCATCAATAGTTTTTGGACTTTAACATTTAATGTTGATGATTACATTGAAAAAAATGCTGACATGTAAAATGATTTAGGGACTATATTTAGGCAATTGGGTAGTTTAAAAAGGAATTGGAGCACCATGGAATTCCGGTGAGAAAACTTGCTACTTAAACTACGGATTTGCTTACTTGGTCGGCTAATACTCTGCCAATTCCCCTTCTCTCTCCTCTTCTAATCGCCCAATTTATAATGTGCAGATAATTTCTCTCTCTTAATCGTCTCATTGCATATTTTATTAATATCAAACTTTTATAATTTTCACACAGATAAAAATGGAGACATGTAGGGGTATTGTTTGAAAGCGTATTTTAAAGACCACGAAAAGTCATAAAAAAATAAGGGATAGAGGGAGTGTGTTTCCTAGGTAACAATCGAGTAGCCCAGCCCAATTGAAACAAACAGTCTGCAAACGAGATGAGCCCGTAAGATTTGTAAGACTCAAATAAAAAAAAAACTCAGCTCACACTCATATCATAAACCCTAGTTGCCTTACATCGCCGGATTCCCTTCTCTCTCATCAGTTTATCCCTCTCGTAGATTTAGGGTTTCAATTCCAGCAGAGATGGCACCCCCTGCGAAAGGTATTATTTTTCCTATTCTAATCAATTTCTAATTTTCCATTTTCAATTTTTTTGTTTTAATTTTTGCCCATAATTGTTAATTATGTAGGAATACGTGAATTTTTGGATTATATTTTGTTAATTGTTGTTTTATGGATAATATGAATCTAGTTTGAGTTCAAGTTGAATTTGGTTCATAATTAAACTTTTAATCTTGCTATTGTTTTTGTGAATTCTGCTTTTATAAGCTTAATGTTCTTGATATAACAATGTGCTAATGTTAGTGATTATTAAAATGTATGCTGTTTATTTGATAAACTAAACTTTGGGTTTAACAATTCTTGGCTTATTTTTTTTGTCCTTAATTTTCTAACATCTTACCATTTGTTATTTTGTTGCTCATATATTTGGTGATGTGATATGGTGAAATAGCGAATTTGATGTTAAGAAAGATGGTTGGCATTGGGGTGTTGGTACCTTGAGTTATATATTGAGAAATTCTTATTGTTCTAAATGCAACTTTTGTCATGCTACTCTTGGGTTTAATGCTTTGATTGTTGATGCATTACATTATGTCAGTTTGAGTGAGTTATTTTGGTTCAGAAAACTTAATATTGTTCTGCCACACTAAGTATAAGATTGCTGTGGTAATTGTTATTCATCGGGTTGCTATTGGATCAAAATCTTGGCTGTGTTTGTTTAGGCTGACAATAATTTGATAGCTGATATTTAATCAGTTAGTAAGTAATGCGAAAAATTCTTCCTTGATTAATCCTGCTATATATATTAGTTATTCATGCAATCACTCTTTCCAATTTTCAATTTTGTTTAGTTATTTTATTATTCAGTTCCGGCCAGCTGCACTTCTGGAGTTCTGGTTGTGTTACAAATTCTTTTTAGCTGCGATAAAATTGTATTACATTTTTTAAAACCTAGAAGGATACCTGACATCATTTATCCGGCAGATGTAAAGAAGGCTGATCCCAAGGCACAGGCCTTGAAAGCTGCTAAAGCTGTGAAATCTGGCTCAAGTACCTTGAAGAAGAAAGCCAAGAAGATCAGGACCAAGGTTACTTTCCATCGGCCAAAGACGTTGAAGAAGGACAGAAACCCTAAGTACCCTCGTATTAGTGCTACACCAAGAAATAAGTTGGATCACTACCAGATACTTAAATATCCCTTGACTACCGAGTCTGCAATGAAGAAGATTGAGGACAACAACACATTGGTTTTTATTGTTGACATCCGTTCTGACAAGAAGAAGATTAAGGCCGCCGTCAAGAAGATGTATGACATTCAGGCCAAGAAAGTGAATACCTTGATCAGGTGAATATTTCGGTCAATCAACTTGCTTCTCTTTGCTTCTTATCGTTATCTGTGTTTACTTAATACGAAGTATTATGTTTTGATTCTCTCTTCACTCGTTAGGTTAAAATTGTGTAACTAAGACATAGTATATTCTACAAAATTAACTTATTTTTCTCATTTATCATGAGTTTGAAAGACTTGCATACTGTAAGATATATTTTCTTGTGGCACTGATTTTTATCAATGGCAAACTAATCACTTGAAAATCAAAGGCAGCCAAAATTGAACAGAGTAGTGCCATACTTGCGGTATTTCTAATCATGCTTGCTGATTTTTAGCTTGTCATCACTGAGTAGGGTTTGCTGTAAGTCTGAAAGTTTCCTGTCATTCTAATTGTTATGATTAATTTCCTTTTTGCAGGCCTGATGGCACTAAGAAGGCGTATGTTCGTTTGACACCTGACTATGATGCCTTGGATGTTGCAAACAAGATTGGAATCATCTAATTTGTATTTTGCTCCATAGTTGTTCAAGTAGATGATCTGACATTTTTGATAGGAACGTACTTGATAGGAAAAACATGAAGTTTTGTTTGATGTTGCAATGCTAAGCAGCAGCCTATGTTTTTATGGGTGCCTTTATTTGCTGTTTTAGAATGTGTCTGTATTTCATAACGCCTTTTGGTTCCTACTTCCTAAACATATGGGTTCATCTACCAAAACTTTAAGAAGAGCCTTCTCTCCAGCATTGTTCTTGATTATGGCTGATAAATGAAAGGTTATGAATTAAAACAAAATTAAGTGTTTGAATTGATGTTATTAAAAGATGTGAAAATTGAGGAAAATGTAAGGTTATGCATGATGGGAGGCTTATAGCAAGATTTCAATCAAGTGGAGTCTGAAGCTACTTGATTTAAATAATAATCCTCCTAACAATCTAACATTACTCGCTTTTGATGGCAATATTTTTCGCTTTTTTTTATATATTTTTTTTTTATTTTTTATTTTTTTTATCATATTAATCAATTTTTGATTTGTTTGGATATGAATTTATAGTTTCTTTGTTAGTTAATTTATATCCTATACTAAAGTAGGATCTTTTTTGGAGGGAATTTTCCCCTCCAAACTCTCTTTCTTTTCCTTTTTTTTTTCTTTTTTTTCTTTTTTTTTTTTTTTTTTTTTGCAAAATTATTAATTTATCTACAAAATTCATTATTTATTTATTTATTGGTTGACTATTATCTTACATTTTAATTAATTTTGAAGGATGACTATTAACTTAGAGATTTACATAATTCAATTACTACGTATTAATTTTAAAAATCGAGCATGGCTCGGGCATTATCTAGTTTGATCAATAAATTGTCATTTGGATACTGTGTATTTAACATTGTTCCTTAAAACCATAAAGGTCTTAATAAATGCAACATTTAAAAAAAAAAAAAATTTTTTTTTTAGATGAGAAGAATCATAAGACATCTAAACAGGTTGAACTAGTCTAAAATATAGGAAAATTTGTTAAAAAAAAACTTTTAAAAGCACCATTTTGTGAAAAAAAAAACCCTTTAAAAAGCTTTTTAGCAAAAGAAAACCCGATTGTAAGTTTTTTTTTTTGTGGAAGAAAACCTAATGTCTCTAATTGCACTTAATTAGTCTCTAATTCACTAAATTATCTTTTAAGTCTCACTTAACTATTTAATAATTAAATTAATTTATAAATTTTTTTTAAAAAAAAAAAACAAAAACCACCACCCCTACCACCATCCAGCCACCCCACTCCTTTTCCCTTTCCCCTGGAAGATGGCAGCAGCCCCCTCTGCCGCCACTTTCTCTCTTCTCCCTTCCACCTCCATCTTCCTCTCCACCAACCTCCTCAACCTCAAATTCTGCCATTACCAAACCTCCAAACTCTCTTCTCCACCACCATCAAATCCTTCTCTTTTCCCACCCTTTCCCAAGATTAAAGCCAAAACAATTGGATTTGCTTCTAAATCACCCTAGCATCACATACATACATAATCAAAGCCAAAACAAGCATCAATTGTAAGCAAGATGCACAAAATTGAAAACCCCCAAATCGATTTTTCTAAGGTTTTCGGATAAAATAATCGCAAAATTCAAGCAAATAATAAGATCAAATCGAAGCAAAAATACATAAATCGTAAGGAAGAACTTGATTTAAAGCTTCCAAGAAGATCCTTACAAATTTTGGTAGTGAGTTTGAGAGTCTTTAAGGGAGAAATGAGAGTCAGAAGTCCGAATGGAGGTGGTGGTCGCCGGGGAAAGGGAGGGTCGATCGACGGTCAGGTAGGTCGCCGGGGGTGGGGGACCGATGGGGAAGGGGTTGCTACTAGGGGATGGGGTGGTTGGCTGGTGGTTAGAGATGGTTTTTTTTTTTTTTTTTTTTTTAACTTTTTTTTTAAAATTAAAGTTAATTATTAAATAATTAGGTGGGTTAGAATAATTAGTGGAAATGAGAGGAAATTAGAGAGTAATCAAGTAGATTAGAGGGTGATTAAGTAAATAGGGTTCTTCACTACAAAAATTTGCCTTTTAGCGACAGGTTAAATCCGTTGCTAATTTCTAAAAATCCGCCGTTGGACATAGCTAGCTACGGATATATCGACAGAATCACTATGTTGGTAAAAACCTTGTCGCTAAATGGATTTAGAGACGGAAAAAAAAATCCGTCGCTCATATCAACAACGGAAAAAAAAATAAAATTCTGTCTCTAAATTTAGCAACGGAAAAAAATATTTTGGCTCTAAAAGTAGCCGCTATTCGATTCGACCTCACTCGGAAACAAATCCGTCTTTAAATTTAGCAACGGAAAAAAATATTTTGGCTCTAAAAGTAGAATAGATAGGAGTCGAACCCGTGATCTCAAAGTCACATAGTGAAACTCTTACCAACTATACCAAATATTATTAGTTTACTTTTACGCACATAATTGATAATAAATGAAAGAAATATTAGAGACGGAATTTAAATTAAAATCCGTCTCTAGTTTAGAAACGGATTTTCAAATCTGTCTCTAGTTTAGAGATGGATTTGAAAACCTGTTTCTAGTTTAGAGAAGGATTTGAAAATCCGTCTCTAATTTAGCAACGGAAAAAAAATCCGTCTCTAAATTTAGCAACGGAAAAAAAATCTGTTTCTAATTTAGCAACGGAAAAAAAAAATCCGTTTCTAATTTAGAGACAAATTTTTAATTCCATCTCTAATTTAGAGACGAATTTTTTAATTCCGTCTCTATATGGACATTTATTTGTAGTGCTTCTTGCAAAAAAAAAATGAACGTGGTTGACTTTTTTTTTTTTGCAAAAATGGTGCTTTTAAAAGATTTTTTTCTGACAAATTTTCCTAAATTATATATGTCCTTATCCAATCTTCGTTCCAAGAAGATTTGTAGATTTTGTTCCAGGTCTAGTACGATACTAGTCCGATTTTGGACCGGTGCACAATATTCGTGACATTATCCTCATTTACCTACAATCAATAACCACATTAATCACATGCATCTTTCACGTTATTATTAAGTGCATCTTTCACGTTATTATTAAGTGTGACCGTATGACGCATCACACATAAGAATTATAAGAAGAATTTAGACATTCTTTTTTACTTTAAATGCACGAAATTCTCATTTTAGAGTTTGGTTCTCATTGAAATAAAACTCTTAAAGCGTTAATACAAAATAGTTACAAGAAAAGCACTTGAAGCAAGTAGATAATTAATGAGTTTTTTAATTTTATATTTAGAAGCCCCAACTCAACAAAACGGGTAAAAATAAATTAAATGAACTTTGTGATATTCTATTATAAACATATTACATTCTACCGCTCTTTATCTTATAAATCTATAAATCAAAACATATACTACGTACTTCTTTTATTCCAACAACATTGCAATAATGTGGGTGCTTCTTAATTTATAATTTATAATTTTTTTTTTTCCATAGGGTAATATAACAAGTAGAAAGTGAGCTAAAGGAGAGAGGCTTGTGCACCATAAATCTATGTGACTTAATCAAAAGTGGATGTACTTTAATTCTAGTTATTATTTTAGATTGTATAAGGTGCATAAATGCAAAATCTTAGGTTTTTATGTTGCAATTACATTGTCTAATCCCAAAGAAATCTTACTCCATATTAATTTTAAAACTTTGACATATTTACTGCATACGTACTAAATGTGTAGTTGACTTTGTAATGCTTTTAATCATTGATGTAGAGATATCAAGGAAGCTAGCTAATTCCAATTTCCAAACGCAAGGCATATCTAGTTCTTCTATGTGGAAAATGGAAGCAGCTATTTGAGTGACACGAGAAAAGACTAGAAGGAAAATGGCCGACAATAACACAAATTGTAATTATGCGATCTCAAATGCTGCTTCATGCTTCATCGTTTTGCTAGCACTCTGTCATGGATTACATATCTCTTTGAAGCCTCTTTCACAACCTAGAATCATCTCAGAAACCATTGTATGTCTCTCTCTATCTAATCCTCTTTTTTCTATTTATTTGTCTTATATGCATAAGAATTCTATTACTTATAAAGTAATTTTACATGGCAAATAAAAATGCAGGTGAGGACAAAGCTACTGAGTTTAGAAAGTAGCGGATTGCAAAACATGAGATTCTTAACAGATTTTGGAATGACGCTTTACATGTTGTTTTCTTTGGGGCTTGAGATGGACCCCTTGGTGCTTTTTCGCATACCCAAAAGAGAGGCTATAGTTGCATATACTGGGATGTTCTTTACATTTATTTTAATGTTACTTTTGCAATACTCCTATCAAGTACAGGATCCCCATTATTAACTCGTGTGCTAACAGATCTTAAGATTGGTAAATCCGATATTGGCAAATTCGCCATTTCTGCAGCCGTGTACTCGGAGTTGATAACAATATTGATCATTTGCGTTGGATATGTCATCTTCCAGCCTGAAAGTGGGTTCCAAATGCGCAGAAGATTGCTTGAAAGGCCTGATGAACATGATCTTCTACAAGGTCCCAGACTTGTCCCTCTTGCGATCTCATTGTTGTTACAAATCATTATAACCTCAGTGGCAGGACCTCTTATTTTTAGCTGGGTCAATAGTGGTAACCCCTATGGAAAGGCACTTAAAGGCTCACATTTAGTGCTCTCTGTTGCATTTGCAGTGTGTCTTGGTTGTATTTCACCACTTACAGGCTTTAGTCCTGTGCTTAGTGCCTTTATTACCGGGGTGTTTTTACCTCGAGAAGGGAGGATTTCACAATTTATTGTTAGTAAAGTCAATTACCTCTTAACTTTTGTGTTTTACCCATACTTTTTTGTGTGGGTTGGATCAGAAGCACAATTTGACCGGTTTCAAATTCGAGCCTTAAGCTCTTGGGCAAAGTTGTTTGGTTTTTTTTGCCGTCGGAACAATTGGAAAAATCACTGGTGCTCTTCTATCTGGGTTTCTTTTTGGAATTCAATGGCGTGATTCTATAATGCTTGCATCACTTTTGAATGTCAAAGGCCATTTACACATATATGTGGCTATGAAGGTATGTATGTGTTATTCAAACATTTTTTTTACATATTAACTTTGACCTTATTATATTGAATAGTTCAAAAAGAATTATATAATATCATCATCATAGGATGCACAATTCCTTTTAATCTCATGCGCTTCTTGTAATGGGTGTTTGCAGAAAAACATTATTGCTTATTCTACGTGTATTGGCTTGCTATTAGCAATGCTCCTTAAGATTGTATACATCCCAATGGTTGCACAATACATCATTCAACGCGCTAGGAAACGGTTGCCAAAGCAACCTTTAGCACTACAATGGCATAATCCTACTGAAGAGCTTCGAATCCTATTATGCTTCCATGGACCCGAAAATGTTCCTTGTGCCATTAATTTCATGGAGATCTCCAAGGGGACAGGTGACCCAGGCATATTAGTATATGCTACTGACATGGTAGAACTCACATTCCAAATTGCTGACACATTAGTTCCAGGAGAAATAGATAGTGTAGAGGTGACAGATTCAAAAGTAATCCAAATCAGAGAGCAAATCACCACTGCACTACATGAGTATATTCAGAATAACGGAGATGGAATCACCCTTCGGAGAGCCATGGCCTTAGCCACTTACAACACCATGCACCAAGAAATTTGCAACTTAGCAGAGGATTCAATAATCAGCTTAATATTTCATAATGGTCCTCCAATTAACGAACATACAGATTCTAAACTTGCAGGATTTAGATATGTTAATCGCAAGGTAATGCTTGATTTGAGTGTATATAAATATCAAGATTTGAGACTATTCCTACTTGGAGAAACATTTGGTGAATTCAGCACAAGCCTACACTACATTACAATCATTAGAAGGGCAATATGGACTTTTCATTGTTGACAATGGGGATGAATGATTGGGAGCAATGTCCAGAATTAGGGCCTTTGGGAGATATTTTATCTGGACCTAATTTTTCCACTACCGCCTCAGTTTTGATTATTCAACAACACAATCCTAAAGTTGAACCTAGGGGAGCAAATGCCTGAGGATTATAGTTGGGGAATTCCTTCGATGCAAAACTTTAGAGCAATGTTATACGCATTGGAAATTATTACAAAATTATGTCCATTTACTTGTTAGTTAGACATTCTACTACAAACTTCAACAAAAGTAGGCTATATTGTTTTCCAGAGCAAAGATCCCCAAAATATCAAAAACTTTTTTTTACACTCAATGTTAGTATAGTGTACACCGAACAATATTAGGGTAACTTTTAGCCAATTAAGATAACTTTTTGCTATTTTTGGGTAACTTTAAATCTGATACGATTTTATTGTAAATAGACAATAGGATATGTTTTGTAAGGGTAATGTAATTACTTTAATAATCACTAAGATTTGATATTCAGTCATTTAAAGTGTCTTACTTGATCAATAAAGCATTGATAACTTTTGTACATATTTGGGTAACTTTTATTCATTTCAGTGGTAATTTTGATCATTTTAAAGCAACTTTACAATGATAATTTCAGGGGTACATGTACAATAATTATTGTACACGCAATTTTTTTTTTTTAATTTAAAAATTTCTGCCCAAGTATTTCTAGATATCAAACAAATTAAATTGTCTAGTTAACAAACGAATTTCTATTTATTCTAATACCATATTTTACAAAAATAAAAAAAGTATAACTACTTTTTTTTTTTTTTGGGTATTTAGAGAGCCACAAAGGCGGGGGTGAGAATCGATCCCAGGATCCCCTGAAATCGGGAGGGAAGCTCTTATGATAGAAATCATATGTGAAAAATAATGCAAATTGACCATTTAAGAAAATAAATTCTAAAATGAATGTAAAGAAATCCAACCAATTAACAAAAATGGTATAATTAAAGGGAGAATAATTCACACACAACACTGTTAGTTTTTAATTGTGATGATTCATACAACATTTATCAATATAATAATCATGATTAATTCTGACTCAATGAAGCTACAAACGTATTACAATAATCACGAACCCCACCGTCTCTTCGGAGACATCTGATAAAATTGGAACGATACAGAGAAGATTAGCATGGCCCCTGCGCAAGGATGACACGCACAAATCGAGAAATGGTCCAAATTTTTAGTCTCAATGACCATTCATAGGCTAAAAAATGAAAATAATGATTGAGTTGATGCTTGTGATGAGATTAAATTAAAACCCTCCTTTTAGACTCATTTCGCTCGAGATTTAAGACAACTCATAATACTACAAGACAATTAGACTTATTCTTTCTAGACCCTATAACGACAACTGAAGATTGCAACTCTCTTCTTGCTCCCAGTCTCTAAAGAAGAAATTAAAGACACTTTCTTTAACATGAACCCAGACAAAGCCCTTGGCTCTGACGGGTTTGGAGCTAAGTTTTTTCAATCCTATAGGCAAATTATTGAAAAAGACATCACCTTGGCGATCCAAAGTTTCTTTTCACATGGATGTCTTCCACCAGTATTAAACCACACTTTCATTACTCTTATTCCTATAGGATATGTACTATCTTTTTTTTTTCTATAGTTAAAAAAGAAGGGTTACAAGACGAAAATGCTCGAGAATCCTAACCACTTTCGTCCGATGCCTAGTGAACACAGTGTACAAAGCAATTTCCAAGATATTGGTCAATCGTTTGTGCCCTATTCTTCAAAAAAACAGTGAGTCCCTTCAAACGCTTTTACTCCGGACGGTTCTATCCATGATAATATCCTCGTTGTCCAAGAAATTTTAAACACGTTCCAGAAATCTAAAAATAAAACAGGTTGGTGCGTCTTAAAACTTGACATGGAAAAAGGCATATGATAGTATAGAATGGGATTTCTTATGGAAATGCCTAAAAGCTTTTAGCTTCCCTTCCCAATGGATTGCTTGGATCCAAGTATGTGTTACTAAAGTTTCATACTCTTTAAAAATTAATGGTGAAACAACCGAATGGTTTAAACCCTCTAGAGGTCTTAGACAAGGAGACCCATTATCTCCCTACTTATTCATCCTTTGCATGGAATTGAAGTTCTTATTAGGAAACTTTCTTTAGAAAGTTCTAATAACCGCAAATCTGGGATAGGCTTCAAAATTTGTCCTAGGTCCTTTTCTATTCCTTGTTTGCTATTTGCAGATGATAGCTTACTTTTCTATAAAGCTACCACCTCTACTTGTACTAATCTTAAGAAGATCCTAGATTCTTTTTGTGACATTTCTGGCCAGCTAGTAAATTTTCACAAATCTTCAATTATTTTCTCAAGAAACATCCCTAATGGCCGAAGAACATCCTTAGCTGCACATTTTAACATGACCCCTTAAGCTTCCCTTGGTAGATATTTAGGCATTTTCTTTGGTTCTTATTATCCAATGAAGAAAGATTATAAAAATGTCATGGAAAAAACTGAACAGCGTATCCAACATTGGAAGCTGGTTTCTTACCAAAGGCACGTAGACATACGCTTATCCAAAGCAATTTGGAAGCTTTACCTAGTTACCTCTACTCTTATTCCCTCCTTCCTAATGATGTAGCTAAAGAGTTGGACTCCCTTCACCGAAAATTCTTTTGGAGACAAGAGGAAGATAAAAACAGCATCCCCCTTATCGCTTGGGATAAGATTTGTAGACCAAAAAATGCAGGTGGGCTAGGTCTCCGGCGAACAATGCCTCTTAACAAGGCATTCATTGCAAAGTTAGGGTGGAAAGTTATCTTCGAACCTAATAGTCTATGTGTTAAAATCATATATAAGAGATAAATATCTCTGCAATAAATCCTTCTTTGAATGCACTCCAAATGTTAAAGATTCTTATATTTGGAGGAAAATCCTTGCCCAACGTGAAATTATAAGAAAAGAAATTCGATGGAAGATTGGAAATGGAATGGATATATACTTTTGATTGATAATTGGGCCACCAACCAAAGCTTACTTGAACTACTTCGTATGGATCCAAATCAAGTTGAGTTAGACACAAAAGTGTCAGACTTCATTCTCCCCAACAAACAATGGGATAGACAAAAGCTATGCTCCTTCCTCCAAGACAATATCGTTTCTCAAATATTAGGAATTCCATTACCAAGCAACACGATGCTAGATATGCCAGTGTGGGGTCTTACTTCGTCGAGCAATTTTATAGTAAAATCCGCCACATGGCTTGCCCATAATCTTGACCTTGATGATAAGTGGGAACATCGTTGGATATGGAAATTAGATATCCCTCCTAAGCTCCATATTTTCTTGTGGCAAATTCTTCATAATAGTCTAAGCGTTCGTGATACCCTTCACAAAAGAAACATAATTCCTTTTAGTGACTGTGGTCTATGTAATGTTCATAGTGAAACAGTGAACCATCTCTTTCTCTCTTGCATACATTCTAAAGATGTTTGGAACCATACCCTAGTTAAGAATTGGTTGGATTGCACAGTTCCCTACACTGATTTAGTTGAAGCACTTTTATGCTTAAAAAAACACAAACTAACTACTAGGAAATTTATCTTCCTTATTTGGAGTATTTGGAAAGAGCGTAATTCTATAATTTTTCGCCAAGAACCCTTTGACATTCCTATAATTTACCACTTAGCGCAATTTGCGTTCAATGAGTGGCACTACAGAATTTTCACCGATACCTTTTCTTCATCGGGATCTCCTATTTGGAGATCCTCGTCTACTCCTCCTTCTCACTCTCCAACAAACACTATCATGGTTGCCTGGAAGGCGCCACCAACAAATATATACAAACTCAATTTGACGGTTCGATTCCCATTAGAGACAACAGTGGGACAGTTTTAGGAGCTCGCGCTTTCAACCTCGGCACCACCCAGGTTTTCATAACAGAGGTCATGGCTGTTCATAAAGGCATTCTTCTAGCTCTTGAGCGTGGGATAAAAAATATTATAATTGAAGGTGATAATGTTTTAGTAATCAACTCCGTTAAAGGCATCTGGTCAATACCATGGCAAATTGATCATATTATTAAAAACATCTGTTCTCTTCTTAGCAATTTCGATAAGTGGAGCATTCGCCATATCTTTCGAGAGGCAAATCAAGCAGCAGATTGGATAGCAAATGTTGGCCATTTAGTTAGTGATAATACGATATAGTTCCTTGTAATAATTTTTCTATATTTTCCATCCCTTTTTCCGACGCATTAGAAATTTCTCTCACGAGGAGGGTTTCCTAATATTTACTTTTTCTTACCATCGTAAAAAAAAAAAAAACACCTGTCACTAGAAATAATGCGGAGTAGTTGAGTAAATAAGTATCTTACCAAATGAACTAAAGACGGTAAACGATAGTTTGTTAAAAAATAATAATTATGATTTATGATCGATTGATTTAGAGTCCTCAGATTACGTGTCAAATCACAAGTTAAGCCGTGTTTATCCATATTCATTTGATGCTACCAATACTTAATTTCTCTCCTATCTCAGCTGCAAGAAGAGGTTGAAATGAAGAAAGCTCTAATTTCACAACAATGGCGTTTGCTCTTCCTGATTCTATCAATGACGGAATTCGGCGTCGGAAAGCTCTTCTTCGAGCCATACAACGTCACTTATGATCACCGATCACTTATCATCGCCGGCCGCCGTCGCATGCTCATCTCCGCCGGCATCCACTACCCTCGCGCCACTCCTCAGGTCCTTCTTCTTCTTCCTCCATTATTCTTCCCTAATTCTGAACTTTGATTATTATAATTATCCAATTTAATTCAAAATTACTTTCAATTTTTGATTTGGTTTCATAATATTATGTTATGTAATGTAGATGTGGCCTGATTTAATTGCAAAGGCGAAGGAAGGAGGTGCTGAAGTGATAGAAACATACACATTTTGGAATGGACATGAGCCTGTGAGAGGAGAGGTTAGGGGTGATTCATTTCATGTTTAAGTTTTAGAAAATTTCAGTGTCATTTGGGTATGAGTTCATGTTTAATTTTGTACGTTGATCATAATTGTAGTATAATTTTGAAGGGAGATTTGACCTCGTCAAGTTTGCGAAGCTAGTCGGGTCGAATGGACTCTATTTCTTCCTTAGGATAGGACCTTATGTGTGTGCAGAGTGGAACTTTGGGTATACTCCTTTCATTCCTTTTATTATTTGATAATTTTATGTAAATGTGTTTGTTGTTTTATGATTTTAGGCTATATGTAATTCTGTTATTTCTAGTTAGTGAAAAGATGCAAGAGTTTTTGGTAATGCTATTGATTGTTATTTTAAAAAGAACATAAAGTTGCAGATGATTATTACAATGTAGCTTGTTAAGCTACCAAATGTCAGTGAGTTATAGGTCTCGCGATATACTGTAGAGTTAGTATCTGGAAATAATCATCTCAATGGTATTGACTGGTCATCCGGTCCTAATGGAGATGATTATTGGTAGTGGTGGTAGTAAATGCTGTTGCCTGTTTTACTTGTGGGATTCGATTATTGTTATCAATGATAAGTTCGTGAAAGTAGAGTTTGAAACTTGTGAGCAACTCATTGCTACCTTGAGAAGCCAGCTGCAATAGTTTATAAGCATTACAACTCTTATTTTCTGTTTGGCGTCACTACCTCAGGATAATATTTTGTATGGAATAGTTTTATTGATATTATTTGCAACTTCACTACTAATTATTTGCTCTCTGGCTAATTGGTTTGTTGTTTAACAGTGGCTTTCCTGTGTGGCTGCGAGATGTTCCTGGTATTGAATTTCGAACAGATAATGCACCTTTTAAGGTAAGTGTTTATGTGATATCTTGTCTCTCTCACCTCTCAAAGGAAAATGGGGAAAATATGCTCATCAAAAGTCATCTGCTGCATTTCAGATTTCCTGAATAATTTTGATTGCATGTTTCTTCAGGAGGAGATGCAACGATTTGTTACAAAGATTGTAAACTTAATGCGGAAGGAGAGTCTGTTCTCTTGGCAAGGAGGGCCTCTAATACTATTGCAGGTTTAGTGATTTTTAGTTTCATGTTGAAGTAGGATACCAGTTTCCATATCTATGTTTACATACTTCTGCACAAAGACCCCCCCCCCCACGAACAACAACAACAACAACAACAAAGCCTTAGTCCCAAAATAATTTGGGGTCGGCTAACATGAGTAATTAGACCTGGCTCCTGCTATAATTGGTTGGGTGATAAAAATTATGCATTTTATGTTGGAGTTTATTTTTAATTGATTGGTCTCTCTCTCAACCCTTGCATTCCAGTGTCTTTTAAAAGTTTATTTCTTGATTGTCGTTCTATCAGATTGAGAATGAATATGGAGATGTTGAAAGCTCGTATGGTAAAAAAGGACGGGACTATATTAACTGGGCTGCTAACATGGCTGTCGGGCTTGGTGCTGGTGTCCCATGGGTAATGTGCAAACAAACTGATGCACCTGAATTCATTGTAAGTTCATTATCACCATATAGTGCATGCATCCCCCCTTTTTATTTTATTTTTGATATCTGTGTGTGTACATTACTGCTATTGTCTGTCTGAACTTTAGGTTTAATCAAATTTTGCAAGCACTAAGTGAATATATGATTCTGTTTGGTTATTTTGCCTGTAAAATATGTGCCGTGCAATCCTGCTTCAACACTAATCATGAGATTTTATGTTCAACCAAAACCCAGATTGATACTTGCAATGGCAACTATTGTGATGGCTTTAAGCCAAATTCCAACAAGAAGCCTGTTTTTTGGACTGAGGACTGGGATGGATGGTATGTCTCTGCCTGTATGACTTTTAGTTCATTCTTCAGTAGCAAGTTTAGCATCTGTGTGAATTTAGTACATTATTTAGAAGTGACTGAATATTGTTTGATGAGAAAGATTTTATGCACTGTCATCATGAGTTATGATTTACAAGGAAGCTAAGTAAGCTAAACAAGCTAAGCTTGTTTTAGATGAAAGTTGGCGTATAAAATATTGAGTTTTGTTAATAAGTGGAATTTAAAACCAAGTCAGAGATTTGTTCACAGAATGATTGCCTCTTCCTATTTGTTTTTCCTCCTTTCCGATTTGCTGACCATACGCACCAGTTTTGAGACATACCGGGTAAGAATCCCGAGCAAAACCATCTTGTCCCAACCCCCGTTATGAAAATGGGCCAAAACTAGAGGTACCCATCCTGCACACCCCCCTTCCCACAATCTCTTTCCTCTTACTGTGGCTCACTGCCATTGACCCGTTCCCTCCCTCTCTTTCTCTTTCACCTTGCATTATTCATGGGGGTGATGACCAACGATAACCAACCAAACTTTCACCAGATAATCAATAGTTGTAGGGGAGATAAGTTATGTGAGAAATAGCCTTATTTCTAAAGGCGCTGCTGTTTCCTGTGACTTACCATGGGATAAAGTCACTTTTCTGGTGTTTTTATTAGCTGAAGCGCCTAGGGCTTTGCAAAATTGTTCAATAGAGACGGGATACAATCATAGGAACTGGGCAAACATGTGTTTGATTTGATTTTTGGAGAATCCTTGTGAGCACAACTTGTCCTCCAGCTGTATAGATGTATCTTCTATACTTCTATTTTGATAAAATATTTTGTCGTTAAATAAAGGAAGTAGAGAAAATAGGTTCTGTGCCTTCAACTTGCCATCTGGTCAGCTAATGATCCTAATTCCTCCTGGTTTGTCAGTATGTCGCTATATAAAATTTGTTGAAACCTTGAAGTGAAAAAGTAGTGGGATTAAGTTTTTTACTGCTATATCTAATGATTTCCTGTGTGCTTGTATTTATATGTCCTCATTTAATTTGTTTGTAGGTACACTAAGTGGGGTGGAAGTGTACCTCATAGGCCCGTTCAAGACCTGGCATTTGCAGTTGCTCGCTTTTTCCAACGAGGTGGTAGCTTACAAAATTATTACATGGTAATATAGCTAAGTTGGGCTGCTTATGCAATAGTGTAATTGTGGGTAGACTTCTAAGCTCAGCTTTCCACCAACTTTAAACGAGTACACTTTACACAAGAATATCATTGTCTATTAAATTTCTGGTTTTGTATTGTGAGAAATCAATTTTTGAGGGCAGGCTTACAAAATGATGTTGGTAAATTTTCATTTTTTGGTCCAAACTCTCTGAAACTGACAGAGGTCATGCCATGCAAGCTGTAATTCTGTAATGGGATATCTTTTAGTTTTTGAAAAGGTTTTTGTCCGCCAAATAGATTAAAAGTACCTTGTTGTAGAAGATATCTGGGTCTGTGAAATGTTCTATTCTTGACCATAACGACACCTTAAGTCAACTGTTTATTTATTTTATTTTAATTATTAATGCTGTGCTATAGTGGAGGTTGGTGACCGCCAATGAATATACTTAGGCCTTACTCTTTTTACCTTTAAAAAGAGTTTCTGGAAGAATAAAGGTCTATTAAGTTGTGATAAGAAAAATTCAGTTCAAATTAGTTGACATAAGGGCTAATAAGTTCAAATAAAAGGTATTCAAGTGAAAAGAATGAAGCCTTATTTTCTTATTATAAAATGAAAGTCTATAGTTTAGAACCCTCGGGTGATGTTTACTCTTTATCGTATGAGCCTATCAATATCAGGGTGATATATCACCAAAATTTTTCTTGAAAAGTATCATATTCTGCGGAATGAGCTTGAAATCAGGTATTTAAGTCCTGTATATTGTGCTTTCTGTTTTCAGTATTTTGGCGGAACAAATTTTGGGAGGTCAGCTGGAGGTCCATTTTATATCACAAGTTATGATTATGATGCTCCCGTAGATGAATATGGCAAGTAAAAACCGTGTCTTCTGATTTGGATGTGTTTTATATGGATATGCATATCAGATTATCTTCACAGGTCTATTTGAGGCCATTTGAAAATGTCAAGCTTGTGCATATAGGTCTTTTAAGCCAGCCAAAGTGGGGTCATTTGAAGGATTTGCATGCTGCAATTAAGCTTTGTGAACCTGCTCTAGTTGCAGTTGATTCTCCTCAATATGTCAAGCTGGGGCATATGCAGGAGGTACATTCTGGAGTTTGTCTATTTCATTTTGTCAAAATTATTGTAATTCTGCAATTTGTGCATGAAGGAGATTTGTGCATCAAGGGTCAATTTCTAACAGTTTCTCCTTATTTCTGGGGTAAAGGCAAGGCTGCATAGTTACCATTCTCATTACCCAGCCATGGGAAAGAGCCTCTTTAAAAGCATTTTGATGAAGATAATTTATACTACCTCTGTTTCATATTAATTGCAACAAATGAGTTTGCACGGACTCCGAGGTATAATTTGTTTGTTTGTGTTAAATGGAGAGAGAAAGATGGAAATGCATGGGATGGGGAAAGAGATAAAGAGAAATGATAACTTAAAAAGGAAAGAAAACATTTGTGCAAATAACGTGAAACATCCATTTTTGGCAAATGTTGCAAATAATATGAAATGGAGGTAGTCTAAGAAAATCAGCAACAATTACAATATAATAGTGGACAAGTTGTCCTCGGAGCAACATGATATCACTTTGATGTTGTATGCATCAAGGATCTGTGGCAAACTTTACAAACCATTCTGTGTACTATAAGAACTGTCTGCATATATCTCAATCAAACCTCAAAAATTATGTTCTGTCCTGGAATCTAGTAGGTTTTAAGTTCACATATCTCTGGCGTTGGGTATGATTTTAAAAGATTCCTAAAATCTACATAAATGGAATTAGGAGGGCCAACTTCCAAACTTCTGAGGTAGGGGGGTTTCCATATCCAAGGGTGGGGCCTGGAGGCTTGGTAGCTGGGTTGCCAAGTTTACTTTCCATCTATTCGATTTGAAAGTTTGGAGTAGCTGCGAGAATGAACCCTGTTAATTGCATGTGCGAGGCTTTTAAAAGGTTTCTCCTTTCAAGAGAATCCTCATTGAGGCACTATGTTTATATTCTAGTTAATAAATGGAAGGATTGAACAACTGTTGTTATTGTCTGGGTCTAACAAATAGAAACAATGTGGATTTTATTATTTGCGACATTTACAATGCTTACAACTTATTTTTTAACTTAGAGTGCATTTCTACATTTTCACTGGCCAGGCTCATGTTTATCACAAAAGAGGTAATAGAAGAAGGGCAATAAGTGAGTCTGGAGATGAAGATAGGTGTTCAGCATTTTTGGCTAATATTGATCAACATAATGTGGCTTTGGTGCATTTCCAGGGTCACATGTACACTCTACCTCCTTGGTCTGTCAGTATATTACCAGACTGTCATAATGTGGCTTACAACACTGCCAAGGTTATGGCTCTCTATCTTTTCTTAGGCAATTATCTTATCTTGTAACTGATCTGGTTGCCTGTATTTATCAATTCTACTGCCTTCACAGTTGTACATATGTTACCAATTGCTGATTTGTGCTATGTAGGCTTTTCAACTGCCACTTTTCTTTTTCTTTTAGTTATTTTTATTTTGAGGGGCATTCGACTTCCACTTAATTTTTGACCGTTATTTTACATCGTGTTCAAAATTCTCTCTTTTTCCGGTTGTTACAAGCTTTTAGGTACTCCTTTCCATTTTTCAATTAGGTCCAAGTCATGTAAAATGGAAAAAAGGTCTAAAAGAAGGGATGCATAGACACTTAAGACAATTGAACCTATAGAACACCAGCATATGATGTTTGTTGCAATAATCAATTTGTCAATCATTATTCACAAACCGGAGGTCATCAACTGTCGATGATGCTGATAATCATTGATCTATGAACGTGTGCTTCTATTTTCCTTCAAAAGCTACCCAATTTTGGAATGATTTGGCTCTTCAAGAGAGAAGGAACATAGATATCCTTCTATTACCTTTTCTCCTTTTCACTACAACCTAATTATTATCCAAATAATGGAAAATGATTTTTTCGCTCTCCCGAACTTACCCTTCACTCCAAATACCCTAACCAAACAAACTGTGATGTGGCAATATAGGGCATTCCTAGGATATTTAATTAGTTTTATTCTTTTTCAGATTGGGGCTCAGACATCATTAAAAGATCTAGAGCCCAATGCACCTCCATTTTCAAACACACAAGTTGTACAAAATTTATTGCATCAGAATGGGGCATCCTATATTTCAGAGAACTGGGAGACAGTAAACGAGCCTGTTGGAATATGGAGTGACAACAATTTCACTGTAAAAGGCATCTTGGATCACTTAAATGTTACCAAGGACTCCTCTGATTATCTTTGGTACTTTACCAGGTGCAGCTTCATGATCTCTCTGCTGGATTGAGTATTGTAGTTTCAAAACAATTGTAGGGAACTTGTAGAAACCACAATAAGTATCCTTGATTGCTAGTTAACTTCATGCACTAACAATGTTTACGCATTGCTTCATTTAAACGTTTCATCATATTGGTTTTTACTTTCTTCAAATTCTAGACTTCATTTTCATATTCAAGCTGACATCTCTATTAGGACTAGTTTATTTTAGTTTGCTGTTCTGCTGTGTTGCCTTATCGTATCTGTTGCTTTTAATGTGTAATTCAAAATTTCACACAAGCATACACATTGCTCTAGAATACGTTTCATTTTAAGATTGCATGTTTCTAATTTTAGTGAAAATGGTTATTTGAACACTCTTTTGATACCTATGTCCGTGTAACTGCATTACAGAATATATTTTTCGGGAGAAGATGTATCATTTTGGAAGAAAAATGGAGTCCATCCAGCTCTTACAATTGATAGCATGCGTGATGTAGTGCACATATATATAAATGGCCGACTAGCTGGTATTCTCTCTTTATCCTTATCATATTTCTGCATGAGCATCATTTCAGACAAAAAGAAAATGTACATTATTGAAGCAAGAGTTGCTTAAGATAGGCCTCCCAATAATCTTTGCTTGATGCGAACAAAGTGAGGCCTGGAAAACAACTCAATTTCTCGTAGCCAACATGTATAAACATTAATATGATATTCAAAGTAACAATCGGCGGGTCCATGTGTCTTTTGTTCTATAAGGTTAGACCATTAGAATCTTGTAGAAATTTGTCGCTTTTCTTACAAAACTAAACTTACTCTCCAATTTCATTTCTTACTAACTTTATGAATGGTTTGCCTCTTCTCGATTGAGATAGCCCCAAGTTCCTTTCACATTCTTGACATTCTATTGCAACATAAGAAACATGGAAGTGATGGAGCTGTGTGCTTTGCTGCTATTCCAAGAGTATCCAAAACCTTTCCAATATAAAACAGTTTGAAAATCAATTAATATGTGTGTATGATGTGACCCCAAGTCATTTTCCATGTGAAGGATCAAGGGTGACGTGTGGCAAAGTCTGTTATGGACACTGCCTTTTATTCTAATAGAGTGATAGTATAGATATAGATATCAAGTTAATTGGGATGAGATTTTCTGCAAGCTTCCTGCTTTGTGCATCACTTTTATTTGTTGAATCTTAACTTGAATTTCTCTAGTCCCCGAAATTGTGAAGGCTCTACTGTAATATAATAGGACATGTTTAATTTTCTTCGAATAGGTCAGTTAGAAGTGCATGAGAGCTCCTTTCTTGATAGTCTGTGCATATTACATTACCTTGGCACATTCTTAAATATCTGGAACTGTAGGTAGTGGAGTTGGACATTGGGTACAAGTTGTACAGCCTGTCGAATTTCTGGAAGGATATAATGATGTGGCATTGTTGTCTCTGACAGTGGGGCTGCAGGTATGCTCTGTGTGTGTGTGTGTTTGCTTTTATTTATTTTTCCTCTTGAATTCTATTATATGGATGCATTTTTTGTCTTCAAATTAAAGGGCGTGTGCTCTTTTAAATAAAATTTCCTCCTTGAATTATATGGATTTACTTTTGTCTTCAAAATGAAGGGTATTACATCACCAATCAGAGAGAATGTTTCTAATCTTTCTATTCTGTTTGTTGTCAAATTTTATTGGTC
This sequence comes from Chenopodium berlandieri, assembly GCA_034703905.1. Lineage (NCBI taxonomy): Eukaryota > Viridiplantae > Streptophyta > Magnoliopsida > Caryophyllales > Amaranthaceae > Chenopodium > Chenopodium berlandieri. The sequence goes on from CM068281.1 coordinate 54,067,622, forward strand.
ATAGAGCTTCTTACTCACCCAAACAATTTCTTATTTATTTTTCAATTATCTTAGGTAGCTTCTTAAGTTTATAGCTTTTAGTTCTTTTCTTTCTACATTATATATGTTCTTTAAATTTTCACCTAATGAAGTAAATTGTCAGATGCCAGTTGCTAACCTGTTTCATGCTGCTTTCTTGTTGCAGAATTATGGTGCTTTCTTGGAGAAAGATGGAGGTGGTTTTAGAGGTCAGATCAAGCTTACAGGACTGAAAAAGGGGGACATTGATCTATCAAACTTATCCTGGACCTACCAGGCACATTCTCCATCTTTCTATTTGATGTATATTTTGGTTGTCTGTGTTTATTGGCTTTTTTTTATGTGGTGAGGTCCAGTTATAACTGCACAATGCAGTTGACATGGCTAAATGCATGCCAAATTTGATCTCCTGCTATGTTTATGGTCAACAAACTAGAAAAATTTCTTGGTGAAATCTGTCTGGAAGTTTGGCTGTTCCCGAAACACGGTCATGATATAATGTCTCTTGTTTACTATTGTTATGCTTTTTCAGCAATTAGCATGAGATCAAAAGCAGGATGAGTTGGGGGGAGGGGGGGGGGGGGGGGGGGGGGGGGGGGGAAGAGAACTTTTCTTAGTTGTACCATCAATTATTATCTTCTGGATTTTAATATACTGGCATTGCAGGACATTCTCTTTCTTGTAATGCTTTCTTGTCACTAAAATAATTTTGAAATCTCGTCTTCTCTCTTTCCAGGTTGGTCTAAAAGGTGAAATGCAGAAAATATACAGATTAGATGGACATGAGAAGGCAGCTTGGGTTGATTTGACAACTGATGGAATCAAAGACCCCTTAAGATGGTACAAGGTACTCACATGTAATTACATAAAAAACCTTAGAGAGTTTATATATGAATTTTTTATTATCAAATTGAATTGGAACTCTAGTGGATCTTAGGTATTTTATTATGCACAACAGCGCAATACCATAAATTTTTTAAAATTTTATATAGTATTTTGGGCCAAGTGTCAACTCTGTCAAGGCTCGATTTAGATTCATGTTAGAAGATAATTTCTGTCAATGCTTTATACAGTATATATTATTAATGCTAAATCATTATATTTAATACGTGGCAGACCTATTTTGATGCATCATATGGGCTGGATCCAGTTGCACTTGATTTCAGAAGTATGGGTAAAGGCCAGGCTTGGGTTAATGGACATCATATAGGAAGATTTTGGACTTTGCCTTCTTCACAAGATGGATGTCAAAGGTCTTGTGATTATCGTGGAAAATATGATTCAAGCAAGTGTGCGACCAACTGTGGGAAGCCTACTCAAGTGAGGTATGCATCATGTACTTTGATACGTGGAATTTAATGAGGAGATTCCTATAATTCTTACAGATTCCACGGTTGGTGCTAATGCATTTCCTGTTGAGGTGCAAATTTATTTTGGGGCAGGCATACTTACTTTCACATTAATGTACTCTGGCATTTGGCTCTTATTGCAATATACGTTATATACATGCTAGTTTATGCTCCTGAAAATTTTATTCTTCTAGGTTGGGAACTTTATTCCATTTTTTTCAAGTTTTTAGGTTTGGAAGGAAAAGGTTCTGACCTACTGTAATTGATATTGCAAAAGGAGCTCAAGAAAGATTGGCTGACTTAGTTGTGAAGCTCTAGGCAAAAAAAACAAAAAAAAAAAAAAAGACAGGCGCTTATATTAAGCTAGGCACCTTGCTGCTTCATTGACACCCTAATATCATCACTACTTGCAATGCCATTTGCCATCTTATTTAGTAGTTTGCGCTTAGTATCTAAGAAAGTAATCAATGACATTGTTTGGGATGCTCACTAGATTTATCTAGCTAATTAATCAAGTAGCCTCAATGTCTTAAGTTGAATATGGGCTCACTGATCCTCGACTTTTCAAGGCAAAGTTTGAGCCTCATGAAAAAAAAAAAAAATTCTACTTTGGTTTACAAGCTTATTCATCAGGTTAAGATCTCTTAAAGAAAACCAACCACATTTCATTTCAATGTTTTTCCCTTGTTTCCACTTCTGACTAGCAGATTCTCCACCCCCACCCTTCTGGGAGAAGTTACATCTTTACCTGTGTAAGGAGATTGAATCAATATGTTTGATTAAATTTTCTGTGAAGGCTCAACGGCACTAACAATCATGTAAAATAAGTCTTGAATTATTTGCCAACTTTGGTGGACAGAAGGTGTGGCTTTGTAAACTTTTTGCAAATTATATGGGCTGAAGTGGAAACTATATATAAATATCTGGTAGGATACTTCTCAATACTAGAGGCTACAGCTTTCCCTTCCTATTGTCCCCTTGGTAAGAATGACCAATCCCTCTAATGTGGTTTATCTTCCAAAGGACCAATGAAATTAGTCACCTTCTGTTCTAAAGTGTAATTTAAGGGTGTAAATTGGAGAGCTTGAAGCTTAAATGGACTTAGTTTTGCTAATCTGAAATTGTCTATCCCCATATATGGGATTAAGGCTGTGATTGTTGTTGCTGTTGTATCTAAAATTGCCTATGCAAAGTTTGTGTTAATGCTTGCGTACCAAGTTATATGAATACTTCACTTGAATGACTTTTTACATATATCTATATTCTTTTTTGAAGTGCTGAAGAATTTGAAGGACCTAATCATGTGTGTAATCAATTTCAGATACCATGTACCGCGTTCATGGCTGCAGGAATCTAATAACTTACTAGTTGTGTTTGAAGAGACTGGAGGAAACCCATTCGAGATCTCATTAACTTCACATTTTACACAAATCATTTGTGCTAGCATATCAGAATCCCACTACCCACCACTTTCGAGATGGTTGACTCATGGTTCTGTAGGCAGACAGATCTTGATTAATGACACAACACCTGAAATGCATCTACATTGTGAAGGAGAACATGTAATCTCTATAGTGTTTGCCAGCTATGGGACCCCAAAAGGTAGCTGTCAAAAATTTTCAAGAGGCAGTTGCCATGCACCAAGGTCTTCCGATGTGGTTTCTGGGGTAAGTGGACAAAAACCATACACATAGCTCTGTAAATTTGAACTTAAAAGATATCTTTTAAACTGGATCCATGTATCGTGTCTGAAGTTTCAGGAACTAGCATGAGTAGCATTCAGCCAATTAATTGATATAATCTAGAGCTCTAGACCAAATTAAGCTTGATATACACCCAAAGTGCCCCTCCCACCTGATTGTCACTTATTTCCATCAATAATTTTGGCTTTCAATGCAGATTATATAATAGTCTGCCTTAGTGTTGTGAATACATCTTAGAAATTAAACCCTGCAAAGTTTCAAAATTTTAGATTCATCTTGGTTTTGCAGACTAATTCATACTAAGACTAGTGCTAATGGTTTTATTGCCCATATCATTTTGTCAACAGCTTTGCCAAGGAAGACAAAGTTGCTCCATAAGAGTTTCAAATTCTGAATTTGGTGATCCATGCAGAGGGGTTGCTAAAACCCTTGTCGTTGAGGCGAAATGCATATCACAGGATACAGGGTCCTCATCCATCTAGCCATCTAGGTATTATACTGGTATTTGTGTCTTTTTTTAATTATTTTGCCAAACGAATGTGCTACTGTTAAATTTATGCCGAGAATGCTCCATATACAATTATTCTCGAGATAAAATTCTGTTAAATGGGTCCTGTAAATGAAAAGGTTGGAAATCTGCAATTGCGTGGACTTCATGTACATTTTTTACATCATCATGTACATAGTGTACAAGTATAAGTATATTTCACATAAAGTAATACTTCTATTGACAAGAAGTTCTATATCTTTGCCTCACATTCCACCGGCCTCCTGCAATCACCTTGGACAGATATCATCAATCATTTGGCATCTCAAGTAGAATAAAAAAATCATTCATTTCATAAACAAAACAATACTCTTCTATCAACAATTTTAGGTAATTTGTTCAACAAAAAAAAAAAAAAAATAAATAAAATAAAAAAAAAAAAAAAAATTAGGTAATAATAAATTTCAATTAGATAACACTATGTCCAAAAAAATTTCATTAAAATCTATCAACTCAAGAAGCAGTTTTTTGAAATCTTGAATCATTATTGTTTGTAGCCTCAAAATATTTGTAATCTTTCTCCATTGTTGTTACAACATTTCCGCCAAGAGGCAATTCTTCATCATCCTTCCCTCCGTCGTCGCTGTGAGGAATATTATCCGGTGATAATTCAACTCTTTCAATGTTGTTCTCTATAATATTGTTTCCTTTTGTTGATGACATTTTCACGTACTTTCTCTACTTTCTTGTAAATGTAATAAAAGACTATATTCTCCTATCATTAGAAAGAATATACAAGTATAAGAATATATACTCCCTTCGATTATTTTTATGTGCAACAAATACTATAAATGAGTGATTTCAATTATGTGCAACAAACCAATAACTTTCCTTATTTGACAAATTTTTTAAAACAAAATTACTTACATACCCTTACTTAATATTTCTCAAATACAATTATAAAACTAAATATATTTAATTAAGTTAATAACCTAACTTAAATTAATATAATTCTCATCCAATTACTTCCCTCAACTAACCCAATCTAATTTTTTCTTTCTTCATCTTCTCAATTCAATTAACCTAACTCATCTTCATCTTCTTCCCCATATATTTCTCTCTCCTCTTTCAAGTCCATTATCTCTCTCCTCTACATATATATATATTGAACGGAAATCAACAGATTATATTATTGGCCTAATTGAAACATTTGTAACACGAAGTATATGGTTGGTAAATGGGCTACGGAGCCTTTGTAAAACCCGTAAAGTTCTAATACCTTGCTAACATTGATCTGAATTCACTTCAAGATTCCCTTGTATTGTACAGTTTCTTTTGTGCCCTAATTTTAGTAGTTTTTTTACTTTTTTAATTTCATTAACAAAATCACAAACATACACAAAAATATCATAATCAAATATGAAGAATACCTTCAAAAGCTTTAATAATAAATCAATGGTAGACTAAAAAAAAATTAATGATACATGGCCATATATATAATTATAATTACGTGGTTATTCGTATAGGTTTAAAATTCTGTTGTTAATTGGATATTCATATCAATTATAATATGCGGTGTGTTGCTATAAGTAAAATTCTATTGTCAATAAAAAGATAAATTTTTTTCAAAAGAATTATAAATTATTTATATATACTTTTTTATCCTAAACTAATCTACCCAATCTAATCTAACATGCCATTTAATCTAATTACAATAATACCTATTTGTCGCTTACGTGGCACGACACTTGGCAAAAAACTGGAATGCCAAGTGTCGCTGTCTCGTGGCGTGGCTGCGAGACCGGCTTTATTTATTAGTGACTAGTTTTGTGCCCCGGGCGATGCCTAGATTGTTTATTAAATTTTAGGATAAACTTTTTGGCTTGAATGTTAATATGGTCATATAATCCGATTTGTTTTGATAATGCAGGATATTTAGACATGCGATATCATACTTAAATTATTTTTACGAAAATGAAAGTATTTTACTAAACTAAAATTATTTTTACTGATTAAAACTTTTTTTTTTTTTACTAATTCTCTATTATATTTTAAAATAAAAAATAATATATTATAAATGGATTTTATTTTAAAGAACTATTTAAAACGAATTTTATGATGGAAATAGAACCGAGTTATTAGATATTTATTAAAAGTTATGATTAATTTTGTATATATGAAATATTAGTAGTTTATCGATAATTAAACTCTATGCAACATGTTTATCTTAAAAAATCTATCCAAAATTCGCTTACTTATATTAGCATCATATGTGCCACAATAACACCTATTTGTCGTCTACGTGGCAGGACACTTGGCGAAAAATTGAGATGCCAAGTGTCGCTGTCTCATGGCTGGCCTGGCTGCGAGACCGGCTTTATTTATTAGTGGTATGATATGATATTAGATTTATCTCCTACGTGGTGCTACACTTGGCGAAAAATTGGAATGTCAAGTATCGCTGTCTCGTGACTTGGTTGGGAGATCAGCTTTATTTATTAGTGATATAATATGATTATTATGGGCAAGGTGTTCATGGATTTTAACAAAAATAATTGCTAATAAATATGAATATTCGATATGATGAGTGATACCTGCATACATTATTCAGACTAGGCATGCTGGCATGGCAAAACTTATACTCCGTAATTGGCTGAATTTAACAGAATTTTAAACAATGTATAGTATCATTTACATCAGTAGGTGGCCAAGGTTTTATCAGAACATAGCACCATTACTAATGGGAACATTCGGACTGTCGGAGAACTATAATTCTTGTAGAAACATGTTCTATTATTTTATTTGTTTGATTTTGTCATATGTTGTAATTGGTTACTTACTATCCGTTTCAGAAAAATCGACATGTTGGACTTTTTTTCATTATTTATATACTCACTTCAACTATAGTTTTTTACAAACAAAATAAAAACATAATTTGTCATGAAAGATATTGTTATATAAGTATTAACATAAAGTTTCATAAAAAAATTTATTTTATTATTTTTACTAATATTTAATGTCGTATTACTGTAGTCTATAAAATGCATGCACTAAGTGAACAATATTAATTAAATATCAACTAATTTAGACGTAGTATACAGCAATTATTGAATTATCCATCCATAGATATTAAAACTCGATATTTGCATAAGTACCATCCTTAATTATTTGCCCCAAATAAATAAACAATTCAAATGTATTGAAGAAATACGTACGTTATAACTTCTAGCAAGAACAATAACAACAGTGTTGCTAATTTAATTAACCTAAAGATTATAATTTCCAAAAAAAATACTCAACTAACGGATCAGGAATAGTGGCATCTTGACTGCAATTCATCTTCGTTAATTCCTCTAATGAAACTCCATCTTCGTTAGTAGTTTGATCATCCAGTGACACTTGAAGGTAAGATTCCCAATCACAATTTAGATCATCATCAAAATTGTAAATCTCCATCATTGTTGTCATATCCATTGTTATTATTGACGACTCCACACATGATGTACCTTCACTTATATTGTTGTTGTCGTCCATTTTTTGTGTAGGAGGGTTATTGTTGTCCAATATTTTTCTACTTTCAACATTTTTATTTTCATTGCAAACTCTCTTCCTTTGCTCTTCGCAATTCAAGCTTTCTTTCCTTTTCTTGCTCATCTCAATCAAGTCTTTCTCCACTTTCTTGTGAACGTGGCAAAATACAATATTATCAACAACCTATCATTAGAAAAATAAATCATTATTATTACGAGTTCGTTAGAACTAAATCAAATAATAATCACATAGAATATCAAGAATTAATGCTTACATTAGAATCGATATTATTGTTGTTGTTGTGGTGTGTCTTAACGTAGTAATCTTTATCCATCTTGTACTCATGCAAGATCCAAGAAACACTATCACATTCATTTTTTTTGGAGTTCCTCTTGAATTAATGCTTACTTTGACCATCTTGCCCTGTACAACCATTTTACATTCTTCGTATCTATCTCCATCCCAAGTTCCTCCACCGGCCACTCGTTTAACTCTTTTGTAAAGTTGTAAAGACGTAGAATTCGGTTTTATCACCGGTGGATTGACGATCAAATAGTTGTTGCGGTGACATCTCACCGTAAAGATCAATATCTCTTACATAACTGTCATATGGAGGAGGCAAAACAGGTTGCCCTACGACGAGTCTTTGAGGAAGGAAGTAGGAGAATATATCGGTAATGGAAGGTTGAAAGATGAAACCCACCATTAAACGATTATTTGGGTGTGCTAGGTTTCTAAGAGCCATGATATGATATTGATGATATGAATACGATGGAATTGAAGAAGCTAATGAGGTATTATTGATGCTTAATTCTTGACCTAATCAATACTTAGTAGCTAAATGTAGGTGACTAATGATGAATTGAGATGTAAGAAAATTTTATAATGTAATAGCTAGTATATATAGGCCATAGGGGTTAATGACGGTGCAGTGTGATATCTAAAATTTTATCTTTTCAACCCTTTTAACTTTATCTTTTCAACAATTTTACGTAAGTACGATGATAAGATAAATAATAGCTTAGATACCAATATATTTGCTCGTGTACAAAGTTTCCAAAAATTTGAAAAAAAAAAAAAAATCATAGAAAATGTGAAAAATATATATATAAATAAACTACTATCTTAATATGATAAGGTTTGTTAGTACACAAGCTTTACATAAAATCGGGTGTGTCTATCCATTGTAAAGTACGCTTCAATGACCATATTATAAGTTACTCCGTACTCCAAATAATAATAAATTAAAGTAATTCCGTAATAATAAAAGTTACTCCGTATCTAAGATTTATTGAAATTACTCTCTTTAATTATTTTGGGGTTACTTTAGACGACTTAATATGATTTTGATGAAAATATGCAATGTGATAAATTACTTTATTCACTAAAATGTACCTATGTACAAAATCTTTTTTTTTAAAAAAACAAGTTGCTAACTTAGCTAGAATAATTATCGTATAGTTTTCTCGATATATCTATTTTTGGTGATTTTTTCTGAAACTATCTAATTAAGACAAACAATCTTATAACATAGTGAATGTTTATTAAGACAAAAGAGTGTAGGATGTTATTCTGAGAGACGCGAGAGTCATTACAGTCGGTACACCAAAGAGAAAGACCAAGTTTTAACTTGTTTGCTACTCTATATATGCTGCTTTTGGCTAGCTATCAGTTATAAATCTTTAATTATTACGGAGTAGGTTGTTTCTAATCTAGTCTAAAGTAGTAAGAGTTCTAAAACAATTCTTTGCAAGAAAATCGAGTTGTGTTTCTCAGACGCGAGCAGGTTACTGCTTTCTGTATACACTGCTATACACATACATTTGGATGATTATATGAAGTTAAAAGTTACAAGGTCGATCATCAATCAAATTTATTCTGCATCTGCTTCTGTTATACTGTCATTTATTTTTGGTGTGTGTTTTGATGTCTGAGCTACATACTTTCACTGCATATGAAGCCATACAAGAAATTTGTTTGAGAAACTAAACTGATTTGAATCCTGTTTTAGTGTGACTCAGGACAATCAGTTCGTTCCTCTCATCACTCCTGGATATCAAGCTTTAACTGCCTGTATAAGAGCTGAAGCAGCAGTTGATCATTGTGTATTTGTCTCTCGATCTGTCAGCGGTTTCATAGAAGGAGCTCTGCTAGTCTTTTGATTTATTTGCAGCACAATTGAAGCTTAGTGTTTACTCCGTACTTGCTAAAAAAAGCTAATAGTATTAGCTTATGGTGATTTAGAAGTTCCCCCAAGTACTCAGATATTGTCATTACTAGTTTGTTATAACACTTGTATCATTATTATTACACTTTCTATACATGTTTGTCAATTATCTTCCCCTACTGTTTTATTTATTGCGACTATGACCACTCATTAACATCTATTATAGCAAAAGACAAAACCAAGACAAACCACCTTAGAACCCTTGTTAACGAACTTTTCACCTTTTATCAGACAAATGCCAACTGCCAAGCAACTCGTACCTCAAGACGAAATGTTACAAACTTGGTAATAATCAACCGTTATATTTTGTTTCTTTATAAAAATAATCAAGAGTAATAATCAAGAGTTATCCGGGACGTGTTGCAAGTATGGTGATTGATTTTGCAGTTATATTATAAATGATAACAGCAAAATCATCGATATATGTCCACAAACTCGCTACATGACCATGGAACAAAACTAGCCTTTCAATACATGCCCTTTCAAATTGACAATACATTTAGAGCTTGAATGCTGAGGCAAATACAGAATATCAAGAACAAAACTTTTCAGTTTTCAGCTCCCATCACAGGAGCAAACCGATAAGATAGTAAAGGGATGTAAACTCCCCTATGGGGAATTTTTGTTAAAAAAATGGGAAAAGTTATCTATCAATAGCCCATAATATGGAGCATTTCTACTTTATGGTTCCATTTGAAATTGATGAAACCCTGCAGATACCAGCAGATGTAGTGAATGGCAAATCTTTGAACCGGGCCACCAAATTAGAGTCTGTGTTTAGGTCCACTTGCAGTGTCTCCCACACTTTCTTCTTTGGGTTTAAAACTTCATCTGGCTCACCATCAAAACCTGAAAACTTGACTCTCTCCCCAACAGGTGCTTCTTTAGGTGGCTCAACTAATTCAACCTGGATTTAAGGGTGGACATATAGTTACATTACTATTAACAAAGAAAATAATGTTACTTGACACAAACTCAAGTTCATGGGTAAAATTTCAATATTTTTGCAACTGACCTTGGTGTGCTCGCTGTTGGAAGCCGCAAGGACCATAGCGTGAGACTTTATCCCCCTCATGGAAGCTGGCTTTAAGTTGCAAAGAACACAGACCTTCCGGTTCTGCCAACAAAGCAGACATCAGCAAGATCTCTAGTGTTTATGCAAAACCATTTGAAAATTCAAACATGGCAAATGAAAGAATGCAAACCTGCATTTCCTCAATAGGTATATAGTTGACAAGACCACTGACAACAGTTCTAGGTGTTGCTTCACCAACATCAATCTCTTCCACGTAAAGAGAATCTGCATCAGGATGCTTCTGAACTTTTGTTATAAGGCCAACACGGATATCAAGTCTAGCGATCGTAATTTCTGCTTCAGGGGAAGACTTAGTTTTGGATCCAGCAGCAGGCTTTGCTGCCTTTTTCTTCTCACTTTTATCTGCAAACAAGCATTCATATATTCATATACAATAACAAAGCCACAAAGCAAGGTAAAGCGGTAAGACTCTCTGAATAAACAGTAATATTCACGGAGCAGGTGCATCCATACTACGCCATGATCAGCACTGGACTCATCCACATAATAAAAACCCTGGAATGAATGACCTACCAAATGTTGTAGCATATAGCATATACTTTAATGAACCCACCAAACAAAAACATACTGTCCACCAAGCCTAGGTATGTCTTAGGTCGGTGACAGTTAAGGGAAGATAATATACACGTGTCAGTACTACAGCTTTAAAAGGGTTGCATCATTGCTAGTAAATATTTCAGGGACTCACGAAAGCCATTTCCTAGACACTCATGATTCCAGAGCAAAAACACTTTGATCTCTCTCAGCACCATATATAAAAACAATATAAATTAAAAAATTAGCACACACGGCCACTTCACTCACACAACGACGGCCTTCATGCAAGCCCTCAATCATGAGACAAATTCTTCAAGCCAGGTAACTAGGAAAGTAACATGCCCTTAAGAGGCTAAAGCTATATACATATAGCATCACAAAGCCAAGAGTAGCTCAATTTGTTTCCTTGACACTCATGACCCAAAGCAAAAAGAAGTTGATCTATTCCAGCATAGAAAACCAAACACAAGCACAGTAAATTCACCACACAAGAATGATGAAATACACAAGTTACAAAGCCAACTCAAGGTTCCAGCTCCCATACTTTTGGCCCATCCCTTTCTGGCTTTCTCAATCTCAAAAGCAGATTCCCAATTCAAGTATTCTTTTTTAGTCTTGTAGAATTATAGTAATGAAAACCAATATTCGAAAAGCAACATAATGGATGTTTTATCATCACAATACATGGACAAATCCAAGGTTTAGGTACTAGATTAATAATAGCATTAGATAATTATATATATATATATAAACAGGGGGATCGGGGGGGGGGGGGTTTAAGACCTGATATTTTTGTTTTTTTCAACTGCTCAGCGATCTTTTCTGCAGCAGCTTTCAGAGCCCTGTCCGCTTGACTTCCAGCAAACTTATCACGATAAAATTCCACTTCCTCATCTTTCTGCAAATTACCCAAACTTTTAATAAAAGACAATAAAAATAAGTCTGTTCTGCAGTATAAAAGACATATGTTCAGCAAAGTCTTTATCTAATCAAATCCTCAGAAGGTAATATAAATTAGCAATTACTCCATCTAAGCCAAAAGCATACCAGTTCCTTGAACAATGGTTCTGGTTTCCCTATACTGTGACCAGCAGGTAGAATATCCCAGAATTTCCTGATTTTCTCAAGATCCCCATTTTCATCTGAAAGAGATACTTGAAGTTGGGGCATATTAAGCTGCTTCAGTACCTATAGAGCCATTCAAATTTATGAGAAAGATCATCACATTGGCCCATGTGCGACTAATAATGTATACATTTAATTGCAATCTAGTTCAATCACCTCGAGAGAGAAAGATGGCATAAAAGGCTCTAACAAACAGGCCAAGAGATACACTAGTCCTGCTGCAGTTCTCATGACCACAGCACATGCAGACTGATCTTCTTTATAAAGCTTCCAAAATTGACTTTCCTGCACAGCAGAGGATGCTGTAATTGCTACCCAACTTGTCAAAAGATGACATATAGAGGTTTCCCAAAACGACATAAAACCGTGAATGGTACAATAACAAGGTAATGAGGATTTGTTTATCTGAATCTTAAGGAGACAAATAAATTTGTAAGCTAACCTGTAAATATGAATTTCCTTCACTTGAAACAGCCATCGCAGTTTTAAGTCCCTGCTTTAGCTTAACCTGAGCCAACAAAAAAAGCTAGCTAAATTTACCAACACTACAGAAGAACTTTTACAATATGATTAACATTTTTATAGGAAACCATAAATTCAATTGCCGTAACCAAAAAATAACCTTCTCCATGGCTTCTACATACTGCTCTACATGCTTTCCTACTTTTTCTGCTAATGCCTTAGTTAAAGAATGTGCTTCTGCCTGTGGAGCATCAGGAATGACAGAACCATATCCCTGACCTGTAAAACCAGGAAAAATGATAATAATGATAATAAAATAAAAGCTAGGCCTAAAATACAGTTAAAACAAATACTTGTATTCAATATGCAATTACTCTATATGAGCCAAATTTCAAAAGATCTTAATAAAACTAACCAAAATTTACTACTCCGTACCAAGTTAGCCATATATGGCAAAAGAATAACTAATGACTTCAATTAACCAATCCACACAAAGATTTAAGAACTATTACTAGAAATGATTCATGATAACACAATTCAAAATGAAGCACAACTATCATCAGTTTAGAAACTATCATAATTGCCCGTCATTCCTTGATTTGCCACAACCACGGCACCACCTGTTGCATGCTTCCCGCCACCCCTTCATCCACCAATTTCACATAGCAATCCTCCCCAACACCTATAAGTTCACTGCCAAACCATAGTTCCCAACAACCACATTGAAAACATTGATTTAGGAACAAATGAAAAAGATAGAGAATAGGTAGAATGAAAAGAGTGAAAGAAGAGCAAATGTGGGGTGATGGTCATGAGGCAATAGCAGCGACCTAGCAGGGGAAATTTTGGTCATTGTTACTAATATGTTACAAAAACATTTATTTAGTAGTGTAACAATAATTTGACACAAGGTAGAGCTACTTCAGAATTCACTAAAGTACTTGGTTCCGAAACTGACTTCACACTTTTTAGGTAGTTTTAACTTTTTTTTCTCATATGTAATGATCTGTACATGTAGGCAGTTGCATCATACATATCCTCAACTCATTAATTAATGAATGTAGTGACACATTAAGAAATCCAATCATAAACCATTACTATTTTAGGAAAGGTGACAACTTTTCCATGACATCTCAAAATAGTATGCGTGACTATTAATTTCTGTCGTATAGGAATTATAAACTATTGTGCAAAAGTGTATAGGGGCAAAATCGAGATGTGTTCAATATTTTCTTCCTAAAATCTTTAACACCTACCATCAAAAAAATCTTTGATAGCCAGTAAGTGGGGGAAAAAAAAAAAAAAAAAAAAACACAAAAAAACAAACAAAAGATAACTTTGACAAAATAAAATGACAGATATTTGATATAAAAATTACTACCCCATCACAATATGTTTATTCCATGTTTAGCAATGATAATTTACAAAAAATGTTATCACAATATAGAACATCCCATACAAATTTAATTAAACTTCTTTATAAGTGGAAATCACTAAATTTCCCACTATAAATTTAGGATAAATATTAAAACTGATAAATATCAGTTTTGAATATTTTTAATATATTGTGATATAATTTTCTAAAGTATAGCAGCTGTTTATGGAAATATTATATTAAGATGGGATAGTAATTTTTTTGTCAAAATCTATTGTCAAAGTATATAATTGTTTGGCAGTGACTATAACAATCTATATTAGTCCATCTCCACTCTAGTTAGTTTAATCCAGTAATAAAAAATGAAACTATCATTAAGTGGTTATAGACTATTGTAGAATGATAGTAGATGCTCAATATTTTTTTAATTACCAGTTTAAAAACTGTTTGATTGTAGGTGTTAAATTTTGGCAAGATAATAGCTCATATGTCATAATTTCATATTTTCATATACTCCCTATAACTATGCTTTAGTACATTTTTTTCTCCACTTGCAACATACCCATTTATGGTGGTTACACTAGAGAGTACCAAAAAGCCCTCATTTATGGTGGTTACACTAATGAGTACAAACCCATTGTCTTTGTTTAGCCTTAACCACGTGGGGTTTATGCCACATTATCTCTATTTATTTTTTATCCTTAATTTGTAACCACTACTTTTATGCTGGAAGTACAATTTTTTATTTTTTAAAGTATAATACACCGAAAATCCACCAATAGATTGATCATATACACAATAGTTTTAAATTTCCTTTGCCGGGAATTAATAGTCACATATACTATTTTAAAATTTTAAGAAAAGTTGTCACATTTCCTAAAACAGTAATGATTTATGATTGGATTTCCTAAAATACCAAACTTATGAGTGATGGGTAGAGGATAGATAAAATAATGACACAGCTACTACTGCTATCTTTAGTAACTAATGTCATATACAAGTATGTAAAAGCAACACTTTTGAACAAATTATTGTTTACACCATATATTAGGTTTTGTAACATTCTAGTTAAATGACCAAATATTCTAACCCTCCTTAACTTCCATTTTCACCTCCAACAGGGAACCCCCTAAAATTTACACATATTACTTGGACTTTACGATTACATCATAGACAACAAAATTAGCAAAAAATCTACCAACAAGTTTGAAGTTTCACATGCATACAACAGGTCTGGCATTACTATGCATCATATCAATTCAATTACGATTATGAAACAAGGGTACTTTTAACAATCCATTGTACCTGACGGCTTAGCAATAAAGCTCAAGACCCGATTAACAAAATTGCCCAGATTGCTCAGCAGCTCACTGTTTAGTTTTGCTTGTAGATCTGCCCAAGTAAACAGCGTGTCGGATACCTAATAATTGCAAAGTTTCCAAGATTAGTGACTTCAGTTCAAACCATATAGTGTAAACTCAAGTGACAACCGCTTATCAGATTAATTACCTCAGGTCGGTTAGTAAGCAAATAGTATCTCCAGACTTCAACAGGAATACTTGTGTCCTTCGCATCATTTCCGAATACTCCAATGCCTTTGCTTTTGGAGAATTTTCCTACATAATATAAATAGAAAACGAACCAACTTAAGCATTTTAGCATCAACTTTTAAAATTTTGTGATGTACAGAAGTGCTCTCCAGCATAGGCTTTATAATGATATTGTAGAATCATGAAGAAATATATCAATAGAGGTCAAGGACTCCAGAATAAAAGTAATATGCACTAAAAGACGATTGCTTATGAACATGGAAAAATGATCTTTTACAGTTTTACCTGCTTCATAGTTCAGATACTCTGTGACACTAATACTCTTCATCAAAGTCCAGTTTTCACCAGTGCCAAGAAGTGTAGATGGAAACATCACCTATAAAACACTTGCACTCATAATCAATTATCAAATCCAAAGCATACAAATCGAAACAACTTCAAAAAGAGAGGACCAACTAAAGCAATTTTTTATGTTGAGCAAGAAACCAGCAAAACAAGAAGTAAAAACTCCCCTCTTAATTCCCTCTTAACTTTTCTCTTTATTTAATTCTATTTATTTGTAGTTGCCTTGTTTATTTTTCTTTTTCCTTCAAGGTCAATGTTTTTACACCTTACAGTAATGATTTTAACAATAACTTACAGTGTGGAATGGCACATTATCCTTGCCCATAAACTGATATAGCTCAACATCTTCGGGGTTTTTCCACCACTTCTCCCACTCTGGCGTGTAGCATGCTGTGATTGATATATACCCTATAGGTGCATCATACCAAACATAGAATACCTTCAAGTGATAAACAAACAGAGTCAATTCCATACAACAAAAAAATAATTCTACTCCACATTGGAATATATTATACCAATTGGCAAAATTAAGTGATAATGAAGAATAGGCAACTACTACCATAAGGATACTCTGACCTTGTCTTTAAATTTCTCATGTGGGACAGGCACACCCCATTTCAAATCTCTAGTAATACATCGCGACCTGAGTCCTTCTTTCAACCATCCATTTGTTACTTGAATAGCATTCTGGCTCCAAGATCCAGCTTCTGACATTTTATTTATGTACTCTTCCAGCTTGTCTTGAAGCAGTGGAAGTTCAAGAAACAAGTGATTAGTGTCACGGATGCGAGGAGTAGATTGGCATGTCTGTTGAGATAAGATTTTGTGGAACATAATCAGTCGTAAGAGATCTAAAAATGAAGCATGCGTGATCAGTATTATGATACTCTGTAAGTGAAGGTTGCAAAAAGTGTGCAGCCATTTATAATAGTATTACCAAGACAAATCCAAAAATCTTTTTATGTACGCTCCTAATTATGATTCAATTTAAGTGAAAACCCTAGTAAAATACTGCCTATAATAATATAATATAAAAAAAAAAAAAAAAAAAAATAAAAGAGCTTGATATCCAAATTGTCAAAACATAGTTTGATTGGAATATTCTCCCACCGAACCAAGCATAATACATAGATACATGTTCTCTGGAGTAGCTAATGCTTCCTCTGTATCTACTAAAATGGTTGATAAAAAAAGCTCTATTGTGTATTTGTGATGGATTTGACATCCAAAACCAATATAATTCACAATATGTTCAAGATAAGAATGATTCAACAACCCTATCAGTCTATTATGGTACAAAAAATTGAAAAAAGAACAGATTTGATATAACTTTAGAAACAGATAACACCTATGTGCCAAATGATAATAAAGTCAATGTTATTTAAAGACGTTGTATCAGTGTATCTAGGGGACTTTGCAATAAAGATTAATGATTCTCATCAATAGGCCATAAAGACAGGGTCTTTCAGAAGTTTGATACATATTAACATAACATACAGCAGCTTACATAAAGATTGGAAGCTATACATGCAATCAAGACGCTTACTGGGAAGCGCAATATACAGATTCAATGGTAAATATAACAATGCCCACTATTGAGAAAAAATAAACAGGGTAAAGATGCATACTTTGCATTTAGGATCTTTCAATTCTGTAGGATTCAAAAGATTTCCACATTTTTCACATTGATCCCCTCGAGCAGAATCATAATTGCAATTGGGCTTTGGGCAAGTTCCCTCGACAAGTCGATCAGCTAAGAACTTTTCGCAGGTATCACAATAAGGCTGCAAGTTCAATCACCGAATCAAAAACAAATAAAGTAGACACCTTACTCAGTGAGCCAAAAAAATGACAGGTGGGAATTGGAATAACTCAATTAAAATTCACATAAAGAAAGCACAAACCTGCTGCATTGTGTTCTCAGTAAGCCAATTGTTGTCCATTAGCTTCTTAAAAATAGCTTGGCAAGCTTCGGTCTGTTCGGGACTTGATGTGCGTCCAAATTTATCAAAACTTATGTTGAACCATTCATACACTTCCTTATGAATTGCATGGTATCTATAAATAAATAAATAAATAAATACAATAAAATAAAATAAAATAAAAAAAGACAGGTAATTAACAATAATCGAAGCCTTAAAAGTACTCATTTTGATCACTTCCAAAACATTATTTCTCAATTTCCATTCAAATGAGATAAACTACACAAAACCCATCTTAATTGTTTAACAATTAAACTCTGAATTTCTTATTAACAAATGAAACCAAATAAATTAATAATAATTGAAATTGAAGTTAATTAGAAAAGGAAGGAAAATTACTTGTCACAAATTTCTTTAGGAGTGCATTTCTCCTCCATAGCTTTAGTCTCAGTAGCAGTACCATATTCATCAGTTCCACAAATGTAAATGGTGTTGTAACCTCGAAGCCGGCAATACCTTGCGAAAACATCCGCACTCAAAACACCTACAATTACAATGCAATTCTCATTCATTTCAACATCATCATCATCAATCAATCAAACAAAAACCAAACAAGTTGAGCTATAATTAGAAGAAGAACAAGTGAAAGAAAATTACAGCCGATGATATTGCCAAGGTGAGGAACGTTGTTAACGTAAGGTAAAGCGCTGGTAATTAAGACGTTGCGCTTTCCCGGAATCGGAAGAATATGGCGGTTTTCGGTGGCGGCGCCGCCATTTTTATGGAGATCCGCCATGTTTTCACCGGAAAAAATGGGAAAATTAGGGTTTATCAGAGGAATTTGTTGATGATAGCAGAAATGTGGAAGGATTAAGAGGAGAGAGAAAGTGGGGAATCTTTACTGTACTTGTTTAGGGTTACTGAAGTGGAAGGTGAGTAGGTTATCGAATCAAATTTTTAAAGGGAAAAGATTAGATCTCTTGCATACGTTTTTATTCTATGCAATTACCTTAATTAATCCAATTTTAACTTGACAATTATCCATGGTACGAAATAAAGAGTTAGTTTAGACAATGTCCCGATTCATTGTACTACGTATGTAATATGATATTTAGTTACTCCGTATTTAAATATTTACCGTACACATTAAGAAATGATGATTATGTTCTTTAAAAAAAATGATGATTATGTTTTTTTAAAAAAATAAATCACGAAATGGAATATGGGAATAATGTACAACTTTCGTTATCATTTTGCTATATAGAATAAAAATTAAAAAAAAAAAAAAAAAAAAAAAAAAAAAAAGGATTATAATGTATTAATGTGGATTTTGGCCTCTTAATTAATTTTTCAGGTTGTTATAGATGAGAAGGTTGGTGCTTGAATTAAAGAACATCCAAAGAGGAGTTTGTAATTGTTGTTGAATCGGATAGAATTGCCTTGGTAATGTTGGTATGGTTGAATCTTGCTATTCACTAACGCCTAAATGTGGTTGGTCATGCGCCTATGCTACTGAAGTACTTCGTAGTAATTTTTGCGGTTGCTTCATCATACGATCTATTATTTCTATTCTTGTGTGATGCTATAATCCAATACCTCACCAAAAAAAATAATCCAATATAAGCCTTTCCTAGCTAAATTGATTACAATTTATCCTTCCGTGGTAGGATGTTCGTAGACAAGAATAGCGAGCATTGTAGAACAGCTGGAGAATTCATTGATGACAAAATTTATAGGAGAAAGAATAGGGCTGTAGATATAACACACACACACACATGGTTATCGAGCTAAATCGGTTGTAGAAGTCCTAGGAGTGAGCACTGCTTGTCTTGCAGTGATGAAGATAGAACAGCTTTTATTGCGAAGCTAGAACAAAGAAACTCTGGGGGTGTTCAAGGCAGTCAGAAGGCTCGCACTTTGCAACCAGTCTGAGTGCTAAGGATTTCACCAATATTATGAATGCAACGTCAAACATCAGCAAGTTACTAATGAACAATGTAACAAGCCATATGGTCAAAATACACGAATCAGTCTTAAATAACAGTATAACAAGTCACCCCAACGCAAGAGTGCAAGACAGATCCATATTTATGTAGGAGTTTTTACAGAAGTTTGCCATTAAGGTATCGTCCACTTTTAATTGGATATAAATGGTTAATGATGATTTATGCTGATGAATGCTGGGAAAAATAGATGAATATGTAGATTTAGGTGTCACTTAAACAGCAAATTCACTTTTAAAGTTTTAAGTCAGGGTGAGGTAGCATCACCCAGTTATTCCATAAATTTTTCTATAATTGTTTTAATTCCTGGGATATGCGAGGACATTAGGATCCCTTCCTCGAGGAGCATTACTAAAGCAAAAACTCCAATAAGATTTGGTACATTATTGCTCATAGTTGATTAAATTTGTGCATAATTGGTAAGAGAGAGTGAGAGACATCTAAGTGAAGACATAAAAGAATTTGCTTTTACCTTAGCCCACTGATATTTATACTGATGATAGAATTCACAGGAGAAAGAATACAATGAAAGAAAATTACATGATATACAACACACAGACGCCTCCACGGTACCTGACACATATTTTCACAATGATTACATAATAAGCAAGCAGTATGCATCAGTTTCCTCACCAAGGAAGGCATCCGCACCCCTGAGCAAGAAATAGAGAGAAAGAAATAAGCTTAGTTAGCTTCAAACAGTCAATGGCAGCAATCATAAGAAAATTTATAAGAATTACAGCACAGACCTTATTTTTTTTACTTTTATAGTGCTTGCCATCAGATTGTTGAGCGTGAACTGCTGTACCGGTCACACTCCCTACGCTGCCATGCCTCTCCTCTTTCACTTTGTTGAAAATGACTGAAAACCCATCGGCTGATGAAGGGTCGGTCTCATCCCATTCCCCAAATTTGGGAACAGAAGCACCTCGATCAGGCTGCAATATTACGCTAACAAATCTCAAAACACTTGCAATTATCCTTATAAATGGGGGTTTCATTTTCATATAAGCCAGGCAGAAACACTTTCATGAAAGCTTGGGCAAACTTTGAGTATCCTGCTGGACAGCTATTAGTTCATCTCTTAACATGATGCACACCTAAGACTTCGTAAAAACAAGACACAAAAGGTTGAGAAGAAGAGCAGAGCTGTTGAGAAGATACGAGCAAGACTCTGAGGACCTAAGGAGTCTTATGCTAAGATGAACAGGCAACAAAAGAAGATATAGTAGTTGTGAAGCAATTCTTACCAGAAACACATCCAACAAAAAGACCAAACAGAACACACAATTCCTAAAACCACCCAAGTTTTAAGCAGAAACACATCAGTAGCAAACATTGTATCTGAGTTGATCCTCATCCACTCTATATGATCATGTAATTGCCGATCAGTCTACATTAATCAGAGACTGCTAGAAACCTACAGTTGCTAAACATGAAGGAATGTTCAACCATTGCATGGCCACTCTCTATATATATATATATTGCAAGTTTATAGCTCAAAATAGAGTGCCAAGCGTTTACATCCATGTGGTTATAGTCAATTAACTAATCAAGAATCTCATACTTCAGAAAAAATGAAGATTTCAAGTAGCATAGCATCAATCTTCGTTTGGGAAGGGACCGGAGGAGTCAGGTAGTGAATAGTTGTTAATATTATACATAATCATATTCAGGCATAACTTAAAACCAGAAGAAAGAAAGTTATTACAGTTTCATTGCCTCGAGCAACAGATCTCAGACGGGATCTTCCAGGAGTGGAAGGAGCCAAACCATGACCTCCATCAGAAGGACCCTTCCTTTCCCGTGAAGGAGAAGAAACCACGGTTCCTTTGGTGCCAATATTTGCCTGGTAATGAGGATGCAGAGGAGACTGGTTGGCACTGCGCATACCTCCTCCATTTGCCCTTGTAGCTCTTTTGGGTGAATCACTGCTTACTCCAGCAGGTCGATGATGGGTTGAATTGACTGAAGCTTTACGCCCTCCATTACAGCGTGATGGGGAATCATATGACCTTTGTGGCTCACCGTCCTCTTGGCTTACCATGTGCTCCTGCTTTGCTCTCACAGCCTCTGGTCCTCTTCGTGCCTCAAATTTAGAGACCACATTAGGATTATCAGGAGAGTTATTTGGGTTTCCCTTATCACTTGATGTAACCCTCCTTGCATTTTCAAAATAGGTTGTATAAGGGACATCTTCTTCAGTCTCCCAATTTCCAAACTTTGGCACATTTGTTCGCTGCCACATGATGATACACTTATGAGAAACTCACAGTGAATGCTTAAAGTGCCTTCACTAGTGAGATCTAAAACTTAGAAAGTCACAGAAAAACTTGCACACAATAAAATCTAGTACTCTCACTAAGAAAAACTACCAAATGGCGTGTTGTTTCAACTCAACAATCATTTCAATTAATAAATTATTTAGAAAAGTGTTATTTCATAGAGTTCATACTATATTTTAATGTATACACCAACGCACCAAGATTAGCTCAACCACCGCTCTTAATTTGTCAAGTTTCCCCTTTCAATGCAGGAAAAATCCGGCAAAGAATGGGAAAATTACAGTATACAATACAGTATGACAGTTGTGCATATGTTGAACAACAACTGATATTCCTAAACTACAACTTCACTAATCCGCGGCTAATCAACTAATCAAGACATATGACTCAATTGAGAAGAGTATAGACATGTTAATGATGATCTTTAAAAAAAAAACCTTACTAATTCGTATCATTTTCCATTGTCGGTACAAAAATCATTACAACCTAACACTGTATTACAGAATTGTCACACACCTAAAAAAGCAGTGCAGCCAAGTAATGTATGTTCTTCACCTTATTAAATTTAGAGATAAAACATGTCTCCCCAAATCAATTAACACTAACTAAACTTAGGAAAATCTAACATTTTAGGAATAACAGTATTTATGAATAAAATTATACTTTGTGTAATTCTTTCAATAAAATTAACTTACATATGTAATTTACAACAGTTGTAAATGGAAGAACAAGCCTAATCATAGAAAATTCAGCTTAACAGTAGTTATAATTATTTAATCACAGAGCATAATCAAGACAGCAACAGATGTAAATCAAAATCATAAAGAAAGAAAACCCAGAATATTCAAAGCAATAAATCATTAAGTAAACTCAAGTATAAATAAAGAGAGAAAAGATTAAAACTTACTGCCATGTTCAATTTGTTGAAAGCAGCAACCTTTTTCTGTTTCTTTTTTTGGGTGGATTTGCTAAAAATAAAAAACTAAAAGTTTGATTTTTGTCAAAAGAAAAAAAGAAAAGAAAGTAATAAAAATGGAGATAAATTAGTGTTGAGAGAAGCCAACGAAGATCCAAGCCAGCGCGGTGGGGGGACAAACACATTGACTCCGTATGAGCAGGTGACACCTACTGTTCTTTAGTGGGCTCTACTCTCTCTAGTCTTAACTCTTTAAACCTTCTACCAAGTTTACTGCCACCGGATTTTGGCGGTTAACTGCTTTCTTTACGCAATTAAGCAATTTTTTTTTTATTCAATGACATAGATGTAGATTACCAATGACATGTGGGTATATTATTGCGGATTTTATACCATACTCGTTTTAATTGGAGTGGTATGAATATGATTTTGGAAGGTAGTAGACGGGTATGGATATCAAAAGTCATACCCGTTATGGATAGTGGGTTAGTGGTAGTTTTGAAATCATATTCGTCTCATATTGACTTCCCTACTTCGTATCTATTTGTTAGCCTAATTTCCACCTTATGTCACAGTTATTATAACTTTTCAGAATTAAAGATTCTTTAAAGTGGGGTTCAATCGGGTAAAAGGTGGGTTGTTAATATATACTTGGGTGGTGAAGCGAGTGTGGATTTGGTTTTATGCCCACTAAGGTGGGTGTGAATATTGCATATGTACATGCCATGAGTGGTGAGTAATTTGGTTCATATTATCTCCAAAACTTTAACCAACTAAATTAGTGTAAGAAGCTTCAAAACTATAACCAACTAAATTAGTGTAAGAAGCATAAAGACAATACCAAATCTCAACTTTATACGAAGTTAAATTCTCATATAATATACCCGTTATACTTGAAAGCAACTATTGTGTTGGTTACGTAAAAGTGTAAAATGTATTTATCGTCATAGAGAAGGGAAGATGGAAGAAAATAGAGCCAATAAACTAGGAAGTTGTCCCTGAATGTGGCTTAACCTCTGAGCCTCTAAGTGTCATCACACAAACCTCGCAAAATTTTCGCTAAATGTACGTAGTAATAACAATGGAAAAGATGACCGAGGACAGTACAAATATCCAAGGATCTACATACACTATCTACGTCCATCACCATGAACATGTACACGCAAATCCATTTCATTCACCTATATGAAAAACTGATATTCGTCTCAAAATCAAAAACTCATTGATGTCAATGATATGCATACAATATCCCTTTAGCTTATGTCTGATATTTTGTTCAAACTTCCCCTCTTTGAGTTTGCGTGCTTGATAAGTCCTCAGTCACTGGAACCATATAGGTTGAGCAATTTCATCCTCCAAGCCGATTCCAAACCTCATTACTTTTCTAGTCTATGATTGGAAGTCATATTTAACCCACGTTGATTCCCATTGCCCAAAGGGACCATATTTGACCAAATATTGAGAAGCTTCACCATCAGTGAAATTTCATCTGTTGAGCCTAGTCTCAATTTAGGCGCTTAATTTGCTTAGCCATATCCACAATGCCTTGGCTTCGCTCTGGATTTTCAAACTTCAACAACTTCTGAAACTGGAGTGCTGCTTCAGAAATGCTATTATCCGTAACACACATATTTGAGTTAGCAGCAAATACGACTTCATTAACATCTCCCTCAAGTTGAAGGCAGTAAAGGTGGCTAAAAACCTGAAAAGGAAAAAGAATTATAATAATATATTACATCAGTAATTCAGTACCTCAAAGTGATAATAATATCGGGCTATACTATGCCAAGAGAACAAATTTCAGTTAGCTCCCCAGAGCACCCTCTGCACCACCTCATACAGAGAACAGTAAAATACAAACTACAATAGTGTACGGTGTACCATTAACAGAACTTTCTTCTTTGCCCCAATCTACTGCGATTTCTCAGCGAAGTTTTCAACATATATTTCCTAATATTATCAAACAATACCATCATCACAATCACAAGTGGCTGCTGATGAAGCTCCAATTCAAGGGTATGGTAAGATCAAGGCATGTCACTAGTAAAACTGCAGTAGTTATATATTAAAGCAATGACTAGCAAAAAGCTTTGACAGGCTTGATACTTGACAGCGTTAACATGTTAACATGTTTGAATTAAGCCCAGTACAGCAGTACTTTTCGGCGTTTTCGCCCTAAAAAACAAGTTTCAAATCTAATAAAGTTCAGTGTGTTCAGATTGTTTAAGTCAAAGACTAACAAGTCAGGGCCAGAGCTACATATAAATTCTGACAAATTTTAGTGATTGCTAACAGTTAATAACTTCAGTTCAGGGATAATAAACTATGGACCAGGCTTAAAAGTCCAGGAGTTTTGGCCTTAGTCAATCTAGGATCTAAGGTCGTGCCCATTGCTGGCACTGAAACTAAGGTCTAGGAGTTAAATTGACAGCTGAAATCTAAAGCAGTACTCCATATTATACAGCCAATCAAGCAGAAATTCATGCTAGCAGACTCAACATTGTTTCATACACAGCTTCATATGTGCTGAAAATTTACCAAATTCCCAGTTAATTTTCTTACCGCTCTCATCCTTGAAACAACCACTTCCTTTATGGATGGAGATCTTGAGACCAAATTAATGATGAAAAGCCCCTGCTCAGAAAGGACATCCTTTACAGTAGCAAAAAAGGAATCTTCAACGAAATCAGCAGCAGGGCAAGAAAGTCCAGAGCTGTAACAAGGAAACCATAGATAAAGATCCTATAATACTAGTATACTACGTATATAAGAAAATGATTATAAATTATATAACATGAAAAAATAACCACCTTGAATCTGATGAATCTACGTCAACTACAATTATGTCAAATTTCTGGACAGGGTGGCGTCTTAAAGTCGATGCTACAGAACTGCCACTAATACTCTCTTGGATATCATCCCTTTCTTGGAGACTGGAAATGGTAAAATTTTGGAGAAACTGAATGCCATCAGCAAGGTGAACCTAAGAACATCATAAAGCAGGAAACACAAGTTATACCACAGCACAGAAGGAAAGCAACAAATGAGGCAAATAAAGACTCAAGAAAACCATAATATGAGAATTCATTTTTGATTGGGAATAAACAAACTTTCTAAACACTGCATCCTTCGAACATTCTGTGATACTTTCCACCTCAAACTTCATAAGGCAAAGGTGAATGTAAAAGTAAAACTAAATCAACAGTTGTACAATCTGCAGCTACATATTACCTTCTTCACAAAAGAAAATTTCTATGAAAGTTAGGAGAGTGAGAAGACACTAGACAAGTATATGGTGATTAAGCCACCCAGAAACCCGTATAAATAAAGCAACATTGGCAAAAGAGTTCAAAAACCAGGTTAAACACTTTTA
This sequence comes from Chenopodium berlandieri, assembly GCA_034703905.1. Taxonomy (NCBI): domain Eukaryota; kingdom Viridiplantae; phylum Streptophyta; class Magnoliopsida; order Caryophyllales; family Amaranthaceae; genus Chenopodium; species Chenopodium berlandieri. Next base: position 54,093,926 of record CM068281.1, read on the forward strand.
ACTAATGCAATCCATATACATGAACATGTACAGAAAATGCACAATAAACATATAAGTATATAACTGTGAAAAAACACTTTTTCACGTTTTTTTTTATTTTTTTGAAAAAAAAAAAACAACAAAAATCTATTATCTATAAGTTCAAAAAACTACCTTTAAACGGTCATCTTCACAAAAACCGAAGTATTCTTTCGCAAGACTTAACATCACCGGATCCAATTCAACTGCCTGCAACAAACACCAAATTAGGGTAATTTCTGCAGTATACAAAATTACAAATGCTCCAAATGATAGAGGACGCAAATTACCTCAATTTGAAGAAAGTCTATACAGTTGTGGAGAAGCATTGGAAGCAGACCAGCTCCAAGACCAATTACAACAGTCTCAACCTGTAACATAAAAGAAAATAAGAAAATTGAAAAGAGCAACACTTGCAAGATTAAAGACCAATTACAACAATCTCAACACCACACTTCCAGCAAAAATGAACAAGAGGGTCCAAGTAACAGTTCTTACTTTTTTCTTGCTACATACCATACTTTCTAAGTAAGGTAAGATCAGCGTGAATCCAGCAACAATTCCAGTATGGTATGAGCTAGCCACGAAGGTGTGATCAACTACCACATTGTTGTTCAGCTCTGTGAAATCAAGGGAAAAATAATATAGCAAGATTAAGAGAAACAATTCAAAAATTTCAACACTTATTTGAATTTAAATGTTCAACTGTTAGATTCAATGAAGGCAGAGTTAGTCCAATTGCTCAACAGCGTCAGTATCACTTCAGTTGAAATTATTCTTAATAGAGGTAAAGATTCTTCAAATCGAGGTAGTTTTTATCAAGCAAAATGGTTACGTTCAATAAAATTTAATAGCATCGCTGCTAAAAGATTGACAACCATAGGAGATAAAATCTCTGTTCATGTGGCCAACCCCATCATTGGGATTAAGGCTTTATTATTGTTGTTGAAGTGCTACTACAATCTTGAAATGAACACAAGATTCTGACAATGAAGTAACTTCAAATAACATTCAGTCGTGTTCTTGGCCAATTCTCTTTCATCATAAGATAAGCTCTTAGTTTCCCATCTTAAATCACCAAATAAGCACAAGACACATACAATTTAAATGAATAGAACCCGAGTCAAAGGATAGAGATTGATACGACATTCCTTACCATCTATCTTAGACTGTTGAGATTTCTTTGTCTTCTCCTTTTCTTTCAAATTAGATTTCGCAGTTGTGGGAGATTTTTTCCTTCCATTTACATCATTACATACCTCAGATCTTTCATTAAGTAGCAATGCTTCTGATTGAACTAGACTCTCAGTCCTTTGGAAAATAAGTCGACGGAATACAGGCTCCTTTGATGGACAGATGGAAGCAAGATGTTCATCGACATTTTCATAAATAACGTCCTCAACAACTATTTGCCCAGTTAATTTAGAAGTGACCTACAAATGCAAAAGATACTGAAGATAATTAGGATGCAGTTGACTGGACTATGTACCAGTACAATCATCTTCCAAAAACCCCCACCCAAAAAAAAAAAAAAAAAAAATCACTATATATGCTTATATAAATATATAATATCTTGAGATAATATAAAGGCCACAATGCAAAGCATGAGAGGGAAGTGAGGAGGATCACTATACATTGACCACCACAAAAACCAGGCCAGTATGAAAATTGACAGGAGTTTCTCAACAAACGATACAATGCATCAATCTGTTTCAACAGTCTAACACGAAATCATAGTATTTTTATTTACAAGAAAACAGATCAATATTAATTTACAGGGTGTTTGGATTGACATGGAGATAGGTATAACATTTGGGAAAGGATAGGGAATTTATAGAGGGGAATTCATTTATTTTCTTCCTATCCCTTATTTGGCATGGTAGTGGAAATACATTGGGTATAAAAATAGCAAATTTACAATATTACCCTTTAAAATTGAAAAGTATAATATTATAAACAAAATAATAAGCTTTCCCTAATTCCCTTGCGATTGATACTTAATACCCAACTTCTTCTCCCTTTTTCTCTCTCTTCAAACCTCCATTTTTCAGCTCAGATCATCATTTATGTCTCTGCAAACCTCCATTTTTTGTATCTTAGATCTTCATTTCTCTCTCCTCAAATCCATTTTCTCTCCATTTCAATAAATTTCAAACTTCACCCATAAGAAACTCTTCTCCTCTTTGTTTCCAGAAAGATCTTCATTCTTCATCACTCAAAAGCAAAATTTTAAAAAAAAAAGAAAAAAAGAAAGAAAAAGAAAATTCATATTTATGCTACCTTAGGTAAATATTTTTGTAAATAGAAATAGTTGTTTTGGGAATAGGTAAAATTTTGAAATATGGGAAATAGTTGCATTGGAAGTAGGTATGCATGAGGGAAAATGTATAAAAAATAGATAAAATTATTTTAATCTACAAAATAATTGAAACATAACCATTTTTAAGGAATGGAGGGAGCATCATTTTGCATAAAATTCATAGCATTGACTAAAATTAATTGGTACAAACATAAAATTTTCCACCTCTCCAAAACAAATATAACGCAAGCAGAAAAGGTCAGTTCTATAGTACCTCTTAAAAAAAGACATTAAAAGAACCATATTAGTTGTTATGGGATATTGTGCCATAGTGGTCAACTAGAATATAGACAAAACATTTTGCATGATGTGAATGATTTATCCCTCAAATCAGCAAATTGTGCCTTGACAAGCACCCATTTAGAAATAAGTGATAAAAGGAATTTAACAATAGCAATAGTAAAGGAAACTATTGACATCTATACTTGAAATACATAAACTTCAAACCTCATGAACAATTTTCCGGTGCTTAATACCATCACCAGCAGTCATAAACCTGTGCACAGATTTGGTAAGAAAACTCATCAATCAAGAAAAATATGAATAAATTTCAAATGATTATTAGACTAACTAAAACTTCACCATCTGCAAGAAACACAGAGAACCACAATATTGACAAAAAACATAGCATGCATATCCATGACAGGAAGCATTTATCATAGTAGCTGGTTTTTGTGGTTCCCATGAAATTATTTTCAAAGTAAGTACATGACTGATTTTTTAATTAGTCACATGCACCCACCAACCACAAGTACAACCAAATACCTATTGCATATCTTTATATTGTGTTTTAAGTTCAAGATAAATTCATGCTCATGCATGCAAACAAATGTTACTAACATTTGCTAAATAATTAAGAGAAATTAAGCATATATATCAAAGTAAAAAAGATATCTAAAAGTTTTTTTACTATCTTAGATGGTTTAAACTTTAAAGATGAATTAAGGATCAAAGAAAAGAGATATTAAAGGGCCCAAGTTTTAAAAACTTGTGAATCTCTACTAAAAACATGAGTTCAGCTGAGTTTATACGCACAGCATGATGCTTTGCTTTACTCATTTTAGCACAATTAAACCCCAACGATATTCAGATTACTAGAAGATATGCATGGCTCATTCTCAGGGTTCAAGACAAAGCTAAAGGTACTCCTCGCTTTCAAGAAGTATCATGCAGTTGATTGTTGCTGAAATATGTTTCTTAGTCCATTAAATCATCATACTAAGAAATCTACAGAACAAAGAGGGGAGGAAGCTAAAAAACATACGGAATTTGAGCGCCACTATCATGGTTCTCAGGTTCCAACAGCTTCACGAGAGGAGAAAGATCTTTCTACAAATGCAGAACATACATCAGTGTCTCATTGGTGTCAAAACTCTACAAAGAAAATTAATATTTCTTGTTTGACAAGACTATCTTTACCTGAATTTCTTCCATCCCAAGGTTAGCATGACTGGAGTTTAAGAAAATCTGAAGATTCACAACGCTTTAGTAAAAAAAAAATAGGCTTCTCAACAGCAAATCTCAATAACTATAAAACCTGAATATAGCTCAGAGAGCAAGTAAACAAGAAATTACAATTATCAGTCGAGCAGCCTTAGCACTCTCAACCACCATCCATTGTCCTTCTTCTGAGGTAAAAAGCCATTCACGAACCCTAGTCTAAAAATAGAAAATTAAAAATTAACAGTTCAGGTCACCAACATCTAATAATAAAATATCATAAAATCTAGATATGCAGAGTTATACATCAAATTTGTCAGGCTAATAAAGAATCAATGTAGAAACAAAAGAAATTTTCTTTTCTATCTGGTGTACACAGGCTTCAGAGAGAGTTGTGTTCACCCTAAGTTTACCAAGACCATATCCAAGTCAAAGTTAAAAGGACATCACCAGGAGGAAGAGGGTTACAGCTATTGTTGAAGTAAATTTGAAACAAGGTTAAGTGGTAACCTTAAAGTAAGTTTTAAGCTGAGTATAGATTATTTATCGTGAAACACATAACTGCAAACCATAAGGGACGATTAAATCATGAAATCCAGCTCTCCGGATTTTATGAGTTCTATGACCATTAGCAATTGATCTTAAGCAAGCTGTAGAGCATGTCCTAACCTTTGGCACAAGTAAAACTCCACAATGGTATGAGAAGGGGAGAGACTGTGGTTGAGCATCTAGAACCACAGCTCTATAACGAAAAAGGGAGCCAACTCCACCCAAGACCAATTGAACACGTCGACCAGGACTAAGCTCCATCATATCACCCTTAGCCACTAGTTTCAGATCTTCCAGAGAGTATAATAAATCAGAGCCATCCAAATGTCCTTGGCGAACTTCATTTTCAGCTTCAAGAGCAGCATTGAGTCCTTTAATCTGTCATACAATATATATTCTGTCAGCAATTTGTGGAAAACAAATTTTAATTTTGTCAGAACATAAAACACCATTCAATTTGTTAGAATTTTAGCAGAATTTTGCCTGCACATACAAAACACACACATACACACATGTCCATCCATCAATAAATTCAACACACAGTTTTTCACCCTTGGCATACAGAAGAGTTTTGTCATCATAAGCCTGCAAGCCGGCTTCTTGATAACATACTACCAGCACTCTAAGTGATTTGAGATTGATCATATAGCAACACGAACTTTACTGTACTTTCTTACTGATTGTTTTTGAAACTAAATTAAATAGTGTCATTACCAAAAAGATATTTCATCACATTTCATTCAACACCTAATTTTCAAGTCAGACCAATTCAATTTGTCATCAAAACCAATTCAAAGTAATCAGCTGTACTCTATTAGCAATGTAGAAAAATTCTAGAACATAGCACATATCACTAGATCAGCAACTTCCCGATATTTGCTCACAGTTTTGCATGCATCCTGTTCTCAATAACAAATAACAAAAGCTGAATCCTTGGTAGATACAAAAGCTTTACCTGTTCTTTGTTGCAATCAATTGAGGAATGATCAAAAGACGACACTATTTTGTCCACTACAGAAGAGTCGCCTTTAACAGCCACCACCATAAATGTACTAAGGCTAGGCTTACTAGACGGTTTCTGAGGTATGCAATGAAGAGTCACTTTCCACCCAATCCTGAATTTGGGGAAAAGTAAGCCTGGAAAAACAAAAGAGAAAACAATGGCGACCATCAATATTCAGGAAAAGGTCATAAGCAGAGGAAAACCATCGAAGCTTGTTTAGAAGATGATCAAATTTCTACAATATTAAGTATTAACAATCCTTAGAAAAGGATCATTTGGCAAAGAAATGGCATAGAAAAACGAGCAAAATGTTAGTTACAGGCTTACAGCAAATGTATGAAACTAAACAAAACAATACCTAAGACATGAGACTCTGCTAATGTGAGACAGATAAACTTCCCTTCCGGTTTTAAGACCCTCTTCACCTGATGAGACGCCAAATTTGAAGTCAAACCACAGCAGGAATTGAATATTAAAGATGATATTAAAATACCCATCAGAAAAGCAACAAATTCGCTTGGAGTGACACTACACCAACACAAATCTTGCAAGCACATGCAATATAAGTGTGATTAAAAAGTATACTTATATGGAAGATCAGAACACCTCTGATAGATATTGATCACCCAACTTGGAACCAAACTCTGGCTCCATCAACGCATCCAATCCCCCCTTGTCCAGAACAACATCATAAGTCTCATCAGCAAACTGTCAACAAGTATCAAAGAAGAGTTAACACAAAGTACGACACACCAGAGCTAAGTGGCATCGAATGATCGATTTACAGATTAACCCTCATAATCATAACTCAATTGCAATTACAACTCAGTAATGTGCTTGTTGCCTAAACAAGTAAACATTAACATTAGCTAAATCCCCGGAAGAACATTCACTTAAATAACAGGAATTTAGAAAAACATGACATAAAAAATAAAAAAGAAAAAATTCTTTTTAATCATCCGAACATTTACATTCCATAATCCCAATTTTCATTTATTCCGGAAAAATCCCAACTTTCGTTTATTCTGCAATAATACCAACTTTCAAAATATGAAAAGAACAGTAAACCTGCATGGAAGTGATGTCCATAACACGCCAACGCATGTGGGGTCGATCTCTGACATTCCTGCGGAGCATGTCGGAGATGACAACCTTGGAGAAATCGAGGTTGGTAATGTCGTGAAACCCGGCATCGTAGAGGTGTTCGGAGAGGCGGGAGTTGCCGCAACCTGGGACAAGAATCTGCAAATTCTCCGACGATGAAGAAGAAGATGTCGATGTCGAAGGAGAGAGGAGAGACAAAAGAGGGGGTTTGAGCTGAGGCCAGTCGGCGTACCACTCGAAGGAATCATCGGAGCCACGAAGAGTGAAGAATTTGTCCCAATTCTCTTTCTTGGTGAAGTCTCCTAAGGTTGATAGCAGTTCTTCTTGCTGGGGTTTAGGGTTTTGGCTGCTCTTCTTCTTCCCCATTTTACTTTCTTTTCTTCTTCTGCTTCTTTGGGTTTATCAGAGAAAAATAGAGGTGGGCATGGGCCGGGCCGGCACGTGGGCGGCACGGGCACGGCACGGTCGCGGCACGGCCCGGCACGAGCCCGCCTCCGGCACGGCACGGTGGCCGGTGCGTGGGCCGTGTGCCGTGCCGTGGACACAATTTCTGGGAAGTGGCACGAGCACGGGCACGGCACGGCGGGCGGCACGATTTTAGGCCCACAGGCACGGCACGGAGGCACGATTTTTTCATCATAAATTTTTGTATTATCGATTTATCGTACCGGCTTATAATAAAAATAAATAAGTTATTCATCAATTTGTGTGTTTTCGGCGTTTTCGCACTCCTATAATTTTTAATTATGTGCATTGTTACTTTAAAAATAACATAAATAATAAAGAGTAAATTTAATAATAAAAAGCACATTACGTCATTAACAATATAATAATACAAAAACATAAACATAAATTAATAACATTATTTAAATATACCTATTTTACAAGTTGTTTAAAAAAATATATATCAATTTTTATATATATTTTTTTATTAAAAAAAAAAAAATAAGTCAGGCACGGTGCCCGGCACGGCACGGCACGACAAGCACGTGGGCTGTGCCGTGCCGTGGGCTTGGATGTGCCAGAACGTGGCCCGGCACGACACGGCCCGCTGCCAGGCGAGCACGGCACGAGCCACCAGCAGGCACGGCCCGCGGTGGCCCGGCACGGCACGATGCCCACCTCTAAGAGAAATACTAGTCAAGGACTAGTCTCAACACTCTAACGTCAATTCGGGTTCACGGTTCGGATTTGAGATGAGGCCACTTGCCAATCACCATACTACTCTGTACTCGATAATTCTTTTTAGTGTTTCAATTTAAGTATTTAATTTCTTTCATTTTAGAATGATGTTTATGTGTTTCAATTTAACTTAGTTGGTTTTTAGGCATTATTTTATTGTCACCTTTATAAAAGAAGATGAAATTACCTTTACTTCTCTCGTAGGCTTAATGAAAAAAGAAGAAGTCTAGCCATTCATGTAACGGGTTTTTGATGTCTTTTGGATGAAGAAAACAATGTTTTTATGGATAACTTTGAGTTAGGTTGGCTTTGCAATATTACAAGATTTCCAACTTTTAGTTAGGGCAAATGTTATTTTCCCAAGACATAGCTATTCAAAAAAAATTAATAAAGTTACCTTTGATTTTAAGAACTTAATTAGATGTTTAAGGCTAGATAATGTTTGGACAATAATGTTCTCATCTACCTTAACTATTCTTCATTAAAAACTATCCAAAAAATTAATTTCTAAATTTTAAACCAAATGAAAGTAACAAAAACCTATATCACATATATCACATATATACATTATGCGTGGTAGATGTCTACACCACTCAAGTGAAATATAGGTCTACAAAGATTAGAAAAATGAGAGACAGATGAATAAGACAAGTATTGCAATCAATTATAATACTACGTGCAAGAAATACATAATTATAAGTGTACAGGGAATTAACCATACACTTAGGTACTTAATTTTCTTTTTCACTTTTTAAGTAATCAGCTAAGAAATTCGGACAACTAACCTTAAATAAAGTCATCGTTCACCATTACTCAATAAAAATAATAAAATAACATTAAATGGAGCTAAGCCAACGCTAAGGAACATTGTTTAGTTGGGATACTAGTGAATTAAATTCCAATACCCCTAATCCCCACTCCCAAAGTATCCAAATTCCCAAACACTAGCTCTCAATATCCAAATACCCACTGATTAGGGGATTTTTATCCACCAATCACCGTCTGACAAGTGGACCAACCAGGTTCCGCCGCGTGTCCTTCACGAAGGCCAATAGGAGCCTGCCACGTGTCAGTCCCAGATTCGTCCACTACGGACAAATTGAGACACGCCACGTGTCCACCCATACCAAATGGGAAAACTGGCCAACAAGGCCCAATCCTGTTTAGAAGCCCAGTCAGCCCTAGGTTTACCCCAAACCTAGAGAGTGGCACGCTTCCCGAGGATATAAATACTCCTCTTAATCTTCATTAAGGGGGGGAGACCGAAAAACACACGGACTATACATTAAACACTCTCACCTAGAGAGACCAATCTACTTTAATTTCCGCATTAATTACTCCTTAATCAAGTACTAACTTGACCGTTGGAGGCGGAGCTCCCACTACAAGGAGTCTTCGTTATTTTGCAGGTACATGCGTCCGGTTCCAGTCTTGGTGTTGTAACTCTCCCGCAGGACATCAGAAAACCCCGAAACACCCACAATTTACTTTTCATAGATGAATTTGGACAACATGAATGACAATTCTACTCATGTTGTCTTTCATTTAAAAAAAAAAAAAAATAAAAAAAAAAAAAAAAATGGATATACATGATTATATGTAACAAACAAAATAACTATAAAATAACACTCAATTAGGCCCCGTTTATTTCACCTTATTTTTGCTGAACTGAAATTATTTTTACTGAACTGAAATTATTTTTGCTGAACTAAAATTATTTTTACTGAACTGAAAATATTTTTACTGATTTTTAATTATATTTCTTTTTTAAAAATTACTGATTTTAACTTAAGTAGAATTTTTTTTACTGAACTTAAATTATTTTTACTGAATATTATTTTTTTTAAGGTGAAGTGAACAGGGCCTTAATTTCATTCTTAAAATCATCGATAACATCATCTAAAAACAAAATATGTATTAACATTAGTAATCTTTATACTTAAGCTAATTAATTTAAGTTGTTGATAAAGAAAATGATGATACATTTAAACAAGAGATCAGATAATTATAATCACTAAAATCATCATATAATACCAATAAAGTAGTTGGTGGTCGGAATCGGGAAGGGAAAAGGAGTTGGTGGTCGGAATCGGGGGGTGGGGGGGGGGGAAGGGAAATGGTGGCCGGAATCTGGGTTTGGGGTCGGTGGCTGGGCTGTTGGAATCTGGGTTTGGGGTTTTTTTTTAAATTATTATTTTTTATATTTTAAAAAAAAAATATTTTTTTATTTTTTTGACCAATCATAACCTGACACATGTCTTGTACTTATAATAGCAAGTTATATAACCGGTTGAGACCATTTAAAGCGGAAGAGGTATAAAGGTGTTATTATTATAAATAATTCAAAGGTGGGATTATTTTTAGAGGACGCCCCAAAAATCGGATTATGCCAGATATTTTTTCTTAAGTAAATTGTGAATATGACAATTACATATTATTACTCGTATCATATTTCCAAAATAAAAATTTGTGAGGAAAAACATCAAAAGAAAAAAAAAACAAAAAACAAAAGGTGACGAAATTATACGGAGGGAGTTAAATGTTTGAGTAGTTCTCCGTGTTCCATACCCAAGTGTGTGCAGGCTACCTGGCTATTTGTCTTCTCTCTCACTTTCTCAGTTTCCCATTCAAGCGCAACTCCACGTTTTCTCCATTCATTTTTCTATCCTCCATTGAAAGCTGCTTCTTAGGTAAGTTATTGTTTCTTTTTCTAATTATCCTATCAATTTCACAATCTAGGGTTAATCGTTGATCTAATTTAATTTTATTGTCAGTATACTAAATTTAGGGTTCGAATGTTGGAACTATTGATTCTAATTACTAATGAGCGATTATGTTGCTAGGGAATAAAATTATGAGCCTAATTTTGATAATTGAATCAAATGTGCCTCTTCTCCCTAAAATTATGTGATATTTTGAGCTTGATTCAATAATTGAATCAAATTTGTTGCAGAACTCTTTAATGTTAGGATTGAACTATATGAAATTGGACCTCTTCTTCCTCCTGCCATGGCTCAGGGACGGGCTTGTTTGCATTGTAATTTGAATTGGGTTTTGTCTTTTGTTGTTTGTAATAGTTCATGTTTTCCAAATTTTGATCTTTATTAATTTTGATCTGATTTCAGACCAGCATTTTCTGGGTTGTAATACTTTTTAATATGTGCTTTTTGTCATGAAATGAAAATAAAAATGGATCAAAAATCTAGAATGTGTACATGTGACTGTGAGTAGTCTTTGTAGTTTATTCTTGATAGATTGAAGAATGATGAAGACTTACTACTTTTGAAATAGCTTAATCATGAATTTTTCCATTCAGATGACACAGGCTTTAGTGCTCCTAGACCTTGTAGGCAACATTCGACCGTGGCAGTATGCTGCTGTTTATAGCCTTATCTTGTTACCCTGTATTTTTAACATTAGTTGACTAGATAAAGGTTATATATATTTGGTTCATTCTTCTGTGGGATCCTTACCTAAAGTCTTATTGCAGATCCTTGTAGCTGGGCAGAGAAAGCTTTTATCGTTGACGTTCATTGTGTAGGAGTAAAGCCCCTGTATCGGCATATTGCTACTCAGCATTCAGTTATTAAATCATGGACGATGGAATTTCAAGCTTTTGGGGTCCTGTGACATCTACCATTGAGTGTTGTGAGGAGAACTATGTTTATTCATCTTACATTGCGGAGTTCTTCAATACCCTTTCAAATGTTCCTGGCATCATTTGGGCACTTATAGGTCTTTTAAATGCCCTGAGGCAACGGTTTGAGAAGAGGTTCAGTTTTCTTCACATGTCCAACATGGCACTGGCATTTGGCAATATGCTGTATCATGCTACACTGCAACGTGTGTAAGTAATTCTTGTTTAATCTATAAATTTCTATCTTTTTTCATTGAAATATTTTTGATTCTCGACGCAACTATCTTTTAGAGTTTAATTATTTTATGATGGTCATTTCTAACCTTTCTATAAATCCCAAGATATACAAAAGCCGGAAAAGATATTATTGCAACCATATTATTCTTAGGATCTTCATATTAGTTTGTGTGTATCTATTGTTTTCAGTGGGTGTAGAAATGATGGTTTTTGCTGCCTGTTTGCTGTAAGATGGCATTTCTGGTCATCATTTTTATTTCTGTTTTTATACCCTTCTATATTTAAGTGATCAGGGATTAGAAAAATATTCTCTCTCTGTATGTGTGCACATGTGAGTGTGCATTTCTGTGCTGTTGCTTTCCTCTCTCTCTTTTTTTTATTTTTTGTTTTTTTTTTGTGACTAAGAAAGAGGGTAGTGGTAGCCAAGAGGATTGTACAGAGTTCAGGTGCTAAATATTCATTTTTCATGAGGGTGATCACTTTGGGGATGGAGGTAGGCTGGGCTTTGGAAGAGTGAGATTACTGAGATATGGTGGCAGTAGAACTTTCTACTTTGGTTTATTCTAGAGGAGATAGACTCTCACAGTTTCAGTCAAGCATTTAGGGTGTTCTATGAACTTGTGATGTGACGAGTCCCCTCTTTTTACATTTATGAATGGTTAGTAAGTATCTTGTTATTTAGGTTTTAGATGAGATAGTCCCTCACAATATCAATATTCTATCCTTCATTCTATTGAAATTGTGAAGAGCCCTGTCTCTGCAGTGCAACTTTTCTCACCAGGACCCCATCCATTTGCTAGTATTGCTATATTAAGGAGTTCAGGATATGGTTCTCTATGTAACAATCTGAGAGGTTATTTTCTAGTGAATAGATTTTACTCCTCTCCTTCTTAGTTTTAAAAGGCGCGCCTAGGCGCAAGGCGCAGTGAGGCTCAAGAGTTGGCGCCTTAGCTCTTTGAGGCTCAAAGACCTAAAAAGGCGCTCGCCTTTGCGCTTTTTTCTAGGCTGCTTCTTGCGCCTTATTTTGCGCTTTATGTTTTAAAGCATCAATAGCTATCGTGTAAGTTTATTATTCCTAAAGTATACCATGAGACTTTGTTATGGGCAGGTTTTCTTCAATTCTATTGGAGAGAGAAATTCCATATCCTATAATTCAATTTGAAGAACCCTTGTTATTGATCACATGGCCCTTTCACCTTTTCTCATAATTTCATTTTTACACTTATTTAATAGAAATTATTATTTCTTTTCTATATGAATAAAGTGCGCCTCACCTACAAAAGGCGCGCGCCTTCGCCTTGGCTCCAAGGACTTTTTGCGCCTTGGTACGCTTGCGCCCTTAAAAACTAAGCTCTCCTTGTAATACCTAGGTTTTCAACCCACTTTACTCAACTCATTGTGATGTATGATCTCATTAGTCATTGCAATGTATGATCTTATTAGTCATTGTGATATCTTCAGCAGCTTGATACTTTCATTCAATGCATGAACACTTTGCCCAAAATGGAAGAAAAGGAAGTTAATAACTTAAATGGGAAAGGTAGATGTATTTTCTCCTCCATCATCTTTTAATAACTTTTGTAGTTCAGACAACATAGAAATGTGCCCCAGGCCCCCAGTCCTAACAGTATTTTGTTAAACCTTGAAAAAATGAAAAGTTATAGCTTTTATTGTTGTGACTTTTTCTTCAAGTAATAGGTGGAGTTGAGATACTTGAGAACACGCCGGTAATATAGCTCATTAGCTCTTCAGCTACGCTGTTGTTTGATATCCTTCAAATGTTCTTAGGGATATGTTTTTGTGCGAACTAGGGAATCCTGCATTGTCATTCACTTTTTTAGCTATTTATAACTCTGTCATAATCTGCTGGCAGGCATCAACATAGTGATGAAACACCAATGGTGTGGGAGATGCTGCTTTATCTCTACATACTCTACTCACCAGACTGGCACTATAAGAGCACAATGCCAACTTTCATCTTTTTCTACGGTGCTGCATTTGGTCTTCTTCATCATCTAGTTGGTTTTGATATCGGCTTCAAGTTACACTATATGTTACTGTGTCTTCTTTGCATCCCTCGGATGTACAAATATTATATCCACACCAGTGATGTCTGTGCTAAGTGGCTGGCAAAGTTGTACTTGGTGACACTACTGCTGGGTAGCCTTTGTTGGCTTGTGGATCGTGAGTTCTGCAAGAAATTTTCTAGCTGGGGTTATAACCCGCAGGGTCATGCCTTCTGGCATGTCTTCATGGGTTTCAATTCATATCTTGCAAATACATTTTTGATGTTTTGTCGGGCGCAGCAATTAGGATGGAATCCGAAAGTTGACCATTTCATGGGGTTTCTGCCTTATGTGAAGATTGACAAGCCGAAGACCCAGTAATTCAGTGAAAGCAAGCTTTGGGTAGAATAGATTTAGAGTAGTTGTGTGGTTTTGGCTTCTTTGGAGCCAATACAATTTTTTTTAATGTAGGCATTTTCCCAAAGAATGTAAATGATATTTTTTGATTTTGGTTATGAGTGAGAAATCTGAGAATCGTTAATGTAGAACCCTAGTGCATGGTCACGTGTACCATATTTAAGTTGTTCCTCAGTAACCAGCAGTTTTGAAGTTGCTAACTTGTTTCTTTCTTTCTTTGTCTTCTTCTTTGTTTATCTAGTTTTGGAAATTTGGCAAAAATCTTAATTTGAGTCTTTTGTTCAATCAACATGGCTTCCGACTATTAGCTACACATAACACTAATTCCTTAATGCGAGTCTTTTGTTCAATCAACATGACACGCTTAGACTTTAGCACTATTCACACCTCTGTCTGTCCATATTTTGTGATTTATATGCAATAAAAAATATAATACTCCGTATATTTATTATATTTGTAACGATATGTATATTTTTAAAATATCAATTTTTTTTTATAATTTTTACTTTTTAATAATTAAAGATATTGATTGTGTATTAATAAACGTGATTAAAGAAACGTGCAAACGGAGGAAGTATTCACTATTCAAGATTACTTGAACTCCGATAAAGTCCCTGAAAAAAAAAAAAAAAACAAAAGAAAGTCCGGCCCTCAACTCGCAACACCTGGCGAATGAAAACCTATATATATTCCTGCGATATTGATAATATTTTCTGTTGCCATCTTTCTCTGTTTCCCCAATTCATCTGTCCTCTTTTTGAGCAACAATCATGGCGTCGCCCAATGAAGCTCAGGCCGTTAAATCTCTCAATACTACTCCCGGCCTCCGCAACCGCCGCTTTGTGGTACTGTTCTCTCACTTCCACTATAAACCCTACTTACTTAATTTTATTTTATTTTTTGATGTTTGAATTTGTTTGTTTGGAGGTGAGTTTATTCAATTGTTGGAAATTTTGCTGTGCAGTTTAAATCGACGAGCTGGAAATCAATGTTTTTCGGAAGCTCGATACGGTGAAGGCTAAGCCCTCTTCTGGCTCTTGTTTCTTCTTGGATTGTCTAATACATTGGAGGGTATGCTAATTATTTTACTATAATCCTTTTATCATTATTGTTTTATTTTGATAGAAACAATAGTAGGTTCATAAATCATGTAATCATAGTTGAGGCAATTTGCATTCAAAAGTTGTTAGCTTTAATGTTGTCAATGGGAAGGCATCACATTTCGTGGTCACGTATTTATAATTTTGTCGTCGGGGTTTTGGTTCAGGAGTCAAATACAGCCGAGGATTTCATTTCATTGTATGAAGAATTGATGCCCCTTGTACAAACCTTGTCGTTGGCTCTATTACACAAGGATATGATAATCAAGAGACTCTTGTCTAGGTTGCAAATGAAAGCGCGGCTTTCACTCGAGGCTATTTTCAGGTTTGCCTTTTTTAATCCGGATTTTCACTAGCTAATTATCCCTATGAAACTCTAGTGGAATGTAATGTTGTGTTTATTTGTATCTACGATTTTGTGGAATACTTTTTTATTTCCTTCTTATTGAGTTATAGGTGGTTCTATTATGTTATACGAAGTGCAATAATATTATGTTACTATTTTGGTATTGAGGATGAGCTCTTCATTTTTTCTACAGGTTGATTGCGGAGTTATCAAGAGATCTAGGTGAAGAGTTTGAACCGTAAGTTTGTGATTGTCAGTTGTTGTAATTTATTTATCAATATTGCGATTCAATCCTCCAGTTCAGCTTCTCTGCTATTAAACAAAATGGCATTGGTATTAAGTAGCTTCTATTCTGTGCTCATGCATTTTTATTTTTATTTTGATCCTGTAATCTTGCGCTTGATGATGTTCAGATGTTGGTATGCAGTCTGACGTCTTTAGCACCCAGGACAATCTTTTTGCTGGGTTATTTTCTGGAGATTGAAAATGAAAGTATATGGATCCGATCAGTTTAAAACATGGATATTATGCGTAGATATTCAGAGTTTAAAGTCAAATATTCACTTGGATAGAGTAACAACTAACACCAAGAACTGCTCAATCTAGATTAATTTTGATTTCTACTCTTAACTGCAAGAAGTCAAGAATACTTCATAAGGTTGCTTTAAGCTTGACTGCAAGGAGTCGGAAACGCCTCAAAAGGCAAGCAAATCAGTCTTAATCCACCACTGCAAGCACCTTACTCATTAGAAAGACAGCCAGGATTTTTCTCTCGCATTTCCCTTGAGTCTCCACTTCAAGAACTAAGAGAAATTAAGTCTTAGGGATTTAAGCATGCAATTTGAAATCGTTCATCTAATAAAGATGGCTGCGTAAGTGACTCGAAAACCACTCTTACCCTACTGATAGGATGTCTATAGCCTCACCAAAATGTCTAGCGATGATTTAATTCTAGGAATTATTAAACACTTCCTTTTAAACGTTTAAGTCTTTTTTGCTTTCTAATTTTGTCCCTCATAATTAATGTTCGATTAGACTCCCCGTCATAAGTTATGTGTTTATGCTAGTTAGCTTTCTTGATGCATTTATGCTCCAGTACTCAAATCTATGTCAGCAAGCTTGGACAGTTTTGCATCATTTAGTCTTTTGCACTAAAATTCTAATATATTAGCAATTGTTCTTTGATATGAATTTATTTGTGGCAGAAACAAAAGTAATCTTTAATTACACAAGAGAATACCTTCTAATTGATGTCAACAAGCTAGCAGCTACCCCTTGTTGGTTTTATTCTATATATGCATTAATTGGTTTTTTAACCAATGACATGGGCATCGATAGACCCCTAATTTAATTCACTGCTGCCTGTGTCATCGTGGGGGTCTTGGAGGATGATGTCATTGTTCCTGTAGAAGCTTATATCTTGAGTAATAGACTAATAGTTGTTTCATATTTATTTTTAGAAGATGGCATTTTTGGTTTTGAGCAGATCTTTGGAAAGAGTACCATTATAGTCACTACGGAGTATTAATTAATAAATGTTTAGTTGGTTAGGTCGTGTAGAATTATGTTTAAATGATACAAGGATGGTTTATACCTTGTGCGGTTGTGCCCCCAGACAAAACTTAAACCCTCTATTTATATAGAATCACGCATGATGTTATCGACAGTTATATTGATGCAGTACCCTAATTATTATTCAAGATCCTTAGAAAATAGAACTTAAAATGCTGTCCTTGTCAATCTCGATGCTTCCAGGCCAAGTAATTTTTTCTAGAATTTATGTAATCTGTGATTCTATCACTTCTATGTGCTTTTAAATTGTATTTTTTAATTTCCTGATCCTTGAAGGGGTTTTTTCATCCAGAAGAGTTGTCAATATAATTTAAAATGCTTTCTTCATGTACTTTTTGACAGCTTTCTTCCGAGGATTATTGAGTCTTACTTGGCTCTTCTCAAAGATAAAGCTGACCGAGAACCAGAGATTATTGAGCAGGTCTACCTATGTCTCTTAGGAATTGAATATTCTTCTCTGTCAGCCTTTTGTACTTCTTAGGATTACAGATACTTATGAAACAGCTGATTTACTTGGTTGCAGATGTATCTCACCAAAGATGTTGTTCATGTTCTCAAGTAAGTGCAACCTTTTATTTTAAATGTTTAACAACTTATCTTATTTGCTCTCTATTTCTATCACATTGCCGATGTTGGGTTAAACATGTGCTCTTCAGTCGGTTTGAAAAAAAAAAAATCTAAATAAATTTTATTGATCACTTTTGTCTTTATGTTCAAATTGTTATAGGATCTGATTTGGGGTTAGAATGTGTTACTATGGGAAAGTTCATCTTAAGTAGTTTAGTGGTGTTTTAAATGCTTCCACATATTCATGCGACATGAGTACTTTGGAAAAATATAAATTTATTCCTTTCCATTTAAACAAATGTTAGGAGGACTGTATTTTTTCGCATCAAGCAGCCGTCACAACTCTTTTTCTAGTTGAAAAGGTACCTTGTTCCCTTTATATGATACTCCCTCTTTCATGATAATGGTTAAAACTTTTCATAAATGAGTTTTTAAAATTAATGGTTACACTTTGCTTTATTCCATATTAAGGTAGATGACTCACCTTATTTGATGCATTAACACATTTTTGTTTTCCAATTTATTTTCAAGTTTCAATAATCTTTTACTTACACTTTACTAGTCTTAATTTGAAATGTTGTGAGGCGTACTGAAGTGCAACGGGTCCTAGGAGCCTAGATGGAAGCTGCAGATGCAGATTTTTCCGTATCTATTTTTAATATTATTTTATTGATTTTTTGTTTTGCCCACG
The DNA here is from genome assembly GCA_034703905.1 of Chenopodium berlandieri. Taxonomy (NCBI): domain Eukaryota; kingdom Viridiplantae; phylum Streptophyta; class Magnoliopsida; order Caryophyllales; family Amaranthaceae; genus Chenopodium; species Chenopodium berlandieri. The sequence goes on from CM068281.1 coordinate 54,112,154, forward strand.
TAATTTTTTTTTTCTAAAATAACTTTAAGCTTTTTTTAGATCAGAAAATGGCAAATAGGGATAGGAATTCACGTAACTACTATAAAACCAAGAGAAGGGGAAGGGGGAAGAAAGGGAGGTCTTGTCTAGCAGGAAATGTTAATGGCTTTACTCATAGCAACAAATTGACAATTAGATGGTGAGAGTAGAGGATGAGAAGTTGATGATTTGGGCTGCTTCTGCTCATTCTCTTTTCCTTTCTCAATAACTATTTTCTCTTTCCTCTATTTTCATATGGATGGCGGGTGTAGGTGTGTGGTCTCGTAACTATAAGTTTCAAGTTTACTTTAGGGGATACAATCAAGCATATAAGATTTATTATTAGGAGAAAAAGGTACATCACAAGAAGGCATGCTAAATAATGAAGAATATTGAAACACACTATGCTCATCAACATTGGAATGAACATGAACAATAAGGGAAATAGAGTTGAAATCACTTGTTCTAGGTTCACTAATGGCATCATGTGACAAATCATGGGAATTCATGCTAACAGTAGAAGAATTGACACATTGCACATCAATCAAGTGCACATTTCTTCATTACTTGTTCTTTTATGTTTTATATTTCTTCAATTTTGAGCAATGAACTTATTCAAGTGTTCCTAAACATAAGAATAAACCAATAAAGTTTAATCTAATGCAAGAAGCAATCAAAAATATGCAAGAAAAGCCAAAATTGATCAACAATGACATTTCACATGCAAACACGACAAATGAAATAAAACCTTATTAAAACAATGAAAAACTAACTAGAAACTCCTAAAAAAATAGTGACATAAATCACACTTATCAGATCTCCCAGGCATAAAGCCAAATTGGTTATCTGAAATCCTTGTGCATGCCCTTCCTTTAAAAAAAATAATAAAAAAATAAATAAAACCATAGCATTTTGTGAGAGGGGGGAGGGGGGGGGGTGGTGAAACATCTCTGAAAGCCTCTTTTTTTACTGAATGAATTGGTTTTGATATTCTTTTCTAGTAAATGAGGAAGAAACGTTTGAACATTGTATGAGACTTGTGAAGAGTAATGAACTGGAAGCACTGGTTCTTAGAAGCTTAGCATTTCAGTCAAAACTATAGAATGTCGTATCATTGCAAGATTGCCAGTTTTGTTTTAATTTTTTCTTGATATCCCCGCAGAGAGGCTTCTATACACTTCATTGCTTTCCTAATAATTCTATACAGAATTAAGTTTTATTTAAATGTTAGTTTTTACTCCAAAAGATGAAGCTAGTTGCTTCAACAAGGGTAATAATATGCAGCTATTAATCTCAAGTGTTTGTTGGTAAAACTTCACTTTTTTCCAGAATATATGGCAGGCAGTCTCCGAGCTTCTTGTGCATCCACACCCATGGATTTGTAACATATCCAGCCGTCTTGTTGCATTATACTTTGAGCAAATGGGAAAGCAAGGGAAAAAAATTGGAACAACTTGCCTTACAAGCACGAGTAGGATGTTCCTGATTGCTTCGTCTCTATGCAGTCGATTAAAAGCTCAACTTCCTGATAAAGGTGTAAGAAGGCTTGTTAAATGCAATCTTGCATTTGCAATATGTGGGATACAGACTCTATTGCGTCAAACAGAGTATAAGGATCCCTGTACATTTTGGTCCTCCCTAGATTCACGCAATCAAGGATGTTTTCTTAAAGCTTGTCAGTTGCTTGATACAAAAAGCGGAAGGAGTATCATGGAAGTGTTCACTTGTGGATTCAATGACGAAAATTTTGATCAGAAAAATAATAATCTTAGTTTTTTGCTCATGTGTGGTTTACTAAACACAATGGGAAAAACTGCTCTTCAAACTGAGGATACACAGGTCAGTGAGCTCTTAGGTTATGGAGTAAGGATACTGAACCAGTAGTTCTTTGCTTGTTCACGTCGTATAACTATGGTTTTTTTTGTTAAGGCTTGCTTACATAACCTCTGTTGCTAAAGATTCTTTTTAAAAATTTCAGACAAAGATGATTCTTGGTAGTCTTAGACTGATAGCTGAGCAGACTACCCAAGAAGATTGCCTGCAGTATGCCTATCTGCTGTTCCCAATTTACAAACTTTGCGAGGGGTTTTCTGGAAAAGTAGTTCCAGGTAAGATTTATAATTTCTTCAACTTCCAAGTTTTTCTTCTGTATTTTGTACTGTGCCTATTGTCTGCCACATGTTACGCTCAACTATAAAGCTGCCTTTGAAGACATTGAAGTGCATTTTGGCTATTCCTTTCTGGGAAATCTTCTTTTTTTTTTTTTGCTTATTTGTAGTGCAGCCAAGGTAGATTATATTCTCTATGATTTGCCTTTCTTAGTTGAAAACTTCAAATGCCTTTTTTCATCCATACAGATGATGTAAAGAAATGTGCAGAAAAAGTTACATGAAAAGATACAGGCAAAACTTGGTACTCAGAACTCTGTACAAGTTTACAACCAGATGAGGCATGATCTTGGAGAGAAAAGGTTCAAGAGGAAGCAAGACGAGAAGCTCATGGCTGTTATTAATCCTATCAGAAATGCCAAGAGAAAAATGAGGATTTCTGCCAAACATCAAGCCCATAAGAAGAGAAAAATGATGGTTATGAAGATGGATGCACATGCACTAGTGTGCAAATTTTCTTAAATTTTTTTGTACATATCTCTTATGATAATCAGATATGAAGGTCCACATAAGGTGAAAACATTCTTGTATATTCTATTCCTTTCAATATACAAACTCTACAAAGTTAGAGAACTTCATAAATAAAGAGCAATTACAAAGCTTAAAGGATCATCCCCGCCCTAAGTGGCTCAAATGAACCAAAAAAAAAAAAAAACAAAGTTTAAAGGATACAAACTAATAAAATAAAGAACAAAAGATTTGTGAAAATCAACATTATTGGAGAACTTCGTAAATAATGTCTCTTTTTACAAAATATATCAAGTTATTTATTCTAATTCTTTTTTCCCTCCATCTCTATTCTCTCTCTCTATATATACAAAATGTCATCATTCTATTCTACTCATCTGTTGTTCTATTTGTTTCTTCTACTTGTTGTTCTGTTCCCAATATCAAGAATGGAAACACAGAGGCCTTACTCCGGCAAGCAAAAAAGCGTCGATAAATGGAGTAATCTTCCAAGAGACATACTCTTACGCATTGTCGAACACCATGGTTTGAAAGCAGACCTTCACCGTCTTCGCGCCGTTTGCTCTTCTTGGCGAACCACTATTTCTCCAAAGCCTGAATTTCCTTCCCATCTCAGACCCTGTTTCAGGACTCCAACACACCCTCTTTACGGAGACCGCCCTCTTTTCCTCCTCGAAACCCGGTTCTACTTTCTCTCCCCTCTTCCGGCGTCGATGGTGGTGCTTGGGTTGCCACGATGATTGAACTCGAACCCTCCAAATGGCACCTCCTTAACCCGGTTGATGACCGCTTGACGCTAGACTACTTTCACTCGGATCCACCCATTGTTGGGAAACTGGGTCTCAATCTGTTGGATTGTTGGCTTCTTGAACTTGATAGACCCATGTACTTGGTTCAATTATCGGACCTTAAAACCTGACCCGAATGTGTATCCTTCCAAGTTGTAGGTGGGTGGGCATTGAATTCGAGTTATAAGTATGTTGTGTTAGTGATGGGTAATTGTGGGTTGATGTTATGGAGATTGGGTGATAAACAATGGATTGATATCGAGATTTGCCATTGGGGAGGTTTACTTGATATGGCTTTTCATCATGGAAAATTCTATGTAATCTTGTTCAAAGAAAGTGGGCGTAATTGTCCTAAATGGAAAATCGGAGTAATCGATCCTCAAAAAAAATTGATTTCGATGCAGTTCATAGATAGGCCTGATTTTTTGGTACAAAATCAAGTGGACAAAGAAATTAAAGTCAAAGGGATTTCATACGAGTTACGGTATTTGAAGATGGTGTCGTCGAATGAGGAGTTGTATCTTGCCATCGACGGAATGCGAAAGGATTATGGTGGAGGGAGTTGGACTAGCAGAATGTTTGTGTTCTTGTTTAAGGAAGAAAAAGAGTGGGTGCGTTTGAAAAACTTGGGTGATCGAGCTTTTTTCCTTGGATTTGGGCCTTATAAAGAGGTGTCATTTGGTATCCCATCTTTGAAAGATTATCTACCACAATGGAAGCCGAGTACGATTTGTTGGTGGTTTCCTGAGATCGATGTATTTGAAGGGGTGGAGGGATATGGTAAAGGAAGTAGCAGGCCTGACTGTCCTATGCCAAAGGGACTAGAGTACCTCAACAGTCTCATTTTTCCAACATATGATAAATATTTTCATGTGTTCAACATACAAAAGCAGGTCAGGCTTCTCATGGACTATCCAAACAAGGACCGTAAGCTGTATCGAGGGTTGTTCTTTCCGCCTCCACCTTGGGTTAAATGGCACTGCCCTAGCCTTGGAAATGTTAATGCCAACTTTACTGGTTTGTATATCGATGATGATGATGATGATATCGCTGAGGAGGAAGAACAACATGCTTATATCACTGATGAGGAAGAACAACATGCTGATACCGATGATGAGGAAGAGCAACATGCTGATATCGCTGATGAGGAAGAGCAACATGCTGATATCGCTGATGAGGAAGAACATCATGATGATATTGCTGATGAGGAAGAACAGCATGGTGATACCGATGGGGAGGATAAAGCTGCTCAAGCATTGATAATGTTGAGCTCAGGTTAAGTGCGTGGCTTAATTGCATTTTCACATGAGATAACGCGCAAGGTTGTTTACTATACTGATTTCGTTGTGTTTCGATTGTGATCTTGCTTGCTGGATCTATCTAGTGCTAGTGTAGAGTCTGTAGACAGTGTAGTGTTAGTAGAAATTGGAAATTTGTATGCCAAGATACTTCATTTTTTCTAGTAATGTAAGAAATTAAACATTTACTTTGTATATGTGTCCACGACATTGTTTTTCATTTAATATAGGAGGTGACTGGTTTGTCATTGAACTAAAAAGCTTTTGTAAATAAAATAATGTTGCTCATCAGCTTCTACTAAACAATCTATCATCATTCTTCACACACACACAAAAAAAAAAAAAAAACAATCTATCATCACAATACAAAAGACTACAAGTAATATTCATTATATCGAGTCTTCTCCGGATCTTTACTAATCAATTACCAATACGGAGTATGATTTATACAACCATTTAACAAAAGAATTAGCCACATAATCGTCAATCAACACCAAGCCACCACCATCGAATAACCTTTGTGGCCGATAATCCTTTTTCTCTTCATAACGAGGGAAGATTTTCCAAGTGCTATACTTTCTGTTGGCACAATGCTCAATCCTATACAAGCCTGATTACTGATGCACTATGCATGCTTACAGCCATGGAATTGAAGGCAGATTCCTAATATTATGATTAATCATAAATTTGTGACTAGCACCGAATTTAAAGTACTCATTTCATTTCATGAAGATCTTTCCCTCTCAATAGCTTCGACGCGAAAAACCTTGTGCATAGACTCGAGATATTTGTTGAGTACGAAACTTGGCACTAAGTAGGTTGCCATAACATGAGAGGCCATTGTTGAATATACAGTGTGACCTCTAGCTCCAATTCCAGTACAATACTTATAAAGTTCACACTTCAAAAGAAGAAAAAAAAAATATCACGTCAAAAGTCTTAGCACTTAATACATATGGCCGCAAATCATATCTTTGGAAGACCCCCAAAGAACATGCTACTCGGTTTCAAAATAAGCAAAGGAAGCAGAATCGAAGGGGGATAAAAATTACAACTAAACAATTTATAAAACTTGGATTAAAAATTAACTTAGGAATTTTCTTGGAGCTTTGCATCGACTAGACTACCAGTCTACCATTTACAGTATTACATATTTACATGTTTAATAAAAATTAAACACAAAATACTGGTCCTTGAGCCAAGAATAAAAAGTGATCCAAAATTTTCTTTATATTTCAACTGTTTTTCTTAATAATCACAACGTTTCACTTATAAAGCTGCTTACTAGGTGTAACATCACTACTTTTGGCTGTAGTTTCTCTCTCTATCTCTGACCTCTCCTAAAAAATTATGAAGTAAGGAGTATTAATTTCATCCTTGGATTGAATTACACGTCTAATTCCCTCCATAAAAAACAGAGACAGCTTTCACCAATGCGAGGACATTAATCTGTAGCAAGTGTATCCATGGCAACATAGCTGAACAGATCAGACAGAGAATTCACTTGTCATTCAAAAGGTGTAATCAGTCATATACAGATCACCTGGCACCATATGAAAGAGATGCGGAACATTGCTGAGAGGGTTCTTGATATGATTTTGGGATTGTAACAGTCAACTGCAGCTTTCCGAGTTGGCAGAGTTTTACCGGATTCTTATAAACCATGATACTAGCAAGATTTTGGCCAGAAAGAACAACATATGCTATACTGAAAGAATCACCTTTCTCTGCTGCAAATTGCCACTCTCGTGTTGATATGACAAACCACTCTTTCTTAGAATATCTAGAAGCTTTCACTTCAATGTATTCCCTATTCTTTTCATCTCCAATCACAATGTCAAATGGTAAGCCCGTCTCTTTATCTTGATTGACCCAATTCACTTTTGCTCCATCAGCTTTTCCTGCAAAGTATCTGAAAGCCACCAGCTCTCCAAGTCTACCAATTCGCATTGCTTCTTGAGCACCCGGAGTATTATGCTGATATCTGCTTTTTGATTGTCCCGCTTCTGGGCAAAGGGACTCAACGACAATGTTGGTAGGATCAGGTAACATTTCCATAGATTGAAGCTGGTTGCATATAAGATCATTTTGATTTTCAAAAAGAGGGAAGGCAGATGAATCAGGGCCTACGACTCCATCTTCAATAATAGCATCTTCGTTTATGTTGATTAAATTCACTTCAGCTTCCTCCTGTACTGAAAGACCCTCAACTGTTCCTGTATTGCGACTTTGATCCATGATCACGGGTTGTGACCTGGAACTTTTTGCTAGTGAACAACCAAAGCCGGGTGCAGTTTTCCAGTCCACAGGAGGCCAGCACGAGTGTGCTCGCTTTTCCTTGGAATTGGAAGATACCTGGTCATTTATATCTGTAAAAAGGGCATTTCCAGAAAGTGCTTCATTATTCTCCAACAATGACAGTGCAGAAGAAATAGACCAGACAGGCTCCTCAATGGGAACCTTTTCCATCTTCTGGCTATTAAGGATGAAAAACTCCATTTGCTCTTCAGTTGAACCAGATTCTGCCATAGTAGTGATCATGTGAAGGAAATTGGCCAAATGCAACTCGGGAGAACCATCAAAGAATAATCGGGACAGTTCCATAAACAAAGAGTGTGAATCAGAATCTTGAGTTGTGTACAGAATGTTGTCCTACAAAACAAAACCATGTTTATACCTCTGAGAAAAGAATACACAAGTTTCAACAACAGGAAGTCCACAAAACTACACAACTACCTGAAGTAGGGAGTGGCATTCAGTCCTCTTCTTGGATGAACAGTCAAACCTCTTTATGACATTACGATAGAACAACTTTTCAACTACACAAATTTTTAAATGATGTAATTCACATCCAGACTGCTTGAGTTGACTGTATCTTTCTGGGTGTAGATTATAGAGGTAACGCTGGGCAAAGGGAAGCACCCATGTCACCATAGAGGTTTTTAAGCCACAATCAGAAAGCCCGTAGTAAATAGCTTCACGAAACACAACCTGCAATTAAGTAATTAATAAAAAAATTGTTTATAAGAGAATACAGCAAACCAACACTAGTTATAGAATATATTGGTATAGCAACACGTGCCGGCTCATCAGCTTCCCCTTCTGCCCCACCTTGACCATTGTGGATTTAAAATATACATGAAAAGCAATACAGGCAGGCATATGACAAAAACATTGAAGCAGAAAACTCCAGCACAAGGGATATAAGCAAGAGGACAAATTCGAACAAGGTAACCTTAGGAATATGCACCTGTGAATTTTAGCCATGCATATAATAGAAATAACTTTTTTTAAGAAGATTATAATAAGGCTTTAAAACAAAGCCATAAAAGCAGGCAGCACATTAAAGCCTTCCTTTTTGAAATTTCAGCAGCAGCGACATCTATTGGGTGCAAAACAGGAGTCCTGCAACAAATATAGCCAAAATTTAACCCTTAATTCACCCAGATGGTAAATAAACCAAGATGAATAGTGAATTGGCCAGTTTTCTTGTACGGAATTACATCCATTTCTGTAAGCTCTAATAGCCTCTGAAAGCTGAATGAGTTCCAATAAAATAATTCACCCAATATGTCGCTGCTAACTTTGATTTCTTTACATTTCAGTGAATCAATAATTTCCATAACATCATCAGCATGTAAAGAATCCAAAGACACATAAGAATTCGAGCTTCTGGTTTTATACCACCAATATCTTCCAGCCAATAATCCAAATGAAAGAAAGGATACCAAACTGTAGAGTATATGCAATTTCCACCTTGCAACTACAACCAGTGAGCAGCAACAAGAGCTCTGTTCATGAGAGACAGAAAAGGGAAATATACATACCTTCGAAATAGCAGGTATGCCTAAGTTCTGTAACAGAACAGAAACTTTAATTTGCAGCATCTCTATTTCATCGTCGGTAAGTTCTCCAAAGTATAGAAACTCGATATTGTCTGAATGCTTAAATTCTTTCTTTAAAGTATCATCATCAGACCAACATACAAGGCCAAAAGATGAGTGTAAGGAAACCCACTTATCTTGCATTGCTGGAAGTACTCTGAACTCAGACTGAAAGAGACATTCCTTCAAGTAAGACATGTTATCAGGAGTGAACACACCACACTTCAGGTCATCCGCCCACTTGAGGAGAACTTGGAAAACCTAATACATGATACATGTTATTATTAGTAAACTTACACAGCTCAATAATCTCAATTAATCAATGATATAACATACCGCATTCGCTGCCTGTAGAGGGGAAGAATTTTCTGACAACTGCCGCAAAATCTGAAGGTAATGACTAAAAGAAGGGGCCTCGTTGACACCACACTCACTCACAAAAAAGTCATGAAGACCTGGATAAATAGAGCATAATGTCTTGCTACTAGCCTCTACAGAATTCTTCACATGCTTTCTACAGTCCAAAGCACCAGTAGAATCATGCCAGTAAGCTTCATCAGGCGATAATAACACACCAGGTACAACATCCTCATAGAGTTTGACAGAGGCACAAGGGATGAATATGAAAGGTCCTGATTTTAAAGCATCCAACACTTGTTGCCTACATGTTGTCATTTCCTTCCAAATGAAAGAATACATTTTTAACATTTGTGACAAGCTGCAATGATCAAGTTCGTACTAAATTAGAGAGAACATACAGAAACAACAATGCTAAACAAAAATTATATATATATAAATAAATAAATAAAGAGTTAGTATGATATAAGAAAGCAAGCATGTGCAAGAAACCTACCCAGCTTTCAGCCCTCTTCATTTTTGTGAGTGAAAATCCAATTCAGATTTGGGTCAAACTAAAAAATAGAGAGAACTCTAACCTCTCCCAAATCTAAATTGCAGTGATTCACCCTAAATATTTCATTTCAATAAGACAGTGGTTACCCAAAATATCAATGGATTTCCCCTAAGCATTTTTTAAACTTCATGATTGGAAAATTATTAATTCAAATTCATTACTATAGGATGCAAGCCAATGAGACCCTACAATAAGTCTATTCGAATTGGCTCAATATCAATGAAATTTCCTCATGCATACCACAAGGGATTGTTGTAATGAAGACAAATAATGTACAATGACACCAATGAATTGACAATTTATGGCTATGACATGGGGTATTAGTGTATAACCATAAGTGATTGAGTTGCAATGAATATGCTGGCTCATATTTTCACATTTCTATGTTTTAGAACTTAAAAGACATGAGGGCTACAAAAATGATATGTATCTCAGAGCCTAAGAGAAAGGAGAATGGTCAAGACACCTGCCTTGAAAACGAGGAACGAATTCCATATTTTAAAATGTAGTCATATTTAGTTAGAAGATAATATATGGAATAATGTGAAAAGTAGCCTATTCAAAATAATGCATCTGAATGTCATATTCATACAAAAAAGAACACTAGAATTCATGACTTTCTACATTAACTTGAAGGGCATTAATTAAAGAGGTTATAGCTCTCTGCCTTACGACACCTCATTGTACCACATTAATTCATCTCTCCTAGATTAATAAGGTGATAGCAATTTATGCACCTCGCCAATTCTACACCACGTTTAGGTTCAAACGTTCAATATATTGGTTTCGGAAAGCATAAGGTGAGAAGAGCCCCCTAGCAGTTAGGCTAACAATGTGGGTGCTATGATCAGAAAGGAAGAGAAGATTTTTATTCAATTAGGGTTACTGCAGTGCCATGCAAGGTATAATTACTTTCCTTACCATTACATGAATTTGTACAACCAAAAATTTCCATCATTTTTTGACAAGCTCTGTTCTTTCATTAGGATTTTCAGCCAGAGAATGTATACCCTATATGTTCATGACTAATATCTTTTGTAACTTCTTTAGATGGTAACAAAGTACCGAGTTGTTCAATCTCTCTTACAAAGCCACAAAGCACATTGATTTGAATGACTGCTTAAGTTTTCGTATAATATGCTGGGGCTAGATTACAATGAATTTCTAAATCAACAGATCAGCAGTTAAGATTAGGGACAAAGAAATGAGCTGCTTTTTATCAACCAATGATCAAGAATAGGCAGAAAAGTGATAAGCTCTGCAATAGTATACTACCTGGCTGTGAATGTAGACTCCAACGTTCTCCAAGTTTGAAGCATTGCCAATACATCATCAAGTGTAACTTCAGTCTTGAAACCAATTTCTGTCAACAGTTTAACACTTTTAACCTGTTTCAAAAAAACTACATATCTGAGAAATATTCAAATCATCTTACAGCATTCAAATAATTGCCAACGTTAGACAAACAAAAGAACCCTCTCCTTTCAGTTTTACCATAATATTGAGATATACTACCTATTTGTGGCAAGTACATATATTCAGATGAGTGGCTTTAGAACAAGTTGACTATATATCCCAATCAGATACACTACCTCCTTTTAAAAAATAAAAAATAAAAAATAACAAACTTTCCTTTATTGAGTGAAGGCAATCAGAACGGTGGGTTGGTTTCATCAAATCTAGGCTCACCAAATATATCAGACTAGAGCACAGTGATGCGTAAACTGTTTCCTTGATTATCTATTTTTTTAAGATAGCACCCAAGTCTGACACAACTAAGGTAAGGACGGTGAAGGAACTGACTAGCACAATACTTCAATATTAGACCCGAAACCAAAGAACCTCAGCAGAGTGACAGTTCATTAAGGGGGCTCCAAAAGGCAGAAATAAAGGATATCTCAAATTAGAGTGACAAAGAAGTGGAGCTATTTGATGGAAAATCATTCAAAAAAAAGTTGATAATACCATGCAATCAAATTGAATCTAGCTTTAACATTGAACTTCTTACAAAAAATATCAATTAAACTGACCTTTGGAACAACATATGGGGCATGACAACCAAGAATAGAACGGACAGCATCACAGTCATAAAACAACTCTTTTGGATACTGAAGCTCATTTGATATACTTGAAACTGTCCACCTGACATCAGATATGCAATGCCAGAACGAAGTTTTGAAACATAAGTCATTCAGACCAGACTTACTGCTGCAACACCCAAAAACTTTATCACTGAAATGATCATCCCATAAGTCATCTAGAACTTCCAAGAGATATTTGCACCTCTCTTGGCTACCATCCTTAGACAACTGGGAAAGTATACGAACTAATTCAGGCGATTCCCAATCTCTAACCACCAATCCTGGGGAAATGAGCTGTCTGTCACTCATCATCTGACTAAGAATAGCAGGAGACAAGTCAGCAACAGATTTCTCAGAGGGAACTACTTTGACAAAATCCGTAACCCCCAAGTTCTGAAAAAACTTCCTCCACTTCATTAATCTACATGGCACTGACTCGGTAGTGGGGTGCTTCAAATACATACCATCAACCTCGTGCCACTTGTAATCCAAACCACTTATCAATTTCTTTGCATCAATAGAATTTCCATATTCTTTATTAAAATGAATCGGCACCTCAACCGGTCGCTTGTACCCATGATTTGTTAGAATTAAAGCTTTACTGCATAGTTCAGAAATAATGAGTTCTCTTTCAACATGACAATCTACACAAGTAGAGTTCAAATGAAGCATTATAAAGGTGATATATTCCCTCATTAACTGCTTGTTATCAGTCAATCGGTCATCCGATATAGATGGTAAAATATGAATTTTTACAAGTTCATGAGCTGACATCTGCTGAACACCAAGCATTTGCAGCATACTTGTACAGTTATTGACTAAAGTAACGTCAGCAGGTGCCTCTGAAAAGAGGGCAGGGCTTACAATCCTCAGCGTAGCATATAAGCAGGGAAAAGCTTCATTACCAAGTTCACCACCAAGGCCAGTGCTTATGTAGTCAGCATGAAACCAGATGGTACCATCATCCAACGAGCCATATGTACCATCAGACAGTGGAATAAATGGAACTTTTTTCAAGTTATTTATAAGATCCTGTTCGAAGCCTGAATTCCTTAAGTTTGGTGCATGGAAGTGAAACATGTTGTGAAGTTCATTAAGCAAAGAGAAAAGCCAATGAAGACCCATTGATTTTATACCATCTTTTATTCGACCCAAGGAAGATATAAGCTGTACCAATATCTTTGGACCATATTCCTCAATACCGAGTGCTCTAGCAAGTACATCTGACAAACTTACATCCTTGTGTAAAAGCCCAAGTCCAAGATGTTCATAAAGTATAGTGTCAGGCAACAGCATCTGTGCTTGCTCATTCCAGCCTCTTAAAACCTTGCATGGAGGGACCCACTTGTCCTTGCACCCGTCCTGAAGCAAGCAATTTGATTGACGTAATTTAGCAATAATCATCCGAGGGAGTCCAGAAAAAAATCCATGCACTTCACCCATAAGAGGAACAAAGCTCATGTAAACACTAACTGCTTTCGCAGGATTCTCTCGGAAACAAGGAAGAGAGCAAAATAATTTCTCCGCATTAACAAATAAAACGGGAAATTCTGACAATAACCACTGATTCCATGGGCTATCTCCATCAACTTCTTCTCTAGATGAAGGAAGGACAAAGTCGGCTTGAAGTATAAATTTGAGGCCATATGTTCTCAATGGTAGAAAAGCAAAAACAGGCTGTTGACTTAAGAATGGTTCATAGTCACCATTCATTGTCTCATTCAGAGTCAAAGCCATAGAAATCTCAGTCATATGAACATTGGACCGGATAACTTTAGGATGCAGCTTGTTAGAAGCCACAAACCAAGTCATTTGCTCTTTCCCATGAGATACTTTGACAATTCCATCTCCTAATATCTCTTTTCTCATAATAGTAAGTGAGTCATTTAGCATATTCCTTAACTTGATACTCTGAAGACGGTGAAGAAAAAGTAACAACGAAGGATGGAGATCAGAAAACATAGACAAAATGCTACTCATTGATGATCCTTCCAGTAATTTTGATTTGAAAGGAAGCACTATCCATGTGTTCCAACAATTCTCGCCCTTTTGAAAATCATCTCCGGGTACCAATCTTTGAAGCATGTCAATATCACAAGGTGGTACAATTGTTGGTAATACAAACCCAATCTGACCCTGACCAACATCAAACTTAATATGAAATCCATTTGAATGAATTTCCGGAGCATCTGTAACCTGTGTGAAGAGCAACTAAAATTAAGATGCATAGGTACAACTTATAAGATATAGAAGAAAAATTTTCAAAATATTCTGCTTGTCTTAAGAAAGTATTGACTACAGTATTTTTGCATGTTCACAATAACAAGCAATAAGCTAAGCAGCCTAAGCCATCCTGTAAAAATGCAAGTGAAACTGCATAAACTGCTTTGACATAAACAGAAATTAATCCAGCATTTTTGTCACAAACTTGAAACCCAGTAACCATTTCATACAAATATATGAACTAAGAATTTATAATACCATTATTTTACATGAAGCAGGCTTTACCTGACCAGGAAAAATTACAGCAATCCACTTCACAAGAAGCTATAAACAGATGTTGATAGGTCATGCAAATAATTGCAGAAACAACTAATTAACAAAACTGTAAAGACTTCAATGTTGACATGGAACATTGAAGTGTTTGCACTCAAGATTTTACAGATGTATACATACCATGAATTAAAAAGCAAAAAAAAAAAAAAAAAAAAAAAAAAAGCCCTTATAATATGAGTGTTTGATTCATGCAGCACTAAAAACCATGCAAATATATATTTTCTCACATACTTAATGAGTTATTTTATCACCATTAATTACCAAGTATACATCATTCAACAATTGGATAATCATGAACTACCATTTAGCAAGCGTATATATCTTTCACCCTATGATTGCTAAAAGGATTAGAACAGAAATCCCTAAAATTAGTTGATAAACCCATGATAACAAGAGTGCAAGACAAATAAAATGCCCAGGTGATGACGCCATGATAACAAGATGACTCAACCAAAAAATACCCACAATTGTATTTGATTCCATGATAAATGAGCATTTGATGCATACCTGAAAAACTGATTTGAAACCAATTCCCTTTTGTCCAATGTAGCCGGCAGAAGACCCTTTTTTGGTAGAGTTCCCTACATCACAAAGAGCTCTTATATTCTCTGCATTAAATCCTCTCTCATTATTAAGAATAGTAATTCCGGTATCTTGAAGGATGAAACTTAGAGTAGGTTCAACATTGGCAGGGTAAACATTATCATCAGCATTCTGAACCTGTAAATTTAGAGATTAGAGAAATAGGAATGTCAAATATGTTACAATTGACAATTGGGAAAATCATCACATTCTTGCATGACAACATCCGTAACAAGAACAAAACATAGTAAAGCAGCAATAATAAAATACGACAACAATAACTCCTGTACTATGCTAAAGATATAATTTTACCTCATGAAAGTAGTACATATTATGAATCGGGACACCTAAAAGAGCAGACAAACGATCCCACCCCCATCCTCCTTCCCAAAGAAAAAAAAAAAAACAAACAAACATAAAGAGGAAAGACAATAATTTTCAAACTTAGGCAATATAATACTTTTGAAGCATAACCAGTTTGGACAGCATTCATCATATTTTCAATTTACATCTGTCAGTGTGTCTGGTAATCCCAGCGAATAAATTTTTTTTTTTGAAACAACTATACAAACAATACCTCCCATTCTATATAGTTTTATCATGACAATCCCCCCACATAGAGACAGGTATAGGGAGTCAAGTAAATGCCACCTTACCCTGCAATTGCAAAGAGGCAATATTTAGACCCATCTAAATATTTAGAAAGGCTGCCTACCTAATCACAATGAGAGTTTAATTAAACAAATCAAACGGACTGTATGCATACATCTAGACCCTTAATCCCTGCAACAACAGAATCCTCATTTGATGTAAACAAAGTCAACACCCAACAGGAGCCTGCCCATACAATGTTGCAGAAGTTCTTTTAGCACAATTGTAGATCAGTTTCACAATATCAGCAATTCATCCCAATTTCAAGTGTTCCTCGACATTCTTCTCTTCAGCATCTCCCCTTCTCAACACTCCTTTAACTAAAAACCAAAAAATTGTTTCGACTGTACCACTTTTTGGTCAAAACCGGAGGGAGAGTGTTAATAAGGATCTCCCTTGTGATCTTGAGTTTTCCACAGGTTTTCAAACTACGTACTCGTATATAGTACCACAACTCTGACAGTAAAACCCATGCCCCCAGTGTCTTAATACCCTTCGGGAGTCCAATTGGGTGGGTGGTACCATCCAATTTGCCTTTAAGCATCCTATTTACCCGTTTTTTTCGTACACGCCTCTTGTATTGGCTATAAGCTTTCACAGGGCCTTTATATAGTCGGCTTATGGTTGTATATGGGTCCAAACAACATTATATGACCCCGAGATGCATCCGGTAAAAAGGGAAAATACAAAAACAAAGGCGGTAATTGGAAAAATAGGGGAAGTTGCTGAAACAGTCCCTAAAGATGTGAAAAAGGTCAGTAATAGTAGGGGGATGGATTTTTGAAACTTTGGTACATTCCATATTAGCCTAATTGCGCGTGTTTCAAGGTTTGGCGTTGTTCTAGACCTGGAATGTGGTAATTGACCCCATAAGAGGGTGATTGAGGGACAATTTGTGTTAATTGATGATGGAATGAGGTAATTGATAGTTTGCATGAGATAAGATATGATACTTACATTACAAATATGAATAGTAGTATGATTATCCATAGTCTATCAATCATCACATCACATCACCTCACCTTACCTCACATCACATCACATCACATCACATCACATCACATCACCTCAATCAACACACTTGTGAATAGTAGTATGATAATCCATAGTTACATCATAACATGTGTCTTTTCTAAGCCATAGAAAGTCACATCACACCAGTAATATGGTTATATGACATCATTTTACCTATATGACATTATACTTGAATGACATCATTATATTTCATGAATTTCTAATTAGAAATAAAACTCATATTCGGTGCTTTATAGACATCTTTATAGATGTGTGATGGTTTCAAACCACTTTATAAGACCCCAGGAATCACCCCATGTATTCAATTCATTTTTTGAAAAAATGTCAAAAATTGACCCAAAATCGTGTATTGTAGACTTCAATTTTGAACAATTTTCACTATTTTGGACCCGAATACAAAAATTGCCGAGATGCTTCCCATGGACCCGAATAAACCCCGGAAATCCATTAAGGTGGATAAAACCATCCAATAAGCCTTTTAACTGTCATTTTACCCGTTTACTACTTCCACTGATTTCATAAACTCGAGGCTACCACGGGCATTTATGGCGACATATAATGATCATATATGGTTCCAAACGACATTATATAATCCCGGGATGTATCCCCTAGTATCTCGGATCTTTTCAACACCGGGTTCTAAAACCTCCGAAATTGGCCAAAAGGCGTGTATTCAATTTTGCCAATTTTCTACTTTTTTTTATTCGGAAACTAAAATTAACGAGAAGCTACAATTGGATGCTAATACCCTTCGGGAGTCCAATTGGGTGAGTGGTACCATCCAATTTTCCTTTAAGCATCTTATTTACCCGTTTTTTTCGTACACGCCTCTTGTATTGGCTATAAGCTTTCACAGGGCCTTTATATAGCCGACTTATGGTCGTATATGGGTCCAAACAATATTATATGACCTCGGGATGCATCCGGTAAAAAGGGAAAATACAAGAACAAAGACGGTAATTGGAAAAACAGTCCATAAAGATGAGAAAAAGGTCGATAATAGTAGGGGATGGGATTTTGACACTTTGGTACATCCCATATTAACCTAATTGCGCGTGTTTCGAGGTTTGGCGTTGTATTAAACCAGGAATGTGGTAATTGACCCCATAAGAGGGTGATTGAGGGACAGTTTGTGTTAATTCATGATAAAATGAGGTAATTGATTGTTTGCATGAGATAAGATATGATACTTACATTGAAAATATGAATAGTAGTATGATTATCCATGGTCTATCAATCATCACATCACATCACCACACCTCACCTCACATCACATCACATCACATCACATCAATCAACACACTTGTGAATAGTAGTATGATTATCCATAATTACATCATAACATGTGTCTTTTGTAAGCCAGAGAAAGTCACATCACACCAGTACTATGGTTATATGACATCATTTTACCTATATGACATCATTATACTTGAATGACATCATTATATTTCATGAATTTCAAATTAGAAACAAAACTCATATTCGGTGCTTTATAAACATCTTTATAAGACCCCAGAAGTCACCCCATGCATTCAGTTCATTTTTTTAAAAAATGTCAAAAATTGACCCAAAATCTTGTATTATAGCTTTCAATTTTGAACAATTTTCACTATTTTGGACCCGAAAACAAAAATTGCCGAGATGCTTCCCATGGACCCGAATAAACCCCGGGAGTCCATTAAGGTGGATAAAACCATCCAATAAGCCTTTTAACTGCCAATTTACTCGTTTACGACTTCCAATGATTTCATTAACTCGAGGCTACCACGGGCATTTATGGCAACATATAATGATCATATATGGTTCCAAATGACATTATATGACCCCGGTATGTATCCCCTAGTATCTCGAGTCTTTTCGACACCGGGTTCTGAAACCTCCGAAATTGGCCAAAAGGCGCGTATTTAATTTTACCAATATTCTACTTTTTTTTTACCCAAAAACTAAAATTAACGAGAAGCTACCTATAGACCCTTATACCCTTCGGGAGTCCAATTGGGTGAGTGGTACCATCCAATTTGCCTTTAAGCATCCTATTTAGCCGTTTTTTTCGTACACGCCTCTTGTCTTTGGCTATAAGCTTTCACAGGGCCTTTATATAGCCGACTTATGGTCGTACATGGGTCCAAACAACATTATATGACCCCGGGATGCATCCGGTAAAACGGAAAAATACGGGAACAAAGGCGGTAATTGGAAAAACAGTCCCTAAAGATGTGAAAAAGGTCGGTAATAGTAGGGGGATGGGTTTTTGACACTTTGGTACATCCCAAATTAACCTAATTGCGCGTGTTTCGAGGTTTGGCGTTGTTTTAAACCAGGAATGTGGTAATTGACCCCATAAGAGGGTGATTGAGGGACAGTTTGTGTTAATTGATGATGGAATGAGGTAATTGATTGTTTGCATGAGATAAGATATGATACTTACATTACAAATATGAATAGTAGTATAATTATCCATGGTCTATCAATCATCACATCACATCACCACACCACACCTCACCTCACATCACATCACATCACATCAATCAACACACTTGTGAATAGTAGTATGATTATCCATAATTAAATCATAACATGTGTCTTTTCTAAGCCATAGAAAGTCACATCACACCAGTACTGGTTATATGACATCATTTTACCTACATGACATCATTATACTTGAATGACAACATTATATTTCATGAATTTCAAATTAGAAATAAAACTCATATTCGGTGCTTTATAAACATCTTTATAGATGTGTAATGGTTTCAAACCACTTTATAAGACCCCAGGAGTCACCCCATGCATTCAGTTCATTTTTTGAAAAAATGTCAAAAATTGACCCAAAATCGTGTATTATAGCCTTCAATTTTGAACAATTTTCACTATTTTAGACTCGAAAACAAAAATTGCGGAGATGCTTCCCATGGACCCGAATAAATCCCAGGAGTCCATTAAGGTGGATAAAACCATCCAATAAGCCTTTTAACTGTCAATTTACCCGTTTACAAATTCCACTGATTTCATAAACTCTAAGGCTACCACGGGCATTTATGGCAACATATAATGATCATATATGGTTCCAAACGACATTATATGACCCCGAGATGTATCCCCTAGTATCTTGAGTCTTTTCGACAACGGGTTTTGAAACCTCCGAAATTGGCCAAAAGGCGTGTATTCTATTTTGCCAATTTTCTACTTTTTTTTTACCCGGAAGCTAAAATTAACGAGAAGCTACCTATAGACCTTAATACCCTTCGGGAGTCCAATTGGGTGGGTGGCACCATCCAATTTGCATTTAAGCATCCTATTTAACCGTTTTTTTCATACAGTTTGTGTTAATTGATGATGGAATGAGGTAATTGATTGTTTGCATGAGATAAGATATGATACTTACATTACAAATATGAATAATAGTATGATTATCCATAGTCTATCAATCATCACATCACATCACCTCAATCAACACACTTGTGAATAGTAGTATGATTATCCATAATTACATCATAACATGTGTCTTTTCTAAGCCATAGAAAGTCACATCACACCAATATTATGGTTATATGACATCATTTTACCTATATGACATCACTTACATGAGATTATAATACTTTTATGACATCACTATTGTTAAAGTCACATCATATTATGACATCACATCATTATAAATATAATTACATAATATGACATTATTATACTTATATTGGATCTTTATACTTTTGAGTCATCATTAAATTCATGACATCATTATACATGTATTGGATCATTATACTTTTGTGTCATCATTAAACAACGCTAACCTCATTTTCCAAAATATAGGGAATTGGGGTGGGTTAGGGACGAATCAAACGACAAAGGGCTGAATTTCAGTGGATCGTGGCAGCTTTACCCCTTACAATACCCAGTCGCTTATTTAAGTACTTCAAGGCGGCTCTCACGGCGACGCATCCACCGCGCGAGCTTAGCCTACGACACGTGCCCTTGGGGGCCGAAGCCCTTACTGTAGGACGGCTATCGGGCGGCGGGCGCATGCGTCGCTTCTGGGGCATCACTAGCTTACACTATGACCCAAGTAGCATGGGGTACATGGAATCCCGTGTGAATCAGCAAGGACTACCTTGCAAGGTTATACTCCGGGGTGACCTATAGCGATGTAGTAGCGTGATGAAAGAGTGAAAAGAACCCCTATCAGGGAGTGAAAGATAACATGAAACCGTAAGATCTCAAGCAGTGGGAAGGGGGCACAACCTTGACCGCGTGTTGGTTGAAGAATGAGCCGACGACTCATAGGCAATTGCTTGGTTAAGGGAACCCACCGAAGTCACTGTTTCTAATGAAACCGTAAACAAATCCTTGACTAAACTTATTATTGGAAACAGACACTCAAAGAATGCAGTATGGCAAAGCTCTAACAAAGACCCAACCTACAACTGCAAAATGAAGTTCCACCAAATACTTTTTAAATAAGAAGAGGTATTATATTAATCAATTTAGAAGAAGATTACAGAAAGAGGACAAGGAATTACCAAATTGATTCCTTTATATCTCCCAAATTGTATAACCCTCAAAAGCCCCCGCTGGCTACTATGACGATGCTAAAAAAGTACTTTTGACATAGACCACATCCCAGTACTACACGATACCATTTGGTCACTGGATTAATAGCTACATACGCTATTGCTTATCTAAAATGGAAGCAAAAGTCAATAGGAGCAGATTCTTTAAATAATGGAAATTGTTTTATCCAGCATAGCATGCAAATGTCTAGTGAAATTGCCTACTCCATGAAGCATTTCATTTGTATTGATCCCCCCCCCCCCAAGCTAGCATCAAAACAAACGCCTGCACCTTAAGTACTGCCACCTTCCCTATGAACTTTGCTAATGAAAATGCAACATACTATGATTAAGTCAAGCATATAAATAAAAGGATTTACACAAAAAGACAACCAAAGTATCTCCCCTCAAAACCTTAGTGCATCAAAAGGTTTTGTTTCGACACATGCACTCGTCTATAAGTATGCAGCCTAAAATAACAAAACTTTTTTATATGCTTGATTTAACTAACGAAAACAAGAAAATTTCTTTGCCAGATGTAAACTTATTAAGATTATTTTGTCAATAAAACAAGATGAGTAGAAACGTATACTTTTCCTTCCCCCCAACTCATGCTACTATCTCATCATATGCATACCTAGCTCTCTCTCCCTTCACCATACACGGCAACTAGAAGACATAACGGTGGACTCCCTTGCATCACTGAGGTGCCAACATTCCTCATCTTTTATTTTAATTCCTCTAGATTAGATGCCATAATTTTCAGATGTAGGGTTTCTTAAAAACCCTAACAAAAAATTCTCCTTCCACTTAATTTCCCATTAGTGAGTGGTGAGTACAATATCTTGTGTCCACACCCCTAGGGTACGTGTCACGGTCCGGGAGTTTGGGCCTCGATACATGCGGCGCGCTCTAGCCTTTTTTCGGCAAGAACGCTAGCCTTGTGTGGAAGAGGGGCTTGTGAGCATGAAGCAACACAAGCGAGGAATCAAATCTTAGGAACACTCACGATTATTTGGGCGACGGAATGCGGGTGGTCGGGGCTTGTGACGGCCGATACTTCAAGGCAGGCACAAGCGGATCCGAACAACGAGTTCTTAGTGCATCAAGTTGGTGTGGAGGGGAGCTATTATGCAAGTAAGACACAATATCTATAAAGGTCTATCAACAAACAAGCGTAAAAGCAAGGCAACACTTGGTAGAAGGCTTAAGATTTCATTCAATCATTCACCCTCTAAAGAGCTTTAAATGGAATACATGGAGAATCCCTAGTGAACAGTGAACTGACAATAATGGAATAATGGAACATTAGGCCTAGAAAGCATTCAAGGGGCATCTAATCATCAAAAGGAGTCGGATTCTAACAGTACGCCATCCATCACAACTACAAGGATCTCAACTAAATACTTAGTAAGACAAAACTAAATAAGCCATGAGATTGCAATATTCAATTAAAGTTCGGTCAACAAGTTTATAACTGTGGACACATAGACTGCGTAACAAAATAATCCAATCAAGCAACTGTGATTGAAAACCAAAACTTTTTAAAAAAAATAAGGAAAAAAAAGACCTAAAGTCCTCTGAGCATGGATTCAAAATAAAGCATAAAGGCATACATGACATACCAGCTCAAGAAGGAAATGTGAGTCCTGTGAATACAATTCTTCTGAGAGACAATGAAGTGCTCGCCCCAAACGGGCATGTTGTTTCTTCAACAAACTACTCTCCGTATCAGAGATATTAGGGTCCAATCCAAATTCATCCCGCCTAATTGATTCAACAACAAGAGCAGCCTTCTCTATGTCTTGTTCAGCCAGGTGATGTGATACATTATTTTTAAAATACTGCACTTCTGAGCCACCCATGGTACGGATGCATCCGTATCATTTTTATGCAGGTCAAGTTTTTTAGCATGAGAAGAGGTCTTTTCAGGTGAACACTGGGCAAGGTCAATCTCTTTCACATCAGAACCCTTGTTTGTCAGTGATGGAACTTTAGTTAGTATCAAGGACTTGTAATCAGTTATTGGACAAACTGAATGGTGATCATGGATCCACTCAACTATACCCAATGAGAAACCAATTTCATGCAGCATAAGACGCTCCACATGTCCTTTACACTGAATCAATATAGCTGAAGCAACATCTTTGACCAAAGACTGCATTCCAGAAAGTAATACATCAGCTGCAAAACAGCGAAATTCTGAAGGCAAGAAAGCTAGACAATCAATGAAAATTCTTGATGCAAGGGACACAGCACAATTCATCCCACTCAAATTCTTGACAAGATTCACACTAGAATGACAATTAACTGATTCATTCTCTCTCGGTATTTTCGCACTCCTATGCCTATTACTAAAATCCATGTTTTGCAAAAAATCTGCCATGACAACTTCAAATCCTTGCCGTGCCTGGCATTTTAAAAGGGACAAGGGCACATGTCTTTTCCCACCAGACAACACAAACAATGAAAGAAGCTGCACTGCGACTTCAAAAGGAGATTCATGAAGTAAAGCTTGAAAGAACAGATCCCTAGAAGCTGAATGGTCAATTCGAACAACTTTACCATCTCTCGTCAAAAGACATAAAAAGCCTTCCACATTAACCTCTGAATGCAACCATTCCAGAAGAGGCGGCCCAAGTGAAGGAGCATATACAAGATCCCAATGCAACCATGAGTTTAGATCTGCCAAATATGGTGTTTTAAGTAATATGTCAATGGCATTTCTTGATGTAACTGATCCAAATTTACCATCAACCCGCTCCATGTCTTCTATCAGCCCAGAATTGTCAAACGCATCGATTCCATTAGCACCAGCAGAATCAACATACTTAGAGGTGCCTGACAATGTTGCAGAGAAAATAACACAACTGGAAGAAACACTGTCTCTCTGCTTCCCTACCAATTCTAGGAGCTCTTGTGTACTACAACTTTCGTTAATTCTGAAACTGATGAGAGGAAATTGCCGAATAAGCAGTTCAGATACTTTATCCTTGGTTACAACGCCTTCCTCCCAGAGGACTGCTTGAGGCTTGAGACAATAACGTAACCAATTGTTGTTGAATCATAGTAACCTCCAACAACTGGGATTCATGTACCTCCCCTCTCACAAAATTCAGGAGTGCTTTAGGGAGTAAAGAAGAATTTCTTTCTAAGAATGAAAAGAAATCTCCATGACCAAGTAACTTGAATCCTTTAACTGAAAACTTCTCACTCAACCAAACTTCACAACGAAAAAGTTGCTTTATAAACATGAGCAATCTATCCACAAGTGAACTTCCATCAGATAACACAGTGCTTTCAACAAGATAATCTGAGGCTTTTCGGACAATATCTTCCAAATTAACACCTGAAAATTGGAGAAGGTATTACATACGAATAATGGCAAGAAAATAATATGGATTTCACAAAACAAAAAAGGGAGTCAAGGACGCAGCTTGAAGAATTCATCATAGGAGCTTGCGACCCAATTACATTTAGAAGAAAACAAGAAAAAGCTAATGACAGAGAACAATAATTTCAGAATCAGAACATAACACAGAGCATGCTGTGCTTTATTACAAAATGTCTTAAAAAGAAGACATGTTGGACTATAGCATCTTCCTCCTAGACTTGGCTCAAGGCATTCTAAAAAGGGAGTTGATATTAATTTCTTGATAAAAATGAAATACATATGTTCCTTTAAATAAGCTAATGATAAAACAAAGAAAGCTAAATATTAGGAAACCACTACTAACCTAACTACCCTCTAAATAGTAGCAATGAATGTAAACAAAACAAGACTTAGACTAAGTAAAACTCCCCACATTACTTACCTAATTCATGTATAATAATAATGCCATAAACAGAGGAAGTACTAATACTAAGTGGGTAAACATGCCCCCTGATTTACTCCACTGACCTACTGATTTTATTAGTAATGTTCATAAACTATAGGAACTAACTTTGAATCATCAATTTTAAACGACTCGTAAGAAGCTAAATTGCAATAGTAGAATGTGTTTATTATTTTTTTTTAAATAAAAAATTACGATTTTTTTTAAAAAAGTAATGTAAAACGCCGTCTGAGACAACGTTTTACACATTGATTTTTTTTTTTTTTTTTATCAAAAAATCCAGGGTATAAAACGCTGTTCGAGACAACGTTTGTAATAAAACTTACTTTGGAAAAAAATCCAAAGAACGGCTCAATGGTTGCTCGCCAATTTGATTAATTTATGATGATATTAACATTCTATGTGAGAGTTTTTAATGCTTCTATTTCTTCTCATGTTAGAAGGACAAGAATTACGACATCTTGTAGCAAGATTATGGGTGAGCAAACCGGGTACCCGGTCAAAATTTTAGGATCCGGACCCGAAATTGGTTTGGACCGGGTCCTAAAATTTGGAACCGGAATTGAAACCGGTACAACCGGGTCCTAAAATTTAGGAATTGGAATTGGTTCCACCGGGTACCGGTTCCGATTCCGGGTACCCACTTATATATATAAGTGTTGAAATATAATCCAAATTATAATACTTTTTTGGTTTATTTTTACTTTTAGCGTTTAATACTTATATTTTTATATACATTAAGCTATTTTAATTATATTAATATTAATATTATTTTTTTAATTAGCATATTTTTGTTTTTTTAAATATATTTTGTACAATATATGTTGGGTACCCGGTTAGAGTAGGTTAGAGTAGGGTTTTGTTTGATAGTGGGTTGAGAGTTTTATAAGAAATTGGGCTTGGAAATTAAAATGGGCTGTAGATAACTCTTTAAAATCTTAAAAACACAAACAATCCACATAATATATCATATACTACCGGGTACCCAGTGGGTACCAGGTACAAAATTTTAGAATTTGGAACCGGAACCGGTTACAACCGGATCCGAAATTTTGGACCCGGTCCCGGAACCGGTGAGACCAGTTTTGGGTCCGGACCCGACGGGTCCTAACCTGTAATCCCCCATATTTTTCTTAAGTAAATAATAATTATATATTTTTATGAATACAAATATTTTATAATAATTTTATACTTGCATAAATATTTTCTTTTTTTTAAAAGATTTGACAAGCATAAAAACGATAACTTATATTTCAATAGCATTTTACTCACTTTGGGCCATGACTACCATTCTAACTCCAAAAAAAAAAAAAAAAAAAAACAAACCCTTAAGCCCATATTCCCATTTTAATTAAGTAAACTTCTTATTTCCCCTCCCAAAACCCTCACATAAATTAATTTCACTGTTTTTTTTTTTCCTCGCTTCCTCTCTACATTCACGACATTCACACAAAAAAAAAATAAATTCTGCTGCCTTCGTTGCTGCTGCTGCCCCACTGCCGCCTGCCTCAGCCGGAGTTGCCACCTGCTGCCACCGTTTCCCAGCCACCGGACCACCGGTCCATTGTCCTTCTCTCCTGTATTGTTTTATTGTTAAAGTTTTAATCTTTATTTTAATCTTGAATTTAAATTGTTGTTATTATGATTTAATCATGTAAATAGATTTGGGAAAGGTTGTAAATTTATGAGTTTTATGATGTTTAAATTATGAAATTGATTTTCAGATTTATTTAGTTAAGAAAATTAGGGTTTAAATGTTTATTTTCATGATTTTAGGGTTTAATAACGTGTTGCTAAAGTTATTCAATTTAAGCATGATTTTGTTGTGATTTTACTATGAATATGATGATGTTTAATTCAACAGCTTCATATTTTTTCGTAACTAATTTCTGAATTTCCGTTCGTAAAATTTCTTAATCACGTTTTAATCGCATTTTGACTGTAACTCGTCTGATTTTCGCAAAAAAATAGTGTTTTTCGTGTGTAAATGATGTTCTAATCAAAACTCACTACCTATGGTAGTGAGCACCACCCTCTCGTGGCCAAATTCAGCTTCTAAGTATGGTTTTCGTGCAGTTTTTTATTTTTATCGAAGGTTTAATTGAGTTTTTATGAAACTAATTAAATTATAATTATATATTTCAAGTTTAGATTGTTGTATTCATACACTTTACTATTAAACTAAATTTTCAGATTTTAATCTTAGTTTAAATAGCTTTAAATCATGGTTTTACAATGGATTTTCAAGTTCTCAACATACTAACGTACTATATAATGATTGTTTCAAGTGAAAATGTTTGCGAGATTGTTTTACATGCTTAAAACGAATTTTCAGATTTATAACATCACTTTAAAGTTGCTGAAATTTTTGCTATAAGCCATATTTGTATGATTTTAGCATATAAACTCATAGTTCAAGTACTAAATTATTAACTTTGGCTATTAGGAATAATTTAAGAACATTATTTCAATGATTTAAAAGATTTTAAAATAGTTTAGTATTGCTGTAATATATGTTGCTTGGGTATTAATTGAGCTATTGTTGTTTTGTCTAGGAGAGGACTTCGTAGAGGGTGACTTCTAGTCTTAAAGTGGCCAATCAATTTGTGTTGTCAAGGTACGTACAAGTATACGAAGAACCTTGACTTTAGAAGCATGTTTAAGGACTTGGAAAAGACCTAGAATCATGTTAGGAGACTTGTGGATTGGTTGAAATTGTTTGGTAATGAGTTGATTGTTGATAAATGTAATGATTGCTTTAATTCATGTATGAGAAATTGCATTGATGTTTCCTATTGAGCATTATTTATGCAATATTTTGCAAAGAGAGCTTAGAAACAAAGCTACAAGTATATATATATGGAATGAATTGTTTTAACTACTTATCAAATTGTATTGAATTGGAATGAGTAAAGAAAGAGTTAAAGTCTAATCAGACATGTGGATATGAGGTGTCTTATGCACTTGAGGTGTTTATACACCGAGGTAGTTAAAGGATTCAATAATAAATGTTACTTGTCACTAATAAATTAAGAATTTAACCGGAAACTTGAATGATTTGAATGATTGATGTATGGCTGGTTGTGTTGTTTTGCATTTGAATCAACACCAAGTTTAAATTGGTAAATCACGTAAAGTGCAAGAAGGATGAGCAATAAAACTCTGGATTCGTGCACATCTAGAGTAATGACAAACAGGGGTTGGGGTTCACGGGGTATTAGCCGTGCACTTTTCAGAGGCCGTCTGATCTCATACTAGCTATGGCCACGGAGTCGCGCCCGTCTGCCATTGGATGTTTATTAATGTCTTCCGAAAGGAGGCATAGGGTTTTCTTTATTAATGTTCTGGAATGGAGCACAGGGGGACAACCTGGTCTATTGCTTAATCCAAATCAAATTAATGAAGTGATCAATGCTATCTAGAGAAAACTTCGTAATAAGTAACAATTGAGTCAGGTGTTCGAGTCGATGATTATATTGTGAATGTATGAAATGCTTGTTAGTATCATGCTAAGGCTTTTTATTATATTCGTGGCTTGTATGTACTCAGCGTTGCTGATTGCGTGCTTTTGTGTGTTTCTCTTGGTCATGGCCTTCGCCTTCCATGACCCTGTAATGATCCCTTCCATGACCCTGTAATGATCCAATTCTTACACTTGTAATATTGAGGAGCAGATTCATTACAGGTTTGTGCTTAATCTGACTTGCATCAGGGTGATGGGATTTGAGTGGAGCGTTGTTTAACATTAAGCCTATTTCATATCATAGATTGAATTTTTATTTTGGTGCTGAATTCATTTACTCCCTATTTTACTGGATTTTGAATAAGGGTTGTTATGGTTCCAACTTGTAAGATTAAATTGAGATTTGACTTT
The DNA here is from genome assembly GCA_034703905.1 of Chenopodium berlandieri. Classification (NCBI taxonomy): domain Eukaryota; kingdom Viridiplantae; phylum Streptophyta; class Magnoliopsida; order Caryophyllales; family Amaranthaceae; genus Chenopodium; species Chenopodium berlandieri. The sequence goes on from CM068281.1 coordinate 54,140,850, forward strand.
TAGTTTTAAAACTTATATTCTTTTCAAAAACTGAGTTAGTTTTCCGCTGCTAACCTCTGAAACTAGCCTTAACGTTTGAACACGTGGCGGTAGCACTCCGATAATTCTCTCATAGGTTACAGGTTATGCAGGTTATACAGGATTTTACAGGTTTTTGTAAAGAGAGAAATATTGGGGTGTTACATAACCGGTTCCGGGTCCGGTATCGGATACCCTGGGTCTTTGCTCACCCCCTCCAAGATGGGATATTGTAAACATTGCTTGCCTAATGTTTTCCTTAAAAAAAGAAAAAAGTAATATTCCTGTAAAATAATTTAATAATAAGGCTTGGCAGCTTTACTAAACCCTAAACCTCAGTTCTAGTTGCAATAGTTTTCTCGACTTCAATTGGGTTATTCTTGCGTTTTCTTCCCTAATAATTGTCAATTATTTGCTGTTGCGAATTCTCTTCTGTTTGCAGTTTGCCATTAACAAAAATGGAGGAAGATAACCGAGAAGAAGTGAAATCATTCAAAGACCTAAATATTTGCGATCTTTTAGTTGAAGCTTGTGACAAATTAGGATGGACTGCTCCTACTAAAATTCAAGCTGATTCCATTCCTCATGCTCTTGCAGGTTTTTTTTACTTGTTTTGAATTCCTGTTAATTTATCATAATTATATGATTAATTGTTTGAATTCTGTTAATTTATCATAATTATCCTATTAATTGTTTGAGCTTCTGTTAATTGATTAATTGTTTGAGTTTCTGTTAATTGATTAATTGTTTGAGTTTCTGTTAATTTAATTAAAGTATCTGTTTAATTCTTATAATTTTTGTTGATTTACAATTGTTGATTTTCGAATAGGCAAGGATATAATTGGACTTGCTCAAACTGGGTCTGGTAAAACTGGGGCTTTTGCATTGCCAATAATTCAGGCTTTACTGGAAGCCAAATCACCTCAGCCATTCTTCGGTTGCGTGCTTTTGCCCACTCGGTGAGCTTTTGGCTATTGGAGTTGTCGATTTTTGGTTTAATGCTTGAGTGTTTAATTGTTGAGTTCCCTTTAGTTTGTCTTATTACCAACTGTTTCGTTATGTCGTTTCTGCAAAATTGCACGTTCATGTTTGATAGTATATGTCGTTACTGTCAATTTGAATAACTTACATCTTCTACGTAGTCCAGTATATACTCCACTATCTAAGGAAGCCTTGAGGAGTCATTGCAGTAGTTATTGTTACTATATGTTTCATTTTTACTAGTATTTGTTTATGACAAAGGCTATGTTTGTTTTCTGTTAGGATATCTAACACCGGGAATTTTGGCCCTAGTTTGTTCTCGCTCAGTAATGCATTTCCATTGGATGAGCTTATGATGGCTCTAGAATTATCCTTTTGCTTATTTTTGGCTGTTTTGTTACACTAGGGAGCTTGCAATCCAAATTGCCGAACAATTTGAAGCGTTAGGAGCTAGCATTGGATTAAGAACAGCAGTTGTAAGTTTTTTTGATGAGCTGATTGCTTTCATGCCTTTGTGTGCAATACTGCTCTACTTCTCGGAGCTATATTTGTTTTTCACATTTTAATATCAGATGAATGACTGAAAGTAGTTGCCTTTTTCTTAGTGAGTTATATGATATTTTTATTTTTAAATTTTTATAAAGCAAGTACCATGATTGCTGACTGTGTTATATCTTTTATAGCTTGTTGGGGGAGTGGACATGAACCAGCAACAGATTGCTCTTGCAAGACGGCCTCACATTGTAGTACGTGATCATTCACTTTTGTTTATTTATTTGTTTATTGTAATACTTGATTTGAGTTGTTCTAAGGATTTTGAATAAATTATTGTATAAATGTTGAAACTTTCCTTTCTTATGAATCTAATGTTATAGGTGCTACATTACCAGTAACTAGTGGAGTATACCTGTGCATATTGCATGTAGAACTTATTTGGAAGTTATACAAGTATATAAGTGTGTGTGTCTGTGCATTTAAAAATTATGTAGAGGTGTTTAGAAGCATTTTTAAATGTGATACTGTCCTGGGTTAGTTTTTCTTGTTGTTATGTCTTCTTTATCCTTTATTATTTCTTTTCTATAGGTAGGAACACCTGGACGCCTTATGGATCATTTGACAAATACCAAGGGGTTTTCACTTCGTCCCTTGAAATATCTGGTATTTTTCGCTGCTAATATTTCCTATGTTTCTTTCTTTGGAATGCTGTATTCATTGTTCTCTTTAATTTTTTTGTTTGTGTAATTCCTGCTTAGCTGAATGACTTTGGTTTTATCAGGTGTTGTACTTTCACATGTAACATATACAACAATGAATCAGTATAAGTTTGTTTTAATTAGTAAACAGAATTTAGTGCCTTAAATATAAGGTGAAGAGAATGGGCTTCTGTTTCGTAAATGTAATTCTAGTTTATCCGTATTGGCCTTTAAGACAGAACCTCAGTCATTTACAAGTTGATTGCAGAAAACCACACCAAACTGGGCCGCTTGATTTATTAAACTGCCCGTACAAATTTTTTCTTTCCTTCCTTATGTCTTAATATCTACCTAATATTCTAATCAAACATTTAGGAGTTTCCTTTTTCTTTTTTTTTTGATTTTTTCTTATTGACTGCTAGGGTTATCTCTGAAGTGAATGGTCATATCTACCGTCATTAAAAAGGGTTTTCCCACTCAATTTTCAAAATATTTTTAGCTCATATTTGAGATAGGGGATGTTAAGGCTATGGTACAAAATGTTGGGCTTCTAAGGAGCACATTAAAAAGATGGAGGTTACAAAAATGAGCATGTTAAGGTGGGTGTGTCGAAACACTCTTAGGGATAGAACAGGAATGATGTTATTCGCAAGAAAGTAGGTGTGACAGGCTTTGGAGACAAACTAAGGGAAAATCGTTTGGTTGGTTTGGGCATGTAAGACGGAGACCCGAGGGTGCACCAGTGCAAAGAGTGGAATAGTGGGACCATAGAGGGGTTAAACGAGGGAGAGGGGGACAAAAATGACTTGGTTAGAAGGAGTTAAGAAGGATATGAAGTTTCCTTATTTGATTCAGTTTTTGCTTAATGTAACCGTGCTTGGACGGGTTTAAATGTACAGTTCCAAGGCGCCTAAGTGGTACTTTAGACCCATGTTTTAACTTTTAAAAATGGTATACACTGTTTTTTTTGGGGGGGCCCAGGGTAAGGGGGGATAAGAAGTTGCATGGGTAAGTCAGCAGGGCATCAACCTAAATTAGCGTGGAGATAGCGGGGCATACAATTATGATGTTCTCAAGCTATAAGATAACTTAAGATAATTTCAACTTTAATAAGGATTAATTAATGGCGATTCAAATCTGGCGCTTGTCATTAAAAAGCACCAATAAAATAATACAAAAGCTTAACATGAACAAATCAAGCGTTCATAACCCACCCCCAAACACCTAATGCAAGAAAAAGAGTGAAGAGCAAAACCAAATGAAAATAGATTTTTTTTTTTTTTTTTTAAATTACTCCTATGGGGTGTTTGTTTTGTACAAAGAAAAGGGAAAGGAAACAAGAAAAGGATGGAACTATGGAAGAAGAAAGGAAGAAGTACGTGTCTAAGTGTCTGACTAGGCTACTAGGCTATTATGTGAGTGTTTTTCATGAAAAGTTCAATAATGAAGGGTTGATGCGTCCTAGCCGTGTTTGAGTGTCGAGTAGCTAACATGGGTGTAATATGAAGAGTCTAAGTAAGGATGTTTCCCTTTTTCATTTTTGAAACCCCCAAAACAATTGCCCCTAGTCTCCCTTAAACAAAGCTGGACAAGGCAACCTGGTTCAGCTGGATCTTTCCTTGTTTTGTTTCCACCTTTGCCCTTCTCTAAAATATTAATTTGATATTCTATTGATTTTTAGTCAAAAATACATTCTAAAACCAAGACAATAGAAATCATGCTTTACATATTTTACTAAGAAGAAATGCGTGGGGTGTTGACCAAAAAGTTTGTTAAGGATACTCTATGGATTGATGCAAAAAGGAAGTTGGGTGTTTGTAAAGAAACAAAGAGTTTTTCCTTGGATTTAAGTATTGAGTCTTCAAGATGTTTCACGGGATATACCACATTGTGTGGATCGAAAGCAACCTTCTATGCTAAATCCTTTTTTCTCCACTGCCAAATTTTATGTTAAGTATAGTTGATAAAAAAAGCCATGTCGATCTCAAGCTGGCTTAACTTGACTAGACTTGGACTCTTGGAGACAAATTCAAGCTTATTTCAATTAATTACTCACCTTGAGCTTGAGCTCTTAAAACTACTTGAATACTACTTCTGGCTACAACATTCCTACTGTTGTATTTGGCTTTAATTTTTACTTTGACAAGTATTTGGTGATATCTATTCTAATTATCTAGTTTGAAGCTCAGAACTCCTTTACTCCCATAAGATACTTTCCTGAACTTACATTGGAACTAATTTTAGAGGACATTTGGAATATTTTTTTTTGTTCTTCTGGTTTTATTGATTCAAAAGAAGGGAAAAAAAAAAAAAACTTTGACCCTCCATCCCCCTCCAAATGGTGTAATATTATTTGTTTAACAAAGACTCTTCAGATGTACTCTTGACAGAGTATTTTTAAAGGCAGGATTGGTGAGGACATGGTGTTGCCCATCTATTAGCTTCTAAATGTATAATTGTAAACGTTAGAAAAAAAGAAGTTAAAAGTTTAGAACTTTGAATCCTTGACATTTGAAATTATGTTTAAGCTTGCTGGAATGTTAGATTGTGGAGATATCAAGTCTATTGCAACAAGAAAAAAGTTCATGTCTGAATATATAAATGATCAATACGAGAAAATGAAAATAGTTTGTAGTCATTTTGTAAAGAATTTGGTGCTGTGGTCAAATGCTTTTTTGTTTTTTTAATTTTATATTTATTATTTTTTATTCCTATTGGTTGGAGATGAAAGATTCTTTCCATTGATTCTAAGAAATATAAAATGGGAACCAAGAGTTGTTGAATTTGTAGGCGGGTATAATATGTAAATCGCAATTTACACCTTTACCTTATTCTAGAAACGGCATCAGTTTGCCTGAGAATCTTGTTGATCCGTGGCAAAGGATAATTGTTTCTTTTTTAATTTTGTAGCTCATAAGTATGTACTTATTTTTTAGGTGCTAGTTCCATTTATGTACATGTCTTTTTATACTTGTAGGTTTCTTTGCTCGTTGATTTTTCTACTAATACAACAACAAAGCCTTAGTCCCAAAATGATTTGGGGTCGGCCAACATGAATCGTCATAAGAAATCATACGATATAAAGAAAGGGACATAACAAGATAATCATTTAAAAGGGTTTGAAAAAGGTGAGTAAAGTGAGCAAAAGAAAGAGCATCCATAAAAATAAAGGGAGTTTTAAAAGAAAACCAAAGTATTGAGAAGAATAAAATTCAAGAAAGTTTTAAAGTAGTGGTTAAAAGTTAAAACGCTGGAGTAAAAAATGGAAAGGTTTGAGAGAAATTTTCAAAAGGAAAACAATAAAGTTCATAAAGCATTAGTGGGATAAAATAATAAAATTAAATACGAAAATAAATTTAGAAAGTATATATATAAGCACGACACGTCGTTGACGTGAATTTTCTCCTTCCACACCGCCCTATCTAACACTATATTTCCCTCAATCCCCAAAACACTCATGTCACTCTCAATCACCCTTTTCTAAGTTTTCTTAGGTCTTCCTCTACCTCTCGCTCTCCCAACACTTTGCAAATTTTCATGCCTCTTTACGAAGTGTCACTTGGTTTCCTCCTTACATGGCCAAACCATCTTAAGTGATTCTCCTTCATCTTGTACTCAATCAATGTGACCCCTACTTTCTTCCTAATTATCTCATTTCTCAACCGATTCTTTCTTGTATGGCCACACATTCATAGCATGCATCTCCGCTACATTCATCTTATGCACGTGGCAATGCTTTACGACCCAAAGCAGGCCTTATTGCCGTTCGGTAGAATTTTCCCTTTAATCTATGGGGTATGCCAGGATCACATAAAAAACCTGTCGCACTCTTACATTTCAACCAACCCGCTTTGATCTTATGAGCTACTAATAATTACTTTAATTAATGTGCAGGTATTGGATGAGGCTGATAGATTGTTGAATCAGGACTTTGAAAAAGCACTTGATGACATTTTAAAAGTTATTCCTGTTGAGAGAAGGACTTACTTGTTTTCTGCCACTATGACCAAAAAGGTTAGCATGTAATATGATTGTTTCTGATCTTTTCCCATTCTTTGTGAAGCTTTCATTTATGACATTAATCTACTTTTGTTCATCACAAGTTTTTCCAGATAGTTGACATGGCTTTGACCTGTTTTGTTTTCTCCTTCTCTTTGGGTATTTGTAGCTAGTATCTTTAAAAAAAATTGTATTAGCTATTGAAGCTGATATTTTCCGATAAGAAGAGGGGTATATTTAATTTATTTTCTTTGCAGGTCAAGAAGCTCCAAAGGGCTTGTTTAAGGAACCCAGTGAAGGTAAGGTTTCGATGTGCTGTGTCATATTTCCTCTCTTTTAACTTATATGTTTCTTCTACTTTCCCTATTGATATATTTATCTCTTCCAGGTCGAGTCAGACTCAAAATATTCTACAGTTGACACTTTGAAGCAGCTACATCTTTTTATTGCTGCTAAATACAAGGTTTGTTCCTCTACATGGTTCCTCTTATTGCTGTGTTTGGACCCTGTGTTATGAATGTAGTTTCTGACACTGATATTAGTGAAATACCTTGTTGGCTTGTTGCTGTGACTTTTACCATCTATGATTGGAAAATTTGATTTTCACGGTGTCTTAGTGTGATATGTTGATCTATATTATTAGGTGAAAGAATAAAATTGAGGAAGAATTGCCTGAGAAAAAAATGGAAGACTTGAATTAGTTTTATAGCCAGCGTGAAGAATTGTGTATATCGCGATTTATGTAATCATGATTTTTGCTTCATCTTTAAATTGTTTATAATTATTTTTCGGAGATACTGTACTATTGCATAATTATAGGCGCAAACTACAAACAAAGAGGGTTTTTCCTCTACAACAATCTACAAGTTCAAACGTGAGAAACCCTAGACGTATGCTGATTCAACTTAGGCCTAAGAACTCCAGTACAATACTAAGCATCAGTAGAAGGGGAAGGGGCACTTCAGGCAGTTGCATTATGATTCGGTTATTAGTGACTTGAATAATATGCTAGCTGGGTAGCTAGAGGAAAAGCTCTCTATATATAGCAGATTAGAGAGAGGAAGGGCATGTTGATATTGATGAAGTTAGCTTTTAGATTGTTAATTGGGAATTTGGGAGAGAATCAAGCATCTTAAATGCTTGAACATCCTTTAATATTGTTGTTTTCCAGATTTTATCAATCAAACTTCATCTTCTTTCTTATTCTCACATTTAGTCTCTAAATAAATACCCAGGTTTTATCCTTTGTTCCGGGAAAAAATAAAAAAATCATGCCCCAGTTAGCCCTTCGTCGTAGGGAAGGCAACTCTTATATTTAGTTGCCTATTTCTATTGTTGAAAATCACCACCCTTCATTTTGACGTTTTGTTGTTCCCTGGTGCCTGGTCACACCCAAACTCTTTTGAGTCCTTCATCTCAATCTAGCATGTTTTGTGGACTTGAGATCACATTTGTATGTCTTCTTTGATTCTTTCACTTTTCCTTATAATTATGTTTTACTCATTTATTGGAGCGCTGAGCCGCAGAGCATTAATAAGATTTCAGTGTGTATACTGATATGAAACTTGATGCTCCTTGGATAATTTTCAGGATAATAATATTTTAACCCCTCTGAATCTCTTGTGAGACAGCATTTAACTCTGAATTTACTTCTGAGTTCAATTCTCAATATTATAGCAAAAAGCTATGCACCCAAACTCAATTCTTATTGTCCATCTTCTAATTAGTGTTGTTATCTTTACTAATAAGTTATAACCGAATAATATATCCTCCTTACCCCAACTAGGAATAGGAAACAACGAAGTTTTGGAGCCTAACTAAACTTAGAGCCCAAGCTAAGCTGCCTAATTAGCTTAGTTAATGAACCCGATCAGCCCAAATAACTAGCTAACACAAACCAGAACCATTAGGCCAAGCAAAGTATTAAAGGATAAACACAAGTAACAAGTCTATTCCATTCCCTTCTACAAGGCACTTTGAAAGTGTGGAAACAAGATGAGACTTCCCGTTATGATCCAAACCAAAACCCATAGTATCTATCATGATAAACACATGCTTGTAGGATAATGCAACATCAACCACCGTACTAACATATATGCTCCCGGACTTTGTAGTCTTTTTAGTGATATATCATATTATTTGAGATTTCTATGAAGTTTTATTCTTTGCTGTACTTTCATTTTTCTCAGAATTACTATTTTGTATATATATTGACGGATACACCTGGAAGCACTATGGTTTTCACTCGTACATGTGATACAACTAATCTGCTAGCACTCATGCTTCGTAACCTTGGTTTTAGGGCTGTTCCCATCAATGGGCACATGTCTCAGGTTTGCTTTTATATATCACCATACATTTTTTCTGACATTTTTTTTTACACATTTTAGCCTAATATGTAGATTGTTGACCTTCTAGTTGAATCTTATTGTGTATGTGCTTGATTCTGAAATAACCTTGCCTTGTTTGGTAGGCAAAACGACTCGGGGCGCTGAACAAGTTCAAATCTGGCGATTGCAATATCCTCATTTGCACTGATGTAGCTAGTAGAGGGCTTGATATTCCTTCGGTGGATATGGTGATAAATTATGAAATTCCCAGTAACTCTAAGGTCAGTTTTTGCTGCTCCTGCAGATTAGCTAGTCATCTGAGAACTTGGTTTGCTTATTGCTTCCAATGTATACTGGATGAAAACATTTCATTTGTTCCCTGAGTGAAACTGTGAAAGTGCTTACTGACAGTGAGCAAAGTTCAATTTGAAGTAATACAGAGAGGACAAGTTGTTCTTGTGCTTAAGGCATGTGTTGTGAGTCTTGTGACCGTGGTTAAGTTAGTATGCTTCCATTGTATTCATTTGACAATGTCACTATGGTTTCAGGATTACATACATCGGGTAGGGAGAACAGCTCGTGCTGGAAGGTCAGGGGTAGCCATCTCATTAGTAAATCAGTATGAGGTTGAGCATTATATCCGGATAGAGAAGTTGATAGGTGAGCAGCATTTCGTGTTCATGATAGCATTAATTTGTTTTCTTTGAGCCCTTCATTTATTATCTGAGATGCAGGCAAAAAGTTACCAAAGCATCCAGCTGAGGAAGCCGAAGCACTGCTCCTGTCTGAACGTGTTAATGAGGCAAAAAGGATATCATATATGGTATATTAGCTTACAATCTATTGTGTTCTTATGAGTTAGGTTTACAGTTTCCTTTGTGATTTAGATTATTCTCTGTTTGCCTTCTTGTATGTGTCAAGCTAGAATAAATCTAACATAATACATTTTTGATCTTCTGATTACATTGAACTTTAATGAGTTTGTGACTAGGTTGAATTTACATTCATGGTCCCTGTACATTGCCTGCTGCCCTGTATACTCGTTGAGATCATAAATAAGTGTAATGCTAAATTCAAGACCCAATTGGACATTGTTACATGTGGTGTTTGACCTTCTGTGAACCTTGCTATTGGCATAAGCAAAAGATCCTTCTGTAGCATTGCTATGCTCCATCTTGATGCTTAAATTGGTTTTATGCTCTGAATGGATCTTTAATACGTACTACATATCTTGTGGCTTCTTGTTTAGCGTGGTCTCTACTCTCTAGTCTACATTAAATCCAGGTTTTTTAAAATTACTTTTAACAAGTCTACATTAAGTTCAGGTTGGTGTTTTTAATATTGTGCTTTTGCATCCACAGAAAATAAAGGAATCTGGCGGGAAGAATAAAAGAAAAGGCAGGGGAGATGATGATGGAGAGGAATTTGAAAAATACACGAGCAAAGGCAACAAAGGCGGTGGTAAAACATTCAAGAAGTCGAGGAGATGATGCTTTTTACTTGCATAGACAAACATGAAGTATTAAAGTAGGGTTTACAATGATTTTGTTAGATACACTCTTCCAGGATAATATTTATTTAGTTTCTTTTTTCTGCCTATTTATTGAACACTATTGCTGAGATATGCGACTAATAAAGCATGCTTATCGTACATCTATAAGAAAAGTCTATCTGCATCTTGTTGTCCATGGAGTTGCGTTCTCTTTGTTTTTATTTGTCTAACTCTCTAAAATTTCTCAGTTATTGGAGGCTAGTTAGCTCTACTTCAAGCTTGCTAACTCAACTCCCATCAGTCTAATCAGGTTCTTACCGAGTCGTCTCAATGGATAAGTTTAGTTTAACTCATTTGACTTTTTTGTAGATAAAATGAACTTTAGGCAAAACCCGAAAAAATAAGTTTTCAAAGATGAATTATGATCTACTTTTTGAACTCAAACTCGACCTTTTGAGTGTAAAAAAAGAAAAAAGTTGGTTAAGTCCATTTAAAACACAAATTACATGATATTCGATAATGTATACCAGGTTTGCAATTAAGTATCTAATATTCGATAATGTCCCGAATTATGGGAACCGTCTTTGCAATTTTTTTCCAGATCCAAAAAAGTCCATAATTGTCCAAAATTGAAGGCTATCATTCACTCTTTTGGAGCAATTTTGGAGGTTTCGGGACCCGGTGTCGAAAAATCTCGAGATAATAGGGGATGCATCCCGGGGTCATATAATCTCGAGATAATAGGGGATGCAATTTTAAATAGATTATTCATACCTTCTAGCTACAAGTGATTTGAAAATCGGGCCGATTTGGACACAACGTATACTGTTAAGGCTTGTTTAAACCCGCCCTATTTTTAGGTCGGGCTAGTGGGGTGGACCGATGTTGATCACCGATACTACTAGCTTGACCATTAGAGGTAAAATATGCAATTAGTTTGGCCAAGCAAATTAGCTAATTGACTTGGAAAAAACTTGCCAAAAGGAAAACTAGTAATTAAGATGAAAATAATTAATTAATAATTTAAACAGTAAGCTATTAGCTAGCCATTGGGATTCAAATTAGCTAGAATGATTATTAGCTTAAAAGCTTATGTGGCATGACAAGTTGGTTTGATATTTAGCTTACTATTGAAGTTGCTCAAGTAATTTGCATCAAAAGTGGAAAAAAAAATTATAGGAAGACTTATCAATTGTGCAAAAATAAATGTAATCATTGTAATTATATTAAATCAAAACAATAATAACTTTAAATAGTTAATCTTTTTTCGTTAGTATGAGAATTCGATTAGTTTTACTTTCACTAAATTGCAAAAATAAAAGAAAAATAATCTACAAAATTAATGTTACTAATCTCATGAAACAATGGAAGAAAACAAAATTAATATTTGGTCTTTAAGCTTTCCATATTTAAAGCAATTGAATCACTAAATCTCTCTTCTAATCCAATATAAATTCTCATACTAACGAAAAAAGAATCTTCTAATCCACTATGCCTTTTAAACGGTAAATTTAGTTGTTAAAGTACATGTCACATAATTGAAAATTACTCATTCTCGGGCCTTATATGTGAGACTTGTTTTATTTCGAACCAACTTCTATGACCTCACTGGACACCAATACGCACGCAATTAAGTCAATTTTAAATAATTATACAGAAATTGGCAAAAAAACGAGAGTAGCCTTCAAATTTGGCAATTTAGGACTTTTTTGACCCATAAATGAAACATGTGAAGTTGCTCCCATGGACCCAAAAACACCCCGAGAGGCCATTGGGTGGCTAGAATCATCCCCATAACACACCGAGAGGCCATTTGAGTTGCTAGAACCATCCATTTGCCTTTAAACGGTCGATTTGACTTTTTTGGTCTTCACCACATAATTGAAAAATACTCATTTTCGAGCCTTAATATACCAATGAATAGGATTTTTTTCGTTCCAAACCAAGTTATATAATCTTGTGGGATACCTCACACATTCAGTTTATTTTGTATTTTTTTACCTAAATTGGGCAAAAACCGTTAATTATAATCTTTAAATTTGATCGATTTTTGCGTTGTTTTTAAATACTATAAAGCTACCTTTGAAGACATTGAAGTGCATTTTGGCTATTCCTTTCTGGGAAATCTTCTTTTTTTTTTTTTTTTTTTTTTTTTGCTTATTTGTAGTGCAGCCAAGGTAGATTATATTCTCTATGCTTTGCCTTTCTTAGTTGAAAACTTCAAATGCCTTTTTTCATCCATACAGATGATGTAAAGAAACGTGCAGAAAAAGTTACATGAAAAGATACAGGCAAAACTTGGTACTCAGAACTCTGTACAAGTTTACAACCAGATGAGGCATGATCTTGGAGAGAAAAGGTTCAAGAGGAAGCAAGACGAGAAGCTCATGGCTGTTATTAATCCTATCAGAAATGCCAAGAGAAAAATGAGGGTTTCTGCCAAACATCAAGCCCATAAGAGGAGAAAAATGATGGTTATGAAGATGGATGCACATGCACTAGTGTGCAAATTTTCTTAAATTTTTTTGTACATATCTCTTATGATAATCAGATATGAAGGTCCACATAAGGTGAAAACATTGTCGATTTTTGTGTATACCCTTGTATATTCTATTCCTTCCAATATACAAACTCTACAAAGTTAGAGAACTTCATAAATAAAGAGCAATTACAAAGTTTAAAGGATCATCCCCGTCCTAAGTGGCTCAAATGAACCAAAAAAAAAAAACAAAGTTTAAAGGATACAAACTAATAAAATAAAGAACAAAAGATTTGTGAAAATCAACATTATTGGAGAACTTCGTAAATAATGTCTTTTTTTACAAAATATATCAAGTTATTTAGTCTAATTCTTTTTTCCCTCCATCTCTATTCTCTCTCTCTATATATATCTATATATTTATACAAAATGTACACTGCCTCATTCTATTCTACTCATCTGTTGCTCTATTTCTTTATTCTTGTTCTGTTCCCAATATCAAGAATGGAAACACAGAGGCCTTACTCCGGCAAGCAGAAAAGCGTCGATAAATGGAGTAATCTTCCAAGAGACATACTCTTACGCATTGTCGAACACCATGGTTTGAAAGCAGACCTTCACCGTCTTCGCGCCGTTTGCTCTTCTTGGCGAACCGCTCTTTCTCCAAAGCCTGAATTTCCTTCCCATCTCAGACCCTGTTTCAGGACTCCAACACACCCTCTTTACGGAGACCGCCCTCTTTTCCTCCTCGAAACCCGGTTCTACTTTCTCTCTCCTCTCCCCTCTTCCGGCGTCGATGGTGGTGCTTGGGTTGCCAAGATGATTGAACTCGAACCCTCCAAATGGCACCTCCTTAACCCGGTTGATGACCACGTGACGCTAGACTACTTTCACTCGGATCCACCCATTGCTGGGAAACTGGGTCTCAATCTGTTGGATTTTTGGGTTCTTGAGCTTGATAGACCCATGTACTTGGTTCAATTATCGGACCGTAAAACCCGACCCGAATGGGTATCCTTCCAAGTTGTAGGTGGGTGGGCATTGAATTCGAGTTATAAGTATGCTGTGTTAGTGATGGGTCATTGTGGGTTGATGTTATGGAGATTGGGTGATAAACAATGGATTGATATCGAAATTTGCCATTGGGGACTTTTACATGATATGGCTTTTCATAATGGAAAGTTCTATGTAATCTTGTTCAAACTAATTGGGCGTAATTGTCCTAAATGGAAAATCGGAGTAATCGATCCTCAAGAAAAATTGATTTCGATGCAGTTCATAGATAGGCCTGATTTTTTGGTACAAAATCAAGTGGACAAAGAAATTAAAGTCAAAGGGATTTCATACGAGTTCCGGCAATTGAAGATGGTGTCGTCGAATGAGGAGTTGTATCTTACCATCGACGGAATGCGAAAGGATAATGGTAGAGATAGTTGGACTAGCAGAATGTTTGTGTTCTTGTTTAAGGAAGAAAAAGAGTGGGTGCGTTTGAAAAACTTGGGTGATCGAGCTTTTTTCCTTGGATTTGGGCCTCATAGAGAGAGGTCATTTGGTATCCCATCTTTGAAAGATTATCTACCACAATGGAAGCCGAGTACGATATGTTGGTGGATTCCTGAGATCCAGTCATGGGAAGAGGTGGAGGGATATGGTAAAGGAAGTAGCAGGCCTGACTGTCCTATGCCAAAGGGACTAGAGTACCTCAACAGTCTCATTTTTCCAACATATGATAAATATTTTCATGTGTTCAACATACAAAAGCAGGTCAGGCGTCTCATGGACTATCCAAACAAGGACCATAAGATGTATCGAGGGTTGTTCTTTCCGCCTCCACCTTGGGTTAAATGGCACTGCCCTAGCCTTGGAAATGTTAATGTCAGCTTTACTGGTTTGTATATCGATGATGATGATGATGATATCGCTGAGGAGGAAGAGCATGCTTATATCACTGATGAGGAAGAACAACATGCTGATACCGATGATGAGGAAGAGCAACATGCTGATATCTCTGATGAGGAAGAACAACATGATGATATTGCTGATGAGGAAGAACAGCATGATGATATTGCTGATGAGGAAGAACAGCATTGACAATGTTGAGCTCAAGTTAAGTGCGTGGCTTAATTACATTTTCACATACATGAGATAACGCGCAAGGATGTTTACTGTACTGATTTCGTTGTGTTTCGATTGTGATCTTGCTTGCTGGATCTATCTAGTGCTAGTGTAGAGTCTGTAGATTGTGTAGTGTTAGTAGAAATTGGTAATATGTATGCCAAGATACTTCATTTTTTCTAGTAATGTAAGAAATTAGTTTTAAGTCTTTGAACATTTACTTTGTATATGTGTCCACGACGTTGTTTTTCATTTAATATAGGAGGTGATTGGTTTGCCATTGAACTAAAAAGCTTTTGTAAATAAAATAATGTTGCTCAACTTCTACTAAACAATCTATCATCATTCTTCACAAAAAAAAAAAAAAAAAAAAAAAAAAAAAAACAATAAACAATCTATCATCACAAAACAAAAGACTACAAGTAATATTCATTATATCGAGTTTTCTCCGGATCTTTACTAATCAATTACCAATACGGAGTATGATTTATACAACCATTTAACAAAAGAATTAGCCACATAATCGTCTATCAACACCAAGCCACCACCATCGAATAACCTTTGTGGCCGATCATCCTTTTTCTCTACATAACGAGGGAAGATTTTCCGAGTGCTATGCTTTCTGTTGGCACAATGCTCAATCCTATACAAGCCTAATTACTGATGCACTATGCATGCTTACAGCCATGGAATTGAAGGCAGATGCTTAATATTATGATTAATCATAAATTTGTGACTAGCACGGAATTTAAAGTACTCATTTCATTTCATGAAGATCTTTCCCTCTCAATAGCTTCGACGCGAAAAACCTTGTGCATAGACTCAAGATATTTGTTGAGTACGAAACTTGGCACTAAGTAGGTTGCCATAACATGAGAGGCCATTGTTGAATATACAGTGTGACCTCTAGCTCCAATTCCAGTACAATACTTATAAAGTTCACACTTCAAAAGAAGAAAAAAAAAATATCACGTCAAAAGTCTTAGCACTTAATACATATGGCCGCAAATCATATCTCTGGAAGACCCCCAAAGAACATGCTACTCGGTTTCAAAATAAGCAAAGGAAGCAGAATCGAAGGGGGATAAAAACAGAGAGAAATAGCAGGAAAACAATTTCTAAGGAAAAGTACAACTAAACAAGTTATAAAACTTGGATTAAAAATTAACTTAGGAATTTTCTTGGAGCTTTGCATCGACTAGACTACCAGTCTACCATTTACAGTATTACATATTTACATGTTTAATAAAAATTAAACACAAAATACTGGTCCTTGAGCCAAGAATAAAAAGTGATCCAAAATTTTCTTTATATTTCAACTGTTTTTCTTAATAATCACAACGTTTCACTTATAAAGCTGCTTACTAGGTGTAACATCACTACTTTTGGCTGTAGTTTCTCTCTCTATCTCTGACCTCTCCTAAAAAATTATGAAGTAAGGAGTATTAATTTCATCCTTGGATTGAATTACACGTCTAATTCCCTCCATAAAAAACAGAGACAGCTTTCACCAATGCGAGGACATTAATCTGTAGCAATTGTATCCATGGCAACATAGCTGAACAGATCAGACAGAGAATTCACTTGTCATTCAAAAGGTGTAATCAGTCATATACAGATCACCTGGCAGCATATGAAAGAGATGCGGAACATTACTGAGAGGGTTCTTGATATGATTTTGGGATTGTAACAGTCAACTGCAGCTTTCCGAGTTGGCAGAGTTTTACCGGATTCTTATAAACCATGATACTAGCAAGATTTTGGCCAGAAAGAACAACATATGCTATACTGAAAGAATCACCTTTCTCTGCTGCAAATTGCCACTCTCGTGTTGATATGACAAACCACTCTTTCTTAGAATATCTAGAAGCTTTCACTTCAATGTATTCCCTATTCTTTTCATCTCCAATCACAATGTCAAATGGTAAGCCCGTCTCTTTATCTTGATTGACCCAATTCACTTTTGCTCCATCAGCTTTTCCTGCAAAGTATCTGAAAGCCACCAGCTCTCCAAGTCTACCAATTCGCATTGCTTCTTGAGCACCCGGAGTATTATGCTGATATCTGCTTTTTGATTGTCCCGCTTCTGGGCAAAGGGACTCAACGACAATGTTGGTAGGATCAGGTAACATTTCCATAGATTGAAGCTGGTTGCATATAAGATCATTTTGATTTTCAAAAAGAGGGAAGGCAGATGAATCAGGGCCTACGACTCCATCTTCAATAATAGCATCTTCGTTTATGTTGATTAAATTCACTTCAGCTTCCTCCTGTACTGAAAGACCCTCAACTGTTCCTGTATTGCGACTTTGATCCATGATCACGGGTTGTGACCTGGAACTTTTTGCTAGTGAACAACCAAAGCCGGGTGCAGTTTTCCAGTCCACAGGAGGCCAGCACGAGTGTGCTCGCTTTTCCTTGGAATTGGAAGATACCTGGTCATTTATATCTGTAAAAAGGGCATTTCCAGAAAGTGCTTCATTATTCTCCAACAATGACAGTGCAGAAGAAATAGACCAGACAGGCTCCTCAATGGGAACCTTTTCCATCTTCTGGCTATTAAGGATGAAAAACTCCATTTGCTCTTCAGTTGAACCAGATTCTGCCATAGTAGTGATCATGTGAAGGAAATTGGCCAAATGCAACTCGGGAGAACCATCAAAGAATAATCGGGACAGTTCCATAAACAAAGAGTGTGAATCAGAATCTTGAGTTGTGTACAGAATGTTGTCCTACAAAACAAAACCATGTTTATACCTCTGAGAAAAGAATACACAAGTTTCAACAACAGGAAGTCCACAAAACTACACAACTACCTGAAGTAGGGAGTGGCATTCAGTCCTCTTCTTGGATGAACAGTCAAACCTCTTTATGACATTACGATAGAACAACTTTTCAACTACACAAATTTTTAAATGATGTAATTCACATCCAGACTGCTTGAGTTGACTGTATCTTTCTGGGTGTAGATTATAGAGGTAACGCTGGGCAAAGGGAAGCACCCATGTCACCATAGAGGTTTTTAAGCCACAATCAGAAAGCCCGTAGTAAATAGCTTCACGAAACACAACCTGCAATTAAGTAATTAATAAAAAAATTGTTTATAAGAGAATACAGCAAACCAACACTAGTTATAGAATATATTGGTATAGCAACACGTGCCGGCTCATCAGCTTCCCCTTCTGCCCCACCTTGACCATTGTGGATTTAAAATATACATGAAAAGCAATACAGGCAGGCATATGACAAAAACATTGAAGCAGAAAACTCCAGCACAAGGGATATAAGCAAGAGGACAAATTCGAACAAGGTAACCTTAGGAATATGCACCTGTGAATTTTAGCCATGCATATAATAGAAATAACTTTTTTTAAGAAGATTATAATAAGGCTTTAAAACAAAGCCATAAAAGCAGCACATTAAAGCCTTCCTTTTTGAAATTTCAGCAGCAGCGACATCTATTGGGTGCAAAACAGGAGTCCTGCAACAAATATAGCCAAAATTTAACCCTTAATTCACCCAGATGGTAAATAAACCAAGATGAATAGTGAATTGGCCAGTTTTCTTGTACGGAATTACATCCATTTCTGTAAGCTCTAATAGCCTCTGAAAGCTGAATGAGTTCCAATAAAATAATTCACCCAATATGTCGCTGCTAACTTTGATTTCTTTACATTTCAGTGAATCAATAATTTCCATAACATCATCAGCATGTAAAGAATCCAAAGACACATAAGAATTCGAGCTTCTGGTTTTATACCACCAATATCTTCCAGCCAATAATCCAAATGAAAGAAAGGATACCAAACTGTAGAGTATATGCAATTTCCACCTTGCAACTACAACCAGTGAGCAGCAACAAGAGCTCTGTTCATGAGAGACAGAAAAGGGAAATATACATACCTTCGAAATAGCAGGTATGCCTAAGTTCTGTAACAGAACAGAAACTTTAATTTGCAGCATCTCTATTTCATCGTCGGTAAGTTCTCCAAAGTATAGAAACTCGATATTGTCTGAATGCTTAAATTCTTTCTTTAAAGTATCATCATCAGACCAACATACAAGGCCAAAAGATGAGTGTAAGGAAACCCACTTATCTTGCATTGCTGGAAGTACTCTGAACTCAGACTGAAAGAGACATTCCTTCAAGTAAGACATGTTATCAGGAGTGAACACACCACACTTCAGGTCATCCGCCCACTTGAGGAGAACTTGGAAAACCTAATACATGATACATGTTATTATTAGTAAACTTACACAGCTCAATAATCTCAATTAATCAATGATATAACATACCGCATTCGCTGCCTGTAGAGGGGAAGAATTTTCTGACAACTGCCGCAAAATCTGAAGGTAATGACTAAAAGAAGGGGCCTCGTTGACACCACACTCACTCACAAAAAAGTCATGAAGACCTGGATAAATAGAGCATAATGTCTTGCTACTAGCCTCTACAGAATTCTTCACATGCTTTCTACAGTCCAAAGCACCAGTAGAATCATGCCAGTAAGCTTCATCAGGCGATAATAACACACCAGGTACAACATCCTCATAGAGTTTGACAGAGGCACAAGGGATGAATATGAAAGGTCCTGATTTTAAAGCATCCAACACTTGTTGCCTACATGTTGTCATTTCCTTCCAAATGAAAGAATACATTTTTAACATTTGTGACAAGCTGCAATGATCAAGTTCGTACTAAATTAGAGAGAACATACAGAAACAACAATGCTAAACAAAAATTATATATATATAAATAAATAAATAAATAAAGAGTTAGTATGATATAAGAAAGCAAGCATGTGCAAGAAACCTACCCAGCTTTCAGCCCTCTTCATTTTTGTGAGTGAAAATCCAATTCAGATTTGGGTCAAACTAAAAAATAGAGAGAACTCTAACCTCTCCCAAATCTAAATTGCAGTGATTCACCCTAAATATTTCATTTCAATAAGACAGTGGTTACCCAAAATATCAATGGATTTCCCCTAAGCATTTTTTAAACTTCATGATTGGAAAATTATTAATTCAAATTCATTACTATAGGATGCAAGCCAATGAGACCCTACAATAAGTCTATTCGAATTGGCTCAATATCAATGAAATTTCCTCATCCATACCACAAGGGATTGTTGTAATGAAGACAAATAATGTACAATGACACCAATGAATTGACAATTTATGGCTATGACATGGGGTATTAGTGTATAACCATAAGTGATTGAGTTGCAATGAATATGCTGGCTCATATTTTCACATTTCTATGTTTTAGAACTTAAAAGACATGAGGGCTACAAAAATGATATGTATCTCAGAGCCTAAGAGAAAGGAGAATGGTCAAGACACCTGCCTTGAAAACGAGGAACGAATTCCATATTTTAAAATGTAGTCATATTTAGTTAGAAGATAATATATGGAATAATGTGAAAAGTAGCCTATTCAAAATAATGCATCTGAATGTCATATTCATACAAAAAAGAACACTAGAATTCATGACTTTCTACATTAACTTGAAGGGCATTAATTAAAGAGGTTATAGCTCTCTGCCTTACGACACCTCATTGTACCACATTAATTCATCTCTCCTAGATTAATAAGGTGATAGCAATTTATGCACCTCGCCAATTCTACACCACGTTTAGGTTCAAACGTTCAATATATTGGTTTCGGAAAGCATAAGGTGAGAAGAGCCCCCTAGCAGTTAGGCTAACAATGTGGGTGCTATGATCAGAAAGGAAGAGAAGATTTTTATTCAATTAGGGTTACTGCAGTGCCATGCAAGGTATAATTACTTTCCTTACCATTACATGAATTTGTACAACCAAAAATTTCCATCATTTTTTGACAAGCTCTGTTCTTTCATTAGGATTTTCAGCCAGAGAATGTATACCCTATATGTTCATGACTAATATCTTTTGTAACTTCTTTAGATGGTAACAAAGTACCGAGTTGTTCAATCTCTCTTACAAAGCCACAAAGCACATTGATTTGAATGACTGCTTAAGTTTTCGTATAATATGCTGGGGCTAGATTACAATGAATTTCTAAATCAACAGATCAGCAGTTAAGATTAGGGACAAAGAAATGAGCTGCTTTTTATCAACCAATGATCAAGAATAGGCAGAAAAGTGATAAGCTCTGCAATAGTATACTACCTGGCTGTGAATGTAGACTCCAACGTTCTCCAAGTTTGAAGCATTGCCAATACATCATCAAGTGTAACTTCAGTCTTGAAACCAATTTCTGTCAACAGTTTAACACTTTTAACCTGTTTCAAAAAAACTACATATCTGAGAAATATTCAAATCATCTTACAGCATTCAAATAATTGCCAACGTTAGACAAACAAAAGAACCCTCTCCTTTCAGTTTTACCATAATATTGAGATATACTACCTATTTGTGGCAAGTACATATATTCAGATGAGTGGCTTTAGAACAAGTTGACTATATATCCCAATCAGATACACTACCTCCTTTTAAAAAATAAAAAATAAAAAATAACAAACTTTCCTTTATTGAGTGAAGGCAATCAGAACGGTGGGTTGGTTTCATCAAATCTAGGCTCACCAAATATATCAGACTAGAGCACAGTGATGCGTAAACTGTTTCCTTGATTATCTATTTTTTTAAGATAGCACCCAAGTCTGACACAACTAAGGTAAGGACGGTGAAGGAACTGACTAGCACAATACTTCAATATTAGACCCGAAACCAAAGAACCTCAGCAGAGTGACAGTTCATTAAGGGGGCTCCAAAAGGCAGAAATAAAGGATATCTCAAATTAGAGTGACAAAGAAGTGGAGCTATTTGATGGAAAATCATTCAAAAAAAAGTTGATAATACCATGCAATCAAATTGAATCTAGCTTTAACATTGAACTTCTTACAAAAAATATCAATTAAACTGACCTTTGGAACAACATATGGGGCATGACAACCAAGAATAGAACGGACAGCATCACAGTCATAAAACAACTCTTTTGGATACTGAAGCTCATTTGATATACTTGAAACTGTCCACCTGACATCAGATATGCAATGCCAGAACGAAGTTTTGAAACATAAGTCATTCAGACCAGACTTACTGCTGCAACACCCAAAAACTTTATCACTGAAATGATCATCCCATAAGTCATCTAGAACTTCCAAGAGATATTTGCACCTCTCTTGGCTACCATCCTTAGACAACTGGGAAAGTATACGAACTAATTCAGGCGATTCCCAATCTCTAACCACCAATCCTGGGGAAATGAGCTGTCTGTCACTCATCATCTGACTAAGAATAGCAGGAGACAAGTCAGCAACAGATTTCTCAGAGGGAACTACTTTGACAAAATCCGTAACCCCCAAGTTCTGAAAAAACTTCCTCCACTTCATTAATCTACATGGCACTGACTCGGTAGTGGGGTGCTTCAAATACATACCATCAACCTCGTGCCACTTGTAATCCAAACCACTTATCAATTTCTTTGCATCAATAGAATTTCCATATTCTTTATTAAAATGAATCGGCACCTCAACCGGTCGCTTGTACCCATGATTTGTTAGAATTAAAGCTTTACTGCATAGTTCAGAAATAATGAGTTCTCTTTCAACATGACAATCTACACAAGTAGAGTTCAAATGAAGCATTATAAAGGTGATATATTCCCTCATTAACTGCTTGTTATCAGTCAATCGGTCATCCGATATAGATGGTAAAATATGAATTTTTACAAGTTCATGAGCTGACATCTGCTGAACACCAAGCATTTGCAGCATACTTGTACAGTTATTGACTAAAGTAACGTCAGCAGGTGCCTCTGAAAAGAGGGCAGGGCTTACAATCCTCAGCGTAGCATATAAGCAGGGAAAAGCTTCATTACCAAGTTCACCACCAAGGCCAGTGCTTATGTAGTCAGCATGAAACCAGATGGTACCATCATCCAACGAGCCATATGTACCATCAGACAGTGGAATAAATGGAACTTTTTTCAAGTTATTTATAAGATCCTGTTCGAAGCCTGAATTCCTTAAGTTTGGTGCATGGAAGTGAAACATGTTGTGAAGTTCATTAAGCAAAGAGAAAAGCCAATGAAGACCCATTGATTTTATACCATCTTTTATTCGACCCAAGGAAGATATAAGCTGTACCAATATCTTTGGACCATATTCCTCAATACCGAGTGCTCTAGCAAGTACATCTGACAAACTTACATCCTTGTGTAAAAGCCCAAGTCCAAGATGTTCATAAAGTATAGTGTCAGGCAACAGCATCTGTGCTTGCTCATTCCAGCCTCTTAAAACCTTGCATGGAGGGACCCACTTGTCCTTGCACCCGTCCTGAAGCAAGCAATTTGATTGACGTAATTTAGCAATAATCATCCGAGGGAGTCCAGAAAAAAATCCATGCACTTCACCCATAAGAGGAACAAAGCTCATGTAAACACTAACTGCTTTCGCAGGATTCTCTCGGAAACAAGGAAGAGAGCAAAATAATTTCTCCGCATTAACAAATAAAACGGGAAATTCTGACAATAACCACTGATTCCATGGGCTATCTCCATCAACTTCTTCTCTAGATGAAGGAAGGACAAAGTCGGCTTGAAGTATAAATTTGAGGCCATATGTTCTCAATGGTAGAAAAGCAAAAACAGGCTGTTGACTTAAGAATGGTTCATAGTCACCATTCATTGTCTCATTCAGAGTCAAAGCCATAGAAATCTCAGTCATATGAACATTGGACCGGATAACTTTAGGATGCAGCTTGTTAGAAGCCACAAACCAAGTCATTTGCTCTTTCCCATGAGATACTTTGACAATTCCATCTCCTAATATCTCTTTTCTCATAATAGTAAGTGAGTCATTTAGCATATTCCTTAACTTGATACTCTGAAGACGGTGAAGAAAAAGTAACAACGAAGGATGGAGATCAGAAAACATAGACAAAATGCTACTCATTGCTGATCCTTCCAGTAATTTTGATTTGAAAGGAAGCACTATACATGTGTTCCAACAATTCTCGCCCTTTTGAAAATCATCTCCGGGTACCAATCTTTGAAGCATGTCAATATCACAAGGTGGTACAATTGTTGGTAATACAAACCCAATCTGACCCTGACCAACATCAAACTTAATATGAAATCCATTTGAATGAATTTCCGGAGCATCTGTAACCTGTGTGAAGAGCAACTAAAATTAAGATGCATAGGTACAACTTATAAGATATAGAAGAAAAATTTTCAAAATATTCTGCTTGTCTTAAGAAAGTATTGACTACAGTATTTTTGCATGTTCACAATAACAAGCAATAAGCTAAGCAGCCTAAGCCATCCTGTAAAAATGCAAGTGAAACTGCATAAACTGCTTTGACATAAACAGAAATTAATCCAGCATTTTTGTCACAAACTTGAAACCCAGTAACCATTTCATACAAATATATGAACTAAGAATTTATAATACCATTATTTTACATGAAGCAGGCTTTACCTGACCAGGAAAAATTACAGCAATCCACTTCACAAGAAGCTATAAACAGATGTTGATAGGTCATGCAAATAATTGCAGAAACAACTAATTAACAAAACTGTAAAGACTTCAATGTTGACATGGAACATTGAAGTGTTTGCACTCAAGATTTTACAGATGTATACATACCATGAATTAAAAAGCAAAAAAAAAAAAAAAAAAAAAAAAAAAGCCCTTATAATATGAGTGTTTGATTCATGCAGCACTAAAAACCATGCAAATATATATTTTCTCACATACTTAATGAGTTATTTTATCACCATTAATTACCAAGTATACATCATTCAACAATTGGATAATCATGAACTACCATTTAGCAAGCGTATATATCTTTCACCCTATGATTGCTAAAAGGATTAGAACAGAAATCCCTAAAATTAGTTGATAAACCCATGATAACAAGAGTGCAAGACAAATAAAATGCCCAGGTGATGACGCCATGATAACAAGATGACTCAACCAAAAAATACCCACAATTGTATTTGATTCCATGATAAATGAGCATTTGATGCATACCTGAAAAACTGATTTGAAACCAATTCCCTTTTGTCCAATGTAGCCGGCAGAAGACCCTTTTTTGGTAGAGTTCCCTACATCACAAAGAGCTCTTATATTCTCTGCATTAAATCCTCTCTCATTATTAAGAATAGTAATTCCGGTATCTTGAAGGATGAAACTTAGAGTAGGTTCAACATTGGCAGGGTAAACATTATCATCAGCATTCTGAACCTGTAAATTTAGAGATTAGAGAAATAGGAATGTCAAATATGTTACAATTGACAATTGGGAAAATCATCACATTCTTGCATGACAACATCCGTAACAAGAACAAAACATAGTAAAGCAGCAATAATAAAATACGACAACAATAACTCCTGTACTATGCTAAAGATATAATTTTACCTCATGAAAGTAGTACATATTATGAATCGGGACACCTAAAAGAGCAGACAAACGATCCCACCCCCATCCTCCTTCCCAAAGAAAAAAAAAAAACAAACAAACATAAAGAGGAAAGACAATAATTTTCAAACTTAGGCAATATAATACTTTTGAAGCATAACCAGTTTGGACAGCATTCATCATATTTTCAATTTACATCTGTCAGTGTGTCTGGTAATCCCAGCGAATAAATTTTTTTTTTTGAAACAACTATACAAACAATACCTCCCATTCTATATAGTTTTATCATGACAATCCCCCCACATAGAGACAGGTATAGGGAGTCAAGTAAATGCCACCTTACCCTGCAATTGCAAAGAGGCAATATTTAGACCCATCTAAATATTTAGAAAGGCTGCCTACCTAATCACAATGAGAGTTTAATTAAACAAATCAAACGGACTGTATGCATACATCTAGACCCTTAATCCCTGCAACAACAGAATCCTCATTTGATGTAAACAAAGTCAACACCCAACAGGAGCCTGCCCATACAATGTTGCAGAAGTTCTTTTAGCACAATTGTAGATCAGTTTCACAATATCAGCAATTCATCCCAATTTCAAGTGTTCCTCGACATTCTTCTCTTCAGCATCTCCCCTTCTCAACACTCCTTTAACTAAAAACCAAAAAATTGTTTCGACTGTACCACTTTTTGGTCAAAACCGGAGGGAGAGTGTTAATAAGGATCTCCCTTGTGATCTTGAGTTTTCCACAGGTTTTCAAACTACGTACTCGTATATAGTACCACAACTCTGACAGTAAAACCCATGCCCCCAGTGTCTTAATACCCTTCGGGAGTCCAATTGGGTGGGTGGTACCATCCAATTTGCCTTTAAGCATCCTATTTACCCGTTTTTTTCGTACACGCCTCTTGTATTGGCTATAAGCTTTCACAGGGCCTTTATATAGTCGGCTTATGGTTGTATATGGGTCCAAACAACATTATATGACCCCGAGATGCATCCGGTAAAAAGGGAAAATACAAAAACAAAGGCGGTAATTGGAAAAATAGGGGAAGTTGCTGAAACAGTCCCTAAAGATGTGAAAAAGGTCAGTAATAGTAGGGGGATGGATTTTTGAAACTTTGGTACATTCCATATTAGCCTAATTGCGCGTGTTTCAAGGTTTGGCGTTGTTCTAGACCTGGAATGTGGTAATTGACCCCATAAGAGGGTGATTGAGGGACAATTTGTGTTAATTGATGATGGAATGAGGTAATTGATAGTTTGCATGAGATAAGATATGATACTTACATTACAAATATGAATAGTAGTATGATTATCCATAGTCTATCAATCATCACATCACATCACCTCACCTTACCTCACATCACATCACATCACATCACATCACATCACATCACCTCAATCAACACACTTGTGAATAGTAGTATGATAATCCATAGTTACATCATAACATGTGTCTTTTCTAAGCCATAGAAAGTCACATCACACCAGTAATATGGTTATATGACATCATTTTACCTATATGACATTATACTTGAATGACATCATTATATTTCATGAATTTCTAATTAGAAATAAAACTCATATTCGGTGCTTTATAGACATCTTTATAGATGTGTGATGGTTTCAAACCACTTTATAAGACCCCAGGAATCACCCCATGTATTCAATTCATTTTTTGAAAAAATGTCAAAAATTGACCCAAAATCGTGTATTGTAGACTTCAATTTTGAACAATTTTCACTATTTTGGACCCGAATACAAAAATTGCCGAGATGCTTCCCATGGACCCGAATAAACCCCGGAAATCCATTAAGGTGGATAAAACCATCCAATAAGCCTTTTAACTGTCATTTTACCCGTTTACTACTTCCACTGATTTCATAAACTCGAGGCTACCACGGGCATTTATGGCGACATATAATGATCATATATGGTTCCAAACGACATTATATAATCCCGGGATGTATCCCCTAGTATCTCGGATCTTTTCAACACCGGGTTCTAAAACCTCCGAAATTGGCCAAAAGGCGTGTATTCAATTTTGCCAATTTTCTACTTTTTTTTATTCGGAAACTAAAATTAACGAGAAGCTACAATTGGATGCTAATACCCTTCGGGAGTCCAATTGGGTGAGTGGTACCATCCAATTTTCCTTTAAGCATCTTATTTACCCGTTTTTTTCGTACACGCCTCTTGTATTGGCTATAAGCTTTCACAGGGCCTTTATATAGCCGACTTATGGTCGTATATGGGTCCAAACAATATTATATGACCTCGGGATGCATCCGGTAAAAAGGGAAAATACAAGAACAAAGACGGTAATTGGAAAAACAGTCCATAAAGATGAGAAAAAGGTCGATAATAGTAGGGGATGGGATTTTGACACTTTGGTACATCCCATATTAACCTAATTGCGCGTGTTTCGAGGTTTGGCGTTGTATTAAACCAGGAATGTGGTAATTGACCCCATAAGAGGGTGATTGAGGGACAGTTTGTGTTAATTCATGATAAAATGAGGTAATTGATTGTTTGCATGAGATAAGATATGATACTTACATTGAAAATATGAATAGTAGTATGATTATCCATGGTCTATCAATCATCACATCACATCACCACACCTCACCTCACATCACATCACATCACATCA
Source organism: Chenopodium berlandieri (assembly GCA_034703905.1). Classification (NCBI taxonomy): domain Eukaryota; kingdom Viridiplantae; phylum Streptophyta; class Magnoliopsida; order Caryophyllales; family Amaranthaceae; genus Chenopodium; species Chenopodium berlandieri. Next base: position 54,168,526 of record CM068281.1, read on the forward strand.
CATCAATCAACACACTTGTGAATAGTAGTATGATTATCCATAATTACATCATAACATGTGTCTTTTGTAAGCCAGAGAAAGTCACATCACACCAGTACTATGGTTATATGACATCATTTTACCTATATGACATCATTATACTTGAATGACATCATTATATTTCATGAATTTCAAATTAGAAACAAAACTCATATTCGGTGCTTTATAAACATCTTTATAAGACCCCAGAAGTCACCCCATGCATTCAGTTCATTTTTTTAAAAAATGTCAAAAATTGACCCAAAATCTTGTATTATAGCTTTCAATTTTGAACAATTTTCACTATTTTGGACCCGAAAACAAAAATTGCCGAGATGCTTCCCATGGACCCGAATAAACCCCGGGAGTCCATTAAGGTGGATAAAACCATCCAATAAGCCTTTTAACTGCCAATTTACTCGTTTACGACTTCCAATGATTTCATTAACTCGAGGCTACCACGGGCATTTATGGCAACATATAATGATCATATATGGTTCCAAATGACATTACATGACCCCGGTATGTATCCCCTAGTATCTCGAGTCTTTTCGACACCGGGTTCTGAAACCTCCGAAATTGGCCAAAAGGCGCGTATTTAATTTTACCAATATTCTACTTTTTTTTTACCCAAAAACTAAAATTAACGAGAAGCTACCTATAGACCCTTATACCCTTCGGGAGTCCAATTGGGTGAGTGGTACCATCCAATTTGCCTTTAAGCATCCTATTTAGCCGTTTTTTCGTACACGCCTCTTGTCTTTGGCTATAAGCTTTCACAGGGCCTTTATATAGCCGACTTATGGTCGTACATGGGTCCAAACAACATTATATGACCCCGGGATGCATCCGGTAAAACGGAAAAATACGGGAACAAAGGCGGTAATTGGAAAAACAGTCCCTAAAGATGTGAAAAAGGTCGGTAATAGTAGGGGGATGGGTTTTTGACACTTTGGTACATCCCAAATTAACCTAATTGCGCGTGTTTCGAGGTTTGGCGTTGTTTTAAACCAGGAATGTGGTAATTGACCCCATAAGAGGGTGATTGAGGGACAGTTTGTGTTAATTGATGATGGAATGAGGTAATTGATTGTTTGCATGAGATAAGATATGATACTTACATTACAAATATGAATAGTAGTATAATTATCCATGGTCTATCAATCATCACATCACATCACCACACCACACCTCACCTCACATCACATCACATCACATCAATCAACACACTTGTGAATAGTAGTATGATTATCCATAATTAAATCATAACATGTGTCTTTTCTAAGCCATAGAAAGTCACATCACACCAGTACTGGTTATATGACATCATTTTACCTACATGACATCATTATACTTGAATGACAACATTATATTTCATGAATTTCAAATTAGAAATAAAACTCATATTCGGTGCTTTATAAACATCTTTATAGATGTGTAATGGTTTCAAACCACTTTATAAGACCCCAGGAGTCACCCCATGCATTCAGTTCATTTTTTGAAAAAATGTCAAAAATTGACCCAAAATCGTGTATTATAGCCTTCAATTTTGAACAATTTTCACTATTTTAGACTCGAAAACAAAAATTGCGGAGATGCTTCCCATGGACCCGAATAAATCCCAGGAGTCCATTAAGGTGGATAAAACCATCCAATAAGCCTTTTAACTGTCAATTTACCCGTTTACAAATTCCACTGATTTCATAAACTCTAAGGCTACCACGGGCATTTATGGCAACATATAATGATCATATATGGTTCCAAACGACATTATATGACCCCGAGATGTATCCCCTAGTATCTTGAGTCTTTTCGACAACGGGTTTTGAAACCTCCGAAATTGGCCAAAAGGCGTGTATTCTATTTTGCCAATTTTCTACTTTTTTTTTACCCGGAAGCTAAAATTAACGAGAAGCTACCTATAGACCTTAATACCCTTCGGGAGTCCAATTGGGTGGGTGGCACCATCCAATTTGCATTTAAGCATCCTATTTAACCGTTTTTTTCATACAGTTTGTGTTAATTGATGATGGAATGAGGTAATTGATTGTTTGCATGAGATAAGATATGATACTTACATTACAAATATGAATAATAGTATGATTATCCATAGTCTATCAATCATCACATCACATCACCTCAATCAACACACTTGTGAATAGTAGTATGATTATCCATAATTACATCATAACATGTGTCTTTTCTAAGCCATAGAAAGTCACATCACACCAATATTATGGTTATATGACATCATTTTACCTATATGACATCACTTACATGAGATTATAATACTTTTATGACATCACTATTGTTAAAGTCACATCATATTATGACATCACATCATTATAAATATAATTACATAATATGACATTATTATACTTATATTGGATCTTTATACTTTTGAGTCATCATTAAATTCATGACATCATTATACATGTATTGGATCATTATACTTTTGTGTCATCATTAAACAACGCTAACCTCATTTTCCAAAATATAGGGAATTGGGGTGGGTTAGGGACGAATCAAACGACAAAGGGCTGAATTTCAGTGGATCGTGGCAGCTTTACCCCTTACAATACCCAGTCGCTTATTTAAGTACTTCAAGGCGGCTCTCACGGCGACGCATCCACCGCGCGAGCTTAGCCTACGACACGTGCCCTTGGGGGCCGAAGCCCTTACTGTAGGACGGCTATCGGGCGGCGGGCGCATGCGTCGCTTCTGGGGCATCACTAGCTTACACTATGACCCAAGTAGCATGGGGTACATGGAATCCCGTGTGAATCAGCAAGGACTACCTTGCAAGGTTATACTCCGGGGTGACCTATAGCGATGTAGTAGCGTGATGAAAGAGTGAAAAGAACCCCTATCAGGGAGTGAAAGATAACATGAAACCGTAAGATCTCAAGCAGTGGGAAGGGGGCACAACCTTGACCGCGTGTTGGTTGAAGAATGAGCCGACGACTCATAGGCAATTGCTTGGTTAAGGGAACCCACCGAAGTCACTGTTTCTAATGAAACCGTAAACAAATCCTTGACTAAACTTATTATTGGAAACAGACACTCAAAGAATGCAGTATGGCAAAGCTCTAACAAAGACCCAACCTACAACTGCAAAATGAAGTTCCACCAAATACTTTTTAAATAAGAAGAGGTATTATATTAATCAATTTAGAAGAAGATTACAGAAAGAGGACAAGGAATTACCAAATTGATTCCTTTATATCTCCCAAATTGTATAACCCTCAAAAGCCCCCGCTGGCTACTATGACGATGCTAAAAAAGTACTTTTGACATAGACCACATCCCAGTACTACACGATACCATTTGGTCACTGGATTAATAGCTACATACGCTATTGCTTATCTAAAATGGAAGCAAAAGTCAATAGGAGCAGATTCTTTAAATAATGGAAATTGTTTTATCCAGCATAGCATGCAAATGTCTAGTGAAATTGCCTACTCCATGAAGCATTTCATTTGTATTGATCCCCCCCCCAAGCTAGCATCAAAACAAACGCCTGCACCTTAAGTACTGCCACCTTCCCTATGAACTTTGCTAATGAAAATGCAACATACTATGATTAAGTCAAGCATATAAATAAAAGGATTTACACAAAAAGACAACCAAAGTATCTCCCCTCAAAACCTTAGTGCATCAAAAGGTTTTGTTTCGACACATGCACTCGTCTATAAGTATGCAGCCTAAAATAACAAAACTTTTTTATATGCTTGATTTAACTAACGAAAACAAGAAAATTTCTTTGCCAGATGTAAACTTATTAAGATTATTTTGTCAATAAAACAAGATGAGTAGAAACGTATACTTTTCCTTCCCCCCAACTCATGCTACTATCTCATCATATGCATACCTAGCTCTCTCTCCCTTCACCATACACGGCAACTAGAAGACATAACGGTGGACTCCCTTGCATCACTGAGGTGCCAACATTCCTCATCTTTTATTTTAATTCCTCTAGATTAGATGCCATAATTTTCAGATGTAGGGTTTCTTAAAAACCCTAACAAAAAATTCTCCTTCCACTTAATTTCCCATTAGTGAGTGGTGAGTACAATATCTTGTGTCCACACCCCTAGGGTACGTGTCACGGTCCGGGAGTTTGGGCCTCGATACATGCGGCGCGCTCTAGCCTTTTTTCGGCAAGAACGCTAGCCTTGTGTGGAAGAGGGGCTTGTGAGCATGAAGCAACACAAGCGAGGAATCAAATCTTAGGAACACTCACGATTATTTGGGCGACGGAATGCGGGTGGTCGGGGCTTGTGACGGCCGATACTTCAAGGCAGGCACAAGCGGATCCGAACAACGAGTTCTTAGTGCATCAAGTTGGTGTGGAGGGGAGCTATTATGCAAGTAAGACACAATATCTATAAAGGTCTATCAACAAACAAGCGTAAAAGCAAGGCAACACTTGGTAGAAGGCTTAAGATTTCATTCAATCATTCACCCTCTAAAGAGCTTTAAATGGAATACATGGAGAATCCCTAGTGAACAGTGAACTGACAATAATGGAATAATGGAACATTAGGCCTAGAAAGCATTCAAGGGGCATCTAATCATCAAAAGGAGTCGGATTCTAACAGTACGCCATCCATCACAACTACAAGGATCTCAACTAAATACTTAGTAAGACAAAACTAAATAAGCCATGAGATTGCAATATTCAATTAAAGTTCGGTCAACAAGTTTATAACTGTGGACACATAGACTGCGTAACAAAATAATCCAATCAAGCAACTGTGATTGAAAACCAAAACTTTTTAAAAAAAATAAGGAAAAAAAAGACCTAAAGTCCTCTGAGCATGGATTCAAAATAAAGCATAAAGGCATACATGACATACCAGCTCAAGAAGGAAATGTGAGTCCTGTGAATACAATTCTTCTGAGAGACAATGAAGTGCTCGCCCCAAACGGGCATGTTGTTTCTTCAACAAACTACTCTCCGTATCAGAGATATTAGGGTCCAATCCAAATTCATCCCGCCTAATTGATTCAACAACAAGAGCAGCCTTCTCTATGTCTTGTTCAGCCAGGTGATGTGATACATTATTTTTAAAATACTGCACTTCTGAGCCACCCATGGTACGGATGCATCCGTATCATTTTTATGCAGGTCAAGTTTTTTAGCATGAGAAGAGGTCTTTTCAGGTGAACACTGGGCAAGGTCAATCTCTTTCACATCAGAACCCTTGTTTGTCAGTGATGGAACTTTAGTTAGTATCAAGGACTTGTAATCAGTTATTGGACAAACTGAATGGTGATCATGGATCCACTCAACTATACCCAATGAGAAACCAATTTCATGCAGCATAAGACGCTCCACATGTCCTTTACACTGAATCAATATAGCTGAAGCAACATCTTTGACCAAAGACTGCATTCCAGAAAGTAATACATCAGCTGCAAAACAGCGAAATTCTGAAGGCAAGAAAGCTAGACAATCAATGAAAATTCTTGATGCAAGGGACACAGCACAATTCATCCCACTCAAATTCTTGACAAGATTCACACTAGAATGACAATTAACTGATTCATTCTCTCTCGGTATTTTCGCACTCCTATGCCTATTACTAAAATCCATGTTTTGCAAAAAATCTGCCATGACAACTTCAAATCCTTGCCGTGCCTGGCATTTTAAAAGGGACAAGGGCACATGTCTTTTCCCACCAGACAACACAAACAATGAAAGAAGCTGCACTGCGACTTCAAAAGGAGATTCATGAAGTAAAGCTTGAAAGAACAGATCCCTAGAAGCTGAATGGTCAATTCGAACAACTTTACCATCTCTCGTCAAAAGACATAAAAAGCCTTCCACATTAACCTCTGAATGCAACCATTCCAGAAGAGGCGGCCCAAGTGAAGGAGCATATACAAGATCCCAATGCAACCATGAGTTTAGATCTGCCAAATATGGTGTTTTAAGTAATATGTCAATGGCATTTCTTGATGTAACTGATCCAAATTTACCATCAACCCGCTCCATGTCTTCTATCAGCCCAGAATTGTCAAACGCATCGATTCCATTAGCACCAGCAGAATCAACATACTTAGAGGTGCCTGACAATGTTGCAGAGAAAATAACACAACTGGAAGAAACACTGTCTCTCTGCTTCCCTACCAATTCTAGGAGCTCTTGTGTACTACAACTTTCGTTAATTCTGAAACTGATGAGAGGAAATTGCCGAATAAGCAGTTCAGATACTTTATCCTTGGTTACAACGCCTTCCTCCCAGAGGCTGCTTGAGGCTTGAGACAATAACGTAACCAATTGTTGTTGAATCATAGTAACCTCCAACAACTGGGATTCATGTACCTCCCCTCTCACAAAATTCAGGAGTGCTTTAGGGAGTAAAGAAGAATTTCTTTCTAAGAATGAAAAGAAATCTCCATGACCAAGTAACTTGAATCCTTTAACTGAAAACTTCTCACTCAACCAAACTTCACAACGAAAAAGTTGCTTTATAAACATGAGCAATCTATCCACAAGTGAACTTCCATCAGATAACACAGTGCTTTCAACAAGATAATCTGAGGCTTTTCGGACAATATCTTCCAAATTAACACCTGAAAATTGGAGAAGGTATTACATACGAATAATGGCAAGAAAATAATATGGATTTCACAAAACAAAAAAGGGAGTCAAGGACGCAGCTTGAAGAATTCATCATAGGAGCTTGCGACCCAATTACATTTAGAAGAAAACAAGAAAAAGCTAATGACAGAGAACAATAATTTCAGAATCAGAACATAACACAGAGCATGCTGTGCTTTATTACAAAATGTCTTAAAAAGAAGACATGTTGGACTATAGCATCTTCCTCCTAGACTTGGCTCAAGGCATTCTAAAAAGGGAGTTGATATTAATTTCTTGATAAAAATGAAATACATATGTTCCTTTAAATAAGCTAATGATAAAACAAAGAAAGCTAAATATTAGGAAACCACTACTAACCTAACTACCCTCTAAATAGTAGCAATGAATGTAAACAAAACAAGACTTAGACTAAGTAAAACTCCCCACATTACTTACCTAATTCATGTATAATAATAATGCCATAAACAGAGGAAGTACTAATACTAAGTGGGTAAACATGCCCCCTGATTTACTCCACTGACCTACTGATTTTATTAGTAATGTTCATAAACTATAGGAAACTAACTTTGAATCATCAATTTTAAACGACTCGTAAGAAGCTAAATTGCAATAGTAGAATGTGTTTATTATTTTTTTTTAAATAAAAAATTACGATTTTTTTTAAAAAAGTAATGTAAAACGCCGTCTGAGACAACGTTTTACACATTGATTTTTTTTTTTTTTTTTTATCAAAAAATCCAGGGTATAAAACGCTGTTCGAGACAACGTTTGTAATAAAACTTACTTTGGAAAAAAATCCAAAGAACGGCTCAATGGTTGCTCGCCAATTTGATTAATTTATGATGATATTAACATTCTATGTGAGAGTTTTTAATGCTTCTATTTCTTCTCATGTTAGAAGGACAAGAATTACGACATCTTGTAGCAAGATTATGGGTGAGCAAACCGGGTACCCGGTCAAAATTTTAGGATCCGGACCCGAAATTGGTTTGGACCGGGTCCTAAAATTTGGAACCGGAATTGAAACTGGTACAACCGGGTCCTAAAATTTAGGAATTGGAATTGGTTCCACCGGGTACCGGTTCCGATTCCGGGTACCCACTTATATATATAAGTGTTGAAATATAATCCAAATTATAATACTTTTTTGGTTTATTTTTACTTTTAGCGTTTAATACTTATATTTTTATATACATTAAGCTATTTTAATTATATTAATATTAATATTATTTTTTTAATTAGCATATTTTTGTTTTTTTAAATATATTTTGTACAATATATGTTGGGTACCCGGTTAGAGTAGGTTAGAGTAGGGTTTTGTTTGATAGTGGGTTGAGAGTTTTATAAGAAATTGGGCTTGGAAATTAAAATGGGCTGTAGATAACTCTTTAAAATCTTAAAAACACAAACAATCCACATAATATATCATATACTACCGGGTACCCAGTGGGTACCAGGTACAAAATTTTAGAATTTGGAACCGGAACCGGTTACAACCGGATCCGAAATTTTGGACCCGGTCCCGGAACCGGTGAGACCAGTTTTGGGTCCGGACCCGACGGGTCCTAACCTGTAATCCCCCATATTTTTCTTAAGTAAATAATAATTATATATTTTTATGAATACAAATATTTTATAATAATTTTATACTTGCATAAATATTTTCTTTTTTTTAAAAGATTTGACAAGCATAAAAACGATAACTTATATTTCAATAGCATTTTACTCACTTTGGGCCATGACTACCATTCTAACTCCAAAAAAAAAAAAAAAAAAAACAAACCCTTAAGCCCATATTCCCATTTTAATTAAGTAAACTTCTTATTTCCCCTCCCAAAACCCTCACATAAATTAATTTCACTGTTTTTTTTTTTCCTCGCTTCCTCTCTACATTCACGACATTCACACAAAAAAAAAATAAATTCTGCTGCCTTCGTTGCTGCTGCTGCCCCACTGCCGCCTGCCTCAGCCGGAGTTGCCACCTGCTGCCACCGTTTCCCAGCCACCGGACCACCGGTCCATTGTCCTTCTCTCCTGTATTGTTTTATTGTTAAAGTTTTAATCTTTATTTTAATCTTGAATTTAAATTGTTGTTATTATGATTTAATCATGTAAATAGATTTGGGAAAGGTTGTAAATTTATGAGTTTTATGATGTTTAAATTATGAAATTGATTTTCAGATTTATTTAGTTAAGAAAATTAGGGTTTAAATGTTTATTTTCATGATTTTAGGGTTTAATAACGTGTTGCTAAAGTTATTCAATTTAAGCATGATTTTGTTGTGATTTTACTATGAATATGATGATGTTTAATTCAACAGCTTCATATTTTTTCGTAACTAATTTCTGAATTTCCGTTCGTAAAATTTCTTAATCACGTTTTAATCGCATTTTGACTGTAACTCGTCTGATTTTCGCAAAAAAATAGTGTTTTTCGTGTGTAAATGATGTTCTAATCAAAACTCACTACCTATGGTAGTGAGCACCACCCTCTCGTGGCCAAATTCAGCTTCTAAGTATGGTTTTCGTGCAGTTTTTTATTTTTATCGAAGGTTTAATTGAGTTTTTATGAAACTAATTAAATTATAATTATATATTTCAAGTTTAGATTGTTGTATTCATACACTTTACTATTAAACTAAATTTTCAGATTTTAATCTTAGTTTAAATAGCTTTAAATCATGGTTTTACAATGGATTTTCAAGTTCTCAACATACTAACGTACTATATAATGATTGTTTCAAGTGAAAATGTTTGCGAGATTGTTTTACATGCTTAAAACGAATTTTCAGATTTATAACATCACTTTAAAGTTGCTGAAATTTTTGCTATAAGCCATATTTGTATGATTTTAGCATATAAACTCATAGTTCAAGTACTAAATTATTAACTTTGGCTATTAGGAATAATTTAAGAACATTATTTCAATGATTTAAAAGATTTTAAAATAGTTTAGTATTGCTGTAATATATGTTGCTTGGGTATTAATTGAGCTATTGTTGTTTTGTCTAGGAGAGGACTTCGTAGAGGGTGACTTCTAGTCTTAAAGTGGCCAATCAATTTGTGTTGTCAAGGTACGTACAAGTATACGAAGAACCTTGACTTTAGAAGCATGTTTAAGGACTTGGAAAAGACCTAGAATCATGTTAGGAGACTTGTGGATTGGTTGAAATTGTTTGGTAATGAGTTGATTGTTGATAAATGTAATGATTGCTTTAATTCATGTATGAGAAATTGCATTGATGTTTCCTATTGAGCATTATTTATGCAATATTTTGCAAAGAGAGCTTAGAAACAAAGCTACAAGTATATATATATGGAATGAATTGTTTTAACTACTTATCAAATTGTATTGAATTGGAATGAGTAAAGAAAGAGTTAAAGTCTAATCAGACATGTGGATATGAGGTGTCTTATGCACTTGAGGTGTTTATACACCGAGGTAGTTAAAGGATTCAATAATAAATGTTACTTGTCACTAATAAATTAAGAATTTAACCGGAAACTTGAATGATTTGAATGATTGATGTATGGCTGGTTGTGTTGTTTTGCATTTGAATCAACACCAAGTTTAAATTGGTAAATCACGTAAAGTGCAAGAAGGATGAGCAATAAAACTCTGGATTCGTGCACATCTAGAGTAATGACAAACAGGGGTTGGGGTTCACGGGGTATTAGCCGTGCACTTTTCAGAGGCCGTCTGATCTCATACTAGCTATGGCCACGGAGTCGCGCCCGTCTGCCATTGGATGTTTATTAATGTCTTCCGAAAGGAGGCATAGGGTTTTCTTTATTAATGTTCTGGAATGGAGCACAGGGGGACAACCTGGTCTATTGCTTAATCCAAATCAAATTAATGAAGTGATCAATGCTATCTAGAGAAAACTTCGTAATAAGTAACAATTGAGTCAGGTGTTCGAGTCGATGATTATATTGTGAATGTATGAAATGCTTGTTAGTATCATGCTAAGGCTTTTTATTATATTCGTGGCTTGTATGTACTCAGCGTTGCTGATTGCGTGCTTTTGTGTGTTTCTCTTGGTCATGGCCTTCGCCTTCCATGACCCTGTAATGATCCCTTCCATGACCCTGTAATGATCCAATTCTTACACTTGTAATATTGAGGAGCAGATTCATTACAGGTTTGTGCTTAATCTGACTTGCATCAGGGTGATGGGATTTGAGTGGAGCGTTGTTTAACATTAAGCCTATTTCATATCATAGATTGAATTTTTATTTTGGTGCTGAATTCATTTACTCCCTATTTTACTGGATTTTGAATAAGGGTTGTTATGGTTCCAACTTGTAAGATTAAATTGAGATTTGACTTTTAGTTTTAAAACTTATATTCTTTTCAAAAACTGAGTTAGTTTTCCGCTGCTAACCTCTGAAACTAGCCTTAACGTTTGAACACGTGGCGGTAGCACTCCGATAATTCTCTCATAGGTTACAGGTTATGCAGGTTATACAGGATTTTACAGGTTTTTGTAAAGAGAGAAATATTGGGGTGTTACATAACCGGTTCCGGGTCCGGTATCGGATACCCTGGGTCTTTGCTCACCCCCTCCAAGATGGGATATTGTAAACATTGCTTGCCTAATGTTTTCCTTAAAAAAAGAAAAAAGTAATATTCCTGTAAAATAATTTAATAATAAGGCTTGGCAGCTTTACTAAACCCTAAACCTCAGTTCTAGTTGCAATAGTTTTCTCGACTTCAATTGGGTTATTCTTGCGTTTTCTTCCCTAATAATTGTCAATTATTTGCTGTTGCGAATTCTCTTCTGTTTGCAGTTTGCCATTAACAAAAATGGAGGAAGATAACCGAGAAGAAGTGAAATCATTCAAAGACCTAAATATTTGCGATCTTTTAGTTGAAGCTTGTGACAAATTAGGATGGACTGCTCCTACTAAAATTCAAGCTGATTCCATTCCTCATGCTCTTGCAGGTTTTTTTTACTTGTTTTGAATTCCTGTTAATTTATCATAATTATATGATTAATTGTTTGAATTCTGTTAATTTATCATAATTATCCTATTAATTGTTTGAGCTTCTGTTAATTGATTAATTGTTTGAGTTTCTGTTAATTGATTAATTGTTTGAGTTTCTGTTAATTTAATTAAAGTATCTGTTTAATTCTTATAATTTTTGTTGATTTACAATTGTTGATTTTCGAATAGGCAAGGATATAATTGGACTTGCTCAAACTGGGTCTGGTAAAACTGGGGCTTTTGCATTGCCAATAATTCAGGCTTTACTGGAAGCCAAATCACCTCAGCCATTCTTCGGTTGCGTGCTTTTGCCCACTCGGTGAGCTTTTGGCTATTGGAGTTGTCGATTTTTGGTTTAATGCTTGAGTGTTTAATTGTTGAGTTCCCTTTAGTTTGTCTTATTACCAACTGTTTCGTTATGTCGTTTCTGCAAAATTGCACGTTCATGTTTGATAGTATATGTCGTTACTGTCAATTTGAATAACTTACATCTTCTACGTAGTCCAGTATATACTCCACTATCTAAGGAAGCCTTGAGGAGTCATTGCAGTAGTTATTGTTACTATATGTTTCATTTTTACTAGTATTTGTTTATGACAAAGGCTATGTTTGTTTTCTGTTAGGATATCTAACACCGGGAATTTTGGCCCTAGTTTGTTCTCGCTCAGTAATGCATTTCCATTGGATGAGCTTATGATGGCTCTAGAATTATCCTTTTGCTTATTTTTGGCTGTTTTGTTACACTAGGGAGCTTGCAATCCAAATTGCCGAACAATTTGAAGCGTTAGGAGCTAGCATTGGATTAAGAACAGCAGTTGTAAGTTTTTTTGATGAGCTGATTGCTTTCATGCCTTTGTGTGCAATACTGCTCTACTTCTCGGAGCTATATTTGTTTTTCACATTTTAATATCAGATGAATGACTGAAAGTAGTTGCCTTTTTCTTAGTGAGTTATATGATATTTTTATTTTTAAATTTTTATAAAGCAAGTACCATGATTGCTGACTGTGTTATATCTTTTATAGCTTGTTGGGGGAGTGGACATGAACCAGCAACAGATTGCTCTTGCAAGACGGCCTCACATTGTAGTACGTGATCATTCACTTTTGTTTATTTATTTGTTTATTGTAATACTTGATTTGAGTTGTTCTAAGGATTTTGAATAAATTATTGTATAAATGTTGAAACTTTCCTTTCTTATGAATCTAATGTTATAGGTGCTACATTACCAGTAACTAGTGGAGTATACCTGTGCATATTGCATGTAGAACTTATTTGGAAGTTATACAAGTATATAAGTGTGTGTGTCTGTGCATTTAAAAATTATGTAGAGGTGTTTAGAAGCATTTTTAAATGTGATACTGTCCTGGGTTAGTTTTTCTTGTTGTTATGTCTTCTTTATCCTTTATTATTTCTTTTCTATAGGTAGGAACACCTGGACGCCTTATGGATCATTTGACAAATACCAAGGGGTTTTCACTTCGTCCCTTGAAATATCTGGTATTTTTCGCTGCTAATATTTCCTATGTTTCTTTCTTTGGAATGCTGTATTCATTGTTCTCTTTAATTTTTTTGTTTGTGTAATTCCTGCTTAGCTGAATGACTTTGGTTTTATCAGGTGTTGTACTTTCACATGTAACATATACAACAATGAATCAGTATAAGTTTGTTTTAATTAGTAAACAGAATTTAGTGCCTTAAATATAAGGTGAAGAGAATGGGCTTCTGTTTCGTAAATGTAATTCTAGTTTATCCGTATTGGCCTTTAAGACAGAACCTCAGTCATTTACAAGTTGATTGCAGAAAACCACACCAAACTGGGCCGCTTGATTTATTAAACTGCCCGTACAAATTTTTTCTTTCCTTCCTTATGTCTTAATATCTACCTAATATTCTAATCAAACATTTAGGAGTTTCCTTTTTCTTTTTTTTTTGATTTTTTCTTATTGACTGCTAGGGTTATCTCTGAAGTGAATGGTCATATCTACCGTCATTAAAAGGGTTTTCCCACTCAATTTTCAAAATATTTTTAGCTCATATTTGAGATAGGGGATGTTAAGGCTATGGTACAAAATGTTGGGCTTCTAAGGAGCACATTAAAAGATGGAGGTTACAAAAATGAGCATGTTAAGGTGGGTGTGTCGAAACACTCTTAGGGATAGAACAGGAATGATGTTATTCGCAAGAAAGTAGGTGTGACAGGCTTTGGAGACAAACTAAGGGAAAATCGTTTGGTTGGTTTGGGCATGTAAGACGGAGACCCGAGGGTGCACCAGTGCAAAGAGTGGAATAGTGGGACCATAGAGGGGTTAAACGAGGGAGAGGGGACAAAAATGACTTGGTTAGAAGGAGTTAAGAAGGATATGAAGTTTCCTTATTTGATTCAGTTTTTGCTTAATGTAACCGTGCTTGGACGGGTTTAAATGTACAGTTCCAAGGCGCCTAAGTGGTACTTTAGACCCATGTTTTAACTTTTAAAAATGGTATACACTGTTTTTTTTGGGGGGGCCCAGGGTAAGGGGGGATAAGAAGTTGCATGGGTAAGTCAGCAGGGCATCAACCTAAATTAGCGTGGAGATAGCGGGGCATACAATTATGATGTTCTCAAGCTATAAGATAACTTAAGATAATTTCAACTTTAATAAGGATTAATTAATGGCGATTCAAATCTGGCGCTTGTCATTAAAAAGCACCAATAAAATAATACAAAAGCTTAACATGAACAAATCAAGCGTTCATAACCCACCCCAAACACCTAATGCAAGAAAAAGAGTGAAGAGCAAAACCAAATGAAAATAGATTTTTTTTTTTTTTTAAATTACTCCTATGGGGTGTTTGTTTTGTACAAAGAAAAGGGAAAGGAAACAAGAAAAGGATGGAACTATGGAAGAAGAAAGGAAGAAGTACGTGTCTAAGTGTCTGACTAGGCTACTAGGCTATTATGTGAGTGTTTTTCATGAAAAGTTCAATAATGAAGGGTTGATGCGTCCTAGCCGTGTTTGAGTGTCGAGTAGCTAACATGGGTGTAATATGAAGAGTCTAAGTAAGGATGTTTCCCTTTTTCATTTTTGAAACCCCCAAAACAATTGCCCCTAGTCTCCCTTAAACAAAGCTGGACAAGGCAACCTGGTTCAGCTGGATCTTTCCTTGTTTTGTTTCCACCTTTGCCCTTCTCTAAAATATTAATTTGATATTCTATTGATTTTTAGTCAAAAATACATTCTAAAACCAAGACAATAGAAATCATGCTTTACATATTTTACTAAGAAGAAATGCGTGGGGTGTTGACCAAAAAGTTTGTTAAGGATACTCTATGGATTGATGCAAAAAGGAAGTTGGGTGTTTGTAAAGAAACAAAGAGTTTTTCCTTGGATTTAAGTATTGAGTCTTCAAGATGTTTCACGGGATATACCACATTGTGTGGATCGAAAGCAACCTTCTATGCTAAATCCTTTTTTCTCCACTGCCAAATTTTATGTTAAGTATAGTTGATAAAAAAAGCCATGTCGATCTCAAGCTGGCTTAACTTGACTAGACTTGGACTCTTGGAGACAAATTCAAGCTTATTTCAATTAATTACTCACCTTGAGCTTGAGCTCTTAAAACTACTTGAATACTACTTCTGGCTACAACATTCCTACTGTTGTATTTGGCTTTAATTTTTACTTTGACAAGTATTTGGTGATATCTATTCTAATTATCTAGTTTGAAGCTCAGAACTCCTTTACTCCCATAAGATACTTTCCTGAACTTACATTGGAACTAATTTTAGAGGACATTTGGAATATTTTTTTTTGTTCTTCTGGTTTTATTGATTCAAAGAAGGGAAAAAAAAAAAAACTTTGACCCTCCATCCCCCTCCAAATGGTGTAATATTATTTGTTTAACAAAGACTCTTCAGATGTACTCTTGACAGAGTATTTTTAAAGGCAGGATTGGTGAGGACATGGTGTTGCCCATCTATTAGCTTCTAAATGTATAATTGTAAACGTTAGAAAAAAAGAAGTTAAAAGTTTAGAACTTTGAATCCTTGACATTTGAAATTATGTTTAAGCTTGCTGGAATGTTAGATTGTGGAGATATCAAGTCTATTGCAACAAGAAAAAAGTTCATGTCTGAATATATAAATGATCAATACGAGAAAATGAAAATAGTTTGTAGTCATTTTGTAAAGAATTTGGTGCTGTGGTCAAATGCTTTTTTGTTTTTTTAATTTTATATTTATTATTTTTTATTCCTATTGGTTGGAGATGAAAGATTCTTTCCATTGATTCTAAGAAATATAAAATGGGAACCAAGAGTTGTTGAATTTGTAGGCGGGTATAATATGTAAATCGCAATTTACACCTTTACCTTATTCTAGAAACGGCATCAGTTTGCCTGAGAATCTTGTTGATCCGTGGCAAAGGATAATTGTTTCTTTTTTAATTTTGTAGCTCATAAGTATGTACTTATTTTTTAGGTGCTAGTTCCATTTATGTACATGTCTTTTTATACTTGTAGGTTTCTTTGCTCGTTGATTTTTCTACTAATACAACAACAAAGCCTTAGTCCCAAAATGATTTGGGGTCGGCCAACATGAATCGTCATAAGAAATCATACGATATAAAGAAAGGGACATAACAAGATAATCATTTAAAAGGGTTTGAAAAAGGTGAGTAAAGTGAGCAAAAGAAAGAGCATCCATAAAAATAAAGGGAGTTTTAAAAGAAAACCAAAGTATTGAGAAGAATAAAATTCAAGAAAGTTTTAAAGTAGTGGTTAAAAGTTAAAACGCTGGAGTAAAAAATGGAAAGGTTTGAGAGAAATTTTCAAAAGGAAAACAATAAAGTTCATAAAGCATTAGTGGGATAAAATAATAAAATTAAATACGAAAATAAATTTAGAAAGTATATATATAAGCACGACACGTCGTTGACGTGAATTTTCTCCTTCCACACCGCCCTATCTAACACTATATTTCCCTCAATCCCCAAAACACTCATGTCACTCTCAATCACCCTTTTCTAAGTTTTCTTAGGTCTTCCTCTACCTCTCGCTCTCCCAACACTTTGCAAATTTTCATGCCTCTTTACGAAGTGTCACTTGGTTTCCTCCTTACATGGCCAAACCATCTTAAGTGATTCTCCTTCATCTTGTACTCAATCAATGTGACCCCTACTTTCTTCCTAATTATCTCATTTCTCAACCGATTCTTTCTTGTATGGCCACACATTCATAGCATGCATCTCCGCTACATTCATCTTATGCACGTGGCAATGCTTTACGACCCAAAGCAGGCCTTATTGCCGTTCGGTAGAATTTTCCCTTTAATCTATGGGGTATGCCAGGATCACATAAAAAACCTGTCGCACTCTTACATTTCAACCAACCCGCTTTGATCTTATGAGCTACTAATAATTACTTTAATTAATGTGCAGGTATTGGATGAGGCTGATAGATTGTTGAATCAGGACTTTGAAAAAGCACTTGATGACATTTTAAAAGTTATTCCTGTTGAGAGAAGGACTTACTTGTTTTCTGCCACTATGACCAAAAAGGTTAGCATGTAATATGATTGTTTCTGATCTTTTCCCATTCTTTGTGAAGCTTTCATTTATGACATTAATCTACTTTTGTTCATCACAAGTTTTTCCAGATAGTTGACATGGCTTTGACCTGTTTTGTTTTCTCCTTCTCTTTGGGTATTTGTAGCTAGTATCTTTAAAAAAAATTGTATTAGCTATTGAAGCTGATATTTTCCGATAAGAAGAGGGGTATATTTAATTTATTTTCTTTGCAGGTCAAGAAGCTCCAAAGGGCTTGTTTAAGGAACCCAGTGAAGGTAAGGTTTCGATGTGCTGTGTCATATTTCCTCTCTTTTAACTTATATGTTTCTTCTACTTTCCCTATTGATATATTTATCTCTTCCAGGTCGAGTCAGACTCAAAATATTCTACAGTTGACACTTTGAAGCAGCTACATCTTTTTATTGCTGCTAAATACAAGGTTTGTTCCTCTACATGGTTCCTCTTATTGCTGTGTTTGGACCCTGTGTTATGAATGTAGTTTCTGACACTGATATTAGTGAAATACCTTGTTGGCTTGTTGCTGTGACTTTTACCATCTATGATTGGAAAATTTGATTTTCACGGTGTCTTAGTGTGATATGTTGATCTATATTATTAGGTGAAAGAATAAAATTGAGGAAGAATTGCCTGAGAAAAAAATGGAAGACTTGAATTAGTTTTATAGCCAGCGTGAAGAATTGTGTATATCGCGATTTATGTAATCATGATTTTTGCTTCATCTTTAAATTGTTTATAATTATTTTTCGGAGATACTGTACTATTGCATAATTATAGGCGCAAACTACAAACAAAGAGGGTTTTTCCTCTACAACAATCTACAAGTTCAAACGTGAGAAACCCTAGACGTATGCTGATTCAACTTAGGCCTAAGAACTCCAGTACAATACTAAGCATCAGTAGAAGGGGAAGGGGCACTTCAGGCAGTTGCATTATGATTCGGTTATTAGTGACTTGAATAATATGCTAGCTGGGTAGCTAGAGGAAAAGCTCTCTATATATAGCAGATTAGAGAGAGGAAGGGCATGTTGATATTGATGAAGTTAGCTTTTAGATTGTTAATTGGGAATTTGGGAGAGAATCAAGCATCTTAAATGCTTGAACATCCTTTAATATTGTTGTTTTCCAGATTTTATCAATCAAACTTCATCTTCTTTCTTATTCTCACATTTAGTCTCTAAATAAATACCCAGGTTTTATCCTTTGTTCCGGGAAAAAATAAAAAAATCATGCCCCAGTTAGCCCTTCGTCGTAGGGAAGGCAACTCTTATATTTAGTTGCCTATTTCTATTGTTGAAAATCACCACCCTTCATTTTGACGTTTTGTTGTTCCCTGGTGCCTGGTCACACCCAAACTCTTTTGAGTCCTTCATCTCAATCTAGCATGTTTTGTGGACTTGAGATCACATTTGTATGTCTTCTTTGATTCTTTCACTTTTCCTTATAATTATGTTTTACTCATTTATTGGAGCGCTGAGCCGCAGAGCATTAATAAGATTTCAGTGTGTATACTGATATGAAACTTGATGCTCCTTGGATAATTTTCAGGATAATAATATTTTAACCCCTCTGAATCTCTTGTGAGACAGCATTTAACTCTGAATTTACTTCTGAGTTCAATTCTCAATATTATAGCAAAAAGCTATGCACCCAAACTCAATTCTTATTGTCCATCTTCTAATTAGTGTTGTTATCTTTACTAATAAGTTATAACCGAATAATATATCCTCCTTACCCCAACTAGGAATAGGAAACAACGAAGTTTTGGAGCCTAACTAAACTTAGAGCCCAAGCTAAGCTGCCTAATTAGCTTAGTTAATGAACCCGATCAGCCCAAATAACTAGCTAACACAAACCAGAACCATTAGGCCAAGCAAAGTATTAAAGGATAAACACAAGTAACAAGTCTATTCCATTCCCTTCTACAAGGCACTTTGAAAGTGTGGAAACAAGATGAGACTTCCCGTTATGATCCAAACCAAAACCCATAGTATCTATCATGATAAACACATGCTTGTAGGATAATGCAACATCAACCACCGTACTAACATATATGCTCCCGGACTTTGTAGTCTTTTTAGTGATATATCATATTATTTGAGATTTCTATGAAGTTTTATTCTTTGCTGTACTTTCATTTTTCTCAGAATTACTATTTTGTATATATATTGACGGATACACCTGGAAGCACTATGGTTTTCACTCGTACATGTGATACAACTAATCTGCTAGCACTCATGCTTCGTAACCTTGGTTTTAGGGCTGTTCCCATCAATGGGCACATGTCTCAGGTTTGCTTTTATATATCACCATACATTTTTTCTGACATTTTTTTTTACACATTTTAGCCTAATATGTAGATTGTTGACCTTCTAGTTGAATCTTATTGTGTATGTGCTTGATTCTGAAATAACCTTGCCTTGTTTGGTAGGCAAAACGACTCGGGGCGCTGAACAAGTTCAAATCTGGCGATTGCAATATCCTCATTTGCACTGATGTAGCTAGTAGAGGGCTTGATATTCCTTCGGTGGATATGGTGATAAATTATGAAATTCCCAGTAACTCTAAGGTCAGTTTTTGCTGCTCCTGCAGATTAGCTAGTCATCTGAGAACTTGGTTTGCTTATTGCTTCCAATGTATACTGGATGAAAACATTTCATTTGTTCCCTGAGTGAAACTGTGAAAGTGCTTACTGACAGTGAGCAAAGTTCAATTTGAAGTAATACAGAGAGGACAAGTTGTTCTTGTGCTTAAGGCATGTGTTGTGAGTCTTGTGACCGTGGTTAAGTTAGTATGCTTCCATTGTATTCATTTGACAATGTCACTATGGTTTCAGGATTACATACATCGGGTAGGGAGAACAGCTCGTGCTGGAAGGTCAGGGGTAGCCATCTCATTAGTAAATCAGTATGAGGTTGAGCATTATATCCGGATAGAGAAGTTGATAGGTGAGCAGCATTTCGTGTTCATGATAGCATTAATTTGTTTTCTTTGAGCCCTTCATTTATTATCTGAGATGCAGGCAAAAAGTTACCAAAGCATCCAGCTGAGGAAGCCGAAGCACTGCTCCTGTCTGAACGTGTTAATGAGGCAAAAAGGATATCATATATGGTATATTAGCTTACAATCTATTGTGTTCTTATGAGTTAGGTTTACAGTTTCCTTTGTGATTTAGATTATTCTCTGTTTGCCTTCTTGTATGTGTCAAGCTAGAATAAATCTAACATAATACATTTTTGATCTTCTGATTACATTGAACTTTAATGAGTTTGTGACTAGGTTGAATTTACATTCATGGTCCCTGTACATTGCCTGCTGCCCTGTATACTCGTTGAGATCATAAATAAGTGTAATGCTAAATTCAAGACCCAATTGGACATTGTTACATGTGGTGTTTGACCTTCTGTGAACCTTGCTATTGGCATAAGCAAAAGATCCTTCTGTAGCATTGCTATGCTCCATCTTGATGCTTAAATTGGTTTTATGCTCTGAATGGATCTTTAATACGTACTACATATCTTGTGGCTTCTTGTTTAGCGTGGTCTCTACTCTCTAGTCTACATTAAATCCAGGTTTTTTAAAATTACTTTTAACAAGTCTACATTAAGTTCAGGTTGGTGTTTTTAATATTGTGCTTTTGCATCCACAGAAAATAAAGGAATCTGGCGGGAAGAATAAAAGAAAAGGCAGGGGAGATGATGATGGAGAGGAATTTGAAAAATACACGAGCAAAGGCAACAAAGGCGGTGGTAAAACATTCAAGAAGTCGAGGAGATGATGCTTTTTACTTGCATAGACAAACATGAAGTATTAAAGTAGGGTTTACAATGATTTTGTTAGATACACTCTTCCAGGATAATATTTATTTAGTTTCTTTTTTCTGCCTATTTATTGAACACTATTGCTGAGATATGCGACTAATAAAGCATGCTTATCGTACATCTATAAGAAAAGTCTATCTGCATCTTGTTGTCCATGGAGTTGCGTTCTCTTTGTTTTTATTTGTCTAACTCTCTAAAATTTCTCAGTTATTGGAGGCTAGTTAGCTCTACTTCAAGCTTGCTAACTCAACTCCCATCAGTCTAATCAGGTTCTTACCGAGTCGTCTCAATGGATAAGTTTAGTTTAACTCATTTGACTTTTTTGTAGATAAAATGAACTTTAGGCAAAACCCGAAAAAATAAGTTTTCAAAGATGAATTATGATCTACTTTTTGAACTCAAACTCGACCTTTTGAGTGTAAAAAAAGAAAAAAGTTGGTTAAGTCCATTTAAAACACAAATTACATGATATTCGATAATGTATACCAGGTTTGCAATTAAGTATCTAATATTCGATAATGTCCCGAATTATGGGAACCGTCTTTGCAATTTTTTTCCAGATCCAAAAAAGTCCATAATTGTCCAAAATTGAAGGCTATCATTCACTCTTTTGGAGCAATTTTGGAGGTTTCGGGACCCGGTGTCGAAAAATCTCGAGATAATAGGGGATGCATCCCGGGGTCATATAATCTCGAGATAATAGGGGATGCAATTTTAAATAGATTATTCATACCTTCTAGCTACAAGTGATTTGAAAATCGGGCCGATTTGGACACAACGTATACTGTTAAGGCTTGTTTAAACCCGCCCTATTTTTAGGTCGGGCTAGTGGGGTGGACCGATGTTGATCACCGATACTACTAGCTTGACCATTAGAGGTAAAATATGCAATTAGTTTGGCCAAGCAAATTAGCTAATTGACTTGGAAAAAACTTGCCAAAAGGAAAACTAGTAATTAAGATGAAAATAATTAATTAATAATTTAAACAGTAAGCTATTAGCTAGCCATTGGGATTCAAATTAGCTAGAATGATTATTAGCTTAAAAGCTTATGTGGCATGACAAGTTGGTTTGATATTTAGCTTACTATTGAAGTTGCTCAAGTAATTTGCATCAAAAGTGGAAAAAAAAATTATAGGAAGACTTATCAATTGTGCAAAAATAAATGTAATCATTGTAATTATATTAAATCAAAACAATAATAACTTTAAATAGTTAATCTTTTTTCGTTAGTATGAGAATTCGATTAGTTTTACTTTCACTAAATTGCAAAAATAAAAGAAAAATAATCTACAAAATTAATGTTACTAATCTCATGAAACAATGGAAGAAAACAAAATTAATATTTGGTCTTTAAGCTTTCCATATTTAAAGCAATTGAATCACTAAATCTCTCTTCTAATCCAATATAAATTCTCATACTAACGAAAAAAGAATCTTCTAATCCACTATGCCTTTTAAACGGTAAATTTAGTTGTTAAAGTACATGTCACATAATTGAAAATTACTCATTCTCGGGCCTTATATGTGAGACTTGTTTTATTTCGAACCAACTTCTATGACCTCACTGGACACCAATACGCACGCAATTAAGTCAATTTTAAATAATTATACAGAAATTGGCAAAAAAACGAGAGTAGCCTTCAAATTTGGCAATTTAGGACTTTTTTGACCCATAAATGAAACATGTGAAGTTGCTCCCATGGACCCAAAAACACCCCGAGAGGCCATTGGGTGGCTAGAATCATCCCCATAACACACCGAGAGGCCATTTGAGTTGCTAGAACCATCCATTTGCCTTTAAACGGTCGATTTGACTTTTTTGGTCTTCACCACATAATTGAAAAATACTCATTTTCGAGCCTTAATATACCAATGAATAGGATTTTTTTCGTTCCAAACCAAGTTATATAATCTTGTGGGATACCTCACACATTCAGTTTATTTTGTATTTTTTTACCTAAATTGGGCAAAAACCGTTAATTATAATCTTTAAATTTGATCGATTTTTGCGTTGTTTTTAAATACTATAAAGCTACCTTTGAAGACATTGAAGTGCATTTTGGCTATTCCTTTCTGGGAAATCTTCTTTTTTTTTTTTTTTTTTTTTTTTGCTTATTTGTAGTGCAGCCAAGGTAGATTATATTCTCTATGCTTTGCCTTTCTTAGTTGAAAACTTCAAATGCCTTTTTTCATCCATACAGATGATGTAAAGAAACGTGCAGAAAAAGTTACATGAAAAGATACAGGCAAAACTTGGTACTCAGAACTCTGTACAAGTTTACAACCAGATGAGGCATGATCTTGGAGAGAAAAGGTTCAAGAGGAAGCAAGACGAGAAGCTCATGGCTGTTATTAATCCTATCAGAAATGCCAAGAGAAAAATGAGGGTTTCTGCCAAACATCAAGCCCATAAGAGGAGAAAAATGATGGTTATGAAGATGGATGCACATGCACTAGTGTGCAAATTTTCTTAAATTTTTTTGTACATATCTCTTATGATAATCAGATATGAAGGTCCACATAAGGTGAAAACATTGTCGATTTTTGTGTATACCCTTGTATATTCTATTCCTTCCAATATACAAACTCTACAAAGTTAGAGAACTTCATAAATAAAGAGCAATTACAAAGTTTAAAGGATCATCCCCGTCCTAAGTGGCTCAAATGAACCAAAAAAAAAAAACAAAGTTTAAAGGATACAAACTAATAAAATAAAGAACAAAAGATTTGTGAAAATCAACATTATTGGAGAACTTCGTAAATAATGTCTTTTTTTACAAAATATATCAAGTTATTTAGTCTAATTCTTTTTTCCCTCCATCTCTATTCTCTCTCTCTATATATATCTATATATTTATACAAAATGTACACTGCCTCATTCTATTCTACTCATCTGTTGCTCTATTTCTTTATTCTTGTTCTGTTCCCAATATCAAGAATGGAAACACAGAGGCCTTACTCCGGCAAGCAGAAAAGCGTCGATAAATGGAGTAATCTTCCAAGAGACATACTCTTACGCATTGTCGAACACCATGGTTTGAAAGCAGACCTTCACCGTCTTCGCGCCGTTTGCTCTTCTTGGCGAACCGCTCTTTCTCCAAAGCCTGAATTTCCTTCCCATCTCAGACCCTGTTTCAGGACTCCAACACACCCTCTTTACGGAGACCGCCCTCTTTTCCTCCTCGAAACCCGGTTCTACTTTCTCTCTCCTCTCCCCTCTTCCGGCGTCGATGGTGGTGCTTGGGTTGCCAAGATGATTGAACTCGAACCCTCCAAATGGCACCTCCTTAACCCGGTTGATGACCACGTGACGCTAGACTACTTTCACTCGGATCCACCCATTGCTGGGAAACTGGGTCTCAATCTGTTGGATTTTTGGGTTCTTGAGCTTGATAGACCCATGTACTTGGTTCAATTATCGGACCGTAAAACCCGACCCGAATGGGTATCCTTCCAAGTTGTAGGTGGGTGGGCATTGAATTCGAGTTATAAGTATGCTGTGTTAGTGATGGGTCATTGTGGGTTGATGTTATGGAGATTGGGTGATAAACAATGGATTGATATCGAAATTTGCCATTGGGGACTTTTACATGATATGGCTTTTCATAATGGAAAGTTCTATGTAATCTTGTTCAAACTAATTGGGCGTAATTGTCCTAAATGGAAAATCGGAGTAATCGATCCTCAAGAAAAATTGATTTCGATGCAGTTCATAGATAGGCCTGATTTTTTGGTACAAAATCAAGTGGACAAAGAAATTAAAGTCAAAGGGATTTCATACGAGTTCCGGCAATTGAAGATGGTGTCGTCGAATGAGGAGTTGTATCTTACCATCGACGGAATGCGAAAGGATAATGGTAGAGATAGTTGGACTAGCAGAATGTTTGTGTTCTTGTTTAAGGAAGAAAAAGAGTGGGTGCGTTTGAAAAACTTGGGTGATCGAGCTTTTTTCCTTGGATTTGGGCCTCATAGAGAGAGGTCATTTGGTATCCCATCTTTGAAAGATTATCTACCACAATGGAAGCCGAGTACGATATGTTGGTGGATTCCTGAGATCCAGTCATGGGAAGAGGTGGAGGGATATGGTAAAGGAAGTAGCAGGCCTGACTGTCCTATGCCAAAGGGACTAGAGTACCTCAACAGTCTCATTTTTCCAACATATGATAAATATTTTCATGTGTTCAACATACAAAA
The DNA here is from genome assembly GCA_034703905.1 of Chenopodium berlandieri. Lineage (NCBI taxonomy): Eukaryota > Viridiplantae > Streptophyta > Magnoliopsida > Caryophyllales > Amaranthaceae > Chenopodium > Chenopodium berlandieri. The sequence continues at coordinate 54,193,730 of CM068281.1, forward strand.
GCAGGTCAGGCGTCTCATGGACTATCCAAACAAGGACCATAAGATGTATCGAGGGTTGTTCTTTCCGCCTCCACCTTGGGTTAAATGGCACTGCCCTAGCCTTGGAAATGTTAATGTCAGCTTTACTGGTTTGTATATCGATGATGATGATGATGATATCGCTGAGGAGGAAGAGCATGCTTATATCACTGATGAGGAAGAACAACATGCTGATACCGATGATGAGGAAGAGCAACATGCTGATATCTCTGATGAGGAAGAACAACATGATGATATTGCTGATGAGGAAGAACAGCATGATGATATTGCTGATGAGGAAGAACAGCATTGACAATGTTGAGCTCAAGTTAAGTGCGTGGCTTAATTACATTTTCACATACATGAGATAACGCGCAAGGATGTTTACTGTACTGATTTCGTTGTGTTTCGATTGTGATCTTGCTTGCTGGATCTATCTAGTGCTAGTGTAGAGTCTGTAGATTGTGTAGTGTTAGTAGAAATTGGTAATATGTATGCCAAGATACTTCATTTTTTCTAGTAATGTAAGAAATTAGTTTTAAGTCTTTGAACATTTACTTTGTATATGTGTCCACGACGTTGTTTTTCATTTAATATAGGAGGTGATTGGTTTGCCATTGAACTAAAAAGCTTTTGTAAATAAAATAATGTTGCTCAACTTCTACTAAACAATCTATCATCATTCTTCACAAAAAAAAAAAAAAAAAAAAAAAAAAAAAACAATAAACAATCTATCATCACAAAACAAAAGACTACAAGTAATATTCATTATATCGAGTTTTCTCCGGATCTTTACTAATCAATTACCAATACGGAGTATGATTTATACAACCATTTAACAAAAGAATTAGCCACATAATCGTCTATCAACACCAAGCCACCACCATCGAATAACCTTTGTGGCCGATCATCCTTTTTCTCTACATAACGAGGGAAGATTTTCCGAGTGCTATGCTTTCTGTTGGCACAATGCTCAATCCTATACAAGCCTAATTACTGATGCACTATGCATGCTTACAGCCATGGAATTGAAGGCAGATGCTTAATATTATGATTAATCATAAATTTGTGACTAGCACGGAATTTAAAGTACTCATTTCATTTCATGAAGATCTTTCCCTCTCAATAGCTTCGACGCGAAAAACCTTGTGCATAGACTCAAGATATTTGTTGAGTACGAAACTTGGCACTAAGTAGGTTGCCATAACATGAGAGGCCATTGTTGAATATACAGTGTGACCTCTAGCTCCAATTCCAGTACAATACTTATAAAGTTCACACTTCAAAAGAAGAAAAAAAAAATATCACGTCAAAAGTCTTAGCACTTAATACATATGGCCGCAAATCATATCTCTGGAAGACCCCCAAAGAACATGCTACTCGGTTTCAAAATAAGCAAAGGAAGCAGAATCGAAGGGGGATAAAAACAGAGAGAAATAGCAGGAAAACAATTTCTAAGGAAAAGTACAACTAAACAAGTTATAAAACTTGGATTAAAAATTAACTTAGGAATTTTCTTGGAGCTTTGCATCGACTAGACTACCAGTCTACCATTTACAGTATTACATATTTACATGTTTAATAAAAATTAAACACAAAATACTGGTCCTTGAGCCAAGAATAAAAAGTGATCCAAAATTTTCTTTATATTTCAACTGTTTTTCTTAATAATCACAACGTTTCACTTATAAAGCTGCTTACTAGGTGTAACATCACTACTTTTGGCTGTAGTTTCTCTCTCTATCTCTGACCTCTCCTAAAAAATTATGAAGTAAGGAGTATTAATTTCATCCTTGGATTGAATTACACGTCTAATTCCCTCCATAAAAAACAGAGACAGCTTTCACCAATGCGAGGACATTAATCTGTAGCAATTGTATCCATGGCAACATAGCTGAACAGATCAGACAGAGAATTCACTTGTCATTCAAAAGGTGTAATCAGTCATATACAGATCACCTGGCAGCATATGAAAGAGATGCGGAACATTACTGAGAGGGTTCTTGATATGATTTTGGGATTGTAACAGTCAACTGCAGCTTTCCGAGTTGGCAGAGTTTTACCGGATTCTTATAAACCATGATACTAGCAAGATTTTGGCCAGAAAGAACAACATATGCTATACTGAAAGAATCACCTTTCTCTGCTGCAAATTGCCACTCTCGTGTTGATATGACAAACCACTCTTTCTTAGAATATCTAGAAGCTTTCACTTCAATGTATTCCCTATTCTTTTCATCTCCAATCACAATGTCAAATGGTAAGCCCGTCTCTTTATCTTGATTGACCCAATTCACTTTTGCTCCATCAGCTTTTCCTGCAAAGTATCTGAAAGCCACCAGCTCTCCAAGTCTACCAATTCGCATTGCTTCTTGAGCACCCGGAGTATTATGCTGATATCTGCTTTTTGATTGTCCCGCTTCTGGGCAAAGGGACTCAACGACAATGTTGGTAGGATCAGGTAACATTTCCATAGATTGAAGCTGGTTGCATATAAGATCATTTTGATTTTCAAAAAGAGGGAAGGCAGATGAATCAGGGCCTACGACTCCATCTTCAATAATAGCATCTTCGTTTATGTTGATTAAATTCACTTCAGCTTCCTCCTGTACTGAAAGACCCTCAACTGTTCCTGTATTGCGACTTTGATCCATGATCACGGGTTGTGACCTGGAACTTTTTGCTAGTGAACAACCAAAGCCGGGTGCAGTTTTCCAGTCCACAGGAGGCCAGCACGAGTGTGCTCGCTTTTCCTTGGAATTGGAAGATACCTGGTCATTTATATCTGTAAAAAGGGCATTTCCAGAAAGTGCTTCATTATTCTCCAACAATGACAGTGCAGAAGAAATAGACCAGACAGGCTCCTCAATGGGAACCTTTTCCATCTTCTGGCTATTAAGGATGAAAAACTCCATTTGCTCTTCAGTTGAACCAGATTCTGCCATAGTAGTGATCATGTGAAGGAAATTGGCCAAATGCAACTCGGGAGAACCATCAAAGAATAATCGGGACAGTTCCATAAACAAAGAGTGTGAATCAGAATCTTGAGTTGTGTACAGAATGTTGTCCTACAAAACAAAACCATGTTTATACCTCTGAGAAAAGAATACACAAGTTTCAACAACAGGAAGTCCACAAAACTACACAACTACCTGAAGTAGGGAGTGGCATTCAGTCCTCTTCTTGGATGAACAGTCAAACCTCTTTATGACATTACGATAGAACAACTTTTCAACTACACAAATTTTTAAATGATGTAATTCACATCCAGACTGCTTGAGTTGACTGTATCTTTCTGGGTGTAGATTATAGAGGTAACGCTGGGCAAAGGGAAGCACCCATGTCACCATAGAGGTTTTTAAGCCACAATCAGAAAGCCCGTAGTAAATAGCTTCACGAAACACAACCTGCAATTAAGTAATTAATAAAAAAATTGTTTATAAGAGAATACAGCAAACCAACACTAGTTATAGAATATATTGGTATAGCAACACGTGCCGGCTCATCAGCTTCCCCTTCTGCCCCACCTTGACCATTGTGGATTTAAAATATACATGAAAAGCAATACAGGCAGGCATATGACAAAAACATTGAAGCAGAAAACTCCAGCACAAGGGATATAAGCAAGAGGACAAATTCGAACAAGGTAACCTTAGGAATATGCACCTGTGAATTTTAGCCATGCATATAATAGAAATAACTTTTTTTAAGAAGATTATAATAAGGCTTTAAAACAAAGCCATAAAAGCAGCACATTAAAGCCTTCCTTTTTGAAATTTCAGCAGCAGCGACATCTATTGGGTGCAAAACAGGAGTCCTGCAACAAATATAGCCAAAATTTAACCCTTAATTCACCCAGATGGTAAATAAACCAAGATGAATAGTGAATTGGCCAGTTTTCTTGTACGGAATTACATCCATTTCTGTAAGCTCTAATAGCCTCTGAAAGCTGAATGAGTTCCAATAAAATAATTCACCCAATATGTCGCTGCTAACTTTGATTTCTTTACATTTCAGTGAATCAATAATTTCCATAACATCATCAGCATGTAAAGAATCCAAAGACACATAAGAATTCGAGCTTCTGGTTTTATACCACCAATATCTTCCAGCCAATAATCCAAATGAAAGAAAGGATACCAAACTGTAGAGTATATGCAATTTCCACCTTGCAACTACAACCAGTGAGCAGCAACAAGAGCTCTGTTCATGAGAGACAGAAAAGGGAAATATACATACCTTCGAAATAGCAGGTATGCCTAAGTTCTGTAACAGAACAGAAACTTTAATTTGCAGCATCTCTATTTCATCGTCGGTAAGTTCTCCAAAGTATAGAAACTCGATATTGTCTGAATGCTTAAATTCTTTCTTTAAAGTATCATCATCAGACCAACATACAAGGCCAAAAGATGAGTGTAAGGAAACCCACTTATCTTGCATTGCTGGAAGTACTCTGAACTCAGACTGAAAGAGACATTCCTTCAAGTAAGACATGTTATCAGGAGTGAACACACCACACTTCAGGTCATCCGCCCACTTGAGGAGAACTTGGAAAACCTAATACATGATACATGTTATTATTAGTAAACTTACACAGCTCAATAATCTCAATTAATCAATGATATAACATACCGCATTCGCTGCCTGTAGAGGGGAAGAATTTTCTGACAACTGCCGCAAAATCTGAAGGTAATGACTAAAAGAAGGGGCCTCGTTGACACCACACTCACTCACAAAAAAGTCATGAAGACCTGGATAAATAGAGCATATGTCTTGCTACTAGCCTCTACAGAATTCTTCACATGCTTTCTACAGTCCAAAGCACCAGTAGAATCATGCCAGTAAGCTTCATCAGGCGATAATAACACACCAGGTACAACATCCTCATAGAGTTTGACAGAGGCACAAGGGATGAATATGAAAGGTCCTGATTTTAAAGCATCCAACACTTGTTGCCTACATGTTGTCATTTCCTTCAAATGAAAGAATACATTTTTAACATTTGTGACAAGCTGCAATGATCAAGTTCGTACTAAATTTAGAGAGAACATACAGAAACAACAATGCTAAACAAAAATTATATATATATATGTAGATAAATAAATAAATAAAGAGTTAGTATGATATAAGAAAGCAAGCATGTGCAAGAAACCTACCCAGCTTTCAGCCCTCTTCATTTTTCAGACTGAGTGAAAATCCAATTCAGATTTGGGTCAAACTAAAAAATAGAGAGAACTCTAACCTCTGACCAAATCTAAATTGCAGTGATTCACCCTAAATATTTCATTTCAAATAAGACAGTGGTTACCCAAAATATCAATGGATTTCCCCTAAGCATTTTTTAAACTTCATGATTGGAATAATTATCCTTTGGGAAATTAAAATTCAATCTCTAACCACCAATCCTGGGGAAATGAGGTCACTCATCATGCAAGCCAATGAGACAGAGGGAACCTACAATAACCCCCAAGTCTATTCGAATGGCTCAATTTCTTTATCAATGAATTGAATCCTCACCGGTCGCTTGTACCCATACCACATGAGTTCTCTTTCAACATGACAATCTACACAAGAGAGTTCAAATGAAGCATTATAAAGGTGATATATTCCCTCATTAACTGCTTGTTATCAGTCAATCGGTCATCCGATATAGATGGTAAAATATGAATTTTTACAAGTTCATGAGCTGACATCTGCTGAACACCAAGCATTTGCAGCATACTTGTACAGTTATTGACTAAAGTAACGTCAGCAGGTGCCTCTGAAAAGAGGGCAGGGCTTACAATCCTCAGCGTAGCATATAAGCAGGAAAAGCTTCATTACCAAGTTCACCACCAAGGCCAGTGCTTATGTAGTCAGCATGAAACCAGATGGTACCATCATCCAACGAGCCATATGTACCATCAGACAGTGGAATAAATGGAACTTTTTTCAAGTTATTTATAAGATCCTGTTCGAAGCCTGAATTCCTTAAGTTTGGTGCATGGAAGTGAAACATGTTGTGAAGTTCATTAAGCAAAGAGAAAAGCCAATGAAGACCCATTGATTTTATACCATCTTTTATTCGACCCAAGGAAGATATAAGCTGTACCAATATCTTTGGACCATATTCCTCAATACCGAGTGCTCTAGCAAGTACATCTGACAAACTTACATCCTTGTGTAAAAGCCCAAGTCCAAGATGTTCATAAAGTATAGTGTCAGGCAACAGCATCTGTGCTTGCTCATTCCAGCCTCTTAAAACCTTGCATGGAGGGACCCACTTGTCCTTGCACCCGTCCTGAAGCAAGCAATTTGATTGACGTAATTTAGCAATAATCATCCGAGGGAGTCCAGAAAAAAATCCATGCACTTCACCCATAAGAGGAACAAAGCTCATGTAAACACTAACTGCTTTCGCAGGATTCTCTCGGAAACAAGGAAGAGAGCAAAATAATTTCTCCGCATTAACAAATAAAACGGGAAATTCTGACAATAACCACTGATTCCATGGGCTATCTCCATCAACTTCTTCTCTAGATGAAGGAAGGACAAAGTCGGCTTGAAGTATAAATTTGAGGCCATATGTTCTCAATGGTAGAAAAGCAAAAACAGGCTGTTGACTTAAGAATGGTTCATAGTCACCATTCATTGTCTCATTCAGAGTCAAAGCCATAGAAATCTCAGTCATATGAACATTGGACCGGATAACTTTAGGATGCAGCTTGTTAGAAGCCACAAACCAAGTCATTTGCTCTTTCCCATGAGATACTTTGACAATTCCATCTCCTAATATCTCTTTTCTCATAATAGTAAGTGAGTCATTTAGCATATTCCTTAACTTGATACTCTGAAGACGGTGAAGAAAAAGTAACAACGAAGGATGGAGATCAGAAAACATAGACAAAATGCTACTCATTGCTGATCCTTCCAGTAATTTTGATTTGAAAGGAAGCACTATACATGTGTTCCAACAATTCTCGCCCTTTTGAAAATCATCTCCGGGTACCAATCTTTGAAGCATGTCAATATCACAAGGTGGTACAATTGTTGGTAATACAAACCCAATCTGACCCTGACCAACATCAAACTTAATATGAAATCCATTTGAATGAATTTCCGGAGCATCTGTAACCTGTGTGAAGAGCAACTAAAATTAAGATGCATAGGTACAACTTATAAGATATAGAAGAAAAATTTTCAAAATATTCTGCTTGTCTTAAGAAAGTATTGACTACAGTATTTTTGCATGTTCACAATAACAAGCAATAAGCTAAGCAGCCTAAGCCATCCTGTAAAAATGCAAGTGAAACTGCATAAACTGCTTTGACATAAACAGAAATTAATCCAGCATTTTTGTCACAAACTTGAAACCCAGTAACCATTTCATACAAATATATGAACTAAGAATTTATAATACCATTATTTTACATGAAGCAGGCTTTACCTGACCAGGAAAAATTACAGCAATCCACTTCACAAGAAGCTATAAACAGATGTTGATAGGTCATGCAAATAATTGCAGAAACAACTAATTAACAAAACTGTAAAGACTTCAATGTTGACATGGAACATTGAAGTGTTTGCACTCAAGATTTTACAGATGTATACATACCATGAATTAAAAAGCAAAAAAAAAAAAAAAAAAAAAAAAAAAGCCCTTATAATATGAGTGTTTGATTCATGCAGCACTAAAAACCATGCAAATATATATTTTCTCACATACTTAATGAGTTATTTTATCACCATTAATTACCAAGTATACATCATTCAACAATTGGATAATCATGAACTACCATTTAGCAAGCGTATATATCTTTCACCCTATGATTGCTAAAAGGATTAGAACAGAAATCCCTAAAATTAGTTGATAAACCCATGATAACAAGAGTGCAAGACAAATAAAATGCCCAGGTGATGACGCCATGATAACAAGATGACTCAACCAAAAAATACCCACAATTGTATTTGATTCCATGATAAATGAGCATTTGATGCATACCCGAAAAACTGATTTGAAACCAATTCCCTTTTGTCCAATGTAGCCGGCAGAAGACCCTTTTTTGGTAGAGTTCCCTACATCACAAAGAGCTCTTATATTCTCTGCATTAAATCCTCTCTCATTATTAAGAATAGTAATTCCGGTATCTTGAAGGATGAAACTTAGAGTAGGTTCAACATTGGCAGGGTAAACATTATCATCAGCATTCTGAACCTGTAAATTTAGAGATTAGAGAAATAGGAATGTCAAATATGTTACAATTGACAATTGGGAAAATCATCACATTCTTGCATGACAACATCCGTAACAAGAACAAAACATAGTAAAGCAGCAATAATAAAATACGACAACAATAACTCTTGTTCTATGATAAAGATATAATTTTACCTCATGAAAGTACATATTATGAATCGGGACACGAAAAAGAGCAGACAACGATCCTTCCCCCATCCTCCTTCCCAAAGAAAAAAAAAACAAACATAAAGAGGAAAGACAATAATTTTCGAATTGAGGCAATATAATACTTTTGAAGCATAACCAGTTTGGACAGCATTCATCATATTTTCAAATCACATCTGTCAGTGTGTCTGGTAATCCCAGCAAATAAATTTTTTTTTGAAACACCTATACAAACAGTACCTCCCATTCTATACATTTTATCATGACAATCCCCCCATGTTGAGACAGGTATAGGGAGTCAAGTAAATGCCACCTTACCCTGCAATTGCAAAGAAGCAATATTTAGACCCTTCTAAATATTTAGAAAGGCTGCCTGCCTAATCACAATGAGAGTTTAATTTAACAAATGAAACGGACTGTATGCATACATCTAGACCCTTAATCACAGCAACAGCAGGATTCTCAGTTGATGTAAACAAAGTCAACACCCAACATGAGCTTGCCCATACAATGTTGCAGGGGTTCTTTTAGCACAATTGGTAGATCAGTTTCACAATATCAGCAATTCATCCCATTTTCAAGTGTTCCTCGACTTTCTTCTCTTCAGCATCTCCCCTTCTCAACACTCCTTTAACTAAAACCCAATAAATTGTTTCGACTGTACCACTATTTGGTCAAAACCGGGGGGAGAGTGTTAATAAGGATCTCCCTCGTAATCTTTAGTTTTCCACAGGTTTTCAAACTACGTACTCGTATATAGTACCACAAACCTGATAGTACTACCCATGCCCCCCCCCCCCCACTGTCTTAAGATCAGAATTAGTTTAATATACTACTTATTCTAGAATAAACCTCATAACAACAAATCCATCTCTCTCCCCCTCTCTCTCCACACCTATCCTATCCCATTTACATCATACTCATTGTCAGAATGAAGCTCCCTCTCTCTTCTAAAAAGAGAACAAAAAAGGAGATGCACAAAATTAACCAAGTTTCAAAAAGTAAAAGCCAGAGGTTGAGCTTTAGTGTAGATGGAATGTGCCACACCCATATGTGTCGCTGCAAAATTTATAATCACAGAACATTTGAGGACAAGAGTAAGTACTGTAGTCAGCTTCTGACATAATCAAGAAATTTTTAAAAGGTTTTAACCATCAACTTATACCAGATCATTCATTGCTCATTATTCGAACAGACCCTTCAATTCATAAAAGTGGTTATATATCACAAAAAATGTTGGCTTCAAAGTCCTAGCATAGATGTATAAGTTTTCCTTTCAAACCAAGCCATCAAAAATGGATAGTATAAGGTTGTTGTTACTTTAGAGCTTTCATTATACAGATCAAATCAACGGATAGTTGGCGCCTGGAAAGAGAGGTTTCTAGTTTTGTGGGCACCCAAAAGGATGTCGGGCGGAAACAAAAGATTTATAGGGATATGACGGTCATCGATACCGTCATTAGGAATTAAACACAGAAAACTACACCTCGACCAAGGCATACCGCACTTGGAGCAATCACTGAGGAGGTTTATCAGCATGCGGTTCGATGCACAAGCATGGAGCCCGCCAACCAAAAAAACCGATCACTACTCACACGTGTTCCATACCACTATGTCAAGAAATCCCGAGCGTACAACACACAACCACAAATATCAAATATGACTGCAAGAATTCGTCGGAATCCCTAAACCAGCACTGTTAGACGTGAAAACAACAATTCCAACCGTTAACTCAGGCTAGACTCGCAACACAATGATTTCATGCAACAATGTCAAGAATTGGACTACTCACGCATACTGATCGTCCTCGCCCGTATCCGATTATAGTCCGCATCAAGCCACCCTAAAACACTACTTCCTCATCGGCTGCGGATACCCTATGTAGACGACTGAATAAGCCAAGAGAGGGTGTTCCATTAGTTCGCCAAAGTTCCCGAGCATGCACCCCCACAACCACAAACGTATTAGTAAGAATTGGCCGAAAACCCCAAACTCACATAGGTTCCCTATCAACGAATATTTATCGCATTGTACCACTGCTTCGCCGAGTGAATCCTCGAACTACGTGTCCTGCAACACCAAAAGACGTTACAAGAAACAGTTTAAAAAACCCAAACTAACATAAAGTACAACATCAACGAAGGGATGATTAATCAAAGGGAAGACGAACAATCCTCGGCTTCATAGATTCGAGGTCGCGTCTCTGTCGTTCCAAGCAAAAGGTCGGGTCAACATTCTCGGCCTCGAAGCTATAATACCGTCATAATTTCCGCCTTGCCCCCGGTGAGATTTTTTTGTGCATTCTTCTAGCGTCTGGCAACACACACTACCTACCTTAGTTATTCAACCTTGAGTTGCCTATCTTCCCCTAAAGAGCTTTATATTGAACCCCTTGTGAAATTCTAGTGAACACCCGACTTCCAGTAACACAATAATGGGTCAAAACTTGTGAAAATGTGATAATAACACCCAAATTTTATTTTTTTTTTGTGGAATCCAAAGAATGGGTATTAATCTTCATTTTGACACTTTTTTGCAAAAAATATTTTTTGTGGGCCCCAAAAAGGGAAAATACAGGAAAAAAGGCGGTAATTGGAAAAATAGGGAAAGTTGCTAAAACAGTTTCAGAAGATGTGAAAAAGGTTGGGAATAATAGGGGGATGGGTTTTTGACACTTTGGTACATCCCATATTACCCTTAATAAGCGTTTTTCGAGGTTTGGCTTTGTTTAGGACCAGGAATGTGGTAATTGACCCCATAAGAGGGTGATTGAGGGACAGTTTGTGTTAATTGATGATGGAATGAGGTAATTGATTGTTTGAATCAGATAAGATATGATACTTACATTACAAATATGAATACTAGTATGATTATCCGTCGTAGTCTATCAATCAACACATCACATCACCTCACCTCACATCACATCAATCAACACACATGTGAATAGTAGTATGATTATCCATAGTTACATCATAACATGTGTTCTTTTCCAAGCCATAGTAAGTCACATCACACCACTATTATGGTTATATGACATCACTTACATGAGATTTTTATACTTTTATGACATCACTATTGTCAAGTCACATCATATTATGATATCACATCATTATAAATATAATTACATAATATGACATCATTATACTTATATTGGATCATTATACTTTTGTGTCATCATTAAATTCATATGACATCATTATAGTCACTTCATTATACTTTGATGACATCATTATGATTAAGCCACATCACATCATTATACTTGAATGACATCATTATGATTAAGCCACATCACATCATTATACTTGTATGAATTTCAAAATAGAAACAGAACTCATTTTCGGTACTTTATAGACATCTTAATAGGTGTGTAATGGTTTCAAACCACCTCATAAGACCCCACGAGCCACTCCACGCATTCAGTTCATTTTTTGAAAAAATGTCAAAAATTGACCCGAAATCGTGTATTAGCCTTCAATTTTGGACAATTTTCACTATTTTGGACCCGAAAAAAAAAATTGTCGAAATGCTTCCCATGGACCCGAAACACCCCGGGAGTCCATTAAGGTGGGTAAAACCATCCAATAAGCCTTTAAACTGTCAATTTACCCGTTTACAACTTCCACTTATTTCATAAACTCGAGGCTACCACGGACATTTATGACAACATATAATGATCATAAATGGTTCCAAACGACATTATATGACCCCGGGATGTATCCCCTAGTATCTCGAGTCTTTTCGACACCGGGTTCCGAAACCTTCGAAATTTGCCAAACGGCGTGTATTATAGCCTTCAATTTTGCCAATTTTTGACCTTTTTTTTACCCGGAAATTGAACCATCCAATTTACCTTTAAGCATCCAATTTACCCGTTTTTTTCGTACACACCTCTTGTACTGGCTATAAGCTTTCACAGGGCCTTTATATAGCCGACTTATGGTCGTATATGGATCCAAACAACATTATATGACACCGGGATGTATAGTAGAATTCTGTGAATTTCTGTGAATTTCTGACACCGGGTCTTGACACCTCCTAAATTGCTTCGATTTCGTGTATCATAGCCTTCAAATTTGGCTTCCGTACATCATTTTTTTCACCCGACAAGATTATGCATCTAGGTACTTCCATGAGTTCCCAAAGGGCCTTGGGAGTCATGAGTAGTGCCCGGAACCATCACATTCATCCTTAATCATCATGTCTTAAGGCAAGAATGGCATACCCTCAAACGACAAAACTAACTGTTTGTATGCCTTGTCCTTGGGTGCACTTCTTGTGCACATGCCACACACACCCCCTTGCACCATCCAACACCGCAACACTTAGGCTTTGTGGCTTGTCTCAATCCATTACTTAGAATTTTTTAGCTTACAAGAAACACCGCTAACCTCATTTTCTAAAATATAGGTGTTTTTAGGGAATAGGGATGGGGGAGGGACGAATCAAAGCGACATAGGGCTGAATTTCAGTGGATCGTGGCAGCAAGGCCACTTTGCCACTTACAATACCCCATCGCGTATTTAAGTCGTCTGCAGAGGATTAAACCCGCCGCTCGGTAGGAACTGTAATTCAAGGCGGCTCTCACGGCATATCCACCGCGCGAGCTTAGCCTACGACACGTGCCCTTGGGGGCCGAATCCCCTACTTTAGGACGGCAATCTAGGGCATCACTAGCTTACATTCTGACCCGAGTAGCATGGGGTACATGGAATCCGGTGTGAATCAGCAAGGACTACCTTGCAAGGTTATACTCCTTGGTGACCGATAGCGAAGTAGTAACGTGAGGGAAGGGTGAAAAAAAACCCCATCGGGGAGTGAAATAGAACACGAAACCGTAAGATCTCAAGCAGGGGGCAGACCGCGTGCCTGTTGAAGAATGAGCCAACGACTCATAGGTAGTGGCTTGGTTAAGGGAACCCACCGAAGTCATTGGTTCTAATGAGACCGTAAAGAAACAGACACTAAAAGAATGCAATATGGCAAAGCTCCAACAAAGACCAAACCTACAAATTGGATACTGCCAAATGGAGTTCCACCAAATACTTTTCGAATAAGAAAAGGTATTATATTAATCAATTTAGAAGAAGATTACAGAAAAAGGACAAGGAATTACCAAATTGATCCAATTCCTTTGAATCTCCCAAATTGTATAACCCTCAGAAGCCCCTACTGGCCTACTATAACGATGCTAACAAAAATACTTTTGACATAGAGCACTCTCAGTACCACACGATACCACACGATACCAGCTTGATCACTAGATTAATTCGTAGCTACATACGCTATTGCTTACCTAAAATGGAAGCAAAAGTCAATAGGAGTAGACTCTTTAGATAATGGAAATTGTTTTATCCAGCACAGCATGCAAATGTCTAGTGAAATTGCCCGCTCCATGAAGCATTTTATTTGTATTGATCCCCCCTCCCCCTAAGCTAGCATCAAAACAAACGCCTGCACCTTTATAGGTACTTTTATAGGTACTGCCACCTTCCCTATGAAATTTGCTAATGAAAATGCAACATACTATGATTAAGTCAAGCATGTAAATAAAAGGATTTACACAAAAAGGCAACCAAAGTATCTCCCCTCAAAACCATAGTGCATCAAAAGGTTTTGTATCGATACATGCACTAGTCTATAAGTATACAGCCTAAAATAACAAACTTTTTTATATGCTTGATTTAACTAACGAAAACAAGAAAATTTCTTTGCCAGATGTAAACTTATTAAGATTATTTTGTCAATCAAACAAGATAGGTTGAAACATATACTTTTCCTTCCCCCCAACTCATGCTACTATCTCATCATATGCATACCTAGCTCTCTCTCCCTTCAGCATGCACGACAACTAGCAAACATAACGGTGAACTCGCATCACTGAGGTGCCAACATTCCTCATTTTTTATTTTTCTTCCTCTAGATTAGATGCCATGATTTTCGGAGGTAGGGTATTTTTAAAACCCTAACAAAAATTCTCCTTCCACTTAATTTCCCATTAGTGAGTGGTGAGTGCAAAATCTTTGTCCACACCTAGGGTACGTGTCACGGACCGGGAGTTTGGGCCCCGAAACGTGCAGCGCGCTCTAGCCTTTTGGCGGCAAGAACGCTAGCCTTGTGCGGAAGAGGGGCTTGTGAGCACGAACCAACACAAGCGGGCAATCAAATCTCAGGAACACTCACGTCTATTTGGGCGACGAAGTGCGGGTGGACGGGGCTTGTGACGGCCGATACTTCAAGGCAGGCACAAGCGGGTCCGAACCACGAGTTCTTAGTGCATCAAGTTGGTGTGGAAGGGAACTATTATGCAAGTAAGACACAATATCTATAAAGGTCTAACAACAAACAAGCGTAAAAGAAAGGCAACACTTGGTAGAAGGCTTAAGATTTCATTCAATCATTCAACCTCTAAAGAGCATTAAATGCAATACATGGAGAATCCCTAGTGAACACTGAACTGACAGTAACACAATAATGGAATCTTAGGCCTAGAAAGCATAAACTAAACCCTAGGAAAGCATTAAAGGGGCATCTAATACATCAAAAGGAGTCGGATTCTAACAGTACGCCATCCATCACAACTACAAGGATCTCAACTAAATACTTAGTAAGACAACACTAAATAAGCCATGAGTTTGCAATATTCAATTAAAGTTCGGTCAACAAGTTTAAAATTGTGGACACATAGACTACCTAACAAAATAATCCAATCAAGCAACTGTGATGCAAAACAAAAAATTTTAAGAAAAAGGAAAAAAAAAAAAAAAGACCTAAAGTCCTCTGAGCATGGATTCAAAATAAAGCATAAAGGCACACATGACATACCAGCTCAAGAAGGAAATGTGAGTCTTGTGAATACAATTCTTCTGAGAGACAATGAAGTGCTCGCCCCAAACGAGCATGTTGTTTCTTCAACAAACTACTCTCCATATCAGAGATATTAGGGTCCAATCCAAATTCATCCCGCCTAATTGATTCAACAACAAGAGCAGCCTTCTCTATGTCTTGTTCAGCCAGGTGATGTGATATATTATTTTTAAAATACTGCACTTCTGAGCCACCCATGGTCATGGATGCATCCGTATCATTTTTATGCAGGTCAAGTTTTTTAGCAGGAGAAGGGGTCTTTTCAGGTGAACACTGGGCAAGGTCAATCTCTTTCACATCAGAACCCTTGTTTGTCAGTGATGGAACTCCAGTTAGTATCAAGGACTTGTAATCAGTTATTGGACAAACTGAATGGTGATCATGGATCCACTCAACTATACCCAATGAGAAACCAATTTCATGCAGCATAAGACGCTCCACATGTCCTTTACACTGAATCAATATAGCTGAAGCAACATCATTGACCAAAGACTGCATTCCAGAAAGTAATACATCAGCTGCAAAACAGCGAAATTCTGAAGGCAAGAAAGCTAGACAATCAATGAAAATTCTTGATGCAAGGGACACAGCACAATTCATCCCACTCAAATTCTTGACAAGATTCACACTAGAATGACAATTAACTGATTCATTCTCTCTCGGTATTTTCGCACTCCTATGCCCATTACTAAAATCCATGTTTTGCAAAAAATCTGCCATGACAACTTCAAATCCTTGCCGTGCCTGGCATTTTAAAAGGGACAAGGGCACATGTCTTTTTCCGCCAGACAACACAAACAATGAAAGAAGCTGCACTGCGACTTCAAAAGGAGATTCATGAAGTAAAGCTTGAAAGAACAGATCCCCAGAAGCTGAATGGTCAATTCGAACAACTTTACCATCTCTTGTCAAAAGACATAAAAAGCCTTCCACATTAACCTCTGAATGCAACCATTCCAGAAGAGGCCCAAGTGAAGGAGCATATACAAGATCCCAATGCAACCATGAGTTTAGATCTGCCAAATATGGTGTTTTAAGTAATATGTCAATGGCATTTCTTGATGTAACTGATCCAAATTTACCATCAACCCGCTCCATGTCTGCTATCAGCCCAGAATTGTCAAACGCATCGATTCCATTAGCACCAGCAGAATCAACATACTTAGAGGTGCCTGACAATGTTGCAGAGAAAATAACACAATTGGATGAAACACTGTCTCTCTGCTTCCCTACCAATTCTAGAAGCTCTTGTGTACTACAACTTTTGTTAATTCTGAAACTGATGAGAGGAAATTGCCGAATAAGCAGTTCAGATACTTTATCCTTGGTTACAACGCCTTCCTCCCAGAGGCTGCTTGAGGCTTGAGACAATAACGTAACCAATTGTTGTTGAATCATAGTAACCTCCAACAACTGGGATTCATGTACCTCCCCTCTTACAAAATTCAGGAGTGCTTTAGGGAGTAAAGAAGAATTTCTTTCTAAGAATGAAAAGAAATCTCCATGACCAAGCAACTTGAATTCTTTAACTGAAAACTTCTCACTCAACCAAACTTCACAACGAAAAAGTTCCTTTATAAACATGAGCAATCTATCCACAAGTGAACTTCCATCAGATAACACAGTGCTTTCAACAAGATAATCTGAGGCTTTTCGGACAATATCTTCCAAATTAACACCTGAAAATTGGAAAGGTATTACATACGAATAATGATAAGAAAATAATATGGATTTCACAAAACAAAAAAGGGAGTCAAGGACGCAGCTAGAAGAATTCATCACAGGAGCTTGCGACCCAATTACATTTAGAAGAAAACGAGAAAAAGCTAATGACAGAGAACAATAATTTCAGAATCAGAACATAACACAGAGCATGCTGTGCTTTATTACAAAATGTCTTAAAAAGAAGACATGTTGGACTATAGCATCTTCCTTCTAGACTTGGCTCAAGGTATTCTAAAAAGGGAGGGGAGAGACGAAGAGTACAGGATCAGCTTAAGTATTAAATGTTTGAACCAAACATAGTACTAGTTACATCACCAATGTCAAGACCTGGTCAAAGCTCTCCCTAATAGGGGTGGCAACTAGGTCAACATGTCGAGTTCGGGTTAGATTTTGGATTAATTTTGGGTTGTGCTCAAAACTATAAATAATAATGTAATACTGAACATTAGTACAAAGTATGATATATGGGCCAATTTCCGGGTTGTTCGGGTTCTGTTTAGGTCGGGTTCAGGTTACTCTCTATATCTTCAGGTCGGGTTTGGTTCGAGTCAGGTCAGCCTTAGTAGATGTCCTACTTTCTCTTGCACCTGTACATATAAGTTTCTAGCAGAATGTATCAAGTGAAGCTTGAGCCAAGTGTTGCCTTCATATGGAGTCATATCCTCCTTTGTGGAATTGTCATGATGTCATCTCTTGATTAATCTCACATAAGAAAATTTTACCCTTACCATTAGGTGGTTCTCAAACAAACGTAATCCCTTGAAACATCAACCAAATAATAAAATCTCATATTATATTATAAGTGGGGTTAGAGAAAACATACATTAATCTAAGTTATCCAATCTCCTTCGAACTAAAATTTCTTTTTTAAACTTCAACATGATATCATAACAAAGTAATCTTATTTTTCTTTAGTCTTGATTAACAAAGAACTTCCAATGTTATCTCATAATTATCAGTCTTTTCCCCGGAAACTGAAAGAGCATTGACACAGGAACATCCAGTCATATATACAGAAAATATATCTAATCATTTATCAATCCTTCTTCGAGTTAAGGAAGCAGATGATGCAAAGAGTTCTTCTAAGTTTCAGATTTTGTGTCTTGACATATTCATGCATCTTACGCCTCTGTGGCGTATTTCCACTAGTTGTTATATTTGAATTCTGCAAAATCAGCATGATGTTCTCTCATTAATTCTTCACAAGGAATTACTGTTCTCGTTTAGTGCACCAATATCCTATTTCTTACCAAAGAATACTTTATGTCTTTATCTAGTACAAAATGTGAATTTATACAGCTCGTAGAACCCAATAAATCTCAAGCGATAGGTCAGGACTCAGGACAAGTTCTATAACCGCAAATTAGATTCCACCCAAGAGCTAATATCATAGAGTAGACTGATAGACTCTTATTGAAGAAATCTCCTATAGTACTTAATATGTAACAGATAGTGAGGGGTCAAAACAAAAAAAAGAAAAAAAATATGAACAAGTAAAAATATAATTTACCTAATCCCAACCAATCTCTCATTTTCTTAATGAAGTTGAAATTCAGTAATGGTGGATCCAATGTTCTTCCAATCTTTCACTCCATGTCAATTAACTAATCATTACGCTCCATGTTATCCTATAGTTAAGAAATAGAACTGAGTTCTTCACATCTAGATTATTTCCATTAATTTCCAGCCATGCTGAAAATACAGGCTTCCAGCACAAAGCTTTGCACTTATGAAAACCAACGTAATTAAGTCAAGAATCCAAACTATCATCGTTTTCTACATATAAAAATTGATCTTTGTTAAACGAGAACCCACCCACACCACCACCCCCCCCCCCCCCCCCCGTGGACAACATTTAACAAGAAAACCAATTGAATAACTTACATGGAACAGTCTTTGACGAATCCCTATTGTGACAGCCAAGATCCTTTTCAATGGGATCAATATCAATGCTTTCACACTCCATTACCTCGTTAGCTTGATTGTCTTCCTGTCCCAATTCACCCATGAATTGAAATGTATCATACATGCTATCCCACATCCCCCTTCTAATAGATGTTACCTGCAACATTAGTGGTAACATTATATATTCATGTTCTCAAACCCATCATCCTTAAGAGCAGTGAATCATGACCAGACTAATAATTGTACACACATACATTGGAAACGGAGGCAAATTTGTCAACACTCGCAGTTTTATATATATCAAAGGAGAATCAAATCAAACTTCTACAAAAGAGGACAAGGGAGAAAGTAAATGGAGCCCCAATCACATAGAATAAAACTTAATAGTCATTCCCCCCCAACCCCACCAACCCCCCCCCCTCTCCCAAAAAAAAAACCCTCCCAAAAAAAAAAAAAAAAAAAAAAAAAAAGAACAAACAACCCCATTGTGTATTATAGATGGAGGCTAGAAAACCACCCTATATCACAAAGAGTTTGACGAATCAAGATTCTACACCAGAAAAAGGAAAACAAAAAAAGGAAAAAATTAACACAACCACAGAACACGGCCCCATGAATCAGCCATCCGAGAGAAAGCAGAGCCACATAGTTATCAAGATCAGTTGCCCAGACAAACTATATGATTGAATCATGGGATAAGAAAAAGGATACCAAGATTCTCAAGATCAAGTGGAAACTACTCACCGCAACATTCAGCAACCCTAAAAGTGGATAATCTGAAAATGCTTTTCTAATTCTTTTTCTTTTTCCACCTGTCATTTTATAGAATTCCAGCATTTTTTCCAGGACCTGCACCATTAGACAAGGTGAACACATTTAACAGTATCCCATGTAGTAAAAAAAATTGAAGCAAATAAAAGATAACTTAAAGGCATATTTAGAGATTTACTTCCTTGCATAATGCTATGCCAACTTTTAAGAATGTTTTGCCAGGGAAACGGTAACACCTCCCTTTGTGTCTTTTTTATATATCTCTTTGTAATTTGGCCAATTAATAATGGAAATCAAAAGCAGTTTAACCATTTCAATAGATTAAATTTCAGCAATTGGTATTTGATGCTCAAAAACAATATAAGCTGAAAAAAAGATCCAAGTTGCTATTCCCGGTTTCCTATGTGATATGACCTTTGATTACCGAGTAGATATAAGAAGATTATCATAGAGGCAAGTTCATTACATTTTTGAGCGTCTGATGCAGCCACCACTTGACAAATATTTCTATGCAAGCCTAGCAAATTAATAGTCTTGATATAGTGTATAAGGTAATCTGAATGAGATACATATTTGTTTCTTATCGGGACATTATTAATACATAGATATTGTTAATCAACACTGAAGAAAACTAAGGTTGTAGTGGCCGTACTGTTTTATCAAATGTGACGCATATTTAAAGGGTATGATGGAAGCCTGGCAGCCATTTTTGGGTCGGTGTAAGTGTTGACATCGTCCATGTATCAAAAGGGGTCGGCTACATGAGAATGAGGTGTTTGATTGTAAGGGGTGGAGGAGGAATATTTTGTGTGGATGACCTTACGGAATAATCACTTCTGGTTAGCCAACCCCACTTATGGGATTAAGGCTTTGATTGATTGATTGTTGATTTACAATCTCTGCCCCAAAGCCTTAATATTGAATTGCTGTAAGTGTAAAATTCCAATATGATACACTATTTGCCCTAAAATATAAGCTCTACTAGTAATCAATTAACATCTAATTGCAACAAGGTTTTAAGATCTTTTTCTTCTACTATTCCATTCCATAATATAGTATAAAGTCACCAATCATATTTCAGTACAGTTTGCATTAGATCATCAGCAATGACAAAATGAGATGTATGTCACAATAGAACAACTTTCTCAAGAAACTCAACAGCTACATACTCCCTCCATTTCACAAAGATAATTTCACTTCACTTATCACAAAAACCAAGAAAATGATTGGAAGTCCTAGAATCTTGTAAGAAAAAAATAAAATTGAAGCATGGGTCGGGTACCCTTTAAGTTTCTTGAGGCTGGAGTAAGCTGCACCCTTTTCTTGGAAGAGGAGGGGGTGTGATAAGATTTGATATTATTGTTATTATTCTTTATTTTCTATCCCACTCTAGACGCGTTAGAAATTCCCCTTGTACGAGTAATTTATTTTCATAAGTGGGTTTGGTTTGGGTCAAGGATTTTCAACCCGAATTATATCTTCTTCCACGGTTTGGGTACCCGATAACCAATGACACTAAAAACGATATCCATGAACCAAACCGATAAGTTCGGGTATCCTGATTTTCGGATTGGTTATTGGGTACACGATTTGATATCCAATAATGTAAATTTAGACTTTATAATTTAGTTATTATGACATCATTCAACACTAATTAACAATAATACCACATGATCTTGACCAAATTACTAATATTGTTGTTAATCATTCAAATTATGAAGTAAAGTAAAGTTTAGATTTTCGATAAATAGATTTAAGTAGGAAATAAAAGAAAAAATTGCTTATCGAATCGGATCGGTAACCGTTAATTTTAAAATGATACCCAATAACCGTACCCGATAACAAATTATTGGATCAGGTACCCGAACCATTACGGCTATCGGATAGGGTACCCTAATTTTTGAATCGGTTACGGATCGGGTTTTTGGGTTTTCGGTTTTTCGGATTATTTTACTCAGCCCTAAATGTAAGTAGTGGAATGTTATAAGAAAAAAATATTAAAATAGTGTACAGACACCTAGTAGTGGAATTCTATGTTGCTTATCCAAAGATCCAACACTTTACTCTAAAATTTAGGCGGACACGTCAACACGGTCAAAAGAGTGTCTTCACCAATTTTCTAGACACGACGATCATATAAAGTGTCTAGAAAATTTCTTTCGACCATTAAGTTAGACATATTAATAATAATTAGCTATAAAATTAAAATACTTCCTCTGTTCCCCTAATATTGCTACATGGAGAGGGGCATGGATTTTAAGAAGAGGAGCGGAAGGAAGAAAACATGTGCAAATAGGGAAATGTTGCAATATTAGGGGAGGGGAACAGAGAAAGTATATAATTAACTATAAAATTAGAAATAAATACTAACTCCGCTTCTTATTATGTGCATAAGGAATATATTATATCTCACAAATAATACCTTGCTGCACATAATAAGAAACGGAGGTAGTAATTAGCTGTAAATAAATTAAAACTAATTTCTTCATGATGATGCGTCATTTTCATCTTGGATACCAATAATCAAGCACTTTTAATGTCAATAAATATGGGCGACTTTGATGAGAAATGTGATAACTTTTGCCATCGTATTGTACCCATCTTATCCATTATTGAGACTATTGAGTCTCTAAAAAAAAAAAAGAGTTCAAAATAAAAGGAAAAGGAAGGGGGGAAAAAAAAGATTTCAAGTATTTAAAACTAGGGATTTAGCAAAAGAGGGAGAAAGAAGACAATTGAAAAGCAAAAGTGAACACTTGTTAGCAGCTAAAAAGAGACATTCATAAAATAACATGTGGTTCCAACGGAGACACTAACATACCTCTACTGCTGTGTGCTGCCGGCAAGCCTCCTTCCAGGTTGTGATGAACATCCTAATAGAATCATTATCATCAGCAGTGTTTGAATTATTTTCCTCCTCTGGCTCAGTGCTTCCAGAGAGTAAGAAAGAACCTTGTTCATTTGCCTTTCCATGACTCCGATTTTTCAATTTTCTTTTCTTTTTCGGCAGCTCGCTTCTCTGATTACAATGTGGAGAAGAATTTTCACCAATTTCTACTTTCAATCCCAGCCTTGTCCTCTCTTCAGCTACAGATGGGTAAGGACAGCTACTCACCCTATCTCCATTTTTTCTTTTTACTAAGGAGGACTGAGACTGGTTACTCGTTAAGCTGTCATTTCCTAGATTTTCACTGTCAGAGATATCTGTCATACCCTCATTCTCATCAGAGCTTGACGAAACAAATCGTATGTGCTTTCCACAGAAGTCCTTGTTGACAGAGGCAAAGGATGTGACACGCTCACTTATGACACTGAAACGATTATCAAGTTCCTTCTTCAGCAAAGAGAAAAGTGGCCTTTTCTTACTTGGCTTATCGCATTTTTCTTTCACTGCCTCCATACACTTCTCCAAAACAAGATTTTGAGCATTCTGGGCCTTGTGTAAGAAACCTATGTGCAACCTGAAACAGTACTGTAGGTATTAGATCACATCATCGAATCATCAGTGATTATCCAAGAAAGAGGTTTGAGCAAATTTGACATAGAATGAGCCCACATTTTATTATCTAAGACAAAAGATTTTTCTTGTTAAACAGCAACTAGCCCCACTACAGGTTTGAATTTCCAAGGAAACAACTAACAGGATTTTAAGAGTTTGGAAACAAACACTGCTCAATGTTGTGAATAAACAATGACCCATCAGGCTCCAACTCCGAGTATAGAGAAACCAATTTCAAATAATTTCAACATCATTTCTTTAGCTGCTAAAGTAACCAAACAGCACACGAAGGGAAAGCCATGAGCTTTACTAATTTTGGTTCAATGAATATTCATCTGAAAAGTTAATAAACTTGGAAGTATCAAGCAATTTTGCTCAAAAAAAGCCAATCTCATATGCTTCACAAAGAACCTGAGTGGAGACACACTTTAGGGTGCAATCAGCAACTCGGAGATAGGAATTTCAAATGTCTCGATTTTAAGCTCTGTTTGACTTCTTTCTAGGTGGGAAACTTTCTTCGAGTTTTTATTAGTTCAATTTACCAGTTAACCACCAATTCTGGATTTTACTTGAAGCATAAGGGACATGATCACGAATAACACAGTAGCCATCATTTGAAATCTACAGAAGGTATTGTGGTTATTCAAAAAGTGAGCAACTAGTGAAAAGAGAAGTGACTTCACCTTACATATTTCTACTTTTTTAATTCAGATTTCTTTAGGGCCAAGGCACACATAAAATAATTTGTAACAGCTATAAGTAGCCTCAGTTTCTAGCCAACACAAGTTCAAGTGAGTTAACATATCTCTAAAAACCTGTGGTAAATTTCCCTCAGCATCTGGTATTCCTTTTGTTACTAAGCACTGATAACATCTAAAAGACTTTCTCTAGGTGTGGAACCGCTATTCGTACCAGAGTTAGTGATCCGCTAAGAAAGCTTAATAACTATAGGTCAGATCGATTCAGCATAGTCAGTTTTTACTATCAGATAGGAAGGGCTGCTGCCCAAGATGTACTTAGTTTAGCAAGGGAATTATATCCTTAAAGTGCATATATATTCCAATCCTAGAGCACCAAGAACACTCATTACTGGGACAGCCTTTATATATAGTGCACGTGCTGAATTACGATTGATTCAAAAGTGTAATTTTATTGATAAATGTATGCAACAAAATAGCTGGAAGCTGCTAAATGATACTCCTATATAGTAGCAACAGTGCAAGTGTGTAACACTTGAAGAAACCTTCATCCCAATTCCCCACCCCCCTCTCAAGGAAGAACCATACAAAAAGCTTCAATGTTAAGGTTTCCTTTTCCTCATTTGCTTCTAATAAATAGCCTAACACAAAATTCAAATAATCCATGCCAAAATTTTATATCAAAAAATTTATTTATCAAAAACCAGAAGAGTGACATGAAGATAATGACAACAGGCAAGTCGAAGAACCCAGCCGAGGAGGGGACGGCGGCTTATAAATACCAACAAAATGACTGACTTTGCGGTGAATTTTTAACACAGTACTACTGCCTGAATCCCACTAAAGAGGTGTCTAGGGAGGGTAAGCTGTAGAAGATCATACCTTTTACAGGCCTCTCAAAGAGGCAAATACTTTCATACACCTTCAATTGAATTGGAGACACAATTAAGATTTGAAAAGATCATGAGAACCCCATATCAAAAGGCACAGATCTTGGAAAAAAGAGACCTCAGGCTGAGGTCCACTACATGAATCTTCAGGTGTTATGATGCCTAGCAAGTAGTAAGGGACATATCCCCAATTTTCCCTACAACAGATGTTCCCTCTTTCAAAGACTCTTCTAATCCTCTGAAGTCTTTAGACCTCGCAACTGTTGCAAGTAAGCAACAAAACCTTCTCTTGACACGCTGAATCCATCTAAAGCTTAACTATGGTATGACCCTATATTTTCCAACTTTTAGTATGTGTTCAATGATAATCTTGGAAATTGTTTGTAGCATTCACTTTTATCTACAAGCTTAAAGATTGATCTAGAGATGCATAAAATATTCAAAGGCTACTGCTGTGGATTATATAGTGCATCACACTTATCCCAGCCAACACAGAAAAAAAGAGCAAGGGGGTCAATGAAAAACCAACGTACCACCCAACGTTCACTTATCACACATCTCAAGGAAAGCAACAATGTAAATTATGAAGCATCAAAGACACAAGCAAGCATTTAACAAGTACCACAAGCATGATGTTTGTTAGCTTGCGAGAGGTTTATATCATTTTTGTTAGGCAGGCAAAACCCTGTTATAAATTGTTCTTATAAGGTAATAGTAACAAGTGATAATTGCCTACCCCAAACTCTGGATCCGCAAGCCAAGTAATCTGGGGTTTGTCACTTTACACTTCCTTGCAACAAAATCCAGGAACTCCTGGATTACAACCTTCTGGTTCTTACTATAAAACAGCAAAAGATAAGAAACTACTTGGTCGCTTGTAATCTTGTACACTTCCTCTATATCTTTGCTAAGAGAGAAATAGTGCATGACAAGGGGGTGCCGTAAAAAAGGACCCAACTCAAGCTCTTCAAACTTCTCAACACACTCATTCTTGCATATGGCCTCTTGCAAATCAAACAAAGATGTAATCTTGTGAACAGCCACATGACAGCGAATAAACGTATTGACCTAACATACAAAAAACACCACAATCAACAAATAGATTCATACCTAACATTTTAGGCAAATCCTTCTAAAATAACAGTTATAATAAATTATATTTGGGCATATACAAATTACATAAAACACAAAAAATTTCATAGATTAACCTGTGCTTCGACGAGGATAAGTTGGTGGAGGGAAGGAACTTGATGAAGCTGAAACCCTAAAGAATCCCAAGAGTCAGCTTGCAACTTAGCCAACGCGCACTGCGATAGCTTCCAAACGGAAACATGCTCTCCAGCTCCAATGATTTGACGTCGAGCACTCGCAACCGCGGTCTCAACCTTATCAAGAGTTTCCTTACGATCACCAGCATTCGGAAATTTGGGATTTGGGCGAATACTAATCGAATCACTGTTTCGTTGCTGATTTTGATTCTGCAAAGGAGGATGGCTAGGGTTGTTGTTGTTGTAGTTGTTCGTCGTTGCAGGAGATGATAAATTGGGATGATTCTGCGGAAATCCAATGGGATTATTATTATTATTATGATAGTGAACTCCAGGATTGCTCGGAATAGGGAAATTATTGTAGAAATTGGGGTTTTGAAATAATAAATTAGGGTTTTGAAATGGTAAATTAGGGTTTTGGAAAAGAGGGTTTTGATTGTTAGGGTATAAACCCATGCTTTGGAGAAGGAGGAGATTGGGATCAAATTGCTGCGGCGGAGGCTGAGGCTGAGGTTGTGGTGGAGGTCCACGACTTCCGGCGAAGCGTTGGGGGCAGTGGTTCTCCATTGAAGATAGTTTGAAGGTGGCGGGAAATAGTCTGAGGGTTTAAGCTTTAAGCAGGGGTTAAGGGTTTTGCAATTTTTTAGCGTCCAAACAATATAAGGGTTAGTTTGGTCTTTTCTTATACATTATAAGAAACGAGTAATGAACCAATGATATTTTGGGCCAATGTGCTAAATAAGAGCAACTCCAATAGTAGGCTTATAACTAGGGATATGCTTGTAATTTTAAATAGTTCATTCATACCTTTTAGCTACAAGTGATTTAAAAATCGGGCCGGTTTGGGCACGACGAATAATGTTAAGGCTTGCCCAAACCCGCCCTATTTTTAGGTCGGGCTAGCGGGGCAGACCGATGTTAATCACCGGTGCTACTAGCTTGACCATTAGAGGTAAATATGCAATTAGTTTAGCCAAGCAAATTAGCTAATTGACTTGGAAAAAACTTGCCAAAAAGAAAACTAGTAATTATGATGAAAATAATTAATTAATAATTTAAATAGTAAGCTATTAGCTAGCCATTGAGACTCAAGTTAGCTAGAATGATTATTAGCTTGTTGCATGACAAGTTAATTTGACAATTAGCTTACCATTGGAGTTACTCAAGTAATTTGCATCAAAAGTGGAAAAAAAAAAAAGACAAATAATTATAGGAAGACTTTTCAATTGTGCAAAAACACATGTAATCATCGTAATTATATTAAATCAAAACCCTTATAACTTTAAATAGTTAATCTTTTTCGTTAGTATGAGAATTCGATTAGTTTTACTTTCACTAAATTGCAAAAATAAAAGAAAAAGAATCTACAAAATTAATGTTACTAATCTCATGAAACAATGGAAGAAAACAAAATGTTAATTTTTGGTCTTTAAGCTTTCCATATTTAAAGCAATTGAATCAATAAATCTCTCTTCTAATCCAACATGAATTCATGAGTTATGTCATACATAAAATCTTTACTTATAAATAATTACCCTTTCCAATAAAAATAGAGAAAGATCTCATGAATGTCTTCAAATATAGCCGATTTTGGACTTTTTTGGACCCGAAAAGAAAACATGATGGAGTTACTCTCATGGACCTCGTAACATTCTGGGAGGCCATTTGAGTGTCTATAACTATCCACTATGCCTTTAAACGGTAAATTTAGTTGTTATAGTACACGTCACATAATTGAAAATTACTCATTCTCGGACCTTTTATATGAGACTTGTTTTGTTTCGAACCAACTTATATGACCTCATGGGACACCAATACGCACACAATAAGTTCAATTTTAAAAAATTATACCAAAATTGGCAAAAAACGAAGGGTAGCCTTCAAATTTGGCAATTTAGGACTTTTTTTGACCCTTAAATGAAACATGTCGGGTTGCTCCCATGGACCCAAAAACACCCCGAGAGGCCATTGGGTGGCTAGAACCATCCACTCTGCTTTTAAATGGAAATTTTGGTTGTTTTGGTATACGTTACATAATTGCAAAAAAAAACTCATTATTGGGCCTGTATAATTTATCAATACGGTGTTCCATATATATGACCTCATGGGACACCCCTACACATCAAATTCAATTTTGAAAATTTTTACCAAAATTAGCCAAAAAGGGTGGATTACAGCCTTTAAATTTGGCCAATTCTGGTCTTTTTTAGACTCGAAATAGAAACATGCCGAGGTTGCTCCTATACAACCCATAACACACCGAGAGGCCATTTGAGTAGCTAGAACCATCCACTTGCCTTTAAACGGTCGATTTGACTTTTTTGGTTTTCGCCACATAATTGAAAAATACTCATTTTCGAGCCTTTATATACCTATGAATAGGATTTTTTTTTTGTTCCAAACCAAGTTACATGATCTTGTGGGATACCTCACGCATTCAGTTTATTTTTGAATATTTTTACGGAAATTGGCCAAAAACCGTTGATTATAGCCTTTAAATTTGATCGATTTTTGCGTTTTTTAAAATGCAAAAAGGAAACATATCGGGATAACTCGCATGGACTCTATAATACCAGTCTAGCAACTAATAGTCTAGCACCATCCATTTTGCATTTAAACAATCAATTGAGTAGTCTCATTGTTTCCAAAATCCAAATAAGTCTCAGGAGCAAGTGTACCATTGCAAGACGAGCGGGTTAACCCGATATCACCGCCAGACTGACACTCCTCAGTTCCTCACAAACTCCAACGCTGGATCACCTGTATCCCAAATTTCTCTTCGCTCTCCAAATTTGAACCCTAGCTCTTTCAATTCTGCGCAATTGAGAGCATGAGAAGGTATGACGTAGATCTCGAATTTGTTCTACTGTATAAATCGCTGGGTTTCTGCAATTCTAATTTTCGATCAAAATCGTTGTTTTAGGGCAGCAGAAATGGGGCAGAGAAGACGACGGCTGAAGCAATGGAGTGGAATAATGAAGGGGATGATTGGGAAGCTGATAATTGCCGCCATTGTTCTCGTCATTTGCACTTTCTCTCTCTTCACCTCAAGGTCCACTATCCGATCTACCACTAGAACCGAGGTCAGTTTCAGGTGAATTGATTTCCTTCCATCATTTTCGTATTTTGGATTTTTTTCATCAATTTGGTTATTGATACCCATTATTCATTTTTGAAATTGAAGTGATTGTATTTTTGGTTTAAAATGTTAATTTCTCAGCTAATAATTGGGGATTCCAATATAAGATGGTTTAAACTCCATTAATTGGATAAACACGACCCACAATTTATTGCATACTTACAACTAGAATATCTAAGAGCAACCAAAGATCAGCTGAAGTTTACTGCGATGACTCGAGGGACTATAATGTGGTTATAATCTAACATAAATGTGATGATTTTGTGGATTGGCGAATGGATCAGTGATTTAATTTCCCTTCTTTACATCATGCAACCAAATTAATTAAAATCTTTGATCACCGTTTTGCTTGGTATTGGTTTCTGAAATTTTGAATTGTTGCTGATGCATTTATATGTTATTAGATATATACGGAGGATCTTTGGCAAGCTGCGCCTTCTGATGGCTGGAGACCTTCTTCTGCCCCTCGTTCTGATTGGCCTCGTAAGATTTTTCTGCTAGTGAAACAATGAGACTAGATTTTGTTTAATATCGAATTCAATGTGCTCCTTTACATTTACTCATTTTCTTCACCCCTATTTCCAATGCTGTAGCTCCCTCGTCTAGGACGAATGGGTATCTGCGTGTTCGCTGCAATGGTGGTCTGAATCAGCAGAGAACTGCAGTAAGTATCCTCTTCATTGACTTTATTTCGTTCAATTTCATGCTTCCTTTCTAGAAATTTATAATTTTCTTTTGCATTTCTGGTTTTTGATAGTTTTGCTATTATGAGCTCTATGATATCTTCAACATTAAAAAATTCTTTTAGTTGCTGGCTGATTACATACCTAGCAAAATTAATTATTCACATGTACATTTGTTAACATAATAAACTACTTTGATGTTTTGGGATAAAACTTCCTGAATAAAGCTAAGGTGGGTTGTTTAATACACATCAAAGGGATACTTCACTCTTAAAAAGAATTACATAATATTTGGATGTTGGTATATAAATTGTTAAATTAGGTAATGACTCTAGGCAATGAATTGGTAGCGCATTGCACCAAGCAATTTTTGAACGATGTCTAGTTTTTATCTAGAAGCTAGGGCTCCTAATAGTCAACTTCTTGAATAACTTAGATTCTAGTTTTACTACTAAGGAATAAATTGAAAGTATTCATGCACGTATGTCGCAAGAAATTTATTTGTATATTACTATTGTGTATCTTCTATTAACTTGTAGATGGTTTTCCCTTGAGAAATTTAGGTTTTTAACTTGATTATTCAACACTTTATAAATTCAGAATTGCCAAAGAAGACATTTAGTCATTGATATTTCTTAAAAGTTCATGTGGGATATCTAATGAATTAATATCTAATTTATTGCTGGTTTTATACCTTTGATTATTTTTTGGCTTTGGTAACGGATCTACATTGATCTGAAGTTGGTAAGTCAAAGCCGCCGGCATATTGTAGGTTACTTAGATGAAAGGGTTAGGCTCTGTCATCATATTAAATTGCTTGTATTAATTTTGTGCTCAGATACTCCTTAAAAGTGATTTTTGTGCATTTTTGTAATCCGTATTGCTTTCCATTGTCTATTTAATAATGCACAAGTGTGGGCTTGTCTCCATGAACTAACTATTTTATGTGATGTTACCCAGAATTCCCGTGTGTTTTCAGCAAGATGTTACTCTGTTTTACCTAACAATTGGCCTTATCTTCTGTAGATTTGTAATGCTGTTCTTGCTGCTAGAATCATGAATGCAACACTAGTATTACCTGAGTTAGATGCCAATTCCTTTTGGCATGATGACAGGTATGTATCTTCATGTCAACTTTAAGTAACTTTAACAATTTTTTAGATTTATTAAGGGAACAGATAAGGAAGGGGAGTGTGATAAAAAGGCCATTCATTGTTTGGACAACAGAATTGTAAGAGCGAAGGGTTGACAAGGGTTATTTTTTATTTTTAACTCTTTGTTTCACTTTGCCCTATTTTCTCCGCCTCTTCCCTTCTCTCCCGGGTTTTGTTGTGTGAACTGCATTTATGTAATTCTTGAAACCGTAATACAGTGGATTTCAAGGTATCTATGATGTGGAGCATTTTATCAGAACTCTGAGATATGATGTGCGAATTGTTGAAAATGTTCCAGAGATTCACAAAAATGGAAAGACCAAGAAGATGAAAACTTTCCAGGTTCTTTTTAGTTTTTACTTCTTTCTTATGTGAAATCAAAATAGTTGCTCTTATACAATATACACGTGTGTTATTAATATTTATTTTTTATTATTTATTTATTTATTTATTTATTTATTTTTAATATAGATGAACCCTCCAAGAGATGCGCCCATCAGTTGGTATACAACCACTGCTTTGGAGAAGATGAAGGAACATGGTGCTATCTATCTTACCCCCTTTTCTCATCGATTGGCTGAGGAAATCGACAATGCTGAATATCAGAGGTTACGGTGCAGAGTAAATTATCATGCTCTCAGATTTAAGCCTCATATATTGGAGTTAAGCCATGCAATAGTGAATAGACTACGTGCACGAGGTCGCTTCATGGCAATACATCTTCGATTTGAGATGGATATGCTGTCATTTGCTGGGTAAGTCACGTGCTTGTTGAGGATCACTATATATGATGAATATCATTGGTGGGATTTCTGATTGCTGGTCTTTTCCCTCATTTACATACAGAGCTTAATTGGCTTGGAGACTGTCAATAAACCTACTTTTTTTTTTTTTATGATTATGTAGAAAAGATTAACTGCTAAATGACCATTATTTAAATGGTGGGCCAATATTGTCTAGGTGCTTTGATATATTTTCCCCCAAGGAGCAGAAGGAATTGAAAGAATATCGGGAGAAGAATTTCGCCCCAAAGAAACTTGTATATGATGAGAGACGTGCAATCGGAAAATGTCCTTTGACTCCAGAAGAGGTATATTTTGACTTCGTTCATTCATTGTCATTGTTTTCTTTGTTACCCCTTTGGTTTTAAAAATGTTTGTGTAGAATTGATAAAATGAAATTAAATTTGCTAAAGTTCTTCGAGGTCATTGTTCATGTCCTAATGTTGAGAAAAACCATCATTTTTTTTTTTGCAGCTGAGTCTTCAATTTATGGCCTTATTATAGAACTTCTTAGTTGAGACTAGAAGTTTAAAGAGACTACCATGCTGAAGTACTGTTCTGTCAGTATCTTAATTTGTTGTGTCCCTGTTCCTAGCTGAAAGATAGACAAATGGCTTAAACCTGTTAGTTAGTACTCTTGTTAATCTTGTTTCATGGCCCACCTTTATCTCACAAATACAAAACATACACAAGCAAATGTTTAAGTGCCTTTCGTTGCATTCAGAGCTGTTCAGTTCTTTCTTGTACTGTGATGCTTTTATTTTTGGTGCCTGTTTCTAGTGAAATTTCTTGCTTACTGCGATCCCATCATACCCATTGAAGGAGGTTTGCTGTTGATTTTCTTGTCTTTTTATGGTAATTGTGGTCACTATGTTGCAGGTGGGTCTTGTTCTTCGTGCAATGGGTTTTGACAACTCCACCAGGATCTATCTTGCAGCTGGTGACCTTTATGGTGGTGAGCGTTTCATGAAACCTTTTAGGTCTCTTTTCCCACATCTTGAAAACCACAGTACTGTTGATACATCAGGACAGCTAAGAAAGAACACACAGGGTATGCTGGGGTCGGCTGTGGATTACATGGTTTGCCTCCTTGCAGATATTTTTATGCCCACGTATGATGGCCCAAGTAACTTTGCAAATAATCTCTTGGGCCACCGCCTGTACTATGGTTTTCGAACAATAATCAGGCCAGACAGGAAAGCTCTTGCCCCTATTTTCATTGACCGAGAAAAGGGGCGCTCTGCTGGGTTTGAAGAAGCTGTGAGAAGTGTAATGGCGAAGACAAGTTTTGGTGGTCCGCATAAGCGGAAGTCCCCTGAATCATTCTACACAAATTCATGGCCTGAATGCTTCTGTCAAATGTCAGCCAAGAATCCTGCTAATAAATGCCCACCAGAAAACAATATGGAGATATTACATAGTCGATTACAGAGTGAGGGCCTCAGTGATTTCTCAGCAACTGAATCAAACTTGACTGTTTCAAAGCGCTGAGAGATGAAAGTTTTGTCTTAATCACTTCCTGAAATCAGCAGAGAATATTGGGCGATGTTCTTCAATAGGATCATTTCTACACGAATAGGTTATCTTAGAAAGTGTTTACTTTCATTTCATTAGTGTAAAAAAAAAAGTGGGATATAGGTGATGAGGCTCTCCGGAGCAGGAGTATACTTCTGTAATATGGAAACATTTAGTACGAGTATGTCTGGAAGAATGGAGGGAAAGGGAAATTATTGCCAAGGATCAACCGATCAAATATGTGCAATCAAAATTGTCAATCTGAATTGTGTAATTCTTCTTTATAGGGGCCTAGGGGGGCAACAGAAGGGCCACAACCCCTTTTGTTGTTGAAGATGTGGGTTTGTGGGAATTTCTCGTATCCCTCTTGTAGGTGGGCTTGGTTACTTCTTCTAAGGTTTGCAATGACAGTTATTAACTACGAAACTCTGAGTACTGTAACAATGTCATTTTCAGATTAATATAGTGTTATTCTTTTCAATTACTACGTATATTATTGTACTCCGTAATACTTTAGGAGGATTTATTAAGCTTTTGTACCCTCTGCGTGTATGGACAGCAATTTTATGTTTAAAATTTTCAGCATTTCCTAAACAATCGTGAAATGGATACAACTGAATTTACCCCCCCAAAAAAAAAGCCACAAGAAAACTTGCTTTCATTGAGAGTCGAACTCAAGACCTCCCGCTTACTAAACGGGTGCTCTAACCAACTGAGCTATGAAAGCGAAGCAATAATTTGTAGCACATTTAATTTGTTATTAAAATTGACTGAATAATTGCATAAAACAATAGGGGGAACCTAAAATAGCCGTTAGGTGGGGCTCACAGACTCAGTCAGCGTTTTTATTATAATTCTTAAATTCTTATTTTATGGTTAAAAAAAAAATTTACACTAAGAATGCTGTTCGAGACTAGGAATTGTTTCTTATATTTCCATTTATCAATCCCATATTAACTACGAATTGAAATATTGGCGAAATAGAGTATTCCTTATTATAATCTCCATATCGTCTTCTTCAAATTATAATAGTAATTTTTTTAACCATTTGAAATTTGGAAACAAATTAAATGGTTTGCGGTGAATCAAAGCATGCAATTGCAACGACAGAGTATTTTTGTTGAATATAAAAGTTAAAAAGATAAAGAGCAAAACTACTAAACGTTGATATTAATTTCTTGATAAAAATGAAATACATATGTTCCTTTAAATAAGCTAATGATAAAACAAACAAAGCTAAATATTAGGAAACCACTAC
The DNA here is from genome assembly GCA_034703905.1 of Chenopodium berlandieri. NCBI lineage: Eukaryota > Viridiplantae > Streptophyta > Magnoliopsida > Caryophyllales > Amaranthaceae > Chenopodium > Chenopodium berlandieri. The sequence continues at coordinate 54,228,279 of CM068281.1, forward strand.
TAACCTAACTACCCTCTAAATAGTAGCAATGAATGTAAACAAAACAAGACTTAGACTAAGTAAAACTCCCCACATTACTTAGACTAAGTAAAACTCCCCACATTACTTACCTAATTCATGTATAACAATAATGCCATATACAGAGGAAGTACTAATACTAAGTGGGAAAACATGCCCCATGATTTACTCCACTGACCTACTGATTTTATTAGTAATGTTCATAAACTATAGGAACTAACTTTGAATCATCAATTTTCAACGACTCGTAAGAAGCTAAATTGCAATAGTAGAATGTGTTTATTATTTTTTTTTAAATAAAAAATTAAGAATTTTTTTTAAAAAGTAATGTAAAACGCCGTCTGAGACAACGTTTTACACATTAATTTTTATTTTTTTATCAAAAAATCCAGGGTATAAAACGCTGTCCGAGACAACGTTTGTAATAAAACTTACTTTGGAAAAAAATACAAAGAACGGCTCAATGGTTGCTCATCAATTTGATTAATTTATGATGATATTAACATTCTATCTGAGAGTTTTTAATGGTTCTATTTCTTCTCATGTTAGAAGGACAGGAAATACGACATCTTGTAGCAAGAGTCCAAGATGGGATATTGTAAACATTGCCTGCCTAATGTTTTCCTTTTTTTTAAAAAAAAAATAATATTCCTGTAAAATAATTTAGTAATAAGGCTTGACAGCTTTACTAAACCCTAAACCTCAGTTCTAGTTGCAGTAGTTTTCTCGACTTCAATTGGGTTATTCCTGCGTTTTCTTCCCTAATAATTGTAAATTATTTGCTGTTGCGAATTCTCTTCTGTTTGCAGTTTGCCATTAACAAAAATGGAGGAAGATAACCGAGAAGAAGTGAAATCATTCAAAGACCTAAATATTTGCGATCTTTTAGTTGAAGCTTGTGACAAATTAGGATGGACTGCTCCTACTAAAATTCAAGCTGATTCCATTCCTCATGCTCTTGCAGGTTTTTTTTACTTGTTTTGAATTCCTGTTAATTTATCATAATTATATGATTAATTGTTTGAATTCTGTTAATTTATCATAATTATCCTATTAATTGTTTGAGCTTCTGTTAATTGATTAATTGTTTGAGTTTCTGTTAATTGATTAATTGTTTGAGTTTCTGTTAATTTAATTAAAGTATCTGTTTAATTCTTATAATTTTTGTTGATTTACAATTGTTGATTTTCGAATAGGCAAGGATATAATTGGACTTGCTCAAACTGGGTCTGGTAAAACTGGGGCTTTTGCATTGCCAATAATTCAGGCTTTACTGGAAGCCAAATCACCTCAGCCATTCTTCGGTTGCGTGCTTTTGCCCACTCGGTGAGCTTTTGGCTATTGGAGTTGTCGATTTTTGGTTTAATGCTTGAGTGTTTGATTGTTGAGTTCCCTTTAGTTTGTCTTATTACCAACTGTTTCGTTATGTCGTTTCTGCAAAATTGCACGTTCATGTTTGATAGTATATGTCGTTACTGTCAATTTGAGTAACTTACATCTTCTATCATAAGACTACGTAAACTTGATCCAGTATATACTCCACTATCTAAGGAAGCCTTGAGGAGTCATTGCAGTAGTTATTGTTACTATATGTTTCATTTTTACTAGTATTTGTTTATGACAAAGGCTATGTTTGTTTTCTGTTAGGATATCTAACACCGGGAATTTTGGCCCTAGTTTGTTCTCGCTCAGTAATGCATTTCCATTGGATGAGCTTATGATGGCTCTAGAATTATCCTTTTGCTTATTTTTGGCTGTTTTGTTACACTAGGGAGCTTGCAATCCAAATTGCCGAACAATTTGAAGCGTTAGGAGCTAGCATTGGATTAAGAACAGCAGTGGTAAGTTTTTTTGATGAGCTGATTGCTTTCATGCCTTTGTGTGCAATACTGCTCTACTTCTCGGAGCTATATTTGTTTTTCACATTTTAATATCAGATGAATGACTGAAAGTAGTTGCCTTTTTCTTAGTGAGTTATATGATATTTTTATTTTTAAATTTTTATAAAGCAAGTACCATGATTGCTGACTGTGTTATATCTTTTATAGCTTGTTGGGGGAGTGGACATGAACCAGCAGCAGATTGCTCTTGCAAGACGGCCTCACATTGTAGTACGTGATCATTCACTTTTGTTTATTTATTTGTTTATTGTAATACTTGATTTGAGTTGTTCTAAGGATTTTGAATAAATTATTGTATAAATGTTGAAACTTTCCTTTCTTATGAATCTAATGTTATAGGTGCTACATTACCAGTAACTAGTGGAGTATACCTGTGCATATTGCATGTAGAACTTATTTGGAAGTTATACAAGTATATAAGTGTGTGTGTCTGTGCATTTAAAAATTATGTAGAGGTGTTTAGAAGCATCTATAATTGTGATACTGTCCTGGGTTAGTTTTTCTTGCTGTTATGTCTTCTTTATCCTTTATTATTTCTTTTCTATAGGTAGGAACACCTGGACGCCTTATGGATCATTTGACAAATACCAAGGGGTTTTCACTTCGTCCCTTGAAATATCTGGTATTTTTCGCTGCTAATATTTCCTATGTTTCTTTCTTTGGAATGCTGTATTCATTGTTCTCTTTAATTTTTTTGTTTGTGTAATTCCTGCTTAGCTGAATGACTTTGGTTTTATCAGGTGTTGTACTTTCACATGTAACATATACAACAATGAATCAGTATAAGTTTGTTTTAATTAGTAAACAGAATTTAGTGCCTTAAATATAAGGTGAAGAGAATGGGCTTCTATTTCGTAAATGTAATTCTAGTTTATCCGTATTGGCCTTTAAGACAGAACCTCAGTCATTTACAAGTTGATTGCAGAAAACCACACCAAACTGGGCCGCTTGATTTATTAAACTGCCCGTACAAATTTTTTCTTTCCTTCCTTATGTCTTAATATCTATCTAATATTCTAATCAAACATTTAGGAGTTTCCTTTTTCTTTTTTTTTGATTTTTTCTTATTGACTGCTAGGGTTATCTCTGAAGTGAATGGTCATATCTACCGTCATTAAAAAGGGTTTTCCCACTCAATTTTCAAAATATTTTTAGCTCATATTTGAGATAGGGGATGTTAAGGCTATGGTACAAAATCTTGGGCTTCTAAGGAGCACATTAAAAAGATGGAGGTTACAAAAATGAGCATGTTAAGGTGGGTGTGTCGAAACACTCTAAGGGATAGAATCAGGAATGAGGTTATTCGCAAGAAAGTAGGTGTGGCAGGCATTGGAGACAAACTAAGGGAAAATCGTTTGGTTGATTTGGGCATGTAAGACGGAGACCCGAGGGTGCACCAGTGCAAAGAGTGGAAGAGTGGGACCATGGAGGGGTTAAACGAGGGAGAGGGAGACAAAAATGACTTGGTTAGAAGGAGTTAAGAAGGATATGAAGTATATGGTTGCTTAAGGATGAGGTTTTGGATCGTAGGGGTGGGAGGAGGAAGATTTTGTGGATGACCACACGGAATAATCAAATTTGGTTCATGTAGCCTACCCAACTCATGGGATTAAGGCTTTGATTGATTGATTGATTGATTTGAGATAGAGGATGTGCAAAATACTTCTAAACAATCTGTCTTGTGGATAGCTTACTAGGGGATAAGTTGCAGCTCTGTGTTATTGTTTTTGCATTCAGGTTGCTTAAAGGCTTAAGTACTATCTGTTGTTAGGTGACTAATTGGTGCTTTAGACTTCTAGAGTATACTTAAAGTTTCCTTATTTGATTCAGTTTTTGCTTAATGTAACCGTGCTTGGACGGGTTTAAATGTACAGTTCCAAGGCGCCTAAGTGGTACTTTAGACCCATGTTTTAACTTTTAAAAATGGTATACACTGTTTTTTTTTGGGGCCCCAGGGTAAGGGGGGATAAGAAGTTGCATGGGTAAGTCAGCAGGGCATCAACCTAAATTAGCGTGGAGATAGCGGGGCATACAATTATGATGTTCTCAAGCTATAAGATAACTTAAGATAATTTCAACTTTAATAAGGATTAATTAATGGCGATTCAAATCTGGCGCTTGTCATATTAAAAAGCATCAATAAAATATTACAAAAGCTTAACATGAACAAATCAAGCGTTCATAACCCACCCCCAAACACCTAATGCAAGAAAAAGAGTGAAGAGCAAAACCAAATGAAAATAGATTTTTTATTTTTTTTTAAAATTACTCCTATGGGGTGTTTGTTTTGTACAAAGAAAAGGGAAAGGAAACAAGAAAAGGATGGAACTATGGAAGAAGAAAGGAAGAAGTACGCGTCTAAGTGTCTGACTAGGCTACTAGGCTAATATGTGAGTGTTTTTCATGAAAAAGTTCAATAATGAAGGGTTGATGCGTCCTAGCCGTGTTTGAGTGTCGAGTAGCTAACATGGGTGTAATATGAAGAGTCTAAGTAAGGATGTTTCCCTTTCTCATTTTTGAAACCCCCAAAACAATTGCCCCTAGTCTCCCTTAAACAAAGCTGGACAAGGCAACTTGGTTCGGCTGGATCTTTCCTTGTTTTGTTTCCACCTTTGCCCTTCTCTAAAATATTAATTTGATATTCTATTGATTTTTAGTCAAAAATACATTCTAAAACCAAGACAATAGAAATCATGCTTTACATATTTTACTAAGAAGAAATGCGTGGGGTGTTGACCAAAAAGTTTGTTAAGGATACTGTATGGATTGATGCAAAAAGGAAGTTGGGTGTTTGTAAAGAAACAAAGAGTTTTTCCTTGGATTTAAGTATTGAGTCTTCAAGATGTTTCACGGGATATACCACATTGTGTGGATCGAAAGCAACCTTCTATGCTAAATCCTTTTTTTTCCACTGCCAAATTTTATGTTAAGTATAGTTGATAAAAATAGCCATGTCGATCTCAAGCTGGCTTAACTTGACTAGACTTGGACTCTTGGAGACAAATTCAAGCTTATTTCCATTAATTACTCACCTTGAGCTTGAGCTCTTAAAGCTACTTGAATACTACTTCTGGCTACAACATTCCTACTGTTGTATTTGGCTTTAATTTTTACTTTGACAAGTATTTGGTGATATCTATTCTAATTATCTAGTTTGAAGCTCAGAAATCCTTTACTCCCATAAGATACTTTCCTGAACTTACATTGGAACTAATTTTAGTGGACATTTGGAATATTTTTTTTTGTTCTTCTGGTTATATTGATTCAAAAGAAGGGAAAAAAAAAAAAAACTTTGACCCCCCATCCCCCTCCAAATGGTGTAATATTATTTGTTTAACAAAGACTCTTCAGATGTACTCTTGACAGAGTATTTTTAAAGGCAGGATTGGTGATGACATGGTGTTGCCCATCTATTAGCTTCTAAATGTATAGTTGTAAACGTTAGAAAAAAAAAGTTAAAAGTTTAGAACTTTGAATCCTTGACATTTGAAATTATGTTTAAGCTTGCTGGAATGTTAGATTGTGGAGATATCAAGTCTATTGCAACAAGAAAAAAGTTCATGTCTGAATATATAAATGATCAATACAAGAAAGTGAAAATAGTTTGTAGTCATTTTGTAAAGAATTTGGTGCTGTGGTCAAATGCTTTTTTGTTTTTTTAATTTTATATTTATTATTTTTTTTTTCCTATTGGTTGGAGATGAAAGATTCTTTCCATTGATTCTAAGAAATATAAAATGGGAACCAAGAGTTGTTGAATTTGTAGGCGGGTATAATATGTAAATCGCAATTTACACCTTTACCTTATTCTAGAAACGGCATCAGTTTGCTTGAGAATCTTGTTGATCCGTGGCAAAGGATAATTGTTTCTTTTTTAATTTTGTAGCTCATAAGTATGTACTTATTTTCTAGGTGCTATTTCCATTTATGTACATGTCTTTTTATACTTGTAGGTTTCTTTGCTCGTTGATTTTTCTACTAATACAACAACAAAGCCTTAGTCCCAAAATGATTTGGGGTCGGCCAACATGAATCGTCATAAGAAATCATACGATATAAAGAAAGGGACATAACAAGATAATCATTTAAAAGGGTTTGAAAAAGGTGAGTAAAGTGAGCAAAAGAAAGAGCATCCATAAAAATAAAGGGAGTTTTAAAAGAAAACCAAAGTATTGAGAAGAATAAAATTCAAGAAAGTTTTAAAGTAGTGGTTAAAAGTTAAAACGCTGGAGTAAAAAATGGAAAGGTTTGAGAGAAATTTTCAAAAGGAAAACAATAAAGTTCATAAAGCATTAGTGGGATAAAATAATAAAATTAAATACGAAAATAAATTTAGAAAGTATATATATAAGCACGACACGTCGTTGACGTGAATTTTCTCCTTCCACACCGCCCTATCTAACACTATATTTCCCTCAATCCCCAAAACACTCATGTCACTCTCAATCACCCTTTTCTAAGTTTTCTTAGGTCTTCCTCTACCTCTCGCTCTCCCAACACTTTGCAAATTTTCATGCCTCTTTACGAAGTGTCACTTGGTTTCCTCCTTACATGGCCAAACCATCTTAAGTGATTCTCCTTCATCTTGTACTCAATCAATGTGACCCCTACTTTCTTCCTAATTATCTCATTTCTCAACCGATTCTTTCTTGTATGGCCACACATTCATAGCATGCATCTCCGCTACATTCATCTTATGCACGTGGCAATGCTTTACGACCCAAAGCAGGCCTTATTGCCGTTCGGTAGAATTTTCCCTTTAATCTATGGGGTATGCCAGGATCACATAAAAAACCTGTCGCACTCTTACATTTCAACCAACCCGCTTTGATCTTATGAGCTACTAATAATTACTTTAATTAATGTGCAGGTATTGGATGAGGCTGATAGATTGTTGAATCAGGACTTTGAAAAAGCACTTGATGACATTTTAAAAGTTATTCCTGTTGAGAGAAGGACTTACTTGTTTTCTGCCACTATGACCAAAAAGGTTAGCATGTAATATGATTGTTTCTGATCTTTTCCCATTCTTTGTGAAGCTTTCATTTATGACATTAATCTACTTTTGTTCATCACAAGTTTTTCCAGATAGTTGACATGGCTTTGACCTGTTTTGTTTTCTCCTTCTCTTTGGGTATTTGTAGCTAGTATCTTTAAAAAAAATTGTATTAGCTATTGAAGCTGATATTTTCCGATAAGAAGAGGGGTATATTTAATTTATTTTCTTTGCAGGTCAAGAAGCTCCAAAGGGCTTGTTTAAGGAACCCAGTGAAGGTAAGGTTTTGATGTGCTGTGTCATATTTCCTCTCTTTTAACTTATATGTTTCTTCTACTTTCCCTATTGATATATTTATCTCTTCCAGATCGAGTCAGACTCAAAATATTCTACAGTTGACACTTTGAAGCAGCTACATCTTTTTATTGCTGCTAAATACAAGGTTTGTTCCTCTACATGGTTCCTCTTATTGCTGTGTTCGGACCCTGTGTTATGAATGTAGTTTCTGACACTGATATTAGTGAAATACCTTGTTGGCTTGTTGCTGTGACTTTTACCATCTATGATTGGAAAATTTGATTTTCACGGTGTCTTAGTGTGATATGTTGATCTATATTATTAGGTGAAAGAATAAAATTGAGGAAGAATTGCCTGAGAAAAAAATGGAAGACTTGAATTAGTTTTATAGCCAGCGTGAAGAATTGTGGATATCGCGATTTATGTAATCATGATTTTTGCTTCATCTTTAAATTGTTTATAATTATTTTTCGGAGATACTGTACTATTGCATAATTATAGGCGCAAACTACAAACAAAGAGGGTTTTTCCTCTACAACAATCTACAAGTTCAAACGTGAGAAACCCTAGACGTATGCTGATTCAACTTAGGCCTAAGAACTCCAGTACAATACTAAGCATCAGTAGAAGGGGAAGGGGCACTTCAGGCAGTTGCATTATGATTCGGTTATTAGTGACTTGAATAATATGCTAGCAGTGTAGCTAGAGGAAAAGCTCTCTATATATAGCAGATTAGAGAGAGGAAGGGCATGTTGATATTGATGAAGTTAGCTTTTAGATTGTTAATTGGGAATTTGGGAGAGAATCAAGCATCTTAAATGCTTGAACATCCTTTAATATTGTTGTTTTCCAGATTTTATCAATCAAACTTCATCTTCTTTCTTATTCTCACATTTAGTCTCTAAATAAATACCCAGGTTTTATCCTTTGTTCCGGGAAAAAATAAAAAAATCATGCCCCAGTTAGCCCTTCGTCGTAGGGAAGGCAACTCTTATATTTAGTTGCCTATTTCTATTGTTGAAAATCACCACCCTTCATTTTGACGTTTTGTTGTTCCCTGGTGCCTGGTCACACCCAAACTCTTTTGAGTCCTTCATCTCAATCTAGCATGTTTTTTTTTTTTATTTTTTTTTTTATTTTTTTTCATGCCGTTCCTTTAGCCTTGTCCTCTTTGGTTTGAGATTTGAGAATGCTTATCCATTAGGCCTGCCTTCATGTTCCATTTTTTAATTTTATCAAAAGCCTTTACCAATACTCATACCAAAGCCTAACAATGGTTATAAAATGAAAGTAGGACTATAAAAGTCTTGGGAGGCACAAATGCTTTCTCAAGTCAATGGGAAAAAAAAATTTATTCACTTGACTGTAATAATACAAAATAACTGAAGAGGCTTTTGCAATACCAGTGTGAAAAGTTCCCAAATTTTTTATTCCAATTCAGTGATTTGCTCAGGAATTATTTTTTTCTTAGATAGATGTTTCAGCTTTAGATTTCCTTTGCTTAATTTGTTGGTGACGGTTGTGCTTTGCTTACAAGTATTCTAAATTTCAGGTGTATCATGTTGATGCATTCTATTTTGTGTACTTCTGGCTAGTTATCTGTGTTCTCTTGTATGTTGTGATGTTCTATTCACAATTGATTTTAAACTGAAGCTATAGATAGATACGATATAAAATCATTTTGCTGCTTTGTGGACTTGAGATCACATTTGTATGTCTTCTTTGATTCTTTCACTTTTCCTTATAATTATGTTTTACTCATTTATTGGAGCGCTGAGCCGCAGAGCATTAATAAGATTTCAGTGTGTATACTGATATGAAACTTGATGCTCCTTGGATAATTTTCAGGATAATAATATTTTAACCCCTCTGAATCTCTTGTGAGACAGCATTTAACTCTGAATTTACTTCTGAGTTCAATTCTCAATATTATAGCAAAAAGCTATGCACCCAAACTCAATTCTTATTGTCCATCTTCTAATTAGTGTTGTTATCTTTACTAATAAGTTATAACCGAATAATATATCCTCCTTACCCCAACTAGGAATAGGAAACAACGAAGTTTTGGAGCCTAACTAAACTTAGAGCCCAAGCTAAGCTGCCTAATTAGCTTAGTTAATGAACCCGATCAGCCCAAATAACTAGCTAACACAAACCAGAACCATTAGGCCAAGCAAAGTATTAAAGGATAAACACAAGTAACAAGTCTATTCCATTCCCTTCTACAAGGCACTTTGAAAGTGTGGAAACAAGATGAGACTTCCCGTTATGATCCAAACCAAAACCCATAGTATCTATCATGATAAACACATGCTTGTAGGATAATGCAACATCAACCACCGTACTAACATATATGCTCCCGGACTTTGTAGTCTTTTTTAGTGATATATCATATTATTTGAGATTTCTATGAAGTTTTATTCTTTGCTGTACTTTCATTTTTCTCAGGATTACTATTTTGTATATATATTGACGGATACACCTGGAAGCACTATGGTTTTCACTCGTACATGTGATGCAACTAATCTGCTAGCACTCATGCTTCGTAACCTTGGTTTTAGGGCTGTTCCCATCAATGGGCACATGTCTCAGGTTTGCTTTTATATATCACCATACATTTTTTCTGACATTTTTTTTACACATTTTATATATGAAGCCTAATATGTAGATTGTTGACCTTCTAGTTGAATCTTATTGTGTATGTGCTTGATTCTGAAATAACCTTGCCTTGTTTGGTAGGCAAAACGACTCGGGGCGCTGAACAAGTTCAAATCTGGCGATTGCAATATCCTCATTTGCACTGATGTAGCTAGTAGAGGGCTCGATATTCCTTCGGTGGATATGGTGATAAATTATGAAATTCCCAGTAACTCTAAGGTCAGTTTTTGCTTCTCCTGCAGATTAGCTAGTCATCTGAGAACTTGGTTTGCTTAATGCTTCTAATGTATACTGGATGAAAACATTTCATTTGTTCCATAAGTGAAACTGTGAAAGTGCTTACTGACAGTGAGCAAAGTTCAATTTGAAGTAATACAGAGAGGACAAGTTGTTCTTGTGCTCAAGGCATGTGTTGTGAGTCTTGTGACCGTGGTTAAGTTAGTATGCTTCCATTGTATTCATTTGACAATGTCATTATGGTTTCAGGATTACATACATCGGGTAGGGAGAACAGCTCGTGCTGGAAGGTCAGGGGTAGCCATCTCATTAGTAAATCAGTATGAGGTTGAGTATTATATCCAGATAGAGAAGTTGATAGGTGAGCAGCATTTCGTGTTCATGATAGCATTAATTTGTTTTCTTTGAGCCCTTCATTTATTATCTGAGATGCAGGCAAAAAGTTACCAAAGCATCCAGCTGAGGAAGCCGAAGCACTGCTCCTGTCTGAACGTGTTAATGAGGCAAAAAGGATATCATATATGGTATATTAGCTTACAATCTATTGTGTTCTTATGAGTTAGGTTTACAGTTTCCTTTGTGATTTAGATTATTCTCTGTTTGCCTTCTTGTATGTGTCAAGCTAGAATAAATCTAACATAATACATTTTTGATCTTCTGATTACATTGAACTTTAATGAGTTTGTGACTAGGTTGAATTTACATTCATGGTCCCTGTACATTGCCTGCTGCCCTGTATACTCGTTGAGATCATAAATAAGTGTAATGCTAAATTCAAGACCCAATTGGACATTGTTACATGTGGTGTTTGACCTTCTGTGAACCTTGCTATTGGCATATGCAAAAGATCCTTCTGTAGCATTGCTATGCTCCATCTTGATGCTTAAATTGGTTTTATGCTCTGAATGGATCTTTAATACGTACTACATATCTTGTGGCTTCTTGTTTAGCGTGGTCTCTACTCTCTAGTCTACATTAAATCCAGGTTTTTTAAAATTACTTTTAACAAGTCTACATTAAGTTCAGGTTGGTGTTTTTAATATTGTGCTTTTGCATCCACAGAAAATAAAGGAATCTGGCGGGAAGAATAAAAGAAAAGGCAGGGGAGATGATGATGGAGAGGAATTTGAAAAATACACGAGCAAAGGCAACAAAGGCGGTGGTAAAACATTCAAGAAGTCGAGGAGATGATGCTTTTTACTTGCATAGACAAACATGAAGTATTAAAGTAGGGTTTACAATGATTTTGTTAGATACACTCTTCCAGTATAATATTTATTTAGTTTCTTTTTTTTGCCTATTTATTGAACACTATTGCTGAGATATACGACTAATACAAGCATGCTTATCGTACATCTATAAGAAAATTCTATCTGCATTTTGTTGTCCATGGAGTTGCGTTATCTTGTTTTTATTTGTCTAACTCTCTAAAATTTCTCAGTTATTGGAGGCTAGTTAGCTCTACTTCAAGCTTGCTAACTCAACTCCCATCAGTCTTATCAGGTTCTTACCGAGTCGTCTCAATGGACAAGTTTAGTTAAACTCATTTGACTTTTTTTTTGTAGATAAAATGAACTTTAGGCAGAACCCGAAAAAATAAGTTTTCAAAGACTAAGTAACACCACTTCTATTAAAGAATTACATTTAATAAAAATGTATTCCTTTAATGGAAGTGGTGTTACTTATGTTTGTTGGGAGATGTAGCAAAATTTTAATTTCAGATTTATATAAACCTGTAGTAGGTGTTGTTAAACCCATTTGTTTGTGATATCGGTAAAAGTCATTATAACATCAGGATATTGTATGAGAATATATACTCCCTCCGTCCTACAAAATAATTTTTGTTTTCCTATTTTAGAGACCCAAAATGTTGTTCCTATTTCTATTTTTGAATAGTATGTAAAGACCATTATACCCTTATTTTTACTTTATCGTTGAACTTTCTAATTTACCCTTAACTTATCCACTTGCGTTGTATTTTTTTCACTTTCTCTCTCTAACTTTTGTCTATAAATATACTTTTCACTTTTTTCCCCTTAATTTATCCACTTGCTTTGTACTTTTGTCTAATTTTTTATCACTTCTCCTCCCATTTCTTAAATACTGTGAAAAAAAACACAATAGGAATTATGTTATGGGACGGAGGGAGTATAAGATATGGTTTTGTCAGATCACAATGAAATGTGATTGACATGTATGAAACATAGATCTCAAGAGGATTTTATATATTTGAATTATTGTGGTCCTTTAGGGTAAGACATACTGATTTTGGGTTGTCTTCGTCATTTCAGCAACATTCATAAACTTTTAATTGTATGTTAGAAAATACCTTGCACAACACAAAACATCATCACCAACTTCACTCGTTCTATCAATAGTCTCATCGCATGTTTAAATGTATGTTGGTAAGCCTTATATGCGTTATCCTCATTCCTTGTAATAGCTAAAAGGTAAATATCGTTAATGACCTTAATTGATATTGTGTAAGGGCTTCTTATGCCAATAGTAACTTATGTTACTTACTGTCCTTTTGTTTGTTGTAAACTCAGTTTAATTAATATAATTTCAGCTGTTTTTTTAAAAAATTACAAAGAATTGATACAAGCTTTGGTATATGGAAATATTAAAAATATTTAAAACATGTTTACATAAAATCTTTATAAAGCCCACCTATCTCATAATTAGACAAATAAAGACCCGTCCTATTTATTTATCATACGGATCTAACCCATATTATAACTACGCCGGGTCATGGCTTTTAAAGGCCTCCATTCCTATTTCCTACCTCTCTGAGTTATTTCATTGAAGTGCACTCAGCGTTCTCCATTGAAACGTTCTCCATTGAAACGTTCTCCGTTGAATCTATTTCTTCTAAGGTAAGTTGTTTGTTGTTGTTATCATCATATCAATTTCACAATCTAGGGTTAATATTTGATCTAACCTAATTTAATTATCAGTGGTTTATGTTTAGGGTTCGTAAATTCTTAGATTATGAAACATCATATCCAAAAGAAAAGATTTGATTATTGAATCAAGTACCCCCAAAATTATGTATTTTTCGAAAAGTAATGAGTGCATAACAGAGATTAAAACTGAAGTTGCCCGTCTTTCAGCTTTAACAGAAAGGTTAGTCCAAGAAGCTGGTGCTGTCTGTGCTGCGACCTAATTACAGCATTGATTATTTGATTTTGGTTTTATGGTTGCTGTTTGTTTGTAAATATGCATATTTACTATAAATATCAGATTGATTAGTGGCTAGAAGTTTGTGGTATGGCAGTGTTGGGTTTTTTCTTGTTCATGTGTTATATATACTCAATACCTATGCCAGTTTTAGCTACCTGTTTCTGTTGTAAGTCTGAAATTGATGAGATTAGGCAATACATAATCTGATAGGAGTTTCAAGATTTCAGTTTACTGGGGTTTGATGTAAGAACTCTGACATACTATTGTCTCTGATCTCTGAGCCATGAAAGAATAGTTTGTCATAAAAGCAGTATTGTTTCATGTGGCTTCTGGAATCTGCTTTGCACCGCGAGGATCTTTTGTAGCCAACTTCAGTTTTAATCTCTGTTATGCACTCATTAATCTCTGTTGAGTATTTGATCCAACACAAGTGTGGGCATTCATATGTCCTTCCTTTTCCTTGTTATGTGCTTGTCTGATTTAATATCGACTACTGGTCTACTTTTCTGTTTACTTATCTGTTATATATCTGCTGATTAATTTCAAGCATAAATTTGATGCTGAAAAAAAATAAAAAAAAGCAACTTAGGTACTACTACTCATTTCTGATGTAGGTCCAAGAGTTATTATTATATTGGGGGTTGAACAAAGAGGGAACTGTAAACATCCTTGGAAGAACAGCTGATTTCGCTTTCAATAGGGAAGGCCAGTGACCCTTACAATGATCACAGTGTAGCCTCTTTGCCAGATTGCTCAAGGCTGGTTTGGAGGTACCATGAAGGGTGAAGTTTGCGTGTTTAGAATTCTGTTCACTGTTCAGAGTATTAAAGTTGATTTGCGTAATTATTATTGTCATACAAGTCCTTGTGCAAAAGCTGGTTTTTTCTCGACTACTACTAAAAGTTCTAGCAGATCATCTCCACTTGTAGGTGAAGGGGTGCAGGAAGTAAGAAAGTTAGTACAGTTCCCAAAATGTGCTGCTGAAGTTTTGAGCAACTATGGTTGTAGTGAAAGCCAGATAAGTACTATTTTCTCCCGGGTGCCACCATTACGCAATGCTATTCCCTCTTTACTCGATTCTAAGCTTTACTTGCTTCGTAAATTGGGTGTCTCATCCTCTGAGCTGGTCTCTATGATCCACTGTCGTCCACGCCTTCTGAGGTGCCAAATTAACCGACACTTTGATGAACGTCTAAATCATCTACTATCTCTATTTGAGTCAAGGGATCTTTGTGTTAGAGCTATCATTAGGAATCCCTCGCTTCTGATCTACGACTTTCGTAAGACACTCATACCTACGTTCTCAATGTATGAGAAAATGGGTCTCAGTAAAAGCGAAGTGATTTCTATGCTCTTGCTTAGACCTACGTTGATTCAGAGAACCAATATGAGCTCAGAGAAACTAGATTACATACGTAGGACTGGAATCTGCAGTGATTCAAAAATGTACAAGTATGTGGTCACAATAATTGGTGTATCGCGCTTTGAGACTATCCGTGAAAAGGTTGCAAATCTTGAGAAGTATGGTTTCTCAGAGGATGAGGTACTGGCATTCATTGGTCGAAATCCATTATTGATGACTCTTTCAGTGGAAAAAGTTCGACGACATTTGACCTTTATAATGGGTACTATGAAGTTGCCACAGAGCATTATATGTCGTTATCCATTTCTGCTGTTCTGTAGTTTGGAAACTTTACTAAGGCCCCGGGTGCTCTTGTTTAGTAAAATGCGAGAAATGGGTCTCGGTCCAGAAGTAAATCAAGCTGTAATAATAACGGCATTGAGGATGTCTGAAAAGAAGTTCTTGAAGAAGTTTGTTGGATGCCAAGAGGAGGAAGTCAGAAAAGAGTTATTGTTGTATTATGGAGCTTCAAAAGGCATAAAGCGGTTGGCAGAATCATCGAAGAAGACTTCTTATACCTCTGGGTTTCCCTTCTGAGATCTTTTTTGGATACACCAAATTACAGTTTTGGTAGGTTAAATGTAATATTGTATTGTAACAATTTCGTTTATCTAATTTCATAACAAAAGAAACTATTTGGTGCATAGTCCTTCATTGCTTCTTGTTTTCATCAAGAATTTTTTAATCTTCATCAATACATGCTAAGCTGCTACCTCCTAACCATGGAGGTGCTGGTACTGTGGCTGTTGATTGAAAACAAACCAAACATTCTGAATAACTGTTGTGTATCTTTCTCTTTTCATCCCTGTTATCGATTGAGCGAGAATAGTGAGAAAAAACTTTTTTTTTATTTATAAAATTGACAGGAAGAGGGGAGTATTATTAATTGGGACTCATAATGTCACTATTTACAATCGTTTGAGCTTAATGCCTTCATAAGGGAACTTCCTCAATCCACACTCTTAGCTAATCGTAATTTCTACTCACTTGTGCAAGCTTATGAGCAAAACAGTTAAAACCAATGTAATGCATGCCAAATGATACAATTTGGAAATTAAATTATACTGTAGTATAATGACTACCCAACAAAAAATTTCGTAAGAACCTTAATTTTTTTAGAATATTTCATGTGCTAATTGTCATACCTCACACATTTAGAGAAATAAAAACAAGCTTACTATGCTTGTGGCATATTGTATACTTTAGTTTTCTACAACAGGAAAATTTGACAGATTTTTTGACACACAAGGATTGAAGTCCCAATACTATATGACTTGTATACTAAAGTTGAGTCCACTGATTCAGATTGTTTTTCATATTTTTCCCTCTAAAACAATTACTCTGTAATGAAGTTAGAGTACATAGATAATTACACTGGAATTTCAAAGCATATATGATTAGATCGCAAGGTTTTAATTATAAATAGTTAAAGAGTATATGAAAACCCTTGACCCAAGTAGGAACAAGGCCTTTGATCAGGACAATGGGATTGAAGTTGCATGGAATAAAATTGATTTGTCAGAAGATATCCTCAAATCAGAGAAACAGCTCCAAAGATTGTACGCCGAAGCCAATCTTTTGAAGTCTTTGAAGCATGAAAACGTAATTACATGTTATCATTCGTGGATTGATGACAGGAACAAGTCCATCAACTTGATCACATAGCTCTTCATCTCTGGGGATATAAGAAAGTACAGGAAGAAACATAAGAGTCTTGGCATCGATACAAATTGGAAGGCGATCAAGAACTGGCGAGACAGATCCTTAAACGGTCAGAGTCATAACCACCAACTATTCACAGGGATCTCAAGTGTGAGAATATTTTTGTTAATGGTTATTCAGGCAAGGTTAAAATTGGTGATCTTGGACTTGCAACTGTTCTGGAACATGGTACTGCTTTGAGTGTTACTGGAACCCCGGAATTTATGGCACCCGAGTCTTACTTGTGATAATCAACTAGTGGATGTATGTTCTTTTGGGAAGTGCATGCTACAGATGATTACTTGTGATAAGCCTTACAGTGAATGCAGTAACGCGACCCAGGTTTACAAGAAGGTTAGCTCAGGAATAAAGGCTGCTGCTCTCAGCAAAGTGACTGATCCTCTGGTGAGGAACTTCATTGACAAGTGTCTGGCTTCAGTATCAGAGTGACTGTCTACAATAGAGCTCTTGAAGGATCCGTTCCTTGCATCCATGTCAGACTATTTGTGCACACCCAGAAGCAGTCCCTCTCTGTGTGCTCGGGCAGTTCTCTTCTTACAATTATTGCTCATATTGAAGTTTTTCAGAAGGTTATAAAAAGCGACAAGAATTCCTTGTCTGATCAAGACAAACATGATTTTCAAACCCAACAATTACTTGATTTTGAGATTGTGAATCAGAGTATGGTGATTTAAACAGAAGAGATCAGATAGCAGTGTATGTCATGATCAAACAAATTTGGTTAGCATATCTTTGGTAACAAAGGGTAACCTAAACCAATAACAGAAGCGAAAGCAAGGTGAAAATTTTGACAAGATTAGAGGCAATGGGAGCTGCAGTAAAGAGGTCTGCAAGCCCACGTTCTAATTTTCTGTTGAAGCTATTTGTACATTGTTGGAACAAGTTCTAGCTTCCATTTAACCTCCAGTGTCAATATACAATACAGTTTCATGCTGTGAATATACAAAAGATAAAGAAACCTAACATCAACAATATTAAGATCATGGTGTCAATATATCCAAAGATACTAAGGATACATTCCGGGTCTTATAATGTCGTTTGCAACCATATATGATAATTATATGTTAACATAAATGCCAGTGTTGGGCTTGAGGTATCGACTTCAGTTGTAAACGGGTAAATTGATAGTTTTAAGCCAAAGTGGATGGTTCCACCCCTCTAAATGGACTCCCAGAGTGTATTGGGGTCTATGGGAAGCGTCTTGGCAATTTTTTTTCCACGTCAAAAAAAGTCCATAATTGTCCAAAATTAAAGGCTATTCACGTTTTTGGAACAATTTTGGAGGTTTCGGGACCCGGTGTAAAAAAATATTGAGATGCTAGGGGATGCATCCAGGGTCGTATAATGTCGTTGGAACAATATATATATATATGATCATTATATGTTGTCATAATTGTCCCAATTGGCCATGAATTAATGAAATCGACGTAAGTCGTAAACGGGTATATTGACGGTTTAAAGACAAATTAGATGGTCTTTCCCACACAAATGGACTCCTAGAGTGTATTAGGGTGTATGGGAAGCGTCTCAACAATATCTTTTCCAGGTCTAGAAAAGTCCATAATTATGCAAAACTAAAGGCTATAATTCACGCTTTTTGAACAATTTCAGAGGTTTTAGGACCCGGTGTCGAAAAATCTTGAGATAATAGAGGATGCATCGCGGGGTCATATAATGTCTTTTGAAACCATATATGATCATTATATGTTGTCATAAATATCCGTTTTGGCCTTGAATTAATGAAATCGGCGTAAATTGTCAACAGGTAAATTGATAGTTTAAAGACAAATTATATGGTTTCACACACACAAATGGACTCCCGGTGTGTATTGGGGTCTATGGGAAGCGTCTTTGCAATTTTTTTCCAGATCCAAAAAAGTCCATAATTGTCCAAAATTGAAGGCTATCATTCACTCTTTTGGAGCAATTTCAGAGGTTTCGGGACCCGGTGTCGAAAAATCTTGAGATAATAGGGGATGCATCCCGGTGTCATATAATGTTGTTTGGAACTATATATGATCATTATATGTTGTCGTAAATGTCCGTGTTGGCCTTGAATTGATTAAGTCGGTGTAATTTGTAAACGAATATATTGACGGTTTAAAGACAAACTGGATGGTCTTTCCCACACAAATAGACTCCCAGAGTGTATTCGGGTTAATAGGAAACATCTCGACAATTTTTTTTCCAAGTCAAAAAAGTCCATAATTGTCCAAAATTAAAGACTATAATTCACGTTTTTGGAACAATTTTGGAGGTTTCGGGACCCGGTGTAGAAAAATCGTAAGATAGTAAGGGATGCATCCAAGGGTCACATAATGTTATTTGGAATCATATATAATCATTATATGTTGTCATAAATATCAATGTCCTTGAATTAATGAGATCGGCGTAAGTTGTTAATGGGTATATTGATAGATTAAAGACAAATTGGAAAGTTTCACCCACACAAATGGACTCTCGGGGGTGTATAGGGGTCTATAGGATGCGTCTCTGCATTTTTTTTCCAAGTCCAAAAACAAGTCCTAAATTGTCCAAACTGAAGGCTATAATTCACACTTTTAGAGCAATTTCGGAGATTTCGGGACACGGAGTTAAAAAATCTCAAGATATTAAGAGTTCCATCCCGGGATCATATAATGTCGTTTGGAACCATATATGATCATTATATGTTGTCATAAATGTCCGAGTTTGCCATGAATTAATAAAATTAGTGAAAGTTATAAATGGGTATATTGACGGTTTACAAACAAGTTCGAGGGTCTTTCCCACGCAAATGGACTCCCAGAGTGTATTGGGATCTTTGGGAAGCATATCGGCAATTTTTTTTTCCAGGTCCAAAAAAGTCCATAATTTTCCAAAATTAAAGGCTATATTTCATGTTTTCGGAACAATTTTAGAGGTTTCGGGACTAGGTGTAGAAAAATCGTAAGATAATAGGGGATGCATACCGGGGTCATATAATGTCATTTGGAATCATGTATGAGCATTATAAGTTGTCATAAATGTTCGTGATGGCCTTGAATTAATGAAATCGGTGTATGTTGTTAATGGGTATATTGACGGTTTAAAGACAATTGGAAAGTTTCAGTCACACAATTAGACTCCCAAGGGTGTATTGGGGTGTATGGGATGCATCTCGGTAATTCTTTTCAAGGTTCAAAAACAAGTCTAAAATTTTTCAAACTAAAGGCTATAGTTCACGCTTTTGGAGTAATTTCAGGGGTTTCGGAAGCCAGTGTCGAAAATTCTTGAGATACTAAGGGATGCATCCCGGGGTCATATAATGCCGTTTGGAACCATATATGATCAATATATGCTGTCATAAATGTCCGTGTTGGCATGAATTAATAAAATCGATGTAAGTTGTAAACGGGTATACTGACAGTTTAAAGACAAGTTAGAGGGTATTTCCCAGACAAATGGACACCCAGAGTGTATTGGGATCTATGGGAAGCGTCTCGGCAATTTTTTTTCCATGTCCAAAAAAGTCCATAATTTTCCAAAACTGAAGGCTATAATTCACGTTTTCGAAACAATTTTAGTGGTTTTGGGACCAGGTGGAGAAAAATCGTAAGATACTAGGGGATAAATCCGTAGTCATATAATGTCTTTGGAATCATATATGAGAATTATATGTTGTCATAAATGTTCCCGTTGGTTTTGAATTAATGAAATCGGTGTAAGATGTTAATGGCTATATTGACGGTTTAAAGACAAATCGGATGGTTCCACCTTCACAAATGGACTCCCGGAGGTGTATTGGGGTCTATGGGATGCGTCACGGCAATTTTTTTCCAGGACCAAAAACAAGTTCAAAATTGTCCAAACCGAAGGCTATAATTCACGCTTTTGGAGCAATTTCAGAGGTTTCAAGAGCTAGTGTCGAAAAATCTCAAGGTACTAAGGGATGCATCCCAGGGTCATATATTATCGTTTGGAACCATATATGATCGTTATTAAAAATGTCTGAGTTTGCCATGAATTAATAAAATTGGTGTAAGTTATAAACGGGTATATTGACAGTTTAAAGACAAGTTCAAGGGTCTTTCCACACTAAAGGACTCCAAGAGTGTATTGGGGTCTATGGTAATCATCTTGGAATTTTTTTTCCCAGGTCTTAAAAATTCCATAATTGTCCAAAATTGAAAGCTATAATTCACGTGTTCGGAACAATTTTGGAGAAAATAGTAAGATACTAGGGGATGCATCCCGGGGTCATATAATGTCATTTGAAATCATATATGAAAGTTATATGTTGTCATAAATGTTCGTGGTGGCCTTGAAATAATGAAATCGGCGTTTGTTAATGTGTATATTGGCGGTTTAAAGACATATTGGAAAGTTTCGCCCACACAAATGGACTCCCGGGGGTGTATTGGGGTCTATAGGATTTTTCTCGGTAATTTTTTTTTCATGGTTAAAAAACCAATCCAAAATTTTTCAAACTAAAGGCTATATAATTCACGCTTTTGGAGCAATTTCAAAGGTTTCAGGAGTTGGTGTAGAAAAATCTGTGTAAGTTGTAAACGAGTATATTGACAGTTTAAAGACAAGTTCGAGGGTCTTTCCCACACAAAAGGACTCCTAGAGTGTATTGGGGTCTGTGGGAAGCATCTTGATAATTTTTTTTCCAGGTCTTAAAAATTCCATAATTGTCCAACACTGAAGGCTATAATTCACGTGTTCAGAAACAATTTTGGAAGATTCGGGGCCGATGTAGAAAAATCGTAAGATAATAGGGGATGCATCCCGGGATCATATAATGTCATTTGGAATAATATATGATCATTATATGTTGTAATAAATGTCCGTGTTGGCCTTGAATTATTGAAATCGGCGTAAGTTATTAATGGGTGTATTGGCGGTTTTAAGATAAATTCGATGGTTTCACCCAGACAAATGTAATTCCGGGGCTGTATTGGGGTGTATGGGATGCGTCTCGCCAACATTTTTTCGGTGTCCAAAAACCAGTTTAAAATTGTCCAAACCGAAGGCTATAATTCACACTTTTGGAGCAATTTCGGAGGTTTGGGGGCCCGGTTCGAAAAATCCCGAGATACTAAGGATGCATCTTAGAGTCATATAATGTCGTTTGGAACCATATATGATCAATATATGTTGTCATAAATATCCGTGTTGATTTTTAATTAATTAAATCGGTGTAAGTTGTAAATGGGTATATTGAAAGTTTAAAGACAAGCTAAGTTGGATGGTCTTTCCTACACAAATGGGCTCCCCTAGTGTATTGGAGTCTATGGGAAGCGTCTCGGCATATTTTTTCCAGGTCCAAAAATTTTTATAAATATCCAAAACCAAAGGCTATAATTCACGTTTTCGTAACAATTTTAGAAGTTTCGGGACTTGTTGTAGAAAAAATCATAAGATACTAGGGGATGGATGAGATCGTATAATGTTATTTGGAATCATATATGATCATTATATGTTGTCATAATTGTTCGTGTTGGCCTTGAATCAATGAAATCTGCGTAATTTGCTAATTGGTCTATGGGATGCGTTTGTACATTTTTTATTTCTAGGTCAGAAAACAAGTCCTAAATTGTCTAAACTGAAGACTATAATTCACGCTTTCGGAGACTTCGGGACCTTGTGTTTTAAAATCTCAAGATATTTAGAGTTGCATCCCTGGGTCATATAATGTTGTTTGGAACCATATATGATAATTATATGCTATCATAAATGTCCGAGTTGGCCATGAATTAATAAAATCAGGGTAAGTTTTTAACGAATATATTAACAGTTTAAAGACAAGTTTGGGGGTCTTTCCCGCACAAATGGACTCCCAGAGTGTATTGGGATCTATGGGAAGTGATTAGGGGATTTTTATCCACCAATCACCGTCTGACAAGTGGACCAACCAGGTTCTGCCACGTGTCCTTCACGTAGGCCAATAGGAGCCTGCCACGTGTTAGTCCCAGATTCGTCCACTACGGACCAATTGAGACACACCACGTGTCCACCCATGCCAAATGGGAAAACTGGCCAACAAGGCCCAATCGTGTTTAGAGGCCCAGTCAGCCCCAGGTTTACCCTAAACCTAGAGCTTGGCACGCTTCCCAAGGTTATAAATACCCCTCTTAATCCTCATTAAGAGAGGGGGAGACACGGAAAAACACACGGATTACGCATTAAACACTCTCACCTAGAGAGACCAAACTACTTTAATTTCCGCATTAATTACTCCTTAATCAAGTACTAACTTGACCGTTGGAGGCGGAGCTCCTACCACAAGGAGTCTTCGTTCTTTTGCAGGTACAGGCGTCCGGTTCCAGTCTCGGTGTTGTAACTCTCCCGCAGGACATCAGAAAACCCCGAAACATTTTGGCGCCGTCTGTGGGGAGAGTACTTCTGAGATGGCATCCACGTTTGTACCGACTTTTGAAGAGAGGCGTCCCCTAGACGACCCTCAAGTCCAGTCGGACCATGATACTGAAAATGAACTTGAAGTTGAAGCTCACACAGCTCCAGACGGGACCCTAAGGGCCCGACGTACCCGTCAGACCGAAAGGAGAGAACGGGAACATTTTCAAACTGAAGGCGAGCCAGCAGGCGCGCCGCCTGTTCGGCAGCAGGCGACTGATGGGTCTGCTCCCATCACCAGGAACGAACTCATGACCTTCATGAGGGACTTCAAGGGAGAGATTCAAGAATTGCTAAATAAGAAGCCTGCACCGCCCAAGGGACAGTCGGCTACGAAACCTTCCACTTCAGGCAAGAGGAAGTCGGTTCAAGGACGAGAGGGAACTCCTCATCCTAAATCCAGGAAGTGGGAGCCGCCTACCCTTGATCTCACAAAATACCATTTTCCTACTCCAGGAAAGAGGAAACCTGTTCGTCACATTCAGACGGACGGGTCGAAGAAAACATACACAGACGCTCGTCTGCTGTTAGAGCAGAAGAAGAGTGACCGACTGTCAGAGTCGGCCTCTACTTCAAATTTTCAAGAAAGTCTGAGAAATACCTCGTTGAGGCATACCCAGTCGTATCATGAGAGTCAGTCAGGCGGCACCTCCCGTCAGTCCGGCTTTCATAGCGGCCAGGCGGTACCAAACTTACCGTTTGTACCACAACAGTATTTTATGCCGCCACCTCCGTTTGGTGGACAGGCAGCTAAAAATGTCCAACCTTTGGACTGGCAGCTACGGTTGCTTAGACTTGGTGAACAGCCGTTGGCCTTCTCCAAGGAAATCACTGAAGCCGCTCAGCCGGCCAAAGTGAAAAATGTGTTAGTAGGCGCCTATGATGGCACTACTAACCCAGAAGACCATCTGATGGCATTCTCCAACCTAATGTACCTTCAAGGGTTGGATGATCCCACTTGGTGCAAGTGTTTTCCAGCGACTCTCAAAGGAATTGCACAGCAATGGTTCGGCAACCTGCCGACTGGTTGTGTAAACAACTTCAGGACGCTTGCTTACTTGTTCACCTCCAACTTCGCCATGAACATTCCTGCGAAGAAGACGACCCTTGATTTGGGAACAATTCAGCAGGGTGAGAAGGAGGGGCTTCGATCCTACATCAGGCGGTTTAACCTGATGAGAATACAGATTCAAGGGTTACCAGATGAGGTGGCCTATACTGATTTTTTCAGGGGTCTCAAAGATGGGTCGACCTTCAAATTCGATCTGGTTCGAAAGAGGGTGGCGACTCTTCAGGAGGCCTTGATTGAAGCATAAGCCTACATACAGGCGACTGATCTTTGTAGTACAGCAAAACAGTCGGACGGGAAAAAGTTCGACAAAAGAGAAGGACGACTGATACAGTCGTCAAACAAAGATCTAAAGAAGAGAAAAGAGGTCTGGGCGGCTGATTCCTCTAAACAGCCGGCCCAGAAGAAAAAAGAATTCAAGCCATACTCCCCAAAGTATGCGTTTAACAAGGATAGCAAAGCTATCCTGAAAGAAATCAAGGGACGGATCTCTATTGAGAAGCCGGTCCCCATGAAGGGTTCTGCAAGCAATCGGAACCAGGAAAAATTCTGTGATTATCATGAAGATGTTGGTCATCACACCAACGAATGCATCAGTCTCATGCGGTATCTGGACCGCCTGGCTGAGCAAGGTGATCTTGACTCTTTTGTCAAGAAATCCACGGGGAACACCTCCTCGAAAAAACAGTCGGCCAAAAAGAATCAACAGGCCGACAGCTCTGATACAGATGATGCAGTCGTCTACACTATTGCAGGCGGCTTCGCAGGAGGAGGTCCCACTATTAGGGGCAACAAAGACAATATCAGGCGGCTGGATATAAATTCCGTTCACCCAGAACGGCCCTCCATAAATTCATTTCCAGAGATTGTCATTACTGAAGAAGATCTAGGAGGGGTCAGGGGGCCGCATGACGACCCTATCGTCATTGAATGTAAAGTGGCCAATCAAAGAGTTGGTCGAATTCTCATAGATACTGGAAGCTCCTCAGATCTTATCAGTAGCAAATGCCTCTCCAAACTGAAGTACAAGACTGATTGTATACATCCGGCCCCCCACCCTCTAGTAGGGTTTGGAGGGGGAGTCGTCCACCCTGTAGGACGAGTAGATCTACCCATCCGCCTGGGTGAAAAAGGGGAAGGACGACACATGGTAGTCCGGTTCCTGGTGGTAGAAGAACTCTCGGCCTACAACATGATTCTGGGACGACCAACCTTAAATAATTCCAAGGCTGTAATAATCCCATCTCTTATGTTGCTCAAGTTTGAGAGGGATAATGGAACAGTCGGCTCCCTAAGGGGAGATCAGAGGATGGCCCGAGAGTGCTATCTCTCGGATGTCAAGCCCACTGCTATGGCCGCTGGGTCCAGTGGAGGAAAAACTGCCTTTGACAATGTCAAGGATAATGCGCCTGTTCAAGAAGCAGGCGGCAAGAAAAGAAAGGCGTCCCAGATGGGGGCCACAAGAAAAGATAAAAAATAGCAATCATTGGCAGAGGAGCGGTCGGATGAATTCCGCCCTCAGCCAGCTGGTGAGCATACGGACCTGATCTTAGATGTCTCACGTCCTGACAAAACAGTTAAAGTTGGGACGACTGCTCTAGGGGTCCTGGGTGAAGACTTTCACAATCTCTTGAGAGAATACAAGGACATCTTTGCATTCGAAGTCCATGAAATGCCAGGCATTAGTTCTGAGCTGGCGGTACATAAACTAGCTATGGATCCAAAAAAGAAGCCGGTAAGGCACAAGAAGCGGAACCATGGCGAAGAAAGAAGTCAGGCGGCAGCCGCCGAAGTTAAAAAATTACTTGATGCAGGATTCATTCGGCAATGTTACTTCCCAGACTGGGTTGCAAATGTTGTGCTTGCTAAAAAGCCGAATGGTACCTGGCGAATGTGTGTAGACTACACAGACTTAAACAAGGCGTGCCCAAAAGACAGTTACCCTCTGCCTAAAATTGACAACCTGGTCGACTCAACAGCCGACCATGCTTTGATGAGTTTTATGGACGCCTACTCGGGTTTCCATCAAATCCCTTTATGGAAGAAAGATCAGGAGAAGACGGCCTTCGTCACTGATCAAGGGTTATACTGTTACACGGTCATGCCGTTTGGTCTTAAGAATGCCCCGGCCACCTTCCAACGAATGATAAACACTGTGTTCTTTGATCAGATTGGGAGAAATGTTGAGGCATATATTGATGATATGATTGTCAAATCTAAACTTCAGAAAGATCATCTGTCGGACCTCCGAGAAACTTTCGCCGCACTCAGGCGGCACCATGTCATGCTTAATCCCAAGAAATGCGTCTTTGGAGTTGAGTCTGGGAAATTTCTCGGATTTCTCATTACTCAGAGAGGAATAGATGCGAACCCTGAGAAGGTGCAGGCGGTCATCGACATGCAGTCGCCCCGCACCGTCCGAGAGGTTCAGAAGCTAACAGGTTGTCTGGCGGCCTTGGGTAGATTCCTAAGTCGATCAGGCGACAAATGCCTATACTTTTTCCAGGCAATTAAGAAAAAGGCAAGGTTTGAATGGGGGCCGGATGCTGAGGCGGCCTTCCAAAATTTGAAAGTTCACTTGCATTCCTTGCCAAGGCTAATCAGCCCTTTGCCAAAAGAAGTACTCTACATGTACCTGGCCGTCTCTGATCATGCGTTAAGCGCTGTTCTGCTTGCTGAAAGAGACGACTGTCAGCTCCCGGTCTACTTTGTCAGCCATGTGCTGAAAAATGCCGAGTTAAGGTATCCCTTGGTGGAGAAGTTTGGTCTTGCACTCTTCATGGCTGTTAAAAAATTAAAGCCCTACTTTTTGGCGCATGCAGTCGTCGTGTATACAGATCAACCGATCAAGCGGCCACTGACCACCATGGAGTCGTCGGGCCGAATGATCAAATGGGCTATAGAAATACAGAGCCTCGAAGTTACCTTCGAGCCTAGAAAAGCAGTGAAGGGGCAAGCCTTTGCTGACTTTATTGTTGAAATGACTCGTCCCCCTGACTCGCAAGTTCCAGACCAAGTCTGGAAGGTATATGTGGATGGAAGCTCCACTTCAACTGGTTGTGGAGCAGGCGTCATATGTCAGTCGCCGGAGGGCGACAAGTACGAGTATGCTTTACGTTTCAGTTTTCAGGCTTCAAACAATGAGGCAGAATATGAAGCTTTACTAGCCGGAATCCGCATGTGCAAGGCGGCAGGGGCAAGAAAAATAGACGCCTGTTCTGATTCACAATTGATAGTGAGTCAGTACAATGGCGAATACGAAGCGACCCATCCGGCCATGATCAAGTATTTACAGGCGGTCCGTCAAGCAGTCGGCTCCCTTGAGGATTTCCATCTGGTCCAAGTACCGAGATCAGAAAATAACCAAGCGGATGCGCTTTCAAAATTAGCATCATCCGCCTCCTGTGATACTCCTCGAACCGTTTTTTGGGAAGTAGTGGAAAAGAGAAGCATTGAGGGAGACCCTATTGGAATCCTAGACAGAAGCTCAACCTGGATGGATCCAATTAGGGCATATCTGACAAACGGTACCCTGCCGGATGATCATCAACAGGCGGCAGTACTGAAAAGACGAGCCACCAATTTTGAAATGATAAAGGGAGAACTTCACAAAAGAGGGTACCTTCAACCCTTCTTAAAGTGTGTTACTCCAGAAAAAGGGCGAGAGATACTAGATGACCTTCACTCTGGTTTCTGTGCTTCGCATATAGGCGGAAGGACGCTTGCTCAACGGAAAAGGCGCCAGGGCTACTTCTGGCCTACCATAAAAGCTGATGCCATGGAGATGGTGAAAAAGTGTGATAAGTGTCAAAGGTTTGGCAAACTAATTCACCGTCCGGCTACTGATCTCACCACCATTCATAGCCCCCTACCGTTTGCTAAGTGGGGCATGGATATTCTGGGTCCATATACGCCTGCTACAGGCGGAAGAAGGTACATACTTGTTGCTGTCGACTACTTCACTAAATGGGTAGAGGCGGAGGCTGAGAAGGGAATCAAGACGAAGGATGTAATTTCGTTCATTTGGAGGAATGTCATCACTCGGTTCGGGGTTCCCATGTCTATGGTTTTTGATAATGGTCCCCAATTTGAGACGCCTGTTCTCAAAAGCTGGTTGGGTGACCAAGGAATTGCACACTACTTTGCATCTGTCGGCCGTCCACAAGCAAACGGCCAGGTAGAAGCCTTTAATAAAATTATCTCAGACGGTCTGAAGAAAAAGATTGAACGAGCAGGCGGCCTATGGGCGGATGAACTACCACATGTTCTCTGGGCCATTAGGACGACTGAAAAAGGGGCGACTGGAGAAACTCCATTCATTCTAACTTATGGCGCGGAAGCTGTTCTTCCAATAGAACACTACGAGCCAACTCTTCGAGTAATGCTATATGACGAAGAGGCAAACTGGGAAGCCATGCGTCTGGCATTAGACTCACTCCCTGAAAAGAGGGGCAATGCTGTCTTACGCCATGAGATTTACCGCCTGAGAATGACTCGATCGTACAACAAAAAAGTGCACAGGCGTCCACTCAAAGTGGGGGACTTTGTACTTAGAAAAATGGAAGCTGTTGGTAGGGCTAACGAGTCTGGCAAGCTAACTCCCAACTGGGAAGGCCCCTACCGAATATATGAAGAGGTTAGAGACGGTACCTACCGTCTGGAAACACCAGACGGCCAGCCGTTACCTCGAACCTGGAACATAGATAACCTTAAGAAATATTTCTTTTGAAAAGTGTAAAGTCAAGGATTACTTGAATAAAGCTTGCATCCTTACTATTCAATTCTGTATTAAGAGGGGCATGCCAACTGACCAACAGTCGGCTACTCTCCATGTTTGTATTTATTTAAGAGGGGCATGCCAACTGACAAACAGTCGGCCACTCTCTATGTTTAAATTAAGAGGGGAACGCCGCTTGACCGGCTACCCTCACATAATAGATAGTTCACCAAGAACTATCAAAAAACATGATCAGACCAGGCGTCAAGCCAACTGATCAAAATATAAAAATTCAATTCGACCTGTCCCAACATTATAGCAGGCGTCCGGCGGCATCCATCCGGATGAAATTCGTCGCAGAGAGCAGCTCCCTTTTGGGTGGAACATTGTTCTATAAACTAATCACACGGCACCTATACGACTGTCCCCAAGGGCAACCACGTAGCCGTTTTTGAGACAAGGATAACTTCTATCACTAACCAAACTAGTGGTAACAGTTGACATCTGAGTCGGATTACCACCTGTATTACTTGGGATAAATGCAGGGGGTACCTTTTGAGTTAATAGCCAACACACATTAGCGAATCAAGGGGTCCAGCCGGCCTCCGCCGCCTGGCACCTCTACTACTCAATCTAGAATGAGGACGACTGAGTAACACCAACTTAACTCATAGTCACTCTCCCAAAACTTGGCATGGAACCTAAAAAGTTTGACTAGACCACCTGTTTTTTGGAAACAGTCGTCCTAGACTGCCTTTAGCTCAAAAAACACAAGTAAGAATACCCTTTCTTACTTAGTAAATTTTACAAATGACAGGACCGCCTGCCTAAAGGTAATCCAGTCATAGACTGCCTAAAGTCTAGCCTACAAAATACAAGTAAGAAAACTCTTTTTTACTTAGTTAATTTTACAAATAACGGACCGCCTGCCTAAAGGTTATCCAGTCTTTTAAACGGGTCGAATACCAATTGAATAAATGGCCGACTGATCGCACAGCTTGGAAACAGACAACCAGTCGTCCAGGGGCATAGGCGGACCATTCGTACCTGTCTATAATCGGCCATGCAAAACAGTCGATATAGTGTACAATTCAATATCAAATATTCAACACTTAGACAAATTTCAAGAAACATAAAATTTCATGAAGATATTCAGAACCCCGGCCCCCTGGCCGGGTAAATACAAGTAAACGGCACGCAGGCCGTGAAAAGAAGACATAAAAGCTTAAGAAGGGGGCAAATCTTCAACATTAGCAGCGTCCGCCTGGTCAGCATTCTTCTTGCTGGACTCGGCCTCAGCTGCATTCTTTTTTGATGCCTTGCCCCCAAGTGGCACAAGCGCCACTACCGGCTTCTCCTCCACCTCCAAGCCCTCCTCGAACGCCTCGTCCTCAGCAGCCGCCAGGATCTCTTGATTATATGTTTCAGAGCACTGGCGGTACGTTTTCTCCCAAGAGGCAAAGTCGGCATTGGGGAAGAGGCGGCTCCAGGTCATACGCTGGATCTGGGAAGAGTCTTCCATCATCTCTCGGACGAGCTCTCTCTTCTCTTGCTCAGCCTTCTCCGAGAGCTCTTTAGTGAGACTCTTCTCCTGGGTCACCAGGTGTTCCTTTACGCTAGCCAAGGATTTCTCCATGACTTCGTATGAGAGCATTTTTTGGCGGAGAGGTTTAAGCTCGGCCTTGAGGTTGGAGACGGTCGCCTCCAGCTCGCTGTTCCTCTTCTGGGCCGCCTCTAACTGGGCCCGGATAGCGGCGGCAGCCTGCGCCTGATAATAAAGAATATCAATGGTCAGAACTTCATTTTGGGCAATTTGAAACATTGCCTTATCACAGTTAGAGGCGGCCATAGCTTTTGCAGCCTTTACCTCTTTGTTTTTCCGATCAAGCGGCTTGCGAAGGCCGTTCACTCGGAGCAGGGCCTAAGTAAAGAGAAGACATGCGTCAGTTTCCAAACAAAAAGATAACAGGCGTCCTGGAATTCAACTACTCAAAAAATGCTAAGTATACCTCAGCAAGGACCCCTGCAATCCCATCAAGGTCAAGGGTGCCGACACCCCTGACCGCCTCCCTTTCAGATGGAGGCACTGCTTTTATCATGGACTTGGCTACCTCTACCAAGTCAGGCTCCTGAGGGCCGGCTGCATCAAGCGTAAAAAAGCAAGTTAGACCTAGTCAAGAAGGAAGCAAGTGTAAAAGTTTTTACAAGTAATTGTCCATACTTCTAGGCGGCCCCGCCGGAGTTTTAGAAGAAGTGGCCGGCTGCTTCTCAGCCGCCACCGTTTTCCTGGAAGACCCAGGAGAGCTTGCAACAGTCGTCCTCCGGGCCTTGGGGTCCGGCTGTTGCGAGGAAGAAGCTCTTGGAGTGCCTGACTAAACAAAAAAAAAAAAAAAAAAAAAAAAAAAAAAAAAAAAAAAAAAAGAGGAGTTAGTATATGCATAAGACAACTACTCCAAAAAGAGGAAGATTTTCAAGGCCTACCAAGGGTGCCCCCTTGTTGGGGGAGTCGGTACAAGACTGTTGCATGAGAGAGGCCCGCAACATGGCCGCCGCAGTCTTGGATGCTGTTATTTTACTCATGGCGTCAGCTGCAAAAAAAATAAACAGCAAAGTTAGTAAAAATACCAAGTAAACAAAGCGTGAAAAAACAGAGTATTCGTCAGGCCGGCTACCTCTAGAGCACCGACTGCTGAGGCCACAGGCGGCCAAAAAGTACTCGTCATAGAGCCACTTGAAGCTCGGGACGCAGTTAAGGGGTACTTGCTCTCGTACCCCTGAAGTAGAGTTCACCCTAGTCTCTACTTTGAAGAGTCCTTTGTCTAGGATCTCCCTTTTAGCCTTAGGGGGGACAGGCGGCAAGCTACGGCCGCCTGCAAGAAAAGGCGGATCCCTGTTCCACTTGTTAAACCCTTTGTTCAGCTCCGTGTCTGAACCCTCGATGATAAGGAAGGTGTTCCGCCAATCCTTCCATTTGTTTGCCTTACCTCTCGTCATGAGGTAGCCCCTATGGCTTGTTAATTGATACCAGCCGGTACCACCCGACTTAGGGGTCCGGCTGAGATAGTTCATGTGGGCGAAAGCCTCAAAGCTTGGCTCCACCCCGTACATTTCGCACCCGGCCACATAGCCGAGTACGTTTACCCAAGAGTTGGGGGCTAATTGCCATAACCCCAAATCATACCCATCCAAAATCCGCTTAACAGCCGGATGTAATGGGAAGCGCAGTCCAGCTTTGATGGCCGCTACATAGCAGCCAAAGCAGCCGTCATCATAGCTGGTACCAGCCGGCCAGACGACTGTGTCTTCTGGATCCGGCACGAACAGTAAAAATCCGGGGCCCATTTGGTGGTTAGCGATAAAGCTCTCCACTTTGTCTTGCATGGCCGTGATCCGGCCCCGGGGTACCGTGCAGTAGTAAGGGGTGTTCTCCTCTCGATAAGAAGCGGACGGCTCCGCCCAATTATCCCCCTTCTCAACTGCATGAGAACTCCTCGCCTCTTGTAGGCGGCTGTTTCTTTCTTCTGAGCCTGGAGAAGATTGGCCAGAAGAGCTAGACTCAGACTCGTCCTCAGACGAGTCAGAAGAGGACGACTCCTCCCCTCTCCCAGAGGGGCCCGCCTCCTCTCCCTTAGAAGGAGCAGGAGAATAGTTTGACATATCCACTGTGAAATGGGAAGGGACCACCTTGATCCCTCCCTCAGAACTGTCGGCTTGGCAGCCGCCTTGTTTCACTTTTACATCTGGCGCCTGGTCAGATGTTTCACTTATTGGCACCCTTTGAGAGGAGCCGTCCGAATTTGAGATCCTAGCAGTCTTTTTTGTTCTGGCCATCACGTTCTGCATAGACACAGATACAGTCGGACTTTGTATAAAGGGCAAAGATGGGTCCAGAAAAGGGCAGGCGGCACTCCTAGTCCTAGATTCAGCCGTCCCCGGTGACCGGCTGATCACTAACTTAGGTCGTGTCGTGTGCTTCCATGGGGCCATTTCAAAAAATAAAAATAAAAGGAAAAAGTTAAGAGTAAGAGAACCAACGGTTACCTGAACGAGTGACGGTTGATGAAAGTCTGAAGTCCTTTGTAAACGGTTTGTCAGAGCAGACGGTAGGCAACAAAGTCTAAAGTGTCAGAGCAAGTTCAGGGGTCCGAATGTTCTCTCGCAAAGGTTCTCAAATGTGAAAATGACCGAAGTCAGCACTCCCTTATATAGGCAAAGTGAGAAGGCGAAGGGTCACTTCCAAATTCAAAATTTGGGCGGGAAATATCTCTCGGCCAATTGCAGGGCGACACCTGTCGCAGGCCGTCGCCTGTCACCATGCGACACCTGTCACAGGTGACACGTGACCAGTCACGTGCCGCTTGTGAGGGACAAATGATTAGGGGATTTTTATCCACCAATCACCGTCTGACAAGTGGACCAACCAGGTTCTGCCACGTGTCCTTCACGTAGGCCAATAGGAGCCTGCCACGTGTTAGTCCCAGATTCGTCCACTACGGACCAATTGAGACACACCACGTGTCCACCCATGCCAAATGGGAAAACTGGCCAACAAGGCCCAATCGTGTTTAGAGGCCCAGTTAGCCCCAGGTTTACCCTAAACCTAGAGCTTGGCACGCTTCCCAAGGTTATAAATACCCCTCTTAATCCTCATTAAGAGAGGGGGAGACACGGAAAAACACACGGATTACGCATTAAACACTCTCACCTAGAGAGACCAAACTACTTTAATTTCCGCATTAATTACTCCTTAATCAAGTACTAACTTGACCGTTGGAGGCGGAGCTCCTACCACAAGGAGTCTTCGTTCTTTTGCAGGTACAGGCGTCCGGTTCCAGTCTCGGTGTTGTAACTCTCCCGCAGGACATCAGAAAACCCCGAAACAGGAAGCATATCTGCAATTTTTTTTTCCAGGTCCAAAAAAGTCAATTTTCTAAAACTGAAGGCTATAATTTTAGAGGTTTCAGGACCTGGTGTAAAAAAATCGTAAGATATTAGGGGATGCATCCCGGGGTCATATAATGTCATTTGGAATCATATATGAGCATTATATGTTGTCATAAATGTTCATGTTGGCCTTGAAATAACGAAATCGGCGTAAATTGTTAATCGGTATATTGACGATTTAAAGACAAATTTAAAGTTTCACCCACACAAATGGACTCTCGGGGGGTGTATTGGGGTCTATGGAATGCGTCTCGGCAATTTTTTTTCTAGGTCCAAAAACAAGTCCAAAGTTGTCCAAACTAAAGGTTGTAATTCACGCTTTTGGAGCAATTTCAGAGGTTTCGGAAGGGGATTTGTTAAACATCGCCCGCAAATTACCATATAAAGCCCACAAATATGACTTGGTGTGACAATTATGCCCATTTTCTAAAATTGAACAAATCTCGATTTAAAAAATGTGGAGCTGTACTGGCTCGTCGGGGGAGACCGGAGGGCAGGCCGGAGATGCGAGGGACGCCGGAGGTACGTCGTCGTCGACGGAAAACGAGGTAAGTCACCATTAAAATTCACGGTTTACCGTAGGAGTGGCTCCGGCGCCTAGGATGGACGCCCTTACCGTAGCATGGACGTCCAAGCCAGACGCCAGAACCACCACACCGGCGTCCAGCCAAGACGCCCAGACCACCAGACTGGCGTCCTGGCCAGGCGCCACTCCACTGGCTGAGGCGGCCCTGCCAGGCGCCATTCCAGTGGCTGTGGCGGCCCTGGCAGACGCCACCTATATTTTTTTTTTCTTTTTTGATTTTGTTGTTGTTATTTATTTATTTTTTTTATTTTTAAAAAATCGAAAATGTTTTTTTTTAAAAAGTTCAAAATGGGTTTTTTTAAAATTAATTTTGAAAATTCGAAATAGGTTTTTTTAAAATTAAGTTTGAAAATTCGAAATGGTATTTTATTAATTTAGTTTGAAAATCCGAATTGGGTTTTTTTAAAAATTAAGTTTGATTGTTGAGAAAGGTTTTTTTTTAAAATTAAGTTTGACAATTCGAAATTGTATTAAAAAAAAATTGGAAATGGTTTTTTTTTTTTTTTTTTTTTTTTTTTTTAATTTATTTCAAATTGAAAATTCAAAACTGTGTTTTTTTAAATTATGTTTAATAATTTAATGTGTTTATGTATGTAGTGAGTAGATTTGTGTTAATGTATACCAAAATATTTAATTTTTTATGTGACTTTTATAAATGATTGTGTTTAAAATTTGTATGTGTATGTTTATGAATAATATTATACATAATTATGTTTTTTTTTTTGTGTTAATTCTGTGTAAATATAGAAATTAAATGTATTATCCGTTAAATGTATTTATTATAATATATAATTGATGCAGGATTATGGTGGAGATGGAAATGATTACAGTGGGATATTTGGACATGATGGTCCATTCGAAGAAGCTCAACAAGCGATTGATTGGGCAAAACAGGTTGCAATTGCAGCTGGATTTTGCTTGGTAGTAGTAACTCATAAATCTCAACGGGATGGTAGAATGGATCGCATTTTGAGATGTGACCGTTATCGCAAAAGAGAAGAAAGAGATTTTCGTACAGCCACTCGGTTTGATACAAAGCGGAAAGGTTGTGGGTGTGAGTTCAGAGTAAAGGTCCGACAACTACGGAGTCGTGACGGTTGGGAAGTGATTGGTTACTCTAAATGGGGGTATCACAACCATGAGATGATAGTATATGAAGAGGGTCATCGACAGCTGAGCGGCTTAAGTCCTGCTGCGAAACTAGTTGTGAAAGAAATGAGTGATGCTCAAGTCTCAGACCATGTACGCAAAAAGCTACAAGTCTTTTCCCGGGTATGACATTTCAACAACCCCGTAACTGAAGGCCTCTCCTGGTCCTCCCAAATACGGGCAGCTATGTGTCCTAGAAAGCTAGGAATCACACTCCTGTCAACAGGCCCACCCGGCACCTCACTCCTAACAACCCAAGAATCATTAACGGCCCTCGACCGTTTCCTGCTTTCCCCAGATACAGTGGACGCAGATGATGTGCCAGATCTACTAACAAACCTA
The DNA here is from genome assembly GCA_034703905.1 of Chenopodium berlandieri. Classification (NCBI taxonomy): domain Eukaryota; kingdom Viridiplantae; phylum Streptophyta; class Magnoliopsida; order Caryophyllales; family Amaranthaceae; genus Chenopodium; species Chenopodium berlandieri. The sequence goes on from CM068281.1 coordinate 54,263,881, forward strand.
CCATCCCTACCCTTACGCACCTCCACCATATGTGTCTCATACATGTCATCAACCCTTTGACTGAATGGACCGTAATCATCATACGGTCCACTCCCATCATCCACATCCTCATCCTCATATGCGTCCTCCTCCTGGTCACCCTTCTCAGCATCATCATCGTCATCGTCATCCTCATCCCGACGGTGGATCCGTTCTCTACGAGTCGAGGCCGAAATACCACGGGATCTAACATGTCTATGCCCCGACCTCTCCACTGAATAGCTTCTACTAAGAAGCTCTACATTCTTCCCCGCACCATGACGACCCAGTGAATTCTACAAAAAATTTAAAAATATATAAACATACAAAAGTTTTTTAGAAAAATAAATAACTACCTACAGATACAAAATACCAACACTTCCAACATATCGTCATGTTTATAAACATAAAATTAATAAAGATTATAAAAAAAATCAAAGACATAATAAATAAATAGGACACAAAACAAAAATTTCAAATTATTTCAACTAATTAAACATAGAAAAATATTATACGGCATACACAAATACACACATAATACCCTAATATATTACAAAATTTATGATTTCCAAAAAAAATAAAAATTATTTCAAATAATTAAACATAAAAAATAAAAAACAAATATATTACACAAACACAAATACACACATAATACCCTAATGTATTACACATTTTAAATAAAAAAAAACAATTACACATTAACACAAACAATTTCCACATACTACATCAATTAAGGCATAAAAAATGTTTAAACATCAAACATAAAAAAAATAAAACATAAACACAAAAAAAAAAGTTGATTTTATAAAAATAAAATATACACGATTTATAAAAAAAAACACCTAAAGTTGATAAATATTTAAAAAAAATAAAACACATTAACAAAAAAAATTAGACATAAAACAAAATTATTTTAAATAAAACTAAATTTCTGATTTTGCAAAATAAAAAATAATAAAAAAAAAAACAAAACAAAAAAAACAAAAAAAAAACGAAAAACAAAAACAAAAAAAACAAAACAAAACAAAAAAAAAACAAAACAAAAAAAAAACAAAAAAAACAAAAAAAACAAAAAAAACAAAAAAAACAAAAAAAACAAAAAAAACAAAAAAAACAAAAAAAGAAAAAAAAAAGGGTCGGGCGCCTGGCCAGGACGCCCACCCACTGGCGGTGGTGCCAGCTCCGGCAGTCGTAGCCAGTGGGCAGGCGCCTGAACTGGACGCCCACCCATAGGCACAGGCGCTAGATCTGGACGCCACAGCCAATGGGCTGGCTTCTGGTTTGGACGCCAGTCCGGTGGCTGGGCTTCCAAGCCAGACGCCACGCCACCGGTGTTGGCTGCCGGACCTGACGCCCCACCACGCGCCACCGTCGCCCTTTTTTTTTATAAAAAAAATAATTAAATAATTACCTTGCCACCAGGTCGCCGCCTTTCCTCCGCCGTCGCCGCCGCCACCTCTTTCCCTTGCCTCCTCGACATTGTCGTAATTAATTTTTTTAAGAGAGGTAGATTTTCTGATTTTTTTTATAGAGAAGTAGAGTGTTTTTTTAAAAGGAAAAGGGCAATAAAGTCACAGCAAGTCATATTTGTGGGCTTTATATGGTAATTTGCGGGCGATGTTTAGCGATTCACTTCGGAAGCCAGTGTCGAAAATTCAGGAGATACTCAGGGATGCATCCCGTATATGATCATTATATATTGTTATATATGTTCTTGTTGTCCTTGAATTAATTAAATTGGTGTAAGTTGTAATCGGGTATATTGACAGTTTAAGGACAAGTTGGATGGTCTTTCCCACACGAATGGACTCCCGAGGGTGTATTGGGGTCTATGGGATGCGTCTCGACAATTTTATTGTCCAGGTCCAAAAAAGTCCACAGTTGTCCAAAACTGATGGCTATAATTCTCGTTTTCGGAACAATTTTGGAGGTTTCGGGACCCGGTGTATAGCCTTGAATTAATGAAATCGGCGTAAGTTGTTAATAGGTATATTAACAGTTTAAAGACAAATTGGTAGGTTTCACCCACACAAATGGAGTCCCGGGGGTGTATTGGGATCTATTGGATGCGTCTCGAGAATTAGTTTTCCAGGTCCAAAAACAAGTCCAAAATTGTCCAAACTGAAGGCTATAATTCACGCTTTTGGAGCAATTTCGGGGGTTTCGAGACCCAATGTCAAAAAATCTCGAGATATTAAGGGATGCATCCTGGGTCATATAATGTTGTTTGAAACCATATACTGTTTAGGTTATTCGTTGAAGAGTGAACTTTTATGGAAATGCTCTTTGCACTTTTGCAACACTATCAGCAAATTTAACTGTCGCTACTTTCACATCACCAATCATTGTGTTATTTGTGTAGGTTATTCGTTAATCCTTTCATCCATTAGCCTAGCTAATAACGCTTTACCAAAATAGATTAATTGTGAATATAGTACTTATTGGTTAATATGAGATAATAATATGTTTAAGAAATACAATAAGTAGTTTTGCACAATATTTCCTAACAAAGCTACTCAACCTTCATTAGTACATTTTTTTTTTGAGGAAACCTTCATTAGTACATGGTTCAAAGGTAGCAAGAACTGTAAAGTTTGAATATTTGTCTGTTGTCTGCTTTTGTCTCTTGAATTAATTTCAAACAGGAATAACAAATAAAGATAAGAGAGTAATAGAAATTAGTTAAAGTTGAAAGAACGTAGTATGAAACACCTCAATTTGACAGACATTGTCAACATCACCACAATTAAGGTAACAAACCACATACAGCAGGATTGTGTTCTTTGGTTTGGTGGGGAACGGGGGTAGGGGATACAGTGAAATTGTCATTGTAAACAAACATGGCAGTGTTCAACCAATGCTTTTAACAGACATTTACATATAACAAACGATAACTAAACAAACAAAAAAGTACTCTACAAAAGAATCATAGGGAACTAAAGTGTCATACAAAAGAACCTAGCTAGTTGGATGGGCCCGTAACTTGTTTGCAACATATAGTAGATGACTAATATTTGTTGACGGGTAGTTTTGCAAAAGCTTGAGATTGGAAGTAAAATCACCAGCAAGCAACCGTCTCCGGATTAGAATAAGCATAGCACAACAGATTCTTAACAATGTTTCCTGCCACAACATAAGCAACAATCAGTTGTGAAGCGAAGCAGCCAATATTAGCATGAATAAAATGTGCAAATTTCCTTAATGTTCTATGACTATTACATACAATAATCTTCTCAGGGAATATATCCTCAATGCCGCGTTTTTAATATTAAACATTACAGACATATAATCTAATTTTTACACTAACAATTATTGCCATAAATTCCACAAGTATATTGCCAGTATAAGGGATTAAAAAAAATACTGCAGTAGAGGCATAGTAGAGCAGTAACTACGAAGTATTAGCCTTTACAGTCAAACCACATAACTTCCAAGCTCTAATACAATTCCAACAAAATTTTGGCTCCTAACACTTTGGCTAACTGATGGGCTTCTTCACCCAAAAGTTAATGCAGTTTATAATAATTCTGCTGCAGTACATGATAGTTGATATGTATATAAAATTAAGAGCATAATACGTGCTGCCTATATTATATTGTCAACAAGTAACATAGCCCAATCCCCATACTTAGCTCCAGAACCAAAAAAATTAAAAATAAATAAATAAATAAAAACTTACACACACCTGTGGCCCCTCAGGATCACTTAATAGAATGTCCCAAATATGAAGGCTGTCTGTGAAGCTGAATTCTTGAGTCAAAAGAAGAGTTATCCATCTGAATGCATAAAATTGGGGATTAACCTGTCACCAAAGAGCAGGAAGTTAAGTATTCTGTAACAAGGCCTTGGGTGTACAACAAACATTTATGTCAACTTCACATCATTGGCTTTCCTATCAAATCTGGTGTGTGCTCTGTGTAGTTCATCAGCTGAAACAGCAAGGGCTACCTCTTAAGAGGCACAAGGTTGATATTATTCTATAATGTCATTTGAGCATAACACAAACATACAAGATTGCAGGAAACAAGTATAAATGTTTACAAGTGTGCATTATTAAGAGGCCATCATATAAATTTGAGTCACCAATATGACCCTAATCAGCTGTTTTATTAGGTACGTGGAAATGATTAGGTGGCCATGGAAGTGATACGCAAAAAATTTGAATGAGGGACAGTGAATAAAGTGCAATGAAAACCAGAATCCATTGATTTGGAAGTGGTTATACAAAACCTGGATTGCTTTTTAAAGTCTTTGGCCAGCTTTTTTGTTTGTCGAACTCTTTCCTTAAAATTTTGAAGACAAGCTTTAAACAAGCATACAACAGTTATTTTTTTTTTAAAAAAAAAAAAATGCATTTGCCAACTTTTATTTATTTATGTAATACTGGCAATAGGTACGGTCGAGGTTTCAGTTAGTTTTCCAGACATTCCTACTTTACAATGAAATAATGAATAAATCTTTCATTTTTATAAAAATGTATTTGCCAATCTTGGGATGAGAGGATATTGTCAGTCACTTTTTCCTTTAATAGTTTATCAGTCACTTGTTATGTGGCATTTAAGTAGTGGCCAGCAATAGAGTATACATATAGTCATTCACCAGGTACAAAATCTTGGGAATGAGAGACTTTTTTTTCCACTCAAACCTCACATCTAACTCCAATTTGCTCCCAGATTACGCATACAGCAGTGAGTGAGAAAGAAACCTTCAATCCCATTCTCATTCTTACTGCAGATGTGCCACTACTGTCATTCTACATATCTAGCTTCTTTGTGCAGTCTTTGCTAACAATAACTGTAATTAAAATCAACTGCAACACCACCACCACCCAACATTAAAAGTTCACTATGGATCCCACCTCAGACAAGTACATATATGATGCATCATGATAATCCCAAAATTTATTTACTCGATACATTTTTTTACATCCACAACCTAGGTATTTATTTGTATATGATTCACTAATAAAGAAGACTAATAAAGAACTGATATAGGCTTATACCAGAAGATAATAACTGACAAAATAGATACAACTGAAGGTGGCCAGATAGCACTGAGAATTAAGAGCTATAGGAAGATTGGAGCAGAAAATACAGCACAAACAATACACATTACCTTACAAGTGACCTCCAAGTGACGCCAAAGTTCTTCATCATGTTCTTTTAAAAGCATTGACAATTTTGTGATCGTAGAACGGATTCCGACAACACTATTATCAAGTTGCTGACAGAAATTATCCCTGAATCCACTAAGCAACTCAACAAAACAAAAGAATGTATCTGCTTCAGCAGCAGCCTGCAGAAGAGAAATTATTCACATGATTGGAAACACAATAACTTATGGGGAACATCTATAAAAATTTTGCAGACAAAAAAACAAACGACTATTAAAAGTTTTACCATATTATCAGAAGTAAACAATGCAACATTTTTACAGGGAAATCAAGTATACTATCTCAAATTCTCAATTTCGTCAGTATCCTCAATGGTGGATCTAAGAAATCTTTTGAGCATGCTTCACCAAATAAGTTTTTTCTAAAAGATCTGAAAATGACAGTGAAATGGGTTGCTCTACATGTTAATATACATTAGTATCTATATGACTTTCCCTGATTATATGGCCTCCCCAAGATTTGAACTAGTGACCGCTAATTTCCTATGACATACTAATACCACTAGGTTACTTGCAATTAATGATGCATGAAGTGAATTACAGTATCCATGTCTTAGACTCCAACACTTCGATACATCACATTCAATACCCAAAACTTCAATCAACTACCACCCCTGATTACCAACCCTGGTTACCAAAATATTCTTACCACCCCTGATTGAACTTGACTTGACCAATCTTGAATTTTATAATAATATTTCATCAAGTCTGCTATGTTGTAACACAGGTAAGACATTTATGAAAATCAGTAAAAGTATGCTCTCTTTTTAAAAATTATGGGCAAAGGATAAAAAAGGAAGAAAAAGAAATAATCTAGAGAAAGTCATTCTTAAGGCAAGGAGAGGCAAGAGGAGCAAAGAGATTTAAGATGGTACAGTTAAGAAATTCTCCGTCGTAATGCCACATTTAATTCAAATTATTAGGGTGAGTTAGGACATGTGGAAATTTAATGTTGCAATGACATGAGAAAGTGCCAAGTAATTATATACTTGATATTACTCAATTAATTCTCAAGAAAATTTTGCAAAATAAGATAGCGTAAAAGTGGCACAGTCCAACTTATTAAGAATGCACAATATCTTCTACTTTGAGGGTGCAGTCCAACTACCAACAAAAGTAGGGATATCAAGAAACAACAGTGCTACACACTGAAAAAGGAAAGTGAAGAAAGATAATTAATAGAGAGAAAAATCTAGAGCAGAGATCTTTAGAACTGAATAATCCATAGAGCAAAGGAAAAAAAGGTACCTAGAAGAAGAAGATGATGTAATTAAAGCAGGAAATCAGCAGTGCAAAGGAGAGATCAAATCAGGGAGAAGAAGAAAGATTCCAAGACAAAGAGAGTCAATATATTGGCTAGTCACCGCTATTTATTTATGGTTTGTATAGCCTTTTGCCCTAAAGATGTCACATAGACTGACTAATGAGATCATTTTAAATTTCCCAATATTTATACAAGTTTCCAAAGTACAAGCATCAAAGAATGTAGGTAACCAAGAAAATGGCACTATTGAAAGATTCCAAGATTAAGAGATCCAATCTATTGGCTAGTCACCGCAATGACTGATGAGATTATTTTAAATTTCCCAATAATTATAGAAGTTCCCAAAGTACAAGCATACAAGAATGTAGGTAACCAAGAAAATGGCACTATTCATCACATGCCTTGATGGAGACACCGCAACGTATGTGAAGCAAAGAGGCCTTTTCCTAGTAGCTAAGTGTGCCTCAAAAACAATTTTACTTATAGAAACTAGGATGACAGGAAGTCAGGAAGAAACATTCCAAGAGTAGAGCAATCATATAACTAAAGATAGTGAGAATTTCACCACTTTACCAGGTTTCCTTTTACTTGGACTATATCAGGCTTAAGGATAAAAGATCAACATGTGAGTGACATAACTAACATGCAGGACTTATTGGTCTATAATAAAATGCAGTAAAAGTTTAAATTAAAGGTAGATGAGATCTCCATGTTCAGGCATCCTAGGTCTCATCTCTCACAGACAAAAAAAAAAAAAAAAAAAAAAAAAAAATCATATATAGCATATACACAGTGATACATATTTGTCCACACATTTTATTAACTTACAGAGTTTTCCTCATCTGGATCATTCCTAAAAACATAGAAGAGAGGTGCCAATAACTCATTCATTCCTTGTACGTATCTTATGCCGGGGTTTAGCTTAGCGAACACAATCAAAATGTTCCTCAGAGCCTCCTACAGTAGTAAGAATGTCATTGATAGCAAAACTACCACAAATAGAAGACAGAGATAGCAAAACTACTAACCTGATTTAATTTTGCAGAAATCGTATCCCCGGAGAAAAATTGCATATCTGGGTGAGTTCTTTTCACATCCCGATCAATCTGCTCGATGATCTCTGTGTCCTAAGCACGCATTACAGCATTCAGAAATCTTATATTGTTAAAGACTTATCAAAAAGAAAATTGATTAAAGAAAAAAGAACTGAGAAACTCCATCCCCCCCCCCCCCCCCTCCCCCAAAACCCTTCCTACAAAATGATACTTATGAAAGAAAGATCTGCGTAAGAAAGAAGAAGCACTGTCAAAGTCTCAATTCATCTCTCCGCTCAGAACATCAGATTCTCCTTTTTAATTTTAACAACAGTCAGACATAATAGAGTAACACCAGCCTCTTTCCAAAGTCTCAGACTTGTGTTCCAGGTAAACATTTACATAACAAAACATCTAATATTGTTTCATTAATCATGACAGCAACCAATATACTTAGCAAACCTAATATTAAGATACCAAAGATAAAAGAACATTTACTGAAATATATGCAAGCACGTCAACTATCTAGGTCCACAACAAGAGCATAGTCTTTTAAAAATAAAAGAACAAAACTATAAGGGTAACATATGAATAAAATTAAACAACACATAAATTAATTTACTTTTCCAACAAACCATAGGTAACCCCCCCCCCCCCCCCACAAAAAAAAAAAAAAAATGGCCTCCTAGGTTCTCGTGGGTTTCATGAGCAAAGATTGTCAAAATCTAAAATCTATAATCCACGTTTCGAACCGAATTTTTATGAACATGTACGGTGTCCCCTGAAGGTCTTAAAAGTTGGTTTGAAGCTATAGCAGGCCTATCAATAGGTGTATAAAGTCTTGAAAATGAGTTTTGCTATAGCACGTCAATTTCAAAAGCAAGTTTATAGTGGTAGTCAAAAGCTGCAATAGTTGGTTGCAAACACCAACTTGAAATCCCTGACGTAGTGACCATGGGAAGCACCTCGTCCCTTTTTCTATTTGCTTACATTACTCCAAAAATGTCCCAAATTTTACACTTCATTTCTATCTGCTCACATAACTCCAAAAATGTCCAAATGTTACACTCAGACCATAGTATAAAAATGCGGTTTCGGTCACGATCGTGGAAACGGTTGCGGTATCACGGTAACGGTATTGATGTATTGATCACGGACCGGGTCGCGGTTGTAGCGGTAGAATTTCATCTAAAATTTATTTATCTAAATATTATAATTTACAAATTTTAATTAATTTTTATATGGGTTTTAAATTGAATTAGTATACTTTTATGACCTTTAAACCAAAAAACCATATGTCCGTAGTACTCCAAAGTATGTTTTATCTTTTATTTACCCATTGACAACAATTTAAAAACAAATAACAAACATAAAAGGCCAACTGTCGTAGCAAGTGACTATTGGCCCTATTGTCCCACCAACTTACTACAATCAATCAATCAAAGCCTTAATCTCACAAAAGAGGGTTGGCTACATGAACCAAAAGTGATTATTCCGTGTAGACATCGACAAACTTCTTCCTCCTCCATCCCTTACAATCCAATGCCTCATCCTCATGCAAATCAATATACTTCATATCCTTCCTAACAAGTCAATTTCGGTCTCCCTCTCCCTCGTTTAAACCCTTCATGATCCTACTTTTCGTACCGGTGCACCAACTAATTACTACACAATAAAATAAATAAATAAATAAATAAAGCCTACCAAACCCATTACTTCAATGTGACTGTCTCTTTACAACTGTCCCACTATTTACTTTCTCATTGTTCCTTTGGTTCTAATTTAAGAAACTCATCGGTTTCAATGGAGTTTCTCCATTTCTTTTCTTTTTTCCTTTTTTTTTTGTCAATAAAATGAGTAATTCTAAAGTCAACGTCTATGCAGGCAAGATTCATTTCGTATCGGGTGTATTGGCCAAAATCTCGGTCTTTTGAAAAATGGCGTGCTAAAACGGGAAATATCGGATCGGTAAGTTTGAAATCCGTTACAAACCAGCCGGTTCACGACGTGACGGCCGCATTTTTATATCATGCTTCAGACCAGTTTCTAATTTTTTTTTTAGTTAAAAGTATAAAGGAAGAGTCGGGTGTCTTGTGAGAACATAAAAGTTTATTTGGAACCATAACATGCATATCAATATATCTATAAAGTTTCAAGAATGAATTCTTTGGTTTTTTACTACTATTTCGAAAACATGATAATAGTAGAGCTAGTAAGAAAAGGTTCCAATCACCAAATTGGAATACAAGGCCTTGTGAGTACACGCTTTCTGACCAAATTCAGGGAAAAAAAAAACCAAAATTATAGTAAAAGTGTAAGGAGTCCCCTACGATGATAAAAGTTGGTTTGGAGCCAAAGAAATCCTACCAATAGGTATATAGTCTCAAAATTGAGTTTTGTTCACTTATATGACTTTCAAAAACACGTAAATAGTAGTCAAGAGTTGATATCGATAACCAACTTTGAATACTTGGGTATCCTAAGGTCCACGAGAATCACCTCGACCACTTTCCTTTCCCAACTTTCCAAGCTCGGAAAAGACAAAAAATGTACAAATTTAAACCATACCAGGCTACCAATAGGCCTAAAAAGTATGTAAAATAAGTTTTGTTCAATGATTTGAGTATTTTTAAAGCATGTTTATAGCGAAAATAAAGAGCCACAAGAAATAGTTCCAATCACTACATCGAATCAGACATTTTTCTTTCCTAGTACATAAAATTCAAAATTGTCCAAATTTGACGGATTAATCCACGCTTTGGAACCAATTTTAGAAATTTTTACCAAAATTGAAGTGAATGAGGAATTTGAACGCAAGGGATGGAGGAGTACGGAATAATCACTTTTGATTCATGTAGCCGACTCCACTTATGGGATTATGGCTTTGATAGATTGATTGAAGTGGATGTTTGCCCCAAAGGTCATCTAAGGTTTGTTTAAAGCATAAAAAGCCTATGAATAGGTTTATAACGTCTTAAAGAATAAATTTTGTTCAGTTATATGACAATTTCGAAAAAAGTTAATAGTGGTAGTTAAGAATTGCAAGAGATGGTTACCTTCACGAGGTCCCATCAAATATAGTTGGTTAAAAACCATGGCATATTTACCAATAAAGCTATAAAGTCTCTAGATGAGTTTTGTTCTATTATAGGACTATTTTGATCAATCAATCAAAGTCTTAATCCCATAAGTGGGGTATATGACTATTTTGAAAACACGTTAAAAGTGGTAGTTCATAGCTACAAAGACAATTAAAATCACCATCTTGAAATCCCGTGGTCTTGTGGAAACAAGCACCGCAACCTCAATCAGGCCCGAAAAAGTCAAGAATTGTCCAAATATGAAACCTATAATAAACGTTATCGAACCATTTTTGGAAAACTTTTCCAAAATTGAATTTGGTGGGTGGGGTGCCTCAAGGTCATATAAAATGGTTTTAAACCATAACTAGCCTAAGGAATCTATAAAATCTATCGAATGAGTTGTGTACAATTATATAGAGATTTCAAAAACATGATTATAAAGGGGAAAAAATAACAAGAAATGATTCCAATTGACAAACAAGTCCATAGGAAGCAACTTAGCCTCTTTACTTTCCCGGTGAGTAAAAGTCTAAAATTGTCCAACTCCGAAGCTATACACGCTTTCAAACCAATTTTGGGACTTTTTCTTAAATTAAAGTAGATATTTGTTGTCTCTCCCAAAGCTATAAAAGTTGATAATGAGCCATAACTAGCTTGCCATAGTTCCAATCAAAAACATGTTTGTAGCAAAAATAAAGAAACGAGAAATGGTTCCAATCACCGATTAGAATATCATTTAAGGTGAATGGGAAGCACCTCAACAACTAGAAGGCTATAAATTACACTTTCGGACCAATTTCGAAAAAAAAAAATTAGAATTGAAGTGGATGTTTAGGTGGTAAGGTCATCAAAGGTTGATTAAGAAGTATAAATGGCCTACCAATAGGTCTGTAACGTCTCGAGATTTTGTTCAACTATAAGACGTTTTCTAACCAATTTGGGGATTTTTTGTTTAAATCAAAGTCAATGTGTTGCTTGTCCCCTTAGATCATAAAAAATAGTTTGTGACCATGAAAGGCCTACAAATAGGTTTAAAAAGTTTAGAGAATGACGTTTATTTGATTATATGACCATTTTAGAAACATGTATCCAATCCTAATCAACAAGATCTTTGGGATCCAAGGGAAGCAGTTTGGCTTCTTCACTTTTCACTTTTGAGGTCTTAAAGACTACAATAATGTTTTGAACCAATTTCGGGAAATGTTTCCAAAATTGAAGTTGATGTGTAGGATCTCCCGAAGACATAAAAGTCTATTATAAATCATAACTATCTTACTAATAGTTTTATAAAGTTTCAAGAAAGTTTTATTCAATTATATTCATATTTCATTGGGTCCATAGGAACACTTGGCCACTATCCTTACTAAATTCGAAAAAGTTGAAAATTGTCAAAATTCGAAGACTATAATCCATGCTCTTGGACCAATTTCAAGATATTTTCTCAATATTAAAGTGAATGTTTGAGGTGTCCCCTAAGGCCATCAAAGTTGGTTTAAGAACATAAAAGGGCTACCAATAGGTCATTAAGGACTATAACTTCTATAAAAAAAAAAAATTATTCAATTATATGACATTTTAGAAAAACAAGTTTTATGTTTATAGTGGTATTTAGATGCAAGAGATATTTCCAATCACCAACTTAAAATCCTAGGTCTCATAGGGTCTAGGAGAAAAACCGCAACCACTTTCCTATCTAAGCCCACAAAGGTCAAAATTGTCCAAATATAAAGCTTTTCATCTAATTGCAGGAAATTAATTCTAAATTGAGGTTAGAAGGTCATAAAAGTTGTTTTTAAACCAACATTAGCAAATAAATAGGTCTATAGAATGACTTTTGTTCAATTAAAAAATATTTCAAAAACATGTTTATAGGGATAATAAAATACGGTTCCAATCATCAACAAGGAATTTTTGGTGTCCATGAAAAGCAACTAAGCTTCTTTACTTTCCGAGTCCGAAAAATAAGAATACTGTCCCAAAAATGAAGGCTATAATCCACACTTTCGACCTAATTTCAGGGATTTTGTGGGGTGTCACCCAAAATCATAAAAGTTTATTTTGAACCATAACTAACCTATTAAGAGGTCTATAAGGTATATAGAATGAGTTTTATTCAATATGAGTATTTCAAAACCATGTTTATAGTAGTGATAAGGAATAGCACGAACTAGTTTCAATCACCAAAATGGAATTCTAGTGCCTCATGAGGTACACAAGAAGCAGAGAAGCTTCTTTACTTTCTAAGTCCAGTAAAGTAAAAAATTGTCCAAAATTATTCACGGTTTTGGCCCAATATCAGGGAATTTTTCCAAAATTGAAGTTGTTGTGTGAGGTGTCTCTTTGAAGTTTTAAAAAATAATTTTGAACCATAACTAGCCTACTAATATGTCTATAAAGTCTCTAGAATGAGATTTATTAAATCATATAACTTTCAAGACATAATTATACCGTTTGAATATAGAGAAATGGTTGCAAACTTGCAATCATCAACATGGAATACCAAGGCTTCGTGTCACAATCCGAGTGTTTTTGACACCGGGTCGTGCGGCGCATTCTTATCTTTTGGCAACAAGGACGCAAGCCTAGAGCGAAAAGGGTACGTGAACACACGGCAACACGGACCAAGGGTATCTCAAGGAAGCACACGTCTACAACGAGTGCGGAGTCGGGACTTGTGACGGCCGATATTTCGAAGCGGGCACAAGCGGGACAGACGACAACAAGGGTGTCGTTTGGAGTTCTCTTGGTTTGGAAGGGATGCTTTAAAACAAGGCAAGTACAATATCTATAAAGGCTTAAATCAACACACAAGTCTTAAAGCAATGCAACCCGGTAGGGAGCTTTGATTCATTCAACCAATCGCTCCCATCGCTCCCTATAGAGCTTTAAATAGGATTTACAATGGAAATCTAGTGAACACTAGATTGACAGTAACACAATAATTCTAGAAAGCTAAACATAAGCAAAATACAAGTAAAAAGAAAGAAGAATACATAAGAAAGGAGGTGGATTTTAACACTTCGTTAGGTACATGTGAAGCACTTAAATTCTTTACTTTTCGAGATTGAAAAAGAGGAAAATTGTCCAAAATAAATCTGAAGGCTATTCATGCTCTTAGACCAATTTCGAGAATTTTTTCCAAACTTTGTTTGAGGTATGCCACAAGGTCATCAAGATTAGTTTGGAAGCATAAAAGGTCTAACCAATAGAACTATATCAAGGATAAATATTGATTAGTTATAGAACAATTCCACAAACATGTTTATAATGGTAGTTAGGAGTTGCAAGAGATGGTTCCAATCCTGGTATTATAGGCGGGCACTTTCATATCCAAGCTCACAAAGGTCGAAAATTGTCCAAATATAAAGCTTATTTAATGAACATTTTCTAACCAATTTTGAGAATTCCAAAATAGAGGCTGATGGAGGGTCTCTTTAGTGTCATAAAGTTGGTTGTGAATCATAACTAACCTACCAATAGGTAAAAAAATGTCTCCAAAATGAGTTGTTCAATTATATATTACAAAATGCTATATAGCGATGATAAAGAGAAGTAAGAAAGGGTTGCAATCACCAAGGTCCATGGGAAGTAGCTTAATCTTTTTACTTTATGGGTCCTAAAAACTCTTACATTTTCCAAATCCAAATGTTATAATACATGCTTTCTAACTATTTTCAGGATATATTTCCTAAAATGGATGTTTAGTGGCCCTCTAGGTCATCAAGGTTGGCTTGGAAGCATAAAAGACATACCAAATACCAATGGGTCTATAACGTCTCAAAGTTACATTTTGATTAATTATATAACAATTTCAAACACATGCTTATGGTGATAGTTAAAAGCTATAAGAGACAATTCGAACTTGGAATCTTAAGGCCTCGAAGGATCCACGAAAATCACCTTAACCACTTTCCTTTCTAAACCCACAAACCTCGAAAGATGTTTAAATCTGAAAGCTATAATTCACACTTTCCTACAATAGTAGGAAAAATATTCCAAAATTAAAGTTGACGTGTGGGGTGTTTTCCAAGAGCACATAATTTGGTTTGGAACCATTGCAGACAAACCATTAGGTCTATAAAGTCCCAAGAATTAATTTTGTCTAATTATATGACTTTCAATAACAGATTAATAGTGGTCGTTAAGAGCTACAAAGATGATTGGGGTCGACAAGAAGCACCTTGGCCCAATCCTTCAGTAAATTTGTACAATTATGAAAGCTATAATACATGCTTTCTAACCAATTTAGGAATTTTTTTTCCAAAATTGAACCAATACCATAATACAATAAAAAGCCTACCACTAGGTTTATAAAGTCTATAGAATGAGTTTTGTTCAATTGTATGACTATTCTAAACACTTGTTTACTAGCGGTAATAAAGAGTAGCAAGAAATGGTTTCAATCACCAACTTAGAGAATTTTTTCCAAAATTGAAGTGGATTTGTGTGGTGTCCACACGAGTTAAGTTGGTTTGAAACTATAAAAGGCCTGCCAATAGGTATATATAGTCTCAAAAGAGTTCTGTTCAATTACATAAGACATTTTTATAGCGTTAGTAAAGAACGACAAGAGATATTCTAATAACAAACTAGGAAACCCGAGGTCTCCGTCGGATCATGGGAAACACCCCTCCTTACCTTTCCAAATCTGAAAAATAAAAAATAAAAATGTCCAAATTTGAAGGCTAATCCATGATTTCAATATAATTTCAGGAATTTTTTTCAAAATTGAAATGGATTTGTGGGGTGTCCCCAAGGTCATAAAAGTCTGTTTTGAACCACAAAAGGCGTACTAATAGGGCTATATTCAATTATATGACTTTTGCAAATGCATGATTATAATGGTAGTCAAGAGAAGCAAGAGATAGTTACCATCATTAACTTGGCATCCCGTGGTCCTATTAGTGTATCGACTATTCCTAATTCATAGAGCTACCAAACCCAAACCCACCCATTCCTTCACAAACCATTAAAAATGGTTTTTTTTTACTATGATTATTTTACAATTCTCCATAATGAAGCCTCTGTTTGATTATTTTAGCATTACCTTTGAGTACAGAAGAGGATATGTCAATAAAAATGTAAAATTGTACGAGTATGAAATTTTGTTGTAGAAGATCTTTTTCTAAGTCTCATATAGAATATTTATTCAAGAAATGTATAATTATTAGCAATAGTTTGCAATTTGGATTATAATACACCTCTTCAAGCTTAATCCTTGAGGTTACCAATGGCTATGTGATTTCCCACAATTGTGATGAACATTATGATGATTGATGATCTCAAATAGATTGAAAATTTCTGGTTCGTCTCCATTTTGTGAAACTATTCCTCAAACAAGGCAGCACATGAACATGATCCGGTTAAATAAACAAATCAGGCAAGTTAGGTCCGTGTTACCAGTTTATTAAACAAGTTGTGTTCGTGTCTAGCCTTCCTGACTCGTTTAAAAAAAATGGTGCATGGCCAAGTTGTGTGTACTTTTCCAACAAAACATAGGAAACCCCTGCCCCTCCAAGGCCCCAACACACAGACACATACAAAAAGAGAGTGAAAAGTAAATAAAAAAGTAACATGAAACAGTGTCAAAGTATAATATTTAATATTTTCAATAGAAATCAGTGATCAATTTGAAAAGAGCCAATGCGATACTTGATATTGTGGGTATTTACCTGAAAAAACTGATTCCATAAACTGGATTGTCCAAGGCTAAGAGGATGCTCATCTTGAACAATCTCTGATCTTGAGAGTACGCAGCGACTTTCACCTTTGAGTTCATCCTTATCAGCAATTGATGACTTCTCCAGCTTTCTCGAAATTTCTGACTGACTAGCCACATAGACATTCAGAAATGCCAAACTTTTTACAAAAGAAAATAAAAATAAAAATAAAGGTAGGGCAACAACATTTTGACATTGACATGGACATCATAGAGTTTAAACCAGAATTGACATGCGCAAGCAATATAAAATGGCAAGCTCCAGAATAGCATTATTAGTACATGTAGTTTGAACAAAACACATCAGGAAAGAAAACTTGATAAATTGTTTTGTGTATAAAGACTATAAACAATGGAAATTGAATGAGTAATACAAGAAACAAGTTAAGAACAGTAGTCCACGAGTTTGAAACATGAAAGAAACGCGAAGCAAAATCGAAAGTGAAAGGAAACAAAGACAAAAAAAAAGAAAGAAAAGAGAGAAGAGGACATACGGGAGACATCAAGAGGTCATCCTTGAAATGGTTGTATTGAGACCTCTTGTTGGCTAATTCAGAGGGCCACATTGCTCGATCACTGGGCAAATACTCCAGCAGAAGCTGCCAATTGCAATTGAAATTCATATTTTTAGGGATTCCAATTCCGATTAAGTAAGTAATCAACTCAAAGTATGAAATAAATAGAAAGTGAGAAAGAAACCTTCCAGACAGTAGAGCGGATGGCAGGAGCATCAGGAAGACCCATGGATGCTAACCTCCTGATTTCTCTGATGTTGATGACCTTCTTCGACAGCTTTTACAAATTCAACAAATTAGGTTAGGTTAGGAGTTGTTGGTGATGAATTGAATTGAAAAAGAAAGAAGAGAGAGAGGAACCTCGAGTGAGAGCTGAGCATGGCGAGAGATCTCCTCGGCGGTAGGAGGAGGAGAAGGAGAAGGAGAAGCAGAGGAAGTGGAAGTGCCATTGGAATCCGGCGGCGGAGGAGGTGGCGACGGAGGTCGAACCGGCGACGGAGGACGGACGACGGGTGGAGGAGAGAGATCTTGAGTTTGAGTGATGGTGGTAGCAGACGAAGAAGGAGGAGGCGTAGACCAGAGTGAAGAGTTCAACCAATCAGGTACTTTCTTCTTCTGCTTCTTTGAGTCTTTCTCATTTTCATTCACCATCTCAGATTGTGCAGGAGAGAGAAGGTAGAAGAATATCGAAGATGATCGCAATAATGAATGTTGAAAATGAAAATGAAAATTGAAAAACCCCAGCAGGCCAGGGCAACGTTGGTGATTGAGGAAGAACAAAAGTAAAGGAAGGTGGTGGCCAAGTGTTGCTTTGTATTTCGAAGGAACTACACGTGTGGTGGGGAATGGGTTCTTACGCTCAACCCTCCAAGCCCGCATAGCTATACTTTACTACCATATAAGTGAACTTATTCTTTTTATAATTTAAACCTTTTTATTCAACATTACATAGTATTTTAAAAGTACAAAAAATTTATTATAGTGTAATGTGCTTCCTTAGTTTCAAAATAAATGTCTCTATTTGACTTATATAATACTCCGTATTCATATATAATCTCAATTCATACTTAACATTCACGCACTAATAAAAAGAAAGTTTAGCCCATATCAAACCTTTATTCCCTCTCATTTTGATCCTATTTTCATAACCGTCTAGCGTTTTCTAGCTTAGTTTGCTTGAAATTTGCAAATTTGAGGTATGCCTCTTTTTGTAAGCATTAGTTATTTTTCCTTCTTTTGTAGGACTTGTAAATCCTGCTTTGTGTTTAATTTGATAGGTTTGTCCTTGGGGATCCTCATCCCACACACAAAACATAAAATAGCTAGTAGCGATATTAGGCCATTTGGAAGAGTTTTATAAAGATTTTGCACAGCCGTCAATTATAAGTGATCACAAAATTTTTAACTCTAACATTTGAATCAACTTGGAGATGAAAATATAGTTCAACAGTTGTACAGTGATGGGGAAATAAAAGTGATGCCCATCCAAATAAAGCAATAAAAGTGTATACTTCGTATAGGTTGGTATGTCATTTACGTTTCAAATCAGAGATCATGGGTCCAAATTCTTCATGGACATCTTTTTTGTGTGTGAATGAGCCACAAGGAAATAGTAGAAATTGAATAAACACAATGTTTTCTTCTATTGACTACGATATTGACATACAATCCATTTTACAGTATTTCTTTTCCTGTTCATAGCAAAGTAGGCACGTAGCTCGTTCTACTAGAGGTTTTTTCCACTCCCAAAAATACATCAAATGTTGGATCTTGAGTTTTGGTGGACATGAATTTCAATGAGTTTATCTTACGACTCGTTATTGAGCAAGTTCAGCTCCCAGTGATGTCAGCTGAACAAAGTTGTGCAAGTTGGTTCCCAACTTCCCACGCACTTTAAACAGAACATCACAAAGCATTAACCAGTATAGACACCATCAACCAATAAATTCACGAAATTCTTATGAGCTTTGGCTTCTGAATCCATAACAAAATACGAAGTAGCTCATAGTCTCATACACATTATTCTAAACCAGCAATGAGGCATAGCTAGTTGAAAAAAGTAGTTTAACAAACAAATTACCCTAAAAGATAATTTTGCGAAAGTGAAATTAAAATGGATATATTTCAGGAACAATTGGGATCAAGTCATAAGAAATAAAAGTTTGCAAGATGGAACCCAAATCCAAGCTAACTGCAATTGCATATATTGGGATTACCCACTCAAACCAGTATACAAAGCCATATGAAGAGATAAATAAGGTTTGGCTCAAGAGATGTTTAAACCTTCAGAGAACACCAAAGTGAGGATTCTCAATGGCTGATTGCAGTTCTTTACCAGCTGAATTCAGCACAGCAGTATCAACCTTTTCCCTGGGCATAAATAAGAATTCTCCGTCTTCACTCTTCTCAAATCCACACAGCTCAAGAAATTCAATGCCTCCTTTCAATCCACCAACTCTATCCTGCAACAAAACATGGCATACAGGTTGATATTAGACTATTGAGCTATGTTCTTTGCCATTCACATCCAATAGTAAAAACTCATCATAAAGCCATTATCTTCACCATTCAACAATATGAGAAATTACCAGACATTTTGTAACATGCTATTAGACCATTAGTATAGCATGTCAAACCCATACCTGAAAAGCCTGGTTAGTAAGTCTGATTTTCCTGAATTTCTCCTCATCTGGATTCTTCACCACATTGCCTGCATAGGTAAAAAGTGTTTGGAATGCTTTCTTTACCCTGGCATCCTCGTCCTGGTTCAGCAATTGACAACAAACAGCTATAAGAATTACGGCTATGTTGTGAACCACCCAACCGGTTGATATTCATAAAACATGTAAATTCAAGAATTAGAGTGCAAACAAGCAAAAAGCATTGAAGACATGATTCACCTTATGATTCTTTTTTAAAGATCGAAGGCACTCTCTCATTTGCTCTGCTTTTGTAATAGGCTTAACTGGCAAAATACTCTGCAATTCATATATAAATACATCACAATAATGGCAAATTCTAAATTTATAGATTAACTTCACAATTATGCCCATCTTAACAAATATCCACCTTTTTCTCCTCAACAACGGGTTCAGAAGGTTTTGCAGCAGCAGGATCTTCTGGAGGCAACCCAAGTTTGCGTCTTCTTTCAGCCTGTGAAACCAAGGGAAAGAAAAATGTCAGATTACCACTGGTCCTCAATATTCAACTAAATAGATCCACTAATTTTCAGGCCACAAACTTCAAGATGGCACTCAGATATTTTAGTAATCTATCTAATAATTTATAAAGAAAAGTTTGGTTTAGTTTTACTTTCTCTCAAATTTACGAGTAAGTTATTTTTTTTTAGTTTCAGGACGAAACTTGTTTATATTAAGTTTCAAGGACGAAACTTGTTTTAAGGAGGGTAGATTGTAATACCCGTAATTTTTCTATTTTAAGTTTTGGGGACGAAACTTGTTTTAAGGAGGGTAGATTGTAATACCCGTATATTTTACAATTTGATAAAATATAAAATTAGAGTTTTTATATATACATGTATATTATTTTGATAAAATTTATATTTTATTAAGGATTTTTAATCTCTTTTATGAGAGGGTATAAATACCCCCTCACCCTAATAAGCTTCACTAAGAAGTGTTTAGCTTTATTTTTCTCATAGTGCTGTCATACGTAATAAGCCTACATGTATGATCATATTTTTGGTTTGCTCAATCGTCAATCGCAACCATCGTTTATTATACTTGAAGCTATAGCATAGTTCGTTGTTTCATGGATCTTTGACCGTGTTTCAATGTCTAAGTATCGATCATAAGGTAATCACACGAATTTATTAATTCTTGGAGTTGTATGTTATAATTTATTGTCTCGTAATCACACTTAGTCGTTTTGGAGTTGTTTGCCTTCTCGTATTATTATACGTAATCACGTCTTAATTCTTGGAATTGTATGATGATATTGTTTGTATTGATTATACTTCGTATTGTTGTGTGTAAATTTTATAATTTCTTATTTGTATGATCAAGATTTATATATGTGTGATTAGTGTGTTGCATTATATGATTTAATTTTCTTGTTGTATATGATTGATTGTATAAATATATATATTAGGGTTTCTAATGATGTTGCTATAGGGAGTTTGTTTTATATTATTGAGGTTTTAGGGTTATTAATGCAGAGTATTATTTATTTTTGGGTTGTGAGTTAATTACATTTGGGTATTAGTTTTATTACCCTATAAGAAATGAGATACATATGAATCGAATTGTTATGTTATTTTGGGAACCTGTGCCATTGTTGAGATATTATTATTAATCCGTGAATGGTTATTTGATCAATGTATGAGATCAAAAGGTTGAGAATTATTATTTTTTTCTTGGTTTGAGGCTCGGCACTATAGACCTTAGTCCTTGGCATGTTGGTAAGGAGATAATAAGCATGAGTTAAGAATGAGGTACAATCTTTATTTATATTTTTCAATAGTTCCCCTATAGTGGGATTTGACCCATATTGGTCATGGTTAGAGGTGTTTTCTGGTTATTGAGAGTATTCAAGTATTTATACTTGTTGGTTTATTTATTCGAATTACTCATGTCCAAGGCTAGGTATAAAACAAAGAGCATAGCACACTTATGGGATAGATGAATTAATTGAGTAAAAGATCGTATTATTATTCGAGGTTGAATTTGACAAAGGTTATTTCCAGAGTGCAAATGTGTAATGTAGTTTTAAACTACATTGTTTAAGTGAATTAATTATGTTAATTATTCTATTGTTCTTTGTATTTTGATCAATGGTGATTGTGTTGTTTGTTTGCTTTGCTACTTGTGTTTGCGACCATGTCTTTTTCTTATGGTGGCCCTGCAACGATCTATTTTGAAATTTGTCCTTAATGGTGAACAGTAAAGATTGTACCAGGTTAATCAAGTGATCGTAGCTAAAGGAGCTCAAGTGTTTCGATTAGTATTTTATAACGAGTTTGTAAAGGTTAATTAATAGTTTGCTTAAATTATTGAGTTGTAATTATTGGGATTTTGTAAGCCTTAACACTTGACAAGTTGTTGAGTGTGGCGGTGATACCTCCGATTTAGGTGTATGCTTCCGCAATTTTATTTAAAGGTTGTTTATTTTTCTTTAATTCTTGTTTATTATTAGTTAGTAAATCGGGGGTGTTACAAAGAAAAAATGTTGCAGAGATATTTAAGCTTGAAATCTTGCAATCAAGACCTTCTAATCTAACTAAACTAATCATAAAGGTGTACAACAAGGCAGAAAAGATATTAGAACCTTGTCTTCTTCCAGCTTTTTTCGAATTTTTTCCAAGGCTTTTTTCTCTTCTTCTTTCTCTGCCTTCCTGAAGGCTATCAAACTGCCAAAGCAATACACATTAATACAAGAACCATGTCCTTTCTGCAGTGAAGAAAATTAGAAAGCATATTCAAGTGCACATTGATTATAGAGATACTAAAAGAAGCCAAACCGTTTTCTCTCATTATCTTCTTCAATACGCTTTGCCTCAAGAAGTTCCTTTCCAATTCGAATCCTCTCCTACAGAAATTCCTAACAATTGTTAGAACTACAACATTGAATAAATTAACTACTCGCTTTGCTAGAGGTTTTATACTCTGTTTTTCAAGAGATGGTGAAATAACAATCTACATTTTAGGAGTTATCAAACTTAACCATAAGATATTTTCAATTTTTTGCATGAAAACGCTTAACATAGCATTAAAGAAACTCCAATGAAATAATGTATACAACTATACAAGAACCAAAACACATAGCATTCAATGTGCATAAGATTTTAATTGCAAGGATAAATATGAATCTATCAAGCACAAGAGGGACAAAAAACAATGTGTACTCAGCTTGCAGTTCTCTTTTCTGACCATTTTTTAGCAGATTAATTTCTCCACTTGCTTTAGTAATATGGCCTAGTGCCAAGATGAAGTGGTAGTCAATTATAATAAGACATTTCAGCATTTCTTACTCCAACTTTAGGTTTTACAAAGATTGTATAAAATCTGATAGAGTAGGTAGCGTTATTAGACCAATTATAAGGTAGCTTCCCATATCTCAATAGGTGTAAGTGATAACAAAAAAATAATAACATAAGAAATAGCTTGAGTTTAGCCAACTGATAAGTATAGCAGACGTGCAAATGCTTCTTGTACATAAGCTCTGTTTATACAAACATTGATATGCACATCAGCAATTCAACTTAACACGACACAACTAATGGTTGTACCTTTTCTTTCTCTCTTTCTGCCCTTTTTTCTTCCTCTTCCTTCTTCTTGCGTGCTCGCTCTCTAATTATTTTCAGAGAAGACATCAAAAAAATTATGAGGTACAACAATAACAAAATAGGATAATATATCAGCTTTTAACTGACTAAAGTCAATTTTGATCTTATATATATAAAAAAAAATATCTGTATCAAGTACAGAAGTACAAAAAAATTAAAAAGAACACTATAGATAGCAAGGTGATGAATACTACCAGACCAAATACTGCCTCGATAATTTTATTTTAAAAAAGCTGTAAATAAACATAGATCAAAATCATCATCCAGACAGTGAAACGACTGAACGGCTCTAAACCTATGTTTGGATAGCAATCTAGAAGGGAAAGGGTGGGGAGGGAAGTATAACGAAGGGGAGGGAGAGAGTGAGCTTTTATTTTCTTTCCAAATCTTTCTAATATTGGAAGGATTTGGTTTATTAAAGGAGAAGGACAATGGGTCCTTCCAATTCCCTTCCCATCCCTCCTTCCATATGTTCCAAATAAGGGATGACAATTCCCTCCCTTTCTCTTCTCTTCCTTTCCTTCCATTTCTATCTATCCAAACAAGGTGTAACAAACTAGAGGGGATTTGGGCAAATTGACTACCCTCACCTCTCAGTCCTGCCTTTGCCGCTCAGTTTTACTGGACATTACCCTTTATTGGAGACACTCACAAGTCATATGTCATGAACAACTAAAAATATCCTGCTCCTGTCTTAAA
Organism: Chenopodium berlandieri; assembly: GCA_034703905.1. NCBI lineage: Eukaryota > Viridiplantae > Streptophyta > Magnoliopsida > Caryophyllales > Amaranthaceae > Chenopodium > Chenopodium berlandieri. The sequence goes on from CM068281.1 coordinate 54,287,689, forward strand.
CTTCTAGCACTGTGAAGTCTTTGAAATAGCCAGCTCCAAATAATTTACCCGCAAAGAAGGCCTTTATTAAAAATTTCCTTGCACATCTCTTTGTTTTCCAAATTCTTCATCTTATAAACACACAGTTTTATATGCACAATAAGGACTCTTATCCAAAGGAAAAAGCTGCAGTCTTTAGACCCAGGTGAACTAAACACAAACTTTGTACAAAAGCTTTTGGCTCACTAATTTGGTTCCATCCTTTCAATTAGAAAGTATGGAGTATAATAAAGTGGCAAGCAGACTCAGCATATAATTAAATCAACTATTCTTGTTGCAGTGATGGGGAAAAGAAAGAAGGTTAAAATGTATAGTAAATATGAATTATCTAAAAATAAATTATGAACTCAAAGTGGTAGAGACTTATCGAGGCTATTCGGACCCCAAAGGAAGTGTTTAGAACCTGATACAACTGTATAGTTTATTCACATAATACTACTAGGGGTGAGCAAAACTTCCAAGTACGCGGAATTGGAACCGGCGGGTCCGGAACCGAAATTGGACCCGGTGATTCCAATTCCACCGTAATAAATTAAGGAACAGGTTCCAATTCCAATTCTCGATTTTTTGGACCCGGAACCGGTTGGGTACCCGATTACCCAACATGTGTTACACTAAATAAGTTTTTAAAAATAAAATTATGTTAAATGTATCTAGTTAATAAAATAAATAAAAATATTATTAATACCTAACATAAATAAAATAGCTTAATGTATATATAAATACAAGTGTTAGACGCTAAAAATGAAAATAGACTAAAACAAGTATTATAATATATATTATATTTTAACAATTATATACATAAGTGGGTACCCGGAACCGCAACCGGTACCCAATGGTTCCAATTCCAAGTCTTAAATTTTAGGAACCGCTAGAACTCATTCCAATTCCAGTTCTAGATTTTAGAACCCGGTCCCAACCAATTCCAGGTCCGGGTCCTGTAATTTTGACCGGGTACCCGGTTTGCTCACCCCTAAATACTACACTTCACTTCGTTTTGGTATTTCTTAAGTATGCAGGAAAAGAATAGCATTATATCTATACACATTTTATATACACATAACTTTTTATTTCTTTTAGTGGCTGAGGCAGTACAAGAAGATGCAGAATGTTTCAGAAATATAGCATAAAGGAAAAAAATATACATATATACCTTAGCTCCAGCAACTTAATCTTCTTTTCTTCTTCGGTAAGGGAAGGTTTAGGAGGATCATTTTTACTGCTGGCTGGAACCTGGAAACAAATGAAGAAACAACTTTTAGTCATAGATGATAAGTTTGAAACATAATAGCTGCTGCTGTTGACAAACAAAAAGGCATTCCATGCTCCAGCAATAAAATTGGAGGATGAACAAAGCCCAAGGCCCAAAAAGACAATCAAAGTATGAAAAAATAGTATTGATAAGAGCATGAGAACCATTGGCATCTGATCAATGTCAGCATCGTTCTCGTGTTCAACTATCCAGTTGACAGCACCCTCAAGACTGGAATTACCTGAACATAAGAGCCACATTATATGATAGTAGTTGTGAATAAAAGTGGCAAACTTGAATAAGAAAAGAAAACAATGTAAGTACCAGAGCAATGAAGTGCACGGGTAGCCCGTGCAGTTGAGAATCCCATTCCTTCAAGTTCCTGAAGCAGGGCTTTATCAACCTCAGGGACAACCATTTCTACGAAATACAAACCCAAAATTGACATGTATAATCATGGTTTTGAAAAAGAGTTGAAAAGTACATAAATTTATAGAAAAAGTGGAATACCGACCTTGAGAATCAACGTCCATAGGAGCAGTAGAAGACGGTGATTCTAGATTAATAGGTTTAACGGATTCAGAAGTCTTATCTGAAAATTCAGTGTGGCCAGTTCTTTTGGTATGCAAATCACTCTCCTGATAAATCAAATTCAACAAATCAAAAAAACCCTAATTTGACATTGAATTAGAATAATGGAAAAAAAAAAAAAAAAGAGAGGAGAATACAGTTTTGGAGCGGCAGGGTTTGCCGCAGGAAGAGCAGACGAGATTGAGAACAGGCTCAGTAGATTCGGAGAAATTGGAGTGAGAAGTGAGCTCCGCATGTTGTTGAGCTTCTTCTACGGATTTCAGAAGAGCTCCACAATCTCCGCACTGCAACGATACGCCTGACATCCTCGATTCTCAATTCTCGATTCTCAATCTCATCGATCGGATTCAATCAATTTTCTCTGTCGAGATTTCTTTCTTTTATACTACTACTCTATCTTTGGGCTGAAACTAATGCGATTTAAAACCGAACTAAACCGAATTAGATATGTAGTGCGGTTTTTTTCTAATATGGTTCGATGCGATTTAAGGAATTCCGAAACCGAATTAATATGGTTTGGTTTCGATTTTAAGATTTGAAAAACCGAAAACCGAAATCCAAACCGAATTATGGCCCATATTCAAATTGTAGCCTAGCCCAATACTAATTTCTACCCTACATATATAAAGTCAAAAAATAATAAAACTTGTGTTTTTTTATGTCTTAGAATGTCAACCAATGTAGGCGATGTTGGAGTGAATGACCAATTAAATGGAGCAAAAAGGAAGAGGATGAAAAATTTCAGTGTGGTTCGATTTTTTTTTTTAAATCGAATTTAAAACAGTGTGGTTGGTTCGGTTTCTATAGTATATGGTGCGGTGTGGTTTGAAAAATCCCAAAACCGAATTAATGTGGTTTGGTTTCGGTTTGGGCTATAAACCACACCGCAAACCGAACTTTCACCCCTATCTGCCTCTACGATTTCCCCAACTAACACTCCAACTTTCCAAATTATTATTTCTCGCTCATACCCTTTTTAAATTTTTTTTTTATTTTAGACAAAAAGATAATAATATTGTACAATTACAAAGGAGTATTAGGCCTTGTTTAGTTCACCTTATTTTTACTTATTTCAGAAAAAATAAGTTCAGATCAAATTAGATCAGAAAAAACAAGTTCAGATCAGATAAGTTCAGATCAAATACAAATTATTATTATTATTATTATTATTATTATTATTATTATTGAAAAATAACAAAAACCTACAAAGTCAATCGATTTACAAGAAATTAGTGGGGAGTCGAGATACAATATGGGCCCCCACCCCTCTAGCTATAGCGAACTCGATCCTGTTGAAGATGTGAGCAGTTGCACGAGCACCAATATCCTGAGTCCTAGCGAACGCTTGAACCCGCTTCAGCAACGCAACAACATCTTTCTCTAATTCCCCCAATGAAGAAAAGGAGAAAGGAATAAAATCATAGCCAATAGCCCTGCAACGTGCCCCATACTTGTCCCGCTTCCGCTGAGCCGCAGCCGACACAACACGACCAGGAACGAAGTCAGACAACCCAGATTAAGTCAAAGGAGAAGACCCCGTCAAGTCAACACATACATCAAGGTCTCTATCCCAGAAATAAAGCAACACATCTGCTGGTCGAAGAGCCCCGTCGTTCCTTTCAGTCAACCCAATGTTAACCTCCTTTCTTGCAGAAATCCCAGACCGAAAACAAATATCAACAAGGGTGTCACGAACAACGTTGTGCCAATGTTTAATACCCACAATCCCAGCACAAGACATTGCATGATCCCCATAAAGATCCCCATCAAAAACCCTTGAGCAAGCAAAACACGGTGTCGAAACGGAGAACAAAGGAACACCCAACTGGTAGCAAAGAACACAACGGTAAGTCTTATCATTCATAGTCTGACCCAAACCTAATATCGGGACCGCTCGCAACTAGGCCGAAGTGTGATCCCCCTGCTGGAACTTCCATAAGGCAACCCGATGCGGAGATAAGGAGAAAGTGGATTCTGTTGATAATTTAGAGTGTCGGAGGAACGCTCGCTCTTCTGAATCGCGCTCGCGCCAGCTAGGCGTGACCCGCGACAAAACCGCGCATAAACCGCGATGAGTTTCTGGAAATTCTGGAAAAGTTTGGAGGCGCGCCCGCGTCATGGCATGGCGCGACCCGCGCCTAAACCGCGCTAAAATCGCGCTAACTTTCTGGAAATTCGAAGATTTTAGGCAAAGAAGGAGGCGCGCCCGCGCGGGCTGGTGGCGCGCCCGCGCGGGCTGGTGGCGCGCCCGCGCGGGCTGGTGGCGCGCCCGCGCCTCTTCGCTCGCGCCCGCGCTTCTTGCCGTTTTGCGGTTTTATACGACGGTTGATTCTATTTTATAAAAAGGAGTTTCTTTTCGTAAGATAGATAGAACTTTTCTCTGTGATTCTCCCTAAGTAATTTCTCCATTTTTCTCTCAAAAAACTTGCAATCTTTTGTGAGAAATCTTCTTGATTTTAGTCTTTCTTGTGAATTATTCATCATCAATTTGTTTCTTAGTGCAAAGAACAATTGGGCTGACTTTTGTATCTCAAAGAGTATTTCCGAATCAAACCCAAGCACCTTTGTGGGGGAAATTAAACTCTTTAGGAATGTATTCATACGCCTAAGTCAGTGTGTCAAGGATTGAGACTCAAGTGGTCACCGGTTTTCTCATGTTCATGTTGGATGTAATAGCTTGGAGTAGAGGCAAGTAAAATATCTTTCACAACTAGTGTTTTCATTGTGTTTTTCTGTATTACTTTGATAAATTGGTGTTTGGTTGTAATACATTGAATTGTATTTGGATTTTTGTATAATTCATTATCAATTATACATAGTTAGGTTTTGTTCCCACAATTGTTATAGTAGTTCTTGTTTTAGAATTACTTGAAAACCTAACAATCTAAAGAGTTTAATCGTTTAGAAGTAATCAAGCATGTCTAGTGTGAAAGAATTGACCAAACTCAAGAAGTTTGACGGTGTGGAGTTTCGGAGATGGAAGAAGAAGATGTACTTTCTTCTTACATCTTTGAAAGTAGCCTATGTTATTAGTACTCCAAGACCTAGTGAACATGAGAAAGAATCCTTGGAAAATGTTCAAGAAATGTCAAAATGGGACAACGATGACTTTATTTGTCGTGGTCATATTTTGAATGGTATGGAGGATGATCTTTTTGATGTTTATCAAAATGTGGAGTCGGCTAAGGAGCTTTGGGAGTCCTTAGAAGGCAAATATATGGCTGAAGATGCTTCAAGTAAGAAGTTTTTAGTAAGTAATTTCAATAATTTTAAGTTTGTTGATGGTCGGTCCATAATGGACCAATTTCATGAATTACAACGAATCTATGGGAACTTGAAACAACATGGTATTTCTATGGATGAATTGTTTGTAGTTTCAAGTATAATTGACAAGTTGCCTGCTAGTTGGAAAAGTGTTAAGCGTGAGCTTAAACACAAGAAAGAAGACATGTCTTTGTCCGAGTTGGCCACCTATCTTCAAGTTGAAGAAGGGATAAGAGCCATGGAAAGTGCTAAGGATGGGAATCCTAGCTCATCTACCATTAACTTGGTAGAGGAAGGAAAAACTGGTGCTTCCACTAGTGGAAAGAGGAAGAATAATACCTCTTTCAAGAAAAAGTCCAAGAAGCAAGCAAACAATACCAAGTTTGCTTGTTGGGAATGCGGTAAAGTTGGACACCGCAAGAAGGACTGTTTTTCCTTTAAGAAAAGGATGGAGAAAGCCAAGGAGGGCCATGCTAGCACTAGCAAGGAACAACCCACCAAAGGTAATCCAATTCATGAGGTTGAATTTAATTCCAGTTTGGATTTAAATGCAACGGATCCTAACATTTTTATGGTGCAGGATGATGACTCATGGTGGATTGATTCGGGGGCTTCAAGGCATGTATGCAAGATGAGGCATTGGTTCAAAACCTTTCACAAGGTTGGTGATGGAGAAAATCTCTTTATGGGGAACAATTCAACCATCAAGGTCCTTGGTAGAGGACAAGTAGAACTAATGTTTAGTTCGGGGAATGCAATCATTCTTAGGGATGTGTTGTATGCTCCGGATATTAGTAGGAATCTTGTATCGGGGCCTTCCCTGAATAGTCTTGGCTATAAACTAGTGTTTGAAGCTAATAGGTGTATAATTACTAGAGGAACAAATTTCATAGGTCGTTGTTATTTATGTAATGGATTATTTAAGCTTTCTTTGAAAGACATGTATGGTTTTAATGATGTTTGTTTGAATGTTGATGCAAGTGATAATCATGTTGATTTAAGTTTATTTGACTTGTGGCATTCTAGATTAGGACATGTGAATTATAATAAAATGTTGTTTATGTCCAAACAAGAATTGATTCCATGTTGTGATATTTCTCCTAATAAGTGTTCTACTTGCATGTTGAACAAGATCACTAGAACTCCATTTAAGAGAGTTGAGAGAAGTTCATTTTAGAACTAATCCATAGTGACTTGTGTGATTTTCATAGTACGCCTTCTTTGGGGAACAAAAGATACATGGTAACTTTTATAGATGATTATTCTAGGTTTTGTTACGTGTATCTTTTGCATTCCAAAGATGAAGCTTTGACCAAGTTTGATATTTATAAAAGGGAAGTAGAATTGCAAGTAGATTCATTTATTAAGAGAATTAGAACTGATAAGGGAGGGGAATACTATGATCCAAGTTATTTCCAATCTTTGGGTATAATTCATGAGACTACAGCTGGTTATGCACCACAATCAAATGGTGTAGCTGAAAGGAAAAACAGAACTCTTGAAGAAATGGTTAATTCCATGTTGTCTTACTCAGGTTTGAGTGAAGGGTTCTGGGGTGAAGCAATGTTGACAGCATGTCACATTCTTAACCGAGTTCCCACAAAGGGAAAAGAATCTACTCCTTATGAACTTTGGTATAAAAGAAAGCCAAACTTGAAGTATCTCAAAGTTTGGGGTTGTAGCCCGGCAACAAGAAAAGAAAGCTCAGTGAAAGAGGCTTGGATTGCATATTTATAGGGTATGCTGAGCATAGAAAAACCTATAGGTTCTATGTGATAGAACAAAATGACTATATATATGTTCATTCAGTTATAGAGTCAAGAGATGCAATTTTTGATGAAAACCGATTTTCATCAATGAGTAGACCGAAAGATCTACAAATTAGTGCCAATGATAGGGAGATAGTAGAGTTGAATGATCAACTTGAAACTCATGAAAGTGCATTCGATAATGAGAATGTTGAAACTCCTCAATTGAGGAGAAGTACTAGAGAAAGGAAAATTAGGAATCCTCTAGATGACTTCATAATTTATTTGGTTGAAGGATCTAGAGATACCCTAAGTTCTACTACTCCATATTGTTTCAATGTGGATAGTGACCCAAAGACTTATAGTGAAGCAATATCTTCCCAAGATAGTGCATTTTGGAAAGAGGCTATAAATGATGAGATGGATTCCATCATGGGAAATAACACTTGGGTCTTAGAGGATTTACCTTCCGGTTGCAAACCTCTTGGTTGCAAATGGATTTTCACTAGGAAAAGGAGACCAGATGGCTCCATAGTGAAGTTTAAAGCCAGATTGGTTATCCAAGGCTTTAGGCAAAAGCATGGTGTTGATTATTTTGACACCTATGCACCGGTTGCAAGAATAACCTCGATAAGGTTGTTAATTGTAATGGCTTCGGTATATAATCTAGTGATTCATCAAATGGATGTGAAAACGACATTCCTTTATGGAGATCTAGAGGAAGAAGTGTACATGAAACAACCCGAAAGGTTTGTTTTGGAAGGACAAGAAGATAAGGTGTGTAAATTGGTTAAGTCCTTGTATGGACTTAAACAAGCACCAAAGCAGTGGCATCGGAAATTTGATGACACAATTTTGTCCTTTGGATTCAAGGTGAATCAAGCTGATAAGTGTATATATAGCAAATTTGATGACAAAGGTCATGGTGTCATCATTTGTCTATATGTTGATGATATGCTTATCTTTGGTACAAGTCTACAACAAGTAGAATTGACCAAGGAATTCTTATCCTCATCTTTTCAGATGAAGGATTTGGGGGAGGCGGATGTCATTTTAGGCATCAAGATAATTCGGGACAATGGAAGACTTATTCTAAGTCAATCTCACTATGTTGAGAAAATGATCAAACGGTTTAATATGTTTGATAGGTGTCCCGTGAACACCCCCATGGAACCAAATGTCAAATTGGTTAAGAATTCGGGGAAAACAATTTCCCAATTGGAATACTCAAGGATAATTGGATCCTTGATGTATGCCATGACTAGTACAAGACCGGATATTGCATTGGCTGTGGGAAAACTAAGTAGATTTACTAGTAACCCGGGTGCACAGCATTGGTTTGCAGTTCGAAGGGTCTTGAGGTACCTTAAGGGTACAATAGACTATGGTCTATCTTATAGTGGATTTCCTTCAGTTTTAGAAGGATTTTCGGATGCTAGTTGGATCACTTACAAAGAGGATGACTCTTCTGTAAGTGGTTGGGTATTCATGTTTGGAGGAGGTGCCATTTCATGGTCTTCCAAGAAACAAACTTGCATCGCTGATTCCACTATGGTAGCAGAGTTTATAGCTCTTGCATCAGCTAGTAAAGAAGCTGAGTGGTTGAGGAATCTCATGATAGAGTTGCCTTTATTGTCAAAGCCAATGCCACCGGTGGCAATCCATTGTGATTCCAATTCGGCGTTGATAAAGGCTTATAGTCAAGTATACAATGGTAAGTCTCGGCATATTTCACTAAGGCATAGCCTAGTGAAAGAGCTTATCAATGATGGGGTCATAAGTCTTGACTATGTTCCAACAAAGTTGAATTTGGCGGATTGCTTTACAAAGGCAATGCCAAGACATTCCATCATATTTGCTATGAATGGAATGGGTTTATGTCCAAAAACACAAACTTGTGAAACTCAATCTAACGCTTGAAGAAACATCAAGTCTTAGATTCAATGTGGTTGAATCGCATTTTTGATGTTTGTTAGCAATGTTTAATGATCCATATTGCTATGGTACTTGTGATGTATGAGGTAGCGTCAATTAAAAGTTCTCAAAGGTTTAGAGTTGAGAAGCTCTAAATGTAAGTGTCTTGTCATAAGGGCACATTTACGTATATGAGAACCTACCTATATTAGTTCGAAGTTTAGCCGCTTCAAGAAGTCTAAAAGGACATATAGACTTTGATGAACTTATGAAAGATACGGACACATGGCTGTTTAAAAGTGTCAAGTGATGAATGATTCGATTTATCTTATGTGTGCTTCACCTTCGAATGGTTGGATATATCCGTGTGATTCAATCCATATGGAAATCATGGGATATGATCATCGTTAAGTGTGTTGTACTAGGTGTTAATTCAATCCGAAGGGACATTAACATTGATGCATAAGATGTGGCTAAATGATAGATTTGGAGAATGGAAGACACTCTAAATGGGGGAGTATTGTTGATAATTTAGAGTGTCGGAGGAGCGCTCGCTCTTCTGAATCGCGCTCGCGCCAGCTAGGTGCGACCCGCGACAAAACCACGCATAAACCGTGATGAGTTTCTGGAAATTCTGGAAAAGTTTGGAGGCGCGCCCGCGTCATGGCATGGCGCGACCCGCGCCTAAACCGCGCTAAAATCGCGCTAACTTTCTGGAAATTCGAAGATTTTAGGCAAAGAAGGAGGCGCGCCCGCTCGAGCTGGTGGCGCGCCCGCGCCTCTTCGCTCGCGCCCGTGCTTCTTGCCGTTTTGCGGTTTTATACGACGGTTGATTCTATTTTATTAAAAGGAGTTTCTTTTCGTAAGATAGATAGAACTTTTCTCTGTGATTCTCCCTAAGTAATTTCTCCATTTTTCTCTCAAAAAACTTGCAATCTTTTGTGAGAATCTTCTTGATTTTAGTCTTTCTTGTGAATTATTCATCATCAATTTGTTTCTTAGTGCAAAGAACAATTGGGCTGACTTTTGTATCTCAAAGAGTATTTCCGAATCAAACCCAAGCACCTTTGTGGGGGAAATTAAACTCTTTAGGAATGTATTCATACGCCTAAGTCAGTGTTTCAAGGATTGAGACTCAAGTGGTCACCGGTTTTCTCATGTTCATGTTGGATGTAATAGCTTGGAGTAGAGGCAAGTAAAATATCTTTCACAACTAGTGTTTTCATTGTGTTTTTCTGTATTACTTTGATAAATTGGTGTTTAGTTGTAATACATTGAATTGTATTTGGATTTTTGTATAATTCATTATCAATTATACATAGTTAGGTTTTGTTCCCACAATTGTTATAGTATTTCTTGTTTTAGAATTACTTGAAAACCTAACAGATTCTGCAGATGCAGTGACCTTCGTGAAATATATATCTGCTAATTTCTTCATGAGTTAGGGGGCAGCGATCTCACTAGGGTTACTCATAAGGTCAGTCTCCACAGTCCTATAAAAAAGACTAAGAGCACCATCGAAGGCTGGTCCTGGACCAACAATACCAGAATTGCGAAGAAGCGTAGCCTGAAGACTAGAAGACTGCAAACGCGACATAAGGAAAGCATAGTGCCGAACATCACCCATTGAATAGACACCTAGTCCACAATAAGCAAAAGGTAAGGTGCAAGTCGCCATTGCCAAACACCAAAACCAGGCCCCGAAGCAGTTACAATGCACTCCAAAGAAGCCCGAAAAGCCACATCAAAAGAAGTTTGGGCTGCTTAAAAAAGATAAGGGGGACAAGTGCGCATAACAAAGTAGAGTTTGGAAATCTCAGTCCACGCACGAAGAAGTAACAACTCACATTGGGGATCATTGAGCTTAGCAACAGCATCCATTAGCACAATGGTATTCGACACTCTCTGCGAAACAAGCTCACCACAGAAAGAGGAATTCGCACTAACAGGACCACCAAGCAACTTAAAACCATGCACATGACGAGCAGTATCTGGAGGAAAGACACCTACGAGGGTCCTCCGAGGGCCAGAAAATTTATGTTTTCTCAACGTTGACATGGAGGCTGAGACGAGGACCCTCCGCCAAAATCAAATCCATAACCTTACCTACTACTAAGGTGTCACCAATAATAGTGTCGTCATCCAAATACCAAGCCTGCAAACATAAGTCAAAAGAATCCCTGATTTGGCACACCAACGGATGAAGAACCAAAGCAAAAAGCTAAGGGCCAAGAGGATCACCCTGCTGATTTCCTTGACATGACCATAAGGTATGCTCCCCATAAAACAACCTAGCAGGAGAAGAGTAACAGAATTCAACCCAACGCGAGAGAGCTGGACAACGGAGACGAACCTCACGCAACATAGCTGAACGGTCAACCAAATTAAAGGCATTATGAAAATCCACCAGCAACATAGAAAGACCAACATCACCACCACGAGCCTCAACCAAACGATTAACAGCATGAAGAATAACCTCACCACCCGCCGGCACCCCAACACCAAACTGAAGATCTCCTTAATAGCTTCCCAAATGTGGACCAATTAAAGCAGCGCCAACCTTTGAAACCAGACGCCTACAAACGGTACCCACACTAGTAGGTCGAATACCACCACCAGGCTTAACAAGTGGCGTGAGAGGAGCACTAGCAATATATTCTCCCAACTCAGCAGGACATTTCCCAGCGAGAAAGAGATAAACCACCTGCGCAATAGAGTCCACCAACTCACCTGAAATAGCAACTGCAGCACCACTCAAGCAATCCATAAGGTGTTGAGCACGCAAGTCGTCTCTACCGCATGACGTACCACGCGAAAAACCCCTAATCTGGTCCAAAACAACAGTAGGAGTAGCAATAAGGTGATGATCAACAGGGATAACATCACTGAACGGGCAAGACTAGAAGACGAAAGAACCCTAACTGCAGCAGTGTAATGTCCGTCACAAATCTTTCTCTTACACTGCTTAATATTATTATTAGGAAAATTGTAAACTAATAATCCCACCTTTAGGTGGTCTTCCACAAACAATCCCACCTTTCTAAAATCCAGAAACAATCCTACCAATTCCCCCTATCTTCCATTAACGATCCTTTTTACAGGTTACCCCTTAAACCGGTAAACCTATTCTATTTCCCTCCCTAAAGTTCTTCTCCAACGGTTTTCCCCCCCAAAAAACATAAGTTTCGCCATTTTTATGAAACAAAGTAACAATTAAAAAAAAAATTAACTTTCAGAAACTTATCTTCATCGAAAGGACTGCAATTGTTCATTGATTGAAGGAAATTAAGGTCCTTAGCACAGCAATTCAAGGTGGGCTAATTAGAGGTAAATTTTCAACAAACCCTAGCTTTCTTAAATTTGCGAATTAAAGCAATTAAACGAAGATAGCTTCGATTAACATAGTGAAGAGAAATTTAAGTAGTTATTGAGACTGTTTGCGTATTGTAATGGGTCTTGCATGTTTGAAAATATATCATGGTGGGAAGTTTAAATTTGACAGTAATGGTTACTGGGTTTATTTGGGAGGGAAGTTCAGAACTTTTGATGTTGATGTTGATGAGTTGTGTTGGTTTTATATGAAGGAATTAGTTGCTAAATGTGGTAATTATTCTGGAAATTTCAAACTTTATTACTTAAATCCTGCACTTGACTTGAGGGGTGGGTTACAGTCTGCATTTACTGATGATGAATTCAGAGAATTGGGTAAGGTAATGGTGGAGAACAGAACAGTAGACTTGTATGTAGTTGTTGATGATGTTCAGCCTGAATTTGTTAAACAATCCCAGACTGGATCCAATACCACAACCCAGCCCACTTCAGCCATTGTTGCCACAGAACATGAGCCCAATAGGCCCAAAAAATTGATATCTAAGAGAGCTGGCATTTTGAGTCAGGCATCTAGTGCAGTTTCAGAGAAGCTGCATGTGTTGAAAAAGTCTAAAGGAAAAGCAGTAGAAGTGGTCCCCACTCTAACAACAAACAAACAACTTCAACCATTTCCTAGATCTAGTACCTCCATTTCATTACCAGAAAACCCTAGTCAAACAACAGCAACCCCAACTCAAACAGAAAACACATTAGAGCCTCATTCTGAATTCATTAGATGTGAAGTGACAGGGGACTATGATTGGGAGGAAGACAGACCTAATAGCCCCATTGCCATAGATGACTTACTGTATGGTTTAGGAAGTGATGAAGATGATGATGATAAAGATTATGTGTTAGAAGATGATTTGGAGGGTGAGTCTGATGCAGATGAGTATGAGGATGAGGTTAATCTCAGAAATGAGTATGAGGAAGAGGATTGGCTAGGTGATTATGAGATTTATCAAGCTAACTTTGATTTAGATGGGGAAGATGATGATGTTAGTGACATTGCAGAGTTGAAGGAGCCAGAGGATTTTGATGCTGATAGTAGTGATGATGAGCAAAGGGAGGCAAGGGAAAGAGTGAAAGGTTTCAATTGTAGTGTAGTAGAATTGGCACAATCACTACAAGTTCAAGCTGCTAAGGGTAATTTAGCTGCACAACAGGAGGGGAACAAAGGGGGTGAGAGTAGTATACAGGTTGGGGAGACTAGTAAACAAGCTGGGGATGGTGGAAAACAGGCTGGTAACAACTCTGAATATGAAGAATCTGATGAAGAAATTCACACACCTAGGGGAAGTGATGAAGAGGAGACAATTGGGGAAAGAAAGAGCAGGAGAGGTCTGCTTGTAGGGCTTGAGACTGACTTTACTCAGTTTCAGTGGAAAGTTAGGCATAGATTTGCAACTAGGGAGGACTTCAAGCAAGCTGTTGCTAAGTTTGCAATTTTTCAAGGTAGAAATCTAACTATTGTGACAGCAAATAAAAGAAGGCAACAAAGAATTGGTGTGAGGTGCAGTGAAGGGTGTCCTTTTAGGTTGTATGCCTCTTGGGACTCCTGGAGAGGTTCCTTTGTAGTTAAAACAATAGTGTCAAACCATAGTTGCATCAGAACTATGGAGAAAAACAAGCAGCTGAAAGGGTCATGGTTGGCAGAACAACTACTTAATGTGTTTAAGGCTAGGCCTCATTGGCCAGCTAAAGAGATCATTGAAACAGTTAGGAGAGCTTACAGGGTTATCATTAGGAAAGAGTTTGCTTACAAGGTAAAGTGGCATGCTCACAAAAAGCTTCATGGCTCCATGAGAGAGCATTATGGGAAGGTTGGCAGGTATCTTGAAGCCTTGAAAAGGTCCAGTCCAAACACACAGTTGGACTTAGTCACATACATGGACAAGAATAAGCCACCACAGATTTTTCAGAGGTTGTATGTCTGTTTTGAGGGATTGCAAAAAGGTTGGATGGAGGGTTGCAGAAAAATTATATGTGTTGATGCTTGCTTTTTGAAGACATTCCTAGGGGGACAGTTGATGTCTGCTGTAGGCAGAGATGGGAATGATCAGATGTACCCAATTGCTTGGGCAGTGGTGGAGGGTGAAAATAATACTTCCAGGGAGTGGTTTCTGAATAACCTCAGCAAAAGCCTTCAGCTTGGTGATGGTTCTGGAACTGTGATTGTGTCAGATGAGCATCAGGTATAAACTTCAACTGTTTTTGGTTTTTTTTTTTTTTTTTTCCTGAATTCATTAATACATATATTTGGTTATGTTGGTTTTTTTTTGCTGAATTCATTAATACATATTGCTTTACTAGGCCATTCTAAGAGGGGTTAGTGTGACACTCCCTCAAGCTGAGCACAGACATTGTGCAAGACATATTTTTTCAAATTGGCACAAGAATTTCAGAGGTGATGAAATGAAATTGATGTTTTGGAGCTGTGCAAATTCATATAGTGAAGCTGACTATAGAGATGCACTTAATAAGTTGGAGACAACTAATGTTGCAGCTGCTGCAGGCTTCAAAAGTTACAACCCAAATGTCTTCTGCAGGGCATTTTTGAAAACTGATGTGAAGGCAGATGCCATCACATCTAACATGGCTGAGACATTTAATGGGTATATCATTAATGCTAGGGCAAAACATTTGCTTTATATGTTGGAGGATATAAGGGCAGCTTTAATGAGGAGGTTGGTGATTAAGAGGCAGGAAATGGAAAAATGGAAGAGTGTTTTATGTCCAAGGATTCAGAAGAAGCTAGAATCAGAGAAAGAGGAAGCTGCTAATTGTGAGGTCATTCCTTCTTCACAGAGTGTGTTTCAAGTGAGCCATATCTTGGACACTATGTCTGTGGACCTAGAAAAAAGAACTTGCACATGCAGAAAATGGGACATGTGTGGGATCCCATGTTGCCATGCAGTGGCTGCAATTTTTTTTTGTCATAAGAAGGCAGAAGATTATGTTGATGAGTGTTATAAGAAGGAGATGTACTTGAAAGCATATGAGAATTAAATCCCTCCAATTGAAGGTGAAAGGCATTGGCCTCAATCAGAGTTGAGTATGGATCCACTCCCCATCAAAGTAGGACCAGGAAGGCTAAGGAAGAATAGAAGAAAGGATCCATTTGAGGACCCTAAAAAGCCAGGAAAGTTGACCAAACATGGCATGGAAATGACATGCTCTGTGTGTCAACAAAAGGGCCATAATAAGAGAAGGTGCCCCATCAGAGGAACTACTCTGCCACAAGCCCCACAAACCCCAGATGAGCCTCCAGCAAAGAGAGCAAGGGGTAGGCCAAGGAAAGAGGCTGCAGCTTCCCAACCTATGCACCCATGCTCTTCTACTCATCTAACAACAACAGCTGAACCTTCAAGAATAGGAAGGGGAGGTAGAGTGATCAGCAGGGGAGGCAACTCAGCTGGAAGGGGAACTGGCAGAGCTAGGGGAAGGGATGCTCCAACTAGTAAGGGTGGGAGAACTGGTAGGGGAGGGGAAGCTTCAGGCAGTATGGGAAGAGGTGTTACCACAACAACAGGAGGTAACAGAGGTGGTAGAGGAACAAGGGGCGGTAGAGGATCAAGGGGTGGAAGAGGCAGAGGAAGAAATCAGGTCCCCCAAGGTTTTGGTGTTTATTTGACATCAGATGGCTCTACATTCACTAATGTATGACAGTAACTTATTGACTATTTTATTACAAAGCCTATTTATGTGGAAACAAAACTAACTCCTTTTTTTTTTTCAATGCAGCCACCAGGAAGTGCAGGACCTCAAGATGTTTCAGCATACACCACTACTTTCTCCTACAACTTCAGTCAGGGTTCCTCAAATTAGAACAACATGTAATAAGGATGTATTAGTTAGTTAAGATCAATGACATTCCTAAGTTTATGCAATTCAAACCTATGTTTATGTATCTTCATTTGAACAGAGTTTGTCTTGTATTTTGAAGAATTTCATGTTATGCTATATATGCTCTCTGTTTGTGCAATTTTTTCATAGTATATATGTTGTATTAAAGTGTTTAAAACAGTGGCTGCAACAACAATTAAATTGCAAGAATTTGAGCAACAACAATTTAACCAAGCAACATAAGTCATATATTCATTGAAATTGCCATGGTTACAAAAGTCAGTGAAGGTCAGCACCTACACTACAGTCAAGCCCTACTTCCTTCTTTAAGTCAAGCCTAGCATACTGAATACCATCCTAGCATGCCAATTAAGCAAAAAAACCAAACACTTTCACATCTGAAAACTACCCAAAATACAGATGTCCCAACCAACCCACAACCCACTTATACTACACCTTCACAGCAACCCCAAAAAACTACCTTAACCCCATCATCAACACACCCTATTTCATCAACAGCACAAGGGTGAAAAATGCCCAAGAGAAGACCAGAGTAAGCATTAGCCTTTTGTCAGTGTTGTTTTCCTTGAGTTCAAACATTGTTTCAGTCGTTGCAATGCCCATTTCCTCCACCTCTTCAACCAGCTTCTCTTTCTTTGCCTTGAGCCTCTTCACTTTATCCTTCATCATGTCCATTTCAGACTCAAGCTCACAAATTCTGGTCTCCTTCTCCATAACCAAATGCTGCAGATCACGAACATCATCCACCTCATCAGCCCACTTGAAAAAGCCACAAGTCCTCTGCTCCTACAAATCACCCAAATTAGGCTATTACAGCAATAACAAAGCAAATTAAAAAAAAAAAAAAACAACAATTTGGTGCGCAAATACTTACAGGCCAGTATGAGCACCCAAAAAACCGCTTCCCCTTTGTTGGACCATCGTAGCGCACTGTCCTCAGTGGTGCAATTTCATTGTGGTAGCAAACCACCTGAGAAGACGAGGTTTGCTTCGACCTCGACCTTGAAGAGGAGCCAATTGAATTATGACTTGCCATTGATAGCGAAATGGAAAAAAAAAATAAAAGAAAGCTTTGAGTACAAGAGAAGAGATGAGATGAAGAAAGATGAAGAAAGATGAAAAAATTAATTAATGGGGGGGGGGGGGCAATTTATAAAATTCTCAGAGAAGAACAGGGGAGAAGGCATTAATGGTGTATAAGCTTTTTAACGGTTGGAAATTAAATTAGAAGAAACCGGTTGTTCTAAGCAATCTAATTTTTTAACCGGTTTCAACAGGTGAAGGATCGTTAATGGAAGATAGGGGGAATAGGTGGGATTGTTTCTGGATTTTAGAAAGGTGGGATTGTTTGTGGAAGACCACCTAAAGGTGGGATTATTAGTTTACAATTTTCCTTATTATTATTATTATTATTATTATTATTATTATTATTATTATTATTATTATTATTATTATTATTATTATTATTATTATTATTATTATTATTATTATTATTAAATAGCTCAAACAATAAACGATAATAATTAAAATTTCATTATAAGCTCCAAATCATAAACGTTTACAAATATAATTTTCATTACAAGAAGTTCCAAATTTCCTTCGCTATATTAAGTTGTACTTCGTTCATTACAGCCTTACAATTCTCGTTAAACAAATCATAATATGTTCTTGGTTCGATTTCTATACCACTATCAATGGATATATCCAACTCATGCATGTAATCGAATAAAATTGTGAAGTGTGAATGCAGCAACCATAATCGCCAATTGATGTTTAGTGTCCATATTTGGCATCATTGTCAATATTTTCCATCGAGATTTTAATTGTCCAAAACATCTCTCGATCGTTGTTCGGAGTGAAGAGTGAAGATAATTAAAATGTTCAAGTATGCCTTGAGGTGGTGGACCATTTCGAAATTTGGGCATATGGGTTCTAATATCTTTGTCTTTTATTGGACTCAAATATTCAACGGTATTCGGATATCCAGAATCTACTAGATAATATTTTCCTGTTACAAAATAAAGTTATACGGCATATTAGTATAGTGTCATGTATGGAGTAAAAACATACACTATTCTAAATTATACCTAGAGGTGGATGGGAAAATCGAAATTCTGGTACGGTTAAGCAATGGTTCCATACAGTAATATCATGAGCACTACCTTCAAATCCAACGTTGATAAGCGTGAAAAGTCTATCAAAGGAACAAGCAGCCAAAACATTCCATGTTTTTTTTCCTGAACGCCCTCGATATGCCACACCATCATCATCGCTTACAACTGCATTTATACGAGTCCCATCCAATGCTCCAACACAATCCTAATAGTTCATTAACATTTAAAGATACATTTTATAAGTGATTATATATTGCACATGCATAAAATAATGTAATGATAATGCAAGATAATAATAATGTTTCTTAATACCTTGAAATATGGCCAATATTTTGTGCTGTCACTTTTTTTTTTACCACCTCGCTCAAACTTTGGTATGGTCTTATGATCTCGGTAGACAAATGAACTATTGCTTGCAGTACTTGTTTAAAGCACAACCCAATTGTTGCAACGGAGTGTTGAAATCGACCGGCAGCATCACGATAAGAACTGCCTTTAGCTATGATATATAAAAATATTCCTATTTACTCAGCCACAGATATGTAACAACCATCCGATAATAAAATTTTATTTTTCATGCAAGTAATATCCACAAATATGTTTCTATCTAATCTCAATTGTTCTTTACATAAATCAAAATGGGCATGTAGTACTCTGTTTATGTATTCGCTACCAGATTCTCCACCTAACCTTAAAGACAATCTCTCAATTGGTGTAAGAAGTCTCTTTAGCTCTTCCAATGCGATAATTGTCAAGCACAGTGGAAGTGTGTTATCCATTCTACAACATAAATCAACAAAATACCAACATTATTCAATTTCTAAAATAAAATCAACAATGACTTTTTAAATAAAGACTAAAACTTCTTAATTAGATCACCAGAAATGCAATAGCATCATATGAAGCTACTTAAACCTAAAGGTCAGAAAAAATAGTAGCTTCATATGTAGAACCTTAATTAAAACTAGAACAACATCAAATTACTAACAAAGAACATATGAAACTGCAAAACAAGTCATAGGAAAACATAAGACAAAGTTAATTCTGAAAACTCATCAACCCGATAAACCTAATTAAGGACCTCCCAATGATGGATCTTGAAATGCCGCCTTCAAATACATGATCTTCTAATCATCACTTCTGAGACCTAAGAAGAAATCTGCATTATCGCCATGATGAAGAAAATTCATACATTGGTATATAAATCCTTCTCCTTGTTGAACAACAGCCTCAATATTGTATAGAGCTTCTGAGACATCTTTATACTTATTACCACTCCCTTGCTTACAATTAGTTCAATAGACATTTTCAACAACTCTATACAAGAGTCAATGTTACTACTCTTGTTTGTTTTAAGTTTACTAGTACATCCATCACTCTTACGTTTCCCCAATGAGGTACTTTTAGGAGGTGAAATGCTCTGTTCATCATCCGAATTATTTATTCCCCTACTCATTTCCATAGCTCCTATATTTTCATCACTATCTCCGTACCTTTCCTCATTTTCTTTACCAATTTGTTCCCCACCTAATCCTGGAGAAAAACTCCATTTGCTAGTAGCAAAAGACCCTAAAAAAAGTGCTCGTAGCTTCTCTAGATGAGGCAATGGCCTCCTTAGGAATCTTGCCGGTATATCTTTATGTTTCTGCATAAATGCACAAGATTTCGATTAAATAAATTTAAAAATAAACTAGCATTGTAGAGGTCATAATGCAAGAAAATGATAAACAAAATGTCATACCTTCACAAATATCTTCCACCTATCATCTTATTCAACTAGAGGACAACCAGTAATAGGATCAAATGTAAGACCAGTCCAATTGAGTTCCATTTCATTCCAAATTTTGAACTTTTTCCTTAAATCATCCTAATGATTTCTTGCTTGTTTAGTATTGAAAAATTCTTCTCACTTTTTACGTTCAAAGTACTCACCATTCTATCCCAATTAACCTTTGATAGTCCACTTGCTTTCATCTCCAAGCATATGTCCAAAAAAATTTATGTACTGTCATCAGACCAAGCTACCCTACCAGCCATTACACTATGATCAAGAGCACTTTGAAATTTTTAGTTTCATGCATGAAATACATAAGTAACTATAATTTAATTTATGTTATCAAAAAATTCTGGTCAATCAATTATGGTTCACAATATAATTCCCTCTCCACCGTTCACTATATAATTATTCCCCCTCCACTTGTTAACAAAAAATTAAAGTACTGCATGATACTTAAAATGCCCACCCATTTGAGTAGAATCCCACGTTTAACCTTCAAATCTCTTAAATTTTATATGGTTATTTCTTTGTCCCTAATTTTCTCCTTCACCATAAAAAAACTAGCTGCTTGAGGCCATAATTGTTTTGATTATTTTCTTGTTTGTGAAATGCGCAGTAGAATAGATCAAATATATACATGTTGTTCTTAAAAAAAAAATAGATTCATACATAATTAATAGTTTTATATAATAATATTTGATTGATGATAAAAGCTTATTTTAGAAGATTTGATTTATTATCTTCATGAAATCGAATAAAAGGATATTTTCCGAACACACCAGCTAATTATGAATTATAATAAAAATAACAACAAAGAGTTAAGGTATTTACCTGTCGACGAGACTGTATACGAGCAAGCTACTAAAATGAGCAACAGAAGGAAAAAATTTGGGAGAGATTGATGTGGTGTGAGAAATTTTGCAATACGAAGGATTATATATATACAAAAAAAACTATAGTACCAGACTACAAATACTCCCATTCAATTTTTTTTGTCGGTCAACCATGCAAAGTAGGTATTTTTTTTTATGTCGGCATTCATTTCCTAGGATTAATAGAGGTTTGGTCAATGTGTCATTAATTGTCGGTTATCAATTCCTAGTATAAAGTCAATTCCTTTCCTAAAAAACTTGTCACTGATTCATTTCCTAGAACCATCAAGTATTTTCTAATTAGAAATTATGTTAGTGTGCTTGTATTTTTTAATTACCTTTATACTTTTGCTAAGAAAATATTGCATGGTTGACAGCTTTTAGGACAGTATATTTCCTAGGATAGAGTTATATTGTCATTTCCTAAAACAATATATTATTTAAGTGAATAAAAATAGTATTGTCAATTCCTACAACAACATACTCCCTCCGTCCCTTATTGATAGCCCCTTATGGGCAATTTTCACGGGAATTAATAAGCATAATTAAGTAGTAAAAGTACATTCAAAAGATAAATTTACATTGGGTATGAAAAAAAGTAGACGGGAGGGAAAAAGCAAATGGGATGAACATTTTGGGACTAAAATTTAGCCAAAAAGGACTATCAATAAGGGACGGAGGGAAAACATTATACTTTGCTTTTTCCTAGAAACACCTCTTCAGATCAAAACAATAATACTTGATCAAGTGGTTTTAAAAAAAATATTTGAATATCTTCTTACAAAATATTACTTATCTTCATACCAAACCTATCGTTTCCTACCAAAAAAAAAAAACCAATAATAAACGAGCCTAACGTTTCCTATAAATAAAAAAAATGAATATCTTAGTACCAACATATTATGTATATTTTCATATATTTTTTTAATTTCATATTTTTGATAATAAGCCTAACGTTTCCCATAAATAATTTTTTTTAGATTTCATATTTTCTCTCCTCCTATCCTGTCAAATACTTTTGCTTTATACAATTTTTTATTCTTCCACCTACCCCACCAGCTACATATATAATTACGTTCACCAATTTCTCCTAAAACTCCCCGCATGTAGAAATGGAGAAGGTATTTAAAATAGAAGGGAGTATATGTACAAGGTTTTCAATAATAATAGCTACGTATAAAAATGTCTTTAAATTAGGTAACGACTTCACAAATTACTGATGGATTTTCAATTGTTGCCTTTAAATTAGGTATTGGTCTCTTAAGAAAAAAGTGCTCGCATCTTCTCTACATGAGGTAATGGTCTCTTAAGGAATATTCTAGGTATATCTTTATGTTTCTGCAAAAACAAGATTTAATTTAGATTAAATAATTTTAATAAAGTAACCAACAATGTATCGATAATAATGCAAGAAACCTGTTTAAAATATGCCATACCTTCACAAATAGCGTCCACTTATCATCTTGTTCAACTAGAGGACAACCGATAATAAAATCAAATGTAAGGTCAGTCCAATTGAGTTCCATCTCAATCCAAATTATGAATTTATTCCTCAAATCATTCCAATGATTTGTTACTTGTTTGATATTGTTGGACATATGCTTGGAGATGAAAGAATTTGGATTTTTAAAGCTTAATTGGGATAGAATAGTGAGTACTTTGAACATAAAAAGTGAAAAGTCATTACACTATGATAAAGAGCACTTTGGAATCAATAGTTTCATGCATAAATTATAGACATTAATGTTGAATTGGCACCAAGATTATAATCAAAAGGATTCTCATGAAATAAATGAACTGATTCTAAAATATTACTTGTACTTTAGATTTTCATCGATATTACTTGCATTAGGTCGAATGCAATATTCATGAAATCAAATAAATGGATATTTTCCTACATTATAAAAAAATAATGGACAAATGATAAAATTAATGACATAGAGTGTTAAAGTATTTACCTATGATGGAGATTATACACAAACAACCTATTGAAAAGACGAAGAGAAAAATATTTTAGGAGATTGATTTAGAGTGTGAAAATTATGACACTAAGATGTTGTTTTATATAGGAAAATAGAGGTGCTACCCATAGTAGTTCGGAATATTGAAATATGAAATAATAATTTTCAATTCAATTTAGCCAACCATTTTACATTACCAAAAAAGTTGTAAAATTCCTTATAGCAAAAACAAGACAAATATCTTTTTTCTATATAGAAAAAAGCTATGATAAATTTAATCAGTAATTTAGTTTTTTTAGGATCCCCATTTGAATACTTTCTTATAAAAAAAATTCATTTATGAAGTGGAATATTGTAAATAATAAAATTATCAAATATTCCAAGTCTATTACCTTGTACTATCTGATAATTTTAATACTTATAGGTTTCTATAAAAAATTTGTAGGTCTACAATAATAATAATAATAATAATAATAATAGTAATAATAATAGTAATAATAATAGTAATAATAATAATAATAATCATAATAATAATAATAATAATACATTAATATTGATTAAAATTAAAAGTAGAATATTGAAATAATTAAAATAAGTTCATATCAGAAAAAATAAGTTCAGATCAGATCAGATTAAAAAAAATAAGTTCAGATCAGAAAAATAAGTTCAGATCAGATTAGATTAGAAAGTATAAGTTTAGATCAGATCTGCTCAGAAAAAATAAGTTCAGATCAAATCAGAAAATATAAGTTCATATCAGATCAGATTAGATCAGATTAGATCAGATCAACTTAAATCAGGTGAACTAAACAAGGCCTTACACTTCAAATCAAATTCTAAATTTCAAAATTAATCTCTTACCGTATTAGTTATTACTCATACTACGCATTTAAGGTGTGCATAGAAAATTTGATAGCATTAAGTGTAATCATGTTACAATTAAACTTTATATAAAACAAAGAAATTAACTAAATAGTCATTTAATAATTCTACATTCCTACTTAATTTGTAAAGGTAAGAACCATTTATATCAATTCCTTAATTGTGGTGCGCAAGTTAAACCTCAAACAAGTAATTAACAGAGGCTATACTAAAATGGAACACGATCTAACATCTTGCCATGGTTAAGAACAAATGGAAAATTTTTCTTTGCGGACATAAGAGGATCACACAATATTAAGAGGGCATCAAATACATCCTCATCTTAACAATGCATAATGCTACTACTGCTTTTCTTTTTTATTTAGGTCATGAAAACTTAAAAATTGTTTGAAACGAAAAGTTATAACACACAAAATCTAACCAAATTCAGTGGTTTGAGACTTATGTCAAAAACTCTCGAGATTATATGGGATGCATCTCGGGATCATATAACGTTGTTTGAAATCATATATGATCACTAGTCAATCATATAAAGTCTCGTGATAGATTTAAGTTAATACAAGAGATGTAAGTCGTAAGGCTAAATTAGCAATTTAAAACCAAAGTAGACATACATATATTTACCGGAGATATCTACCAAAAGTCCTTTGAGAACATGGATTGTGATGTTGTTTATGCATGCGATTGGTGTATGAGAAAATATGTGACCAGTATTGTGTTGCAAGGGTGACCAATTTTACATTGGTTTATTACTAGAGAAACTTCTAGTATTGTGAAAAGGCGAATCTCCCTCGAACTAACTAAAACTAATCCAATTATTATTGTACCAAAATATAGGGTTATTTAAAATTTTATAATTTGATTGTCTTTACAGGCACAAAAGGAGAGTAGCTAGTAATTCATTTCGTTAATGAAACAAATCCAAATACAATAAGTTTACATAAGGAAGAAAAAATTTCACCGTTGAGGATTGTAGCTGGTAATCATGAACCTTTGACCTGAGATGATAAGTCATAAAATTAAATTTTTTTGGTCCGTAGGAAAAAGGGCCTATAAGAGTGAAAGTGGAACCTTTTACGCCAGCCGGGTTCATTTCGTGATAATAGGTGATCACATAATACACATGGGAAATTTGTTTGTTTGGATCCTGGGCTGGTAACGCTGGCATAATTATACCGACTAGTGCAGTACGTCGTGTGTAGACTCGGTTTTCTCTTCTTTCTCCTCCTCTTGTATGCGCCCAAGATCTTCCACCACCTTCTTCAATGCTGAAATGAAATTGAAATTGATGACGAATTTGTTCCATCTTCTTCAACTTCCCCCGATTTTTAATTCCCAAATTCTCTCAATTTACACTTTCCCTTTTCATTTTGATTTTGGAATTGATGGATCCCCAACTCAAAGTGATTCAATGGCAAGATTTTGAACAAGAACTTGCGAGGTTATCCAGTCTTTCATCTGCTCTCCAACAAACTCAGCACAAGAAACTCGCTCTTCAGCGTCACCTTCAAACCCTAATTCAGGTATCTTCTGATCCCCAACTCTTTTTCCAACCCTTAATCAAACTATAGTTTTTCAATTTTATTCAACTTCACTTTAATTGACTGATTTCTCTAGTTAAATTAAATTATATCATTCTTTGATTATGATATTAGTTTGCCAATTATGTTTAAAAAATGGGAGATGGATTATCAAGTTATTTGTGAACAAGTGCCATTAGCAATGTAGCAGACTAGCAGATAAATGGACATTTGGGCAATGATATAAGTTTATTTACGGGGCTTTAATCCGATTGCCCGCGGTTTAGCGGGCTTGGACATTGTTTTCCAGGTACAATCGGAATCCTTGAGTCGGAGGAATCAACTCGATGAAATTTCTGAAAGATTGGAAGATAGAAAGCTGGTTATGGGAAACATGTTGATGCAAGCTAAGGTGGTAGAAGAACATGCTAAGACTAAAGAGGACCACCTTGCTACTGAAATTAAGTCTCTACTTGTTTCCGGGACATCTCTTTCAGTTGCACGCAAAAGACTGCAGGTGGTATTTCCTATTCTGTCTCATTGCTTACATCTTCTGCGATTCTATAATCTCTAATTAACTTCATTCTTATTTAAAACTTACCTTGTTTAATTGCTCTCTGTACACGATTTAAATTGCCAAAGTATTAGGTGTGTAATTAGCTTACGAATAAGTTTGTAAATGGTTTGTATGAAGGGCTTCAATTTTGTTATGCTTTGCCTTTGCGTTCATGTAGTCTTGTTAATCACTCTAGTTCAGTTTTTACTTGCTTGTGAATGTGGCAGTGCAGCTATTTACGCTGCTATACTACTGCAGGAATCTGGTAGATTACTTGCTGGAGAAAAGGGTCTTGCTCAACTAAATGGTCTGCTAAAGATGCTTAGAGTGAGACAACAACACATGGTTTCCCAAGTTGCATATCTTTATCCAGTCAAGACCATGGTTGGCGCAACTCAGGAGCTTGAACTTGATTCGTTTCCGGGTGGGAGCAGACCAGGTGAGATATTATATTGTTCCTTAGTAGATTTTCTGACAAGTTGAATGATTGAAGCAAAATCATATGTTCTTCTGGCCAACAAACATAGTGGCAAATCTCAAGCTTCTTAAAAATATTACTTAAAAACTTCCATTTCTATTGGAAGTGTGTGTATGCGCGTTTAGGGAAGGGGGGGGGGGGGGAATTGGGATGGATGCTTAGCCAATTCAAGGAAGATGTTTGAGTTCTGTTATTTTTCTTTTAAATTCGGAATTAGGTTTGGTGCCATAAAGAAGGGGCTGATTAAAATCTTTATATGTAACTCTTTACATAAGTCCTCAGTCCAAACTAGCTTTTGCATTTTCCTATAACCTTAATCAGACTACCCTTGTCTCTAATTTTGATAGCTTTACAGTGGTTGGATACCATTATGCATGTTGTTACGATAAATACGCATTATGAAACTTCTTTATTACTACGTACTCATTTTCTCCACAGCATACAAATAATCTTTTCCCCCTGCTTAATATTTATCGATATGCAGGGACTCCTGGTGGAACTCTAGATGAGAACAAATCAAGGAACCAAGGGATCTTAACTATTTCAGGTGTACAGCTGAATATGCTTCCTTTTACACAGTTAACTTTTTTCACTGATAAGAAGCAGGTTCAGAGGTCGACAACTGCTCTTGGATATGTTGCCCATGTGTGTACTTTCTCGTCCCTTGAGTAATGTAATGTTTATTATTATAAGTATTCATAGTATGTTCTTATTTTTGGGTAAACTATTAATTTTGATACGTTTAGCCTTCAGGCTAATTGCTTTTGCTCATACGTAGATTTTTTATGATATTTCACATGCTTTCATCTATGAGTCTATAACATGCACTCTATTTAGCCAGTCGTAGATATTTAGTAGCTCAGCTGACTTGCAAGAAAATCCACATGAGCAACATTTACCCCACTTTACAGCCCTCCCCTGTCCTCCCAATCACTTAGGAAAAGCTAGAAGAAGAAAGCAGCAACAATGACTGGATGATATTAATATGTTGAGTTGGTCCTTTGCAGGTTATCTCACTCATAGCTACATATTTACATGTCCCTTTGCGTTATCCTTTGCGCATTGGTGGTTCTCATTCGTATATTAAAGACTATGCACCTTCAATTGATCCCACATCTTCTGGATCTTCCTCAACTGCCTTGGCCTCTGCAAATACGAAGTGTTTGGAATTTCCCCTTTTTTTAGATGGGCAAGATGCCACCAGAGCAGCGTATGCTATATTTTTATTGAACAAGGTTTGTTAATTACTTATATATATCATGTCATATCTACTGCCTGAAAATTCTACTAGTGTACCTTTTTAATAAATACTTTCTGCCACTTTCTGGACAATGGTTGCAGTAGATTTTTGAGTTTAAGTTCTATAAGTGTATGTTTCTGTTAGTTTTCTCGTTTTAATTTGCTTATTGTATACTCCGTAGCAAGATAGAATTGTCACTATTTGCTGGTCATTTGATGTTCCTTTATATTCATTTTTCATCGGTAGTGCTTGATGAGATATGGGACTGACTTGGATGAAAATCCACAAGTCATCCAGCTAAAGATTCTTACTCAATTAACTAATTTT
Organism: Chenopodium berlandieri; assembly: GCA_034703905.1. Classification (NCBI taxonomy): domain Eukaryota; kingdom Viridiplantae; phylum Streptophyta; class Magnoliopsida; order Caryophyllales; family Amaranthaceae; genus Chenopodium; species Chenopodium berlandieri. Next base: position 54,315,460 of record CM068281.1, read on the forward strand.
TTCTTCCCATTTTTGCATATTGCAGGACATAGAGCAGCTGTTGAATTATGTTGGGATTAAAAGCTTAGGGCCTCGACATGTATTGGCTAATCTGAAGGAGCTGTTTAAAACCATACTCTCACCAGACTTTATAGAAAGTGAATGATATCAGGCTTTGTAAGTTAGGTATAGTTTTGTAAATGGTTTTTCTTCTTCTTCTTCTTCTTCTTCTTCTTCTTCTTCTTCTTCTTCTTCTTCTTCTTCTTCTTCTTCTTCTTCTTCTTCTTCTTTTTTTCCCCCCTACTCAGAATGGGTGCAAATCCTTTTTTCCCCCTTGAGCACCTGATTAAAACTCAAACATCGACATGGAGATGATGTGTATTCTTTGTGAAGCCGGCATAGGATTGGCTGTGTCACATAACTGAAATTGCATTCTTTGCCCTCCTTATCCTGTAGTTTAGTTTATGAGGTCTGATGCTGTATTCTGTATACAACAGAAAATCCCAAGGATAAGCATAGTGTAGTATACGATGACAAAACTAACTGAGTAATATTGATGTAGCAGACTGAATTTTAAGAATTGCAAAATTCTATGATTACTTGTATACTTATGATTTTTTTTTACATTATGTGCTACGAAGAATATGTTACTGTAGTTGTTGAATATTCACTGGTGTGCAATGCAATGCAAAAGGCGGAGGCTGACGTATTAAATAATGAGAAACAGACAAGGGCATTATCCTTCTAAAAAAGGGAGTGCTGTCCACAAAGCTGAGCATCACTCCTCTTAGAAGGCAATTGGATGGTATAATTATGCACATCACAGGATCCGTGATGACAGTTAACATAGTCTTTGACGTTGTTCTAAATATTGGAAGTGAGAACTCGCAATCAGATGGTTGGATTGAGTTTCCGGTCTCTAATTCTAATATAATCTAATCTAATCTAATCTAATTGGTGGATTTAAGTGGTACTTGTTGAAGTTACTAATTAATTAGAGTATTAGGTACTTTAAAGTTACTAAAGTAGTCCGATTATTACATTATGCAAATGACATGATCATCAATCTTAAGTATGTAAAGTTGGAGTGGTAAATGGTAATGCGTGCACTAGTTTACTGTCGTTTGACTGTGTGAGTGTGGGACAGCCTTGCATTGGTAGGTGTATTGGTATATCAATTTCCCAAAATGAGTAGACTGCTGCATGAAACTAGGGAGTTGGAAGTCAGCTTTTGAGGGTATAACAAGGTAATTTAATACTGTTGGTTGGGTTTGAAGATTAATACTTTTACGGATACAATACAAAATACTAGTCTACTGTATTTTAATACAGAGTTCTCTCACTTGTAAGTTTATACAAAGTAGTCCGTAATTAATACTCGGTACGATGTTTTGTCCTTGTATTGTTTTTCCTCCCACTTTTGCCTAGAAAGTAAGTTGACCCATTTACTCTTCCTATTTAAAGTCTTCCTCTCTCTCTCTATCTTTCCTCTTTATTTTCAGGAAATTGAATAACTCAGTGAAAGAAGACAAAGGTTAGAAATAATAGTTGTAGGTTGTACGTAGAGGTAATTGGTTTAATTGAGTAGGGGAATTCTAATGGCGGAAAAGAGGAAGATAAGCAGTGAGAGTATTATAACTTACAAACATCATAAGACATCTTCCTCTGCCTCCGACCACTATGTTCGTCTCAAGTTTGTGAATCAGGTCTCTTTCTTTCTCTCTCTGTTTTCATTTTCTGGGGCCATGCACATGCTTCATCTTCTACTCGATCTTACAGTATTCTTTTATTTATTAAGATAAAATGGTATTTGTAGGACAATGAAGAAACCTTTTTTAAGGTGTTGCGCAATGCCAACCTTGGCAAAGCTTTTAAAGCTTACTCTAATCACCACAATTTGCCTCACCAACTTCACTTCACCTATGACGGCATGCGTGTCAATCCTAACCTCACCCCCGACGATGTACGTTTCTTTCTTTGTTTTTTTCCAGTCGAAACTACTCGTAATTACTTTGATTTTTTTGAATGAATATGAAAAATGCATGCAGCTAAACATTAGGGATGGAGATGTATTTGACGTTTTCAGCTATGTACACGGTGGTGGTGGTGCCGCTGCTGCTTTCATCGGCTTTAATAATTGACAAACGCCTTGGGATGAAGCTCCTTCTTAACCAATTCCAGATCCTGTGTTTTATTTGGACCAAATTAAAAGATGTAATTCACTAATTGCTGTGTAGATGTAGTAGGCCACTGTAGTTATCCTTTTTTAAAGTTTTTAGTACTCCTCTAGCCCTTGGATGTATAGTGTGTGTATGTGTGTTAAAACAGAAATTTAATTAGAAGTTTTCCTTTCATCATTAACAAGTGCATAGATTGATATGGTTAAAGGGGGTTAATTGTTGATGCGATACTTACTAATCAGCTAATGACAATGTGTTAGACACATCCTTTGTGATCCCGGACTAGTTGAAAATGGATTAATGTTTTAAGGAAGTAGATTGATGCGATAATTAACAGGGAAAATTGATTGGTTAAAAAAAAAGTTGAATGGGTTTGGAAAACGTAAAAGTAAAATTGAAATTAGGAATTAAGATTGTAGAGAATACATAGGATAAATGTGGAATGAGATATTATTGTTAGGTGGTGATGATATCACTCATCGTAGGTAGGGAAGGTTGTAAACATGATTAGAATGAGTAATATTAATAACTAACCCAATTTATCATACTAATCCGTAGTAGTATCTCAATGATAAGTACGTGGAGTGAGAGTTAGCGTGTATAAAAAGATAATGTGCAACTACAGTTTTACTAAGTCTAGTAGTAGTCCATATCATATCAAACTGATCCATCCATCTATGACATGTATTTATTCTTACTTGTTTTGTGTGTGGAGTGGAGTGTGTACTTGTATGCCTTTCCAGGCTTAGTAATATTCTCAGCTCCATGCCTTTTCTTCTTCTATTCTACTTATTACTTGCTCTTTCTATCTCTCTTTCTCTCTCACCAAATAAAATAAGCAACAAAGCCTGATCTCAATTGAGGGAACAAATGGAGCAACAGCAACAACATGAGCAAGAACAAGAACAAGAGCTCGACCCCAACTTTATGTATCTCAACTTTGTCAATCAGGTACTATTATTTTTAACTACAGCTATTTGGTTTTCAATTTAAATTTGGGGGCATCTGCATCCAATCCCTCTACTTGTATAAATTCAGAATGAAAAGGCAACTTATATAAAGATGCTTCGGAAATCAAAGATAACCAAGGCATTTAACAAGTACTACCAAGTTAACAACATACAACATGGCACCGCTCGCTTCCTTTTCAATGGCAATCGCATTCTTCCTACCTGCGATGCCACTCCCTCTGATGTACTCTTCCTTCCTACTCTTTCTTATGTACTACGACTATGTCTTTACATCAATACTTTACTACGGAGTACCTGCATTGCTATGATTATAACTAAGCCTTCTACACTCATACAGTTGGATATTCATGATGGAGATCAAATTGACGTTGTTCGCGAGGTTAATGGAGGTGCTCCATCCATATCCTAAACCATACATCAACTTCAATTCTACTGCTGCTTTTACTTTTATCTTGTTCATTAGTCACAGTACGGTGTATAAGGTTATCGTTAATTAGTAGCTATCCTTAGGATTTTAAGGTTGTTCATTAATTGGGGACCTGAAGCTACGTATTACTCCAACCTTTAATGTTTTATTATTTATGCTTAAACACCAAACTCATCACTGCCCTTTACTAAACTACTGTAATTCACAATCATCAATTGTTTGTGCTTCCTTTGCTTTTTTATTTACATTCCTGCTTCATAATCTTTACCCTGTCATGTGTTATTATGCTTATTGTCGTGGAAAACATCTACAGTTGATTCTCGGTTTACTCTGATCTATCATATACGGGAGTACAACAATACGATCAACTTAATTTTGCATTTGTTTTGCTTATCAATTTACTCCAACATCTCATAAATAAGTACTTGTATAGTTGTATATGACTTCATTTTGAAATTGATCCTTGTTACCATCCAAGGACATTTTGACGCGAATATTTCAATAAATATCAAACCAACTAACATATGGGAACACTGATGAGTTGGTAGTCTTGGTACTATACTACTATCTTATTAGTTATCACCTAACTCAGACTTCTATAAATAAAAATGCGACTTAAATTTGTTTTGCAATAGCTACTACCAACTCAAATTCATCAAAGGATTTTTTACTTGAATATTTAAATAAATTAAACTAAAACAGGGGAGGAGTTGGAACTATTTAAGATAAAGTGATAAAATTTTGAATTATAGATGAATGGAACAGCCTAATCAATTAGCATATATAGCAGTAAAATCTTCTCAAAACTAGCCAACAATTTCAGTAAATGAATACAAACTAATTAAGACCCTGAAGTAGTCTCAATCTGAACGTAATTGTCAATCACTCACTGATGTAGTAGCTTTAACTCCTACAACTCCCAAATTAAGGAAATGAAGTGCGTTTAGAAAGATAAAAAGTACTACAATCAAGTTCATTCATTAATTTCTAATGCAGGTTATGCAACACCTCCAAGCTTCGAACAAAATTGTGGTGAGCCTTCTAAGGATTAACAAAAAAAAAAAAAAAAAAAAAAAAAAATGTGAATCACACCTCTTTTACTCTCCTTCCCTTCTATCCTCTTCAATAGATGGCAAGTGAAAGCAGTAGTACGATGAGTAGTGTCTCCAAAAGAGGTGATGAAGACTTAATGGGGGCTTTTGATTCATTGGTAGTAGAAATTGGAGGTCCCATATAGTTGGGATTCAGACCTGTTCCAGCACCACCATTAAAGGTCGTGGGAGACATCGTAGTGGGGGAGAAGGGTGTTGCTGTTCCATAGGGGTTTGTTGTTGGTGTGGCTCCTGTCGTATTAGATGTTATGCTTCCTGCAGTGCTGCAAAAATTGGTCCTATATAATTAATATAGGTGTGTGGTGTGTAATGTTAAAGTAGCTGCAATGGCATGCATACAAGCATGAGTAAGACTAGCAGGAGATAGAATACTCATTGATTCAACAAAGATACTATCTACTGATTAAAATAACACTTGCAGAAGTATCGCTTGCTCCTAAGTTCCTTCCGTTGAAGTCGAGATTCTACAAGAATACATGTAATACCATTCAACAGAGATTGATCAAGCTCAAGCATAATTCAATAAACCAGAAGAAAAAAAAAAACAAAGGGAGTCTTGATCAAATCAGTCATACTAATTAGGTTCCCTCCTTCCAAGTTAGCAATTACCGGCTTACAGCACATATTTTTTGTTAGAAATGATGAGGGTACAAGGTGATACACTAGTTTATTAGAACCAGAAATGCAATTCCTACAAATATAATTCCTTTAGTAGAAGAGGGAAAATGCACATAGAAAGCAGGGTTGATCTAATTAAGTTATTAGTACTAGTAGTACAGTGCTCCATAAAATAGGGGTGGAAACTGTAAATGTAGAACCTTGTTAGTTGGCGACCATTATTCCAAGGACATGCACAAAAGATGCTCAAAATTGAGAAATTCAATAAAAATAAATAAATGTAAAATGGGCAAGTGGGATGAATAAAACAATAGTACTCCGTAGAAGTAAAATGAAGTGTAGGGTCAAGCAAGCTCAACTTTTGATGGTAACTAAACACAAAAACTGGAAAATGGTTGTGATGGATGAGATGGGGATGTAGTTGTACAGAAATGGAGTGGAGTATACAGAAAAAGTAAAAAAAAGGTACTCCCTCCGTTTTTTATTTATTTGCATTATTTGGTGATGCGCGAAGTTTTAGGAGAGTAAAATAATACTGTGAGTGGGTGAATAATTTAGATGGGACCATGAAAGAGAGAATGTGAGGGAGAGTAAATATATTTATTATATAAGTGGGGTTTAAAATAGGAGAGAGAAATGATAAAATATAGTATAAAGTTACCAAATAAGAAAATGATGCATTAAAAAAACCGGAAGGAGTAAAAAAAAGGAATCTGGAATTTTGGATGAACAACACGGCACGGTAACATTTACAGGGATGCACTTTACAAGTATGTAATGCGTCCCTTTTATAAAACCACTTGTGGAAATTAAATTAATGCATAATGGTGAAATTAACCCTGATCAAACTATATACGGAGTATGTTCACATTCCTTCTGGCTCATTTGGACTACCTTTACTAAGAACTTTTCACATTTACTAAATCGTAGTAATAATTTTTCCCATTAAAAGAAGAGGAAAATTATCAACATGCTTTCTTTCAAGTGAATGAACACTTAAGAAAGCATTTAAAAAGGCATGGGGAAGTAGGACAGAGACAGTACTACGTATATTGGTGACAGGGCTTAAGGAGTGACAAGGTCACGGGTAGAATAGCATACCATTGCATATACAAATAGCAAGGAGAAGGAGGCCATTTTAAAAACTAGTAACATCTGGCCCCACTACATACTACTGTATGTAGGTTGGAATATAGTTGAATCCATCCATGCGATGACTGACTTATGTTTGAGCTTTAATTTGAATATTTGGCTTCTTCCTACAGAGACAGAGTACATGCTACCATTACTGTTACTATTACCATGCATACTAGAGTAGTAAGTAATTTGGAATTTGTTGGTTCGATAGTCCTATTAGAGATTATAGTGGAGAGACTAGTGTAGTATATACACTATGTATATTAATTAATTGGGAAATAAGTTACTCGATCTTGATGATCAAAAGCATAAAATTGGCATAATATAAAATTTCCGATGAGGATGGAATAGTGTGAAAGGAAAGCCAAGAATAAAGAAGCAGCAAATATAGTAATAAAAAAAAGGGAATAGTAGAGGTACCTTGGAGAAGAAGGGTAAACACAAGATCCATAACCTGATTCCCAAGTAGTGAATGAAAAAGATTAACAAACAGGAATAACAATAAGTGCATATAATAATGGAAGAAAAGAAAGGAAGAGAGAAACGAACTAGGATCGGTCTTGGCAAGGGTGGCAGTGGCGGAGAATTGACAAGAAGTGGCGGCCATATGATTACGCTGGTAGAAGCTGTTGAAGGCGTAGGAGGCGTGAGCCTGAAGAGTGTTGGGGAGGAAACAGAGGCCAGACTGTTGAATGGGTCCACAGTCAGCACCAGCAGCACAGGCGTAGTCAAGTGCTGACTGCAATGCATCGTCGTCGGCACCGCTGCGAGCAACGCACCAGACACCATCAGCCACCTTAACCATCATCACTAACACCACCAGTCCTAGTCCTAGTCCTAGTCCTCGTCGAGGTCGTCGTTTTACTTGTCTGTCCATATGACTACTCCACCTTTACTATCTCTCTCTGTTTGTGAAGAGCAGTAACACAGCTGATCGATACTAACACGCAGAGAGATAGAGAGAAAAAAAGAGAGAGAGAGATAGGAGGGTTCCGGAACAAGACTGAGAGATGAAAAAAGCCAAGTAAAGTAAAGGAAGGAGTAAATCAACAAGCTAACAATGCTGGGCTCCACTTCTACTTCCGTCTTGGCTGGGCTAGGCTTGGCTTGGCTTGGCTTGGCTAAAGAATGTAAAGAAAGCCGATAAATAGTGGAGTGTCTGACTCTGAGTGTGTCTGGTCTATGGTCAAATATAAACAGGAGGAGAGGAGAGAGCGTGCTATATGAGTCTCAGCTGACACAACCATCACATTTCAAATCACTTTCATAAATTTGCAAAGAGATACATGTACATATACTTCAATTCTCACATGCTATCCTTTTTCACCCCCTTTCTCACTCATTAGTACTCTCTCCGTCCTTTAGTATCCCAACGATACAAACTCATTACACCCTTTAGTATCCCAACGTGCTACATTATGAGCTAGAGTGTTACCCGCACGCTTGACATGAGATAAATAAAAAACACTAAAACAGAAAACAAGACTACGAATATCATCATAAATCAAGTAAATAGGAGAGAAGCCCATAGCCCCTGTTTTAATAGCTCGTATCACATTCTCAGCGTCACATTCAAGAGGCACCTTTGTATAGCCAAGCCTTCTCGCAACAAGAAGCCCATACCTGCAGGCAGCAGCTTCTGCTTCTTCAACACCCCAGCCTGCACACTCATTTCGGACAGCAGCAGCCAGTAGAGACCCCTGCTCATCCCCGAATACCACCTCAAGGCCGGTTGCAGCTCCAATGTGTGCATCGCTATTAATCTTCACCATCCCAGCATCCGGACATTGCCACGAACCTGCTGACCCAATAGCCCCACTAGCAGCTCTATTAAACACTTTAGCAGCATACTCATTGCTCTCCTTCACATCATTTTTATCATTTTTTAACCCACTACTTTCTCTTTTATCATTTTTTTTCAACCAAAAATTAATAAAGCAGTGTAAAATTCTTCTTTTGTGGCAAAAAAATAAAGGATGGAGGGAGTAATTAACTAAGAGTTTGTTTAGTTCTCCTTATTTTGCTTATCTAATATGATCTAGTTTGACCAAATTTTGACCTTATGGATACGATAATCTATAAGAAAAAATTATATCAAGTGTAGTCTTGTTAAATTTGTAATAATGTGTACTTTATTAATATGTAATTTTCATAATTTTTTTCATTAGGAAATCAAAGATGAGTAGCGATAAAAACCGCACATATAGCGATAACTTGATCTGAATTTATTTTTTTTGAAATAAGTAAAAATAAGTTGAACTAAACAAGGCCTAATTATCACCAATCTTCGCACTTATTTTTATTACTATGTACTCCGTAAGAAAACTTCTTTTTTCCATGTATTTCTGTCATGATAAATTCTCTCTTACTTTCTTTAAAATTAGGTCACACAATCCTTGTTTTTTATTTTTAGTTTGTCTTTTTATTGAAAATTAAAAATAGAAAACCAAAAAAAGTGATTTGTACATTTTGTTGTCAATTTTCAAAATAATAATGTTTCTATAAGTTTGACTAAATTTTCTATTTTTTTTTATATGAAATAATTTTCTAAATTAGAAAAACAAAATACTAAGAACCACATTAATGCCAAACGAACCCTTAATTTTTCACCATTTTAAAAATTTGTGTCATTTGCTCATGCCACAAGTATTTTGAAATATATGGAGTATTTGTAAGGTATTTCAATGTTGTTACATGTAAAATCAACATGTACACCCTCTATGTAGAGCAAATGATTTTGACAAATAAATAAACAAATAAACATGGACTCCCTCTGTTTAGAGGAAATGATAAAAGTAATTAAGTGTCATCCATAACCGATCTGATCTATCACCCGCTTCTCATCCATTTAAATCGGGTTTTCATCCATTTATTTAAAACGGGTGGAGCGAATTAGCAGATATCCATTTAGTATTGTCATCCTTACTTATATTACAAGTAGATAATAATAAGCATAAAACATTTTCTTAGTTTGTTAGGGGTTCCAAACAACTATGTTGAGAAATGATGGGTAAATAGAAAGGGGCGTGGGACCAAAATTGTGAAACACATAGTTATGTAGAAATGTAGAATTATCATGACCTCTTTAAATTACACATGTAGTTAAAACATGACCTGTTTTAGTTAGCACAAGTAGCAATAAAGTATTATCTGCTGCTGTTTTAAAATTTAAATAAATGGCCCGAGGCTTGGCAAGTGCATCCGTTCTTTAGTGGCAAATTGGCAATGCTTCTTTTTCTTTCTAGCACCACTAAAACTATTGGACATTATGATGAAAGAGCATTACTCACATCCCAACCTTTTGATGGGGAGCAATATCATCATACAAGTATTCATTTATAAAAGGGATACCTTCTTTCTTTAATCGACTACACATTGTATTACTTCGTAGAAGAGTTAACTTTCTAGTCTCAAGGTTAAAAGGTGTAAACCTCCATTAACCATGTGATTCATTGATAGGGGTCTACTTTGGACATAAGTACCTTAATCTTTGACCATCCGTCAATATTTTAGTACTTGGCACCTTCTCCTTTAAAAAAAAAAAAAAAAAAAAAAAAAAAAAAAAACCCTAATTTACATTCACACAACCTACTCATTTTAGGTCCGACAATCAATTTAAAATCCATACTAAATGTCTAAAGCTTGCTAAAGACCTTTACATCTCCAAATTTAATCTTGAATTATAAGTTCATTACAAGGCTGAGCAGTGAAAACGATATTGCTGTGTGGCACTATGCACAACAGTTGACCACCACTGCACGGGTTTGGAATCCACAACACCACCATCCATATTACCGATGCTTGAAAACATCCACAAAAAAGTAGTGACTAATAAAAAAATTATCTAATCACAATTTGTATCTGTAAATTTTGAATATCGCAAATTTGTAATAAACTGACTATTTTTCAGTAATTGTGTATGATCGTGTGACTTCAAAGTGGCTTGATAAACCCACATCACTCCAAAGTCCATCAACTAAACACCCCACCCCCCAAATTTAAAATAATAATTAAATAAAAAAAATCCACCAAAATATATTTGGAAAAAAATGAGTAGTTTGGGTATGGGGGCATTTTAGAAGTAGCTTCAATCTTGTTCACTTTCTTATCCTTTTCTTTTCTTCCCTCTCTGAGTACAGGGATCACTACCCCCCTGAGAAACAAAATGGAGCAGTGATATTTAACCAAAAAAAAAAAGGGTACCTTCATCAAGGCTTAGCTTTCTCATAAAACAGAATGTAAGCCTCACAACGGAGGACCTCCTCCAAGGTTGTTTCACGAATATACGAATCACTGGCATGATACCATACAGAATGTCCTCGTCTATTTTCTTCTTCTGACCTTCCTCTTCGCCTGTCACCTCCTCTGACATAGGCCACATAATGGCCTCCTCTCATTGATCCAGAATGCTCCACCACTCCAATCAAGCGATAAATGCAATTGTCTCTCTCTGTGGACCTGCAAGTTTGTTCAAGCAACAGATCTTAATATATATATATAGTCATTACTAAACCACAATCAAGCTATAGCATGATACAGAATGCATGCATATTGCAATAAAAACAGCTAGAATCAATCAATCCAGCAGAATTTACATACACAAACTGAAATTTCACTCTCTACATTCTTATGGTTCACCCCACCCCCTTTTCTTGTCTTAAATTGGGAAACTCCATTATTATGAACTTGCATGACTGTCTATTCAACACAAAAACCCAAAAAAAAAAAAAATGGAAAAAAAAGCTGGTGCCTCAAATTCAAGCATGCTCATGAGGAGTGCTACATAGCCTCACTTGTAACAAAAATTTGGTCATAATCACCTTAACCTGGCTTATCCAGATTCAAGTCGTTGTCTAATCTACATAGGGAAGACATGTTATTCTAGTCCTTCTGTAAGTTAATCACATAGCCAACATCAAGCTTTATATCAGCTCAGTATCAATCTCAGAGTACATGGGAGGTCTGGATAATTGTGCCCTACATAAAGAACTAATACAAAGACCAATTCTCTCTCTCTCTCTCTCTCATAAAAGCAAGTAGCTTAAATGATAGCAACTAACAAGTAGCTATCATTTAAGCAAGGGCAGTAAAAGCAAGTAGCTTAAATGGTAGCAACTAACACAAGTGCAGCAAGAGAATGCATGCATATCATGCTTAAGGATCCATTCTTTCACCAATACTCAAAATTAAGAAACCTAAGACAAGGGTTTCACTCAATATTCCTAATACTTTAAGAAGCAGTCTCTATTTTAAACTCAAACCATCACAGACAAAGGAAAACTACCCTGTGGATGAATGGCTTTAAAAGGGACTAATAAAAAAGGTATTAGCTCAATAAAAAGTAAAATCTCACATTCCTACTACCTGTAACCTAATAGTGATTCACTTTGATTTTTCTATAAATCTAGGAAACAACTTCATTTGCCTTCCCTGATCTCTTTCTATCTCTCTAAATTCAGTCTTTTTTCTGACGTTGGGGGGGGGGGGGGGGGAGATTAACTCTCTCAGCTCACCATATCACTGATAGGTGCTGCTACATAAAATGTCTTTATCCTTTCAGGGTCTCTCAGATGGTATCATACATCTCAAATTTACTGCAGTGACAACATTTACACTTTGCAAGTATAATCCGTCATCGACCCAGCAAAGCCAGCACATGCTTAAAATTAAAATCAGGAAAAGAGGACATCTAGACCTCTCAAAATATCCGCGAATGGCACAAATAACAGTTCGCAGTGACTTCTGTAATTCATCCAATGATAATGTTCTGCATTTCTACATTCTTTCAAATGATTAGTTTTTAACTGTATGGATTTTAAAAATTTACTGCATTTCTACATCTCAAATTTACTGCAGTGACAACATTTACACTTTGAAAGTATAATCCGTCATCGACCCAGCAAAGCCAGCACATGCTTAAAATTAAAATCAGGAAAAGAGGACATCTAGACCTCTCAAAATATCCGCGAATGGCACAAATAACAGTTCGCAGTGACTTCTGTAATTCATCCAATGATAATGTTCTGCATTTCTACATTCTTTCAAATGATTAGTTTTTAACTGTATGGATTTAAAAAAAAAAAAAAAAAAAAAAAAAAGGTTCCTCATCGATTCGTCATTTTGTTGATCCTAGAAAAGCTCACTTTGTCACTTTTCTGATCCTAGAAAAGTTTTAAAAGTGCATTCAATACTCAATCAAATGACATTAACTGTGAACTGACACTCCTAGCCCTGAGATTGGTAGCTTATGTTGATGTGCCATTTAACTAATCTTGTCAATCAAACACAATACAGAAACCACTGCTCTCTTCCTTACAGCAAAAGCATATGGTGAATGACAATTTTATCCACCGTCTCCAATTGATTCCTAACGCAATCATTTAGCTATGTGTTTGTTCAGATTGCATATTTGACACCACACATTAATACTAAATTCACTGCTACTTTAAAATATCTCCTAACAGGTTCATTCATCAAAAAATCCTCAGACAGAAAGTAGGAAGTTATTGCTTCCACAAACCACAGGAAACAAGACCTTCAAGCTATAGAATAATAGCCATGTGCTAATAATTGGTGTACGTTAGGACTACATACAACTTTATCAGAAATCCGTTTGCCTAAAAAGAAAATCAATTGGATGCGCAAGGAGCACACACATACAACAGAAGGTAAATTCAAACAACAAAAATCACATGTATGGGCAAGTAAGCAAATTAAGTGGCAAATGTGCACACAAAAAATGTAAACAACTGCATAAAACAAGAATGAACAATAAAGTATAGTAATAGGCTGGCACCTGCAATCCATATACGGTCCAAGATCAATATATTCCTTAAAGCCAACATGGCCATTCAATTTACTCAGACGGCCACGTGCATCTTGCCCAAATCTTTTCAGATGAATAGTCAAAATAGGAGGAGTCTTGCTGATAAGTATTCGTTTAGTTGCATCTCTCATCACCTTAACACATTTCAAATCAATGTCCTCCTCCTCAACCTCTCCTGATTTATGCTCCTCACTTGGTCCATACGGCCTCTCAACAGGTCTATGGACATCAAACACACCATGGACATCACCAGATTTACCATCTAAATAAGTTTTATCAGACGGCATAGAGCAAACAGACGGATCAGAGGCGTTGAGATGTGCAGTTTCTGGTTCACGTCTACTTTCTTCTTTTTGTGATAAATTTGGACAAGGCCCATTGATTTTCCCATCATCAAGCTTCTTCAAGTTCTCATCTATCTTAATGCTGCCATTGTCATGAGCAGCCAGAGAGACAGCTGAGGAGTCAGAAACATGATGATTCATTGCTAGCATAGTTTCAGAACTCGAACATACATCACTGGACTTGTTTCTTTGGACTGATGCTGTTTTCTGCTGATTCTCCATCATTCTTTGGCGTCCTTCTTTCAGTAATTTCGTACAGTTTTCACAATGCCAAGCATGTTCACCAGACAAAAGTTCAGGCTTTATGAAATGCGCCAAACAAGTCTCCACGGATACTGGTGAATCTGTATCATCAACTTCATCTGGATCAGACTCAGTGCTATTCCCTGCTTGAAATCCATTGGCCAAACCATCACTAACCGGGACACTATTCATTCCCACCACAACATCTTCGGGCTCATTAAACAAATCACCTAGGCCATCAAATCCAAGACTATCTTCTACATCAACTACAGCTGAAGAAGAGATTTCAGCATCTACCTTCATCTCTTCTTCCCCAAACATGGGACCATCTTCCTTGTAGGTCAGCAACAATATCTCATTGTCCTGTACCTGCACCGGTTGCTCTTCAACCCAATCATTAACTGTAGACTCCAACTTAAGATGCACATTCTCAGGGTGCACACTGAATTCACCTACAGACTTGGCTGTATCTAGCACCGAGACAACACCATGATTGTCTCCCTCCATTGCAGAAACTTTAGACAAACTAGCTTCAAAACTTGAATCGGCTGTATTGTGAATAGAAAGAGTATCATGGTTCCCATCATGGCTTCCAAGATCTTGAGTAACAGAAAATCCCTCCTTCCCAACAGAATTTGGATCATCTGACAATGACACTGACTCGACATAATCCATCCAACAAAAACTATCAGCTTCTTGAGCATCATCACTTTGGGAAAAGGGTTTATGATAATCCAACCACGGCATGCCATCAGCATCCTGAGCAACACTATGTGGCACTTGAGCACTAGCGTTGTCTGATTTGATGGAGTTACTATCTTGACTCATCAAAGTACTTCTAGGAACCAAGTTACAGGGTTCAACAAAGTCCACTGATAGAGCACAGCTAGGAGACCCACCATAGAAGCCAGAAGAGGACTCAGTACTGGTTGAAGTATTACAGCCACTAGGAGCAGACCCCATATTATCCTTCAAACCAGAAGAATCCATGCTTGTTGCAGTATTACAATCACCAGGAACAGACTCTAGATCTTCGTTTTTATTCAGTTTTGGGTGATTCCTTCCACCTCTTTTAGGAGGCAACTTTGTTTTCTTTGCTCGATGAACTGATTGAGCTTTCTTAGACAAAGGTTTCTTCATCGGCACAGAAAGTGACAGGTCCAGGAATGGCTCATACACCACAGATGAGTGCCCACATTCAATACAACAGACAGTGCTTGAAGTTTGTCCTCCAAATATGGCATCAACAAATGTAGAATTCACAGGTACAGATCTCCTGTTTCCAGGTGAAGAACCAGCTACTTTTTTTGCATGCAAATCTTCAGAAGACAGCCCATCAAGCAAACAACGTAACAATTCATGACTGTCCTGCTGCTGAAATCCTTTAAACTGAGGAGCTTTCGCACATACACATCCAAACAATGACTTGGGGTTTATTACATTTTTCACACCTGACTCGGGGCTAGATTCAACAAAAAATTTCTTCAAAGCACTCATTAATGGACCTGTGGACCCTTCAAACTTTAGCAAATTATCCCGCAATATTTCCATAGCTAGCAGATTCTGCATGACAGAATTGAAAAAACATGTATTCCCGAGATTAACCAACCCTCTAACTGCATTAAAATCTTTTCCATTCACAAAATTGATTGCTTTGCTTTCCTCTTTCACTTCACTGATAACACTACCACTTCCAAACCAAATATCTTCCACATCCACTGAAGGCACTTTTGAAGACTGCTTTTTCAATAGTTTGACAATATCAAGGAAAAAATCTTTATGATCACCAGTGGCCTCCACTTTATCCACAGGGAGAAGTGTGCTGCAAGGAAAACACCACCTTAAATGAGGATTCTCTACTTGGATTACCAATGGATGCCGACTTTGTTTTGCATGCCTAAGCGCATGACTTTGTGGGCTATTTGGTAAGCCAACACCTCCACAGGAAAAATGCCCACATTGTAAGCAGATCCAAGTGGCTTTATTAGCTCTTGAATCAGAAGCACCTTTCTTTTTAACGTGTTTTCCCCTTCCTTTACCAGCCTTTCGGTCATTCACTCCCTCCCGGCAATCTTCGCATCCAGTGGACTCGGCAGCCTCAATTTTCGAAGAAACACTCTCCAAGTCAACAGCCTTCTCAAGATGGACACAGACTGTCCTCTCCTGATGCTGCACAGATCCATCAGCAGCAGCCACGGAATTCTGATCGTCTTCATGAGATATAGCCTTTGAGGATGACGTAGAAACCTGCTTATCCTTCTCCTTCTCCTTATGGGCATTACGAGCCGCCTTCTTTTTAACCTTTTTCCCCATTATATCCTATTAACCACATTAGAGAAAAATACAGGGGTGCACACAATAATCAATGCTCAAAACCAAAGGACTAAAAATAAATCGCAAGTTTGCAAAGAACCCATAGAATAGAGAACCCCGCCCAAGGCCATGGGTTCAAGTGCAAAACCTTCAAGCTGAGCCTGATTAAGAGTAGGCTCAGATGGAGAGGCTCAAATCCCAACCCTAAATAAATTTCGGCTAGGTTTGTTGGTTCGATTAGGTTTGAAAAAAGCAACAAATTAACAACTAAATTTAACTCAATTATCAAATTAGGCTGGAAAAATCACATTAAAACCTTTCCATTGTAAGAATATCAACGTAAGTAGAATTCTAGGAACAAAATCGCTGGTTATAAACTTTCGTAAGTTGAGCAATAATAAGCAATAGTTCAATAATCCACCTGAGAAGAACCCTAAATCCAGTATAATAGCAAGTAAATTAACGATAGGATGAAATTAAACCCTAAATAGTTAATTGATATTCAATGATTGATATAAAAGATGTTACCTGATGACAAGCAGCTTCAAAGGAGAACTCAGAGTACGCTTCAATGGAGGAGAGAGGGGAAGTGCAGCGTATATATTAGTGAAAAGCTCCAAAAAAAATTAATGAAAACATAAACATGATTAATGTCACTCACCAGATCCATATACTGTAATATCATAGAGGATAAATTAGGGTGTGTTTAATTCACCTCGTTTGTTTTGCTATCTTGAGTGATATTGTGTTTTATTTTCAATTTTTAGGTTTGTGAAAACAGAAAATCAAAAACAAGAAATAAGATTTAGGTGTTTTCACTTTTCAATTGTCAGTTTTCAAAATTATTGATTTTAATAAGTTTAACTAACTTTAAATTCATTATATGACAGATATTATATAAGTTCAAAAAAAAAAAAAAAAAAACCGAACCCTAAACTTATTGCTAGTTCATTGTCTGATTTGACTCAACTTTAGCCTTATACGTAGGGTTGTTCACATTATGTTAACCGCACAGTTAAGCTTTAACGGTGTGGTTAACCATTAGACTGGCTACTCAAAAACACAAACCGTAGGGTACGCTTTTTAATATGTACGTATAGCTACTTCCTTCGTTCATGAAAAATGATTACGCATTTTGGGCGTTCCACTTTATTGATTATAACATTTCAAATTATTTCTTAGATTAAAATAATTTTTTTTACACAAACAATAGAAACTTAACCATTAAACGATGTCATATAATCTAATATCATATCACTAGTAAATAAAGTCGGTCTCGCAACCAGGCCACGAGACAGCGACACTTGGCATTCCAATTTTTATTAATTTATTTCTAAAAATAATATATTAATTTATTTTTAAAATAATAGTGAATATTGGTAAAAATACTTTCAGTTCAGTAAAAGTAATTTAAGTTCACTAAAATAATTTCAAGTTAATAATAACATAATTTAAGTTCAGTAAAAAATAATTTTAGTTGCTAAAAATACTTTCAGTTCAGTAAAAATAATTTAAATTCAATATAAATAATTTCAAGTCAATAATAACATAGATATCAATTTACAAGCAAAACTACAAAAAGTACACTGCTATATAAATTATTAAAAGGGATTATATATGACCGTATTTAATATTCACACCAAAAGTTTATCCTAAATCTTATATACCATTTGGGCATCGCCCACACACCAAACTATTATATATATAAAGGGGAGTTTTTTCCCGAGTTTTTAGAGAGCCACATAGGATTAAATTTTATTAACACGCCGTATAGGACTATAAATGTTAGTTATAGCCAATTAAATAAGAGATTTGTAAATTCTTTTAGAATTAAATAATTCAAATGCCACATAAGAAAAATTGGCGAATGAGATTTTAAAGTTTAAATTAATTAAATATAAATTATTATCTTTTGAGATAAGGAATTTTATCTAAATATATAACAAAGGGAGGGAATTTACAATTTATTTTAAAATAAAAATATTAATTAATATACTATGTACAACGAATAAATTTGTTTTAAAAAATAAAATAAATCGTGCATCGCACGGGCTTCATCTAGTATGTACTATTACAAATGAAACAAATATATAACAATATAATAAACATGAAAGTAGGATTGGATTGTAAATGTCATGCACAGTTATTATATTACATGTAATAACTTGGGACATTGTTGGGAGCAAATTCTAGCAACCTACAAATTAGGAAAAGGTTAAGGAAAATTGGCTTAAAATAATACCAACTATCAACAGTGTGTGCAAATTAATGTGAACTCAACTATTTGAAATTAGCGGTACCACCTTTTGTACTATATGTACAAAATAGTACGCCGGTCACCGGAAAAATGTCGCGATGAATATTCCGTCTATATTTATTATTATTATTATTATTCATGATGGGTATGAATAAAGAGCGAATCATGCTTAGTTTCTATAAGAATATGATGTGATTTATTGTTTTGATTATCATATATTTGCCTGTGAGACTAACACAAAGGTTTTAAGTCTTATTTCGGTTTTAATAAGGGCCTACAATGGTTCCAAATTGTAGGTTGACTTCGTTTGACTTTACTTTCATTGGTTTGACTTTTAAGTTAATTTGTTTTGATTGGTTTTTAAAGAGAGTCTTCCGTTGTGTGTCTTTGATAATTGTCTTAGCCGTTTTCACGGTGGCGGTAATATCTTAGAATTTCCTATTTCGTATTTTAAAAAGAGTGTAAAACAGGTATTTTAAAGGAAAGGAATTTCTCGGGTGTTACATTTCTGAGCCTTTATGAGAAAGACAACTTCCCTTCAAAGCTCGGGCCATTTGATGACGCGTACTGAATGCTTGGGCAACAAGCACAATTACGTCCCATGATTGAAGGAGCGAATCAAGAAAATATCAATCAACTAAGTCAACATATTCTAAAAGATAAAGATGCCAATCAATATTGTCAGCATTGCCAAAACAATAAATATTCTTCAATAATTACCTTTATTAGATATTACAAGTTATTATAATTAAATAGGGTGCTTTTTGTAATAGAATGCATTCATACATCGTCTAAATAATAATGGTCTAATACAATTTACAACACTTGAGGTAGCGGGTTTGCCTTAAAAGTTAAAACCGCTACTTTAAGTAGTTGATTTAAGGAAAAACCGCTACACTCAAATAGCGGTTTTGTTGAAAACCGCTATTTGAGATAGTGGCTTTACTCCGTGATAAACGAAATTTGTTTATTACGGAGATTAACCGGGATAGCCTTTATAAATATATATTATGTTCAATATTTTTTTTTTTAAGAATATAGGTATTATGTTTCAATATATGGTATTCTTGTATGTTTTATTTTATTTTATTGGGGGCATTAGATCACTTATACACTCCATCAGACATTTTTACTATTACGTACTATTTTTTTTTTATTAACCAGACTCTTTTTTCGCAAATTTAATTTTTTAGAGCCTGTAATTAGGAATGTTAATGGGGCGGGGCGGGGCGGATGTTAGCCTTCCCATCCCCATCCCCACCTAAAATTTTTATACCCATCTCCATCCCCGCGGCGGGTCTAAAATTCATCCCTATCCCCGCCCCGACGGGTACAGCTCCAAAACCATCCCCGCCTCACTCCCCACTTGGATATCCACTCCCACCTAAGACCCGTCTAATCTCCGCCTCCCAAATACGTAATCCTTCATAATTAATAAAGATTACAAAAAGGAAAAAGTATTGTTAATATTGCACATTTTTTTGTTTATAATATAAGTGTATTACAAAGTATTATATATTTATATTTACTATTTTATTCTACATAATTTTTTTTGATAAAATAGATAAAAGTATATAATTTTTGTTAAAATATATATGGATGTCGAGATGGGGCGGGTACGAAGTGGGGCGGGTATGAAGTGGGGCGAGGCGGGGATGGGGCAGATACAACCTAAAATCCACCCCCGCCCTATCACCCATGGCGGGTATGGTTTTTATCTCCATCTCCACCCCATCACCCGCCAAACCAAGATCCATCCCCGCCCCACTAATATCCCTATCCGTAGTCCATAATTTTATGTTTTTTTTTTTTACTTGTTGTAAAAATCAAAATAAGGTAATTGTTGTAATAATCAAAATTGCACAAAGTATGTAGTAAAGAACTTTAAAGTGTAGCATCAACTTAAATATATAGAGGAAAAAAAAATAGAAGAAAGAAAGAAAAAGTGGTGCAGTCATGCAGCATTTAGTAAACATTAATATCTTGATGTTATAACTCTTCAATTAATATTTGTGTTTTTTGTATAACTCCTCAATTAATATTTTGTAAATCTCTTCCTCTATCTCCGATGATACACATTTATATCTTAAATAAATTTGGTTGGTCTATTTTTAACTTCTTACCATTTAAGAATCATTTGCATTGTAATTATACACGTGATAATGTGATGTACATTATTTTATTTTCTATTAATGTTCTTATATCATACGCAATACTCAATATTTTCAATTGGATCAGACATGAGACGTGGCATGAGGAGTAAGATTTATGATTTAACACGCATAGACCAAGTAGACTAGCATTAGTAATTACAAGTTACATTTGAATATACCAATTAGTTGTTGGTGTAGTGGTGATTGAGGTTACACTTGGTAGGGAGGACTGCGTGTTCGATCCCCTGCAACAACAATTGGGAGGGGACTGGAACCTAATTATCCAAAACTAATCCTCGAATCTGGATTAGCCCAAAGGGTGAATCGTTTGAAACAACAAAAAAGAAGAAGTTACATTCGAGTATAAAGATGCTTATATCCTTCGTTCTAGCATCTAAATATCTAAAAGCAGACAAGACTCACAAGAGAAATTATGGCTAATTCTCCTATGGCTTACATCATTTTTCTCATCGTCCTTCAACTTGTAATTAGTTCAAAGGTTAGTCCCTCCTTCTTGAACTGGACTCATCTCATACATTTTTGGTGTTTGGGTATGTCTTGCCAACATGTTCATCGAACATGAATTGTTCATAATCATGTGTTTGTCTTGCAACGCGATCATTGAACATAAATTGCTCATAATCGATCATGTGTATTTTTTTTTTCAAAGAGATGCTTTCAGTTGTTTCTCTCCTTTTGTATATGTTCGTTGGTGCCTTTTATATTTGTAGTAATTGTAGAAACTTGTGAATGTTGATAAGATATTATGCAGAGTCAAAATCTTATTAATATTTAGTAACAAACTAACAATACATGCAATTGACAATTAGATGTTCAATCAGAAAAGAAAGTCCTTTTATCATTTTAAAAATATGCACTTTGTAATTAATAGTGTACTCAAATTTTATATCCTCAGGCTGGTGAAGAAGGATCTTGTCCAATAGAAGGTATTATATATCTATATAATTAATTAACTAATGATTTATTTATTTATTTAACGTTAATATATGATTAAATCTATTATACAGTATATAATTTAAAGTTTTAAAATGAAGGATCGAGTATATCAAATGCGGCTTTGACAAATTAAATTAAAAATTATGCAGAATGTCCAAATGAGTGTGCAAGAAGGTGTGAACTAGCTTCAGCATACGATACATGCATCAAATATTGTAATATATGTTGTATTAAATGCTTATGTGTTCCATCTGGAACGTATGGCCATAAAGAAGAATGTCCATGCTACAACAATTGGAAAACACGCAAAGGCACCTCTAAATGTCCTTGACTTTGTAATTAGTGCTCGATGTGTACTCACTAATTATAATAAAAGTCATCCTTTTTTGTTTTCTCTAATATTACAAAGGGTGCATAGTAAATGATATGTATACCATACTACCGAGTGTTCATGAAAACTCTCTGTTTTGATTTATATAACATCGAATTTGAACGAGAGGTTTAGCACCACATCATGACATACAAGTGTACTCATCGATAATAAACTACCATGAAGAAGTTGGAACTCACTTTCCCTAGCTAATATTGTTAAACAAGGAATGTGCTTTGAAATAATTATACATCAAATCTTTTTGATGTGATCCATAAATTGACCTTTTTTATTTTTATTTTTAATGATTTACTCGTAATAGATAGTCAAATGACAATAATATGTTAACTTAAATTAATCTAAAGTCACAAACAGTCCATCTCTAGCAAGACATTATAAATATCCATATTAAATAATATATCTTATAATCAATAGAACCATAAACGTTTCCATAAGTTATATTAGTAATTGTATCATATTTGCAAGACAGTATGAGATTTGAATTAATTATTGTAGCAAAAATCTTGTGTTAAATCTATAATTTTTTGTGTTTGATATTGAGATTGTATAATTTTCGAATAATTTATACTTTACTGTTAATTGCAAATCTATTTGACTGTAATTGGATTTTTTGTTTATTTTAAAACAGTAATTGCTTTACTATTAATTACAAATCTACAATTTAACAATGCAAAACCCCTAAACTTTTAACTGACATTTTTCTTGTCATACATATTTGTCCATGTAAGCAAGAAAGTCCCTAAACTATAGCCTAGTGAGCAAGGGAAAAAGGAAGACACTAAACTTTGCCTATTCAACAAAGAAGTCCATAAACTTTGCTGACTAAAGAAATTTCAAGTTTCTCAGCTTGAGAAACACCCACCATTTGGGGTCAATCATGCCCTTATTTAATATATTTTTCTTAGGGTTTTTCATTAAATTTGGAAACGGTAGTGTTGGAGATTGTTGTGGTGTTGGACATAGTGTTCGTTGTGGTTGTTTGAGTTCGTCTGCCATTGATAATGAGAATGGAAGAAGAGAGGTGGAAGGAAATGGAGGTTGATGATTAGTACGTGTAAAAACATTAAAATAAAAAAACGTTGTTCAGAATTATAACATTACCATTTGAGATACGAAATCCAATACTAAACAGCTTGTGTGATTCACTCTTGATAAAAAGTAAATGTTGCCAGAATCGCTTAGACATTGACTCATTAGTGGTAGCCTGGTAGGCAGGTAGAGTGGAGGTGATTAACATTGGTCCGGCCCGAAAATAAGGCGGATTTGTGCAAGCATAAAAACACATTTTTAGTTAAAAACCCAATCCGATCCGAAAAAGCCCGAAAGCCCGTTTTGGCCCGGCACGCCCGCTACTTTTTGCGGGCTTGGGCAAGAGGAATTATGTTAAGGCCCGGCCCAGCCCGGCCGGGTTTTTGATCACCTCTAAGGTAGAGGGACTAAAATGCAACACTTAAAAAAGTTGAGGGACTAAATGGAAACAACTCCAAAAAAAAAAAAAAAAAAAAAAGAAGAAGAATAAAGGAGGTCAAATACGGCTGGGAAATCCGGGAATAAATCAGCAGCATCAAGTCTAAAAAGCAGAGGAGGAGGAGGATTGGATCTCCTCAGCAGAGCAGAGGAATTGTAAGGGGTAAAATTCCTGAATTTCTCTCTTTTATTTTTGTTTAGTGTCTGTAATTGGGTTAAATTGTTGCAGGTTCTCTGACTTTCCTCCTAATCGCCTTCGTTGCTGCTGATACAATGACTCATATCCTTGTTTTATTGATTTAGTCCTGTTTTACTACGTATTAAATTAATAATTGTATGAATGGGATTTGTATTTCTGTGTTTCCTTAATAAATTGGATTGAACGAGGTAACCAGCGGGAAAAAGATCGTGAAAGAGCTCAGTCTCGCGGCGGCGCCAAGAAGGGTGGCAAGAATGATGGCCTCACCCCCGAGCAACGCCGCGAAAGGTTTCTTCTTTTTTATTTATTTATATATTTATTTTTAAATTCATATTTTAATTTAGGGTGTTCATTTAGGGATGCAAAGGCGCTACAAGAGAAGACGGCCAAGAAGGCCTCCGGTGCCGGCCAAACTAGTGGTGGAGGTACCACCACCAACAAATAACACCCTCTTATAATCCCTTATTACTACTCTTTATTATAACAATAAATTCATGTCTGTTTTTTGAATCAAGGATTCTCAGTTAAGTTTGTTCTCTCGTGTCCGTGGATTTCGAATAACGATTCCTCGTGTGTACTCTTATCTTTTAATTGCTACTTCTACTTTATTCACACTCTATTATAAAAGTGGGGATTTGAAGAATGGTTTAATTGCTGTTTCCATTACAGTTGGGTGATTTGAACGATGGTTTAATTTTCAATACAAAAGGGGGACTGGAAGAATGGTTGAATTGCATTTACCATTACAAAAGGGGTTTGAAGAATGGTTTTCAATTACTGAATCCTCTTGTTAACATCATAATAATCACATATATTACTGTTTACTTTCATTTCTTCAATTGTAGGAAACCTCTCATCAACTTCCTTTTTTGACTCTTTATTAGGTTCTCCAATGATTTTTTAGTTTTCCCTTCTAGATAAATTCTATTATTTTTTCGATACAATAATTCTTGAGTGAAGCAGATGAATTATATTTATGGCAACTATGGGTGCAAGTGTCATCAATATACTTCATATTACAGATAAGTTTTGGGCTCTTTCAAAATTTTATAGGAAAGGGAATAGCTTTTATGTCTGAGGCTCTGAACAATTCTATGTCTGCCAATCTGTTTCTTTGTCGCAATTTAACGTTTCACCTCCAATTTGTAATGTTCATGATAGATTTCTTGGTGCATTCCAAATTTTAAGTATTTTAAGGCCATGTTTATTCAAGTAGATAGGTACAGCAGTGGTGCTGATATTTAAAGAGATTATATTGTGTATTTGTATCATAGGAAAGGTGAAGGTGACATTTATATGTATGAGCTTGGCCTTTTCATTCCTCTCGGTCCTTAAAGAGGTGATGTTTGTCCATAAAGACGCTGACTTTCTAGCTTGTCTAATATGATGCAGTAGACTAGGATGAGAGCTCATAGTCATCTCATGATAAGAAATTCGTGGTGTGGTTTACACTTCACACCAAGCTATTTGCTTTTACATCAGGGGAATCTTATTCGGCATGTTTTAGCTTATCAGAAATCATCATCTCCCTTGGGAGATTTTTATGTGGGTACAATGTTACTAATGGGGTATCTGGTTCAAGCTTTTATATAGGAATGGAATGGATCATGGATGTGATAATATTAATGATGAAAAATTTGTTTGGTTGGACACATTTAGATATGGAATGTCATACCCAAGGGTTTGTCATCCCCCTCTAATCCCCTAGCTTCATTCTTATACCCATCACCCCCCCCCCCCCCTAAAGATTGAGATTGGACTTCCCTCTTTCATTAATAGTATCAAACTCCATTTTTTTTGAGCGAACCAAACAACTTTAAAAAATAAATGAATTTTCAATCTATACCCTTTGATTTTTCATTCTTATACCATTCCACTCTAGCTATTTGAACCAAATGCCCCCCTAATTGAATTATCAAAGGTATTAAGGTGAGGAGTCTTTTCCTGAAATTCTGAAAGACACCTGTTTGGTTATGTGAGTTTGAGTATTCCGTGTTTCTTTTCTTCATTTCCTTACTTTCTTCTCTCCCATCCTTTTGTCCCATCCACCTCCTATTGCTGATGTAACCTCAACACCCATTGTAATTTTTTTTCCAAAAGTTTTCCCGCCAGATTGTTATCGTTTCCATTACTCATGGACTTCATTTCAAAGGCATCCAAAGTGAGGCTTACTTTATTGATGTATATCTGTGACTGTTGTGCTTCTCTTTAGCAGCCTTTATCGTGCCTGGCTACTGCTGAGTTTAAAAGTGCTTTCAATCTACAGAGGGGCTTTTGGCTGCTGATTTGTGTGATAGTGCTGTTGCATGAAGCTGTTAGGTATTCTCTTTTTTGTTGACTACTATTATTTTAGGTGGACGCCATAGAAACTATGAGACTTGGTTGTAAGGTTTGGAGGAAAGGAGCAAAATTGTTTTCTTTGCTTTGCTTTCTTCTCACAAAGTTCCAATTCTGTAGTAGAGAAGGGGAATGTATGTATACCTTTTCTTTTCCTTTTCTTTGAATTTGATATTTCAATTTGAAACCGTTTGAGAAACTGAGAGGTACTATTGCATGGGAAGATGAGTAGTGGTTTGTTGGGATAGGTTTGGCTCCATTTCTTCCACAGCAATCTAGTTTTTATTATTCCAAACCCAATCTTAGATTCCGGATATAGTTTGGAGGTCTAGCTTTTTGACCAAGTTCGACTATGGTCGGTATCACTTAGTAATATCTAACTTTTTAAAATATATTTCAATAGCATTATTAGTTAGCAATCTCAGCGTATTGTTTCTCTTGTAAAAATCCCTATTGACGCATCAAATAGTTGCATCTTGCTAATTAACTTTGCTAGGGAATTGCAAAACTAGGCTGTAATGCAGAGCCATATGGTCTTAGCTCCTTGCACTTACTCTTGCTGCCTTTCCTTGGTGGAGAAGGGGGAGTCAAGTGTTTTTAAATATTTTACCACTTGTGGTGGAGCTATTGGATTGCTTGCTTAAACTGTGGTACAGAAGGAATGGGGGACCCACATAAGCAGACTCAATTTAGCTATCAACTGATGCATACCCAAGAGAAGCAGCAAAGGGTCATGATCACTTAATATCGTGCTCTGCAAAAGCTGAACTGTAGCCAAGCAACCAGATAGTACTGCTGGGTATGTAAATGGGATGTAAACCTTTATATGGACAAAAAAGCTGCTGGCTCTTGTGATTCTGAAAGTTGGACCTAAGTCTGATGGCGTGTTGCCTTGCAGTTCCAATGGATGAGATTTTAGGTTGAGTGAAATTTTATGCCCTAAAATTCAGTGAGTCCTTAATTCTGGGTCATCAGTATCAGTTGAACCCTTTGAAGGGGCCAGTGATAGAATCTGGATATGCAGAAGTAACAAAAATGAAGTAAGGAGAGGGATGTCATGAGTCCTGTGGAGTTGGTCATATATTTCTTCAAGTACAAAGGAGTGCTGATAGGGTGTAAATTTGCCCTTAAAATATGTACAGTAGTGTACAAGGTTTTTTTTTTCTTTTTTTTCTTTGTGTGTGTGTGTGTGTGTGTGTGTGCGCGATCGTGTGGTTAGTAAAGGTGGATGGTTAGAGTCTTAGAGATTGTCAGATTTGGTGTTGTATTAAAGATGTTTATCATGAGAAATTCTAGGTATGTAATGAAGTGAAACTCTAGGGAAGAATGTTTCTCACACAGTCACTCTGCCTGAAAAGTCTAGGTATGCTTAATCCGCAAGGAGTTTATACTTTATAGCATCATGGTGCAGAAGCTTGAGATAAGATAGAAAACTCTGTAGAGAATTTCTCTTGAATTTATTTATGCCTTTTTCCCGGTGCTTCATCTAAGAGGTAGCAAAGTTCAAGGATAAACCGCTTACTATTCTGAGCTTTGAGAAGAATTTAGAGTATTGTGAAGAATTCTTGCCAAAGTTGCTTATTTTCATTTGATACCAATACTAGTTATTCTATAATAAAAACCTTTTTGTATACTTGTCCCCCTTTTCTTCACCTCACACTTTGTTTGTATTTAGCAATCATGCGACTATTTTATGATTGAAGTCAACTGAGAATCCAAAGGGAGAAATGTAATCTATTAAACAATTAATTGGTTTGCATAAAGAAAAATAACTTGAAACATCATATAACGTGTGGAATGCATAGAATTAGTTACTCCCTCGATATTTTAGTTCTACGCACTTCCCTACCTTTTAAAAGTATGAGTAAACTTTTATGAATAGTGTTGTGACGATTATGCCCCTAAAAATGTTTGTTTACCTATTTACCCCTTTTAAAAGTATGACCACACTTTTATGAATAGTGTTGAGACGATTATATCCCTAAAATGTTTATTTACATATTTTCCCTCATTAATGTTAATTGTTTTTATTTTTTTATTTTTTAACTCTTAACATTTATATCCCTAAAAATATTTGCTTACATATTTTGCTTATTGAACTCTACTAACAACTAAAGTTATACCATAACGCCTAACCTAAAAAACTTCCCGACATGGCTAGCTGTGACGCGTGCATCGCGCGCTTTAGCCACCTTAGTAATTTAGAAAACTTTGACCAAATTTAGATAATAAATATGAAAGAAGTCATGTGAAATGAGATTTTTTTTAGATGTAGTAGTGTGTATCAATATCAACTTTTCATTACATTTTCTATTACATGGCAATATATTAAAGGTTGTTATGGCCACTAAACATATACTACTTAGTTAGCTGTTTTGTAAAGTTCAGGAGCAGCTAGATGAAAGGGAAAGGAATTTATATTTATACCAATACTTATGCCTATGCTTTAAGGTTGCTGCATATATTTGTCCTTGTTCATGTCCACCGTCCACGTTGTTAAGGGCTAGTTATGATCTGTTTGACATAAGGAATTTTGCTATATGTCTGGAGCTGCTTAGGCTGTTCTTTTCCATAACATCTAATTTCGAGTTTCAAGTTCCTGAATTATCTCTGCTAATCTCTATTTCCATTCTAGTAAATATTTCTGTATTTCTTTTTCTGTGAATTTCAGGAGAGTTATCTGTAATGACTATTGTGGGTCTTTTTGGCAAGTTGAAGTCAAACATATATACAAGTAGTTGGTGTGTGTGTGTTTTTACCTTGGGTGCAGAATTGTTATTAAATCTTAGTTATTAGCATGATATAGTCAGATTGGTAAGGCATAAATAATTAATGTGAGGGTAAGATTTGTGATGATGGTCAGTATCTTGTAATTCTTGTCTTTTGGAGTTCGGAGAGAACAAAATTGGATCGATAATTGCAGTTAATACTTGGTTATAGTAACAGCAAGTTGCTTAGATTTGGTGGACATTATGAAGGATATACCGATATAAGGTGATGTCAGTTAAAATTGAGTTTCATAGTAGAGGACTAGTGGATGTAGGTAATACAAATTGGTATGGCATGATGAAGGGTGATGAAATTGTTCAAAACTGGGGGTTTTGATGTGCTAATACTCCGTAGAAACTATTGGAATTTGTGATGTTCTGATGTTGGGGATAGTAACTTGTTGGAATTTACTGTTAGGATTGAAAACTTTATAATTTGGAAAATTTTGTAGAGGAATATAGAATGTCTTAAGATCAAGTTAGTGATCAATGGGTAGTATGGAGACATTGTATTATAAAAATTCATGAAGCTGTAAGTTATGTGCGCGTATTAGTTTTGATGCCTTTTTCTGTTTTTGTAATTTTGTAGCTCATTCTGTTATGTTTCATTAGTTTATATTTCTTGCCTGCGCAGAGGTTAATAAAAGGCCAACGGGATATTCCTGTTCAGTGTATCTGGCAAATTCAGAGCTGCTATTTGTTCTGATCATGGCCGTATTTTGGCCAAACTGTTCGAGATCTTTCGGGAATTACTTAAAAGGTTCCCGCATTATAATTTCTCAGAATACACTCTGATCCATAGTTTTTAAGCTGATGCCTATAGGATACTTTTTTACAAGAAAATATCAGAGTGTTAGTTTTTCTTCCTTGTGAATTATCGTCTGAAGTTGCTATATCCCCCCTTTCTACTTGAGGGAATACACTTGAGCTTTAAAGACAAGAGTTGATGTGATACATTTGTGTGGCTGTTGTTCTGTTATGGTGCTGGTGCTGGAGCAATGTCATGCCATTCCTTATTTATATGAGCACATACTAGTTGTTGGAGGCGTGTGTTGGGAATAATCTCTAACTTGCAACTCCATACTCTGCTTTTATGAGTGTAGAGGGAATGAATCATAGCCTCTAGCTAGCATTATTCTTTCAGGTTTTGGCATAATAACAGGCTTATTATTAGATAGACTGTCTCGGTGCTCCATTTGGTTTGTAGACAACTTGTGCATGCATAAGGAAGTCGTGTTTTATTTCACATGCTGGCAGTGCCATTCTATGTGCTTCCACATGGATAGTATGAGCATTGGGCATAGGACTTGTAAGAATGGGAGGGTTAAGAAGGTTGGAAGAAGTGGTAGAATGTAGATAGGAAAGATTGATGCAATCCTCATAATTAGGGTGCATTAAGTATGAACTTGCCAAAGGACTATGCGTTGCGTTGGTTTATGTTATTTTATTTTTGGGCAAAGTTGAAAATTGTTTCCGTACACTGTATATAAGTGACAGCATTGGCAAGATGTTTTAACTTATGTTTTCTTTACTAATAATAAGGTATTCTGATTTAATAGGTTATACTTCGTATAAGATTTGTTCTAAGTCTAATAGTAGAATACAAGTATGATCTAATACTCTAATTGCACCCTAGCATTGAGAGGTGTATTTAGCTATACTACATCAAGTAAGCTTTTGTTTTAATAATAAGGAAACACTTGATAGATGGGAAATTTTGAATTGAAAGTAACAATTCCGCTAAAAGTGAATGGTAATTGTCATATTGAATACAGTACAATATTTAACAACTATTCCGTAGAGGATTACTGCTCCAAGATGGCCATTATAATAAGCCAGCTTTTCCGGCAAACACCTACACAACTTAAAATACGACTTGATGCGTGTGGACGTGTGGTAGCCAACCTAGCAACCCCTCCACAAAACACACACAACCAAAAAAAAAAAAAAAAAAAAAAAAAAAATCCCTTCATCTCCACTAAATGACACGATCAAACATTATGTTAATGCTCCTTTATCTGCTAATTAGTACTATTGTTTAGATGGAGAAATGTCATCCTTATTAAAGAAATTTATCCAACGAAGAGAGAGCAATAAATTACTTACCTGTAAAAAAAGTAATGTTAGTATTATACTTGTATTAATTAAAGAAACATAACCTTAACAAAGCTACACACAACTTTAAAATTATTTTCCACAATATAAAATACATAGCATCTAACAAACGGGCTATAAAAATGTGCAAAAACAAAGGGAGTATGCATATATAATTAAACACGCTTGTCAAAAAAAAAAAAAAAAAAAAAAAATTACACGCGTAAAATACATTGATTGGTGAAGAACCAAGCATTTTAATTAATGTTAGCAGTTAAGTCTTCACCTTAAAAAAAATGTAAAAATTAGCAGTTTAGTTATATGTTTAAGGAAAGGAGATACGAAGGCAATTCAAAGCAATACAGAGGAATAATTAATTTGTCCATACGTTTCTGAAGTCTTAATTAAGATTCAAGAAAAATGCAAAACAAACTAATTAAGGGGAAATTTAAATAATACAAAATTAAATCCCCCGCTTATTATTAATTAATCATGTCCATGTGCAGCGTAATATAATACAATAACACAGCAAGTCAGCAACCAACTACAGTATTGAAAAAAAAATGGTTAAATTTCAAACCTCAAAATGTATTGTTATATTGTGTAGTATGTACTGTCCTCATTTACAAGACTGTTATATAATGCATGCATTGCATATTCACGTACGTAACCAATATCAGGCTTGAACTTTCTTGTTTTTACCAGATTCTCTTGAGCACTATATGCTTCACTCTTCTAGATGTGTGGAGGTTAGAGTTGGAGTCATTAATTTATTGTTTTGCCCCTGTAATCTAGTTCATTCATTCGATCCCGATCTAGACAGTCATGAGCATTATAGATAGCTTGCTTTGATGCATGTGAAATAGAGCAGATTAATTAAATTATACTGTTGTTGGTTGATGAATCACTTGTATATCTGTCAAATATAACACGTACTATTATATCAACCTGACTACCAATTCCGATATATAGTATAAGCACCAAGGCAGATCAGGGGATTAGACTTAAGAAATAAGTTTGTGGCGGAAGGAAAGAGGTGGCTTAATTACTATTTACTGCAAACTCGAGATGGATGTGTCGTCGTGTATGATTATTAGGATGATTATGGGATTGGGACCAAATTAGGAAACGTCGTGCTGTGGGTTTTTAACCTAACTTTCCACCTTTGTTATTCTAGATTATCTTAGTTAGAGAGGTCCAGATTGTCTCACCACCCATCTCAAGAGGCAGAGTGCCAGAAGGACAGGCTAATTAAGGAATAACATAATGTCTTAATTGAGGCTATTAAGGGTAAGCAAATAATTAAGTATTGGCATCTGCAATGATTTGGTCATGCTTGTAGAGCAAAATTCCTTAGTTTCCTATATATTATATAATGAGTCCAAAGCTAATGATGGTTTTGAGTGATAATATTAACAAATCCTCTTTGTTTTGCATCCTCATAAGGTCTAATTCATTATTTTTTGATAACTGATTACTTATAAAATTATGCCTGCTCTTTACAATTGTATGACTTGCTATATTTATATGATACTTTTAGCTGTTATGCAGGAGCGAGCTATTATTGGCAGGGTGTCATTTTTAAGACCCGCGAATTTGGTGGGGGAACGAAGACATTAAAAAACTAATCAGCTAACTAAAAGTGCCCTTGAAACTTTGGACAAGTAAATTAATGAGCTTTTTGGATGCTTAATGTTGTACTATAATTATTATTGATTAAGATGTAAAAAAGCTCTTTCGCTTATTGATAATAAAAGAGCAAAACAGCAACATAATTGATGAAAAGCAAAAATTAAAAAGTTTATGTATGTAGTGAGATCACATGTGGATGTTTGGAATAACTCACATGGTAGCTAATGCTTGATGAATGGAGTATAAACTTTGGAGCAAAAAGGGAAATTAATATATACTTGTATATTTAGCCATGGAATTGATATTGTAAATTTATATAAATATTTATGTATAATGTAATATAAATGGGTTTGAGGTTGTTTCAGTCGCTTTCAAGAAAGAATATGCAGCCATCAGCTCAACATGCTAGGACAAGTAAGCTATTAAAAAATGAGTTGTCACCTCCTTATTGGTTGTAGATAGGGACATTGAATGTGGCTGGCACGTACGACTTC
The DNA here is from genome assembly GCA_034703905.1 of Chenopodium berlandieri. NCBI lineage: Eukaryota > Viridiplantae > Streptophyta > Magnoliopsida > Caryophyllales > Amaranthaceae > Chenopodium > Chenopodium berlandieri. The sequence goes on from CM068281.1 coordinate 54,348,359, forward strand.
GTCCAACACTTCATTTGCAAGGTTGATGATGATGAAGCTTTTTCAATTCATAGATCTGGCTCATATATAAACCGGGCTCTTTTCTATGTGTATACAAAAAAGTAGGTTCTCTGAATTTTTATAATTATTCTCAACTGATTCTTGTCTTATGAGAAGTGCTTTTTAGGCTGACTGCATTTCTTTTTTAGTAATATATAGCATACTTGCCTCCCTTCCCTTTATTCTCTCTTTTTCTTTGTCTGTCTTTCAATTTTTTCTTAGAGAACAATTTCACTCCTCCTCTTCTCCTCCTTCAACAACAAATACTTCTTGCTGTATGGAGGATCATTGTTCCGAGTTGGAAACCTTCATGCAGCAGCGAAAGATGCCACCTCACTTTCCTGTTGAAGATGTATCAAAGTCTTTTAGTAATACTCATCTGTGGGATGATAGTTTTCATGATCATAATAATGGATCCGATGATGGTAGAATTGAATTCAGATCGTTACCCTTTTTTGATAGACTAACTTCTACCCGTCTTCTTGAGCCTTCTTCATCAACTTCTGATTTGTCAAGACAATATATGATCCCTGAACATAACAATAAAACTACTACTACTTTCACCCAACAAGGCTCTGCCCTTGATTTTACATTTCCGAGAGCTTCTACTTTTGTCAATTTCTTCAAGTCTTCTGCACCTGCAGATAAGCTGACTCAGTCCAGGCTTCCTCAAACATCATCTGAACCATCTCATTCTGTTTCTGCAGCCCATATTAACCTTTCTGATTTAACCTTGTTTTCAAAGGAAGCTAAGATTATGGACCCCTCACTCAGCAGGGTGGAAACAGTTGGAAGTAGCTCCCAAGATGCTTTATTGTCTGATCCCTTGCTACAGTGTGGCCAAAGTCAATGCCTACCTGCTGGACATAATCGATGGCTGAGAATGAGTGAGGATTTCTCATCAAATGTAGTCAGTACTGAGTTTAGGCTCAGTCCTACCAAGACACAGGCAATGAAGAAGTCCACCGGGAGAAGGCTGCAGGCCTTGCTCCACCCTCACAAGAGCTCATCATCATCATCAACAACATCGGGGAAGTTGTATAGAGGAGTAAGGCAGAGGCACTGGGGAAAGTGGGTGGCAGAGATCAGATTACCTAGAAACAGGACAAGGGTGTGGCTGGGGACTTTTGACACAGCCGAGGAGGCTGCTTTTGCTTATGATACTGCAGCTTATATGCTGAGGGGAGAATATGCACATCTGAATTTTCCGGATCAGAAGCATCTGCTTAAGGTGAACTCCTTAAATGGAGCAACTGCTGCACTTCTTGAAGCAAAGATACAAGCAATATCCCAGCAAGGTGGACTAAAGAAATCTGTTGATCTTCTTCCAGCGTCATCCTTGCTAATGAATAACTTGGCTGATCCAAATTCAATAAGTAGCAGCAGAACAGCTGGCCAACTTTCAGTGAGGAAAGAGTGGCAATTCGAGTTAGATGGTAGAGTATTAGGAACATCTGAGATGATTGATAGTAACAAAATGATGAGAAGCCATGAAGCTTCATGTGACCATAGTGTTGATACACACGGTGTCCAGTTAAGTAAAATGCCGTCCTTGGATATGGATTCCATCTGGGATGCTCTTTTGATTTCTGATACTACATGAACTCTTAATTTTTAGTGCTTCATTATATTTTTTGTTACAGAAAAAAATTGTTTTCAGCTCATCTGTGATAGTCAGACAGGTGGTTTCCGCATATGACAAACTCATTCGATTTGTAGCATAATATGATTATTATTCTAAAACTCAATCATATCGATCAGTTCCTTTTTTAATATGTTTATGATATTTTTATATATATAATTGTATGTAACTAACAATTAATTGGATGGGTTGCGCTGATTTGTAAAAATCGAGTTGCGGTTGTGAGAATAAATGGAGGAGGATCGGAGGAAGGTAGAAGTGAAGTGAGATGGGAAAGAGTAGTTTGTGTGGAGGTATGGAATTGGATGAGGGGGTATTCTGTTAATACAGTTTGTTTGTTTGTACTAGAGTTAAAAGATGGAGGGGAATGTTGAGACATATGATATGATATGATATGATGAAGCTAATTTCAAGTGTTGGTGAGGTGTGGGGACTTTCAATAGCATGGCCCATGCACCGATCAACTGATCAAGTCAAAAGCCTAACCGTTTTTTCACAGTTTTTTTCCATTGTGGAAAATGAAACATGCATGCGCTGCTACTCTTCCTTCTCTCATCAAATCTTCCATAAAAATATTAAATGAAGATTGAAGAATAACTCTGATCAAGGATAGCTATATTTTGTATAAATATATACGTATCTCAGCTCCTCTTAATTAATATAACTAATCAGATTATACTGACTCTCAGATCAATCAAGCAGTATTATAGTTACTCTATGGCGCCATGTGAAGGTTTTATGCAATACATTACCTACCGAGGATGTAATGCTACACAATTGCATAGATACATGCAATTGGAAAACCAATTCCAAGCATTGAAACCATCTGATCTAATCTGTTGCATTTAGGTGCCTGTTTTATACTATAAGATATAATATACTTAAATCAAGATGAAGACGTGAGAAAGACAGCATATATAATACCGTATTAACTTATATAGCATGAAGCATATTCGACCTGTAGCTACTGTTATAAGGTATAGTAGTAAACGTTGTAGCCTAAGCAAAAGCAATCTCGTGTCATGAAATTAAAACTATGATGTTGACTCTCCACCTTTTCCTGATGCTATATTAATTGTTAATATGACTTGATTCTCTGATAACTACTCAATGTTGATATGGAGTATGTACCAAGTCCTATTCCAGATTTGTTCACCTATCTCATCGTTGACTAACATCAATAGTCCATTATATTATACAAGCTGCTTAGATAACAACCCAAGAGACAGTTTTATGAATATAGATCTTAACTCTTAAGCAAGGGAGTATGTCTTATGTATTTCTACTTATTCTGAAATTTTCAACAATCTCCATCTATCTGATGATGTATAATTTGAAGTCACATTCGCTCTAGATTCGGACCTATCATTTAGCAAATATGACTCTGTCCTTATAAATGTCATTTGAGTGAATGAGATTAGAAGATCATGATCACTTCAAACTTTAAAAAAGTTGACAATCAACTGATGGATACTTGTTAGTTATAATTCTTGTATGTTTCATGCCAACTCATGAATGAAAACTTGCCTAATGTTCTGTTTTTTTATATTTAATTTGGATGTCAACCAAATAGAAAAAAAAAAAAACACATACCGTATGTATGAATTCTATTGATCATAGGAAAAACTACATAACTGGATACAGCTTACTTCAATCACTTAATACTAATTGGTTCCTTTTAATTAAGACAGAGCAAGGATGTATACATCTTATGTGTTCGACCAACAAATTAGACAATATGTACTGTATAGCACCCAACTGCTAAGTGCTAACAATAAGTTCAACTAGTATAGAGCAGTTACTAGTTGCGTATAGATAGTTATATTCCGGTATTACCTGTCATACATAGGAAGTCCTCAGCATTCTAATACAATTAGTAATCCATATAAAATTGCCCGAAACTTACGCTTGGAGAGTCTGTTTCTTGACAGAAACCAGTATTATTTTAGTAGTACCATACCAGAATCAATTGATTGAAGGCTAGTACATTAGTCAGATCATGGCATATTTGTGGGTCCATTCCCTGGCAATCTTGTTATAACGCTTCCTGTGATTCCAGTAGAGATCACACACTGAACTGCAAGAGTCTTTTTTATGATTTGGGTCTGGAAGAAAAGAGCATATTGACAGCAACAATTTCTCGATTGTCAGAGCTGGCGTCCAATTATTACTCAGTATGTCTACATGGATTGTTCCATCACTTCCTACATTCGGGTGGAATACCTACACAATTTATATTAACCCCACTTCATACTTGATTCTTCTAGCTACATACTAAGCTCAGGTATACATAACAAGCAGTTACTTACGAGCCAAGCTAGGAGTACGTACATGAACTAAATTTCTACAGATCATGAATGATGAAGCTAAAGTTTAAAGCAACTTATCCTAAAAAGAGAATTGCAAAAATAAAGACTACATTATTACCTTAGTTCGGAACTTAATTTTGGGAGGTTTGAAGGGATAATCATGTGGAATACGGATAGTGAGGAAGAAGATGCCGCCATCAAATGGAGTATCAGAAGGGCCAATGATGATAGCTTGGAGGCGGAAAGGATCATGAATATCAACTGGACCATAGCAGCAATGACTCACATTCTCATCTGTTGATGATTTGCATAACTCATTAAGCATCCTTTGCTTAGCCATGGATACCTTACCGTACTTTGTCCTTGACACCAAGGACTTTGAAGATGAGAGAAATTGAGTTAGAAATGCCATCCCACCAATTGATATTGATTTGATGTCATGCATGCAATGCAAAATGACAGTAATAATGTCAATAAAATATATGTGAAGTTGAGTGAGTTTATAATGTTAGATTGCTTTCAGGTTTACAGCAAACAAAGTTGTGGAGTCAGGGAGGGACCGCACTAATTTCAAAACAACTTTGCACTTCTTTGGACGCAACTCCTAATTTAAAGTGGGAACGCAATCTCTTGCCACCTAAACTTACCTTCATTTCCTAGCTTCTGTTTAAAGCTCCTTATTGGTTTTACTCATGTTAGCAAGCTATTTTTTTCCCAGAAAAACAGAGATTGATCCTTCGAACAACAAACAGTTGGCCACTCAAATCAAATTGCAGATCATTCTTAAATTTTGGGTGTAATGTATTACAATCAGTCTTAGGAGTTGATGATGAAATTTTCCACCAAAAGGAGTAGGGTAAAAGTTAAGGAAACCATCTGCTTCATTAAGCCCATACCCAAGAGGATATATATATAAAATTTGTCATCTTCACTTGTCCTACTAAACAAGCTATGTAGTTTACCTGAAACTCTATAGTCCATAATCCATAATTCCATATTACTTGTTTCACACAACCAACCCTTTCCGCTTCAAGTAAAACTTTAAGGTTATAGAGAATTATTAGCTCAATGAATGTCAGCATTCATCATTCGTTACAATAACTTTACTTTGGTTTTCAATTAGTTAATACAATCTTTGTGCTGTATGTAGAACCAAAGGACAATAGGCTTGTAAGAAGTTTGTGGAAAAAAAAAAAAAAAACTCCGAGATTTTTTGACTGATTAGCATGTAGCAATATTTAAGCATAAAACAAAGCAGCAAAGAAAAAATGTTAAACTGGACTACAGGCTAAGACGTGTAATCAGTTCCTATGCGTAACCTTTCACTGCAAAACTGCCTTCCTGAGATGCTTAATAGCCTAAATATGCAAGATCAGTCTCACATACATGTGCTTCCCAATATTTGAGCATCAAAAATTTACAAAAATCAGCACAATGGGGTGGACCTGGAAGTTGGCCTTAACTATGTCACAGCAGGAGCAATAATGGAATTCTCTTGTTCAGCATTAGGTGATGATTCTTGCTTTGTCTCCCCATGAAATTGACTACCAGAACTCAAGCTCCCTTCACTTTCTTCACAACCTGCTTTCTCCTCTCCCTTAACTACTTGAAAATCCCCTGCTGTTGCTGCTGCTGCTGTTTCAGAAGTACCTGCATTGCCTGATTCAACAGTAGTACCACCTACTACTGGGAAAGTTTCTGCATCAGAATAATCCTCATCCTCCTTCTCCATGATCTTGTCATCGTCATCATCATCACCTTCATCTTCATCTTCATCTTCATCTTCATCCTCTTCTTCTGCTGATTCTTCCTCCTCTTCTTCTTCTTCATCAGTATCACTCTTGCTAGAATCACTTTCTTTTTCAGGTGATCCTTGGGTACCTCTTTCTGTCCCATCTTTCACATCCACTTCTTCCATCTCCAAACCCAAATCAGGAAACCGCTGCTGTATTGGTATTGCACCACTTATCACCTGATTTGTTCTTAGTCTCTCTTTATAATCTTCCATTTCTGTCCTGTATCTCTCTTTGTCCTTAATTGCTTTTTCTTGATATACCTGAGACACAATAATTCAGCTGGTAAGAATATGGTTAAAACTTAAAAACAATCTTTCACATGATACTAATGAACCAAAAAAACCATTCAAATTTGCAATTCTTACAGCCTTTTCACTGTCCTTTAATTTGTTCCAGAGTTCACCAATCATCCTACTAATCTCCCGGTCCTTGCCTGGGTGAAGTGGCTTCAATCTAGCATGTTGCTCAGCAAAGAAGAAGTTGTAACCACTTCTATTGGGCTTAGGGTGAGTAGGATCTCTCTTTCTTATCTCAGACTTCTTCCTCCTCCTCCTCCTCCTCCTCCTACGAGGAACACCTGATGTTGCAGGAGTGTTGTCAGTTTTGCCAGTTGCGATACCAGATGTTTGTGGCGCTTGATTAACTTTAGCTGGTGGAGTCTGGTAGAGAACCCCTTTTAATTTATCCTTCCCAATTGTGACAGTAACTAGATACCCACTTTCAAACTTTCCATCTATCACTCCAATGATAGGATACCCCCCAGATGGTGTTGCTGGTGAAAGGAAAATGAATGTTAAAATACTGCAATACATCATACCAGAACAAAGTTGGAACTCCTTTAAAGTTTGCTAACAATAGGACGGGATTCTTGGCTAGTGAACACTTAACTTCATATTTCTTTTACAAAACACACGCCTATTTGTATTAGTAAATGAGGTTTGAATATCTATAATATCAGATGGTTGCCAAAACATCTCCAGTGGCGTCTCATCATCAAGGTTAATTGCATATATGTGAAAATAGCCCATCTGTTGTGAGCTTTGTAAAAGCAATTTAGTTTCTTTCTGTAACAACTAGCTCTTTGCATGCTTAGCTTATGTAAATATATCAATAATACTGTATCATATAGATGGTTATTTTAAACACACATTTAATGGATAGTTTACTAATACCCTGAAAAAGCTTAATTTGTAAGATATTCTTTTCTGTCATCTTCAATTATCTAGTACAGATTATGTTATATTATGCCTTTGAACTAATTGCTTTTGGTGATGTTCCAACATTCAAGTATCAAACATTTAGTTAGCCCTCTAGCACGTTAGTATTTGTTTCTGCTAACATATACTGCAAAAATGGTTTGCTAGACCATTTTCCTAAGGCCCTACAAAAAATACAGACAAAACCAATGAAGGACACGTAGCCTGTTCCTCTTAGCAAGGCAAAGATAAGACCCAGCCAGAGATACTAAGTAGGCATTTGTTTGTGTGAACCATATGAGTGATGAAAAGCACAAGTCAAACAATGGTCGTTCTACATAGAAATGAAGCAGACCTTGAGACATAGACTCTGTAGTGTTTATCTGGTTCTGATGTACATTTGAAGGCTGAGCTGCTGTGGGTGCTGTGGACATTTCAGACAATCCATGGACCGCAGAAGGTGCAGGATTCAGACTCTGCAGGACACCTGTAAAAACAAAATCAGCACAGTAAAAGCTACAGACTACATACAAAAGCAGACATGCATAGAGTGAGGGCAGTACGAGGAGAATAATCGCGGGCATTGAAGTAGTAGATTCGCTCATAGTGTTGAAGCAATGAATAGTAGTATTTGCGCAGCACAAAAGAAGCATTTGTGGCCGTAGAAGGGAAATTGAAAGTGGCTGTAACATCTTTCCATCTTTTTTCTGAGAGTATCTGCAGACATCAACAAATGTATTTAGCTACTGACCATACTGATGGAACATGAATTCGAAGAAGCTAGCAGGAAGTTAGATAACAGGGGGGAAGTCTGACAGTGAATGTAAAGTAGTTAACCTTTTCAATACCACCACGAGAAGTAACCTCGACAAAAAGCTTGTGAAGATCAAGATCACGGCCGCCAATGACGGGAATCCTGTAATAAGGTAAGCTGATGGGTATAAGGCTGTAAGCAATGCAATAAGAGTAGTACAGTAGATGATGATGATGGGATTACATGAATTTAGAGGCCATAGCTGCGTGAAGGCTCTCGAGAGTGGTCATAAAAAGTTGACGATTGAAAACAACATCCTCATACTTGGCAAGAGGGGCTGGATACTGGTTTCCTCCTTGATCAACCATTCTTCCTCAGATCAACTATCTATATACTGCGCACAATCATTTGTTATCTAGGTTTTGAATAAGATTCACAATAATACTCCATTTTTCATAATATATCATAGCATTCACTTTGCACTCCAATAACTCCAGTTTCATCATTTGCACAATTTTTATTTAAGCTTCAAATTAATCAATACAAACCGTCAATACGTACAAATGTATAGCTATATAAACAAAAAGACAATAGATTTAAACGAATAATAATAAAAATTATTACTCCGTAACAGATTCTGTTATGATTATTACATCATTTATTAAACAAATACATTGAATGATGCCAACAGTAGCATGCCCAGATGATACAAAGCCAGAAATAGCAATCACATTAAAATAATAAAATAAAGAATAATGAGTACGACTACTTACTACTTACCCAACCAACTGTAGTCTGTAGAACAAGAGGAGATGTATAAACCAAACCAATCCCCAATTCTCAATTCAAATGACAACCCCCTTTTTTTTTTTTTTTTTTACTAAACCTTTTTTTTTTTTATACTACGTATAAATTTACTCGTATTTATTAGCATGAACCCTAAATTTATAGAATCTAACCTATGTATATCTTCATATCAAAATATAAATTTAAAATATACACTTTCCGTCAAAAGAAAAAAAATATATGCACTGAAATTATAATGACTCTGTTTGCTCAAGGGCACCTGTGTAATTTGCTATACACTCTGTTTGAATTAATCAACGCTTCATAATAACCCAAATACTCGTACTATTAGATTGGTTTGTTAAGATTAGAATATGCTAGATTCATGTACTCATTACCACACATTCATTTTTATAAATATTACCCACTATATTGTATTTATTTATGTTATGCATCAGATATTTTTTTTTTTGTTTTTTGACATGAGCATGAGATATTTCTAAATTTATTTTATTTTAATCATTTCAGTTATTGAATTAATCATGGATAGAATGATAATAACATATTCTGTCAAAAAAAAAAAGAAAAAAAAAAGGATGATAATAACATACTTCCTTTTTTATTTTTTGAAAAAAATAACACATTTTAATATCATTTCTCTCCCTTCTCATAATCATCACCCAAACCCGTACTACTCTTTTTTATTATTTCTTTCTTTCACACATCTCTTACGAAGAACTTAATAACTGCACTATATTATTTTATAAATTTTTCAACACCCCAACCACCCCACTTTATCTCTTACGAAATAAGATAGTGGACAGAGTATTATGTCAAATTATAACACTTAAAAAACGGAGAGAGTATTACTCGTATAAGATTTAGAATAGAAATGTAAATTTTCTTATGAGATACAAAGTATATAAACTCATTATACAGTTTTTACTCAGTGAAATGACTTGTTTGGTTCTAAAAAGTTCTCAATTCTTCTCTCAAAACATATTCTACTAAAACTTTCCATTTCTTCCCTAATTTGGGTCTTCTATTCAGCCAAAGTAACAAAACCCCACACCACCAACACTCTAACAAAACTATGGAGAAAACACGTTGTTTACCAAGTGGCAAAGTTCTAATTTAATTGACATAATTTTGCATTGTTTATAGGTAACACCACTAAGACTATAGTAGATTAGTAGACGGTATTTTAGGATAAGATTGCTATTGTAAACAATTTTTTCCAGTTTTACCAAAAGTATTACAACTTTACCGCTTAGTAAACAACATTTGTTAATCAAGAAGATAAATCTAAACAAGTTTTAAAACTATGTGCCCAAAAGGCCAAAAGGAATTAAAAAAATTTGTAGGACAAAGGGAGTAATTGATAAACAAGCTATAAACCACTTATCATCAAAAAGTATGTGCTATGAGTAAAAATCAATTTGGGATGGAAGGGGTAAAATTTTATAAGATGGAATAATAAAAACCCTCTTTTAATTTTATTTTTATAAGATAAGATGAATATCTTACCTCTCAACACTTTTAATTATTTTTATTTAACTAACTTGTTTTTTTAGCATACTTACAACATTTCTTAATAAATGCATCATATAGATTTGACACAAAATTTACCTCTTTTATATATATATATATATATATATATATATATATATATATATATATATATATATATTAATATGCCTCCCCTGATTGCTCACTTGGCTTATGGCAAGTCTCCAAACAAGAGTTTTATTTTCATGATTGTCACAAAATATTGTGTCACAAAATTTTAATCAGTAACTAAATTAGTTATTGATTTGTATATAAATAAATTATATAAAGGTTCACTGAATAAAACATTTTACAATATGAAAACCTTGTTTTATACTCCCTCTATTTTTAAATACTTGCTCAATTTCTTCATACACGTAGTTTTGAGAGAAATTGGAGAAAATAATAAAATATGGAGGTAGTGGGGTAGGTGAAAGAATAAAAAATTGTAAAAAGCAAAAGTAGTTGAGAGATGGAGGAGAGAGAATATGAAATTAATAAAATATTATTTATGTTGGATTTACTAGTTGAGAGAAATGAATTAAATATTGTAAAAACTTTTTAAATTAGGAAATGGAGCAAGTAATTAAAACGGCCGAAAATGAAAAGTGGAGCAAATATTTAAAAACGGAGGGAGTATACAAGTAAATAAACAAATATGATAAAAGTATATGAATACTGAAACTTAAAACCTATTGCAATATATGGACTAGGAGTAATATAAACACTCTGCTTAATAACCAAGAGGGAGAGCTAGCACCGAGTTGCTTGTATCATTTGCAGGAAAATTCCAGACACCAAAGAGTGGGAATCCTAAAAATTCAGGGCTTAAATGTCTAAAAACAGCACATACTTCTTCCATTACCAAAGAAGCAACAGGAAGTTAAGGAAAAAAAAACCAGATATTTGGGGATTTCTACTGAAAATATATACACACATAAGTGAAATACTATACACGTACAGATTCGCGTGTCAAGTAAATTATACTAAAAGCATTTAAAGTGGGAAGCTTGCAAACCCTCAGTGTTTTATTCGGAGTTATCCATGGCCCTGGACATGGGAATGACAAAGATTAATCTAGATTATTTCTCAAAAGTGACTTCATTGAAACCCTAGGGCTAGTCAAGTGCTTTCCTTCTTCTTGAAACCATTTCATGTCATACAGAGTTCATAACAGCAGAAGCAAATTTTCACACCTGAAGCCTGATGCACAACTGAAAGTATTTGGACAACAGCTAGCCCCACGCAAAAGGCAAATCTGAAGTCTGAGTCCCCTAACTTGATTGACTCTGACCAACTCCTACAGGAACACCCCGAGAGCGTCTTTTCTTAGACGTGACCTGTAAACAGTCAACACATGAGTAATCAATATGACAGTTTTCTGCAGTAATAAAGAAAGATCAGCTCATGAAAGAACCATCAGCCACAATTTGCCAAAAAATTGAGCCATGGACAAATTTTCATCACAATACTCCAGCTCTTGAGAAGAAAACACATGGCAAATATAGTTGTAAGGAATCCCACTTTAAAACTTTACAGGTTGTGCAGCATAAGCTACATGAAGGGAAACTTCAAAACCGTGATAGCCAAATACACAAAACTATCTCAAAGAATTTAACAGCGACACATAATCAAAAAAGAGTTCTGATGAAAAATCAAAAAAATCCTCAACAAGGCATTTGTGAATTGTGATCATACACATCAAATGGAACTTATAAGGACCCAATCAAGACAGTTTGGGTCAAAACTGGTTTTGGTGTGCGTTCCAAAATTCAAACAAACAAATTTTTGGGCTGAAAGGAAGTTTATGGAACAAGATTACAATAGGCGTTGGGTATTTTTTGGACCCAGTCCTGCAGATTTAAGGCAGTCAGAGCCTAGTCTTGAAATTTATCATGTGGCAAAGGTCTTAGTGTGACTTTCATGAAGCTCGAAAGCGTGAGAAAGCATTATACAGAAAACAGTTGCAGCACCAAATTAGTGGCATTAGAAACTGTTAGAACAAATGGTTCATAATTGAAGTTAGAAGGTGGAAAATTCTTCAAGCAGATACTTGAAGACTATAAAACCCACCCAATTACCAAAAGCAAGGAGAATAGTTGTATTGATTCCAATTAGTGTTTACAAGAGTAATCTCTCACTAATTTCCACTCTAAAACACAAAAGTTTCAAGAACAAGAACCCTAGCTCTCAATGTGTTTTCTCTCAATTTGTGGATGAATAACAAAATAACCCCAAATGGATGTTTATACCCCCAACATATCGAGTTAGAGTATCAGGTCAGCACGGACGTGCTAGCCTAGATAAATCAATCTAGTACCTACTGGGTCATCTGGAACTCTAGCTGCACGGACGTCAACCCCTGTTTGGGTCAGCACAGACAGCTCATGGTAAAACAGCTATAACTTCCTCGTTTCTCATCGGAATATTAAGCTTATGACCTATCGTTGGAAACTCTTGAAACAAGCTTTCACTTCCAACTTAAATCATCTCAAAATTCAAAGTAGTTTGAGAGATATGCCTAGTTGAAGTTAACCCATTCAATTCTTCCTTGCTTAACAAAAGTAGTTCATCCTTTAGCTTATTTGCCAAACCTCAAATGATTCTCGAGTAATATTCCAACAATTCTCCACCTTGACAAGATAATCAATCAAGTCAAGTTAACCATAACAACCGTCCGAACACAAGGGATGTCAACACCATCTTTAACAAAGATGTCACCACCTTCAAGAGGTGTAACCATCCTTTACAAGGGTGTAAAAAAACAACATAGCTAATAACAACCAAAGGAACGGAAACAAGTTTAGCATCCATCATATGAAATCTTTCCAAGACCTTTCAATGTACTTTTCTTGGAATAAGTACAACTTCCGTGTCTCACAATTTCTTATGATCTCCATGCCGAGAATTTTCTTTGTTAGCCCCAAATCCTTCATTTTAAATTCCGCCTTCTCAAACATATCTTGTCGCAACAAGCATGTCATTAACATATAGCAAAAGATACAACAAATAGCCATCACTCGCCTTCTTCAAGTATACACAATTATCATAGTCACTTTAGGAGAAACCATGCCCCAACACACATTGGTCACACCATTTAAACCATTGACGAGGTGATTGCTTTAAACCATACAAAGACTTCTTTAACACGCATACATGCTCCCCTTTGCCCTCAACAACGAAACCATTCGGTTGTCGCATGTAAATCTCCTCCTCAAGCTCTTCATGCAAGAAAGCGATTTTCACATCTAATTACTCCAATTCCGAATCATGCATGGCAACAAGAGCAAATAGTGAACGAATAGAATTGTGCCTTACCACCGGTGAGAATTGAAACTTTTAGACCCATTTGCAATCAATAATTTTCTTGCCCCGCGGTTTATCTACAAGCTCCCATATTTGATTTTTGTGAAGAGACTCCATCTCTTCTTCCATGGCCAATTGCCACCTTGGAGTCAGCACACTCCATTGCTTCGGTATATGAAGAAGGTTCAAGATCGACCACATCACTAGCAACATTCAAAGCATAGGCTGTCATCTCTTCAAAACCGAACCAGACTAGAATGGAGGCTTTATAGGCCTCTTAGCCCATCCTTGTGCAAAACTTGATTTTCGCACTTAGTGGGAAGGTTGTTCCTTCCTAGAAGTGGTGGCCTTCCTGGTGGAGGAAATATAAGGAATATCTCCGCCTCTTTGTGGTGTCTCTACACCACCATCATCATCATCAAGAACTTCATCAACCTTTACATGAGTGTCAATACTGTCAATTTTCTTCACGTCCTTCCCGATAAGCTCAAAAGAAGAAGTATCACCCTTTTGAAGAAAAATACGGACTCATTCAAGGTAACATCTCGGCTAGTGACGATTCTTGATGTGCTAGGGTCCCAAAGTATATAGCTTTTGAACCATCTGCATATCCTAAGAAGATACACTTCTTTGCTCTGGGCTCCAACTTCCCGTCATTCACATAAGCATAACCAAGCAACCAAAGACACTCAATCTGGAATAATCTCCCGTTAAACTTGACCACAACTCCTCCACCGTCTACCCAAGAGCGGTGTGAGGTGACCGGTTTGCCACATAAGCCGCCATTTTAACTGCTTTGACCCAAAAGCCCTTGCTTAGCCCCGCTTGGAAAAACATACAGCGAGCCTTTTCATGCAAAGTCTTATTCATCCTTTCCGCCACTCCATTTTGTTGTGGTCAACCAGCACAAGTGCGATGACGAGCAATGCTAAGTTTCTAGTTTCTTGCAAAATTTGGTGAATTCTTTCTCCACAAACTCAAGCCCGTTATTCGTTTGCAACCTCATTATTTGCCTTTCGGTTTGCTTCTCAATCAAGTTTATTCAATCTTGGAACTCCTCAAAGGACTTGATCTTTACTTTTCAAGAAAAAAAACCCACGACTTCCGTGAATAATCATCAATAATGGTAAGCATATAACGGTGATCACCCAAGGATGGCTTTCTAGAAGGATTCCACAAATCCGAGTGAATATAATCAAGTGTACCCTTGGTTCTATGTGTGACCGCCTTGAAGCTAACCCTTCTTTATTTCTCAAACACACAATGGTCACAAAATTCCTTAGAGCTCATAGCTTGATTACACAATAAACCCCTCTTGGACAATTCCGACAAAGCCTCATATGCCACAACTTTGTATTATCGGACTCAGACATTGACGAGGACACCACCGATGCCGAACCCTTAACCGTCGACCCGATTAACCCATAAAGTGCGCCAATCTTTTTGCCTTTCATCACAACTTAAATCCCAAAAGCAACCTTAAGTGCACCCTTTTCAAGAGTGCACCGGCAACCATTGCTATACAAAGTGCCCGATGAGATGACGCACATTTAATAGAGTGCAAACTATTCCATCAAACATCTTGACCCTAACCGTCCCAATCCCCACAACCTTACAAGCCGCACTATTGCCTATTAGTACCACTCCACCTTGAACACTATCATTAGAAGAGAACCAATGTCGATTGGGAATGATAAGACAACCCCGAATCAAGTATCCATTTGTCATTAGACCTTGAATTCGACTCAACCGCATGAAAAATTGAATCATCACTATCACTATGAGCCGCTGCCGCCGAATCGTCATGGTAAGATGTACTAACAACACTCTTACATTTATCTTTTTTCCCCTTCCCTAGGCAAAACGTCTTAATGGTAAGTTTGAGGTCATATAGTTTGCTCTTCAACAAAAGTCGATTGGTCAACGATTTTGTCATACAGCGCGACTCAAGCTTTAACCATAACCCCGTCGTCGTTGTTTCCTTCACTACCTCCCTCGACACCTCATTAGAAACACTCAATTGAATTAAACAGAGAGCTTTCTTGTTTGTTGAACTCCTCCGACATAGCCAAGGGCTTCTTCTTAATCCTAAGCATTGCCTCATCTAAGCCAAACGACATTCAACTTCCATAATCCAAACTTGACTGACTTATAAAATTTCTCAATTTCAGAACCTCTCATGGCCAAAATATCTTCAATTTTCAATCAACCAAGAACAAGCTCTAATTCTACCCAAAGATCTAATCTTAGCTCTGAGACCAATTTGTTAGAGCAAATGGTTGATAATTGAAGTAATCAGCAAAGAACAATTAAAAAATTTGATAGTAAAAGAGATAAGAAATTGGAAGGTGTGAATATCCATCAAGCAATTACTTGAAAGCAATAAAACCCACCCAAAGCAAGGAGAATAGCTGTATTGATTTCAATTAGTGTTTATAAGAGTGTTCTCTCACTAATGTCCACTCTAAAACACAAAGGTTTCATGGACAAGAAGCCTAACTCTCAATGTGTGGATGAATAACAAAATAACACCAAACAGTATTTATATCGGTCAGAGTATCAAGTTAGCACGAACATGCTAGCCTAGATAAATCAATCTAGTAGCTACTAGTCGTCTACCCCGACATATTTGGCACAAACGTGCAACCCCAGTTTGGGGGTCGGCACAGACAGCTCATAGTGCAACAACTACAACTTCCTCGGTTCTCATTGGAATTAAGCTTATGACCTATTGTTAAAAACTCTTGAAACAAGCTTTCACCTCCAACTTAATAACCTCAAAATTCAAAGTAGTTTAAGAAATATGCCCTGACCCATAAAATTCTTTCTTGCTTAACACAAGTAGTTCATCCATTAGCTTATTTGCCAAATCTCGATTGATTCTCGAGCCATATTCCAACAGAAATTCTACGGGATGAAAAAATTATAGCTTGATTTTTGTATAGATTTCTAATTTATTGGATAAATTAATACTAGATAAAAAGTTTTAATATGTTTAAAACCCTAGAATTATTTGATTTAGTGATAAGATAAACATCTTAGATTCCTAGTTATAATTGGTCAATTGAACCTTAACTTTAGGCAAAATTGGCTACAATAGAGAGTACCCCATAGCACGAACTTTAAGTGGAGCAATAAATAGCACAAACTTGGGGGTTGGGTGCAGTAAATGACAAATAATTTCCGACTACTTATATTTTTAATAAAATATAGAAAAATTTGTATTCTACCACATACAAATTATCCACATTTTGAAATTACCACCCATAAAAAAATTTATTTATAAAATACCACCAAAAAATACAAAAAAAGTAGATTTCCCCACCATTTAATACTATTCGTTAAGAAAACCGTTAAATCTAACGTTTTAAAAAAATCTTTGACTTTTGTGCCAAATCACATGCTCATTAGAGGTTTGCTAGTCATTTTTAATGGGTCCATTTGAGGTCAATATTTACTAAAAATGATTGAAAATGTCTCTTTTTGCACATTAAAAATACCTTGGTTTGCGTGAGACGCAAAATGAGACATTTTTGATAATTTTTTAAAAATTTTGACATCAAATCGGACTCATCGGACAAAAATGACCCCAAAACATCTAAAAACACATTTTTTGGCACGAAAATTGAAGAAATGTTTTTAAAACGTTAGATTTAACCGTTTTCTTAACATAAAGTGTTAAATGGTGGTGAAATCTTTTTTTTTTTTTTTTCTCTTTTATAGGTGTTATTTTAAAATAAATTTTTTTATGGATGATAATTTCAAAAAGTGAATTATTTGTACGTGGTAAAATACAAAATTTCCTAAATTAAACCTCCATTTCCCTTCACGTATGTGACTATTATACATTGATAATCTTTGTGATTGGAATTTGTCCAAAGTCAAACCCAAAATTTTCCCATAAATCAATCAAAATTAATTATTTAAAACCCTAGTATGTCTTCTTTCTTGTTTGTATCCTATAATTAATATTCTAGATCAAACAAGTAAAGAAAACTTACTAAGTATAGGAAACAATGGTTAAATGTATTTGTCTTCAACCTATAACTTAGTCTTAAGGAATATAGTTTTCGTTTACTTCTTCTGTGGATGGTAATTACTAATTACCATCGCCTATTTCATATTTGAGTAGAACCAATTATCAAGTTTAGTGACTATAGAAGTCACGTGAAGGAGATTTGGGAGGGTTAATTTTATTAAAAAAAAATAACCGGAATCCGGTGGAATCTCCGACATCGGAAATTATTTGTCATTTACCGCACCAAACCTTCATGCTGTTTATTGCTCCACTTAAAGTTCGTGTTGTTGAGGGCACCCAAACTAAAATTCGTGCTACTCTAGCCAATTTTGCCTTAAATTTATGAAGGTAAAGTCTAGCTAGAATATATTATTGGTGGCAAGATCTTGTGATTAGTTTAGTATAATTAAATAAAAACTCAATACAATGTTATCTTAAGGGGAGGGCATTTACATCTTCTTACATACACTACGTTACATGGACTCATTTAGGAGAGTTGGGTATGGGTACGGATCTGAGTGTCCGGTACAGCATTTCCAAAAGATTGGGACACGGGGACTCTCTCCGGATTTTGGACGCGGGTACAGGTACGAGAAACATGATTCATAATATTATTTTTTTTGTGTAGGAAATATAACAAAAATATAGTTAATTCATTCAAATTAAAAAAAAAAAAAAAAAGTTATGCTATTTTTTTAACTTTCACTTGTTCATTTTCATAAAACAAAAAAAATAAACAACAAAAAAAAATTAATTTATGAAAGATTAAGAAAAAAGTCAAGTCCTAGTCACTCCCATTATACTGTAAAGTGTAAATAACATATGCCTTTTTTTATTAAAAAAAAATAGAAGAAAGACAATTGTAGGTTGTAGGCCTGTAGCTTTACCAACCCACCCATTGAGACATTTCCCCCATACTCCTTTTACTTTTACCAACCTCATCCTCTCTCCTCTACCTCTTTTCTTTTCTCTTTGTTTCCATGGCAGAAATTCGAGTTTTGAAATCATGGCTACCCCCTCGCTCTCTCTCCTCTTTCTCTTTTCTTCACTGTCGTGTTCGAGTGCACAGTACTGGGTCTGAACCGGATTTTGTACCCGAGTCCAGGTCGTGTAGTGTCTGACACGGGTACGAAGGGGTAAAATGCCGAGTCCATGTAACATAGTACATACATTTGCCTCTAAATTTCTGCCATTCACTATTCTACGTTGTATTTGCAAGGTAAGTTCCATGTCTTAGGTATTAGGGTAGTTAAAACTTAAGGGATTTACAAGTGTGATAGCTGACCAAATTCCCAAAAAAAAAAAACCTACTTAAGGCTAATTAGAACTTAGAAGACAAAATCATGCCCAATCAACCAGCACCTATTTTTTTCACAGTACATTATGGACAAACATGTATCTACAATATTAAACGAGCACCAAGGGGCAAGCATAAGGCATCATCACACGGGATTATATAATGCAAGATAATTACAATCAGTAAGAAGAGTAGAGGGTTGGGAATTCGGATCAAAGGGATCTGAGGAAGTAGGGGAAGAACAAAGATGACAATGGAAGGAGTTAAGAAGGATATTAACAAGTTGGGTCTGCACGAGCATGTAATTTGGACACAAGGGAATTGAAAGAGAGGATCATGGCGGGTGAATACAAATATAAATATACAGAAGAAAGAATCTTGCTTCATGTAGCCAACCTCATCTTTGGGATAAAGGCCTCGATCCTTGTCATTCATATAATCAAATCATTAGCAATGGCAAATGTTTTTCAGATTTCAGAAAGGCATATTGACATGAATCCCGTATGCTAGTCCATATAGACGTTGTTTTGTACTCCATCCGTATTTTATTACTTGCTCCGCTTTCTTTTTGCGATCGTATTTATTAATTGCTCCATTTCCTTTTTTGTAAATCTTTCATAATATTTTACTAATTTCTTCTTTCTTAGTGGACCCCAAACTATCATACTTTAATATTTTCATATTCTCTCTCCACCCAACTATCATACTTTATTTTTCCACCAACCCCACTTCTTTCATATTTTATTATTTTCTACTATTTCTCCTAAAACTCCGCGCATGGAGAAATGGAGCAAGTAATAAAATATGGAGGGAGTAAAATTTTTACAGCTTTGGGACAAAGTTGATTTTCATTTTAAAATGTCATTCCTAACTGATAAAAGCACCAACTTTGCACTAACCCAATAACGAAATACACCTTTGCACAACAAATTATCAATATTGCTTTTGTGAGATTCATTTGAAAAACACTATTCTCATTTTTTTTTACGCTTTCCCCATAAGTCCATTGCCTTTGTTCCAAAAAATTCTCTTTTTTTGTGCAATGATATACAGTATCACAATTTTTCCTTCCCTGCCCCACAAAACAGCTACCTCGGTAAGATCAGATATTTATTTGATTTTCTGAATAATTATTTATTTGTCAACGTATATACACAATACACATTACGCATTTATTCCTTTCTTATCTCTTTTATAACTGTGAAAGTGAAAAAAGTTCATAGTGGATTCAAAAGAACCCTGGCTATATTGAGGGGTAATTTGTAATATCACAGAGCAAACCAGAAGAAGAAATTATCCTTCTTGTATTTTGAAAATTGATTTAAATGCTGGAAGCATTGTGAAACTTCATATTTGAAAAGACGGGGCGTTGATTGAATTTGTATCCTTCGCAGAAGCAACATTCCAACATTCTGATCGTCATCTGCCTAGGAGAAAAATGATGGGGGGCTGTTCTTTACTTCCTTTTCCTTTCCATGAAATTGATGTGCAATAGGGAATGTGGTGAGAGATTGTTCTGAGGTTTTACAGAAACTGGATGATGACACTTGCTCACCCTTCTCGGATAATGGTAACAGCAAAGACTGCACGAGTTTCAGTGAGACTACAAAGAAATCTGAGGGAGAAGCGAAGAGTCCAAGGAGAAAGTTTAAGAATGTAGAAACAGCAGGCATAAACCATGGCTGGGGAGTCAGCTACAATTCAGATCCGTCCTTTTTTGATAGCCTCATAGAGAAAAATTCACTTAATTAAGGCTTCGGTAATAATGCAAATGGGTTAGTTTGGAAGTGGGGACCCTTAGAAAGGAAAGGCTAACTATATATGGTATGGGGCAATTTCAAAGGGACACCCCAAAGAGAAAAATGAGACAATCAAAAAGGGACAGCGAGAGCAACTATTGAATCCTGACTAAAATTATAGATGGTGGAAACTGGAAAGTGGAATTGTAAAGGAATAAACCCTACCACAGTTTTGAGCCGAAATCAAAACCCAGCTCAAACATCTCAATATGGAGGTAAAGATGAAAGTGAAACTTAAATGAAGAAGAAGCTTTCCTCATGAATATTGGATTCTGTGGTACAAGGTCATCTAGAACAGCCCTGGAAAAACAGACATGTACTCAATAGCCTAACCCAAAAGGCCAAAATACCCAACCCAAAACCCAAACTCTACCCAAAATCATCTGACCCAATCTCAACAAATCCGCCCCTACCCAAACCAATCCAATAATCAATGTGTAATCTAATAGTGATTATTTTTATTAAAATATACATGCTGGCAATAGAACCAAAAATTGCCCGAACTGAACCCAAGATCTACCCAAATGAGTCTTAGCCAAAGTGACAAACCCCAATTGCCACTTCTTACCTAGGGTAGCTATGGATTGTGTGAAGCGTGTGGAATGTTTAAGGTACTGTTAAAAAAACACTCGCAATTGCCCCTGGAAATCTATTTCACAAATGGCATATCTGGTAACTCCTTTAGTGAGGTTCAAGACAGAAAATGGCAAGCAAGTTCAATCAATTATGGAAAGATGTTTGGATTGAAGAGAGGCCATATATTGCTCATTTGAGTGCTCCAGTGATCATGTTTCTGATATGAAAATGCATGGGACTTGCAATTCAGGAGATCACCTCATAACTGAAAGGTACATGGATTAGTATTTATTTGACCTCTTGCCTATTCAGTTAATGGACTTGTCAGATTCTGTAGAATGTTGCTGGTTCATTTTACCATAAACAAAACAGAACACTTTAGACATGAAACAGGAGTAGTCATCTTACATAATTTACCAATTTCCAAACAAACCTTTACAGCCTATCCAGATTCAACAAACAGCATATAACATCAATCAATAATAGTCAACAAATAATAACACTTAATTTGAATAACAATTATGCACTTGCACAGGGTGACATGATTACCAGGAGCATACCTTAGAAGATAGAGGTGGCAGGGAAGCTTGACGAGCAGCCTTCTCAGGTGCCGTTAAATGACGAATCTCTCGGAGCTGGACAGCTATATCCTCCAGAAGTTTTAGTTCAGCTTTTGCTCTCTCCTGGTGTTCAAAAGAGCCCTTAAGCTTCTCTTTCTCCTCCTGAACAGTCCTCAGTCTAGCTCGCAGCCAACATATCTCATCATCTATTTTGAGCCTCTCGTGATCAACTGCTGATATAGAATTGCAGCGTGATTCAGAGACAAAACTTCTATCGGGTGAGCTGCACACTGTTGGGAACCGATCAAAAATGTCTGAAGAGCTTCTGCTAATTTCTAAATCACATTGTCTCACAGCATCAGAAGCATTATTGTGTATGAGCAGTGGGTCACCTTCCTTTCCATCGGTAGTTTTGTTAATACTGTGTTTTGAATCAATGATGTGGACATCATGGACACGAGGCTCTACAACTTGCAGTGGCATTTGTTTTCCATCATCAGCACCACATATTGTTTTCTGCAGCAAATAAATGTTACTATTACCCTCCTGAGATCTTGAAATTGCATCCATGGATAACATCCCTTTTTCCTGAATATCTTGATTAGTTTCGTCGTCAGTCGAAACAGGAATAACACTTGAACATTCAAGACTTTTCAGCTCATTTTTGTCCACTGGATGAACTGATGATTCTTTACCCTCAGATACAGTAGAAGTTTTCTTCTGACCATTTACAGAGGAATAATCAGGATAGTAATTTATACTTTCAACATTTTCTCGATTATCAATTGACTGACCGAGTTGCTGTAGAATCAGCACAGGGTCTACAGAAGGATCAAGAGCAGAGACCTCGTTTTGTCGCTCTGTATCGTTTGACTGACTATCCCATCCATTATTTACTTGAAACACCTTCCTATAGGATTCAACTTCCTTCTCTAAAAAATGTTTTTCCCTCTCTCTCCTGACAATGATCTCTTTAAGTATATCCATTTCTTCAGCATCATAAACTGATTTTTCTTCTAATATCCTTTGATACTGTCGAGCCTCTATTTCAATGGATGCTTTCTCCTCCTGTAATCGTGAAATCATGGCCATAGCTTCATCTGCCGCAGAGGCAGCAGCAAGTCTCTCTTGCTCTAGCTCAGAGAATAATTCGGCTCGAGCTGCATGTTCTTCCTCAAGAGCTGATTCCAGAATTCTGACAACATTCTCATCTTCACCATTAGCCCCTGCATTGTTTTTGAGGTTCTCAAATAATGTTGCATAGTCATACACGGGTTTACTCTCATCAGCTGCATCATTGGATTCAGAATCTGGTTGTGTCGGACCTGAGACCCAAAGAAAAAGGATATTTTAGCATCTGATAATATAGAACAAGAAAATTTTAGAGCCATCAAAGGCAGTACCAGTTATCAAAATACATAATTAGCATAATGTAGAAAACATATACTCAAAAGAGAGTTGCTAGCACCTTAAGCCATGAAGCAGGCAGTATATAACAAATAGAACAATCAGTCGATCTTTAATTGGAAACTTTGATAGGAGGAGGAGGAGGAGGAGATTACCACAAAAGTTCACAGTGGTTGGGTTCTCTACATTCTCTATCTTACTGGAGTCTGAAGGAGACTGGCGAATGGCACGGGAGTCTGACGTTAAGTGATCATAAGATGAGGCAGAAGTAAACTTTCCATAATCAATACTAGCTCTGCGACGTCGCCTAATGCCACACCTTGGCCTTTGAGTTGTAACAGTCTTGCCCTTAATGTCAAATTTAGAAAGGGAGTCAGTACCGGAAAGGGTGTGGTGTGACCTCCGAGGATCGGAGAAAGAACTGTAGGACGCTTCACCTTCTAGATGCAGGACACCATCATCTGAGTAACCTTCCCTGAGTGGCTTCAAATTAAGTTGGGAGTGATCATTCCTGGACAGAATGGAATCAAATGGGAATTTGGATTTGACAGAAAAGTGAAGAGAGGAAATGGTTTCCGCGGGGCAATCAACTAAGAAGCGCTGGAAGCAGGGAGCACGAGTAGGGTAGCCAAAGAGGCCATTGCAAGGGCAAGGTAGGGTTAGCCCTAAGAGGGCGAGAAATTTAGATAGGAAAAAGGCAATAGCAGAGCAACAGAGGAGGAAGTAGGCAATAGCCAAATCAAGAAAGGCACCCACTAATCTAGAAAAGGTCCATGAGTGAACAATAACTTGGCATGCCATATCAACCTATGCTATTTTAAGGTTGAGACGACAAAAATGAGCTGATTTCAGACTTCTGAGCTGTGATACAAAAATCAAACTAATCACAAAACAAATAAAAAAAAAAAGGTTTAGGTAGCTAGCAAGTTGTGGATACAGAATCATTATCATTAATTATAAATGTGATTGGGTCCGGAAAACTCATAAAAAATACTTAAGAGTTATGCGAGACAAATGCAGAAACAAATCAAACAGAATTGAATTTCATTCCATTCTAGCTCAGGCATGGGCTCGAATCTGATATAATTTTGAATTGAAATATAAATCTGGGATTCGAGAAAAAATTATTAATATTAATAATAATAATAATAATATTGATAAAATTAGAGCGAGTGAGCATGAAATTGGAATTCTGGGAAAGTATGAAACTCAGACCTGTCCCTGATGCAGGGCAGGAGGGAGAAAGGTTCCATTATAGGATTATAGATAAAAGCCTGCAACACATGAGCAACCAATTTGACTCAATTATTAAATTACATCACAATTTATTCTTCTCAACGTATATATTGCACAAACCAAAATTCTACCAACAAAATTGCTCCTTATAAGATTTCATAACTTCAATAATTTTATACCAATAGTTCAATAATCCACCTTAGAATTAGATGAACCCAGAATTTTACTGTGATCACAATTGAATTTAACAATAGGGTGAAATCAAACCCTAGATTGTGAATTTGATATTCTAGCCTTTGCAAATTAAAATTTTACCTCATAAGCTGTTTCAATGCTGGAGAGAAAGCTCAGAAGCCGCTTCAATGGAGAATTCGGAATGCGCTTCAATGGATGAGAAGGAAGAAGAGGAGCGGTGCTGCGTAAATACGAAAGGGGATAAAAATGAAACCATTCGAGGAAGATTATGCCACGTATTAATGTCCACGTTGTATAAAATATCAATACTAGTAATAAGATTTCATTCTTTTTTTTTTTCTCATGCAACGAGGCTTCATGCGAAGAAAATACAAGTACAAGTTCATACTGTACTAGATTAGGTCTCGTGTCATGTGCGGTAATTTTAATTATTTATTATTAGTTTAACACTATAAAAATTATTAAAATTATCTAATTGCATGCAAAATAAGATTAAAAATTTGTAATTACAAAAATAAAAAAATTAAAATTAATCATACTGCAGAATACCGTGGGAGTATTACATGCACGACTAATATAAATAATTACAAATTACGTCACAAAGTTATATGTAGGAAAATATTATTGCATATATAAGTATTAAATACAAGAATAATTTTTTTGTTGAATGTGTATAAATGGAATACAATTACCAAATAGTAAAGGAAATATAATTGCATAGTATTAAATATTCTCTAAGAAGTTTTGGCAAAAAATAAAAATTATCTTGGCGGGAGATGACAATAAAAAATAAAAATAATTTTAAAAATAAAGGAGATGACACATGTCATTCTTGGTTTCACCTTTAATATAATACATAGTTTTTTTTTACACAATAATATAATATATAGTTATAGTTATAGATTTCTATGTTAAAGTCAATTTGATGCAATATAATGTAAAGATGTTTTTATTATTTCATACTATAAATTAAATCCATTGTGTAATAGATCCAAAAAAAAATCATTTTAAGCAAATAATATTAATATTAGTAATAAGAATCTTTAATTGCTAGTATAATATATAAATTAAATATTTATAATTTTATTGACTTAAATAAGTTATCAATTAAAAAGATATAAAAGGAAAAATAAAGTTAGAATAATATTTAATTTTGAAAAATAGTTTTTGGAGGGAAAAAAACGACATCAGGAAGTGACATGTGTCATTTTCGATGTCTGTTTTAATATTATGTTATTGATGCGAGCAAACTTCTTGTACTACTGGGGTGGCAACTGACAAGCGCATGCGTCATAGCTAGTTATGTTAAAAGAGAATAAGTAAATATCAGGTAAACTGTTAATGATTCAAGCGATCTTACCCAGTTTTACACTCAAATATTTAAACCATGCCACCTGAAAAAACAAAATATGTTTAATTAAAGAAAATTTTGTATTTGAACACCCAAAAAAAGACTGAAAATGGTTTTTAACACCTCCAAAAAATAAATTTTTTTAACACCAGAAAAAAAAAATTTAAAATTGAATTTTATCACCACTTAACGGTTTCCGTCCAAAAAAATTGTTAAGTGGGGTCCACAGTGACACGTGTCACCATTTTATTGGTTTAAAAAAATAAAATTAATAAAAATAAAATTCCTAAAACTACCCAAGCACCCCAGCCCCACCACCGCCACCTTCTTCTCCACCCTCACCCAGCGCATCCACTCCCCCTCCCTTTACCCGACGCACCTAAACCGGCCCAACACCACCAAATGCCCAAACCGCAACCCTTCATCTATTAGTTTGTACTTCTTATGGATTGCTAGTTTGTACTTCTTTAATTTGATAATTATGTTCGACTGTTTGTATAGCTAGCGTGTGGTTCGGGCGTTGCCTAAGGTGTCTCTTTTTTTTTTTTAACCTCATATGTATTTATTTTCTAATCTTATGAAAAATAAATAAATTATATAACCTCTAGTTTACTTAATAAATGAAAGGAATATATAAATATAATATTATGTGAAATGTAAAACATTAATAAAAATTGGTTAAGATGGTAAATGTATCACCTTTGTGTATTGGATGTTATAGGTTTAAATCTAACTCAAAGCATAATTTAATTTGTTAAATAAAGTGACAAGCTTACGTGGCGCATATACTTTGGATAGTGATGTGGCATTATGACATGGCGCATATAATTTGAAGAGTGCCACGTGGCACCGTTCCTTTGAAAGGAACATCTTTTAATAGTATAGATAGATATTAAGCGCAAGGTATGAAGAAAGCCCATGTTGCATCCACAATTCAAGCCTAATGCACTACTAGAAAACAGTCGATTTTCGACGAAAACGTTCCGACGAACATGTATTTCCGTCGGAAAAACCGAAATTTCCGACGGAATTATAATCCGTTGGAAATTTCCAATGAATTCAAATATTCCGTCGGAAATTTCCGACAGAATATGAATCCATTGAAAAATATGTACATTCCGACGGAATATTCCGTCGTAAATCAAAATTTCCGACGGATAATTCATTTTTTTTTTAAAAAAAAGCATAAACTCTTTTAACTTAACCCTCTTTCCGCCACTTTCTTCTACTTCTTCTCTTTCTCTCTCCTCTACTCGCCTCTTTCTTCTTCTTCTCTTTTTCTCGCCTCCCCTTTTCTCTGATTCTCTTTCTCTTTTCTCTCTCCTCTTCTCCTTCTCCCGTTCTCTTTCCTCTTCTCCTTCCTCTGTTCTCTCGTCCTCTTCTCCGTAATCCCAAATCTAAACCCGTAACCCCAACCCGTTTTTTCTCCTTTCTCCTTTCTTTCATTCTCACAAAATCGCACCATTAAAAGTCCGCAACACCTCATGCATGAAAACTCGACTGGGGTTTTTAATTTTTTGAACAAAGTAAGGTTTTTCATGTCAAATTCGACCATGAAAACTCTAGATCTAGAGTTTTCATGGTCGAATTTGACCTTTAAAACCTAAATTCAAGCCAATTCCGGGGTTTTGTTGGTGAAATTCAAGGTATGTTCTTATTTTCTTACTTATTTTTGGTTTTTGAGATTTTTTTTTTAATTTTATGGTGATGTGTGGTGGCGGTGGACTGGTGGGTGGTTTGTGTCAGGAAATTGCGGTGGTGGTGGATGGTTTGTGTTCGGGTAATTGTGGTGTAGATCTAGGCTTAGGGTTTGTCGGTGGCGATGGTCTTTTGGTTATGTTTGTGGGTGGCGGTGGTCTTAGGTGGGTTTAGGTCAGGCCGCCAGTGTAATACTCCAATTTATTTGAACCAACGATTTTTCTAGTATAAAGTTTTAAATTTATAATTATTTTCAAATTTATATATTATAGTAAAGAAAAAAATTTAATAATTATTATTTTTATTTTCATTTTCGGATTTATTATTAAAAAAAAAAACTGATTGTTTTTTGGGATAAATTCCAGGAACTGGAGGGAAACTGCAATCGTTAGATGTGCTAGGATGGAAGTGGGAGTCTATCTCTATGGATTTTGTGATGGGATTACCGCTTACAAGGGCAGCAAAGAATGCTATTTGGGTCATAGTTGATCGTTTAACGAAGACAACAAGATTCGTAGCAATAAAGGACACTTGGAATGTGAATCAGTTGGCGGACGCCTATGTGAAAGAAATTGTGAAACTGCATGGAGTTGCTAAAGATATCATTTCAGACAGAGATCCCAGATTTTTATCAAAGTTCTGGGAAATGTTTCAGCAAGCATTTGGCTCTATCTTAAAGTTTAGCACAGCGTTTCACCCTGCTACAGATGGACAAATAGAGAGAACAATTCAGACCCTGGAGGACATGTTAAGAGCTTGTGTGATGGACTTTGGTGGATCGTGGGACGAAAGATTACCTATGATCGAATTTTCATACAATAATAGCCATCATGCGAGCATAGGAATGGCACCTTATGAAGCATTGTATGGGAGAAAATGTAGAAGTCCCTTATGTTGGAGTGATATCAGTGAGTCTTTGACTTTGGGGCCAGAAATGATTGAAGAAACAACAAAGCAAGTTAGGCTCATACAGGCAAACATGAAGGCGGCTCAGGATCGACAAAAGTCATATGCAGACCAGAATAGGAGAATAGTGGAATTTGAAGTCGGGGAAAAGGCTTTACTAAATTAAAGGTCTCACCTACCAAGGGAGTCATGCGGTTTGGTAGGAAAGGGAAACTAAGTCCTAGATACATTGGGCCGTATGAAAAGAGAGCTGAAGAGGTAGCATACCAACTAGCCTTACCCATGGAGTTAGCCAATGTTCACAATGTTTTTCATGTTTCCCAACTCCGAAAGTATGTTCATGACCCTACCCATGTTATCCAACCCGAGACTATTGAGCTAGATGAGACCTTAACCTTCGAAGAGCGCCCAGTGAAAATTCTTGATACCAAAACGAGAAACACTCGAAATAAGGCGGTAAAGTTAGTTAAAGTGTTGTGGTCTAATCAGAATTCTAAAGAAGCAACTTGGGAAACCAAGCATGATATGCAAAAGCGCTACCCAGAACTTTTTGAGCAGGTACGCTGAGTTTCAAGGCCGAAACTTTTAAAGGGGGGTAGAATGTAATACTAACTTAGCCTTTTCATCGAGTGAGCCTTATTTTGAAACTAACATTAAAGTTCGAGGACGAACTTTTGTTTTAAGGGGAGTAGATGTAATACTCCAATTTATTTGAACCAACGATTTTTCTAGTATAAAGTTTTAAATTTATAATTATTTTCAAATTTATATATTATAGTAAAGAAAAAAATTTAATAATTATTATTTTTATTTTCATTTTCGGATTTATTAAAAAAAAAAACTGATAAATTCCAGGAATTGATTCAATCCCATTTCATTTGAAAGCTATTTTATCTAAAGAATTTGAATCTTTAATCTTATCATAGTTAGTTACTAAAATCTATCCCAAACCTCAATCTCACCCAAATTTCCACATTATAAATTGTTGGCCGTGAGAAAGGGGGGCACAGGAAAAAAAAAAAAAACTACTCTTCTTCTTCCACCCTTCATCTCCATTAATTGACAGGTATGAGAGCTCAAATAACTCATAATCCCTTCTTTATTTAGATGACTTTAACTAGTCAATTAAGCTTCAATTTTACAATTAGTAGTCTTTGATTAATACCTTTCATTGCTAAACCCGTAACTCTATCGACGAACCCGGCGTTTTGGCACTCAAATTGGATCTTTTCTTGTCTCCATCTTAGACCACCATAGCTTCAACCCTTACCGTCAACACCGTTGCCGTATTAGCACACTCTTCTTTAATTCGTAGTACCTGCTACTATATCAACCATAGTTGTTGAGTATAGTGGTAAACCATGTTTCTTCTTCTCTTTCCATCCATCTTAGATGATTATCAAGGAAATCTATAATATATATTACCTTCTTAATCCATTGTATACAAATGTGAATTGCGATTGTCGCTGTCGTTGTCTTCTGCAGGAAAATGCCGCTTGTTTTTCTAAGCTATGGCCCTAAACTTCTTTGGTTTCTAAGCTGTGCCCACGGTTTTTTAAACGTCTAAGCTATGCCCTCCAGTTTACCTTTTTTAATACACTATACCCTGTGACGTTAAAACCCCATTAATAGTTGCGGAACTGTTAAGTACATCACTTTGGAGGGAAGATTTGCCGCCATAATTGTTAGGGTTTTACTTGGATTATAAAAGGGGGCTTGTATAACACATTTCCCATATTTCTTCTTCTTTATCTCCCAAAAATTTAGCTCCCAAAAATTTAGCCATTAAGATGACGAGCTCCCGTTCTTCTCCTGTGATTTGTAGTTGTCAATGGGATTTTATTAGTCCCAAGTGCAATTGCAAGCCTCCTTTAGATTGCAAGTTACATGTTTCCACTTCAAGAAGGACCCTAGAAAGGCATATTGGAGGTGTGATTTCTACAGATTTTTCGAATGGGTAGGCCCTCATAACATGCTGTGGAGAGGAGAATACCAACAAGCTTTTTACGATGGTTTTGATGGTGGTGAAAGCATTGACAATGGTGCGCTGATGGAGGTGAAGCGTGAATTGGAGGCTTTAAGGCATAAAGTTGATAATGTTACTGCTTCTTTTAAGGACATGTTAAAAATTGGGGTGGTGATGTTTTTGTTGTTAATTATCATATTGAAAATGTAAGTGGTGTTTAAGTAGTGTATGGTATGAGAATCATAGTAAGTTGGTTTGTGTATGATCTCATGACGTAATGTACTGTTCTTTTTTATTTGGTTATTAATAACAGTTTATCAGATTCCTGTTTATATTGAGTCTTGTATTGAATTTGATAATATAACATTTGAAATAGAAAACAGTGACACTCTGCAATTTAAATACCAATCCATAATGTCAACCGAAAGTACCATATATTCATAGTTTGCCCAAAAAATTACATCACTTAGTAGCAATAACACTAAAGTTGGCTTAAAAAGTATTGTTTGCCACAAAAACTAAAGTTTGCCACAAAAACTAGGCCACTTGCATACCTGACATAACACTAACAGCATTACATTATAGTGTTTATGCCCAAAAAAAAGTGATTACAGTTTGCCCCAATAATTACAAAAGGATAAGTTTCACCCATTTCAGAGTGGTATGTTGGCTTGCTTAAAGGATCTAATTACCTAAGGCTGACTCATCGATGGTTGCCTGAATTCTGCACTTTGGTTTGATGTTTGAACTTGGGGCTGTGAAGATGCAATCATGGTATCAATGAAGCTATGATCAAATGCATCACTGTTGCTGGACTGATCTTGGTGTGACTTTCCTTTCCCTTTTGATGTACCACTGTGGTGAGTACGGTTGTCTGTTCTATCAGCACCTTTACTAGCGTAATTTCCACTGACCATCAATTCAATCAGGGAGAAGTCAACATCATTATCTTCAGGTAGTCTCCGTGCTTTTTTTCCTTTATTTCCTCCCTTTTGTGGCACAATCTTCCCTTGTTGCTCGGCTACTTCTCTGGCAGTTGGGCCACCTTTGCATGTTGCCATATTGTGCCCATAATTCTTGCAGTTACTACACTGGACGGTTGCACTTCTTTTTCCTTTTCTCTGCTCCCCTTCCTCTCTCCTCCTATTTCTTACTAGTCTGCCAATACTTCGTTTCATTGTTGGTGGTATGAGGGTTGGAACACCATCAATGTGTGGCCATTGCTCTTGATCAGGAACAGGGATATGTTTCCACTGTAGGCTTGTCTGTACTTGGCTACAGTGAACCATTCACTCACATAATCTACTGGATCCTTGCCTTCATGTAAGAAAGCTTTAATTCCATGTTTGCATGGAATTCCGCTCAATTGCCATCTCCCACATGCACATGTTCCACCGGTAACCTTGCCCTTCCATCATGAATCTCATAAGTACCCTTACCAGAAGGGTATGCTTGACAAACTCTGCTATCCTTAGTTAGTACCCTGACCCTGTTCCTAATGTTTGGACAGATTCCGTCTTGCCACTGGTCTGCTAGCTATTGTCTAGTAGCATGTCTAACCATTGCTATTCTCCTAACACCTGCAGATATTACATAGAAAATAAAAGGTAATTATTGGCTTGCATTTTTCAATGTACAACAACAACAAAAAAAAAGTACACACTTGCCTTCTAGTAGAGTTAGAATTGGATAAGTTTTGTCCACCCTAATAGTACTATTGAAGCTTTCCACAAAATTATTTGTGTTTTCATCACTTTTCAAAGTGGAATCAAACCTTCACCTTGTCCATCGCTCTAGTGGGCCTACATCTTTAAACCATTTCACTACCCCTAAACCACCATGTTTTTGAAGCTGAACCATTGCCTTCCTAAATGAGTAGTCTAAGTACGCATTTGTAACACTCCAAAATAGTTTATGCATGAGTAATCCGGGGTAGTCTTTCTTGAAGTTTTTACATAAGTGCCAAGCACAATACCTTCTAGGCACCTTTGGCCAGACTGAGTCCAAAGATGGGTCTACTCCCTGTACAACATAAATTAAAACAAAGAAAGTAAAATAAACATTGCAAATATTAGCAAAAAAAACAAAGTAAAACGAAATAAGTAAATTAAATAGCATAGAGTTGTAACCTTTTGTCGATCAGACATTATAGTCCAGTCTCCTCTCCTTGTAGCAGTGAGTATTTGCTTTAGGTGGAGAAAGAACCAACTCCAACTTGTCTTATTTTCAGAATCAACAACTGCTACAGCAACTGGAAAAATCTCGTTGTTACCGTCCAAGGAAACAACATACAATAAGATACCCCCGTAGTTTCTCTTCAAGTGACATCCGTCTACTCCAACTAACCCTCTACATCCGCTTATCAACCCCTTGAACTGTGCAGCAAAACTGGTAAAAATTGATGAAAATTGTAGTGATCTTTCAAGACCCGGAACATTAGTCCAACAGCAAAAGGCCATTGACCCAGGGTTGCTCCCCTTTAATAGTTCACAATACTGAGGCAAAGTAGTGTAAGATTCATCATGCCCCCCTTGTATGATCTTCATTGCTATTCCCTTCATTCTATAAATGGTAGATCTGCACATTTTCAAACCCTATCTTTCCCAGAGTAGAGCATTTAAGGCCTTTTCCTTAATGTCTGTGTTACCTCTTATGTCCTCATGAAGCTTATTAGCAGCCCATTCACCGTTACACATGGGGTTGTTTACTAAGTTCAGGTCACAAGTATGGCCTTTTCTCAACTTCTTGATGGCCCATGTTTGTCCATCACTTAGCAAAGTTGCATGAACCCTCCAGTTGCACCTCTGATCAGCACAATCTGCAGTATATCTTCTATTGTCTGCCTTGTTCACAACTAGAGCAAATCCCTCTTGGATACAAAAATCTCTTAAAGCATCCTTGAAATGATCTTTGTCTACAAAAAGCTGCCACTATTTCAACCTTATTTTACCAAACTCTGCCTCCTCAAATACTTCCCCAGTCCTTTACAACCTACTCATGTAGGAATCATCATCAACAACCCATTCATTTGTCCTAAATGGTTCCCATCCACCATCTACATAATTTTGATTCAAGAGTTCATTATATCACCCTCTTCATACTCCATTTCATTATCATTAGATTCAGTGTCTACATCAAAACCTTGGTCAGGTTGGTAATCCCCTTCACTATCTGTACCACTACTATCAGATAAAGCCCCACTCACATTTGACACCCCAACATCATCATCTAGCCTAACCCTAGTCCTCTTTCCAGTCCTAACAGATGGTTGCTCCTTCTGAACTTCATTGGCTTTAGTGTTTGGTTGAGGTGGAACCCATAACCCCTTGTATTTAAGGGTAGATTTTGAGATTTTTTTACCATGAGGGAATGAAGAAGGCTTAAGAATATTGTTTGGTTTAGTAGGGGCAGCATGGCCAACACTAGGACCTGTTTGGGTGACACCTGAAGTTGGAGGGTTGATTAATGATTCTTGTGTGGTTGGGGGGTTAGAAGCCATAAGCCTGGGGCTTCTTCTTAGGCTTGACAAAGTAATGGTTTGACTTTTTTCTAGAGATTGAATTTTAGATGGTCCATGAGATGATGGGGTTGGAGATAGATTACTAGAATTTTTTTCTTCAGGCTTACCCCTCTTACCACCCCTAACTGGTAGTTTAGTTATTGGTGGTTTAGGTAGTGATGCTGAACCACTTACATTTGATCCTTTCAACCTTACCTTTTCAGCTAAGGTCTAAATAAAATTAGGTTGCTTCAAACAACCAATCCATATATTTATCCTCCTAGATTCAACTACCTCAAACATGGTCATTAGTGTTTTATCATCAGTAAGTGCATGACTCTTCCCATTGGAACAATAACTTAACACAGGAAAAGTAGGGAGTTCATACCCAAAAGAACTAAATTTGTCAACCATATCATTCACTACATCTATCAGCAAACATTCATCTATATCAGCAACCATAACACCAACAGAGTTACCCATGAAATGCATTTTCAACACCCTTTCACCCATTTTGCAGATCAAAAACATTGGGCACAAAACCAATGTATAATCATTAACCAACATATCCAAATACACAATTGAACCAAACAATATTTAACTAAATCAACATTTACCAACTGTATATAAAAAAAACAAAACCCTAGAATCAATTGCGACATCAACAACCAACATTTCGCTTAAATTTATGTAACACAACAAAGAGTTGCTCTAAATCTCACAAATTTATCGAAATTACCTGTCTTCCCAAGCCGAAATTCCCGTTTTTTGGTGAAATTTAGCAACGCAGCCACTCCACTCCAGCTCGCAACAAAATTGCAACCCAAATGAAGATCGCAACACACAACTCCATGAAATTCAACAGAGTTGCTATAAATCTCACAAATTTATTCAAAATTACCTTTCTTCCAAGCTTAAATTCCCATTTTTGGTGAAATTCAGCAACGCAGCCACACTATGACTCCTTCTCTCAACCAAATTGCAACCCAACTTTCGTTTGCAACCCACAACTCCACGAAATTCAACCACGCAACTCGTCAATTTGATTTCTATAGCAAATTTTGGGCACTAATTTTTAAGGGTTTTGATTTTCATTTGAGTGTTCATGAAATAGAGTACTTGAGGAGTTTAATAAGAGGAGTTTGATACTATCACTGTTTGGGAACTAGAAGGACTTTAATTGTTCTAAGGAATTTAATTGTTTTTTTTTTTTAATTTCTATTTTAACTAGCAACGGCAACTAACAGACCTTAACGTCCGTTACTCACTGCTAATGACATAGGTTATTTTTAATTAAAAATAGTAAACTGGAGGGCATAGCTTAGACGTTTAAAAAACCGTGGGCACAGCTTAGAAACCGAAGAAGTTTAGGGGCATAGCTTAGAAAAACCCTTTTTTTTTCTCATAATCTCAGGTCTTCTGGTAGTTGTAGGATTTTGGTAAAGTGGTTTTATAGAAAAAAAAAAAGAGAAATGATTTTTGTTTTAATAGTTAAACAAATTCATGTTTTAATAGTTAAACAAATTCATGTTTTAATAGTTAAACAAATTCATGTTTTTAAGTCACTTACACCTATATTGCTTTCTATTGACAAGGTTACGTAGTGGGCTATAAGTTTGGGTATTATAAACAACTAATTGATGACTAACTATTTCGATTAGTAATGCCGTATGACTAACTTAGACTCGTTTATTGGTTTATTTGTAGACGGAGGTTACTAGGTGAACGTTTTGGAGGTTACTTACCTTGAGATTTACGCGCAATTCAAGGTAATTTTCAATGCCCATCATCTTTAGAATCCCGTTAGGAAATTGTTTTGAATTATTGTGTGCCAACTATGTGCTTACGTAATTATATGTGATGAATGTGTTACCGTGTGATATTATGGAATCATATTATGGAATCATATTATATACTAGTTTTCTATAATTGTGTACTAGTATAGTATTTTCGAAAATTTGATGAATTGGTATCGTATGAGCTTTTTTTTTTTTATATATATATATAACTAAAATCTTGGGAATTGGATGATTGATTATATGTGATTGATGGTCTCCAAGGCCTATTGGGAAACGAGTTGTAACTAGTATGTCCTGTAAAATGACTATGTTTTAATAATCCTGAAAATTTAAAACATTGTTACTTGGGATTAAATTTATTTTGTGCAATACTTGTGTGCAATGTGATCGGAAAATTTAATCTATTAAAATGTACATTAAATTAAGAAGGGAAATGAAACCCGAAAGAGTGAAGAACATGTTTCCCACTAGTAGTTACGGTTGCTACTAGTTGGTTTAAATTGACGTATATTGTTGTTTAGTCTTCCTCCTAATCAATGGGTATTAGTGAGGGGTGTGCACACTGGGGAAATTCTGTTTAACTTATGGCCATTTGGGGTTATGCGCGACCCTCTGTGAAGTAGGTGGTGACAGGGACTAGTCCCGGCTTACTGGCGTTCTCTTTCCCTTTCTTAACTAAAGTAATAAATTTTATGTGACAACCTGATTTTGACTTATTATAATGTCGATAAAATTGTGTTTGTAAAATGTTTTTCGAACTAAAAATATTTATTTTACGGGATGGAGTTGGAATTACTCAGTTTATCTGATTTTGGGAGTTTTCTCTCTTTTCTTGTTTCTGATTTATTTTGCAGGTTGGTAAGAGGGTACTCGATTACGTGTGAGGAGACGTTAGAATAATCATGTAGCTAAGACAATTTAGTTTAATTCCGAACTTATTTATTTTCTTTTTAATTAATGTTTTTAAAATGTTTTACAGTTTGGATGTAACGACTATTTTATTCTTGCCGCCACTCAGATCACTTAGTTTATAAAATGGTATTTTGTTTTTCTTTGCATTTGTTTACTATGGAAAATAAGTGTAGCAGTAACACTCCTAAGGTTCGATGGTTGGGTTTTGAAAGGTAAAAAGGTTACTCTTATCGTTTTACAAAGACTCGAATTTGGGGGTGTTACAGCCAGGGCTAAGGGTTAGGGTGGTGTGGGTTAATTTGGTGAGAAAGGTGGGTTTGGTTAGGGTTCGGTCAGGGTTTGGGTTAGGGTTTGGGTGTTTTAGGTGGGTGGATCTGGGTATGGGTTTGGTGGGGTTTTGGTTAGGGTTCAGTGGGGTTTCGATTAGGTGGGACTGGTTTAGGGTTCGGTAGTGGTGGTGGTGGTGGGTGGCGCTGGGTTTGTAGTGGCTATAGGCTTAGGTGGGTTTAGAGTTAGCGTGGGGAGAGTGGTGGTCTGATGGTCTGGGCTTAGGGTTAGGGTTAGTTAGGGGTTGGTGGAGTGGTGGTGGTCTGATGTGGGGGGTAGTTGTTATACCCCATATTTTTATACGTATTTTAATTTAAATAAGTATTTCTTAAAGTATTTAAATAATTCAAAATGAATTATTTATGGTTTTTATTAATTTAAAAAGAATTATTTTAATTAAAAAGTTTATTCTGAATTATTAAATAATCTTAAAAATATTTTATTTTATGATTTGGAAATATTGGGGCATATTATTTTATAAAAATATATATTTTAAAGTCAATGGTATTTAAGGAAAGTCAAAATACTAGTTTGACTAGGAAAGATATCAGTAATGGTAGTAAAGGAATTTTAAGTAGGAGGGATTTTGAGAGGGGGTATAAATACCCATCATATGCCTAAGGTGGAGTGCACCCAGAGGTAATCTCTCTCTCTCCTCTTATTTTCTTTTCCCCTTAATTTTTCCCCTTCCCCTTTTATTTATTTTATTATTGTTTTAATCACCACCCACACACACCACCACACACCGGTTGACCACCACTACACGCCACCAACGGTCGGCGGCCACCACCACCAGCCCTCGCCGGCAGCAGCAACAACCAGGCGGCGCGGCAGCAGCTAGCCATGGTGGTTGTGTGCGCCGGTGGTGTACAAAAAAAAAAAAAAAATTATTATTGGTTTTGTTTTTAATTCAATCTAGCCTTAATCTAATTATTGTTTTTGGGTTTTGTAATGATTTTATGATGTTTAATAATAAGTATTTTGTATATAAATTTTCAGATTTGGTTTTTAATTAAAGCCCCAAATTGAAAACCCTAGGTTTCTAAATTGATGTTTATTGATGGAATTTGATTGTGGTTGATTAAAACTATTGAAATAAGTGTTTTTAAACTAAATTACAGCAGTTTTATAAGTTTTAATAATGCTGGAATTTTTATATATAACCTATAATTATGTTTCTTGAAAGGATTTTTAATTACCCATTATTTGAGAATAAAAGTAAGGGTTTTAAATTAAATTTCAACTTGTTTTAGAGGGTTTATGAGTGATTTAAAGAGTGTATATATTGCTGGAAATTTGTGTGGAAGAGGTATTAATACTTCTTTGTAATTTTGGTTTGTAGGAGACTTTTAAGTGAGTGATTTTATTTAGTCGTGACGATTTTGAGATCATATTCAAGGTACGTTCGCGTACTTAGTAATTATTTGAATAAGTAGAAGCATGCTAGGCTTTGCTTAATTAATTCCAAGTAGTATCACGATAGGTGTTGGTTGGAATTTGTTGATTGGATTGATGTTGGTAAATGATTTGTGATGTGTAAATTATTTATGATGATTTGGTGATTGGAATTAATTATGTTGGCTTGTTGGTTATGAACCACACTTTTATTAGTGGCATGATAGAGAGCATGTTTAATTAAACTAAATGTTTAATTTGGTTTGGAATATGAAAAGGAAATTTTATTATGGTTCATATAATTTTTATTGGTGCTATAAGTATGGGATTTGAGCTATCAAGTGTCTTAGTACACAGGAATGAGTTATATTGCGGTGCTTATGTGCACTTAAGGTGTTTCTAACACCGAGAGATAGGATTTGCGGTGCATTATGCGTTTAAGGTGTCTTTGACACCAAGGTAGATCAAAAAGGGTTCAACTATTAAATTTATGTGGTCACTAATTATGCAAGAATTAAATTGGTGTGTTTGATTGCTTGAATGATTTATAATGTTTGATTGTGCTATGGTTTGAGAGTCATCACCAAGTATAATTATATGTAAACAACGTAAAGCGAAAGATATTACACACCAAAACTCTTGAGACGTATATACCTTGAGTATGAACATATGGGGGGAGTTATGCGACTTTACATTTGACCATAACTTCTACTAAGAGTACAGGACGCTATATTTTCCTTTATATTTATTTTATGCGTAGGACATCCAGTCACTTCATGTGACATTTGCCTACCCAGTTAGCTCCCGGTGTAGTTTACCTCAATTTATTTGAGGCAGGGATTTGGTTGGAAACCCGTTCGATGTGTAATCAAGATTAAATAAACATTGGTATTGGTCTAGTTAGGTGTTGAATGTTTTGTATGCTTGTAAATAGGTGCAACTCGGTAAGTTGTGTGTTGATAGGATGAAAGCATGTTAGTGTGTTTTTTATTACGCTTATGTACTCAGCATTGCTGATTGTGTGTTTGTATGTTTGTTTGGTCTTGTCTTTACCTTGGCCCTACGACGACCCATTTCTAATGGCGAGTAGTGGGGACAAGTAGAGAGAAGCTTTTCAGGTGGTGAAGCATTTTCATGAAGGGCATGAGTGAAGAGCGGATCATGCTTAGTTCTCATAGGAATGTGATGTGTTTTATTTGCTTTGAATATTATTTATATTATTCTGCTTATGAGACTAACACAGAGGGTTTTAATATCGTTTGGTTTTAAGGGCCTACAATGGTTCCAAGTTGTAGGTTGATTTTGTTTGACTTTTACTTTCGTTTGGTTTGGCTTTTTAAGTTGACTTGTTTTAAAGGTAATCTTCCGCTGTGTGTGAATCTTTGATATTTGCCTTAGTCGTTTCCTCGGTGGCGGTAATGTCTTAGATTTTCCTATTTCGTATTTTTAAAAGGGTAATATAGGTATTTTAACGGAAAAGAATTTCTAGGGTGTTACAAAGTGGTATTTGGGAATTGATTCTTATACTAATAATTGAATTATGTTATAAGAATTTTCCATGATTATATTATAATTTAATTAAAACTATTATTCGGTGAATTTTGGCTAGTAAATTTAATCTATCGTAAATGTTCATTTAATATGGATTTTATGTTCATTTGTAGAAGGATTAATATTCAAATTATAAGGGAAAATCCAAGTTTATATATGAGATTAACATTCCAAGTTAATCTCCTCTCACAATACATTGTTTTTCTTTTATTTTTAAAATAATAAAAGTGAAATAATAAAGTGGTACAGAAATAAATGCTTAAAGTTGTGAGAGGAGATTAACTTGAAATGTTAACCTCAGAGATTAACCTGGGCTCCCTCAAATTATAATTGCCAAAAAAAATAAAAATCAGATTATTATAACTAAAATTAAAGAATAATTATCAACTAGATTTATGCCCGTGCGATACACGAGTCTTTATTAATAGTTAAATTTAACATTTAATATTCAATCGTAATAACAAAACTATTTATTTTAATCTTATATAATTAAGGTTCACACATATATAAACACAATATTTTTTTGTAATTTTTTTGTTTAAACAACAAAACACACCAATTCTTGAAGAAAAATATACAGAAAATAAAATGTAAAGCTATATACTACCTCTGTTAATTATTATGTGCAACAAAGGAATATTTTATGTCTCACAAATAATACCCCTTTGTTGCACATAATAATTAACGGAGGTAGTATATTTGTTTGACCAACTTTTTTTTTCAAATTGTGTACACGGTGAAACATATGATCTTCTATAACATCCTTGCAAAATTAACTCTTATGACCGACTTTTTAATTATGAACACCGTTCACCGCATTTAAGAATTTCATGGTGTTCAAATTCTAAAATATGCTTCTTTACTTGCAAAAGTTTTACGTTTATTTGTGTGGGACATTAGATGAGTTTATATAGGATTGAAAAAATACTGAATTGAAAGTGGTGACAAATTTTATTATTAGATATGATAAATTTTATTAACATACTTAATCATTTAGTCGATTAAATGATAAATAATGATTTTTTTTTTTTTTTTTTTTTTTTTTTTTTGGCTGGAAAAAGAGAAAGGATATATTTTTAGTTTGAAAGATTTTTTTATTGCATGAGGGGAAATAACAGGGGAGCAAGGCATTTCTATTGCAAGAGGTGTAAGAACGACCACCCTAGAAGGGATTGTGATGGGAATTTGGTTACTTGTCGTGCTTGCAACAAGTTAGGACACAGGGAGTATGAATGTTTCTCCAAGGATCCCAATCTAAACAAACAGAACAATAATCAAGTAGGGGCTCAGAGAAACTTTCAGGGAAGTAACAACTATTCTAGGTTGAGTGTGTGAGCACTAGTCATGAATTCTATATGCTCTTGTTGGTTTGCTCTATTTGACAATTGTTAAAAAAGATTGGTAGTTGGATGGATGTGATTGATTGACTTTGATACATGTTTATCGGATTTGCCTTGAATTGTATTTATTGGTTTGAAATGTATTTGGGGTGAAGTATTGATTTATTTATTCGTTGCTTTGCTGAGGGACAAGCAAAGGTTTAGCTTGGGGGAGTTTGATGAGTCTATTATATATATATTTTTATTCCCCGTCCCACGGTCATATTTGTGTTTATTTGAACTCTGCGGAGTTATTTTTATTACTAATATACGTTTTCTAGTGTTTTTGTAGAGTTGGTATTATTTTGTAGGAATTTACAGATTTATAATAATTCTGGAACTTATTGAGCCACTACGAAAATATTAGAGTCGGATCATATTTTATGAACGAGTATTTAAAGCTCAAGACCGTACTAAATAAATTTAGTTTGGTGATTAAGGGCTTGATTGGTGAAGAAGGTCCATGTTTAACAAGCTACTATTACGGACCAAGTAATGGCTCACAATTGGATCAGCTG